>OY997268.1:506749286-509249286 GCA_963921465.1 Triticum timopheevii | reverse complement strand
CAAGTTCATAGGGTGCATGGATCACTAGCAAAACACATGGCAAAACTGAACTTAATGTTAATAGGCTGACAACAACATTATTTAACAAATTTGGAGCAAGATTACAACAAGCTAAATCAGGCTCTAAATGTAACCAGGGGCATGGATGGATAGAGCATGACATGTGTAACAAAACATCCTTAATGAACATCTCCAGAATATGCATAGAATGACTAGTAGCAACAGGTTTACATAGCATCACAAAATAACAGATTCAGCCTAGCAAAACAGCAACAGCAAGTACACTACACGAGCTCGATTCACTCACCACCAGTCATTGCATGACAAGATAAGCTTAGCATCAGCAAGAAGACATGTTTATGAAACTAACCAAGGCAAGAACAAGTTCATAGCAAGCAAGGATCAACTACAACAACCTTGGCAAAATTGAATAACATGTAAATAATCTGCCAGGAAACATTTTATAGCAAAAGTAGAGCAAGAAAATGACATGCTATACGACTCCATAATTGCAAAAAGGGGCATGAATGGCTAGAGAAAAACCATATGTTCAAAACATCCTTACTGAAGTATCTCAAAATATGCTTGGATCTCTTTGTAGCAACAAGTTTACATGGCATAAAAATAACAGCAGAACAGGGACTGAAATCAGCAACATCACGAAGCCTAGTTTGCATGCTTGTTCTAGTCACCACATTTATCACAAAAATACATGGAATACACTACTGTAAAGATGGCATGATGTAGCACAAAACACATGTAGACATCAACCTCATAGGATGCACAGATCAAACAGGGCAAAAATGACAAATGAACATGTTCTGTTAACAGACAGCAGGCAACATTATATAGCACTCTTGCAATAATGATTCAGGCATCAAGATGGACTCAAATGAACATGATGCAATGGAATGGAAGGAAGAGCATCTCCCAGTGAACATTTTGACATATTACACGCACGAAATGGTGCAGTATGCAACAAGTTATGGCAGGTTAAACATAGCATAAAAATATCACAGAAAACAGACAGTGGAAATTCTCACCCCGGGAAAATGGATCTCGCGGATCGGGACGGAGCGGTACGATGTGGCCGTTTGGATCGGGTTTCGTCGCGGTCCTGGGCTGGGGCCATGCGGATTTGGGCCAAGGTCAACGACGGCGACTGCGGCTTCTCCGGCGACACGGGCGGCGAGCGGGGTCCACAGCGAGTGGCGGAAGGGGCCGGGAGCGGCGGATCCGGGCACAGGCTCCCCGGATCTGGCTGGACTTTGGCAGAGGGCGGCGCCGGGAGGCGCAGAGACAGCCGGGTGTGCGGGGTCCGGTGAGGGGAGGTCGAGGTGGCGCGGGCGACGGGAGGAGGCAGCACCGGCGGGCGTCGGCGCGGTGTCGGACGGCGGCGGGGTCATTGGAGCTCGGCGGCGCTCAGCGAGGGGCGCGACGGCGGGAGACGGACGACGCGAAGGATGCGGCGGGGTCGGGCGAGCCGCGAGCGGCGGCGCGGGGCTCGGCGAGCGGCGCTCGGCCCCGCGACGAGTGGCTGCGGGCCTCGTGGCCCAGATCGGGGCCCGGGCGGGCCTAACGCGGGCCTGGCAGCGGCGCGCGGTGGGAACGGCGGCGGCGGGGACACGTGGCAGCCCGTGGTTGGCTGTGGCGGCGGGGCGGACGTGTCTGGCGAGGGAGCATACATGTCCGGCGGCGTGAGGGGAGCGGGGCTAGGGTTAGGGTAGGATTAGACTGCAAATTTGGAAGGGGGAGGCACATTTATAGGTAGAGGGAGCTAGGAGGGTCCATATGGAGCACGGTTTTCGCCCACATGATCGTGATCGAACGACCGAGAGCATGGAGGGGGTTAGGATGGGTTTTTGGGCCACTTTGGAAGGGTGTTGGGCTGCAACACACACGAGGCCTTTTCGGTCCCTCGGTTAACCGTTGGAGTATCAAACGACCTCAAAATGGCACGAAACTTGACACACGGTCTACCGGTGCTATACCAAGGCTGCTTGGAAAACCTCAGTCCATTCCGAGAACGTTTAACACCCGCACACGAAAAGAGGCAAAAGGGGGACGTTGGAGGGCATAGGAGTGCCGGATTGCAAAACGGAGAACGGGGAAAATGCTCAAATGCATGAGACGAACACGTATGCAAAATGAGATGCACATGATGACATGATAAAATGCAACACGCAAGCAAATGACATGGCAAAGACGGCGGATAACTGGCAGACACCTGGCGCATCGAAACCGGGGCGTTACAAGGATCTACGTGTGAAGCGGAGTGCATAGCTACTTCGGAAGCAGCAAATGAAGGAGTCTGGATGAAGGAGTTCATATTTGATCTAGGTGTAATAGTTAGTGCATCGGGTCCAATAAAAATATTTTGTGACAATGCTGGAGCAATTGCCTTGGCGAAGGAATCCAGATTTCACAAAAAGACCAAACACATTAAGAGATGCTTCAACTCCATCCAAGATCTAGTGAAAGAGGGAGACATAGAGATTTGCAAAATACATACAGATCTGAATGTGGCAGACCCGTTGACTAAGCCTCTTCCATGAGCAAAACAATATCAACACCAAGACTCCATGGGTGTTAGAATCATTACATGTAATCTAGATTATTGACTCTAGCGCAAGTGTGAGACTAAAGGAAATATGCCCTGGAGGCAATAATAAAGTTGTTATTTTATATGTACTTATTCATGATAAATTTTTATTATTCATGCTAGAATTTTATTAACCAAAAACTTGATACATGTGTGAATACATGGACAAATCACTGTGTCCCTAGTATGCATGTACTTGACTAGCTCATTAATCAAAGATGGTTAAGTTTCCTAGCCATAGACATGTGTTGTCATTTGATGAACGGGTCACATCATTAGGAGAATGATGTGATGGACAAGACCCATCCATTAGCTTAGTGTAATGATCGTTCAGTTTTATTGCTACTTCTTTCTTCATGTCAAATACATGTCACTCCGACTATGAGATTATGCAACTCCCGGATACCGGAGGAATGCCTTTTGTGCTATCAAATGTCACAACATAACTGGATGATTATAAAGATGCTCTACAAGTATCTCCGAAGGTGTTTGTTGGGTTGGCATGATCGAGATTAGGATTTGTTAGTCCGAGTATCGGAGAGGTATCTCTGGGCCCTCTAGGTAATGCACATCATAAGAAGCCCTGCAATTAATGTGACTAATGAGTTAGTTGCGGGATGATGCATTATGGAATGAGTAAAGAGACTTGCTAGTAACAAGATTGATCTAGGTATGAAGATACCGATGATCGAATCTCGAGCAAGTAACATACTAATGACAAAGGGAATAAGGTATGTTGTCATAACGGTTCGATTGATAAAGATCTTCGTAGAATATGTGGGACCCAATATGAGCATCCAGGTTCTGCTATTGGTTATTGACCGGAGAGGCGTCTCGATCATGTCTAAATAGTTTTCGAACCCGTAGGGTCCGCACGCTTAATGTTTGATGACGATTTGTAATATATGAGTTATGTGATTTGGTGACTGAATGTTGTTCGGAGTCCAAGATGAGATCACAAACATGACGAGGAGTCTCGAAATGGTCGAGATGTAAAGATTGATATATTCGATGATAGTATTCGGACACCGAAAGGATTCCGGAATGTATCGGGTATAGATCGGAGTACCGGCGGGGGGGGGGGGTTACCGGAACCCCCCGGGGAAGATATCGGCCATAGGAGGGAGGCACACCAGCCCACAAGGGGTGGCGCACCCCCTAGGGAAGGAGGCCGAATAGGACTAGGAGGAGGGGGTGGCGCCCCCCCCCCCTCTTTCCTTCTCCCCCCCCCCCCCTCTCTTCCCATCTTTCCCCTTCCAGTAAAAGGAAGGGGAGCGAATCCAACTAGGAGCCCAAGTAGGATTCCTCCTACTTGGGCGCGCCTAGGGCTGCCTCTCCCCCTCTCCCTACTTCATATACGTGGGGAGGGGGTGCCTAGAACACACATCAACTATTTCTAGCCGTGTGCGGCGCCCCCCTCCACAGTTTACGCCTCCAAACATATTCTCGTAGTGCTTAGGCAAAGCCTTGCGCGGATCACTTCACCATCACCGTCACCACGCCGTCGTGTTGACGGAAATCATCTACTTCCTCGACACTTTGCTGGATCAAGAGCTCGAGAGAGGTCATCGCACTAAACATGTGCAGAACTCGGAGGTGTCGTACGTTCGGTACTTGATCGGTCAGAATGAAAAGAAGTTCAACTGCATATACCGCGTTAAGCAAATGCCTCCGCTTTCAGTCTACGAGGGTACGTGGACACACTCTCCCCCTCTCGTTGCTATGCATCTCCTAGATAGATCTTGCATCAGCGTAGGGAATTTTTTGAAATTACATGCTACATTTCCCAACAGTAAATCAGTAAGAGACATCATAGATCGCACCATATCTAATAAAGTACAGTTACGACGTTCGGACACACCATTACACTGTGGTGTTCTAGGTGGCGTGAGTTGCGAAACTATTCCACATTGTTTTAAATGAAGGTCAAACTCGTAACTCAAATATTCACCCCATGATCAGATCATAGAAACTTTATTTTCTTGTTACGATGATTCTCTACTTCACTCTAAAATTCTTTGAACTTTTCAAATGTTTCAGACTTGTGTTTCATTAAGTAGATATACCCATGTCTGCTCAAATCATCTGTCAAGGTCGAAAAAATAACGATACCCGCCATGTGCCTCAACACTCATCGGACCGCATACATCTGTATGTATTATTTCAAGTAAGTCATTGGCTCACTCCATTGTTTCGGAGAATGGAGTTTTAGTCATCTTGCTAATGAGGCATGGTTCGCAACTATCAAATGATTCATAATCAAGTGATTCCAAAAGCCCATCAGCATGGAGTTTCTTCATGCGCTTTACACCAATATGACCTAAACGGCAGTGCCACAGGGATGTTGCACTATCATTATCAACTTTGCATCTTTTGGCATCAATATTATGAATATGTGTATCACTACGATCGATATTCAATAAACCATTAACATCAGATGTATGACCATAGAAGGTTTTATTCATGTAAACAGAATAACAATTATTCTATGTCTTAAATGAATAACCGTATTGCAATAAACACGATCCTATCTTGTTCATGCTCAATGCAAGCACCGAATAACATTTATTTAGGTTCAACACTCATCCGAAAGTATAGGGAGTGTGCGATGATGATCATATCAATCTTGGAACCACTTCCAACACACATCATCACTTCACCCTCAACTAGTCTCCATTTATTCTACAACTCCTTTTTTGAGTTACTAATCTTAGCAACCGAACTGGTATCAAATACCCAGGGGCTACTACGAGCACTATTAAGGTACACATTAATAACATGTATATCAAATATATCTTTGTTCACTTTGCCATCCTTCTTATCCGCCAAATGTTTGGGGTAGTTCCGCTTCCAATGACCATTTCCTTTGTACTAGAAGCACTCGGTTTCAGGCTTAGGTCCAGCTTTGAGCTTCTTCACGGGAGTGACAACTTGCTTGCCATTCTTCTTGAAATTCCCTTTCTTTCCCTTTGCCCTTTTTCTTGAAACTAGTGGTCTTGTTAACCATCAACATTTGATGCTCTTTCTTGATTTCTACCTTCGCCGATTTTAGCATCGCGAAGAACTCGGGAATCTTTTTCCTTATCCCTCGCACATTATAGTTCATCACGAAGTTCTAGTAGCTTGGTGATAGTGACTAGAGAACTCTGTCAATCACTATTTTATCTTGAAGATTAACTCCCACTTGATTCAAGCGATTGTAGTGCCCAGACATTCTAAGCACATGCTCACTAGCTGAGCTATTCTCCTCCATCTTGTGGGCAAAGTACTTGTCAGAGTTCTCATACCTCTGGACACGGGCATAAGTCTGAAATACTAATTTCAGCTCTTGGAACATCTTATATGCTCTGTGGTGTTCAAAACGTCTTTGAAGCCTCGATTCTAAGTCGTAAAGCATGGTGCACTAATCTATCAAGTAGTCAACATATCGATCTTGCCAAACGTTCATAACGTCTGCATCTGCTCCCGCAATAGGTCTGTCACCTAGTGGTGCATCAAGGACATGATTCTTCTGTGCAGCAATGAGGAGAATTCTCAGATCACGGACCCAGACCGCGTCATTGCTATTATCATCTTTCAAATTAGTTTTTTCTCTAGGAACATGTAAAAAACATAGGGGAGCTACAATGCGAGCTATTGATCTACAACATAGATATGCAAATACTATCAGGACTAAGTTCATGATAAATTAATGTTCAATTAATCAAATTACTTAAGAACTCCCATTTAGGCAGACATCCCTCAAGTCATCTAAATGATACGTGATCCAAATCAACTAAACCATGTCCGATCATCACGTGAGATGGAGTAGTCATCAATGGTGAACATCTCTATGTTGATCATATCTACTATATGATTCACGTTCGACCTTTAGGTCTCCAGTGTTCCGAGGCCATGTCTATACATGCTAGGCTCGTCAAGTTTAACCTGAGTATTCTGCATGTGCAAAACTGGCTTGCACCCGTTGTATGTGAATGTAGAGCTGATGTCTGCTAGAACTACGCCGGTATTTCCCCAAAGAGGAAGGGATGATGCAGTATAGCGACGGTAGGTATTTCCCTCAGTGATGAGACCAAGGTTATCGAACCAGTAGGAGAACTTCTCACACCACGTAAACAACACCTACACACATATAACAAATACTCGCAACCCGACGTGTTAAAGGGGTTGTCAATCCCTTTCGGGTACGGAGCCTCAATATAGGCAAATAACGTGAGATAAAAGTTGTAGATTGGATAAATAGATCGCGGAACAAATAAATTGCAGCAAGGTATTTTTGTATTTGTGGTTTAATAGATCTGAAAATAAATTCAAGGGAAAATAGATCGCAAAGGCAAATATGATGAAAAGAGACCCAGGGGCCATAGGTTTCACTAGTGGCTTCTCTCGAGAAAAATAGCAAACGGTGGGAAAACAATTACTGTTGGACAATTGATAGAACTTCAAATAATTATGACGATATCCAGGCAATGATCACTATACATGCATCACATCCAAGATGAATAGACCGACTCATGCCTGCATCTACTACTACTACTACTCCACACATCGACCGCTATCAAACATGCATCTAGTGTATTAAGTTCATGAGAAAACAGAGTAATGCAATAAGAACGATGACATGATGTAGACGAGATACGTTTATCTATTGCGGCAGATATAGATCTCATCTTGTTATCCTTAGTAGCAACGATACATACATGTCGGTTCCCCTTCTGTCACTGGGATTAAGCACCATAAGATCGAACCCACTACAAAGCACCTCTTCCGATGGCAAGATAAATAGATCAAGTTGTCCAAACAAAACCCAAATATCAGAGAAGAAATATGAGGCTACAAGCAATCATGCATATAAGAGATCAAAGAAGACTCAAATAAATTTCATGGATAAAAACATAGATCTGATCATAAACTCAAAGTTCATCGGATCCCAACAAACACACCACAAAAAGACTTACATCATATGGATCTCTAAGAGACCATTGTATTGATAATCAAGAGAGAGAGAGAGGAAGCCATCTAGCTACTAACTACGGACCCGTAGGTCTACAAAGAACTACTCACGCATTATAGGAGAGGCGCCAATGGAAGTGGTGAACCCCCTCCATGACGGTGTCTAGATTGGATCTGGTGGTTCTGGACTCTGCAGCGGCTGGATCAATATTTCGTTGACTCCCCTAGGGTTTCTGGAATATTTGGGTATTTATGGAGCAAAGAGGTGGTTCGGGGGGCACCCGAGTTGGGCACAACTCCCCAGGACACGCCTAGGCCTCCTGGCGCCCCCTGGTGGGTGATGCCGGCCTCGAGCAGCCCCTCAGGTGCTTCCTTGGCCCATTGGCTTTCTTCTGGCCCAAAGAAAATACTCCAGGAGTTGCATTGCTTTTGGACTCTATTTGGTATTGATTTCCTGCGATGTAAAAAACATGCAGAAAACAGCAACTGGCACTGGGCACTATGTCAATAAGTTAGTACCAAAAAATGATATAAAATGATTGTAAAACATCCAAGAATGATAATATAACAACATGGAACAATCAAAAATTATAGATATGTTGGAGACGTATCAGCATCCCCAAGCTTAATTCATGCTCGTCCTCGAGTAGGTAAATGATAAAAACAGAATTTTTGATGTGGAATGTTGCCTAACATGTTCATCACATTCTTTTCTTTATAGCATGGAATATGGACTTTTATATGATTCAAAACAATAGTCTAGTTTTGACATGAAGACTTTAATACTCAAGCATACCAACAAGCAACCATGTCTTTCTAAATATCAACACTAAAGCAAGTTATCCCTAGCCCATCATGCTCAATCATTGATCCATTCATGAAACACACTAAAATATTAGTTACACCCAATGCTCAAATACAATCATAGTGCTCCTTAGTTGGTGCTTTATAAGAGAAGATGGAGACTCAAAGTCAAAATAAAAAATGCATAAGTAAAAGAAAGACCCTTCATGGAGGGAAGTAGTGATTTGTAGAGGTGCGAGAGCTCAAAGCTTAAATTGAGAGATCAAATTATTTTGAGAGACAAACTTTTCCTACCAACGAAAATGACTTGGAGCATCCCAACACTACATGCTAGATACATCATAGGTGGTTCCCAAACAGAAAATAAAGTTTATTCCTTTTTCCACCATAACTTTCACTTTCCATGGCTAGCCGTATCCACGGGTGCCCTCGATACCAACACTTTCCAAGGAATTTATTATTTGACAACATAAAGTAAATTCATTTATTCATTTCAGGACTGGGCATCCCTAATACCTTTGTCGTACTCTCGTGCAATGACAAGTGAATAAACACTCATCGTGAGAATAACACATCTAGCATGGAAAATATTGGCTACCCTTTACCGCCTCGTAAGTAGTAGAGCACACAAAAGAGAAATTTATTTTGAACATTAGAGACGGCACATGCAAATTTGCCTAACACGGCATGGAAATACTGCATATAGGTAGGTATAGTGGACACATATGGCAAAACTGGTTTAAAGGGTTTTGGATGCACAAGTAGAGATCATACTTAGTGCAAAATGAAGGCTAGCAAAAAGATTGAGAGCGACCAACCAAAAAGCAAAAAATCGCATGCCCAAGCATTAAGCATAAGTAACACCTAATAATGCACCATAAGTAGGATATAAATTTCATTGTACAACTATTGACTTTCGTGCTTGCATAGGGAATCACAAACCTTAACATCAATATTCTTACTAAAGGAGAATTACTCATCAATATGACTAACATATCATATCGTCATATCTCAAAACCATTACTAAGAATCAAGTTTATTTTTTCCAATGATCTTCATGAAAGTTTTTATTATAACCTCCTTGGATATCTATCATTTTGGGACTATTTTCACATGTTACTTTTGATAAGCTCAAACAAATATAAGTGTAGATCATGAGCATAATTTTTTCTTTCTCTCAAAATAATCTAAGTGAAGCAAGAGAGAATTTCTTAAAAAATTACTAACTCCCAAATAAATCTAAGTGAAGCATGAGAGCATTTCTTCAAAATTAACAAAGCACACCGTGCTCAAAAATATATAAGTGAAGTACTAGAGCAAGTCCATGGCTCTAAAAATTTAAGTGAAGCATAGGAGCAAGCATAGCATAATTTTTTTGGCTCTCTTAAAGGGTGTGTCCAGCAAGGATTCAACACTTAAAACAAAAATCAAAACAAGCAAATACTCATAACATACAAGACGCTCCAAGCAAAACTCATATCATGTGACGAATAAAAATATAGTTTCAAGTAAAATACCGATGGTCATTAGAAGAAAGTGAGGATGCCACTCGGGGGCATACCCAAGCTTAGTTGATTGATACTTCTTTGAATATTATCTTGGGTGCCTCGGGAATCCCCAAGCTTAGCCTTTTGCTTATCTTCATTCCTTCATCCATCGTAAGATAACCCAAAACTTGAAAACTTCAATCACACAAAACTCAAACAAAACCTTTGTGAGATTCGTTAGTATAAGAAACCAAACCACTACTATAAGTACTGTAGAAAACCTATTCTTATTTTGTTATTGCATTATATCTACTGTATTCCAACTTTTCTATGGCAAAAACTTATCAAAGAAAACCATAGAATCATCAAAACAAGCACACAACACAAAGAAAACAGAATCTGTCAAAACAGAACAGTCTGTAGCAATCTGAGAATTTAGAATACTTATGAAACTCCAAAAATTATGAAATAAATTGCTGGACGTGAGGAATTTGTATATTAATCCTCTGCAAAAAGAATTAACTAAAATCACTCTTCTGTAAAAAATGACAACGAATCTCGTGAGTGCAAAAGTTTCTGTTTTTCAGCAAGATCAAATAAACTTTCACCCAAGTCTTCCCAAAGGTCTTGCTTGGCACAAACACTAATTAAAACACAAAAAACACAATCATAACAGTAGCATAATTGTTCTAACACACAAGAACAGAAGGCAAAAAGCAAAAATAAATTTTATTCATTGAGTTGCCTCCCAGCAAGCACTATCGTTTTACGCCCCTAGCTAGGCATAACGCATAGGATCTAAATGTTGTCATCTTTGTTCAATTATGTGATCGAACACTGAGGATTTTTCAAGTATTTTGCATATAAATTCTCAGAGGCAATACTTCTAGGCATGAGGTTGAAAAAATATTTTTGCAAAAAAGGGGTTCTTATGACTTCAATAAAGTTGGGATGGATACTAATCAGCTTGAGATCTCCTTTATCATTGCTAGAAGTTGATCCTTTGTTTTTATTGACTTGAGTAGTTTTGCTGGTTTTCACGGGAATTTTAGCTGAAGTAAAAGCCGTACCTGGATTAGAAAAAAATTACTCTAGTTTATCAATCCTAGATGGACTTTCTTCAATTCTTTCATGAATTATAGTTCCTTTTTATTTTAGCAACTTGAAAATGTCTCCCGCTTTTGACCCAACTTTAGTAGCATAACTTTGCATTTTTCTATCCAAATTTTCAATATGTTCTACGGTAAGCATTTTCTTTTCAATAGCATCTAGCCTTTCCATAACATGCTTGAGAGTCAATATTGTTTCATTGATCACGAGTGGTGGTGAACCCACTAGATTTCCCAGAGTATTAAAAGCATCAAGAGTAGGACACATCAAAAAATTCCCACCGGTAAGCGTATCAAGGACGAATCTATAGCAAGTGGTGATGCCCACATAAAAGCAACAAAGAAAAACAACGGTAGATTGCATACGGATAGATCTATTATGAGCATTGCAAATCCTATACCAAGCATCTTTTAAACTTTCTCCTTCCCTTTGTTTAAAGTTGAGAACTTCGTTCTCGAGGGTGCTAGCAATAGAAGAATAGAAATCCATAACGGCAAAAGGTGATAAACAAGATTGCACACGAAAAACAGATCTGACGAGAAAATGGCGAATGGAAAAGAGGGCGAATGAACGGCAAATTTTCGTGAAGTGGGGGAGAGGAAAATGAGAGGCAAATGGCAAATAATGTAAATTGCGAGGAGATGAGATTTGTGATTAGGAACCTGGTTGATGTTGAAGATCCTCCCCGGCAACGGCGCCAGAAATTCCTTTTGATGTCTGCTAGAACTACGTCGGTATTTCCCCAAAGAGGAAGGGATGATGCAGTATAGCAATGGTAGGTATTTCCCTCAGTGATGAGACCAAGGTTATTGAACCAGTAGGAGAACCTCCTCACACCACGTAAACAGCACCTGCACACAAATAAAAAATACTCGCAACCCGACATGTTAAAGGGGTTGTCAATCCCTTTCGGGTACGAGGCCTCAAGATAGGCAAATAACGTGAGATAAAAGTTGTAGATTGGATAAATAGATCGCGAAACAAATAAATTGCAGCAAGGTATTTTTGTATTTTTGGTTTAATAGATCTAAAAATAAATGCAAGGGAAAATAGATCGCAAAGTCAAATATGATGAAAAGAGACCCGGGGTCGTAGGTTTCACTAGTGGCTTCTCTCGAGAAGAATAGCAAACGGTGGGAAAATAATTACTGTTGGGCAATTGATAGAACTTCAAATAATCATGAAGATATCCAGGCAAAGATCATTATATAGGCATCACGTCCAAGATTAGTAGATCGACTCCTGCCTAAATCTACTACTATTACTCCACACATCGACCGCTATCCAGCATGTATCTAGTGTATTCAGTTCATGAGAAAATGGAGTAATGCAATAAGAACGATGACATGATGTAGACGAGATCCGTTTATGTATTGCGGCATATATAGATCTCATCTTGTTATCCTTAGTAGCAACGATACGTATGTGTCTGTTCCCCTTCTGTCACTGGGATCAAGCATCGTAAGATGAACCCACTACAAAGCACCTCTTCCCATTGCAAGATAAATCGATCAAGTTGGCCAAAAAAAAACCAAATATCAAAGAATAAATATGAGGCTATAAGAAATCATGCATATAAGAGATCAAAGAAGACTCAAATAACTTTCATGGATAAAAACATAGATCTGATCATAAACTCAAAGTTCATCAGATCCCAAGAAACACACCGCAAAAATACTTACATCATATGGATCTCTAAGAGACCATTGTATTGATAATCAAGAGAGAGAGAGAGAGGAATCCATCTAGCTACTAACTACGGACCCTTAGGTCTACAAAGAACTACTCACGCATGATAGAAGAGGCACCAATGGAAGTGGTGAACTGCTACCTCTTGAGCTTGTGTTGGTTTTCCCTTGAAGGGGAAAGGGTGATGCAGCAAAGTAGCGTAAGTATTTCCTTCAGTTTTGAGAACCAAGGTATCAATCCAGTAGGATATGACACACAAGTGACCAAATACTTGCACAAACAATCAAGAACTTGCAACCAACGCGATAAAGGGGTTGTCAATCCCTTCACAGTCACTCGCAAAAGGGATATCTGATAGAGATAAATAAACGGTAGATTAAATATTTTTGGTATTTTTGGTTTATAGATTGGAAAGTAAAGATTGCAAAATAATAGATAGGAAACTAGCGAGATGTAAACAAGATACAATGATATAGAAAAGAGATTCGGGAGCCATAGGTTTCACTAGTGGCTTCTCTCGAGATAGCATGTATTATGGTGGGTGAACGAATTACTGCCAAGCAATTGATAGAAAAGCGCATAATTATGATGACATCTAAGGCAATGATCATGAACATAGGCATCACGTCCGTGTCAAGTAGACCGACTCCTGCCTGCATCTACTACTATTACTCCACACATCGACCGCTATCCAGCATGCATCTAGAGTATTAAGTTCATAAAGAATGGAGTAACGCATTAAGCAAGATGACATGATGTAGAGGAATTAACTCAAGCAATATGATGAAAACCCCATCTTGTTATCCTCGACGGCAATAATATAATACGTGCCTTGCTGCCCCTACTATCACTGGGAAAGGACACCGCAAGATTGAACCCAAAGCTAAGCACTTCTCTCATGGCAAGAAAGATCAATCTAGTAGGCCAAACTAAACCAATAATTCGAAGAGACTTGCAAAGATATCAAATCATGCATATAAGAATTCAGAGAAGAACCAAATAATATTCATAGATAATCTTGATCATAAATCCACAATTCATCGAATCTCAGCAAACACACGGCAAAAGAATATTACATCGAATAGATCTCCAAGAACATTGAGGAGAAATTTGTATTGAGAAAATCAAAGAGAGAGAAGAAGCCATCTAGCTAATAACTATGGACCCAAAGGTCTGTGGTAAACTACTCACGCTTCATCGGAGAGGTAATGGTGTTGATGTAGAAGCCCTCCACAATCAATTCCCCCTCCGGCAGATCACTGAAAAAGGCCCCAAGATGGGATCTCACGGGTACAGAAGGTTGCGGCGGTGGAAAAGTGGTTTCATGGCTCCCCCTGATGTTTTTCGGGTATAAGAGTATATATAGGCGAAAGAACTAGGTCGGTGGAGCTACGAGGGGCCCACAAGGGTGGGGGGCGCGCCTACCCTCCCTGGGCGCGCCCTCCTGCCTCGTGGCCTCCTTGTTACGTCCCCGACTTCATATCCAAGTCTTCTGGTTTGCTTTCGGTCCAAGAAAGATCATCGCGAAGGTTTCATTCTGTTTGGACTTCGTTTGGTATTCCTTTTCTGTAAAACTCTAAAATAGGCAAAAAAACAGAAAGTGGCACTGGGCCTCCGGTTAATAGGTTAGTCCCAAAAATAATATAAAAGAGCATATTAAAGCCCATTAAACATCCAAAACAGATAATATAATAGGATGGAACAATCAAAAATTATAGATACGTTGGAGATGTATCAAGCATCCCCAAGCTTAATTCCTGCTCGTCCTCGAGTAGGTAAATGATAAAAACAGAATTTTTGATGTGGAATGCTACCTAACATATTTATCAATGTAATTTTATTTATTGTGGCATGAATGTTCAGATCCAAAAGATTCAAGACAAAAGTTTAATATTTACATAAAAACAACGATACTTCAAGCATACTAACAAAGCAATCATGTCTTCTCAAAATAACATGGCCAAAGAAAGCTATCCCTACAAAATCATATAGTCTGGTTATGCTCCATCTTCATCACACAAAGTATTTAATCATGCACAACCCCGATGACAAGCCAAGAAATTGTTTCATACTTTTGATGTTCTCAAACTTTTTCAATTTTCATGCAATACATGAGCGTGAGCCATGGACATAGCACTATAGGTGGAATAGAATGGTGGTTGTGGAGAAGACAAAAAAGGAGAAGATAGTCTCACATCAACTAGGCATATCAACGGGCTATGGAGATGCCCATCAATAGATATCAATGTGAGTGAGTAGGGATTGCCATGTAACGGATGCACTAGAGCTATAAGTGTATGAAAGCTCAAAAATAAACTAAGTGGGTGTGCATCCAACTTGCTTGCTCACGAAGACCTAGGGCACTTTTGGGAAAGCCCATCATTGGAATATATAAGCCAAGTTCTATAATGAAAAATTCCCACTAGTATATGAAAGTGGCAACATAGGAGACTCTCTATCATGAAGATCATGGTGCTACTTTGAAGCACAAGTGTGGAAAAAGGATAGTGGCATTGCCCCTTCTCTCTTTTTCTCTCATTTTTTTCTTTGGGCCTTTTCTCTTTTTTTATGGCCTCTTTTTTTTCGTCCAGAGTCTCATCCTGACTTGTGGGGGAATCATAGTCTCCATCATCCTTTCCTCACTGGGACAATGCTCTAATAATGAAGATCATCGCACTTTTATTTACTTACAACTCAAGAATTACGATCGATACTTAGAACAAAATATGACTCTATGTGAATGCCTCTGGCGGTGTACCTGGATGTGCAATGATTCAAGAGTGACATGTATGAAAAAAATATGAACGGTGGCTTTGCCACAAATACGATGTCAACTACATGATCATGCAAAGCAATATGACAATGATGGAGTGTGTCATAATAAATGGAACAGTGGAAAGTTGCATGGCGATATATCTCGAAATGGCTATGGAAATGCCATAATAGGTAGGTATGGTGGCTGTTTTGAGGAAGGTATATGGTGGGTGTATGGCACCGGCAAAATTTGTGCGGTACTAGAGAGGCTAGCAATGGTGGAAGGGTGGGAGTGTGTATGGGCTCAACATTAGTCATAAAGAACTCACATACTTATTGCAAAAATCTTTTAGTTATCAAAACAAAGTACTACACACATGCTCCTAGGGGAAAGGTTGGTAGAAAGTACCATCGCTCGTCCTCGACCGCCACTCATAAGACAATAAATAAATAAATCATGCTCCAACTTCATCACATAACGGTTCACCAACGTGCATGCTACGGGAATCACAAACTTTAACACAAGTATCTCTCAAATTCACAACTACTCTACTAGCATGACTCTAATATCACCATCTTCATATCTCAAGACAATCATAAAGAATCAAACTTCTCATAGTATTCAACACACTTTATATGAAAGTTTTTATTATACCCATCCTGGATGCCCATCATATTAGGACTAATTTTATAACCAAAGCAAATTACCATGCTGTTCTAAAAGACTCTCAAAATAATATAAGTTAAGCATGAGAGATCAAAAATTTCTATAAAATAAAACCACCGCCCTGCTCTAAAAAGATATAAGTGAAGCACTAGAGCAATATTGTCTAGCTCAAAAGATATAAGTGAAGCACATAGAGTATTCTAATAAATCATGATTCATGTGTGTCTCTCCCAAAAGGTGTGTACAGCAAGGATGAATGTGGTAAACTAAAAAGCAAAGAATCAAATCATACAAGACGCTCCAAGCAAAACACATATCATGTGATGAATAAAAATATAGCCTCGAGTAAAGTTACCGATAGACGAAGACAAAAGAGGGGATGCCTTCCGGGGCATCCCAAAGCTTAGGCTTTTGGTTGTCCTTGAATTTTACCTTGGGGTGCCTTGGTAATCCCCAATATTAGGCTCTTTCCACTCCTTATTCCAAAGTCCATCAAATCCTTACCCAAAACTTGAAAACTTCACAACACAAAACTTCAACAAAAAAATCTCATGAGCTCCGTTAGTATAAGAAAATAAACCACCACTTTAAGATACTGTAATGAACTCATTATTTATTTATATTGGTGTTAAACCTACTGTATTCAAACTTCTCTATAGTTCATACCCCCCCCCCCCAATACTACTCATAGATTCATCAAAATAAGCAAACAACACACAAAAACAGAATCTGTCAAAAACAGAACAGTCTGTAGCAATCTATAACTTTCGAATAGTTTTGTAACTCCAAAAAATCTGAACTAAATTGGTGGACGTGAGGATTTTGTCTATTAATCTTATGCAAAAAGAATCAACCTAAAATAACTCTTCTGTAAAAAATGACAGCTATTCTCGTGAGCGCAAAAGTTTCTGTTTTTTACAGCAAGATCGCAAAGACCTCACCCAAGTCTTCCCAAAGGTTCTACTTGGAACAAACACAAATTAAAACATAAAACCACATCTAACCAGAGTCTATATGAATTATTTATTACTAAACATGAGCAAAAAGCAAAGAAAAAAATAAAATTGGGTTGCCTCCCAACAAGCGCTATCGTTTAACGCCCCTAGCTAGGCATAAAAACATGAATAGATCTAGGTATTGCCATCTTCGGCATGCAATTCTTCAATTGAGCACATGTAAACCTTAGGAGGTTCTTTGGTTTTGTCAATGATCAAACTCCTAGGCAAGAAATCGAGAAATTCATTTGTGACAAAAGGTTCCTTAATGATATCGAAAAAATTGGGGTGAACACTTATTGATTTGAGATCTTCATTTTCCTTACTAGAAGATTCACCCTTATTCTTAGGAACATAGATAACCTTGGCAACTTTGGAAGGAGGAGGATTCGAGGTATTTTTAAAGGCAGAAAAAGCGGAACCCAAGTTGGTAATAATATCTTTGAGTTTATCAATTCTAGTAGAATCTTGATCTATCTTTTCATTAACTATGGGTTCTTTTTCCCTAAGATTCTTTAGAGTGACTCCTACCTTAGATCCATATTGAGTAATTTTATTATGAATATTTTTATCCTAAATTTCGATTAACTCTACAGTAGCAATTTTATTTTCAATAATATCAAGTCTTTGCATCAAATGTTCCAAGGTTTAAATGGTTCCTTTGACCAAAAGAGGTGGTGGGCCTAACAAATCTATCATGACATTATAAGAATCAAAAGTATGGCTTCCCAAGAAATTCCCTCCAGTAATGGTGTCAAGGACATAACTATTCCAAGGAGTAATGCCTACATAAAATTTGCGAAGAAGAACGGAATTAGATTGCTTTCTAGTAGATCTATTTTGAGCATTGCAAATTCTATACCAAACATCTTTTAGATTTTCTCCCTCCCTTTGTTTAAAATTGAGAACTTCATTATCGGGAGTACTAACAACGATAGGAGGACTAGCCATGAGGGCGAGAAAAACGATCTAACACACGAACGCACAAGAAGCAATCGAAGAGAGACGAATGGAAGAGGGGCGAAGAAAAGGCAAAGGTTTTAGAATATCGTTTTAGAAGTGGGGGAGAGGAAAACGAGAGGCGAATGGCAAATAATGTAATGCAAGGGAGAAGAGTTTATGATGGGTACTTGGTATGGCTTGACTTGACGAAGATCTCCCCGACAATGGTGCAAGAAATCCTTCTTGCTACCTCTTGAGCTTGCGTTGGTTTTCCCTTGAAGAGGAAAGGGTGATGCAGCAAAGTAGAGTAAGTATTTCCCTCAGTTTTGAGAACCAAGGTATCAATACAGTAGGAGATGATGCACAAGTCATCAAATACCTGCACAAACAATCAAGAACTTGCAACCAACGCGATAAAGGGGTTGTTAATCCCTTCACGTCACTCGCAAAAGTGAGATTTGATAGAGATAAATAAACGGTAAAGTAAATATTTTTGGTATTTTTGGTTTATAGATTGGAAAGTAAAGATTGCAAAATAATAGATAGGAAACTAGCAAGATGTAAATGAGATTCAATGATATGGAAAAGAGACCCAGGAGCCATAGGTTTCAGTAGTGGCTTCTCTCGAGATAGCATGTATTATGGTGGGTGAACGAATTACTGACGAGTAATTGATAGAAAAGCGCATAATTATGATGACATCTAAGGCAATGATCATGAACATAGGCATCACGTCCGCGTCAAGTAGACCAACTCCTGCCTGGATCCACTATTATTACTCCACACATCGACCACTATCCAGCATGCATCTAGAGTATTAAGTTCATAAAGAACGGAGTAACGCATTAAGCAAGATGACATGATGTAGAGGAATTAACTCAAAGCAATATGTGAAAACCCCATCTTGTTATCCTCGATGGCAACAATACAATACGTGCCTTGCTGTCCCTACTGTCACTGGGAAAGGACACCATAAGATTGAACCCAAAGCTAAGCACTTCTCTCATGGCAAGAAAGATCAATCTAGTAGGCCAAACTAAACTAATAATTCGAAGAGACTTGCAAAGATATCAAATTATGCATATAAGAATTCAGAGAAGAAACAAATAATATTCATATATAATCTTGATCATAAATCCACAATTCATCGGATCTCAGCAGACACACCAGAGAAGAATATTACATCGAATAGATCTCCAAGAACATCAAGGAGAACTTTGTATTGAGAGAGAATAAGTCATCTAGCTAATAACTATGGACTTGAAGGTCTGGGTTAAACTACTCACGCTTCATCGCAGAGGTAATGGTGTTGATGCAGAAGCCCTCTGTCGGTGTCAAAACCGGCGGATCTCGGGTAGGGGGTCCTGAACTGTGCGTCTAGGCGGATGGTAACAGGAGACGAGGGACACGATGTTTTTACCCAGGTTCGGGCCCTCTTGATGGAGGTAAAACCCTACGTCCTGCTTGATTAATATTGATGATGTGGGTTACAAGAGTAGATCTACCACGAGATCAAGGAGGCTAAACCCTAGAAGCTAGCCTATGGTATGATTGTTGTTCGTCCTATGGACTAAGGCCATTCGGTTTATATAGACACCGGAGAGGGCTAGGGTTACACAGAGTCGGTTACAATGGTAGGAGATCTACATATCCGTATCGCCAAGCTTGCCTTCCACTCCAAGGAAAGTCCCATCCGGACACGGGACGAAGTCTTCAATCTTGTATCTCCATAGTCTTGGAGTCCGGCCGATGATGATAGTTCGGCTATCCGGACACCCCCTAGTCTGGGACTCCCTCAGTAGCCCCCGAACCAGGCTTCAATAACAACGAATCCGGCGCGTATGTTGTCTTCGGCGTTTGCAAGGCGGGTTCTTCTTCATGCTCCATGTGTTTGTCGGATAGTGTCCGGTTGCTTCATAAATGCTGCGCTCCTTGGCTTCCGTGTCCAATAATGGTCTTCTTCCACGCGTCGCACTTGGGCATTGAGCCCCATTTTGCGCTATGGAAGAGGTTGTTTTGCCTCGTACCCCGCTCTCACGAGGGGTCGATATATCAAGTGGGCGGAGCCGAAATATGGCGCATCGTCGGGACCGGATACCTGTCCGGGACCCCGAAGAAGACGTCCGAAGATTGGCCTTTGGAGTGGTTTTATATGGAGGATGCTCCGCTGCTGGATCCAGTCCAGATCGGCCTTTCGGAGTTCAGCAACGCTCCCCTGAAGAAACGCTTAAGTTGGCGCCCACGGAGCCCTCGATGAGAAGATGATAGTAGAGTTCATTACTTGATGGGCCGGATACGGCTGCTAGCCCATTACGGATTAACCATGATCGGAGTCATGGCCACATGCATTATGCGTGGGGTGCAGCCGCTCCAATATGGGGGCCACCCCATGTGGGACTTCAACAGAGACGACGACGCCACCCGTCACGGCCGCAAGGGACCTGGCTCGGCCGACGATCTGGTGAAGATCCTATCCGGCTTGTACAAGGGGGAGAAGGAGGACTTCCTCCGCACGAATCCTCTGAACGGATTTTCCATGAACAACTCTCGGAGCTGGGTAAGCGGTCGCATGCATATCTGAACCGTGCCTTTAAAGGCAATTGTCTTATTGTATGATTTTGACACAGGAACTGCGTCGGGATGTGGAGGGCGTAAAAAGCCCAGCCCCACAACCCGAAGACCCAGAAAGGTCCCTTGATCCGGCCTCCGAAGAGGATCCGGACTTAGCGGTGGAACTGATCGACGGGGTGTACCACCAGCTCAGCATAGATAATGCTTTAGTCGCCATTATGGCTGACTACCCCGGTTTGTGTCCGGCTTCCCCGGTGAGTACACCGAAGTCCTGGCGCCGTTACTTCTTTAATTCTTAGTTCTGACCACCGTGCACCAATGGTGTTCGACAGGAAGCGCCTTTACGGCAGGAAGTCGAGCCCGCGGTGACCGGCCAACAAGGGTCAGTCCGGCTGAGCAGGCGGAAGAGGAGTGCGACGCGAACTAAAACGTCGCTGCAACGGTACGGAGCACCGCTATTTTTTAAGGGAAGGATTCCCAGGAGGTATATTAATGCTCATAACTTTTCCAGAAAGAGCGCTCGCCGGACAGTGTCCGGAGAGGCTGCCAATCAAGCGTCCGCCAGCCATGCTCCAACGCATGGCCCGGAAGGGGAGGCGAATACAAGGCATGAGTCGGACGCTCCTCCGACGGAGGATGCCGACAGGTTGTCCGCCACCCGGTCTGAGGTGGAGAGCGCCATGAATCACAGGCGTCGCCGGACAGTTCTTCGTGACGCGTGTTTCTCCCCAGAGGCGTTAAATGCCTTTGATGCGGGAAACGTGCACCTCCGTGCCGCTCAAGATGGGTTAACCAGAGCCACGGAGCAGTATGTGAAAGACATACGTGTAAGTAATTTTAATAGTTATATATGCCAGTAGCCCCCGAGACTTAAAATGGTTACAATAACTGATTTAAGGATCAATTTTTATGCAGGATCTTACGGAGAAGAATACCCACCTGTACCAGGAGCTCCAAGAGTGCAAGGCCCAACTTGAGGCCGCACTGGCCCCCACAGGGGGAGCCACAGAGACCCCCGCTGGTAAGACATACTTTGAAAAGATAATTAATTAACAAAGTGCGGCGTGAATCTGACAATAATACTGCAGAGGGCGCGGACTAGATCCGGACAAGAAACAGCTATTGCGGCAGCTAAAGGCTGGCGAGAGGGTGCTTATGAAGGTGCAGCAGGAGAGAAACAAGCTCCAAGATGCCCACACCCAGCTAGGAGAAGAGCTGAAACGTGTTCGGGCCCAGCTGTCTGGATCCTTGAAGGAGAATCAGCGACTTCGTCGCGGCATTTATAGTAAGTGCTTGAGAAAATTCCTTTGAAAAGAAGAATTCGGCGAGGGAGTCGTTTGACAGAAGTATGTCTTTAGGTGTGCTCACAGGTCGCCCTGCGGAGGAAATGCCTGGGTCAACAGGTGACCAACTTCCCGAGCTGGCGCAATTGTTCAAACGTGTTCGGCAGGCGATGAGTGGCGTCGTTCAGGCTTTATGGCCATCCGTCTCCCTACCCGAGGGCCTTGGTGAGCTTGCTGAGAAGCTCCAGGGAGCACGGCGACGCCTCCGTTTGTGGAAGATATCGGCCTGCCGTCAGGGCGCCAGGGAGGCCTGGGCCATGGTGAAGACGCGCTACCCGAAGGCTGACCCAAACCACATGGCCGAGGTCGGACCTGCGGGGCCTGATGGGAAGGAGATCCCTGTGAGCTTGATGTATGGCCAAGTAGAACTGACCGCGAAATATTCCCAATAGGTCTGTAAATTAGACAGCCTATTATATGGGATTGAGGAGGAGTACAATCAGTCGGTTTGACGATGTAATTTGAAATGACATGTAAGATGCCTTCTAGCCGG
This sequence comes from Triticum timopheevii, assembly GCA_963921465.1. NCBI lineage: Eukaryota > Viridiplantae > Streptophyta > Magnoliopsida > Poales > Poaceae > Triticum > Triticum timopheevii. The sequence goes on along the minus strand of OY997268.1, from coordinate 509,226,876 downwards.
ATTGTAGATCGTTTGTCTTTGCGGACCATTTCACTTCAACCTTGGGACCCAACAGTCCGGAGTGCGTCCGAATACCCCTACGGTTATAAAAGAACCGGGGCATGCATGGAGACAAGGCGTCGGGGTCATAATTGCTTTATCAGACAAGTGCCCAACTAGTTATGTTATATTACATGGTTAGTAAGAAACATCTTCCAGGGATAATAGTTCTATTAGGGGTTCCTTTCCCTGGGAGGCATGCCCTAAGGTGCAATGCCGGACTGCGAAAATAGCAGAAAAAGCATCTGGGGGCTTATAAATGAGTAAGTAATAAATCATATTTCAAGTCACCGACCGAATATTCTCTTAAGAACGCTAGCTTTCATCTTCACCCAGTCTGAGGTACACATCCGGCTGACCCGGCAGTAACAATCGCAGAGGTGCTCCCTTTACCTCCTAGCCGAACAATCGAGAACGTAGGGGTAAGCACAGGAGCCAGGAAACCCAGCTTGGCCAAAACTTAAGTCATATCGATGCATATAATGGTGAATAAAAGGTACATGCGGAAGTATGACACATGTATTGGGCGTGAAGCCCATATTAATAAGCTTCTGGTAAAGAAGCCCCCAGGTATAATGAGTGCTAGGAGCACATCAAGTGTGTGCGAACAAAGCGCAAATCAGCCTATAAAAGGTATTGAAAAAAAGTGGGAAGAAGGAGGGGGACAAAAGATAGTAAAAAATATAAAAAGGTGGATGGGGGAGTGAGACGAACTCTGAGTCCGGTGTTTAGGCGTAGAATCTTCGGAGACGGGCTGCGTTCCATGGGTTCGGCTCGAGTCGGTTGTCAGATGCTTTACGTAGACGGTATGCTCCGCCGGTCAGGACTTGGTCGATGATGAAGGGACCTTCCCACTTGGGCTTAAGTTTGTCCTTTTTCTTGTCCGGCAGGCGTAGAACGAGTTCGCCGACATTGTAAGTTTTGGCCCGTACTTCTCTGCTTTGATATCTTCGAGCCTGCTGCTGATAGAATGCGGAACAAGCCTTTGCCACGTCCCGCTCCTCCTCTAAGGCGTCCAAACTGTCCTGCCGATCCAACTCGGCTTCTCTTTCTTCGTACATGCGCACACGAGGTGAGTCATGAATTATATCGCAAGGCAGAACTGCCTCTGCGCCATACACCATGAAAAATGGTGTGAATCTAGTAGTTCGGTTTGGCGTGGTCCGCAGCCCCCAGAGTATGGAGTCGAGCTCCTCTACCCAGTGCGTGTTAGATTCCTTGAGGGACCGCACTAGTCTGGGTTTGATGCCGCTCATGATTAGACCATTTGCTCGCTCGACTTGACCGTTAGTTTGGGGGTGATAGACTGAAGCGTAATCGAGCTTGATGCCCATGTTTTTGCACCAGAGTTTAACCTCGTCGGCAGTGAAGTTCGTGCCGTTATCAGTGATGATGCTGTGGGGGACGCCAAAACGGTGTACTACCCCGGATAGGAAGTCTATCACCGGTCCGGATTCTGCCGTTTTAACCGGCTTGGCCTCAATCCATTTGGTGAATTTGTCCACCATGACCAATAAGTATTTGTGCTTGTGGGTTCCCCCTTTAAGGGGTCCAACCATGTCAAGCCCCCAGACCGCGAACGGCCAGGTAATGGGTATAGTTTTGAGGGCGGTGGGTGGCATGTGGCTCTGATTAGCAAAGAGCTGGCAACCGACGCATCGTTGGACTAAGTCCTGAGCATCTGCCCGGGCTGTCGGCCAATAAAATCCTGTACGGAAGGCCTTGCCTACGAGTGCCCGGGCTGCAGCGTGGTGCCCGCCGAGTCCGGCGTGAATTTCAGCCAGGAGATTCCGCCCCTCCTCTTCGGAGATACACCTTTGAAGGACTCCGGTTGTGCTTTTCTTATAAAGTTCTCCCTCATGGACCTTGTAGGCTTTAGATCGCCGAACTATGCAGCGGGCCTCATTTTGGTCTTCAGGAAGTTCCTGCCGAATTAAGTAGGCTAGGAATGGTTCTATCCACGGGGCAATTACTGCCATTATTTCGTGAGCTGAAGGTGTTATTTCGTTGGCTGAGCCGCCGATTGTGTCAAAATGGTCTGAGTTCGGTGATGCAGCTGGCTCCAGATTGTTATTTCCGGACTCCTCTTCCCATAACACGGATGGCTTGAAGAGCCATTCCAGGAAGATGTTTGGAGGGACGGCGTCTCGTTTCGCGCCGATGCGTGCTAACACGTCTGCTGCCTGGTTATTATCCCGGGCTACATGGTGGAATTCGAGTCCTTCGAATCGAGCTGACATTTTTAGGACGGCGTTGCGGTAAGCTGCGATTTTTGGATCTTTGGCATCAAAGTCTCCATTTACTTGGGATATTGCGAGGTTTGAATCCCGGCGCACCTCTAGGCGTTGAATGCCCATGGAGATTACCATCTGGAGGCCATGTAGAAGGGCCTCGTATTCGGCTGCGTTATTGGAGTCCATGTACATTATTTGAAGTACGTATTGGATTGTGTCTCCAGTTGGGGACATCAGGACGACGCCAGCCCCCAAGCCAGCCAACATTTTGGATCCGTCGAAATGCATGATCCAATTGGAGTATGCGCCGTACTCTTTAGGGAGTTCGGCTTCGGTCCATTCGGCGACGAAGTCGGCCAGAACCTGTGACTTTATAGCTCATCGTGGTTTATAGGTTATGTCAAATGGTAAGAGCTCAATAGCACATTTTGCAATCCTGCCCGTTGCGTCGCGATTGTTTATAATATCGTTGAGAGGTACTTCAGAGGCCACCGTTATGGAACACTCTTGAAAGTAGTGTCGTAGCTTCCGGGATGCCATGAACACCGCATATGCTATCTTTTGATAATGTGGGTACCGGGACTTGCATGGAGTTAGAACAGTGGATACGTAATACACTGATTTTTGAAGAGGGAATCTGTGCCCTTCTGTCTCTCGCTCGACGACGAGTACCGCGCTGACAACTTGATGTGTTGCTGTGATATATAATAACATAGGTTCACCCAGGTTGGGCGCGGCCAGGACCGGATTTGTTGCCAGTATGGCCTTTATTTCTTCGAGTCCGGCTGTGGCAGCATCCGGCCATGCGAAATGTTCGGTGTGCCGGAGGAGGCGGTAGAGGGGCAGAGCCTTTTCTCCCAAACGGGAGATGAAGCGACTTAAGGCCGCTACGCATTCGGTTAGTTTTTGTATTTGCTTGAGGTCTTTTGGAATATCCAATTGTGACAGAGCTCGGATTTTGGCCGGGTTTGCTTCAATTCCTCTACCGAATACGATGAAGCCCAAGAGCTTTCCGGCTGGTACGCCAAAGACGCATTTTTCCGGATTGAGCTTAATGTCATATGCTCGGAGGTTGTCGAATGTCACCCTCAAGTTTTCTACTAGAGTTTCGACGTGTTTGGTCTTGACGACCACATCGTCTACGTATGCCTCTACTGTTTTGCCTATCTGGGTAGCCAGACATGTTTGAATCATGCGCTGATATGTTGCGCCGGTGTTTTTGAGTCCGAAGGGCATTGTGTTGAAGCAGAATGGCCCATATGGAGTAATGAATGCCATTGCGGCCTGGTCTTTATACGCCATCTTGATTTGATGGTATCCGTAGTATGCGTCGAGGAAGCACAATGAATCGTGCCCTGCGGTAGCATCGATGATTTGGTCGATGCGAGGGAGGGGGAAAGGGTCCTTCGGACAGGCCTTGTTAAGGTCTTTAAAATCGATGCAGAGGCGCCAGGATTTGTCCTTTTTTGGTACCATTACTAGATTGGCTAGCCAGTCCGGATGTTTTATATCTATGATGAATTCGGCTTCTAAGAGTTTGGCTAGCTCTTCTCCCATTGCCTATCTTTTGGGTTCGGAAAATCGCCGAAGAGCTTGTTTGACTGGCTTGAATCCTTTTAGGATGTTTAGGCTGTGCTCTGCCAGCCTGCGTGGGATTCCTGGCATGTCTGAAGGGTGCCAGGCAAAATTGTCCCAATTTTCCCTAAGGAATTCTCGTAGTGCGGCTTCGACATCAGGACTTAATTGTGCCCCAATGGAGGCCGTCTTTGTGGGGTCCGTTGGATGGACCTGAAATTTGACTATTTTGTCTGCTGGTTTAAAAGAGGTGGACCTGGACCTCTTATCGAGTATCACATTGTCCCTATCCACCGTGGAGCGCAGCGTGGTTAGTTCCTCTGTCGCTAGGGCTTCGGACAATGCCTCTAGGGCCAGTGCGGCTGTCTTATTTTCAGCGCGGAGTGCTGTATCTGGATCACTGGCAAGAGTGATTATCCCATTGGGTCCGGGCATTTTGAGCTTCATGTACCCGTAGTGGGGTATGGCTTGGAAGATTGTGAATGCCTCTCGCCCTAACAAAGCGTGATATCCGCTGCCGAATGGGGCCAGTTGGAACGTGACCTCCTCGGACCTGTAATTGTCCGGTGAGGCGAACACTACGTCTAGTGTGATTTTTCCTGTGCAGCGTACTTCTCGACTAGGGATTATCCCTCTAAAGGTTGTGCTGCTTCGCTCGATGCTGCTCCAGTCAATATCCATTTTTTGAAGGGTTTCCTCGTAGATGAGGTTTAATCCGCTGCCACCATCCATGAGTACCTTGGTAAGGCGAAAGCCGTCCACTATCGGACTGAGGACCAATGCGGCTGGTGCTCTAGCTGTTCGGAATTTAGGTTCGTCACTGGTGTTGAAGGTGATAGCCGTGTCACTCCATGGATTTGCTATTGCTACTTGGTAGACTTCGGCGAGGCCGCGGATTGTTCATTTTCGCATGTTATTTGATGTGAAAGTCTCGAAGACTGTTAATACCGTACCGGCACTGCTGGGCTGTTTGCCCGGGGCTAAAAAGCCTTCGCCACTTTTGGCCACCTGCCATAGTATCCAACATGCTCGAAGGCTGTGTGTTGGAGTGGCGCCCTCCGTACTGTGGATTTTGCAGGGTCCGTTGAGCCAGCCCTCCAGTACGATTCCATGCCCTTTAGGGGGTCTTTGCTTTTTGGTTTTTAACCCAGGTGCTTGAGTATGGCGCACCCTTTTACTTCGGACTAGGGTTGTGGTCAAGGCCGGACTGTCCCAAAACCTAGTTTCGGTGTTCCTGGCACTCTCTACCGCACAGTATTTTTGTACGATAGTCGCTAGGTCGATGAAGCGTGTAACTTCGCAACGACTTATGGCGTTCATGATTCCCTTGTCCGTGCAATTGTTGCAGAAAATTGAAATCGCGCTTTCTTCGCAGCAGTCCTTTATCCTATTCATAACCAGGAGGAATCTGGCCCAGTAATGATGTATTGTTTCATCGGGCTCTTGTCGTATTCGAGATAGATTGCTTATGTTTGGGTGGGCGGGTGGAATCAAGTTCGGAACCCCGCCCGATCTGAGGCTCAAAGGCCAAGAAGTTTCCGGATTTGGAAGCTTGACTTGTTGCATGCTTTCCAATGAATCTAGTCCGATGCCTGCCTCTAAGTTCAGTATTTGATTAGTGTCCATCCCTTCACGGGAATCTGGCTTGGAGGGATCGGGAATCTGGACATAGTTGGTTTTCAACGTAGAAGAAGGGTTGTTGCATTGTTCCTCTACCACGACAACGTGGTGGGTGGCCTGAGGAGAGTTAATCTCTCTCAGATCGGGTTTAAGCCCAATCTGATCGTAGTTTGTGGCGACTCCCAGGGCGGCGATGCGATCCAAGAGCTCGTTTACAAAGGAGAGCTCAATCGGATCTAACTGCTCGGTGAATTCCGGGCTGACGTGGAGATCGCTTTTGATGACCTGAGAGGTCATCGTCGGAGCGGCGGCCGAACAGGCGGTCATAAGAAAATCACCTAGCCAGACAGTTTGGCCGGCGGCCAAAGCTCTCTTGACGACGGTGCCGTCTTTAAAGACGGGAGAAGGCATCCTTCCTGATCGCGACGGCACAGAGGAACTCTCAATGAAAGCACCAATGTCGGTGTCAAAACCGGCGGATCTCGGGTAGGGGGTCCCGAACTGTGCGTCTAGGCGGATGGTAACAGGAGAGGAGGGACATGATGTTTTTACCCAGGTTCGGTCCCTCTTGATGGAGGTAAAACCCTACGTCCTGCTTGATTAATATTGATGATGTGGGTTACAAGAGTAGATCTACCATGAGATCAAGGAGGCTAAACCCTAGAAGCTAGCCTATGGTATGATTGTTGTTCGTCCTATGGACTAAGGCCATCCAGTTTATATAGACACCGGAGAGGGCTAGGATTACACAGAGTCGGTTACAATGGTAGGAGATCTACATATCCGTATCGCCAAGCTTGCCTTCCACGCCAAGGAAAGTCCCATCCGGACACGGGATGAAGTCCTCAATCTTGTATCTTCATAGTCTTGGAGTTCGGCCGATGATGATAGTTTGGCTCTCCGGACACCCCCTAGTCCGGGACTCCCTCACCCTCCGTGATCGATTCCCCATCCGGCAGATCACCGGAAAAGGCCCCAAGATGGGATCTCACGGGTACAGAAGGTTGCGGCGGTGGAGAAGAGGTTTCATGTCTCCCCGTGATGTTTTTAGGGTATAAGAGTATATATAGGCGAAAGAACTAGGTCGGTGGAGCTACAAGGGGCCCATGAGGGTGGGGGGGCGCCTACCCCCCTGGGCGCGCCCTCCTGCCTCGTGGCCTCCTCGTTATGTCCCCGACTTCATCTCCAAGTCTTCTGGTTTGCTTTATGTCCAAGAAATATCATCGGGAAGGTTTCATTCCGTTTGGTATTCCTTTTCCGCAAAACTCTAAACTAGGCAAAAAACAAAAACTGGCTCTGGGCCTCCGGTTAATAGGTTAGTCCCAAAAAAATATAAAAGAGCATATTAAAGCCCATTAAACATCCAAAACAGATAATATAATAGCATGGAACAATCAAAATCTATAGATACGTTGGAGACGTATCATGAACCCCTCCATGACGGTGTCTAGATTGGATGTAGTGGTTTTGGACTCTGCGGCGGCTGGATCAATATTTCGTCGACTCCCCTAGGGTTTCTGTAATATTTGGGTATTTATAAAGCAAAGAGGTGGTTCGGGGGGCACCCGAGGTGGGCACAGCCCCCCAGGGCACGCCTGGGCCTTCTGGCACGCCCTGGTTGGTGTTGCTCCCCTCGAGCAGCCCCTCGGGTGCTTCCTTGGCCCATTGGCTTTCTTCCTTGGCCAACTATTGCTTCTACAACTATCGCTACTGCTTAGTGATAAAGTAAAGCAATCACATGATGTTTGCATTTCATACAATAAAGCGACAACCATAAGGCTCCTGCCAGTTGCCGATAACTTTTACAAAACATGACCATCTCATACAACAACGTATATCACATCATGTCTTTACCATATCACATCACAACATGCCCTGCAAAAACAAGTTAGACATCCTCTACTTTGTTGTTGCAAGTTTTACGTGGCTATTATGGGCTTATAGCAAGAACCGTTCTTACCTATGGCACAAACCCACAACGGTGATTTATCAAGTTTTCTATTTTAACCTTCAACAAGGACCGGCCGCAGTCAAATTCGATTCAACTAAAGTTGGAGAAACAGACACCCGCCAGCCACCTTTATGCAAAACTAGTTGCATGTCTGTCGGTGGAACCGGTCTCATGAACGTGGTCATGTAAGGTGGTCCAGGCCGCTTCATCCAACAATACCACCGAATCAACATAAGACATTGGTGGTAAGCAGTATGACGATCACCACCCACAACTCTTTGTGTTCTACTCGTGCATATCATCTATGCATAGACCTGGCTCGGATGACACTATTGGGAAACGTAGCATGCAATTTCAAAATTTTCCTACGCTCATGCAAGATCTATCTAGGAGATGCATAGCAACGAGAAGGGGACAATATGTTCACGTACCCCCATTGACCGAAATTGGAAGTGTTTGTTAACGCGGTTGATGTAGTTGAACTTCTTCCCATTCCGACTGATCAAGTACCGAACGTACAACACCTCCGAGTTCTACACACGTTCAACTCGATGACATCCCTCGAACTCTTGATCCAGCAAAGTGTTGAGGGAGAATTGCGTAAGCACGACGGCGTGGTGACAATGATGGTGAAGTGATCCATGCAGGGCTTCGCCTAAGCACTAGGTGAATATGACCGGAGGCGTAAACTATGGAGGGGGGCACTGCACACGGCTAGGAATCAATATTGTGTGTTCTGGTGACCTGATACGTACCTGGTACCCCTGGAACACTTTCGGTGTCTGAGGGAGTCACGGATTAGGGGGTGTCCGGATAGCCGGACTATAAGCTTTGGCCGGACTCCTGGACTATGAAGATACAAGATTGAAGACTTCGTCCCGTGTCCAGATGGGACTTTCCTTGGCGTGGAAGGCAAGCTTGGCAATATGGATATGTAGATCTCCTCCCATTGTAACCGACTCTGCGTAACCCTAGCCCTCTTCGGTGTCTATATAAACCGGAGGGTTTTAGTCCATAGGACGAACAACAATCATACCATAGGCTAGATTCTAGGGTTTAGCCTCTCTGATCTCGTGGTAGATCTACTCTTGTACTACACATATCATCAATATTAATCAAGCAGGAGTAGGGTTTTACCTCCATCAAGAGGGCCCGAACCTGGGTAAAAACATCGTGTCCCTTGTCTCCTGTTACCATCCGCCTAGACGCACAGTTCGGGACCCCCTACCCGAGATCCGCCGGTTTTCACACCGACATTGGTTCTTTCATTGAGAGTTCCGCTGTGCCGTCGCCATCAGGAAGGATGCCTCATCCCGTCTTTAAAGACGGCGTTGTTGCTAAAGGAGCTTTGGCTATCGGCCAAACTCTCCGCCTAGGCGGTTTTCTTATGACCGCCTGTTCGGCCGCCGCGCCGACGATGACTTCCCAGGTCATCGAAAGCAATCTCCACGTCAACTCGGAACTCGCTGAGCAGTTAGATCCGATGGAGCTCTCTTCTTTAAACGAGCTCTTAGATTGCATCGCCGCCCTGGGAGTCGCTACAGACTACGATCAGATTGGGCCTAAACCCGATCTGAGAGAGATTAACTCTCCCTAGGTCACCCACCACGTCGCAGTGGTGGAGGAACAATGCGGCAAGCCTTCATCTATCTTAAGGACTAGTTATGTCCGGATTCCCGATCCCTCCAAGCCGGATACCCGCGGAGGGGAGGACGTCACTCAAGCCCTGAACCTAAAGTCAGGCAGCGGGCTAGATTCATTGGACAACATCCAAGAACACAAGCTTCCGAGTTCGGAAACTCCTTGGCCCCCGAGTCTCAGATTGGGCGAGGTTCCGGGTTTAATTCCACCCGCCCACCCAAATATAAGGGATATATTCCAAATTCGGCAAGAGCGCGCAGAAACAGTACACCATTACTAGGCCAGATTCCTCCTGGTTACGAACAGGATAGAGGACTGCCGCGAGGAGGATGCAATTTCATTCTTCTGCAATAATTGCACGGACAACGGAATCCTCAACGCCATAAGTCGCAAGTTTTGGCCGACTTCATCGCTGAATGGACTAAAACTGAACTCCCTAAAGAGTACGGCACATATTCCAACTGGATCATGCACTTCGATGGCTCCAAAATGTTAGCTAGTCTGGGGGCTGGCATTGTTCTGACGTCCCCAACAGGAGATACAGTCCAATATGTACTCCAGATAATGTATATGGACTCCAACAACACAGTCGAATACGAGGCCCTTCTACATGGTCTCCGGATGGTAGTCTCCATGGGAATCCAACGCCTAGAGGCGCGTGGGGATTCGAACCTCGCGATATCCCAAATAAATGGAGACTTTGATGCCAAGGATCCGAAAATGGCAGCTTATCGCAACGCCGTCCTAAAAATGTCAGCTCGGTTCGAGGGGCTCGAATTTCACCATATAGCCCAGGAAAACAATCAGGCGGTAGACGTCTTGGCACGCATCGGTGCAAAGCGCGATGCAGTCCCCCCCCCCCCCAACATTTTCTTGGAGAGGCTATTCAAGCCATCCGTATTATGGGAAGGGGAATCCGAAAATAACAGCCCGGACCCAACCGCACCGCCCGACACCGAACATTCTGACACAACGGGAGGCTCTGCCAACGAAGTAACATCCTCAGCCCACGTAATAATGGCAGTCATTGCCCCGTGGACAGAACCATTCCTAGCCTACCTAACCAGGTAGGAACTTCCCGAGGACCAAAACGAGGCACGCTGCATAGTGCGGCAATCTAAAGCCTATAAAGTCCACGAAGGAGAGCTTTATAAGAAAAGCACCACCGGAGTCCTTCAAAGGTGTATCTCCGAAGAGGAAGGGCGGAATCTTCTGGCTGAAATTCATGTCGGACTAGGCGGGCACCACGCCGCAGCCCGGGCCCTTGTAAGGAAGGCCTTGCGTACAGGATTTTATTGGCCGACGGCCCGGGTAGATGCTCAGGACTTAGTCCAACGATGTGTCGGTTGCCAGCTCTTTGCTAACCAAAGCCATATGCCACCCACCGCCCTCCAAACTATACCCATCACCTGGACCTTCGTGGTCTGGGGGCTTGACATGGTTGGACCCCTTAAAGGAGGAACCCGCAAGCAAAAATACCTACTGGTCATGGTGGATAAATTCACCAAATGGATAGAGGCCAAGCCTGTTAAGATGGCCGAATCCGGACCGGTGATAGACTTCATATCAGGGGTCGTACACCGTTATGGCGTCCCCCACAGCATCATCACTGATAACAGCATGAACTTTACGGCCGACGAGGTCAAACTCTGGTGCAAAAACATGGGCATCAAGCTCGACTACGCTTTAGTCTATCACCCACAAACTAACGGTCAAGTCGAGGGAGCAAATGGTCTAATCATGAGCGGCATCAAACCCAGATTAGTGCGGTCCCTCGACGAATCTAACACGCACTGGGTAGAGGAGCTCGACTCCGTACTCTAGGGGATGCGGACCATTCCGAATCGCACCACTGCATTCACACCATTCTTAATGGTATACGGCGTAGAGGCAGCTCTGCCCTGCGACATAATTCATGACTCACCTCGCGTGCACATGTACGAAGAAAGAGAAGCCGAACTCGATCGGCATGACAGTTTGGACGCCTTAGAGGAGGAGCGTGACATGGGAAAAGCCCATTCCGCATTCTATCAACAGCAGGCTCAAAGATATCAAAGCAGAGAAGTACGGGCCAAAATTTACAGTGTTGGTGAGTTAGTTCTACGCCTGTCGGACAAGAAAAAGGACAAACTCAAGCCCAAATGGGAAGGTCCCTTCATCATTGACCAAGTCCTGACTGGTGGAGCGTACCGTCTGCGAGATGCAACGGATAACCGACTCGAGCCGAACCCATGGAACGCAGCCCGTCTCCGAAGATTCTAGGCCTAGCGCCGGACTCTGTGTTTGTCTCCTTCCTCTGTCTATTTTTTACACATTAGCTGTCTTATATTTCTCTCCTTCTCCCTCCCTTTCTCTTACAGCCTTTAAGGGCTCCTTCGCACCTTGTTCGCACACAATTGACGCACTATCCGCGCTCATTATACCTGGGGGCTTCTTTAACAGAAGCTTGTTTATACGGGCCTCATGCCCAACACATGTGTCACACTTCCGCATGTACCTTTTATTCACCATTCTATGCATCGATATGACTTAAGTTTTGGCCAAGCTGGGTTGCCTGGCTCCTGTGCTTACCCCTACATTCCCGATTGTTTGACTAGGCGGTAAAGGGAGCACCTCTACGATTGTTACTGCCGAGTCAGCCGGATGTGTACCTCAGACTGGGTGAAGCCGAAAGCTAGCGTTCTTAAGGGAATATTCGGTCGGTGAACTAAAAGATGATTTCTCACTCGTTTATTTATCTGCCCCCAGATGCTTTTCTGCTTTTTTCATAGTCCGGACATGCACTTTAGGGCATGCCTCCCAGGGAAAGGAACCCCTAACGGAACTATTCTCCCTAGAAGATGTTTCTTACTAACCATGTAATATAACATAGCTAGTTGGGCACTTGTCTGTTCAAGCACTAATGACACCTATGCATGGTCTCCATGCATGCCCCGGTTCTTACATAACCGATGGGGTATTCGGACACACTCCGGACTCTCGGGTCCCGAGGTTGAAGCGAAAAGGTCCGCCATGACAAATGATCTACAATCCGGCTAGAAGGCATTTTACATGTCATCTTCAATTACATAGTCAATTTGACTGGATATATTCCTCTTCAATACCATCCAACAGGCTGTCTAGTTTACAGTCCTGTTGGGAATATTTGGTGGCCAACTCTACCTGGCCGTACACTAAACTCACAGGGATCTCCTTCCCATCGGGCCCCACAGGTCCGACCTCGGCCATGTGGTTTGGGTCAGCCTTCGTGTACCACGTCTTCACCATGGCCCAGGCCTCCCTGGCGCCTTGACGGCAGGTCGATATCTTCCATAATCGGAAGCGCCACTGTGCTCCCTTCAGCTTCTCTGCAAGCTCTCCAAGGCCTTCGGGCATGGAGACAGATGGCCACAAGGCCTGGGCGACGCCTTGCATTACCTGCTGAACTCGTTCGTGCAGTTGTGAGAGCTCGGGAAGAAGGTCACCCGTAGAACTGGGCATTTCCTCTACAGGCCGACCTGTCAGCATAATTACAGACATAACTCTGTCAATCGACTTCCTCGTCGAACTCTTTTTTGAAGTTCGTTCAAGCACTTACTAAAAATGCCGCGTCGAAGCCGCCGATTCTTGTTCACGGAGTCTGATAGCTGAGCACGAACATCCTTTCATTCCTCGCCCAGCTGGGTGTTGGCATCTTGGAGATTCTTCTTCTCTTGCCTCACCCTCGTAAGCACGCTCTCGCCAGCCTTTAGCCAGCGCAAGAGTTGTTGCTTGTCCGGATCCACTCCGGCGCCATCTGCAATGTTATTGTCAGATTCCCACGCATGTCGCACTTCACAACATACTTATCTTTCGAAGCATATATTACCAGAGGGGGTCTCCTTGGCATCCCCCGCCGCGGCTAGTGCAGCCTCTAGTTGGGCTTTGCACTCTTCCAGCTCCTGGGACAGTTGGGTATTCTTTTCTGTAAGATCCTGCATAACAAATGATCCATAAATCAGTTATTCTAACTGTTTCAAGTCTCGGGGGCTACTGACATATATAACCATCAAATTTTCTCACCCGTATGTCTTTTACATACTGCTCTATGGCTCTCGCTAGACCATTTTGAGCGGCACGGAGGTACGCATCTCCCGTATTGAAGGCATCCAATGCCTCTTGGGAGAAACAAGCGTCACGAAGAACTGTCTGGCGACGCCTATGGTTCATGGCACTCTCCACCTCGGAATTGGTGGTAGACAGCCCGTCCGCATCCTCTGTCAGAGGAGCGCCCGGTGCGCGCCTCGTGTTCGCCTCGTGGAGGCGCAATTGGCAACCTCTCCGGATATAGTCCGGCTCTTTTTCCTGAAGAGAGAACGAGCGTTAGTATACCTTGAGGGAATAAAACTTGGGAATAAAATGGCGTGCCATACCGTTGCGCCGGCGTCTCAATCCGGACCGCACTTCTTTTCAGCCTGCTGGGCCTTGATGCCCCTTGTTGGCTAGCCACCACAGGCTCGGCCCTCCGCCTCAAGGACTTCCCCTGCAAAAACACCATTGGTATACGGTGATCAAAAATAAGCACGGGTGGATCGTCTTAAAAGTACTGGGACTTCGGTCTCAGTTACTCGTGAGGCTGCAAGTAGTCTGGGATAATCGGCCGTAATGGCCACTAAGGTGTTGTCCTTGCTCAACTGATGAAACACCCCATCAATCAGCTCCACAGTTAAGTCCGGGTCCTCTTGGGAGTCCGGGTCGAAGGACCGTTCCGGGTCCTCGGGTTGTGGAGGAGGGTTGTTTATCTCCTTTATAGCCTGGCATAGCTCCTGCGTTGAAATTGCTAGATTGAATACTTAACTATGGGAATATGAAACGGATGGGCGAGTGAAAGTGTCCGCTTACCCAGCTTGGAGGATTGTACATAGAAAATCCGCCCCGTGGGTTGACATGGAGGAATTACTCCTCTTCTCCCTTGTACAAAGCGGGCAAGATCTTTATTAGAGCGGCAGCTGATTCCGGCCCCTTACGGCCGCACCGGGTGGCGTCGTCCTCCCTGTTGAAATCCCACATGGGGTGGCCTCTATACTGAAGCGGCTGCACCCCCCGCATAATGCATGTGGCCATGAACTCGATCATGGTCAGTCCAGAATGAGCCAACAACCTTATCCGGATCATCAAGTAAAGAACGTCCTTGACATTTTCCTTCTGAGGGCTCCGTGGACGCCATCTTAGGCGCTTCTTCAAAGGAGCATTATCGAACTCAGGGAGGCCGATCCGAACAGGGTCCGGCAGGGGGACATCTTCTATATAAAACCATTCTGAAGGCCAGTCTTCGAGCGCCTTCTTTGGGGTTCCGGATAGATATCCGGTCCCGGCAATGCGCCATAGTTCGGCTCCGCCCACTTGATATATCGACCCCTCCTGAGAACGGGGCACAAGGCAGAACAGCTTCTTCCACAGCGCGAAATGAGCCTCGATGCCCAAGAACAACTCGTAAAGGGCTACGAAGACCGCAATATGCAATATGGAGGCAGGCATAAGATTGTGCAACTGGAGGCCGTAGAACTCCGGGAGCCCCCAGAGAAACGGATGAATTGGAAATCCGAGCCCTCTTATCAAATAAGGGACAAGGCATACCCGCTCTCCTTTGGAGGGATTGGGGACGCTCTCCGCTTGCTCTCCACCATTATAGGTGGCAAGCCCGGCTCGAACCGGGACCATGTAGGCTTGGAGCGCCTCTAGCTCGCTGTGCAGGACGAAGCATCTCTCCCAATCTCCAGGCTGAGGGCTGGGGGGCGAGAGGAGGAGCTGCATCGACTTGCCATGATGGAATGGATCTCTGTCGAATGCGCTCCGATGAATGCTCGCGGAGGGAAGATGGTGTGATTTGGATCTAAATCCCTGTCTCTTTTATGGGAGGCTCATTTGCGCAGCTAGGGGGGTACATGAAAAAACACCCTGGCTTTTCGCATTCGTTTGACACGTGGAAGATGGCCATTATTGGGCGCAGAAGCCAAGGAGCGCAACATTCACCAGAAGTCGGACACTATTCAACAGGTATATGGAATTTGGAGAAGAACCCGCCTTGCAATGCCGAAGACAAATCTGCGTGCCAGACTCATCGTCATTGAAGCCTGGTTCGGGGGCTACTGAGGGAGTCCCGGATTAGGGGGTGTCCGGATAGCCGGACTATAACCTTTGGCCGGACTCCTGGACTATGAAGATACAAGATTGAAGACTTCGTCCCGTGTCCGGATGGGACTTTCCTTGGCATGGAAGGCAAGCTTGGCGATACGGATATGTAGATATCCTCCCATTGTAACCAACTCTGTGTAACCCTAGCCCTCTTCGATGTCTATATAAACCGGAGGGTTTTAGTCCGTAGGACGAACAACAATCATACCATAGGCTAGCTTCTAGGGTTTAGCCTCTCTGATCTCGTGGTAGATCTACTCTTGTACTACCCATATCATCAATATTAATCAAGCAGGAGTAGGGTTTTACCTCCATCGAGAGGGCCCGAACCTGGGTAAAAACATCGTGTCCCTTGTCTCCTGTTACCATCCGCCTAGACGCACAGTTCGGGACCCCCTACCCGAGATCCGCCGGTTTTGACACCGACAGTGTACGAATACTATCGTCCTATATATCAATATTTACCTCTCGACCATTTTGAGACTCCTCGTCATGTACGTGATCTCACCTGGGACTCCAAACAACATTCGGTCACTAAATCACATAACTCATATAATACAAAATCGTCATCGAACGTTAAGCATGCGGACCCTACAGGTTCGAGAACTATGTAGACATGACCAAGACACCTCTCCGGTCAATAACCAAGAGCGGAACCTGGATGCTCATATTCGTTCCTACATATTCTACGAAGATCTTTATTGGTCGTACCGTAATGACAACATACGTTATTCTCTTTGTCATCGGTATGTTACTTGCCCGAGAATCGATTGTCGGTATCTTCATACCTAGTTCAGTCTCGTTACCTACAAGTCTCTTTACTTGTTCCATAATACATCACCCCACAACTAACTCGTTAGTCACATTGCTTGCAAGGCTTCTTATGATGTGTATTACCGAGAGGGCCCAGAGATACCTCTCCGCTACTCGGAATGACAAATCCTAATATCGATCTATGCCAACCCAACAAACACCTTCAGATATACCTGTAGAGCATCTTTATAATCACCCAATTATGTTCTGACATTTGATAGCTCACAAGGCATTCCTCCAGTATCTGGGAGTTGGATAATCTCATAGTCGGAGCAATATGTATTTGACATGAAGAAAGCGGCAGCAATAAAATTGAACGATCATTATGCTAAGCTAATGAATGGGTCTTGTCCATCACATCATTCTCCTAATGTTGTGATCCCATTCATCAAATGACAACACAAGTCTATGGCTAGGAAACTTAACCATCTTTGATTAACGAGCTAGTCAAGTAGAGGCATACTAGGAACACGGTGTTTTGTCTATGTATCAACACATGTATCAAGTTTCCGGTTAATACAATTCTAGAATGAATAATAAAAATTTATCATGAATATGGAAATATAAAATAACAACTTTATTATTGCCTCTAGGGCATATTTCCTTCAGTTTCCCACTTGCACTAGAGTCAATAATCTACTTTACATCGCCATGTGATTTAACACCAATAGTTCACATCTTTATGTGATTAACACCCATAGTTCACATCGCCATGTGACCAACACCCAAAGGGTTTACTAGAGTCAATAATCTAGTTCACATCGCTATGTGATTAACACCCAAAGAGTACTAAGGTGTGAACATGTTTTGCTTGAGAGAGAAGTTTAGTCAACGGGTCTGCCACATTCAGATTCGTATGTATTTTGCAAATTTCTATGTCTACAATGCTCTGCATGGAGCTACTCTAGCTAATTGCTCCCACGTTCAATACGTATCCAGATTGAGACTCAGAGTCATCTGGATCGGTGTAAAAGCTTGCATCGATGTAACTCTTTACGATGAACTCTTTATCACCTTGATAATCGAGAAATATTTCCTTAGTCCTCTAAGGATAATTCCGGGGGTGTCCGGAACCCCTTTCGGTGATCCGATGACTAGCCGGTGCACTCTGAAACTCTTCCGGTGTCTAAATATCCTCGTCCTATATATCAATCTTTACCCCCGGACCATTCCGGAGCCTCTCGTCATGTCTGTGGTCTCATCCGAGATTCTGAAAAACATTCAATCACCAAAACATATAACTCATATAACATTATATCATCAACGAACGTTAAGCCTGCAGACTCTACGGGTTCGGGAACTATGTAGACATGACCGAGACACCTCTCTGGTCAATAACCAATAGCGGAACCTGGATGCATGCCCATATTGGTTCCTACATATTCTACGGAGATCTTTATCGGTCGAACAGTAATGACAACATACTTGATTCCCTTTGTCTGTCAGTATGTTACTTGCCCGAGATTCAATCGTCGGTATCCCTATACCTAGTTCAATATCGCTACCGGCAAGTCTCTTTACTCGTTCCCTAATACATCATCTCGTACCGAGAGATCCTAGAGATACCTCTCCAGTACTCGGAGTGACAAATCCCAATCTCGATCCATTCCAACTCAACAAACACCTTCGGAGATACCTGTAGAGCATATTTATGATCACCCAGTTACGTTGTGATGTTTGATAGCACACAAGGTATTCCTCCAGTATTCGGGAGTTGCATGATCTCATGGTCGAAGGAACATGTATTTGGCATTCAAGAAAGCAGTAGCAATAAACTAAATGATCATATGCTAAGCTAATAGATAGGTCTTGTCCATCACATCATTATCCTAATGAGTGATCTTGTTATCAAATGACAACACATGTCCATGGTTAGGAAATCTTAACCATCTTTGATCAACGAGCTAGTATAGCAAAGGCTCACTAGGGACATGGTATTTGTTTATGTATTCACACATGTATTTAAGTTTCCGATCAATACAATTCTAGGATGAATAATAAACCTTTATCATGAATAAGGAAATATAATATTAACCATTTTATTATTGCCTCTATGGCATATTTGCATCATAACGCTATTGTAAGCGAGTGTAGAATAGCTTATTCTACACCTCCTATATACAAAATCTAGTAAAACGGTGTATAAAATGTAGTAATTTCAAAAAAAATCACTACCCAAGTATGTAATTTACTACATTTAAAAAATGTACTATATTTTATATAGTGTGTTACTATATTTTGTATGTACCATTACTGGGGTGTAGAATAAACTATTCTACACTCATGCTTATATATATTCTGATCCTGCGATCAGAATAGTTATTTGGATCATGACCGGCCCTATATAGGAGCTAAGGAGGTTGAGGGAGTCCTGGATTAGGGGGTGTCCGGATGGCTGGACTATGACCTTTGGCCGGACTCCCGGACTATGAAGATACAAGATTGAAAACTTCGTCCCGTGTCCGGATGGGACTTTCCTTGGCGTGGAAGGCAAGCTTGGTGGTACGATATGTAGATCTCCTCCCATTGTAACCGACTCTATGTAACCCTAGCCCTCTCCGGTGTCTATATAAACCGGAGAGTTTTAGTCCGTAGGACGAACAACAATCATACCATAGGCTAGCTTCTAGGGTTTAGCCTCTCTGATCTCGTGGTAGATCAACTCTTGTACTACCCATATCATCAATATTAATCAAGCAGGAGTTGGGTTTTACCTCCATCGAGAGGGCCCGAACCTGGATAAAACATCGTGTCCCTTGTCTCCTGTTACCATCCGCCTAGACGCACAGTTCGGGACCCCCTACCCGAGATCCGCCAGTTTTGACACCGACATTGGTGCTTTCATTGAGAGTTCCTCTGTGTCGTCACCTTTAGGCCCGATGGCTTCTTCGATCATCAACCACGACGCGGTCCAGGGTGAGACTTTTCTCCCCGGATAGATCTTCGTATTCGGCGGCTCTGCACTGCGGGCCAATTCGCTTGGCCATCTGGAGCAGATCGAAAGCTACGCCCCTGGCCATCAGGTCAGATTTAGAAATTTGAACTACACGGCTGACATCCGGGGGGACTTGATATTCGACGGATTCGAGCCACAGCCGAGCACGCCGCATTGTCACAATGGGCATGATCTAGCTCTGCCGCTGGACAGTGCCTAGAGCGCCGCTCAGGTGTCCGCTCCGACCCTTAGCTCGGAGCCGACTGCGCCGGTCGAGGATGGGTGGCTAGACGCCGCCTCGGGGGCTGCAATCTCTACGGCGATTGAGCCGAATACCAGCCTTCTCCTTTGTGAAGCTCGTGACTCCAAGGTGCCGGACTCCTTTCCGGACTCTGAATCTTCCGCACCCCTTCCGATCGAACCCAATTGGGATCTGATCATGGAGTTCACCGCCGCGGACATCTTTCAGCACTCGCCATTTGGCGACATCCTGAATTCACTAAAGTCTCTCTCTTTATCAGGAGAGCCCTGGCCGGACAATGGTCAGCAAGGTTGGGATGTGGACGACGAAGAAATTCGAAACCCACCCACCACCCACTTCGTAGCCACTATCGATGATTTAACCGACATGCTCGACTTCGACTCCGAAGACATCGACGGTATGGACGCCGATGAAGGAGACGACCAAGAACCAGCGTCTATAGGGCACTGGAAAGCCACCTTGTCATATGACATATACATGGTGGACACCCCAAAAGAAGGGAATGGCGATGGAAAAACGGAGGATGACCCCTCCAAGAAGCAGCCTAAGCGCCGATGTCAGCGGCGCCACTCTAAATCCCGCCACAGCAAAAATGGCGATTCCGGCACCGGAGACAATAACACCCCAGACAGTGCCGAAGACAACCCCCTCCAGCAGGATTCAGCACAGGAGGATGGAGAAGCCAACCCTCATGAGAGAGCGGCAGACAGAGAGGTCGAGGACGACAATTATATGCCTCCCTCCGAAGACGAGGCATGCCTCAATGATGACGACGAATTTGCCGTGCCTCGAACAAGAGCATTTCAAACGTAGGCTTATGGCCGCGGCAAGCAGCCTCAAAAGAAAACAGCAGCAGCTTAGAGCTGACCAAGATTTGCTAGCCAACAGATGGACTAAAGTCCTGGCGGCCGAAGAGTACAAACTCGAATGCCCCTCCAAGAGCTACCCAAAGCACAGGCTGCTACCCCAACTAGAGGAGGAAGCAACTAAACCTACATCACCAGCGTATGATGCGGCCGATCGTCCACCCCATGGCCGCGATAGAGAGGCCTTTCGGCCCTCAACTCAAGCCGCACCCCGGCGCCACTCAAAAAGTACCAAGGCACGGGGAAATGCGCCAGACCTGCGAGACATATTGGAGGACAAGGCAAGGCAAACAAGATCGATCTACAGATCACATGGGTGCCCCACGACACGTGACGATAACCGTCACGCCGGATATGGCAAATACGGCCAGGCCGAACACAACAGACAAAGCTCATCCGAGCTACATCATGATATAGCCCAGTACAGAGGCGCCGCACACCCACTATGCTTCACAGATGAAGTAATGGATCATCAAATCCCCGAGGGTTTTAAACCCGTAAACATCGAATCATACGATGGCACAACAGATCCTGCGGTATGGATCAAGGATTATCTCCTTCATATCCACATGGCTCGTGGTGATGATCTACACGCTATCAAATACCTCCCGCTCAAGCTTAAAGGACCAGCTCGGCATTGTCTTAATAGCTTGCCAGCAGAGTCAATTGGTTGCTGGGAGGACCTGAAATCTGCATTCCTTGACAACTTCCAGGGCACTTATGTGCGACCACCAGACGCCGATGACCTAAGCCACATAATTCAGCAGCCAGAGGAATCGGCCAGACAATTCTAGACACGGTTCATAACCAAGAAAAATCAAATAGTCGACTGTCCGGATGCAAAGGCCCTTGCAGCCTTCAAACATAACATCCGTGACGAATGGCTTGTCCGGCACCTAGGGCAGGAAAAGACGAAATCAATGGCAGCCCTCACGACACTCATGACCCGCTTTTGCGCGGGAGAAGACAGCTGGCTAGCTCGTAGCAATAACATGACTAAGAGCCCTGGTAATTCAGATACCAAGGACAACAATGGCAGGTCGCATCGCAACAAGCACAAGCGCCGCATTAACAGCGACAATACTGAGGATACGGCAGTTAATGCCGGATTCAGAGGCTCTAAACCCGGTCAGCGGAAAAAGCCATTCAAAAGAAATACCCCGGGCCCGTCCAGTTTAGACCGGATACTCGATCGCTCGTGCCAGATACACGGCACCCCCGAACAACCAGCCAATCACACCAATAGGGATTGTTGGGTGTTCAAGCAGGCAGGCAAGATAAGTGCCAAAAACAGAGACAAGGGGCTGCACAGCGATGACGAGGAGGAGCCCCGGCCGCCGAACAACAGAGGATAGAAGGGCTTTCCCCCACAAGTGCGGACGGTGAACATGATATACGCAACCCACATCCCCAAAAGGGAATGGAAGCATGCGCTCAGGGACGTATATGCGTTAGAGCCAGACGCCCCAAAGTTCAACCCATGGTCCTCCTGCCCGATCACTTTTGATCAAAGGGACCACCCCACTAGCATTCGTCACGGCGGATTCGCCGCATTGGTCCTAGACCCAATCATTGACGGATTTCACCTCACTAGAGTCCTCATGGACGGCGGCAGCAGCCTGAACCTTCTTTATCAGGATACAGTGCGGAAAATGGGCATAGATCCCTCGAGGATTAAACCCACAAAGACGACCTTTAAAGGCGTCATACCAAGTGTAGAGGCCAGTTGTACAGGCTCAGTTACACTCGAAGTGGTCTTCGGATCCCCGGATAATTTCTGAAGCGAGGAGTTAATCGTCGATATAGTCCCGTTCCGCAGTGGTTATCATGCGCTGCTCGGGCGAACCACATTTGCAAAGTTCAATGTGGTGCCGCACTACGCATACCTCAAGCTCAAGATGTCAGGCCCTCAAGGAGTCATTACGGTCAATGGAAACACCGAACGCTCTCTCCGAACAGAGGAGCACACGGCGGCCCTCGCGGCGGAAGTACAAAGTAGCCTCTCAAGGCAATTCTCAAGTCCGGCTGTTAAGCGTCCGGACACCGTCAAGCGCGCCCGGAGTAGCCTACAACAAGACCGTCTGGCACGTTCCGAGCTAGCGTAGCAGTGCGGCCCCAACCCCAGCCCTCGCGAGATTGCGAAACCAGTACCACGCGTACATAATTACGCTCTGAAAATACCTTGGGCATAAGGGGAGGGGCACAACCAATGCATGCCCAGAATGCGGCTCAACCGCACTAGGGGCTCCCAATTTTTGTGATTCTTCTTTTTTTTTACTTTCAGGACTCCACTATTCGGAAGACCTGTCCGGCAACACAATCACCGAACACACGATGCAACACCCAGGGAGACAGGAAGCCACGTCGAACGTCCAGGTGGTCTCTATAACGAGCTAAATACCTGTCTTACTTAAAGTCTCGCAGCTTGCCCCTGGAGGGGGACATGTCAAATAATCCCATCTCTTGCTCGCACTATTTGTATCGTTCTGCTCTCATAGCAGCCCTTTAATAAACAATACATAGCTCTTGTCTATTATTGTGTTCATTTTTTTATGTAAATATGTTCAGTTATGACATTATGCAACCGTACACTTTGGTACGACCAATACACCAGGGGCTTAAGTACCCAAGAATACGGTGTGAGAAGACCGAACACTCTCTGAGTGCGGCACCCCGAACTTATAGCATTATATGCATCGGCTCCGAATCATGTCTTGGGTCAATCGTTGGGTTTGCTCGGCTCCCATGTTTTGGTACCTTACGTTCCGCTATATCGGCTAAGGTAGCGCTGGGAGAACTACTGCGATTGTGCCCCAATTGAGCTGGGTTAACACCTCAGTAGAGAAAGCTAAAACTGACCGTCATGATAGGGCGCGAGACCGGTCGCTGTTCGAGAGGTTTTTCGAGTCCCTAAAGACTTATGCCGCTTAGAGCGAGGAGCTGGATTTATCCGGCCTAGGCGTGGATAGCGCCCCGAACTCGGTCTTCCGAATACTAGGGGCTTCGCCGAAATTTAAAATTATAGAATTATATGGCTAAGTGAGAGTGATAAAGCATTATAAGTCTGATTGCCTTGTTCATTGTGCTGAGCGCCTCCCTCGACGGACCCAAGAATGGGAACAAGAGCGCTCAGGTTTATCCCGAACACCCCAGCACTCGGGGCATGGGGGTAGAAGCCGACGACTTGCATCTCTCAGATTTAATAAACGGCCGCACAGAAGGTAATATTTTAAATTCAAAAAGTGTTGCTTAGCGCATATGAACAAGTTTTCCGTGCATAGGATAAACATGAGCGAGTTTACTCAAAAATTACATCCCTGGTACATTCAGTCGCCACAAGACGGACACCCTTCAGGACGCCCTCATAATACATCTCGGGCCTGCGATGTTCCTTCCCCTCCGGTGGCCCTTCTGTCACCAGCTTCTCAGCATCCAGCTTGCCCCAGTGCACTTTAGCATGGGCAAAAGCCCTACGGGCGCCTTCAATGCATACGGAGCGCTTGATGACTTCAAGCCATGGACAGGCATCCACCAGCCGCCGCACCAGCCCAAAGTAGCTCAAAGGCATGGCCTCCCCAGGCCACAGTCGGCCTATCAGGCCCTTCATGGCCTGTTCGGCTGCCTTATGAAGCTCGACCAGCTGCTTCAGCTGGTCGCTCAGGGGCACCGGGTGTCTGGCCTCAGCATACTGGGACCAGAACACCTTCTCCATCGAGCTCCCTTCCTTGGCCCGGTAGAATGCGGCGGTGGCGGATACACTATGGGGCAGATCTGCGAATGCTCCTGGAGAGCTCCGGATTCGGGTAAGTAACAAGTAATTTACTTTCACGTGCTTGCTTTGCATAAAGAATGCCTTACCCGCCACAATCTTTTTCATCGCCTCAATTTCCTGGAGGGATTTTTGGGCTTCGGCCTTGGTAGATTTGGCGCTTTCAAGTGCCGAGGCAAGCTCGGACTCTCGAGTCTTCGAGTCAAGCTCTAAACTCTCATGTTTTTTCACAAGAGCATTGAGCTCTTGCCGCACCTCCGCCACCTATGCCTCTTGTCTCTCTCGCTCGGTGCGCTCCACGGTCACATTGTGTTCGGCCTTGGAAAGCGCATCCTTCAGGGTCGCCACCTCGGTTGTGGCCCCTGTAACATTCATGTTGGTCCTGTCATTATTTGCAACTAGGTATTTTTATATATACTTACATAAGGTACTACATACCTTCCTTGTCCTCGAGCTGCTTCTTGGCAAGGCCAAGCTCGTTCTCGGACCACTCGAGGCTCTGCTTCAATGCATCGACCTCTGCAGTCAGTGCGGCAGAGGTCAGCAGCGCAGCCTGCATTCCCATATTGACATATTTCTGTTAGACTCCTGCGTATATATTTTTAGATCCTCAGCCCGGCTTTTCTTTCCGAACACCAAACTGAGCATCAGGGGCTACTGCCTATGTGGTAACATTTTTACATGTTTTAAATACATACCTCGGAACCTGTTAGAAGGCTGGTACAGGCTTCTGTTAGCCCGCTCTTGGCGGACTGAACCTTCTGGATCACCGTACTCATAACAGTGCGGTGCTCCTCGTGGATGGAGGCGCCGTTAAGCACCTCCAGCAAATTGTCCGGCGCCTCCGGTTGGACGGAGGTCGCCGGCGTCGTAGGCTTGCCCTTCTTGCGAGGGGGGCGGCTGCCGGACTCTGGAATCACTGAAGGTTCCGGAGCGGTGTCCGGCCCAGGGCCGGACTTAGATCCCTCTGGGGCTTCATCCCCTTTGGGCCTGGAGTCCAGGAGGTCGCCTTGCGGCGCCTCCAGGACCACATCCTCCTGGTTTAGCCCCTTTTGGGACTCCACCTCGGCATTGTCCGTAGGACGAGGGGAGGTAGCAGTCGGGAGTGAAGCGCTATTCACATCCGACGAATCCAGGGAGCCGCTCGACGAATCGCCGAGCTGAGCCTTGGGCAGACTGCATGCTTGAATTCGGCATCAGAAGGTATTGTACAATAGAAGAACACCATGAGTTATTCTGGTATCCGGATACTTACGATTTTGCCAGGGGCTTGGCCCTGGATGGCCATTCCTCTCCGCCATCGTCGGCGTCGGAGGCGTAGTCCGGAAGAAGGGTCTTCCCCTTCTTGGAACCCCCGGCCTCCCCAGTTGGGGCGGCCTTCCTTTTCTTTCCTCCCCCCGCTGGAGGGGGAGAGGCTTCTTCTTCCTCCTCCTCGTCTTCGGAGGCGGAGGCACTTCGGGGTTGTCGGGCGATGAATCCGACACCACCAGGCGTTGGGAACTCTTTCGAGTCCCCGTGGCCTTCTTCTTGGCCTTCTTCTCCGGCACCACGTGAGGTGCCGGAACCAGCAGCTTCGTCAAGCGTGCATCTGCTGGGCCTTCGGGCAAAGGGGCCAGACAGTCAAACTGTTCGGACGTCCTCTTCCAGTCCTGTCAAAGGAGTGGGAGTTTAGATCCTGCATAGAGTCAAACTACGAAAATCAAGTGTCCTGTAAAGGATAAAAACAAGCTTACTTCGGTGGCTTGGCGCTTGGCACAGAATCCGCGATCCTCGGTGACGGGAGGGGAAACCTCGGAGCTCTTGAATAGCACCTTCCAGGCGTCCTCGTGCTTTGTGTCGAAGATCCTGGACAAAGTTTGGTGCTGGGCCGGGTCGAACTCCCACAAGTTGAAGGCCCGTCGTTGACACGGGAGGATCCGGCGGAAGAGCATGGCCTAGACTACGTTGACAAGTTTAACCTTCTTGTTCACCATGTCTTGGACGCAGGTTTGGAGTCCGACCACCTCTTCCGGATTACCCCACAACAGGCCCATCTCTTTCCAAGATGTGAGCCGTGTGGGGATGCCAGATTGGAATTCGGGGGCTGCTGCCCATTCAGGGTCACGTGGCTCGGTGATGTAGAACCACCCCGATTGCCACCCTTTGATGGTTTCCACGAAGGAGCCCTCGAGCCATGTGACATTGGGCATCTTGCCCACCATGGCGCCTCCGCACTCCACTTGCCGGCCACCCACGACCTTCGGCTTGACGCTGAAGATCTTCAGCCATAGGTCGAAGTGAGGCTTGATGCGGAGGAAGGCCTCACACACGACGATAAACGCCGAGATGTTGAGATGAAGTTCGGCGCCAGATCATGGAAATCCAGGCCGTAGTAGAACATGAGCCCCCGGACAAATGGGTGAAGTGGGAAGCCCAGTCCGCGGAGGAAATGGGTGAGGAACACCACCCTCTCATGGGGCCTAGGGGTGGGGATGAGTTGCCCCTCATATGGAAGCCGATGCGCGATGTCGTCAGACAAGTATCCGGCCTTCCTCAACTTTTTGATGTGCCCCTCCGTGACGATGGAGGCCATCCATCTACCTCCCGCTCCGGACATGATTGGAGAAGGTTGAGGTGGGAAGTGCGGACTTGGGCGCTGGAGCTCGAGTGCGCGGAAATGGATAAGCAAAGGAGGAAGAAGGCGTAGGTTGAAAGGGCGGATCCTTATCCCCTTATATGGGCGGCCGAAACTATGTGCCCCCACCAGCCTAGTAAAACTCGCTTATCTCCCAAGCGCCACGATTAATGGTGCGGTTGGGTTACCCACGCCCGTATTGATGAGAATCCCGGAATAAGGGGACACGATCTCTGCTTTGACAAGACGTGCCAAGGAAACCGCCTCGCTAAACACGCTGAGGTGGGACAGTAAAACGAATCGAATAAAGGCTTGGCTGTGGCATGATGTCACGCTACGGAATGCGTCAGCAGATTAGATTTGTGCGAATATTATTCTCTCTATGGTGGTATGTGGAAACTATTTTGCAGAGCCGGACACTATCCTTGTGTTCAACATCTTCTATGAAGTATTCGGAGGAGGAACCTGCCTTGCAATGCCGAAGACAATTTGTGCGCCGCACTCGTCGTCATTGAAGCCTGGTTCAGGGGCTACTGAGGGAGTCCTAGATTAGGGGGTGTCCGGATGGCCGGACTATGACCTTTGGCCGGACTCCCGAACTATGAAGATACAAGATTGAAGACTTCGTCCCGTGTCCGGATGGGACTTTCCTTGGCGTGGAAGGCAAGCTTGGCGATACGATATGTAGATCTCCTCCCATTGTAACCGACTCTGTGTAACCCTAGCCCTCTCTGGTGTCTATATAAACCGGAGAGTTTTAGTCCGTAGGACGAACAACAATCATACCATAGGCTAGCTTCTAGGGTTTAGCCTCTCTGATCTCGTGGTAGATCAACTCTTGTACTACCCATATCATCAATATTAATCAAGCAGGAGTAGGGTTTGACCTCCATCGAGAGGGCCCGAACCTGGGTAAAAACATCGTGTCCCTTGTCTCCTGTTACCATCCGCCTAGACGCACAGTTCGGGACCCCCTACCCAAGATCCGCCGGTTTTGACACCGACAGAGGTCCTCCCGAACTCTAAACTTCGCCCAACTACCTCCCACCACCGGGCCTTGGCTCCGGTGCACCTCCCACCGCTGCTACAACTGCCCTAACACGCCTCCCGCCGCCGCTCCCACTGCCCCAGCGAGCCTCCCATCTCCGTCTAACCCCCGCCTGCCACTCATCCCCAGCACACACTACCAAAAAAAATACACTTTCGTGATGATACGTGTTTGTCACAGTAGGTCACGTTTTTTGTCATGCATGTACATCCATGACAAATTTATGACAGAATCAAGATAGTCATACATGTGTTGTCGTAGAAGTGTTCCATGACATTACCAAAATTATCGTCACGGAAGTGTCCACTTCCATGATGATAAATCGCGCGTCACAGAAGTGCTTTCGTCAAGGGTGACCAACACGTGGCATCCACCGTAACGGAACGCCATTAAGCTATTGGGTCGGGTTTTGAATCTGATAACCCGTTAATAGCCCCGACCAATGGGGATTTTCCACATGTAAAATCATCATTGGCTGGAGGAAACACGTGTCGTCTCATCGTTGGGACAGATGTCATCCACTCATTAGACGGAAGGCGCCTATGATACGTCGACACGTGGCACGGCCCAACAGAGGCCCATTCCTGTGAAAAAGTCGGCCTAGTAAAAATTAGCAGGCCAACCCATATAAGGCCTACTTGTGTCAGGTCCATTTAAGCCCATGGCCCATATGAGATGTGCCAATTCAGCCTGTCAATAGTCCGTTAAAGATTTGACACCATTGCAGCCCATCGCCAGTTCGAGCCCGTTAACAGCCCGCTATATATTTGGGCTCAATATCGGCCCGATGAGATTTCAGCCTGTTAACGGCCCATTTAATGGATGGGCCAATTTTTAGGATGTACATCTTTTGGCCTTTTAGTGACCCATTTAAATGTTGGGCTAATTTCCGGCCCGGCGTGTCTTTCAGCCTGTTGACGGCCCATAAATCTGATGGGCCATTTGTTGTCGGACCTGCGTTTCGGCCTTTTAGCGGCCCATTTAAGTGTTGGGCCAATTTCTGGCCCGCTGTCACTTTCAGCCTGTTGACGGCCCATAAATCAGTTGGGCCATTTGTAGTCGGACCTGATTTTTGGCCTTTTAGCGACCCATTTAAGTGTTGGGCCAATTCCCAGCCCCGTGTGCCTTTCGGCCTGTTAAGGGACCATAAATGAGTTGGGCCATTTGTAGTCGGACCTTAGTTTTGGCCTTTTAACAGCCCATGCCCTTCATGGTCCAATACCAACCCAGTTTCTCTTTCGGCCTGCTAAAGGCCCACAACATAGTTGGGCCATTTACAATACGACCTGACAATCGGCCTCTTAGCGGCCCATGGTCTTCATGGTCCAGTACAAGCCTGTTGTCTCTTTTGGCCTGCTAAAGGCCTACAGTATAGTTGGGCCATATGTAGCCCAAACTTAGTAACGGCCTATTAACGGCCCGTGAAATAAATTGGGGCCACCTGTTGCCCGCTTTGATGTCGGCCTGTTAACGACCCGGGAGGTAAGAGGGCCGACCATTAACTTTCGGCCTAGTAACGGCCCATTAACTTAATGGGCCCACTAAAGTCCGTACATGTCTTTAGGCCAAATTAGATAATTTGAGCCCATTACGACGAGCAATTATGCACAGGACCAAAACCAATCAAGCAAAGGTACGGCATACAGGGAATAACGTTGGACATCCAGCATATATTATAGGAAATTACATCCACTGGGTAATCAAAGACTGATGCCAGTGCAAATAAATGAGCGGAACCTAACCATCTACAACGTCACAATCTGCAACCTCAGCACAGATGACGCCCATAAGCATGTGGGCAAGTTCTTTCTGCTTTGCTACACTGTCTCTGAAAACATTGATCAGTTGTTGTGTTGCACGACTCTGCACCTCTGATTCATCCACCATTTCCATCATTGCTTCAGCCATTAATTGGTTCACAAACATACATTTATTCCGTTGCATTCGAGACAGAGGATACTGAACAGATTCAGATGGCGATTTTGGCAGGCTTGTATTATTGATAGTGGAGAGTGTCTTGACCACTTCATCATAACATAAATTAGGACGGGAGCCAAATAGATTAATCA
Source organism: Triticum timopheevii (assembly GCA_963921465.1). Taxonomy (NCBI): domain Eukaryota; kingdom Viridiplantae; phylum Streptophyta; class Magnoliopsida; order Poales; family Poaceae; genus Triticum; species Triticum timopheevii. The sequence goes on along the minus strand of OY997268.1, from coordinate 509,197,287 downwards.
TGAGTTATTGCCATATTACCTGGCCTAGATTTACTGGAAAGAAACAATGGGGTTGCCTTGCTGTTCTCAGAGTTTGTCTTCTTATCTTCAGCAGCCTGGACAAAATTAACACACTACCATTGCTATCATTGGCCAAGTCAGATAATAGGAAAGCAACATTGGCACAATGAACGTTTGGGTAACTAGCCTACACCAAATTAACACAATATGGCACAGCTATCATCAGCCAGGTAAGGTAGCATGAAAGCAACATTGACACAATGAATGAATGGGCAACCAGAGAAGCAGTACAATTCAATAATGTGCGTGATATGAGATAGTACATTCATGCAGCTCAGTATGCAAAACTACCAGGCAGTTTTCCTTACAAAAATCAACATTGGCGCCTTTAACATTTTGCTACAACTAATTTTAGATCAGATAAAGGTTAGATTCACGCCGATTAACAAAATACATGTTGATGTAAAAATATAGTGATATACAACAGGTACTTACATCAGCATTGGAGCACAGAGAATTCCCGCAAGATATTTTCCTCGAATATGATCCCAATGGAGGAAGTCTTCTATCGTTTAACCTTATTTTCTAAAAGAGAGATGGGTAAGAAACATGTAGAAAATATGATCAGAATGCTATAAAATTTCATGATGCGAGGATACGCACATGCTTCTTAGAATGGAGTTGACATTCTTTTGCTGGACTGGAGCGGACTAGTTCTTTGGCCACTGGAATCTGCTTATTATCAGTGGGAGTTGGGTTTCTCTGTGCTGGAGCAGTATCTATGAAAAATGGAGTTGGTTTATTATCTCCTGGCGTTTGGATCTTTTGCAAAGACCTGGTTTGTAACCCTTCAGATTCTAACATAGTCGTCTTCCCCTTGCATGCCTTATATAGAAGAATGGTGATTCAGTTATAAAACATGCTATAGCAGAGATGGAATAGGTATTGAAGAATAGAAAGGCATGACATATTGACATGTATTCCCTCCATCCGGAAATAAATGGACGGGTCTAGGCATATTTTAGTTCTAGATACATCCAGTTTTATCCATTTCTACGACATTTAATCCAGACGGAGGGAGTATGATGTAAGAGCTAGGGATACGATAGGACAACACCGTAAAAAAACACTGAAAACCCCACTGCAGAACCAAAGTATTCAAACCCACTAATATGAGATAGTACACTCATGTAGCTCAGGATGCAAAACTACCAGGCAGTTTTCCTTACAAAAATCAACATTGTGACCTTTAATCATACATTTTGCTACAACTAAATTTAGATCAGATAAAGGTTGGATTCACGCTGATTAACAAAATACATGTTGATGTAAAAATATAGTGATATACAATAGGTACTTACATCTACATTGGAGCACAGAGAATTCCTGTAAGAATCTTTCCTCATAAACGATACCATTAGAGAAATTCTTCTATCTGTTAAGCTTATTTTCTAAAAGAGAGATGGGTAAGAAACATGTAGAAAATATGATCAGCATGCTATAAAATTTCATGATGCAAGGATACGCACACGCTTCTTAGAATTGAGTTGACATATTTTTTCTGGACTGGAGCGGACTAGTTCTTTGGCCACTGGAATCTGCTTATTATCAGTAGGAGTTGGGTTTCACTGTGCTGGAGCAGTATCTATAAAAACTGGAGTTGGTTTATTATCTCCTGGCGTTTGGATCTTTTGCAAAGGCCTTGTTTGTAACCCTTCAGATTCTAACATAGTCATCTTCCCCTTGCATGCCTTGTATAGAAGAATGGTGCTTTAATTATAAAACATGCGACAGCAGAGAGATGGAATAGGTACTGAAGAATAGAAAGGCATGACATATTGACATGTATTCCCTCCATCCAGAAAAAAATGGATGGGTCTAGGCGTATTTCAGTTCTAGATACATCCTTTTTTATCCATTTCGGCAACATGTAATCCGGACGGACGGAGTATGGTGTAAGAGCTAGGGATACGACAGGACAACACAGCAAAAAAACACTAGTTGAATGTAAAACTATATGCTAGCGGAATACGTAGAGAAATAACTAAGGCAACATACACGTGTATGATTGGGAAAATAATATGGCATTGCAACAGAGCACTAGAACAGCACTTCAATGTAAAAAAACATGGTATGGCAGACAGATGAAGTACATATTGATGAATAACAATGCATAAGATATTTAGAAGCATGATGTCCAAATTAAGCAGATGGCATTGCGATAGAGTAGAATGACAGTAATTGAATTTGAAAACATGTTATCATGAATGGAATAGGTACTGAAAAATAGGAAGGCATGACATATTTACATGCATGATCAGCATGCTAAGCACATGGCATTGCAACAGAGTAGATACACTCTAGGACATTATATGCATGTTGTACCCATATCACAGGCCAAGTTAGAGCAAGGACCTTGTGGGGTGAAGAGGATTCATCATCTTTCTGCAAGTCTTCTGAAGAACTGCCTTTACATGTTCCATCATATTGGGTATCATTGACATCAAGTTTATTGGCCTTTACATTGCTCTGTGAGGTTCTTGTGGATTTATCACTGTGTGCAATTATATCTGACATGCATGCAAGACAACTAGTAGTTAGATTTATGTAAATGAGTGCCTGTAGGAGACGACATAAATAGTAGGACTGGGGTTAACTAGCAGCAACAAGTCTCATAAACTAAAGGGAGAACACAGATGAAAGCTACAGAATATGTATCGTTTGTACTCGAGATTAACTAGATGGCACACAAAAGTATTAAAGAATAACATAGGTAATACTAGATGTGGTATAATACTATAATCACCAGCCTGTGGGATAGCATTGGCTGATGGATGATAACTATGGAACAACGTTACCTAAAGAACAAGTATCTTAGCTGAACTATGGAACATCGTGAACTCCTGAACAAGACCCGTGAGAGATCAGCATGAATATACAGTGAAATGTGATGATCTATTTTCCGTGCTTAGATGAATAACAAAGCAATAAATGTTGCACACAAGTAAGATGAGGGTACAACCTATCTGGCTGCCATCCATAGGAGTGAGCATCATGTGCTGACTTGTCGATGGCCCTGCAGTTGTTGTGGTTGTCCATGTCGGGCACGCGCATTCGATGCAGGGAACTGTTGAGTGGGGACTATAGCTCCCTTTTGGTGTATGCTTCCCTTGTTGGAGCAGCTGCGGTGAGTCGGAAGACGGTGTGTCTGAAGATGCAGATAACGCATAATGTTAAGAACGGCATATCTCTTTGATCTGAAGAAATACACTAAGAGATCAACAGCAAGGTACGAGAGTGGTCACACGTCTGTTAACTGAAGACTAAATTGGGGTCACACGATTTTATTTTATTTTGGTACTGTCTGATCTACGCCGGATGGCTTGATGGCCGTCTTGTGCCTCCCGGCTGACACTGTTCAGAATCTTCCCCGAAGAGCCAGTGACCAACGGAGAGCAGCCTGCCTCCGCTGTCTGTGGCCCCGGCCAAAACCTCGCTCCCCGCCCCACCGCACTACCGTGGTTCCGCCGCCCCCGGGCCAATCCACAAAGACTCCCCGTCATCCAGATCTGGTGGCGGCAGTACCTTCAACCCATGCAACTCTAAAAGATAGCCATCTAAGCGCTACTTCCGCGGTGAACTTGCGGCCCCGCACCCTTACGTTAGACACCAGCCAACCGGCAGCCTAGGAGCTCCGCCACCTCGAGGGGTGCTGCTTCCCATTGGGAATCAATTGGCCCAGAATAAAAATTCAGACAACTGACACCTAAATAAAGTGATTTGAGATGAGGGTGCGACCTATCTAGCGGCATGGTGAAGTAGGCAGGTCCAGCTGCCGAGTCGGTGAGGCTGGCACGGTTGCGGTGGCGACCGGCGGCAGGGAAAGAGCAATGTCACGATGGTTGACGGCTATGCGGAAGCAGCGCCAGGACTCTGGACAGATCCGAAGTTGGAGCCGCTCTGGCGCCGTGAACAACAGCGGGGGTGAGTCGGCTCCGGTACGGTTCACGCGGCCGTCGTCGAGGCAGCACCAGCAGCACGGAGTAAGAGGCACACGGCCCAGTGCACGACGGCAATTGGACAGCGTCTCCGGCATTAGGGAGGAGGGCGGCTGTGAAATTGGTGCGGTGGGGGGGGCGCCATGGAGGTGGGGCTGAGGTTTCGCGGCTCGGGAGAAGGGAGCTTCCCGGGGAGAAGGTGATTTGGCGCCCACGAGGTATGAATGGGGGCGGGCAGGGGGAATTGGGAGGGGAGTGGACCCATGTCTTACGGACGCATTTGTCTGAAATGTGAGGGGGAGTTACAGTTCTACCCTTGCCTATAGGCTTCTCGGCTTTGGTCTGTGTACTGAGAGTCAGGGATAGTAGAGTAACTTTGCTTCTCCCCAAATAGTGGGCGGGAGCGATTTCGGGCGAGGAGGGCGTGTTTTGAACTATAGTGGGCGCGAGCGATTTTGGGCGAGGAGAGCATTTTTGAAATAGTGGGTGCAAGCTATTTCGGGCGAGGAGAGCGTGTTTCGCCGACCATGGTTTATGAATTATTCGGCACATGTCATTTCGGCCGAGGAGAAGGCACGCTTGGATGAAGTTACAAACCTACCCTCGATGTACAACGGGCCAATTGATGCGTGTCCCACATAGGACGGTAATTTCGCGTCTCCATTTATTTGCTTGGGCGAATTCCACCGAGTAGAGAGGATGTTTAACGGTTCGTTCAAATTTTGGGAGAACGAGCATCCACGTCTACCTTACCAAGTCGATTCGAATCAAATTTTGAAATATTAGCTTGCCACTTCTTTTTTAGATAGAGAGATGATGCTCGGGAGTAATGTGTTTTTACATGCTCGTTGCTAGCGATTTACTATATGACAAATAGTTGACCCACTCAAAAACGTGAATCAAACCCAAAATGAAATATCTCGATTCAATGAACTAGCTCGTTCAGTAGGTCAAAATAGTGAACTAAATCCAAAATTGAACACCTCAATCGAGTAGCATGTTGTACAGTATTATAGTACTCCATGAACATGTTGAAAGTCAAATTAATGAACTTGTTTGATATACACATATATCCGTTCATGTGTGGATTGCAGACAACATGTTCTCCAATTTAAATATTTGAATGCAAGTTTATATCGAAACATGGTTTATATCAGTCTTTGATGCATAAAACGCGACCTCCCCCTCTCCCGGACTCCTGTTCTCTATCTCTCTCTCTCTCTCACTCTCTCGCCGACAATCTTCAATTCTGTCACACGCATCCGAAAAAACCTTGTTGGTCCCTCTCCCTTTCTCTCCATCTCTCTCTCTCTCTCTCCCTCTCTCTCTCTCTCTATCTCTCTTTGTGTGTGGGGATGTCTTTCTAGTTCGCATTCATATATACACCATCTATTGGTCTCTCTCGCACACTATGTATGATACTCTAGCTAGTCCAAGCTAGATATCTTGGGTGCACTCATCTTACGCACACAAATTCCTTGGCTCTTTGCCCGTAACTCTCTCACGCACCACTATGTCGTCTCGGATCTCTTCCCCCCTCTCTCAAACTCTCCATCCACCTGGGTCACACATACACATACATATCTCACTCGTGCTCGATAGGACCATCTAAAACTCTATCTCTCTCCCTCGTTCTCTCTCCATCTCACACGCACACATGCACACAATCTCATGCCCAGCTAGCCAAGTATGATGGTCTCTCACTCAATTGTAGTCACACGCAGTCCCCCTTATATGTATATGACTAGCTAATCTTAGTCTCCATCACAAACATGTGCATGGTCTATCTCGATTTCTCTCGGGGCATCTTTCTATCGCGCACGCACTCCCTCGATCTCCCACCCATATAGTCCCCTCACGATCTCGAGGGGATCTCTCTATCACAAACACACCCTCTCTCCCTCCCCATGCGTCCATGCCATCCATGTGTCCCTCTCAACCTTTTTTCCTTGTTGGCCAGACCTCTATTGGACATGTGCTACAGGGGTGTCTCTCTCCGTTGCAAACAATCACACACTAGCTATCTTCGTGTATGTCCTCGCCTCGCTTTTCCATCTCGGAGATGCATGCGTGATATGTTCGCATAAGAAATGAAAAAACACACTCTCTCTCTAATTTATCGTTTGTTGTCACTTTCTCTTTCACACACATACTCTTTTTGCACACTTACTCATTCTCCTTCACACGCACTTGATCTGTCTCGACTGAGGCACTCTCCTCCGTCCATAGCATATAGATTTATTGAAAAGTCAAACATCACAAAGTTTGACCATGTACGTGGAGAAAAACAATTACATATAGTACGGCAAACATATACCATTAGATTCACCATGAGATGTAGTTTTGTACGATGTATCTTTGGTATTGTAGATATAAATAACATTTGCGTAAACCTGATCAAAGTTTCCAAAGTTTGACTTCTAAAAAATTTACATGCACTACATTATCGAGCGGATGGAATATCTCTTTCCCCCTCTCAGCTATCTGACGCACCACTCAGCCTTATCGGGGCTCCTCAATCTATCTCAAACTTTATTGGTCAGTTTGGTTCGTGACCTGACCCTCATGCCTTGATGGTCGATACTGCCTGGTGTGGACGTGAGATGTAAAATATTTCTGCCTGGCCAGGCTTGTGTGGTGCTGAAGCGTTTGGTTCATGCCTGGGCCAGGCAAAGCATCAACGTCCCATCAATCAATCCATGCATCAATTATTTAATGCTAATATCCATCCATGTTGCTGTTAGCCTCATGGCCGCATGACCAGGCACGGCCAGGCGTTCGAAATTGGTCGCTTGGGCCAGGCTACTTGCAGTGTCTGGAGTTCAGCCAGGCTAATTAAAGTGCAAGGGAACCTAGCCCAGGCGGGCTTTCTTTCTCGACCTCTCTCCCTTGTTTGTCAAACCCCTCTTGGCCACGTGCTAGGGGTCTTCCTCTCTTGGTTCCAAACAACCACACACTATCTCCTCACCTTGCCTCTGTTGTCGAAGGTGCATGTGGGACATGTTTGCATAAGACACGCACGCTTTTTCTCTACTTTTATCATGTGTTTTCCATGTCTCTTTCACACACGCACACACACTTTTTTCACTCTCTCTCTCTCTCTATCTATCTCTCTCTCTCTCTCTCTCTCTCTCTCTCTAGGGACACTGTCACGTCCATAAGCATATGGATGTTTTGAAAAGTCAAACCTCAGAAAAGTTTGACCAGGTATATGTGGAGAAAAACATTTACATCTGGAACGATCATTAGATTCATCACAACATGTACTTACTTCATACTATCATTTATCTTTGGTATTGTAGATATAAGTAATTTCTTCATAAACTTGGTAAAAGTTTCAAAAGTTTGACTTAAAAAAATGTTGTAACTACATTATCGAACGGAGGGAGTAGCTCTCTCTCTCTCTCTGCTATCTCTCACGGGCCTCCCCTCTCACTCGAACTCTCTATACCGACGGATTATATGTTCACTGTGTCAGCGTATAGCTCTGTATATTGTTTAGTTGACCGGTCAACCAATCCACATGCTGCGTTGTCAGCTCGTGTTTTGTATCTTGGTGTGCTGGCCCATGTGGCAGTGGGTGAAAATAAGTAAACTAGAGGCCCATCTGACACGCGGTGAAGTAAACAAAGTTGAAACCACTCGGGGTAGCACCCCGCACGCTAGTAAATTGAGGGCGCATTGAGGACAAACTTCTTGCGCGCGAAGGACGCACTCGCGCACAATTCACCACTGCGCGGCGGCATGCACAGAAGGACGCACTCGCGCACACCCAGCACACAACACACACCAGCACACATGTCCACCGGCGTCGCTGCCGGTTGAGATGGATGGCGAGGCAGCCAACAAGCGGAGGCGGCTCGAGCCAAAACCGCATCCGGCGAGCCTGGACTTCATCAGCAGTCTCCCCGACGGCATGTTGCTCGTCATCATCGGCCTCCTCCCCACCAAATCTGCCGTGCGGACCACCCTGCTCTCCCGGCGGTGGCGCCCCCTCCCGCGCTGCGTCCCCCTCAACCTCACCACCGACAGCTGCCTCTGCGACGGGGATTGCAAACGCATGGCTGCAGTCTCCATGATCCTTTCATTGCACCCTGGGCCAGCCAGACGCCTTGACATCCGCATGTTCAGTACCAACTGCAAGTTCCAACCCAAGTTCGATGAGTGGTTCTTATCCCCCGCCCTAGATCAGCTCGAGGAGCTCAGCTTTGAAGCTGGACGATGCTGCTCTCTGCCGCCGTCCGCGCTCCACCTCACGCCAATGCTGCGCCGCGCCAGCTTCAGCTCCTGCTATCTTCCCCCGATTGCCGCGCCCGCCTTTCTTCTCCCTCAACTCAAGCAGCTCGACCTCTTCGACGTTGTCATCTCGAAGAAGGCTATGGATCACCTGCTCCGCAGCTGTACTACGGTCGAGTACCTTCGTCTTGAGCAGATCCATGGGTTCATTAGCCTTCACATCGCCTCGACGAATCTCCAATGGATTTATGTGTCTTGCTGGCCCCGCAACAAGACATCAATTGGGAAGAGATCATTCCAGCTGTTCCACGTTATGGTCATTGAGAATGCGCCTTTCCTTGAGAGATTGCTTGTATCAGATCTAGAAGGTCCAACAAAAATCAGGGTCATTGACGCGCCGAAATTGATAGTGTTGGTGTACTCGTCTGCCAAATTCTCCGAACTCTTTATTGGATCTGTAATCGTTCAGGTACAGCACTCATCTACTTCTCCGTCTTCTTGAAATTCACATTTTTAAATTTCTTCTTGATGTATTTACGACCGTCTTCCAGAAAATGATTCCCACAAGCTTGACCCAGTCCATGCGCACAGTGAAGATCTTAGCACTAAAATCTATCGGCCCCAACCTGGATCAAGTTGTTGGATTCCTTACATGCTTTCCGTGCACGGAGAAGCTACTCATCGAGGTGAAACTTCTTTCCTATAAGTAAACGGTAATCACAATGTAGCTCAATTTTTTCGTAATTTTCCCAAATTACGATGACAAGTGTAGTGCTCAAAACTGCATCTACGCACTGCACCGAAAGAAATGTTTTTAGTATTTTTTCTCACGTGATCACCTGCATCGTTTTTATGTTGTACTACTACTATAGTAGCCTAGGCTAGTCATAGTGGAAAGTAACTTAGACTACTCTAGTAACTCTATGGTTACCCTAAGAGCAAGTACTAGCTCCGTCCTGGTTTACTCTTCCAATTTTGTAGTATCAAAATTTGACCATAGATTTAACTAACAAAATGTTAATGCATGTCACTAAGAACTATATCATTGGATTCGTATTTGAACATAATTTCAAATGGTGTAATTTTTAGTGACATGCATTGGCATTTTCTTAGGTAAATCTATGGTCAAAATTTTATATTAAATACGAGGTAGTATACCCTTCGTCCCAAAATTCTTGTCTTACATTTGTTTAGATACGGATGTATCTAACACTAAAATGTAACTAGATACATCCGTATTTAGACAAATTTAAGACAAGAATTTTGGGACGGAGGGAGTACAAAAGTGGGCTATGTAGGCCAAAACATGTGCCAAATTCACTTGTGATGCATTTGGCATCGATGCCCCTCCATTGCTCACCTGGTGCCCCAATCTGGATCACCTACTTTGCTCCGGTGCCAAATTAACTCACGCAATGAAAAAACACTGTGTGGGAGAGAGAGAGGACTGAGGCAATAAAAAAACACTTGTTTGGGAGAGTGAGAGGCTGGTGTAGTTGGTTTGATTGATTTGTTTATACATGTGGGTCTGTGTGCACAGCGATGCCAACTCTCTCACATCGCGAGAGTGGTGCCAAAATCTTTTGATTTGACATCGATGCGTATTATGTGGCATACTTTTGCGAAATATGGCATCGGCCACATAGTGGAAGGCAACAAATGCCCAAGCTCTTCACGTGCTCCTAGTTAAATGAGAGGAAACAGAAAGAGAGAGAGAGAGAGAGAGAGAGAGAGAGAGAATATCGCTAGCCAGCCGACCCTATCGTATGAGCGAATGATATTGGTACCTCTTGATGACACGACAATCTTATGCAGCCAGCTGCTCTAATATGTTCTCTTCTTTTGCAGATAAAAAAAGACCCGAAAGTGAAAAATGTGCTGCACTATAACAATCTCATCGAATGCATTGATCTCCATCTTACAGAAATTGATTTGATCGACTACCGAGGCAGCACATCTGAGATTAAATTGGCTAGGTTCTTTGTTCTGGAGGCAAGTGTGCTCAAGGTAATGAGGTTTGGCGTTCACTGGCGCAACAATGAATGGCGTGCTGATCACCACAAGCGTCTAAGCCTAAATGACAAAGTCTCCGCAGAAGCTGAATTAGTTTTTGAAACATCAAGTGGCAAGAGACTCGAAAACTTATTTGTCCATTAGTAACTTGTCAGGGCGGTGGATTTTAGTTTATATGATAATGTTTCATCCACCTAAAGTAACGAAAGTTCTTACGTAAACTTCCTAGTAATTCCCTCTTCCTAGGTGCAGCATTACTCCTAACATTTGTAATATCAGTTTGAAACTTGTAATATTGCCATGTTCTATTCCTGCATTTTCAAAATCCTGCAAATCAAACAGGTCCTGAGTTGGTGATGATGTTGTGCCTCCCATCTTTCACCAATAGCCGTCGGATCTAGATCTGACGCATACAAACCAAGCTTCTCCATTTTTGCAAAAAGATGCCTGTGCTTGTTCCCTATTTACAAACAACTCCTTGTCTCTCACAATCAGCCTTATCTCCTCCCCACCACATCTAGAAGGCGGTGGAAAAATCTGGCGCGATGGCCGCTGTCGGAGCCGTCCACCCCCAATCTTGGTGTTCCGTGCAATGCACGGGCATCTACGCATGGGAAATTATGTCAAACAGGGCTAGTTGTAAGCAGGCTAGCTCTACAGCCATGATGATAGTGACTGCAGACGGTGAGGCTGACTATGGTATGCCGAACACGGCGCCTATACTCAGGTGTCATCTCCGACGCAGGGTCTTGTCACTTCACTGTGAGGAGCAGCACGTAATAATTTGACCAACGGGTAGTACAGTGCTAGTACTAGTAGCACCACCGTCTGGATTTAGGAGTACAACCACGTCCATCTGGATTTTAGTATTTGACTAGCAATATCTAGTACTAATGCATGTCACAAAAAATGTACTACTCCCTCTGTAAATAAATACATGGTGTTTTATTCCTATCGGCAAGAGAACTTAATGTTTTTTTGCTAACTACTAATAGGATTACATGCAATGAACTAAACACTGCATGTCATGTTTGGTAGTCTCAAGTCATTGAAAGCATGCATGGCCCACATCTCTCATTGGTTGATATGTCACGAAATAAGAAACAAGGAGGGAGTTAATGCACCGTGCCTAAGGCTAGCCATAGTGGGGGTAACATAAGTGACATGGCCCACATCTCTCATGTACTTGGGACTCGCAAACATGCTTATGTGGCAGGCAATTAAAGAAGAGAGAGATGGTTATAGTAACATAGGTAGATACCGTAACATAATAAATGTGATGCTACTATGTGTCATGCATGGCAATAAATGAGACCACTTATGATACTAATCTATGAAACTATGCACTATAAAGATAGTAACATAGACTAGTAACATACGCATGTTACTAGTCTAAGAGGGTGCTTGGATATGTTTTAGTCCCATGACTAAAAGTAGTGGGACTAAAATTTGCTAGCCTCATCCATGCTTGGATCCAAATACTAAAGAGACTAAAATCAAGTTAATGAGCATTTATTATCCTCCAAACCCTCCAATCCAGAACTCGCATGTGTTAAAGGAGAGGAATTAAATGAGGAGAGAGAAGACTAATTCACATTTTAGTAGGGGTACCCTGACTAAAATATTTTAGTCTCAAGACTAGTTTTAGCCCCTCTTTAGTCAGGGGTGCTTGGAACTTTAGCCTCTTAAAGAGACTATTTTTGGTCAGACTAAAATAAGTCTCTTGGATCCAAGCACCCTCTAAGTTACTCTCCACTATGACCAGGCTAAGTGTTTTGGGATTATTTGGTTTTCGTAATGTGACTTACACAACATTTTTGTTTACATGCATTAACATTTTATTAGTTAAATCAAAGGTCAAAACTTGGCGCAAAATGCAAAGTGGACCAATAAACCAGTAAACATCAAACTTCTCTCATTTGGCCCCAACTAGAGGTCCGGTGAGATGACTATACTGCACTGACACAGAGGGGGACGCAGCTTCATTGACTTACGGCAACTGCCTTTGGGTGAATGACACGTGGGCCCAGGGGGTGGCTGGCCCACCTATCATACAGCCAAAGGCAGGTGCAGTAGAGGGCTGAGGAGTAGTATGAAATCCTACGCACCTACGCATGCTAACCAAGGGCAAGAGTGATCACTCGAATCGCAAGATCAGTTGACCCATGGAGGCGATGAGCGCGAGCATCAGCCGGCTATGCCCGATGGTCCATGACGCCGGCCTACGGCCCGGCAACGAGGAACGTCTCCAGGTAGTATTGCTTGAGGCTGCCAGGGCGAGGGGCCGCTTGGACGACAGCTTCATCTCCTTGTTCGACGAGGTCGTCGTCAGTTTCCTCGACAAGTTCACCGTCGTCAAGAAGCTCGCGAACGACTTTGACGTAAGCCTCCAGCCGACGTGCCCAAGCTCTGCGATGCCCGCCACCCTCAACGGCCACTATGGTGACAACCTCTTCGACGCACTGGTGGCCCTGCGACTGCCCTCCATCGCGCCGGAGAATGTCCACCTCGAGGTCGCGCTCACCACACAGCGCCTGGCGCAACAAGACACCATCGACATAATCACCCACGTCTACACGCAAATCGTCCACAAGGACTACTACATGCAAGAGGAGGACGATAGGACGCTGGCCTTCTTGGACCGCAGGGCAACCTTAGACGGCACTGTTCAGAAGCACGTTGAGCTTGCCGCCAACCCCGCTGCTCCTCACACGTCGGTTGGTGACCCGGCGCACTAGGGCGTGAGGATGTCGTTGATGGATCCGTATGTATTTTTATCTTTCCGTCAAATCCACGTAGTAGTATATGATACTACAGTAATTATCTTACCTTTCGCATCAACTTCATAATTTTCGTACATACTCCATGCATGAATGGTGCCAGAACCAAACTTCTCATTACTCTAGGCAAAATCGTTATTTTTTATCTATCGATCGCGCCATGGAGCAGAACCAAATTTTACAAGTTACGAGTTCAAAAGGAAAAGCCTGCCGTGTTCGTGTCGCACCCCCACATGGTTGGTCCGGCATGCCGCTCAAGCGGGAATGCGTGCGGTGTTGCATTTTCACTTACAAGTGGGACCGAAGTTGAGCAAACCGACTATCGGCAAACCCCCACCCCGCCCACCGCGCGATGGCTGAGAAAACAGGAGGGAGAAGAGATGGTTGTAGCACGGACTCCAAGAAAATTGGTGTCGGATGGGACTCGTGTTGTTGGTGTGCACTACAAAAAAAAGACACATCCGTGACATTTTGGGTCGAACGAAAAAAAATTCTGTCATACATATGACACTTCTATGATGATAATTGTGACAAAACCCGGTATCATCACAGATGTGGTGGGCTCCTACTTCTGTGACAAAAAAATCATGACATAAAATGGGCTTTTCGTCCTGGGCGGGCCGGAGACGCAGCTGCATGACATTCTTTGGGCCGTCCATGACGGAAAAAACCATGGTAGAAACGAGGGGGAGGAAAATTTCGGGGAGTTGCCGGTTACGGTGGGAGGTCGGGGGTCGAGCGATGCGCGTTTCTCGCGTACACGTATGCGCGTGTGTGCGAGGCGTTGGCTCTAACTGAACCCGAGCGAGGCGTTGGGCTCTAACTGAACCCGAGCGATTGCACTGCAGGCTACGCATTACTGAACCCGAGCAATCGATCGATGGTTGTTAACTGAACCCGATGGAGCGATTCCTTCGCTACTGCTGCTAACTGAAGTCGATCGATGTTGCCTCTGGGATGAACAGTGAGTGTTGCAGGGGGGGGTGTTGGATGAACAGTGAGCGGTGGCATTGCCTCTGGATGAACAGGAACCCGTGGTGTGGAGGGCTGGATGAACAGTAGACGGTGGAGGGGTGGCCGTGGAGGGGCGGTTGAATAGGACCCCGTGGTGTGGAGGGCTGGATGAACAGTAGACGGTGGAGGGGTGGTTGAACAGTAGCCGGTGGAGTAGCACGCGGTGGAGGCTGGATGAAAAGGAGCCCGTGGAGGCTGGAGGAGGTCGACGATAGCCCGTGGAGGCTGGAGGAGGTCGACGGTGGAGATGAACAGTATCCCGTGGAGTCCCGTTTTGTGGTACGCCACCCCCCCCCCCCGGTTTCGACCGTAGCGCTCTAACACAAGTCCGTTTCATCCGTTTTGCGGTACGCCACACCCCTCCCGATGAACAGGGCCCTCGTTTCGACCGTAGCGCTCCAACACAAGTCCGTTTCGTTCGTTTTGCGGTACGCCACACCCCTCCCGATCAACAGGACCCCTGTTTCGACCGTAGGAGGTCCGTTTCATCTGTTTTGCGGTACGCCACACCCCTCCTGATCAACAGGACCCCCGTTTTGACCGTAGGAGGTCCGTTTCCTCCGTTCTGCGGTACGCCAGGCCTCGTTTCCATCGCTTGTTCCGTCCAAGCCGGTTGCCTCCCACGCGTTCCGTTGCCTCCCGATGAACATGACGCATTTCGTTGCCTCCCCATGAACACGACGCATTCCGTTGCCTCCCCATGAACACGACGCATTTCGTTGCCTTCCCATGAACACGACGCATTCCGTTGCCTCCCCATGAACACGAGCCCTCGCCGTACGTATGCGCGACTAGGCATTCGAGACCCCGCCCGTATGTACACATACGTGGCCGTATTTTCTTTCTTGCACCCTGGCCGCTCTACATACGTGTACATGCTACGTGCGGGCCTCTACTACGACACGTACACGCCTCTACTATGACACGTGCGCGCCTCTACATCGACCAGTATATATGTACATCCAAGTTCGCGACTAGAATGACAACGCTACGTACGCTTCGACCAGTTGGGTCCCGACTGTCAGGCAGTTCCTTGCGGGCGAAAATGTAGCTGGTGGGTCCCAGCAGTCAGAGGGGCGAATCATTTTTTTGCCCAGATGCACTTCCTTTGCGTGGAAAGATGTAGCTGGTGGGTCCCAGCAGTCAGGGGGGCAAATCATTTTTTTGCCCGGATGCACTTCCTTGCGTGCGAAGATGTAGCTGCTGGGTCCCAGCAGTCAGGGGGGCGAATCATTTTTTTTTGCCCGGACGCACTTCCTTGCGTGCGAAGGTGTAGCTGGTGGGTCCCAGCAGTCATGGGGGAAACGTTTTTTTGCTAAATATGGTGGCACGTCCGGTGGGTCCCCGCTGTTAGGTGGAGGAATAATTATTTTGCACGTAATAAGGAGGCACTTCCTTGCTGCGGCCGTGGACCCAGCTGTCAGCCTCTCCACGTATAGTCCACGTCCGATGGAAGTCGTTCCTTGACCACGTTGACCATGCCGCGCCGAGAGCACCAGGGCGGTGGACAACGACGAGGCCTAGGAAGGGGACGACGCGGAGCCGGGGAAGACGCGGTAGTGGATGCCCACGCATAGAGGAGTACGAGGGTTCACTGGTTCGCTGTGGTGTGAGGCTGTCGTCGCCGCAGAATAACAGGGGTGTGGGTGAGTAGAGGGATGGCCTGGCCAGTGGTGGGAGTAGTAGGAGGCGGTGATGCCTCCGCCGCATTGCAGCCGGCCACGGGAGGTAGGAGCACGAGGCACGACCGGCGCTGGTTTGGGTGGCTGGAGCAAGAAGACCAGAGGTTGAAGAAGCACTACGGCCATTGGATGGACATTGTATGGTCACTTGAGCTAGAATCGTGCATATTGACTAAGTTGACAAAGCCCTCCGTCCCCTTCAACTTAGTAGGCCCACAAGTCAGTCTGCCACTATACTGGGTCCCAGCTAACAGGGGGAGTATTCATTTTTTGTGCGTAATAAGGAGGCACTTCCTTGCGTACAAAGATATGACTGGTGGGTCCGAGCTGTCAAAGCCGGCCGCAGGGAGGAGGGAGCAGGCAGTCCCGTCGGCGCTTGTTTGAGCGGCTGGAGCAGGAAGAGTAGAGATTGAAGAAGCACGACGGTCGTTGGATGGCCATCCAACAGTCACTGCTTGTGCGTCAACCTTTTTTTAGGAAAGCCTCAAATCTATGGAAAATAGCATACAACCCATCTGCCATTATTTTTAATAATTTACAGCCCATTTGCTAATTCTTAAGGGTTTTTTTTTTGGAGCCCATATTCTTTTTGTTAGCATTACAGCCCATATTGTTGCCACGGTTAAAAACTTATACGAAATTTTGCATATTTCGGTGCGGTCCGAACTGTTTTTAATCCTGAAATTTTGACTCACATTCAAACTGATTTTAAAAATAAATGTATATCAATATAAAATCCAACAAATTCTCCACGCATAAAAATTAATGTAATTTAAAATCTCGAAATGAAAAAAAAAGATATTTGAAACTAACTGCCGGTTTGATGTGTTTTAAAAATGTACAACCCATTTCTCATTACTGATGGGCCATTTTCTTGGCCAGCCGAATGAAAGCTCTCCTCGTCTTGAAAGATTTGCAGCCCAACAGGCCTGACAAAGCTACTTACTTGGCCAATCACAAAAAAACTGGGTTGTGGCCATGGACCCAGCTGTCAGCCTCTACACGTACAGTACTCTCTCGATGGAATGTCGTTGACCACATTGACCAGGCCGCACCGAGAGCACCAAGGCGGTGGACGAAGGCGAGGCCAATGAAGGGGATGACGCGGAGCCGGGGATGACGCGGTAGTGGATGCCCACGCGGAGACGAGTACTAGTGTTCACTGGTTCGGCTGCGGTGTGAGGCTGCCTCGCCGCAGGGCCTGACTAGCGGTGGGAGTAGTAGGGGGCGATGAGGCCTCAACGGTAGCACAGCCGGCCACTGGAGGCAGGAGCAGGCGGTCTCCCCGACGCTGGTTTGGGCGGCTGGTGCAAGAAGAGCAGCGATTGAAGAAGCAGCGGGACCGTTCGATTCAAATCCAACGGTTACTGCTGCTAGAATCGTTTGTTGACTAAGTTGACAAGCCCTACGTATGCGTCAACGTAGTAGGCCCACAGGTCAGCCTCCCAACCGGTGCGCCCCAGATGTCAGTGGGAGGAATCATTTTTTCGCGTAATAAGGAGGCAGTTCATTGCGTGCGGCCAGGCCAGCGGAGGGAGTAGGGTGGGCCGGGGAAGCCTGCGTGGCATCATAGCGGGCCACAAGAGGAGGGAGCAGGCAGTCCCGCCGCCGCTAGTTTAGGTGGCTCGAGTAGGAAGATTAGAGATTGAAGAAGCACGGCGGCTAGAATCGTGTGTTCACTGACAAAGCCTTGCGTAAACAAGTCAGCCTCGAAATCTATGGCGTGTACAGCCCATTTGCTATTATTTTTATAATTTTTACTCATTTTATAATTCATATGGAATTTATTGCAGCCCATTTTCCATTTTTAGAATTGCCGGCCATTTTCTGGTCAGTACCAGGGTCAAAAAATTAACTAAACATGTGGGAAATTTTTTCTGGGGAACGAAATATTCTTAATCCAAAAATTAATAGCCATACTAAAACAAATTTAAAAATAAGTTAGTACTATGTCATGTTAAATCCAATGAAATACGTATAAGATATCAGTGAAGAACAAAATTCAAAAAAAACTAATATCCCATTTGCTCGTCTTGAAAGATTTGCAGCCCAGTAATTCGGAGAAAACAAATAGGCCTAGCTTGGGTATTCTTCAAAAAGAAATACTGGGCTACCTATTTTCCCAAAGAACTGGTGCATGAGCATTTAGCTTTATTTATTTATTTACTTATTTATGTTTAGGGGACCATGAGCATGTACCTGGGCCGGATTCATGTGAGAGCGTCCCTTCCAGTTAATTATGGGCTTCTCTATTGGGCCTTCATCAGTGGGCTGCATGTTATCAACAAGTGGAAAATGTGTTCCGTACGAAAAATAGTATGAGCTACGTACGGTACGGGGCACTAAAGGATCGAACCGTGCAACGACTTCCAAAACATTGTGTTTGTCGTTCTAACAACACATTTATATTCAACCAACAGACAAAATATACTACTGATTGTACATTGAAAACAGCAGCAGCAGCAGCAACCAGGGTTGGGGGTGCAACAGAAGCAGTAAGCAGGCCAGAAGAGTGAAGACGCATCTCTCTCTTCCAAACCAAACATTATCCATCATTACAAAAGGGCTACCAAAAAAGAACAAGTGTATGCATCAAACTAAATAAAGATCCTACTACACCAAGTGTACGCATCTAACTAACTGGCTCAGTTAGACGTTACTATCTATTAAGCTGTGGAGATTGGCTGATGGCTTGAACCAGATGGGTGCCTGACAGGGGAAACTCCAGCCAGCAGGTCGAAGTCTGATACTTGTGACCCTTTCTCCTACTTTGGGCTGCAGAGTGTGGCGGCACATATCAGGGTATGGTGCATGCAGAGACACATGGTATGCTGTGTACACACAGTTTTGCCTGATGAACGAAACCGCGCTGCCATCATGATCCTTGTCCTCGGTTATCTCCTAGTTAATCGGATAATTCAGTCCGACAAACAGAGAGCATGTGCCAAGGCTACTTACCAGCCTCCAGTCAAAAATTCCTGAAGGCCCAGAGAAGCTGGGATCCTACTCAAAGACCTTGCAGTGACTATGATTGTATTCCGTGAAACAACATATCCGGTACATGCGAACGATCATCAATCTTTCGTCGTCGAATGATCGAGCCAGGAACCACCTGCAACTGCCATGCCGCTTTTCTTTGAAAGGTTCTGGGATTAGGAAGGGTAGGGACACCAGGCGGCCTACAACATCATATCAAGTTGGAGTCAAATAAAAAAGGGCTCTTGATTTAGTCAATCTTAAGAACAGCATGTTATGATCATGAATATTTTTTCAGTAAATGTTGACAGTAATATAAGCAAGCCATCATGATATCATTGGAAAGTAACATACTACTGTAACAGCCATTTGTAGCGATGACTGGAGTAGGCCAGCAATACATCCAGCCATAGAAGGAGTCGACAGCATAAATGAAGCCCTTGTGTTCAATGGCATCAGAGAACCATGGAGGATGTATGATCCTGTGATGGACGTGCAGATTTATCCACTTACCGCAGTGACCTGTCAGATAGGAGAGACCGCGGTTGAAGAATGCAATTAGCCTGAAATCTTTATAATTACCAGATCTTGTGGGCACTTGGCAGATTACAACCTTGAGCAAATCAAACTTGGTATCATGTTGGCTACTGTAAGATTTCGAGTATTCTGGGCCGCGGTGCCAAAGCAGTGCAGTGTTAATCGAAGGAAGGGGGATCAATCGCCGGGTGTAGACCTCCACGAGCATCCAGCTGCCGCGACCGTCGACGAGCACCATCCCAGACGTGTTCATGCCGACCCAGTACATACCGTTAATGTAGCTGAGGCTGACGGGGATCGGATCGCAGTGAATGGGGTTGATGCTCGCCACCCTACGATTGTTATGCTGCGTGACACACCGTTTCTGAAGATCAGGCGGCATCAGCAAGCAAGGAGCTGGCTTAAAAAGCTCCGGCCTGAGGGCTTTGAGTAAACGGTACAGCCCCAACGAGCACGTGGCGAGCGGCATGGTACTGAGATTGTCCACACGCGAAACAATGAGCTTGATTACCTCTGTGGGGAGCGAATTCCAGCCACTCTTTCGGCGGACGCTGCTCGGTTCTGCCATTATTAGTGCTTGGGTTTCGGACGAGGGGGGAGGCGCCTTAGTGGGGATGGAAGCTTGGACGAGATTATGTGCGGACGAAGATGGAGAAGTGAATATGTGTTGCGGGAAGTGGATGGGTGATGATGACTATAGCACGCCACTTGACTTATGAGACACATACCAGCAGCGTAGGGTCATGTCGATGGCAGACAACTTGCTTGAGTGATCACAGTACTGGTACTCCCTACAGTACCTACTACAGTACTATGCCCTAACTTGCTTGTGTAGAGTAGTAGAGTAGGACTCTGCTCTACTACTAGCACTGGAGTAGTAGTATATTCTAATCTAAAATAGTTACAAACTTCAATGCCCGAGCGTGGAACGACTATGAACCGTGCTCAAAGACCATGTCTACATGGTGTTTGGACTTATATGCAAAAAAATAGCAAGATGCCCGTGCATTGCACAGCACACCATCATCACCAACTCAATTTTTTCTCTACTCCTACTCATATAAAAGACTCAGTTGGTGATGATGGAGGCGTGTTCAGCCGGGCATGCAGCGGATGGTGTAGCACTATTCGATTTGTTATAAAAACAAAGAAGAGTAGTAGAGATAGAGACATAGGGAGGAGCACGAGGTTGTGGGAGATAAGGATGAACGAGGCAAGGCCTTATCTGTAAATGTGGAGAGAGGTGCGGGTATCTTTTGTAAAATTGTCATAGTTGGCTTTCTATCCGTCAGATATAGATCGGATGGTCTATATTACAAGATGGCAAGCATACCATCATCACCAACTCGGTTTTATATAAGAGTAGATAGATAAGAGTAGATATAGATAGATAGAGACTAGGGAGTACCAGTAATGACACCATCTACTGCTTCGTGTACTACTCCTGCGCTCCATTCGGCGGCCGCAACGTCCCCTACAGCCACCCTGCGCTACATTCGGCGGGCGTTGTTGAAATTTGGGGAGCGCACTCTCGTGACTGCTGGCAGCCACGACTTCACCGATGACAGCTTCTTCCCCGACCTCGGCAACCTCTTCCTCAACAACATGGGCGACAACCTCAATGCCAACGATGCTGCTCCCGTTGCACCGTATGTGTTTCTGTCCTTCCTGTTTGAAATCATGGTAGAATTCATGTCTCTACTCTGTATCCTACTACTATGCTAGTTCACATGATTAGTTTCATCTCTGTTATAGCCGTCATGATTTATTTTGTGCTTATTCGGATTAAATCTCGTAGTAACTTGCTCATATATTCAACTGGCGCAACGTCCCCTGCAGCCACTCCTGTTTCATGGACGGCCTGGTCGATGCCTCCAAGGAGCCCTTCGTCTACTGCTATGAGTGCCCGATGCCGTTTTGGGGCTCGCCGGCGGACATGGTGCATCACCTCACGGATGCGTGCAGCGGTCACTACTGGCCCTTGGCGGAGAACATCAAGTACGAGACGTGCTACCCGTTCACCATGCCGGAGTCGCTGGAGGATCACCGCCGCCTGCTAGTCTCGGAGGAGGACGACAGCGTCTTCCTCTTGATCGTGGTCACCGACGAGGCCCGTGCAGGCCGCCGCCCCGTCTCTGTAGTGTGTGTCAGGGGCGACACCGATGACGCTGACACTGACACGAGGCCGATGTACGGGTGCGTGGTCAGTGTTCCTACCCCTCCGGGTCACGTGGGCGGCGACACCGGCCTCATCGAACTAACTTGGACTCTGGGCAGCTGGGACCATCCCGCCAATGTGGACTTGGAAAACCCATGGCATCCTTTACCCGCCGACGCGGTGCACGGGGACTCGAAGGAGGTTCACGTGGACATACGCATTATCAAGTTAAATGTTGATCATTAGTCTTCGCTCAATGTAATCCGTTGTCTAAGCATGTGGAGACTTCCATGCAGGATCTTGCTCTATTGGAGTATCGCGCATGAATAAAAGTGTATTCGTTTATGGTTTAGTCTAGAATCTTCCATGTATGAATTTTTACTACAGTACTGGTGAAAGACTTACGATGAACCATTTCTTACATCTCCTCTGCCCCCTTGCAAGTCATCCTGATTTAATCCCTCCGTCTAGGTGTATAAGGGCATGGTTAATATTACATAATAGTATAGCTAACTCTTGACTATAAGAAAGTGCCATGTCATCTGTAGCCAACATGTATAACAATCGATACTCAAAAACTAATTCTTAAAGATCATTTCTTGCAAAGCACAATAAGTGTTATTTCTTCACAAGTTTTGGATGCAGGTTGAACAGTTGAACGCTTTTGTTTGCAAAAGATACCTTTTTATCTATTTCACCCGGATGTTTGTGAGCTCTAGAGATGAAATAATATCTGAAGAAACCTATCGATACCCGTTACACATGAGATGACCCCTACATCCTTTGTCAAAATAAACAACTCCCCGATCAATGCATTTCACTCTTCGGTGCAACGCACGGGCACCTTACTACTATATCACAAAACCCAAGCACTCCCAGTAATAAATGGCCTGGTAAAATAAACGGACAAGCAACCATCACATCCCTCCGTCTTTTTTGCATTTCATCTCTCTGCATTTACTTTCTCTGATTCATCTCCCACGCTCGATCCCTAGCTACTACTCCTAGGGCCAGTTCTTTTGGCGGCTTCCCCAGCTTTTCTCACAAGACTAGTCACAGTGGAGAGTAACAATAAGGCATCTCACTCATTTATTTGGGCTTCTAAACTACTACTCCGTCCTGGTTTATTCCTCACTATTGTAATTTGTGCTAAATTTTGACCAAAGATTTAACTAATAAAATTTTACTCAAAACACTTAGGTGTGGTGCATCTAGGTGTGTAAGTCATCTTACTAAAACCAAATAATCCGAAAACACTTAGGCGCGGTGCATGAACTTCTACATCATTTCTTGTTTCTTGACATATCAACCAATAAGAGATAAAGAGTGTGCATGCTTTTAATGACTTGAGATATCAAACACGACATGCAGTGGTTAGTTCATTGCATGCAATACTATTAATTAGCAAATAAACATTAACATTTCTTGTTTTCTCCACCTCCTTGGTCACGGTGCACAGAGAAATAACCACGGAGAAGGAAGCTAAAAGTAAACAATCAAACGAGCATTTTTGCATTTGTTTTGCATTGAATTGTTTCACAAGCTTGACTAGTGTTGTTTTTCCACTTTTACAAAAACCGCATCATAATGTTCAAATGTGCATTTGCACGTACATAAGTAATACTAGTACTCCCTCCGTCTAGGTGTACAAGTCTTCCCTCCTTCTTGGTCACCGTGCACAACCAAAGATGACTTATTGACCTGGACGGGGGGAGTAGCACAGTCTGCAAGCATATATCGAGAGAGACGTGTAGTCTAATAGTATATAGTAAAGTTTGTGCTATATGCACATACTTGCAAAATGCGTAATAATACACAATGTTTCCAAACTTTCCCTTTTACATACTTAATTAAGGATGCTAAAAATTCCTGAACGTTCGGGATTTATCATTTGCGTCCCAAAACTAATGAGATCGCCTTACAAAACAAAAATTATACTCCTCCTAAAAGCCACGGCGCTCGCAGGAGCGCTTGCGGCACGCCACGAGTGGCCTGGTGCACGGCCGTTTCCCAGCGCGCCGACACAACGCCTCTTCCTCAGCCTCGCAACTCGCGAGGTGATGATTGGTGGCTTGCCGGCGGGCGATCACGATCTCACCGGTGTGGTGATCCGGCGCCAACAGGTACTCCTCCTGGCTGGAAGCGTGCACCCGGTCCACGTACCGCCAAGCGTAGATGAGGCGCTTGGGCCTGACTACACTCAGGGCGTCGGCACGGGCATCCTCCGCCACCCTCACGGCCCTCGCACGAGCCTTCTGCCAAAGAACCAATTGCTTGACTCTCTCGGACGCGACATAGATCTCCCAGAAAGCTTGTTGCACGGTGCGCTTCTCTTCCTCTGCCTTCTTCTCCGCCTCTATTTTGGCGCGCTCTGCTAGAGGCAAAGCCTCCCACAAGGCGACATCCATTTCTTTCCAAAGCTCCTCAAGGCTGGGGGGCTCGGCGGGCGGCGCGGCGTTCTCCTCGTAGCGGGGAGCCGAAGCGTCCTCCAACACGCGTGCCGGCGAGATTGAGAATGCCGACACATCCACCTCGATGCATCGCGGCGAGGAGCGGAATGCCGACGCGTCCTCCTCGACTAGTGGCAGTGAGGAACGGAACGGCGACGCGTCGCGTCACCGCGAGGAGCGGAACGCCGACGCGTCCTCCTCGACTAGTGGCGGCAAGGAACGGAACGGCGACGCGTCGCGTAGCGGCGAGCGGAACACCGACGCGTCCTCCTTGACTAGTGGCGGCGAGGAACGGAAAGGCGACGCGTGACCGTCCGTGCGGTGCAGCGAGGGGCTCCTAGGGCTTGGGAGGGGAGATGCCATGGTGGTCGACGTGAGAGGGAGGGGGAGGAGATAGCGATGTCGTGGGAGGCGCAGTATTTATAGCGAGCAATGGCACACCTACATAAGATATGGACTGAGCTGCACTGACTTAACTGCAGGTCCAGTTGCGTCACTCACATGTGGGCCAGTACACTGCTGGGCCCCTATGTCAGTGACCCAATGCACCTGAAGTTAAGTAAAAGCTACGTGGGCATATTTGTTGGAGTAAATTACGGGGGAGCGAAGGGGTGGAAATATTGCTAGTCACAACGGATTGGACGAGCGTGGGGGGAGGAGATTCATGCATGCAGATTTTTTCACACGGGGTGGAGTGGTGGGACCGCCGGAGGGAGAAGGAGAGTTTGGCAGGCATATTGTTTCCACACATGGAGAGGAAAAGATTTGGAGACGAACGGGCTTCCTGCAGGTATGGGGAACGGTGCATAATAAGTCATCTTGCATGTCAGGCTAGGTATAGTCTCAAGTCATTAAAAACATACACGCCCCACACATGTTCATATTTCAAGGTGCACTAAATTATTGCATGCAATGATTAAGGCTGGCCATCATGGTGGTATCTTAGCTGGTACACGGGAATAGCAAACATGCTGATGTGGCAAAGAATTAAAGAAGAGAGGGGGGTTAGACTAACTAGTGTTCATACATGCATTGGTAAACACATTTTTTTGTGAAGAACGACAACATTAGTTGAGTACTTTTGTAGAGTTCAAAAACTATTCCACCGCCTCTACTATCTTGCTAAGAGTAGGTGAAATTTTTGAGTCGAGCCCTTTAAACTAGAAGGGAGGTAGTGGTACTCTAATAGCTAGGTGTGTAAGTGATCTTACGAAAACCAAATAATCCCAAAACACGTAGGCGCGGTGCATTAACTTCTACCTCGTTTCTTGTTTCTTGACATATCAACCAATAAGAGATGAGGGTGTTCATGCTTTTAATGACCTGAGACTATCAAACATCACATGCAGTGGTTAGTTCATTGCATGCAATACTATTTAATTAGCAAATAAACATTAATGTCTCTCGTTTTCCCCTCCTCCTTGGTCACAGTGCACAGCCTAAGATGACTTACTCACCTAGACGGAGGGAGTATCAACATTCACAATGTCAAATCAATATTTTTACACTCATTATAAAACATAGTTCTTATACTCATTATAATGAGTATTGTAGATATTGATATTTTTAGTATAAATTTGGTCGTGGGATTTCATTGATGCCTGTCAAAGCGTGGAGGAAGCGGATCTTAGGGCTTGCATTGCCGGTCTCTACATAGGTATTTCTCTTCGTAATCCTGTAATTTTAGAGACTGATTGTGCTTTTGTGGTAGCGTCTCTTGCATCGGGGGACTACGATAGGTCTGCTATGCGTGACCTGAAGATGAAAGCGTTGAGCATCTCGAAGTTGATCAACAATCTTCAATTGTCAAAGATTAGCCATTCGGCCAATAAGGTGGCACACTTAATTGCTAAGTATAGCTTTGACAATAGATTAGATGGTATTCTTGTAAATAACGTACCGCCCTGTGTGGTGAATATTGTATTGAACGAGTGTACTGGTGTGGCTGGTTAATTAATATAATGTGGTGTTTCAAAAAAGTATATATTTGGTCAAACACTTTGCAAACGGTTGACGGGAGTAAAAAGGACCAGAGGGAGTATCATGCATGCGGAGTAGGCAAAAAAATTGCTCATTTTTAGCCAGAAGAAGTCTCAAAGGGTGCGACCGCACGAGGGAGGCAAAGGTCGTGGGAGGTGCGACGGTTGACGGAATTAAGTGAAGTTACATCCACGCGCCGGCATGGCGTGCGAATAGGCAGAAGCTATACCGTCAGGCCTATGATATGGGTCTAGTAAACATGACATCTAGTGGGTCCCGCATAGTTCTCAAGAACTCTTTGGGGGCTTGCAGCCATTTATCCACTGGGCAAGCCCGCAACCCCACGTCGTTCGCACACCCTACTCGTCCCCGTCTTCTACTCTACCTCACAACAGTTTGCTCCCAGTCGCCCCGTCCTTTCACATTAGTTCTCTCCTAGTTTTTGCGGGGTACAACAGTTCAACTTCTCCTAACCCTCCTCCAAAATCCATGGCCTCCCAAATCTCCATGGTCACCGCTGAGTACCAGGTTAGAGCCATCACCGGTGATCAGTTCATCATCATCTACACACGTGGATCCGCGACGGTGAAAGCATGGCTTGCTCGCTTCCTACGCATGTTCAACAGTTCAACGGATGAGTGGGTCGCTGGGCTAGATGTTGAGTACAGCACAGTCCTGGGACGAGAGAAGGATCTAAAGGACGAAGAGAGGAAGAAGCCCGCCATGATCCAGGTTTGCGTACATAACATTTGCTTGGTCTACAACATATGCCATGCCGACATTGAGTGCCGGGATTTTAAGAACTTCCTCAAGGACAAAAGAGTGAAATTCGTTAATGTAGGCTTTAAGAACGACAAAGAAGTCTTGCGTCAGATAGGTCTGGTTGTAGGCCAGCCCTTCAATCTCCAGAAGGCAAGCCTGGTATCCTCCTCTCAACCTTCAATGCTGACCCTGGCAGCAGCCATGATTGATCCTTCGTACGCTAAACTGAAGAAACCTCATCACGAGTTTCATCATGCATGGGAGTCGAAGACATTAGATGAAGATCACATCCTGTACGCAGCAATGGATGCCTACCTTTGTTTAAATATCTACATGGGTTGGATGAAGAAGCAGAACCCAGTGTCCGGTTCAAGCAAAGAAACGTCGGCAAAGAGGAAGAGGAAGAGGGACGAGGACGAAGTCGAGGACGTGGACTCGGACTCCGAGTAGGTGGCAGTGCCGTCGCTCATGCTGGTTCTACTGCAGTGTCAAGCTGACTAGTTGCTTAATTTATTTTCAAGGGTGTGTTGTGCTGAGGCCCCAGCAGAACTATGTTTATGTTCTTTCTCGTTATTTGAACTGTTTAGTACGCAGAGTAGTACTAGTACTACGTCTTACTATTGTTCTTCTTGCAGTTGGTACTACTGCTCATACCTTCGTGTTCCCACTGTACTTAATACGTTCGTACTAGTAGTATAATTTGGGTCAGTCGATTTGTGAAAGAAGTTCAACAGAGCGAAGGAAGAAGACGGCAGAAGATGTGGATGAAGCCCTTCTAGCCATCCATGTTGCATCAAACGGCTCACATGAGTTAACTGACCCAAATTGCTCCTTCAGATTGCAGGATCCACGTGGCATTCAAGGTCTCGAAGGTAGATTCCGCGTCCGCATCCGGTTTGCGGGCTCGATGCGCGCGCGACCGGCTTCCGCCGCGACAGCCACCATGCGCGCCTCCTCCGCACGGGCGGAGACGACAATGACACGCTAGTTCCTCCTCACTGGCGTGCTGGAGCACGCGCTCGTCCTCCTCTTTGTATGCTGCGTGCATAGACGCGGCTCCACCAACTGCTCGCGTGCTTGGCAACGTGGCGGCATGGCGAGGAGGGACTGCAGACGACGTGAGCAGGCAAGCCTTCGGCTTCATGGCACAAGGATGGCGGCGACACGGCGGTGATGGGCGAGAAATTGTTGGCCGGAGCAGGCGGGCGCGGGCATGCACAACGGCGGCGGCATATTGATGAGTGCGCGTATGGGAGCTTACTTTAGTTTTATCTGAGGTTGGTCAAACTTAAAAGAAAACCGTACTAGTACACGTAAACATTAGACTTAGGCAGCGCTTTTTTTTGAAGTTAGTACCACAGCCACGATACGGAATCCTGTGCAAGCGCGTGAACCGTGGCCGCGCGGTCGATCGAACGGTGCGTCACCGTGTCGCACTCGAAGGACATCCACCGAACCTTTTTGTGTGTGTGAAAACAATCCTCGAATATTACTCAACTTTTTTTTCCTGGGAAAGTTCTTGACACTGCAATATTTCCATATATTTGAATTTAGCTCGAGTTTGTGTTTATTTGGATTTGGACGTTTTAGGTGCGCCCTAGTTTTTTTTAATACTTATTTTGTGTGTGTGACTAAGAGAGAACGTGTGTATGTGTCCATATGTGTGTTGTGACGGAAGGGCAATGTGGAGACGGTGTGTGTGTGATACAGACATAGAGAGGTGTGAATGTGCAAACGATCATGCATGAATGAGACATAGACAGATGCCGATACATTGTGTATACATGAGAGAACGGTCTTCTAGTTTACTTGTGTGTGTGTGTGTGTGAGAGAGAGAGAGAGGGAGAGAGAGAGAGGAGCATCCGTAACACAACAACCATCTCTCTCGATTCGTCCGTCCCTTGCACGATTGCATGCAACATATGCATCAACGCGCACATTTTGACACCCTCACTCGGCCCCTGCCCACCTCAAGGCCCGCACAATCTCTTCGTGAATACCCATTTCTCTCCTTAGGTTTGTTTTCGCTCAATATCTGACACACACACACACACGTGCGCGCGCGCGTGCGCGCGCGCACGTGGCACAACACACACACACACTCCCCCGAGCACACAATTCATCCCCATCCAAGGTTATACGGCGACCACTCTCGCTTGTGCTTCTTTGCACCCCAACATGCACAACACCTCAATCTTCAAAGAGGGCATCGAGCAGATAGAAGACAGCGACCACACCGCGCTAGAGAATGCGGGGTCATTTGGAAGCAGGGTGATGTGACGACGGCTGACTGACTCCTGCCCCCCACCCTCTCTCTCTCTCTTGCACAAAATTACCAATCCCTCTCTCCCCCGCACAAAATTGTCAATCCCTCAACCCATGAGATCCTTCCCCTCTCGTCCATGTTTTTCCAGCTCTCTCATCAAACATGTTGTCTCTTCTCCTTCCACGTATACAGAATCACGTATATTACATGTCTCCATCTTTCTCACAGACCTAACTTCTTTCTCTCTCTCTCTCTCTCTCTCTCTGTGTGTGTGTGTGTGTGTGTGTGTGTGTCTCTCGTTAGGTTTGTCTCCTACTCTCTTGTCCACATACACACAATCTTTCCCACCCTATCTGGTCCATCTTCAAAAGCTCTCTCTGGACGTTTCATTCACACAATGGGATATGTCAAAATGTTGCTTCTATAATGGCTGATGTAGAGTTTTGGTTGTTTTTGTTGCATCCTACAAAGTAATAACTATGAAAGCATTTAGATTCTCATTTGACTGGGATTATGTGAGTTTGAGCATGTTGTGAAGTACTATAGACCTTGTATACATCTTGGGATTCGACAATGATTGTAACTATTGAATTGTATAGACCATTACATTCGAAGTCAATAGCCTAATATATTTATTTCACAATTTCAACAAATGATTAGTTCACTACAAACTAAGAAAACAAATGTGTATTCCCTCCGTTTTTATTTAAGTCCGCGTATTAGCATTGGTCAAAGTCAAGTTTTGTAAACTCTCAGAAAGCTTATAACAAAAAATATTAACATATATAATAACAAATAAATACCATTAGATTCATTATTGAATGTACTTCCACATCATACATATTTGTCATGGTAAATGTTTATATTTTTATATAAACTTGGTCAAACTTTAGGAAGTTTGACTTCGGTCAAACCTAATATGCAGAGTTTGCTACTACTACTCGCTAGTTGCTTAGCCGAATCACTCAACATGCCACACGGGGAGTCCAGTGTCACAAAATTTTGAGGTCGGCGGGAAAATCTCCCGCGACCCTGATTCGAGCAGTGGGAAGTTACCATCATAGCCTTCGGAACAGGCCTACGTACGATGCTTGGTAGGGGGCTGTTTTCGTAACTTCAGGTTCACCCTACCCAGCCAGCCCCACCCGGCACCCAGAGTAGTACACCTGAATACTCCCCATTTTCTATCCCCACCGCAAAATAGACTTCTCCACGGCACCGCAGCCTTCGTGCTCCTCCCCTTTACATCGGCGCACTCATCCACCGCAGCGCATCTGCCTCATCGACGACCTCGTACGCCGCATGGAGCCGGTCCACCATCGTCATCATAGACGGAGCCTCTTCCCCGGCATCGTCTTCCATGGTCTCGGATCTGCTTCCCGGAAGCCGACGCCAAGCGCAGAAGTACCACCGTCGTGGACAATGAACTGACTCCCGTTGCCGACCATGACTCACAGAGGCCGCCGCAACCATTGTTCTCCTCCTCGATTGGTAATGTGTGTATTGAATCACTTAGCAGTACATGTGCAGTTCCAATTTTGTTCATACCTACCCTTCAATTTTCCTGGGTGCTATTGTTCCCGTAAAAGTAATTGGTTATAGCCTCCATTGTCCAACAGAATATCAGCTTGTAATTGTGTGTCGCTCCTGTATCACGCTGTGCTTGGGTAGGTTTTTCATCTGCAACCAGCAGTGTGGCAAATGATGGAAAGGTTTTTAGAACTAGCAAGATGCCCATGCATTGCACGCATCAAGATGCATTTATATGAGTAGTTTATCTTGTGGGAGAAAAGGATGAACGAGGGAAGGCCTTATTTGCAAATCTGGAGAGGGGTATGGGTATCTTTTTGCAAAATTCCCATTTGTTTCCTTCCTATCTCTCAGATATAAATCGGACAGCCTATATTGCAAGAAAAAAAAGTATAGAGAAAAAAAAGTAGACAGTAAAGGAAGTAGAGATAAATATTAAATATAAAATATAAAATAAATATAACCGTAGAGAAGAGAGTAGAGATAGCAGAGACGTCGGGAAAGGATCTCGCGCGCACGGGAAAAAGCGGCCGGGCGTGCGCTAGTTTTGGCGCGCAGCGTCCGGCGCGCTTTATAAAATCCAATGCCCTCCCACCGCTCTGTGCCTCGCCACCACTCTCTCCCCGCTCTTTTTCGCCTCGCCGCCGCCGCGCCACCATGCCGCCGCATTGCCGGGAAACTTGGGGATACCGCGGCATCCGCGCGCGCCCCTCCGGCGGCTTCTCCACCGACCTCGGCAATTTCGACACCGCCACCGAGGATGCCCACGCGTACGACGCGGCGGCGTAGCACCTCCGGTGGCCTCATGGAACATTGAACTTCCCCAACATGCCGACGGGGGAGCGGGCGCAGGAGCTCGTGCCTCTGCCACGGCTTAGCACCAACGAGGATCATCGCGACAACCGGAGGCGGGAGCATCATCTCTGCATCATCGAGATGGACGAGGAAGCCATTGTGCTATGGCGCCAACACTTCCCGCAGGACATCATCAACGAGCGCGAGTTCTACGCGCAAAGGAGGGCGGAGAGGGATAAGAGGAGGGCGGAGTGAGCCGCCTATCGCGAGGACAAGCGTAGGCGAAAAGCGGACGCTCAATTCAACATGAGGCTAGGAGCAGCGTCGCCCTGGGAATCCGACGACGATCGGTATCTTCACGCCTATAGTCAGACGTCGGAGGGGGACATCACCGAGGAGCAGTCGGACAACGAGGAGTAGTTGAATTATGTTTTTTGTATCTATCTATGCTGAGAACTATCCTCTACTCTCTAGTATCTACTTCTCGATCTCAGCACTGTAAACGCTTTTTTAAAGCGCCGCGCGTTGCAATTCTGTTGGAGATGCTCTAACATGGCAGACGAGTGCTTTAATGTTGCCCACAAGATACACGAGTATTACTAGTAATATTTTTCTTGCCATGTTGAGATTTTGAAACCACGAGTGTGAACATGCAGAGGAGCAATGAAGACCAAACACGGGATATTCGGGACATCTTCAAGGAGCGTGGCAAGTTAAAGAGGAGCTGCACCGAATCTGTAAAACGAGCTTTGGTAAGTTACACCCTTTCAATTACTTTCGTTTAGCCTCGTGTTCTTCGATGTGTATATGTTGTAGTTTCTGTTTCTCTTAAGCGTGGTGTTCTTCGATGTGTAATAAGAAGAGTCTCAATCGTCCTAATGCTTTCGTTTTTAACTTGATGTAGGAAGTGGGTGTTCTCACCATGTAGTCTGTTTTTATATTTCTTTTCCTTTTAAATTCACTTCTCCGAGTTCTGTTTATATGGCTTCTACTAAATGGATCTAGGTTTCTCTGAGTATTGATCTAAAAAAGAAGTAACTTCATGTTAGGATGCAGTTCCTGCGAGGAGGGAAGATGGTCAACCTCGAGATCATGTTTCCAAAATGAGGCTGGATTACACACAAGGTGCCAGTTCCCTAATGATGCTGGATTAGACACAAGGTGCAAATTCCCAGATGATGCTGGATTACACACAAGCCAGGTGGAGTCGTCAGCTGTTCGTGTCCTCATGGCATTAGTAAAGGCTGAAAGAAAGCGTGCAGCAGCCCTTGAGAATGTAGCTGAGTTCCTGAAGAAGCGAAAAGAGCAATCAGATGCTCTCTTCACCCAAGCCAAAGAAGAGATGGAAGAAGCCAGAAATAAGCTAGCAGAGGCAGAGCAGGCTAGGCGTCTCCTGCTATCTAAAACTGTTGTCAATACAAAATTTCCTTCATAATAGCTAGGTTCAAATGTTTATCCAGTCAGCATGCCTGTTGTGATGTCTGTGCATCTATTGATGTGGCACAAAATGTTTTTTTTTGGGTCATGTAATAACAACATTTACTTTCCAAACAATAACAGACGAAGCATTGGACATGGTATAGTTCACGCACAAGCCCGACATTCCAAGTCCAACTTCCACATCAAACTCATGTTCACAGATATCTGCACATTCATACATAATGTCCACAACCATGATTCACTTCAAAGCCAAAAAAAATGTGAGGAGAGTTATAAATAAAGAAAAACCTCTACTAGTTCCTGCTACCAGTGCGAGCACAACAAGTCAAGACCATGCGTAAATTAATTATATTTTAGTCATTTTTTGTGTTTTAAAATGCCTGCCGGCTCGCGGAAGGACGTGTTGCCAGCACACGTGCGGATTCAATGAAGGCAGGAGGGGAAGTCTTAAGCTGGTTACACGCGGCGAGGAGGCGTGCTCAGCCGGGCCTGCAGCGAGTGCGGCCCTCTTGGCCGGCGCGCCGGTTCAATGCCTGCGCTATGAGAGGTCGCGTCCGTGTCAGAGCAATCACTCCCTCCAGTCCTTTTTTTGCTTGGGTATAACAAAATCTTGTTTTCCATTCACATTTTACAAGTAAAATTCGTGGACAAACTTTGACCCAAAGTACGATGGGGGCTAGTAAACCAGAATGGAGGTAGTAGTTTTTTTAATCAAAGAAGGGTTTCCCCTTTTGATTACTGAAAACCAGCATCTAAATCTAAACCATAGTATTTGCCCTAGAACTACCAGGTTCAACATCTCGTAACATAAACCCATACAACCATACGCCAAGGAGGTATGTAGTACTATGAATTCCATTTTCGCTCCATACCAATCGTTCTAAAAACTACTTACTACTTATAATGTGCCATTTAAAATCGGAACTCTTAACCCCGCTAAAAAACGATATTTTAAACGTGGCTACTCGGTCTGTGGCAACTGGCGAGCCACAACGCTCCAAGTCATTCACCTGTGGTCCCGACCATCAACTCCTACAAAGGTGCTCCACCACGTACCCGGTACCCGCAAATGCAGCAATCATGCACCTAGGGTTTTAGGGTTTATTTGTTAACGTCGCCTTTACATAACACTCATGTGTGCAAGACAGCGAGAGGCCGACTACGTGCGTGCGCCTCTTCTCTTCGTATATGTACTCCACTGTTTGTCTGGTGTCCAAAAAATTATAATAACTAGCAATGTGCCAATGCGTTGCCACACGATCAAAGTAGATTAATACATATTCACCGATTTGATAGAAAAAAGTGTAGTTTTGAAATACGTATATCACTAAAAATATGTTATGTTTCACTCAAAATATATTCCTTTGGCGGTTTTGATGAGATAAGGGAGGCATGTTGTTGGTTTCAAGATTCGAGAAGTGGTATATGTCTAATTTCTACTCTTACTAGCAAGATGCCCGTGCGTTGCACGGAACATCAAAATCTCGTGGAAGAAAAGGATGAACGAGGGAAGGCCTTATCTGCAAATGTGGTGAAGAGTGTGGGTAAATTGCCATATTTTCCTTCCTATCCGTCAGATATAAATCGGACGACCTAGATTGCAGGGTGGCAGGCCCACCATCATCACCAACTCTATTTTTTATCCCTACTCTTATAAAAAGCATTGTCGGTGATGATCGTGTGCCTTCCATCCTACAATATAGACCGTCCGATCTATATCTGACGGATAGGAAGGAAACTATGGCAATTTTGCAAAAAGATACCCACACCCCTCTCCATATTTGCAAATAAGGTCTTCCCTCGTTCATCCTTTTCCCCCACAAGATAAACTACTCATACAAATGCATCTTGATGTTCCGTGCAATGCATGGCACCTTGCTAGTTGTTGCAAAAAGCCCATGTGTATGTGAGAGAGAGGGAGAGTGGAGGAGGACGGAGTGCATGTGTGACGAAGACACAAGTAGTGTGTGTGCGATTGGTATCAGCTTAAAATGAGGCGATAGTGTGTGTGTGCACGATCGAGAGGGCGTGTCTCAAGAAGGGAAGAAAAAGCTACATAGATGCAAGGAGCGAGAGAGAGGCATGTATGTGATGGTTGAATGAAGCATGAGTGTGCGGGTGTATAAACCTATCTAGAGGCTAGCTAGTCGATAAATGCTTGTGAGAGAAATACGAGTCAGGGTGCGAAAGCGAGAGTTTTGTGTGTGTGTGAGAGAGAGACGGTAGTCGGGAAGGCGGGTGGAAGGAGGAGGTGTGTGTGTGTGTCTGTGAGAGAGAGAGAGAGGAGACAGTAGTCGGGGTTGTCTGATCGGTGTCAGTCTAGGATGGAGACGAAAAGGAGACCGCAACAAATGTTGTGTCTACAGGAGAGAGAGAGAGTAATTTTAGTGGTATGAGTCATATGTAGAGACATATAGGGTGTGTGAGAGAATCCCATAGAGAGAAAGACAAAGTGAAAGACGAGTGGAGACTGTGTGTGTGGCGGTGAAAAAGAAAGCTTAGGTACCGAGTGATACCAGAGAACAGTAGAGACGTGAGAGATAATGAAAACCGTGTAATGTATAATGATAGGGAGAGTGTGACACTTCTCAAGGGAGACGTCGAGAGACCATGTTTGTGAGGATAGGAGAAACATGAAGTGAGCGTGCGGGTGAGCTGGAGAAAAGAGAGTGATGGCTACCTGAAGGAGCATGCATGCGAGAGAGATGGGCGTGAAAGGAGTGAACAAAAAAGGGATTCAAATATTTGAATTCGAGATGATGATACATGTAATCCATACTCGAACCAAAATTGATCTATCAAACATGCATACTCATATGAATTCACGCACATCTATGTTATTTAATATGTAGATATTACTGATCCATACATTTTAGTAGAACATAATTTGGTTAAAAAAATTCGAATTCAACCTTAAGATTTCGAGATCGTTGTATTTGTAAATCATATTATACATATAAAGGAGCGGAATTCTTTGTTGTGCTTTTGAAAGTATATATGTAAAAAAATGATGTATATAGAATGTAATTCCAATTGAAGATGGATCCCGCCCGAAAAAAAATAGCAGAATACAAACGGGATTCGAATTGAGTTGGCACGGTAAACGTGCACTGTGCAAAATTTGAATGAAGCGGGGAAAGTCGCAGTAACCGCCTGAAACCAAAATCTGCGAGATGGAAATCACTACTGCCTATCCCTGCCGCACAAAGCCTATCTGTTGGATTTCTATAGGTTTCGATAGGGGTAGGTTTGTAATTTCACCCAAATGTGACGTAACCGCCTCTCACCCGGATTCATACACGGTGGGCGCCAAAACACAGTGTGCCCTCGGCCGAAATCGACTCCCTCCCCGATTCATATTCATACATGGTGGGCGCCAAAAACAAACTCTCGTCGGCAAATATTTGGTGTATGCGAGATTACCGTCCTATCCCCAACCGACTAATGTTGCTGTGATGTAGTAGAAATTTGAAATGGGGGCTAAGTTTGTAAATTTCCTCGCATTTGAGACAAGCGCGCCCTGACTACATGGTTCCCCCCTTCCTCTCTACCTCCCTTTTCCCCCATTCGTACTCCGTGGGCGCCAAAACACCCTCTCCACCCCACCCTCCTCCGTCCGCCGCCGTCCGCCACCCCATCCACCGCCGCCCTCCTCCACCATGCCGGAGCTGATACCCCGACACCGCGGTCCATTACAAGAGATCGACCTCTCTCATCCACACCTTCGAACCGGGATCCTTGCATCCCGTCCTCTCGCTTCATCCCCGCCGTCGTCCACCTTGTCGTCGGCGCTCCTACGACCGTCTCGTCCACCGCGCCCCGCCGCCACCGTCTACCCTCCTAGATCTGCTTCCACGCTGCCAACAGCCATCGCTACCGCATCACCAACAAATTCTCACCAGATGCGTACACGGCACCGCACCAAGGCAGTACTCTTTCGTATCTGCTTAACTTATTTATCGCAGCAAGAAAATAGATCGCCACTGCTTTACTCTGATTTCTTGTCTTGGTTGCGAAGTTGCCTTTCTCCGGTTTGCACCTTCAGATCCGCCATGGCACACTCAACACTATACTCCCAATGCTTATGGTTTTCCCCTTTTATATTCCACACTAGTTAAATCACAGTAGACTAAATTTCAAAATTGGGTCAGTCGATTTTTCAGAGCTCGCCGGAGTTGGTCGGTGCGATCCAAGGGGCTCGAGTTGTTGTGGGGCCTCACCGAACGAAGAAAACTTGACACGGGTGGGGGGATGGGGGTGGCGGAGGAACACAGGCGGTGGGGGCCGGTGGTCCGGCCGGCGGCCCGTGCGGTGTTCTGTATGGGAAGAATCGCAGACGAGGAAGAAGAAGGGTTAGGAGACGTAGGATCTTCATCCAACCGCCTGAAATGGTCGAGAGACAGCTGGGAGTTGTATTCTTAATGCGCTCTGGTTCATCATGTGTGGGCACTGCACAACCAACATTATATTATCCAAAATCTGCTTGCTCTTCTTTACCATGTTCGATAGAGCTGTGACACAAAACGTAGGACCGACTCCAGCAGACTGTACCCATACTTCACTGGCCACACAACTAGCCCCACCACATAGGACTTGCACTCCAGCAAAAGGTATACCGATTTCATTTGCCATAGCACCAGTTGTACCACAGAAAAATCCCACTCCAGCAAAGAGTACAGCAAGTCCACCGACCGAAGACCTATCCCAACTGCAGAGACGGCCAATTCCTGCAGATTGGAACCCCATTCCAGTTATTCCCAGTTTAAAAGACAATGCTTTCAATGTTGTTAGGGACTACATGCATATATTCCCATCATGGGAAGATTATTGTGAAGACAAACACCATTTTCACATCTTCCTATCCAACTTACGTGTAAGTGCTATTATTCATGGTTATTATTTTCCTGTTTTCTGCTGATTGAACACATCAATGATTTACATTACATTGTTGTAACTAGGCGAGGGTCAATCTGGATAGACATGACGAGGAAAGCTTGCTTGTGCTTTTCAAGGAAGCATTGCAGCAGTATCGGTGTTACCTGAGGAAATCACACTTTGGTGGCAAATCTATAAATGAATTTCCGGTGAAGTCTCCTGTGCTAAATTTAGAAGACATTGAATGGAAAAAAATTGTTATGCACTGGTCTCGTTCCCAGGATGAGGTACTGTCTATGAAATCACATGACAATTTGAACTTCTACTTTTCTGCATGTGCCTTACGGATCTTGTTTGTAGGAAATCTGCTCGAAGAAGAATTCCGGTTTGAAAAGAATGACAGGATATCGAAAATATGCTGCCCGCTGCTTTGCTCTTGTTAGTACCTGTTGTCCTGTATCACTGTACTTGCATACATACCTGGTTCATTATGTGACAGCAGTATGCATGATAGCTTGCTTATCAATTGTTCGCTCCAAATTCTTCAGTATCCAATGCCAATGTTTTTTTTAGCTCTGCATTGTTCTTGTAAGTACATGTTGTCCTTTATCAGTGTACTTATAATGACAGGTAGTTGTTCATGTACCATCACTCTGCATCTTATTTTCCTTTGCCCTCCATTTTCTACACATCAGATCTATATTTACTCTTACCATCAGGTTGGTACTGAAGAAGTTTAGCTGTGCATTGCTCTTGGCTGTACCTTTTGCCTATATCGCTGCACTTACATTTATAGCTACTTAGTTATGTAGCATCATTCTTCATCTTATCTTAAATATTCTCCATTTTTTGTATATTATCACATCTATATTTACTCTTAACAAAATGTAGAATAAAGGCAATGCTTATGAAGAAGATTCTGTGGTAAACTTCTTGAATTGCCCCCCCCCATCAGCATAGACAAGGCCTTTATAGAGCCTGTCTTCACCAATAATGTAAGTTTGTCCATCTCAAGCCTTCAAACTTTGTTGTATATATTTGGTTAGGCATGACTGCAACAGCTGTTTATTTTTGGTGTTTGCATCAAATTGCATGTTTAAAGTTTATTATGTACTCCCTCCGTTCCAAAATAGATGACCCAATTTTGTACTGAAGTTAGTATAAAGTTGGGTCATCTATTTTAGAACGGAGGGAGTAGTTCATAAACAAAAGTTTGTCCTTTCTCAATTTAAGTTTTCAGTTGTACAACCAAGTTCCTTATTCATACCATGTAAATTAAAGTATACAGAGCAAGTGATCTTCTTTTGCACTGCATGTATGCTTCTGTTCTTCATCCGTAATCCAGTTGTGTGATGAACCTACCCACTACAGCACAATGTCATATTCTGCAATGTCTTAACTATGAACAATGTCATATCATTCTACTACTCCCTCCGTCCGAAAATACTTGTCATTGAAATGGATGTATCTAGATGTATTTTAGTTCTAGACACATCCATTTTGATGACAAGTAATTCCGGACGGAGGGAGTATTATTTAAACAGTCTCTTTATTTGCCAATCTGAAATGGGATAAATTGACAGCACACTAACCATTGATACTTATGAGTTCTTGATCTGTAATCCAGTGGTGTCGTGAAGCTGTTAACTCCTTCACAATGTCATTTCCTGCCATGTCTTGACCTGAACAATACCATATTGTGTTAATGCAATTTTAAACTATGTCACTTTATTCGTTAGTAAGAAATGTGATGAATTGTCAGCACTGATACTTTTATGTGCAAAACCTGTCATCTGTCTGCTTGTTTATCTTTCAGAGTGAGGAAGATTTAAGTGTTGAACAAGCGTAGTCTCATCATCTTGCTCAGCTGCTTGCGCTGCAGCTCCCCAGCAGGGCTAACCTTTCTTGAACTCTATTGAAGTGTTGTCGGTTTTGTATATTATTTTGTCTGCGTGTTTATTTGCACTAGTGGCAATCTTTGATGCCCAGTGTATGTAATATGTTGTCTGCTTATGCTTTATTATCATAGTGGTGAACTTTGATGCCCAGTGGATGTAATATGCTGCAATTTATTTATTGTATAGTCTAGGTTTTTTCTTATTCACGATGCTGCAGTTATTTTACTGTCTTCGCAGTAAACCGGCCAAACCGTAAAATTACGGTACATAATTGGGCCGTCATGCGATCACGATGTAGGTTGGGCCTGAAACGTGCCGAACAGCTAACGGGCCGGCAGCAGCCCGAAATGAACCCCGACCCATGATTGTGCGAATCAAATCACGGGCTTTTAAAAGGCCAAAATTGTCTCGGTCCTTGTTTGGCCCAATCAGATATCGGCTGCGAGCAGGCCGGATGAAAACAGGGCCGTAGTTAAGCCCAACTATATGACGGGCATTTAACAGGCCGAAATTAATATAGGGCCAAAATGTTAAACGGGTCCTTAAGAGGCCTAAACTAATGTCAGGCCGACTTACTAAGTGGCCCTCTAGCAAGTGGGCCCAAAAGCATAGTGTCCAGTTGACGGGCCGAATCTGATATGGGCCATAATTGAGCCCATAGCCTCTTAAAGGGCCATCCCTGATCTGGGCCGTAATTTGGCCCAGAACGTGGTAGGCTTTTAACGGGCCGGATCTCATATGGGCCACTATTAGGCCTGGAACGTAGCATGTCATTAATGGACCGGATCAAATATGGGCCGACATTTGGCCCAAAACATGGCAGCCAGTTAATGGACCGGCGTACTACGGCCCTCAAATTCTTGTGGGCCTACAGCTGGGCCGGCCCGTTAATGTAGGCGAAATCTCGTGGGCCTTTAGCCGGGCCGTCCCATTATGATCCGCAAGAATCTTGTGGGCCTTTACCTGGGCCAGCCCATTATGGCAAACAAAAATCTTGTGGGCCTTTACCTGGGCCGGCCCATTATGGCCCGTGAAATCTTGTGGGCCGTTAGCTGGGCCAGCCCATTATGGCCCGCAAAATCTCGTGGGCCTTTAGCTGGGCCGGCCCATTATGGTACACAAAATCTTATGGGCCTTTAGTTGGGCCGGCCCATTTAAACTTGATGGGCCGGTCCATGTGTCAACATATCATAGGCGTGTCTCGCCCATTGGATGAGTGGCACCTGTGCCAGCGCGGACCTGACACGTGTCTCCTCCAGCCAATGATGATTTTACACGTGGAAAATCCCCATTGGTCGGGGCTGTTAACGGGTTATCGGATCCAAAACTCGACCCGATAGCTTAATGGCATTCCGTTACGGTGGATGCCACGTGTCGGTCACCCTTGACGAAAGCACTTCTGTGACGCGCGATTTATCATCATGGAAGTGGACACTTCCGTGATGAAATTTTGGTAATCTCATGGAACACTTCTACGACAACATAGGTATGACTATCTTGATTCTATCATAAATTTGTCATGGATGTACATGCATGACAAAAAACGCGACCTACTGTGACAAACACGTATCATCACGGAAGTGTATTTTTTGTAGTGGTGTGCCGTACTGCTAGACGTGAATGCTAGTTATGGCCCATGCCAGCCCACTATATCGAGCCTATATTGAGGTACGTAGAACAAATTTCCTGCAGTCCGTGCTCAGCCCTCCTCTATCTCTCTTCTCAGCCAGCCAGCGGACGCTCGGAGCCCATCGTCTGTTTGCTCACATGCGGTCCCATATGTCAGTGAAAACGCAAGCGGACCCACTGAACCTGCACATCTTTCACCTCGACATGCTGGTGATGAAAAACAAATCCAAGAAAGATCTTCGGTGGCCGCTTTTGGAGTTACTCAAGAGTAGTAAGATTCTATTTACAGTTTAACCCAAGATGCACATCTTGTGGCTTCAACTACCACTCTATTTTCTTTCATGACACGACCTGGATGTTGGATGTCCCACATGTCGACAAAAGGAGGAAGAACCCGACCAAATCTTCGGTCGTGCTCTCGGATTAGACTAGTTGTGTTAACTTAAAAAATTTATTGTGTACTCCCTCCGTCCCAAAATACTTGACTTCCATTTGTCCAAAAATGGATGTACCTATATACTAAAACATGTCTAGATACATATATATTTTGACAAATAGAAGGCATGTATTGTGCAACAGAGGGAGTAGAATGGATGCAAGTTTTTGTATTGGGAAGAAGAGTACATCCATATATTGATAGAGCGCAATTTAGTAGATGTTCTATCACTTTTAGCTAGCACAGAGGCTATAGATGAGATTAGTGCACTTGTTGATACTCCTACTTGGTATGCGTGTTGCTGCTTAGACGCAGAGGAAAACGGACCGAAGGGAGTACTAGAATAGAGGCTAGACATGATACTAGATGCGAGGAAGCAACGTCTACTTCTTTACACTCGAAGAAGAAAGAAGCACGGAAGATCGAGCCTCCGCAGATTAATGCATCAAGAAGACATTAATCCAACTTACAGGAGTAGTAAAATGTATTCTTGTGGTTCTTGTTTTCTTTGGTCTTGCTTTTCTAGTCAAAATTATCGTTGGAGTTCGTGCAAAACAGAGGTCCGTTTGGGGTTGTGCGTTGCAGTTGGCCTTACAAGTGGGACCGCAGTTAAGGAAACCGACTATCGGCAAACCCCCACCTCGCTCGCCGCGCGATGGCTGAGTTAGAGAAATGATGAGGGTTGAAGAGATTGCTCTAGCACGAACTCCAAGAAATATGGTGTCAGATGGAAGTCGTGCTGGTGGTGTGTGCCATACTCCTGGACGTGAATGCTTGTTCTGGCCCATGCCACCCTACTACTCCTACTACTTACTATATAGTACTACTAGTATCGAGGATTCGAGGTGCTGGTCACGTAGTACAATATGGCTACAGTAAAAACACCCGCACAACGCGCGAAGCATGTGAAGCTAGTACAAATAGTGTACTACTATTGTTGATTGGCCTCATCCGATAACCTGTTGCAATGCACGTACAATTATGTATTCAGAAAAAAAATTGCCTTGTTGTACCATTCACTCACAGAAGCGACTCGAAAGCCATTCATAAATTTAGTAAGTTTATCACAAGCATATCATTTTATTACATACAACAGGTCACCAACCCACATCGACAACGAGGATACATTATAAATACTAAAGTTTTCACCACACAACAAATAACAAGCAATGAAATGAACTTCAACTCAACCATTCCTCGGTGTTGGAAACGCTTGCTTTGAACCACAAGTGATTCTCTGGGACGGGCCATCCATTGTCGATCTGGAGACCAACGCAGGACTGATCCAGGCTGAAGCGGCCTACTATATCAGTACCAGGGTAGGGAACCACCCAAATGTCCAAGGTATAGACATAGTTGCTTCTCATAAATGGTAGTAATGTTGGGTCAACAACAGTTGGATCGCCTTTCACCATCATTGGATAGTTTTGTCCAAGGAAGAGCAAGTTTTCTCCAAGACTATCAATTCTGTACCAGAGAGAAGGAGTTGGTGCTAGCACACTAGTATCCATCCCGAATACCATGCAATGGGTGTTGGAATAGGTCCGGAGAGTGCGACCATGGGATACTACACCTGCTTCCTTAGCAGTAACATCATCAATGGGCTGTATACAAACGAGAAGAGGTGATCCATCGGAATTAGTTGCCAGGCGCCAAATAGTATATGGGCGCTGCTCGTCCTCATGCTTGTGATCATCACCATCTTCATCTCCCCCTTGGTTATAAAAACCTTCAAGTATAGGTGGTGGAATGTTCGCAGGACCTTGGAAACACAAGAAGAAGGTTAATTAGTAAAGGGAAACTTGCTAACCCGCATGCATGTGGATGGAACAATTATAATTACGGTGGAAGACAAACGTATCGAAACAACGATTCCATGAAAATAGTGCCACGAATGGTGGCAGCAAACACAAGGCCCTCATATTCAATTGCATCACAGTACTCATCCGTGTACAGAAACTGATTTTTGAGCAATATCCATCGAGTCAAACCAGCAAGGACGGCAACAAGCTTGTCGAAGATAGCAACAACTTCATAGTTGTTATAATTCCAAGAGCGGTTGGGAACTCGAGACATTGCTATCTTCCGTAGAAGACAGTCACCATGATTGTATTTGAACGTGCGTACAATACCGGTGTGCTCAACCTCTGGGCAGTCTGCTGAGATTTTTGGAAGTGGAACCCGGTCACGAGTGTACACATTCACAAGTTCCCACTCGTAGTTGGACCCAATGTAAACAACCGAATCTCCATTTGCGTCTGCCCAAGCCTTGCCCTCAAGCGATGGCATCTTAATATCATACGTATCATTATCAAGCGGCATCAACTTGCACAGGGCGAGGCCTCCGTCGTGACGGCGCCAGTCATCAGGGTCACGACGAAGAAGATAGGGGAGATCAAACCGCTCCTTGACTCTTGGGTTCCTTGTAATGATGCTATTAGTTGAGTCAAGAATGGGCTTGAACGAACCTGCCATGCTAGCCGAGGTGATGACGTCGCACCGATCAATGAGTTCCTCCACCATGTCATCTTTCAGATCGGGGCAAGAATAACGGGGTTGTTTCCATCCTGTTCCCTCCATGGAGAAGACGATCGAACAATGGCAGAAGAACGGGTGAAGGGCTGAAGGA
Organism: Triticum timopheevii; assembly: GCA_963921465.1. Lineage (NCBI taxonomy): Eukaryota > Viridiplantae > Streptophyta > Magnoliopsida > Poales > Poaceae > Triticum > Triticum timopheevii. The sequence goes on along the minus strand of OY997268.1, from coordinate 509,153,203 downwards.
AAATGGAGGAGGGAGAGGAAGAGCGTGCGACAGCAGTTCCAAATCGAGAGGGAAAGGCGAAGAGTCGGTGGATGGTTGCCAGTTTGCCACGGTTCACGAAGGGGCGCCCCGGCCTACACGTCGGTTCGGAAATACTCCTACTACTCGTCGTCGTCTCACTGATATGTTGGAACAGGACCACATGTCAACGAAACATGCTGTGTAATTTCTCGTACAAAATGCAATCTGGCCGCGTTGGCCCGAGGTGCCGCATTAGTTATCGACCTTTATTTTTTTAATGGCGTGCCGTTTAGTTTTGAAGCACGACTAACTGGTACTGTATGCAGAGAAAATATAAACTACTCTACCACTACTCCACCTCCAGTACTAGTAGTATAAAAAAGATATATAGGCTGGAGCTTCAGTGCTTTCTTGCCAAGGGCTGCCCACTTGCTTCTCACACTACCACCCTCTCTCCAGATCTAAAAAAGACGGCTCCTCTCTCCCTCCTCACCGGTGGTCACTGATCCGCTGGGGAAGAAAAGGACGTGTAGCGTTGACGCACTCGTCATCGGCGAGCGAGGTCACGCACTGGCGACAAGGCCGTCCTCTCAGACCTAGCGCCCGCGCTGGATGGCCTCCATCCCCAAGCTTGCTACTGTAGTGTGTGCGGAGGACGACGACCACGAGTGAAGCCACTTCCCGCCGACCCTCAGGTATGCTACCTCTTTTCGAACCATACCCTTGTTCTATTGCCCCATCTGGCACGTCATTGCATGTGGATCTTTTTCCACTCCACCATCTTCCCAATTTGCTATCCTCTGCTCTGCTCGCCACGCAGACGAAAACCATAATTTGCACTATTAAATGAAACCCTACTTCATGCAGACTAATCCATGTCCGGGTTGAATAGGGAAAGGAAGGGAGACTGTACTGTCCAAGAGAGTAGGCATCGAACCCGCATCTAGGTTGAAAAGGGGAAAATCAGTATCTAAGGAACGAGTCTCGTGTCTCTTGGTTGAAGAAGGGTAGAAAGGCATGACAACGCAATAGAGAATGACCAGGTCGATCGGTTTGTTGTCCTCACATAGGAAAAAGGTGGCTAAAGAGAACAAAAATGGGACGTAATCCACATATGCTGCCTGGATATTTGTTGCTCTGGGCAACCATACCTCCCTCACCACTCTGCGTCCATGGAGGTACATCATACTGGTGCGCCCACTGTCCGAATGGGCCGCCCATGCTCTTATTGCCACTTTTTTTGCTGTTAGTATAATGCCAGCAGTCAAGTCAAGCAATGCTACTGCTAAAGTGAAGCCACATTTAACTAATGCCGCTCTCAGTCTAATGCCACCGATAAATTTAAGCAATGCCATTTAGTGTCACTGGATTATTTCAGGGTTAGCTGTTGATTGTGGATGTATTGTTACCTTTACATTTTGTCTAATGCCACTAGTATACCAATGCTAAAACTTGTTACCTTTACATTTTGTATTGTTAATTCTTATAGAAACCTTCCAGTGCTAGAGTTTATTGAAATCTGTTCAGTAAAACCATTGTATTGTACCCTGTAATAAACTAACTACTCTACTGTTGCACTAGCCACTGGATTAGTGTATATTTGTAGTATTCGAATGGTGTAGAGTTCACTCAAATTATCCCGGTAAAGCTAGTCACACCTTTGTTAAAATTAATGTTCATTATGTTATCGGAGGAGGTCTGTATGTTTGTTTCTAATGCCTGTCGACTACATACCTGACATCATGATGTAATGTTAAGTCATTTCCTTTTGTACAGTGTCACTGAATTGTCAAGGCGGTGATGGCATTTTATTTTAGTAGAACTGCACAAAATTTGCTTAAAAGAAGAGGAAAGGTTAGGAATGGCTCAGTTTTTCAGAAAAAACTATGTATGCCTTCCTGACATCAGCCGCTATTGCTTTATTTATTCTTCAAACAGGTTGTTAGAAACAGTCTTGCTACCTTTTCCCATTAAGAAATTGGAATGCTTATATTTGTGAGTCTATGCTTCAACTAGTGCCACTTTTATAGTAATCACACTTTCAATATCTATGCAAACAGGGATGCTCGATTTTAGTGGAGCTGCACAAAAAGTCCAACTGGTTCAACATTAGGAGCATGTTTTTTTTCCAAACCTTTATATCCAATTGGTGGCACTATGAGCTGTTCATTACGAAGGTACATGGTTTGCTACTATCTTGCTACTCTTTTTGTACTGTCATTAGATAGTAATACTAGTGGTTTGCTAGCTGCTTGATATGTTTACTAGCTGCTTGATATTTGTGCAGACAGAGATGTCTGCCCGTTGCTATTTGGCAAACAAACAAAGTGTCCGCAATTTTGGTTGAACTGCACAAGAGAATAGTATAGTCACTACATGTGGTGCCATTTGAAAATAGACACAAAGATTGGATAGTCACTTCATGGACTGCAGAAAAGTAGTACTATACTATTTACTGGCCAACAGTTGGTGCTTCATTGCTTTGGTCTGATTATACAATGGGCATCATTTTGCCTAAGTTAAAGTTTGTATTCCGAAAATAGTCTCGCGGTGTGATTGAGAGAAGACCAAATCATATTGCAGTGGATGTTCCTCCATCATGTGTGGTTCATTCTCATGGTTCCAACTGTTGGTGAAACCACTTACGTTTGCAAGAGGAATTGTAGACTTCACAAACAAATTTGTCTTTCAGTCTGTACTGAATGTTGGCCAATAGAAGCATCCATGTTAGTAGGAAGAACAGATGTTTTTTCTAGATCTTTGCTTTTGGAGCTACATATTTGTATATGATTTGTGAAACATTGAGATGCATTAACATGTTGATCTTATGTATGGGAATCGTACTAGTTAGTTTTAGTTGCGACGCAAGATCCGAAGTGGCTGATCTTTGCTTTTGGAGCTACATATTTGTATATGATCTGTGAATCATTGAGATGCATTAACAGTTACTTATTTCTGTTCGCTCAGTGTTTACAAGTTACTGATCGGTCACTAGCTAGCCTACAAATGCGCTCGTGGCAGTTTTATTTGCGACGCAAGATGCGAAGTGGCAGTTTTTTGAATAAAAATGCCTACCTCTAAAGAAACTGACAAGCTACACTATCGATCCTACACGGATAAAAATGCCTACCTCTGAAGAAACTGACAAGCTACACTATCGATCCTACACGGATAAATAGCGGATCACGCACGTACTACCTCCTTTCCGGTTTGCAGGGCTTAATTCAAGAAACGACCTACTTGATCCTACACGAATAAATAGCGGATCACGCACGTACTAGTACCTCCTTTCCGGTTTGCAGGGCTTAATTCAAACCTCTCACCAACCAAGGTACTCCCTCCGTCCGGATTTGTTAGTCCCGTGAGCAAAGGAGCAAGACCAAGGCATGGCAATAATTAACGGCATGCAGAAGTTTAAGCCTAATTAATTCCAGCGATTTAAGTGGCTGCATGCGTGCCCTCGGCTGCGACTCATTGCATGCTGCTTTGCGTACTGCCTGCGAGCGATTCTGAGTGCCTGCATGCAGCCGGCCGTAATTAAGGCAGCTAACTGATGCAAAAAAAGATACGCTTTAATTGTTGCGGGCTTTTTAAATCCGTGGAATCATTATTGACAAGGAGGGAGATGATTCGAGTGCACTTGTTTGACCGCCATGCCGGCGTGCGACCCAGATGGGACGGGACGACACAGTCATAATTTCAGTTTCCCTAGTTTTCCACGGCAAGCTGGCGTGCTAAGCCATTATGCATTGAATTCCGATGACTGTCGTGCTACCTTCCCCCTATAAGTACTGTTTCCCGGCCTTCTCCGGTGCCACCGTGACCCAACTCGCCATATCCTCATAAGCCCCCACCGGCCCGACGTCGCTCGCCACGTCCGCCATGCCCCCGCCCGTCCGCGGTAGGCGACGCCGGAGGCGGTCACTGCCAGAACTAGTGTTCGGTTTTTCACCGGAAGGCAGACAGAGGGAGGAGGCATCCTATCTGTCTTTAGATGGAAATGCACAGATCGAGGAGTTGTTGGAGCGTGACCGCATGGCGGAGGAGCAGGAGTTGCTGGAGCGCGACCGCCTGGCGGAGGAGCAGCGTATCACTGATTTGCACCGCCAGCGGGACATGGAGCAGCAGCGCACCGACGCTCTGAGTCGCGAGCAGAGCGCCCGCAACTGGGACGACTACGTGGAGGCCGGCGCCCAGCAAATAGCCCTGGAGGCTGTCGGGCACGCACGCGTTCGCGACGCTGATTTTTACTACCAGCTCGTCAAGTGGGTTTCTCACTTGGAAGTCGAAGCTTCGGTGGACCACGCCGGCATGGAAAGGGCCAAGGCGCGCGAGCAACGCGCCCTATCGCACCTCTGGCAAGTCCGAGGCGAGGCGCATGACGCCGGTGCCGGTGTTTAGCGTGTACCACAGATGGCAGTCGGCATCGTCTAGTTAGCTAAGAGTAAGTTAGTACTTGTCTAGTGGGAGTAGATAGTTAACTTGGCTATGATGGTTGTCAACGTGGAAGTTCAGTACTCTATATGTGGATCAGACCTGTTACTTTGCTCTGAATGTTGAACTTTCCGTTTGAACATATGGAATGGGTTGTTATTTTTTTAAATGGGTTGTATTTGTCCTCGGCCGCAGCAAGGAAGTGCCTCCTTATTACGCGGAAAATAATTATTCCTCCACCTGACAGCGGGGACCCATTGGACGGGCCACCATATTTCGCAAAAAAAATGTTTCCCCCCTGACTACTGAGACCCACCAGCTGCACCTTCGCACGCAAGGAAGTGCGTCCGGGCAAAAAAAAACGATTCGCCCCCCTGACTGCTGGGACTCACCAGCTACATCTTCGCACGCAAGGAAGTGTGTCCGGGCAAAAAAAACGATTCACCCCCCTGACTGCTGGGACCCACCAGCTACATCTTCGCACGCAAGGAAGTGCGTCCGGGCAAAAAAAAAATGATTCGCCCCCCTGACTGCTGGGACCCACCAGCTACATCTTCGCAGGCAAGGAAGTGTCTGACAGTCGGGACCCACCTGGTCGAAGCATACGTAGCATTGTCATTCTGGTCGCGAACGTGTACGTACATACTGGTCGATATAGAGGCACGCACGTGTCGTAGTAGAGGCGCGCACGTGTCGTAGTAGAGGCGCGCACGTAGCATGTACACATACGTACATCGGCGAGGGTGCAAGAAAGAAAATACGGCCACGTACGTACATACGGGAGGGTCTTGAACGCCTACTCGCGCATACGTACATGGCTGGGTCGGAACGGAGAAACAACGTCGTCATCATGTTCATGGGGAGCCAACCGGCTGGGTCGGAACGGAATGCATGGTCGTGTTCATCGGGAGGGCTTGGACGGAATATGCGATGGAAACGAGGCCTGGCGTACCGCACAACGGAGGAAACGGACCTCCTACGTTCGGAACGGGGTCCTATTGATCGGGAGGGGTGTGGCGTATCGCAAAATGGAGGAAATGGACCTCCTACGGTCGAAACTGGGGTCCTGTTGATTTGGAGGGGTGTGGCGTACCGCAAAACGGACGAAACGGACCTCCTACGGTCGAAACGGGGGTCCTGTTGATCGGGAGGGGTGTGGCGTACCGCAAAACGGACGAAACAGACCTCCTACGGTCGAAACGGGGGTCCTCTTCATCGGGAGGGGTGTGGCGTACCGCAAAACGGGACTCCACGGGATACTGTTTATCTCCACCGTCGACCTCCTCCAGCCTTCACGGGCTACCGTCGACCTCCTCCAGCCTCCACGGGCTCCTGTTCATCCAGCCTCCACCACGCGCTACTCCACCGTCTACTGTTCAACCACCCCCCACCGTCTACTGTTCATCCACCCCTCCACCGTCTACTGTTCATCCAGCCCTCCACACCACGGGGTCCTGTTCAACCACCCCTCCACGGCCACCCCTCCACCGTCTACTGTTCATCCAGCCCTCCACACCACGGGGTCCTGTTCATCCAGAGGCAATGCCACCACTCACTGTTCATCCAACCCCCCCCCCCCCCCCCGCAACGCTCACTGTTCATCCAATTGATCGGCTTCAATTAGCAGCAGTAGCGAAGGAATCGCTCCATCGGGTTCAGTTAACAGCCATCGATCAATCGCTCGGGTTCAGTAACGCGTAGCCTGCAGTGCAATCGCTCGGGTTCAGTTAGAGCCCAACGCCTCGCTCGGGTTCAGTTAGAGCCAATGCCTCGCACACACGCGCGTGCGTGTACGCGAGAAACGTGCATCGCTCGACCCCCGACCTCCCATCGTAACCGGCAACTCCCCGAAATTTTCCTCCCCCTCGCTTCTACCACGGTTTTTTCCATCATGGACGACCCAAAGAATGTCATGCAACTGCGTCTCCGGCCCGCCCAGGACGAAAAGCCCATTTTCTGTCATGATTTTTTTGTCATAGAAGTAGGAGCCTACCACATCTATGATGATACCGGGTTTTGTCACAATTATCGTCATAGAAGTGTCATATGTATGACATAATTTTTTTTCGTTCGGCCCAAAATGTCACGGATGTGTCTTTTTTTTTGTAGTGACGCCTCGCGTCGCCCACCTCGGATCCCAGCATGCCTCCAACTGCTGGACCTCCACCGGCAACCAGCACCACCCCTGCAGGGCACTGAGGTCGCGTGCCTCCTCTAGCGGCCTAACCGTCCACACTCCGTCATCCCTCCTGGGCGCTCTGATCTGGCTTCCTCCGGCACCGCGCTATCCCTCCCCTGCCCCCGAATCAACCGGGGTTTCCCCAACCATCCTAGCCTCAGACGCCCTTCTTCCTCCAGTTTTCCCGCACCGCCCTTCTTCCTCATCCTAAATACCACACCTCCTCCTCCTCCCGATTAACGCAATGAAACCCAGCGCCATCCTAGTCTAGTCGCATTGTGTCAGGGAGGTCGAGGCCATCACGAGCAGCAGTCCACAACAGTCAAGGTGAGGCTGAGCACATCACTTCCATCCCATACATGTTCAACATGTTTTGTGATTTTGGTTAGCAACAATGTATATGTATAGAAGCGACCATGCTCGTGTGTGCTGCCACCGCTCACCTCCCCATGACTTGCATATAGTTCTAACTTGTTGCAAAAGTTCACAAAGAAGAATAGGTGTAGTCCAACTTATTCTAGCATGATGTTTCTCCTACAAATCTAGTTGCTATAGTATCTTCCTTTCTGAAGATGAACATAATTTGCTACTTTTGATGTTCGACAGAATGTGTACTAAATTTTTCAGTTTTGGTTTTTACATGCTATTCCTTGAGCCGGTGGCTGCTGACCCTATGCCTCCATGTGCCTCATCTCCCGCTATTGGCGACGACACTCCCTTCCTCCAGCGCTTCGCTGGCGCGGCCAGCCGCCTACACCGGCTTCGGCTGTAACCATCTCTCTCCGTCAACCTCCTTGTCTCCTCTGTGAATCAGTTCAACTGCGTATAAACATAATTATTTAGTTTTCATGTCTGAAATTAAGGGGTTCATTATATGCATTACAACAAAAATGCTCATTTCTTAGCAGTTCTAGCACATATGTTAGAAGAGATCATTGACAAAAGAAAATCATCCGTTCTTAACAGTTAAAGAAATGGATTCAACAACATTTGTGGTACAAAAATTTTCATGACCGGTGTTCGAGTTGTGTACTTTTAGCTTCTCTCTTGGTCTCAGCTCATATGTTTATGTTGGTGAATGGAACAGATCCTGGCGTGATCCGGGCTCACTCGACAACCAGCGGGTGCTCTCCTTCCTCAACCAGATGGCTAGGAAAAAGAAGGTAACACCAACCACGAGTTTCATTCCCAATTCCTATGGAGTTCATACGATTGAAACGACAAGGACATGGCTTCTGAACACAAGGTTTCCCTCTAAAAGAGCATGGAGTTCAACTTAACTTTGTGTTAGTTGGATCACTCGTGGATCAACAACAAGAAAGAGCACCGCCGCTGCCCAGCTTGCCCAGCACACCCAAGGCCGAAGAGTACAATAATTGTGCAATTTTGTTAATTAAGGCTTCCTCGCTTTGACCAGAGATGATACTCCGCATCGTATGTTAATTAGGATTGCATTTGCTATTAGCTTTTGGTAGTGCAACACGAGTTCAGAGTTAAACAGGGGAAGAATGGAAGCACGTGAGAGGATAAATATGTGTGTGGTAGAGGGACGTGTGCAACACAAGCACATGCTACTACCTATAAAAACAACTTTTTGTATAAAAAAGAGTGAATTCCACTTTTTACTCCTTAGTTATGCATTTTTGACACTAATTACCCTGTTGAATGTAAAATCATCAAGATTACCCCTTTTAAAAGCTTTGAAACCTTGTTTTTTTATGCGTGTCTATTGGGCAAGGTGTAAGGTGTTGACCAGAGTTTAAAAATATCAAGACGAGGAGGAGGATTTGAACATATGGGTAAGAGAAATCTGAACATGAATATCGATTATGCCCTCAGATCTTTACGCATTTTACCGTGCCACGTCGGCGTAACATGCCGGTACTATCTAACAGAAACAAGCAAAGTGCTAAACTAGGGTAAAACTGTGTTCAAAATCTTCTAAATGAAATATTTGGTAGAAGTTGCACTAAATAGGGTAATATGTGTCACAAATGCAGAACTACAGAGTAAAAAGTGGAATTCACTCTATAAAAAAACATAGCTTTTCGTGATGAAAATATTTAACTATGTTCTATGAAGTAATTTAGGTTTTATAAAAAACATAGCTATTGACACCATGCATCCCCGACATGGCGCTGCTCCGGCTCCTCCCCCGCTTGCTGCGAGGTCTGTCTTTCCTTCCTTCCCTCCTCGCCTTCCTGTGCAGCGGTGGACGAGGCTACCTGATGGAGCGAAGCCGGCCTCCCAACACCGGCAATTGCACTGCACCTTGCGAAAAAAGAACAATCACAAGTTTAGAATCAGAAAAATGTGAAGTTCAGAATCAGAACAATCACAAGTCTTCACTCACGTACTTGCCAAAATGCTAGGCTTTAGCTCGTATGTTGTTTGCAACCATCTTCAATTTCTTGAGTAGCTTGTACACATTTTGCCAAAAGCTAGTACTTTTAGAATCGTAAAGTTGATAGTTGGCCTGCAGGGACAACCATGTTGATGGCGATTGAAAAAAGGATTCTGAAATAATATTATTGAGACTGAAGGCCAAGTTTGATGCACGATGTCGGAGGATTCCAAGGCTTTTTTTGAGGCGGTCGATGGCTTTCAAAAGATGTTCATATCTCACAAGTTTTTAGGGGTTCAAGTTCATCTATGTAAGAAGGAATGCCAATTTTGTTGCACATCCGTGTGTGAAAGAGGCACTGAAACTTGATGTACTTGTTATTTCTTTTCTTGTAATGCCCACCTACCTGATTGAGACTATTCAATCACAGCTATTTTTGCCTGCCATGCCCTGGCACCTCCTCCATCTCGGTGGCACCATCATGACCCAGCCTCCATTTGCTGGTCGTTTCTATCTGTTGTTGCTAGGGCCAGCCTCGCCCTCTAGCTAATGTCGGTGCGCTACTATTGAAGTTCAACTAGAATGCTAGTGAGAGATTTTTGTGAGAGATTAGCTATTATAGCCTTGGTTTTGTGTTTGAACTTGTTGTGGTCCATGGTTAAAGATTATGATGTTGATTTTCTACAGATGGTCTTCCTATAGATATATCATTCTCCATCCTCTTGGAAGATACAACATTCTGAATGATCAGAACAAAAACAATGTATCTTAGTGTGTTGCTACTTATGTACATTGCTACTAAGCTTGCTGATGTGTTGGCCGTGCATGTAGCACGCGAAGTGTATGTGTATTGTTCTGTGTATTTTTCTTCAATTATAAGAGCATGCGAAGTTCATGTTTCAGAAATTCTGAAGTCCACATGTATCACATACTGAAGAAATTCATCTATGAACAAAACAGACCGCCTAGGCCATTTCATCGATGGCAAAAAAGCCTAAAAATGTTGCGAGACAAAAAAACAAAATGTCAAATGATATAACATAGTAAGTTCGTAGAAAGTGGACAAAAAGATAATTTTATTTTGTAAGTTTAACCATTTCTAAAAAATACCTTGAAGTTCAAATTTAAATAATAGGGCGGTTCAATGTTTATTACAAACCTGTGATTTTCCCCGTTACCATAGAATAAACAAAATGTTCAAAAATAAAAAATGTTGCAGTTCGAGAAGTTTATAAAAAATGGTGTTTCTACATTTTAGTAACAAAATGGAGAAGTTCAAATTTATATTGCAAGACATCCGACCTTCAATTACATGTTTTAAAATGGCAAAAAATGACGTCCGACTTTCAATTGCGTGTGCTTCGACATATACATAAAAATGCGACAGAAATTCATAGTGAAAACAACGAGAAGTTCAAGTAGTGTAAGGAATGCATTTCAGGTGAAAAGTAAAAGTATAGAAAAATAAATGCTTAAAAGGTTTGTTGAAAGAAGTTCAAGTGCTTTGTCCGGGGAAGTTCAAAAATTCTTGCGAGAGAGCTTCACCTTGTATTTCCATATTCAAAAACACAAAAAAGAAATTGTTTTTGCGTTTTAAAATAATTCTCTCAACCCACAAATAAGTTCAGTTATTATTTTGGGAGCAATTTAGTTTCAAAAAGAAAATAAAAAATTCAAATTATAAAAACGGAAAAAGTTCATGTACTACATAGTGCGTGTTTAACATGAGAAAAATGAATAAGAAGGCAAGGTCCAAACTTTTTGCTGCTATAAGTTCAAGTCCTCCATCGGAGTAAGTTAAAAAAATATTGTGAGAGAGATTTGTAGAAAAAAATATCATTTGTGTAACAGTGACGAATGGATGAGAAAATTACAAAAGAAAAATACGTCACATAAGTTCAACGTGAAAACAAAAGGAAGTTCAACTACTGCACTGAATGAAATTCAGAAAAAAAATTAAAAACATTGCAAGTATGAAAAAAGGATCAACACGGGAAAGTTGCGTGTTTATAACAACTTTCCATCGTATATCACTTGCTCAATTCCGGTGAGTGGATGGAGAGCTACGAGCAATAAAAGCACGTGAAAAACAGAGTGAAGTTCAAGTAGACACGCTAAGAAGTTCAAGTTCTTCACACGGTGCATTTTCGAAGAATCTGTTTCGCGATAAAGGCAGAATAAATGATCTCGCTGTTTTTGAAATTACTTGAAAACGGCTAGGATTCATAGAAAACCATCAACATGAAAAAGTTTCGCATTTTTCGTAGTTTTTCAACAGTATATCATTTGCCCCACTCCGATAAAGTTTGTAGAAATTACGGCAAAAATATGTTTTTAGCCATTTTCAAGTTTGACTTAAAACCGCAATGAACTGGGAGAAATAATATATACCAAAAAGTTTCGCATTTCCTCAAGCATTCCAACGCCATATCATTTGCTGCATTCGGACGTATGGTTAAAATTTTAGCTCGAAAATACGAACTCGGTGGAACTTGTACCGTTTTCTAAATTACCGTTAAACCGTTAAAAATTAGAAAAATCTTTCAACATGAAAAAGTAGTGCAATTTCATAAGCTTTCCAACGCCATATCATTTGCCTCAATTGGATTAGCCGTCTAGAAATGACATCAAAAATACGAACTCGGCTGTTCGGTTTGTGAAATTTTACGATTTTCCAAATTACTCTTTAACCATAGGGAATTATAGAAAACTATCAACATGTGGAAGGAGTGGTTTTGCAACAGCTTTTCAACACCATATTATTTGCCTCATTCCGATAAACGGTTTAGAAATGCAATCAAAAATACGGTTCATGTTTTTTCTATGAAGAAAAAACGGTTTTCAAAACTGCTCTTTAACCGCTTACATTTTGCCAAAAATTTAACTTGGGGCGTGATACTCGTGTTCATAGTTTTCCGACGGTATATCGCAAGCCCCATTTGGACACTTTTTAGCTGAAGTTCAACCTAGTACTCGGGGCATGTCAGGTTGGATAACTCAGGAAGTTCAGGTTGTGATCAGAATATTATTCTGATCCCGTGATCAGAATAGTATTTATGTATGTGTGTGTATGTAGAGAGAGAGAGAGAGAGAGAGAGAGAGAGAATGCAAAAGCCAAAGCAAGGAAATGGGAAAGTGAAGAGGGCGCTCACTGAAACCTTATAGGTGGATCCCCTACTACTCCAGAATCGTATGCACCGGTAGAGGGAGCTAGTTAGGGTGATGACCTGGTGGAGAAGTCGGCACCCGAGCCCTGCGTGACTGCCTGGAGGCGGAGGGACGGGGAGTTTGGGCAACTCCTTGTCGGCTCCCCACGACAACGACGTGGGGGCGGAAGGCTCTGGTGACATGGCATCGGGGCACCATTGAGTATGAAATCAAGACTTGGGCAGTGTAGGACGACCCGAGGCAGGTCTACGCGACACAGGATGGCGGGGCGCTGGTGACCTACACGGACGCAAGCTCCACGTCGCTGGTAGCCTGTGCGTCATGTAGAGAGGGGATGGGAAGGGAGAGATGCGGTAAGAGGTCGACGGTGGAGTAGAGAGGACGTGATCCGGTCGCTCCAAGGAGGAGGTGTTTTTTATAGCCTCATTGAGCGGTGGAGCGGTGGAGTGGTGGGTGGCGGAGCGTGAGTTGTGTCGAGTCTCCAGAGAGAACTTGACACACGAAAGAAAGATAGAAACGAACGGTGTCCTTGAAAATTGCAAAACGAAGGGTAAATCGTCCTCCTACCTCTCTCCATAATACATGTGTCACTCTCATTATCAGAAAATCCACCACGATGTTGTAATTAGTTTTTAGAAAAGGAGAAAAACGGAACTCTTATGGGCCTAGAGTCTTTGGTACAAAATCATTCTCAATAAAAGAGTGGCTTTGTATGTTTTTTAAAGTAAATAAAAAGTGTGGCATGTGTTTTCTCCAAAATGCTATATGACGCCCGTATTGATTTCTAATAATGATAAGAAATATTTTTATACATTGCCCAAAGATTTTATTTACATTGTATACGCATTTTTAAATATTTCTCACACATTTTCTTGAAATATGGAATCATTTTTCATTGTCACGAACATTTCTTTTGAAAGTTATCAACATCTTTTTAAACTGCACTAGCAAATGTTTTATACTATGATTTTTTTAAGTTATTAGTTTTAGTTTCTTAAATAAATTTAAATATTTTAAGTATATGCATTTAAATTACAAATAAAATAAAAAATCGAAAGGAGGAAATTCTAGTGACATCAGCATGACATATGGGTTTCAACGCAAAAAAAAAAAACATGACATAAGCCGGTCGCTTACTTGGGCCGTGGCTTGCATGGATTTGTCTCGGTCGCTTACTTGGGCCCCCCCGCCATCTTTGGGTCAAAACCCTTGCTCCCCGTGCTGTCAGAGAAAGAAAGAGAGAAGAAAATCCTTTCCTCTCCGCCGCCGCCGTCGCCGTCCCACCCTCGGTAGCCGCCGTCGCGCGAGAAGATGCTCGACATCAACCTCTTCCGCAAGGAGAAGGGCAGTGATCCCGAGCTTGTCCGCGAATCGCAGCGCAGACGCTTCGCCGACGGCAAGCCCGATGAAATAGAGAAAAACGTTGGGCTCGTCGACGAGGTCATCGTCCTCGACGAGGCGTGGCGCCAGAGTAAGAGCTCCTCTGCTCCCTGACCCCTCCCAGAACCTTCCGGATCCGCGGACCCTGAGCCCCAGGATGTATGTGTTGTCTCTGCAGGGCAGTTTGAGCTTGACAAGATCCGGCAGGAGCTCAACAAGACCAGCAAGGAGATCGGCAAGCTCAAGGCCGTACGTTCGCGTCGATTTGGGTTCAGTTTCGCTTCGGGTTGGCTCTGGATTTGCATGTGACCGTGGATGTGTCGAATTTTTGCAGAAAAAACAGGATGCGACGGAGCTGATACAGAGCACAGAGGAGATTAAGAGGAGGCTGGCCGCCAAGGAGACGGAGGTGGAGGAGGCCAAGACCACCCTCGACACCAAGCTCGTCACCATTGGCAACCTCGTGCACGAATCGGTGCCCATCAGCGGCGACGAGGTGCGTTGGAAGTGCAAACCTTACATTTCGTGGTTCCAGATAACCAAGAGAACATTGGTTTAATTACATTGTGAATGATGCGAGTCTTTTTTAGTAAATTGTTTGAACTACTAGCTCAAATTTGACCTAGCTTGGGTTCTCCTGTTTCCGCACTCTGCATTCCTGTTGCAATTTAGGGCACTAAAGTAATACAACAAACACCACTACATGACGTTAACTCGTTGAGTTTGGTTTTAATCTGTTCGTGAGCAACTGGACGTGCCTATTCTAGAAATGTGAAATATCCTGGCGAGCTTTGCTTCACAGAACTGATACAAAGATATCTGCATCTCAAGTGGTTTAATATTTCCCTCTCTCAGGCAAACAATGCTATTGTCCGGACATGGGGAGAGAGGAGACTGGAGGAGAACTTGAAGAATCATGTGGATCTTTGCATAATGCTTGACATTGCATCTTTGGACAAGGGTATGTGCTAAAAAACAATTCTCTGTTGGTTGAATGCTTTCTCATTGTGCTTGGATTAGCTTGGCTCAAGTTTAGTTGAAAGTTCAAATGCATATTCCTTCATCCTCTGACTGTTGTCATACTAAATTGCTCTATAACACAATAACTTTTGTGCCAAACTTTGGGAGAACAGCAACTGGCAAAACTTACCGACAAATATAGGTTTTGGCTTCGAAGAATTTTTCATAATCAGTACGACTACAATTTGTACGAGTCTATCCCCACAATTCTGGGGCATGCTTTGCTTTATGGCTGATTTGGCAAAATGTCTTGTGAAACACTTGCAATAGTATTCTGTGTATTTGACTGAAATTTCTGGTTTCAACTAGCACTTCTTTATCGGCAACTGATTACTGCTGTATCAGCAACTGACATTTCTGGTTTCAACTGGCACTGTTGATTCTGTTGTTTTATCTAGTATGAGGTGTCGCTCAAACCATTATCAATTGCTGTTCTTGATACATGTATGTGATGGGATTGATAGATTGTATTTGTATTGCTCTGTACAATGTCATGGAACCCCAGACCATCAAATTTAGTAGCAGAATAGTAATAACTTTCTTATATTTGCATCTACCTGCACTACCTTCAAGCTTATGAAAAGTTTGTTCTTTTAAACTTAGGAAGCCTTTTTTTTTTCTCTCATGATAGCACAAGTTCTCTGGGGTTACTCAGTATGTGAAACCCATTGTTATTATCGTGTTATATGCTGCTCTATTAAATTTTAAGGTATCCCTCATACTTTGCCCACTCAATTTTTTGCAGGTGCCGATGTAGCTGGTGGAAGAGGTTTCTTTTTGAAGGGCAATGGTGTCCTCCTGAACCAGGCATTGATAAATTTTGGCCTAACATTCCTGAGAATACGAGGCTTCACACCAATGCAGACTCCTTTTTTCATGAGAAAGGAAATCATGGCAAAATGTGCCCAGTTGGCCCAATTTGATGAGGAGCTCTACAAAGTAAGTACAAATAGGTGTCCCTTCTTGCATATTATGGTGTTATTGATCAACCGTGCTTTCATTTGTTTGTGTATTGAAAAACTAGGCCATGTTTTCCAATGCTTTCTCGGGGTATGCTAAAATATTGTCTTGTTCTCAGTTTGTCATTGTGTGTTCACAGCTTCAGTAAGCATCCCCCACTTGCATTAAATATTATGGTAGACAGATTGGTAGTGGTTATCAGACAAGTATCCTTTCAAATCCAGTTCTAGCTATCTGGCTAGTCTTAACATGTATGGTTTTGGGGGATGTTTGGAGCACTCTTGCTTGTTTAATTCTGTTAGTACACTGGATCCTGATGATCACTGTTGATTTGAACTAATGATGTTTCAAAATAGTATTATTTCCCAACACATGTAATAAAATGTCCATGACAATTAGTTGCATTTTGCAGGTAACAGGTGACGGAGACGATAAGTATCTCATAGCTACATCCGAGCAACCACTATGTGCTTATCATCTCGGTGATCGGATATATCCTGCTGATTTGCCAATTAGGTGGGTAATGCCTAACTGTAGGTAGCTTTTCTTCAGTCACTATGCATTAGTTATTTGATAATAAACTTTGCCCTTTTAGATATGCTGGGTTCTCCACGTGCTTCCGGAAAGAAGCTGGTTCACACGGGAGGGATACAGCTGGCATCTTCAGAGTCCACCAGTTTGAAAAGATTGAGCAGTTCTGTGCCACAAGTCCAAATGACAATGAATCGTGGGAAATGCATGAGGAAATGATAAAAAATGCAGAAGATTTTTATAAGGAGGTACGTATCTGAAGCATTGTGAACCTTAAACACCATGTTTATAGGCTTGTTGCCTCGACTGTGTGTTTCTGACATGTCTAAACATTTCTATATTGTCCACCTTGCAGATTGGCCTACCGTATCAACTAGTTTCGATTGTCTCTGGCGCACTTAATGACGCTGCAGCTAAGAAGTATGATTTGGAAGCATGGTTCCCTGCATCAAAAACCTTCAGAGAATTAGTATCGTGTTCAAATTGCACAGATTATCAGGCAAGGAGACTTGGAATAGGCTATGGCCAGAAAAAGGTAGGGTTTTGCTTCAAGTGGACACTAGCAGATAGCACCAGTCTGCTGTACTTCTACCTAGTGTAGATCAAAATGTCTGATCACTTATCACCACTGATGTATGTTTGAATTGCAGAATGACGAGCAGTCCAAGCAATTTGTTCATATGTTGAATTCTACACTGACTGCAACTGAGAGGACCCTTTGCTGTATTCTGGAGAACTACCAGAGAGCGGATGGCGTTGAAGTGCCAAAGGCACTGCAGCCATTCATGGGTGGGATAGATTTCCTTCCTTTCAAGCGTCCTCTTGATAGCAAACAAGCTGCTGACTCCAAACCCAACAAGTCTAAACCTAAGGTATTTTGGTCCTCTTTGTTTTTCTTGTTCAGAAGTCAACACGTTAATCCACCGTCTGAGCGTTTGTTTTGTCCTCTCCTGGCAGGGAAACGCAGCTTGAGCTGTAAGAAGGGCAAACTGAAACTTATTTCTGTCACGCAGATAATGATACATGGTTTTGTTAATTTCTGGGTCGTTTGTAGCATGATTATGATTTGGTGTCCCATTTTTGTTTTAACGAAAAGACACTGGCGCTGTATTTCATTGATGAAGAAGAAGCAGTGGAGGTGGAGCCGAAGTTACAAAGCTAGGGTAACCAACGCCAACTCTGGCAATTGGTCTATACAGCCGGCTGTAACCACATTCGTGTGGCGGCTTGAATAATGTTTCAAGTTGGCACAACCCAGCGTGATGCCAGCATCTGGCCTCATCCGTGGTTCGACTGAAGATCTGCACGGCCGAGCAGTTTGAATGTTTGGTTACGAAATATTACAATTCCAGGATATCTGCGCACAATGTACCAGAAAGTATACCAGTGTCTCTGATGATTATATTGGTTTACACTCACTAATCGTTTAAGTGTTTTGGACTTACCTATTTGTCACGCTGCAGGTGGGAGTGGGTTTAAGTGGGATTCATTATCCCATCCCACTTAAACAGCTTCAGCGGGAGCCCACTGGACAGGTAAAAAACTAGGATTCATTATCCCATCCCACTTAAACAGCTTCAGCGGGAGCCCACTGGACAGGTAAAAAACTAAGTGGGCTAGCCCTATTAGCCTAGTGGAATCCCACCTTAGCCCGATAGGTCGCTGGACAGAGGAGGCGCTGCAGCACAGGCGCACTCCTGCCTCCGCTCGATGGCCGCCGCTGCCGCATCACCTTCTCTTCCTCCCCTCCCTCGCGCCTTCGCCGCCGCTCAGCACCTCTCGGCCTCCCCTCCCTCGCAGCTTCTTGCCATCGACCGTTTGACCAATCGTACGTGGGCATGGCGAAAACCATGGTGCTCTTGCAGCTCTGCGCGACGATCGCGGCACACGCGCACTCGCAGGCGCCGACGCAGCTGGCAGCGGAGGAGACGCCGTCGGGGGCGAGCGTGAAGGTATCGTTCCGGCCTAGCGTGGCCATCGTGGCGGGCATCTTCACCATGATCTTCTCCCTCACCTTCTTCCTCCTCATGTACGCCAAGTTCTGGCACCCCGCCAACACGCCCCTCCTGCCGGCCACCACCACCGCCAGCCCGTCCTGCGGCCCTGACCCTGCAACGGCCGCTTTGGAGGAGACGAGCACCGGCGTGGGCAAGGCGGTGATCGAGTCGCTGCCCTTCTTCCGGTTCGCGGCGCTGGCGGGGCGCGGCAGGGGCTGGAGTGCGCCGTGTGCCTGGCCCGCTTCGACGACGCCGACCTGCTCCGCCTGCTCCCGCGCTGCCGCAACGCCTTCCACCTCGACTGCGTCGACCGCTGGCTGCACTCCAGCGCCAGCTGCCCGCTCTGCCGCGCCCGCGTCCACCCCGACGACGCCGACCTCGGCTTCAAGTACGCCGCCGCCAGCGCGCGATTCGTCTTCGGCGCAGGCGACGACGACGCCGCTGTTGGTGCCGCCCCCGCGCCATCATCCGGCCGCGACCTCCTCGCCGGCATCTTCGTCGAGCGCGTGCCGTCCTCACGCTTCGATGATGATGCTGATGCCACGGATTCTTGTAAGAAGGTGGAACTGGACCGGCACCGGCACCGCATCATGGTGTCGGACATCGTGTTCAAGAGCCGGTGGAGCGACCTCAACTCGGCGGACCTCATCGCGCTGGACACCGAGATGCTGCGCTCCGTCTCCAGCGGCCGCTTCCCCTACCTGTACCTGGACGACGACATATTGGGTCGGAGGCCGTGGAGCCATCACGTACGCTTTGTGAATTTGATTAGTGCCAGAGGTCAAGTGTTGATGTTACTGAAGAGTAAAGAGAGTAGCGTTCAGTTTCTTTTTTATATCCATCAAGCAATATGAGTTTTCAGACTTTCATGATTCACTGTTCAGTTTATATGTTAAGTGGGATCCCAATATTTCCACCTAATATGTGCTAGTTTTGATGGGACTATCATTTTTTTTCCACCAAACCGTGTTGGGACTAGGTGGATCAAGGTGGGATTCCCAGAAACCGTCCCACTTGCAGCGTGACCTATTTGTTATCTTGGCTGCTTGTGGCTGGTGTTGAAGGCTGATTGATGTACAGCAGCACAGGACAGAAAAGGCCGTGGCTACAATTTATTTACCACTCAGCTTAATGCCACCGCCACCTGATCGGTGGGTGTTTGAATGCCTGCTTGTGAGCGGTGGCGCGGAGCCAATTGAGGGGGTGTGATGCCACCGCACACCGTTCGCTACCTCGATGTGTGTTGATTGATCTTTGTTGGTGAACTGGATCATCGCGCGGAACCCTCCATAGAGACGTGCCCCAGATCGCTGCTGAACTCCTTGCTGGGCATGTCAGGTTAGGGCTGTTCCTCCATGTTCCAGGCCTTTCACTGTTCTGCTCGACGTTACTGTATCCCTCTTGACCTCAATTTATTCAGACTAGCCCGAGCCGAGCCCTCAAACACCCTGCAGTCGCCAGTCGCCGCAGGGCGGCATGTGCATCTTCTGCCCCGTTTCATTTTGAATCGAGCAACCTACCGATTTTTTTTTTCGAGCATCAACTATGAAGATAGTACAAAGAACACCAGAAGTAAATTTTACATCCAGGTTCGCAGACCACCTAGCGACGACTACAAAGCACTGGAATGAGCCGAAGGCGCGCCGCCGTCTTAGAGTCGGGCAAACATTGTTATAGTAGACAGTCGGAAAGTCGTCGTGTTAAGGCCCATAGGACCAGCGCACCAGAATAGCAACCGCCGCCGATGAAGAGAAGCATAAACCGGAAGATCCAACCTGCAAACACACAGTCGTAGACGAACGAAGACCGGATCTAGTCGGATCCACCGAAAACAAACGCCGGCGTAATCCACAAGATCCGTCAGAGACAAAGACAAGGAAACCCTAGAAGGAAGTTCGCACGTGGACAGGAGCGAAGGGTTACGTGGACTCTACCACGTACTCCCTCTGTTTGGAAATACTTGTCATCAAAATGAATAAAAGAGAATGTATCTAGCCGCATTTTACTTTTAGATACAACCCTTTTTGTCCATTTTGATGACAAGTATTTTCGTACCGAGGGAGTATTTCAAAATATGTAGTTTTTTCTTTGCGAGAAAAAAGATGTCGGTTCGAATATGGAGCGTACGGAACACATGCTGTCCTGACATCAAAACGGGCGTCTGTTAACCTATCCTGACATCTGCACGGAAGACCCCGCTGTTATACCGTGAATGAACCAAAAAGGCCGGCAACTGGTGACTCTACAACGGAGGCGTAGAACGCAGGATTGGTGACGAATTTGTTCAAGTTGTTACCCAACCCAGGTTGAATGCATGGGACTGGGAGGCAGAGGGACCATGACCGAGAATTCATGCACTGCCGATTGGGACGGGACAGCCTGACGCCCCAGTAAATGGGCATACTTAATCTGGTTGTTCGGGCCTGCGTGCACTATGATGATCACGCTGGCTGGCTGGCGGCTTTGCATCTACATGGTGCAAAACACCCCGGCCCGACCCATGGTGGCCGAATTTCGTGTTTTGACCCTTTTTGGAAAGGATTTCAGGATCTGACCCCTGTTTGAATTTTTTTCGAGATTTGACCCTTTTGCTACCGCCAGGGCCTACGGCGGTAGGGTTAGATAGCCTACCGCCACGGCCCATGGCGGTAGGGGTGCGACGGAGGGGGACGGCGGCCGTTTGACTGCGCTGACGTGGATAAGTACCTACCGCCAGGAGGCCTGGCGGTAGGCTGTCCAAACCTACCGTCAGAGCACCTGGCGGTAGGTTCCTGTCTTAGTGTAACGATTCTGTAACGAAGAATTGAGTTGCCCTGGCGGTAGGCTGTCTGACCCTACCGCCAGGGGCCTTGGCGGTAGGGTCTTGTTTTTTCAGTGTAACGATTCTGTAACGAAGAATTGAGTTGCCCTGGCGGTAGGCTGTCTGACCCTACCGCCAGGGGCCTTGGCGGTAGGGTCCTGTGTTTTATGAATTTAAGTTCATTTGCTTGCTTCTTTTCAAATTCAATATGACAATAATATTATAGCAATTTTCACAAATATGACAACAATATCACAGATCTCAAACAATTAAACTTGGGCATCACATACACATTAACAAATTTGAAGTGCATAGAACATTTCAAACGAACTTCAACTAATTAGTAAACGGAGTTCCACATAGTTTCACAAATAGCAAACACATAGATCCACAAATAGCGAACACACGTAGCTTCATAACCATCCGAATAGTTCAATCAAACGAAGTTCAATGAAACTAAAAGAGCCAACTATCGAAGAGCATAATCAGTTGCTCCTTCCCCTCTTGGAGGTATGGTCCTCGTTACTCTTTGAACGATTCTCTTCGGTCTTCTTCTTGGGCCATCGAGGAACCGGTCTCTGGAAAGGGTCCGGACTCAGCAAATCCTTCTTCTTCGGATTCCTCTTCTTCGGCAGCTGAGATGCTTGAGACGTTTGAGTTGCTGGAGGTCCATAATCTTCATCGTACTCCTCCTCCCCGTTGCTCTCATCCTCCTCCTCCCCTTCTTCATATATGGCCTCCTCCTCCTCCTCCTCCTCCTCCTCCTCCTCCTCCTCCCCAACCAACCTAGACGACGAGGGAGCATGGCTCGATGAGCCGATGATACCCTGTGTGGCTACAGGCTGATGAGCTTCAACTGACCCAGCTCCAGCACACCCAAGCAGCCCTACCAGCTTGCGACAATGCTGCACGAACTTCTGCACTCACAATGAAGCAAGGTCATAATAAGTTCAGATCGACTGACTGCAAGTGAACAAGATGCATCTGTTCCGAGGAGACTGAAATTGTACCTTCATCGTCCCCCTGACTCTGGTCTCAGATTGTACGCTCCCGGGAAGATGACCTAGTGCATCTGAGGCTTCAAAGATGCATCTGTTTAGCTCACCGGACTGCAACGGCATAAGTCAGTCACGTTGACGAATAAAATATTTTAAATACGACCGTCGGTTCAAACGTACCACTCTGTTGATGAGGGGTGCAAACTCCCTAAATCCACTGTGCATGTCTCTGATGCCGGTCTGGTATTCCTGTTCATCGGGGTCAGCCCACTCCAGCTCCGCGATGTCTTCCGCCGTCCATCGAGGCCTGAGACGAAGACGGTGCTTCTGGCCATCATCGTACCACCTCATGTGTCGGCCCAGGTAATCATCCCAGTTAGTCACTCTCCTCTCCACGTCTTTACGCCACCTCCATCAGTTCCACTCCGTCACATGAGTCTTATGCTTCTCTCCCCAGTCTGTGATCGACTGATTCTTCTGCCGGCTCATCCTGCAAGGCATAAGCAACAAGAATCATCATAAGCGCAATGAGATCATTATAAGCAACAAGAAACATGATAATCTCACGGAGAACAAAGAGCTCACATTCGAGCCTCATAAGTGAATACGGAAATCCATCTGAACTGGTATCCATCCCTGGTAAGTAAGCTTCCTCGCTCGATTTGTTTGCTATTGCTATAGTTCGATCCTTAAAGAGAATCACTGGCCCGGCTATCTCGAGGGATGGGATGAGAATTGGACGCTTTTCATTCTTGTTTATGGATATGGATCTGTTGTATCTGCTGGAGCTTGCCCCGGGCATTCAAGCAAGAATTTCCTGCTCCCTGTTCTCCGATAGATCCGGGCAGGAGATTCTTTTACTCCAAAGCCGTTGCGCAGGTTTGTGTGTGACTGAACCTCCTTTGCCAAAGCCCTTTTGAAATACCTTCTTTTTGAACCTTTAGAAAATACCTGCTAGCTATCCCTAGTTTTGTTTAACCAGCTTTCCCCCAAAAAGGGGAGATCCGCTGCACGAGAACTCTTTATTTTAATCTGTATCTTTTTACCAGTAATAGGAATTGGTATTTATCCAGATTTTGTTCTCTCCCTCATAGACTTGCCGGGAAATAGAAAATTTGGAATCGGCTTTTCTTTTGCGCTAAAAAAAACTGGAGGCCTTTTCCCTTATTATATGGCATATCCATACTTTAATAGGTGCAGCGCGTGGCCGCCGGTATCGGTGGGCTGGCCCGGTGGGGTATGCTGATAAATCCCAAACTGCGTGGCCACGCGTTGTGGCAAATGCCACTCGACGGCGTACACACAGATCATGGGCACGATGCACCGCCAGATACCACGGTCCGCATCGCACATCACGTTCAGATCAAAGGCCCACTCTCGTTCTTGTCGATACGGGCACCAGATTACCTATTACATATACCTTGGTAAGTTCGCACTCTCGGTCAATAGCGGAATCAAAGAGAAAGGTGTTGTGCGAGTTCATATACCTGCGTATGCGTCAAAGCGTCCAACTCGTTGGTGTAGGTCTTGTACGAAGTCTTGTTTAGGCCCGTGTAGAGTTTGACAACGTCCCACTCGTAAGCTACGGTGGGGTTTCGAGTCTCGTCGCCTTCTTCGCCATAGTCTTCCCATGGGCGTCTTGGCAACTTCTCCAGACGCCCCACCGGCAGCCGCTCCCACATCCAAATGGAGAAGGCCCAGACAAAGCCACCCATATTGGACTTGTCTCCCGTCCTCTGCGTTGCGTCGTCAAGCTGCAAAACATCAAATGAGGATCAGATATAAGAAAATGTCATGGACACACTTTCGTAGGTAGGTACGCAATTAGACACTCTCTTACCGAACGGTATAGGTAGGCGAGAGATGTTGTCCCCCAACTGTACCCTGCATCCCAGTCCGCTAGGAAGAACAGATACACCCAGTTGGCAGAGTTCCCGGAGCTGTCTGGAAACACAACCTCCGAGAGAATATACCACAGATAGGCCCTCGCATACAACTCCACAGTCGCCTCATCTGCGCCTTGGGGGCATGTCCTCCGGTGCTCCGAGAGCCAGGGCAACGGCACACCGGATGTACGGTTACTCTTCGCACCGGGGCAGTCGCCGATGAGGGTGGTGACCCTCTCCTGCCAGTTGGCCCTCTCCACTCGACCGGTGAGTGCATGACCCTCGATCGGCATTGCAGTAATCATCCCCCAGTCCTCTAGGGTCACCATCATCTCCCCGCATGGTAGATGGAAAGAATGGGTCTCCGGTCTCCAACGGTCAATCAGAGCTGTGAGAGCCGCGTGGACAAGCGTCGGCGGCTGATGCTTGAACTGCAGCACGAAACCCAACAGACGGGCTCTCTTGAAGAACGGCGCGTAGCGCTCGTCGTAGTCCATATGCCCATGAACCCCGTGACCCCTCATGCGCAGTGGCTGGAGCGTCTGTTAAAAAGTGAACGCCAAAAAGTTAGGAAATCATTTTCATCAATCCGAGAACTTTGATCAAAATTTCTTTCATATCACTTACCTCTCCGTTCTCTATGAAACGGGCACGATGACCCTTGTCGAATGCCCAGTCCAGCATGCAGTACCGTGGGCCGATGTTATCCGCAAGAGGTGGCCGCCTTAATAGAGTTTCATAAACAAAAGCACCATAAGCATAAGCATACATAAACAAACAATGAACTCAAATCATATCAAGATCAAATTTTAAGCATATTCCTCCAACAACATCTACTACACATGATGGATCAAATCATATCAACATGCATCATATAAAAAAACCCTCCAACATACATCATAGCTTCATATTTTTAAACAAAATTTTCCAAACAATATCTTCATATCATCATATCAACATGCATCATCAAACTAGGGTTCATCTTCACACTAGAGCATATCATCATATCAACATGCATCATCAAACTAGGGTTCATCCCTTTATCAACAATACATCATAATTTTTTTAACAAAAAAAATTATGAACTAGGGTTCATCTTCACACTAACATATGAACTATTGATTAGAGTACATATCCAATACCACTACTTACTAAAGAACTAAGAACTAAAACTACAATCAATCTTAGGTGAAAAAAATCAATCTAAGTTCAAAAACATGAGGGATTTCAAGCAAATAATGCGTCGAATCGGTAGCAAGTTTGCAAAAACTAATTGGAGGGATCGGAGGAGCTTACGGTTCTCTCCTCGGGCCATCTCGATCCGCCAAAACGGTGAAGAATCGGTGAAGATCCAAGGGGGGGAGTGGAGGAGATGAGAGAGGGAGAGAGGGGCGACTTGGGGGAGAAAGAAAGGAGAAACTGCCGACTTGGGGGAGGGGAGGGGTGGGGAGAAGGGAAGGGGCGCGGTCTCGGGCGAAATAACTGCCCCGCACCCTACCGCCAGGGCCCCTGGCGGTAAGGTTAGACAGCCTACCGCCAGGGCCCATGACGGTAGGGTGCGACGGAGGGGGGCGGCGCCGTCTCCGCGTGCTGACGTGGATAAGTTTCCTACCGCCATGGGACCTGGCGGTAGGCTATCTAACCCTACCGCCAGATGCCCTGGCGATAGGCAAAAGGGTCAAATCTCGAAATTTTTTCAAACCGGGACCAGATCCTGAAATACTTTTTAAAAAGGGTCAAAACACGAAATTCGGCCACCCATGGTTGAGTTTCAAAAGTGCAATGAGACCTGCCAAGGATTTTGAAAACGTGATCCTGAAATCATGGCGAGGAACAATGGTCGGTTAGTTGCGCCACTGCCCGCCGGTATCGTCTTCTTTAGGAGCAAAAAAAGTAGCTCCTTGTCAGGCACGAGTATATGAAACTAAAAGAAATGCGCCGAGAGAATTGCTAAGCTTCGGTTTCCTCAGAGGTTTCAGACAGGTGTGGAGCTGGCCACGTTCGCCAATCCAATAATAATAACAAGCCATTTGTCTGGTGACAATTCATGAAATTATTTGGTACTAGAGCATGTGTTTCTACTACATAATAATTGCAGAACTCCCATTCTCAATAATAGAATGTTTAAGTGCCTAACCCCCTCCTAATGATTATGTTCCCGTTTCACAAGAACCTCATTTACTTTTTAAAACAGACCCTGTCAAGACATATATAAATGTCTGAAGTCCGCTAACGTATAATAGGGTGATGTCAATCTTTTCTTAGCCACGTCTTCTCTTAACTAAGAGAAGTAAATTAGATAAGACATTTTTTTAAATTGTGCCATATATATACCCCCCCTCGTGCTCCTCATATAACACATAGATGAGTCAATTGTACATTTTTATTATTTTAATATACTTCGTTAGTGGTTACTTGATACCCTCAAGCGAGTTGCATGAAAAATTACATTTGAAACCATATTTTATATTATTTACACGTAAACTGCATTGTTAATGCAAAAGTGGTATATTGCACAAACTAAGGGCTCCGATACATTTTTCGTGAAACTTGTATTGAGCTATTAGTCTAGGAACAATGGTAACAGGGTACGAAGGGAGACGATGTTTACCCAGGTTTGGTCTCTCTCGAAGAGGTAAAACACAACGTCCTGCTTTTATTATATTGATTGATGGAGTATCAAGTACAAGCTGATCTACCTCAGGATCATACGATTGTGTTCTAAACCCTAAGGATGGTAATCGTGCCTCTAAAGGCTAAACTCCACAGCTTACATATGTACCGGGGTACCTAGGTTACACATATGGTTGGTTGCCAACATGCCGGCTATTGAGCTATCTTTGAAGTGCATGCCAAGTCCTCGGAGGTTTCCATCTTGGTTATGCCGTGGTTCATGGCCTTCAGAGTCCTTCCTTGTGATGATCGATGGCCCGCAAGCACGGACCGTGGACCGTGGGTTGTACACGTTACTACCCCCTAGTCTAGGACACCGTCAGTAGCCCCTGAACTGGTCTTCGAAGCCGAAGACTGCAGCTTCATCCTCAGACTAATCTCTTTAGCTTGATGTTTTCGGCTTGGCAGGCGAGTTCCTTTATCAGCTCGTATTTGAATCTGAAGTCTTTAACGACTTATAATTCATCGGGTCTGCTTTTACACTTTGTTAGCACCTTTAGGATCGATAAAACCTTCTGGTTGCCTCATATACAACTCTTCTTTAAGAAATCCATTAAAGAATGCAGTTTTGACGTCCATTTGCCAGATTTCATAATCATAAAATATGGCTATTGCTAACATGATTCGGACGGACTTAAGCATCGCTACGGGTGAGAAAGTCTCATCGTAGTCAACTACTTGAACTTGTCAAAAACTGTTTGCGACAAGTTAAGCTTTGTAGACAGTGACATTACCATTAGCGTCAGTCTTCTTCTTGAAGATCCATTTATTCTCTATGGGTCACTGATCACCAGGCAAATCCATCAATGTCCACACTTTGTTCTCATACATGGATCCTATCTCAGATTTCATGGCCTCAAGCCATTTATCGGAATTTGGGCTCATCATAGCTTCTTCATAGTTCGTAGGTTCGCCATGGTCTAGTAACATGACTTCCAGAACAGGATTACCGTACCACTCTGGTGTCGATCGTGTTCTGGTTGACCTACGAGGTTCGGTAATAACTTGATATGAAGTTTCATGATCATCATCATTAGCTTCCTCTCTAGTTGGTGTAGGCATCATGGGAACGGATTTCTTGGATGAGCTACTTTCCAAATTGAGAGAACGTACAATTACTTCATCAAGTTATACTTTCCTCCCACTCAGTTCTTTCGAGAGAAAACCCTTCTCTAGAAAGGTTCCATTCTTGGCAACAAAGACCTTGCCTTTCAACCTGTGGTAGAAGGTGTACCCAATTGTTTCCTTAGGGTATCCTATGAAGACGCACTTCTCCGATTTGGGTTCGAGCTTATCAGGTTGAAGCCTTTTGACAAAAGTGTCGCAACCCCAAACTTTAAGAAATGACAGCTTAGGTTTATTGCCAAACCACAGTTCATACGGTGTCATCTCAATGGATTTAGACGGTGCCCTATTTAACGTGAATGCAGCTGCCTCTAATGCATAACCCAAAAATGATAGTGGTAAATCGGTAAGAGACATCATAGCTCGCACCATATAGTACGGTTACGATGTTCGGACACACCATTATGCTGTGGTGTTCCAGGTGGCGTGAGTTGTGAAACTATTCCATATTGTTTTAAATGAAGTCCAAACTCGTAACTCAAATATTTGCCTCCGCGATCAGATCATACAAACTTTATTTTCTTGTTACGATGATTCTCCACTTCACTATGAAATTCTTTGAACTTTTCAAATGTTTCAGACTTGTGTTTCATTAAGTAGATATACCCATATCTGCTCAAATCATTTATGAAGGTCAGAAAACAACGATACCCACCGTGAGCCTCAACACTCATTGGACCGCATACATCGGTATGTATTATTTCCAATAAATCATTGGCTCGCTCCATTGTTGCGGAGAACGGAGTTTTAGTCATCTTGCCCATGAGGCATGGTTCGCGAGTATCAAATGATTCATTATCAAGTGATTCAAAAAGCCATCAACATGGAATTTCTTCATGTGCTTTAAACCAATATGACCTAAACAACAGTGCCACAAGTATGTTGCACTATCATTATCAACTTTGCATCTTTTGGATCAATATTATGAATATGTGTATCACTACGATCGAGATTCAATAAACCATTAACATTGGGTGTATGACCATAGAAGGTTTTATATTCATGTAAACAGAATAACAATTATTCTCTGTCTTAAATGAATAACCGTATTGCAATAAACACGATCATATCTTGTTCATGCTCAACGCAAACACCCAATAACATTTATTTAGGTTCAACACTAATCCCAAAAGTATAGGGAGTGTGAGATCATGATCATATCAATCTTGGAACCACTTCCAACACACATCATCACTTCACCCTCAACTAGTCTCCATTTATTCTGCAACTCCTGTTTCGACTTACTAATCTTAGCAACCGAACATGTATCAAATACCCAGGGGCTACTACGAGCACTAGTAAGGTTCACATCAATAACATGTATATCAAATATGCCTTTGTTCACTTTGCCATCCTTCTTATCCGCCAAATATTTGGGGTAGTTACGCTTCTAGTGACCATTTCCTTTGCAGTAGAAGCACTCAGTTTCAGGCTTAGGTCCAGCTTTGGGCTTCTTCACGGGAGTGACAACTTGCTTGCCATTCTTATTGAAGTTACCTTTCTCTCCCTGCCCTTTTTCTTGAAACTAGTGGCCTTGTTTAACCATCAACACTTGATGTTCTTTCTTGATTTCTACCTTCACCGATTTCAGCATCGCGAAGAGCTCGGGAATCATTTTCATCATCCCTTGCATACTATAGTTGTTGGGGAACGTAGCAGAAATTCAAAATTTTCTACGCATCACCAAGATCAATCTATGGAGTAATCTAGCAACAAGGGGAAGGGGAGTGCATCTACATACCCTTGTAGATCGCTAAGTGGAAGCGTTACAAGAACACGGATGAAGGAATCGTACTCGTAGTGATTCAGATCGCGGTTGATTCCGATCTAAGCGCCGAACAATGGCGCCTCCGCGTTCAACACACATGCAGCCCGGTGACGTCTCCCACGCCTTGATCCAGCAAGGAGAGAGGGAGAGGTTGGGGAAGACTCCGTCCAGCAGCAGCACAACGGCGTGGTGGTGATGGAGGAGCGTGGCACTCCAGCAGGGCTTTGCCAAGCACTGCGAGAGATGAGGAGGGAGAGAGGTAGGGCTCCGCCTTGGAGAGAATAACTCATGCGTTGGGTAGCCCCTAGACCTCAACTATATATAGGGGGAGGGAGGGGGCTGCGCCCCCTCTAGGGTTCCCACCCCAAGGTGTGCAGCAGCCCTAGATCCCATCTAGGGTGGCGGACAAAGGAGGAGAGGGGGAGGCGCACCTGGGGTGGGCCTTAGGGCCCATCTGCCCTAGGGTTTGCCCCCTTCTTCTCTTGAGGCGCCTTGGGCCTTGGTGCGGGGCGCCCCAGCCCACCTAGGGGCTGGTCGCTTCCTACTATTGGCCCACGCAAGCCTCTGGGGCTGGTGGCCCCTCCCGGTGGACCCCCGGACCCTTCCGGTGGTCCCGGTACATTATCGGTGATGCCCGGAACACTTCCGGTGACCAAAACCTCACTTCCTATATATAAATCTTTACCTCCGGACCATTCCGGAACTCCTCGTGACGTCCGGGGTCTCATCCGGGACTCCGAACAACATTTGGTAACCACGTATATCTATTCCCTATGACCCTAGCATCATCGAACCTTAAGTGTGTAGACCCTACGGGTTCGGGAACCATGCAGACATGACCGAGACAACTTTCTGGCCAATAACCAACAGCGGGATCGGGATACCCATGTTGGCTCCCACATGTTCCACGATG
Source organism: Triticum timopheevii (assembly GCA_963921465.1). NCBI lineage: Eukaryota > Viridiplantae > Streptophyta > Magnoliopsida > Poales > Poaceae > Triticum > Triticum timopheevii. Next base: position 509,123,027 of record OY997268.1, on the reverse strand, counting down.
ATCTCATCGGATGAACCATGATGTCAAGGATTCAATCAATCCTGTACACAATTCCCTTTGTCTACCGGTATAGTACTTGCTCGAGATTCGATCGTCGGTATGCCGATACCTTGTTCAATCTCGTTACCGGCAAGTCTGTTTACTCGTTCCGTAACACATCATCCCGTGATCAACTCCTTGATCACATTGTGCACATTATGATGATGTCCTACCGAGTGGGCCCAGAGATACCTCTCCGTCACACGGAGTGACAAATCCCAGTCTCGATTCGTGCCAACCCAACAGACACTTTCGAAGATACCCGTAGTGCACCTTTATAGCCACCCAGTTACGTTGTGACGTTTGGTACACCCAAAGCATTCCTACGGTATCCGGGAGTTGCACAATCTCATGGTCTAAGGAAAAGATACTTGACATTTAGAAAATCTTTAGCATACGAACTACACGATCTTGTGCTAGGCTTAGGATTGGGTCTTGTCCATCACATCATTCTCCTAATGATGTGATCCCGTTATCAATGACATCCAATGTCCATGGTCAGGAAACCATGACCATCTGTTGATCAATGAGCTAGTCAACTAGAGGCTCACTAGGGACATGTTGTGGTCTATGTATTCACACATGTATTGCGGTTTCCGGTCAATACAATTATAGCATGAATAATAGACAATTATCATGAACAAGGAAATACAATAATAACCATTTTATTATTGCCTCTAGGGCATATTTCCAACAGTCTCCCACTTGCACTAGAGTCAATAATCTAGTTTACATCACTATGTGATTGTAATGAATCGACACCCATGGGGTTTGATCGTATCTCGCTTGTGAGAGAGGTTATTAGTCAACGGATGTGAACCTTTCAGATCCGTGTGTGTTCTGCAAATCTATATGTCATCTTGCAGCTACCACGCTCTATTTGGAACTATTCCAAATAACCGTTCTACTATACGAATCCGGTTTACTACTCAGAATAATCCGGATTAGTGTTAAAGTTTGCATCGGCGTAACCCTTTACGACGAACTCTTTTACCACCTCCATAATCGAGAAAATTCCTTAGTCCACTAGTTACCAAGGATAAGTTTGATCGATGTCCTGTGATCCATTCCTGGATCACTCTTGTACCCCTTGACTGACTCATGGCAAGGCACACTTCCAGTGCGGTACACAGCATAGCATACTATAGAGCCTACGCCTGAAGCATAGGGGACGACCTTCGTCCTTTCTCTCTCTTCTGTCATGGTCATGTCTTGAGTCTTACTCAATACTCACATCATATAACACAGCCAAGAACTCCTTCTTTGCTGATCTATTTTGAACTCCTTCAAAATCTTGTCACGATATGTATTCATTTGAAAGTACTATTAAGCGTTTTGATCTATCCTTATAGATCTTGATGCTCAATGTTCAAGTAGCTTAATCCAGGTTTTCCATTGAAAAACACTTTTCAAATAACCCTATATGCTTTCCAGAAATTCTACATCATTTCCGATCAACAATATGTCAACAACATATACTCATCAGAAATGCTATAGTGCTCCCACTCACTTCTTTGGAAATACAAGTTTCTCATAAACTTTGTATAAACCCAAAATCTTTGATCATCTCATCAAAGCGTATATTCCAACTCCGAGATGCTTACTCCAGTCCCTAGAAGGATTGCTGGAGCTTTGCACACTTGTTAGCATCTTTCAGGATTGACAAAACCTTCTGGTTGTATCACATACAACCTTTCCTCAAGAATATCGTCGAGGAAACAATGTTTTGACATCCTATGTGCAAGATTTAATAAAACATGCAGTAATTGCTAATATAATTCCAACAGACTCTTAGCATCGCTACGAATGAGAAAGTCTCATCGCAGTCAACTCCTTGAACTTGTAGGAAAACATCTTAACGACAAGTCGAGCTTTCTTAATGGTGATACTTACCATCATTGTCCGTCTTCCTTTTAAAATCCATCTGTACCCAACAGCCTTACGACCATCAAGTAGTTCTTCCAAAGTCTACACTTTGTTTTCATACATGGATCCTCCCTCGGATTTTATGGCCTCGAGCCATTTGTTAGAATCCGGGCCCACCATCGCTTCTCCATAGCTCGTAGGTTCATTGTTGTCTAGCAACATGACCTCCAAGACAGGATTACCGTACCACTCTGAAGCAGTACGCGTCCTTGTCGTCCTATGAGGTTTGGTAGTGACTTCATCCGAAGTTTCATGATCACTATCATCAACTTCCACTTCAATTGGTGTAGGTGCCACAGGAACAACTTCCTGTGCCCTGCTACACACTGGTTGAAGTGATGGTTCAATAACCTCATCAAGTCTCCACCATCCTCCCACTCAATTCTTCCGAGAGAAACTTTTCCTCGAGAAAGGACCCGTTTCTAGAAACAATCACTTTTGCTTCCGGATCTGAAATAGGAGGTATACCCAACTGTTTTTGGGCGTCTTATGAAGATGTATTTATCCGCTTTGGGTTCGAGCTTATCTGGCTGAAACCTTTTCACATAAGCGTCGCAGCCCCAAACTTTTAATAAACAACAGCTTAGGTTTCTCTAAACCATAGTTCATACGCTGTCATCTCAACAGAATTATGTGGTGCCCTATTTAAAGTGAATGTGGTTGTATCTAATGCTTGACCCGTAAATGATAGTGGTAATTCGATAAGAGACATCATGGCATGCACCATATCCAATAGGGTGCAGTTATGATGTTCGGACACACCATCACACTATGGTGTTCCAGGCGGTGTTAGTTGTGAAACAATTTCCACAATGTCTCAATTATGTACCAAACTCGTAACTCAGATATTCATCTCTATGATCACATCATAGACATTTTATCCTCTTGCCACGACGATCTTCAACTTCACTCTGAAATTACTTGAACCATTCAATAATTCAGACTTGTGTTTCATCAAGCAAATATACTCAGTATCTACTCAAATCATCTATGAAGTAAGAACATAACGATATCCACTGCGTGCCTCAGCACTCATTGGACTGCACACATCAAAATGTATTACTTCCAACAAGTTGCTTTCTTGTTCCATCTTACTGAAAACGAGGCTTTTCAGTCATCTTGCCCATGTGGTATGATTTGCATGTCTCAAGTGATTCAAAATCAAGTGAGTCCAAACGATCCATCTGCATGGAGTTTCTTCATGCATATATACCAATAGACATGGTTCACATGTCTCAAACTTTTCAAAAAACGAGTGAGTCCAAAGATGCATCAACATGGAGCTTCTTCATGCGTTTTATACCAATATGACTTACATGGCAGTGCCACAAGCTGGTGGTACTATCATTACTATCTTATATCTTTTGGCATGAACATGTGTATCACTACGATCGAGATTCAATAAACCATTCATTTTAGGTGTAAGACCATTGAAGGTATTATTCAAATAAAAAGAGTAACTATTATTCTCCTTAAATGAATGACTGTATTATGATAGACATAATCCAATCATGTCTATGCTCAACGCAAACACCAAATAACAATTATTTAGGTTTATCACCAATGTCGATGGTAGAGGGAGTATGCGATGCTTGATCTCATCAAGCTTGGAAACACTTCCAACACATATCGTCATCTCACCTTTAGCTAGTCTCCGTTTATTCCACAGCTTTTATTTCGAGTTACTAACACTTAGCAACCGAACCGGTATCTTAATACCCTGGTGCTACTAGGAGTACTAGTAAAGTACACATTTAATTCAATGTATATCCAATATACTTCTGTCAACCTTGCCAGCCTTCTCATCTACCAAGTATCTAGGGTAGTTCTGCTTCAGTGACCGTTCCCTCATTACAGAAGCACTTAGTCTCGGGTTTGGGTTCAACCCTAGGTTTCTTCACTGGTGCAGCAACTGATTTGCCGTTTCATGAAATACCCCTTCTTGCCCTTGCCCTTCTTGAAACTAGTGGTTTCACTAACCATCAACGATTGATGCTCCTTCTTGATTTCTACTTTTGCGGTGTCAAACATCGTGAATATTTCAAGGATCATCATATCTATTCCTGATATGTTATAGTTCATCATGAAGCTCTAGTAGCTTGGTGGCAATGTCTTTGGAGAAACATCACTATCTCATCTGGAAGATTAACTCCCACTCGATTCAAGTGATTGTTGTACCCAGACAATCTGAGTACAAGTTCAACGATTGAGCTTTTCTCCCTTAGTTTGTAGGCCAAGAAGCTCGTCGGAGGTCTTATACCTCTTGACGTGGGCACGAGCCTGAAATCCCAATTTCAGCTCTTGGAACATCTCATATGTTCTGCGACATTTCAAAAATGTCTTTGGTGCCTCAATTCTAAACCATTTAACATTACCCACTGAACTATCACGTAGTCATCAAAATGTGTATGTCAGATGTTCGCAACATCCATAAACGACGTTCGAGGTTCAACACACCGAGCGGTGCATTAAGAACATAAGCCTTCTACGCAGCAATGAGGACAATCCTCAGTTTACGGACCCAGTCCGCATAATTGCTACTATCAACTTTCAACTAAATTTTCTCTAGGAACATATCTAAAACAGTAGAACTAAAGCGCGAGCTACGACATAATTTGCAAAAACCTTTTGACTATGTTCAGGATAATTAATTTCATCTTATGAACTCCCACTCAGATAGACATCCCTATAGTCATCTAAGTGATACATGATCCGAGTCAACTAGGCCGTGTCCGATCATCACGTGAGACGGACTAGTCATCATTGGTGAACATCTTCATGTTGATCGTATCCACTATACGACTCATGTTCGACCTATCGGTCTCTTGTGTTCCGAGGCCATGTCTGTACATGCTAGGCTCGTCAAGTCAACCTAAGTGTTTCGCGTGTGTAAATCTGTCTTACACCCGTTGTATGTGAACGTTAGAATCTATCACACCCGATCATCACGTGGTGCTTCGAAATAACGAACTTTCACAACGGTGCACAGTTAGGGGGAACACTTTCTTGAAATTATTATGAGGGATCATCTTATTTACTATCGTCGTTCTAAGCAAATAAGATGCATAAACATGATAAACATCACATGCAATCAAAAAGTGACATGATATGGCCAATATCATTTTGCTCCTTCTGATCTCCATCTTCGGGGCTCCATGATCATCATCATCACCGGCATGACACAATGATCTCCATCATCATGATCTCCATCATCGTGTCTCCATGAAGTTGTCTCGCCAACTAGTACTTCCACTACTATGGCTAACGGTTTATCAATGAAGTAAAGTAATTACATGGCGTTATTCAGTGACACGCAGGTCATACAATAAATAAAGACAACTCCTATGGCTCCTACCGGTTGTCATACTAATCGACATGCAAGTCGTGATTCCTATTACAAGAACATGATCAATCTCATACATCACATATCATTCATCACATTATTTTGGCCATATCACATCACATAACATACCCTGCAAAAACAAGTTAGACGTCCACTAATTGTTGTTTGCATGTTTTACATGGCTGCTATGGGTTTCTAGCAAGAACTTTTCTTACCTAGGAAAAAGCCACAACGTGATATGCCAATTGCTATTTACCCTTCATAAGGACCCTTTTCATCGAATCCGATCCGACTAAAGTGGGAGAGATTGGCACCCGCTAGCCACCTTATGCAACAAGTGCATGTCAGTCGGGGGAACCTGTCTCACGTAAGTGTACGTGTAAGGTCGGTCCGGGCCGCTCCATCCCACGATGCCGCCGAATCAAGATAAGACTAGTAACGGCAAGTAAATTGATAAAATCGACGCCCACAACAACTTGTGTTCTACTCGTGATGCCACTGTTGCATAGACCTAGCTCATGATGCCACTGTTGGGGAACGTAGCAGAAATTCAAAATTTTCTACGCATCACCAAGATCAATCTATGGAGTAATCTAGCAACGAGGGGAAGGGGAGTGCATCTACATACCCTTGTAGATCGCTAAGCGGAAGCGTTACAAGAACGCGGATGAAGGAGTCGTACTCGTAGCGATTCAGATCGCGGTTGATTCCGATCTAAGCGCTGAACAATGGTGCCTCCGCATTCAACACACGTGCAGCCCGGTGACGTCTCCCAGGCCTTGATCCAGCAAGGAGAGAGGGAGAGGTTGGGGAAGACTCCGTCCAGCAGCAGCACAACGGCATGGTGGTGATGGAGGAGCGTGGCACTCCAGCAGGGCTTCGCCAAGCACTGCGAGAGATGAGGAGGGAGAAAGGTAGGGCTGCGCTTTGGAGAGAATAACTCATGCATTGGGCAGCCCCTAGACCTCAACTATATATAGGGGGAGGGAGGGGGCTGCGCCCCCTCTAGGGTTCCCACCCCAAGGGGTGCGGCAGCCCCTAGATCCCATCTAGGGTGGCGGCCAAAGGGGGAGAGGGGGAGGCGCACCTGGGGTGGGCCTTAGGGCCCATCTGCCCTAGGGTTTGCCCCGTTCTTCTCTTGAGGCACCTTGGGCCTTGGTGGGGGGGTGCCCCAGCCCACCTAGGGGCTGGTCCCTTCCCACTATTGGCCCACGCAAGCCTCTGGGACTGGTGGCCCCTCCCGGTGAACCCCCGGACCCTTCTGGTGGTCCCGGTACATTACCGGTGATGCCCGGAACACTTCCGGTGACCAAAACCTCACTTCCTATATATAAATCTTTACCTCCGGACCATTCCGGAACTCCTCGGGACGTCCGGGATCTCATCCGGGACTCCGAACAACATTCGGTAACCACGTATATCTATTCCCTATGACCCTAGTGTCATCGTGTGTAGACTCTACGGGTTCGGGAACCATGCAGACATGACCGAGACAACTTTTTGGCAAATAACCAACAGCAGGATCTGGATACCCATGTTGGCTCCCACATGTTCCACGATGATCTCATCGGATGAACCACGATGTCAAGGATTCAATCAATCCCGTATACAATTCCCTTTGTCTACCGGTATAGTACTTGCCCGAGATTCGATCGTCGGTATGCCGATACCTTGTTCAATCTCATTACCGGCAAGTCTCTTTACTTGTTCCGTAACACATCATCCCGTGATCAACTCCTTGATCACATTGTGCACATTATGATGATGTCCTACCGAGTGGGCCCAGAGATACCTCTCCGTCTCACGGAGTGACAAATTCCAGTCTCGATTCGTGCCAACCCAACAAACACTTTCGGAGATACCCGTAGTGCACCTTTATAGCCACCCAGTTACGTTGTGATGTTTGGTACACCCAAAGCATTCCTACGGTATTCGGGAGTTGCACAATCTCATGGTCTAAGGAAAAGATACTTGACATTTAGAAAAGCTTTAGCATACGAACTACACGATCTTGTGCTAGGCTTAGGATTGGGTCTTGTCCATCATATCATTCTCCTAATGATGTGATCCCGTTATCAATGACATCCAATGTCCATGGTCAGGAAACCATGACCATCTGTTGATCAATGAGCTAGTCAACTAGAGGCTCACTAGGGACATGTTGTGGTCTATGTATTCACACATGTATTGCGGTTTCCGGTCAATACAATTATAGCATGAATAATAGACAATTATCATGAACAAGGAAATACAATAATAACCATTTTATTATTGCCTCTAGGGCATATTTCCAACAATAGTTTATCATGAAGTTCTAGTAGCTTGGTGATAGTGACTAGAGAAGTTTGTATGTCCGTCTACAAAAGTACGGGCTCTTTTGTACCCCTTACTTGTGCACGAGCAGTTGTAGCCATGCCTGTGGCCGGGCCCGGCAGGGCAGCAGAAGACAAAACACGAAGACTACCAAGACAGATACTCGAAGCACAAGGAGCAGAGGGCGAGCTGGACCTCCCTCAGTAACACCCTTGTCGGGGCATCCTGCGCAACACCAGCAAGCCCATCACCCTTGAGGCCGAGAGCTCTGACACCATCGACAACGTTAAGACCAAGATCTGAGAATGCATGCTTGGTAAGCATATAGATCCTCATAAAGATTGACAGCCCACGGGTCCACGTGGGACCAAAAGACGAAGACCCCCGGCAAGACCCTTGCCGGGGACGACTCCAAGGCCCCCCGCAAGCGTTGCCCTGGACGATCGCTGGGCCGTGGCTAGACCCGTGCCCGGCAAGGGCTCGCCACCTCACCACCACTCCAGTGCGACGATCGGGGTGCCAACTAAGCAGCCGCCTGTGTGGCGGCATGCAGATCTTCGTGGAAGCTTTACCATTGCACTAACACAGCAGCTAGTTAGCCAGCATGGCACCGCATGCCTCGTCAGCCTAGACGCGTGTCGAAGCAAGGAAGAGTGGCAATAGACAAGATGGCTTCTGTTGCCGTCCCCAATAAAGGAAGAGGGCACATAGGCAGCATATTAAATGTGTTTTTCCTGTGGTGCCGAGCGATAAGCTCGTACACCGTAGCTTGCCACCTCCTGTGTGCCACTGTGGCAACCCCTTTACGTATAAAAGGAGGCCCAAAGCATACAAAGAGAGGATCTGGACTTTTGGACTGTGCACGCATCGTAGCTAGTTGAAAAGCTCAAGAACACATATATCCAGACAAGGAGGACTAGGGTATTACGCATCTTTGCGGCCGAACCTGGGTAAAAACCCTGTGTGCTAATAGCTCAACCTGCTCTTCGTGCAGCTAATCCCCCGCCGAACGTAGAAGGGATCCTTGTGACCCCATAGGTGTCCGTTTCCCCCGACATCTTTGGTGCGCCAGGTAGGGGTGCATTAGTTGTGAGAATCTGGTCTGTTAGTTAGTACAGTAGTCTCTTCATCGCCATGGCACCGAAGAAGAAGACGATCGCAGTGATCGGCCCGTCAGTGGCCGCTCTGCCCGTGCCTGCGCGAACGGGCGACGCGGCAGACGCTAGTGACAAAGGAGATCAAGACCGTCCGTGCCACCCAGACGTGAGAAGCCAGGTGAGCGGCATCGTCCGCAGCGGCGACGGTGGTCCGCACGTTGCCTCGCCCATGGATGGAGCTGCGCTACGTGCGGGTGGCGCGGGGACCTCTAAGGGCAGGAAGACGACCCCGCTAGCACACGTGACGCAGTCCTCTCAGATCGTGCGCGACGAACAGCGCCACGATGTTGAAGACCCCAACGCCGCCACGGCAAAAGCACTCAGCGTCACTCTCAGGACGCGCGGGGCCGACATGCATGCCATGATGCTGGCAAAAAAGGCGTGCGGCCGCGGAATCGTGTTGGGACTCCTTCTAATGTAGTTAGAAGTCCGAGTTCCTCCCATTCCTTGCACGTGTCACTGCCACCCTCACGAGCAGAAGCATTGGTGCGAGCGCAGCTACTCCTCGACTTTCCTCCTGCTCTGGAGAAGCAAGAAGAGTGGAGGGCTGCCATCCAAAGCCTTATCAGCCATGCTAACAGGGCCGGTCACCAGGAAGCAAGTCCCTCGCGGCACCGGGCCATCGAGCCGGCGCGCATTGACAGTGGAAGGGTCGGAGGCGCCCCGACCATGGTGCACTCCCCTTCACCACGGTCGGCCTGTCGGGTTGACACCCGTGATAACGTGTCCACGGCGTCGTCAGATCTACGAACGCGCCGTGACCAACATCAAGTTCTTCGAGAGCGCCTCAAGGAAGACGCACGGACTACTATCGAGCGGCGACGGGAGGCACGTCACCAATCTGATAGGCGTGCTGGGCCTACTACGTACAAGCCTGCACCGGGAGACGCTGGCGACTTGCCCTATGCAATAACCTGTCCAGCGTTCACCCAAGAGGTGCGGCAGTTCCAGTGTCCCAACACCTGTGTGTTCAAACCGGAGGTCCCGGAGAAGTATGACGGCAAGACCCATCCGTCCGAGTTCCTGAGTGTTTACACCATTGAGATGCAAGCTGCCGGAGCACGAGACGACAAGGTACTCGCCAACTATTTCCCGTTGGCACTCAAGCCCAACATCAGGTCATGGTTGATGCATTTGCCGATAGACTCCTATCCTCTTGGTCCGATCTGTGCCACGAGTTTGTTGGTGCCTTCACGAGCGGCCACGTAGCTCCTGGCAAGGCAAGCGCTTTGCATGTGATCCCTCAAAGGGACGACGAATGCTTGCGCAAGTACATACAGAGATTCAACCGTGTGCAGTACAACATCCCCGATGTTCATCGCGCCACTGTCATCAACGCGTTCCATCAGAACATGCACAATCGTAAGATGCGTGAAGATCTAGCGATGAACAAGGTTGCATATGTTGCCGAACTGTATGTTCTGGCTGACAGATGTGCCTGACCAAGGAAGGAAGAAAGTACCCCGGCGAGGATGCAGACGTGGGAAATGTGAAGACGAAGACGCTGCCACCCCGGCAAACAAGGGTCGACGATGCAACAGGAAACAAAAGGGCAAGACTGTGCTTATTGTCAAGGAATCCGGTGACCCCGGTGCTGCCAAGAAGGCCAAGGTTGACGACCCCGACAAGGAGATTGCTAGGTGCAACACCTGCCGGGCCTTGGTGGCTGCCGGCAAGTCAGAGGGCTCTGAAAAGTAGTACTGCAAGATTCACCGTACCAAGGGCCACGACCTCTAGAACTGCCGCTAAGTGGAGCTGCTGATGGAGAAGTAAAGGGCTAAGTATGAGAGACAATACAAGGAGAAGGGCCAAGGAGGCGCTGAAGGATCCGGTAAGAAGCGCGACAGCCGAGATGGACACGGTGACAAGGAAAGGCAACAAGAGAGGCCTGCTCGAGGCTGCGACAAGAAAGAGGATGATGATGATCATGATGATGATGATGAATCCGCCGAGCATGAGTTTTATAAGGCGACAGAGGTCATGTGTGTTGACAGAGGTGCCTCGTTGCATTCCTCCTACTGCCAACTAAAACAGTGGGCACGTTAGATTAATGCAACAAAATCGATGGTCGACACCCAGAAGCTGCTAAGGTGGTCCCACACGCCTATCATTTTCGATGCCGAGGATCACCCTGATTGCACAACCACGGCCGAGTGTTTACCGTTGTTGGTATCCCCAACAATATGCAACCTCAAGGTGACGAAGATGTTAGTTGACGGTGGGGTCAGCCTGAACTTGATCTCGGCCAACGTGATCAAGAAGCTGCAGATCCTTGATGAATATCTTGAGGAAACGGTTATGTTCCAAGGGATCAATCCAGGGAGGAGCCAGCCCAAGGGAAAGGTCACACTACCAGTCACGTTCGATGGTGACCTTAACTACAGGACAAAGAGAATCATTTTCGATGTTGCCGAGTGAAGGAAATATTCCCTAGAGGCAATAATAAAGTTATTATTTATTTCCGTATTTCATGATAAATGTTTATTATTCATGCTAGAATTGTATTAACCGGAAACTTAGTACATGTGTGAATATATAGACAAAATATATTGTCCCTAGTATGCCTCTACTTGACTAGCTCGTTAATCAAAGATGGTTATGTTTCCTAACCATAGACATGTGTTGTCATTTGATGAACGGGATCACATCATTAGGAGAATGATGTGATGGACATGACCCATCTGTTAGCTTAGCATTATGATCATTACAGTTTCATTGCTACTGCTCTCTTCATGACTTATACATGTGCCTCAGACTATGAGATTATGCAACTCCCGAATACCGGAGGAACACTTTGTGTGCTATCAAACGTCACAATGTAAATGAGTGATTATAAAGGTACTCTACACGTGTCTCCGAAGGTGTTTGTTGGGTTGGCATATATCAAGATTAGGATTTGTCACTCCATGTTTTGGAGAGGTATCTCTGGGCCCTCTCAGTAATGCTCATCACTATAAGCCTTCCAAGCAATGTGACTAATGAGTTAGTTGCGGGATGAAGTATTACGAAAAGAGTAAAGAGACTTGCCAGTCACGATATTGAACTAGGTATGATGATACCGACGATCGAATCTCGGGCAAGTAACATACCAATGACAAAGGGAACAACATATATTGTTATGCAGTTTGACCGATAAAGATCTTCGTAGAATATGTAGGAACCAATATGAGCATCTAGGTTCCGCTATTGGTTATTGACCAGAGATGTGTCTCGGTCATGTCTACATAGTTCTCAAACCCGTAGGGTCCGCACGCTTAATGTTTGATGACGATTTGTATTATGAGCATTGTTGAGGAAATCGTTAACTGGTAGCTGCTCTGTTGGCTGGTGAGTAGGGGATTAATCGACTAATCGACAAGTTAATTGACCATTTAATCAATTAATCAGACGACTTATCGGTTTATAGGCTACTCGGTAACCCTATGAGTAGGGATTAATCGGCAAGTTAACTGGTTAATCGGATGAATTCTTGAATAGGGATTATGAGTTATGTGTTTTGATGACCGAATTTGTTCGGAGTCCCAGATGAGATCACGGACATGACGAGGAGTCTAGAAATGGTCGAGACATAAAGGTTCATATATTGGAAGGCTACATTCGAACACCAGCATGATTCGGGTCATTTCGGAGTACCGGGGGTTACCGGACCCCCCCCCCCCCTGGGAAGTTATTGGGCCTCATGGGCCTAGTGGTGGAAGAGAGGAGACAGGCCAAGGAGTGGCACGGTCCCCCCTAGCCCCAAACCAAATTGGACCCCCTTTTCCTTCTCTCCTCCCCCTCCTTCCCTCCTTCTCCTACTAGGAATAGGAAAGAGGAGGGAATCCTACTTGGACTGGGGAGTCCTAATAGGATTCCCCACACCTGGCGCACCCCCTTGGGCCGGCCACCTCTTCCCTCCCTTCTTTATATACATGGCTAGGGGGCACCCCATAAACACATAAGTTGATCTTTTAGCCGTGTGCAGTGCCTCCTCGACAGTTACACACCTCGATCATACTGTTGCGGAGCTTAGGAGAAGCCCTGCGCCGGTAGCATTATCATCACCGTCGCCACGCCGTCGTGCTGACAGAACTCACCCTCGGCCTCAACTGGATCAAGAGTACGAGGGACGTCATCAGGCTGAACGTGTGCTGAACGCGAAGGTTCCCTATGTTCGGTACTTGATCAGTTGGATCGTGAAGAAGTTCGACTACATCAACCGCGTTACTAAACGCTTCCGCTTTCGGTCTACGAGGGTGCGTGGACACACTCTCCCCTCTTGTTGCTATGCATCTCCTAGATAGATCTTGCGTGATCCTAGGATTTGTTTTTGAAATTACCGCGTCCCCCAACAGTGGCATCTGAGCCAGGTCTATGTGTAGACGTTATATGCATGAGTAGAACACAAGTGAGTTGTGGGTGATAATAGTCATACTGCTTACCACCAACGTCTTACTTTGATTCGGCGGTATTATTGGATGAATCGGCACGGACCGACATTAGATGACCACGTTCATGAGACTGGTATTGTTGCACAAAGGTGGCTGGCAGGTGTCTATTTCTCCAACTTTAGTTGAATTGAGTTTGACTACGGCCGGTCCTTGCGAAGGTTAAAACAACACACTTGATGAAAAATCATTGTGGTTTTGATGCGTAGGTAAGAACTGTTCTTGCTAGAAGCCCGTAGTAGCCATGTAAAACTTGCAACAACAAAGTAGAGGTCGCCTAACTTGTTTTTGCAGGGCTTGCTGTGATGTGGTATGTTGAAGGCATGATGTGATATAAATTGTTGTATGAGATGATCATGTTTTGTAACAAAGTTATCGCCAACTGGCAGGAGCCATATGGTTGTCGCTTTATTGTATGCAATGCAAATGCCATGTAATTGTTTTACTTTATCACTAAGCGGTAGCGATAGTCGTAGTAACAATAGTTGGCGAGATGACAATGATGCTACGATGGAGATCAAGGTGTCACGCCGGTGACGATGGATATCATGACGATGCTTCGGTGATAGAGATCATGAGCACAAGATGATGATGGCCATATCATGTCACATATTTTGATTGCATGTGATGTTTATCTTTTATGCATCTTATTTTGCTTAGTACGGCAGTAGCATTATAAGATGATCCCTTACTAAATTTCAAGGTATAAGTTTTCTCCCTGAGTATGCACCATTGCGACAGTTCGTTGTGACGAGACACCACGTGATGATCGGGTGTGATAAGCTCTACATTCACATACAATGGGTGCAAGCCAGTTTTGCACACGTAGAATACTCGGGTTAAACTTGACGAGCCTAGCATATGGAGATATGGCCTCAGAACACTGAAGACCGAATGGTTGAGCATGAATCATATAGTAGATATGATCAGCATAGTGATGTTCACCATTGAAAACTACTCCATCTCACGTGATGGTCGGACATGGTTTAGTTGATTTGGACCGCGTGATCATTTAGATGACTAGAGGGGTGTCTATCTAAGTGGGAGTTCTTAAGTAATATGATTAATTGAACTTTAATTTATCATGAACTTAGTCCTGATAGTATTTTGCAAATTATGTTATAGATCAATAGCTCGCGTTATAGCTTCCCTATGTTTTCTATGTTCCTAGAGAAAACTAAGTCGAAAGATGATAGTAGCAATGATGCAGACTGGGTCCGTGATCTGATGTGTATCCTCAGTGCTGCACATAAGAATTATGTCCTTGATGCACCGCTAGGTGATAGACCTATTGTAGGAGCAGATGCAGACATTATGAATGTTGGGTAGCTCAATATGATGACTACTTGATAGTTTAGTGCACCATGCTTTACGGCTTAGAACCGGGGCTTCAAAACGTTTTTGAAACGTCACGGAGCATATGAGATGTTCCAAGATCTGAAATTGGTATTTCAGACTCATGCCCGTGTCAAGAGGTATGAGACCTCTGACAAGTACTTTGCCTAAAAGATGGAGGAGAATTGCTCAACTAGTGAGCATGTGCTCAGAATGTCTGGGTACTACAATCACTTGAATCAACTAGTGATTGACAGAGTTCTCTAGTCACCATCACCAAGTTACTGGAACTTTGTGATGAACTATAGTGTGCAAGGGATGACGAAAACGATCCCCGAGCTCTTCGTGATGCTGAAATCAACGAAGGTAGAAATCAAGAAAGAGCAACAAGTGTTGATGATTAAACAAGACCGCTAGTTTCAATAAAAGGTCAAAGGGAAAGAAAGGGAACTTTAAGAAGAATGTCAAGCAAGTTGTCACTCTCGTGAAGAAGCCCAAAGCTGGACCTAAGCCTGAAACTGGGTGCTTCCACTGCAAAAGAAATGGTCACTAGAAGCGGAACTGCCCCAAATATTTGGTGGATAAGAAGGATGGCAAAGTGAACAAAAGTGTATTTGATATACATGTTATTGATGTGTACGTTACTAGTGCTTGTAGTAACCCCATGTGTATTTGATACTTGTTCGGTTGCTAAGATTAGTAACTCGAAACATGAGTTGCAGAATAAATAGAGACTAGTTGAGGATGAAGTGACGATGTGTGTTGGAAGTGGTTCCAAGATTGATATGATCATCATCGCACATACTTTCGGGATTAGTGTTGAACCTAAATAAATGTTAATGGGTGTTTGCGTTGAGCATGAATATAATTAGATCATATTTATTGCAATACGGTTATTCATTTAAGACAGAAAATAATTGTTATTATGTTTACATGAATAAAACCTTATATGGTCATACATCCAATGTTTATGGTTTATTGAATCTCGATCGTGATAATACACATATTCATAATATTGCTGCCAAAAGATGCAAAGTTGATAATGATAGTGCAACTTATTTGTGGCACTGCTGTTTGGGTCATATCGGTGTAAAGCGCATGAAGAAACTCCACAAAGATGGACTTTTGGAATCACTTGATTATGGATCATTTGATACTTGCGAACCGTGCCTCATGGGCAAGATGACTAAAACTCCGTTCTCCGGAACAATGGAACAAGCTACCGACCTATTGGAAATAATACATACTGATGTATGCGATCCAATGAGTGTTGAGGCTCGTGGCGAGTATCATTATTTTCTTACCTTCACAGATGATTTGAGCAAATATGGGTATATCTACTTAATGAAGCATAAGTCTGAAACATTTGAAAATTTCAAAGAATTTCAGAGTGAAGTGGAAAATCCTCGTAACAAGAAAATAAAGTTTCTACGATCTGATCATGGAGGAGAATATTTGAGTTACGAGTTTGGCCTTCATTTAAAACAACGTGGTATAGTTTCACGGCTAACGCCACCTGGAACACCACAGCGTAATGGTGTGTCCGAACGTCGTAACCACACTTTATTGGGTATGGTGCGATCTATGATGTCTCTTACCGATTTACCACTATTGTTTCCGGGTTATGCATTAGAGAAAACTGCATTCACGTTAAACAGGGGACCATCGAAATCCATTGAGACGACGCCTTATGAACTGTGGTTTGGCAAGAAACCAAAGTTGTCGTTTCTTAAAGTTTTGGGCTGCGATGCTTATGTGAAAAAGCTTCAACATGATAAGTTTGAACCCAGATCGGAGAAATGTATCTTCATAGGATACCCAAAAGAAACTATTGGGTACACCTTCTATCACAGATCCAAAGGAAAGATATTCGTTGCTAAGAATGGATCCTTTCTAGAGAAGGAGTTTTCTCTCAAAAGAAGTGAGTGGGAGGAAAGTAGAACTTGATGAGGTAATTGTACCTTCTCCCGAATTGGAAAGTAGTTCATCATAGAAATCAGTTCCAGTGATTCCTACACCAATTAGTGAGGAAGCTAATGATGATGATCATGAAACTTCAGATCAAGTTACTACCAAACCTCGTAGGTCAACCAGAATACGATCCGCACCAGAGTGGTACAGTAATCCAATTCTAGAAGTCATTTTACTAGACCATGATGAACCTACAAACTATGAGGAAGCGATGATGAGCCCAGAATTCACGAAATGGCTTGAGGCCATTAAATCTGAGATGAGATCCATGTATGAGGACAAAGTGTGGACTTTGGTGGACTTGCCCGATGATCGGCAAGCCATTAAGAATAAATGGATATCCAAGAGGAAGACGGACGCTGATAATAGTGTTACTATCTACAAAGGTTGACTTGTCGCAAAAGGTTTTCGACAAGTTCAAGGAGTTGACTGCGATGAGACTTTCTCACCCGTAGCGATGCTTAAGTCTGTCTGAATCATGTTAGCAATTGCCGCATTTCATGATTATGAAATTTGGTAGATGGATGTCAAAACTACATTCCTGAATGGATGTCTAGAAGAAGAGTTGTATATGATACAACTAGAAGGTTTTGTCGATCCAAAGGGTGCTAACAAAGTGTGCAAGCTCCAACGATCCATCTATGGACTGGTGCAAGCATCTCGGAGTTGGAATATACTCTTTGATGAGTTGATCAAAGCATACAGTTTTATACAGACTTGCGATGAAGCCTGTGTTTACAAGAAAGTGAGTGGGAGCACTACAACCTTTCTGACAAGTATATGTGAATGACATATTGTTGATCGAAAATTATGTAGAATTTTCTGGAAAGCATAAAGGAGTGTTTTAAAGGAGATTTTCAAAGAAAGATCTCAGTGAAGCTGCTTACATATTGGGCATCAAGATCTATAGAGATAGATCAAGACGCTTAATAAGATTTTTTCAATGAGTACATACCTTGACAAGATTTTTAAAGAGTTCAAAATAGATCAGTCAAAGAAGGAGTTCTTGCTTGTATTACAAGGTGTAAAGTTGAGTAAGACTCAAAGCCTGACCACGGCAGAAGATAGAAAGAGATTGAAAGTCATTCCCTATGCCTCAGTCATAGGTTCTATAAAGTATGCTATGTTGTGTACCAGACCTATTGTGTACCTTGCCATGGTTTTGGCAAGGGGGTACAATAGTGATCTAGGAGTAGATCACTGGAGAGCGGTCAAAATTATCCTTAGTGAGGACTAAGGAAATGTTGCTCGGTGATGGGGGTGATAAAGAGTTCGTCGTAAAGAGTTACATTGATGCAAGCTTTTACACCAATCCAGATGACTCTAAGTCTCAATCTGGATACATATTGAAAGTGGGAGCAACTAGCTAGAGTTGCTCTATGCAGAGCATTGTAGACATATAATATTTTGCAAAATACATACAACTCAGAATGTGATAGACCCGTTGACTAAACTTCTCTCATAAGCAAAACATGATCACACCTTAGAGCTCTTTGGGTGTTAATCACATATCGATGTGAACTAGATTATTGACTATAGTGAACCCTTTGGGTGTTGGTCACATGGTGATGTGAACTATGGGTGTTAATCACATACATATGTGAACTATTGGTGTTAAATCACATGGCGATGTGAACTAGATTATTGACTCTAGTGCAAGTGGGAGACCGAAGGAAATATGCCCTAGAGGCAATAATAAAGTTATTATTTATTTCCTCATTTCATGATAAATGTTTATTATTCATGGTAGAATTGTATTAACCGGAAACTTAGTACATGTGTGAATACATAGACAAAACATATTGTCCCTAGTATGCCTCTACTTGACTAGCTCGTTAATCAAAGATGGTTATGTTTCCTAACCATAGAGATGTGTTGTCATTTGATGAACGAGATCACATCACTAGGAGAATGATGTGATGGACATGACCCATCCGTTAGCTTAGCATTATGATCCTTACAGCTTCATTGCTACTGCTCTCTTCATGACTTATACATGTTCCTCAAACTATGAGATTATGCAACTCTCGAATACCAGAGGAACACTTTGTGTGCTATCAAACGTCACAACGTAAATAGGTGATTATAAAGGTACTATACACGTGTCTCTGAAGATGTTTGTTGGGTTGGCATAGATCAAGATTAGGATTTGTCACTCCATGTTTTGGAGAGGTATCTCTGGGCCCTCTCGGTAATGCTCATCACTATAAGCCTTCCTAGCAATGTGACTAATGAGTTAGTTGCGGGATGAAGTATTACGAAAAGAGTAAAGAGACTTGCCAGTCACAATACTGAACTAGGTATGATGATACCGACGATTGAATCTTGGGCAAGTAACATACCAATGACAAAGGGAACAACGTATGTTGTTATGCGGTTTGACCGATAAAGACCTTCGTAGAATATGTAGGAACCAATATGAGCATCCAGGTTCCGCTATTGGTTATGGACAAGAGATGTGTCTTGGTCATGTCTACATAGTTCTCGAACCCGTAGGGTCCGCACGCTTAACATTTGATGACGATTTGTATTATGAGTTATGTGTTTTGATGACCGAAGTTTGTTCGGAGTCCCGGATGAGATCACGGACATGACGAGGAGTCTCGAAATGGTCGAGAAATAAAGATTCATATATTGGAAGGCTACATTCGGAGACCAGAATGGTTCGGGTCGTTTTGGAGTACCGGGGGTTACCGGAATCCCCCCCGAGAAGTTATTGGGCCTCATGGGCCTAGTGGTGGAAGAGAGGAGGCATGCCAAGGAGTGGCGCGCGCTGTCGGTGTCAAAACCGGCGGATCTCAGGTAGGGGGTCCCGAATTGTGCGTCTGAGGCTAATGGTAACAGGAGGCGGGGGACACGATGTTTACCCAGGTTCGGGCCCTCCCTATGGAGGTAATACCCTACTTCCTGCTTGATTGATCTTGATGATATGAGTACTACAAGAGTTGATCTACCACGAGATCGATGAGGCTAACCCTAGAAGCTAGCCTATGATTATGATTTTTCTTGTTAGTCCTACGGACTAAACCCTCCGGTTTATATATACACCGGAGGGGGCTAGGGTTACACAAAGTCGGTTACAGAGAAGGAAATCTAATATCCGAATCGCCAAGCTTGCCTTCCATGCAAAGGAGAGTCCCATCCGGACATGGGACGAAGTCTTCTATCTTGTATCTTCATAGTCCAACAGTCCGGCCAAAGTATATAGTCCGGCTGTCCGAGGACCCCTTAATCCAGGACTCCCTCACTAGCCCCTGAACCGGGCTTCAATGACGATTGAGTTTGGCGCGCAGATTGTCTTCGGCATTGCAAGGTGGGTTCCTTCTCCGAATACTCCAAAGTAGATTTCGAACACAAGAATCGTGTCTGGCTCTACAAAAACAAATTCCACATACCACCGTAGAGAGTATAATATTTCACGGATCTAATCTGCCAACAGTTTATTCATAGCGTGACATTACACTACGGCCCGATTACTATTCGAACCGTTCTATCAGCCCGCCGCAATGAGGCGGTTTCATTGGCACATCTTGTCGAAGCAGAGATCGTGTCCCCTTATCATGGGATTCTCATCAATACGGGTGTGGGTACCCCAACCGTGCCAACACTTGGGGAATAAGAGAGTCTTAGGGAATGTGGGGAGGTGCATGATCTGCCTTTATAAAGGGATAAGGATTCCTCTTCTTTCACCCACGCCTTCTCTTTCCTCTACTTATCCTTCCTCTCGAGCTCCAACACCCAAACATTCGCCTTCTCCGCCCACTAGAGCACTCTGAAAATGTCCGGATCCGGAGCTGGAGGCAAGTGGATGGCCTCCACTGTCCAGGAGAAGGATATCAAGGAACTTCGGGAGGCCGGGTATCTGGCTAAGAAGACCGCGCATCGTCTTCCGACAGCGGGACAAATCATTCCTACCCCGGAACCCCACGAGAGGGTCGTGTTCCTCCCTCACTTTGTCCGCGGGTTGGGGTTTCCCCTCCACCCATTCGTCCGCGGCGTCATGTACTATTATGGGATCGATTTCCATGATCTATCCCCTAATTCCTTCCTCAACATCTTGACGTTTATCGTCGTGTGCGAGGGCTTCCTCTGCATCTCTCCACACTTCAGGTTATGGCTGAAGATTTTCAACGTGAAGCCCAAGGTAGCGAGCGGCAAGCACGCCGAGTGCGGAGGAGCCATGGTGAGCAAGATGCCCAACGTCTCATGGCCATCAGGTACATTTAATGATTCCGTCAAAGGGTGGCAGCAACAATGGGTTTACATCACTGAGCCACACGGCGCCAAATGGGCCGCGACTCCTGGATTTCGATCCGGAGCCCTGTTGCGGCTTACGTCCTGGCCCAAGAAGGGCCTAGACTGGTCTTCGTCAGAAGAACTGGCAGTGCTCCAGGCGCGTGTCAGGGGCATGGGAGATAAGAACATTAAACTTGTCAATGTGCTCCAAGTGATGTTGGTTCGCCGGATTCTCCCGTGCCAACGCAGGGCTTGCAATTTATGGGAATTTGATCCAGCTGAGCACCAGACCCTGACGAAGCTCTTCGGCTCAACGCATGAAGACATCTAGAAGGTGCTCTTCAAGTCCGGCAAATCGTGGCCGGACTCGGCCGAGGACCATGGGTACAAACTGTCCCGTCCTGCAAGTTCGGTAAGTTTTTGGATATTTAACCGAATGTACGCTTTAGCCGCGTATTTCAAAGAAGATGCTTAACACATTTTTTGATAATTTTCCCAGGGCTGGACGAAGAAGGCGGAGCGGATCTACTGTCTGGCCCCGCTGCCAGTAGAACAAGCCAGCCCACTCTTAACGAAGATGCTAGTCCCGGCGCCTTACAAGGTGCCTAAGAAGAAAGCTGAGAAGAAAACTGAAGAGACCAGGGGCGGCCTTCGTCACAGGGGTGTCTCAGACAAAATGTCTGAAGACTCAGAGGCCCATTCTTCCTCTGAAGAGGACGAGGAAAAGGAGGAAAGCCAACCCCCCCCCCCCAGCGAAGGGGAGAAAGAAAAGGACGGCCTCCATACACTTGGAGGCCAAGTCATCTAAGAGGGGGGAAATCTCCTCCGTAGACGATTCCACCACCGCCACCGATAGCAGCCTGGAATGGGATCCCAGGGTCTAGCCCCTGGTTAAATCATGAGTACCCAGAATCCGAATACATCAACATATCTAGACTCATTATCACTCAATGTTAATCGTGTTGAGCCACACATATTGTAGCCCAGCCAAGTCCCGTGCCGAGCAGTCCTCCTCAGAGGATTCACTAGGTTCGGACGCGATGGACAGCAGAACTCCCCCGACGGCCACGTCCCCCAAACATGTAGACGACGCCGAAGTGTCGTCCCTAATGGGCCCAGGCCAAGGAGGGGCTGGGAAGACCACTCGAGCGGCGCCAACGGGCCAAATCCCGGCGGCCGTCCACATTGGAGAGGGGACCGCCGCGGGCACTGTCGGCGGGGGTCGACTCAAACTCGACTCCCAGCCGGACACGGTGCCGGAGACCGTCAAGGCTCCGGAATCAGGCAAGAAACCTTCTTTGACAGAAGGGGGTGTGTCTGTTCCACCAGCGACCTCTGTCCATCCATAGGTGCCAGATGCTTTGCTGGCAGCGTTAAATAACGCTTCCATCATTGAAGAACACCGCGCCCTGATGGGTGTGGTGATTGAGAAGATTTGGTCCGCGCAAAGCGGGCTGACTGAAGCCTGCACCAACCTTTTAATAGGCTTTGAGGTAAGTAATGAGGCTCGAAGAGTGTCATAATATAGATAGTAGTCCCTGATACACTGTTTGGTGTTTGAGAAGAAAAAACGGACAGAGGATCGAATATGTGCTCGCAGGGAACTGACCATGCAACACCCTTATTTTATTTTCATGTTTGTCTAAGCAGGCGTCGTTGTTGACTGCCACTTCTCATACTACAGAAGTCTCCGGACTGAAGCAACGTCTGGAGCGGGCCGAAGAAGAGCTCGGCCAAGTAAAGAAGCTGTTCTGGTCGCAATACCTTGCGCCATAATATCCTGTGCCCTTTATCGATCAGCTGAAAGAGCTGGTCGAGCTGCATAGGGCTGCCGAACTAGCCATGAAAGACTTGATAATTCGGCTATGTCCTGCCGACGCAATTCCCAGCAGCTACTCTGGGCTCGTTAAGCGGCTAGTTAGCGCCTGTCCTCTGATTGACGTGATCAAGCGGTCGGTCTGTATTGAAGGTGCTCGAATGGCTTTCACCTATGTCAAAGTGCACTGGTCGAAGATGGACGCTGTTAAACTGATGACCGAAGGACCGCCCGAAGGGAAGGAGCACCGCAAGCCTGAACTGTACTATGAAGGTGTCCTGGAGGGATCCCGCCTTGTGACAGAGCATTGTGCCCAGGACATTATTTACCCATGAATATTCATGTCGTCCGGCGTTGTAATATGAAACAAGGTTACTATGTAGTGCTTGTTTTTTAATAATTTTACCTCTTGTGCGGCTGTTTTAGCTATATTAATTCTGAGAGTTGGCCAGTCGTCGGCTTCTGCCCCACGTAGGAAGTACGGGGGTGTTCGGGATGAATCCAAACACTCTTTACCCCAGTATTGGGTCCTTTAAGGAGGTGTTCGGCGCAACGAACCAGGCAATCGGACTATACGGCTTTATCACCCTCACTTAGCCATAGGAGTTTGACGAAAGAAAAGTAGGCGCAGCCCCTAGTGCTCGAAAGACCAGACTACGGGCTCTATCAGCACCTGATCGGAAAAACCGATCCATCGCACGCTGCATTGATTATCGCATAATGCGGAAGAAATCTTTATGGATTTTGAGACCTCTCGAACAGCGACCAGCTCTCGCCACATCATGATAGTCAGTTTTCAGCTTTCTCTACTAAGGTGCTCATCCGGAAGAACCGGGACACAATCGCAGTAGTTCTCCCTATGCCGCCTTAGCTAATATAGCGGAACATAAGGTAGCAAAACACGGGAGCCGGGCAAACCCAACATTTGACCAAAGACATGATTAGGAGCTGATGCATATAGTGCTATAAGTTCGGGGTGCCGAACAGCCGCGAAGGTGTTCGGACTTGTTTGCCGTATTATGGGTACAGTAAAGCCCCTGGCATATTAATGCGTACCAAAGTGTACGGCTGCTAATTGACAAATAATATCAATAAAAAATAAGAAGAAGAAAGCAAGCGAACGTCATATGCAGCCGTAGTTTTGTAATTGAATAATACGTCAAAGTGTATGAATAGAAGTAGTGCGATGAAGGAGAATATGACCTCGAAACCTGCTGTGGCCAGGGCGGGAGCTGCATGCGGACCCGGATAATAGCATGATAGTCATTGAGGGAAGTATCTAGGGATTCCCCTGCGCGTCCGAGCCATCTCCCGCCGTGATGAGCCCGTCCCTTCATAGGTCCGGTCGCCAGGTTGCCTGATGATGAGCTAGGACAAAAAGGTGAAACCTGAAAAGAAAATGCAAAAAATGTTTGCGTGTCTCCCAGCGGTTGATCCGTATTGTGGGACACCACCTGGCAGCGTTGCCGTTCATTGCCGAAATTATTAGTGAAGCTGAGCTATCGTGCCGCGAGATAGTTCGGACTCTTTTGTCAGTGTCCGGGAGCTTAGCTGTTGAATTTAATGTCCGACAGCGAGAGACCACTCCGTTCTCATGCCGTTAGGGCCGCAGTGTTCGCTTCAGTATGGCGAGAGCGTTCGGTGTTTCCATTGGCTGTTATAACGCCATGTGGGCCAGGCATCTTGAGCTTAAGGGAAGCATAGTGCGGTGCCGCATTAAATTGGACAAGTGTGGCTCGTCCAAGTAGTGCGTGATAGCCACTGCGGAAAGGGACAATGTCAAAGATTAACTCTTCGCTGCTAAAATTCTCTGGGGATCCGAAGACCACCTCCAGTGTGATTGAGCCTATACTGCACGCCTCTACATCTGGTAGTACACCTTTAAAGGTGGTTTTAGTGGGTTTGATCCTTGAAGGATCTATGCCCATCCTGTGTACTGAATCCTGATAAAGCAAGTTCAGGCTACTGCCTCCATCTATGAGGACTCGCGTGAGGCGAAATCCGTTAGTTATTGGGTCGAGGAACAGTGCGGCTGAGCCGCCTTGACAGGTGTTGGTTGGATTATCCTTGCTATCAAAGGTGATTAAGCCGGACGACTACGGGTTGTACTTTAGGGTGACTGGTTCCATCGCGTAAACGTCCCCGAGTACACGCCTCTACTCCCGCTTGGGGATGTGGGTGGCGTATATCATATTCACCTTTTAATTTGTAGAGGGAACTTCTTTTGCCCTCCTGTCTTTGGTGACCGGGGCTCCTCGTCATCATCCTTGCTTTGCGACCCGCTCTCCTTGCTGTCGGCATTTGACTTGCCGGCCTATTCGAAGACCCAACATTCTCTGTTGGTATGGTTAGCTGGTGTTCTTGGGGTGACGTGAATTTGGCATGAATGGTCGAGTATGCGATCCAAATTGGACGTGCCCGGATTGTTTGTTTTGAATGGTTTCTTCCTCTGGCTGGTAATAGAGCCACTGAATCCGGCATTGACAGCTGTGTCTTCGGCGCTATCGCTGTTGTTTCAGCGTTTGTGCTTGTTGCACCGGGGCTTGCCTTTGTCCTCTCTGGATTTGGAATGTCCAGGCTTACTTGAGGTGTTGTTGCTGCATGCTAGCCAGCTATCCTCTCCCGCACAGAAGCGGGTCATGAGCGTCGTAAGGGATGCCATGGATTTCGGCTTCTCTTGTCCAAGGTGCTGGGCTAGCCATTCGTCACGGATGTCATGCTTAAAGGCCGCTAGGGCTTCGACATCCGGATAGTCGACGATTTGGTTCTTTTTAGTTAAGAACCGAGTCCAGAATTTCCTGGCTAACTCTCCGGGCTGTTGGATTATGTGACTTAAGTCATCAGCGTCCGGTGGTCGTACATAAGTGCCCTGGAAGTTGTAAAGAAATGCGTCTTCCAGGTTCTCCCAACAGCCAATGGAGTTTTCGGGCAAACTGTTCAACCAGTGCCGAGCTAGTCCTTTGAGTTAGTGGGAGATACTTGATGGCGTGGAGATTATCACCGCGGGCCATATGAATGTGGAGAAGGAAATCTTCAATCCACACCACATGATCTGTTCTCCCATCATACGATTCGATGTTTATGGGTTTAAACCCTTCTTGGAACTCATGTTCCATTACTTCATCAGTGAAGCACAACGGGTGTACGGTGCCTCTATGTCGGGCTACGTCGCGACACAGTTTGGATGGAGCTGGTCTGCGGTACTCGGCCTGGACAGTTTGGTTTTTATTGTACCTGGTGTGGCGGCTGTTGTCGCGCACTAGGGCGCACCCCCGTGATCCGTAGATCGATCTAGGTTGACCTGTTCTCCTTTCCAAGTCATGCTGCATGTCATTTGTATATCCTCGAGCTTTTGCGTTTGTTCTTGTTCGGCGACGCGGGGCGGTCTTGTGTTCGGGCTGGTGTGCCGATTTGTCTCGGCCACTTAGTGGTCGGTTAGCTGTATCCCGCACTAGTAGTTTAGGCTCCAGTGCTTCGTCATCGAATTGAGGTAACAACCTGCGCTTTGGGTAGCTTTTGGTTAGGTGCTCGAGTCTGTATTCCTCGGCTGCCAGGACCTCGGTCCATTTATCAGTGAGCAAATCCTGATTAGCTTGAAGCTGTTTCTGTTTTTTCTTCAGGCTCTTTGCAGTGGCTATGAGCCGGCGCGTAAAGCGCTCCTGTTCGATGGGGTCCTCTGGTACGGTAAATTCGCCGAGGCTCACCTCGTCCTCAGAGAGGGACATGTGATTATCGTTCTCCGAGTCTTCATTGTTGGCCTGTTCACCAGGGCTGTCCTGCCCATCCTCCCGTCTGGCCTGTTCGAATCCTGGCTGGGCGGGGTTGTCTTCATTATCTTCAGCATCATCCGGAGTGCTATTGTCTCCCGTGCCGGTAGTGCTATTTTTATCATGGCATGGTTTAGAGCAGCGCCGCTGACGTCGGCACTTCGGCTACTTCTCGGGAGTTTTGTGCTCACCTGTATCCTTTTTGTCCTCGCCATTTTCTTCTTTGGGGATATCCACCATGTAAATGTTGTATGACAGGGTGGCTGTCCATCACCCTATGGGCGGTGGTTCCTCTTCTTCTCCTGCATCGTCATCCATACCGTCGATGTCTTCGGAGTCGAAGTCGAGCATGTCAGTCAAGTCGTCGACAGTGGCTATCAAGTGGGTGGTGGGTGGGCAGCGAAATTCTTCGTCGTCCGTTTCCCACTCAAGCCAGACATAGTTCGGCCAAGAATCTCCTGACAAGGAGAGAGATCTTAATGAATTTAACACGTCACCCAAGGGCAAGTGCTGAAAGATGTCCATGGAGGTAAACTCCAAGATCGGCGCCCAATTCGTTTCGACGGACGCGGACACACGCGGTTTGGATCCCGAATCCGGAGACGAGTCCGGGGGTCCGACGACACAGATCTCCTTGGAAGTGAGATCGGTGTTCGGCTCTATCGCCACTGAGTGTGCGGCCTCCGTGGCGGGGTCCATCCACCCGTCTTCGGATGGCACGATCTGCTCCGAATTTAGAGCCGGGGCAACCGCAGGTGTGATCTCCTGATCGTCGTCTGATGGCAGATCTAAGTCATGCTCATCGCGGCTGTAGGGCGCACCTGTCATGGGCTCGAATCTGTCGAGGAACAAGTCTCCGCGGATGTCGGCAGTGTAGTTCAAGCTTCCAAACCTGGCCTGATGGCCAGGGGCGTAGCTATCGATCTGCTCCAGATGGCCAAGCGAGTTGGCCCGCAGTGCGAAGCCGCCGAATACGAAGATTTGTCCGGGGAGGAAAACCTCACCCTGGATCGCATCACTGTAGACGATTGAAGGAGCCATCAAGCCTTATGGTGAAGACATAGTGGAACTCTCAATGAAAGCACCAATGTCGGTGTCAAAACCGGCGGATCTCGAGTAGGGGGTCCTGAACAGTGCGTCTGAGGCTAATGGTAACAGGAGGCAGGGGACACGATGTTTACCCAGGTTCGGGCCCTCTCTATGGAGGTAATACCCTACTTCCTGCTTGATTGATCTTGATGATATGAGTATTACAAGAGTTGATCTACCACGAGATCGATGAGGCTAACCCTAGAAGCTAGCCTATGATTAAGATAGTTCTTGTTAGTCCTATGAACTAAACCCTCTGGTTTATATAGACACCGGAGGGGGCTAGGGTTACACAGAGTCGGTTACAAAGAAGGAAATATAATATCCGAATCGCCAAGCTTGCCTTCCATGCAAAGGAGAGTCCCATCCGGACATGGGACGAAGTCTTCTATCTTGTATCTTCATAGTCCAACTATCCGTCAAAGTATATAGTCCGACTATCTGAGGACCCCTTAATCCAGGAATCCCTCATGCGCCCCTAGCCCCAAACCGAATTGGACTAGAGTTGGGTGGGCGGCCCCCCTTTTCCTTCTCTCCTCCCCCTCCTTCCCTCCTTATCCTACTAGGAATAGTAAAGAGGAGGGGAATCCTACTTGAACTGGGGAGTCCTAGTAGGATTCCCCACACCTGGCGCGCCCCCTTGTGTCGGCCGCCTCTTCCCTCCCCTCCTTTATATACGTGGCCGGGGGCACCACATAGACACACAAGTTGATCTTTTAGCCGTGTGCGGTGCCCCCCCTCGATAGTTACACACCTCGATCATACCGTTGCAGAGCTTAGGCGAAGCCCTTCGCCAGTAGCATCATCATCACCATCGCCACGCCGTCGTGCTGACGAAACTCACCCTCGATCTCAAGTGGATCAAGAGTATGAGGGACGTCATCGAGCTGAATGTGTGCTGAACACGGAGGTGCGGTACTTGATCGGTTGAATCACGAAGAAGTTCGACTACATCAACCGCATTACTAAACGCTTCCGCTTTCGGTCTATGAGGGTACGTGGACACACTCTCCCCTCTCGTTGCTATGCATCTCCTAGATAGATCTCGCGTGATCGTAGGATTTTTTTTTGAAATTACTGCGTTCCCCAACACCGAGATCCCGTTGCCATATAACGGGATCCTTGACCGCCCGGTGCTGGCCAAGTCTATGGCAGCATCGCACTACGCGTATAACAAGCTAAAGATGCCTAGCCCGATGAGCATCATCACCGTCGGCTGTGACAAGAAGGACGCGCTCATCTGCGCCAATCAGCTCTATTGAGAGGCGGTTGCAGCCTCTGCCACTACGGCATCTGCTCCTACCGCTGAGACAAAGACCAGCAAGGCCACGACCGCCGACAAGACTCCTGGCTCTGGCAAGGGTTCCTGCACTTACTCCGGCAAACGCGCCTCCTTGGAGTGTCGTGTTACCGCTAAGGACGTGCCAGAGAGCTCTACCGGCAAGAGAAAGAAGTATAAGGCCGCCCTGCCGGAAACCAAGAAGGTGTCCGTCAAGGAGGATGGCATGGGCGGAGCTTTTACCATAAGCTCCACCCATGACAGCAAATAGGAAAGCGAGCTCGTCGCCTTCCTACGGGCGAATGTCGACGTGTTTGCATGGCAAGCATCCCACATCCCCGACATTCCTAGGGAGGTGATTGAGCGCCATCTTGCTTTCTGCCCCCATGCACGGCCCATCAAGCAGAAGGTTAGAAAGCAAGCTTTGGAACGACAATAGTTCATCGTCGAGGAGATCAGGAAGTTGGAGGCGGCAGGCTTGGTCAAGGGAGTACTCCACCCGACGTGGCTTGCCAATCTGGTCGTAGTACATAAGGCGAATGGGAAGTGGAGGCTATGTATCGACTATACTGATATCAATAAAACGTGTCCAAAGGATCCCTTCCCTATGCCACGTATCGACCAGATAGTGGACTCCACTACTGAGTGCGACCTGCTGTCGTTCCTTGACGCTTACTCAGGATATCATCAGATCTTCATGACAAAGGAAGATGAAGAAAAGACCGCGTTCATCACCCCATGTGGTATGTACTATTTCGTACAGATGCCTTTCGGGTTGAAGAGCGCTGGTTTGACGTTTGCCCAAGTAGTTGAAAGTACAACTATCCCTAGGTGGTTTTGGTAATTCCTAACAACATATAGCTCATTGAGCTAACACTATTCCAAGATAAATATTTCAGGAAAGCTCAATGATTGGCATGGCATGGATGAGAAAAGTGGACCCCTCGAAATGCTAAGGACAAAAGGATTGGCTCAAGCTCAAAGCTCAAGACTCTACATTTTATATTTTAGTGATCCAAGATCACATTGAGTCTATAGGAAAAGCCAATACTATCAAGGAGGGATGAGGTGTTGCTTAATGAGGTTCTTGCTTCAAAGTGCTTAGTGATATGCTCAAAAGCCCTCAACTACTTTCTCACATCCTCATATGACCTAAACCAAAAGTCAAACTCGGCCCCACCGATTTTTTCTATCCGGCGCCGCCGTGTTCAGATGTCATAGCCACTGCCACAAACCCTAGGCAAATCGGTCTCACCGATAGGGATCTCGGTCTCACCGAGATGGGATTGTAATCTCTCTGTTTCCCTTAGTAATGTTTCGGTCCCACCTAGATGAGCGATCGGTCCCACCGAGATTGCAATGTAAACTCTCTATTTCCCTTTCGTAACGTTTCGATCGAACCGAGATGAGCGAATCGATCCCAGCGAGTTTACCTAACCAACTCTCTGGTTAGCTTATTACCAAAATCGGTCTCACTGAGTTTGAGTAATCGGTCTCACCGAGATTACGTTATGCCCTAACCCTAACCATATCGGTCCTACTGAGTTGCATGTCGGTCCCACCGAAAATCCTAACGGTCACTAGATTTACTAAATCGGTCTGACCGAGTTTCTCAATTCGGTCCCACCGAGATTGGTAAGTTGTGTGTAATGGTTAGAATTTGTGTGGAGGCTATATATACCCCTCCACCTCCTCTTCATTCATAGAGAGAGCCATCAGAACAAACCTACACTTCCAACTTACATTTTCTGAGAGAGAACCACCTACACTTGTGTTGAGGTCAAGATATTCCAATCCTACCATATGAATCTTGATCTCTAGTCTTTCCCAAGTTGCTTTCCACTCAAACCTTCTTTCCACAAAATTCAAATCCTGTGAGAGAGAGTTGAGTGTTGGGGAGACTATCATTTGAAGCACAAGAGCAAGGAGTTCATCATCAACACACCATTTGTTACTTCTTGGAGGGTGGTGTCTCCTAGAACCTCTGACAAGATTGCGGAGTTGTACCAAGGAGTTTGTATGGGCAAGGAGATCGCCTACTTCGTGAAGATCTACGCTAGTGAGGGAAGTCCTTTGAGGGCGACGACCATGGTGGGCTAGACAATGTTGCTTCTTCGTGGACCTTTCTTGGGTGGAGCCCTCCATGGACTCGCGCAGCCGTTAACCTTCATGAGTTGAAGTCTCCATCAACATGGATGTACGATAGCACCACCTATCGGAACCACGACAAAAACATCCGTGTCTCCTGTTGCGTTTGCACTCTCCAAACCCTTCCCTTTACATTCTTGCAAGTTGCATGCTTTACTTTCCACTGCTCATATACTCTTTGCATGCTTGCTTGAATTGTGTTAAGATTGCTTGACTTGTCTATCTTTGTTAAAGTCTGTCAAGAATTAAAATTGGGAAAAGGATAAGCTTTTATTTGGTCAAGTAGTCTAATCACCCCCCCTCTAGACATACTTTCGATCCTACAAGTGGTATCAGAGCTTTGGTCTCCATTTGCTTTGATTTCCATAGCTTTTGGTGGTCATATCCTTGGTTTCACAACCTAGGAGAGTATGGCGTCTAGCGAGGGAAATTATCACCATAGATGTCCTTACTTTGATGGTACTAATTTTGCTAGTTGGAAGCATAAGATGAAAATGCATATTCTTGGACATAACCCCGCCGTTTGGGCTATTGTGTGTATTGGCTTGCAAGGTGAATTCGTTGATGGGAGAGAACCGAACCGTGAAGCTAGCGTGGAAGAGTTGAAGATGCTGCAATACAACGCTCAAGCTTGTGATATCCTCTTCAACGGATTGTGCCCCGAAGAATTCAACAAAATCAGCCGTCTTGAGAATGCAAAGGAAATTTGGGACACTTTGATTGACATGCATGAAGGTATCGACTCCATCAAGGAATCCAAATTGGATGTGCTTCAAAGTCAACTTGACAAGTTCAAGATGAAGGATGGTGAAGGCGTCGCTGAAATGTACTCTAGGCTTGCTCTCATCACAAATGAGACTGCCAGCTTAGGAAGTGAAGAGATGACCGACAAATTCATCATCAAGAAGATCCTAAGAGCCTTGGATGGAAAATATGATACAGTGTGCACATTGATCCAAATGATGCCCAATTACAAGAATCTCAAGCCAACAGAGGTCATTGGAAGAATTCTTGCTCATGAGATCTCACTCAAGGATAAGGAAGAGCTCCATAACAAGTCAAGTGGTGCTTACAAAGCCTCATGTGAAGCTCCCACATCATCAAGTGAGAAACAAGCCTTCAATGAAGAATTGAGCCTAATGGTGAAGAACTTCAACAAGTTCTACAAAAGTAGAAGCAAGGAAAGAAGTTCTAAGACAAGGTCCTACAATGACAAAAGATCTTCTAGTCGAGAGCGTAATTGCTACAATTATGGAAGACCCGGACACTATTCCAATGAGTGTACGGCTCCCTACAAGAGAAGAGAAGAATCACCTAAAAGAAGAAGTAGAAGAGAAGAATCACCACCAAGAGAGAGGAGGAGTAGAGATGATCGTTATGAACGAAGAACATCCCGGAGGATAAAGGATTCAAAAAGGAAGGAAAAATCATCAAAGAGCTACACAAAACCAAGACATCAAGCTCATGTTGGTGAATGGATATCCGGCTCCGACTCCGAACATCACTCCGAGAGAAGCTATCACTCCGACTCAGAACATACTCAAGATGAAGGTGTTGCCGGTCTAGCACTTGTGTCAACCAACTCCTACGACATATTTGATTCACCAAATGAAGGACTTGGAAGATGCTTCATGGCTAAAGGCCCTAAGGTATTACACCCCGAGTACGTTGATTTCAGTAGTGATGAAGATGACTTGTTAGGTGATGATGATTTACTTGTTGATAACTCTAGTGATGAATACTATGATGAAACGTCAATTAATCATGCTAATCAAGATAAAACGAATGACAATGATAATGAGAAGATTGAGCTTCTAACTAAAGAACTAAACACTCTTAAGTTAGCTCATGAAACTATCTTAGGAGATCATCGAGAACTTTTAAGGACTCATGAGAAATTACGTTTTGAAAAGCTCAACCTTGAGCAAGAACATGAGTTTTTAAAAGCTATCAATGATTATCTTCGCAAGAAAAGTTCTTGTTACATTGCCAAGCGTTTACTCTTATCTACTTACATGCCTCAAGTCAAGTCTAGTAACAAGAACAAGAAAGATTCTTCCTCTAGTAGTAACAACAACCATCATGCTAAATCCAATGTTGTTGCTTCTAGTAGTTATCTTGATTCCACTAATGATTCTCTTAGCCAAGTTACACTTGAGCAAGAAAACAACTTATTGAAGGGAATTATAGAGAAAGGTGTTTACAAGAGCCTTGTCGGAAGTAAGCAATTCGAGGAAATTATACGCAAACAAGCAGTGGCGGAGCTTCATGGGGGCCAACAGGGGCCATGGCCCCCCCAGCTCACAAGAAACCATGCATATATTTCTTTGTATTAGGCCTACTTCCACCAAAAATAAGCTAAAAATAGTTATGTTTGCCCCCCCTTCAGCCCATGCCCCCCCCATGATCTTGGCTCAAGCTCCGCCACTGCAAGCAAGGAAAGCACCGGAAGAACCAGGGTGTTGGTTTTGAACGAAAGTTCAATGCCAATGGAGTTGAGTGGGAAGAAGATCAATACCCCAAGACGAAGTTTGTTCCTCAACAAGAGAAGTATGATCCTACTTCTTTCAAAGGAACACAAGCACAAGATGATCTTCCACCACAATACCACAAGCATAAAGGCGAGGACAAGCTTCAAGAGGATATTGATGCATTTGAAGAAACTCCTAAAGCCTTGGTCAAGTGGGTTCCCAAGACTACGTCAAGTTCTACTTCATCAAGTACGACTACAACTCCAAGGATTCCCATCAAGATGGTGTGGATACCGAAGAAGAAGAACTAGAGAGTTCTTGAGGGCGACTCTGCCAACATACTTCACTACTTCACTCTTATCATTTTGGCAAGGACAAGTGCAATCAGCTTCCACATCTTGCACTAGTTCATGGAGTCACAAACCCTCTTGTTGGTAAGACAAGGGACAAGGTAACCTAATGCTTTCATAGACATCATATTGTGTGGGCATCACTCTATGTCTATGGATATTCTTGTTTGTTCCTTGTGGGACTAACCCGTGTAGGTATTGAAAGTGCAACTCACTCCAAAGGATTGCTCCAAAAGATCTACATCAACATAGAGCATCCACATCTTCAACACCTACATGAAGTCAACATCGACAAAACCCAAGGTTAGTTCATCCCTCTTTGGGGGATCTCACATCTAGGGGGAGCTTTACTTAAAGAATTGAGCCAAAGCAACTCTAATGATGTGAACACATCAATGCATTATGTAAAAGTGGCAACCCCACTTAAGCTTAAACGATGAGTATGACCTATGATCAAATGTTCTCATTTGACTCCTAAGTCAATATACTCATATATAGATGACCTAGTCATCGCCAATTGCTTGATAGATGCTAGAATTGGTTGTGCATGCTTTGTCACATATTTGATCTGCCATTTTATTGTGTGAGCATGTCGTTTGCATATTTTACTCATTCGAGGACATTCACTTGTATTTTTGCTTGTTTGGCTTCTTTTCTTTCTGCCAAGTGGATGGACAAGAATGCCTAAGAACCCTCTCTAGCTATCTATGCTATTCTTGTCTCAAAATCTATTCATGCTACATCACAAAGTTTAATCAAGTCAGATTCGAACCACTCCGTGTGAGGAGCACTCTGAGTCCCCGATTCATCATAGACTTAAACTTCCAAAACTTCTTTGTGCGTTTCGGTCTGACCGGTTCATAATTTTTGGTCATACCGAGATCACTAAGTCGATCTAGGTTTTCAATCTCGGTGCAACCGATTTGAATGTTTCGGTCACACCGAGTTGCAGCAACTGCTTGCAGTTATGCATCTTGGTGCAACCGAGTCGTTCCACTCGGTCACACCGACAGGGTCAGGCTATATATACCCCCGGGCCAAAATTTGGAAATTTCTCCGAATCACTTCGCTTGCGCTCAGCCTGCTCTGCCTCCCTGGGTCTCCAGATCGTCCCCCTCGTTGCCAGCAACCTCCCGCCACTGGTCTCCGCCGCTGTCAACGAAAATCGTCTCCCCCGTTGCCGCCGTAGGAAGTCCACCGCTGAACTTAGGGTATAGACTTGATCCTTGTGCTATCTCATTCTGATTCCTAGCACATTGCTTTGCCATGTATCTTGCCACAGTTGAGATCGTCCTATCCAGCGAAATAGATTAGTTTCGATTAAGAATTTAGGGTTAGGTTTCTGCCGAAATCATCTCGGACCAACCGAGTTGTAGAAATCGGTTCCACCGATTTGGCTTAGGACATTGCACATGTGATTCTCGGTCTGACCGAGAATTGCAAATCGGCATGACCGAGTTCAGGAATTTGTGAAACCCTAGCAGTCTCGGTGCCACCGAACTGTGACTCGGTCTGACCGAGTTCACTAGTTTAGGTTCCAAAAGCTGCTTCGGTGTCACCGAGTTTACAAACCGGTAGATCCAAAATGCTTTGTGTGGAAAACTAAAACTAAGTTTTTAACTCATTCTTTTGCAAAAACCACTATGCTTTGTGATGCTCATCCCCTCTATCTCATCTATATCTATTCACAAGGTCTGTTGTCAGAGTTTGCACTATGTCTGATCAGAGTGACAGCCAGAACAGAGAAGAAGAACAAGTTCACTTGAGTGAGGGCACTAGTCCCTCCAGTTCCTCAGATGAGGGCAACATGAGCACTCCTAGCAACTTGCCTAAAGCTGCCACCAGGGCCAGAAAGAAGAGAACCTTAGATTCTGAGGATGAAGATTATGTGGCAGAAGAGGATGAAGCAACATCTAGGAAGGTGCTGAAGAAAGAATATGGCACAACTGCTGCCACCAAGCCTGGCTTGAACAGGAAAATCCCAGCCAAGAGGACTCCTGTGCTGAAGGTCAGAGGATCAACTCAAGAGACTGTAAGATCTGAACCCAAAGAGCCAGAAGTGACTGAAAAGAAAAGCAAAGAAAGAGCTAAGAAAACTACGGCCAGAGTAGTTGGAAAACTTTCTATGGTGGAAGAAGATGAAGAGGTTGCTGCACCAGCACCTAAAGCTCAGAAGCTTATGGGAGATGCAATCACATTAGGTGCTGCTCCATCTAAGCCCAAAGATTCTCCCAAAGCTGCTCCCAAGCCCAAGACTGCACCCAAGAGGAACACTAGGAGCATACCAGCTGTAGAGAAGAACAAGGCCCCAGTGCCTGAAGATGCTAAAGAAGAAGAAGATGATGAGTCACATGTCTTGAGGAAGTTGAAGCCCAAAATTCCAGATCACAATGATGCTCATCCAGTAGCTGAGGACATGAAGCTCAGGAAGGATGCAAGACTCAGACAATGGAGATTGACAGATCCCTATGCTGTCGGGAGAAGGAATGTTGTGGACTATAGGTTCCATACAAAGGAACAACATGACTTCTATGAGACAGTGCTACTTGATAAGAAGCCAATTGTCTGTGATATGAGATGGGTGGACTGGGAGTACATCAGGAAAAATGAAGAACATTATCCAGGAGTTCATGACAACTTCAAGTCTTGTGGGGTAGATGACTTTTTTGGGCAAAAGCTCACAAAGTGGAATGATGAGCTTATTATGCAGTTCTACTCCACATCCCACTTCTACCCAGATGGAAGGATTGTCTGGATGTCTGAAGGTACTAGGTACCAATCAACAGTTGAAGAGTGGGCAGAGTTGATCAATTCTCCTAAGGAAAATGAACATGACTTGGATGTCTATGCCAAGAAGAAGAAGGATCACAACTCCATGGCACATATGTACAGAGAGATCCCAGATGCTGCTGTTGAGACACACAAATTTGGACCAGTACATTACCTTCTGCCAGGTTTGCCAACAATCAACTGGATCCTCAGGCACACTCTATTGCCAAAGTCAGGTGATCACAAGATGATCAGAGGCCATGCAATTAATTTGCTTCACATATTTGATGTGCCTCAGAAGGTCAAGGTCATGAGCTTAATTGTTGAGACTATCAAGAGGATTGCTGCTGACCAGAAGAGGAGTTGTGGGTATGCCCCATAGATTCAGGAGCTCATCAACTCCAAGATGGGCACTAACACATATCTCTTGGACAAGGAGCATATGCCCATCTACCCAGACTTTGAGGACAACACTGTAGTTATGGATGAAAATGAACCATCTTCTTTGCAAGCACAAGTAAAGAAGGAGAAGGCAAGGACTGAAAAGGCTGCAAAGATGCCAACTGCTGAAGAGGCATCTCAGTACTTCCTGAAGAGCAACCAAGATCATCTTGGCTACTTGATTGCCTCCACTCTGAGGATTGAGAAGGGTTTGGCCACCCTGACACAAAACCAGGAGAGCTTGGAGAGGATCATGGAGCAGAAGTTCTATGACTTAGATGTGAGGTCACTGAGATACAATCAGTTGTTGAGCAACTTCAGGATGAAGTGCAGGAGAGGAAGGGCAAGACTACCATTGATGCATTTGCTAGAGTGCCCAAAAGTTAGAGATCAGCTGCAGTGCCAGTGATAGATACCAGAGCAACTTCATCTGCACCAGCAACAGCTTCAGTGCCACCAGCTCCAGCAGCCACTCCACCAGCTCCATCAACCTCAACTGATGCCTTCGTCCTTGGAGTCATTTCTACACCACCACATCAAGACCAAGCCTGAGAGTTGATCTAGCACTATGCATTTTTTATGAACTTTTTGGTAACTTGTTGCCAAAGGGGGAGAAAATATATAGATCATAGGCTTCGAGAGAGAGTGTTGCTTTTGTTCTCTCTTGTTTTGGTGGTTGAACTTTATTTGTATGCTTGTTTGAGATACATTCTACGTTTGTGTGATACTTGGATGATCACGTGATTGATCATATACAATGCTACCTTAATGCTTGTTGGATGACATTATCCTTTTATCTCTATATGTTCATTCACATTGCTTGGTGATGAGTGCATGTATTTAATTATTATCATTTTGAGCGCTCCACCAAGATGTATGTGACATGGAAGAGTGACCCATGATCCTGATTCATTGTGCATTTGCAGTCCAAAGCAAATCTTCAACTATGCACAAATTTAGGGGGAGCTCTTGTTTTTCACATACTTCTCAAAGCGACAATATTTTCAATCTTATTATCATTTGTCGAAGATTTGATCTATATGTTGTCATCAATTACCAAAAAGGGGGAAATTGAAAGTGCAACTATCCCTAGGTGGTTTTGGTAATTCCTAACAACATATAGCTCATTGAGCTAATACTATTCCAAGATAAATATTCCAGGAAAGCTCAATGATTGGCATGGCATGGATGAGAAAAGTGGACCCCTAAAAATGCTAAGGACAAAAGGATTGGCTCAAGCTCAAAGCTCAAGACTCTACATTATATATTTTAGTGATCCAAGATCACATTGAGTCTATAGGAAAAGACAATACTATCAAGGAGGGATGAGGTGTTGCGTAATGAGGTTCTTGCTTCAAAGTGCTTAGTGATATGCTCAAAAGCCCTCAACTACTTTCTCACATCCTCATATGACCTAAACCAAAAGTCAAACTTGGCCCCACCGATTCTTTCTATCCGGCGCCATCGAGTGCAGATGTCAGAGCCACTGCCACAAACCCTAGGCAAATCGGTCTCACCGATAGGGATCTCGGTCTCACCAAGATGGGATTGTAATCTCTCTGTTTCCCTTCGTAACGTTTCAGTCCCATCGAGATGAGCGATCGGTCCCACCGAGATTGCAATGTAAACTCTCTGTTTCCCTTTCGTAACGTTTCAGTCCAACCGAGATGAGCAAATCAGTCAGACCGAGTTTACCTGACCAACTCTCTGGTTAGCTTGTTACCAAAATCGGTCTCACCGAGATTATGTTATGCCCTAACCCTAACCATATCGGTCCTATCGAGTTGCATGTCGGTCCCACTGAAAATCCTAACGGTCGCTAGGTTTACTGAATCGGTCTCACCGAGTTTCTCAATTTGGTCCCACCGAGATTGGTAAGTTGTGTGTAACGGTTAGAATTTGTGTGGAGGCTATATATACCCCTCCACCTCTTCTTCATTCATGGAGAGAGCCATCAGAACAAACCTACACTTCCAACTTACATTTTCTGAGAGAGAACCACCTACACTTGTGTTGAGGTCAAGATATTCCAATCCTACCATATGAATCTTGATCTCTAGCCTTCCCCAAGTTGCTTTCCACTCAAACCTTCTTTCCACCAAATCCAAATCCCGTGTGAGAGAGGTGAGTGTTGGGGAGACTATCATTTGAATCATAAGAGCAAGGAGTTCATCATCAACACACCATTTGTTACTTCTTGGAGAGTGGTGTCTCCTAGATTGGCTAGGTGTCACTTGGGAGCTTCCGACAATATTGTGGAGTTGAACCAAGGAGTTTGTACGGGCAAGGAGACCGCCTACTTCGTGAAGATCTACCGCTAGTGAGGCAAGTCCTTCATGGGCGACGACCATGGTGGGATAGACAAAGTTGCTTCTTCATGGGCCCTTCTTGGGTGGAGCCCTCTGTGGACTCGCGCAACCGTTACCCTTAGTGGGTTGAAGTCTCCATCAACGTGGATGTACGATAGCACCACCTATCGGAACCACGACAAAAACATCCGTGTCTCCTATTGCGTTTGCACTCTCCAAACCCTTCCCTTTACATTCTTGCAAGTTGCATGCTTTACTTTCCGCTGCTCATATACTCTTTGCATGCTTGCTTGAATTATGTTAAGATTGCTTGACTTGTCTATATTTGTTAAAATCTATCAAGAATTAAAATTGGGAAAAGGATAAGCTTTTATTTGGTCGAGTAGTCTAATCACCCCCCCTCTAGACATACTTTTGATACTACAGCAGTCCAGATTGGTTTTGAGCCCCAGCTCCCTAGAAATATGGAAGCATACATGGATGATATAGTAGTCAAAACCAAAGACAAGGCCATGCTCGTGCAGGATGTGGAAGAAACCTTTGCGAATTTGTGCAAGATCACCCTCAAGCTCAACCCAGAGAAGTGTGTGTTTGGTGTCCCATCCGGAAAACTTCTCGGGTTCTTTGTGTCTCAACACGGAATTGAAGCCAATCCCTACAAGACCAAAGCCATTGAGGAGATTGAGGCGCCGGGGCGAGTCAAGGACGTCCGTAGGCTTACCGGATGCGTTGCCGCCCTAAGTAGGTTTATCTCTAAGTATGCTGAGCGCGCCCTCCCCTTTTTCAAAGTTTTGAAAAAGGCGGGTCCAATGAAATGGACTCCGGAGGCAGAGGCAGTGCTGCAAGATTTAAAGAGGTACCTAGCCTCTACGCCAAACTGGTCGCACCCAAACCACAAGAGCCGTTGCTACTATACTTGGCAGCAACGAATCAAGTGGTTAGTGCTGCGCTAGTGGTGGAGAGGGAAGTTGAGGAAGAAGCGACAACAGCGGCAAGGCCATCGGATGAGGGACCAGGGCCGGCAAAGTCCGACGCCGGCAAGGAAGAACCCCCAGCAGAGCCCGGTTCTGACAAGACAGAGTCTGAGCAAGTGAATGAGGCAACACAGAAGAAGAAGGTGGTGCAGCACCCAGTCTAGTTTGTTAGCTCCCTCTTGCAGGGAGCTAGGTCAAGGTATTCTGGCATGCAGAAGTTGCTTTTCAGCCTTCTTATGGCCTCGAGAAAGCTGCGCCACTACTTTCAAGCAAACGAGATCAACATCATCACTCGCCTCCCATTTTAATGAATCTTGCATAATCCAGATGCAACTGGGAGGATTGTGGAGTGGGCATTGGAGCTGTCGAGCTTTGGAGTCAGATTTGAAAGTACTTCATGATCAAGAGCAGGGCTTTGGCAGAGTTCATAGCAGAATAGACATCCACGCCTGATGAAGAAGTTCAAGAGACCACCTTTCTCGGCAAAGAGGCAAGTAGTCATTGGATTATGTACTTTGATGGGGCTTTCTCGTTACAAGGTGCTGGTGCTGGCATGCTACTCGTCGCGCCCACCGGAGAGTGCCTCAAGTACGTGGTCCAGATGCACTTTCCCCAGGAGAGGTCGACAAACAACACCACAGAATGCGAGGGGCTGCTTGCCAGTCTCAGGATCGCGGCAGACCTCGGAATCAACAACCTTATTGTCAGAGGAGATTCACAACTTGTCATCAAGAAAGTCAACAAGGATTATTAGAGCCCGTTGATGGAGGCTTACGTGGATGAAGTGAGGAAGTTGGAAGAGCGCTTTGACGGTCTGCAAGCAGAGCATGTTCCTCGAGCAGAGAACATCATTGCCGATGACTTGTCAAAGCGCGCTGCCCTCACGCTACTTGTGGAACTAGGCACCTTTGTGCTTCAATTGACTCAGCCATCCGACAAACCATCAGTAGAGAAGAACAAGCGAAGGAAGGCGGGCCCTGGCAAATACTTTCCTGCAGAGCTCCGAGGAGCCGCCGACAAGGAAGTTGCCGGGTACCCCAAGCTTGTCAGGGAGCAGCAGCCTCCGGCAGAGTCCCAAGCTCTTGCCGTAGAGACAGCTGCCCCCGGGGCAGAAGACATGCCTTTAGTCCTCGCCGTCGAGCCTCAGGCTCCAACATGGTCACAACATACAGTCTGTTTCCTCCAAACAGGGGAGCTCCCTGAGGAGCAGGAAGAAGCAGAGAAAGTAGCCAGTCGGTCTAGCATGTACCAGTTTGTGGAGATGTCCTTTACAGAAGGAGGCCAAACGACATGAAATTGAAGTGTATTCCTCGGGAGGATGGACTGGAGCTATTGGCAGAGATACGCGGAGGCATATGTGGCTCCCACATAGGGTCAAGAGCCCTTGCCGGCAAGGCATTCCAGCAAGGTTTCTTCTGGCCCACTGCCCTCCAGGATGCAACAACACTAATAACCAAGTGTGAAGCGTGCCGGTTTCATTCAAAGAAGCTTCATCAACCAGCTCAAGCCCTTCAAAAAATCCCTCTCTCCTGGCCATTTTCGGTCTGGGGGCTCGACATACTGGGCCCCTTTCCCCGTGCCGCCGGGGGCTTTGAGTACTTGTACGTCGCAATTGACAAGTTCACAAAGTGGCTGGAAGTGGAGCCAGTGAGAAAGGTGACAACGCAGTTGACCGTCAAGTTCTTTAAGGGACTCGTTTGCCATTTTGGTGTGCCAAACAGAGTCATTACCGACAACGGCACACAGTTGACGAGCCACACCTTCATGCAGTATATCCAAGACCTTGGCAGCAAAGTTTGCTTTGCTTCTGTTGCTCATCCAAGAAACAATGGCCAAGCGAAAAGGCCAAAGGCTGAAGTGTTGCGAGGCCTCAAAACGAGAACTTTCGACAGGCTGCGCAAGTGTGGAAGATGCTGGATTGATGAATTGCCAACGGT
Organism: Triticum timopheevii; assembly: GCA_963921465.1. NCBI lineage: Eukaryota > Viridiplantae > Streptophyta > Magnoliopsida > Poales > Poaceae > Triticum > Triticum timopheevii. The sequence goes on along the minus strand of OY997268.1, from coordinate 509,080,930 downwards.
TCTTTGGTCAATCAGAACGACACCAAATCGAGCTACTGGCTAGACACCCTTTGCCCTGGTATATGAGGCAGAAGAAGTTCTTCCCATGGAACTCATATACGGGTCACCTCGAGTGCTCGCTTATGATGAGGTTGAGCAAGAGCATTTGCGCCAAGATGATGCAATGCTCCTTGAGGAAGATCGTCTTCGAGCTGTTGTGCGAGACGCTCGCTACCAGCAAGCCTTGCGCCGCTATCATAGCCGCAAGGTTCACACGCGAAGCCTTGAGGAAGGCGACCTTATTCTTCGGCGTGTTCAGTCCGCCAAGAATTCAAACAAGTTGACGCCAAAGTGGGAAGGCCCGTATCGGTTAATACGAGTCACCAGGACCGGCGCATCCGCTCGGAGACCGAAGTTGGCATTCCAGTGAGCAAATCCTGGAATATTGAACATCTTCGCAAGTTTTACCCATAGGGCGCGGTTGCCGGGAGCTACGACAACCCCTTTTTGTACTAGCCTTGCTGGCAAGGCATGTAACCCTATGTATAGAGCCAAGCGCACACCATGTGCGTAGCCAGATAGTTTTTTGTATGTACAGTTTCCTGCTAGTTTCCATGTCTATATATACATATGTATGCATGCCATGTTTGCCCAGGATATTGTGCTACCTTAGATTCTGACAGGTACCAGGGAACCATCAAGGCTCCGTGCCCCTATTATCTCCTCCTTCAGCTGCAGTAACAACGCTCTGGCAAGAAATTTAGAAGACTACTCGGCACGGCGTCCCCGACAACCCAACCAGATAAAGTTCATCTCCTGTCCATTCATGTTCGTAACTTGTGACTTGTGCATTAGAAAACCTCGCCACTCTGTTTAGACTTGGGTTCTCCCATCCCCGACTCAAACGCTGCTTCGGTTGGGGTAGTTGCAGTAACCTTGAATTAAAAGAGTTTGGCAGGGGGCTGGACTCTGCCTATGTAACCGGAAGATGTGATTCTCTGGCAGGCATAGAGGGCGCAGACAACGTAGCTTGTCGGGGAGACTCATTTATTTTCATTAAAGGGGCATTTTGCCTCTGCACAAACATATACATGCATGAGTTCCCAACAAAAGCTCATCTTTTTCATTGATATGCCGATGCAAGTACAAATATTACATAACATAAGCATGGACTCGGAAGATTACATTTCCTAGAAAGTTAAGATTTGACAAGTGCCTACAAATTGAGAAAAAGATAAGTGCCCCATAATCCCCGTTCTTGCCCCTTTCCTCCCCAGGCACGGCAGGCGAAGAAAGGTGATGGGCATGGGGAACGCGGAGATGGAGAGCTTGACGAGGAAGCCCATCCACCACCGACGCCAGAGCCAGCAGGACGTAACCCCCGGCAAGGCGTGTTGTCGGGGAAGGAGGAGGTGGAGCAGATGATGGTGCTGCCACTGATGGTTAGCTGGAGTCAGAGTTGTCGTCCTCCCGCCCGCTGCCTCATCATTGCTGGCGCTGTCCTCCTCGCCACTGTCGTTCGAGGAGGAGCTTTCGTCGTTAGTGGAACTCTCCACACAGCACCCTAAGCGGATTCCTGAGCTCCCGAAGACCTTGAGGAGAGCAGGCTGTTCTCTATTAACTTAAAATGGAGAACGTGACCCTTCGACAAGCTGTGGGCGCGGGAAGCCAACATTGACCCATGTGCTACCATTCCCGCAGCCCCCCATGTGTAGCCTGAAAGCCTGCAACGGATCCTGCTCCATCACCCGTGCGAACGGGGTAGGGAGACGGAGATGGCCATCACGCGCTTGTACAAGCGGATGAAGAACTCGAGGGACTGGTCTCCGTCATGGCTGTCCGTTGGAGGAGGGGCCGCCAGCGAAAGCGCAGCCGGCGCGCCGCCCCGTCCTCCTCTTCCTCGAGCACCGTGGTAACCTTGGCCCCATCCATGTACTCTCCCCCATGCAGTGGGCTCTGCCACAAGAAGCTTCAGGGGAGGAGGGGCGTGCTGTTGAGAAGAAGCCCTCGTCACCGCTGTCGAAGCACCGGTGCGCCCTCTCACCATGGCGAATGGAAGAAAGATGTCAAGCAGAAGGAGGAGAGAAGGACGAGTGTGGAGAAGCACCGTCCCTCTCTCTTTTTATAGAAGAGCAAGGCCGGGGCCTGGCCACCCAACCCAAAGGGTGGTCGCCCCGCACGACCAATGTGGCCTCCTGAAGCACGGCGAACCAGAACCGACCTGCTCCCCCAATCAACAAACGCCTGGTTTCCCGCCTCGGCGTTAATGCCCACGTCCTTGCATCCATCGCCTGCCCTTCCCAAGGCATGGAGGATATATGGCAGAGCGAGAGGGGGCGTGAGGATAGGCAGGATGACCATTTTCCACCTCGTGATCGTGGGGTGCCGCGCCATGCAGGCTGCGACCCGAGTCCACTTAGTAAATGAGCAGTGCCCCTACAGATTCCTTCTTTTAAAAAAAGGGAGGCATGGACCGCCTCTTTACTATCGACTGCGAGATGATGCAAGCATGCTGAGGCCATCCCACGCATGACCCCCACGTCACGCACTCGACGCGGATCGTGGGGAAGCGCAACTGGCAAGAAGATCACGGAAGATTAAGCCTCTACCACGCGTGCCTGTGCACTGCGTTGGGCCTGGCCCAACTACTCCTCGCGTGCACGTGTGGCCCAGGCCCGGGGCTCCTGTCGGTGTACAAAAGTACGGGATCTTTTGTACCCCTTACTTGTGCACGGGCAGTTGTAGCCACGCCTGTGGCCGGGCCCGGTAGGGCAGCAGAAGACAAAACACGAAGACTACCAAGACAGATACTTGAAGCACAAGGATCAAAGGGAAAGCTGGACCTCCCCCGGCAACACCCTTGCCAGGGAGACCCGCGCAACACCAGCAAGCCCATCACCCTTGAGGCTGAGAGCTCTGACACCATCGACAACGTTAAGACCATGATCTGAGAACTCATGCTTGGTAAGCATGCAGATCCTCATAAAGATTGATAACCCACGGGTCCACATTGGACCAGAAGACAAAGACCGCCGGCAAGACCCTTGCCGGGGACGACTCCAAGGCCCTAGGCAAGCCTTGCCGGGGATGATCGCTGGGCCGCGGCCAGACCCGCGCCCGGCAAGGGCTCACCACCTTACCACCACTCCAGTGCGATGATTGGCGTGTCAACTAAGCAGATGCCTGCATGGCAGCATGCAGATCTTCATGGAAGCTTTACCATTGTGCCAACACATCAACTAGTTAGCCAGGGTGGCACCGCATGCCTCGTCAGCCTGGACGCATGTCGAAGGAAGGAAGAGCGGCGACAGACAAGATGGTTTCTGTTTCCATCCCCAATAAAGGAAGAAGGCACATAGGCAGCGCATTAAATGTGTTTGTCCTGCGGTGCCGAGTGATAAGCTCGTACACTGTAGCTTGCCGCCTCCTGTGTGCCACTGTGGCAACCCCTTTATGTATAAAAGGAGGCCCAAAGCATACAGTGACAGGATTCAGACTTTTGGACCGTGCACGCATCATAGAAACTTCAAAAGCTCAAGAACACATATATCCAGACAAGCAGGACTAGGGTATTACGCATCTCTACAGCCCGAACCTGGGTAAAACCCTGTGTGCTAACGGCTCGACCTGCTCTTCGTGCAGCTAATCCCCCTCCAAACATAGAAGGGACCCTTGTGACCCATAGGTGTTCTTTTCCCCGACACTGTCAATCGCTATCTTATCTGGAAGATTAACTCCCACTTGATTCAAGCGATTGTAGTACCCAGGCATTCAGAGCACATGCTCACTAGCTGAGCTATTCTCCTCCATCTTGTAGGCAAAGTACTTGTCAGAGGTCTCATACCCCCCGGCACGGGTATGAGTCTAAAATATTGATTTCAGCTCTTGGAACATCTCATATGCTCCATGGCGTTCAAAACGTTTTTGAAGTCCCGGTTCTAAGTCGTGAAGCATGGCGCACTAAACTATTAAGTAGTCATCATATCAAGCTAGCCAAACATTCATAACGTCTGCATCTGCTCCGGCAATAGGTCTGTCACCTAGCGGTGCATCAAGGACATAATTCTTCTGTGCAGTAATGAGGATAATCCTCACATCACAGACCCAGTCCGCATCATTGCTACTATCATCTTTCAACTTAGTTTTCTCTAGGAACATATCAAAAACATAGGGGAGCTACAACGCGAGCTATTGATGTACAACATAATTTGCAAATACTATCAGGACTAAGTTCATGATAAATTAAAGTTCAATTAATCATATTACTTAAGATCTCCCACTTAGATAGACATCCCTCAAGTCATCTAAATGATACGCGATCCAAATCAACTAAACCATGTCCGATCATCACGTGAGATGGAGTAGTCATCAATGGTGAACATCTCTATGTTGATCATATCTAGTATATGATTCACGTTCGACCTTTCAGTCTCCAGTGTTCCGAGGCCATGTCTGTACATGCTAGGCTCGTCAAGTTTAATTCGAGTATTCCACATGTGAAAAATTGTGTTGCACCCGTTGTATGTGTACGTAGAGCCTATCACACCCAATCATCACGTGGTGTCTCAACACGAAGAACTGTCGCAATGGTGCATACTCAGGGAGAACACTTATACCTTGAAATTTTAGTGAAGGGATCATCTTATAATTCTACCGCTGTACTAAGCAAAATAAGATGCATAAAGATAAACATCACATGAAATCAAAATATGTGACATGATATGGCCATCATCATCCCGTGCTTTTGATCTCCATCTCCAAAGCATCGTCATGATCTCCATCGTCACCAACTCGACACCTTGATCTCCATCGTTGCGTCGTGGTCATCTCGCCAACTATTTCTTCTACAACTATCGCTACCACTTAGTGATAAAGTAAAGCAATTACATGGCGTTTGAATTTCATATAATAAATATACAACCATATGGCTCCTGACGGTTGCCGATAACTTTTAAAAACATGATCACCTCATACAGTAACATATATCGCATCATGTCTTGACCATATCACATCACAACATGCCCTGCAAAAACAAGTTAGGCGCCATCTAATTTCTTGTTGCAAGTTTTACGTGGCTGCCACGGGCTTCTAGCAAGAACCGTTCTTACCAACAGCACAAAAACCACAACGGTGATTTATCAAGTTTGCTGTTTTAACCTTCAACAAGGACCGGCCACAGTCAAATTCGATTCAACTAAAGTAGGAGAAACAGACACCCGTCAGCCACCTTTATGCAAAACTAGTTGCATGTCTGTCGGTGGAACTGGTCTCATGAACGCGGTCATGTAAGGTTGGTCCGGGCCGCTTCATCCAACAATACCGCCGAATCAAAATAAGACATTGGTGGTAAGCAGTATGATGATCACTGTCCACAACTCTTTGTGTTCTACTTGTGCATATCATCTATGCATAGACCTGGCTCTGATACAACTGTTGGGGAATGTAGCATGCAATTTCAAAAAAAAATCCTACGCTCACGCAAGATCTATCTAGGAGCTGCATAGCAACGAGAGCGGGAGAGTGTGTCGATGTACCCTCGTAGACCAAAAGCGGCAGCGTTTGACAACACAGTTGATGTAGTCGAATTTCTTCTCGTTCCGACCGATCAAGTACCAAACATATGGCACCTCCGAGTTCTGCACACTTCAGCTCGATGACGTGCCTCGGAATCTTGATCCAGCAGTGTCGAGGAAGTAGATGACTTCTGGCAGCACGACGGCGTGGTGACGGTGATGGTGAAGTTATCCGCACACGGCTTCGCCTAAGCACTACGAGAATATGACCGAAGGCGTAAACCGTGGAGGGGGGCGCCGCACACGGCTAACAATTGTTGGTCTGTCTTCAAGGAGCCCCCTCCCCATGTATATATAGGTGGGAGGGGGAGGGGGCAGCCTTGGGGCCCTAGTCCAATTCACCCCCCTTTCCTGTTATCGGAAGGGGAAAAGGGAAGAGGGAAGGGAGGAAGGAAAGGGGTCCCGAACCCGCTCTTCCTTCTCCTATTCGGCCTCCTTCCCTAAGGGGGGCGCGCCACCCCTTTTGGGCTGGTGTGCTCCCCTCTTAAGGCCCATAAGTCCCATTATTCCCCCGGGGGGTTCCGATAACCCCCCCGGTAGTCCGATAAATACCCGATACTACCCGGAACACTTAGTACCGGGTGTTGTTCATCGTTTCTTTATTTATAAAGCGGGCAAAAGCCTTTTTTGGTAAAATATATGTCTTTCTAGATATTCCAATTAGAACGACATATGGATGTATATAGACATATTTTAGAGTGTACATTCACTCATTTTGCTCCGTATGTAGTCCGCGTTTGAATCTCTAAGAGATTTATATTTAAGAATGGAGGGAGTAGTACAGTATGTTCCTTGTCGGGAAGTGGAGCAGGGACATTTGCAGTCGACAGGTCTATTGGGTAGCTTCAGATGGATGCTTTCAACGGTTCTAGACGGTCTGCCATAATTGTTAGGGAACATAGCATGCAATTTAAAAAATTCTCCTATGCTCACGCAAGATCTATATAGGAGATGCATAGCAACAAGAGGGGGAGAGTGTGTCCACGTACCCTCGTAGACCGAAAGCGGAAGCGTTAGTTAACACGCTTCATGTAGTCGAACGTATTCACGATCCAACCGATCCAAGTACCGAACGTATGGCACCTCCGTGTTCAGCACACGTTCAGCTCGATGACGTCCCTCAAACTCTTGATCCAGTAGAGGGTCGAGGGAGAGTTCCGTTAGCATGATGATGTGGCAACGGTGTTGATGATGTGATCAGTGCAGGGCTTCGCCTAAGCACTACGACGCTATGACCGGAGGAGTAAACCGTGGAGGGGGCACCACACACGGAAAAGAGAATAATTGGTGTGCTTTGGGGTGCCCCCTTCCCCCGTATATAAAGGAGGAGAGGGAGGAGGCCGGCAACCTAGAGAGGGTGCACCAAGGGGGAGTCTAACTAGGATTCCCAATCCTAGTTGGTCTCCCTTTCCTATTCCAAGAAGGGGAAAGAGGGAAGGAGAGGGAGAGGGAGAGGGAAAGAGGGGCCACGCCCCTCCCCGTTGTCCAATTCAGACTCCCTTGGGGAGGGGCACCCTGCGGGCTGCCCGCTCCTACTCCCTTATGGCCCATCAAGGCCCATAACTTCTCGGGGGGTTTCGGTAACCCCTCGGTTCCCCAATAAATATCTGAAACGTCCCAAAACCATTCTGATGTCTGAATACCTTCATCCAATATATCATTCTTTATGTCTCGACCATTTTGAGACTCCTCATCATGTCCATGATCTCATCCGGTACTCCGAACAAACTTCGGGCATGAAAAACACATAACTCATAATACAAATTTTCATCTAACGTTAAGCGTGCGGACCCTATGGGTTCGAGAACTATGTATACATGATTGAGACACATCTTAGATCAATAACCAATAACGGAACCTGGATGCTCATATTGGCTCCTACATATTCTACGAAGATCTTTATCGGTCAAACCTCACAACAACTTTTGTTGTTCCCTTTGTCATTGGTATGTTACTTTCCCGAGATTTGATCGTCGGTATCATCATACCTAGTTCAATCTCGTTACCGGCAAGTCTCTTTACTCATTCTGTAATGCTTCATCCGGCAACTAACTCATTAGTCACATTGCTTGCAAGGCTTATTGTGATGAGCATTACCGACAAGTCCTAGAGACACCTCTCCAATACACAGAGTGACAAATCCTAATCTCGATCTATGCCAACCCAAAAAACACCTTTGGAGACACCTATAGAGCATTTTTATAATCACCCAGTTGCGTTGTGAAGTTTGATAGCACACAAGGTGTTCCTCCGGTATTCGGGAGTTGCATAATCTCATAGTCAGAGGAACATGTATAAGTCATGAAGAGAGCACTAGCAATAAAACTGTAATGATCATAATGCTAAGCTAACAGATGGGTCTTGTCCATCACATCATTCTCTAATGATGTGACCTCGTTCATCAAATGACAACACATGTCTATGCTTAGGAAACATAACCATCTTTGATTAACGAGCTAGTCAATTAGAGCCATACTAGGGATACTATGTTTTGTCTATGTATTCACACATGTACTAAGTTTTTGGTTAATACAATTCTAGCTTGAATAACAAACATTTATCATGATATAAGGAAATATATAAATAACAACTTTATTATTGCCTCTAGGGAATATTTCCTTCAGTCTCCCACTTGCACTAGAGTCAATAATCTAGATTACATAGTAATGATTCTAACAACCATGGAGTCTTGGTGCTTATCATGTTTAGCTCGTAGAGGAGGCTTAGTCAATGGGTGTGCAACATTTAGATCCGTATGTATCTTGCAAATCTCTATGTCTTCCTCCTTGACTTGATCGTGTATGGAATTGAAGCGTCTCTGGATGTGTTTGGTTCTCTAGTGAAATCTGGATTCCTTTGCCAAGGCAATTGCACTAGCTTGTCACAAAAGATTCTTATTAGACCCGATGCACTAGGTATTACACCATGTCGGATATGAACTCCTTCATCCAGACTCCTTCATTTGCTGCTTCCGAAGCAACTATGTACCCCGTTTGACACGTGGATCCCGCCATGATGCTCTGCTTGGAACTACACCAACTGACAGCTCCACCATTCAATATAGATGTGTATCCGGTTTGCGACTTAGAGTCATCCAGATCAGTGTCAAAGCTTGCATCGACGTAACCATTTATGACAAGCTCTTTCTCACCTCCATAAACGAGAAACATATCCTTAGTCCTTTTCAGGTATTTCAGGATGTTCTTGACCGCTATCCAGTGATCCACTCCTGGATTAATTTGGTACCTCCCTGCTAAACTTATAGCAAGGCACACATCAGGTCTGGTACACATCATTGCATACACGATAGAACCTAGCTGAAGCATAGAGAATGACTTTCATTTTCTCTCTATATTCTGCAGTGGTCGGGCATTGAGTCCGACTCAACTTCACACCTTGTAACACAGGCAAGAACCCTTTCTTTGTCTGATCCATTTTGAACTTGTTCAAAACTTTATCAGGTATGTGCTTTGTGAAAGTCCAATTAAGCGTCTTTATCTATCTCTATAGATCTTGATGCCCAATATATAAGCAGCTTCACCGAGGTCTTTCATTGAAAAATTCTTATTCAAGTATCCTTTTATGCTATCCAGAAATTCTGTATTATTTCCAATCAACAATATGTCATCCACATATAATATTAGAAATGCTACAGAGCTCCAACTCACTTTCTTGTAAATACAAGCTTCTCCAAAAGTTTGTATAAAACCATATGCTTTGATCACATTATCTAAGTGTATATTCCAACTCCGAGAGGCATGCACTGGTCCATAAATGGATCGCTGGAGCTTGCACACTGTGTTAGCACCTTTTGGATCGACAAAACCTTCTGGTTATATCATATACAACTCTTCTTTAAGAAATCCATTAAGGATTGTAGTTTTGACATCCATTTGCCAAATTTCATAATCATAAAATGTGGCAATTGCTAACATGATTCGCACAAACTTAAGCATCGCTACGGGTGAGAAAGTCTCATCATAGTCAAGTCCTTGAACTTGTCGAAAACCTTTTGCAACAAGTTAAGCTTTGTAGATAGTAACATTACCGTCAACACCAGTCTTCTTCTTGAAGATCCATTTATTTTCTATGGCTTGCCAATCATCGGGCAAGTCCACCAAAGTCCACACTTTGTTCTCATACATGGATCCCATCTTAGATTTCATGGCCTCAAGCCATTTCGCAGAATCTGGGCTCATCATCACTTCCTCATAGTTCGTAGGTTCATCATGGTCTAGTAACATGACTTCCAGAATAGGATTACCATACCACTCTGGTGCGGATCGTACTCCCGTTGACCTATGAGGTTCGGTAGTAACTTGATCTGAAGTTTCATGATCATCATTATTAGCTTCATCACTAATTGGTGTAGGAATCACTAGAACTGATTTCTGTGATAAACTACTTTCCAATTCAGGAGAAGGTACAATTACCTCATCAAGTTCTACTTTCCTCCCACTCACTTCTTTTGAGAGAAACTCCTTCTCTAGAAAGGATCCATTCTTAGCAACAAATATCTTGCCTTTGGATTTGTGACAGAAGGTGTACCCAACTGTTTCCTTTGGGTATCCTATGAAGACACATTTCTCCGATTTGGGTTCAAGCTTATCAGGTTGAAGCTTTTTCACATAAGCATCACAACCCCAAACTTTAAGAAATGACAACTTGGGTTTCTTGCCAAACCACAGTTCATATGGTGGCATCTCAACAGATTTAGATGGTGCCCTATTTAACATGAATGCAACCATCTCTAAAGCATAACCCCAAAACGATAGTGGTAAATCAGTAAGAGACATCGTAGATCGCACCATATCTAATAAAGTATGGTTATGACGTTCGGACACATCATTACGCTGTGGTGTTCCAGGTGGCGTGAGTTGCGAAACTATTCCACATTGTTTCAAATGAAGACCAATCTCGTAGCTCAAATATTGGCTCCACGATGAGATCGTAGAAATATTATTTTCTTGATATGATGATTTTCCACTTCACTCTGAAATTCTTTGAACTTTTCAAATGTTTCAGACTTATGTTTCATTAAGTAGATATACCGATATCTGCTCAAATCATCTGTGAAGGTCAAAAAATAACGATACCCACTGTTGGGGATATGACTATTAGGTATGACCCACCCAGGACGGGCCAGGTTATACCTATGGCGGTTCATCCATACGAAGCCCATGAGGATATTAAAGATGGCGGTTCATAGGCAAGGGACCAAGGCCCAAGGGTGACTTAAGGCCCATAGGGGTAAACCGCCATATGTGTGTGACTTGTATTGTAAGGCAAGTGTATTTAGTCACCGAGCCGGACACGTTGTCTATGAGCCGGCCGGGACTCTGTGAGCCGCTGGGCGTCAACCTGTGTATATAAAGGGACGACCTGGCGGAGGTTCAGGGCAAGAAACAAGAGATCGAAAGCTAGGTCAAGCATATTCGCTCCCTGGTAATCGAGACATAAGCAATACCAGCCCAAACTGGATTAGGCCTTTACCTTCACCGCAAGGGGCCGAACCAGTATAAACTCCTGTGTCCTTTGTCTCGTTTAACCCCTTTAAGCTAACCTAGTTGCGATGGCTCCACGACTAAGTCCTCACACTAGGACATCTGCCATGACAATTCCACGACAGTTGGCGCCCTCCGTTGGGCCAGCGCACGGTGGTTTTGAGTTCTTGAAGGGAAGCTTTGAAGGGATCAAGGGATACACTGTGGGCTGGATGACCAAGAGTCGTTGCAACAAGCTCTACATTGACGATGCAGGCTGGGGCCCCGAGGCCGAATCAATTGAGTACGGGTACTGGGTCCCCTTCGGCGGAATTCACGTCTTCATCGACAAGATCGACGAGCCGGGCCCTGAGCCGGACATCTGCACCGACATCATCGAGACGGCTCAGCATGCACGACCCGCCCGAGCTCAGCCCGCCATGGAACATTCCTTCATGGGATTCATCCATGGAGCAGAATTTGAGGAAGGATCCATGTCTGGCGGTGAGACGGCTATCTATTCTGATGGTGAATCGTCCACGGGCGAGACTACGTCATTATATCAACTGCAAGACTGCGGGCTCGGGGGTTATTCAGATGGCGACAGTATTCCAGACCCCTATGAGCCGCCGAATAGGGTTGCAATCTTCATGGCCCGTACACAGCCCGGGAAAAATTCTTCGACCGCGACAGCTATGGTCTCCGCGTCAACAACGACGATGGCAGCCGGGGCAGGAGGCCCTATGCGCCCGCCGGCTCATGTTTGACTGATTTACTAGATAATCTGACAACCTTGTTAGTAGAAGAGGTTAACCAAGGAAATCAAGTTCAGCATAACGCGGAAGTTGCAAAATTACATGATGAGGTAGCACAAGCCAAGGAAGACCTGGCGGTGGAGAATGCAAGGATGACTGCAGAGCGAGCTGTTTTGGATGCACAGGCACAACAGATCCAGGCTAGTTCCTTCCGGCTCTCGTTGGATCAGAACGCTTCAAACGAAATCATGAGGAGAAGGCACCGGAGTCGTCTGCCACCGGTTTACGAGGCAAGGAACCTCTTTTGCACGCCTGGAGCGGGGACCAGTAACCAACCAGAGATAAACCGGTTTGAAGCGCTTGGGGCCGGTGCGTCAGCTCAACCACACACGACGGAACCACCTCGTATGAATAATACACCGCCCCAATATGTGCCGACACCACCAGGTCACTTTTCCAACCCTTTGGATAATATGATCACTGCGGCGACACGGTTGGCAGCTCTCCGAATTGAAGGCGATTCTCCTGCGGCGGTTGAAGCACGGAGGGCTAGAGAGCTTCTTCAAACAACATTAGTACAACATGAGGCATATTCTTACAGTCGAGAGAGGATCCATTCGACCCCTCGCCCAAGCCAGAGTTATAGCAGACACATGGACTCACTAGTTGTTCCAAGCAATGATAGGTGCCGGAACCAGCCGCATGGGCATGACCCGACATGTGGGGGTGCTCATGATTTGGTCGATCAGGATAGGGCACGTAGAAAAGCTGAGCAGGCGGCTCAGCAGGCAGCTCAACAACATCTTCCGGTTTATCCGACAGCTTCGGTGGAGGCAAGGGTGACCTCTAGAACCACGGGTGTACCATGTTTAGTGTCAGCTCTACGGAATGAGCATTTGCCTAAGGATTTCAAAGGACCTCGTAAGGTGCCTAATTACACAGCCGACTTATCCCCTGAGGCATGGATTGAGAGTTACGAGATGGCTATGGAACTGTTGGAGGTCAGCGATGCTGCGTGTGCCAAATACTTCACCACAGTGTTGGATGGGATGGCCCGTACTTGGCTAAAAGGGCTGCCTGCCAATTCCATTGGGTCATGGGACGAGCTAAAGGCCTGATTTATCCAGAACTTTAAAGATACATGTAAACAACCCATGTCGATTATGGATTTGGATGCTTGCGTCCATGAAGAGGGCGAGTCAACGACCCATTGGGTGCGCCGGGTCAAGGCTATCCTGCATTCGTCGGACAACATCAATGCCGACTCAATGGTTCTAATGTTAGCAAAAAATGCCGTTTTTTGCCTCTTAAGCAGAAGCTAGGGCGGATGAAGCATGATTGCAATGACATGGGGGAGCTAATGGTGGCTATAATTAAATATGCCGACTCTGATAGTACCAAGGACCCCGAGTCTGATGATGAAAAGCCGGGAAAGGGAAAGAAGAGTGGCAACACCAAGGGTCAGTAGCATAACCCGATGAGTCAGGTGGGCACCGGTAAGTGCAAGGCCGATAGTAATTCAGATTTTGTGGCCAATACCAATACACAGAATAATGGTCAGCGTCGTAAGGGGAAGCCACCTCCTCGGATAGGTGGATAAAGTATCAATCTTGAGCAGTTGCTGAATCAGCCCTGCCCAAAGCATGACAGGAAGGAAATTCCATCCACTCACCTTTGGAAAGATTGTCAAATTATGAGGGAGTTCAAAAGTTTTGATTTATTCCAGAACAATCATGGGCCGGGCGGCGGCTCAGGTTCTAGTGGTGGTGGTTCTCATGGCGCGGGTTACGGTGGTGGCGGTTCTAATTCCGATTTCCAGAGTCTCCAAAACCATGAAGGTAATCGGGGTGGTTGCAATCAACAATCCAGTCAAGGGGATCAGCAGCAGCAGTAGTCTGGATATCAAAGTCATCCGAAGCAGTTGAATAGTGGGTAGTATCACGTTTTCACGTTTTCATCAGAAGCTTCATAAAAGGGCTGTGAACGCCGTTGATCCGGCAGTTCCCCATTACTTGCGATGGTCTGAGCAACCCATTATGTGGAGTCGAGAGGATCACCCTCCCCGGGTTGATAATTCGGGTCACTTGGCTTTGGTGGTGGTGCCTCAAGTTGGTGGATACAAATTCACTAAGGTACTCATGGATGGGGGTAGCAGCATTAATATCCTTTACTATGATACTTTCAGTCAGATGGGATTGACTGATAAAAGTCTTAAGCCATCCAATACTGTTTTCCATGGAGTGGTGCCTCGTAAGTCGGCGTATCCTGTAGGCAATATTGAGCTGGAAGTGGCCTTTGGGGATGAACATGATTCTAGGGCCGAGAGGTTGACCTTTGAAGTGGTCAAGATTGAAAGCCCGTATCACGCTTTGTTTGGACGGTCAGCTTATGCCAAGTTCATGGCACGACCTTGTTATGTTTATCTGCAGCTCAAGATGCCGGGTTACAAGGGGACCATCATAGTGCACTGAAGCCGGAAAATAGCTTTGGAGTGTGAAGAAGGTAACGCTGCTTATGCTGAGTCTGTTTGTGCAACAGAGGAACTGAAGTTCTACAAAGACAATGTTGATCCAGCAGATATGATATCTTTGAAAAAGCCAACTACAAAGCATGATCCGGTATTGAAGTTTAAGTCGGCTGATGACACTAAGCTAGTTGACTTTGTTCCTGGCAATTCATCCAAGCAGTTCAGTATCAGTGCTAACCTGGATCCTAAATAGGAAAATGCGCTCATCGAATTCATCCATGAGAACCGGGACATCTTTGCATGGAAACCTTCTGATATGCCAGGTGTACCGAGGGAACTCGCTGATCACACTCTTAATATTGATCCGAAGTTTAAGTCGGTTAAACAATTCCTTCGTCGCTTCAATGAGGAGCGGCGAAAGGCCATTGGTGAGGAAGTGGCCCGGCTCTTGGCGGCTGGGTTCATTGTTGAAGTCTTTCATCCGGAGTGGTTGGCTAACCTGGTGCTGGTGCTTAAGAAGAATGGCACTTGGCGTATGTGTGTGGACTATACGTACTTAAACAAGGCCTGTCAGGCTGATCCTTTTGCTCTCCCTCATATTGATCAAATCATTGATGCTACGGCGGATTGTGAGCGTTTGAGTTTTTTGGATGCTTATTCTGGTTATCATCAGATCAAGATGGCAGTTAAGGACCAGGAGAAGACAACTTTTATCACTCCCTTTAGAGCCTTCTACTATGTGTCTATGCCTTTTGGGCTCAAGAGTGCCCAGGTGACTTACCAGCGATGTGTGCAGAATTGCCTTCACAATCAGATTGGGTGCAATGTTCATGCTTATGTGGATGATATTGTGGTGAAATCCAGAGAGAAGGAAACTTTGATAGATGATTTGAAGAAGACCTTCAACAATCTCCAGGTCTACAAGATGATGCTTAACCCAGCCAAGTGCTTTTTTGGTGTGCCGGCTGGCAAGCTCTTGGGTTTTCTGGTTTCTAACAGAGCATTGAAGCTAACCCGGAGAAGATCAAGGCAATTACCTCCTTGGCAAAGCTGACGTGTATCAATGATGTTCAACGTCTGGAGGGTCGTATTGCTGCCTTAAGCCGTTTCATGAGCCGGTTGGGTGAGAAGGCTATACCACTGTACCAGATGATGAAGAAAACAAATGACTATGTCTGGAGTGATGCTGCTAATGACGCATTTGAAGATTTGAAAAAACAGCTAGCTGAACCGCCAGTCCTCGCCGCTCCTATTGATAAGGAGCCGTTGTTATTATATGTGGCTGCTAATGCCCGGGCTGTGAGTGTAGCCATTGTGGTGGAACAGAAGGAAGCAAGCAAGGAATATCCGGTTCAACGTCCGGTTTACTATATCAGTGAAGTGCTTATTGAGTCCAAGCAGAGGTATCCGCACTGGAAGAAGCTCGTATATGGGGTGTTCATGGCCAGTCGGAAGCTTAAGCAATATTTTTTGGGTCATCCCATCACTGTGGCTAGTTCTGTACCCTTAGGGGATATTATTAAAAACAGAGAAGCCACAGGTCGGGATGCCAAGTGGTCCATTGAGCTTGGACCTCATGGTTTGAAGTATATGCCTCGCATGGCCATCAAGTCTCAAGCACTTGTGGATTTCATCAATGACTGGACAGAGCTACATATGCCTGAAGAGAAGCCAGATAACACATATTGGACTATTCACTTTGATGGGTCCTGATACGTCTCCAACGTATCTATAATTTTTGATTGTTCCATGCTATTATATTACCTGTTTTGGATATTTATGGGCTTTATTTTACACATTTATATCATTTTGGGACTAACCTACTAACCGGAGGACCAACCCTTATTGCTGTTTTTTTGTCTATTTCAGTATTTCGAAGAAAAGGAATATCAAACGGAGTCCAAATGGAATGAAACCTTCGGGAGCGTGATTTTTGGAACAAACATGATCCAGAGGACTTGGAGTGCAAGTCAAGAAGCAATCGAGGTGGCCAGGAGATAGGAGGGTGCGCCTACCCCTCCTGGGTGCGCCCTGTCTCCTGGGCCCCTCGAGCGGCCACCGACGTACTTCTTCCTCCTATATATACCTACATACCCCGAAAACATCCAAGGAGCCACCGAAGAAATATTTCCGCCATCGTAACCTTCTGTATCCGTGAGATCCGATCTTGGAGCCTTCGTCGGTGCTCCACCGGAGGGGGAATCGACCATGGAGGGCTTCTACATCAACACCATAGCCCCTCTGATGAGTTGTGAGTAGTTTACCACAAACCTTCGGGTCCATAGTTATTAGCTAGATGGCTTCTTCTCTCTTTTTGGATCTTAATACAATGTTCTTCCCCTCTCTTGTGGAGATCTATTCGATGTAAACTCTTTTTGCGGTGTGTTTGTCGAGATCCGATGAATTGTGGGTTTATGATCAAGTTTATCTATGAGAAATATTTGAATCTTCTCTGAATTCTTTTATGTATGATTCAGTTATCTTTGCAAGTCTCTTCGAATTATCAGTTTGGTTTGGCCTACTAGATTGATCTTTCTTGCCATGGGATAAGTGCTTAGATTTGGGTTCAATCTTGCGGTGTCCTTACCCAGTGACATAAAGGGTTACAAGGCACGTATTGTATTGTTTCCATCGAGGATAAAAAGATGGGGTTTATATCATATTGCTTGAGTTTATCCCTCTACATCATGTCATATCTCTTAATGCGTTACTCTGTTCTTATGAACTTAATACTCTAGATGCATGCTGGATAGCGGTCGATGTGTGGAGTAATAGTAGTAGATGCAGGTAGGAGTCGGTCTACTTGTCACAGACGTGATGCCTATATACATGATCATGCGTAGATAATCTCATATTTATTCGCTTTTCTATCAGTTGCTCGATATTAATTTGTTCACCCACCGTAATACTTATGCTATCTTGAGAGAAGCCACTAGTGAAACCTATGGCCCCCGGGTATATATTTTATCATATAAGCTTTCAATCTACTTTTATTTGCATCTTTAATTTTTGCATCTATATTATAAAATACCAAAAATATATTTATCTTATCATACTATCTCTATCAGATCTCACTTTCGCAAGTGGTCGTGAAGGGATTGACAACCCCTTTATCGCATTGGTTGCGAGTTCTTTGTTTGTTTGTGTAGGTGCGTGGGACTTTTGAGGAGCCTCCTACTGGATTGTTACCTTGGTTCTCAAAAACTGAGGGAAATATTTACACTACTATTGCTGCATCACCCTTTCCTCTTCAAGGAAAACCAACGCAAGCTCAAGACGTAGCAAGAAGGATTTATGGCGCCGTTGCCAGGGAGGTCTTCGCTTAAGTCAAGACATACCAAGTAACCATCACAAACTCATCTCCCTCGCATTTACATTATTTGCCATTTACCTCTCATTTTCCTCTCCCCCACTTCACCCTTGCCATTTTATTCGCCCTTTTTCCGTTCGTCTTTTCGTTTGCTTTAATGTCCTACTTGGCTCGTTTGCTCGTTTGGTTGGAATAGTTGTTTATTTATTGCTAAACAGAGAACCTAAGATCTACGGATCCTCATCCGCTTGCTAATATTTTTAAGAGATCCAATTATGATGAACCAATTGCTAGTGAGTTTTGTGCACTAGATTGTCTTTATGAAGTTTTGCTTGAAATTCATGAATCTGAAAATTATGATGAAGAAATTTATGAAGAGATTCACGATAACTCCTTGAATAAAAATCTTGATTTCAATGATTTTACTATAAATTCTCTTGATGTCAATTGTGCTAATAATATGCAAAACCCTAAGCTTGGGGATGCTAGTTTTGCTATGTCTACTACTTGTTGCAATGATCATGATTGGATGATTCCTCTTATAATCTTGAAAATTTATTTAAGCCCCATGATGAATATGAGATTGATAATAGTGTTTGCAATAATATTGAAAGTGTGTTTGGAAGAGTGTCAACTTTAGATCCCACATATTTGGAGTATGTTCAATCTTATGATATTGTTGATAAAAGTGGGTTTGGAGAGGTCATGACTTTAGTTAATGTTAAGCCCACTATCTTGGAAGAGTGTTGACTTTGCATGCATATGGATCGTGTTGAGAATATGTTGTGTGATAGCTATTTTGTTGAATTTGCTTATGATCCTACATGTAATTATTATGAGAGAGGAAAATATGGTTGTAGAAATTTTCATGTTACTAAATTACCTCTCTTCATGTTGAGATTGCTATCGTCTTCTTCCTTGCATATGCTAGTTTTTGCTTGCCTTGATAATTTGTTTGCTTATAAAAAACCTATGCATAGGAAGTATGTTAGACTTAAGTGTGTTTGTCACATGTTTTATGATGCTCTCTTTATGCTTCAATTCTTGTCTTTCATGTGAGCATCATTGAAATCTCAATGCCTAGCTAAAAAGGCTTTAAAGAAAAGCGCTTGTTGGGAGACAACCCAATATTTTTCCTTGCTGTTATTTAATAAAAATTTGCATCTACTTTCTGTTTAGATGTGTTTTCATGTTTTATTTAGTGTTTGTGCCAAGTAGAACCTATAGGATAACCTATGGTATGAGTTAATTTGATTCTGCTGAAAAACAAAAACTTTGCGCTCACGAGAAAAAATTCAATAAATCACAAAAACGTGATTTTGCATTGATTCTTTTTTCTGTAGAACAATAGAAAAATTGAATAGGAATTTCTATTTTGGTAGGATTTTTAGAGTTCCAGAAGTTTGCATTAGTTACAGATTGCTACAGACTGTTCTGTTTTTGACAGATTCCGCCTTTCGTGTGTTGTTTGCTTATTTTGATGCATCTATGGCTAGTATTAAGTGGTATGAACTATAGAGAACTTGGAATACAGTATGTTTAACACCAATATAAACAAAGAATGAATTCATTATAGTACCTTATGTGGAGGTTTTGTTTTCTTTCACTAACGAAGCTTATGAGATTTCCTGTTGAGTTTTGTGTTGTGAAGTTTTCAAGTTTTGGGTAAAGATTTGATGGACTATGGAATAAGGAGTGGCAAAAGCCTAAGCTTGGGGATGCCCATGGAACCCCAAGATATTCAAGAATAGCCAAAAGCCAGGTATGGTGGATAGTCATGTAAGAAACTTGGTTCAAGGAATTTGGATGCACAAGCAGTATTCCCGCTTAGTACAGATATTTTGGCTAGCAAAGGATTCTAAAAAGCAAGCACCACATGTTGGAGGATCTATAACAATATAACTTCTATACGAATACACCCAAGCATAAATCATTACGTTCTCTTCCTTGTCCAACTTCAACTAATTTGCTCAGGTTTGAAAATAATTAATGGGGCTCACAATCATAGAAGATGTCCAAGATAGTATATTTATATGTGAAATCTCTCTTCCTTCAATATTCTTTCATGAATTGTTCAAATGACCAATAGAATGCTTGCCAACCTTCAATAAATTTACTACCTCTACTTATTAGATGTGAATTCATTACTCCCAACGGGGTAAGCATATGAAACATATATAATTTCAGATTTATGACATTCAACTCATTCAACCATTTGCTCATAGGATATAAGTGAAGCACACGAGTAAATGACAAACTACTCCAAAAATATATAAGTGAAGATCAATGAGTAGTCGAATAATTATGCAACTATGTGAAGACTCTCTAACATTTAAGAATTTCAGATCTTGGTATTTTATTCAAGCATCAAGCAAAACAAAACAAAATGACATTGCAAGGATAGCAAAACTCATGTGAAGAAGCAAAACTCAGGCTTAACCGATACTAACCGTTAATTGTTGAAGAAGAAAGGTGGGATGCCTACCGGGGCATCCCCAAGCTTGGATGCTTGAGAATTCTTGAAATATTATCTTGGGGTGCCTTGGGAATCCCCAAGATTGAGCTTTTTTGTCTCCTTAATTACTTTTATATCACGATTTTCCTAAATCTCAAAAACTTCATCCACACAAAACTCAACAAGAACTCGTGAGATAAGTTAGTATAAAACAATGCAAAAACCTTATCATTTTCTACTGTAACATATTACTAACATTATTATTCAACATTGAATACTAAATGTCTCTGCATATTTAATACTCCTATCCTCAAATAGAATCATTAAACAAGCAAGCATATGCAAACAATGCAAACATAACAGCAATCTGCCAAAACAATATATTCTGTAAAGAATACAAGATTCATCATACTTCCCTAACTCCAACAATTATGAGAAAAATACTACACTGTATAAGATTTATTAGAGCTCAATATGCAAAAAGATTCAACATTATATCATTCTCTGACTTTTCTAGGGAATTTTTGCAACAGCGGTAAACTTTCTGTTTTGAAACAGCAACATGTATACTTGCAAAATAAGCATGGTAATGGCTATCCTTGACATTTTTATTTAAAATAAAGATGCAAAACATTATTATAAATAACATCAATCAAATACTAACAAAATAAAATGATGCTCCAAGAAAAACACATATCATGTGGTAAATAAAAATATAGCTCCAAGTAAAGTTACCGATGAACGGAGATGAAAGAGGGGATGCCTTCCGGGGCATCCCCAAGCTTAGGCTCTTGGTTGTCCTTTAATATTACCTTGGGGTGCCTTGGGCATCCCCAAGATTAGTCTCTTAACACTCCTTATTCCACAGTCCATCGAATCTTTACCCAAAACTTGAAAACTTCACAACACGAAACTCAAAACAAAACTCGTAAGCTCCGTTTGTATAAGAAAACAAACCACCACTTTAAGGTACTGTAATGAACTCATTATTTATTTATATTTGTGTTAAACCTACTGTATTCCAACTTCTCTATGGTTCATACCCTCCGATACTACTCATAGATTCATCAAAATAAGCAAACAACACAATGAAAGCAGAATCTGTCAAAAACAGAACAGCCTGTAGTAATATGTATCAAACGTGTACTTATGGAACTCCAACAATTCTGAAACAAATTGGTGGACCTGGGGAATTTGTCTATGAATCATCTGCAAAAATAATCAACCTAAAATCACTCTCCAGTAAAAAATGGCAGCTAATCTCGCGAGCGCTAAAGTTTCTGTTTTTTACAGCAAGAACACATAGACTTCACCCAAGTCTTCCCAAAGGTTCTACTTGGCACAAATACTAATTGAAACATAAAACCACATCTAACCAGAGGCTAGATGAATTATTTATTACTAAACAGGAACAAAAAGAAAGGAACAAAAATAAGATTGGGTTGCCTCCCAACAAGCGCTAATGTTTAACGCCCCTAGCTAGGCATGATGATTTCAATGATGCTCACATAAAAGATAAGAATTGAAACATAAAGAGAGCATCATGAAGAATATGACTAGCACATTTAAGTCTAACCCACTTCCTATGTATAGGGATTTTGTGAGCAAACAACTTATGGGAATAATAATCAACTAGCATAGGAAGGCAAAACAAGCATAATTTTAAAACTTGAAGCACATAGAGAGGAAACTTGATATTATTGCAATTCCTACAAGCATATATTCCTCCCTGATAATAATTTTTGGTAGCATCATGAATGAACTCAACAATATAACCAGCACCTAAAGCATTCTTTTCATGATCTACTTGCATAGAAAATTTACTACTCTCCATATAAGCAAATTTCTTCTCATGAATAATAGTGGGAGCAAACTCAACAAAATAACTATCATGTGAGGCATAATCCAATTGAAAACTAAAATCATGATGACAAGTTTCATGGTTATCATTATTCTTAATAGCATACAAGTCATCACAATAATCATCATAGATAGCAACTTTATTCTCATAATCAATTGGAACCTCTTCCGAAATAGTGGATTTATCACTAAATAAAGTCATGACCTCTCCAAATCCACTTCCATAATTATCACAATAATAATCAACATCCTCCAAAATAGTGGGATCATTACTTCCTAAATTTGACACTCTTCCAAACCCACTTTCATCAATATAATCATCATAAATAGGAGGCATGCTTTCATCATAATAAATGTTCTCATCACAACTTGGGGGACTAAAAATATCATATTCATCAAACATAGCATCCCCAAGCTTGTAGCTTTGCATATCATTAGCATCATGGGTATTCAAAGAATTCATACTAATAATATTGCAATCATGCTCTTCATTCATATATTTAGTGCAAAACATTTTATAGATTTCTTCTTCTAGCACTTGAGCACAATTTTCCTTACCATCATTCTCACGAAAGATATTAAAAAGATGAAGCGTATGAGACAAACTCAATTCCATTTTTTGTAGTTTTCTTTTATAGACTAAACTAGTGATAAAACAAGAAACAAAAAGATTCGATTGCAAGATCTAAAGATATACCTTCAAGCACACACCTCCCAGGCAACTGCGCCAAAAAAGAGCTTGATGTCTACTACACAACCTTCTTCTTGTAGACGTTGTTGGTCCTCCAAGTGCAAAGGTTTGTAGGACAGTAACAAATTTCCCTCAAGTGGATTACCTAAGGTTTATCAATCCGTGGGAGGCGTTGGATGAAGATGGTCTCTCTCAAACAACCCTGCAACCAAATAACAAAAAGTCTCTTGTGTCCCCAACACACCCAATACAATGGTAAATTGTATATGTGCACTAGTTCGGCGAAGAGATGGCGATACAAGTGCAATATGGATAGTAGATAAAGGTATTTGTAATCTGAAATTATAAAAACAGCAAGGTAACTAATGATAAAAGTGAGCGTAAATGGTATTGCAATGGTAGGAGACAAGGCCTAAGGTTCATACTTTCACTAGTGCAAGTTCTCTCAATAATAATAACATAACTGGATCATATAACTATCCCTCAACATGCAACAAAGAGTCACTCCAAAGTCACTAATAGCGGAGAACAAACGAAGAGATTATGGTAGGGTACAAACCACCGCAAAGTTATCCTTTCTAATCTATCAATTCAAGAGTCCATAGTCAAATAACATGAAGCTATTCTTTCCGTTCGATCTATCATAGAGTTCATACTAGAATAACACCTTAAGACACAAATCAACCAAAACCCTAATGTCACCTAGATACTCCATTGTCACCTCAAGTATTCGTGGGCATGATTATACGATATGCATCACACAATCTCAGATTCATCTATTCAACCAACACAAAGTACTTCAAAGAGTGCCCCAAAGTTTCTACCGGAGAGTCAAGATGAAAATGTGTGCCAACCCCTATGCATAGATTCCCAAGGTCACGGAACCCGCAAGTTGATCACCAAAACATACATCAAGTTTATCACGTAAATATCCCATTGTCACCACAGATAAGCACGACAAGACATACATCAAGTGTTCTCAAATCCTTAAAGACTCAATCCGATAAGATAACTTCAAAGGGAAAACTCAATCCATTACAAGAGAGTAGATGGGGAGAAACATCATAAGATCCAACTATAATAGCAAAGCTCACGATACATCAAGATCGTGCCAAATCAAGAACACGAGAGAGAGAGAGATCAAACACATAGCTACTGGTACATACCCTCAGCCCCGACGGTGAACTACTCCCTCCTCATCATGGAGAGCGCTGGGATGATGAAGATGGCCACTGGTGACGGACCCCCCTCCGGCAGGGTGCCGGAACAGGGTCCCGATTGGTTTTTGGTGGCTACAGAGGCTTGTGGCGGCGGAACTCCCAATCTATTGTTTTCCTTGATGTTTTTAGGGTATATGGACTTATATAGGCGAAAGAAGTCGGCCAGGGGACGCTCGAGGGGCCCACAAGACAGGGGGCGCACCCAGTAGGGGGAGTGCACCCCCCACCCTCTGGCCACTGTCGGTGTCAAAACCGGCGGATCTCGGGTAGGGGGTCCCGAACTGTGTGTCTAAGGCTAATGGTAACAGGAGACTGGGGACACGATGGTTACCCAGGTTCGGGCCCTCTCTATGGAGGTAATACCCTACTTCCTGCTTGATTGATCTTGATGATATGAGTATTACAAGAGTTGATCTACCACGAGATCAGAGAGGCTAAACCCTAGACGCTAGCCTATGGTATGATTGTTGTTCTTGGGTCCTACGGACAAAACCCTCTGGTTTATATAGACACCGAAGGGGGCTAGGGTTACACAGAGTCGGTTTGCAGAGGAGGAGATCTACATCCGAATCACCAAGCTTGCCTTCCATGCCAAGGAGAGTCCCATACGGACATGGGACGAAGTCTTCTATCTTGTATCTTCATAGTCCAACAGTCCGGCCAAAGTATATAGTCTGGCTGTCTGGATACCCCCTTATCCAGGATTCCCTCAGTAGCCCCTGAACCAGGCTTCAATGACGATGAGTCCGACGCGTAGATTGTCTTCGGCATTGCGAGGCAGGTTCCACCTCCGAATACTCCAAAATTAATTCCGAACACAAGGACCATGTCCGGCTCTGCAATATAAATTCCATATACCACCATAGAGAGAATAATAATCCATGAATCCAATCTGCTGACAATTCTTCGCAAAGTGACATTACGCCATGGTCCGGTTTTTATTCGAACCGTTTTTTACAACCTGCCTCTACACATATCGCGAGGCGGTTTCTTCAGCACGTCTTGTCAAAGCAGACCAATACGGGCATGGGTAACCCAACCGTACCATCAATTATGGTTAAGTGGGGAACGAGCAGGCTCCGTTAGGCAATCGGGGAGGCATAAAGTTTCATCGCCTTCATAAAGGGAAAAAGCCTCCTCCTTTCTACCCACGCCTTCTTCTACTTCTGCTCGCCCCTTTCCTTTTGCCCGAGCCCTAGCGCCCAAGCATTCATCCTCCCCACCAAAAAAGGTTCTCCAAAAATGTCCGGATCCGGAGCAGGAGGCAAGTGGATGGCCTCCTCCGTCCAGGAGAAGGATATTAAAAAGCTGCGGGCGGCCGGGTATCTGGCCAAGAAAATCGGCCACCGTCTTCCAACGGCGAGACAAATTGTCCCTACTCCGGAGTCCCACGAGAGAGTCGTTTTCCTCCCCCATTTCGTTCGCAGGCTCGGGTTCCCCCTCCACCCTTTTGTTCGCGGCATCATGTATTACTACATGATTGATTTTCATGATCTATCCCCCAATTATTTCCTCAACATCTCGACGTTTATCGTCGTGTGTGAGGCCTTTCTCCGTATCTCACCGCACTTCAGGCTATGGCTCAAGATCTTCAATGTGAAGCCCAAAGTGGTGAATGGCGAACATGCCGAGTGCGGAGGCGCCATAGTGAGCAGGATGCCCAAGGTCAGATGGCCGACAGGTACTTTCAATGACTCCGTCAAGGAGTGGCAGCAACAGCGGTTCTATATCACTAAGCCGCGCGGCAAAAAGTGGGCCGCTGCTCCTGAGTTTCAATCTGGAGCCCCTTTGTGGTTCACATCCTGGCCCAAGAAGGGCGTGAACTAGTCGTCATCCGATGAACTGTCAGTGATCCAGGCGCGCGTCAAAGGTATGGAGGACAAGGCCATCAGGATTGTTGATGTGGTCCAGGTGATGCTGGTCCGTCTGATCCTTCCTTGCTAGCACAGAGGCTGTGACTTGTGGGAGTATGACCCGGCCAAGCACCAGACCCTGCGGCAGCTTTTCGGCTCCTCGCACAAGGACATCTGGAAGGTGCTCTTTAAGTCCGGCAAACCATGGCCAGACTCGGTCGCAGACCGCGGGTACCAATTGTCCCATCCCGCCAGTCCGGTAAGTCGTCATCATATCTTGGCTATTCGCATGTTTCATTGATATGCCCTGAAGGAGATGTTTTCTAACATGTCTTTCCACGATTGCCTCAGGGATGGACGAAGGTGGCGGAGCGGATTCATTGTCCGGCCCCGCTGCCGAAAGAACCGGTGGGACCTCTTCTGATGAAGATGCTGGTCCCAGCACCTTACAAGGCGCCGAAGAAAGAGGCCAACAAAAAGGCCAAAGAGACTAGGAGCGGTCTCCGTCATCGTGGTGCTTCGGACACGAAGTCCGAAGACTCTAGTGACCCTCCCTCCTCCGGAGAGAACGAGGAGGAGGAAGAGGACGATGAGGAGTAAGAGGATGAGGAGGAAGAAGAGCCTGAGTCCCCTACGAGGGGGAGGAAGAAAAGGACAGCCTCCTCATCCTTAGAGGCAGATTCGCCTAAGAGGGGAAGAACATCCATCCCCGACGCATCCACCATGGCTACCGACAGCAGCCCGGAGTGGGATCCCAGAGCCCAGCCCCTGGTAAAATCGTAAGTGCACGAAATCCGAACATATTCATGCATCCAGAATTTACTAGAATGTAGTATTTTGATTCGCACCGTGCTTTTTACAGTCCGGCGAGGTCTCCAGCCCAACAGGCCTCATTAGAGGACTCATTGAGTTCCAATGCCTTGGAGAGTGAGACACCTCCCAGGGCCCCTTCCCCAAAGCCTAGCTATGACACCGAGGTGTCGTCAAAAAGGGACCAGAGCCAGGGGGCGTACCTTAGGGGCCGAACGCGCAGGAGCGGCGGTTCCCATGAATGTCGACAGCGGGGGCGATCGTGGATCCGGCCCGCAGCCGGACATAGTCTCGGAGACCCTTAAGGCTCCGAGATCAGGCAGGCAACCCCTCTTGACTGGAGGGGGCGATCCTACTCCGCCTGCGACCTCCGTCCAACCGAAGGCGTCAGGCAGCCTATCGACAACACTGGAGAGTGCGTCCATCATTGGTGAACACCGCACCCTTATGGGCGTGGTGATACAAAAGATTCAGGCCGCCGAGAGCGGACTGAATGAATCCTGCATCAGCCTTATAAAAGGCTTGGAGGTATGTGTAGAGGACTGTCATAGTATAGATAGTAGCCCCTGATACACTGTTCGGAGAGGACAGGAACCGGACAGGGGATCAACTTCCCGTCCGCAGGAGACTTAGCTAATGACATATATAATATTTATGAATCAGATGTCTGCAGCGACTGCCTCCTCTCATACTGCGGAAGTGTCCGGACTCAAGCAGAGTCTGGTGTGGGCCGAAGAGAAACTCGGCCGAGTGAAAAAGCAGCTGGAGGATAAACAAGGTATCTTTTGAAACTTTTAGTAAGTTTTAGCACAAGCAAGTAATTGTGACTTGTAGCGACTCGACCTCAAACGGTCATGTCTCTGTGCCTCAGTGTCATCCCTGGATCAGTAATGCTGACACGCACAGTACTCGAAGGATTTATAACAGAGTAGCAATCACACACTTATTACATCGAATGTCTCAAAAGAGAACTTATTACAATAATATGGCTTAAGGCCATCTAATGCGATAACAGCGGAAGGCTTGGAAGATAAAGTGAGTCCATCAACTCCAACGGCATAGCTGAGCTGCATGGCAATGACCTAATGAACCTTACTCCTCGTCTGAAAAGTCTGCAACATAATATGTTGCAGCCCGAAAACGGGTCAGCACATGGAATATGCTGGCAATATAACACAGTAGAGCAAGAGCAGAATAATGCTATCACTACATGGCTGGTGGAAAGCTCTATGGTTATAGTTTTGCGAAAAGCAAATTTTTCCCTACAACAAAGGAATAAATTTAATTTAACTATCATGGTGGTTCAAACATTGAGAAGGTATAACCCCAACTCAATCCCAAATTAAAGTAATTATCAACCCGACAATATTAATTATGAGTGATGAGATACATGTGATAACCCAAGTACTAGATACTCAAGACTGTCCATAACCGGGGACACGGCTAACCATGATTAGATTGTACACTCTGCAGAGGTTTGCGCACTTTTCCCCACAAGACTCGATCGCTTCCGTTGGATTTCTCGCACTGCACGGTGTTTGAGAAACGGATGACCGAGACATAGTCTTTCAGAAACATTAACTCCCTACTCCGGGTAGACCATACCAAACCTACAAAACCCACTACCTGCTGATCTACCTCTTCAAGAGCTTCACGTAACTTAACTATGCTAGAGCCCATAGTAGCTTGTGGCTGCACACGGAAGTTTCTAGCATGAATCATCTCAGTTCCCTTTACGCCTGGGTGGCGGTCCATAGGAAGATCACACGGGTACCCCGGGATTTCCAAAAAATACAGACAACACTGTGTTCCCCAGGTGCATCAATGCACCCAGATGTGTATGGAAGTTGCCACCTTAAGTTGAACCATTAATTAACAATCTCACATCTGTCATGGATACACTCAAACCCAATCCACATCTACGAGCATAGCATAGTAATATAAGCATAACATAGAAGTAACTCCCAAGGGTTTGATAATAAGCAGGGCAATAGGTTCCACCTCATCAACTACTTCCCAATACCCTCAAGTTAAAGACATCCTAATCATGCATTGTTTGAGGATTGAACTAATGCAATGAAAACTAGGTATGAAAAGAGTATGATCAATGTGTTACTTGCCTTGCTGACGATCCGTGAATCCTAGAGACTCGTAGTAACACGCTTCGCACTCCGGGAATTCTATCGCAAACAAATAATAACATACATAAGCAACTAGCAAAGATGCATGAGCAAAACTTCAAATAAAAGAGATTGAACAGAAAGTTCAACTTAAGAACTCCGGTTTGCAAAAAAATCAAATCAAACGGAGTAACGAAACTCAAACGGCGAAAGAAACAAGATCCGTTTGCTAATCTGGACTAAAGTCAATTTTTACAGTATCAAAATCTTGTTTAATTTGATTAAACAAAAATAGGGTCTCGATACGAAACTCTAGGCGTTTGAATCACCTGATTCCGACTAACGAGCGAAAAGATAAACAGAAACTAAGATCGGATCAGAAATCACGACTGAATATAATCGCAGATAAATCCGATAAAAGAAAACTGACGAACAGGCTAACGAATGAGTGTTCGTTATCTATAACTAACGGAAGAAAACCGTTCGTTTAAACGAATGTACGGACGAATGTCTGCTAATTAGAAGAATCAAGAAAAACCAGCGAACCGATCTAAAAAACAAACTAGGGTTTCTAAAAAAACCGAATGGTTTTAAAAAAAACCAGTGGCTCGGATCCGGTGCGGTACCTCCGGCGAGGTGGCTCCGGCGAGGCGGGGTTGGGCGGCGGGGCGGCGGGGCTCGGCGGCGGCGCGGGCGGCAAGCGCCGGCGGCGGCGAGGCGCTGGCGGCGGCGGCTGGCGGCTCGGGAGGCGGTGGCTCGGCGACGGCAGTGGTGGTGGTTTGGGGCAGCGGGGTGGCGGATTATAAAGAGGGGGGGCGGCGACTTGGAGGAGGGGGCAAGGCGCGGCGGCAAGAGGAGTCCCGGCCAGACTCCTCGTCCGAGTCGGCGGCGGCGCGGGGAGTTGGGCCGGCCCGGCTGGGTTTCGGCCCAGTCGGTGCCCGAAGAAGTTTTTTTAAATAATTTCACTGACGGAAATAAAATCCTAGAAAATAAAATATAAACCTAAAAATGCCAAAACAAATTTTCACCGTCTAAATAAAATATTTAGAACGGGATGGACATTTTCTTGGCCCTTAAAATGCAATTTTAAAAACGTGCAATTTTTCTAATGCAAATAAAATCCAAATAAACTCAAATAAAATCAAACAAATGATTCTAACATTTTTCCTCCAATATTTCAATTGTTTTGGAGAAGTCATATTATCTCCTCTCATGTATTTTTATAAGAAATATTTTTTCGGAGAGAAAAATAATTAAAATCAAAATCCTCGTTTCACTCTTTGATAGGAATCAAACATGAAAACTGGCAAATCCCCAACTCTCTCCGAGGGTCCTTGAGTTGCTTAGGATCTTCGAGGATTGCGGAGCGGAAATGCAATAAAATATGATATGCATGGATGACCTATGTATAACATTCCAAATTGAAAATTTGGGATGTTACAAACCTACCCCCCTTAAGATGAATCTCGTCCTCGAGATTCGGGTTGGTCAGAAAATAGGTGTGGGTGGTCCTTGCGAAGATCATCCTCTCGTTCCCAGGTGGCTTCATCCTCGGTATGGTGGCTCCATTGAACTTTGCAAAATTTGATAACCTTGCTCCGAGTGACTCGGCTGGCAAACTCAAGAATCTTTACTGGCTTATACTCATAAGGCAAATCACTGTCCAGCTGAATTGCCTCCAAGGGTACTGTATCTCTTAACGGTATATCGGCCATCTCAGCATGACACTTCTTCAGCTGTGAGACGTGGAACACATCATGAACTCCTGACAGTCCTTCAGGTAATTCCAGCTTGTAGGCAACTTCTCCCATTTGTTCCAAAACACGATACGGTCCAACAAATCTCGGGGCTAATTTTCCCTTAACTCCAAAATGTTTCACTCCTCGCAAGGGTGATACTCGCGATATGCTCTGTCTCCAATTTCATAAGTTACCTCCTTGCGTTTCGAGTTTGCATAACTTTTCTGCCTGGACTGAGCTACCTTCAGTCTATCACGAATCAACTTAACCTTCTCCTCAGACTCTTTGATCAAGTCTGGTCCAAACAGCTGTCGGTCTCCTACCTCATCCCACATCAACGGTGTTCTGCATCTGCGTCCATACAGAGCTTCGAACGATGCCATCTTCAAACTGGCTTGGTAGCTATTCTTGTATGAAAACTCTGCGTAAGGCAAATTTTCATCCCAACTAGATCCATAATCTAGCGCACAAGCTCTCAACATATCTTCCAGTATCTGGTTGACTCTCTCGGTCTGTCCATCTGTTTGCGGGTGGAATGCTGTACTGAACTCCAATCTCGTACCCAAGGTCTGGTGTAACTGATGCCAAAACTTTGAAGTAAACTGTGTCCCTCTATCTGATACGACGATCCTCGGAACTCCATGCAGACATACGATCCTGGACATATATATCTTGGCCAACTTTGCACTTGTATAAGTGGTTTTCACCGGGATAAAGTGAGCCACTTTGGTCAAGCGATCCACTACTACCCATATTGAGTCATATCCTGCTTTGGTCCTAGGTAGTCCGGTGATAAAGTCCATGCCAAGTTTATCCCACTTCCATTCGGGTATCGGCATAGGCTGTAACAGTCCTGCTGGCTTCTGATGCTCTGCCTTCACTCTCTGGCATACATCACATACGGCCACATACTCGGCGATATCCTTCTTCATACCAGTCCACCAGAAACGTTCTTTTAAATCCAAATACATCTTGGTGTTCCCGGGGTGTATCGAGTATGGTGAGTCATGAGCCTCCTGAAGTATTAACTTCCTGATCTCTGGGTTATTAAGCACATAAACTCGGTCCTCAAACCATAAGGTATCGTGCTCATCCTCGCGAAAACCTTTGGCCTTTCCTTTGCTCATCTTCTCCTTTATCTCGCCAAACTCCTTGTCCTCCTTCTAAGCTTCTCGAATTTTGTTCAACAAGGTCGACTAAACCTCCATTGTTGCAAGGAAACCTCTGGGAACAATCTCAACTCGAAGTTCCATGAGATCCTTAGCTAACTCCTTTGGCAATCCCCTACCTTCAAGTATATTGGCATAACTCTTCCGGCTCAAAGCGTCTGCTACAACATTGGCCTTTCCTGGATGATAGTGTAGCTTCATATCGTAATCTTTTATAAGTTCCAACCATCTCCTCTGTCTAAGGTTCAGCTCCTTTTGCGTGAAAATATACTTCAAACTCTTATGATCCGTGTACACATCACAACGAATTTGTCCAAATACTCCATGAACACTTTGTTCATCATACTCATGAAATAGGCAGGGGCGTTTGTCAGTCCAAACGACATGACCGTATACTCGTATAATCCATACCGCATGGTGAACGCTGTCTTTGGTATATCCTTCTCTCGGATCTTCAACTGATGGTATCCTGATCGTAGATCAATCTTCAAAAACACCTTAGCTCCTTGCAGCTGATCAAACAGATCATTGATCATCGGTAGTGGATACTTGTTCTTAATCGTTACTTTGTTCAAGGCTCGATAATCCACAACCATCCTCAGGGATTTATCCTTCTTCTCGACCAAAAGTACTAGAGCTCCCCAAGGTGACGAACTCCTTTGAATATAACCTTTCTCCAACAACTCCTTGATCTGCTTCTTAATTTCCTCCAGATCATTTGCGGGCATCCGATAGGGTCTCTTGGATATTGGCCCTGTACCTGGCAATAGCTCTATCAAAAACTCAATGTCTCGATCCGGTGGCATGCCTGATAACTCTTCTGGAAAAACATCCGGGTAATCCTTTACTACAGGTACTTCGTCCTACACAACTCCTGTGAGGGCATTCACTTGGGTCCTCCTAGGCACGTGCCTAGATACGTACTTAATCCTTTTCCCCTCCGAGGTGGTGAGATAAATTAACTTACTAGCACAGTCAATACTTCCTCCATACTTTGACATCCAGTCCATACATAATATCACATCCAATTCTTGTGACTCCAAGATAATTAGGTCAGACGGAAAAACATGAGTCCCAATGGTTAGGGGTATCTGGTTGCACCATCGGCTAGCCATATATTCTGCTCTAGGCGAGCTCACTAAAAGAGGGGTCCTCAGGGTTTCAGTTGGTAGGTTAAACTTATCCACGAATCCCCTTGATATGTATGAATGCGATGCACCAGTATCGAAAAGAATAAGAGCGGTAAATGACACCTGGCTTTCAAGAATTAGAATGCCTCCTGTGTGTCCGTTAATGTATATGTGTATATAACATGAAAGATGGCAGTCGTTGGCTTCAGCCCCGATGCATATAATGCGGGGGTGTTCACAGAAGGCGCCTTTTCACACTTGATCCAACGTCTTGGTCCTATAAAGGAGGTGATAGCACAGCGAACTAGGAAACCGGACTATAATGCTTTATTACTTTCACTTAGCCATAGGAGTTTGACAATGGGGCTACTGAATAGCCCCTAGGGGCACAACGCTCGCCGGAATTCGGGGCGCGTGTGTGCCTGACCGGGAAACGGCCCTTTGTTAATGCGGAGGAATCCTAAAGATTCCAGCAAGTCATTGAGTGGTTGACCAGTCTCTCGCTATATCATGACAGTCAGTTTTCGGCTTTCTCTATTGAGGTGCTCGCCTGGCCGAACTGGGGCACAATCGCAGTAGTTCTCCTGGTGCCGCCTTAGCCGATAGAGCGGAACGTAAGGCAGCA
This sequence comes from Triticum timopheevii, assembly GCA_963921465.1. Taxonomy (NCBI): domain Eukaryota; kingdom Viridiplantae; phylum Streptophyta; class Magnoliopsida; order Poales; family Poaceae; genus Triticum; species Triticum timopheevii. Next base: position 509,047,691 of record OY997268.1, on the reverse strand, counting down.
AAACACAGGAGCCGGGCAAACCCAACATTTGACCAAAGACATGATTCGGAGCTGATGCATATAAGGCCAAACTCGCAACGCCGAACACTCCCTAAGGTATTCGGTCTTTATGAAGACGGGCCGAACAAAAGCCCTTGGTAAAAAAGCCCCTGGTCTCCAGGTACGCGCAAAATTCTGGTGTGGCCACATGCCAAGACGCCAGCCTCCTCCTCGGTTATAGCAAAAACTGGGGGATGTTATCAACAAGAGACAGTAAAAAAGGTTTACGCAGGGTCTTAATCTGACAAGAATCCTTGAAACGGGTCCCTACTGCACGTCTGCGCCTGTGTCTCCGTTGTGCCGTATCCTGGACGGGTGTAGCACGGTGTTCGTCTGCAAAAAGGAGGAACTTAGTGGAAAACAATCATGCGACAAATCGATGTTAAAATAAACAAAGTATAATAGAAAAAATGAGTAGAATTGAGCTTTATAGTCTCCTGGTGTAAACGCATGGAGCCCCCTGTACGGGGGTGAGGGAGTCCTGGATTAGGGGGTGTCCGGATGGCCGGACTATGACCTTTGGACGGACTCCCGGACTATGAAGATACAAGATTGAAGACTCCGTCCCGTGTCCGGATGGGACTTTCCTTGGCATGGAAGGCAAGCTTGGCGATACGATATGAAGATCTCCCCCCATTGTAACCGACTCTGTGTAACCCTAGCCCTCTCCGGTGTCTATATAAACCGGAGAGTTTTAGTCCGTAGGACGAACAACAATCGTACCATAGGCTAGCTTCTAGGGTTTAGCCTCTCTGATCTTGTGGTAGATCCACTCTTGTACTACCCATATCATCAATATTAATCAAGCAGGAGTAGGGTTTTACCTCCATTGAGAGGGCTCGAACCTAGGTAAAAACATCGTGTCCCTTGTCTCCTATTACCATCCGCCTAGACGCACAGTTCGGGACCCCCTACCCGAGATCCACCGGTTTTGACATCGACATTGGTGTGTTCATTGAGATTTCCTCTGTGTCGTCACCTTTAGGCCCGATGGCTTCTTCAATCATCAACCACGACGCGGTCCAGGGCGAGACCTTTCTCCCTGGACAGATCTTCGTATTCGGCGGCTTCGCACTATGGGCCAACTCGCTTGGCCATCTGGAGCAGATCGAAAGCTATGCCCCTGGCCATCAGGTCAGGTTTGGAAGTTTAAACTACACGGCCGACATCCGCGGAGACCTGATCTTCGACGGATTCGAGCCACGGCCGAGCACGCCGCGCTGTCACGATGGGCATGATTTAGCTCTGCCGCCGGACAATGCCCAGAGCGTCGCTCAGGTGCCCGCTCCGACCATTAGCTCGGAGCCAACCGCGCCAATTGGGGACGGACAGTTGGACGCCGCCCCAGGTGCCGCAATCTCTACGGCGATAGAGCCGAACACCAGCCCAGTCCTTGGCGAGGCCTATGACTCCAGGGTGCCGGACTCCGTTCCGAACTCCGAATCTTCCGCACCTCTTCTGATCAAACCCGATTGGGCTCCGATCATGGAGTTCACCGCCCCGGACGTCTTTCAGCACTCGCCCTTTGGTGATATCCTAAATTCACTAAAGTCTCTCTCTTTGTCAGGAGAGCCCTGGTTGGATTACGGTCAGCATGGTTGGGATACAGACGACGAAGAAATTCGAAGCCCACCCACCACCCACTTCGTAGCCACTGTCGACGATTTAACCGACATGCTCGACTTCGACTCCGAAGACATCGACAGTATGGATGCCGATGAAGGAGACGACCAAGAACCAGCACCTATAGGGAACTGGAAAGCCACCTCGTCATATGACATATACATGGTGGACACCCCCAAAGTAGGGGATGGCGATTTAAAAACGGAGGACGACCCCTCCAAGAAGCAACCCAAGCGCCGACGTCAGCGGCCCCGCTCTAAATCCTGCCAAAGCAAAAACCGCGAATCCGGCACCGGAGATAACAACACGCCGGACAGTGCCGAAGACAACCCCCTCAAGCAGGATTCAGTGCAGGAGAACGAAGGATCCAGCCCTCATGAGAGAGCTGAGGACATGGAGGTCGAGGACGACAATTATATGCCTCCCTCCGAAGACGAGGCAATCCTCGACGATGATGAATTCGTCGTGCCAGAGGATCCCGCCGAATAAGAGAGTTTAAAACGCAGGCTTATGGCCACTGCAAGAAACCTCAAGAAAAAACAGCAGCAGCTTAGAGCTGACTAAGACTTGCTAGCCAACATATGGACCGAAGTCCTAGCGGCCAAAGAGTATAAACTCGAACGCCCCTCCAAGAGCTACCCAAAGCGCAGGCTGCTACCCCAACTTGAGGAGGAAGCAACTAAACCTAAATCACCAGCGTACGATGCGCCCGATCGGCCACCCCGTGGCCGCGATAGAGAGGCCTTCAGGCCCTCGACCCAAGCCGCACCCCGGCACCGCTCAAAAAATACCAGAGTGCGGGGAGACGTAACAGACCTGCGAGACATATTGGAGAATACGGCAAGGCAAACAAGACCAATCTACAGATCGCGTGGGCGCCCCACTTCATGTGACGATAACGGTCACGCCGGATATGATAAATACGGTCAGGCCGAACACAGAAGACAAAGCTCATCCGAGCTGCGTCGCGATATAGCCCAGTATAGGGACGCCGCACACCCACTATGCTTCACAGACGAAGTAATGGATCATCAAATCCCCGAGGGTTTTAAACCCGTCAACATCGAATCATACGATGGCACAACAGATCCCGCGGTATGGATCGAAGATTATCTCCTTCATATTCACATAGCCCGTGGTGATGATCTACACGACATCAAATACCTCCCGCTCAAGCTTAAAGGACCAGCTCGGCATTGGCTTAACAGCCTGCCAGCAGAGTCAATTAGTTGTTGGGAGGACCTGGAATCCACGTTCCTTGACAACTTCCAGGGCACTTACGTGCGACCACCAGACGCCGATGACCTAAGACACATAATCCATCAGCCAGAGGAATCGGCCAGACAATTCTTGAAACGGTTCCTAACCAAGAAAAATCAAATAGTGGACTGTCCGGACACCGAGGCCCTTGCAGCCTTCAGGCACAACATCCGAGATGAATGGCTTGCCCGGCAACTGGGACAGGAAAAGCCGAAATCTATGGCAGCCCTCACGACACTCATGACCCGCTTTTGTGCGGGAGAAGACAGCTGGCTAGCTCGTAGCAATAACATAACCAAGAGTCCTGGCAATTCAGATACCAAGGACAACAATGGCAGGTCACGTCGCAACAAGCACAAGCGCTGCATTAACGGTGACAATACTAAGGATACGGCAGTCAATGCCGGATTCGGAGGCTCTAAACCCGGTCAGCGGAAGAAGCCATTCAAAACAAACCCTCCGGGCCCATCCAGTTTAGACCGGATACTCGATCGCTCGTGCCAGATACACGGCACCCCCGAACAACCAGCCAACCACACCAACAGGGATTGTTGGGTGTTCAAGCAGGCAGGCAAGTTAAGTGCCGAAACCAGAGACAAGGGGCTGCATAGCGATGACGAGGAGGAGCCCCGGCCGCCGAACAACAGAGGATAGAAGGGATTCCCCCCGCAAGTGCGGACGGTGAACATGATATACGCAACCCACATCCCCAAAAGGGAGCAGAAGCGTGCTCTCAAGGACGTCTATGCGTTGGATCCAGTCGCCCCAAAGTTCAACCCATGGTCCTCCTGCCCGATCACTTTTGATCGAAGGGACCACCTCACTAGCATCCGTCACGGCGGATTCGCCGCATTGGTCCTAGACCCAATTATCGACGGATTTCACCTCACCAGAGTCCTAATGGACAGCGGCAGCAGCCTGAACCTGCTTTATCAGGATACAGTGCGAAAAATGGGTATCGATCCCTCAAGGATTAAACCCACAAAGACAACCTTTAAAGGCGTCATACCAGGTGTAGAAGCCAACTGTACAGGCTCGGTTACACTCGAAGTGGTCTTCGGATCCCTGGATAATTTCCAAAGTGAAGAGTTAATCTTCGACATAGTCCCATTCCGCAGTGGCTATCACGCCCTGCTCGGACGAACCGCATTTGCAAAATTCAATGCAGTGCTGCACTACGCATATCTCAAGCTCAAGATGCCAGGACCTCGCGGAGTAATCACGGTAAATGGAAACACCGAACGCTATCTCTGAACGGAGGAGCACACGGCGGCCTTGGCGGCGGAAGTACAGAGTAGCCTCTCAAGGCAATTCTCCATTCTAGGTGTTACACGTCCGGACAACGTCAAGCGAGCCCGAAGTAACCTACAACAAAGCCAGCTGGCACATTCCGAGCAAGCATAGCAGTGCGGCCCCAACCCCAGCCCTCGCCAGATGGTGATATCGGTACCACGCGTACACAATTACGCTTTAGAAATACCATGGGCATAAGGGGAGGGGCACAACTACGGCACTCCCAGAAGGCGGCTCAACCGCACTCAGGGGCTCCCTATTCCGCCGTTTCTCTTTTATATACTTTCAGGACCCAACTATTCGGAAGGCCTGTCCGGCAATACACTCGCCGAACACACGATGCAATAGCCAGGGAGAGAACAAGCCACGTCAAATGTCCATGTGGTCTCTATAACGAGCTTAATACCTGTTTTACTTAAAGTCCCGCAGCTTGCCCCTGGAGGGGGACATGTCAAATAATCCCATCTCTTGCTTATCGCACTACTTGTATTGTTCTGCTTTCATAGCAGCCCTTTTTTTAATAAACAATACATATCTCTTATCTATTATTGTACTCATCTATTTTTTATACAAATATGCTCAGTCATGACATTATGCAACCGTACACTTTGGTACGACCAATACACCAGGGGCTTCAGCACCCCATAACATGGTGTGGAAAGACCGAACACTCTCACGAGGGCGGCACCCCGAACTTATAGCACTATATGCATCGGCTCCGAATCATGTCTTTGGTCAATAGTTGGGTTTGCCCGGCTCCCATGTTTTGGTACCTTACATTCCGCAATGTTGGCTAAGGTAGTGCTAGGAGAACTACTGTGATTGTGCCCCAGTTGAGCTGGGTTAACACCTCAGTAGAGAAAGCTAAAACTGACCGTCATGATAGTGCGAGAGACCGGTCGCTGTTCGCGAGGTTTTTCGAGTCCTTAAAGACTTATGCCGCTTAGAGCGAGGAGCCGGATTTATCCGGCCTAGGCATGGATAGCGCCCCGAACTCGGTCTTCCGAATACTAGGGACTTCACCGAAATTTAAAATTATAGAATTCTATGGCTAAGTGAGAGTGATAAAGCATTATAAGTCCGATGGCCTGGTTCGTTGTGCTGAGCGCCTCCCTAGATGGACCCAAGAATGGGAACAAGAGCGCTCAGGTTTATCCCGAACACCCCAGCACTCGTGGCATGGGGGTAGAAGCCGACGACTTGCATCTCTCAGATTTGATAAACGGCCGCACAAAAGGTAATATTTTAAATTAACAAAGCGTTGCTTAACGCATATGAACAAATTTTTCAGCGTACAGGATAAAAGATGTGAGTCTACTGAAAAATTACATCTTTGGAGCATTCGTCCGCTATAAGGTGGGCATCCTTGAGGATGCCCTTATAATACATCTCGGGCGTGCGATACTCCTTGCCCGTCGGTGGCGCGTCCGTCAAAAGCTTCTCAGCGTCCAGCTTGCCCCAGTGCACTTTAGCACGAGCAAGGGCCCGACGGGCACCTTTGATACAGACGGAGCGCTTGATGACCTCAATCCATGGACACGCGTCCACCAGCCGCCGCACCAGACTGAAGTAGCTCCCAGGCATGGCTTATCTAGGCCACAGCCGAACTATGAGGCCCTTCATGGCCTGTTCGGCCACCTTGTGGAGCTCGACCAGCTGCTTCAGCTGGTCGCTCAGGGGCACCGGATGTTCGGCCTCAGCATACTGAGACCAGAACACCTTTTTTGTCGAGCTCCCCTCCTCGGCTCGGTTGAACGCGACAGCATTAGACACACTATGGGGCAGATCGGCGAACGCTCCTGGAGAGCTCTGGATTTGGGTAAGTAACAGATAATTTACTTTTATATTCTTGCTTTGTATAAAGAATGCCTTACCCGCCGCTATCATCTTTATCGCCTCGATCTCCTGGAGGGCCTTCTGGGCTTCGGCCTTAGCGGTCTTGGCACTCTCAAGAGCCAAGGCGAGCTCGGACTCTCGAGTCTTCGAGTCATGCTCCAAACTCTCGTGTTTTTCCACGAGAGCCTGGAGCTCTTGCCGCACCTCTGCCACCCGCGCCTCCTGCTTCTCTCGCTCGGTGCGCTCCAAGGCTGCACTATTTTCGGCCTTGGAGACCGCCTCCTTCAGGGTCACCAGCTCAGCCGTGGCCCTTGCAACATTTACGTTGGTCCTATCATTATTTGCAACCAAGTATTTCTATATACATTTACATGCGGTATTACATACCCTCCTTGTCCTCGAGCTGCTTCTTGGCACGGCCGAGCTCGTTCTCGGACTGCTCGAGGTTCTCCTTCAATGCATTGACCTCCGCAGTCAGTGCGGCAGAGGTCAGCAGTGTAACCTGCATTCCCATATTGACATATTTTTGTTAGACTCCTGCGTATATCTTTTTAGATCCTCAGCTCGGCTTTTCTTTCCGAACGCCGAACTGAGCATCAGGGGCTATTGTCTATGCAGTAACATTTTTATATGTTTTTGAACACATACCTCAAAGCCTGTTAACAGACTTGTACAGGCTTCTGCCAGCCCGCTCTTGGCGGACTGAACCTTCTGAATCACCGCACTCATAACAGTGCGGTGTTCCTCGTCGATGGAGGCACCGGTAAGCACCTCCAGCAAATTGTCCGGCGCCTCCGGATGGACGGGGGTCGCCGGTGTCGTAGGCTTGCCCTTCTTACGAAGGCGCCGCCTGTCGGACTCTGGAGCCGTTGATGGCTCTGGAGCAGTGTCCGGCCTGGGGCCGGACTTGGATCCCTCTGGGGCTTTACCCCCTTTGGTCCTGGAGTCTGGGAGGTCGCCTTGCGGCGCCTCCAGGACCACCTCCTTCTGGTTTAGTCCCTTTCGGGACTCCACCTCGGCGTCGTCCGTAGGGAGAGGGGAGGAGGCCGTCGGAAGTGAAGCACTATTCACATCCGACGAATCCAAGGAGCTGCTCGTCGAATCGTCAAGCTGAGCTCTGGGCGGACTGCATAATTGAATTCGGCGTCAGAAGCTACCGAATAATAGAGGAGAGCCATAAGTCATTCGGGTAGCCGGACACTTACGATTTTGCCAGGGGCTTGACCCTGGATGGCCATTCCTCCCCGCTGTCTTTGGCATCGGAGGCGTAGTCCGGTAGAAGGGTCTTCTCCTTCTTGGACCCTTTGGCCTCCCTAGTTGGGGCGGCTTTCCTTTTCTTTCCTTCCCCCATTGGAGGGGGAGAGGCTTCTTCTTCTTCTTTTTCCTCCTCCTCATCTTCAGAGGCGGAGGGTGCTTCAGGGTTGTCGGGCGATGAACCCGACACCACCAGGCACCGGGAGCTTTTTCGAGTGTCCGTGGCCTTCTTCTTGGCCTTCTTCTCCGGCACCACGTGAGGTGCCGGAACCAGCAGCCCTGTCAATTGGGCGTCCACTGGGTCTTCTGGTAAGGGAGCTGGACAGTTCACCTGCCCGGATGTCTTCAGCCAGTCCTGTCAAAGGAAAGGGAGGTTAGATCCCACATAGAGTCAGACTATGAAAGACAAGAGTCCCGTAAAGGGTAGAGTAGCTTACCTCGCTGGCCTGACGCCGCGAGCTGAATCCGCTATCTTTGGTAGCGGATGCGAGTGCCTCGGCGCCCTTAAACAGCACCTTCCAGGCGTCTTCGTATGTAGTGTCGAAAAGCTTGCTCAGGGTTTGGTGTTGTGCCGGATCAAACTCCGACAATTTGAAGGCCCCTTGTTGGCATGGGAGGATCCGGCGGATGAGCATGACCTGTACTACGTTGACAAGCTTGAGATTCTTGTTCACCAGCTTTTGGACGCAGGTTTGAAGTCCGGTCAGCTCTTCCGAATCCCCCCACGTTAGGCCTGTCTCTTTCCAGGAAGTGAGCCGTGTGGGGAAGCCAGATCGGAATTCGAGGGCCGCCGCCCATTTGGGATCGCGCGGCTCGGTGATGTAGAACCACCCCGATTGCCATCCCTTTATTGTCTCCACGAAGGAGCCCTCGAGCCATAGGACATTGGCCATCTGGCCCACCATGGCACCTCCGCACTCCGCTTGGCGGCCGCCCACTACCTTCGGCTTGACATTAAAAGTCTTCAGCCATAAGCCAAAGTGGGGCTGGATGTAGAGGAAGGCCTCGCATATGACGACGAACACCGAGATGTTGAGGACGATGTTTGGGGCCAGATCGTGGAAGTCCAGGCCATAGTAGAACATGAGCCCTCGGACGAACGGGTGAAGAGGAAAACCCAGTCCGCGGAGGAAATGGGGAAGAAAAACGACCCTCTCATGGGGCCTGGGGGTGGGGATGAGTTGCCCCACATCTAGAAGCCGGTGCGCGATGTCGTCAGACAGGTATCCGGCCTTCCTCAGTTTCTTGATTTGCCCCTCCGTGACGGAGGAGGCCATCCATCTACCTCCCGCTCCGGACATGATTGGAGAAGGTTGAGGTGGGAAGTGCGGGCTTGGGCGTTGGAGCTCGAGCGCGCAGGGACGAATAAGCAAAGGAGGAACAAGGCGTAAATAGAAAGGGTAGATTCTTATCCCCTTATATGGGCGGCCGAAACTACGAGCCCCCACCGGCCTAATAAAACTCGCTTATCTCCCAAACGTCGCGGTTAATGGCGCGGTTGGGTTACCCACGCCCGTATTGATGAGAATCCCGGAATAAGGGGACACGATCTCTGCTTTGACAAGACGTGCCAAGGAAACCGCCTCGCTAAACGCGTTGAGGTGAAACAGTAAGATGATTCAAATAAAAGCCTGGCCGTGGCGGGATGTCACGCTGCAGAATACGTCAGCAGATTAGATTGGTGCAAACATTATTCTCTCTACGGTGGTATGTGGAACTTATTTTGCAGAACCGGACACTATCTTTGTGTTCAACATCTTCTATGAAGTATACGGAGGAGGAACCCGTCTTGCAATGCCGAAGACAATTTGTGCGCCGGACTCGTCGTCATTGAAGCCTGGTTCAGGGGCTACTGAGGGAGTCCTGGATTAGGGGGTGTCTGGATGGCTGGACTATGACCTTTGGCCGGACTCCCGGACTATGAAGATACAAGATTGAAGACTCCATCCCGTGTTCGGATGGGACTTTCCTTGGCGTGGAAGGCAAGCTTGGCGATACGATATGAAGATCTCCCCCCATTGTAACCGACTCTGTGTAACCCTAGCCCTCTCCGGTGTCTATATAAACCGGAGAGTTTTAGTCCGTAGGACGAACAACAATCATACCATAGGCTAGCTTCTAGGGTTTAGCCTCTCTGATCTCGTGGTAGATCCACTCTTGTACTACCCATATCATCAATATTAATCAAGCAGGAGTAGGGTTTACCTCCATCGAGAGGGCCCGAACCTGGGTAAAAACATCGTGTCCCTTGTCTCCTATTACCATCCGCCTAGACGCACAGTTCGGGACCCCCTACCCGAGATCCGCCGGTTTTGACACCGACAGGGGGTATGCAGCTATTAAGCCTTTGTATGTTTACGCCGGACTCGTCGAGCCATGTCCGGGGTCGTGAACGACCTGTTTAGGTGCTCTAGCTAGTAAAGCTGGGTTAGTGTGCGGCTGTCGAGGCAGCCGCACCATCGTCCGCGCTTGAGGAACATGTGATATTTCCCTTTAATGAGATGATGCCTCGTGGACCGGGCATTTTGAGTGTAAGGGATGCATAATGCAGTATTGCGTTATAGCGGGCAAAAGCTTCACGTCCTAGTAGTGCTTGATAGCAACTTATGAATGGGGCGATGTGGAAGGTTAGCTTTTCGCTTCGGAAGTTGTCGGGGGAGCCGAACATAACTTCTAACGAGAGGGAACCCATACAATGGGTATCTGGGCCTGGCGTGACCCCTTGAAATGAAGTGTTGCCATGGCGAATTGTTGCTGGTTTTATCCCCATTTTGCGGACTGTGTCCTGATATAGCAGGTTTAGGTCACTGCCGCCGTCCATTAGGACGTGTGTAAAGTGGAGTCCGTCAATTATCGGATCTAAGACCAAGGCAGTCCAACCTGCATTCCGGATACCTCTAGAGTAATCCAGATGATCGAAGGTGATCGGTTGTGACAACCAGTGGCGGGACTCCTCTGGGACAGGCCGTATGGCGTCTATCTCCATAGGCGCCACTCTGTTTTCCCCTTTTGTTATGTAAAGTACATTTACTGTTTTGACTTCTTGCGGGAACTTCTTTTGTTCTCCGGTGCTCTGCTTGTGGAGTTCGTCGTCGTCCTCGCTTGGTATGTCGAGCCCCTTGTGTTCGGCGTTGAGTTTGCCGGATTGTTTGAAGACCCAACAATCTCGGTGGGTGTGGTTTGCAGGCCTCCCGGGAGTACTGTGGATTTGGCATATTTTGTCCAAGATTTTGTTGAGGTTAGATAGTTCATCCCTATTGTCCTTGGGGGGCGGCCTTTTCTAATTCTGCCGAGAGCTTTTGAATCCGGCGTTGACTGCCATGCTCTTCGGGCTGTTATCCTTGATCCGGCGCCGTTCTTTGTTACGGTGCGGTTTTCCGTTTCCATCTCTGACTTCGGATGTACTTGGGTCGCTGGTGCTGCTTCTTGCCAACCAGCTATCCTCTCCTACGCAAAAGCGGGTCATGAGGCTTGTTAATGCGGCCATTGTTCTTGGCTTTTCTTGGCCGAGGTGTCTGGCGAGCCATTCGTCTCGAACGCTATGCTTGAAAGCTACTAGGGCTTCGGCGTCCGGACAGTCGACTATTTGATTCTTTTTAGTAAGAAATCTGTTCCAGAGTTTCCGGGCTGACTCTCCGGGTTGTTGAGTTATATGACTTAGATCGTCTGCATCCGGAGGTCGGACATAGGTCCCTTGGAAATTTGCTCGAAAAGCATCCTCGAGCTCCTCCCAACTTCCAATGGTGTTTTCGGGAAGGCTTTTAAGCCAGTGCCGGGCCGGCCCTTTGAGCTTGAGGGGTAGGTATTTTATGGCGTGGAGGTCATCTCCTCTAGCCATGTGTATGTGGAGGATATAATCCTCAATCCAGACTCCAGGGTCTGTTGTTCCATCGTATGCCTCTATGTTTACGGGCTTGAATCCTGCTGGAAATTCATGATCCAGCACCTCATCGGTGAAACATAGGGGATGCGCGGCGCCCCTATATTTTGGTGTGCCGCGACGTTCGGATATTTGTTGCGTTGCATTGCTTAATTGAGCTTGCTTTCTTGGCCCATAGATTGATCTAGGTGGGCCATCTCTTTGATTCAAATCCTTGTGCGGATCGTGTGCCAGATTGAATGCGGCGCCCTTTGCCGCGCGATGTCAGCCATGGGGTCGTCTATCCGACCTGGTGGCTTCATTCTTTTTTGACCGTGGGGGCTCTAAGGCTTCCTCATCAAATTCTGGTTGTAATTTTTGCTTCGGATAGCTCTTTGTGTGGGGACTGTCGCCGTACTTGTGTATGGTGTTGAGTACTTTGTCCCATCTAATCCTGAGTGTGTCTTCCGCTGTTTTGAGCTTCCACTTCTGCTTTTTCAGGCTACGCGCAGTGGCGACGAGCCTTTGGTGGAGGTTCTTCTTCGCCAGCAACTTGTCCGGTGTGAGGTCGTCCGGACTAGTATTTTCACCGGGGACTGGTTGTTCGGTTCGTCTGTCCAAGTTGCCCTATTCAGACGGTTGCTCGATGGCATGTTCGTCGTCCGCCGGTTCGTCCTGCTCTATGGCTGGGGCTCTGTCGAGGTGGGGTTTGGCGCGGCGCTTCCGCCGCTGCTTTGATTGCTTTTCGAGGGAACAATCCCTCGTTGCGCCCTTTTGATCCTCGTCGTTGTTTCTTTTAGGTGTGTCCACCATGTATACATCGTGAGATGAGGTGGTTGTACAGTGCCCTATAGGCGCTGGTTCTTGTTTGTTTTCTTCATCGGCGTCTATACCGTCGATGTCTACGAAATCGAAGTCGAGCATGTCGGTTAAATCGTCGACAGTGGCCACGAAGTGGGTGGTGGGTGGGCTTCGAATTTCTTCGTCGTCTGCATCCCAACCTTGCTGACCATAGTCCGGCCAGGGCTCTCCTGACAAAGAGAGAGACTTTAGTGAATTCAGGATGTCTCCAAAGGGCGAGTGCTGAAAGTTGTCCGCGGCGGTGAACTCCATGATCGGAGCCCAATTGGGTTCGATCAGAAGGGGTGCGGAGGATTCGGAATCCGGAAAGGAGTCCGGCGCCTTGGAGTCACGAGCTTCACAAAGGACAAGGCTGGTATTCGGCTCGATTGCCACAGAGATTGCAGCCCCCAAGGCAGTGTCCAACCATCCATCCCCGATTGGCGCAGTCGGCTCCGAGCTAAGGGTCGGAGTGGATGCCTGAGTGGCGCTCTGGGCACTGTCCGACGGCAGAGCTAGATCATGCCCATCGTGACAGTGCGGCGCGCTTGGGTGTGGCTCGAATCCGTCGAAGATCAGGTCTCCATGGATGTCAGCCGTGTAGTTTAAACTTCCAAATCTGACCTGATGGCCAGGGGCGTAGCTTTCGATCTGCTCCAGATGACCAAGTGAATTGGACCGCAGTGCAAAGCCGCCGAATACGAAGATCTATCCGGGGAGAAAAGTCTCACCCTGGACAGCGTCGTGGTTGATTATCGAAGAAGCCATCGGGCCTAAAGGTGACGACATAGAGGAACTCTCAATGAAAGCACCAATGTCGGTGTCAAAACCGGCGGATCTTGGGTAGGGGGTCCCGAACTGTGCGTCTAGGCGGATGGTAACAGGAGACAAGGGACACGACGTTTTTACCCAGGTTCGGGCCCTCTCGATGGAGGTAAAACCCTACTCCTGCTTGATTAATATTGATGATATGGGTAGTACAAGAGTTGATCTACCACGAGATAAGAGAGGCTAAACCCTAGAAGCTAGCCTATGGTATGATTGTTGTTCGTCCTATGGACTAAAACTCTCCGGTTTATATAGACACTGGAGAGGGCTTGTGAGGGAATCCTAGATTAGGGGGTGTTCGGATGGCCGGACTATGACCTTTGGCCGGACTCCCGGACTATGAAGATACAAGATTGAAGACTCCGTCCCGTGTCCGGATGGGACTTTCCTTGGCGTGGAAGGCAAGCTTAGCGATACGATATGAAGATCTCCTCCCATTGTAACCGACTCTGTGTAACCCTAGCCCTCTCCGGTGTCTACATAAACCGAAGAGTTTTAGTCCGTAGGACGAACAACAATCATACCATAGGCTAGCTTCTAGGGTTTAGCCTCTCTGATCTCGTGGTAGATCCACTCTTGTACTACCCATATCATCAATATTAATCAAGTAGGAGTAGGGTTTTACCTCCATCGAGAGGGCCCGAACCTGGGTAAAAACATCGTGTCCCTTGTCTCCTGTTACCATCCGCCTAGACGCACAGTTTGGGACCCCCTACCCGAGATCCGCCGGTTTTGACACCGACATTGGTGCTTTCATTGAGAGTTCCTCTATGTCGTCACCGTCAGGAAGGATGCCGCACCCCGTCTTTAAAGATGGTGATGTTGCTAAAGGAGCTTTGGCTGTCGGCCAAACTCTCCGGCTAGGCAGTTTTTTGATAACCGCCTGTTCGGCCGCCGCGCCGACGATGACCTCTCAGACCATCGAAATCAATCTTCACATCAGCTCGGAACTCGCCGAGCAGTTAGATCCGACTGAGCTCTCTTCCCTGAACGAGCTCTTGGATCGCATTGCCGCCCTGGGAGTCGCTACAGATTACGGCCAGATTGGGCTTAAACCCGATCAGAGAGAGATCGACTCTCCCCAGGTCACCACCACGTTGAAGTGGTGGAAGAACAATGCGGCGAATCTTCGCCCGCTCTAAGGACCAGATGTGTCCGGATTCCCAACCCCTCCAAGCCGGACACCCGCGGAGGGGAGGATGTTGCCCAAGCCCTGAACCTAAAGTCAGGCAGCAGGCCAGATTCATTGAATAATGTCCAAGAAAGCAAGCTTCCGAATTCGGAAACTTCTTGGCCCCTGAATATTATATCGGGCAAGGTTCCGGATTTAAATCCACCCGCCCACCCAACTATAAGGGATTTATCCCAAATACGGCAAGAGCCCGGGGAAACAGTACACCACTATTGGGCCAGATTCCTCCTGGTTATGAACAGGATAAAGGACTGCCGTGAGAAAGAAGCAATTTCATTCTTCTGTAACAATTGCACGGACACCGGAATCCTCAACGCCATAAGTCACCGCAAAATTACATGCTTCGCCGACTTGACATCCATAGTACGAAAGTATTGTGCGACAGAAAGCGTTCGGAAAACCGAAGATAAATTCTGGGACAATCCGGCCCTGAATACAACATGAGTCGAAGCAAAAGGGCGCATTATCGCTAGGTATCTAAGCCAAACATCAAAAAACAAAAACCCTCTATAGGGTATGGGACCGTACTGGAGGGATGGCTCAATGGACCCTGTAAAATTCATAGTTCAGGAGAAGTCACACCAACTCACAGCCTTAGAGCATGTTGGATACTCTAGCAGGTGGCCAGAAGTGGCGAGGAGCTTCTAACTCCAGAATCCAAAGAACACCACCCCAGAAACGCCAATACGGTGTCAATAGTCTTCGAGACCTTCGCATCAAACAATGCAAGGAAACGAACGCTCCGCAGCCTTACCGAAGTCTACCAAGTAGCAACAATAAACCCATGGAGTGACACGGCTATTACCTTTAATGCCAGTGATGAACTTAAATTCCGGACAGCCCGAGCACCATCCGCATTGGTCCTCAGTATGATAGTGGACGACTTCCGACTTACAAAGGTACTCATGGATGGCGGCAGCGGACTTAACCTCATCTATGAGGAAACCCTGCGAAAAATGGAAATAGACTGGAGCCGCATTGAGCGAAGCAACACAACCTTTAGAGGAATAATACCAAGCCGGGAAGCATGCTGTTCAGGGAAAATCACATTGGATGTGGTGTTCGGCACGCCGGATAATTACAGATCCGAGGAGGTCACATTTCAAGTGGCCCCGTTTAGCAGCGGATACCACGCTCTGTTAGGGCGAGAAGCATTTACAATTTTTCAAGCCATACCCCATTATTTGTACATGAAGCTCAAAATGCCCAGACCCAACGGAATCATCACTCTTGCAAGTGATCCGGACACAGCGTTCCGCGCCAAAAACAAGACAGCCACACTGGCCCTGGAGGCATTATCCGAAGCCCTAGCGGTCGAGGAACAAACTGCGTTGCGCTCCACGGTGGATAGGGATGATGTGATACTAGATAAGAGATCCAAGTCCACCTCTTTCAAACCAGCGGACGAAATAGTCAAATTCCAAGTCCATCCAACGGACCCCACAAAAACGGCTTCCATCGGGGCACAACTAAAACCCGATGTAGACGCTGCACTCAGAGAATTCCTGCGCGAAAATTGGGACATTTTCGCCTGGCATCCTTCAGATATGCTAGGAATCCCACGCAAGCTGGCTAAGCACAGCCTGAACATCCTAAAAGGGTTTAAGCCCGTTAAGCAGACTCTACGGCGTTTCTCCGAACCCAAGAGACAAGCCATGGGAGAGGAGCTAGCAAAACTGCTGGAAGCCGGATTCATCAGAGATATAAAACATCCAGACTGGCTAGCAAACCTGGTGATGGTACCAAAGAAGGACAAATCCTGGCGCCTATGCGTCGATTTCAAAGACCTAAATAAGGCCCGCCCAAAGGATCCTTTCCCACTCCCCCGAATTGATCAAATCATCGACACCACTGCAGGACACGACTCATTGTGTTTCCTTGATGCATACTCTGGCTACCACCAAATCAAGATGGCAGAGTCAGACCAAGCCGCAACGGCATTCATCACCCCGTACGGCCCATTCTGCTTCAACATGATGCCCTTCGGGCTCAAAAACGCCGGCGCAACATATCAGCGCATGATTCAGACGTGTCTGGCCAACCAGATCGGCAAAACAGTTGAAGCGTACGTAGATGACGTGGTCATCAAAACCAAGCACGTCGATACTCTAGTAGACGACTTGAGGCTCACGTTCAACAACCTCCGAACATATGACATTAAGCTCAACCCGGAAAAATGCGTTTTCGGCATAGCAGCCGGAAAGCTCTTGGGCTTCATCGTATCCGGTAGAGGAATTGAAGCAAACCCAGCCAAGATCCGAGCTCTGTCACAATTGGATATCCCAAAAGACCTCAAACAAATACAAAAATTGACAGGATGTGTGGCGGCTCTAAGCCGCTTTATCTCCCGCTTAGGAGAAAAGGCATTACCCCTTTATCGCCTCCTGCGGTGCACCGAACACTTCGAGTGGACGGATGCCGCCACGGCCGGACTCGAAGAAATCAAAGCCCTACTGGCAACAAATCCGGTCCTGGCCGCGCCCAACATGGGTGAATCAATGCTATTATACATCGCGGCAACCCATCAAGTTGTAAGCGCGGTGGTCCTCGTCGAACGAGAAACGGACGGACACAAGTTCCCTCTCCAAAAACCAGTTTACTACGTGTCCACTGTCCTAACTCCATGCAAGTCACGGTACCCGCATTATCAAAAGATAGCATACGTGGTGTTCTTGGCATCCCGGAAGCTGCGACACTATTTTCAAGACTGTTCAATAACAGTGGCATCCGAAGTAACTCTTAATGATATTATAAACAACCGCGACGCAACGGGCCAGACTGCCAAATGGGCCATCGAGCTCCTCCCGTTCGACATAAATTACAAGCCAAGGCGAGCTATTAAGTCGCAGGTTTTGGCCGACTTCATTGCCAAATGAACTGAAGCCGAGATCCCTAAAGAGTACGGCGCATACTCCAACTGGATCATGCACTTCGATGACTCCAAAATGTTGGCTGGCCTGGGGGCTGGCGTCGTTCTGACGTCCCCAACCGGTGATACAGTCCAATACATACTTCAGATAATCTACATGAATTCCAACAACGCAGCCGAATACGAGGCCCTTCTACATGGTCTCCGGATGGCAGTCTCCATGGGCATTCAGCGCCTAGAGGTCCGCGGGGATTCAAACCTCACAATATCCCAAATAAATGGAGACTTTGACGCCAAGGATCCGAAAATGACAGCTTACCGCAACGCCGTCCTAAAGATGTCAGCTCGGTTTGAGGGGCTCGAATTTCATCACATAGCCCGGGAGAATAACGAGGCAGCAGACGTGTTGGCACGCATTGGCGCCAAGCGCGATGCCGTCCCTCCCAACATCTTCCTAGAGAGGCTGTTCAAGCCATCCGTATCATGGGAGGGAGAGTTCGGAAACAATAGCTCGGACACAACCACACTGCCCCTCACCGAACACTCTGACATAGTTGGTGGCTCCGCCAACGAAACAACACCATCAGCCCACACAATAATGGCAGTCATTGCCCCGTGGACAGAACCATTCCTAGCCTACCTAACTAGGCAGGAACTTCCCGAGGACCAAAACGAGGCCCGCTACATAGTGCGGCGATCTAAAGCCTACAAAGCCCACGAGGGAGAGCTTTATAAGAAAAGCACAACCGGAGTCCTTCAAAGGTGTATCTCCGAAGAGGAAGGGCTAAACCTTCTGGCTGAAATTCATGCTGGACTCGGCGGGCACCACGCCGCAGCCCGGGCCCTTGTAAGAAAGGCCTTCCATACCAGATTTTATTGGCCAACGGCCGTGGCAGACGCTCAGGACTTAGTGCAGCGATGCGTCGGTTGCCAATTATTCACCAACCAAAGCCACATGCCGCCTACCGCCCTACAAACTATACCCATTACCTGGCCTTTTGCGGTCTGGGGGCTTGACATGGTCGGACCCCTTAAAGGAGGAACCCACAAGAAAAAATATCTACTGGTCATGGTGGACAAATTCACCAAATGGATAGAGGCCAAGCCTGTAAAGACGGCCGAATCCGGACCGGTGATAGACTTCATATTCGGGGTCGTACACCGTTACGGCGTCCCCCACAGCATCATAACTGACAACGGCACAAACTTCACAGCCGATGAAGTTAAACTCTGGTGCAAAAACATGGGCATTAAGCTCGACTACGCTTCAGTCTATCACCCTCAAACCAATGGTCAAGTCGAGCGAGCCAACGATCTCATTATGAGAGGCATCAAACCCATACTAGTGAGATCCCTCAAGGAATCTAACACGCACTAGGTAGAGGAGCTTGACTCCGTACTCTGGGGGCTGCGGACCACGCCGAATCGCACTACCGGATTCACACCATTTTTTATGGTATACAGCACAGAGGCAGTACTGCCAAGCGACATAATTCATGACTCACCTCTAGTGCGCATGTACGAAGAAAGAGAAGCTGAGCTTGATCGGCAGGACAGCTTGGACGCATTGGAGGAGGAGCGCGACTTGGAAAAAGCTCGTTCTGCATTTTATCAACAGCAGGCTCGAAGATATCAAAGCAGAGAAGTACGGGCCAAAACTTATAACATTGGCGAACTAGTTCTATGCCTGCCGGACAAGAAAAAGGACAAACTAAAGCCCAAATGGGAGGGTCCCTTCATAATCGACCAAGTACTGACTGGTGGAGCGTACCGTCTGCGAAACGCATCGGACAACCGACTCGAGCCGAACCCATGGAACGCAGCACGCCTACGAAGATTCTACGCCTAGCACTGGACTCCGTGTTCGTCTCCTTCCTCCGTCCCCTTTTTATTTTTATTCTTCACATTAGCTGTCTGGGCTTTCTCTCCTTCTCCCTACCTTTTTTTTTTCTCCCAAGCCCTTAGGGTCTTGCATGTGCATTGTTCGCACATACTTGACGCGCCACCCGCGCTCATCATACCTGGGGGCTTCTTTATCAGAAGTTTATATAAAACAGGCCTCATGCCCAAAACATGTGTGACACTTCCGCATGAACCTTTTATACACCATTATATGCATCGATATGACTTAAGTTTTGGCCAAGCTGGGTTGCCTGGCTCCTGTGCTTACCCCTACGTTCCTGTTCGTTTGGCTAGGTGGTAAAGGGAGCACCTCTGCGATTGTTACTGCCGGGTCAGCCGGATGTGTACCTCAGACTGGGTGAAGCCAAAAGCTAGCGTTCTTAAGGGAATATTCGGTCGGTGAACTAAAAGATGATTTTTCTTGTTTATTTATATGCCCCCAGATGTTTTCCTGCTCTTTTTAGCAGTTCGGACATGCACTTTAGGGCATGCCTCCCAGGGAAAGGAACCCCTAACGGAGCTATTCTCCCTAGAAGATGTTTCTTACTAACCATGTAATATAACATAACTAGTTGGGCACTTGTCTGCTAAAGCAATTATGACCCCTACGCCTTATCTCCATGCATGCCCCGGTTCTTACATAATCGAGAGGGTATTCGGACACACTCTAGACTATAGGGTCCAGAGGTCGAAGCGAAAAGGTCCACAATGACAAACGATCTACAATCTGGCTAGAAGGCATTTTTCATGTCATTTTAAATTACAGAGTCAATCCGACTCGGTATATTCTTCTTCAATACCATCCAACATGCGGTCTAATTTACAGTCCTGTTGGGAATACTTTGCAGCCAGCTCTACCTGGCCATATACTAAGCTGACAGGGATCTCCTTTCTGTCAGGACCCATAGGGCCGACCTTGGCCATGTGGTTCGGGTCAGCATTCGTGTACCGAGTCTTCACCATGGCCCAGGCCTCCCTGGCACCTTGACGGCAGGCCGATATCTTCCACAATCGGAAGCGCTGCTGCACTCCCTCCAGCTTCTTTGCAAGCTCCCCAAGGCCTTCGGGCATGGAGAGCGATGGCCACATAGCGTGGACGACCCCCTGCATTGCCTGCCGAACTCGTTCGTGCAGTTGCAACAGCTCGGGAAGAAGGTCTACCGTTGAACCGGGCATTTCCTCCGCAGGACGACCTGTCAGCAGACCTACAGACATAGCTCTATCAATCGACTTCCTCGCCGAATTATTTTTTCGAAGATTCGTTCAAGCACTTACTAAAAATGCCGCGTCGAAGTTGTCGATTCTCCTTTACGGAAGCAGGCAGCTGAATACGAACATCCTTTAGTTCCTCGCCCAGCTGGGTATTGGCGTCTTGAAGTTTGTTCTTCTCTTGCCTCACCCTCGTCAGCATGCTCTCGCCAGCCTTTAGTTGGCGTAGGAGTTGTTGCTTGTCCGGATTTACTCCGGCCCCATCTGCACTATTATCGTCAGAGTTGCACACATGCCGCACTTCACAACGGAATTATCTTTCGAAGCATATATTACCTGAGGGCATCCCCTTGGCATTATCTGAAGTGGCCAGTGCGGCCTCGAGTTGCGTGTTCTTCTTTGTAAGACACTGCATTGCACATGATCCTTAAAACAATTATCTTCACTGTTTCAAGTCTCGGGGGCTACTGACAATATATAACCTTCAATTTTACTCACCTGTATGTCTTTTACATACTGCTCTATGGCTCTGGCTAGACCATTTTGAGCGGCACGGAGATACGCATCTCCTGTATTAAAGGCATCCAACGCCTCTGGGGAAAAACATGCGTCACGAAGAACAGTCCGGTGACGTCTGTGGTTCATGGCCATCTCCACCTCTGAATTGGTGGAAGATAACCCGTCTGCGTCCTCTGTCGGAGGAACGCCCGAGGCGCGCCCCGTGTCCGCCTCTGCTTCCGGACCCGGCCTTGAACCTTGGCCGGTGGATATAGTCCGTCGGGCTTTCTTCTTTCTAAGAAAAGCATGAGCGTTAGTATAACTTGAGGGCATAAACCCTAGGCGTTAAATTCGCACGCCGTACCGTTGCGCCGGAATCTCGATCTGGTCCGCACTTCTTTTTGGCCCACCTGGCTTCAGCGGCCCTTGTTGGCTACCCGCCGCGGGCTCGACCTTCCGCCTCAAGGATTTACCCTGCGAAACGAAACACTATTAGTTCGCGGCATTCAATATAAAGCATGGATGGATCTCCTTGAAAATACTAGGACTTCGGTCTCAGGTTACCTTTGAGGCTGGAAGTAGTCCGGGATAGTCGGCCGTAATGGCCACTAAGGTGTTGTCCTTGCTCAATTGATGAAACACCCCATCGATTAACTCCACACATAAGTCCGGGTCCTCTTGGGAGTCCGGGTCGAGGGACCGTTCCGGGTCCTCGGGTTGTGGAGGAGGGCTGTTTATCTCCTTCACAGTCTGGCGCAGCTCCTGCGTTTAACATTGCTAGACTAAGTACTCAACTATGGGAATTTCGAAAGCAGGTAGGCAAGTGAAAATGTTCACTCACCCAACTTGGAGGATTGTACATGGAGAATCCGCCCTCCGGGTTGGCATGGAGGAATTCTTATTCTTATCCCTTGTATAAAGCGGATAAGATTCTTGTTAAAGTGGCGGCCGAATCTGGCCCCTTACGACCGCACCGGGTGGCGTCGTCCTCCCTGTTGAAATCCCACATGGGGTGGCCTCTGTATTGAAGCGGCTGCACCCCTCGCGTAATGCATATGGCCATGACCTTGATCATGGTCAGTCCGGAATGATCCAACAACCTTATTCGGCTCATCAGCTAAAGGACATCCCTGTCAGTTTCCCTCTAAGGATTCCGCGGACGCCAACTCAGGCGCTTCTTCAACGGAGCATTATTGAACTCAGGGAGGCCAATCCGTACAGGGTCCGGCAAGGGGACGTCATCTATATAGAACAACTCCGAGGGCCAGTCCTCGGACGTCCTCTTTGGGGTACCAGATAGATATCCGGTCCCGGCGATGCGCCATAGTTCGGCTCCGCCCACTTCATAATAGACCCCTCCTGAGAACGGGGCACGAGGCAAAACAACCTCTTCCACAGCGCGAAATGGGCCTCAAAGCCCAAGAACAGCTCGCAGAGGGCCACAAAGCCTGCGATATGCAGTATGGAGGCAGCTGTGAGGTAGAACTCCAGTAGCCCTCGAACAAACGGATGAATTGGAAATCCGAGTCCTCTTATTAAATAAGGGACTAGGCATACCTACTCTCCTTGAGAAGGATTGGGGATGCTCTCCGCCTGCTCTCCACCGCTATAGGTGGCAATCCCGGCTCGAACTGGGCTAGGGTTATACAGAGTCGGTTACAATGGGAGGAGACCTTCATATCGTATCGCCAAGCTTGCCTTCCATGCCAAGGAAAGTCCTATTCGGACATGGGACGAAGTCTTCAATCTTGTATCTTCATAGTCTGGGAGTCCGGCCAAAGGTCATAGTCCGGCCATCCGGACACCCCCTAATCCAGGACTCCCTCAGTTAGTCTTGAGAGTTGGCCAGTCGTCGGCTTCTGCCCCCACGTAGGAACTACGGGGGTGTTCGGGACACACCTGAACACTCTTTATCCCATTCTTGGGTCCATGAAGGAGGTGTTTAGCACAGCAAACCAGGCAATCGGACTATAGGTCTTTATTACTCTCACTTAGCCATAGGAATTCGAGTATGGGAGGTGCAGCCCCTGGTGTTCGGAAGACCGCACGGGGGCTCTAATAGTGCCTGATCGATGGACCGATCCTTCGCATGTTGCATTTTATTATGGCATTATGCAGAATAAATCCTTAAAGATTTTACAACCTCTCGAACAGCTGACCAGCTCTCGCCTTATCATGACAGTCGGTTTTCGGCTTTCACTACTGAGGTGTTCGTCTGGCAGAACCGGGACACAACCGCAGTAGTTCTCCTAGCGCTACCTTAGCCGATATTGCGGAACGTAAGGTACCAAAACATGGGAGCCGGGCAAACCCAACCAATGACCCAAGACATGATTCAGAGCTGATGCATATAATGCTATAAGTTCGGGGTGCCGAACGACCGAGAAGGTGCTCGGACTTTAGTTGCCGTAGTACGGGTGCAAGGAAGCCCCTGACGTTCAAAGGCAAAACACGATGTTCGGATGCCGTTATGATAAAATGTCGTTGAGAAATAGCAGATAAGCGTCAAATGACTCTACATGTTGTATTGAAGTAATACGTCTATGTGTATGAGTACGGTGCATGTTATAAAAGAGAGGCATGACGGTAGAACCTGTTGGGGCCGGGCGGTGGTTGGCTGTGCACGAGTCTGGAGGAATGTCCGGATTGTATTCAGGTGGGGTGGAGATCCCCCCTGTGTGCGTCCGAGCTGCTTCCTAGTCGCCGGTCCAGTTGTGCGTGAGGGCGAACCTGCAAATAATGCTTAAGAGGCGTGTGTGACTAGTGGCTTAGCCGTGGATGCGATCTATCTGGCTTATGCTGAAGGATCTGTATGAGCAATGATTAGGTTGGGGTATCATGAAGTAGTTCGGACTCCCTTGTCGGTGTCCGGGAGTTCGGCTGTCGAATCTAAGTTTGATTGAAAAAACCGTGACTTGCTGCTTCAGTGAGTAATGTAGCCGAATATTCTTCGGCGCCGAGACGAAGCTCAGTCTTGACCGCAATTGTGACTTCATCACGCGGGTCTTGGGTGATAATGCGTTGAGTCGCAGTGTATCCTGGCAGTGCTGAATGGCTACTGCCTAGAGGTGTAAGACCGAAAGTTGGTATGACATTTTTGGCTATCCGAAGACCATCTCCGGGGTGGCGGGGCCCAGGTGGCCGTCACGCCTATTTATGACACTCTAAAATGAGTTTTTTGGTGGGTCAGATCCTTGAGTGATCGGTCCCTAGCCTTGATGATCTGGGCTTCTTCATGCTCCTTCCGACGCCGGCCTGCCGATTTGTTTGAAGACCCAGCATTCTCTGTTGGTATGATTGGCTGCCGCTCCTGGGGTGCCATGAATTTGACATGGCCGGTCAAGTATGCGGTTCAAGCTGGAGGGGCCCGAATTAAGATGTTGAAGTCTCTTCTCCCGCTCAACAGGTTGAGGATTATGGGCTCCTGTGTTGCTCGTCATTCCCTGGGCGCCATTTGTTGCCTTGGGACACTTATATTTGTTGCACCAAGGTTTGTAGACTCTGTTTTTGTCCGCTGATGCGTCCGGGGTGCTTGCTATGTTGTTGTTTGGTATGTAATGCTGGTCTTGTGCGTAGCCCCTTGCCGCAGTGTGTTGTCGGCGGGGTGTAGGCCTGTGTTTGATTTTTAGTGCTGCCTCCTCGAATTGAAGTAGTAGCCTGCGCTTTGGTTAGTATTTTGTTCGGCGCTCGAGTCCATATTCTTCGATTTCCCGGGCCTTAGTCCGTCTGTCCGTGGGCAGATTTTTATTAGCTTGAGGCTGCTGATGTTTCTTTTTCACGCTTCTTGCAGTGGGTATAAGCCGACGCTTGAAGCGCTCCTGCTTTATGGGATCCTATGGTACACCGAAATTGTCGTTACTGAGGCTCACGTCGTCTTCGGAGGGAGGCATATAGTTATTGTCCTCCAAGTATCCGTCCGTCGCCTATTCGTTTGGGCTAGCCTACCCGTGTTCCTGTTCGGCTTGCTCGAAGGTGGGTTGATCAGGATCGTATTGCTCCTGGGCACCAACTGGATTTTCTCCAGTGCCGGTATTGTTGTGGAGAGGCTTGGAGCGGCGCCGATGATGCCCATGTTTTGCTTTCTTCCCCGAGGGGTTATCTCCCATTACCTTATCGCCATTGGTTTCTTTGGGAGTATCCACCATATATATATCATATGAAGAGGTGGCAGTCCAGCGCCCGGTGGGCGGTGGTTCCTGTTCTTCTCCCGCATCGTCGTCTATACCGTCGATGTCTTCAGAGTCGAAGTTAAGCACGTCGGTTAAGTCATCGATCGTGGCTATTAAGTGGGTGGTGGGTGGGTAACGAATTTCTCCGTCGCCAGCTTCCCACTCGAGCCAGACATAGTTCGGCCAGGAGTCTCCTGACAAAGAGAGAGACCTTAATGAATTCAGCACGCCTCCAAAGGGTGAGTGCTGAAAGATATCCACGGTGGCGAACTCCATGACTGGAGTCTAGTTAGATTCGATGGGCGCGGATGCGTGCGGTCCGGAACACACTACCGGAGATGAGTCCGGGGGTCCGGAGGTATAGATTTCCTGAGGAGAGGAGTCTATGGTCGGCTCTAACGCCGATTAGCGTGCGGCCTTCGGGGCGGGGCTCATCCGCCCGTCCTCGGAAGGTACGACATGCTCTGGAACAAAGTCTGGAGCTGTAGCAGTTGCGATGTTGCGAATACTGTCCAACTGCAGATCTAGGTCATGCACGTCGTGATTGTTCGACGCTCCTCACACGGGCCCGAATCCGTCGAAGATCAAGTCTCCGCGGATGTCGGTAGTGTAGTTTAGGTTTCCAAACCTGACCTGATGGCCAGGGGTGTAGCTATCGATCTGCTCCAGATGGCCAAGCGAGTTTGCCCGCAATGTGAAGCCGCCGAACACGAATATCTGTCCGGGGAGAAAAGTCTCACCCAGGACAGCATGGTTGAAGGTTGGAGAAGCCATCTAGCCTTGCAGCGACGACACAGAGGAACTCTCAATGAAAGCACCAATGTCGGTGTGAAAACCAGCGGATCTCGGGTAGGGGGTCCCGAATTGTGCGTCTAAGGCTAATGGTAACAGGAGACTAGGGACATGATGTTTACCCAGGTTCGGGCCCTCTTGATGGAGGTAATACCCTACTTCTTGCTTGATTGATCTTGACGATATGAGTATTACAAGAGTTGATCTACCACGAGATCAGAGAGGCTAAACCCTAGAAGCTAGCCTATGGTATGATTGTTGTTCTTGGGTCCTACGGACTAAACCCTCCAGTTTATATAGACACCAGAGGAGGCTAGGGTTACACAAAGTCGGTTTACAGAGGAGGAGATCTACATCCGAATCGCCAAGCTTGCCTTCCACGCCAAGGAGAGTCCCATCCGGACACGGCATGAAGTCTTCTATCTTGTATCTTCATAGTCCAACAGTCCGGCCAAAGTATATAGTCCGACTGTCCGGAGACCCCCTTATCCAGGATTCCCTCAGCCACCTCGAAGATTCCTTGACTTCAACTCCAAGTCTCCTGGATCACGTTCGTTCCAAAAATCACACTCCCGAAGGTTTCATTCCGTTTGGACTCCATTTGATATTCCTTTTCTTCGAAACACTGAAATAGGCAAGAAAACATCAATATGGGTTGGGCCTCCGGTTAATAGGTTAGGCCCAAAAATAATATAAAAGTGTATAATAAAACCCATAAACATTCAAAACAGGTAAGAAAATAGCATGAATGCTTCATAAATTATAGATACGTTGGATACGTATCAGGGCACCACACACGGTAAAGAGAATAATTGGTGTGCTTCGGGGGCCCCCCTGCCCCCATATATAAAGGGGGAGAGGGAGGAGGCTGGCAGCCTAGAGGGGGTGCACCGGGGGGAGTCCAACTAGGATTCCCAATCCTAGTTGGTCTCCCTTTCCTATTCCAATGAGGGGAAGTGGTAAGGAACGGGAGAGGGAGAGGGAAAGAGGGGCCCACGCCCCCTCCCCCTTGTCCAATTCGGACTCTGTTGGGGGGGGGGCACCCTACGGGCTGCCCTCTCCTACTCCCTTATGGCCCATCAAGGCCCATAACTTCCCCGGGGGGTTCCGGTAACCCCTTGGTTCCCCGATAAATATCCGAAACATCCCAAAACCATTCCTGTGTCCGAATACCTTCGTCCAATATATCATTCTTTATGTATCGACCATTTCGAGGCTCCTCGTCATGTCTGTGATCTCATCTAGGACTCCGAACAAACTTCGATCGTCAAAAACACATAACTCATAATACAAATCATAATCAAACGTTAAGCGTGCGGACCCTATGGGTTTGAGAACTATGTAGACATGATCGAGACACATCTCAGATCAATAAACAATAGCGGAACATGGATGCTCATATTGGCTCCTACATATTCTACAAAGATTTTTATCGGTCAAACCGCACAACAACATACTTTGTTCCCTTTGTCATCAGTATGTTACTTGCCCGAGATTCGATCGTCGGTATCATCATAACTAGTTCAATCTCATTACGAGCAAGTCTCGTTACTCGCTCCGTAATGCTTCATCCTAGAACTAACTCATTATCACATTGCTTGCAAGGCTTATAGTAATGAGCACTACCGAGATGGCCCAGAGATACCTCTCCGATACACGGAGTGACAAATCCTAATCTCGATCTATGCCAACCCAACAAACACCTTCGGAGACACCTGTAGAGCATTTTTATAATCACCCAGTTACATTGTGATGTTTGATAGCACACAAGGTGTTCCTCCGGTATTCGGGAGGTTCATAATCTCATAGTCAGAGGAACATGTATAAGTCATGAAGAGAGCAGTAGCAATAAAACTGTAATGATCATAATGTTAAGCTAACCGATGGGTCTTGTCCATCACATCATTCTCTAATGATGTGATCCCGTTCATCAAATAACAACACATGTCTATGGTTAGGAAACATAACCATGTTTGATTAACGAGATAGTCTAGTAGAGGCATACTAGGGACACTATGTTTTGTCTATGTATTCACACATGTACTAAGTTTCCGGTTAATACAATTCTAGCATGAATACTAAATATTTATCATGATATAAGAAATGCTGGAGCTATTTCCTTCAATGATATCCGGGAAATGCTGGAGCTATGTCGTCTTTGATATTCTAGACTGATAGTAACAGTATTGTGCCTTCAGTTGAATAGAGCTACCTCTTTTGGGGCTGAAGCCTTTCCGAACCCTTGCTTGTCTTACTGGCACTACAAGACCATATGGTCCAGCTAGTTCCACTTTCCTTATTTTACTCTTGATGCTTAGGGTTTCCCCTTTTATCTACTCTACTATGATCTGCGTAGGTGCTTTCTATCGTACTAGCAGTACTCCACCCTTTAAGCTAAACAACACATCACTCATAATTCCAATGCTTAGTTGTTCAAATATGATTGTGATATGATACTAATATTAGTTAACAAACACATTTAATTTGTTAGCTAAAGGTCCCACTTGACTTTCCAAATGCATGTCGCGACATATAGAGAGACAACGGAATTGCATTTCTTTGTCACTTGTTGACTGTACTTTCTTGTCCATACCAAATCTTAGTTGTTATTTTAAAGCAAACATCGGTTGCTAACTACCCTTTGCGCGGTTTGCAGCTTCAAATATGCCATCCCACTGCCATAGTCAACAGTATACTCATCATGCTTACGGTTTCCCTATTTTATGATGACCACGATCAGCCTACGTGGTTCGTGTCGTAATAGCACTGCTCCACCCATCAAGCTAAACAAGATTAGTTGTACAATTCGAATATGATATTACACTGATATTAGTAAAACTGGGACATGTTTAATTGGTTAGCTAAATGTTCCTACTTTAGTTTAGAAATGCATGTGAGCCACATATGGAGAGACCGGAAAGAATAGTATTTCTCTGATCGCTTTGGTTCATCATGGGTGGGCAACAGACATTGCATAGAAAGACTTGTAATATCTTCAATCTGCTTGCTCTTCTGCTCTTCTTTAATATGATCCTCTTCTCTTCTTTAATAAGTATGTTCCTTCTTGGGAAGAGTAGCAGAGACATTTGCGGTCGACTGGTCAGGTCGAGTTGTTCTCCCTTAGTATATTTTGAATTTGTCAGGTTAGGTCGACTTGTTCTTCTTTACTATATGTTGAAGTTGTTATCTGCGAAGTATCATCACTTCTGGAGCTCTCATATTTTGATTAGCATGCCACATTATATTAATGCACACACCAAATTACAGCATGCATGGCATCTCTCAGAATAATTATAGAGATAGCACAAAGGGGTTTACAAGGAGGCAGTATTGGATTAGAATCACTTCTGCATTACAAAGATAATCTCACTTGTTTTTATGTTTTCATGCATGTCAGGTATTGAATATGATCAAAATGAATATGATAATGGGTGCACAAGAGGAATATTGCGGAACAATCCACTGGCTAACAAACTTGGCATGGTGGAGGATGGCCTATCTTATTCACCCATCAAGGTGCTTGCTCTAACTTGGCAAGGTTGTATTGGTCACACATATTTTGCATATGGCCTCTTGCATTACTTCTACTTTGTTACACCACCATATGATTAGTTTAAACATTATATATGAGTATATGCCATACCTATCCATTTTCTGTACCTATTCCATGTGTCATGATACTATGTTTTTCCAGTCAAATGTTGTTCTTTCGTAATAGATGTCCAAAAGGAAGAGGGTGAGTGCAGATCCTCAAGGAGTACAAACTAGGGATTTGGAAAAGGTAGTGATACATGTTAAATCAGATAGATCAGCAGCCACATAAAACACAGGCCCAATTGTGCCACACTTTACCCCTACTCCACTGGCCAAACCCCTATTAGAACTACAGAGAGCCCAGCTTCAGGTACTGTCTATGATATCAATTCAAAATTTGAACTCCTAAATTTTTGCATGTGCCTTACCTTCTCACTTGTATGAAAACTAATTTTATATGAATTTCCTTGCTCAAAGGATCATAGGATCTCACAACAATACTAGGAACTGCATAGCCCTTGTTGGTACCTCTTGCCCTTTGTCAGCATACTTACACTCATTTTTGTTTGATTATGTAGCATCACTGTAAATGTTCGCTTCTTTATCCTCCCTTTGTTTGAAATTATAAGATCTACATTTACTCTTAGATAAATGTAGAATTAACACAATGGTTATGAAATTTTGGATTGCTCATGTAAGTACGTGTTGTCATGTACTCCCTTTGTATCAAACTAATTGTTGATCAACTGGATGTATTTAGAACTTAATAGTGCTAGATACATCCATTTGAGCAACAAGTAATAACGGACGATGGTGGTATTACTCTACTTGCATTGCAAGATAGTTGATTGTCTAGCATTACTTTGCATTTTATCTGCCCTGCCCTCCACTTTCTCCAAATTATCAGATCCACATTTTCTTTTACCAAAATGTTGAATAATGCCAATGCCACTACACATGTTGATGTCTGCATTCCTCTTGTCGGTACCTTTTGCCTTGTAATGTTGTACTTAATTAATTGCTATTTTATTGTGTAACACCACTCTGCACCTGAGCTTCATTATCCTCCATTTCTTACAATATTATTTAATCTACATTTACTCTTTGCAAAATGTAGAATAATGGCAACGCTTGTAAATAAGTTCCTTTGGGGAATTTATTGAATTATCCTTCCATCGACATGGAGAAGGGCTTTGTCCAACCCGTGTTAACATGTAATGTAAGTTCATCCTTCTCAAGCCTTCAAACTTTGTTCTAGTATAGATTTGGATAGGCATCATTTCCTCCACTGCTGTTTACTTTGGTGTTTACATTTGATTGGATGTGTGCAACAACTACCAGTTTTAAATCGTAGTTGTAAAAACATGTTCCTTATGCAGACCAAATCCATTTATTTCCTTATATAATTGTGAAACCTGTTAAGTGTCTTCTTGTTTCTCTTTCAGAGTCATATCTCTTATGCCAGGCAGAACTTTAGGGAAGATAGTGAGCCAAACCATCTTGAAGAGAGCGAGATGACCCCAAGGTCCTGCCTCAATGAAGAGAGTGAGTTAAAGCTACTCACCAGCAGCTGTGAGACAACCTATGTGCATTCGCTGCCTCAATCAGTTCGACTTCTTCAGTCCCAACTTAAAGCGGAAAGGCTTGCTTCAGCTCAGCTCCAACTTGATGTCAGTGATGCAATGAAGATCTTAGAGGACTGCCTTGCGGGCTTTGGTGCTATACAACTAGGGATAGAACATCTATTGTTGACACAACTAAGGTCTCATCATCTTGTTTGGCTACTTGCGGTGCCCATCCCGGCCAGGCCTAATGCCTTTTGAAGTGCTCTCAGTTTTGTATATTCTTTTATCAGCGCATTTATATGCACTGGTAGCGACCTTTCATGCCCAATGTATGCAATCTGCGGTCGCGTTGTACTTTATTATCATAGGTGGTGAACTTTGATTCCCAATGGATGTAATATGCCGTGATTTCTTTATTGTATAATCTAGGTTTATTCTTGGTTGATATGTTGTAATTTAGGTCGGAAGGTTCAATGGATCTCAATGTTGTCGGTCTTCAGTCCGGCCCGTTACTCATATGGGCCAAAACATGGGCCTATAATCATCTTGGGCCGTTAGCAGGTCTAAATGTATAGTAGTTTTCCGCCTTTAACAGGCCGATTAAAGTTTGGGCCAGCTGGGCTAGAGAATACCATGGGCTTTTAACAGGCCAAAACTAGATTGGTCTAGCGTTGAGCCAAAAATTCAAGGGCAAATACAGGCCAAAACTGCCTAAGGCCCATGTTTGGCCCAAATAGGGCGAGTCGTTAATAGTCCAAAATATATCTCGGGCCCTGTTTGGCTCAATAAAATTATGGGCTTTAAGCAGTCCGGTAATAACGCGGGCCGTAGGCCCAACAGTGTCACGTGCCATTATCAGATGGGCTATAAGCAGGCCGGATTCAACGCGGGCTATAATTAGGTCGAACTGTTACACGGGCCATTAACAAGTCGGTAGGCCAGTTAGGATGAAATTTATCCACGAAGACTACGGGCCGTTAAGAGGCCTAAAGTTACTTCGGATAACAAATAACCCAGTTTCTGCATGGGTCGTTAAATGGCCTAAAGTTAAACCGGGCCGACAATGTCCCAGATGCACCACGGGCCGCTAACAGGCCGAAACTATTATCGGATTGAACTGGTAAATGGGTATTTAACAGGTTGAAATACAAATCTGGCTTAGAATGGGCCCAAAAGAATAGTGGTCTGTTAACGGGCCTGATCCAATATGGGCTGTAATTTGGCCCAAAACAGGCTGTGAATGGGCCTGATCTCATATGGGCCTCAATTTGACCCAAAACAGGGCAGGCTGTTAACAGGCCAGCCCACTAGTGTCTAAAAAAATATGGTGGGCCTTTAGCTGGGCCGACCATTTTACCTTAAATGGGCCACTGTTGGGCTGTGCCACTTGTTGACATATCATAGGTGTCTTCTGTCCATTGTTGGGATGACATCTGTCCCAACGATGAGCTCACACGTGCATTATCCGGCGAATGGGAATTTTACACGTGGAAAATCCCCATTGGTTGGGGCTATTAACGGGTTATCGGATCCAAACCGGAACCCAGTATCTTAACGGCGACCTGTTATGGTGGATGCCACGTGTCGGTCATCCTTGACGAAAGCACTTCTATGACGCGTGATTTATCGTCATTGAAGTGGACACTTGTGTGATGATAATTTTGGTAATGCCATGGAACAATTCTATGACAACACAGGTATGAATATCTTGATTTTCTCATAAAATCGTCATGGATGTACATGCATGACAGAAAACGTGACCTAGTGTGGCAAACACATATCATCACGGAAGTGTATATTTTTTGTAGTGTCACTAGGGCCCGAGTGCCATGATTTCAGATCTGAACCTTTATGTTTTCATGAATATATTTGTGTTCTTGATCCTATCTTGCAATTTCTATGCACCTGTTACATGTTATGATCCGCATACCCCAAAGTTACAGAAATTGAGATCCTTTCCGGTGATAACCGTAGTATGAGGAGTTCATGTATTCACTATGTGCTAATGCTTTTTTCGGTTCTCTATTAAAAGGAGGCCTTAATATCCCTTAGTTTCCTTATGGACCCCGTTGCCATGGGAAGTTAGGACAAAAGATGTCATGCAAGTTCTTATTGCAAGCACGTATTACTATATACAGAATACATGCCTACATTACATTAATGAATTGGAGCTAGTTCTATGTCGCCCTAGGTTATGACTGTTACATGATGAATGTCATCCAACATAATTATCCATCATTGATCAAATGCCTACGAGCTTTCCACATATTGATCTTTTCTAAGTTACTTTTATCGTTGCTGCTGTTACAATCACTATAAAACCGCTACTGTTACTGCTACCATAACTACTGCTATCAAACTATAATATTATTGTGCTACTGATCACTCTGCTGCAGATATTTAGTTTTCCAGGTGTTGTTGAATTGATAACCCAATGATAACCCACAAGTATAGGGGATCGTTTGTAGCCTTCTTCGATAAATAAGAGTGTCGAACCCAACGAGGAGCTAAAGGTAGAGCAAATATTCCCTCAAGTTCTATCGACCACCGATACAACTCTACACACACTTAACATTTGCTTTACCTAAAACAAGTATGGAACTATTTTGCAAGAATAAAACTACGAGTACTTTGCGAGGATAAAACTACGAATAAATTGCAAGGTAATAAAAGTGGATAGCTTTTGTCAACAAGAAAGTCATTTGTCCCTGGGAAATTGATAAAAAAAAGTACCAGCAATCATTCTTGTAATTTTTATATGAGGGAGAGGCATGAGCTAACATACTTTCTCTACTTGGATCATATGCACTTATGACTCGACCCCTGGCAAGCATCCACAACTACTAAAGATCATTAAGGTCATGAAACCCAACCATAGCATTAAGTATCAAGTCCTCTTTATCCCATACGCAACATGTTGGGGAACATAGCATGCAATTTAAAAAAAAATCCTACGCTCATGCAAGATCTATCTAGGAGATGCATAGCAATGAGAGGGGGAGAGTGTGTCTATTTACCCTCGTAGACCGAAAGTGTAAGCGTTTATCATGCGGTTGATTTAGCCGTACTCTTCGCGATTCGATCACAATCCAACCGATCTAGTGCCGAACGAACGACACCTACGAGTTTAGCACACGTGCAGCTCGATGACATCTCCTCCTTATGGATCACAACCGACATGATGGTGTGTTGGTAATGGTGGTGGTGGAGCACCGACAACGCTTGGCTAAGTGTCGCCCGGACGAGGCGGTGGAACTACGGAGTAACAGGAGAGAGAGGGGTGCCAAGGGCTTGGTGTGTCCTCTTGGGGCGCCCCCTCCTCTCTATATATAGGTGGACGGGCATGGCAAAAAGCCCCTCCAAGACCTAGGGTGCAGCTAAGGGGAGAGGACTTGGACTCCAAGTCCAATCCTATTCCTACTAGGACTCCGTCCTTTTATGTCTTCCCTAGTCACTCATCAAATATCCCAATACTACTCTAGCGTCAACGAACGTTAAGCGCACGACCCTACGGGTTCAAGAACTATGTAGACATGACCGAGACACTTCTCGTTCAATAACGAATAGTGGAACCTGGATGCTCATATTGGCTCCCACATATTCTACGAAGATCTTTATCGGTCGAACTGGTATGACAATATACGTTCTTCCCTTTTTCTATCGGTATGTTACTTGCCCAAGATTCGATCATCGGTATCTTCATACCTAGTTCAATATCGTTATTGGCAAGTCTCTTTACTCGTTCTGTAATGCATCATCCTGCAACTAACTCATTAGTCACTTTGCTTGCAAGGCTTCTTATGATGTGCATTACCGAGAGGGCCCAGAGATACCTCTCCGATACTCGGAGTGACAAATCCTAATCTCAATCTATGCCAACCCAACAAACACCTTCGTAGATGCATGTAGATCATATTTATAATCACCCAGTTACGTTGTGACGTTTGGTAGCACACAAGGCATTGCTCCGGTATCCGGGAGTTGTGTAATCTCATAGTCGAAGGAATATGTATTTGACATGAAGAAAGCAATATCAATAAAACTTAATGATCAACATGCTATGCTAACAGATGGGTCTTGTCCATCACATCATTCTCCTAATGATGTGACCCCATTCATAAAATCACAACACATGTCTATGGTTAGGAAACTTAATCATCATTGATTAATTAGCTAGTCTAGTAGAGGCTTACTTGGGACACAGTGTTTTGTCTATGCATCCACACAATACAATTCTAGCATGAATAATAAACATTTATCATGAAATAAGGAAATATAAAATAACAACTTTATTATTGCCTATAGGGCATATTTCCTCCAGTCTCCCACTTGCACTAAGTCAATAATCTAGTCCACATCACCATGTGATTTAACACCAATAGTTCACATCTTTTTCTGATTAACACCCATAGTTCACATCGCCATGTGACCAACACCCAAATGGTTTACTAGTGTCAATAATCTAGTTCAGATCGCTATGTGATTAACACCCAAAGAGTACTAAGGTGTGATCATGTTTTGCTTGTGAGGGAAATTTAGTCAACGGGTATGCCACATTCAAATCCGTATGTATTTTGCAAATTTCTATGTATACAATGCTCTGCATGGAGCTACTCGCTAATTGCTCCCATTTTCAGTATGTATCTAGATTGAGACTTAGAGTCATCTAGATCAGCGTCAAAGCTTGCATTGACGTAACTCTTTATGATGAACTCATTATCACCTCCATAACAGAGAAACATTTCCTTCGTCCTCTTAGGTAACTAAGGATAATTTTGAGCGTTGTCTAGTCATCTACTCCTGGATCACTATTGTTCCCCCTTGCCAAAACTCATGGCAAGGAACATAACAGGTATGGTACACAACATGGCATACTTTACAGAACCTATGGTTGAGGCATAGGGAATGACTTCCATTCCATCTCTATCTTCTACCGTGGTCGAGCTTTGAGTCTTACTCAACTTCACACTTTACAATACAGGCTAGAACTCCTTCTTTGACTGATCCATTTTGAACTCCTTCAAAATCTTGTCAAGGTGTGTGCTTTGTGAAAGTCCTATTAAGCGTCTCGATCTATCTCTATAGATCTTGATTCCCAATACACAAGTAGCTTTACCGAGGTCTTTTATTGAAAAATACTTATTCAATTATCCTTTTATGCTATCCAAAAATTCTATATCATTTCCAATCAATAATATGTCATCCATATATAATATTAGAAATGTTATAGAGATCCCACTCACCTCCTTTTAAATACAAGCTTATCTGAAAGTCTATATAAAACCATATGCATTAATCACCTCATCAAAGCGTATATTCCAAGTCTGAGATGCTTGCACATTCCATAGATGGATCGCTAGTGCTTGCACACTTTGTATCACCTTTAGGATTGACAAAACCTTCTGGTTGCATCATATACAACTCTTCTTTAAGAAATATCCATTTAAGGAATGCAATTTTGACATCGATTTGCCAAATTTCATGAAATGTGGCAATCGCTAACATGATTCGGACGGACTTAAGCACCGCTACGGTTGAGAAAGTCTCATCGTTGTCAACCCCTTGAACTTGTCTAAAAACCTTTTGCGACAAGTCGAGCTTTGTAGATAGTAACATTACCATCTGCATAAGTCTTCTTCCTGAAGATCCATTTATTCTCTATGGGTCGCCGATCATCGGGAAAATCTACCAAAGTCCACACTTTGTTCTGATACATGGATCCTATCTCAGATTTCATGGCCTCAAGCCATTTATCAGAATCTGGGCTCACCATAGCTTCTTCATAGTTCATAGGTTCGCGATGGTCTAGTAACATGACTTCCAGAATAGGATTATCATACCACTCTGGTGTCGATTGTGTTCTGGTTGACCTACGAGGTTCGGAAGTAACTTGATCTAAAGTTTCATGATCATCATCATTAGCTTCCTCTCTAGTTGGTGTAGGCATCATGGTAACGGATTTCTCGAATGAGCTTCTTTCCAAATTAAGAGAAGGTACAATTACCTCACCAAGTTCTACTTTCCTTCCACTCAGTTCTTTCGAGAGAAAACCCTTCTCTACAAAGGTTCCATTCTTGGCAACAAAGATCTTGCCTTTCCATCTGTGGTAGAAGGTGTACCGAATTGTTTCCTTAGGGTATCCTATGAAGACGTACTTCTCCGATTTGGGTTCGAGCTTATCAGGTTGAAGCCTTTTGACATAAGTGTTGCAACCCCAAACTTTAAGAAATGACAGCTTAGGTTTATTGCCAAACCACAGTTCATATGGTGTCGTCTCAATGGATTTAGATGGTGCCCTATTTAATGTGAATGCATCCCTATCTAATGCATAACCCCAAAATGATAGTGGTAAATCGGTAAGAGACATCATAGATCGCACCATATCTAATAAAGTATGGTTACGATGTTTGGACACACCATTACGATGTGGTGTTCCAGGTGCCGTGATTTGTGAAACTATTCCACATTGTTTTAAATGAAGGCCAAACTCGTAACTCAAATATTCGCCTCCGCGATCAGATCATAGAAACTTTATTTTCTTGTTACGATGATTCTCCACTTCACTCTTAAATTCTTTGAACTTTTCAAATGTTTCAGACTTGTGTTTCATTAAGTAGATATACCCATATCTGCTCAAATCATCTGTGAAGGTCAAAAAATAACGATACCCGCGGCGAGCCTCAACACTCATTGGACCGCATACATCAGTATGTATTATTTCCAATAAGTAATTGGCTCTCTCCATTGTTCCGGAGAATGGAGTTTTAGTCATCTTGCCCATGAGGCATGGTTCGCAAGTATCAAATGATTCATAGTCAAGTGATTCCAAAAGCCCATTAGCATGGAGTTTCTTCATGCGCTTTACACCAATATGACCTAAACGGCAGTGCCACAAGTATGTTGCACTATCATGATCAATATGCATCTTTTGGCATCAATATTATGAATATGTGTATCACTACGATCAAGATTCAATAAACCCTTAACATTGGGTGTATGACCATAGAAGGTTTTATTCATGTAAACAGAATAACAATTATTCTCTATCTTAAATGAATAACATTATTGCAATAAACATGATCCTATCTTGTTCATGCTCAATGCAAACACCAAATAACATTTATTTAGGTTCAACACTAAACCCGAAAGTATAGGGAGTGTGCGATCATGATCATATCAATCTTGGAACCACTTCCAACACACATCATCATTTCACCCTCAACTTGTCCCCATTTATTCTGAAACTCCTGTTTTGAGTTACTAATCTTAGCAACCGAACAGGTATCAAATACCCAGGGGCTACTACGAGCACTAGTAAGGTACACATCAATAACATGTATATCAAATATACCATTGTTCACTTTGCCATCCTTCTTATCCGCCAAATATTTGGGGTAGTTCTGCTTCTAGTGACCATTTCCTTTGCAATAGAAACACTTAGTTTCAGGATTAGGTCCAGCTTTTGGCTTCTTCACGAGAGTGAAAACTTGCTTGCCATTCTTCTTGAAGTTCCCTTTCTCTCCTTTCCCTTTTTCTTGAAACTAGCAGTCTTGTTTAACCATCAACACTTGAGTTTCTTTCTTGATTTCGACCTTCGCTGATTTCAGCATCATGAAGAGCTCATGAATCATTTTCGTCATCCCTTGCATATTATAGTTTATCATGAAGTTCTAGTAGCTTGGTGATAGTGACTAGAGAATCTATCAATCACTATCTTATCTGGAAGATTAACTCCCACTTGATTCAAGCGATTTTAGTACCCAGACATTCTTAGCACATGCTCACTGGATGAGCTATTCTCTTCCATCTTGTCGGCAAAGTACATGCCAGAGGTCTCATACCCCCCGACATGGGCATGAGTCTGAAATATCAATTTCAGCTCTTGGAACATCTCATATGCTCCGTGGCATTCAAAACAGTTTTGAAGTCCTGGTTCTAAGTCGCGAAGCATGGCACACTAAACTATTAAGTAGTCATCATATCGAGCTAGCCAAACATTCATAATGTCTGCATCTGCTCCCGCAATAGGTCTGTCACCTAGTGGTGCATAAAGGACTTAATTCTTCTGTGCAGCAATGAGGATAATCCTCACATCATGGAGTCCACATCGTAAGTGCATCTAGTGCCACCCCTAGTTGGTTTTGGAGTATTGATGACAAACTTGGTTGAGGGACTAATGTGTTTGTGAGAATTGCAGGATAACACATGTATAAGTTGAGGGAGTCCTGGATTAGGGGGTATCCGAATAGCCGGACTGTATACATCATCTGGACTATTGAAGCATGAAGATACAAGACTCAAGACTTCGGCCCGTGTCCGGATGGGACTCTACTTTGCATGGAAGACAAGCTTGGCGATTCGGATATTATATTTCCTTCCTTGTAACCGACTCCATGTAAACCCTAGCCCTCTCCGGTGTCTATATAAACCGGAGAGGATGGTCCTTAGAAGGCCGATCACAATTACAATCATACCATCATAGGCTAGCTCTTAGGGTTTAGCCTCTACGATCTCGTGGTAGATCTACACTTGTACTACTCATATCTTCAATATTAATCAAGCAGGAAGTAGGGTTTTACCTCCATCGAGAGGGCCCGAACCTGGGTAAACATTGTGTCCCTTGCTTCCTGTTACCATCAGCCTAAGACACACAGATTGGGACCCCGTACCCGAGATCCGCCGGTTTTGACACCGACATTGGTGCTTTCATTGAGAGTTCCTCTGTGTCGTCGCTTTGAGGCTTGATGGCATCCTCAATCATCAACAACGCGGTCCAGGGTGAGACTTTTCTCCCCGGACAGATCTTTATCTCCGGCGGCTTCGCACTGCGGGCCAATTCGCTTGGCCATCTAGAGCAGATCGACAGCTACGCCCCTGGCCACCAGATCAGGTTCAGTAACTTGAACTACACGGCGGATATTCGCGGAGACTTGATCTTCGGCGAATTCGGCCTGTGCCAGGAGCGTCAGACAGTCGTGACGAGCACGGCCTAGACCTGCTATCGGACAATGCTCGGGATATCACCCCAGCAGTAGCCCCGGATCTAAATCCGGAGCAGGTTGCGTTGCCTAAGGACGGAGGGGTAGACCCCGCCCTGCAGGCCGCATACTTATCGGCGGTGGAGCCGAACACATGTCTCACCTCTGTGGAGGCCTATAACCCCGGGCCCCCGGACTCGTATCCGGTTGTTGGTTCCGGTCCGCATACCTTCGAGCCAGTCAAACCAGGTTGTGCTCCGGTAATGGAGTTTACCGCTGCGGACATCTTCCAGCACTCGCTCTTTGGCGACATGCTGAACTCATTAAAGTATCTCTCTTTGTCAGGAGGCTCTGAGCCGAACTATGTCCGGCCTGAGTGGGAAGCAGGAGACCAAGGAATTCGTTGCCCACCCACCACCCACTTCATTGCCACGATCAGTGATTTAACCGACGTTCTTGAATTCGACTCTGAAGACATCGACGGTATGGACGACGATGCAGGAGAAGCTCCAGAATCTCTAGGGCGCGGGACTACTACCTTGACACACGATATATACATGGTGGATACGCCCAAGAAGGACGACAACGATAATCCGGAAGATAAAACACCCGGGTAAAAGCCAAAACAGCGGCGCAGATGCCGCTCAAAGTCCAGCAACAGCAAAAATAGCGACAAGAGCGCAAAAACGGTCGACATACCAGAAGGCAGTAATGACCACACGGACCCAGCGATGGAGCAGGATGAGCCAGGTCACGCCAAACCAAGTTCGGAGCAAATATCCGATCACAATGACCCAGAGGGACGAGCTCATGAAACCACCCCAGAACAGGAACACAGTCCGGACGACGATGCATTCATCATCCCGGACGAGCGAGTGGAACGAGACATCCTCCACCGAAAGCCTATGGCCACAACAAGAAGTCTAAAGAAGCAGAAGCAGCGGCTTAAGGCTACACAGGAAAAGCTCAGTCGTAGATGGAATAAAGTGCTCGACACTGAAGAAAGATATGGCGACGATCGCCATACAAAGAGCTATCCAAAATGCAAGCTACTGCCAGAATTCGACGATGAGGCCGTTCCACCAAAAGATAATACAACCAGGAGACCAGACGTATCGCTTCACAACCACAACAGAGTGGCTACTGGCACCATGCACGATCTACATGAGAAGCTGGATAAGAAGGCCGGTGCAGCTAGGTCCATCTACGGATCTAAAGGACACACCCCGGCGAGGGACTATGGTCACCCAAACGCTAATACAAGAAAAACACCAGTTCGGAATAAGCACTGGACACAACAACAGCTGACCACATGCCACAACACGCCCAAATACAGAGGGGCTGCTCACCCCCTGTGCTTCACCGAAGAAGTACTGGACCATGAATTCCCACTAGGCTTTAAACCTGTGAAGATAGAGGCATACGACGGAACGACAGACCCAGGGGTCTGGATCGAGGATTTTATCCTGCATATTCACATGGCTCGTGGGGATGACCTCCATGCCATCAAATACCTTCCCCTCAAGCTAAAGGGACCAGCTCAACACTGGTTGAAAAGCCTCCCCGAAAACTCAATTGGAAGTTGGGAGGAACTCGAAGACGCTTTTAGGGACAATTTTCAAGGGACTTATGTCTGGCCTCCGGATGCAGACGATCTAAGTCACATAATCCAACAGCCCAGAGAGTCCGCCCGCAAGCTCTAGAACAGATTCCTCACTAGGAAGAATCAAATTGTTGATTGTCCAGACGCCGAAGCCTTAGCGGCATTCAAACACAGTATCCGCGACGAATGGCTTGCGAACCACACTCATAGGGAATGTTGGGTCTTCAAGCAGGCCGGCAAATTAAATGCCGAACACAAAGGGAGGGAAACACCAAGTGAAGACGAGGACGAACCTCGCCAGCCAAACACTGGGGGACAGAAAAAATTCCCTCCAGAGGTTAAAACAATAAACATGATCCACGCGACTCACACATTCACGAGAAGGCAAGAACGCGCGCTCAGAGACGCGAATGATGTAGAGCCCATCATACACACATCTGACTACTGGATGTCTCGTCCGATCACTTTCAATCACATGGACGGTCGAACTAGTATTCGGGGCAGAGGATCACAGGCCTTGGTGCTTGACCCAATAATCGACGGATACCATCTCACCCGTGTCCTTATGGACGGCGACAGCAGTCTCAATTTAATATACGAGGACACTGTCCGCAGAATGGGGATAAACCCATCCAGAATTAGCCAAAGCAATACCACCTTTGAAGGGGTGATACCAGGCGTTGAAGCCTACAGCAGGGGCTCCGTCGTGCTGGAAGTAACATTCGGCTCCCCAGGCAACTCCAGAAGCGAGGAACTACTCTTCACCATCGCACCCTTCCGAAGCGGCTATCATGCACTGCTTGGAAGAATGGCCTTTGCCCGCTTCAACACATTGCCGCACTATGGCTACCTTACACTCAAGATGCCCGGTCCACGTGGCGTCATCACTATTTGCGGAATCACAGAGCGCTCTTCACGCGCAGAGGAACACGCG
Organism: Triticum timopheevii; assembly: GCA_963921465.1. Lineage (NCBI taxonomy): Eukaryota > Viridiplantae > Streptophyta > Magnoliopsida > Poales > Poaceae > Triticum > Triticum timopheevii. Next base: position 509,005,614 of record OY997268.1, on the reverse strand, counting down.
ACGGCCCTAGCGACCGGACTGTAAATGGCCTCCAATATAAAAAAACATGACTGGTCATTACGACCACAGACTCGGTTAGATGAGTCCGGTAGCCCGGATACAACTGAACCAAGGCACCGTACATATAATCCCATAGCGGATACCAGGGGCTGTAAATATTTAATGCAGCCCCACAGCTGGCTCAACCTTATTGGCAGACCAGTATCTAACACTTTTATTATCCATCGCTTACTTACGTTGTACTCTCCTACGAGTTTTCTTTTTCCACAGACAACGTTCGCGTGATACCCTTCCAGGATACGGCACAACGGAGACAAAGGCGCAGACGTGCAGGAGGGCCTCGTTCAACAGGTTTCTTTTTAGATTAAGCCCATGTGTAAACCTTTTTCTATTGCCTCTTGTTGTTTAAACCATCCCATGGGTTCCATACCCACAGAGGATACTGTCGTTATTGGCATTTCACCACAACAGGGTACCGCACGTACCTGGAAATACAGGGTTCATAATGAATGGGCATTCTTGAGCCCATCTTCTAATATAAAGCCCGAACACCTTCGGGAGTGTTCGGCGTCAGGAGTTTGGCCTTATATGCATCAGCTCCGAATCATGTCTTTGGTCAAATGTTGGGTTTGCCCGGCTCCTCGGTTTGCCGCCTTACGTTCTGTTATCATCGGCTAAGGCAGGCCAAAGGAGAACTACTGCGATTGTGCCCTGGTTATTCCAGATGAGCGCCTCAGTAGAGAAAGCCGAAAACTGACTGTCATGATACAACTAGAGACTGTTCAACCACTCGAAGACTAACCAGAATCTCTAAGGATTCCTCCGCATTAATGAAGGGCCGTTTTCCGGCCATGTACACACGCGCCCGTATTCGGATGCACGCGAATGTACCAGGGGCTACATAGTAGCCCCACCGTTAGACTCCCATGGCTAAGCGAAAGTGTTACAACTATATAGTCAGGTTGCCTAGTTCGACGTGCGATCACCTCCTTAACGGACCAAGACGTTGGATCAAGTGTGATTTTGCATATTTTTCGCGAACACCCCCGCATTGTATGCGTGGGGGCTGAAGCCAACGACTACTATCTTTTGGACTACTTATACATATAAGAACGGCCGTACAGGGGACACAATCATATTTTCAGGCAAAAAGTATAAATATGGCCTTATAATCAAAATGAACATTGTTTTTTTACAATGATTGGCTTATCAGTCGAAGAGAACATTCTTCGAGCACCGCGCCTCTACTAGGCGGGCACCTTCTGTGACCTGTGCCAAGTAGTGCTCGGCCGGATATTGGCCGCCCGCCGGATCCTGGGTCGCTATAATGGTGGCCTCCATATACGTCCAATAGGCTTTAACGTGGGCAAGAGCCATCCGCGCACCCTCTATGCACGCCGACCTCCTCATGGCGTCAATCCGAGACACGACCCCAAGGAATTGTTGCACCAAACCAAAATAACTGTCCGGCTTGGGCCCCGCCGGCCAAAGATGGTCTATTACAGACCGCATTGCAAGCCCGGACAGCTTATGAAGCTCCGCCACAGCAGCCACCTTCTCATTTAACGGCAGCGGGCAAGTGGGAGCATTGAATTGCGACCAGAAAAGCTTCTCCACTTCCTTATCACCTTGATCCTCGAAGAACTTGGCAGCGTCAGCTGTACTATTCGTCAAGTCCGCATATGCGTCTGCAGCACTTCAGCGCCCAGCTAGGGGAGCATACTTTGGATCCAAAAACTTCGTCCGCAGTAGGTAGGAGCCCCCAGCCATGATTTTGTCGGCCTGTTGGAGCTCCTCCCGCATACCCCGGATCTCGGTCCGAATTTCCTTGGCGGCATTAAGTGCCTTGTCCAGCTCGGCCGAACTAGCCTTATTCTCCTTTTCAAGGAGCAAATACCAGTCGGCGGCATTTTTCAACTCTTCAGCCATTTCGGCTATCTTTTCCTCACTTCGGCGATGAGCAGCCTGTTCGGCTCTCAACTCTTTGGCCGCCTTTAGGACAGCCGCATTGCTAGCCCGAGCTTGTTCCTTGGCCTGAGCAAACTCTGCCCTTAGGGCCTCCATGGCAGCAGCACCATCTGTAGTGCATACACAGGGCATTAACATTATGTCATTCTCGCATTTTCCTATACAATATAATAAGGGAACTAGAGCACATACCCTGGGATTCTTCCAGCCGTTTGTTCACCAGCGTGATATCGGCATCAATAGATCCGATCTGCCTTCTTAGTTCGGCAACTTCAACAGACTGGTTGGCTGCCGAATCCTTATACACCTGCGCACATATACATCGCAGCCATTACTATATGATCCCCCGTTTGCCGCCTATGGCGGGCAACCAGAGTCTCAGGGGCTACCATCCATAGGGAGCACACCTAGTGCGTGCTTCATGACCAAAAAATAGTGCATTTTTCACTACATACCTCAAAGCCTTTTAGCAGGCTTGTAAATGCCTCATTCAAACCGCTAGTAGCGGATGAAATCTTTGTGAGCACCATGCTCATTAAAGAGCGGTGCCCCTCCGAGAGCGCGGCTCGCTCAAGAGAGCCTGTCAGTACGTCCGGCCGGACATCAAATTGTGTTGGACCCTTCTCATCACCCCCCGTGGGAGCCAAATGCTCCGGGCTCAGGGTGAATGACATGTTCTCTTCCAGCTTCGTTAGATCCGGACTCCTCCATGACGACACCTCCGTGTCGCCCGCTTCATGAGGCGGAGAGGTGGGTGGAGTCTCACTCTCCATCATCTCCGGACGAAGGTCCCCCGAAGACGAACTCTGTTGAGAAGAGCTGCTCGCCGGACTACAAAAGACGAAGTTCCGGTTCAGATCTCGGAGTAACACCATACCTTCGAATTAATGAATAACTTACGGCTCGGTGGAGGGCTGGCCCGCTGGTGGGCATGATGCGGTGAGGGTGCCCGTCGCGGCAGAGCCCCCTGGGGATACCTTCTTCCCTTGTTTGGGCGCCTCCGCCTCCAAGTCTTCGGAGGCGGCCCTCTTCTTTCCGCGTGAGGAGGAGACTTTAACCTCCCCCTCCTGACTATCCTCCATAGGAGAGGTAGCGATTCCCCCGGTCTGGATGCATAGTGTTTGAAGTTCGGCTTCACCACCCTTTCCTTCACCTTTCCCTGAGGGGATTTTGCTGAGCACCCGGCCAAGCATCTTGGCAATGGTTGGACCAGGCGAACTTTCAGAAAGTGGCGCCGGATACCTAATTCTCTCCGCCTTGTTGAGCCATTCCTGGCCACGGAAGGATTTTTAGAATAATAACTATGATAAATATAAATGAAGAATCCGGCTTTAAGGTTACTTACTTGGGCATCTAGGCGATTGCAGCTTAGGCCCGCATCCTCAGTGGTGTCCGGACACTTTACTTGTGGTCCGGAGAATAATTTACACATTCCTTCGAGCTTCAGGCCGAAGAAGTGCTTAATAGTCCGCGGACCCTCCGGGTTAAACTCCCACATTCCGAGAGACCGACGTTTGCACGGCAACATCCGCCGGATTAGCATCACTTGCATTATGCTGACAAGATTTATGTCCCTCTCAATAAGCTCCCGAATATGATTCTGCAGTGCTGGTACATCGCCAGCAGGCCCATAATTCCGTCCTACGTCGTCCAAGACGCTAACTATGACAGAGGGCCCGAGCGGAACTCGGGGTCGGCTACCCACTTTGTGCCTCTGGGAGCTGTAACATAAAACCACCTCCGTTGCCATACGTCGGATACATCCGGAAAAGATCCCTATGGCCATGGGGCATCGGCGTTCTTGCTTATTATGGCACCTCCGCACTCTGCATGCCGCCCCTTGATCATCTTCGGCTTCACATTGAAGGTCTTGAGCCACAAGCCGAAGTGTGGGTTGACGTGGAGAAAAGCCTCGCACACAATAATGAACGACGAGATATGGAGGACGGCGTCTGGAGCCATATGATGGAAATCCAAGCCATAGTAGAACATGAGCCCCCTCACAAAGGGGTCGAGGGTGAGGCCTAGGCCTCGGAGGAAGTGAGGGACAAACACGACACTCTCGTTGGGCTCCGGCATGGGGATAACTTGCCCTGGAGCAGGAAGCATGTGCTGGATATCAGCGGTCAGGTATCCGACCTCCCTAAGCTTAGCAATATCCTCCTCTTGGATCGAGGAGGCCACCCACCGGCCTTTTGCATCAGATCCGGACATACTGGAGGATCTGGGGTGTTGGAGCTTAGGTTTCGAGTGCTGGAGCTCGAGGTGCGAGAAGGAGCAGGGGGGGTGGAAAAGAGGCGTAGGCCTCGGCCCCTTTATAAAGGGGATGGATATCAAGAGTCCTCGGCGTGACCGCTTGAGACTTATCTAAAATACACGGGGTCATACCAACGGTCGCCGTGGGGTCGCACACGCCCATATTGATGAAAAATCCCGTAATAAGAGGAACACGATCTATGCTTTGGCAGAACGTGCCAATAAAACCGCCTCACAACGCGAGTCGAGGTGGAGCAGGAAATACCGGTTTGTGTTGGACCCGGCCATGATGCAAGGGCACGACGTACAAAGATTGCCAGTAGAACGGATTTGCGCTATGTTCACTACAATGGTGTGTGAAGATCATCTTGCAGGTCCGGACACGGTCTACGTGTTCGACAAATAACCTTGGAGTATTCGAAGAAGGAACCCGCCTTGCAATGCCTGCGCGCCAGACTCATCATCATTGAACTCTAGTTCAGGGGCTACTGAGGGAGTCCTGGATTAGGGGGTATCCGAACAGCCGGACTGTATACATCGTCCGGACTATTGAAGCATGAAGATACAAGACTCAAGACTTCGGCCCGTGTCCGGATGGGACTCTCCTTTGCGTGGAAGACAAGCGTGGCGATTCGGATATTATATTTCCTTCCTTGTAACCGGCTCCATGTAAACCCTAGCCCTCTCCGGTGTCTATATAAACCGGAGAGGATGGTCCTTAGAAGGCCGATCACAATTACAATCATACCATCATAGGCTAGCTCTTAGGGTTTAGCCTCTACAATCTCGTGGTAGATCTACTCTTGTACTACTCATATATTCAATATTAATCAAGCAGGAAGTAGGGTTTTACCTCCATCGAGAGGGCCCGAACCTGGGTAAACATTGTGCCCCTTGCTTCCTGTTACCATCAGCCTAAGACACACAGATCGGGACCCCCTACCCGAGATCCGCCGGTTTTGACACGGACAGTAGTCCCATATTGATTCGTTTTACCTACAAGAGATGGCCCCTAAAAATGTGTGAAGACATTTAAGACAATGGTGGTCTGTGAAGACATTCACATTGAAGACTATGACAAGAGAAGACATCGCGTGAAGACTATGGAATGCGAATACATAGTTGTTTCGTAATTTCCTTTTCTTCTTTGTTGAGTCATAGGAACCACCGTACTATTAAGTGGGGTCCAAGTGAACAAAGTCAGAGTGACTGATGTGATGCTCAACCAAATCCTATGTCTTCGAGTGAAGACAATTAGAGAAAATCTTATCCAGAGTTGGATGAGTCAGCTTGGCTTGTTGCCCAAGCTAAGCTGCCGTGTGTGTTTGAAATATGTCCGTTGGACACGTGTCAGTTCCTTAGTGACCCAGGGTCATTTTGGACAAATCCGGTCGGGTTGCCCACCCCCTACACCATAAGTTGGTGGCTGCTCAGATTTAGTACACGGCTTTTGTCGTTTGAGAGCAACCCACCTGCCAAGCATTTGAGAGAGAATCCTTGCAAGGACAAAGCCCAAAACACCCAGAGCCAAAGTGTGCTATGCATCACTGAAGTCTTTCTGCCTGCATGGTCTTAAGACTTATTACACTTGAGGATTGTGAATCCTCCAGCCGGTTAGGCGTCACGTTCTAAGCATCCAAGAGTCATTGTGGATTGCCGGTGAATGAAGTCTGTGAAGGTTTGGAAGTCTCCCTTGAATACTTACCAGAGTGATTGGGCGAGGACTAAGTGTTCTTTGCTCAAGGGGAATAAGGTGAAGACGCGGTTTTCTGAGTTGAATCTCAGCCTCCCTAACCAGATGTACAGTTGACATAGCAACTGGAACTGGTCCAACAAACCCCTTGTCATCTCAGAGCAACTGGTTCTATCCTTCCTCTCTCTCTTTACTTATGATTTGTCTTCATGAAGTCTTTGCCCTCTTGCCTGATCTAATTGACTTCACTGTGTGAAGACTGTATGCTATTTGGCTTTATACTATCTTCCATCCTGATCCATACTACCTAGCTGCTGATAGTCTTCGTGCGTTCACTATATTGCTTACTTGACTATGGCTTGTCTAGTGTAGTCTATCTTCCGCTGCATGTCAATAGGTTCATTTCTATTGTTCGTCTTCATAACACTCCTGTTTTGAAGACTTCCATAAAAATCGCCTATTCACCCCCCTCTAGTCGAATACTAGCACTTTCAATTGGCATCAGAGCTAGGTGCTCCCTTGTTCTGTGTGATTCGGTTTAACCACCTGGAGTTTAGCTATGCCGACTACAGGGATAATCAAAGTCTCTGTTGCGTGCCTTGTCTTCGATGGCACTGATTACCCCTACTAGAAGAACAAGATGTGTATGCATCTCGAAGCCATTGATGTTGATCTCTGGTATGTCATCAAGAACGGCATTCCCAAGACCAGGAAGGTGTTACTTTTGCTGATGTCAAGAAGTTCATCCAATTTGACTCAACTGCCAAGAATATCATCTGTGGTCATCTGACCAAAGGGCATTATGGTCGTGTGAGTGCTCTGGATACTGCGAAGCTAGTCTGGGACTGGCTCCCCAAGGTCAACGAAGGTGTCTCAACACAGAGAGATTCAAGGATTAGTGTTCTTTGTAATCTCTTCAACTGCTTCAAGAGAAATGACAATGAGAATGTCCATCTCACATTTGATCGCCTCACTAACATCACGAATGAGCTTCACGCTCTTGGCGCCACTGAGATCACCAAGCATGAAATCATCAAGACACTGATGAGATCACTTGACAGCTCATTTGACACCCTGTCCCTGATGATTCAAGAACGCCCTGACTTCAAGACTCTCGATCCGTCTGACATACTTGAGAGGCTCAACACACATGAGTTCCAGCTATATGAGAAAAGAGATATCTATGGTCCCAACTATGGCCGTACTCGCGCTTTGAAGGAAAAGGCTGTCTCATCATCTGAAGAAGAATCTGACTGTAGTTCTGGTGATCCTGAAGACATTGGAAAGGAGCTTTCTATGCTTGTGAAGAAGTTCCAGAAGTTTGCCAAGAAGAAAGACTTCAGAAAGTCTTCAAGATCCAGCTCAAGAAAGGATGAAGCTTCCTCTCGTGACCCCAAGAATAGAACCTTCCACAAGTGCAAGAAACCTGATCACTACATCTCTGAGTGTCCACAGTGAGACAATGAGACAAAGAAGAAGAAATAGAGCAAGGAATATGATTCTGATGACAAGAAGAAGAAGAAATCCTCAAAGTCTTCTTCCAAGTCTTCATCAAAGTCTTCGTCACACAAGAAGAGCTCATCAAGCAAGGGTCATGCTTTTGTTGGCAAGGAGATGGATTCAGAGGAGGAGTCTGCATCTAAGGAGGCAGAGGTGGAGTCTGAAGAGGAATCTGATTCTAGAGTAGCAAGCCTGGCTCTAGCTTCTGCCTATTTCGCCAAGTCCATCTTCAATGCTGAAGACAATGGCCTCGTCACCAACGCTGAGGCCAAGGATGAGGATGACTCTGCACCCACCTACTACTTCATGGCACGTGGTGCCAAGGTAAACTCACGCGATGCTTACTTTCAAACATCAAGTGAAGATGACTCTGAATGTGAATCTAAACCTAGCTACAAAACACTTGCTAAAATTGCAACTGAACAATAGAATGCTATGGAACATATTCAAAAGTTGTTAGACAAAAGCGATGACCTGTTGGAAGTGGAAATGACACAAACTCAGTCCTTAACTGAAGACATTAAAAATCTTCATGTTAAGTACCAAGAACTTGAAAGTCGTCATGAAACGCTCTCAACTTCTCATGAAAAGCTCTCTTATGATTACCTTCAAAGGAAACAAGAGATTGAGAAATTGAGATCTGCTCATGAAGATCTTCAAAAGGAGAACGTGTCACTCCGTGCTCAACAGAACAGTTCCGCTCAGGAAGGATTTGAACCACCATGTCTAAAATGTCTTGAGCGTGATAATGCTGTCTTTGTTGCTGAATGTTCAACTGCTGCTACTGCTGCAATATCTTCAACTGCTAATGTGGTAACTAACCACTCTGCTGAGGATACCACTTCTATTGCTGATGAGAATGCCAGGTTGAAGACATTACTTGAGACAGGAATGTACAAAACTCTCAAAGGGCATCAGACACTATGTGATGTCCTTAAAAAGCAGACTCTGAACCGAAACCCTAGGAAAGAGGGTGTTGGGTTCTAAAGGAAAATGAATGTTGATGGTTCCTACTGGATGCCTGAGCAGTACCCCAAAACCACATGGGTTGCTGCTAAGGAACAATTAGTGGACCCATCTACCTTATTTTGCTTCTCTTGTGCTAACCCTATTATCATTGATGAATCCCTTGATGCAAACTATAAACTGTTCAGGAATTAGAATGGTGAAGTGTTTTCTAGGTACATTGGTACTAACTGCAGAAATAGACCGCTTCTAAAGAAGATCTGGGTACCCAAAAGTTGTCTTCAAAGTTTTCCCATGAATGTCGTCATGACACCACCTGGGAAGAAGATAAATCCCAGACCAAAAGCTTCATATGGTCCAAAGGCTTCATACAGATAGAGGACTCACCTGAGTCACCCTAACACAAATGTTTTGCAGTGAAATCATACTCAGACTTTTGAATATGAGCGTGTTTCGTCAAACCGCTATGTTCATAAGTCCAAGGACTTTTCTTCTTATTCTTATGAGTATTATTCACCTCCTACAAGGCTATTTTCTAGGGCTCCAAAGCCAAAGTTCTCAGGTGCTGCACTTAGACCCATTGCTTCTAAGTGACCTCTAAATATGTGGGTAGTTAAGAAAACTTAACTCTCTTTTGTAGGGAAAGGTCTCCAGGCGGAAATCAAAGGTGTCTGATGCTTATGCTGGGGACCTTAAACATCTTGTGGGACGCAAGATAAAATGTCCAAATGGTCTTACTATGTATTTCGTCCCGGGATTCCTTAACACTCGTCCTATCTATCCTAACCAAGATCTGAACTTCTATGTTCCGCTTGTTCGTCAAATATTTCTGCTTCACAACTCTCTTGGTGAAGCTTATCCCCCAAACTATACTGTAGGATATGACACCTCAAGCTTCAGAATGGATTATGTATAGTGGCTGCACCAACCACATGATTGGTGATCGAAATCTTCTGATGGATTCAACCCTTCGCCCATCTAATAAAAGTCACATCACATTTGCTGACACTGGTAAAACTAAGGTATTGGGTCTTGGTAGAGTTGCAATCTCAAAGGATCAACACATGGATATAGTGATGCTTGTTGAATCCCTTGGTTTCGACTTAATGTCTGTATCAATGCTATGTGATTTAAACATGATTGTGATATTTGGAAAATATCGTTGCCTTGTCCTTATGGAATCTGACAAATCTCTAGTCTTTGAAGGGTATCAAAAAGATGATCTGTATATGGTAGATTTCTCAGCAGGACCACAGTTAGCCGTATGTCTTCTAGCAAAAGCTTCAGAGTGCTGGCTCTGGCATCGAAGGCTAGGACATGCGGGCATGAGGAACTTGTACACTCTCGCGAAGAAGAAGCATGTCATGGGCATCGAAGGCATCAAGTTCAAGAAGGACCATCATTGTGGTGCTTGTGAAGCTAGGAAGATGACTAGGGCCAAGCATCCCTCGAAGACAATCATGACGACATCTCATCCCTTCGAGCTTCTTCACATGGACATATTCAGCCCCACTCACTACTCTACTCTTACTACCACTGCTTGTCTCTATGGTTTCTTTATTGTTGATTATTACTCAAGATATGCATGGGTGCATATAATTCTCTATATGACTGAAGTGTAGGATGTCTTCAGACAATTTGCCAATCATGCCATGACGAACTATGGTGTCAAGATCAAGCATATCAAAAGTGACAACGACACATAATTCAAGAACACCGGCCGTGACACTTATCTTGATACACTGGGCATCACTCATGAGTTTTCAGCGCCTTACACACCTCAGCAGAATGGCATCATAGAGCGCAAGAACAGAACCATCATTCAGATGGCTCGGACGATGCTTGATGAATACAAGACTCCAAGGAAGTTCTGGCCTGAAGCCATTGATACTGCATGCCACATCATCAACCGTGTCTATCTACACAAGCTTCTAAAGAAGACATCATATGAGCTGCTAAATGCGAAGAAGCCAAACATCAGTTACTTTAGAGTATTTGGTGTCAGGTGCTGGATCAAGGATCCACATCACACTTCAAAATTTGCACCAAAAGCACATGAAGGTTTTATGCTTGGATACAAAAAGGATTCGCACTCCTACAGAGTCGTCAACCTCTTTCACGATAAAGTGGTTGAAACTATGGATGAGCGGTTCGATGAAACTAACGGCTCGCAAAGAGAGCACCTGCCAAATGTGGTAGATGAAGTCCCTCCTAGTGAATCAATCAAGCTCATGAGAACCGGAGAAATCATACCCTCAGAAGCTCAGGCTGACGACAAACTCATCATTGCACCAAGTCAACCTGAAGACAATGCTCAGCATGAAGTCAATACTGAAACTGAAGACAATGATTCGCAAGAGCAAAATCTTTGTCCAGTTCATCCCCGTGTTGCAAATGAAGTACATATTGAGAAGATAATTGATATTATCAATGCACCTGGTCCACTCACTCATTCAAGAGCAACACAACTAGCAAAATTCTATGGGCACTTTGCATTTGTCTCTATATCTAAACCCAAGAAAGTTGTTGAAGCCTTTATGGAACCTGAATGGATTCAAGCTATGCAAGAAGAGCTTCATCAGTTCGAGCTGAACAATGTATGGGAGCTAATCAAGCGTCCCGATCCTCACAAGCACAATATCATTGGTACCAAATGGATCTATCGCAACAAACAAGATGAGCATGGTCAAGTTGTCAAAACAAGGCTCATTTGATTGCTCAAGGTTACACTCATAGAAGGGATTGACTTCGATGAAACTTTTGCTCTCGTGGCAAGGGTTGAAGCCATTCACATGCTGCTAGCCTATTGCAACCATCTTAACATCCTTTTGTACCAAATGGATGTGAAGAGTGCCTTTCTCAATGGTAAGATTGAAGAAGAAGTGTATGTTGCCCAACCACCTGGCTTTGAAGATCCAAAACATCCTGATATGGTGTACAAGATCAACAAGGCACTGTATGGCCTCAAACAAGCTCCTCGCGCTTGGTATGACACTCTGAAGGACTTCCTGAAGTGCAAAGGCTTCAAACCTGGCTCTCTAGATCTGACACTCTTCATGAAGACATATGACGGTCAACTGTTTGCGTGTAAAATCTATGTGGATGACATTATCTTCGGCTTGTATCGATGGATCGTGCGAAACAGCAAAACTATAATACTATATAGTACAAGTGACTGTTCACTGGGCCGTCGTGTCGTCTTCTCCTCCGTCGTAAGAGTGGAGCGCTCGCTTTCATAAATATTCTAGTCCCTTTCGACGACATGTGGTACATCAAGCTACCGGGTCCACGTGCCATACTGGAATACAGTGCAGAGGAGCCGGGGTGAAGCACCCCAGTCAGGGCGCCGGCGTAGTAATGAGCAATGAGGCGTCAAATCACAAAGCTGCACCTTTCCCACAGTTAAGTTGGAGGGACGAAGTAATAATGCTAAAAAAAGAAGTTGGAGGGACGAAGCAACCATCATTTCACTCGTTGATGAATCCGCTTCTCCCTCATCTTCTTCAACTTAACCATGTGTTGTTTCTGCCGTTGTTCTGCCTCATGTGGGATGCGGATCGGCTTGGTAAAGCACTGACATGTGGGACCGCATGTTAGCAAACCGCCAGGACAACGTCCTCCGAAAATAAGAAACCTCCCCCGCCATCCGCGCGGCAAAATCACCTCCTTTTTACTAATCTTGATTCTATAATTTTTTAGATCAATATAATCGAGATTTGTATAGATAGCACACATGAGCAAAAGCAAGTGGTACGGTTAAGGGCATCCACAATGTGTAGCCAAATGTGAAAATAGCTTTTGGCATCGTGGGAACCATTGTGGACGGTGTTGCCAAAGCCAAAAAGATGAAACCGAAGCTCCCTGATTGATTGATTGAAGAAATAGAAAAATGCAACGTCTCTCCTCTTTCTCCCATGCTTGGATGCATGTAGTACAGTATAGAGCACAGAGTCTACTCCCCTATCCCTACTATCACAAATCACAAAGCAGTGAGGCATCAAATCACAAAAGCACGAACGAAGCAACCATCATTTCACTCTTCGCTGACTCCACTTCTCCATCGTCTTCTTCGAGAAACCATCTCACCGCACTAGTACTCCTAGTAGTACTAGTCCTTTGGTTCAATGTACTTCCTGTATGAAAATAAGGCGGTTGTCTCGGCTTGCAGGCGGCACTTGTGAACGGCTTACTGTGGTCTCCCTCAATGGTGTTCTCCGTCGAACGCACTTTGCCAAACCATAAAAAAAAGATATTGTCGATGTCACCGCAATGGGGAAGGAAGTCAAATATAGTTACTACCTCTATTTTTTTTGTACACAAGGCCAATATATCAAAATTACAATTTGCAAAGGGCCACTAACACTAATGGAGGCAAAATTGATGGGGTTAGTAACCAAGGACATTAATATCCCCTGCATGCATGCGGAAGTGAGAAGGTTGGTTTGCATGGTGCTGCATTAATCAAGCGATGAGGAGTGAGATGGTTAGCTCTTTGGTCTTTGGAGAAAGAAATACGCATTAGTTGACACGTGAAACGAGGATTTGTATTGATTAAATCCCGCGAAGGAAAACCCCGCCTTTCTTTTTTAACACTAGTACTCCTAGTACGTACGTACTTATCCTTTTTGGGTCTAGGCCTTGCATTGCCAAACTTCGCCACACATTTTTGCCAAGCTTGCCTAAAGTTTTCAAAATGAGAAGGAGGTACACTTGCGCACGGCTGTCACGGTTGCACCGCACCCTCACACGGTCGCTCCTGCACGCCGCGGTCGCACCACACCCTCACACAGTCGCTCCTGCACGCTGCAAATCCAACCAAGGGAACGCACCCTCACTGACACATGCTGTCGCATGTGAACAAACCAAACTCGACCATCCTATCACTGACACATAATTTTCGTTCATAGAGTATGTTTATCCAACCACATGTTGGGGAGTATCCGTATGGCCCGTGCGGTGGTCTGTTGGGGAAGAAGAAGAGGTGAGGAAGAAGGAAAGAAGGGTTAGGAGACGTAGGCTATTCATCCAACCGCCTAAAATGGTAGACTGGCCCAAGTCAGGCGACTTGCATAACAAATATAAGTTTTTACACAGCAAAAGATCCATAAAAACAACAACATAAAGAAAAACTATCACTGCTCGCGGAAAGAGACGGCCTCGTATCCATTGGCTAGCTTCTAGGGTTTAGCCTCCTTGATCTCGTGGTAGATCCACTCTTGTAAACATCCACAATATTAATATCAATCAAGCAGGACGTAGGGTTTTACCTCCATCAAGAGGGCCCGAACTTGGGTAAAACATCGTGTCCCTTGTCTCCTGTTACCATCCTCCTAGACGCACAGTTCGGGACCCCCTACCCGAGATCCGCCGGTTTTGACACCGACATTGGTGCTTTCATTGAGAGTTCCTCTGTGCCGTCACCGATAGGAAGGATGCCTCTTCCCGTCTTCAAGGACGGCATCTTCTCCGATGGAGCCTTGGCCGCCGGCCAAACTATCCGGCTAGGAGGTTTTCTTATGACCGCCTGTCCGGCCACCGCTTCAACGATGACCTCTCGTATCATCGAGAGCAATCTTCACGTCAACTCAGAATTCGCCGAGCAGTTAGATCCAGCAGAGCTCTCGTCAGTAAACGAGCTCTTGGATCGGATCGCCGCCCTGGGAGTCGCTACAGACTACAATCAGATCGGGCTTAAAACCGATCTGAGAGAGATTAACTCTCCCCAGGTTACCCACCACGTCACGATGGTGGAGGAACATCGCGACGATCCTTCTCCCATATTGAAAACTAGTCGTGTCCGGGCTACCGAACCCTCCATGCCGGATTCCCGCGGAGGAGCGAATTCCGATCAAGCACTAAACATAAAGTCAGGCATCGGACCGGACTCGTTGGACAATGTTCCACTTTCCAAGCTTCCAAATTCGGAAACTTCTCGGCCCTTGAGCCTCGAGATGGGCAGGGTCCCAGACTCAATTAGGCCCGCCCGTCCAGATATATGTGATCTATCTCTAATCCGGCAAGAGCCATCCGAAACAGTACATCATTACTGGGCCAGATTCCTCCTGGTCATGGACTGGATAAAGGACTGCCGAGAGGAAAACGCAATCTCGATCTTTTGCAACAACTGCACGGACAGGGGAATCTTGAACGCCGTCAGCCATCGTGAAATCACACGTTTCGCCGACTTGGCATCCATAGTGCGAAAGTACTGTGCCATAGAAAGTTTCCGGAAAACCGAAGATAGGTTTTGGGATAATCCGGCCCCAAACATAGCCCCAGTCCGCAACAAAAGGGTGCATTACACTCAGGCACCAAGTACAAGAACCAAAAAACAGAAGCCCCTTAAAGGGAACGGAACCGTACTGGAGGGATGGCTCAGCAAACCCGGTACAATTCACAGTACCAAGGGCGCCACCCCAACACATAGCCTTCGTGCATGTTGGATATTACGGCAGGTGGCCAAAAGTGGCGAGGAGCTTCTAGCCCCGTAAAACCACACCAACAATACCGGTACGGTATCAACAGTCTTCGAGACTTTCGCATCAAACAATATGCGGAAACGAACAATCCACAGCCTTGCCGAAGTTTACCAAGTAGCAACAACAAATCCTTGGAGCGACGCGGCCATCACCTTCAACGCCAGCGACGAACCTAAATTCCGAACAGCCCGAGCACCAGCCGCATTGGTCCTCAGTCCAATAGTGGACGGCTTTCGACTTACCAAGGTACTCATGGATGGCGGCAGTGGATTGAACCTCATTTACGAGGAAACTCTTCAAAAAATGGAAATAGACTGGAGCCGCATTGAGCAAAGCAGCACAACCTTCAGAGGAATAATCCCTAGCCGGGAAGCACGCTACACCGGAAAAATCACACTCGATGTGGTGTTCGGCTCATCGGACAATTACAGGTCCGAAGAAATCACGTTCCAAGTGGCCCCGCTCAGCAGCAGATACCACACTATATTAGGACGAGAGGCGTTCACAATTTTCCAAGTTGTACCCCATTACGGGTACATGAAGCTCAAAATGCCTGGGCCCGGCGGGATAATCACTCTCGTTAGTGATCCGGACATAGCACTCCGCGCCGAAAACAAATCAGCCGCATTAGCCCTGGAGGCACTATCCGAAGCCCTAGCGGCAGAGGAACTCACCGCGCTGCGCGTTATGGTGCACAGAGACGACGTGATACTCGATAAGAGATCCAAGTCCACCTCCTTTAAACCAGCGGACGAAATTATAAAATTCCAGGTCCACCCGACGGACCCGACAAAGATGGCCTCCATCGGGGATCAGTTGAACCCTGATGTAGACGCCGCGCTGCGAGAATTCCTTCGGGAAAATTGGGACATTTTCGCCTGGCATCCTTTAGATATGCCAGGAATCCCTCGCAGGCTGGCAGAGCATAGCCTAAACATCCTAAAAGGGTTCAAGCCAGTCAAACAGGCTCTTCGACGATTTTCCGAACCCAAAAGACAGGCAATGGGAGAAGAACTAGCCAAACTATTGGAAGCCGGATTCATCAGAGACATCAAACATCCGGATTGGCTAGCAAACCTGGTAATGGTACCAAAGAAGGACAGATCCTGGCGCCTATGTGTCGATTTCAAAGACCTAAATAAAGCCTGCCCAAAGGATCCCTTCCCCCTCCCCTGCATCGACCAAATCATCGATGCCACTACAGGGCACGATTCATTGTGCTTCCTGGATGCATACTCCGGCTATCATCAAATCAAGATGGCAGAAGCGGATCTAGCCGCAACGGCGTTCATTACTCCATATGGACTATTCTGCTTCAACACCATGCCCTTCAGACTTAAAAACGCCGGTGCAACATATCAGCGCATGATTCAGACATGTCTGGCCACCCAGATCGGCAAAACAGTAGAGGCATACGTAGACGACGTAGTCGTCAAAACCAAACACGTCGAAACTCTAGTAGACGAATTGAGGGTCACATTCGACAACCTCCGAGCATATGACATCAAGCTGAATCCGGAAAAATGCGTTTTCGTCGTACCAGCCGGAAAGCTCTTGGGCTTCATTGTATCCAGTAGAGGAATTGAAGCAAATCCGGCCAAAATCCGAGCCCTATCACAGTTGGATATTCCAAAAAACCTCAAACAGATCCAGAAATTGACTGGAAGCGTGGCGACTCTTAGCCGCTTTATCTCCCGCCTAGGATAAAAGGCATTGCCCCTCTATCGCCTCCTCAGGCACACCAAACACTTCGAGTGGACGGATGCTGCCACTGCCAGACTCGAAGAAATAAAGGCCATATTGGCAACGAGTCCGGTCCTGGCTGCGCCCAACCTGGGCGAACCTATGTTGTTATACATTGCGGCAACACATCAAGTAGTAAGCGCGGTGCTCGTCGTAGAACGAGAGACAGAAGGGCATAAATTCCCTCTTCAAAAACCAGTGTACTATGTATCCACTGTTTTAACCCCCTGCAAGTCCCGTTACCCGCACTATCAAAAGATAGCGTATGTGGTGTTCACGGCATCCCAGAAGCTCCGACACTACTTTCAAGAGCGTTCGATAATAGTGGCCTCTGAAGTACCCCTAAATGACATTATAAATAACCGCGATGCAACGGGCAGGATTGCAAAATGGGCCATTGAGCTCTTACCATTCAACATAACTTACAAACCCCGGCGAGCTATAAAGTCGCAAGTTTTGGCTGACTTTGTCGCTGAGTGGACTCAAGCCGAACTCCCTAAAGAGTACGGCACATACTCCAATTAGATTATGCATTTCGACGGCTCCAAAATGTTGGCCGGATTGGGGGCTAGCATCGTACTAACGTCCCCAACCGGGGACAGAGTCCCATACGTACTTCAGATAATGTACACGGACTCCAACATAACAGCCGAATACGAGGCCCTCTTACATGGCCTCCGGATGGCAATCTCCATGGGCATCCAACGCCTAGAGGTGCGCGGGGACTCAAACCTCGCAATATCCCAAGTAAATGGAGACTTCGACGCCAAGGATCCAAAAATGGCAGCCCATCGCAACGCTGTCCTTAAAATGTCAGCTCGGTTCGAAGGACTTGAATTCCACCACGTAGCCAGAGATAATAACCAAGCGGCCGGCGTATTGGCACGCATCAGCGCAAAACGTGACATTGTCCCTCCAAATATCTTCCTGGAACGGCTGTTCACGCCATCCGTACTATGGGAAGAGGAGTCTGGAAATAACAAACTGGAGGCGGCCGCAGAGCAATCTGACATAACCGGCGATCCAGCCGATGAAACAACACCCTCAGCTCACGACATAATGGCAGTAATCGCCCCATGGACAGAGCCGTTCCTAGCCTACTTGCTTAGGCAGGAGCTCCCCGAAGACCATAATGAGGCCCATTGCATAGTCCGGCGATCTAAAGCCTACAAGGTCCATGAGGGAGAACTCTATAAGAAAAGCACAACCGGAGTCCTTCAAAGGTGTAACTCCGAAGAGGAAGGGCGAGACCTTCTGGCTGAAATTCACGTCGGACTAGGCGGACACCATGCCGCAGCCCGGGCCCTTGTAGGAAAGGCATTCCGTACAGGATTTTATTGGCCGACGGCCCGGGTAGATGCTCAGGACTTAGTCCAAAGATGTGTCGGTTGTCAGCTCTTTGCTAATCTGAGCCACATGCCACCCACCGCCCTCAAAACTATACCCATTACCTGGCCGTTCACGGTCTGGGGGCTTGACATGGTTGGACCACTTAAAGGGGGAACCCACAAGCAAAGGCACATATTGGTCATGCTGGATGAATTCACCAAATGGATAGAGGCCAAGCCGGTTAAAACGGCAGAATCCGGACCAGTGATAGACTTTATATCCGGGGTAGTACACCGTTATGGTGTCCCCCACAGCATCATCACCAATAATGGCACGAACTTCACGGCCGACGAGGTTAAATCATGGTGCAAAAATATGGGCATCAAGCTCGATTACGCTTCAGTCTATCATCCTCAAACCAACGGTCAAGTGGAACGAGCAAATGGTCTAATAATGAGCGGCATCAAACCCAGACTAGTGTGGTCCCTTACGAAATCTGACACGCACTGGGTAGAGGAGCTCGACTCCGTACTCTGGGGGCTGCGGACAACGCCTAACCGTACTACCGGATTCACACCATTTTTTATGGTATACGGCGCAGAAGCAGTTTTGCCCTGTGACATCATTCATGACTCACCTCGAGTGCGCATGTACGAAGAAAGAGAAGCCGAGGATGATCGGCAGGACAGCTTGGACGCATTGGAGGAAGAACGCGACGTCGCCAAGGCTCGTTCCACATTCTATCAGCAGCAGGCTCGAAGATACCAAAGCAGAGAAGTACGGGCCAAGACTTACAACGTTGGCGAACTAGTTCTACGCCTGCCGGACAAGAAAAAGGACAAGCTCAAGCCCAAATGGGAAGGCCCCTTCATCATCGATAAAGTCTTGACCGGCGGAGCGTACCGTCTATGAAATGCGTCGGATAACCGACTCGAGCCGAACCCATGGAACGCAGCCCGCCTCCGAAGATTCTATGCCTAGCGCCGGACTAAGAGTTCGTCCCTTTCCCCCCGTCCAAATTTTTTTTACTTCAGCTGCCTTTTGTTTATCTTTCTCTTCTCAACCCTATTCATCAAAGCCTTAAAAGGCCTACTTGCGCATCGATCGCGCGCCATTGATGTGCTATCCGCACTCATTATACCTGGGGGCTTCTTTACCAGAAGCTTAATTATAAGGGCTTCATGCCCAGCACATGTGTCAAGCCTCCACATGTACCTTTTATTCACCATTATATGCATCGATATGACTTAAGTTTTGGCCAAGCTGGGTTGCCTGGCTCCTGTGCTTACCCCTACGTTCCCGATTGTTCGGCTAGGAGGTAAAGGGAGCACCTCTGCGATTGTTACTGCCGGGTCAGCCGGATGTGTACCTCAGACTGGGTGAAGCCGAAAGCTAGCGTTCTTAAGGGAATATTCGGTCGGTGACTTAAAAGATGATTTTTTATCCACTTATTTATCTGCCCCCAGATGTTTTTCTGCTTTTTTCGCAGTCCGGACATGCACTTTAGGGCATGCCACCCCCAGAGGAAAGGAACCCTTAACGGAACTATTCTCCCTGGAAGATGTTTCTTACTACCCATGTAATATAACATAACTAGTTGGGCGCTTGTCTGATAAAGCACTAATGACCCCTATGCCTGGTCTCCATGCATACCCCGGTGGTTTCATAACCGAGAAGGTATTCGGACACACTCTGGACTCTAGGGTCCCGAGGTCGAAGCGAAAAGGTCGGCAAAGACAAACGATCTACAATCCGGCTAGAAGGCATTTTACATGTCATTTTATAATACATTGTCAAATCGACTGATTGTATTCTTCCTCAATCCCGTCTAACAGGTTGTCTAATTTACAGTCCTATTGGGAAAATTTAGCGGCCAACTCTACTTGGCCGTATACTAAACTCACAGGGATCTCCTACCCATCGGGCCCCACAGGTCCGACTTCGGCCATGTGGTTGGGATCCGCCTTCTTGTACCGCGTCTTTACCATGGCCCAGGCCTCCCTGGCACCTTGGCGGCAGGCCGAAATCTTCCATAAGTGGAAGCACTGCCGCACTCCCTGAAGCTTCTCCGCAAGCTCCCCAAGACCCTCGGGTAAGGAGAAGGCTGGCCATAAAGCCTGGATGACGCCGCTCATTGCCTGCCAAACTCGTTCGATCAGTTGCAACAATTCGGGAAGTTGATCACCCGTTGATACGGGCATCTCCTCCGCAGGGCGACCTGTGAGCATACCTGCAGACATATTCTGTCAAATTGACTTCCTCGCTGAACTCTTCTTTTCAAAGGAGTTCGCTCAAGCACTTACGATAGATGCCGCGACGAAGCCGCTGATTCTCCTTAACGGAGCCCGACAGCTCGGCCCGAACGCCTTTCAGCTCTTCTCCAAGCTGGGCATGGGCATCCTGGAGCTTGTTCCTTTCATGCTGCACCTTATGCAGCACCCTCTCGCCGGCCTGTAGTTGGCGCAGAAGTTCTTGCCTATCCGGATCTTGTCCGGCAGCACCTGCAATGTCATTTTTTAGACTTGCACAAAGGCCAAATGCTACTTATCTTTCTAAAATAATGCGTTACCAGGAGAGGTCCCTGTATTTCCTCCTGCACCAGAGAGTGCGGCCTCAAGTTGGGCCTTGTACTCTTGCAGCTCTTGAGACAGTTGGGTATTCTTCTCGGTAAGATCCTACGTTTCATATGATCCTTAAATCAGTTAATATAACTACTTTAAGTCTCGGGGGCTACTAGCATATATAACTATTAAATTCTCTTACCCGTATGTCTTTTACATACTGCTCCGTGGCTCTGGTAAAACCATCTTGAGCAGCACGAAGGTGCGCGTTCCCCGCGTTAAAGGCATTCAACGCCTCGGGGGAGAAGCACGCGTCACGAAATACTGTCCGGCGGCACCTGTGATTCATGGCACTCTCCACCTCAGACTTGGTGGCGGACAGTCTGTCGGCGTCCTCCGTCGGAGGAACGTCCGGCTCGCGCCTTGCGCTCGCCTCCCCCTCCAGACCAGGTGCTGGAGCCTGGATGGTAGAGGTTGGATTGGCAACCTCCACGCCCGCAGTCCAGTGGGCTCTTTTTTCGCTACAAAAGTCATGAGCACTCAAATGCTTCCTAGGAACGTTGCTCTAAATAATGAATTGTGAGCTACACCTTTGCGGCGACGTTTCAGTCCGTGCCGCGCTCCTCTTCCGCCTACTAGTCCAGACTGGCCTTTGTTGGTCAGCCACCGCGGGCTCGGCTTCTCGCCCTAGGGGCGCCTCCTGCACAGCGCCATCATATACGGTGGTCAGAAATAAGCAAGGAAGGAATGACGGTGTCAGGACTTCGGTCGCAATCACCTGGGAAGCCGGATATAGATTGCGACCGAAGTCCTGACACCGTCATTCCTTCCTTGCTTATTTCTGACCACCGTATATGATGGCGTTGTGCAGGAGGCGCCCCTAGGGCGAGAAGCCGAGCCCGCGGTGGCTGACCAACAAAGGCCAGTCCGGTCGATGATGATAATCCGGCCGATGATAGTTCGGCCGATGATGGTAGTCCGGCTATCCGGACACCCCCTAATCCAGGACTCCCTCAGAGGGCCTCGATGACAGCGGCATCCGCGCGCTCCGCGTCGAGTCGAGCCTCCGCCGCCCGGTTCAAGTCCAGGATGTCTGGTTCCGCCTGCAGGAGGGCCTTGATGAGAGCGGCATCCGCACGCTCTGCATCGAGTCGAGCCTATGCCGCCCGTTTCAAGTCCAGGACGTCCGGTTCTGCCTGCAGGAGGGCCTTGATGGCAGCGGCATCCACGCGCTCCGCCTCAAGTTGAGCCTCCGCCGCCTGGTTCACATCCACGACATCCGGTTCCGCCTCAAGGAGAGCCTCGATGGCAGCGGCATGCGCGCGCTCTGCGTCGAGTTGAGCCTCTACCTCCCGGTCCTCCTTTAGTATCGCCATGTTGAATCGCTGGTCCGCCTGCACCATGGGGGACTCGGACGCCGGCACGATGTCGACGTCCATCGTCTCATACCCATCGGGGGCCTTCTGCGCTGCGACCTCCGCCATGAACATTGGATCGGCTTCCTCCTCCTTGTAGCTTGGCTCTAGAGAACTCGGGGAATGGCCTGCCACAAAGCGAGCTTGGGAACGGAGGTCTGTGGCACCGACCGCCGCCGCGATTTCTGTGCGGCGCTCCGGCGTCAGCATCTTGTAGTAAGTGATCTTGCGGCGCACCATGGCTTTCCGGCAAACTCGGGGGCGCTTGATGCGGGTTAGGGGATCGAAAGGTGGGGGAATAGGCTGGAGATTTGGTGTGGTTTTAGGATAGTGGCTAGCGTAGGACGAGCAGCGAAGGTTCTGGTGTGAATAGTGGTTCCGGTGACGACCGGTCAATCGGTTTTGACTATACATCGCTCTTGTCGCGTTCGCGTTGCAGCCCGGCGCGCTGGACCCTCCACGTCGCTCCCCGAATGGAACACGCTTCGTCTTGCGTTTTTGCTCGCTTGTGGGACCGCAGTTGAGAGCAAACCGACGTCCGTCCCCCTCCCCCGCCCGCGTAATTTATTATACTACCACTCCCTCTGTTTTATGCGGAGTAAATGAAAACAGAGGGAGTATACTACAGATGAGGATCCCCTGACGTGGCCGAACCCATTGAGTAACTGACATGCGGGGCCTAGCAAGCATGGGGTCTGCCAGTAAGTAACCGAAAGGGAGGGTAAGGCAGGGATACCTATGTCAGAGGATCCACTGCCACTACTACTCCCTCCTTCCATTTACTATACAGGGCCTAATGCGTTTTTCGAGGCTAACTTTGGCTAAATGTTAGAGTAATAATATATGACATGCAACTTACACAAAGCATACGATCAAATTCGTATGTGAAAGGAGTTTCCAATTATATAATTTTTCACATTATACATCGCATGTACTATTAATCTTGTCAATAGTCAAATTGGAAACCATCTCGAGTACAAATCTAGGAGTACGTATGAATCTAACAATATTGATTGGGCGTTGTTGAATGTTGATACCTTCTTGATCAAAGTAGAGATATTTTGACTACACATAAAACCTATATGTAAACTAGAAAGGATAGGAGGGAGTATATTATACGTTCAAAAATGAATTGAACATTGAATACCCTTTATATATGATTTGCGGATGCTATGATCACCGGTTCAAAATTTTGAATCCGCCTTACGTATCACGTGCCCCCACTCGTTCCCTCTCGATTTCATCTCGAGGTCCGGAGATCTATTGAAAGAGGACTAGGGTGGGTACATGCGAATGACACTCAGCGGAATGTTCAAATGAGGCATGCAGGAGGATGGACTCGACTGGAGGGCGACATGATCAATGGAGAAGAGGGTTGGAGAGGAATGAGAAATAAGCAAACGCCATATGATTATACTTGAACGGCTCAAATAAACAATAAGTTGTCTCGCTTGGCCTACATAGTGAAAGCCCTAATGCGCAACGCGGAGCACTGATGCTCGAATATGGCCGGGAAAACAGGGAAACCGACATGTGGGGCACACCCGTCGGGACGACGTAGCGCAGACTAGTCCAATGGAGGAGCTGGCCCACGACCTCCTCGCCGCCGACAACCGTTCATGTGGGTCGTTGGGGCCAACAATGGGGCGCAGCTCCAGCACCGCCTCTGGACATGGCGACCGCGGTGAGCGACACACTCATATCGTTGCTAGACATGGTCGGTTACAGTGTGCCGAGGGTGGCATTAGTGCTGTGGCACGACCAATAGTATGTTTGGTTTGTGCCCAAGGTTGTCCCATCAAAGCATTGGGTAGCCAAAATTTTGGTTGACGTATTGGTTGCCCATGATTTGGCCGACATTGGCAAGAAAAATGAACTAGAGTTGGCTAGAGTTCATTGGCATGCCAAAAAAATGGCAACCATCCAAACAAAGACCAACCTTTGGGTCATGACCAAAATTTTGGTTGAGGTATTGGTTGCCCATGATTTGGCCGACATAGGCAAGAAAAATGAACTAGAGTTGGCTAGAGTTCACTGGCATGCCAAAAAAATGGCAACCATCCAAACAAAGACCAATCTTTGGGTCATGACCAAAATTTTGGTAAGGTGCACTTTGGCCACAATCCAAACACACCCCAACACCCAGCTCGTCGAGGATGCATGGGGCGCCGCGACGCGTCCGCGGAGTGGTGTTGCGCGGCCAACTGCATCCTGTGGACCTGAGACCATGCCGGGTCGTCTTGCTTTTTCAATGACATGCGGGGATCGCGTGTGAGCAAAGGACATCTCCAACGTTGCCACGACCGCAGCTAACTACCTTGGCACACCAAAACCCTCGTCCCTCGCACCGTCGCGCGGTGCGTTCCCAGCCGGTGCCGGCTGCCCGCATTCATGTCGTCCATTCGTATGTCGTTGTTAAGAGGCTCGGTGCCCGAGGAACCAACTCAGGCAACTTAATGACGCACCCAGATGCTTGGCCTCGCCGGAATGCGCTACTTAAAGCGACAACGCCCAACTAACCTCCACACCTTAGCGCATCGTCCTCCTACCTGGCACCACATCCTCCATGACCACAAGTGCGAACGCTCTGCGGGAGAGCTTGTCTTCGGGGATGAAGCTCGAGGTCGCCACCCTCGCTCAAGTCAGATGCGGCCGCACAAGCGGCCACACTGGCGGCCGACGATGGGAGCACCCTCAGCCATGCGTCCTACTTGTCGCTGTCCAACGTCTGGCACCGCCGATGTCGGGGACTCCTCCGAGGATGAGTAGGGCATGGGCGGCAGGGCATGGTGTGCCAACTGGTCGGTCCGTCTCCCGTGTTCTACTTTTCCTCGCCGGAGATTGCACCTTCACTTCACAGGTTTTGAACCCCGCCCCCGTACATAGAGATCGCAGATGGAGGACATCGGTCGCCGCCGTAGAATAGGTTTAGGGTCGGGTTTCTTTTATTTTTCTGTCATATAAAAGTTCGAAATGTAATGAAAATCTGCCGTGTTTGCATTAATCTCGGGCGGTGTATATGAACTTTCAAAATAATATACATATTGTAGGAGTACTAGAAAGATGCCCGTGCATTTCACGGAAGATCAAGATCTTGTGGGAGAAAAGGATGAACGAGGGAAAGCCTTATCTTCAAATGTGGAGAGGAGTGTGGGTAAATTGTCATAGTTTCCTTCCTATCCGTTAGATATAGATCGGACGGCCTATATTGCAGGATGACAGGCACACCATCATCACCAACTCTGCTTTTTATTGAACTGAGACAAATCTAACATGCAAAGTAAAATAAACACATAGGGTCTATACGTTCACAAATTATCTTAGGCACTCCAATAGTACGTCCACTACACATTCACGCATTTCACATCTTTCTACATCTACATGAACCTACAAAAGGGTTAACATAAATTGCCTCTCTCTCCTCCCATGATTTTCATGGTGGTGGGCCCCTCCCTCCCCCCAATCTACAATCAACAGCTCACACATTTCACATTATGTTAATTATGTAACTGGGATTACGTAGGTGTAGCATTACTCATCCTAAAAAACCCAACTAAGCCAACCTCCCAGCATATCGCGTGGGAAAAGACCCGGCCGCGCCGTTTTAGTCGGGATTACCGGATTACTAGTCGTAGTATCGATGGATCGCGCGAAGCAACAAATTTTTTTTGAGGGGGCAAAGCACCTAGTTTAAAAGGAAAAAAGGCGGTACACTCACAACACTCCTGTCGCGGTCGCATTGCACCCCACACACGTTTGGTCCTACACACGCCTTACACAAACGGAACGCGCTTCGGCTTGCCTCTTCATTGACACGTGGGACTGCACTTGGAGAAAACAACCATGCGCGAAACTCCCTCTGCCCACCGCGCGAAAATCCTACCCTCCCCCCTACACACACACAAAAATTCCCCCCAAATCTGATTCAACCGCCCTTCGGCCAACTAGCCAATAATATTCCCCAAACCCCCTCCCCCCGACCCCTCCACTCCATTCGCTCCGCCAAAGCCGCCCTCCCCGCAGCACCGATACGTCAGCGCCGCGGTTCATCGAGGGGACGCACGGCGATCCTCTCGCTCCCACAGTACGCTCTCATAGACTGCCGTCCTCTAGCCGCACCGCCACCTCGGGCTACGTTCTTGTGGAGGCGCACGGCGGTCAGCGCCGCCACCGCTGGTGACGTTTGTGTGGAGACGCACGGCGGTCAGCTTCTCCCACGGTACGTGCATTCTAGACTGAGGCCCCGTTCATGTCGGTGTAGCGCTGAATGTTAGCTGATAGACGTTATTAATCTCACTGTTTGCCGAAGTAGTTTGCTGTCAATATGCTCTTCTTAAGAAGCTTCCTTGCCCTGTTCTGCACTCAATCTGCTTAGCTGAGATGGCATGCCAAGGCCGATTAGTTGCTAAAATATCCTGTCATATATTTATTGTGACGTAGATTGCCATGGTCTAGTAGCCAATCTGTTAGGTGAAATAGCTCTACACTGTTTTATACTCGATCTTTGTTGCTGCGATGGCCTTCGATAGTTCGATGGCTGTGTGATCGGCCTCATTGACTACTAAAACAGCCTGCCATAATTTAGCACTCAAATCTGTTTGCTGAATTAGCTTTACATATATTTCGTTACTTTGAACTGCTCGTCCAATTATCTTGCCATAGCTTTAGACATCGACCTAGGTATTTTTTCTGGACTTCATAAAAAAGCATATATGTGTTTCCTGTAATATCTAGTAGAAGAACTAATTTGTATGTCTAACAGATGGACAGGACTTGGATAACTTCTGCTCGAAGATTCTCCGCTGCATATGTCAAGGGGGTTGAAAACTTCATGAACTTTATCAGAGCTGAGTACGGTGGTCCGAAATCAGATGTGCTCTGCCCGTGTAGTAGTTGTATGAATTCAGTTAGAAGACCCGAGTCAACTGTGCAAAATCATCTACACTTGTATGGGATGTCGGTCACATATATGAGGTGGGTTCATCATGGTGAAGTTGTGAACGTCAATGTTATTGACTACGTGGAAGCAGCAGATCACCATCTTGATCTGCCTGATGCTCAGGTGGAAGAGGAGGAGGAGGTGGTGGTGGCGGAGCCAGTGAGTTTGACCAACATAGAAACAATGCCATGAAATGCTCGTGCATTCCGTAAATTTCCCCTCCAGAAGAAAAATGATGGGCCTACATGTTGGAACAATGCAATGTTAATGTCACCCCAGGAAATAAGCTGTCAGTATTCTCAGCTATGGTCACCTTTCTTCAGGTGAAGACATCTGAGCGGATGACCAACAAATCATTCGATGCGATGTTGGCTGCTTTCCGCAAATCTTTCCCAGATGCGTCTGAGCTGCCACACACCTACAGTAAAATGAAGAATTTCCTTCGTGCAGTTGGAATTGGATATGATACGATCCATGTTTGTAAGAATAATTGTGTTCTGTTCCGGAAGGATTATGCCAACTTAAGTGAATGCCCGAAATGCAAATCATCAAGATGGAAAGATGGCGATGCTGTGAAGAGGATTCCTCATAATGTTCTGAGACATTTTCCAATTACACCAAGATTGTAGAGGTTGTCTCACGATGCTGAAATAAGAGAGGATGTACTGTGGCATTCTAGGAACCAGGAGTACACAGATCAGAATGTAATGAGCCATCCATCTCATGGTAGTGAGTGGAAAAGCTTCAATGATAAACACAAAAAGTTTGTTGCTGACCCGAGAAACATTAGACTTGGCTTAGCTTCAGATGGATTTAACCCATTTGGCCACCAGAGCGACACATATAGCATGTGGCCAGTGCTTGTTATCCCTTACAACATGCCTCCAAATGTCTGCACCAAAGAATCAAACTACATGATGGCCTTGCTCATCCCAGGTCCAAAAAGTCCTGGAAAGGATTTTGATTTGTTCATGGAGCCTCTTGTGGAGGAACTTCAACAGCTATGGAAGGGTGTTCTCACTCGAGACCTATATAGCAGCCCACCAGCTGATTTCTTTCTACGTGCTGTTATAATTTGGTGCATCCATGATTATCCGGCTTTGGGCACTATGTCAGGGTGAACGACACATGGTTACAATGCATGTGTTCGCTATGACAGGAATCTGCTATCATACGCAATACTTAGCAAGATCTGTTACATTGGACACCGCCATTTCCTTGCCAAGGACAAGCCGCATCCTAGAAGATACCGAAGACATGTGTTCAATGCAAAGCACGAAAACCGTGATGCGCCAAAGAGGCTCACCGCTGATGAGTTGCAAGTGGAATTAGAGAAGGTCAGGCATATTACACCAGGAAACTATCCTGGTAATGGTAGCGGGAAAAGGAAGCATGGCAGGGTAGAAGAGAGATTATTGTTTACCCGCAGGTACACTTTGTGGGACTTGGAGTATTGGAAAGATTTGGATCTGCGTCATAATCTTGATGTGATGCACGTCGAGAAAAATATATGTGACAGCATTATCGGCACACTTCTTAATATTTAAGGCAAGACGAAAGATACCTTAAAATCTAGGATTGATTTGACACACCTGGGTATCAGAAAGGATTTGCAGGTGCAAGATGAAGGTAAACCACGGGATATGGCACCAGTTGTGTATGTATTGGATAAGGTAAAAAGAAAATAATTCTGCGAGGTCATATCACGTGTGAGATTCCCACATGGATTTGCTTCCAACCCTGAAAGGAGAGTCAGTGCAGATGGAAACAAGGTACAAGGGTTGAAAACTCATGACTGCCACGTCCTACTTCAAAGGGTTTTGCCTATTATCCTTAGAGGATTGGGCCGCTCTGACTTATACAGAGCAGTTGTAGAGTTGGGACAATTCTTCAGGGAACTCTGTAGTAGAAATATCAGGATAGATTCTTTGGAGCGTCTTAGAGACAAGATACTAACTATCCTATGCGACCTTGAGAAGATATATCCTCCAGCCTTCTTTGATGTGATGGTGCATTTGGCTGTTCATCTACCTGATGAGGCACTACTTAGAGGTCCAATACAGTATGGCTGGATGTACCCTATTGAAAGGCTGCTAGACACTTTCAACGGCTGATGATTATTTCAAATCCATCAATGTCAAGGCGGCGTACCAGACCAACGAGCCTTTTATTTTGGAAAATCAAGCAACATAGATATTTTTCTTGGAAGACACATTTGCACGTAGCGATGACTGGAGAGTATTGCAAAGGTTTGAGCAGAGGAATTCATTTAATGAAGTTGCACAACAAGATGATGCTTACACTGCTCCTGATGTACAAGATAACACAGATGTTCCTAATATCTTTGAGAACCATCACGTCAATGACGCCGGCAAAAAGATTGTCTGTCGTGCTGTGGACATACAAGAGTTGATCAAGAAGAAGCCAACGTTTGAGGACGTTGTGGACGAAGAAGAAGATGACACCATGGGGTATTATGATTCAGACTAATACACATGGCGAAGATGTTGACGCTGCTGCTGCGGATGATGATTACATTGCTTTTGTCGTATTTGCTTGTCAGAAGACGTTTTTTTATCTACTATGTGAAATTGTGTTTGCTATGACAACTGAAACCTGATGACCATGTTGTTTAGTATTTTGCTATGAGAACATCACTTGTTATGTATGCTGATTTGTGTTTGGTGATTGTATGACAACTAAAACATGATGACATTGTTGTTTAGTTGTACTCATATTTGGCTGTGAAACTTGAATTTGATGACATAGTTTGATATTAGACTGCAATTTGCTCGACGTCTTCGAATGAGAACAAAGCTGACCCGACAGGGCCTCTGCTATTTATTTATTTATGAGCAAAAGGGGGATACCCCCTGATTTCTGTTAATAGAAATCATTAGATGTTCACAACACTATGCCCAGCCTGCTACATAGGTTTCATTCATTACTAGTTTCAGCAAAGTGCTCATGTTGTAGCCACTGAATACATCACGGTCCTACATACACTACAAAAAAAGAGACAATCATCCTACAGAGCACATCGATTTTGCCCATTATCTTCAGAAGCTCTTTCATCTCCTCATTGCTGTCAAGGCCGTCCAGCAGTTGTTGCTTGGCCATGATCAGAGGAACTGCATCTTTATCCTTCTGCTCTGCATCTTCCTCTTCTGCCGTTCCTTCAGTTACTTGTCCAACACCCCAACCTGCTGGTATTGGGATTCCTCGGCTAACCAAATAATCAGCGTAGTTGCATTCCCCCACATCAGCAACTTCCCAGAAATACAAATCACACAAATCTTCCCTTTTCTGCATGAATCAAATTGGAAGATCATCAACCAAACTATTAAAAAAATCAGCAACTAAAAGCAGCAGAACAACACTTAAACATATTATTACCCCATGATTCGGGCTTTTGTAGAGGACTCGGCCAGGGTTGAGGATTGTGGTTGAGACGCGACGGATGACTCTGCGTGATTTGCAGCAGTGGCACCACACCAACGGCAGCGGGTTGTGATGAGCAATCGGCTGCGGTGCGCGTGCCGGTGGGGGTGTGATGAGACCCACAGGCGATGGTACGGGTGGCGACTTGGCGCATATCTGGTTGTTGCCTGCTGAAGAGCAGGTGGACGAGCAGCCAGCGGACATGGTTGCTGCGGCCAGAGCTTCTGATCCTAGGCAAAGTAAGTAGAGAAGAGGAGAAGCGAACGTTGGATATGTCAGTTTCATTACTTGCAGATTAGCATAGCACCATATATAGCCATAGTCTAGGTTTGGATTCGAACCAGCTACAAGAGCACGTCTCTCTTTTTTCTAAAACTCGACAACGTCTATTTACTGGTACACTAGCTTGTTCTGTATGCCTTCCCAAGTCATTGATTTTATTTCCGTTTTTTTGTGAGGAAGGAAGGAGGAAAAGATTGAGAGTTCCTGGGACTCGAACCAAGACCTCTCGGTTGAAAACCAAGGGTGCTAGTCACTTATGTGGCGAACGTTCCCTCTGAGGAGGACGGCAGACGAACGCATTTTCCTCGCAGTTTTCTTCCTATATATAAAAAAGTATGCTACTTGGTGTCTGCTTAGTCAACAAATGATTGTGCCAACCTTGACCGTTGGATTGACATTCAACGTCTGTCGCGTTTCTTCAGTCTCTTCTTCCTCGAGCCGCCAAAGCCAAACCAGCGTCGGCGGAACCGCCTGCTCCCGCCTCCCACGGCTGGTTGTGATCTTCCCCGACTCATGTTCATTCCCGTCCGAGGCCTCACCATCATCCTCTGCCTTAGTTCGCTCGCCACGGCGCCGCCCTCCGGTGTTGTCAACATGGTCAACAATCGAGAGGAATAAGGAGATGACTGTACATGGTGAGGATGACAGTAGGGACCCAGCAGCGCGTGCAGTAATTTTGTTTTTTCGGAATGGAGAAGGGTATCAACTAGGTTGTGAAGGACCCGTGGCCCGTCTAGCCCAGGCTTTTATTTCATATGTTTAGCTCATGACCAGCCCAGTTTGTTTTTTTCATTCTAAAAAATGGCTAGCCAGCTATTTTGTTTTTTGCAAAATAACCAACATAGGCCAACTTGCTTTTCTATGCCCTGCTGGGCCGGAAATCTTTCAAGACGAGGAGGGATGCATTTTGCGCAGAAAAAGGGCTATAAGTAATAAGAAATGGGCTATAAGTAATAATAAATGGGCTGTAAAATGAAAAAATACAGCAAATAGGCAATTAGTTCCAAAATATTGTTTTCCTTCGAATTTTGATATTTTAAATTTCATTGTTTTTTTGCGGGTAAAATTTCATTGAATTTGAATTAAGGTATATTTAGATT
The DNA here is from genome assembly GCA_963921465.1 of Triticum timopheevii. Lineage (NCBI taxonomy): Eukaryota > Viridiplantae > Streptophyta > Magnoliopsida > Poales > Poaceae > Triticum > Triticum timopheevii. The sequence continues at coordinate 508,973,942 of OY997268.1, read as the reverse complement.
TAAAATTAATTTGAATCTGCCTAGAAATTTTGGGTTGTATGTTGTTTGGGACATATTTGGAGGCTGACTTGTGGGTCTACTAGGTTGATGTGTACTTTGGCTTTGTCAACTTAGTCCACAAACGATTCTAGCAGTAGTGACCATTGGATGTTAATCCAACGGCCGTACTGCTTCTTCAATATGAACGATTCTAGCTCCAGTGACCGTACGATGTCCATCCAATGGCTGTAGTGCTTCTTCAACCTCTGGTCTTCTTGCTCCAGCCGCCCAAAGCAGCGCCGGTCGTGCCGCATGCTAGGACCCACCAGCTACATCTTCGCACGCAAGGAAGTGCATCCGGGCAAAAAAAATGATTCGCCCCTGTTGGTGTCAAAACCGGCGGATCTCAGGTAGGGGGTCCCGAACTGTGCGTCTAGGCGGATGGTAACAGGAGACAAGGGACATGATGTTTTTACCCAGGTTCAGGCCCTCTCGATGGAGGTGAAACCCTACTCCTGCTTGATTAATATTGATGATATGGGTAGTACAAGAGTTGATCTACCACGAGATCAGAGAGGCTAAACCCTAGAAGCTAGCCTATGGTATGATTGTTGTTCATCCTACGGACTAAAAATCTCCGGTCTATATAGACACCGGAGAGGGATAGGGTTACACAGAGTCGGTTACAATGGGAGGAGATCTACATATCGTATCGCCAAGCTTGCCTTCCACGCCAAGCAAAGTCCTATCCGGACACGGGACGAAGTCTTCAATCTTGTATCTTCATAGTTCGGTAGTCCGGCCAAAGGTCATAGTTCGGCCATCCGGACACCGCCTAATCCAGGACTCCCTCAGTAGCCCCTGAACCAGGCTTCAATGACAACGAGTCCGGCGTGCAAATTTGTCTTCGGCATTGCAAGGTGGGTTCCTCCTCCGAATACTTCATAGAAGATGTTGAACACAAGGATAGTGTCCGGCTTTGCAAAATAAGTTCCACATACCACCATAGAGAGAATAATATCTGCACAAATCTAATCTGCTAACGTATTCCGTAGTGTGACGTCATGCCACAGCCAAGCCTTTATTCAAATCGTTTTACTGTCCCACCTCAGCGTGTTTAGCGAGGCGGTTTCCTTGGCACGTCTTGTCAAAGCAGAGATCGTGTCCCCTTATTCCGGGATTCTCATCAATATGGGCATGGGTAACCCAACCACACCATCAATCGCGGCGCTTGGGAGATAAGCGAGCTTTACTAGGCTGGTGGGGGCATGCAGTTTCAGCCGCCCATATAAGGGGATAAGAATTCACCCTTTCAATCTACGCCTTCTTCCTCCTTTGCTTATCCATTTCCGCACACCCGAGCTCCAGCACCCAAGTCCGCACTTCCCACCTCAACCCTCTCCAATCATGTCCGGAGCGGGAGGTAGATAGATGGCCTCCACCATCACGGAGGGGCACATCAAAAAGTTGAGGAAAGCCGGATACTTGTCTAACGACATCACGCACCGGCTCCCAGATGAGGGGCAACTCATCCCCACCCCTAGGCCATATGAGAGGGTGGTGTTCCTCACCCATTTCCTCCACGGACTGGGCATCCCACTTCACCCATTTGTCCGGGGGCTCATGTTCTACTACGGCCTGGATTTCCATGATCTGGCCCCGAACTTCATCCTCAACATCTCTGCGTTTATCGTCGTGTGCGAGGCTTTCCTCCGTATCAAACCCCACTTCGGCTTATGGCTGAAGATCTTCAGCGTCAAGCCGAAGGTCGTGGGCGGCCGGTAAGCGGAGTGCGGAGGCGCCATGGTGGGAAAGATGCCCAACGTCACATGGCTCGAGAGCCCCTTCGTGGAAACCATCAAAGGGTGGCAATCGGGGTGGTTCTACATCACCGAGCCGCGTGACCCTGAGTGGGCAGCGGCCCCCAAATTCCAATTTGGCATTCCCACACGGCCCACATCTTGGAAAGATACGGGCCTGTTGTGGGGTAATCCGGAAGAGGTGACCGGACTCCAAACCTGCGTCCAAGACCTGGTGAACAAGAAGGTCAAACTTGTCAACGTAGTCGAGGCCATGCTCTTCCGTCAGATTCTCCCGTGTCAACGACGGGCCTTCAACTTGTGGGAGTTCGACCCGGCCCAGCACCAGACTTTGTCCAGGCTCTTCGACACAAAGCACGAGGACGTCTGGAAGGTGCTATTCAAGAGCTCCGAGTTCTGCCATCCCGTCACCGAGGATCTCGGATTCTGCGCCAAGCGCCAAGCCACCAAAGTAAGCTTGTTTTTATCCTTTATAGGACACTTGATTTTCATAGTTTGACTCTATGCATGATCTAAACTCCCGCTCCTTTGACAGGACTGGAAGAGGACGTCCAAACAGTTTGACTGTCCGGCCCCTTTGCCCGAAGGCCCAGTAGATGCACGCTTGACGAAGCTGCTGGTTTCGGCACCTCACGTGGTGCCGGATAAGAAGGCCAAGAAGAAGGCCACGGGGACTCAAAAGAGTTCTAGGCGCCTGGTGGCGTCCGATTCATCGCCCGACAACCCCGAAGCACCCTCCGCCTCCGAAGACGAGGAGGAGGAAGATGAAGCCTCTCCCCCTCCAGCGGGGGGAGGAAAGAAAAGGAAGGACGCCCCAACTGGGGAGGCCGGAGGGTCCAAGAAGGGGAAGACCCTTCTTTTGGACTACGCCTCCGACGCCGACGACGGCGGAGAGGAATGGCCATCCAGGGCCAAGCCCCTAGCAAAATCGTAAGCATTCGGATACCATAATAACTCATGGCGTTCCTCTATTGTATAGTACCTTCTGACGCCGAATGCAATCATGCAGTCCGGCCAAAGCTCAGATTGGCGATTCATCGAGTGGCTCCCTGGGTTCGTCAGATGTGAATAGCGCTTCACTTCCGACTGCTACCTCCCCTCGCCCTACGGATGATGCCGAGGTGGAGTCCCAAAAGGGGCTATACCAGGAGGAGGTGGTCCTGGAGGCGCCGCAAGGAAACCTCCTGGACCCCAGGCCCAAAGGGGATGAAGCCCCAAAGGGATCTAAGTCCGGCCCTGGGCCGGACACCGCTCCGGAACCTTCAGTGGTTCCGGAGTCTGGCAGGCGGCCCTCTCGCAAGAAGGGCAAGCCTACGACACCGGCGGCCTCCGTCCAACCAGAAGCGCCGGACAATTTGCTGGAGGTGCTTTACGGCGCCTCCATCGACGAGGAGCACCGCACTATTATGAGTGCAGTGATCCAGAAGGTTCAGTCCGCCAAGAGCGGGCTGACACAAGCCTGTACCAGCCTTCTAACTGGTTTCGAGGTATGTATTTAAAACATGTAAAAATGATACCGCATAGACAGTAGCCCCTGATGCTCAGTTTGGCGTTCGGAAAGAAAAGCCGGACTGAGGATCTAAAAAGATATACGCAGAAGTCTAACATAAATATGTCAATATGGGAATGCAGGCTCCACTACTGACCTCTGCCGCACTGACTCCGGAGGTTGATGCATTGAAGCAGAGCCTCGAGCGGTCCGAGAACGAGCTCGGCCTTGCCAAGAAGTAGCTCGAGGACAAAGAAGGTATGTAGTGCCTTATGTAAGTGTATATATAAATACCTGGTTGCAAATAATGACAGGACCAACGTGAATGTTACAGGGGCCACAACCGAGCTGGTGACCCTGAAGGAAGCGCTTTCCAAGGCCGAAGACAATGCGGCCATGGAGCACTCCGAGCGAGAGAAACAAGAGGCGCAGGTGGCGGAGGTGCGGCAAGAGCTCAATGCTCTTGTGAAAAAACATGAGAGTTTAGAGCTTGACTCGAAGACTCGAGAGTCCGAGCTTGCCTCGGTACTTGAAAGCGCCGAATCTGCCAAGGCCGAAGCCCAGAAGGCCCTCCAGGAAATTGAGGTGATGAAAAGGATTGCGGCGAGTAAGGCATTCTTTATGCAAAGCAAGCACGTGAAAGTAAATTACCTGTTACTTACCCGAATCCGGAGCTCTCCGGGAGCATTCGCAGATCTGCCTGCAGTGTATCCGACGCCTCCGCATTCTACCGGGCCGAGGAAGGGAGCTCGACGGAGAAGGTGTTCTGGTCCCAGTATGCTAGGGCCGGACACCCGGTGCCCCTGAGCGACCAGCTGAAGCAGTTGGTCGAGCTTCATAAGGCAGCCGAACAGGCCATGAAGGGCCTGATAGGCCGGCTGTGGCCTGGGGAGGCCATGCCTTTGAGCTACTTTGGGCCGGTGCGGCGGCTGGTGGATGCCTGTCCCCGGCTTGAAGTCATCAAGCGGTCCGTTTGCATCGAAGGCACCCATAGGGCTTTTGCCCGTGCTAAAGTGCACTGGGGCAAGCTGGATGCTGAGAAGCTGGTGACAGAGGGGCCACCGGAGGGGAAAGAGCATCGCAGGCCCGAGATGTATTATGAGGGAGTCCTGAAGGGTGCCCGTCGTGTAGCGGATGAATGTACTAGGGATGTAATTTTTGAGTAAACTCGCTCGTGTTTATCCTGTGCGCTGAAAACTTGTTCATATGTGCTAAGCAACGCTTTTTGAATTTAAAATATTACCTTCTGTGCATCTGTTTATTAAATCTGAGAGATGCAAGTCATCGGCTTCTACCCCCATGCCACGAGTGCTGGGGTGTTCGGGATAAACCTGAGCGCTCTTGTTCCCATTCTTGGGTCCATCGAGGGAGGCGCTCAGCACAACGAACAAGGCAATCGGACTTATAATGCTTTATCACTCTCACTTAGCCATAGAATTCTATAATTTTAAATTTCACCGAAGCCCCTAGTATTCGGAAGACCGAGTTTGGGGCGCTATCCACGCCTAGGCCGGACAAAGTCAGCTCCTCTCTCTAAGCGGCATAAGTCTTTAAGGACTCGAAAAACCTCTCGAACAGCGACCGGTCTCTCGCCCTATCATGACGGTCAGTTTTAGCTTTCTCTACTGAGGTGTTAACCCAGCTTAACTGGGGCACAATCACAGTAGTTCTCCCAGCGCTACCTTAGCCAACATAGCGGAACGTAAGGTACCAAAACATGGGAGCCGGGCAAACCGAACTATTGACCCAAGACATGATTCAGAGCCGATGCATATAATGCTATAAGTTCGGGGTGCCGCACTCATGAGAGTGTTCGGTCTTCTCACACCGTATTATGGGGTACTTAAGTCCCTGGTGTATTGGCCGTACCAAAGTGTACGGTTGCATAATGTCATAACTGAACATATTTATAAAAAATGAGTGCAATAATAGACAAGTGCTATGTATTGTTCATTAAAAGGGCTGCTATGAGAGCAGAACGATACAAATAGTGCGATACGCAAGAGATGGGATTATTTGACATGTACCCCTCCAGGGGCAAGCTGCGAGACTTTAAGTAAGACATGTATTTAGCTCGTTATAGAGACTACCTGGACATTTGACGTGGCTTGTTGTCTCCCTGGCTGTTGCATTGTGTGTTCGGCGGTTGTACTGCCGGACAGGCCTTCCAAATAGTGGAGTCCTGAAAGTATATAAAAAAGGAAAAAAATGGCAAAATCGGGAGCCCCTAGTGCGGTTGAGCCGCATTCTGGGCATGCCGTGGTTGTGCCCCTCCCCTTATGCCCATGGTATTTCCAAATCGTAATTATGTACGCGTGGTACTAGTATCGCAATCTCGCGAGGGCTGGGGTTGGGGCCGCACTGCTATGCTTGTTCGGAACGTGCCAGACAGTCTTGTTGTAGGTTACTTTGGGCGCGCTTGACGTTGTCCGGACGTTTAACAGCCGGACTGGAGAATTGCCTTGAGAGGCTACTTTGTACTTATGCCGCCAGGGCCGCCGTGTGCTCCTCTGTTCGGAGAGAGCGTTCGGTGTTTCCATTGACCGTAATGACTCTGCGAGGGCCTGGCATCTTGAACGTGAGATATGCGTAGTGCGGCACCGCATTGAATTTTGCAAATGCGGTTCGTCCGAGCAGCGCGTGATAGCCATTGCGGAACGGGACTATGTTGAAGATTAACTCCTCGCTTCGGAAATTATCCGGGGATCCGAAGACCACTTCGAGCATAACTGAGCTTGTACAGCTGGCTTCTACACCTGGTATGACGCCTTTAAAGGTCGTCTTTGTGGGTTTAATCCTTGAGGGATCTATACCCATTTTTTGCACTGTATCCTGATAAAGCAGGTTCAAGCTGCTGCCGCCGTCCATGAGGACTCTAGTGAGGTGCAATCCGTCAATGATTGGGTCTAGAACCAATGCGGCGAATCCGCCATGATGAATGCTAGTGGGGTGGTCCCTTCGATCAAAAGTGATCGGGTAGGAGGACCTTGGGTTGAACTTTGGGGCGACTGGCTCCAACGCATAGACGTCCTTGAGCGCACGCTTCCGTTCCCTTTTGGGGATATGGGTTGCGTATATCATGTTCACTGTCCGCACTTGTGGGGGAAAGCCCTTCTGTCCTCTGTTGTTCGGCGGCCGGGGATCCTCCTCGTCATCACTATGCAGCCCCTTGTCTCTGTGTTCGGCACTTAACTTGCCTGTCTTCTTGAACACCCAACAATCCCTGTTGGTGCAATTGGCTATTTGTTCGGGGGTGCCGTGTATCTGGCACGAGAAGTCGAGTATCCGGTCTAAACTGGACGGCCCTGGAGTATTTCTTTTGAATGGCTTTTTCCACTGACCGGATTTAGAGCCTCTGAATCTGACATTAACTGCCGTATCCTCAGTATTGTCGCTATTAATGCGGCGCTTGTGCTTGTTACGACGCGACCTGCCATTGTTGTCCTTGGTATCCAAATTACCAGGGCTCTTGGTCATGTTATTGCTACGAGCTAGCCAGCTGTCTTCTCCCATGCAAAAGCGGGTCATGAGTGTCGTGTGGGCTGCCATAAATTTCGGCTTTTCCTGTTCTAGGTGTCGGGCAAGCCATACGTCTCGGATGTTATGTTTGAAGGCTGCAAGGGCCTCTGCGTCCGGACAGTCGACTATTTGATTTTTCTTGGTTAGGAACCGCATCCAGAATTGTCTGGCCGATTCCTCTGGCTGCTGAATTATGTGTCTTAGGTCATCAACGTCTGATGGTCGCACATAAGTGCCCTGGAAGTTGTCAAGGAATGCAGATGCCAGGTCCTCCCAGCAACCAATTGACTCTGCTGGCAAGATGTTACGAGCTGGTCCTTTAAGCTTGAGCGGGAGGTATTTGATAGCGTGTAGATCATCACCGCGGGCCATGTGGATATGAAGGAGATAATCCTCGATCCATACCGCAGGATCTGTTGTGCCATTGTATGATTCGATGTTTATGGGTTTAAAACCCTCAGGGATTTGATGATCCATTACTTCATCTGTGAAGCATAGTGGGTGTGCGGCGCCTCTATACCAGGCTATATCACGACATAGCTCGGATAAGCTTTGTCTGTTGTGTTCGCCCTGGCCGTATTTGCCATGTCCGGCGTGACGGTTATCGTCACGTGTCGTGGGGCGCCCACGCGATCCGTAGATCGATCTTGTTTGCCTTGCCTTGTCCTCCAATATGTCTTGCAGGTCTGGCGCATGTCCCCGTGCCTTGGTACTTTTTGAGTGGCGCCGGGGTGCGGCTTGAGTTAAGGGCCGAAAGGCCTCTCTGTCGCGGCCACGGGGTGGCCGATCGGCCACATCATACGCTGGTGATGTAGGTTTAGTTTCTTCCTCCTCTAGTTGGGGTAGCATCCTGCACTTTGGGTAGCTCTTGGAGGGGCGTTCGAGTTTGTACTCTTCGGCCGCCAGGACTTCAGTCCATCTGTCGGCTAGCAAATCTTGGTCAGCTCTAAGTTGCTGCTGTTTTTTCTTGAGGCTGCTTGCCGTGGCCATAAGCCTGTGTTTGAAATGCTCTTGTTCGACGGGGTCCTCTCGCACGATAAATTCGTCATCGTCGAGGCTTGCCTCGTCTTTGGAGGGAGGTATATAATTATCGTCCTCGACCTCTCTATCTGCCGCTCTCTTATGAGGGCTGGCTTCTCCATCCTCCTGCGCTGAATCCTGCTGGAGGGGGTTGTCTTCGGCACTGTCCGGGGTGTTATTGTCTCTGGTGCCAGAATCGCCGTTTTTGCTGTGGCGGGATTTAGAGCGGCGCCGCTGACGTTGGTGCTTAGGCTGTTTCTTTGAGGGGTCATCCTCCGTTGTTCCATCGCCATTCCCTTCCTTTGGGGTGTCCACCATGTATATGTCATATGACAAGGTGGCTTTCCAGTCCCCTATAGGCGCTGGTTCTTGGTCGTCTCCTTCATCGACGTCCATACCGTCGATGTCTTCGGAGTCGAAGTCGAGCATGTCGGTTAAATCATCGACAGTGGCTACGAAGTGGGTGGTGGGTGGGTTTCGAATTTCTTTGTCGTCCGCATCCCAACCTTGCTGACCATAGTCCGACCAGGGCTCTCCTGATAAAGAGAGAGACTTTAGTGAATTCAGGATGTCACCAAAGGGCGAGTGCTGAAAGATGTCCGCGGCGGTGAACTCCATGATCGGAGCCCAATTGGGTTTGATCGGAAGGGGTGCGGAAGATTCGGAGTTCGGAAAGGAGTCCGGCACCTTGGAGTCTCAAGCTTCACAAAGGACAAGGCTGGTATTCGTCTCGATCATCGTAGAGATTGCAGCCCCCGAGGCAGCATCCAACCATCCGTCCCCTATTGGCGCGGTTGGCTCCGAGCTAAGGGTCAGAGCGGACACCTGAGCGGCGCTCTGGGCACTGTCCGGCAGCAGAGCTAGATCATGTCCATCGTGACAGTGCGGCGCGCTCGGCTGTGGCTCGAATCCGTCGAAGATCAAGTCCCCGCGGATGTCAGCCGTGTAGTTCAAATTCCCAAATCTGACCTGATGGCCAGGGGCGTAGCTTTCGATCTGCTCCAGATGGCCAAGCGAATTGGCCCGCAGTGCAAAGCTGCCGAACACGAAGATCTGTCCGGGGAGAAAAGTCTCACCCTGGACCGTGTCGTGGTTGATGATCAAAGAAGCCATCGGGCCTAAAGGTGACGACACAGAGGGACTCTCAATGAAAGCACCAATGTCGGTGTCAAAACCGGCGGATCTCGGGTAGGGGGTCCCGAACTGTGCGTCTAGGCGGATGGTAATAGGAGACAAGGGACACGATGTTTTTACCAGGTTTGGGCCCTCTCGATGGAGGTAAAACCCTACTCCTTCTTGATTAATATTGATGATATGGGTAGTACAAGAGTTGATCTACCACGAGATCAGAGAGGATAAACCCTAGAAGCTAGCCTATGGTATGATTGTTGTTTGTCCTACGGACTAAAACTCTCTAGTTTATATAGACATCGGAGAGGGCTAGGGTTACACAGAGTCAGTTACAATGGGATGAGATCTACATATCGTATCGCCAAGCTTGCCTTCCACGCCAAGGAAAGTCCTATCCGGACACGGGACGAAGTCTTGAATCTTGTATCTTCATAGTCCGGGAGTCCAGCCAAAGGTCATAGTCCGGCCATCCGGACACCCCCTAATCCACGACTCCCTCAGCCCCCCTGACTGCTGGGACCCACCAGCTACATCTTCGCACGCAAGGAAGTGCGTCCGGGCAAAAAAACGATTCGCTCCCGTGACTGCTGGGACCCACCAGCTACATCTTCGCACGCAAGGAAGTGCATCTGGGCAAAAAAACGATTCGCCCCCCTGACCGCTGGGACCCACCAGCTACATCTTCGAACGCAAGGAAGTGCCTGACAGTCGGGACCCACCTTGTCGAAGCGTACATAGCATTGTCATTCTGGTCACGAACGTGTACGTACATATATACTGGTCGATGTAGAGGTGCGCACGTGTCGTAGTAGAGGCGCGCACGTAGCATGTACACGTACGTACAGCGGCCAGGGTGCAAGAAAGAAAATACGGCCACGTATGTGTACATATGGGCGGGGTCTCGAACGCCTACTCGCGCATATGTACGACCAGGGCTCGTGTACATGGCTGGGTCGGAACGGAGAAACAGCATCGTCATCGTGTTCATGGGGAGGCAACGGAATGCGTCGTGTTCATGGGGAGGCAACAGAATGCGTCATGTTCATCGGGAGGCAATGGAACGCGTGGGAGCCAACCGGCTGGGTCGGAACGGAATGTGAGGTCATGTTCATCGGGAGGGCTTGGACGGAACAGGCGATGGAAACGAGGCCTAGCGTACCGCACAATGGAGGAAATGGCCTTGTGTTTGACCGGCCACGTTCGAAACGGGATCCTGTTCATTGGGAGAGGTGTGGCGTACCACAAAACAGAGGAAACGGACCTCCTACGGTCGAAACGGGGGTCCTGTTGATCGGGAGGGGTGTGGCGTACCGCAAAATAGACGAAACGAACTTGTGTTGGAGCGCTACGGTCGAAACGGGGGTCCTATTGATCGAGAGGGGTGTGGCGTACCACGAAACGGACTTGTGTTGGAGCGCTACGGTCGAAACGGGGGTCCTGTTCATCGGGAGGGGTGTGGCGTACCGCAAAATGGGACTCCACGGGATACTGTTCATCTCCACCGTCGACCTCCTCCATCCTCCGTGGGCAACTATTCATCCACCATCGACCTCCTCCAGCCTCCACCTGTGACTGTTCATCCACGGGCTCCTGTTCATCCAGCCTCTACCGCGCGCTACTCCACCGACTACTGTTCAACCACCCCTCTCCACGGGCTCCTATTCAACCACCCCTCCACGGGCCACTGTTCATCCACCCCTCCACCGTCTACTTTTCATCCAGCCCTCCACAGTGTCATCCTGTTCATCCAGCCCTCCACGGGGTCCTGTTCATCCAGCCCCAACCGGCTTGATCAATCGGGGTCCTATTCATCCAGAGGCAACGCCACGGGTCCTGTTCATCCACTCCCACCACTCACTGTTCATCCAAACCCCCCCCCCCCCACAACGCTCACTATTCATCTAGAGAGGCAGCATCGATCGGCTTCAGTTAGCAGCAGTAGCGAAGGAATCGCTCGATCGGGTTCAGCTAACAGCCATCGATCGATCGCTCGGGTTCAGTAACGCGTAGCCCGCAGTGCAATCGCTCGGGTTCCGTTGGAGCCCAACGCCTCGCTCGGGTTCAGCTAGAGTGAATGCCTCGCACACACGCGCATACGTGTACGAGAGAAACGCGCATCGCTCGGCCCCCAACCGCCCACTGTAACCGGGAACTCGCCGAAATTTTCCTCTCCCTCGCTTCTACCACAGTTTTTTCCGTCATGGACGGCCCAAAGAATGTCATGCAGCTGCGTATCCGGCCCGCCCAAGATGAAAAGCCCATTTTCTGTCATGATTTTTTGTCATAGAAGTAGGAGCCCACCACATCTATGATGATACCGGGTTTTGTCACAATTATCGTCATAGAAGTGTCATGTGTATGACAGAAAAAAACTTCATTCGGCCCAAAATGTCATGGATGTGTCTTTTTCTGTAGTGGGCCATTTATCATCGAATGACCAAAAGGGTTGAAAATGAGGACTAACGCCCCTGAAGAATATCATGATGATGGAGGAGCGCCAGCGTTGTTTGGGTCTTGTGTCGTTGTAGGTCCTGCCGCAGTGTCGCCCAAGTCTTCATACTCGTCTGTGTCGCATGATGAAGAATATGAACTGGCTACCAATGGAGGGACCTTGACCCTCTTGTATTTCTTCAGTGGAGGAGCAGACCAGTCAAAATCATCCTTGAAGCCCATTTGCTTCAGATTTTCTTCACCATAGAGATGTGACAGAATAGCCCAGGTGCGATCGAAGACTTCATGGAGGTAGTAATGGTTTTTCTTCACTTCATTATGTGTAGAAGTCATGTTGTGAAGAATAGAACCAAACTGATGCTTAACCCATTTGTGGTTTTGATCCACCTTCTGGTGAAGACTAAGAAGCGGCTCTCGGTCAGTCATCACACGAGGAGCAGTGGCTTGATGATTTTGCTTGGATGCATTAGCAACAGAGTCATGAGTGGCAGAGTCATCATTGGTGGAGTAAGATGCAGCTTTGCGAAACTGACCATCCAATGGACAAATGCCTTCATCAACAATAGCAGTGGCCTTGCCCTTTTCATCAACTGAGGAAAATGTCCGCTTGAGGACTTCAATAGGGGGCAAGTAGCTACCATGGTTGAGAGTGTCAGCCTTGTAGTTGAGTGAAGACCTTGTTCTGATGAATCACATAATCCAAGGAGCATAAGGCTTCAGCTCAAACGGAGATTGTGCAACATTTGCCAGAGTCCTCATGAAGAAATCATGATAATTGACAGGAATGCCATGCATGATGTTGAATAGCAGATTCTTCATGATGCCAACAATGTCCTCATCAGATGAGTCGTGGCCTTTGATAGGACTCAAAGTCTTCGTCAGAATGCGATAGACTGTTCTTGGCACATACAGCAAATCCTTCATGAGGAATTCGGTCCGTGGGGCTTGGCCAGGCTTCAAAGGCTTCATTAGCACTTCCATGTAATGAGCAGAGAGTTCGGGTTCTTGATACAGACAACGAGCACCTTCAGGTGGAGGACTGATTGGCAGGGCATGAAGTAATTCAGAGGCTGGTGCCTTATAGTGAGTATTGTTGGTCATCCAGTCCAGCACCCAAGTGTTGATATCATTAGCATCACCTGTGATGTGCAGCGTTGCGTAGAACTGAAGAATAAGCTCTTCATTCCAATCAACAATGTTAGTGCAGAAGTTGAGCAGTCCTGCATCGTGAATCACGCTGAGGACTGGAGAGAAGCAAGGCATGGATTTCCATGTGAGGAATATGCTGGTGGTCGAAGACTTTGTCTTTGTTGAAAAGCAGTGAAGAATAGAAATTGGCCTGGCTAGCAGTCCAGAAGCGCTTCCTTCTAAGACAAGCAGAGTCATATGGGTTGAATTCAGTGAAGAACACATGCTCACTGAAGAAATCATCAGCCTTGAATTTTTGCTTCTTTGAGAAGGGATCCTTTGGCTTGGGGTGAGGAGTATCAGTTAATTGCATCACCACCTCAAGAATCGCAATCTCACGTTCCTCAGGCTGAGGAATCTCAGGCTCTTTTTCAGTTGCAGCCTGGGTCTTCAATTCTTCATTTACAATTTCTTCGGCACTAGTGGCTGGAATATCTTCATGGACAGATGGGGTTGCATGAGGTTCTTCATATCCCATTTGTACTTCAGTAGTAGCAGGGGACTGAGGAATTGCTTGAAGTGGAGTGAACATTGGAGAGTTGGGGTGCTGACTTTCCCAAAAGTCATCATTTAGCACAGGTGTGGTACAACCAATGTCCACATCCTCATCTTCCATTTCTTCAACGCCGACCTCTTCAGCAGTAAACTGAGGCATAGGCGAGGAGACAACTGGTGTTGAAGGGATTGCATCCACTTCAATTTCTTCATCCAACTGCTCTAACGAAGCAGCAGAAGGATTCTCTTCATCGGATTCACTTGGAATCACATAGTCTTCATCAAAAGGAACAAGGTCCTTTGATGGCATGAATGAGACAGGAACGGCATCAACTGGGTTGTCAATTGAGCTTGTCAAAGGCTTCATCTTCTTCGGAGCTGAAGAATCTGATGAATTTGATGCCTTCCTTTTCTTCACAGCTGCACGCTCTGCAGCCTTGGTCTTCCTTGCATCTGATGTAGATGGAAGGATCCGAGTTGGTGTAGGTGCAGGAGGAGCAGAAGATTTTGGTTCAGTTTCTTCAGGCGCAGCTGATGTAGTTGCCCTGACATCTTCATTTCCTTCAGGCGCACTAGTAGTGGATGCCCTGGCAATTTCTTCAGCAGCTGGAATGCAGTCATCATCCCTGGAACTTTCATTTTCATCAACAACCTGATTTTCATCAGCGGTGCTGGCATGTTCTTCAGTAGGTTGAACAAATGCTTCAGTTGGGGGAAATTCAATGTGCACAGGAGGAGCAGCACGTGAAGTGAATTTCTTCGTCAGGTTGATGAAACGGACCTTGGCGCCCTTCCAGTCAGCATAGTAGCGATTGAATTCATCACTCAGTTGCTTGATCTCAGTTTGTAAGGCAACGAGTTGATCAGGGGTAAGAGAGAGGACATGGTCCTTTAGGTAGCGCTGCTTCTTGTACTGCGCTTTCTTCAGTCTTCTACCTTCTTCAAATTTCCACTTTTCTTCTTCAATGAAGGCAGTCAAAACATGACTTTGACCAGGAGTGAGGTTCATCTCCGGCAAAGGAGTGTTTGGGTCATTGAGCCATAGATCAATGAAGTCTAGAATCAACTTTGGATCCAGTAGCATTGGCAAATTGCTGCCTTTGGCTCTAGCGGCCCTGGCCTACCTATCTCTGATGATTTAGGCAAGTTCTTCATCATCAGCCTCATCATCATAAGGCACTTGAAAGGCAACCTACTTCTTGTGAGGACTTGGTCGAGGGCCTCGTCCAGCAGTAGCCTTTTTCTTCAGCAGAGAGGGGTCAGTTGAAGAATTTGGTGCAGCAGAGGAACTTGCAGATGCTCATGAGGCAATTGAGAAGCCTATAGTCCTTTGACACATGGCGAGATGCACAAGTGTAGAGGATTTGATTGGAGCTGCTGAGGACTTTGACGGAGGAGCTGAAGACTTTGTAGGAGGAGCAGGTTGAGGAATTGGTCGTGAGGGCATTGAAGAATCTGGCCGTGAGGGCATTGCTGAGGAGCTTGGCCGTGAGGGCATTGAAGGTGAAGCACTTGGCTTGTGAGCAGGCTTCTTAGGCATGGCCATCCTTGGCTTGCTTGCAGAGGCCTCAGCGGCGGAAGTAGCAGCAGAGTCTTCATTAAATTTCCTCACTGCTTCTTTTGCCTGTTTTGACAGTTTGGCCTGGCGCTTTGCCCATTCATCAGGATAATCCTCACCACGCTTGAGGATGGTGGGTCTGCCAATTGGCCAGGTGCCAATGGACATCTTGGGCATGGAGGGTTGAGAGCGAATTTCTTCATATACTTGGGAGTAACATATCTATACTCCCTCCATTCCCGTGCCCATCTCCTCTCTATCCTTTGTATGCGCACCTTGCGCTGATTTTTGTCCTCCTTACCAAATTTTGCCTCATTAGGAGTGCAATAATCCTTGTATATGTCATCGGGGATTTCGAAAGCAGTATTGACCTCGGGCCTTTTTCCGCCCTTCTGTGGTTTCTTACCGTCGGCCATTTTCTTCAGCTGACAAATATGAACAACTGAAGTTTCTGAAGAGGTGTGCAACTTTTCTTCGACGAACGCTGCAATGAGTTAAGTTGATGAGAACCTAGTGATTCAGCAGCGGACATGTGTACCTGTGAACAGAGTATAGTTGCGAGGAATTTGGAGAGGTCATATGCGTTCTTGGAAGGTTTTTCAAAAACACAAATTTGAGGAATTTGACCAGACGAGTCTTGAAGAATTTCATTAAGCATTCGTTGTCTTAGGTTCCAGAGTTGTATAGATCGAAAATCCACACAATTCAGGAATCTTGAAGAAAAGTTATTGCTTAGAGAAACGAGTCAAGAGCAAATGACATGTGGGGTGTTTAGTGTGTGAAGATTTGAAGAATAAACACTTTTGAAGATTTTCGAGAAAACAATTGAATCAAAGTGGGAAGTAAAAGTAACTTTTAATTACCCCTTGATGAAGAACACGACGAACTGGGAAGTGTAGATGTGAAGCTCGTCAGTTCAGATCTTCCACGCCCTAACTCGGCAGAGGAAGATAGCTACGGCGGCGGCGGATTGAAGAAATCCGCAACCGGCGCGAATACGACGGCGACGAGGTCGAGGCAGTGAAGCTCTTCCTCACCGGCGATGATGAAGTAGCAGCGGCGCTAGGGTTTGAGAAGCTCAAGCGGGAGTGAGAACGAGTGGAGTAAAAACAAAGTGATGAAGAGGGTGGGGTATTTATAGTGGGAGTGAAAAATTGTACGCCCGACGAATTCAAACGAACGTGCCCCTGGCCCTTCTCATTCGTGTGACATGTGTCACCCGCGTACTGTGAGGTGGTGATCGTGTCGATGTACAAAAGTAGGGGCTCTGCTTTTGACCCCTTTACTTGTGCACGGGCAGTCAGGGCCACCCGCCACGGCCATGCATGGCAGGGCAAGAGAGGGAAGCCGGAAAAAGCCAAAGGAACAAGACGAATAAAGCAACGTCAAGGACCAAGGCCACAAAGGTCGCACGAGCAACACAGGTTGCCCGACAAGGACCCTTGCCGAGGGCAGCCTCAGCAGCCCCGGCAAGACCCTTGCCGGGGCAGCTCGGCCACACCAGCTAAGCGAGCCGCCTTCAAGCCCACCAACGATGTAAACACATTGGGACAGGGCTCAGGAGGCACCTCCGTGGTGGCATGCAGATCTTTGTGAAGACAAAGAACAGTCAAGATCAAATGAGGACATGAAGGCAACAATCCTCGGCAAGGTTCTTGCCGAAGAAGCCCGCGAGATCCCCACCAAGATCCTTGCTAGGGACGACGGCGTGCCGCGGCAGGACCCTTGCCGGGCCACCTGGCAAGACCCTCACCAGGCGCGCCAGCAGGGCCACTGCCAGGCCCGCGCCAGCAAGTCTCCACCGCCGCCATTCGCATGCAGCTACCGACCCAACTAGCTGGGTAGACACCAGCGTGGCAACATGTAGCCCTTCGTGGAAGCTCCACCACCGTGCCACCTCAGCTGCCTACCTGCCTACATGGCGCTGCATGCACCGCTGGCCAGGGCGCGTGTCAAAGCCAGGAGGGGCGGCGACAGACGGGACGGGCCTCACCCTCGTCCCTGATAAAGTGAAGGGACACCTAAGCCCCGCATTTAATGCACTTTGTCCTGTAATATCAGCGATAAGCTCATAATGATGTAGCACTTTCCACCTCCTGTGTGCCACTGTGGCAGCCCCTTTCGCCTATAAAAGGAGGCCCAAGGCACACGGGAGAAGGATTCGGCTCCTTGGAACCTGGCAACACCCAGAGCTAGTTCAAGAGCTCAAGAACACAAAATACATCCACTAAAGCAGGATCATAGGGTTTTGCGCATCTTTGCGGCCCGAACCTGGGTAAATCCCCTGTGTACTGTCCACTAGTCCCGCTCTTCTCACGAACCCGCTCCCCGCAACCGTAGTAGGTATTCTTGTGATCCCATAGGTGTCATTTCCCACCGACATCTTTGGCGCGCCAGGTAGGGGGCGCAATTGTGAGAATCTGGTCTAGTGGTAGGCCTAGCAGTTCGTCATTGTCACGGCTCCTGCGGTGAAAGAAGCCAAGAGGGCGACGCTGCCCGTTGGCACGAAGGACGCCGAGGCGGCGACGAGAGAGCTAAGTCATGCTGAACTTTAAGTTTTTCTCGTTAAATATAGAGTTATTATCCTCGACGGTTCTGCCTATGTATGGAAAACCTGTACGCAGAGGGGCCCTCCTGCGATTGGCAACGCCCTTGTTCTGTTTTGAGTCTGCTCAACAGTTCGAGCGGTTGCGTCGAGAGCGGCAAGGTATCCTTTCGCCATCAACTACGCTCTCGGCTCTGACTCAAGTCAAGCTCAACAGATTGAGCGGCCGCGCTAAGGGCGGTAGGGTGCTTCGCCCGGTAGCAAGCACACCCGGCAGGCTAAAAGGATCCATCCTCAAGACGCCGCCCTGGGTTTACGCGCCGGCAGGCCTACCCAGTTGACGTGGGGCATACATACAAAGGAAGATCAGACACGAAGATAACATGCATAATTTCTGGGATACTGCAGAGTTATATTACATAAATTGCCGTCGCGGTTCTAACTAAAGATAGCTTTTTCTTGGTCATTAACCTACAGTGGCGATAAAGAACGGGGTGCTTAGTCCCGGCGCTGGCCCTCCATCCTCTTGATTTTGTCGATGCGGCTGAGGATGGGCTGGATATGCTCATTAAGCGTTGTGATGTCGGCATCTGTCGGCAAGCTCTTCAGCACCACTTCGAAATCAAGGTCGGGATGCCAATGCGCTATCTTGACGAGCACCCTAGTCATGGCCCCCCGGCAAAGAATCCGGGACTCTTCGGCCAGGGAGGCCGCCCGGTTGGAGTGGAGCCGCTTCAGGGCGCCAACGACCCTCTCAAAGTATATGGTCAGGCTGGCATTGGGGCTCAGGTTCACCTCCGGGGCGTACTCCATGCCCGGCACCCCCATGGTGGCCAACTGAGTGGCGGCCGAGTCCACAACAGCGGCAAGGCGTTCGAGCCAGCGCTTCTCACATGCCACTTGGTCGTTGAGGCTGGCGGTCTCGTTCATCCGCAGTTGCTTCTCCGTCGCCAGGTCCTTGGTCAGGATCTCCTCCCGGGTCCTGGCCTCCGACAGCATCTTCTCGAGATCCCCTAGCTTCAGCTGAAGGTCTCTGATGGAGTTGTTGGCATCGGAGATCTCTCCGACCTTGCTGATGACCGCGCCCTGCGCCTCCACTAGGGCATCGTTGAGTGTGTCCTTCTCCTGGGACAGCTTCAAGGCTTGCTCCTCCAGCTCCTTCACCTTGCCGGCATAGACCTGAGCCTGGGCATTGAGTGCTTCTTGATGCCTCTGCTCCAGCTCTTGGGTCCGCTGCACGACGAGCTGGCCGGCTTCTTCATCCTTGCCGTGGAGCATGGCGGCAAGCTTCTCCTCGTGCGCGGCAAGGTCCTCCTCCTGGGAGTTCAGTGCGGCTTCGCGCTGGGACCGGGCCGCCTCGGCTCCGGCGGCTAGGCTCCTCGCCGTCTCCTGGGACTTCTCAATGTCGGCCAGCTTCATGGTGAGCTCTATGTCGCGCCTGGCCAGCTCGCTCTAAGCGGCCTTCAGCTTGTCCTGAGCCTGGCACCACCAATCTTGTGCCTCGGTGATGCGCCCTTCTAATTCTGCCTCCACTTTCTCCGCCACCGCCGCTTTGGACTTGGCCTTGTCCAGGCGAGCGCGGTGGAGAGCCTGGAGTTTCCGAAAGCTGGCACCCATGGCCCGGAGAAGCCGCTCCTCCTGGGAGCCATCCCCGTCGATGTTCGGCTCGTCGACAATGTCGAGCCCTGCGGCGGCAAGCACCTTGCCGTCAAGCATCTCCCCCTCGATGGGGGCCCTGGAGCTTGACGCACCTTGGAGATGGATGAAGAGATCCTCTCCCACCTTCAGGTACCTGCCGGAGCCGGAGGCAGTAGAGGAGGAGGGTTGGTCATCGACCGCCGCCTCCTCGGCAGCAGCCTTGCCGGCCCCTTCGGTAGGCCCCTTGTCGGGCTCCTCAACATACTCCTTGTCGGGCTCTTCAGCGGGCCCCTTGGTGGCGTATTCCGCAGCACCCGTTGCGTTCTCCTTGGCAACAATTTTCTTAGCCTGCACTGCGGCATCCTCAGTGACGTCCTTGATCACGGCGTCAACATCCTCTGGATCCATCGAGGAGGAATCTGGATGCCAAGGATGAAACAAGACAAAACCAACATCAGAGCAAAAAAAGAGAAGAAGAAAAGATGCATGTGGAGACGGAGAGCAAATGGCTTACCCGACCTAGGCCGAGTGGCGGAAGCCCCTTCTCCGCTAAGGTCCGGCGCCGAAGCAAAGCCACTAGCGCATGCGTTCTCCTCCCCCTCCTCCGTGCGCATGGCCTCAGGGCTTGGTGCCCTTGCCGGGGACGCCCCTCGGGGCGGTGTGGTTGATGGAGGCGGCATGATAGGAGAAGCCCTTTGTGGCTCCCCTCGGTGCTGCTCCCCTCCTGCATCCACGGCATGGTTAGAACTAAAGCATCGCGCATGACACACGCTGATGGAGGGTGGGTGGTGGACTCACACTGGGGGCTGGGCTGGGGGCTGCTGTCTGGGCTGCTTGACACCACCAGTGGCGTGTCGGAGGTGCTTGCCGGGGGCTGGCCACTCGCCAAAGTTCTGGCCCTCTTCATCCACTGGGCCAACATCTCCACATCCCTGCAAGATGAAGACAAGTCAGCAACAGTATCAGGGGAAGTGTAAGAAATGAGGGAGGAAAGCAGAAGCTTACTCTTCATTTTCTTCCTCCTCCTCTGTTGCTTTTCTTTTTATCTCCGGGCCGGGCGGCCCAGAGTATCTCTCCGGGCTAAGGGGCCCGAAGTCGAAGGCAATCCCCACGCCAACATCTGCTGGCGGCGGGGAGGGCGGTGGCGTCTGGGCACGCCTGGATGACGAGGAAGCAGATACCTTCCTCCTTGTTGCCTCGGCCTCCGCCGCCTTCTTCGTCACTGTGGCCCTCGTCTGGTGCGCCGATGTCCCCTGAGCCAGTCGTAGCTGCGCGGCCCGACCAGGACGGACCGGCTCGCCGGAGGGAGCCTACCGCAGAACTCGCCCCCTCCCGATGGCCGGAGGATCGGAGGCCGCGATCTCCTCCCCTTCTTCCTCCTCTGAATCCCCGTCGACAACGTCCTCAACAAGGGGGAGGGCAGCGCTGGCGCCGCTGGCCTCCCCATCGGCTGCCGCCCACCAGGTAAGGTCCTCCTCATCCGCTTCCGCCACGGTGCTGTCCACCATCCCGCCAGCGCTGCCGTCCTCCACAGCAAGCTTTGCCGACTCCTCGGTGAGCCTTGCCTCCCGCAACCTGGCGGCGATGTAGTCCAACTCCTCCTGAGAAGTATCCTGGACAAGCCGCGGCTCGGCGGCGACGTACACCTCGTGCAAGGTGTCTAAGAACTCCTGCACCTTGAACTCGTCAGGCTCAACCCAGCTCAGGTCGAGGCCATGCATGTTGAAGAGCGGCATCATGGCGATGATCTCTGACCGGCGAGAGTTGTTGCTGAGCGGGACTTGAAGACAGGCTCCTTGTCCAGCTTGCCGGTCTTCGCGGCAGCCCTTGCCATCTTGCCGGACCGCTCGACCTCGCCTTCCTCGTTCACCTCGAGCTGGAAGATCCGCTGGCAGAGATGGACATGCCTTAGCACCGTCAGATTCTGGTCGAGGCCGGGGCGGAGCCTCGTGATATCAGCAGCATTCACGAAAAGCCAGGTCGGCCTCCCCTTGTCATGCAGAGGAGCAATCTGGCGGCGAATGAAGTCCGCGCCGATCATCTCAAGGGTGAGCCCGGCCCGGGTAAGACGGAGGATTCTGGTGGTGGCGACCGTGAGCTTCTCGTCGTCAACGTTGATGTCGCCCCAGTCCTTTCCGCGGACGGGCACCACCCAATGGACTTCACAGAACGCCAGCAGGTTCTCCTCTTTGATAAATCACCACCGGCCCCGCCACTTTTCCCACCTCTCCTTCATGGCGCCGTCCGGGTATGCTCCCTTGACCCTCGGGATCCAAGCGACGCTGGCGGTGATGGCGCCTCCCTTTTGGATCCAAGGAGAGAAGTAGTGGCGAAAGAGCGCCGTGTTGGGATGGACCCCGGCAAAACCCTCGCAGAGGTGTGCGAAAAGGGCCATGCACGCCATGGCATTTAGGGTAAAATCCAGAAGGCGAAAGCTAAAGGTGTGCATGATGTCCTTGAAGAAATCAGAGAAAGGGGGACAAAGCCCACAAGAGAAGTAGTCGACGAAGAAAGGGTACCAATTTGGGGCGGGCCCGATGCTGGCAGGAACGACGCGCGTGGCCGGATGCCCCGTCATTTCTCCCCCCGTCTTCACGCCCCACAGAAGCTTGTAGTACTCCCGGAGCATGGGCGAACTGCGCCCGTCACGCCACCAGCTTGCTCTCCGACGGCTCCGCCATGTCGACATCTTTGGCTACCCCCTTTCCTTTGGTGGATTTGGGCGCCATTGCGGTCGCAGAAAGCGGGGGATGGCAGGAGCACGTCGACGATGAGCAGAAGCAGGGGGCTCGAGGAGGAAGAAAGGGGGGCGGCGGTTTCAAGATTGAGGAAGGCGCGGGGAAGGGGAAAAGTGAGCAGCGCGCCCGCGGTTATTCCTTCTTATGGGGAATGCGCGGGCTGCCTCCTTTCCCATTAACTGCGATGCGACGCATGTGTGCGGTCGCCATCCCACGCATGCCCCCCATGTCACGCACGCCCCCCCACGACGCGCGTCCAACGCAGGACGTGGGGGGAAGCGCAGCGGACGAAACAGTTACTGCGGTAAAAATCCGCCCCAACTGCCCACGCACCGTTCTAGGCGTGGCCCAACAATGTGTTGCGCTTATGTATGACCCAGGCCCGGGGCTCCTGTCGGTGTGCAAAAGTAGGGGCTCTGCTTTTCACCCCTTTACTTGTGCATGGGCAGTCAGGGCCACCCGCCACGGTCACGGATGGCAGGGCAAGAGAGGGAAGCCGGAAATAAGCCAAAGGAACAAGACGAATAAAGCAACTTCAAGGACCAAGGCCACAAAGGTCGCACGAGCAACGCAGGTTGCCAAGGCAACGACCCTTGCCGAGGGCAACCTCAACGGCCCCGGCAAGACCCTTGCCGGTGCCGCTCGTCCACACCAGCTGAGCGAGCCGCCTTCAAGCCCTCCAACGCTGTAAACAAATTGGGACAGGGCTCGGGAGGCACCTCCGTGGTGGCATGCAGATCTTAGTGAAGATAAAGAACAGTCAAGATCAACTGAGGACAGGAAGGCAACAATCCTCGGCAAGGTTCTTGCCGAAGAAGCCCGCGAGACCCCCGGCAAGATCCTTGCCGGGGACGACAGCGTGCCGCGGCAGGACCCTTGCCGGGCCACCCGGCAAGACCCTCGCCAGGCGCGCCAGCAGGGCCACTGCCAGGCCCGCGCCAGCAAGTCTCCACCGCCGCCATTCGCATGTAGCTGCCGACCCAACCAGCTGGGCAGGCACCTGCGTGGCAACATGCAGCCCTTCGTGGAAGCTCCACCACCGCGCCACCTCAGCTGCCTACCTGCCTACATGGCGCAGCATGCACCGCTGGCCAGGGCGCGTGTCAAAGCCAGGAGGGGCGGCGATGGAAGGGACGGGCCTCACCCCCGTCCCCGATAAATTGAAGGGACACCTAAGCCCCGCATTTAATGCACTTTGTCCTGTAATATCAGTGATAAGCTCATAACGTTGTAGCACTTTCCACCTCCTGTGTGCCACTGTGGCAGCCCCTTTCGCCTATAAAAGGAGGCCCAAGGCGCACGGGAGAAGGATTCGGCTCCTTGGAACCTGGCAACACCCAGAGCTAGTTCAAGAGCTCAAAAACACAAAATACATCCACCAAAGCAGGATCGTAGGGTTTTATGCATCTTTGCGGCCCGAACCTGGGTAAATCCCCTTTGTGATGTCCACTAGTCCCGCTCTTCTCACGATTCCGTGCCCCGCAACCGCAGTAGGGATTCTTGTGATCCCATAGGTGTCGTTTCCCACCGATAGATCATGAGATCGTGGGTGAATAGATAAGTATTATCGTTGGATGCGGAACTGTTTGAGCGGCCAAACCGAAAATTTGATAAGATAAGTTAAAAGTTCTGTTCACAATTTCTTCAGCTGACAAGGACATTGTGAAGATATTGAACGAGTTTCAAACAGAACGCACATGAAGAATTTGTGAAAAGATTGGGTTGAGTTTAGCATAGAGGGGGAAGGGTCCGATCACATTCACTTAGCAGAGAAGATCAACTTGAACAAATAGCAATAAGTGAATGCTGTAGAGGACATAAACTATATATATATATATATATATATATATATATATATATATATATAGATGGTCTATTCTACTAATATTAGAATAACTATTCTGCACACCACTTCTGCACTACACGCTGAACGCAAGTGCATGTCATTCTTTGAACCAAGTGTGCTGCAGCACTCACACGAGTGAACTTCTCGTCGGAAAAAACTGCACGCGTTATTTTTTTGGTACTATTTTCGCTCTAATTTTTTAACCGTTTATCGGAATGAGGTGTGTAATATACCTTTGAAAATCTATGGATTAGGCGTAACTTCGACATGTTGAACACTTTTCGAGATTCCACACGGTTTAAGAGCAGTTCTGAAAATGGTGCGGCCCATGACGAGTGGCAGCGAGCATTTTTTCGCGATTTCTTCTAAACCACTCGTCGGAATGAAGCAAACAATACGCCGTTGGATAGATATCATCGAGGCGCATCTTTTTCATATATAAATTTTTCTCTAATTCCTTACGGTTTAAGAGCAGTTTCAAATTTACTAATTCGCGGAATTCTGTTTTTCAAATTTTTGCTATTGTTTTCGCTCTAGTTTTTGAACCGTTTGTCGAAACGAGGCGTGTGATACGCCGTTGGAAAGCTATGAACGAGGCGCAACTTTCATATTTTCAAATATGTTTGAAATTCCTTACCGTTTTAAGTTAAATTTGAAAATCGCGCGGAGGACGACAAGTGGCAGCGGCCATTTTTGGCGAAATTTTTGCAAACCGCTGGTCGGAATGATTCAAACGATACGCCGTTGGAAAGATATCAACGAGACGCAACTTTTTCATGTAGAACACTCTCTCTAATTCCTTACTGTTTAAGAGCGGTTTTGATTTTACCGAAAAGCGGACACCCTGTTTTTCGCAAGACCAAAATCGGCGTGTGTACTTCATCTGACAGAAGAATGCACTGCTTCAAACGGAAAACCGCACTGCAGCAGACAGTCAAGTGAACTTCATGATTTCTTTTTGTCGGACATAAACTTTCTCGCACAAGTTTTTGTTGTCTTTTTTCAACTTTTTTTTCGAACGAAAGTGGACCACAACACTTTCGAAAATGAACCGTAACACTACCCAAAGTGAACCACATGAGTTCATGTTGTCTTTTTTTCATACTTATTAATTTTTTACACGCGTTGACCAAGCGAGTGGACCTTTCATCGGATAGAAGAACGTACTGCTTCAAACGGAAAACCGCACTGCAGCAGGCAGTCAAGTAAACCTCATGATTTCTTTTTGTCGGACATCAACTTTCCCGCACAAGTTTTTGTTGTCTTTTTTCAACCTTTTTGTAACGAGGGTGGACCGCAACACTCCCGAAAGTGAACCGCAACACTACCAAAAGTGAACCTCATGACTTTTTGTTGTCTTTTTCCCGTACTTCTTACTTTTCATGCGCGTAGACCAGGCGAGTGGACCACAAGGACCGAGCGAGTGAACTACATCTAATAAGAAGAGAGCTTATTTTGAGATGTTTTGATTTCTGTTTACCAAGCAAACCACGAAGGAGTTTTATAACAAACTGTGTGAGAGAACAAAGTGAGCTTCATAATTTGACTTATGAGCTGCTTCAAGACGAGTAGTGAACCTCTTTGGTAACACTTTTTTTTAAAACACGTGAAACTACCGGAGACGAGTATACTTCACAATCAAGGGAACTAAATCGCGTGCAAATTGAAGTGAAGTACATGACTTTTTTGTATGAGACGAGGTGAGGCGTACTGCACTGATTTATCAAAATCATTCTTTTAGTTTCTTCGGTTATCACGTGAACAAAGTGAGCTGCTCATCGGGTTTTTTATAGAATGAACCACATAGCTTTTGCAGCGAGCTGCATCATGTACTCAACATCTTGTAGGAGATAACCCACAAAAATAAAATGCAATCAAAAACCGCATGCATTGGATGGACGAACTGCATCACCTTTTTTTGATACATTCTAGAGCAAAGTGAACTCCCAAATTTGGCACTTGAGTAACCCAGTAGTTAACTGCATAGCACAGCACTGCACACTGCATAACCATTTCAAAATGCAAAATAAAAATGAACTGCATTAAAACTTCACTGCAAAATGTTTTTCAATACAGCTTCCTGCAGTTAAACATCCAGGAGCTGGAATAGCGAGATGATATTGGGGAAGAAGAGAACCACCCACGCGCAGGTGTGCCGTGCCACACCCTGAATCCCGATGCGGCAGAGCCCGGCCTCGCCTCGGACAAAGCAATAGGAGAAGGTGCGGTGCAGCCAGCGCCATGGATATCACAGTAAACTGCAAAACAAAATCACGTGAGCTTCAAAAAAATCAAAATGAACTGCAAGCAGCGGGTACAATGCGGATGAGGGAGGTGCTGGAGCCATGGCATGACGACGGGTGAGATCTTGTGTTTGGGAGGTCGGCCACCAGAGAGGAGGGAGGAAGCAGTGGGAGGGAGGCCCGTGCTCGCCGGTGGTGGAGGCTTCAGGTGTTGGGGCAGGCCCGAGGGAAGAAGGGGAATGGGATCAGGTGGGGGAAGCTCGGTACAGCGCGGATCACGCCAAATCCGGAGCAGTCCATGCAGAGAGAGGTTGAGGACCATGGGGAGGGGAGGGCCATGCAGAGGGACCAGCGAGCTCGGATCCATCATCGCAGGGACTAGCAGACCTCGGATCCATCACCGCCAGGAGACCTAGGTAGTGAGGTGCGCCGCCACGGGTGGGAAGTGACTGGTGGTGAGGTGTGCCGCCGCAAGGTGGGAGGTGGTCGGGGTTGGGGGCGCCGCTGTGGGGTGGGGAGAGAGAGGTTGGGCGGGCCTTGCAGCGGGGGCGGCGGATCCGGCCGCCATGGAGGCGGATTTGACCCAGGGCGGCGGCGAGGGCAGGTATGCGCAGGACGGCGCGGGGTCGCTCCCCTGGTTACGCATGGCTGGGTGCGCGGCGGCGCCTGGGAGGAGGCCGCGGGGCGGGTAGAGGAAGGCAGCCAGTGAGGAAGGTGGCACCGATGAGGAGGGCGGGTGGGCGCAGGGTTGGTGCGCTGAAGGAGGTGAGGATTGCTGGGAGAGGTTTTGCGGTGGGGGGGGGATCGTGGTACATGAGGGGTGGGGTGCATCAGGAGGCATGTGGGGTTTTACGGGTGGTGGTGGTGTTAGCAGAATAAGAAAGTGAGGTGCAGAATAAGACTCTTAAGGGTGATATCATAATAGACCCACCCTATATATATATCCAATGAAGAAAAATGACGGAAATAGTGAAGACAATGCAAAGTTGAAGAACTTCAAAAACTGAGGAATTTCAAACTGAGGAAAAACTCAAATTGAAGATTTTCAACATTTGGTGGTGGCGTAACCCACCGTATAAGAAAGCTGACTTCAGACACCGCGTACAATTGTCGTAGGGCACTGAGAGTCAATTTCTTCGTTAATTTCTTAACACTTAGAGGGCTAGTCTTCATTGATTGAAGAAAAACGTTACTTTGTGTGTTCCGCATCTAAGTCATCAAATTTGCATAAGTGTTAGGACGAGTGTCCTTTTCAAAGAACATTAGAAGATTCTAGGATATTTAGCTCATACCTCAACTAGCTAAAACTCTTCTCATCCAAGGGCTTAGTGAAGATATCGGCTAGCTGTTCTTCAGTCCACACATGCTTAATGGAGATGTCGCCCTTCAACACATGATCGCGAAGAAAATGATGACGAATCTGGATGTGTTTTGTCTTTGAGTGCTGAACTGGGTTATGAGCAATCTTGATTGCACTCTCATTGTCACTAAAGAGGCACATTCTTCACGTTGATGCCATAGTCCTTGAGTGTTTGCTTCATCCATAGTAATTGAGCACATCACGATCCAGCAGCAATGTACTCAGCTTCCACAGTGGAGAGTGATACGCAGTTCTGTTTCTTCGAGGACCAACAGACCAAAGATCGTCCAAGGAAATGACATGTGCCAGATGTTGACTTGCGGTCCACACGGTCACCAGCATAGTCAAAGTCTGAATATTCGATGAGATCAAAAGTCGAGCCCTTGGGGTACCATAATCCAAGTGTTGGTGTGTGAGCTAGATATCAAAGAATATGCTTCATAGCCTTATGGTGTGATTCCTTCGGTGTAGCTTGAAATCGGGCACACCTGCAAACACTAAGCATAATATCTGGCCTAGATGGACATAGGTACAATAAAGAGCCAATCATGGAGCGATATACCTTTTGATCGAAGTCGATACCATTTGTGGTCATTGGAATTTTGACCCCTTTGCAGTCTTGCATGCCGAATTTCCTCAATACATCTTTGAGGTATTTCTCCTGAGATATGAATATGCCATTGTGCTATTGATGAATTTGAAGACCTAAAAAGAATTTCAATTCTCCCATCATAGACATTTGATATTCTTCACTCATCATATAGGCAAATTCATCACTGTAATGTTGGTCAGTATAGCCAAAGATAATATCATCAACATATATTTGGCACACAAACAATTCATCATCATAAGACTTAATGAAAAGAGTTGGGTCAAGTGAACCGGGTTTGAAGCCTTTATTCATGAGGAATTCCTTCAAAGTATCATACCACGCCCGAGGGGCCTGCTTGAGGCCATACAGGGCCTTGTTGAGTCTGAAAACTTTGTCAAGATGCTTTGGATCTTCAAAACCTGGGGGTTGAGCAACATATACTTCTTCCTCAAGCTTACCGTTGAGCAATGCACTTTTCACATCCATTTGATATAAGATGATATTATGATGGTTAGCATAAGCAAGTAATATGCGAATAGCCTCAAGTCTAGCAACAAGTGCAAAAGTTTCATCAAAATCAATTCCTTCAACCTGTGTGTAGCCTTGAGCTACAAGCCGTGCCTTATTCCACACCACAAGGCCTCTTTCATCTTGCTTGTTGCGGTAGATCCACTTTGTGCCAATGATGTTGTGCTTTCAAGGATTTGGACGATTGACCAGTTCCCAGATGTTGTTGAGCTCGAACTGATGTAATTCTTCTTGCATAGCTTGAATCCACTCAGGCTCCAGAAATGCTTCATCTACCTTAGTGGGCTCTGTGATAGAGACAAAAGCAAAGTGCCCACAAAAGTTAGACAAATGTGAAGCTTTTGAGCGTTTGAGAGGACCTGGTGCTTTAATGTCGTCCATGATTTTCTCGACTTGCACTTCGTTTGCAATGCGAGGATGAGCGGGTTGTCATCGAGGAATTTGATCCGCATTTTCTTCAGGACCATTTTCCTCAGCACCATTTTCTTTAGGTGCTCCAGCTCGACGTTCTTCATGTTCTGGAATGAATTCATCAGCAGATTCTTTGGTAGGAATAATATCCTCAGTAGCCTTGAACTTGATAGATTCCTCAGGTGCTGGTTCATCTATCACAGAAGGTAGGTGGTCTCTTTGTGAGCCATTAGTCTCATCGAACCGCACATCTACAGTTTCAACAACTTTGTGAAGAATGTTGTTGAAGAATCTGTAGGTGGGCGAGTCCTTTCCGTAGCCAAGCATAAACCCCTCATGTGCTTTCGGTGAGAATTTGGAAGTGTGATGAAGATCTCTAATCCAACATTTAGCACCGAAGACTTTGAAATAACTCACATTGGGCTTTTTGTCAGTGAGGAGTTCATAAGCAGTCTTCTTGAAGAATTTGTGAAGATATACTCTGTTGATGACGTGGCACGCAGTATCAAATGCATCAATCCAGAAACGACGAGGCGTTTTGTATTCATCAAGCATAGTGTGAGCCATCTCGGCAAGAGTTCTGTTCTTGCGCTCCAAGACGCCATTCTGCTGAGGAGTATAAGGAGCAGATAAATCATGAGTAATACCAAGTTCATCAAGATAGCCATCAAGACCGGAATTCTTGAACTCGGTCCCATTGTCAGTTCTGATATGCTTGATCTTCACACCAAAGTTGGTTGAAGCCCTCGAGGAAAATCGTTTGAAGACTTCCTGCACTTTATGTTTGTAAGTGACAATGTGTACCCATGTGTAACGAGAATAATCATCAACAATAACAAAGCCATATTGAGTAGCATCATTTAAAATTGCAGAATAATGGTTAGGACCAAAGAGATCCATGTGAAGCAATTCAAATGGTCGAGTGGTAGTCATGATAGTCTTCGTTGGATGCTTGGCCTTCGTCATCTTTCCAGCTTCACATGCTCCGCATAAATGATCCTTGAGGAATTTGACATTCTCAATGCCAATGACATGCTTCTTCTTTGATGCCAGCATGATCAAGTCGTCGATTCCATAGCCAGCCTTCTGACTCTTTTGCAAGTAGGCATACGGCCGGTTGTGGTCCTGTAGAGAAATCAACAATGTACAAGTCTCCTCTCCTAAAGCCTTCGAAGACTTTGGAATTGTCATCTTCCAAGATCACAACACAATGATATTTGCCAAAGACAACAACCATATCGAGATCACAAAGCATTGAGACAGACATGAGGTTGTATCCTAAGGATTTGACAAGAATGACTTTGTCCGTGTGTCTATCCTTTGATATCGCAACCTTACCTAGACCCAATACCTGACTTTTGCCTTTGTGAGCGAAGATGATATGCTTCAGATGCGATGGTGATAAGGGAGCATCCATCAATAGATTCTTGTCACCAGTCATGTGATTCGTACATCCACTATCAAGGACCCACTCATTGGCTTTGGGTTGATCATCCTGCAGATGAATTAGTGCAACTTACGAACTCATATACTTCATCAATGAAGAATATGACATCAGTATCATCAGATGAATTTCATCAAGCAATAGCACAGATAAATCAGTATGAGGATGCGAGAAATGAAAGTTCATTTCTTCATGATTAGCCTGCGTCCTTTCAAGCAATGTTCAGGTCTCCAGCAAATTCTTCACACGTTTAAAACACGTCTGGAGACCTGACCCTGCATGAGAGATTAGTTCCTTTTCTTCACCGCCCACATCTGAAGGGGTGGCAAAGAGTTCATCACTCTGCGAGCTCCATATGAGAAAGGTGGCATAGAAGCCAGTCCATTTCGTTTCACATAAGAAGAGTTAGGATAAGCATATGAATAAGCAGAGAAATTCTTCGAGGACTTATGAACATAATGATTAGAAGAATAATGTTGATATTCATAGCCCTTAGCTCTTCCCTGCAAAACAGAGGGGTTAGCATGATGATGATCATATGAGGACTTTGATCCACGTGAGGAATTTTGTCCGTATGAGGACTTGGATCCATATGAAGAATTTGGTTCATATGAAGAATTTGATCTGGGGTTCCTATTCTTCACAGGTGGTGTCATAAGGACATTCACCTGAAGACTTTCAAGGCACCTTTTGGGAACCCAGATTTTTTTCATAGGGGAACCGTTCCTCCAGTTAGTGCCAACATATCTAGCAAATACTTCACTATTCTGATTTTTGAACAGTTTATAGTTGGAGTCAAATGACTCATCAGAAGAATGAGGAGATTCACATGTAAAGCTAGATAAATTGGATGGATCAACTAGAGGTCCCTTTGCAGCAACCTATGAGGTTTTGGGGTACTGCTCAGGCTTCCAATATGTTCCATCAGCATTGAGTTTCCTCTCAAAGGCAATACCCTCTTTCCTAGGGTTCCTGTTGAGGATCTGCTTTTTAAGAACATCACAAAGAATCTGATGCCCTTTGAGGCTTTTGTACATGCCTGTCGTGTACAATTCCTTCAGCCCTGCATCATCAGTGATACTAGCAATGTCCTCAGATGAGGAATTAGTGATAGCAGAGACAGATGAAGAATTTGTAGCATTAGAAGCATTTGAACATTCAGGTGAAGAATTAGCAGAATCATGTTCAATGCACTTCAAACATGGATGAACAAATTATTCCTGAGTAGCGCTGATTTGTTGAGCAAGTAATGAATCGCGCTCCTTCTGAAGATCTTCATAACTCACTCTTAGCTTCTCAAGATCTTGCTTTCTTTGAAGAAATTCATAAGAAAGCTTCTCGTGATCAGATAAGAGAGTGTTATGATGACCTTGAAGGTTGTCAAACTTAGACTGAAGTCTCTGAAGATTTTCAGTCAAGTATTTAGTGTGATCCATTTCTTCACCCAACATATCATCACTTTTTCTAGCATGTTTTGAACCTTTTCAATAGCCTTTTGTTGTTTCACAGCAATCTTAGCAAGCTTAGAGTAGTTGGGCTTGAGGTTTTCATCAGATTCATCCTCAGTAGATTCAGAGGAGGGGTATTTAGTTACCTTGGCCCCCTTTGCCATGAAGTAATAGGTGGGAGCGTAGTCATCATTGCCTTCATTAGCATTGTTGGTGTTGTCATTTTCTTCAGAGTTGAAGATAGACTTGCTGACGAATGCGGTAGCAATAGCTAGGCTTGCCACACCAGACTCGGACTCCTCGGATGCCTCCTCTTCCTCATGTTCCTCAGATTCAGCCTCAGAGTCCATTTCCTTGCCAATGAATGCCCAGGCCTTCTTGGAGCTGCTCTTCTTGTGAGATGAAGATTTTGAGGATTTTGATGATGAAGTCTTTGAAGATTTCTTCTTCTTCTTGGCATCATCAGAACTGTCATCCTTGTACTTCTTCTTCTTTAATTCCTTATCCCACTGAGGACAATCTTGAATGTAGTGACCAGGCTTCTTGCATTTGTGGCATAGCCTCTTCTTGTAGTCACTGGATGAGGAATCATTGCTCCTTGAGGATTTTCCAAAGCGACCACATCTTGAGAACTTCTGAAATTTCTTCACGAGCAGTGCTAGTTCCTGGCTCAATTCATCGGGATCACCAAGGCTGCTGCCAGAGTCTTCATCTTCAGACTCAAAAACTGCCTTGGCCTTCAGAGCACGTGGTTTGTCATAGCTTGAACCATAGAGATCTCTCTTCTCAGCAAGATGGAACTCATGAGTGTTTAGCCGCTCGAGGATATCAGTGGGATCAAGTGACTTGTAATCA
Organism: Triticum timopheevii; assembly: GCA_963921465.1. Lineage (NCBI taxonomy): Eukaryota > Viridiplantae > Streptophyta > Magnoliopsida > Poales > Poaceae > Triticum > Triticum timopheevii. The sequence goes on along the minus strand of OY997268.1, from coordinate 508,941,644 downwards.
GCATGCTCTTGAATCATCAGTTGTAACGCCCCGGATACAACTTTCCATATTCGTAACTCCAACTCTTGCCTTTTCCGGAGATGCTATATGATATTTCCTTCGTGGCTGGGTTTTATCTGTTGTTTTGCATTTTGTTATTGTTATGCATCTCGTCTCATGTCATCATTCGCATTGCATCGGCGTCGTTTTCATAAAACTTGCATCCGCTCGGGTTCTCCCGGTTCTCTCCGTTGTCCGTTCTGAGCCCGACCACACTCGCACGCGCCTGCGGCACCTCCGAAATATTATTTTATAAGTGGCATAAAAATGTTCTCAGAATGGGTTGCAACTTGTCGTGCGGTCTTATTATAGTGTAGACAGACCGCCTGTCAAGTTTTGTCGCATTCGGAGTCCATTTGATAGCCCAACCGTCATGCGTAGAGGTACTGTTGCCGGTTTAATCGTTGGACATTTCAGTCTTCGAAACTACCGCCGGGCTGCATTTCTCTTCTCTCCCCTCAGCCCAAGGCCTCTCATGACAGCCCACCTAGGCCTGCCTAACCCCCCCTCGCGTCCGGAACCGCCCGATCGAGATCGGAGGGCTCCAAACCCCCCCCCCCTAGACCAAACCCTAACCAAAAACTGCTATATAAACCCCCTCCCCTTGCCATTTTTGGGCTAAACCTACCCCTAGCATCCTTCCCTAACCTCCCAGCCGCTGGCGCCTCATTTTCCGTGCCCGGCCACCTCCTGCCCGCCACTTGGCGCTGTCCCCGCCGCCAGCCACCACCCAGTGCCGCCGCCAAGTCAGCCGCGCCGCCCCCGCGCCCACTCCCCGCCTTCCACGCGTCCCCTGCGCCTCCCTCCAGCGCCCCCTTCCGCCCGAGCCCGGACGCAGCCCGCCAGGCCCATCCGGGGCCCGACCACACCCGTAGGCGCCCGACCAAGCCGGCCCGCTCCTCCCGCTCGATCAGGGGATCGAGAGCGCCGCCGCCGCCTCTCAGCCCCGCCGCCCGCTGCCTACTCCCTCGCCGGAGCCGCCGCTCCGCGCCGTCGCCTCCTCGTCGCCAGGTCGCCACCCCATCGTCCCCTCCCTTCCCTTCTCTCTCCCTGCCTCACTCTCTCTCCTTCCCCCGCAGGTCCCCGCCGCCCTTCGAGCTCCGCCCGTCGTCGGCTGGCCTCGCCATCGCCGGGAACGGGTCCGCCGCGTCCAGATCCGCTTGGATCCGGCCGGCACCACAACCCCCATGGCCTCGTCCAGCCTGCTTCGCCGGAGCCCCTCGTCCCGCCGCCGCCATGCTTCGCCTCGGCCTCGGGCAAGGTCGGGGACGAGCTTCCCTGTCGTGGGCCCCGTCCGGCCCACCCGCGCCAGCCGCAGCGCCTCAAAGCCCAGCTCGCCCGGCCTAGTGGCCCTCTGGTGAGCGCCCACGCGCTATCCTGCGCCCCAGCGCACTTTTGTTTCCTGCGTCGGCCCATGTGGTTTGGTTTCGGCCTGTTTAGGTTTTTTTTCGCCGTTCTACGAATTTCCTTTTATCTAGTGAGTTTACAAATTTGCAGAAAACCCCCTGTTGTTCATGCATATAATAACTCCACAACCGTGCATCGGATTAAAATAATTTATATATATAAATGCTCAGAAAATTGTGTAGATTAATAATATGCCATTTTCATCCATGTTTAAAATGTTGAAATTGATGTTTGCATTAATTTGCTAATATGCCATGTTAAAATGCTTTAATTCATAACTAAATAACCGTAGCTCGGATTTTAATGAACTTTATATGTAAATGGGGTGGAAAATGCCTAGATTAACATGGTGCACTTTATTTTCCTGTTTAACAACTCTAAAATTATGTAATAGGCAGAACAGTACCAAATCCATAATTTGCATATGGGGATTTTTCGGACTTGTTGTTTGTTACTTCCGGCCTCATTTAAATTTGCCTAGATAGGTAGTTTCATTATGCTTTACCTCTTGCCATGTCTAATAACATTTAATATTGTTTGGTAGCCTAAACAAGATCAACTAAATAATTGCTTGTGGTGTTTCGTCAATATGCAACTCGTTGCATATTGAGCTCCACTTAACTTGTAGTATTGTTTTTTGCACTTTGTCATGCCATGCCTCATTAAACCGGACATGCATCATACTTGTTTGTGCATCATGCCATGTTTATGCTTGTGCATTTACCTTGTCGTTTGTTTCTTTTCGGTGTTGCTTCTTAGTTCCGGTAATGTTGCGATTGTGAGGATTCGTTCGACTACTTCTGTTCGTCTTCTTCATGGACTCGTTCTTCTTCCTAGCGGGATCTCAGGCAAGATGACCGCTACCCTGGATCTCACTACTATCATTGCTATGCTAGTTGCTTCGTTCTATCGCTATGCTGCGCTACCTATTATCTGTTGCTCTTTAAGCCTCCCAAATTGCCATGAACCTCTAACCTTTGACACCCTTCCTAGCAAACCGTTGCTTGGCTATGTTACCGCGTTGCTCAGCCCCTCTTATAGCGTTGCTAGTTGCAGGTGAAGTTGAATATTACTCCATGGTGGACAGGATTTTTGTTGGGATATCACAATATCTCTTATATTATTAATGCATCTATATACTTGGTAAAGGGTGGAAGGCTCGGCCTTATGCCTGGTGTTTTGTTCCACTCTTGCCGCCCTAGTTTCCGTCATACCGGTGTTATGTTCCCGGATTTTGCTTGTACGGATTGCTCATCCGGTGTTGCCTTGAGAACGAGATATGTGCAGCTCCTATCGGGATTGTCGGCGCATCGGGCGGTCTTGCTGGCCTTGTCTTACCATTGTCGAAATGTCTTGTAAACCGGGATTCCGAGTCTGATCGGGTCTTCCTAGGAGAAGGTCTATTCCTTCGTTGATCGCGAGAGCTTGTCATGCGCTAAGTTGGGACAGCCCTGCAGGGTATAATCTTTTGAAAGTCGTGCCTGCGGTTATAGGCAGATGGGAATTTGTTAATGTCCGGTTGTAGATAACTTGACACCAGATCCGTATTAAAACGCATCAACCGCGTGTGTAGCCGTGATGGTCTCTTCTCGGTGGAGTCCGAGAAGTGAACACGGTTTCTGGGTTATGTTTGACGTAGGTAGGAGTTCAGGATCACTTCTTGATCATTGCTAGCTTCACGACCGTTCCTTTTGCTCTCTTCTCGCTCTTATTTGCGTATGTTAGCCACCATATATGCTCAGTCGCTGCTGCAGCCTCACCACTTTACCCCTTCCTTTCCCTTTAAGCTTTGCTAGTCTTGATACCCATGGTAATGGGATTGCTGAGTCCTCGTGGCTCACAGATTACTACAACAACAGTTGCAGGTACAGGTTATGCGATGATCATGACGCGAGAGCGATGCTTGATTGCGTTGAGTTCTTCTTATGCTTCTTCTTCGATCAGGGGATAGGTTCCAGGTCGGTAGCCTGGGCTAGCAGGGTAGATGTCGTTTGAGTTTCTGTTTGTGTTTCATCCGTAGGCGGATGATGCTCTTATGTATTGTGATGTTGTATTCGTGTGGCATTGTATGCCTTATGTATGTATCCCCATCTATTATGTAATGTTGATGTAATGATATCCACCTTGCAAAAGTGTTTCAATATGCGGGTCTATCCTTGGTGGGACCTTCGAGTTCCTTTTGGATAGGGTCGCATATTGGGCGTGACAAGTTGGTAATCAGAGCCTCGACCGACCTTAGGAGCCCCCTTGATTGTTGGCCGTTGTTGAGTCTAGAAGAAAAACTATTTTGAGTCTTAGGATTATATATATCGGAGAGTAGGATTCTTTTTACTCCTCAGCCCCCTTCGTCGCTCTGGTGAGGACTCTTGACGTAGATGTCTTGACTTTCCTCTCCTCAAATTTCACTCAATTTTTTTTTAGGATCACGCGGGTATCTTGGAATCATTTCGATGGTTTTGTGATGAGAACATTGTTCTTGGTGCCTCCTGTCTATTTATGTGGCTTTGACCCGGGGAGTCGAGCTCTGAGGTGTTGTCGTCACAATTTTATCGTTGCAGTTCTGGAATACCTGAGATTTGCCGACATCGAAAATCTCTTTTATGCAGTTGTTGGTGAGATAACCCCGATAACCCAGTACTGGGGCGAGCTCGGGAGTATTGCCATAACTCGTATAATGGATGCTTTTCGAAGGTTGAGGTACACGATTTCCGGAGTTTTCTTGGTTATGTGTTGACGGATGGATACAGCTTGGATGTAGGTATTGTTAGTTTGGGTGAGATATATTGCTTCCCCTGTATCCCCAACACCAGATTGCATAACCAGAAAGTTTCGGGAGTTTATAGGTGGGAATTCAAGTAGCTCCTAGGATATCTTTTCGATAGATGCATGATATGGGATTGGGTAAATCTCTATCATATGTATTTGTTCCGGCTTATTTCTGCAAGCCAATCCTTTGTTTTGTTTTGAGTTGTGGTATTTGAGTTGCTTCAATGTCAAGTGTTGATTCCATACCTTTCCTAAGCGGTGTTCTCATATTTCTATGAGAGTGCTAATCTTTCTTGTTTATCGAGATGGTCATGTCAATTCTTTTCCAAACCGGTGTGCTTCTCTTCAAGTGGTTCCAATCATTTTCAACATCCGCAAGATCATCTCTCAGTTTCCTAACGTTGTTCGTTTCATCCGTACCCAAGTTGCCTTTGTTTTCCCGCCCTCCCACCCTTTTTCTTCAAGGACTCAGATTTCTTAATCAAGTATCCATTTATTCATGTGAAGTCTCTTCACTCTTCTCAATCAATGTTCTAATCCGGTGATCCCTCATGAAGATGCTAACGAAGTTTCAAGTTCATCATCCTTCATTCTTTTTCTTCTCCGGTGGATCCAATTCAAGCCTTGTCGATCATATCCTTTCCTCGTTTCAAATATTTTTTTCTCATGCAGGTGTATCTCTTAATCATTCACTTCTCGCTATTCATTTGTTCTGGAGTGCTGAAGATATCTCGGAAGACTTGTGTTTCCATTCTCAATCAGTTCAAGATAATTCGAGATTATTATCTCATTCAAGTCATTTAATTATACCGGTGCAATCTCTCTTTAAAATCATTTCCAACGGTGTATCTTTTAGTGGGCCTTAACCCACAGGTCTTGTCCCAGGATCTTACCCGACTCTTCTAATTTTCCCGGAGCTATTCTCGAATTCTTTTCAAAGTGTGACGTAAGAATGGATTTCATCAGTCAGATGCTTTTCCAAGATCGATTTAAAATTCTTGTTCATTGTTGGCTCAACCTCTTTGTTTTTCATTGTCCCGGAGTATCTCAACAATTCATCGTGGTGTTTCTCGTCGTCATTCTCAGCATTTGAAGACCGAAGAAGAGTTTCTCGTAAATCTTGCTCCATTCTCTTCAAGATTCATGGTTCTAGCTTGATGTCATCCTCTCATAATTATTTTTGATTGTGAGAATTCTTTTCACCAATCCGGCTCTATTCAGGAGTCTTTTCAGTTTGATTCCCCGGAGCACATCATCTCAGAATTATTCATTCTCAGCTTTCAACTCTCGTTCTGGAATTCTTCCGATGCATCGTTCAAATATCCTCTAATTAGTTCATGGCCTCTTCGTTCTCATGTATCTAAATTCCCTCAAGTATCTTCATTCGTTTTCTAATTCTTACCGGTGATTCACCCCTTTACTTCATTCATTTTCAATTCTTTCGGTGGTTCGTTCAAGAGTTCTTTTTTCTTGGTTATCGTATCAATTCATTCATTCATTCGTTCTTTTCAATCCCACCGTGGTTCCATCTATTCCTTCTCAAGTTTATGCTATATCTCTCTTAAATCTTTCTACGAGAATAAGTAGTATGCCAAATCCATTGCTTGTCATCAATTTAAATTGGTGAAGGATAGGCATGACGTAATTCTTATTGTTGTTTCATCCAAGTGATTAATTCCTTCTTACGGAGATTGTTCATGATGAAGTAATTCTCGGTTCTAGTATTCATCTTTTCTTTCCGGAGTTCCAAGTTCTCTCGGTTATATCATCGCAAAGCTCCATCTAAATCATCGCAAGGCTTCACCTTGTGTTTCCAACTTCTCTTTATTTCTATCATCCTTTTATTACCGGAGTTCTTCATGGAAGATCTACATGATGGTTCGTCAAGGATTCTTTTCATTCTTCAATTGTTCTTCAAGATTTTCTTCTCGAAGTGTTCATCGAGATTCTTTTCAGAGGAGTTCAAGTATTCTTCATCTTGCATTCTGAAGTGCAATTCTTTCTACCTTATCTTTTGTGGTGGTGTTATGTCACTCTTGACAATTTCCTTCATGTTTCATGATTCATATGTTGTCAAGAATGAGGTATTTTAAATCCATCAATCTCTTCTTTGGAGTTATCTTGGTATAGATTTCACCTAAAGCCTTCCCTAAGGAATGTTGCTATTGTGGTGACTATCAATGATCCAAGTTTTTCTCCTATCCTCTCGGTGAAAGGAGTTGTCATCTCCTTGTTGACCTCAATCCAAGCAACTGTTTTTCGTTAGTGGCAGAATGTCATCTCATAGTCTTGCGATGTTTCCATAAGCCCACTACAAGCTTATTCTTTTCGTTGTTGGTTTTCCAACAACCCCGTTGTAACCATCTTGGAAGGGTGCTTTCCAAGCTCATTTGTGGCACAAGTTGTCATTTTCTTCTCCGTCCCTTTATCCCAACGGTCTAACTTCTATTCTTTCGTTACAGAGTCATTGTGATGTTGCTCTCCTCACCCATTCCCGCGTTTGGTCAAGATCATGTTCTTTTCGTGCTTATCCATTTAACTGGAGTTTTGTGTTCTCATTCAAGTTCTCTCATCTTATCAAGTTTTGCCTCTCTTTTCAACCGGAGTGCTGTCTGAAATCATTCTTACCCATTATGCCATTCTTTCAATAGTTCCGGAGGCAGTGTGTTGTTAATTTCATCAAGTATCTTCCCATCTTCTCAAGTTCATGTTCTATTCCTTCCATGTTCAACCGGAGTGCTGCCCGAATTCTTCCTCTCTCATCTTGTCTTAACCGGAGTGGTTTCGAATTCTATCTTGTCCATTAAACTCTTGATTCATGTCTTTGCAACCTTCAAGTTCTCGTAATGTTCCTTGTTCCTCTTTTCTAACGGACTGTTTGCAATCTTGGTCATCTTCGTTGTTTTCTTTCTTTCAATTTGTTCAACCTCTCAAGGTTCGTGGTTTCACTCGTTTGTCGAAGAAGCAACTAAGTTTACCTCTTTTCGTCCTCTTCTGTTTTCCCTCCGGTGCCATCCTAGATCTCGGGACGAGATCCTCTCGTAGTGGTGGTGTGTTGTAACGCCCCGGATACAACTTTCCATATTCGTAACTCCAACTCTTGCCTTTTCCGGAGATGCTATATGATATTTCCTTCGTGGTTGGGTTTTATCTGTTGTTTTGCATTTTGTTATTGTTATGCATCTCGTCTCATGTCATCATTCGCATTGCATCGGCATCGTTTTCATAAAACTTGCATCCGCTCGGGTTCTCCCGGTTCTCTCCATTGTCCGTTCTGAGCCCGACCACACTCGCACGCGCCCGCGGCACCTCCGAAATATTATTTTATAAGTGGCATAAAAATGTTCTCGGAATGGGTTGCAACTTGTCGTGCGGTCTTATTATAGTGTAGACAGACCGCCTGTCAAGTTTCGTCGCATTCGGAGTCCATTTGATAGCCCAACCGTCATGCGTAGCGGCACTGTTGCCGGTTTAATCGTCGGACGTTTCGGTCTCCGAAACTACCGCCGGGCTGCATTTCTCTTCTCTCCCCTCAGCCCAAGGCCTCTCATCACAGCCCACCTAGGCCTGCCTAACCCCCCCCCCTCGCGTCCGGAACCGCCCGATCGAGATCGGAGGGCTCCAAAAACCCCCCTAGACCAAACCCTAACCAAAAAGTGCTATATAAACCCCCTCCCCTTGCCATTTTTGGGCTAAACCTACCCCTAGCATCCTCCCCTAACCTCCCAGCCGCTGGCGCCTCATTTTCCGTGCCCGGCCACCTCCTGCCCACCACTTGGCGCTGCCCCCGCCGCCAGCCACCACCCAGTGCCGCCGCCAAGTCAGCCGCGCCGCCCCCGCGCCCACTGCCCGCCTTCCACGTGTCCCCTGCGCCTCCCCCCAGCGCCCCCATCCGCCCGAGCCCGGACGTAGCCCGCCAGGCCCATCCGGGGCCCGACCGCGCCCGTAGGCGCCCGACCAAGCCGGCCCGCTCCTCCCGCTCGATCAGGGGATCGAGAGTGCCGCCGCCGCCTCTCAGCCCCGCCGCCCGCTGCCTACTCCCTCGCCGGAGCCTCCGCTCCGCGCCGTCGCCTCCTCATTGCCAGGTCGCCGCCCCGTCGTCCCCTCCCTTCCCTTCTCTCTCCCTGCCTCACTCTCTCTTCTTCCCCCGCAGGTCCTCGCCGCCCTTCGAGCTCCGCACGTCGCCGGCTGGCCTCGCCATCACCGGGAACGGGTCCGCCGCGTCCAGATCCGCCTGGATCCGGCCGGCACCACAACCCCCATGGCCTCCTCCAGCCTGCTTCACTGGAGCCCCTCGTCCCGCTGCCGCCATGCTTCGCCTCGGCCTCGGGCAAGGTCGGGGACGAGCTTCCCTGTCGTGGGCCCCGTCCGGCCCACCCGCGCCAGCCGCAGCGCCTCAAAGCCCAGCTCGCCCGGCCCAGTGGCCCTCTGGTGAGCGCCCACGCGCTATCCTGTGCCCCAGCGCACTTTTGTTTCCTACGTCGGCCCGTGTAGTTTGGTTTCGGCCTGTTTAGGTTTTTTTCCCTGTTCTACGAATTTCCTTTTTATCCAGTGAGTTTACAGATTTGCAGAAAACCCCCTGTTGTTCATGCATATAATAACTCCACAAGCGTGCATCGGATTAAAATAATTTATATATGTAAAATGCTCAGAAAATTGTGTAGATTAATAATATGCCATTTTCATCCATGTTTTACCTCTTTCCATGTTTAATAACATTTAATATTGTTTGGTAGCCTAAACAAGATCAACTAAATAATTGCTTGTGGTGTTTCGTCAATATGCAACTCGTTGCGTATTGAGCTCCACTTAACTTGTAGTATTGTTTGTTGCACTTTGCCATGCCATGCCTCATTAAACCGGACATGCATCATACTTGTTTGTGCATCATGCCATGTTTCTTTCTGGTGTTGCTTCTTAGTTCCGGTAATGTTGCGATTGTGAGGATTCGTTCGACTACTTCCGTTCGTCTTCTTCATGGACTCGTTCTTCTTCCTAGCGGGATCTCAGGCAAGATGACCGCTACCCTGGATCTCACTACTATCATTGCTATGCTAGTTGCTACGTTCTATCGCTATGTTGCGCTACCTATTATCTGTTGCTCTTCAAGCCTCCCAAATTGCCATGAACCTCTAACCTTTGACACCCTTCCTAGCAAACCATTGCTTGGCTATGTTACCGCGTTGCTCAGCCCCTCTTATAGCGTTGCTAGTTGCAGGTGAAGTTGAAGATTGCTCCATGGTGGATAGGATTTTTGTTGAGATATCACAATATCTCTTATATTATTAATGCATCTATATACTTGGTAAAGGGTGGAAGGCTCGGCCTTATGCCTGGTGTTTTGTTCCACTCTTGCCGCCCTAGTTTCCGTCATACCGGTGTTATGTTCCCGGATTTTGCGTTCCTTATGCGGTCGGGTGATTTATGGGATCAGTGCCAGAGTATCAAATGAAGAATCAAGCGATCTCAGCAATTTATTCACCACCTCATGGTCGGTGATGTCAGTGGCTCCAAGTGCTTGAAGCTCTTTTGAGATGTCAGTGAGGCGATCGAAGGTTTGCTGAACATTTTCATTGTCGAGTCTTTTGAAGCGGTTGAAGAGATTGCAAAGAACGTCAACGCGAGAGTCACGTTGAGTTGAGACTCCTTTATTTACTTTGGACGCCTATCCCAGATAAGCTTAGCAGTTTCCAAAGCACTCACTCTTCCATACTGCCCTTTGCTCAGATGGCCACATATGATGTTCTTCGCTTGAGAATCGAGTTGCTTGAATCCCTTCACATCCGTAGCGTTCAGAGAAGGTGTGACTGAGGGAACACCATTTTCCACAACATACCAGGGATCGTTATTAATTGCCTCAAGATGCATTCGCATCTTATTCTTCCAGTGGGGGTAGTCCGTCCCATCGAAGGTAGGAAACCTAGCAGAGACCTTGATCATACCTGCGGTCAACATAACTAAAACTCCAGACAGTTAAACCAAAATCACACAGAACAAGGGAGTACCTTGCTCTAATACCAATTGAAAGTGCGTTATATCGACTAGAGGGGGGGTGAATAGGCGATTTTTATGAATTCTTCACTGAGGAATTTGCTGGTGAGGAAATTCCTAAACGAATAACTACTTGCAACGAAATAAGTACTCAAAAGTAATCATGGTAGAACACAAGAATAGTCATCATGATGAAATGAAGAACCGCACAGAGTACAGAAAGCGTAAACACAAGATAACACAAGATGAAGATGAACAGACTAAAGAAATTGAACTGAGGAATTGGAGAAAGTCTTCAGTCAAAGTCTTCAAACAGATATGAACAAGCACACAACAGGTGAAATGAGGAATTGAAAGAGTTGAGGAAATAGAACCAGTAAGCTTGGTGAAGTCAATGATTTGGTAGACCAGTTCTAACTGTTGTCTTAGTTGTACATCTGGTTGGAGCGGCTAGGTATTTAAACCAAAGGACACACAGTCCCGGACACACAGTCCTCACCATATTCTGCTTGAGCTAAAGTCACACAAACCTCGCCCAATCACTCATGGTAAGTCTTCAGGTGACTTCTGAACCTTCACAAACTCGGTCACTCGGTGATCCACAATTCCTCTTGGATGCTCTAGACCTTGAAGCCTAACCGTCTGGAAGAAGCGTAGTCTTCAAAGGAAACAAGCGTCGGATCCACGCAGGATCAATATCTTCAGTGATGCTCAATCACTTTGGGTTTGAAGGTGTTTGGGTTTGGGTTTTCGGGTTTTCCTCACTTGATGATTTTCGCTCAAAGTCCTCGGGGGATGGGTTGCTCTCAAATGACAAGTGTCAGTTTCTCTCGGAGTAGCCAACTAGCTAGTGGTTGTAGGGGGCGGCTATTTATAGCCTAGGGAGCCCAACATGATAAGACATAAATGCCCTTCAATAATATGACCGTTAGGTGGGTAGATATTTTGGGACAGTTGGCGCGTAGCGCAGCAACGGTCGGAATTTTGACTCTCCAATTCCTCAGGGCTATCATGTTCCTCACTGTGTAGGCAATCCGCACTGGCGAATTCCTAACTCCTCAGTCAGAACAAATTCCTCAGAGACCAGAAGAACTTCGTCTCTGTCACTGAAGAAAATGACTGAACTGTGTGAGATTTCCAATGGCTTCGCTCAAAGGGATTGGTAGGTGTAGGATTTTGAGTTGAGCATCACATGGAAATTTTTCCTTAGTATTTCCTCAACCCCCTTTAACAGTACGGTGTTTCCTATGACTCAAAAAAGACAAAATGAAACAACGAAAAACAAAGTCTTCACGCTTCATGTTCCTCGAATGATTTCCAAGTCTTCAAGGTCACACCAATTTCTTCACTTTCAAAGTCTTCAGAAATCCAAAGTCTTCAGTCGAAGAAACTTCATTTTTAGGGGTCGATGTTCTTTGTAAATATCAAACTCCTCATAGACTTATAGACCTGTGTACACTCACAAACGCACCAGTCTCTTAACCTATAAGTCTTCAATACACCAAAATCACTAAGGGGCACTAGATGCACTTACAATCTGCCTTGAGCCGGGCCAAAGCATGGCTACCGGAATTAGACCCGGCCGACATCGCCATTGGGTACCCCAGCCTTAAGGAGGATGGTACTCCATTTGAATAGACAGACTTTACTGCTTACGTGAAGGAAATACGTCCTATGGCCAGCATGATTGCCAATGAGGCAGACCTCACCCAGTATCATCCGGCTTACAACGCAGCAAATCAGAGGCAGCCAACTCTGAATTACAACTTGATGAGCCTGATACACCCAATCCGTAAGCACACCTTTGCCCCTGAAGTTGACCCGGTCGGGCTAATTGATGATGAAGCTAAATTTGAAGCTTTGAATGGCATTGACTGGTCATCATCAACCTTCCAGGATGCCGGACAAGACAAAGACACAGAGAGGGTTGACCCGGAAGCATCAGGCCACCAAGAGAATTAATCCGTCGAGCGGTTTATATGAACAGCTTTCTGAAAAACAATTGAATTATTTGGACCCAGGGAGTCATGTAATAGGGTAGAAATGACTTTGACCTGTCGTGCCATCGTGCACGTTTTTGGTACTCAACACTGTTAAGCCGCCTCCTTTATATTTACCCTTGTTATACTTATCATCTATGTTCCTTGTGCAAAAGAAAATCCTTTAAAATATCATGCACACAGAGATAGATCACAAGATCCCTTGGCGGTTTACCGCAAGGCGGGTCATAAATATCCCACATATAACCACTCATGTCTAAAAAGAGTTATAAATAAGCCTGATATGACTCAGAACTTGAAACATAACTGTAATAACAACATCATACCTGAGATGTTGAATTTATACTGCCGGTTTAGATGACCTGTGCAGTAAGGGTGATAACCCAATCGTTAGAAGCCTAGACTTCCAAATGTTTGATGTTTGTCATATGCTGGCGACTGACTGCCCAAAGTTAAGCCGGCCTTAAATAGAAACCACACAGATATATGCCTCATATATGAACGAAAAAGTCTCAAGTTAAACCCAAAAGATTATTTTCAAAAACTTAAGTCAAAACAAACAGAACAAATCGTGGCTTCTGGTTCGAATACGGCTAGTAAACCGGACCCAAAGGGGTTAAGCTATGATTCGAATACGATCAATGAAGCCCCCTAGTGGGTTTGGCATTGCACCGATCAAGAGGGTACCGACAGCTATGTTCTCTTTGGTTCGAATATGGCCTATGTTTGAACAGGAAGCCCCTAGTGATCTTGAGAGTTTTTTAACAACTCTGATTCGAATACGATCAAAGTAGGACCCAGAAAGGGGTTAAGCTATGATTCGAATATGATCAAGAAGCCCCCTTTTGGGTTTGGCATTGCGTCGATCAAGAGGGTACCGACAGCTATGTTCTCTTTGGTTCGAATACGACCTATGTTTGAATAGGAAGCCCCAAAGTGACCTTGAGATTTTTTAACGACTCTGATTCGAGTACGTTCAAAGTCGGACCAAAAAAGGGTCTAAGCTATAGCTTGAATACAATCAGTAGCCCCCAATTGGTCTTTGGATGTATGATGATGAAGACATATGATAATTTAAGGATGAAAAGGACAGAGGTCCTGCTTTATTACTTATCATAGTATATACATCGTCAAAAATATGTACATCATAAGAGCCGGTAGCTCAAGTGTAGTAAGGCCGAAGATGAGCAATATTCCACGGCCGATGGGTCTCCTCCTCTGACTTACGTGAGTCTTTATGCTCTCAAACATCGATAAGGTAGTATGACCCGTTGTTCAAGTTCTTGCTGACCACAGAGGGCCCTTCCCAGGGTGGGAATAACTTGTGTGCATCAGTTTGATCCTAGATGAGCCAGAGCACAAAATCACCTTCTTGAAAGGTACTGACTTAACCCGGCGGCTGTGATAACTGCGTAGGTCCTGTTGGTAAATCACCGAGCGGGCTGCTTGTCGGCGTTCTAGGAATGGGGGTCCCCAGACTTGCCTGCCTGCGGCCTGCGGCGTGGCTTAAGCAATGGCCCAGTGTGGCCCACCTTCATCGACTCAAGCTCAAGACCCTCGCAAGGGGCCAAGCCTCATGGGGCAGATGGCAGGAAGCATCCTTAGGGCTAGCCTCGTCAGGTTAGCTCGCGAGGTGGTGGAGAGATCAAGGCAGGGGTACCTCGTGAGGTGCCCGTGACGCAAGCCATGACGATCGAGGCCAGGCGGGCGCTAGGCGGGCGCCGGCCTATGCAGTGTCCTTGTTTCCCCTTTGGTGCAAACGGAGCAAGCACAGGCCAAGGCATCAGGCAAAGGCTACCATTTCGGTGTAAGAAGACCAAGACCAGTGGAATGGCCGGAAGGAGGTCACCGTGGAGCCCAGGACGGTGTCATATTCAGAGCCTTTGACAGGCGAGGACCGACTTTAGCCAGGATAAGTGTACTAGATGTTCCCCTTCAAAATGGCCAATTGTTAGCACCCTTCCCGCTTAATATTTGGGAAGAGAGCCAGGTCCTCTTACTCTATATATAGGACTAGCCACCATAGTATAGAGGCATATGGAATCGACCCCTCCAAAGAGACAACACCACCGCAAGAAAATCCCTCGCGAGGCTGTTCCTCCCTTGTACTGTTCATAATCATCCCTAGAGGTAATCCACCACACCACAAACTAGAGTAGGGTATTACACCACAACGGTGGCCCGAACTAGTATAAACCTTGCGTCCCCTGTGTTGTTCATTGTGTAGCCTAGATCCTTTGCGAGGCGACGAGACGTGAGTTGGTAGAGGAGAGATCTTTGCGCGCACCCCAGAGTTCGAACCTCAAGGGTCTGCCAGAACCCACAATCCGACATTTGGCACGCCAGGTAGGGGTGCACCGGAATCCTTCCTCCATCACCTCGTGCTCCATTGCCTCGCTGTTCTTATGTACGGCGACCCGACGGCCAACACTGACCGCTGGGCGGCGTGGCCCGCCCACGCCGTGCCGCCTGCCCAGGGTGACCTCAACCTCATGCCCCAGGAAGCCTGTGCTCCGCAGGGCGCTGCAGGGCGCGGGCAAGTGCGGTCGGCGGCAAGGACCTCAAGCCACGCTGCGGCCACGTCGCCGCACACCCACCGGGAGCATGCAAACTCAAGGGTCGTGCTCACGGTAGCCCGAGAGCTGCTGCGGTGCAGGCTGTTGGAGAGCGGCCACGACGTGCTGTTAGAACGAGTGGCCGAAATCCTGGACGCCGCCGCGTCGGGAGCGCCTCCTTTCTGCGTCAAACTGCCACCCCAGATCCAGGGCGTGTCGTACAGCGGCCCCATACGCACCCACGCAACTCCGAGCGGACCCCAAGTCCTCCTCAACGCGAACCTAGCCGTCGGCACCGGGCGACAAGCCGCGCCGGCACCACCCCCGACCAGCGAGGGGGCGCACACCGCGGCCTACGGTCTCGGCGGGCCGTCGTGCCACCACCCCCAAGACAGCACTGCAAGTCGGACTGCGTGGCGTCTGGGGCACTACGTTGAGGCCCTCGGGACGGTGGCCCCCGAAGCCTATGTGCCCTACATGGTGGATCAAGAGTGCGCGCTGGAAAAAGATCACGGCTCATTCCTCGGGCCAGGCTGGAGGGAGGAAATGCCAGATGCTGAGCTCTTTCGGGAACCCCGCGAGAGCCTCGACAGCCGCGCTAGTGGCAGCGACTATCGGGTACTACTGATTCCTCAGGAGCAAGCTTATGCTAACCATGGGTCGTAGGAGGTATAGGTCGCGGCAGCAGATGGCTGCCCCAGCGCTGCAGCCTCCTACCCCTCAGGTGGAGGGCACCGGGGGCTGCAAGAGAGGGGCCGAGATCTGGGCTCACCCGCGCAGCACTCGGAGCAAGGCATTCTTACGAGGTAGGCCCTCTGCCGAGGAGGTGCCCCAGGGCCTGCCCCTGGCAGAGGACCCGTGGTCTTCGAGGGAACCACTGGCGACCGCTCTACCCCATTGGTGTCGTCCTTGGTTTTCGGTCACCGTCGATGGCGGTAGAGTGCGGCGCAAGGCGGGGCCCTCGCCTGGCGATATGAAGCAAGGCCGGTACCTGTGAAGAAGGCCCAGTGCCTGTGAAGCTTGCCGCCCATGACACTCTCACGTAATAATGAGTTTGGGGCTGTACACGCCCCGGAGTCTTTGGAGAGCCGCCCTCAGGCCCCGGGGGCTCCCGCCCACGCCCAGTGGCAGCACTTAGCTCCGCGCTGGTGAGAAGACGTCGAAGACTGGACTAGGTGCCGGACGCGGCTTTTTTCATTTTTGCCTTTCTCTCCGTTGTCAAGTTTCTTCGATTTGAATTTAAGTTGAATTTGAGCTTGAGACTTGTGTGTGTTCGGGGAAGGGGTGTTTAGTCTCGTTCGAGCAATCTCTCGCCTTCTGGTTTTGGCTTTGCATCCAAAGTTAGCGTCAGCTGCCTCCCCTCGCGAGCCCCTCGCAAGCCGGGCCGGGCCAGGCACGTCTATCATCCGGACTGCTGTCACCGCGCCCTCTCGGGAGGTTGTCGTCACAGGACCAGTGGGTTCACTCAGAAGACACTCAAGGCACTGCGGCCCCCGCAGGCTCGCTCGGGACCCGTCCGGGTCAAAGGTAAACAAGTCAAACGACTCATCGTGGGGCCGATTGCTCAGCATGAGCATACATGCGGCGCCATGTCTACAAGTACATTAACTGCAAACTTTCACACGAGGGGCTTCCCCTCCCAAAATGCTCTTACAACCTTCAGGGCCGAGCCCGAACTCTTTCCGCGCAGGATAAACAGCGGAAATGACATGTGATCAATCAGACAAATCCCCCAATGCATCTTCGGGAGCGCCTCCGGAAGCATCACTGGCGTCACTGGCCTCACCATCATCCATGCCGTCGCTGTCGTCAGCATCATGCTCATTCACCACGCCACCTTCATCGGCGGCCACGACCATCGGTTGTCATCAGTGGCGAAGGCCCTAACAAGGGCATCCATGTTGTCTTCCACCCACTGCGCCAGATCGCCCCGGATGGCTACAGGCACCGGTGCGATGGCGGCATCGAAATCAAAATGGGGGTCCCTGTCCTGAAGATAACTCAAGACGCGGGAGAAAGCACGTCCAAGCAGGGCACGGCTCCTCTCCTCAACAAGCTTGTGGGTCATACCGGAGTGGGTCTCCAGCTGTGTCACAACATCTGTGAAGAACCGGAGGTTGCCAGCATAGTTGATTACACGAGGCTCTGCAACTGCCGCCTCGCAGATGTTGCCCAAGGCCACGTTGGCCCTTTCCCTGAGTGTCCGAAGCATGGGTCCATGCTCGTTCTCCAAAGTCTGCCGCTGACTGATCTCGTCTTTGTTCCGCCACGCGACGGCCTCAGCATCACCAACCCTCTGTTGAAGAAGGAGCACCTCGGCGCGGGAAGAAGCCAGCTCCGCCTGCGTTGCGCCAAGGGCGGCCCCGAAAGCATCCGCATGCCGCGTCATTTCTGCCAGCTTGGCCTTGAGGGCAGCGGTCCTGCCCTCAGCCTCGGCCCTGATCAGCTCCAACCTTCTTTCGTACTCGCACTCCAGATTGGATTGAGCTTCCGCCGCGTGGCGGTTGACCTCTTCTTGGACACGGGCTTCCCGCGCGCTGACGTCATCCTCCGCCTGGGTTACCAGGCGCTCCCTCGTCTCCAACCTCTTGAGGTCAAGGTTGCACTCGGCGTCCTCCAGCGCCAGCGCCTCCCTGCGCCTTCGGAGCTCCGCCTCGTCATCAGGCCCCCCTTTTAGCGACACAAGGGCCGCCTGGTGCAGCTCCACTTGCCGCTCCAGAGAGTTTCTCCAGGCCTGGAGCTCCCACACGCGATCCTTCGCAGCCTTGCATCGTCGGTCTGCTTCATGGGCCTCCTCGACGGATTGGGAGCAGGCCTTCCGCGAGGCTACTAGCAACGCTTCAGCCTTTGTGTTCTCAAGATCACGCAGGTGCCACGCGAGGCTGACGGCCACCCTCAGCTTGCGCCTCTCATCGACCAGGCGCAGGCCTTCGGCCACGAGGTGTGCATCCTCCCCTGCAAGCTCCTCCCTGAGCTGGTTCACCACGTCCGCCGCCTTCTGAAGGAACTCTCGATGGAGGGCGCTGCGCTCCCGGGCGCACCTAAGAATGTCTTCCGCGTCGTCCTCCGCCCCTGGCGCATGCGGGGGGCCATGAGGCGGCACATCCCCTCTCGGCAGGGGCTGGGGGCTGGCGCCCCCATCACCGTCGGACAGGCCCTGCCATGGATCCAGCCCGGCGCCATTTCGTCCCCCGAGGAGGAACTCAAGACCGACTTTAGCCAATCACCGTCTACAACTAAAGAGGGAGCATGGGGCAGGCTGGCAGTGCCCCAAGGGAACTCGCGAGGGAGAGGCACGAGGCGCGCGGGATCAAGATGCTCCGTGGGGCGGCCTACCTCTCCAAGCAACCCCGCGGCCAGGGCAGTACTCGAGCTCGGGGCACTCGAAATTGGCGGAGAGTGTGAAGCTTGAGGGAATGGCTCCCCGACCATCTCCATCAACTCAGAGGGAAAGACCCTGAAAGGCTATGATCAGCCGAGGTAGCAGGAAAGTAAGGAACCGGGAAAAGGGAGGATTTACTCATCAATGGCGAAGTACTTCCTGCGCTTCAATAGGCGGCAGGGGCGATCATCGCCACCCAAGGCCTACTTTCTCTTGCGGAGGGCCTCGAAGTATACGCGGAACCGGCCCAAGCGCTCGGCGCAAGGGTCGGTCTACGGCGCGGAGGAGGCATCAAGATGAACGGCATCGGAGGCATCGGCCTAAGACACGCCACCAGGCGCCGCCTCGTGAAGGACAGCCTCGGCCTCGGGAGCCTCGGCCTCAGGAGCTGCAGGCCGCAACTCCATGCCTGCCGCTGCCCCAGGGCGGGCTTCGGGGGATGCCACCTCTAGGGCTCCGCGCGACGTCAGTATCCCAGCATCGGCCCCCTCAGCTCCCGGTGATTCTTGTCTCCCGCCCCGTCACCTGAGGCGGGACCGCCATGGGCAACCAGAAGAGCAGCCACAACGACTGGATTCTCGCGGGGCCCCGTGAGGCCAACCGGACGCAACCCCCACTCGTCAAAGCTGGGCATCTGCCTCACAAAATTGGCCTTGCCCGAGCAAAGATACAAGAGGGCAGCCCCCTGTCGAAGGCTGCCTGGGAAGGGATCACCAGTCAGGACTCTGAGCACCGTCCTCAGCACTTCGGGTGCTAGATCTTCCTCCTGGAGCCTCATGCGGTCTTCATGCCCCGCAAAGGCCCACATCCGGTGGGAATGGAGCTGGAGAGGAGCAATGCGACATTGGAGGAACTCCTTCACCACCTTGGGCGCCGTTACGTCGAGTGCCCTCAGATTCCAGAAGCAACGCCAGACAAAGGTGAGCCGGGGGCTCGTGAGCATCTCGTGACCCCAGCCTGGATTGGGGACAGCAGGCGAGGTTGGGTGCGAGAGCAGGGGGCTGGGTACTCTGACGTCCACATACAGCCACCGCTCTCGGAACCTAGACGAAGGAGGAGGAAGGCTGAAGTCGATCCCCGAGGCAGCCGTCTCCGGCACGGCGAGGAAGCTCATGCACCCCGAGCATTGAGTGGGGTCGCTCAGGCGCAGAGAGAAGAAATGGCGCAGGAGGGCAACAGAAGGAGGAATGCCCACCATGGCCTCGCACACAAAGGCGAAAGCAGTGAGGAGGTTAATGGATTTGGGACCCAGGTGCATCATGTGGATCTGATAATGGGAGAGCACCGCATTGAAGAAGGCAGAAAAGGGGGGAACCAGACCCGCCCACAGGGCGTCAGTGAAGAATCGGACCTCGGTGACGACCCTCTCGAAGGAGGAGTGAGATGCGGGCCAGACCGTTGTTCTCCCGCACTCGTTGAAGATGGAGGCAAGGGCAGAGCTGACCTTGTCCAAGGCTTCAGGGTTGAGTATGATTGACCGATCGATGACAGGAGCCACTGCCAAAGGCAGGCGGGGCGAAGGCGCGGATTTCTTCCCCTTTCCCTTCTTCGTTAGCGCCATGGCAACGGAAAGGGGGGAGTTCGAGTTGGATTAGAGGCGGAGGTTGGAGCTCGGGGAGAAAGGAAGGACGGGGAGCGCGCGGATGGTGAAAAGGGAATGACTGTGTGCAACTGCGGGTCCGCCTAGCCGGGCGCGTAGTGAGGGGCGTGGGGAAGCGGGGACGCCCACGTCCAATCAACCGCCCCTCATTACGCGCCCGGCTAGGCGGACCCGCAGTTGGGGCCCGCGGCGCTTCGCACTTGCCCCTTCGCTTCTCTCCTAAGCCAAGTCCGGGCGCGCCTTGGGCCCGGGGGCTACTTTCAGCGTTCTGGGAACGGGGGTCCCCAGACTTGCCTGCCTGCGGCTTGCGGCATGGCTTAAGCAATGGCCTAGTGCGGCTCATCTTCATCGACTCAAGCTCAAGTCCCTCACGAGGGGCCAAGCCTCGCGGGGCGGACGACAGGAAGCATCCTCAGGGCTAGCCTTGTCAGGTTGGCTCGCGAGGTGGCAGAGAGATCAAGGCAGGGGTACCTCGTGAGGTGCCCATGATGCAAGCCATGACGATCGAGGCCAGGCGGGCACCGGCCTGCATAGTGTCCTTGTTTCCCCTTTGGTGCAAAGGGAGCAAGCACAGGCCAAGGCATCAGGCAAAGGCTACCATTTCGGTGTAACAAGACCAAGACCAGCGGAACAGCCGGAAGGAGGTCACCGTGGAGCCCAGGACGGCGTCATCGTCAGAGCCTTTGACAGGCGAGGACCGACTTTAGTCAGGATAAGTGTACTAGATGTTCCCCTTCAAAATGGCCAATTGTTGGCGCCCTTCCCACTCAATATTTGGGAAGAGGGCCAGGGCCTCTTACTCTATATATAGGGCTAGCCACCATAGTATAGAGGCATCTGGAATCGACCCCTCCAAAGGGACAACACCACCGCAAGAACATTCCTCGCTAGGCTGTTCTTCCCTTGTACTATTCATCATCAACCCCAGAGGCAATCCACCACACCACAAACTAGAGTAGGGTATTACACCACAACGGTGGCCCAAACTATTATAAACCTTGCGTCCCCTGTGTTGTTCATTGTGTAGCCTAGATCCTTTTCGAGGCGATGAGACGTGAGTTGGTGGAGGAGAGATCTTCGCGCGCACCCCAGAGTTCGAACCTCAATGGTCTGCTGGAACCCGCAATCCGACACTGCTGCCAAGTCACGCTTCTCATCTAACAGGTCAAGTGCCTCCTGATGTTCTTGTTCATTATCAGCTTCAACGTAAGCCGACACGCGGGGCGAGTCATGACGGATGTCACTAGGAAGAACCGCCTCTGCTCCATAAACCATGAAGAAAGGGGTGTAACCCGTAGATTTGTTGGGGTAGTATTGATACTCCATAACACCGATGGTAGCTCTTCCACCCAACAACCCGGTGTCCGTTGCAAAGGAACCAAAAGCCGGGGCTTTATGCCTTTTAAAATCTCCTGATTGGCTCTTTCGGCTTGACCATTGGACTGTGGGTGAGCTACTGATGAAATGTCAAGCCGGATATGCTCACGTTGACAAAACTCCTCCATGGTACCCTTGGACAAGTTAGTGCCATTATCAGTTATTATACTGTGGGGAAAGCTAAAACAGAAAATCAACTTTTTCATGAATTGAACTGTTGTTGCTGTGTCACACTTACTCACTGGATCCGCTTCAAACCACTTTGTGAATTTGTCAACCGCCACCAAGAGGTGGGTCTTTTTATCCTTGGATCTTTTAAAAGGCCCAACCATGTCAAGCCCCCACACCGCAAACAGCCAAGTAATTGGAATCATCCTCAATTCATGAGCCGGTATGTGAGCTCGTCGTGAGAATTTCTGACAACCGTCACATTTACTAACCAGATCCTCTGCATCAGCGTGAGCTGTCAGCCAATAAAACACATGACGAAAAGCTTTGGCCACAAGGGACTTTGAACCAACATGATGGCCACAATATGCTTCATGAATCTCACGAAGAATCTCTTGACCTTCCTCAAGAGAGACACAATGCTGAAACGCCCGAGTGACACTGCGATGATGCAACTCGCCATTGGTAATTGTCATTGACTTAGACCGTTGGGTTATCTGCCTAGCCAAGGTTTCATCATCAGGCAACTCACCCCGGGTCATATAAGCCAAGTATGGCACTGTCCAATCTGGGATGACGTGAAGAGCCGCCACCAACTGTGCTTCCGGGTCAGGAACAACCAGGTATTCCTCTGTATGTAACTTAACAGAAGGATTATGCAGAATAACCAAGAAAGTGTTCGGTGGTACCGGCTTACGCTGAGATCCCAGCCGGCTTAAAGCATCAGCCGCCTCATTCTTTCTGAGATCAATGCGCTCCACTTGATAACCCTTGAAGTGTCCAGCAACAGCATCAACTTCACGGTGATAAGCCGCCATGAGGGGATCCTTGGAATCCCATTTGCCTGAACTTGTTGAGCTACCAAATCTGAGTCGCCAAAGCACCTTACCCGGCTTAAGCTCATCTCCTTGGCTATTCGAAGACCGTGTAGTAAGGCCTCATACTCAGTTGCATTGTTAGTACAAGGAAACATTAACCTTAGCACATAACAAAATTTGTCACCTCGAGGGGAAGCTAAAACAACTCCAGCCCCCGAGCCCTCCAATTGCTGGGACCCATCAAAGTGAATAGTCCAATATGTGTTGTTCGGCTTCTCTTCAGGCGTCTATAGCTCTGTCCAATCGTTAATGAAATCCACCAGTGCTTGAGACTTGATAGCAGTGCGTGGCACATACTTTAAACCATGAGGCCCAAGCTCAATGGCCCACTTGGCGACT
Organism: Triticum timopheevii; assembly: GCA_963921465.1. Classification (NCBI taxonomy): domain Eukaryota; kingdom Viridiplantae; phylum Streptophyta; class Magnoliopsida; order Poales; family Poaceae; genus Triticum; species Triticum timopheevii. Next base: position 508,919,142 of record OY997268.1, on the reverse strand, counting down.
CGTCATGTGGCTTCTCTGTTTTGAATTATATCTCCTAAAGGAGCAGAACTGACCACAATGATGGATGACCTAGAAAATATTGCTTAAGCTTCCGGCTGGCCATGACCACCCCATAAACAAGCTTCTGCCAATGTGGATATCTCTGTTTGGACTCAATAAGCACCTCACTGATGTAGTAAACCGGCCGTTAAACCGGATACTCTTTACCAGCCTCCTTGCGCTCCACCACAATGGCCACACTGACAGCACGCGTGTTTAGAAGCTACATATAACAATAAGGGCTCCTTATCAATGGGAGCAGCAAGGACCGACAGCTCAGCCAGCTGCCTCTTCAAATCTTAAAATGCATCGTTAGCGGCATCGCTCTAGACAAAGTCGTCGATTTTCTTCATCATCTGGTACAGTGATATGGCCTTCTCACCTAACCGGCTTATGGACCGGCTTAAAGCTGTGATACGACCTGCCAGACGCTGAACATCATTGATACACTTGGGTTTTGCCAGAGAGGTAATAGCCTTGATTTTCTCCCGGTTAGCCTCAATGCCTCTGTTAGAAATCAGGAATCCCAAAAGCTTGCCTGCCGGCACACCGAAGACACACTTGGCTGAGTTAAGCATCATATTGTAGACCCGGAGATTATCAAAGGTCTCCTTTAGGTCATCTATCAGTGTCTCCTTCTCTCTAGATTTCACCACAATATCATCCACATAAGCATGAACATTATGCCCAATCTGAGTATGAAGACAATTTTGCACGCAGCGCTGCGAAGTTGGCTGGGCACTCTTGAGCCCAAAAGGCATAGAAACATAGCAGAAGGCTCCAAAAGGAGTAATAAAAGTTGTCTTCTCCTGGTCCTTAACTGCCATATTGATCTGATGATATCGAGAATAAGCATCCAAAAAACTCAAACGCTCACAACCGCCGTAGCATCAATGATTTGATCAATACGAGGGAGAGCAAAGGGATCAGCCGTACAAGCTTTGTTCAAGTCCGTGTAATCCACACACATATGCCAAGTGCCATTCTTCTTGAGCACTAGCACCGGGTAAGCCAACCACTCAGGCTGAAATACTTCAATAATGAACCCAGCTGCCAAGAGCCGGGCCACCTCCTCACCAATGGCCTTACGCCTCTCCTCATTAAACCGTCGAAGAAACTGTTTGACTGGCTTAAATTTCAGATCAATATTGAGAGTGTGCTCATAGGTTCTCTCGGTACACCTGGCATGTCAGAAGGTTTCCATGCAAAGATGTCCCGGTTCTCACGGATGAACTCGATGAGCGTGCTTTCCTATTTAGGATCCAGATTAGCACTGATACTGAATTGCTTGGATGAGTCGCCAGGAAGGAAATCAACAAGCTTGGTGTCGTCGATCGATTTAAACTTCATCACCGGGTCATGCTCCATAGCGGGCTTTTCAAAGATGTCATATCAGTCGGATCAACATTATCTTTGTAAAACTTCAACTCTTTCGCTGCACAGACCGACTCAGCATAAGCCGCATCTCCTTCTTCACGTTCCAAGGCTACCTTCTGACTGCCATGAACCATGATGGTCCCTGTGTAACCCGGCATTTTGAGCTGCAGATAAATATAACACAGCCATGCCATGAACTTGGCATATCCGTCCAAACATAGCATGATACAGGTTCTTGATTTTGACCACTTCAAAAGTTAACTTCTCCGCCCTGGAATCGTGCTCATCTCCAAAGGCTACCTCCAGTTCAATCTTGCCAACTGGGTATGCCGACTTACCAGGAACCACACCATGGAAAACAGTATTGGACTGCTTAAGATTCTTATCAGTTAACCCCATGCGACGGAAGGTTTCATAATAAAGGATATTGATGCTGCTGCCTCCATCCATGAGTACCTTAGTAAACTTGTATCCCCCAATTTGAGGTGCCACCACCAAAGCCAAGTGACCCGGGTTATCAACCTGGGGAGAGTGATCCACCCGACTCCACATAATGGGTTGCTCAGACCATCGCAAGTACTGGGGAACTACCGGCTCAACGGCGTTCACTGCCCTCTTGTAAAGCTTCTGGTCCCGTTTGCACAAACTTGTGGTGAAAACATGATACTGCCCACTGTTCAACTGTTTTGGATGACTCTGATATCCAGACTGCTGTTGTTGCTAACCCCCTTGGCCAGATTGTTGATTGTAACTACCTTGGCTACCTTGATTAAAACTGCCCTGATTATTCGGGTGGCCCTGAAAACTGGAATTAGAGCCGCCACCTGAGCTGCCGCCCAGCCCATGATTGCCGTCAAACATGTTAGAATTCTTGAAAGCCTTCATAATCGTACAATCCTTCCACGGGTGAGTGGTCGGCTTCTCCCTAGTGCCATGCCTTGGCAGGACTCATTCAGCAACTGCTCAAGAGTTGGACCTGCTACGTCTTGAGCTTGCGTTGGTTTTCCTTGAAGAGGAAAGGGTGATGCAGCACGGTAGCATAAGTATTTCCCTCAATTTTTGAGAACCAAGGTATCAATCCAGTAGGAGGCTCCTCACAAGTCCCACGTGCCTACCCAAACAAACAAACAAAGAACTCGCAACCAACGCGATAAAGGGGTTATCAATCCCTTAACAGCCACTTGCGAAAGTGAGATCTGATAGAGATAATATGATAAGATAAATATATTTTTGGTGTTTTATGATATAGATTGGAAAAGTAAAGATGCAAATAAAAGTAGATTGAAAGCGTATATGATAAAAGATAGACCCAGCGGCCATAGGTTTCACTAGAGGCTTCTCTCAAGATAGCATAAGTGTTACGGTGGGTGAACAAATTACTGTCGAGCAATTGATAGAAAAGCGAATAATTATGAGATTGTCTAGGCATGACCATGTATATAGGCATCACGTCCGTGACAAGTAGACCGACTCCTGCCTACATCTACTACTATTACTCCATACATCGACCACTATCCAGCATGCATCTAGAGTATTAAGTTCATAAGAGCATAGTAACGCTTTAAGAAAGATGACATGATGTAGAGGGATAAACTCATGCAATATGATATAAACCCCATCTTTTTATCCTCGATGGCAACAATACAATACGTGACTTGCTGCCCCTGCTATCACTGGGAAAGGACACCGCAAGATTGAACCAAAGCTAAGCACTTCTCCCATGGCAAGAAAGATCAATCTAGTAGGCCAAACCAAACCAATAATTCGAAGAGACTTGCAAAGATAACTCAATCATACATAAAAGAATTCATAGGAGATTCAAATATTTCTCATAGATAAACTTGATCATAAACTCACAATTCATCGGAACTCTACAAACACACCACAAAAAGAGTTACATCGAATATATCTCCAAGAAGAGGTAGGAGAACATGGTATTGAGATTCAAAGAGAGAGAACAAGCCATCTAGCTAATAACTATGGAACCGAAGGTCTGTGGTAAACTACTCACAACTCATCGAAGAGGCCTTGGAGTTGATGTAGAGGCCCTTCGTGGTGGATTACCCCTCCGGCAGAGTGCCGGCGACGGCTCCAAGATGGGATCTCGCGGATACAGAAGGTTACGGTGGCGAAAATAGTTTTTCGGTGGCTCCCTTGATGGTTTCGGGGTACATGGGTATATATAGGAGGAATAAGTACGTCGATGGACGCCTGAGGGGCCCACGAGATAGGGGGCGCGCCCTGTAGGGGGGGCACCCTCCACCCTCCTGGCTTCCTCAATTGTTTCTTGACTTGCACTCCAAGTCCTCTGAATCATGTTTGTTCCAAAAATCACGCTCCCGAAGGTTTCATTCCGTTTAGACTCCGTTTGACATTCCTTTTCTTCGATATACTGAAATAGGAAAAAAATAGCAATACGGGCTAGGCCTCCGGTTAGTAGGTTAGTCCCAAAAATGATATAAAGGTGTAAAGTAAAGCCCATAAACATCCAAAACAGGTAATATAATAGCATGAAACAATAAAAAATTATAGATACATTGGAGACGTATCAGGACCTGACCCGCCAGACCGAGGGGGTGGCCTCCCCTTACGTTGTTGATAGTTTCCCTGCGCATTAGTGTTAGCCACAAACTCCGAGCTACCATCGGCCTTATGTTTGTTGTTGCCTCCTTGATTTGCCGAGTTATGCTAAGAGCCCTTAGCGCTGTCGTTCCTCTTTTCCTTCCCTGTCTTCTCATCGTCAGACTCGGGATCCTTGGTACTATCAGAATCGGCATACTTGACTAGAGCCACCATCAGCTGGCCCATGTCATTACAATCACGCTTGAGCCGCCCCAGCTTCTGTTTTAGAGGCTCAAACAACAATTTTTCTCCAACATTAAGACTGCAGAGCCGATTTCCATCTTATCAGATGAATGTATTATGGCCTTGACCCGGCGCACCCAATGGGTCGTGGACTCACCCTCCTCTTGCTTGCAATTAGTCAAGTCCACAATCGACGTGGGCTGCATGCATGTATCTTTGAAGTTCTGAACGAATCTCTCATTTAACTCTGCCCTTGAACCAATGGAATTAGGTGGCAGCCCCTTCAAACAAGTACAGACCATTCCATCCAGCATCATGGTGAAGTACTTGGCCATTGCGACATCACTGACTTCCAGTAGCTCCATGGCCATCTCATAGCTTTCGATCCATGCCCCAGGTTGTAAGTCGGCCGTGTAGTTAGGCACTTTTCGAGGTCCCTTGAAGTCCTTGGGCAAACGCTCGTTACGCAGAGCCGGTACCAAACAAGGTACGCCCCTGGTCGTAGCGGTCACGCTTGCCTCAATTGAAGTCATCGGATAAACTGGAAAGGGCTGATAAGCCACCTGCTGAGTTGCTAGCTGAGTCACCTGCTGAGCCGCCTGCTCAATTTGCTAACGCACTCTATCCTGATTACGCAAGTTAATAACTCCATTACGCACCGGGTCGTGCCCGCGCGGCTGATCATGGCGCCGAGCATTGCTTGAAACCGCCGGTGACTCCAAGTGCCTATTGTAACTCCGGCTCCAGCTCGGACGTGGAGTTGAATGAATCATGTCCCTACTGTTAGAATATGCCTCCTGCTGTGCTAAGGCCGTCTGAAGAAGCTCTCTGACCCTTCGTGTTTCAACCGCCATCGGAGAGTCGCCATCGACTGGGAGAGCCGCTAATCATGCTGCAACAGCAATCATGTTCTCCAGCGGATTAGAATAATGACCCGGCGGTGTTGGTACATGCTGAGGCGGAGCACTATTCGGACGCGGGGGTTCCGTCACACGTGGCTGAACCGGTGTTCCTGCCCGGGTGCCGCAGTCAGGTTTACCTCCGGCGGGTTACTGGGCCCTGCACCAGGCGTGCAGAAAAGGTTTCTAGGCTCATACACTGTAGGCAGACGGGACTGGTGCCTTCTCCTCATAACCTCATTAGACACGTTCTGATCCAATGTAAACTGGAAAGCTTGTGCTTGAATCTGCTGGGCCCGAGCATCCAGAGCTGCCCGTTCCACGGCCATCCTGGTGTCCTCTGCCGCCAGGTCTTCTTTAGCTTGTGTTATCTCCTCACGTAGTTGCGCTACCTCCGCGTCATGCTGGGCTTGATTCTCCGGGTTAACCATGGCTGTCAACGGAGCCATCAATTTATCCATCAGAGACATCAAAACCTGAGCCGGGGAACGCACAGGGCCTCCTGCCCTGGCCGCTGTCACCGCTGCTAACCCGGAAGTCATTGCTGCCGCAGTTGAAGAGTTTAGCCTAGGCTGGGTACCAGCCATGAAGATCCCGATTCTGCTCGGCGGCTCAAAGGGGTCTGTCCTCTACAGCATTCACTTATAGCTACGGCTTCACTCTTGAATCTTTTATTGATCTAAGTGAATGTGATCAGACCCTATCCTATTCTGTGCTTCTACCACAACTCTATCTATCCAAATCATATGCATTCTATTGAAACCCGTTGATTGTCTTCTCTGAATCCTTGTCAGCAGAGCACAATCTGACAAACATTTAATCTATTTTAATGTTGCATCCTTATTGCCTGAAAACCGGAGAAGCCGGAACGACCACCCGACAATCCAGGCGTGCGTGGGAACATGGAACAACTCTCAATGAGTTGCATGCATGCCACGTGTCTCTTAGATGTGAACCGCCAGGGGCACCTGCGTAATTGCGTTGCGCCTCCCTCCTCCTTCTTATAAATACTTACCCGCGTGGTCATTATCTGTTCTTCCACCTCGCCACCTCGCACAAACCCTAGCGCCTCCGCTAGCTCGCGTCGACGTCGGAGAAGAAGTGCTTAGGTGTCGCGACCTCTTCGACGTTGTCCCCACGCCGGCCGCGGACCTCGTCCTCTCCGCCGCTGCCGTAGGTGTCTTCCGCCGCCAAGTTAGGGCGCGGGAGATTGAACTGCTCGGCTTCTCTTCCAATCCGTCTAGCAGTACGTCTGGGGTAAATAAATCTTACCTTTTACTGCCTTTTTAGATCTGTCAAATCCGTCCACTTTATCCAAAAGTGGTTTCTAAACTTCCAAATCTGGATTTTTTCTCTTCTGCATCTCATACCATGCTAAGTATATTCACTTATGCTTCATAACTAGTTAGATTCCTCACTTGTACTTATTCATGGATTCATGCAAATCTGGAACCAACTCTCTCCAAATAAGTGAATGTCTTTGCACTATGAGGTCTATGTCTTCCAAACTGATTTATCTTCAAAATCTTCTAAGAATGCATATGACCTCTTCCCCTTCGATTGCATCTCTAATGTTGTCACATGTACATGTCTGTGGGAGAATCCCTTTGTTCTCATAGTCTGCATTCATTTGCAGAATTCCTACAGCATCACATTGAATCACCTGAAGCCAGTTCTTGTATGAAGCCAATCAGACGGAAGCCATTCACTATACTGAAGCCAATCAGCTTGAATATTATGGCTTTAGAAAAGTCTGCTCGGAAGGGCGGCAGGCAACACCGTGGCAACACTTCACTAGATTTGCCTCCAGATATCTATGAGCAGTACAAGTAGGATCCTGAGGAGAGTTACAACCAGCGCAAAAATCGGATACAGTGGATCCGAAGATATTGGGCTGAGAATGGTTCAAGTATAGGTTCGTCACGCCTGAGTATGCCGAAAAGAATGCTATCAAGAGATCGTGGGGTGACAGTCTGTACCGCGGCTTGGTACCAAAGACAAAGGCTGAAGATATTGAACGGGAGTTTTATCCCTGTATGGTCAGAGGACCACATCCTAAAAATGCCGACCTATCTTCTCTGCTATGGTGTCGTGAAGACAATCTCTTCAAGCGCAACTATCAGTTTGCAAAAGATTCAGCTGCCAAGAACCACAAGGAGTTCGGCCTCAACTTCAACCCTGGTCCCTCCTCTCCAAGATCTGATGGGACATGTGAAGCTAATGAAAACAGAATTGGCCCCTTTGGCAATTTTAATGGGCTTCAGTCTCACATTGCTGCTCAAAGAGCAACTGTGGATCAACCTGGTGGTGAAGCTGATTCTGAAGATGCTCCCCCACCTCGAAAGGAGAAAAAGAGGAAGAAGATAAAAGCTGCCAAGCCATATTCTTCACCAAAAGCTTCAACAAGGAAGACTCTGAAGACTGCACCACCTAAATCCAGTGTGTAGTCTGAAGACTTATCTCGCGTGTCAAAGAGGACCACGAAGCCACTGCCCAAGAAGGTCACTGGGCAACCCCTGAATCCGTTTGCTGTACTAAACAACAAAGATGAATCCATTGATCTATCTAGCGATGATGATCTTGGTGATGATGCTCTAGAGATGCTAATCAAGAGCAAGCAAGAGGCTGAAATCTTCAACGATCTACCCCTCTTTGATGTCGATATTATGAATAACTTCATCGATGAATGGTTTGACAATCAGGACATCAGTATTGATATCTTCAGCTCCCTCTGGACATCAGCGTCACCTTCCATGGAGCCATTGCTCGTGAATTGGCCTTGGCTCAAAAGATTGTTGAGCTGAAGAACAAGATTGACTATGAGAAGGCTCACTTCAATAAGAACATGGCCAAGCCCAGCGTGGCAGATGTTCAAATCTTCAAGCAGATGATGCATGAACTCAAAGAGGAATTTCACAAGAAGCGAAATGAAGCTAAAGGCTCACAAGAGCGCATGAAGTACCTTGCTGAGAAATGCGTTCAAGCTCACAATGAAGCTGAGAAGCGAAAAGCTCTTGGGCGTCATGGCATCGATCCCAGAATGGCTGCCAAGAAGAAGAAGTCTGCTGAGACCCAAACTGCACCAAGGCAGGAAGAACCTCGCATTGTCTTCCCTGCCAGTATGACAGGCCCGAAGCCTAAGGTCCCCTCAGCAGCTTCAGAAATGAAGAAAACAAGGGCAGCTGAAGCTGAAGCCAAGAAGCGCAAGCTCAAGGATGCGTCTAACGATGCTCCTTCTGAGAAGAAGCTGAAGACTAAGGGAACTAAGGCTTCAAAGAAAGAGCGTGTTGCAGCCTCTCAGCCACTCATTGTTGAACCCATCTTAGTTGCTCCCCCTGCTGCCACAAACCAAGAACGTCGAGTTGTGAGCCACCAGCCTGCTTCCACAGAGGCTCATGAAGAAGAACAGGTTCCAGCTGTTGACCCCAACGCAGCTGAAGACATCGGTCACGAAGACAATGTTATTGATGATGAAGTCCTTCCTCAACTAGAGCACCACCTGGTATCATATCCTTCTCCAACGAGTAGCGAATACATCAACATTGGTTGTCCATTGACGCCAATTGCTCAGGATGATTCATGGGCTGAGAGCCCGCAACAAGAAACCCCAGTTCATGATGAAACACCCCGCACTCCACCAGCGCAAGTCACCAATCCAGTGGTGAATGACGACAACTACATGGAGACCACACCATCACCAAAGTCGTCGCCCATTTTCCAACGGCTTCACAAAGGTCTCAGTCCGTCCTTCTCCATGTCAACCATCCCATAAGAAGATTCACAACAATCAAGTTTAGTGGCACGTCAAGTGTTCCCTAAAGAGAATCCTTCTGCGACGGTTCCTGTGTCTGAAGCCAAAGCTGCTGAAGACATTCAGCTGCATCAGCCGATGAAGAAGAAAGAAGAGAAGAGAGAGTTGCTACACCCCCTGCCCCAGATCAAGTCATTCTCGAGGAGAATGTGACTATACAAGACCCTCCGGTCGTTGACCAAATGGAGGTTGAGAACAATCACGCTTCCACAAACACTGTTGAAGACAATGACCCTATCTTGGCTGAAGATCGTGTGGAGCCTGAAGCCAATGTGACCCCTGAAACTTCTGTCACGCCGGTCCCCACTAACGAGGCAATTCCACCCCCAAGGCCTCACACTATCGAGACGGCTTACAATCGTGATATGGAGTTGGTCACTGTTCGCTGGCCCATTCTGGTTTCTCCCACTGGTCCAAGGCCCCAATATGATTATCATGTGCAACAACGACCACAAGTACAGAAGCCTAAGCCAAGACTGCCAAGACTTCCAAGTGCTGCAACAGCCCCAGGATCCTTCAGTGTCAATAGGTTCAGAGCCCAAAACACCTTATTTGACAGTGACAAGAATCCATACTCAAAGCCAAGGATCTCTTCAGATTGCTTCTGGAGCCATCAACGGCGTAGCTACTACTCTTGTGTTCTCTACAACCAAGAGAGAATCTTCCCTCACATGCGCCTTGATAGTGAAGCTATGGCTGGGATCCCCTGTCTTGAAGAAGATATGGATTGCTTTCGTGATGCTAGCCTTCTGGAATTTGTCACAGCCAAAGAGCACTAGAATGAATAGCTACTGCTGCAGTTCTATGCTACTCTTCACATTCGTGGCTATAACAGGGATCCGAAGACATGGATCCTTGAGTGGATGTCAGGCGATGTGCACCATGAAGCTAAAGCTCAAGACATCATCGAGCTTACCTCCCTGCCCACTCCAGGTGATTTGTACGAGCCTAGTTGTCAGCACCACATAGAAGGACTACAGAGCATTTTTCAGCGGCCTGAACCCAACATGAGTCAGATGCTCAGCATGATGAAGCCATTGCCTCAAGATGCATAATATCCCAAGGAATTCTTTGTCCAGGACCTCGAGTACCTACCCCGCACAGTCTATCATATACTGAGGCGTACTCTGTGGCCAATCAAGGGACACTCTTCTGAAGCCAAACTTGAAGGCGCCATGAAGACTTTGGTTTTCTATATTGTCAATGGCATGAAGTTCAACTCCTAGGATTTCTTCATCAGATAACTTGCTGCATCAGGGATAGATCTGTTTGGCTTAAAGTTTTATGCTCCATGGGTGATGCACCTAATCAAGCTTCATTCAACTATTAAATATCAGCCTTCAGCATGCAACCATCTTGTCTTCTTTCCTGAGGTTGATCTATCTGTTGACGCCATCTACCCCGAGCCTGCCAAGGAGCCTCTATGTCATCAACATATTGATCATCACAGCTTCTCATAGGTTGACGATGGAGTTCATGTTCCAAATGTTGTTGTTCCTGCATATCCTCTTGCTGGCAATGTGGGTCTGCCTCACCGTGCAAACACCGAAGCCGCTGCCAGTACAATTGCTCAAAGGCCTCGGAAGCGTTCTCGTGTACTCAATGACCGAGAGCTGCTTATTGCCTTACATCAGAAGCAGGACAAGCACCATGACTGGCTGAAACGTCAGATGCATAGTCTCTTGGTGGATGTCAATCGCATTTGCAATTTGGCCACCAAGGACTCTTTTGTTGCCCATGAAAATGCACGGCGGTCCTGGAAGAGCCTAACTCTGCTATTTTCTGAAGATGATCTTCAAGTAGATGGCTTCACCAAAATCTTCAAGTTTGACTCCAGGCCTCCACCTAATGCAAGATGGCGTCGTACTCCCTCACTTGAAGATTCTGAATATTCATCTTCGGCTACAACTGTTGTTGCGAATGTCGTCGATGAAGAAGACGACGCCACTTCCCCAACCGTGACTGCACTGCATATCGAATTTGCACCAGGCCCCTCTGCACCACCAAACTCCAACACCGACCCTGCTCCTTCTAGAAACGAGTAGACGCTCTATGTCTTCAAACCTTTTTGGTCATTACTGACAAAAGGGGGAGAAGCATATGAGTTGATAGTCTTCAAGCGGGTCCTTATGGGTGGTTGCATTATTTTTGCCAAGTTTTACAACTCTCGTCTTTTGATACATTTGGTTCTTTGAGTTGTAACACTTAAACTCAATGGTCGTCTCCTACTCTTTCTACTGTTATGTGTTGCGATGATAAATTCTGCATGAAGTCATTATGCAGACGTCCATTTTCCATTATGCATATCATTATCTTCATTGTCTTTCTATATGCATAATGTATTGTCTTCACACTTTGAAGATGGCCTCCACAAAGCAAAACCTTCCATGTGCATTTGCATTGAAAAGCAAATCGGTTATATGCACATCTTCAGGGGGAGCCTTGTCATATGTATGAAGACAATACTCTCAACACTAAATGTTCACATACGTTTATCCCCGTTGAAAACTTCAACCAGTTTGTCATCAATCACCAAAAAGGGGGAGATTGTAACTGCATCTAGTGCCACCCCTAGTTGGTTTTGGAGTATTGATGACAAACTTGGTTGAGGGACTAATGTGTTTGTGAGAATTGCAGGATAACACAGGTAATAGTCCCATATTGATTTGTTCTACCTACCAGAGATTACCCCTAAAAATGTGTGAAGACATTGAAGACAATGGTGGTTTGTGAAGACATTCACATTGAAGAGTATGACAAGAGAAGACATCGTGTCAAGACTATGGAGTGCGAATACATAGTTGTTTCATAGTTTACTTTTCTTCTTTGTTGAGTCATAGGAACCACCGTACTGTTAAGTGGGTCCAGGTGAACAAAGTTAGAGTGACTGATGTGATGCTCAACCAAATCCTATGTCTTCGAGCGAAGACAATGAGAGCAAATCTTATCCAGAGTTGGATGTGTCATCTTGGCTTGTAGCCCAAGCTAAGCTACCGCGTGTGTTTTAAATCTGACCGTTGGACATGTGTCAGTTCCTTAGTGACCCAGGATCATTTTGGACAAATCAGGTCGGGTTGCCTCTTGACTATAAATAGCCCACCCCCTACACCATAAGTTGGTGGCTGCTCAGATTTAGTACACGGCTTTTGTCGTTTGAGAGTAACCACCTCCGAAGCATTTGAGAGAGAATCCTTGCGAGGACAAAGCCCAAAACACCCAGAGCCAAAGAGTGTTAGGCATCACTGAAGTCTTTCTATCCGCATGATCTGAAGACTTATTACACTTGAGGACTGTGAATCCTCCAGCCGGTTAGGCATCACGTTCTGAGCATCCAAGAGTCATTGTGGATTGTCGATGAACAAAGTCTGTGAAGGTTTGGAAGTCTCCCTTGAAGACTTACCATAGTGATTGGGAGAGGACTAAGTGTTGTTAGCTCAAGGGGAATAAGGTGAAGACGTGGTCTTCTGAGTTGAATCTCAGCCTCCCTAACCAGACGTACAGATGACAACACTAGAACTGGTCCAACAAACCCATTGTCCTCTCAAAGCAACTGGTTATATCCTTCCTATCTCTCTTTACTTACCGTTTGTCTTCATCAAGTCTTTGCCCTCTTGCCTGATCTGATTGACTTCACTATGTGAAGACTGTATACTGTTTGGCTTCATACTATCTTCCATCTTGATCCATACTACCTAGCTGCTGATAGTCTTCGTCCTTTCACTATATTGCTTACTTGACTATGGCTTGTCTAGTGTACTCTATCTTCCGCTGCATGTCAATAGGTTCATTTCTATTGTTTGTCTTCATAACACTCGTGTTTTGAAGACTCTCATAGAAATCGCCTATTCACACACCCCCACCCTCTAGTCGAATACTAGCACTTTCACGCATCATTGCTACTATCACCTTTCAACTTAGTTTTCTCTAGGAACATATCAAAAACATAGGGGAGCTACAACGCGAGCTATTGATGTACAACATAATTTGTAAATACTATCAGGACTAAGTTCATGATAAATTAAAGTTTAATTAATCAAATTACTTAAGATCTCCCACTTAGATTGACATCCCTCAAGTCATCTAAATGATACGAGATCCAAATCAACTAAACCATGTCCGATCATCACATGAGATGAAGCAGTCATCAATGGTGAACATCTCTATATTGATCAGATCTACTATATGATTCACGTTCGACCTTTCGGTCTCCAGTGTTCCGAGGCCATGTCTGTACTTGCTAGGCTCGTCATGTTTAACCAGAGTATTCCGCGTGTGCAAAAATGTCTTGCACCCATTGTATGTGAACGTAGAGCCTATCACACCCGATCATCACGTGATGTCTTAGCACGAAGAACTGTCGCAACGGTGCACACTCAGGGAGAACACTTATACCTTGAAATTTTAGTTAAGGGATCATCTTATAATGCTACAGCCGTACTAAGCAAAATAAGATGCATAAAGATAAACATAACATGCAATCAAAATATGTGACATGATATGGCCATCATCATCCCGTGCTCTTGATCTCCATCTCCAAAGCATCGTCATGATCTCCATCGTCACCAGCTCGACACCTTGATCTCCATTGTTGCGTCGTGGTCGTCTCGCCAACTATTGCTTCTACAACTATCGCTACCTCTTAGTGATAAAGTAAAGCAATTACATGGCATTTTGTAGGATCGAAAGTATGTCTAGAGGGGGGGGGGGTGATTAGACTACTTGACCAAATAAAAGCTTATCCTTTTCCCAATTTTAATTCTTGACAGATTTTAACAAAGATAGACAAGTCAAGCAATCTTAACACAATTCAAGCAAGAATGCAAAGAGTATATGAGCATCGGAAAGTAAAGCATGCAACTTGCAAGAATGTAAAGGGAAGGGTTTGGAGAGTGCAAACGCAATAGGAGACATAGATGTTTTTGTCGTGGTTCCGATAGGTGGTGCTATCGTACATCCACGTTGATGGAGACTTCAACCCATGAAGGTTAATAGCTGCACGAGTCCATGGAGGGCTCCACCCAAGAAGGGTCCACGAAGAAGCAACCTTGTCTATCCCACCATGGCCGTCGCCCATGAAGGACTTGCCTCACTAGCAGTAGATCTTCACGAAGTAGGTGATCTCCTTGCCCGTACAAACTCCTTGGTTCAACTCCACAATCTTGTCAGAGGTTCTAGGAGACACCACCCTCCAAGAAGTAACAAATGGTGTGTTGATGATGAACTCCTTGCTCTTGTGCTTCAAATGATAGTCTCCCCAACACTCAACTCTCTCTCACAGGATTTGAATTTTGTGGAAAGAAGGTTTGAGTGGAAAGCAACTTGGGAAAGGCTAGAGATCAAGATTCACATGGTAGGATTGGAATATCTTGACCTCAACACAAGTGTAGGTGGTTCTCTCTCAGAAAATGTAAGTTGGAAGTGTAGGTTTGTTTTTATGGCTCTCTCTATGAATGAAGAGGAGGTGGATTGGTATATATAGCCTCCACAAAAATTCTAACCGTTAAACACAACTTACCAATCTCGATGGGACCGAATTGAGAAACTCGGTCAGACCGATTCAGTAAATCTAGTGACCGTTAGGATTTTCGGTGGGACTGACATGCAACTCGGTAGGACCGATATGGTTAGGGTTAGGGCATAACGTAATCTCGATGAGACCGATTACACAAACTCGGTGAGACCGATTTTGGTAATAAGCTAACCGGAGAGTTGGTCACGTAAACTCGGTAGGACCGATTCGCTCATCTCGGTTGGACCGAAACGTTACGAAAGGAAAACAGAGAGTTTACATTGCAATCTCAGTGGGACCGATCGCTCATCTCGGTGGGACCAAAATGTTACGAAGGGAAACAGAGAGATTACAATCCCATCTTGGTGAGACCGAGATCCCTATCGGTGAGACCGATTTTCCTAGGGTTTGTGGCAGTGGCTATGACATCTGAACTCGGTGGCGCCGGATAGAAAGAATCGGTGGGGCCCAGTTTGACTTTTGGTTTAGGTCATATGTGGATGTGAGAAAGTAGTTGAGGGCTTTTGAGCATATCACTAAGCACTTTGAAGCAAGAACCTCATTAAGCAACACCTCATCCCTCCTTGATAGTGTTGGCTTTTCCTATAGACTCAATGTGATCTTGGATAACTAAAATATAAAATGTAGAGTCTATAGCTTTGAGCTTGAGCCAATCCTTTTGTCCTTAGCATTTTGAGGGGTCCACTTTTCTCATCTATGCCATGCCAATCATTGAGCTTTCCTGAAATATTTATCTTGGAATAGTATTAGCTTAATGAGCTATATGTTGTTAGGAATTACCAAAACCACCTAGGGATAGTTGCACTTTCACATTTGCATTTCATACAATAAAGAGAAAACCATAAGGCTCCTGCCGGTTGCCGATAACTTTTACAAAACATGATCATCTCATACAATAACATATATCACATCATATCTTGACCATATCACATCACAACATGCCCTGCAAAAACAAGTTAGGCGCCCTCTACTTTGTTGTTGCAAGTTTTACGTGGCTGCTACGGGCTTCTAGCAAGAACCGTTCTTACCTATGGCACAAAAACCACAACGGTGATTTATCAAGTTTGTCGTTTTAACCTTCAACAAGGAACGGCCACAGTCAAACTCGATTTAACTAAAGCAGGAGAAACAGACACCTGCCAACCACCTTTATGCAAAACTAGTTGCATGTATGTCGGTGGAACTGGCCTCATGAACGTGGTCATGTAAGGTTGGTCCGGGCCGCTTCATCCAACAATACCGCCGAATCAAAATAAGACATTGGTGGTAAACAGTATGACGATCACCGACCACAACTCTTTGTGTTCTAATCGTGCATATCATCTACGCATAGACCTGGCTTGGATGCCACTCTTGGGGAACGTAGCATGCAATTTCAAAAAAAATCATACATTCACGCAAGATCTATCTAGGAGATGCATAGCAACAAGAGGGGGATAGTGTGTCTACGTACCCTCATAGACCGAAAGCGAAAGCATTTATCACGCGGTTGATGTAGTCGTACTCTTCGCGATCCGATCACGATCCAACCGATCTACTGCCGGACGGACGACACCTCCATGTTTAGCACACATGCGGCTCGATGACGTCTCCTCCTTCTTGATCCAGCAAGCGGGAGAGAAGTAGATGGGATCACAACCAACACGAACATGTGGTGGTGGAGCACCGACAGCGCTTTGCTAAGATTCACCGGGATGAGGCGGTGGAACTACGGAGTAACGGGAGAGATAGGGCCGCTGAGGGAGTCCTGGACTAGGGGGTGTCCGGACAGCTGGACTATCAATGTCCGCCGGACTCCAAGACTACGAAGATACAAGATTGAAGACTCCGTCCCATGTCCGGATGGGACTTTCCTTGGCATGGAAGGCAAGCTTGGCAATACGGATATGTAGATCTCCTACCATTGTAACCGACTCTGTGTAACCCTAGCCCTCTCCGGTGTCTATATAAACTGGAGGGCTTTAGTCCGTAGGACAACATACATTACAACAATCATACCATAGGCTAGCTTCTAGGGTTTAGCCTCCTTGATCTCGTGGTAGATCTACTCTTGTACTACCCATATCATCAATATTAATCAAGCAGGACGTAGGGTTTTACCTCCATCAAGAGGGCCCGAACCTGGGTAAAAACATCGTGTCCCTCGTCTCCTGTTACCATCCGCCTAGACGCACAGTTCGGGACCCCCTACCCGAGATCCGCCGGTTTTGACACCGACATTGGTGCTTTCATTGAGAGTTCCTCTGTGTCGTCACCGATAGGCTTGATGGCATCTTCAACCAACAACGCTGTCCAGGGTGAGACTTTTCTCCCCGGACAGATCTTCGTATTCGGCGGCTTCGCACTGCGGGCCAATTCACTTGGCCATCTGGAGCAGATCGAAAGCTACGCCCCTGGCCGTCAGGTCAGATTTGGAAGCTTAAACTTCACGGCCGATGTCCGCGGAGACTTGATCCTCGACGGACTCGAGCCACAGCCGAGCGCGCCGCACTGTGACGATGGGCATGATCTAGCTCTGCCGCCGAACAGTGCCTTGGTGGCCGCACACGGATCCGCTTTGGCCATTAGCCCGGAGCCGATCGCCCAGATCAAGGGTCGGTGGATAGGCGCCGCCCTGGGGGCTTCAACATCCACGGCGATGGAGCCGAACACTAATCTTGTCCCCCGCGAAACTCGTGACTCCGAGGCGCCGGACTCCGAACCTCCCGCGCCCCTGCCAATCGATCCGGATTGGGCGCCGGTTATGGAATTCACCGCCGCGGACATCTTCCAATGCTCGCCTTTCGGCGATATCTTGAATTCACTAAAGCATCTCTCGTTATCATGAGAGTCTTGGCCGGACTATGGCCAGGACGGTTGGGGAACGGACGAAGAAATTCAGAACCCACCCACCACCCACTTTGTAGCCACTGTCGACGATCTAACCGACATGCTAGACCTTGACTCCGAAGACATTGACGGAATAGACGACAATGCTGGAGACGAACAAGAAACAGAGCCTATAAGGCACGGGAGGACTACCTCGTCACATGACATATATATGGTAGACACCCCAAAGGAGAGCGATAACGAGGATCAACGGGCCGCGGCAGAAGATGACCACGCCAATAAACGACCAAAACGGCGGCGCAGGCGCCGTCCTAAGTCCCGCCTCGACAACAACGCTCCCAAAGAGCCCGCAATATGGCAGGGCTCACAAACAGACGACGAACACGCAGATAAGCAACCGTCCGACCATGACGAGTCAGATAATCAGTCCAGGCCAGGTGAAAACAACAGTCCGGACGACCTCACGCCGGACACACCGCTGGAGAGCAAGAACCTTCGGAAAAGACTCGTTAGTACTGCAAAAAGCCTGAAGAAGGAAAAACGGAGGCTCAAAACAGCGGAAGACACACTCAGAATGAGATGGAGCAAAGTGCTCAAAACCGCAGATAAGTACGGCAATGGCCACCAATCAAAGAGCTACCCGAAGCGCAAGCTGCTACCAGAATTTAACAAGGAGGCCATAGAGCCCCCACCGTCCAAAAATAAAGGGGCTGCCTGGCTGGATAGACGGCCAGATGATAGGCCAAATTCTGACAGCGGCGCCACACATAAACCAACCAACGAACTTGGAAGGATAGATGGCCCAGCCAGATCCATCTACGGGCCAAAGGAGAAGGCCCCAGGAAGCAAGGCAACACGTCAAGTGTCCGATGATAGCGGCACACACAAATACAGGGGCGCCGCACACCCACTATGTTTCACCGACGAGGTGCTGGACCATGAATTCCCAGCAGGATTTAAACCCATAAACATAGAGGCTTACGATGGAACAACAGACCCTGGAGTCTGGATAGAAGATTATATACTACATATACATATGGCCAGAGGAGATGATCTCCACGCCATAAAATACCTACCCCTCAAGCTCAAAGGGCCAGCCCGTCATTGGCTTAAATGCCTCCCAGAAAATACTGTTGGAAGTTGGGAAGAGCTCGAGGACGCGTTTAGAGCAAATTTTCAAGGGACTTATGTTCGTCCTCCAGATGCAGATGGTCTAAGTCATATAACTCAACAGCCCGGAGAGTCAGTGCGGAAATTCTGGAACAGGTTCCTTACAAAAAAGAACCAAATAGTCGACTGTCCGGACGCCGAAGCCTTAGCAGCTTTCAAGCACAATGTCCGAGACGAATGGCTCACCAGGCACCTCGGTCAAGAGAAACTGGGGACAATGTCCGCACTAACAAGCCTCATGACCCGCTTCTGTGCGGGCGAGGATAGCTGGTTAGCACGATGCAGCACCAGCGACCCAAGTACATCAGAGATAAGAGATGGAAACGGAAAATCACGGCACAGAAAAGAGCAGTGCCGGACTAAAGAGAAAAGCCCAAAGAGCGCGGCAGTCAACGCCGGATTCAAAAGCTCGCGGCCCAATAATAAAACACAGCCTCTTAAGGATGACAGTGACGAATTGTCCAACTTAAACAAAATTTTGGGTCGGATATGCCAAATCCACAGTACCCCCGGAAGGCCTGCAAATCACACCCACAGGGATTGTTGGGTTTTTAAACAGTCCGGCCGACTAAATGCCGAACACAAGGGGCTCGACGCGTCAAGCGAAGAAGATAAACCCCACCAGCAGAGCACCAGAAAACAAAAGACTTTCCCACAAGGGGTCAAAGCAGTAAACTCACTTCATGTGATAATACGGAAAAATAGTGCGGCACTTTCTAAAAAGAGCTTCGCGTGGTCCAACCCAGCAGACCGTAGAGATTGGATATCAAAACCAATCACTTTCGACAACCTGGACTATTCCAGAAGCGTTCAAAATGCGGGACGGACTCCCCTGATATTGAATCCCATAATAGACGGATTGCAATTTACTAACGTCCTAATGGACGGAGGCAGTGACTTAAACCTGCTATATTCAAACACAATCCGTAGGATGGGGATAGACCCTACCAAAATTCGACACAGCCGCACTTCCTTCAAAGGAGTGACGCCGGGCCATTACGCCAAGTGCACAGGCTCCATATTACTAGAAGTCGTGTTCGGATCGCCGAACAATTCTCGAAGCGAAAAATTAATTTTTCACATCGTCCCATTTGAAAGTGAATATCAAGCACTCTTGGGACGAAAGGCTTTTGTCCGCTTCAACGCCATACCGCATTACGCGTCTCTTACACTCAAGATGCCCGGACCGCGTGGCGTAATTTTAGTGCGAGGGTCACTTAAAGACCCCGGACTTGGATAGACGAATCCGGCATCAATGGGCTAGGGGCTCCCTAGCCGCATACCCCTTCACAGGGGGCTGCGCGCACAAATAACCGCGGGTTCATACAAACCCCGCTTTAATTATTTATATTTCTAATATTTTTCGCACGAACTGTTTTTAAAACTAAACGTTCCTCTCTTTTTACAGATGAACAACGTGCATACCCGTCCAGGATAACGGCGCAACGGAGACACAGGCGCAGACGTGCAGTAGGGACCCGTTGTGAGGATTCTTTTCAGATTAAGACCCTGCGTAAACCTTTTTTACTGTCTCTTGTTGTTATTCTCCCTTGGTTTGTTCCTATAGCCAAAGCGGAGCCTGACGCTTTGGCATCGGCCGCATCAGAAGACCATGCCCGTACCTGGACACTAGGGGCTTAGGGCATCGTTCTGCCCATTATTATAAAGACCGAACACTTTAGGGAGTGTTCGGCTTCTCGAGTTAGGCATTATATGCATCAGCTCCGAATCATGTCTTTGGTCAAATGTTGGGTTTGCCCGGCTCCTGTGTTTTGCTGCCTTATGTTTCGTATCATCGGCTAACGCGGCACCAGGAGAACTACTGCGATTGTGCCCTAGTTCGGCTGGGCGAGCACCTCAGTAGAGAAAGCCGAAAACTGACTGTCATGATACAGCGAGGGACTGGTCAGCCACTCGATCGACTATCGGAATGTTTAGAATTCCCCGCTTTGACGAAGGGCCGTTTCCCGGTCAGGCACACGCGCTCCGACTTCGGAGAAGGGCGATGCCACTAGGGGCTATATCGTAGCCCCACCCTCGAGCTCCACTGGCTAAGTGAAAGTGATAAAGCATTATAGTCCGGATAGCCTCGTTCGCTACGCTACCACCTCCTTATAACAGGACCGAGACATCGGATTAAGTGTGAAAACACGCTATTTTTGCGAACACCCCAGCACCTTGTGCGTGGGGGCTGAAGCCGAAGACTGCCATCTTTCAAGTTATACACAAGTATACGTAAACGGCCACACAGGAGAAGTTTTACTACTTGGACGCACAAGTATAAAAAGCAGTTATAACATAATCATCGATTTACAAGCTAATGCGTTCATTTGAACGTTACATTCTTCGAGCACTGCGACTCTATTACACGAGCGCCACGCATAACTTCCCCGAAATAGTGCTCGGCAGGGAGCCGGTCTTCATCCGAACCCTGGGCAGCAACAGTGGTGGCGTCCATCTCTAGACAATGCGCCTTCACACGGGCAAGAGCCATCCGCGCGCCCTCTATGCAGGCCGACCGCTTCATCTCCTTTATATGCGGCACCGCTCCAAGGAATTGTTGTAGTAAGCCAAAGTAGATCGTCGCCTTGGACCTCTCTGGCCAGACATGGGCCACGATGTCAGTAATGGCAAGTCCGGACAATCTATTTAGCTCGGCCCATTCGGCCAACTGGTCTAGCAATGGAAGTGGGCGATCCGGACTGCGGATTTGAGACCAATATAGCTCTTCCGTCTCGTGATCCTTCTGGCTCCAGAAGTGCTTAATGGCATCGGCCGCACTTGCAGCTAAGTCCATATACGGATCCTCCGGACTCCACAGCCGCTCAAATTGAGCATACTTTCCATCCATAAACCGGCGACGCAGCAGAAAAGGCTTGCCAGCCACGATCTCTCCGGCCTGGCGCAGTTCCTCCTTCATAGCCCGCATTGCAGAGCGGGCATCCTTGGCTTCGGCGGTGGCCTTATTCAGGTCTTCCCGCTCCGATAAGCACTCCTTTTCAAGAGCCTCATTGCGGTCGGCAGCATCCTTTACTTTCATGGACAATTCGGCCACCTCGGCCCTGCTTAGGCAGTGCGCAGCCTTTTCGGCTTTCAACTCCTCGGCCGCCCTCGAGGCAGCCGCTTCACTCCTTCGGGCTTGCTCCTTAGCTCGAGCAAGTTCGGCCCGAAGGCCCTCCACAGCAGCAGCACCGTCTGTACAAACAACATATAATTTATCAAAGGAGGGCTTCGACCCCCTTAATAAAGCGACTGCGGAGAACTCTTTTACCTTGCGACTCGTCAAGTCGCCTGTTGACAAGTGCGATGTCCGCATCTGCCAAGTCAAATTGCCGAATTAACTCGGCAAACTCACTAGTCCGGCTAGCCCCCGGACTATCCGCCACCTGCATAGGAACGACGGAATTCATTCCTTTAGATTTCGATCCTCGGTACGCTGTCATTTCCGACAACCTACTGAGTCTCAGGGGCTACTATCTATACAGGGCGCATTTTTTATATGCAAAACTGTTAAAAGACAAAGGGGTGCGTCATTCTCGCATACCTCAAATCCCGCCAGCAAACTCATGGCGGCATTACGCAATTCGCTCTCAGCGGACGAAATCCTTCCAATCACCATACGCATTAACGCACGGTGATCTTCTGAAATGGACGCCCTCTCAAGCAGATTCTTCAGTTCTCCCGGCCGGACACTAGTAGGTGTCGAACTCTCTGGCCCCTCTGGACTCGGGGATACCCTCCGTGATGACACTTCGGGTTCGCCTGCCTCATCTGGCGGCGCTGCGGACGGAGGCGTATCGCTCTCCATCATCTCCGGAAGAAGGTCCCCCGAAGATGAACTCATCTGAGAAGGCTGCAGATCCGAACTGCAATATAAATATTTCGGTAATCTATAGAAGCACAAATGATGGTATTTCCTTACTAATTAACTCCCTCTTTCATACTCACGGCTCGCTGGAGGGCCAATCCTTTGATGATGATTGTGCGTCCGGATTCTTTCCGGGCGCCGGATCCCCCGGGGAAGATCTCTTCCCACGCTTAGGGGCTTTGGCCTCCGGATCTTCGGAGGTGGTCCTCTTCTCCCCCTGAAGGGAGGGGTTCTTGGTTCCCCCCTCTTCAGTCGCCCCTTTGGGCGAAATATTAGCTCCTCTATTTTCCCCGTCGCCCCCTTCTGTGGGCGCAACCTCCAACATTCTGACCAACACGGGCTCCAGTGCGGTCTCTGGGAGGGGGGCCGGACACCTTATCAGCCTTGATCGCGCCACCCATTCCTGTAAAGAACAAAGGGTCAGGAGGCGAACTCTAGAAAGGCACATAAACAGAATGTCCGGACTCTGAGCTACTTACCTGAATATCTGGGCGATCGCGGCTTAGGCCTGCATCCTCGGCTAAATCCGGACACGCCACCTGCGGTCCGAAGAACAACTTGTACATCTCCACGGGTGTCGCACCCATGAAGTGTTGGAGAATCCGAGGTTCCTCCGGGTTGAACTCCCATAGACGGAGAGGACGGCGTTTGCAGGGCAGAAGATGCCTGAGTAGCATAACCTGCATCACCTTGATCAGGTCGATCTCCCTCGCTTGGAGATCTCGAATCCGGCCCTGCAGTGAAGGCACGTCTTCGGACGGCCCCCAATTGAGCCCTTGGTTGACCCACGACATCAGTTGGCGTGGAGCTCCCGGGCGGAATAAGGGCGGCGGCTTTTGCCTGCTGCCCCTTGGAGCGGTGATATAGAACCACTCCTGCTGCCACAGTCCAAGTTCCTCTTGGAAGGAACCCTCGGGCCACGGGGCATCGACCTTTTTGCTTATGGTCGCCCCGCCGCACTCCGCTTGACGCCCCCCGATCATCTTCGGCTCCACCTTGAAGGTCTTCAGCCATAGGCCGAAGTGGGGAATGACGCGGAGGAAGGCTTCGCAGACGATAATGAATGCGGAGATATGGAGGATGGACTCCGGAGCCAAGTCGTGAAAGTCCAGCCCATAGTAGAACAGGAGCCCCCTCACGGAGGGATCCGTCGGGAAGCCTAAACCCCGACGGAGGTGGGATACAAAAACGACGTATTCACCGGGCTCAGGGGCTGGCACAGCCTGCCCTTGGGCAGGCAACCTGTGCGAAACCTTGTAGGCCAGGTACTTGGCCTCACGCAACTTCAATATGTCCTCCTCCGTGACGGAGGAGGGCATCCACCGGCCCTGGAGGTCGGAGCCGGACATGATTGAGGATCCGAAGCGCTCGAATCTGAGGCTCTGGGTGTTGGAACTGGGAGCGGGGAAGAGATTCGATGCGAGATTGAAGAACAATGGCGAGCCTTGGTCCTCTTATAAAGGGGAAGAAATACCAAGGGCCGTCTCCGTGACCGTTTGGGATTCCCCTTCGATAGAGGAGGCGTGGCGACGGGAGCGGTTGGGTTACCCACGCACGTATTGATGAGAATCTCGGAATAAGGGGAACACGATCTCTGCTTCGACAAGACGTGCCAAGGAAACCGCTTCGCTAAACGTGCTGAGGTGGTATAGTAATTCAAACAAAGGCCTGGTGGCGGTGTGATGTCACGCCGCATAATATGTTAGCAAATTGAACTAAGTGTACATTTTATTCTCTCTACGGTGGAATGTGGAATTTATTTTGCAGAGCCGGACACTATCCTGGTGTTCATGATCTTCTCTAGATTATCCAAGGGAGGAACCCGCCTTGCAATGCCGAACATTGTGCACGCCGGACTTATCGTCATTGAAGACTGGTTCAGGGGCTACTGAGGGAGTCCTGGACTAGGGGGTGTCCGGACAGCCGGACTATCAATGTCTGCCGGACTCCAAGACTACGAAGATACAAGATTGAAGACTCCGTCCCGTGTCCGGATGGGACTTTCCTTGGCATGGAAGGCAAGCTTGGCAATACGGATATGTAGATCTCCTACCATTGTAACCGACTCTGTGTAAACCTAGCCCTCTCCGGTGTCTATATAAACCGGAGGGCTTTAGTCCGTAGGACAACATACATTACAACAATCATACCATAGGCTAGCTTCTAATAGCCTCCTTGATCTCGTGGTAGATCTACTCTTGTACTACCCATATCATCAATATTAATCAAGCAGGACGTAGGGTTTTACCTCCATCAAGAGGGCCCGAACCTGGGTAAAAACATCGTGTCCCTCGTCTCCTGTTACCATCCGCCTAGACGCACAGTTCGGGACCCCCTACCCGAGATCCGCCGGTTTTGACACCGACAGCCGCTAAGGGCTTGGTGTGTCCTCTTGGGGCGCCCCCTCCTCTATATATATAGGTGGAGGGGCGTGGAAAACAGCCCTCCAAGCCCTAAGGCGCAGCTAAGGGGGACAGGACTTGGACTCCAAGTGCGATCCTATTCCTACTAGGACTCCTTCCTTTTATGCCTTCCCTAGCCACTCATAAATATCCCAATACTACTCTAGCATCAACGAACGTTAAGCATGTGACCCTACGGGTTTGAGAACTATGTAGACATGACCGAGACACTTCTCCAGTCAATAATGAATAGCGTAACCTAGATGCTCATATTGGCTCCCACATATTCTACGAAGATCTTTATCAGTGGAACCGTTATTACAATATACGTTATTATCTTTGTCTATCAGTATGTTACTTGCCCGAGATTCGATCGTCGGTATCTTCACATCTAGTTCAATATCATTATAGGCAAGTCTCTTTACTCATTCCATAATGGATCATCCTGCAACTAACTCATTAGTCACTTTGCTTGCAAGGCTTCTTATGATGTGCATTACCGAGAGGGCCCAAAGATACCTCTCCGATACTCGGAGTGACAAATCCTAATATTGACCTATGCCAACCCAGCAAACACCTTCGGAGATACGTGTAGAGCATCTTTAAATCAGCCAGTTACGTTGTGACATTTGGTAGCACATAAGGCATTCCTCCGGTAGCCGGGAGTTGCATAATCTCATAGTTGAAGGAATATGTATTTGACATAAAGAAAGCAATAGCAATAAAACTTAACTATCAATATGCTATGCTAGCAGATGGGTCTTGTCCATCACATCATTCTCCTAATGATGTGATCCCGTTCATCAAATGACAACACATGTCTATGGTTAGGAAACTTAACCATCTTTGATTAACGAGCTAGTCTAGTAGAAGCTTACTAGGGACACGAGGTTTTGTCTATGTATCCACACATGTATCAAGTTTCTGGTTAATACAATTCTAGCATGAATAATAAACATTTATCATGAAATAAGGAAATATAAAATAGCAAATTTATTATTGCCTATAGGGCATATTTCCTTCACAACAACCCACCTACTCGGGTTTAAGCTTTTGTCACTCTTGCAACCCACCATAAGCGAATCATGAACGTATTGTAACACCCTACAGCGGGGATCCCTCATGTTTACGCGAGACAGAGGGCACCGTAGGAAAACACCATAAATAAAATATACAATCATACCAACCAATATTATGATTAACCCACAAGACAAAATGGATCTACTCAAACATCATAGGATAGCCAAATATCATTGGGAAATAATATATGGAGTTGAGCACCATGTTTAAGAAGAGATTACAGCGGAGAGAAGGGGTTTTACACTGCTGCATAGAGGGGTAGAGAGTTGGTGTTGACGGTAGCAAGATTGTTGATGTAGATCACCGTCACTATCCTTGCCCCGGTGGCACGCTGGCGCCGCCGGGAGAGAGGGGAGAGAGCCCCCTCCTTCTTCTTCTTCCTTGGCCTTCCACCTAGATGGGAGGAGATTCCCCCCTCTGGTACCTGGCCTCCATGGCGGCGCAGGGGCGGGATCCCCTCCGAGATTGGATCTCCCTCTCTGTTCTCTTCTGTTTCGCGTTCCCCAGATCTAGCCCTTCACCGTTTCTTAAATTCCCGGAGATCCGTAACTCCAATTGCGCTGAATTTTTACACAATTTTTTTCCAAAATTATCTTTCTTATACCAGAAGAAGGGCCCCAACCACCTTATTAGGAGGGCATAAGACACCTGGGTCCGCCTGGCACCCCCTGGCACGCCCTGGTGTATCTTGGGGGATGTGGGCCCCCGTTTGCATTGATTCCACCTCCCAAAAGTCACATATATCCCAAAATAATTCTCCGTAAATTTTTATCCCGTTTGGACTTCGTTTGATATGGATTTTCTGCAAAACAAAAAATATGCAACAAACAGGAACTGGCACTGGGCACTAGATCAATAGGTTAGTCCAAATAAATCTTATAAAATGTTGCCAAAAGTGTATAAAAGTTGTATAATATTGGTATGAAACAATCAAAATTATAGATACGACGGAGACGTATCAGCATCCCCAAGCTTAATTCCTGCTCGTCCTCGAGTAGGTAAATGATAAAAAAGATAATTTTTGATGTGGAATGCTATCTAGCATAAACTTGATCATATATCTAATCATGGCATGAATATTAAGACATAATTGATTCAAAGCAATAGTCTATAATTTGACATAAACACATTAATACTCAGGTATCCCAACAAACAATCATGTCTTTCAAAATATCAACGCTAAAGAAAGCTATCCCTAAAAAATCATATAGTCTTGTCATGCTTTGTCTTCTTAACACAAAGTATTTATCATGCACAACCCCGATGACAAGTCGAGCATTGGTTTGTATTTTTAGCGCGCTTCAGCTTTTTCAACTCCCACGCAATACATGAGCGCAAGCCATGGATATAGAACTATAGGTGGAATAGAGTATGATGATAGGGGTAAATATAGAGAAGACAAAAAAGTAAGAAAGTCTCACATTGACGCGGCTAACCAACGGGCTATGGAGATGCCCATCAATTGATATCAACATGAGGAGTAGGGATTGCCATGCAACGGATGCACAAAGAGCTATAAGTGTATGAAAGCTCAATATGAAAACTAAGTGGGTGTGCATCCAACTTGCTTGCTCATGAAGACCTCATGCATTTGAGGAAGCCCATCATCAGAAAATACAAGCCAAGTTCTATAATGAAAAATTCCCACTAGTATATGAAAGTGAATAAATAGGAGACTCTTTATATGAAAACCATGGTGCTACTTTGAAGCACAAGTGTGGTAAAAGATAGTAACAATGCCCCTTCTCTCTCTTTTTCTTTTTTCTTTCTTTTTTTCTCTTATTGTCCGGAGTCTTGATAGTGCAATCATGCCCTTAATATTATTTTGATGTTGATGACAATATACTCATAGGGGACTAACAAAGTTTGTCAAGTATATCTCAGGTTTTAATCCCCACAATTGTGTATGTGGATTATGATTTCGGAAATATTTAACTTCATCAAGAATGAAGAAACAAGACTAAATTCATGTTTATTCTTGAGTATAGGGATCTCGCACTATTAAGAGGGGAACATGGGGTCTTCTGAGAGTCTTACTCAATATCTAATTCAAGCTCATTATCTGGTCTTCATCTCTGTTGGACGACCGGTACTCACTGGACGTCTGGCTTCTCCTATATAGAGCCAAAACATCGGACGTCCGACATTCACCGGACATCCGGCAATCTTTCATTAGAACCAAAACATCGGACGTCCGGTGCATAACAGACGTCCGACAATCTTCCATCAGAACCAAAACATCGGATGTTCGGAACCCTTCGGTCATCCAATATATTCTATACAGTGACAAAACATTGGTCGTCTGGTATTCTTCGGTCGCCCGGTACCTTCTCCACCAAGCCTAAACATCGGATGTCCTGGATCCTCCGGTCGTCTGGTACCCACTATACCATGCCAAAACATCAAATGTCCGGTCCCTGTCGGACGTCCGGTGTCTGCCGAGCCTTCAGTCGTCCGTTGTGCATCGGACGTCCGATGCTGCTGTGCTGTTTTGGGCTCCAACGGCCACTTATTGAGGCATACTATAAATATCTCTCTCCTATCCTGTGAGAGGGTTGACCATTCACTTCAAACATCGTCAAGAACACATTTCACTCTCTCTCTCTCACTCTCCAACACCAAATCTTAGATCCCCAAGGGATTTGAGACCATTTGAGACAATTTGTCCACCCAGGTGATAGATCCACTCCTTCCCCCTATTTGCACAAAAGGAATTCGTGATTTGAGCAAGTCTTGAGAATTTCCCCATTGTTCTTGTTACTCATGGAGGTTGGAGACTCCTAGGCGGTAGGAGTCATTCAGAGAGGACTCATTCATTGTGATTACCCCCCCCCCCCCCCCCCCGAAAGTTTGTGAGGGTTTGGAGATCACCCCAAAGTCTACCACTAGTGGTTGAGAAACGCCTTCGTGGTGTTGTCTCAAAGGGAGAATAGGGTGAGCCTTCGTGGTGTTGGTGTGCCTTCGTGGTAACATCCACCTCTCTACCAGTGACGTAGCTTCACTCCAAGGAAGTGAACATCGGCATACATCCTCGTCTCTCGAAGTTGCAGTTATCCCTAACCATAACTTCCTAGTTGTGGCTACTTGTCTCTTAGGCCTTACTTATATCATATTGTGTTTGCTTACTCACATACTTGTGTTACTTGTTTACCTTGCTTAGCTCTTAGCATCATACTTGCAATTGTTAGGCTAACTTTCATATTCCGCTTTATTGCCTAAAATTGCTGAGTAATAATTAAAATTTGTAATTGTACCTATTCACCCCCCCTCTAGGTCCATATCGATCCTTCCAATTGGTATTAGAGCCTCGTGCTCCATTCTTGTGGCTTAACCGCCCTAGAGTGAGATGAACCCCGATGGGACTCCCCTTATTGCGGATCCGAAGGATAAGGGCGCGGCTTCCACGGAAGACAAGTCCTTCACTTATGAGTATCTAGAACGGGTGCTTGTTAAGCAAAAGGAGGAGCATGATGCTTCTCTGAGGCCTTGGTCCAAATGAGACTAGCCACATTGACCACGATGCTTGTGCTACTTTCTACTGGTGTGGCCTCGAGGCCAACTGTGCCTACTCCTTCACTTGGCCAACAACCTCCTAGTAATGAACACTCTAGTGTTCCTTGGCTTTATGCAAGACCTCAAGTAAAGAAACCAAAGTATAACCCTCAAGGCAAACCTCCTTTACTTGATGACACAACCGATTTTGCTTTGTGGAGAGTTGTTATGCAAGATAATCTTCGATATGGAAATGATGAGATGTTGGAGATCTTGGAGTATGGTTATCAAGCTGTAGACCCGAAGAATCTTACACCAGGAGAAGTATATGACAAGCATCTCAACGACACCGCAATCATGTGCATAAGGAGAGGTATGACTGACAAGCAAAGGAGACAATACATAAACATCACAAGTGCCAAGGAATTATGGGATAGCATTGTGAGGACCAAGACTGGTACCTACACTCTCCGGCTTGCTCAATATGAAATTTCCAAGGGTCAATTGCAAAAAAATTGTATGGAGAAAGGTGAATCCCCCACGTAGCTCCTTGAGCATCTCATGACTCTCACCGCCGACATTGAGTCTTGTGATTGTGACAAGACACAAGATGGATTCAACTTGACTAAGCGATTTCTCGTGGACAAGTTGCTTCATGCTCTTGCTCCATATCATCACCAAATGGTGTGGCACATAAGACAACACCATGGATTCAAGGAAATCACCCCTGATGACATCATATCCACATTCAAATTATTTGAATAATTGAAGGCAAATGCCACAAAACATCTTGCCATGCACGGTACCCCAACATCAAAGATCAATCTTGCATTAAAGGCCAAGCATATGTGTGAAGAAGAGCAAAGTGAAGAAGAAGAAGAAGAAGATGGTGATGGGATTGACTCCGATGAGAGCCCTTCATATGAAGACATTGCTCTCTTTGTCAAGAAGTTTAGCGCGGGAAAATTTAAAGGAAGATTCCAGAAGAAGAAAGTGAGAAAATGCTACAACTGTGAAGAAACCAACCACTTCTCAAACGATTGCCCTTATGAGAAGAGAGAAGATAAACCAAGGTTTCCCAAGACCTTTCCCAAGAAGAAGTTGCCAAATCCTTTGAACTCCAAGCTCAAGAAGAGAGATGGGAAAGCAATGGTTCCTCATGAAGAATCCGATCCGGATGATGTTAGTGGTGTTGCCGGAGTTGCTCAAGATTCTCAAAACACTTTGAGTCTAGTCAACAAGAGTGGTGATGTTGTCACCTACAACTATATGAAAGACTACAAGGGAAATGCTCACAAGTGCCTAATGGCAAAGGCCATGGTAGAAGATGGAGAGGACCAAAACTCTCCTGACAAGGTCAAGGTAACCCCACGATCAGACCCTCCTCTCTTCAATCCTTCTACTCCTAGTGATGAGTATCTTGATGTGGAGGATAGTTATGATGATGATGATGATATAGATGATCCTATGCTTGCTAAACTAAATAAGTTCATGTGCTCCCTCAAAGGAAAGAAGCTCACTATGTTTCATATGCTTATGAAAATGGTGAGTAAGCACACCATCACCATTAAGGAACTTGAAACCCTCGTCACCAAGGAAAAGGGAAAATATGAAATCCTTGAGCGGAAAGTCCATATGAGGAAGCACAAAATGATGAACTATGCATGAAAATTGGTGCTAACCTTGATGTTCATGCTAAAGAGCTTGCCTCCTTGAAAAAGGCTAAGGATTCTTGTGAGGAGTTGATGAATGATAAAATTAAGCTTGGGGAGTCTCATGCTTCTCTCTCTAAGGATTGTGAGCTTCTATCCGTGTCCCTCAAGACTAAGGAAGAAGATCTCACTCTTCTTACAAAGAGTTTTGAGACACTCAAGCTTACCTATCTTGAAACTCTAGCCAAGGCTTACTCTTCTCCTATTATCAATGTTGATGCTTGTACTACTAACTCTAGTGGTGATCTAGCATCTATTCTTGAGGAAAATCGCTTTCTCAAGGCTCAACTCGAGAAAGGACTCATGACATGTGCTCAAGGACAAAAGAATCTTAATGAGGTATTGAGCCAACACAATGAGGTGTTTGCCAAAGAGGGGCTCGGGTTTGACCCAAGTACAAGCAAGAAGAAACATCCTCTCAAAAGTGCACCACTCCTCTAAAATAAACGTTTGTACGAGAAGGACACAAGAAGAGAAGTAAGGTTTTGAGTGGGAAGGACACTAGGGGCATGTCCACTCTCAACAAGCCAAAAGAGTTCATGCCTCCATCCTATGTACTCCGTTAAATCAAGGATGGAGAAGTTTATGCAAAATTTGTTGGTCCTTGGAATGCATTCTGGTTCTATGCTATTTGGGTCCCTAAGACCCTTGTAACTAACTTGAGAGGTCCCATTGTAAAATGGGTGCCTGTAACCAAGTCATAATTGTGTGTAGGTTGCTTTCTCTGGTGGAGTAAAATGGGTGATCGATTGTGGATGCACAAATCATATGACCAGAGATAGCAAATTGCTCTACGATTTCATGGAAACTATTCAACCATTTATGAGCATTATGTTTGGTGGAGGATCAAAAGGACAGGTACTCGGTTTGGGCAAGGTGGCTATCACAAATGACATGTCTCTTGTAAATGTCATGCTTGTCCAATCCCTTAAATATCATTTGCTTTTAGTTTGCCAATTAGCTTCTGTTGGTTATGATACACTCTTTGGACTAAAGGATGTGAAAGTCTTTAAGAGAGATACTATCGAAGTGGCCTTTGTTGGAGAGTTGGCTGGCAACCTTTACATGGTTAATTTCTCGAAATAGAGCACATTCCATGCAACTTGTCTAATGGCCAAGGCCGACAAGGGGTGGCTATGGCATCGCCGGCTAGCCCATGTCGGCATGAGAAATCTTCAAGATCTCTTAAAGGGTAATCACATCTTTGGACTAACCAATGTATCTTTTTGAGAAAGATCGTGTGTGTAGTGCATGCATAGATGGGAAGTAACATCAATCAAAGCACCCACCCAAGAATATCGTGTCTACTTCAAGGCCTTTGGAGCTCCTTCATGTGGATCTTTTTGGGCCTCCTTCATGGGATAGTCTGGGTGGGAAAAAGTATGGACTTGTCATTGTTGATGATTACTCAAGATATACATGGGTGTTTTTCCTCAAGTACAAGGACGAGACGAAGATCACCTTCATTGATTTTTTCAAACAAGCACAACGCAAGTTTGACAAATAAATCTTGGCAATAAGAAGTGATAATGGCTTCGAGTTCAAGAACTACACCTTGGAAGGATTTCTTAGTGATGAAGGGATTGAGCATCAATATTCTGCACCATACAGGCCTCAACAAAATGGTGTTGCAGAAAGGAAGAACCGTACACTTGTGGAGATGGCAAGGTCCATGTTGGATGAATACAAGTCACCACATAGTTTTTGGGTCGAGGCTGTCAATACCGCATGCCATGCATCAAACCGGCTCTTTCTCCACAAAATATTGGAAAAGACTCCTTATGAGATCCTAACCGAGAACAAGCCGAATGTCAAGTATTTTCGTGTATTTGGGTACAAATGTTTCATCCTCAACATAAGAAAACGGTTAGGAAAATTGCCATCCAAAACAACTGAGGGCATATTTGTTGGTTACGGATCAAACTCTCATGCCTATAGAGTATACAACAAATCCAATGGATGTGTTGTAGAAACTTGTGACGTCGTGTTTGATGAATTTAATGGCTCACATGAGGAGCAAGTTGATATAAGTGATGTAGGTGAAGAAGATTTGTCTCAAGATATTTTGTCCATGGGTGTTGGTGTTCTTATTCCCATGGAACAAGAACATGATGATGATGAACAAGAATATGGAAGTTTCGCACATCATCAAACCACTTCAACACTAATACCATCACAAGCTCCTATTGTTCAACCAATGCCCATAGTTTAAGAACAAGAAGATGATCAAGTCCCTCATCATGATCATCTCCATGAGCAAGATCATCACCTAGTGCAAGAACAAGAAAGTGAAATCACTGATGATGAACCTCAACAAATGCAATATGAAGAAGAAGATCTTCCACCACACATTAATGATCCATATTTTGAGGATGTGGATGATGGACATGAAGTTAAACCTCGTGAAACCCTAACCTCCATCATGTCCCGTGTGGCCGGTCATGTTGAAGTTGATAAAATTCTCACCGGCATATCGGAAGGTAGAGTCACTCGTAAACAATTGACAAACTTTTGTGCTCACTTCTTGTTTGTGTCTAGTGTTGAGCCCCTCAAGGTACAAGAAGCATCGATGGACAATGATTGGCTCATTGCTATGCAAGAAGAGTTGAACAACTTTGAACGCAACCAAGTGTGGTCATTAGTCAAGAGGCCAACTACAGAACACAATGTCATTGGAACAAAATGGATTTTCAAGAACAAGCAAGATTACAATGGTGTAATCATCTGCAACAAGGCAAGGTTGGTGGCACAAGGGTACTCACAAGTTGAAGGTTAGGACTTTGATGAGACCTTTGCTCCCGTTGCCCGTCTTGAATCTATTCGCATCTTACTTGCTTATGCTGCTTTCAATGGTTTTGCATTACATCAAATGGATGTGAAGAGTGATTTCCTTAACGGTCGTCTACAAGAAGAAGTATATGTATCACAACCACCTGGGTTCGTTGATCCCGATCACAAAGACTATGTGTATAAACTTCATAAGGCTTTGTATGGCCTCAAACAAGCACCTCGTGCTTGGTATGATCATCTTAAGAAGTTTTTACTCGATGATGGTTTTGTGAGAGGGGTGATCGATCCCACTCTTTTTACTAAGAGGGATAAGGGTGATTTGATCTTATGCCAAATCTATGTAGATGATATCATTTTTGGTTCTCCTAACATTCATTTGTGCAAGAAGTTTGCGGCTTCCATGACCAATAACTTTGAGATGTCACTCAATGCGGACTTGAAGTTCTTTCTCAGATTCCAAATTCAACAATTTCAAGAAGGAATATTCTTTTCTCAAGCAAAGTACCTCAAGGATATTCTAGAGAAGTTTGGATGTATGATGCTAGTCCATGTAAGACTCCCATACCAACCAAAATTGTACTCATTGAAGACCCATCTACTTACTGCTCTATGATTGGTTCATTGCTTTATCTTTGTGCATCTAGACCAGACATCATGTTCAGTGTATGCATGCATGCTAGATTCCAAGATTCCCCTAGGGTAAGTCATCATAAGGCAATTAAGTGTATTCTTAGATACCTTGTTCACACCCCAAAGTTGGGTCTATGGTACCCCAAGGATGCTAAGTTTGATCTCATTGGGTACATGGATGCGGATTGGGTTGGAGACAAAGTGGATCGTAAGTCCACCTCTGGTGCATGTCAATTTCTTGGACGCTCCTTGGTAAGTTGGTCCTCAAAGAAACAAAATTGTGTTGCCCTCTCCACTGCCGAAGCCAAATACATTGCAACCGCCAGTTGTGCAACTCAATTACTATGGATGAGTCAAACTTTGAAAGATTACGGTATCACCTATAGACATGTGCCTCTTCTATGTGATAATGAAAGTGCCATCGATATTGCTGAGAATCCCAAAGATCATACCCGCACCAAGCACATTGATATTAGGTATCATTTCTTGAGAGATCATGTGGAAAAGGGTGACATTGATATTGCACATGTTGGCACAGATATGCAACTTGCAGACATTTTCACCAAACCATTGGATGAAGCAAGGTTTTGTCAACTCAGGCGTGAACTTGGTATCTTGGATCTTGACAACATTATGTGAAATCTAGTACCCATCCATGCATTCACTTCATGTCTTGTGTAGATGTAGGCATATGTTTAGGGGGGAGACACTCAACTCATGTGTACTCTCACCCTATATAATGCATAAATAAAACAAACACTCTCAAAGTTACCATGTTCTTCGAACTATGGTACTTTAAATGATGGAGTAGTGCTATTGAGCCCAAGGACACTATCTTCACGGCATCACGACACTTATACTCGCACATGGTGGCCTATTGGCCATTGACTCCCCTCAGAAGAGAGGATGTCCAATCATGTTTGGGGTTCTTATCATGTGTGTCTAGTTGCTTACCATGTGGTATATTACATGTCTGATTGCCCATAGTATTTTGTCTTATACCCATTCTTGTATTTTGGTTCCTCTAGATATTTCGTGTGCTATATGCCAAAACTTTTGCCACTAGTCGTCCGACGCTTCTCGGACGTCCGATGACTCACAACTTCTGGCCATCCGACTGATAACCCACAAGTATAGGGGATCGCAACAGTTTCCAAGGGTAGAGTATTCAACCCAAATTTATTGATTCAACACAAGGGGAGCCAAAGAATATTCTCAAGTATTAGCAGTTGAGTTTTCAATTCAACCACACATGGATAACTTAATATCTGCAGCAAAGTATTTAGTAGCAAAGTAGTATGGAAGTAACGGTAACAGTGGCAGCGGTAAAGTAACTAAGCAAAGATCAATATGTGGAAAGCTCGTAGGCATTAGATCAGTGATGGATAATTATGTCGGATGTGGTTCCTCATGTAATAGTTATAACATAGGGTGACATAGAACTAGCTCCAGTTCATCAATGTAGTGCAGGCATGTATTCCGAATATAGTCATACGTGCTTATGGAAAAGAACTTGCATGCCATCTTTTGTCCTACCCTTCCGTGGCAGCGGGGTCCTATTGGAAACTAAGGGATATTAATGCCTCCTTTTAATAGAGTACCAGACCAAAGCATTAACACTTAGTGAATACATGAACTCCTCAAACTACGGTCATCACCGGTAAGTATCCCAATTATTGTCACTTCGGGGTAGTATCCCGATTATTGTCACTCCGGGGTTAATGGATCACAACACATAATAGGTGACTATAGACTTGCAAGATAGGATCAAGAACTCACATATATTCATGAAAACATAATAGGTTCAGATCTGGAATCATGGCACTCGAGCCCTAGTGACAAGCATTAAGCATAGAGAAATCATAGCAACATCAATCTCAGAACATAGTGGATACTAGGGATCAAACCCTAACAAAACTAACTCGATTACATGGTAAATCTCATCCAACCCATCACCGTCTAGCAAGCCTATGATGGAATTACTCATGCACGGCAGTGAGCATCATGAAATTGGTGATGGAGGATGCTTGATGATGACGACGGCGATGGATTCCCCTCTCCGGAGCCCTGAAAGGACTCCAGATCATCCCTCCCGAGAGAGTTTACGGCTTTGAGGTGGCTCCGTATCGTAAAATGCAATGAATCCTTTTCTCTGGGTTTTTTCTCCCCGAACATGAATATATGGAGTTGGAGTTGAGGTCAATGGAGCTCCAGGGGGGCCACGAGGCAGGGGGCGCGCCCTAGTGGGCACCCTCACCCTCGTGGACAGGGTGTGCGCTCCCTGGCCTTGATTCTTTCGCCAGTATTTTTTATTAATTCCAAAAATAACTTCTGTGGAGTTTCAGGTCATTCCGAGAACTTTTGTTTCTGCACAAAAATAACACCATCGCAGTTCTGCTGAAAATAGCGTCAGTCCAGGTTAGTTTCATTCAAATCATGCAGGTTAGAGTCCAAAACAAGGGCAAAAGTGTTTGGAAAAGTAGATACGATGGAGATGTATCAACTCCCCCAAGCTTAAACCTTTGCTTGTCCTCAAGCAATTCAGTTGATAAACTGAAAGTGATAAAGAAAAACTTCTACAAACTCTGTTTGCTCTTGTTGTTACAAATATGTAAAGCCAGCATTCAAGTTGTTAGCAAAGATTATGAACTAACCATATTCACAATAACACTTAGGTCCCATGTTTACTCATATCAATGGCATAATCAACTAGCGAGCAATAATAATAAAACTCGGATGACAACACTTTCTCAAAAAAATCATAATATGACATGACAAGATGGTATCTCGCTAGCCCTTTCTAAGACCACAAAACGTAAATGCAGAGCACCTTTAAAGATCAAGGACTGACTAAACATGGTAATTCATGGTAAAAGAGATCCAGTCATACCCAATATAAACTAATAGTAATGCATGCAAATGATAGAGGTGCTCTCCAACTGGTGCCTTTTAATAAGGTGATTATGACTTAACATAAAAGTAAATAGATAGGCCCTTTGCAGAGGGAAGCAGAGATTTTTAGAGATGCCAGAGCTTGATTTTGAAATAGAGATAAATAATATTTTGGGCGGTATACTTTCATTGTCAACATAACGACAAAGAGATCTCGATATCTTCCATGCTACACACATTATAGGCGATTTCCAAACAGAATGGTAAAGTTTATACTCCCCCTCCGCCAACAATCATCAATCCATGGATTGCCCGAAACAACGAGTGCCTCCAACTAAGAACAATCCTGGGGGAGTTTTGTTTGCAATTATCCCGATGACCAGCCATTTTCTCGTGAGTGAGGAGTGGAGTCCACTCCTCTTGAGAATAACCCGCCTAGCATGGAAGATACAGACAACCCTAGTTGATACATGAGGTGTTCGAGCATACAAAACAAAATTTCATTTGAAGGTTTGGAGTTTGGCACATACAAATTTACTTGGAACGGCATGTAGATACCGCATGTAGGAAGGTATGGTGGACTAATATGGAATAACTTTGGGGTTTAAGGATTTTTGGATGCACAAGCAGTATTCCTGCTTAGTACAAGTGAAGGCTAGAAAAAGACTGGGAAGCGACCAAATAGAGAGCGACAATAGTCATGAACATGCATTAAAATTAATAGACACTAAGTGCAAGCATGAGTAGGATATAATCCACCATGAACATAAATATCGTGGAGGCTATGTTGATTTTGTTTCAACTACATGCGTGAACATGTGCCAAGTCAAATCACTCGAATCGTTCAAAGGAGGATACCACCCTATCATACCACATCACAACCATTTTAAATGCATGTTGGCATGCAAGGTAAACCATTATAAACTCCTAGCTAATTAACCATGACATAAGCAACTATAATCTCTAATTGTCATTGTAAACATGTTTATTCATAATAGGCTGAATCAGGAATGATGAACTAATCATATTTACAAAAACAAGATAGGTCTACTTCATACCAGCTTCTCTCATCTCAATTAGTCCATCATATATCGCCATTATTGCCTTTGACTTGCACGACCGAATGGTGTAGATAATAATAATAGTGCACGTGCATTGGACTAAGCTAGAATCTGCGAGCATTCAGTTCAAAGGAGAAGACAAGGTAGCATGGGCTCTTGGTTAAATCAATCAATAATGCATAAAAGAGCCACTTTAACATTTTCATCATGGTCTTCTCCTTTCGACCCCCAAAGAAAAGAAATAGAAATAAAACTATTTATACAGGAAAGCTCCCAACAAGCAAAAGAAGAACGAGAAATCTTTTTGGGTTTTCTTTTAATTACTACTACTATAGGCATGGAAAGTAAACTAGCTAAAAGCTATAACTATTTTTTTAGTTTTTTCTTAAGGTTATTCAAGCACATAAGAAGAAGACATAGAAAATAAAATAAACTAGCATGGATCTTACAATGAAAAAGTATGAGCACCGACAACTGGAATGAGTGTGTGAACATGAATGTAATGTCAGTGAGGAATACATACTCCCCCAAGCTTAGGCTTTTGGCCTAAGTTGGTCTATGCCCATGGATCAAAGTTGTAACTGGGGAGTGTCATCTAATTGCCACTGGTTGGCGATCTCCTTCGGATCCACTGATAAAAGGATTGTCAATAAGGGTCAAGTGGTGGTTCCGGCTCAGGCTCTGGAGTTGGTGTCGGGCTCCGGTATGCATAAATGGCCTCCGAAAAAATGAGGTACGTGCCTGCAGATAAGCCAAACAAAGAGGGTGCAGGCAAGATAATAGTCTCACAGTGAGTTTTATTAAATCTCAAATTATACTTAAGCATCTTCTCATCATTTTTAATAATAAAATCATGTACTACCATACTCTTATAATCTAGTAAAGTAGGGGGCCGCAGTTTTTCCTCTTTCTCATAATGCCTAATAGGTATCCTAAGGTGTTTAGCAAGGCGTGAAGCATAGATACCTCCAAAGATGGGGCCCTTTGTACGGTTCAGACTTAATCATTTAGCAACAATAGCGCCTAAACTAACAGTGTTATCACAAAATAAAGCATGGCAAAAAATAACAATATCAGGAACACTAAGGTTTCCACAGTTCCCGTGACCAATTAAGCATCTACTAGCAAATACTGCAAAGTAACATAGAACAGGAAAGTGTATGCTAGTAATTCTTGCATCGGAAACATTCCTCATTTCCCCTACAGTAATCATATCAATAAATCCATCCACATATCTACGATGTGGTTCCTCTACGCTGCCCCCGAAGGTTATCTTGCATACCGCACAAAAATCACATAGTGGCATCTCCCTAACCTCATCATATAAATGAAACTCCACTGAAGGTGGTGATTTCTTAGAATGAAAGTAAAAAATTTGCACGAAAGTATTAGTGAGTAGGAGATACTGATCGAGCTGGTCGTGGAGGAAGTCGGTGAGGCTTGCATTCTTAGCCAAATGATAAAAGCCATCATGAATCCCGACTGCTTTCAAGAACTCATCACAAGGCCATTCACACGGCTGAACCTCCGCTCTGCGAGGGAGATTAAATTTGGGCTTTTTGTTCTCTTCACTCTGCTTATCCTTCGAGCTTCGGCTCGAGGAGCCCCTCAAAAATCTCTTCATCATTTTCTGAAAATTTCTGAAATTTTTAGTAACTCAAAATAAAAGTGAACCAAACTCAACAAATTGATAGCAACTACTCCCACAAGTGCCTAGAGACTATATCATGCATTAGAACTACTTGGGACCAAATAAATTTTACATGCAAGCTCAAGAACAGGTTCACCTAGGCAGTAAAAATTTGCAATGAATAAAGCACTAGAACAAAAATTTATTGGATCATTGGAGGAGTCACATACCAAAGAACAATCCCCCAAAACAGTTTTGTGAGTGGAGCTTTGAGCAAGGAGATCGAAAATGGCAGCAAGATGAGCTAGAACTCGTTCTTGAGCTGGTTGGTGATTTTTTTGGGGAGGAAGAAGGAGTGTGTAGGTGCAGGAGTGAGTAGAGGGGGGCCACCAGGGGCCCACGAGGCAAGGGGCGCCCCAGGGCGGTGGGCACACCTTGGACCCTCGTGGCCAGGTGCTGGCTCCCCCTGATGTGTTCTTAGTGCCAAATATTCTTAAATATTCTAGAAAAAATCATATTTCATTTTCGGGACATTTGGAGAACTTTTATTTCCGGGGTATTTTTTATTGCAAGGATAATTCACAAAACAGATAGAAAATACTATTTTTACTATATTAAATCTAAATAACAGAAAGTAAAAGGAGGGTACAGAGAGTTGTGCCTTCTAACTTCATCCATCTCATGCTCATCAAAAGGAATCCACTAACAAGGCTGGTCAAGTCTTCTTAACAAACTCATTCTGAATCGCATGAAACCGGAGAATTTTCGAATAGCACTAGGTTACCTCAACGAGGATATGTACATCCCCAATAATAAGAATATCATATTTCTTCTTGACAGTAGGAAGAGGAAATTCAAACCCTCCAATAATAACCGATGGAATTTTTCCAATAGAATTTATACTGTGAACTTGAGGTTGTTTCCTCGGAAAGTGTACCGTATGCTCATTACCATTAACATGAAAAGTGACATTGCCTTTGTTGCAATCAATAACAACCCCTGCAGTATTCAAAAAGGGTCTACCAAGGATAATCGACATACTATCATCCTCGGGAATATCAAGAATAACAAAGTCCGTTAAGATAGTAACGTTTGCAACCACAACAGGCACATCCTCACAAATACCGAGAGGTATAGCAGTTGATTTATCGGCCATTTGCCAAGATATTGCAGTAGGTGTCAACTTATTCAATTCAAGTCTACGATATAAAGAGAGAGGCATAACACTAACACCGGCTCCAAGATCACATAAAGCAGTTTTAACATAGTTTCTTTTAATGGAGCATGGTATAGTTGGTACTCCTGGATCTCCTAGTTTCTTTGGTATTCCACCCTTAAAAGTATAATTAGCAAGCATGGTGGAAATTTTAGCTTCTGGTATCTTTCTTTTATTAGTAGCAATATCTTTCATGTACTTAGCATAAGGATTCATTTTAAGCATATCTGTCAAATGCATACGCAAAAAGATAGATCTAATCATTTCAGCAAAGCGCTCAAAATCCTCATCATCCTTTTTCTTGGATGGTTCAGGAGGAAAAGGCATGGGTTTCTGAACCCATGGTTCTCTTTCTCTACCATGCTTCCTAGCAACAAAATCTCTCTTATCATAACATTGATTCTTTGATTGTGGTTATCAAGATCAACAGCAGGTTCAGTCTCTACTTCATTATTATTGCTAGGTTGAGCATCAACATTAACATTATCATTAACATTATCACTAGGTTCATGTTCATCACCATATTATGTTTCAGCATCAGAGATAGAAATATCATTATGTAGCGACCAGACCTCATACAGTCTAATCTCTGTGCTTCAGTGTCATCCCTGGATCAGTAATGTTGACATGAACAGTACTTGAAGGATTTATAACAGAGTAGCAATCACACACTCATTACATCGAATATCTCCAAAGGAGAACTTATTATAATAAATATGGCTTAAGGCCATCTAATAACGATAACAGCGGAAGGCTTGGAAGATAAGTGAGTCCATGAACTCCAAAGGAATCACTGAGTATAGGACCACGCTCCTAAGGCATCTTACTCGTCGTCTGAAAAGTCTGCAACATGAATGTTGCAGCCCGAAAACGGGTCAGCACATGGAATATGCTGGCAATGTAACACATAGAGAGTAATGAAGGAATAATGCTATACTACATGCATATATGGCTGGTGGAAAGC
Organism: Triticum timopheevii; assembly: GCA_963921465.1. Taxonomy (NCBI): domain Eukaryota; kingdom Viridiplantae; phylum Streptophyta; class Magnoliopsida; order Poales; family Poaceae; genus Triticum; species Triticum timopheevii. Next base: position 508,876,945 of record OY997268.1, on the reverse strand, counting down.
TCTATGGTTACAGTTTTGCATAAAGCCAATTTTTCCCTACTGCAAAGGAATAAGTTTTATTTAACTATTATGGTGGTTGTTAAACATTGAGAGTGTAGACACCCTCTCAATCCCAATTAAGCATCAACATTAACCCAACAAATTTAGTTAAAGTAACATGATGAGATTCACATGATAATCCAAGTATTAGATACTCAAAACGTCCATAACCGGGGACACCGCTAACCATGATTATTTTACACCCTCTGCAGCGGTTTGCGCACTTTTCCCCACAAGACTCAATCTCCTCCATAGATTTCTCGCACTGCATGGTGTTTTAGAAACGGATGACCGAGACATAGTCTTTCGGAAGCATTTGCACCTTACGAACGGGTAGACCGTACCAACCTACATCCCCTACATCTGCTAGTCTACCACTGTAAGAGTTCACACGACTTAATCAACTATGCTAGAGCCCATAGTAGCTGGTGGCTGCACACGGAAGTTTCTAGCATGAATAATATCATGATCCCTTTGAGCCTGGGTGGTGGTCCAAAAGAAGCAGGCAATCGCTAGAATACCCAGGTGCCTCAATCCACCCAGATGTGTATTAAAGTTGCCTCCTTAAATAAACCATTAATTAACAATCTCACATCTGTCATGGAAAATTCACTCACCCAATCCACGTCTACTAGCATAGCATAGCGATAAGCAAATGTAGAAGTAACTCCCTAGGGTTTGATAATAAAACAGGTAATAGGTACTACCTCATCTACTTCCCAAAACCCACATATTAATCAGATCCTAATCATGCAATTGTTTGAGGATTGATCTAATGAAATAAAACTGGGTAGTAAAGAGGTATGATCAAAGTGTTACTTGCCTTGCTGATGATCCGGGAAACCTAGAGATTCGAAGTAGCAAGCGGCACACTTCGGATACTCTATCGCAAACAAACAAGCAAACAAGCATACAATAAGTACTCATCAAATGCACAGGTAAAACTCAAACAAAATATTGAACCAGAAAATTCAACTCAAAAACTCCGGTTTGCAAAAAAACCAAATCAAATGAAGCAACGAAAGTCAAACAACGAAAGAAAAGAGCTTCGTTTACTAATCTGGACCTAAGTCAAATTTTACAGTAGAAAAAACTTATTTGAGTTGATTAGACGGAAAGAGGGTTTCGAGACGAAACTCTAGGCGCCTGAATCGCCTGATTCCGATAAACGAGCGAAAAGATAAACTAAAACGAAAATCGGATCAGAAATCACGATCTGGAATAATCGCGGAAAATCCGAGAAAAAGAAAAACTGACGAACAGTGTAACAATCGGACGTTCGCTAACTAAAACTAAACGGTGAACTCGTCCGTTAAAACGAACGAACGAGCGAACGCTCGCTAAATAAAATAAACCGGAAAATAAAATAAAACCGATCTAAAAGAAAATAAAGTAGGGTTTTCTAAAAAAACGAATCGGTTTTCTTCGGAAAACCGGCGACAAACGACGGCTACCTCGTCGGACTCTGGTGAGGTCCGGCGGCTCCGGCGGGGCTGGGGCTCCGGCGGCAGCAGGTGGCGTGGGTGGCGGCGATGGGCGTCGGCGGCGGCGGCTCCGGGCAGCGGCGGTCATGGCTCGGCTCGGGAGGCGGGGCGGGTCGAGGTAGCGGGGTGAGGAGGGCGGTATCGGCGTGGTATAAATAGGGGGCAGGGTCCTGGCTTGGGGGAGGGGGCGCCTCGGGAGGCGTGCTCCTCCCGGACTCGGGCGGCGGCGGCGATCGAGACTCCGGTCCCGATCCGGTGCGAGAGACGGCAGCGGTGCTGGGCCGGCTTGGCTGGGCCTTCGGCCCAGTCGGGCGCGCCGGATTTTTTTTAAAAATAAAATTCCGCCGAAACTAAGAAAATTTCTAGAAAATAAAATAAAATTCTAAAAATGCCAAAATAAATTTTTGCCGTCTAAATAAAATATTTAGAACAAGATGAACATTTTCTTGGCCCTAAAATGTAGTTTTGAAAAACGTGCATCTTTTCCTAAATTCAAATAAAATAGCCAAAAACTCCGAAATAAAACTTATTTGATTTTTTTATTAAATCCTCAGTATTTCTTTATTTTGGGAAAGTCATTTTGTTCCCTCTCTCATATTTTAATAATAGAAATAATTAAAGATAGAATAGAATAAATCAAATGATCCTATTTTCAAAATTTGAGAAAACTCAAATATGAAAATAACGAAATTCCCAACTCTCTCCAAGAGTCCTTGAGTTGCATAAAATTTCTAGGATCAAGCCAAAAGCAATAAAATATGATATGCAATGATGATCTAGTGTATAACATTCCAAATTGAAATTTTGGGATGTTACAAACCTACCCCCTTAAGATGAATCTCGCCCTCAAGATTCGGGTTGGCTAGAAAATAGGTGAGGGTGGTCCTTTAGCAGATCTTCCGCTCGCTCCCAGGTGGCTTCATCCACGGTATGGTGGCTCCACTGAACCTTGCAAAACATGATAACCTTGTTGCGGGTGACTCGGCTGGCATACTCGAGAATCTTGACTGGTTTCTCCTTGTAAGTTAAATCACTATCCAACTGAATCGCTTCCAGCGGCACTGTATCTCTCAGCAGTATATCAGCCATTTCTCCGTGGCACTTCTTCAACTGGGATACGTGGAACATGTCATGAACTCCTGATAGTCCTTCTGGCAATTCCAACTTGTAAGCAACTTCTCCCATACGCTCCAAAACTTTGCATGGTCCCACAAAACATGGCGCTAACTTTCCCTTAACTCCAAAGCGCTTAACTCCTCGAAGTGGGGACACACGAAGCTAAACTCTATCTCCGACTTTGTACGCTGTCTCCTTGCGTTTTGAATCTGCATAGCTCTTCTGCCTGGACTGAGCTACCTTGAGCCTATCACAAATCAAATTCACCTTCTGTTCAGACTCCTTAATCAAATCTGGTCCAAACAACTGGCGATCCCCAACTTCATCCCACAACAACAGGGTCCCGCACCTCCTTCCGTACAAGGCTTTGAAAGGGGCCATCTTCAAACTGGATTGATAACTGTTGTTGTAAGAAAACTCGGCATAAGGCAAATTCTCGTCCCAACTACATCCATAATCTAGCGCACAAGCTCTCAGCATATCCTCCAAAATCCGATTGACTCTCTCAGTCTCTCCATCTGTCTATGGATGAAAGGCTATACTGAACTCTAGCCTAGTACCCAAAGTTTCGTGCAACTGATTCCAGAACTTCGAGGTAAACTGGGTTCCTCTATCTGATACAATGCTCCTCGGAACTCCATGCAGACATACGATCCTGGTCATGTATATCTTGGCCAACTTAGCACTGGTGTAAGTGGTCTTTACTGGGATGAAATGTGCTACCTTCGTCAATCGATCGACTACAACCCAAATCAAGTCATAGCCTGAGTGAGTCCTGGGCAATCCCATGATAAAATCCATGCCTAGTTTATCCCACTTCCATTCGGGTATCGACAATGGCTGTAGCAATCCTGCTGGCTTCTGATGCTCTTCCTTCACTCTCTGACATACATCACAAACTGCTACGTAGTCCGCAATATCCTTCTTCATTCCGGTCCACTAGAAAGTGTCCTTCAAATCCAGGTACATCTTGGTATTTCCTAGGTGAATCGAATATGGCGAATCATGGGCCTCTTGCAGAATCAACTTCCTGATATCCGGGTCATTAGGCACATAAAAGCGGTCTTCAAACCATAAGGTATCGTGCTCATCCTCACGAAATCCTTTTGCCTTTCCTTTGCTCATCTTCTCCTTTATAGAGGCAATCTCTTTGTCTGTCTTCTCAGCTTCTCTGATCTTATCCATCAAAGTAGACTGAATCTCCAATGCTGCAACATAGCCTCTCGGAACTATCTCCAAACATAGCTCACGAAGATCCTCGGCTAACTCCTTTGGTAACTCTCCGGTCAAGAGTGTGTTGGCATGGCTCTTGCAGCTCAACGCATCGGCTACTACGTTAGCCTTTTCGGGGTGATAATGCAATCTCATATCATAATCTTTGATGATCTCCAACCATCTTCTTTACCAGAGATTCAACTCCTTCTGTGTGAAAATGTACTTCAAACTCTTGTGATCCGTGTACACCTCACAATGATTTCCGATAAGAAAATGTCTCCAGGTCTTCAATGCATGCACTACGGCCGCCAACTCCAAATCGTGGGTAGCATAATTCAACTCATGGGGCTTAAGCTGTCGTGAGGCATACGAAACAACTCTTCCCTCCTGCATAAGCACTGCTCCAAGTCCTCGACGAGAAGCGTCGCAATACACCTCATAATCCTTGCGCTGATCTGGCAGAATCAACACGGGTGATGTAACCAAACGTTTCTTCAGCTCCTGGAAACTAGCGTCACATTCATCAGTCCATCTGAACTTGGTATCTTTCTTTAACAACTCCGTCATGGGCTTCACAATCTTCAAGAAATTCTCAATGAACCTCCGGTAATATCCCGCAAGTCCAAGAAAACTCCGGATCTCTCCAACTGTTGTTGGTGCTTCCCAGTTTGTCACAGTGACAACTTTGGTGGGGTCTACTACTGTTCCTTCTCCGGATATAACATGTCCGAGGAAGCCAACTTCCTTCAACCAAAACTCACATTTGCTGAACTTGGCGTATAATTGATGTTCTTTGAGCTTCTCCAGTACCAAACGCAAATGCTCCTTATTCTCTTCTTCATTCTTTGAGTAGACCAAAATATCATCAATGAACGCCACGACGAACTTATCCAAAAATTCCATAAACACCTTCTTCATCATGTTCATGAAATATGCAGGTGCGTTAGTCAGACCAAATGACATAATGGTATACTCGTACAGCCCGTACCTGGTGGTAAAAGCCATCTTAGGTATATCCTTCTCTCGAATCTTCAACTGGTGGTATCCTGATCGCAGATCGATCTTGGAAAATACCTTAGCTCCTTGCAAACGGTCAAAAAAATCATTGATCATCGGCAACGGGTACTTGTTCTTAATGGTCACTTCATTCAATCCTCGATAATCAACAACCATCCTCAATGATCCATCCTTCTTCTCCACTAGAAGTACTGGCAATCCCCAAGGTGAAGAACTTGGGCGAATATAGCCTTTATCCAGTAACTCCTTAATCTGCTTCTTAATTTCCTCCAAATCTTTTGCGGGCATCCTGTACGATCTCTTAGATATTGGCCATGTGCCTGGCAAAAGCTCAATCAAAAACTCAATGTCTCTATCCGGTGGCATGCCTGGCAACTCCTCTGGAAATACGTCAGGAAAATCCTTCACCACTGGTACTTCCTCCTGTACAACTCCTGATAAGGAATTTACTTGAGTCCTCTTCGGCACATGCTGGGACACATACTTGATCCTTCTCCCTTCTGGGGTGGTGAGCAAAATCGACTTACTAGCGCATTCAATTTTCCCTCCATACTTTGATAACCAATCCATGCCTAATATCACATCCAGTCCTTGCGATTCCAATACTATTAGGTCCGAGGGAAACACGTAGTTACCAATCCTTAATGGCAACCAATCACACCATAAACTAGCCATATACTCTGCTCCAGGCGAGGTTACTAACATGGGTGACCTAAGAGCTTGGGTTGGCAGCTTATACTTATCCACAAATCCCCTTGATATGTATGAATGTGATGCACCAGTATCAAAAAGAACGAGTGCAGTAAATGACATAACCAAAAACTTACCTCTTACTGCATCTGGCTGGGCTTCAACCTCCTCCACGTTAACGTGGTTCACCTGTCCCCTATTGAAAGGGTTCGGCTTATTCCCAGAGCTTCCATTGCCATTTCCATTCTGGGCTTCAGGACATTCATTGGCATAATGTCCAGTCTTCTGGCACTTAAAACAAGTGACTTGGCTCAGATCTCTCTTAGCTGGGGTTGATGGGTTGGTACGGTTCTGGCCGTTGCTTCCTCCATTACCATTCCCATTCTTGGAGCCATTATGATTGTGCGAACTCCCTCCTCCATGGGTATGCTGAAAATGTCCTCCCGACTTCGGGTAAAATGAGGCTTCTTCTAAGCTCCGGAATTGTACTTCCCTTGTCCATACTTCCTCTTGCGGTTGTCAATATGATGCTGCTTCCCTTCAATCATGAGAGCACTATCTACCAACTCCTGGTAATTGTTGAAGCTTGCTACCATCAACTGCATGCTCAGCTCATCATTCAGTCCTTCCAGGAACTTCTCCTGCTTAGCTGCATCCGTAGCAACGTCATCTGGGGCATAATGTGCTAGCTTACTAAAGTCATCCACATACTGGCCAACTGTCCGTCCTCCTTGGTGCAAGTTGCGAAACTCACGCTTCTTCATGGACATAGCTCCTGCTGAAACATGGGCAGTACGGAAAGCCTGCTGAAATTGATCCCATGTGACAGTGTCAATAGGATAAGTGGCTGTGAAATTCTCCCACCATGATGATGCGGGTCCATCTAGCTGATGTGTGGCAAAACGCACCTTCTCCGCATCTGTGCATCCTGAAGTGGTCAACTCCCTTCCTGTCTTGCAGAGCCAATCATCTGCAACTATCGGCTCGGTGCTACTGGAAAACAACGGCGGATTCAGTCTAAGGAAACGGGTTAAGTGATCAACAGGTGATAGTGGTGGTGGGTTGTTGCTGTTGTTGTTCCCCTGATTCTGATTCTGGACTAGTAACTGCATTAATGCATTCTGCTGCTGGATCAACTGAGTGAGCTCCGGTGGGAAAGCAAATCCATTGTCACGTCTCGGAGGCATCTGAGGGTTTAGAAGAGATGAGAAAATAGAATAGAATGAGGTCTAGAGGGAAAACACTACCCATATGCACATGAGACAAAATCAAACAAATCACTTCATTCAATTCAAACAAGGGCATACAACGGTCTAGCTATCGTTACAAAAGTGCTCGGACTATACTATATAAATGGGGGAAATACTACTACTGTTGGGGTGGTCGACTAGATAAACTGCTCCGTTGAAGACTCCGTGATATCTGCTCCAGCTTCATCAACATAGTCATCACCGCTATCGTCTAGGTCCGAGTCGGTGTCGTCGATGATGATGTAGTTCTCTGGACAAGTGCAATCATCATCTTCTCCTCCAGTCGCGGGAAGTCCCATAAACACATTTAGCTTCTTCTTCAGATCTTCATTCTTCTCCAAGAGTGTCGCTATTTCTTCCTCATATCCATCACGTGTAGACTTGAGTTATTCCTCTAACTCTGTGATCTTGGTCATAGCCTTCTTTAGATCTATCATGCCTGCGCACATCTGATTCTCCTGGCGACGAATGTGCTGGTTTAACTCCTGGATGAAAGCTGCAATTGATCTATCCTTCCTGGTGCTGATCATCTCCCATTTCTCATCTCGGCGCCCACAAATCTGGTAGATAGTATCCTTGAGATCCTTGTGGTAAACTTCTCCAATGCGTCCCATAGTGATGTGGGCTGCCATGCTCTTTCCTAGACTCCAGGTTGGTGCATCAAAGGAAAACTCTATGGGCTCAGTGACGGGCATGAACGTCCTTCCTGGAACTTGAACTTGAATCATCCAACGCTCCTATTCTAGTAGAGTGGCTATGTAGGTCCCGGTGAAGCTTAGTACTCCGATGTTCAGGTACTTAGTAACTTCCTTCAAGTGGCGTCCAAAGGGTGTGTCTTCATCCGGTTGCGTGAACTTGTTCCTTGCATCCGCCATCCTAAAAGAGTAGAAAAGATGAGGAGTCAGAAATGAGAAGAGTGAGTAGTGATCTAGGGCTTTAGCTTAGTGGTCGTGTCCTATAGTTAGTGTGTGCTCTGATACCATCTTGTAGCGACCAGACCTCAAACAGTCTGATCTCTGTGCTTCAGTGTCATCCCTGGATCAGTAATGCTGACACACACAGTACTTGAAGGATTTATAACAGAGTAGCAATCACACACTCACTACATCGAATATCTCCAAAGGAGAACTTATTACAATAAATATGGCTTAAGGCCATCTAATAACAATAACAGCACAAGGCTTGGAAGATAAGTGAGTCCATCAACTCCAACGGCATCACTGAGTATAGGACCACGATCCTAAGGCATCTTACTCGTCGTCTGAAAAGTCTGCAACATGAATGTTGCAGCCCAAAAACGGGTCAGCACATGGAATATGCTGGCAATGTAACACATAGAGAGTAATGAAGGAATAATGCTATACCACATGCATATATGGCTGGTGGAAAGCTCTATGGTTACAGTTTTGCATAAAGCCAATTTTTCCCTACTGCAAAGGAATAAATTTTATTTAACTATCATGGTGGTTGTTAAACATTGAGAGTGTAGACACCCTCTCAATCCCAATTAAGCATCAACATTAACCCAACAAATTTAATTAAAGTAACATGATGAGATTCACATGATGATCCAAGTACTAGATACTCAAAACGTCCATAACTGGGGACACGGCTAACCATGATTATTTTACACCCTCTGCAGCGGTTTGCGCACTTTTCCCCACAAGACTCGATCTCCTCCATAGATTTCTCGCACTGCATGGTGTTTGAGAAACGGATGACCGAGACATAGTCTTTCGGAAGCGTTTGCACCTTACGAACGGGTAGACCGTACCAACCTACATCCCCAACATCTGCTAGTCTACCACTGTAAGAGTTCACACGACTTAATCAACTATGCTAGAGCCCATAGTAGCTTGCGGCTGCACACGGAAGTTTCTAGCATGAATAATCTCATGATCCCTTTGAGCCTGGGTGGCGGTCCAAAAGAAGCAGGCAATCGCTGGAATACACAGGTGCCTCAATCCACCCAGATGTGTATTAAAGTTGCCACCGTAAACAAACCAGTAATTAACAATCTCACATTTGTCATGGAAAATTCACTCACCCAATCCGCGTCTACTAGCATAGCATAGCGATAAGCAAACATAGAAGTAACTCCCAAGGGTTTGATAATAAAACAGGTAATAGGTACTACCTCATCTACTTCCCAAAACCCACATATTAATCAAATCCTAATCATGCAATTGTTTTAGGATTGATCTAATGCAATAAAACTGGGTTGTAAAGAGGTATGATCAAAGTGTTACTTGCCTTGCTGATGATCCAGGAAACCTAGAGATTCGAAGTAGCAAGCGGCGCACTCCGGATACTCTATCGCAAACAAACAAGCAAACAAGCATACAATAAGTACTCATCTAATGCACAGGTAAAACTCAAATAAAAGATCTAACTAGAAAATTCAACTTAAAAACTCCGATTTGCAAAAAGAACCAAATCAAACGAAGCAACGAAAGTCAAACAGCGAAAGAAAAGAGCTTCGTTTAGAAATCTGGACCTAAGTCAAATTTTACAGTAGCAAAAACTTATTTTAGTTGATTAGACGGAAAGAGGGTTTCGAGACGAAACTCTAAGCGCCTAAATCGCCTGATTCCGATAAACGGGCGAAAAGATAAACTAAAACGAAAATCGAATCAGAAATCGCGATCCGGAATGATCGCGGAAAATCCGAGAAAAAGAAAAACTGACGAATAGTTTAATGAACGGGCGTTCGCTAACTGAAACTAAATGGTGAACTCGTCCATTAAAACGAACGAACGAGCGAATGCTCGCTAAATAAAATAAACTGGAAAATACAATAAAACTGATCTAAAAGAAAATAAAGTAGGGTTTTCTAAAAAAATCGAATCGGTTTTCTTCAAAAAACCGGCGACGAACGGTGGCTACCTCGTCGGACTCCGGTGAGGTCCGGCGGCTCCGGCAAGGCTGGGGCTCCGGCGGCGGCCGCAGGTGGCGTGGGTGGCGGTGACGGGCGTCGGCGACGGCGGCGACGGGCGGCGGCTCCGGGCGGCGGCGGTGCTAAGGCGGCGGCGGCGGCTCATCTCGGGAGGCGGGGTGGCAGGGTGAGGAGGGCGGCGGCGGCGCGGTATAAATAGGGGGCAGCGTCCTGGCTTGGGGGAGGGGGCGCCTCAGGAGGCGTGCTCCTCCCGGACTCGGGCAGCGGCGGCGATCGGGACTCCGGTCCCGATCCGGTGCGAGAGATGGCGGCGGCGCTGGGCCAGCTCGGCTGGGCCTTCGGCCCAGTCGGGCGCGCGGGATTTTTATTTTTAAATAAAATTCTGCCTAAACTAAGAAAAATTCTAGAAAATAAAATAAAATTCTAAAAATGCCAAAATAAATTTTTCACCGTCTAAATAAAATATTTAGAACAAGATGAACATTTGCTTGGCCCTACAATGCAGTTTTGAAAAACATGCATTTTTTCCTAAATTCAAATAAAATAGCCAAAAACTCCGAAATAAAACTTATTTGATTTTTTATTAAATCCTCAGTATTTCTTTATTTTGGGAAAGTCATTTTATTCCCTCTCTCATATTTTAATAATAGAAATAATTGAAGATAGAATAAAATAAATCAAATGATCCTATTTTCAAAATTTGAGAACACTCAAATATGAAAATAACGAAATTCCCAACTCTCTCCGAGGGTCCTTGAGTTGCGTAAAATTTCTAGGATCAAGCCAAAAGCAATAAAATATGATATGCAATGATGATCGAGTGTATAACATTCCAAATTGAAAATTTGGGATGTTACACATTAGGATTCTCAGGTGTTTCTACAACAGGTTCACTAGAAGCATGCAAAGTCCTATCATTTTTCTTCTTCTTCTTAGAAGGACTAGGTGCATCAGCATTAATTCTCTGAGAATCTTGCTCAAATCTCTTAGGGTGGCCCTCAGGATACAAAGGTTCCTGAGTCATTCTACCACCTCTAGTCATAACTCTAACAACATTATCATTTTTCTTATCATTTAATTCATTGAGCAAATCATTTTGAGCCTTAAGCACTTGTTCTACTTGAGTGGTAACCATAGAAGCATGTTTACTAATGAGTTTAAGTTCACCCTTAACTCTAGACATATAATCACTCAAGTGTCCAATTATATAAGCATTACTTTTCAATTGTCTTCCAACAAAAGCATTGAAGTTTTCTTGTTTAGCCATAAAGTCATCAAACTCATCCAAGCATTGGCTAGCAAACTTAGTAGACAGAATTTCAATGTTATCATATCTATAGAGAGAATTTACCTTCACTACCTGTGTCGGGTTATCAAGACCATGTATTTCTTCAACAGGTGGTATATTAAGGCCATGTATTTCTTCAATAGGAGGTAAATTCTTAACATCTTCAGCTTTAATACGTTTTTCTCTCATAGATTTCTTTGCCTCTTGCATATCTTCGGGACTGAGAAATAGAACACCTCTTTTCTTCGGAGTTGGCTTAGGAGTTGGCTCAGGAAGTGTCCAATTGTTTTCATTTGTCAACATATTATTCAATAGCAATTCAACTTGATCAACTGTTCTTTCCCTGAAAACACAACCAGCACATCTATCCAGGTGGTCCTTGGAAGCATTGGTTAGTCCATTATAAAAGATATCAAGTATTTCATTTTTCTTGAGAGGATGATCAGGCAAAGCATTAAGTAATCGGAGAAGCCTCCCCCAAGCTTGTGGGAGACTCTCTTCTTCAATTTTCACAAAATTATATATTTCCCTTAAAGCAGCTTGTTTCTTATGAGCGGGGAAATATTTAGCAAAGAAGTAATAAATCATATCCTGGGGACTACACACACAACCAGGATCAAGAAAATTAAACCATGTTTTAGCATCACCGTTTAATGAGAACAGAAATATCTTAAGGATATAATAGTAACGAGTTTTTTCATCATTAGTGAATAGTGGTGGCTACATCATTCACTTTAGTAAGATGTGCCACAACAGTTTCAGATTCATAGCCATAAAAAGGATCAGATTCAACCAAAGTAATTATCTCAGGATCGACAGAGAAATCATAATCTTTATCATTAACACAGATAGGTGAAGTAGCAAAAGCAGGGTCATATTTCATTCTAGCATTCAGAGACTTTTCTTTAAGCTTAGCTAGTAACTTCTTAAGATCGGATCTATCATTGCAAGCAAGAAAATCTCTAGCAGTTTCTTCATCCATAACATAACCCTCAGGCACAACAGGCAATTCATATTTAGGGGGAGAATCTTCATCATCACTTTCATCAGTATTATTAGTTTCAATAATTTCATTCTCTCTAGCCCTAGCAAGTTGTTCATCAAGAAATTCACCTAATGCCACAGTAGTATCAAGAATAGAAGTAGTTTCATCATAAGTATCATGCATAGCAGAAGTGGCCACTACAAAAAAAATACACTTCCGTGATGATACGTGTTTGTCACAGTAGGTCGCGTTTTTTGTCATGCATGTACATCCATGACAAATTTATGACAGAATCAAGATAGTCATACATGTGCTGTCGTAGAAGTGTTCCATGACATTACCAAAATTATCATCACGGAAGTGTGCACTTCCATGATGATAAATCATGCGTCACAGAAGTGCTTTCGTCAAGGGTGACCGACACGTGGCATCCACCGTAACGGAACGCCGTTAAGCTATCGGGTCGGGTTTTGGATCCGATAACCCGTTAACAGCCCCGACCAATGGGGATTTTCCACGTGTAAAATCATCATTGGCTGGAGGAGACACGTGTCAGGTCCGTGCTGGCACAGGTGTCACTCATCCAATGGGCGAGACGCGCCTATGATATGTTGACACGTGGACCGGCCCATCAAGTTTAAATGGGCCGGCCCAACTAAAGGCCCACAAGATTTTGCGGACCATAATGGGCCGGCCCAGCTAAAGGCCCTTGAGATTTTGCGGACCATAATGGGCTAGCCCAGCTAACGGCCCACAAGATTTTGCGGGCCATAATGGGCCGGCCCAGGTAAAGGCCCACAAGATTTTTGTGTGCCATAATGGGCCGGCCCAGGTAAAGGCCCACAAGATTCTTGCGGATCATAATGGGCCGGCCCGGCTAAAGGCCCACGAGATTTCGCCGACATTAATGGGCCGGCCCAGCTGTAGGCCCACAAGAATTTGAGGACCCTAGTATGCCGGTCCATTAACTGGCTGCCATGTTTTGGGCCAAATGTCGGCCCATACTTGATCCGGTCCATTAGTGGCCTGCCGTGTTCTGGGCCTAACAGTGGTCCATATGAGATCCGGCCCAATAAAAGCCTACCACATTCTGGGCCAAAGTACGGACCTTTAAGAGGCTACGGGCTCAATTATGGCCCATATCAGATTCGGCCCGTCAACTGGACACTATGCTTTTGGGCCCACTTGCTAGTGGGCCCACTTAGTAATTCGGCCCGACATTAGTTTTGGCCTCTTAAGGACCCATTCAACATTTTGGCCCTATATTAATTTTGAAATGTTAAATGCCCGTCATATAGTTGGGCCTAACTATGGCCCGGTTTGCATCTGGCCTGCTCGCAGCCGATATCTGATTGGGCCAAACATGGACCGAGACAATTTTGGCCTGTTAAAAGCCCGTGATTTGATTCGCACAATCATGGGCCTGGGTTCATTTCGGGTTGCTGCTGGCCCGTTAGCTGTTCGGCACGTTTCAGGCCCAACCTACATCGTGATTGCATGACGGCCCGATTATGTACTGTAATTTTACGGTTTGGCCGGTTTACTGCGAAGACAGGATATATATACAGTAAAATAACTGCAGCATCGTGAATAAGAAAAAACCTAGACTATACAATAAAGAAATTACAGCATATTACATCCACTGGGCATCAAAGTTCGCCACTATGATAATAAAGCACAAGCAGACAGCAGATTACATACACTGGGCATCAAAGATTGCCATCAGTGCAAATAAACACGCCGACAAAATAATATACAAAACCGACAGCACTTCAATAGAAAGGTTAGCCCTGCTGGGGAGCTGCAGCGCAAGCAGCTGAGCAAGATGATGAGACTGCGCTTGTTCAACACTTAAATCTTCCTCACTCTTAAAGATAAACAAGCACACATATGACAGGTTTTGCACATAAAAGTATCAGTGCTGACAATTCATCACATTTCTTACTGACGAATAAAGTGACACAGTTTAAAATTGCATTAACACAATATGGTATTGTTCAGGTCAAGACATCGCAGGAAATGACATTGTGAAGGAGTTGCAGCTTCACGACACCACTGGATTACAGATCAAGAACTCATAAGTATCAATGGTTAGTGTGCTGTCAATTTATCCCATTTCAGATTGGCAAATAAAGAGACGGTTTAAATAATACTCCCTCTGTCCGGAATTACTTGTCATCAAAATGGATGTGTGTAGAACTAAAATACATCTAGATACATACATTTCAATGACAAGTATTTCCGGACGGAGGGAGTAGTAGAATGATATGGCATTGTTCATAGTTAAGACATTGCAGAATATGACATTGTGCTGTAGTGGGTAGGTTCACCACACCACTGGATTACGGATGAAGAACAGAAGCATACATGCAGTGCAAGAGAAGATCACTTGCTCTGTATAGTTTAATTTACATGGTATGAATAAGGAACTTGGTTGTACAACTGAAAACTTAAATTGAGAAAGGACAAACTTTTGTTTATGAACTACATAATAAACTTTAAACATGCAATTTGATGCAAACACCAAAAATAAATAGCTGTTGCAGTCATGCCTAACCAAATATATACAACAAAGTTTGAAGGTTTGAGATGGACAAACTTACATTATTGGTGAAGACAGGCTCTATAAAGGCCTTGTCCATGCTGATGGGGGGGGGGGTGGAAATTCAAGAAGTTTACCACAGAATCTTCTTCATAAGCATTGCCTTTATTCTACATTTTGTTAAGAGTAAATATAGATGCGATAATATATGAAAAAATGGAGAATATTTAAGATAAGATGAAGGATGCTACATAACCAAGTAGCTATAAATGTAAGTGCAATGATACAGGCAAAAGGTACAGCCAAGAGCAATGCACATCGAAACTTCTTCAGTACCAACCTTATGGTAAGAGTAAATATAGATCTGATGTGTAGAAAATGGAGGGCAAAGGAAAATAAGCTGCAGAGTGATGGTACATGAACAACTACCTGTCATTATAAGTACACTGATAAAGGACAGCATGTACTTACAAGAACAATGCAGAGCTAAAAAAACATTGGCATTGGATATATTCTACACTAATGTAACCATTCATACAGATCAGATAATTTGGAGCGAACAATTGATAAGCAAGCTATCATGCATACTGCTGTCACATAATGAACCAGGTATGTATGCAAGTACAGTGATACAGGACAACAGGTACTAACAAGAGCAAAGCAGTGGGCAGCATATTTGCGATATCCTATCGTTCTTTTCAAACCAGAATTCTTCTTCGAGCAGATTTCCTGCAAACAAGATCCGTAAGGCACATGCGGAAAAGTAGAAGTTCAAATTTTCATGTGATTTCATAGACAGTACCTCATCCTGGGAACCAGACCAGTGCATAACAAGGTTTTTCCATTCAATGTCTTCTAAATTTAGCATAGGAGACTTAACCGGAAATTCGTTTATAGATTTGCCACCAAAGTGTGATTTCCTCAGGTAACACCGATACTGCTACAATGCTTCCTTGAAAAGCACAAGCAAGCTTTGCTCGTCATGACTATCTAGATTGACCCTCGCCTAGTTACAACAATGTAATGTAAATCATTGATGTGTTCAATCAGCAGGAAACAGGAAAATAATAACCATGAATAATAGCACTTACACGTAAGTTGGACAGGAAGATGTGAAAATGGTGTTTCTCTTCACAATAATCTTCCCATGATGGGAATATATGCACGTAGTCCCTAACAACATTGAAAGCATTGTCTTTTAAACTGGGAATAAATGGAATGGGGTTCCAATCTGCAAGAATTGGTCGTCTCTGCAATTGGGATAGGTCTTCGGCCGGTGGACTTGCTGTACTTTTTGCTGGAGTGGGATTTTTCTGTGGTACAGCTGGTGCTATGGCAAATGAAATTGGTATACCTTTTGCTGGAGTGCAGGTCATGTGTGGTGGGGCTAGTGGTGTGGCCAGTGAAGTATGGGTACAGTCTGCTGGAGTTGGTCCTACGTTTTCTGTCACTGGTTGTAGAGCCAATATAAGTGGGGTGTTGTCTGATTTCTCCGGCGCCACCACGTTTTTCAAGGACTTTGCTGGTGCTCCTTCAGGTTCGGCAATCACCCTCTTCCTTTTTGATGTCTGATGCACACGAACAACATTTGAGTGGAAAAACATGGTATGATGACAGATGGAATATGTATTGATAATGGATGGGCATGGCATCTCGACATATATGATGAGTAAACTAAGCAGATGGCGGTGGAACAAAGTAGAAGAAATGCAAGACAACATATGCAAGATACCCGCAATCAATAAAACATTGCCAAATTAGAATAGGCACCTTGATGGGTGAATAGGACAGGCCATCTGCCTTTAACTCCTCGAGGTTAGAATAGTCAATTAGGATCATATTCTGAACAAGAGTCAACAGGTGGGGAGCGTATGAGTTTCATTGCATCCAGAATGGCACTCAATGCCTTGGTGCCAATTTTGTAACTCATTGCAGTGTTTAGCTTCAAGAGTGGACTGCTGCTAGTGCGACACAAAGCAGCTACACAGATCATAGTGTAGATATAACGGGAAAACCTTAAGCATCAGAGTAAAATCAGCAAAGTGGAACTTGCTGGAATATATGTGCTAGTATTGCCGATACGGCTAGAAAGGCTTCGGATACCAGCTCTCTTCAAGTGAAGGTGCGATACTGTTAATATCAGTATAACTCTCAAAGGCGACACAGCTCCACGCATTTCCTTGCTATTCTTATAGGATTCAAGTGGGCAGGCCACTACAAATCATATTCCTATGTTTACAAGATCCTACGAATCAAAGGGGCTCAAAGTGTCCATCACAACCGACCGTATAGACCTCTACACTGCAAATGTCCCTGCTCATCTTCAGTACAAGGAACATATTGTACTACTAGCATACTCCCTCCGTTCCAAAATACAAATCTTGGTAGATATTTCGACTATGGATCACATATAGATGTATCCAGATACATTTTAGAGTGTAGATTCACTCATTTTGCTCCATATGTAGTCCATGGTGGAATCTATACAAAGACTTGTATTTAGGAACGGAGAGAGTACATATTAAAGAAGAACGGAAGAGGAACATGGTAAAGAAGAGCAAGCAGATTTTGGATAATAAAATGTTGGTTGTGAAGTGCCCACACATGATGAACCAGAGCGCATTAAGAATGCAACTCCCAGCTGTCTCTCGACCATTTCAGGCGGTTGGATGAAGATCCTATGTCTCCTAACCCTTCTTCTTCCTCGTCTCTGATTCTTCCCATACACATCACCGCATGGGCCGCCGGCCGGACCACCGCCCCCCATAGCCTGTGTTCCTCCGCCACAACCACCCCCCACCCGCATCGAGTTTTCTTTGTTCATCGAGGCCCCACAACCACCCGAGCCCCTTGGATCGCACCGGCGAACTCCGGCGAGCTCTGAAAAATCGACTGACCCCATTTTGAAATTTAGTCTACTGTGATTTAACTAGTGTGGAATATAAAAGGGGAAAACCATAAGCATTGGGAGTATAGTGTTGAGCGTGCCATGGCGGATCTGAAGGTGCAAACCGGACAAAGGCAACTTCGCAACCAAGACAAGAAATCAGAGTAAATCAGTGGCGATCTATTTTCTTGCTGCGATAAATAGGTTGAGCAGATACGAAAGAGTACCGCCTCTGGTGCGGTGCCGTGTACGCATCTGTTGAGAATTTGACGATGATGCGGTAGCGATGGCTGTCAGCGGCGTGGAAGCAGATCTAGGAGGGTAGACAGTGGCGGCAGGGCGCGGTGGACGAGACGGTCGTAGGAGCGGCGCCGGCAAGGTGGACAACGGCGGGGATGAAGCGAGAGGATGGGATGCAAGGATCCCGGTACGAAGGCGTGGATGAGAGATGTCGATCTCTTGTAATGGACGACGGTGTTGGGGTATCAGCTCCGGCATGGTGGAGGAGGACGGCGGTGGATGGGGTGGCGGACGGCGGCGGGCGGAGGAGGGTGGGGTGGAGAGGGTGTTTTGGCACCCACGGAGTACGAATGGGGAAAAGGGAGGTAGAGACGAAGGGGGGAACCATGTATTCAGGGCGCGCTTGTCTCAAATACGAGGAAATTTACAAACTTAGCCCCCGTTTCAAATTTCTACTACATCACAGCAACATTAGTCAGTTGGGATAGGATGGTAATCTTGCATACACTAAATATTTGCCGACGAGAGTTTGTTTTTGGCGCCCATCGTGTATGAATATGAATCGGGGAGGGAGTCGGTTTCGGCCGAGGGCACACTATGTCTTGGCGCCCACCGTGTATGAATCCGGGTGAGAGGCAGTTACGTCACGTTTGGGTGAAATTACAAACCTACCCCTATCGAAACCTATAGAAATCCAGCAGATAAGCTTTGCGTGGCAGGGATAGGCAGTAGTGATTTCCATCTCGCAGATTTTTGTTTCAGGCGGTTACTGCAACTTTCCCCGCTTCGTTCAAATTTTGCACAATGCGCGTTTACCGTGCCAACTCAATATGAATCCCGTTTGTATTCTACTATTTTTTGTGCTTCGTTTGTATTCTACTTAAAGGCGACGTTAACAAATAAAACCTAAAACCCTATGTGCACGATTGCAGCATTCGCGGGTACCGGGTACGTGGTGGAGCACCTTTATAGGAGTTGATGGTCGGGACCACAGGTGAACGACTTGGAGCGCGGTGGCTCGCCAGTTGCCACGGATCGATTAGCCACGTTTAAAATATCATTTTTTAGCGGGGTTAAGAGTTCTGATTTTCAATGGCACGTTATAAGTAGTAAGTAGTTTTTAGAACGATTGGTATGGAGCAAAAATGGAATTCATAGTACTACGTACCTCCTTGGCGTATGGTTGTATGGGTTTATGTTACTAGATGTTGAACCTGGTAGTTCTAGGGCAAATACTATGGTTTAGATTTAGATGCTGGTTTTCAGTAATCAGAAGGGGAAACCCTTCTTTGATTAAAAAAAACTACTACCTCCATTCTGGTTTACTAGTCCCCATTGTACTTTGGGTCAAAGTTTGTCCATGAATTTTACTTGTAAAATGTGAATGGAAAATGAGATTTTGTTATACCCAAACAAAAAAGGACTGGAGGGAGTGATTGCTCTGACACGGACACGACCTCTCATAGCGCAGGCATTGAACCGGCGCGTTGGCCAAGAGGGCCGCACTCGCTGCAGGCCCGGCTGAGCACGCCTCCTCGCCGCGTGCAACCAGCTTAAGACTGCCCCACCTGCCTTCATTGAATCCGCGTGTGTGCCGGCAACATGTCCTTCCGCGAGCCGGCAGGCATTTTAGAACACAAAAAATGACTAAAATATAATTAATTTACGCATGGTCTTGACTTGTTGTGCTCGCACTGGTAGCAGGAACTAGTAGAGGTTTTTCTTTATTTATAACTCTCCTCACATTTTTTTGGCTTTGAAGTGAATCATGGTTGTGGACATTATGTATGAATGTGCAGATATCTGTGAACATGAGTTTGATGTGGAAGTTGAACTTGGAATGTCGGGCTTGCGCATGAACTATACCATGTCCAATGCTTCGTCTGTTATTGTTTGGAAAGGAAATGTTGTTATTACATGACCCGAAAAAAACATTTTGTGCCACATTAGTAGATGCACAAACATCACAGCAGGCATGTTGACTGGATAAACATTTGAACCTAGCTATCATGAAGGAAATTTTGTATTGACAACAGTTTTAGATAGCAGGAGACGCCTAGCCTGCTCTACCTCTGCTAGCTTATTTCTGGCTTCTTCCATCTCTTCTTTGGCTTGGGTAAAGAGAACATTTGATTGCTCTTTTCGCTTCTTTAGGAACTCAGCTACATTCTCAAGGGCTGCTGCACGCTTTCTTTCAGCCTTTACTAATGCCACGGGGACACGAACAGCTGACAACTCCACCTGGCTTGTGTGTAATCCAGCATCATCTAGGAATTTGCACCTTGTGTCTAATCCAGCATCATTAGGGAACTGGCACCTTGTGTGTAATCCAGCCTCATTTTGGAAACATGATCTCGAGGTTGACCATACTTCCCTCCTCGCAGGAACTGCATCCTGACATGAAGTTACTTCTTTTTTAGATCAATACTCAGAGAAACCTAGATCCATTTAGTAGAAGCCAGATAAACAGAACTCGGAGAAGTGAATTCAAAAGGAAAAGAAATATAAAAACAGACTACAAGGTGAGAACACCCACTTCCTACATCAAGTTAAAAACGAAAGCATTAGGACGATTAAGACTCTTCTTATTACACATCGAAGAACACCACACTTAAGAGAAACAGAAACTACAACATATACACATCGAAGAACACGAGGCTAAACGAAAGTAATTGAAAGGGTGTTACTTACCAAAGCTCGTTTTACAGGTTCGGTGCAGCTCCTCTTTAACTTGCCACGCTCCTTGAAGATGTCCCGAGTATCCCATGTTTGGTCTTCATTGCTCCTCTGCATGTTCACACTCGTGGTTTTAAAATCTCAACATGGCAAGAAAAATACTACTAGTAATACTCGCGCATCTTGTGGGCAACATTAAAGCACTCGTCTACCATGTTAGAGCATCTCCAACAGAATCGCAACACGCGGCACTTTAAAAAAACGTTTACAGTGTTGAGATCGACAAGTAGATACTAGAGAGTAGAGGATAGTTCTCAGCATAGATAGATAATAAAAGATACCCATACCCCTCTCCAGATTTGCAAATAAGGCCTTCCCTCGTTCATCCTTTTCTCCCACAAGATAAACTACTCATACAAATGCATCTTGATGCGTGCAACGCATGGGCATCTTGCTAGTTCTAAAAACCTTTCCATCATTTGCCACACTGCTGGTTGCAGATGAAAAACCTACCCAAGCACAGCGCGATACAGGAGCGACGCACAATTACAAGCTGATATTCTGTTGGACAATGGAGGCTATAACCAATTACTTTTAAGGGAACAATAGCACCCAGGAAAATTGAAGGGTAGGTATGAACAAAATTGGAACTGCACATGTACTGCTAAGTGATTCAATACACACATTACCAATCAAGGAGGAGAACGATGGTTGCGGCAGCCTCTGTGAGTCATGGTCGGCAACGGGAGTCAGTTCATTGTCCACGACGGTGGTACTTCTGCGCTTGGTGTTGGCTTCCGGGAAGGAGATCCGAGACTATGGAAGACAATGTCGGGGAAGAGGCTTTGTCTACAACGACGAGGTGGACCGGCTCCAGTGCAGCGTACGAGGTCTTCGATGAGGCAGATGCGCTGCGGTGGACGAGTGCGCTGATGTAAAGGGGAGGAGCACGAAGGCTGCGGTGCCATGGAGAAGTCTATTTTGTGGTGGGGATAGAAAATGGGGAGTATTCAGGTGTACTACTCTGGGTGTCGGGGTGGGGCTGGCTGGGTAGGGTGAACCTGAAGTTACGAAAACAGCCCCCTACCAAGCGTCGTCCGTAGGCCTGTTCCGAAGGCCATGATGGTAACTTCCCACTGCTCAAGTCAGGGTCGCGGGAGATTTTCCCGTCGACCTCAAAATTTTGTGACACTGGACTCCCCGTGTGGCGTGTTGAGTGATTCGGCTAAGCAACTAGCGAGTAGTAATAGTAAATTCTGCATATTAGGTTTGACCGAAGTCAAACTTCCTAAAGTTTGACCAAGTTTATATAAAAATATAAACATTTACCATAACAAATATGTATGATGTGGAAGTACATTCAATAATGAATCTAATGGTATTTATTTGTTATTGTATATGTTAATATTTTTTGTTATAAGCTTTCTGAGAGTTTACAAAACTTGACTTTGACCAATGCTAATAGGCGGACTAAAATAAAAATGGAGGGAGTACACATTTGTTTTCTTAGTTTGTAGTGAACTAATCATTTGTTGAAATTGTGAAATAAATATATTAGGCTATTGACTTCGAATGTAATGGTCTATACAATTCAATAGTTACAATTATTGTCGAATCCCAAGATGTATACAAGGTCTATAGTACTTCACAACATGCTCAAACTCACATAACCCTAGTCAAATGAGAATCTAAATGCATTTCATAGTTATTACTTTGTAGGATGCAACAAAAACAAGCAAAACTCTACATCAGCCCTTATAGAAGCAACATTTTGACATATCCCATTGTGTGAATGAAACCTGTAGAGAGAGCTTTTGAAGATGGAGTAGATAGGGAGGGAAAGATTGTATGTATGTGGACGAGAGAGTAGGAGAAAAACCTAATGAGACAGAGAGAGTGAGAAAGAGAAACAGAGAGGAAGAAGTTAGGTCTGTGAGAAAGGTGGAGACATGTAATATACGTGATTCTGTATACGTGGAAGGAGAAGAGACAACATGTTTGATGAGAGAGCTGGAAAAACATGGACGAGAGGGGAAGGATATCATGGGTTGAGGGATTGACAATTTTGTGCGGGGGAGAGAGGGATTGGTAATTTTATGCAAGAGAGAGAGAGGGTGGGGGGAGGAGTCAGTCAGCCGTCGTCACATCACCCTGCTTCCAAATGACCCCGCATTCTCTAGCGCGGTGTGGTCGCCGTCTTCGATCTTCTCGATGCCCTCTTTGAAGATTGACGTGTTGTGCATGTTGGGGTGCAAAGAAGCACAAGCGACAGTGGTCGCCGTATAACCTTGGATGGGGATGAATTGTGTGCTCGGGGGAGTGTGTGTGTGTGTGTGTGTGTGTGTTGTGCTGTGTGTGTGTGTGTGTGTGTCAGATATTGAGCAAAAACAAACCTAAGGAGAGAAATGGGTATTCATGAAGAGATTGTGCGGGCCTTGAGGTGGGCAGGGGCAGAGTGAGGGTGTAAAAATGTGCGCGTTGATGCATATGTTGCATGCGATCGTGCGAGGGACGGACGAATCGAGAGAGATGGTTGTTGTGTTACGGATGCTCCTCTCTCTCTCTCTCTCTCACACACACACACAAGTAAACTAGAAGACCGTTCTCTCATGTATACACAACGTATCGGCATCTGTCTATGTCTCACTCATGCATGATCATTTGCACATTCACACCTCTCTATGTCTGTATCACACGCACACCGTCTCCACATTGCCCTTCCGCCACAACACACATATGGACACATACACATGTTCTCTCACAGTCACACACACAAAATAAGTATTAAAAAAAACTAGGGCGCACCTAAAACGTCGAAATCCAAATAAACACAAACTGGAGCTAAATTCAAATATATGGAAATATTGCAGCGTCAAGAACTTTCCCAGGAAAAAAAGTTGAGTAATATTCGAGGATTGTTTTCACACACACAAAAAGGTTCGGTGGATGTCCTTCGAGCGCGACACGGTGACGCACCATTCGATCGACCGCGCGGCCGCGGTTCACGCGCTTGCACAGGATTCCGTATCGTGGCTGTGGTAGTAACTTCAAAAAAATTAATAAAAGCACTGCATAAGTCTAATGTTTACGTGTACTAGTACGGTTTTCTTTTAAGTTTGACCAACCTCATATAAAACTAAAGTAAGCTCCCATACGTGCACTCATCAATATGTCGTCGCCGCCGTTGCGCATGCCGGCGCCCGCCTGCTATGTCTCACTCATGCATGATCATTTGCACATTCACACCTCTCTATGTCTGTATCACACGCACACCGTCTCCACATTGCCCTTCCTCCACAACACACATATGGACACATACACATGTTCTCTCACAGTCACACACACAAAATAAGTATTAAAAAAACTAGGGCGCACCTAAAACGTCGAAATCCAAATAAACACAAACTGGAGCTAAATTCAAATATATGGAAATATTGCGGCGTCAAGAACTTTCCCAGGAAAAAAAAAGTTGAGTAATATTCGAGGATTGTTTTCACACACACAAAAAGGTTCGGTGGATGTCCTTCGAGTGAGACACGGTGACGCACCGTTCGATCGACCGCGCGGCCGCGGTTCACGCGCTTGCACAGGATTCCGTATCGTGGCTGTGGTACTAACTTCAAAAAAAATTAATAAAAGCGCTGCCTAAGTCTAATGTTTACGTGTACTAGTACGATTTTATTTTAAGTTTGACCAACCTCATATAAAACTAAAGTAAGCTCCCATACGCGCACTCATCAATATGTCGTCGCCGCCGTTGCGCATGCCGGCGCCCGCCTGCTATGTCTCACTCATGCATGATCATTTGCACATTCACACCTCTCTATGTCCGTATCACACGCACACCGTCTCCACATTGCCCTTCCACCACAACACACATATGGACACATACACACGTTCTCTCACAGAGCCACACACAAAATAAGTATTAAAAAAACTAGGGCGCACCTAAAACGTCCAAATCCAAATAAACACAAACTGGAGCTAAATTCAAATATATGGAAATATTGCGGCGTCAAGAACTTTCCCAGGAAAAAAAAGTTGAGTAATATTCGAGGATTGTTTTCACACACACAAAAAGGTTCGGTGGATGTCCTTTGAGCGCGACACGGTGACGCACCGTTCGATCGACCGCGCGGCCGCGGTTCACGCGCTTGCACAGGATTCCGTATCGTGGCTGTGGTACTAACTTCAAAAAAAATTAATAAAAGCGATGCCTAAGTCTAATGTTTACGTCTACTAGTATGGTTTTCTTTTAAGTTTGACCAACCTCATATAAAACTAAAGTAAGCTCCCATACGCGCACTCATCAATATGCCGCCACCGCCGTTGCACATGCCGGCGCCTGCCTGCTCTGGACAACAATTTCTCACCCATCACCGCCGTGTCGCCGCCATCCCTGTGCCATGAAGCCGAAGGCTCGCCCGCTCACGTCGTCTGCAATCCCTCCTCGCCATGCCGCCGCGCTGCTAAGCACGCGAGTAGCTGGTGGAGCCGCGTCTAAGCACGCAGTGTACGAAGAGGATGACGAGTGCGTGCTCTAGCACGTCGGCGAGGAGGAACTAGCGTGTCATTGTTTTCTCCGCCCGCGCGGAGGAGGCGCGCATGGTGGCTGCATGGCGAAAGCCGGTCGCGCGCGCGTCGAGCCTGCAAACCGGGTGCAGACGCGGAATCTACCTTCGAGACCTTGAATGCCACGTGGATCCTGCAATCTGAAGGAGCAATTTGGGTCAGTCGACTCATGTGAGACATTTGATGCAACATGGATGGCTAGAAGGGCTTCTTCCACCTCTTCTGCCGTCTTCTTCCTTCGCTCCGTCGAACTTCTTTCACAAATCGACTGACCCAAATTATACTACTAGTACGAACGTATTAAGTACAGTAGGAACACGAAGGTACGAGCAGTAGTACCAACTGCAAGAAGAACAGTAGTAAGACATAGTACTAGTACTACTCTACGTACTAAAGAGTTCAAATAACGAGAAAGAACATAAACATAGTTCTGCTGGGGCCTCAGCACAACACACCCTTGAAAATAAACTAAGCAACTAGTCCGCTTGACACTGCAGTAGAACCAGCATGAGCGACGGCACCGCCACCTACTCGGAGTCCGAGTCCACGTCCTCGACTTCGTCCTCGTCCCTCTTTCTCTTCCTCTTCATCGACGCTTCTTTGCTTGAACCGGACACTGGGTCTGCTTCTTCATCCAACCCATGTAGATATTTAAACAAAGGTAGGCATCCATTGCTGCGTACAAGATGTAATCTTCATCTAATGTCTTCGACTCCCATGCATGATGAAACTCGTGATGAGGTTTCTTTAGTTTAGCATACAAAGGATCAATCATGGCTGCTGCCAGGGTCAGCATTGAAGGTTGAGAGGAGGACACCAGGCTTGCCTTCTGGAGATCAAAGAGCTGGCCTACAACGAGACCTATCCGACGTAGGACATCCCTGTTGTTCTTAAAGCCTACAGTAACGAATTTCATTCTTTCGTCCTTGAGGAAGTTCTTAAAATCCTGGCACTCAACGTCAGCATGGCATATGTGGTAGACCAAGAAAACGTTATGTATGCAAACCTGGATCACGGCGGGCTTCTTCCTTTAGATCCTTCTCTCATCCTAGGACTGTGGTGTACTCAACATCTAGCCCAGCGACCCACTCATTCATTGAATTGTTGAACATGCGTAGGAAGCGAGCAAGCCATGCTTTCACTATCGCGGATCCACGTGTGTAGATGATGATGAACTGATTGCCGGTGATGGCTCTAACCTGGTACTCAACGGCGACCATGGAGATTTGGGAGGCCATGGATTTTGGAGGAGGGTTAGGAGAAGTTGAACTGTTGTACCCCGCAAAAACTGGGAGCGAACTAATGTGAAAGGACGGGACGACTGTGAGCAAACTGTTGTGAGGTAGAAGACGGGGACGAGTAGGGCGTGCGAACGGCGTGGGGATGCTGGCTTGCCCGGTGGATAAACGGCTTCAAGCCCCCAAAGAGTTCTCGAGAACTATGTGGGACCCACTAGATGTCATGTCTACTAGACCCATATCGTAGGCCTAAAGGTATAGCTTCTGGCTATTCGCACGCCATGCCGGCGCGTGGATGTAACTTCACTTAATTCCGTCAACCGTCGCACCTCCCATGACCTTCGCCTCCCTCGCGCGGTCGCGCCCTTCGAGACTTCGACCGACTATAAATGAGCAATTTTTTTTGCCTACTCCGCATGCATGATACTCCCTCTGGTCCTTTTTTTTGAGGATTACTACCTCTGGTCCTTTTTACTCCTGTCAACCGTTTGCAAAGTGTTTGACCAAATATATACTTTTTTTAACTCCACCTTATATTAATTAACCAGCCACACCAGTACACTCATTCGATACAATATTCACCACACAGGGCGGTACGTTATTTACAAGAATACCATCTAATCTATTGTCAAAGCTATACTTAGCGATTAAGTGTGCCACCTTATTGGCCGAACGGCTAATCTTTGACAATTGAAGATTGTTGATCAACTTCGAGATGCTCAACGCTTTCATCTTCAGGTCACGCATAGCAGACCTGTCATAGTCCCCCGATGCAAGAGACGCTACCACAAAAGCGCAATCAGTCTCTAAAATTACAGGATTATGAAGAGAAATACCTATGTAGAGACCGGCAATGCAAGCCCTAAGCTCTGCTTCCTCCATGCTTTGACAGGCATCAATGAAATCCCATGACCAAATTTATACTAAAAATATCAATATCTACAATACTGATTATAATGAGTATAAGAACTACGTTTTATAATGAGTGTAAAAATATTGATTTGACATTGTGAATGTTGATACTCCCTCCATCTAGGTGAGTAAGTCATCTTAGGCCGTGCACCGTGACCAAGGAGGAGGGGAAAACAAGAGACATTAATGTTTATTTGCTAATTAAATAGTATTGCATGCAATGAACTAACCACTGCATGTCATGTTTGATAGTCTCAGGTCATTAAAAGCATGCACACCCTCATCTCTTATTGGTTGATATGTCAAGAAACAAGAAACGAGGTAGAAGTTAATGCACCGCGCCTACGTGTTTTGGGATTATTTGGTTTTCGTAAGATGACTTACACATCTAGCTATTAGAGTACCACTACCTCCCTTCTAGTTTAAAGGGCTCGACTCAAAAATTTCACCTACTCTTAGCAAGATAGTAGAGGCGGTGGAATAGTTTTTGAAGTCTGCAAAAGTACTCAACTAATGATGTCATTCTTCACAAAAAAATGTGTTTACCAATGCATGCATGAACACTAGTTACTCTAACCCCCCTCTCTTCTTTAATACTTTGCCACATCAGCATGTTTGCTATTCCTGTGTGCATGATACCAGCTAAGATACCACCATGATGGCCAGCCTTAATAATCGCATGCAATAATTTAGTGCACCTTGAAATATGAACATGTGTGGGGCGTGTATGTTTTTAATGACTTGAGACTATACCTAGCCCGGCATGCAAGATGACTTATTATGCATCGTTCCCCATACCTGCAGGAAGCCCGTACGTCTCCAAATCTTTTCCTCTCCATGTGTGGAATAAATATGCCTGCCAAACTCTCCTTCTCCCTCCGGTGGTCCCACCACTCCACCCCGTGTGAAAAAATCTGCATGCATTACTCTCCTCCCCCCACGGTCGTCCAATCCGTTGTGACCAGCAATATTTCCACCCCTTCGCTCCCCCGTAATTTACTCCAACAAATATGCCCACGTAGATTTTACTTAACTTCAGGTGCATTGGGTCACTGACATACGGGCCCAGCAGTGTACTGGCCCACATGTCAGTGACGCAACTGGACCTGCAGTTAAGTCAGTGCAGCTCAGTCCATATCTTACGTAGGTGTGCCATTGCTCGCTATAAATATTGCGCCTCCCACGACATCGCTATCTCCTCCCCCTCACGTTCACGTTCATCGCTATCTCCTCCCCCTCCCTCTAACGTCGACCACCATGCCATCGCCCCTCCCAAGCCCTAGGAGCCCCTTGCTGCACCGCGCAGACGGTCACACGTCGCTGTTCCGTTCCTCGCCGCCACTAGTCGAGGAGGACGCGTCGGTGTTCCGCTCCTCGTCACTACGCGACGCGTCGCCGTTCCGTTCCTCGCCGCCACTAGTCGAGGAGGACGCGTCGGCGTTCCGCTCCTCACCGCGATGCGACGCGTCGCCATTCCGTTCCTCGCCGCCACTAGTCGAGGAGGACGTGTCGGTGTTCCCAATCTCGCCAGCACGCGCGTCGGAGGACGCGCCGGCTCCCCGCTACAAGGAGAACGCCGCGCCGCCCGCCGAGCCCCCCAGCCTTGAGGAGCTTTGGAAAGAAATGGATGTCGCCTTGTGGGAGGCTTTGCCTCCAGCAGAGCGTGCCAAAATAGAGGCAGAGAAGAAGGCCGAGGAAGAGAAGCGCACCGTGCAACAAGCTTTCTGGGAGATCTATGTCGCGTCCGAGAGAGTCAAGCAATTGGTTCTGTGGCAGAAGGCTCGTGCGAGGGCCGTGAGGGTGGCGGAGGACGCCCGTGCCGACACCCTGAGTGCAGTCGGGCCCAAGCGCCTCATCTACGCTTGGCGGTACGTGGACCGGGTGCACCCTTCCAGCCAGGAGGAGTACCTGTTGGCGCCGGATCACCACACCGGTGAGATCGTGCTCGCCCGCCGGCAAGCCGCCAATCGGCACCTTGCGAGTTGCGAGGCTGAGGAAGAGGCATTGTGTCAGCGCGCTGGGAAACGGCCGCGCACCAGGGCACTCGTGGCGCGCCGCAAGCGCTCCTGCGAGCGCCGCGGCTTTTAGAGTATAATTTTTGTTTTGTAAGGCGATCTCATTAGTTTTGGGACGCAAATGATAAATCCCGAACGTTCAGGAATTTTTAGCGTCCTTAATTAAGTATGTAAAAGGGAAAGTTTGGAAACGTTGTGTATTATTACGCATTTTGCAAGTACGTGCATATAGCGCAAACTTTACTATATACTATCGGACTAAACATCTCTCTCGATATATGCTTGCAGACTGTGCTACTCCCTCCGTCCAGGTCAATAAGTCATCTTTGGTTGTGCACGGTGACCAAGAAGGAGGGAAGACTTGTACACCTAGACGGAGGGAGTACTACTATTACTTATGTACGTGCAAATGCACGTTTTAACATTATGATGCGGTTTTTGTAAAAGTAGAAAAACAGCACTAGTCAAGCTTGTGAAACGATTCAATGCAAAACAAATGCAAAAATGCTCGTTTGATTGTTTACTTTTATCTTCCTTCTCTGTGGTTATTTCTCTGTCGTACTTTGTACAGAGCATCTCACTGGTTGGAAAGGTATGCAAATTCCCAAACCGCTTCCTACACCCTGTATTGAATTTTTTTGCCTAACAAGTTGTGCCGTGCAATTGGAATTCCAACTTGAGTACTACTAGTAGTAGGAGTACCAGGGGACGGTTCTTTTAGGCTTCTAGATTAGTAATCCCATAACTACTACCTCTGTCCTGGTTTATTGGTCCCCATTGTAATCTGTGTCAAATTTTGATCATAAATTTAACTAATGAAATGTTAGTGCATGTCACATGCACTACTCCATCCGTCTAGGTGAGTAAGTCATCTTAGGCTGTGCACCGAGACCAAGGAGGAGGAGAAAACGATAAAGGTTAATGTTTATTTGCTAATTAATAGTATTGCATGCAATGAACTAACCATTGCATGTGGTGTTTGATATCTCAAGTCATTAAAAGTATGCACACTCTTTATCTCTTATTAGTTGATATGTCAAGAAACAAGAAATGAGGTAGAAGTTAATGCATCGCGCCTAAGTGTTTTGGGATTATTTGGTTTTCGTAAGATGACTTACACACCTAGATGCACCGCGCCTAAGTGTTTTGAGTAACATTTTATCAGTTAAATCTTTGGTCAAAATTTAGCACAAATTACAATGGTAAGGAATAAACCAGGATGGAGTAGTAGTTTAGAAGCCCAAATAAATGAGTGAGGCGCCTTATTGTTACTCTCCACTGTGACTAGTCTTGTGGGAAAAGCTGGGGAAGCCGCCAAAAGAACTGGCCCTAGGAGTAGTAGCTAGGGATCGAGTGTGGGAGATGAACTGGTGAAAGTAAATGCAGAGAGATGAAATGAAAAAACGACGGACGGATGTGATGGTTGCTTGTCCATTTATTTTACCAGGCCATTTATTACTGGGAGTGGTTGGGTTTTGTGATTTTACTACCGCGCCATGAGCGGGGTGAGAGGTGAGACTCCCGTGCAGCACCGCCCTCTACACTTGTACTACATCGGTCGTGGTTTATTAGTCCCCCATTGAATTTGACTGAAGATTTAACTGACAAAATGTTAGTGCATGTCAACAAAAGCTATATCGTTGGATTCGTATTTGAACATAGTTTTGAATGATATAATTTTAGGTGACATGCATCAGTATTTATCGTACTATATATAATGTTAGTTCAATTTTTGGTCTTACTAATCTATAGTAGTAAGGTGCCCGTGCGTTGCACCGAAGAGTGAAATGCATTGATTGGGGAGTTGTTTAATTTGACAAAGGATGTGTGGGTCATCTCATGTGTCACGGGTATCGATAGGTTTCTTTGGATATTATCTCATCTCTAGAGCTCACAAACATTCGGGTGAAATAGATAAAAAGGTATCTTTTGCAAACAAAAGTGTTCAACTGTTCAACCTGCATCAAAAACTTGTGAAGAAATAACACTTGTTGTGCTTTGCAAGAAATGATCTTTAAGAATTAGTTTTTGAGTATCGATTGTTATACATGTTGGCTACAGATGACATGGCACTTTCTTATAGTCAACAGTTGGCTATACTGTTAAGTAATATTAACCATGCCCTTATACACCTAGACGGAGGGATTAAATCAGGATGACTTGCAAGGGGGTAGAGGATATGTAAGAAATGGTTCATCATAAGTCTTTCACCAGTACTGTAGTAAAAATTCATACATGGAAGATTCTAGACTAAACCATAAATGGATACACTTTTATTCATGTGCGATACTCCAATAGAGCAAGATCATGCATGGAAGTCTCCAAATGCTTAGACAGCGGATTACATTGAGCGAACACTAATGATCAACATTTAACTTGATAATGCGTATTTTTTTAGAAGAACAGGGAGGCTCCTCCCCGGTTCCATTATCAAATGAAACCCAAAGTGTCTTACATCAGCTCACTGAGAGGAGCAGTTCAAAGGAAGGACTGCGGCGAAAGCCACTCAACTTCAATGACAAGCTTATAGAATCAAAAGCGGCAAAGACACGGGCCATAAGCGCTCCCACACACAATACATGTTTTCTAAGTGCACTTGATAATGCGTATGTCCAGGTGAACCTCCTTGGAGTCCCCGTGCACCGAGTCGGCGGGTAAAGGATGGAACGGATGCCATGGGTTTTCCAAGTCCACATTGGCCCAGCTCCCCAGAGTCCAAGTCTGTCCGATGAGGCCGGTGTCGCCGCCCACGCAACCCAGAGGGGTAGTAACATTGACCACGCACCCATACATCTGCCTCGTGTCAGTGTAAGCGTTAGCGGCGACCCCCGTGACGCACATTACAGAGACGGGGCGGTGGCCTGCGCGGGCCTCGTCAGTGCCCACGATCAAGAGGAAGACGTTGCTGTCCTCCTCCGAGACTAGCAGTAGGCGGTGATCCTCCAGCGACTCCGGCATGGTGAACCGGTAGCACGTGTCGTACTTGATGTTCTCCTCCAAGGGCCAGCAGTGACCGCTGCATGCATCCATGAGGTGATGCACCATGTCCGCCGGCGAGCCACAAAACGGCATCGGGCACTCATAGCAGTGGACGAAGGGCTCCTTGGAGGCATCGACCAGGCCGTCCATGAAACGGGAGTGGCTGTAGGGGACGTTGTGCCAGTTGAATATATGAGCAAGATACTACGAGATTTAATCCGAATAAGCACAAAATAAATCATGACGGCTATAACAGAGATGAAATTAAACATGTGGACTAGCATAGTAGTAGGATACAGAGTAGAAACATGAATTCTATCACGATTTCGAATAGGAAGGACAGAAACACATACGGTGCAATGGGAGCAGCACCGTTGGCGTTGAGGTTGTCGCCCATTTCGTTGAGAAGAGGTTGCCGAGGTCGGGGAAGAAGTCGTCGTCGGTGAAGTCGTGGATGCCAGCAGTCGCGAGAGTGCACTCCCCAGATTTCAACAACGCCCACCGAATGGAGCGCGGGAGGGAGTGGCTGTAGGGGACGTTGCAGCCGCCGAATGGAGCGCAGGAGTAGCACACGAAGCAGTAGATGGTGTCCTTACTAGTACTCCCTAGTCTCTATCTATCTATATCTATATATATCTACTCTTATAGAAAACCTAGTTGGTGATGATGGTATGCCTACCATCTTGTAATATAGACCGTCCTATCTATATCTGACGGATAGAAATCCAACTATGACAATTTTACAAAAGATACCCGCACCTCTCTCCACATTTACAGATAAGGCCTTACCTCGTGCTCCTCCCTATGTCTCTATCTCTACTACTTTTTTTATAACAAATCGAATAGTGCTGCGCCGTCCGCTGCACACCCGGCTGAACACGCCTACTGGCCTCCATCATCACCAACTGAGTCTTTTATAGGAGTAGGAGTAGAGAAAAAACCGAGTTGGTGATGATGGTGTGCCGTGCAATGCACGGGCATCTTGCTATTTTTTTGCATGTAAGTCCAAACACCACGCATACTACTCCTCCGGTGCTAGTAGTAGAGCAGAGTCCTACTCTACTACTCTACTCTAGCAAGCTAGGGCATAGTACTGTAGTAGGTACTGTAGGGAGTACAAGTACTGTGATCACTCAAGCAAGTTGTCTGGCATCGATATGACCCTATGGTGCTAGTATGTGTCTCGTAAGTAAAGCGACATGCTGTAGTCATCATCACCTGTCCACTTCCCGCAGCACATATTCACTTCTCCATCTTTGTCCGCACATAATCTCGTCCAAGCTTCCATCCCCGCTAAGGCGCCTCCCCCCCTCGTCTGAAACCCAAGCACTAACAATGGCAGAACTGAGCAGCGTCCGCCGAAAGAGTGGCTGGAATTCGCTCCCCACAGAGGTAATCAAGCTCATTGTTTCACGTGTGGACAATCTCAGTACCATGTCGCTCGCCGCGTGCTTGTCGGGGCTGTACCGTTTACTCAAAGCCCTCAGGCCAGAGCTTTTTAAGCCAGCTCCTTGCTTGCTGATGTCGCTTGATCTTCAGAAACGGTGTGTCACGCAGCATAACGATCGTAGGGTGGCGAGCATCAACCCCCTTCATTGTGATCCGATCCCTGTCAGCCTCAGCTACATTAACGGTATGTACTGGGTCGGCATGAACACGTCTTGGATGGTGCTCGTCGATGGTCGCGGTAGCTGGATGCTCGTGGAGGTCTACACCCGGTGATTGATCCCCCTTCCTTCGATTAACACTGCACTGCTTTAGCACTACAGCCCAGAATACTCGAAATCTTACAGTAGCCAACATGATACCAAGTTTGATTTGCTCAAGGTTGTAATTGCCAAGTGCCCACAAGATCTGCGAATTATAAAGATTTCAGGCTAATTGCGTTCTTCAACCGCGGTCTCGCCTATCTGACAGGTCACTGTGGTAAGTGGATAAATCTGCGCGTCCATCGCAGGATCATACATCCTCCATGGTTCTCTAATGCCATTGAACACAAGGGCTTCATTTACGCTATCCACTCCTTCTATGGATGGACGTATTGCTGGCCTACTCCAGTCATCGCTGCAAACGGTTGTTACAGCAGTATGTTACTTTCCTATGATATCATGATGGCTTGCTTATATTACTGTCAATATTTACTGAAAAAATATTCATCCTCATAACATGTTGTTCTTAAGATTGACTAAATCAAGAGCCCTTTTTTATATGACTCCAACTTGATATGATGTTGTAGGCCGCCTGTTGTCCCTACCGTTCCTACTCCCAGAACCTTTCAAAGAAAATCGCCATGGCAGTTGCAGGTGGTTCCTGGCTCGATCAGACGACGGCGAAAGATTGATGATCGTTCGCATGTACCGGACGTGTTGTTTCGCGGAATACAATCACAGTCACTGCAAGGTCTTTGAGAAGGATCCCAGCTTCTTTGGGCCTTCAGGAATTTTTGGCTGGAGGCTGGTAAGTAGCCTTGGTACATGCTCTCTGTTTGTCGGACTGAATTATCCGATTAACTAGGAGATAACCCACTGCAAGGATCATGATGGCAGCGCGGTTTCGTTCATCAGGCAAAACTGTGTGTACACAGCGTACCATGCGTCTCTGCATGCACCATACCTTGATATGTGTCGCCACGCTCTATAACCCAAAGTAGGAGAGAGGGTCACAAGTATGAGACTTCGACCTGCTGGATGGAGTTTCCCCCGTCAGGCACCCATCTGGTTCAAGCCGTCAGCCAATCTCCACGGCTTAATAAATAGCAACGTCTAACTGAGCCAGTTAGTTAGATGCATACACTTGGTGTAGTAGGATCTTTAGTTAGTTTGATGCATACACTTGTTCTTTTTTGGTAGCCCTTTTGTAATGATGGCTGATGTTTGGTTTGGAAGAGAGAGCTGCGTCTTCACTCTTCTGGCCTGCTTACTGCTTCTGTTGCACCCCCAGCCTTGGTTGTTGCTGTTGCTGTTTTCAATGTACAATCCGTAGTATATTTCGTCTGTTGGTTGAATAAATGTGTTGTTAGAACAACAAACATAATGTTTTGGAAGTCGTTGCACGGTTCGATCCTTTAGTGCCCCGTACCGTACGTAGCTCATACTATTTTTCGTACGGAACACATTTTCCACTTGTTGATAATATGCATCCCACTGATGAAGGCCCAATAGAGAAGCCCATAATTAACTGGAAGGGAGGCTCTCACATGAATCTGGCCCAGGTATATGCTCATGGTCCACTAAACATAAATAAGTAAATAAATAAATAAAACTAAATGCTCATGCATGAGTTCTTTGGGAAAATAGGTAGCCCAGTATTTCTTTTTGAAGAATACCAAGCTAGGCCTATTTGTTTTCTCCGAGTTACTGGGCTGTAAATCTTTCAAGACGAGAAGGGATGCATTCCGTCCTGGCCAAAGAGTATGGTCAATGTCTGTTAAAAGTAATATCAAAAGGGGTTGAAAATTCCAAAAAAAATATAGCAAATGGGATATTAGTTTTTTTTTAATTTTGTTCTTCATTGATATCTTATACGTATTTCATTGGATTTAACATGACATAGTACTAATTTATTTTTAAATTTGTTTTAGTATGGCTATTTATTTTTGGATTAAGAATATTTCGTTCCCCAGCAAAAATTTCCCACATATTTAGTTAATTTTTTGACCCTGGTACTGACCAGAAAATGGCCGGCAATTCTAAAAATGGAAAATGGGAGGCTGATTTGTTTATGCAAGGCTTTGTCAGTGAACACACGATTCTAGCCGCCGTGCTTCTTCAATCTCTGATCTTCCTGCTCCAGCCGCCTAAACTAGCGCCGGCGGGACTACCTGCTCCCTCCTCTTGTGGCCCGTTGTGATGCCGCGCAGGCTTCCCCGGCCCACCCTACTCCCTCCGCTGGCCTGGCCGCACGCAATCAACTGCCTCCTTATTACGCGAAAAAATGATTCCTCCCACTGACATCTGGAGCGCACCGGTTGGGAGGCTGACCTGTGGGCCTACTACGTTGACGTGTACGCAGGGCTTGTCAACTTAGTCAACAAATGATTCTAGCAGCAGTAACCATTGGATTTGAATCAAACGGTCCTGCTGCTTCTTCAATCGCTGCTCTTCTTGCACCACCCGCCCAAACCAGTGCCGGGGAGACCGCCTGCTCCTGCCTCCAGTGGCCGGCTGTGCTGCCGTTGAGGCCTCATCGCCCCCTACTACTCCCACCGCTAGCCAGGCCCTGCGGCGACGACAGCCTCACACCGCAGCCAAACCAGTGAACCCTTGTACTCCTCTCCGCGTGGGCATCCACTGCCGCGTCTTCCCCGGCTCCGTGTCGTCCCCTTCCTAGGCCTCGCCTTCGTCCACCGCCTTGGTGCTCTTGGCGTGGCGTGGTCAATGTGGTCAACGACATTCCATCGGAAGAGTACTGTACGTGGAGAGGCTGACAGCTAGGTCCATGGCCACAGCCCAGTTTTTTTGTGATTTGCCAAGTAAGTCGCTTTATCAGGCTTGTCGGGCTGCAAATCTTTCAAGACGAGGAGAGATTTCATTCGGCTGGCCGAGAAAATGGCCCATCAGTAATGAGAAGTGGGTTGTACATTTTTAAAACACATCAAACCGTCAATTAGTTTCAAATATATTTTTTCATTTCGAGATTTTAAATTACATTAATTTTTATGCGTGGAGAATTTGTTGGATTTTATGTTGATATACATTTATTTTTAAAATCAGTTTGAATGTGAGTCGAAATATCGGGATTAAAAACAGTTCGGACCGCACCGAAATATGCAAAATTTCGTATAAGTTTTTAACCATGGCCACAATATGGGTTGTAATGCTAACAAAAAGAATATGGGCTCCAAAAAAAACCTTAAGAATTAGCAAATGGGCTGTAAATTATTAAAAATAATGGCAGATGGGATGTATGCTGTTTTCCACATATTTGAGTCTTTCCTGAAAAAAGGTTGACGCACAAGCAGTGACTGTTGGATGGCCATCCAACGGCCGTCGTGCTTCTTCAATCTCTGCTCTTCCTGCTCCAGCCGCTCAAACAAGCGCCGGCGGGACTGCCTCCTCCCTCCTCCCTGCGGTCGGCTCTGACAGCTCGGACCCACCAGCTATATCTTCGTACGCAAGGAAGTGCCTCCTTATTACGCACAAAAAAAATGAATACTCCCCCTGTTAGCTGGGACCCAGTATAGTGGCAGGCTGACTTGTGGGCCTACTAAGTTGACGGGGACGGAGGGCCTTGTCAACTTAGTCAATATGCACGATTCTAGCTCTAGTGACCGTACGATGTCCATCCAACGGCCGTACTGCTTCTTCAACCACTGGTCTTCTTGCTCCAGCCGCCCAAACCAGCACCGGTCGTGCCTCGTGCTCCTGCCTCCCGTGGCCGGCTACGATGCGGCGGAGGCCTCACCGCCCCCTACTACTCCCACCGCTGGCCAGGCCATCCCTCTACTAACCCACACCCCCTGTTATTCTGTGGCGATGGCAGCCTCACAACGCAACGAACCAGTGAACCCTCGTACTCCTCTACGCGTGGGCATCCACTGCCGTGTCTTCCCCGGCTCCGCATCGTCCCCTTCCTAGGCCTTGTCGTCGTCCACCGCCTTGGTGCTCTCGGTGCGGTGTGGTCAACGTGGTCAAGGAACGGCTTCCATCGGACATGGACTGTGCGTGAAGAGGCTGACAGCTGGGTCCACGGCCGCAGCAAGGAAGTGCCTCCTTATTACGTGCAAAATAATTATTCCTCCACCTGACAGCGGGGACCCATCGGACGGGCCACAATATTTCACGAAAAAACCTTTCCCCCCTAACTGCTGGGACCCACCAGCTACACCTTCGCACGCAAGGAAGTGCGTCCGGGTAAAAAACGATTCGCCCCCGTGACTGCTGGGACCCACCAGCTACATCTTCGCACGCAAGGAAGTGCGTCCGGGCAAAAAAAAACATTCACCCCCCTGACTGCTGGGACCCACCAGCTACATCTTCGCATGCAAGGAAGTGCGTCCGGGCAAAAAAAACGATTCGCCCCCCTTACTGCGGGACCAACCAGCTACATCTTCGCACGCAAGGAAGTGCCTGACAGTCGGGACCCACCTGGTCGAAGCGTAAGTAGCATTGTCATTATGGTCACGAACGTGTACGTACATATATATTGGTGGATGTAGAGGCGCGCACGTGTCGTAGTAGAGGCGTGCACGTAGCATGTACACGTACATACAGCGGCGAGGGTGCAAGAAAGAAAATAAGGCCACATACGTACATACGGGCAGGGTCTTGAATGCCTACTCGCGCATACGTACATGGCTGGGCCGGAACGGAGAAACAGCATCATCGTCGTGTTCATGGGGAGCCAACTGGCTTGGTCAAAACGGAATGCGTGGTCGTGTTCATCGGGAGGGCTTGGACGGAG
The DNA here is from genome assembly GCA_963921465.1 of Triticum timopheevii. NCBI lineage: Eukaryota > Viridiplantae > Streptophyta > Magnoliopsida > Poales > Poaceae > Triticum > Triticum timopheevii. Next base: position 508,838,502 of record OY997268.1, on the reverse strand, counting down.
CACGCGATGGAAACGAGGCCTGGCGTACCGCACAACGGAGGAAACGGACCTCCTATGTTCGGAACGGGGTCCTGTTGATCGGGAGGGGTGTGGCGTACTGCAAAACGGAGGAAACGGACCTCCTACGGTTGAAACAGGGGTCCTGTTGATCGGGAGGGGTGTGGCGTACCGCAAAACGGACGAAACGGACTTGTGTTGGAGCGCTACGGTCGAAACGGGGGTCCTGTTGATCAGGAGGGGTGTGGCGTACCGCAAAATGGACGAAACAGACTTGTGTTGGAGCGCTATGGTCGAAACGAGGGTCCTGTTCATCGGGAGGGGTGTGGCGTACCGCAAAATGGGACTCCACGGGATACTGTTCATCTCCACCGTCGACCTCCTCCAGCCTCCACGGGCTACCGTCGACCTCCTCCAGCCTCCACGGGCTCCTGTTCATCCAGCCTCCACCGCACGCTACTCCACCGGCTACTGTTCAACCACCCCTCCACCGTCTACTGTTCATCCAATCCTCCACGGTCTACTGTTCATCCAGCCCTCCACACCACGGGGTCCTGTTCAACCACCCCTCCACTGTCTACTGTTCATCCAGCCCTCCACACCACGGGGTCCTGTTCATCCGGAGGCAACGCCACCGCTCACTATTCATCCAACCCCCCCCCCCCCCCCCCGCAACGCTCACTATTCATCCAATTGATTGGCTTCAATTAGCAGCAGTAGCGAAGGAATCGCTCCATCGGGTTCAATTAACAGCCATCAATCGATCGCTCGGGTTCAGTAATGCGTAGCATGCAATGCAATCGCTCGGGTTCAGTTAGAGCCCAACGCCTCGCTCGGGTTCAGTTAGAGCCAACGCCTCGCACACACGCGCGTACGTGTACGAGAGAAACGTGCATCGCTCGGCCCCCGACCTCCCATCGTAACCGGCAACTCCCCGAAATTTTCCTCCCCCTCGCTTCTACCATGGTTTTTTCCGTCATAGACGGCCCAAAGAATGTCATGCAGCTGCGTCTCCGGCCCGCCCAGGACGAAAAGCCCATTTTCTGTCATGATTTTTTGTCATAGAAGTAGGAGCCCACCACATCTATGATGATACCGGGTTTTGTCACAGTTATCGTCATGGAAGTGTCATATGTATGACAGAAAAAAAAATTCGTTCGGCCCAAAATGTCACGGATGTGTCTTTGTTTGTAGTGGGCATCATCAATAACATGCGACATATCAGAATTAATAGCAGAAACAGGTTTAGGTATCGCAAGCTTACTTAAAACAGAAGCAGAATCAACTGCAGAGCTAGATGGAAGTTCCTTACCTCCCATCGTAGTTGAGGGAAAAATCTTAGTTCTTTCGTCTTTCAAGTTCCTCATAGTGATCAACAGATATAAATCCCATGTGACTCAAAGAATAGAGCTATGCTCCTCGGCAACGGCTCTAGAAAATAGTCTTGATAACCCACAAGTATAGGGGATCGCAACAGTTTTCGAGGGTAGAGTATTCAACCCAAATTTATTGATTCGATACAAGGGGAGCCAAAGAATATTCTCAAGTATTAGCAGTTGAGTTGTCAATTCAACCACACCTGGATAACTTAATATATGTAGCAAAGTATTTAGTAGCAAAGTAGTATGGAAGTAACGGTAACAATGGCAGCGGTAAAGTAACTAAGCAAAGGTCAGTATGTGGAAAGCTCGTAGGCATTGGATCAGTGATGGATAATTATGTCGGATGTGGTTCCTCATGTAATAGTTATAACATAGGGTGACATAGAACTAGCTCCAATTCATCAATGTAATGTAGGCATGTATTCCGAATATAGTCATATGTGCTTATGGAAAAGAACTTGCATGACATCTTTTGTCCTACCCTCCCGTGGCAGCGGGGTCCTATTGGAAACTAAGGGATATTAAGGCCTCCTTTTAATAGAGTACCGGACCAAAGCATTAACACTTAGTGAATACATGAACTCCTCAAACTATGGTCATCACCGGTAAGTATCCCGATTATTATCACTTCGGGGTTAACGGATCATAACACATAATAGGTGACTATAAACTTGCAAGATAGGATCAAGAACTCACATATATTCATGAAAACATAATAGGTTCAGATCTGAAATCATGGCACTCGGGCCCTAGTGACAAGCAATAAGCATAGCAAAGTTATAGCAACATCAATCTCAGAACATAGTGGGTACTAGGGATCAAACCCTAACAAAACTAACTCGATTACATGGTAAATCTCATCCAACCCATCACCGTCCAGCAAGCCTATGATGGAATTACTCACGCACGGCGGTGAGCATCATGAAGTTGGTGATGGAGGATGGTTGATGATGACGACAGCGATGGATTCCCCTCTCCAGAGCCCGAACGGACTCCAGATCAGCCCTCCCGAGAGAGTTTAGGGCTTGGCGGTGGCTCTGTATCGTAAAACGCGATGAATCCTTTTCTCTGGGTTTTTTCTCCCCGAACATGAATATATGGAGTTGGAGTTGAGGTCGGTGGAGCTCCAGGGGGCAAACGAGGCAGGGGGCACGCCCTAGGGGGCGCCCCCCACCCTCATGGACAGGGTGTGGGACCCCTAGCCTTGATTCTTTTGCCAATATTTTTTATTAATTCCAAAAATTACTTCCGTGGAGTTTCAGGTCATTCTGAGAACTTTTATTTCTGCACAAAAATAACACCATGGCAGTTCTGCTGAAAACAGCATCAGTCCGGGTTAGTTTCATTCAAATCATGCAGGTTAGAGTCCAAAAGAAGGGCAAAAGTGTTTGCAAAAGTAGATACAATGGAGACGTATCACCGACGTCACTCGGCTATCCGGTTGCCTGTGCAAAAATCGTGCACCGCCCAAATCACTCCCTAGGTCTCGGACGATCGAGGTTCTCCAGCTGTCCGTTGCCTGGCATGTCCACCAGTGCCCGAACGTCCAGCTGCGGTCGATTTTCCGATGTAGTTTGTGGTTCACATAAATACTTCGGGGTTGGGCTGAGCGTTTTCCCTATCCTTTTTCTCCTCCCCACAACTGAGACCGCTGCTGCGCCTCCTGGATGGTGTTTTTTCCCTCGTCGTCGCCTGGAGGGAGCTGCTTCGCCGCGGCCTCACCTCCTCCCTGTCGCCCCTCTTCCTGATCTGGTACCTCCTGGTGCTTTGTTCCTCGGCTCTCTCTTGTCTCTTCACTCGTTCGTGCACATGGTAGTGATCCCCTTTCTCTCTTGGATAGTCTCTCGGGTGAGGTTCGTCCCACGATGGTGAAAATCAAGCACACCGCTCACAAGGATGTCGGGTGTACCTCTGCCCACGGTAATTTATGTCCTTTCAGTCCCATTTTTCATCATCTCCGTCTCCGTTCGTGCCAAGGGCTCACTATGTTTTGTCCATGTTTCCTCTCCCCTTGGTTTCAGCCTCTCGTCGTGATGGTTCTGATGACTCTCAGGAGGAGTTGCATCCACACAAGCATGCTGCAAAACATGTTGTGATCACGAAGTACTCCTCTTTCGAGGGATGTGACTATGAAGAAGAGATAGAGGAGGACGAGCGTGGTGTGCAAGTGACATTTTCGTCCCGCCCCGCGGTTCTCGCAGGGCCACTCACATGCCTGCTCCTCCTCCCGATCAACCGCATGCCGATAGTCGCCACATACCCATTGAGGCTCCTCAACTTCACGGGCATATCCTCAAGGATTTCACCAAAGTGCCCAAGCTTGCATATCTTAAGTTTCAGCACGATGTTGATCAATTCGAGGTGGTTCAAGACTCTCTGGATCAACGGTTTCGCGCAAATGTTCAAGCTAATATCTACACCTCTATTGTCCTCCCAAAGGGTCTCTCTCTGCACCACTTCATTGACTTAGCTCATATTCGGAAACATCTCGTGAAGTATCCGGGTGCCATTGAGATCATTGAGTCATCCGGTCTTGTTGCTCCGTTTGCATTTCAGCATGATTTTAATCAGGCTTTTATCCATCAGTTCTATGCCACCTGCTTCTTTGCTCCTAACAATACAGTCACCTGGATGACCTCTGACACCGAGCTCACTGCCACTTATGCTCAATTTGTTGCTGCTCTTGGGTTTTCAGACAGTGGATTCAGGATCCATAAAGATGACCCAAATCACAAACCCAAAGCAGTTGAAGCTTGTGGCTATCCTCTAAAGGAGCTTGATGAACTTACTGAGGAGGAAAAGATGAAGGATCTGAATCAAGTTTCTATTTGGAGATCTCCTTACTACATCATCTATCAATGTATCATTCGTACAATCTATCCTAAGATGGGTGACAAGGGATCTTGCAACAGTTATTGCATCGATCTTATGTCTCCTCCATGAGTCTTCCATAGGCAATATCAATGTTCCTCATTTCCTATCGCATGAAATCCGTCTTGCTAGCTTTCAGTATAAGCATGCCTTTCCTCATGCTCCATTCATTCAGGCTCTTATTGAGAGTATGGCTCCATTCTCCCTTGTCCGCACCCATGTGCATGAGAAGTGGAGTATTCCTCCTCACATGGCCAACGATTTTGCTCCAAAGGGTTCCTCCAAGTCTTCCCCTTCTCGTAGGTCTACCATTAGGTCTCATCCAACTACTGCTAGCTCGGCATCCTTTCGGTGTTTTGCTCGTTTTATCGGCAAGGCTCACTCTGCCATGAGGAAGGCGTTCTCCTTCAACTGCACACACAACCATCATGTTGTCACTCGCTCGATCACTTCCAAGAACGCCTTCAAGTCTCATCTCCGTGACTCTGTGGCTACTGATGTGAGTGATGATGAGCGCCTTCTGGCATATCCTCCTTCTGACTTTGGTTTCCCTTCGGGGCCTGAGTGGGCTGATTTCCTCGACGATGCTGGTGGTAGTGGAGCTCCTAATGATGATGATGATCACCTGTGATTGTCTATGGGTTCTCTCTATCCCCTTTTGGGTAGTTGTTACCAAGGGGGAGAACTAGTACTAGCTATCTATGTTGTTCTTATGTTGAACCATTATACCTTGAGTGGGTGTATGACTTTATATCTATGTCTTATGTTGTGATGTTGAACATTTTGAACCACTATGTCCTATGAATGATGAGATATTATGATATTATGGTGATGTGCTTATACGATGATGGTGTTTATTGAGTTTTTGTGATATTTTGCTCATATATTCTAGATGGTTGTCTCTATGAGGGGGTGCTCTTAAATAAATGTGTCTTAATGCATAAGAGCAACCTTATTTCTTTTGTGCTATGTGTATATTGTCATCAACTACCAAAAAGGGGGAGATTGAAAGTGCAATCATGCCCTTAATATTATTTTAATGTTGATGAAAATATACTCATAGGGGACTAACAAAGTTTGTCAAGTATATCTCAGGTTTTAATCCCCTCGGAATCAATTGTGTGTGGATTATGATTTCAGAAATATTTAACTTCATCAAGAATGAAGAAACAAGACTAAATTTATGTTTATTCTTGAGTATAGGGATCCCGCACTATTAAGAGGGGAACATTGGGTCTTGTGAGAGTCTTGCTCAATATCTACTTCAAGCTCATTATCTTGTCTTCATCTCGGTCAGATGACCGGTACTCACCGGACGTCCGGCTTCTCCTACACAGAGCCAAAATATCGGACGCTCGACATTCACTAGATGTCAGACAATCTTTCATCAGAACCAAAACATCGGACGTCCGGTGCACAACGGACGTCCGTCAATCTTCCATCAGAACCAAAACATCAGATGTCCGAAACCCTTCGGTCATCTGGTATATTCTATACAGTGGCAAAACATCAGTTATCTGATATTCTTCGGTCGTCCGGTACCTTCTCCACCGAGCCTAAACATCGGATGTTCGGGATCCTCCAGTACCAACTATACCATCACAAAATATTGAATGTCTGGTCCCTGTCGGACGTCCGGTGTCTGCCGAGCCTTCGGTTGTCCATTGTGCATCAGACGTCCGATGCTGTTGTGCTGTTTTGGGCTCCAATGACCACTTATTGAGGCATACTATAAATATATCTCTCCTATCTCATGAGAGGGTTGACCATTCACTTCAAACATCCTCAAGAACACATTTCACTCTCTCTCTCTCACTCTCCAACACAAAATTTTAGATCCCCAAGGGATTTGAGACCATTTGAGAGAAGTTGTCGACCCAAGTGATAGATCCACTCCTCCCCCCTCTTTGCACAAAAGGAATTCATGATTTGAGCAAGTCTTGAGGTGATCTCCAAACCCTCACAAACTTTCCGGGGGTAATCACAATGAATGATTCCTCTCCGAACGACTCCTACCGCCTAGGAGTCTCCAACCTCCAAGAGTAACAAGAACAATGGGGAAAAGCTCAAGGTCTACCACTAGTGGTTGAGAAACGCCTTTGTGGTGTTGTCTCAGAGGGAGAATAGGGTGAGCCTTCATGGCATTGGTGTGCCTTCATGGTAACATCCACCTCTCTAACGGTGACGTAGCTTCCCTCCAAGGAAGTGAACATCGGCATACATCCTCGTCTCTCGAAGTTGCGGTTATCCCTAACCCTAACTACCTACTTGTGGTTACTTGTCTCTTAGGCCTTACTTATATCATATTGTGTTTGCTTACTCACATACTTGTGTTACTTGTTTACCTTGCTTAGCTCTTAGCATCGTACATGCAATTGTTAGGCTCACTTTCATATTCCGCTTTATTGCCTAAAATTGCTAAGTAATAATTAAAATTTGTAATTGTACCTATTCAACCCCCCTCCCTCTAGGTCCATCTCGATCCTTTCAAGTCTCATCCCACGATTGCCCGAACCGCCGTCCGCCGGAGCTAGGGCCGCCATCGACATAGTACTCGCCGGCGACCACCACCACCACCCACAGACACGGAACGGTGCACTGATCACAGAGGTAAGCCCCGATCACCTTGCCTTGCCGTGGATCGCTGCCGGCGACCACCGCACCTCTCGGGCGCCGTCGCGCTCTGTTCCTCTGTTTGAACTTTCAAACCCGATAGGTGGGGCCCGCCTGTCAGCCTCACAGCCGTTTCTTTTAAACGAAACGTTATCTGTACTTTTCTGCAGAACCCCCTGGAAGTTTTCTGTTTCATTACAGATGAGTCCTTGGGATAAAACTGATGACGGGAAAATGGCGGGCGTGAGACACGCGTCCACGTCATTGATACAGAGTTAATAATTTAAATACGTAGATGCATACAATAAAAATATGATCAAACATTGCAGGTACTTTATTTCCAGAACTCTTACATTTACATAAAAAATTCTATTAATTACATCTCCGAAGAGAAAACCCCTGATTAAGAATTCCAACTATCCTATTACATAGAATTGCAACACATGACCACTACAAAATGATATAAAAAAATCGCTCCTCCTCGCTGTCGTTGACGCCGGTGTGCTCGGGGAGCATCCTCGATCTTCTTCAAGTGTCTTGTTCATTTATATTTTTTTCCCTTGTACTATTATGAGTAGTACGTAGAGTACGAGTGTAATGTGTGCTTTTGCATCGGATACCTAATTTGTGTAGTCGACTTAACCAACATATGCTAGCATGTCTATGCGGCTATCTTAATGAACTTTCGGGTCATTTCATTTTAACGAGTGATGAGTCGACTAGCAGAGTATCCACTTAATACATGCATGCTACATCTTTTATTGATGCATATATGACCATGCATGAGATGATGGGGCATATGATTTAGTTCATGTTGGATCTACGCATGAAAATTTTAATATAAGGAGGGGTCATCATATCAGAACCATCCCATTTTAATTTTGATTGGTACGTTTGATGACAACATCTACTAAGCAAGTTAGTCTGTTTTGGTCAGGACTAAAGCGAGCTAGATGCAATATCTTTTTATTTTATTATGGATCACATGCATATATTCTAACCATCAGTGGGCAGTATATGCGTGTTGCATAGAGTCTGTACGCTCTAGATTTCATATTTTTAATATGTAGGATTACATATTCATTTTCTTTTATGGGCATATTTTATTTAAGTGTGGACCGAGACAACTAGTATTTTCATTATCTCGTGTTTACACGTTGGATTTCACTTAGCACATTTTATATGCACTAGAGTATGCTCATTTAATCATCTATATGACAGATGTAAATAACATTTGAATCTTCCTGTTTGTATTACTACTGACGTGGCATAGCATGTATGTCCGTAGTGTAACCAACAAGAAGCTTGAAACATAATTTGGCGAGAACCATATTTATACATTTTCATGCTCTAGATTGAAGGTACACGCACAATTTACATTGTCTTGTTTTGTGCAACTCAAACAAATGAAGAGTGCATTTTTTTGTAAGCACATATTTACTTTATGATTTTATGTAGATGGTCATTTAGGGTTTGTGTATATTTCATATTTGTTTTCCCCCGAGCTTTACCTTTGCGACGCTCTCATCTATAATGGAAGGGAAAATATGTCCTCCTTAGTTTGGGCCGCCATGATCAACCAAGGAGTGAAATTTATGCTCTTTGACATAATCACACTTTGGCTCGTATCATGATGATCAGCCAAAGGCAAAGATGACAAGATGGAATTATATGTTGTATGCTCCTTGATTTGTATCATGATGATCCGCCAAGGAGTATTTTCTTTCTGCTCTTAAACATATTTGCACTTTGGCATGTATCATGATGATCAGCCAAGGCGAAATGTCAAGATGAGACTATATGGAGAATGCTCCTTGGTTTGTATCACAATGATCAACCAAGGACAAATTTTCTTCTCTTAAATATAAGTGCTCTTTGGATCGTCTCACGATGATCAGCCAAGGCAAACTATCAAGATGAAGATATATGGAGAATACTCCTTGGTTTGTATCACAATGACCAATCAAGGGGCAAATTTTCCTCTCCTGAACATAACTGCTCTTTGGCTCATATGAGTATTTTGTTGCTTTTAAACATATTCGCACCTTGACTTGTATCATGATGATCAGCCAAGGCGAAATGTCAAGGTAAAAATATGTGAAATATGCTCCTTGGTTCGTATCGCAATGATCAACCAAGGGTAATTTTTCCTCTCTTGAACATAATTGCTCTTTGGCTCGTATCACGATGATGAGCCAAGGCAAAATGTCAAGATGAGGCTATATGGCGAATGCTCCTTGGTTTGTATCACAATGATCAATCAAGGGAAAAATTTCTCTCCTAAACATAACTGTTCTTTGGCTCGTATCACGATGATCAGCCAAGGCAGAATGTCAAGATGAGGATATATGGAGAATACTTCTTGGTTTGTATCACAATGATCAACCAAGAAGAAAGATGAATATGATGAGAGATATGGGGAGGAGCAAGAAGATTAGAGGAGGATCATGATTCCCACCTGGATTACCTTTCTCACGCTCCTGGCCGGACGGCAGCCTTGCAGCAGCAGCGTGTATGAGCCTTTTTTCTAAAGCAGTAATATATGTGTGTGGTTGAGAGCAGCAGCGGCAGCACAACAGCAGCAGCGGCAGCACAGTGGAGCGAGATTAGGAAAAAGGAAGCCACAAGAGCAGTCCCTTGGAGGTACTTATAAGACGGAGCAGCGAAGGAACTCAACGGAGGGACGCGCCCACGTTCTCCAGTTCGTGGGTGAGATCGTGTGAACGTGGGAAGGTGGGCTGCTCCTTTCCTTTCTCTTATTTCTTTATTGCTAATTAACCGGCAAGGTCCCATCAGCCATTATGGGTTTGGTTAAGCCAAGTTTTTCTACAACGTGTAGGCCATGGGCCCATTGAGCCTAATTATTTGATTAAGCTCTAACACATGCAGCACAGTTTTTTTTTTGTACCTATGGCCTCCTGATTTAGTTAGGAAGGCTTAATACACGTACGTACATGCATGTCTATCCATGGACCAAGAGGAAAAGGAAAAATTTCGTTACGTATCTGATTATATAGGCCATGTCACGTACATACATCTTATACGTGTATGTACATGTGCGCTTTTTACCCAATGAATCATTTTTTTTTGAAGTTCCATTAATTGACCTTATTATTGGCTTTCTCTATCAAATTATATTTTGTGTGCATCCATTAAGATACGACTATATTTTGATGGAGGAACATATTGTACCATCCTTCGACAATATTGATGTCGTCTTTGACGGTGAAATTTTGGATCAATATCCGTCGGCAGACGATGCGCGTACATACATGCCAGAACTTTATGAATATTTATTTATTTTGTCATATCTCATAATTGTTGGTTTAATGTGTGCATTATCAACGTTCGAACATATAATATGCCTATTTTTGTCGATCGTCGATTGAGCGGTTGATTATATTTTTTTTAATTGATTCTTCTCATTATAAAACGGATTTTACCGTTTCACATTAATATTTTATGTGGTTTATGAATTTTATTTTATCTTGGTCAAAATACATGTCAACAAAAACACTTATAACTTTTTATCAGAAGGGAATTTTTGAGTGATTCTTTTTCTGTTCTCTTTAGATTTTTGTCTAGTTTTTTATCATATTTATTTGAAAAATATTTGGAACACTTTTCTGTACACTCACGGTATTTACGTTGCGTGCGTATTTTCTTTATACCGTAGATACCGGAGGAGGTGACGGAGCGGCAAACCTCGCACAGTTAGACTCCGACTACTCCGAACCAGGCAAGCATGTTTGAACTTTTGATATGATGAGTGTTGTTGCATGTTTGCATTTTAGTATAGTCATGGCATGTTTATGAACATCACTTTGCATGATATATCTCATGCACATAATCGGAAAGTATGTTTCGGAAAGCATTATGTTGTTGGATACATATTTGCAAAGCCATGTGTTGGTATGAGGAAGGGTAAGATGGCAGTGTTGTGACATGCCAGTCTTATGCCAGATTATTTGACTTCCGTGTCGTCATGACACCATTCACATTCCCATTCATTCCATCCTATACTGTCACATGTTTTCCGAAAGGAATATGGCATAGTAAGTTGCAAATCGTTTTCCTGGTACACACCAAGTGGAGAGGCCGGGATGAGGGTTCCATGGCCCTGGATTAAAGCCCGTCATCCGGTCAGGGGGCATGGGTGTTTCCGGTTGGGACCGAGAGGGGGGCACCCCTTAGAGCGCGCGTATAGAAATTTGATCCCATGCTATTCGAGGTTGTGGCCTCCCCGTCTCAAAGTTTTTCTTGGACGTTGGCCAGGGTGATTCCTGGCAACCTGAGGTGAAATGGGTGTGTACTAGTTAAATGTGTTTCTACCGAAAAACCATAAGCGGAACTAGTCCTTCGTGACTACGGAAATCCGTTGGCTGTGTTCAGTTCTTCCAAACTCTGCAGAGTCTCAATCTTTCAATTATCTTGTACTTTGTTCAAGTACTATAATTATCTTATCTTGTCAGGTATCAGCCTCAGTGACAAAACTCAGGTGGGATTTATGTGTGATAAATCCGGTTGAAAGATTATTCTTGTGGATGGACTAATATGGTGTTTACATTTATTACAAGCCCTGTCTGCGATGTCGCTCAGACGTCCGACGGTGGCAAACCGTTATTTACTTTTGTTATAAGCCCTATCTGCGATGTCGCTCACACGTCCGACGGTGGTGGACCTGTTATTTACTCTTATTCTAAGCCATGTCTGTGATGTCGCCCAGACGTCCGACTGCGGTATTTCTTTTGAAGCCCTGTCTGTGATGTCGCCCAGACGTCCGACTGTGGTATTTCTTTTCAAGCCCTTTATGTGATGTCGCCCAGACGTCCGATTGGGGCATTTCTTTTAAATTCCTTTATGTGATGTCGCCCAGACGTCCGATTGTGGCATTTCTTTTAAAGCCCTGTCTATGATGTCGCCCAGACGTCCGACTGAGGCATTTCTTTTAAAGCCCTTTATGCGATGTCGCCCAGACGTCCGACTGTGGCATTTATTTTAAGCCCTTTATGTGGTGTCGCTTAGACGCCCGACTGCGGCATGCATTTTATTTATTTACCTTTCGAGGCGTCGCTCCAGACAGCCGATCGGTTTTCAGCTATTTATTTTATTTATCAAGTCCTGCAACTCTTACCATTGTTATGAGCATCATCCTTTATTCATGACGCATTCATGCATTCGTTGATTATATCTTTTGTCCAAACTGTCTTGCGAGTACTTTCAAGTACTCACCTGGCTTGTTGATTTGGCCAGATGCTGATGAAGGCGATCTCTTGGATGACGAGTTTGATAGCGAGTCCGACGCCTAGAGGAGTCCCAGTCAGTCCCGTGCGATCCTGTCTTGAACATTGTATTATCCGCTTCCGCAACCCCGAATAAATTCATCGAGCCTCACCCCGACGCTCGATGTACTGCCAGTAGAAGTCAAGTTATCCACCACCACTTTTCCCTCGAGCTAGTAGCATGCCACCCCACCCCTGTGTCATATCCGCCCATATGTACAATATTGGTGAGTCTGTAATAAATTGTTGAGCAACCTCAGCTCAACCCTGTAATATATTTGATGCTACTGGTTCTCTGCTTATCAAGATTTTGTCTACCGGAAAGGATGACTTTTCCTATACTGGGACTTAAAGATTGGTTTTCTCAATAAATATTTTTATTGAAAAACCGGTCGTGACAGACTTGGTAACCAGAGCCAGGCTGACTGTAGGAAGCCACTAGGTGCGATCGCTAATTGGTTATCAGCAGGATAGAGTTATTCAGGTTTTTACAAATGTAGTCATTTTCTGACAGTTAGCATAAAAATTTATGATCTGACCACTCAGAATTTTTGCCTACTTTTGTAGATGGCCGGAAACGACTGCGAGTCTCAGATGTTCGCCAACGTGCCTGAGGGGTTCGTCAAACTCCTCTCCTTCATTGTTCAGGTCGCGATGGGGCCATCTGTGCGCCCAGTCTTCACGCTTTATCCACACAAGATCAACGACAGTCTGACTATGCACCAGGCTGCGGTGCAATTCAGGGGAGGCCATGCTGAAGTACGCCGCCTCCGATTCGTGGGGAGAGCCATGCCTACAGAAAGGCATGCTATGCAGATGGCTGCCCGCGAGTCGATAGCCCGTCTTCGGGATGTCCTTCCGGCAATGAAGACCCGTCGCTACCGCTACCTTCCATGCCATGTGCCTTACACCTGTCACTACTCCTTCTCTTGCCCCAGAGGAGAGCGAGACGAAGCCTTTGAGATGCTTGTCGAGTACCTCCGAGCCCTGGAGGCAGCATTCGACTGCATGGTGGATGACCTCGTCGCTGCACGCATGGACTCAGTTCATGGCTGTGCTGCTAACAGAAGGGAACTCCTACACACCGCTCCACCACTGACTTTTGTGTCATCCACAGCCCCTCACTCGCCTACCATACTCGCCACTGCTCGTCGTCTGCCTACCACAGAGGAATTTAACCAGGCTATTGCACCCACTCCCGTCCGCTCTGCACCACTTGTTACACCCACTCCCATACGTGCTACCCCACCTATTCCACCCACTCGTATTCGTGTTATTCCGCCTAAGGCACCTGCTCCATCAGCTCAGCACAACTTTTCTCGTCTGGAACCTATTAGCGAGGAGGAGGTTGATTCCCCAGCGTCTCTACGTCTCACCCTCGGCAGGCCAAGGGAGATCCTCACCGTCTCCGACTAAGTACGCATAGACGCCATGCGATGTATCAACTTGTGTATTATGTTTTTATGTACATAGGTGGTGAGAAGTAGCCTGTTTGCGCATCATGTAGGATCTGGAGGAGTGCACTAGTTTAAATAACATGTCAGGATTATGTACGCATATCCTGAGTGATGTAATGTATAATTATACTCGCGTGTAAGATATGCACTAGTCCTTCTCCGCGCGCAATCGTGTGTTTCCAAAAACTACCCTGGAATTTAAAAATGTGCTTTGTGTGTGATTCTATTGACTTTTGCGACTCTCCTTCTTGTCTTACGAGTTCACAAAATATATCCCCAGAGTGAAAGATGTCTCGTCCTTGGACGCGCTCCATGCCAACCCAGCCAGAAGAAAATTATGGCACACCGCAGAACCAGCATTTCACTCAAGGTCAGACAAGTCAACAGGACAGTGAAACAGCTTTTACGCAAGTTTGTCGTTTGTATGAACAGAGTCAGCAGCAACACCAGGAAATGATGAACCAATTCATCAATATGGGAAGTAACCGTGGTCAGTATCAACCGCAATCCAAATTTTCTGAGTTACAAAAGACGCGTCCTCCAACATTTTCTCATACTGACAAGCCTCTTGAGGCCGAGGATTGGCTTCGAGACATGGAGAGAAAATTAATTATCGCACAGTGTTCAGACCGTGAAAAAGTACTGTATGCACCCCATTATCTCACAGGTGCAGCTGCATCGTGGTGGGAGAACTTTCTGCACATGCACCCCAACAAAAATGAAATCACCTGGGAAAATTTCAAGGAAGGTTTTCATGGGGCACATATTCCTAAAAGCGTCATGAAAATCAAGAAGAAGGAATTTGATGAACTCAAGCAAAGAGCCATGACAGTGTCAGAATACAACAGCCAATTCACACTGATGTCTCGCTACGCCAATGAAGAACGCATGATCGAGAGCAAGAAGATGGAAAAATTCTTGGAAGGCCTAGCACCCGCCCTTAAGTGTCAGCTAGTTGTGCACACCTTTCCAGATTTTAAAACACTGGTGGATAAGGCCATTACCCTGGAAAATGAGCGACGTAGCCTGGAAGATATCCGCAAACGGAAATGGGACCAGACTAATTTTTCTCGCAATCACAGGAGCAAGAAGGAATTTCAGAAGGGGGATTCACGCAAAACCCCGGTGAATAATTCACGTCCAACCAAGAATTTCCATGCAAGAGACAAAGAGTTCACCTATCACCCAGGCGTTACCTGTTATGCTTGTGGAGAAGAAGGCCACTATGCCAAGCAGTGTCCCAAGCCAAGGAACTCAAACCCGAAGCTCAATAATGGTGGAAATAATTCAGCACCAAAGCGAAGCAATTTCAACCCCAACAACAACCACCAGAAAGGTCACTTGAACCACATGACGCGAGAGGAAGCACAGAACGCCCCAGATATCGTACTCGGTACGTACCCCGTCAACACAATACCTGCCATGGTTTTGTTTGATTCTGGAGCTTCTCACTCATTTGTTTCGAAGAGTTTTGCTTTGCAAAATAATTTTTCGATGCTTCCCTTGGAAAAGTCGATGATCGTCAAGTCCCCTGGGATTAAGCAAGTGACCCAGAATTACTGTCAAGGTGTGGTTATTGAATTTGAAGGATTGAATTTTTACGCCAACCTTATTGTACTGGAAAGCAAAGGACTGGATGTCATCCTAGGAATGGATTGGTTGACCACCAACAAAGGTTTTATTGACTGCTTCAACCGTACCGTGATTCTCACCCACCATCAAGGGAAGAAAATAAAAGTTTCAGCCAAAGAGAGACAAATACCTCGGCAACCTAGATTAAACAAGGTGGACGTTTCTGAGCTAAACAAGGTTCCAGTGGTATGTGAATTTCCAGATGTATTTCTAGAAGAACTACCAGGCATGCCACCAGACCGAGAGATAGAATTCAGCATTGAGCTAGCACCTGAAACCACTCCTATTTACAAGAAACCTTACAGAATGGCACCATCCGAATTGGTAGAGTTGAAGAAGCAAATAAAAGAATTATTGGAGAAAGGATACATACGAGCCAGCTCCTCACCTTGGGGTTCTCCAATTTTATTTGCCAAGAAGAAGGATGGAACAATGAGGTTGTGTATTGATTATCGGGCTCTCAACATGGTCACAATCAAGAACAAATACCCAATGCCCCGAATAAATGATTTATTCGATCAACTCGCACAAGCCAAAGTCTTCTCAAAAATTGATTTGAGATCGGGGTACCACCAGTTAAAAGTACGAACGGAAGATATTCCCAAGACCGCATTTACCTCCAGATATGGACTGTATGAGTTCACCGTAATGCCATTTGGGCTAACCAACGCCCCCGCATATTTTGTCCACCTCATGAACAAAGTGTTCATGAAGTATATTGACAAGTTTGTTGTGGTGTTCATCGATGATATTCTGATATATTCCAAAACACCAGAAGAGCACGCCGAACATCTCAGGATTGTACTCGGAGAACTCAGGAAACATCAACTGTACGCCAAATTCAGCAAATGTGAATTTTGGCTAAGGCAAGTGGGTTTTCTGGGCCACGTGCTAACCCAAGAAGGTATTGCAGTGGATCCGGAAAAAGTCAAGGCCGTACTTGGCTGGAAACCGCCAGCTAACGTAACGGGCATTCGGAGTTTCTTGGGAATGGCAGGCTATTATCGGAGATTTATTGAAGGATTCTCCACTATAGCAAAGCCCATGACGCAATTGCTCAAGAAAGGCAAGAAATTTGAATGGACCGAAGCATGTGAGAAAAGCTTCCAAGAGCTAAAGAGGAAATTAACAACGGCACCAGTACTAATTGTGCCAGATATACACAAGAACTTTGAGGTATATTGTGACGCATCCCGGAAAGGCCTCGGATGCGTATTGATGCAAGAAGGCAAGGTAGTTGCGTATGTCTCCAGACAACTACGCAAGCATGAGGAAAATTATCCCACTCATGACTTGGAATTGGCAGCAGTCATCCATGCACTCAAGGAATGGAGACACTTCCTACTTGGGAATCGTTGCGAGATATACACAGACCATAAGAGTCTTAAGTATATTTTCACACAGCCAGAGTTAAATTTACGGCAACGACGCTGGTTAGAATTGGTGAAGGATTATGATGTTGGAATCCACTATCATCCCGGAAAAGCAAATGTTGTGGCAGATGCACTTAGTTGAAATCCCAGCACAGACAATGACAATATCCCAAAATTGAGGCCAGAATTTCAACAAGAATTTGCCCGACTCAATCTAATAATGGTTACTGAAGGCAGTGTGTCGAATATAGAACTACAGCCTACACTAATGGAAAGTATCAAGGAAGCCCAGCACGGACACCCCAGCATTGAGGGCATAAAAAGAAAAGTGAGTTTGGGAAGAGCCTCAGAATTCAACATGGATGAGCAAGGAATATTGTGGTACGGAGAAAGGCTATGCATACCAAATGTCAAGGACCTCAAACAGCAGATATTAACCGAAAGTCACACAGCTCCGTATTCAATCCATCCTGGAGGGACAAAAATGTACAAAGACCTTCAGGAAAATTTTTGGTGGCACGGTATGAAGAGAGATATAGCCACGTTCATTGCATGTTGTGACTCTTGTCAACGTATTAAGGCCGAGCATTAGAAACCAGCAGGACTGTTACAGCCAAATAAGATACCCGAGTGGAAATGGGACGAGATTGGAATGGATTTTATCGTTGGACTGCCTCGGTCACAACACGGAAACAATGCCATATGGGTCATAACTGACAGATTAACCAAAGTGGCACATTTTATTCCGGTAAAAACAACTTACACCACTCATAGACTAGCCAGACTTTATCTTGCCCGTATCGTCTGCCTACATGGAGTCCCTAAGACTATTATCTCCGATAGAGGCACACAGTTCGTCTCTGCATTCTGGGATCACCTACAACAGGCACTGGGAACCCAACTAGCCTTCAGTACCGCCTACCATCCCCAGACTGATGGACAAACGGAACGCGTAAACCAAATCTTAGAAGACATGCTAAGAGCTTGTGTCCTCACCTACGGGAACAGTTGAGAAGAAAGTTTGCCATATGCAGAATTCGCATACAACAACAGCTATCAAGCCAGCTTGCAAATGGCACCCTTTGAAGCTCTATATGGGAGAAGATGTCGTACCCCGCTAAATTGGTCAGAGACAGGAGACAGCCATATTTTTGGCCCAGATATGCTCAAGGAAGCCGAGGAGAAAGTTAAGACGATTAGAGAACGACTCAAAACAGCTCAAAGTCGACAAAAGAGTTATTACGATCGAAAGCATCGGGAAATCAGTTTTGAACCCGGAGAATTGGCATACCTGAGAGTTTCTCCTATGAAGGGTCTACAACGATTCAAGATTAAGGGGAAACTAGCACCAAGATTCATCGGACCATTTCATATAGTGGCCCGACAAGGCAAGGTAGCCTACCAGCTGGACCTGCCCAGAGACTTATCCGGTATCCACAACGTGTTTCACATCTCGCAGTTGAGAAAATACATAAGCAACCCAGAGAAGCAAGTTTCACATGAGTATATTGACGTACAACCAGACCTCACTTACCGGGAGCACCCGATAAAAATATTGGAAGAATCTGAGAGGAGGACCTGACAGAAAGCCATTAAGTTTTTCAGAGTTCAATGGAGCAATCACACCGAAAATGAAGCAACTTGGGATAGCGAGGATTTTCTTTGGACAGAGCACCCACACCTGTTTAAGGATCAGCTGAAATATCGGGGACGAGATTTTTCCTAAGGGGGTAGGTGCTGTGACACTCCAAAATTTTTGTGATTTTTTTTTTGTTTTCAGAAAGAACCCTTGCTTGGTTTGAAAGAAGGTCATTTAAACCCTTCCTAAAAAAATCATCTTCTAAGTTTGCCCTCTCAAAAATCCTTTTATTGGATTTGGTTTCTTTTAAAAATGAAAACCCTTTTTTTGTTTTGGACTTTTATTTGGTTTTGATCCCTTCAAAAATTTCACCATGCTTCCTATGGTGAAATTTTCCCAAAACCTTTCCTCCCACTATAGTTCAACCCTATCATTCTGTCCAAACTAATAAAATCCATTTTTGGATTTTATTCCAACTATTTCTCCTCCCAAAATAATTTTGTCTTCTCTTTTGAACCTAGGTGGATTACAAAGCAAGTACCCTAATGCTCTTGATTTTTGACCTCAGCTCAACACCCCTGGATAGTCCTTTGGACCCACAACCCAGAACCATCTTGATCCACTCTTCTCCTGTTCAAAATTTTCAAATTTCACCCACTGCAAGTTTGGACCAGATTTGCCAAATTTGGTGAAATTCATATCTACACCTCTCCAAAAATTCCACAAATATTCAGGCAGCCTCTAGGTGCAATGAGAGGCCCCTCCACCAAAAACCAGCTCAAGGAAAAATCCCTACATGCCTGGATCATTCTGTCAAACACCTTGCGTGCACTGTTCTAGTCAAATTCAGTTAAATTCAGACATTCAGTGTCGATCTTCGTCAGTAACTTCAGTCACGAGCTCACAGTGCGCTTGGCACGTAGCTCACGGCCAAGCTTGCTTGTCCGGAGCCTCACACGCGCGCTTGGCGCCTTCCTGGCGTCGGTGGCGCCCTGGCCCGCCTGCGCCCGCGTGTCTTGCGGCGGCCGCAGCGCCGTAGCGGCCGATAGGAAGCAGAACGGCGGCGCAACGCCGTTCGGCGCCGCCCAAGCGTCCTGGTGGCTCCGCGTGGCCACCTCCTTGCCAGCGCACGCATGCAGCACCGTCGCCGTGGCGCGGCACGCGCAGAGCGCGCTCCCTGCCGCCGACGGGCCTGCGCCGCCCCGTTCCGCCGAGCTCCCCCTAAACCCCCATATCCCGACGCGCTTAGCACCAAAATGGAGTCAGTGGACCCACACGACAGCGCTCAACCCCTAAACCACCCCGACCAATGCCCTGCGCCGCCGTAAACTTCGCCGGAGAACCCCGTTCTCGGCCACCGCCTCGGACCGCCTATATAAAGGGCTCCAGAGCTCGCCCTCGAGCACACACCCCCTTTGCACCTCACCAGCACCCTGCCAGGCCACCAGGGGGACCTCAAGGAGGTCCTCTTCCCCAGCTCCGGCCGCCCCATTCCGCCTCGGCCTCCACCACGATTCACTCCGGTGAGGCCATTTCCGGCGCCCTAATCACGTCAACTACCCCCTCATGCTACCGCAAGTCTAACCCCCTCCTCAATTTCATCTCCGCAGCACTCTCCGATGAGACCCACGACTGCCCGAACCGCCGTCCGCCGGAGCTAGGGCCGCTGTCAACACAGTACTCACAGGCGACCACCACCACCACCCACAGACGCGGAACGGTGCACTGATCACAGAGGTAAGCCTCGATCACCTTGCCTCGCCGTGGATCGCCGCCGGTGACCACCGCACCTCTCGGGCGCCGTCGCGCTCTATTCCTCAGTTTGAACTTTCAAACCCGACAGGTGGGGCCCACCTGTCAGCCTCACAGCCGTTTCTTTTAAACAAAACGTTATCTGTACTTTTCCGCAGAACCCCCTGGAAGTTTTCTGTTTCATTATAGATGAGTCCTTGGGTTAAAACACTTATAACTTTTTATCAGAAAGGAATTTTTGAGTTACTCTTTTTCTGTTCTCCTTAGATTTTTGTCTAGTTTTTTATGATATTTATTTGAAAAATATTTGGAACACTTTTCTGTACACTCACGGTATTTACGTTGCGTGCATATTTTCTTTATACCGTAGATACCAGAGGAGGTGACGGAGCGGCAAACCTCGCACAGTTAGACTCCGACTACTCCGAACCAGGCAAGCATGTTTGAACTTTTGATATGATGAGTGTTGTTGCATGTTTGCATTTTAGTATAGTCATGGCATGTTTATGAACATCACTTTGCATGATATATCTCATGCACATAATCGGAAAGTATGTTTCGGAAAGCATTATGTTGTTGGATACATATTTGCAAAGCCATGTGTTGGTATGAGGAAGGGAAAGATGGCAGTGTTGTGACATGCCAGTCTTATGCCAGATTATTTGACTTCCGTGTCGTCATGACACCATTCACATTCCCATTCATTCCATCCTATACTGTCACATGTTTTCCGAAAGGAATATGGCATAGTAAGTTGCAAATCGTTTTCCTGGTACACACCAAGTGGAGAGGCCGGGATGAGGGTTCCATGGCCCTGGATTAAAGCCCGTCATCCGATCAGGGGGCATGGGTGTTTCCGGTTGGGACCGAGAGGGGGGCACCCCTTAGAGCGCGCGTATAGAAATTTGATCCCATGCTATTCGAGGTTGTGGCCTCCCCGTCTCAAAGTTTTTCTTGGACGTTGGCCAGGGTGATTCCTGGCAACGTGAGGTGAAATGGGTGTGTACTAGTTAAATGTGTTTCTATCGAAAAACCATAAGCGGAACTAGTCCTTCGTGACTACGGAAATCCGTTGGCTGTGTTCAGTTCTTCCAAACTCTGTCGAGTCTCAATCTTTCAATTATCTTGTACTTTTGTCGAGTACTATAATTATCTTATCTTGTCAGGTATCAGCCTCAGTGACAAAACTCAGGTGGGATTTATGTGTGATAAATCCGGTTGAAAGATTATTCTTGTGGATGGACTAATATGTTGTTTACATTTATTACAAGCCCTGTCTGCGATGTCGCTCAGACGTCCGACGGTGGCAAACCATTATTTACTTTTGTTATAAGCCCTGTCTGCGATGTCGCTCAGACGTCCGACGGTGGCGGACCTGTTATTTACTCTTATTCTAAGCCCTATCTGTGATGTCGCCCAGACGTCCGACTGCGGTATTTCTTTTGAAGCCCTGTCTGTGATGTCGCCCAGACGTCCGACTGTGGTATTTCTTTTCAAGCCCTTTATGTGATGTCGCCCAGATGTCCGATTGTGGCATTTCTTTTAAAGCCCTTTATGTGATGTCGCCCAGACGTCCGATTGTGGCATTTCTTTTAAAGCCATGTCTGTGATGTCGCCCAGACGTCCGACTGAGGCATTTCTTTTAAAGCCCTTTGTGCGATGTCGCCTAGACGTCCGACTGTGGCATTTATTTTAAGCCCTTTATGTGGTGTCGCTTAGACGACCGACTGCGGCATGCATTTTATTTATTTACCTTTCGAGGCGTCGCTCCAGACACCCGATCGGTTTTCAGCTATTTATTTTATTTATCAAGTCCTGCAACTCTTACCATTGTTATGAGCATCATCCTTTATTCATGACGCATTCATGCATTCATTGATTATATCTTTTGTCCGAACTGTCTTGCGAGTACTTTCAAGTACTCGCCTGGCTTGTTGATTTGGCCAGATGCTGATGAAGGCGATCTCTTGGATGACGAGTTTGATAGCGAGTCCGACGCCTAGAGGAGTCCCAGTCAGTCCCGTGCGATCCTGTCTTGAACATTGTATTATCCGCTTCCGCAACCCCGAATAAATTCATCGAGCCTCACCCCGACACTCGATGTACTGCCAGTAGAAGTCAAGTTATCCACCACCACTTTTCCCTCGAGCTAGTAGCATGCCACCCCACCCCTATGTCATATCCGCCCATATGTACAATATTGGCGAGTCTGTAATAAATTGTTGAGCAACCTCAGCTCAACCCTGTAATATATTTGATGCTACTGGTTCTCTGCTTATCAAGCTTTTGTCTACCAGAAAGGATGACTTTTCCTATACTGGGACTTAAAGATTGGTTTTCTCAATAAATATTTTTATTGAAAAACCGGTCATGACAATAACAACAATATCAAAATACGGACAAGCCATGGAAATATCATGCTAGCTATCTTACAATCATGCAGAGCAATATGACAGTGAATACTCAGGTCATCAAAACCAAAGCGGTGGAAGTTGCATGCCAATATATCTCAAAATGGCTATGGAAATGCCATAATAGGCAGGTATGGTGGCTGTTTTGAGGAAGATATAATAATGCTTATGTGTGATAGAGCGTATCATATCACGGGGTTAGGATGCACCTGCGAAGTTTGCACCACATCTCGAGGTGATAAAGGGCAATGCATGGTACTGTAGAGGCTAGCAATTTGCGGAAAGGTAAGAGTGTGTATAATCCATGGACTCACATTAGTCATAAAGAACTCATATACTTATTGCCAAAGTTTATTAGCCCTCGAAGCAAAGTACTACTATGCATGCCCTAGGGAGATAAATTGGTAGGAAAAGACCATCGCTCGTCCCCGACCACCACTCATAAGGAAGACAATCAATAATAAATCTTGCTTCAACTTCATAGCATAACGAGAGATTATACGTGCATGCTTCGGGAATCACAAACCTTAACACCAATATTCTTACTAACCAAAACCGTTTACTAGTACCTCCCACATATTATCATCTCTATATCGCAAAACTATTGCAAGGAATCAAACATATCATATTCAGTGATCCATAAGTTTTATGTAGGATTTCATGACTAACCATGCAAATGACCAATTCATGTCGACTCTCTAAAGAGATATAAATGAAGCGTGAGAGTTTCATTCTTTCTATAAAAGATCATTCTCTAACAAATATAAGTGAAGCAAAAGAGCATTCTTCAAATAACGGTTTTCTATGTGAAGAGAAACAGGCAATCCAAACTTCAAATGATATAAGTGAAGCACATGAAGCATTCTATAAGGCCACACTCAAAAGAAATAAGTGAAGTGCAATGAGCATTCTATAAATCAACCATGAACTATCTCATACTAGCATGGTGCTTGAAAGAAAAGTGAAAACTAAATGCAAAAGACGCTCCAAGATTTACACATATCACGTGAACGAAACAAAGACGAAAACATACCGATACTTGTTGAAGAGAGATGGGATGCCTTCCGGGGCTTCCCCAAGGTTAGACGCTTGAGTCTCCTCGAATATTTACTTGGGGTGCCTTGGGCATCCCCAAGCTTGAGCTCTTGCCTCTCCTCCTTCTCCTCATATCGAGACCTCCTCGATCTTTGATCACTTCATCCACACAAAACTTACCAGAAAGCTTGGTAAGATACGTTAATACAATAAAGCAAATCACTACTCTAAGTACTATTATAAACCAATTCATATTTTGTTTTTGCATTGTAGCTACTATAATATAACTTTTCCATGGCATATACCACTGATAGAATCGATAGTTTCATCAAAACAAGCAACACAATGCATCACAAACAAAATCTATCTTAAACAGGACAGTCTGTAGCAATCTGAACATCTGGCATAATTCTGGTACTCCAAAAATTCTGAAAAAATAGGAAGATATAAAAAAATTGTATAGCAACAGTAAAAAGTTTCAGAACCTTTTGACGCTCTAGTAAAAAATGAAAATTCATGCGCTACAGCCAAAGTTTCTGTTTCTGCACCGCACATACCAACAAGCAATCTAATCATCCTAAAGGCAAACCTTGGCACAATAATTTGATGATACAAAGGATTAGTACAAGGGGATAATTATTTTTGTTGAAAAGTTTCTGTAGTTGAGATTCACAAAGTTTCCATGGGCATGGACAAAGTTCAAGGAAGGCTCCCCCACTTCAACAATGCTTGTCTCTCTCACTTACACTTTCCTTTGTGTGAAGTTTTAAGTTCCCCTCTATATTTTTTTAAACTATATAAAAGCAATCAACAGAAATAAAATGACTCCCTAAAACTTTCGGGTTGTCTCCCTGGCAGCGCTTTCTTTAAAGCCATTAAGCTAGGCATAAAGTGCTCAAGTAATGGATCCACCTGGATCCCAAGGTATATCAAAGCCAATTTTAATTAGCAATGATTCAGTATTTAGTAGTGAGCACAAAGAAACATATATCAAGCAATGACGAAGTAACTCTCTTCCTATGCATCAGCATGTCATACAAGAACAATTCATGCACATCAAGTAAAGGCCAATACATAGCATAAGCAGTTTCTTGCAATTTTATCGTGTTGGAAACATAAAGAGGTGGAGATGTAGTTCCTTTCTCATAATAATTGCAAGTAGGAGCAGCAAGCACATGCATATTAGATTCATCAAAATTATCATGTGCAACGGTAAAAGGCAACCCATCAATATAATCCTTAATAAGAACAAACTTCTCCTATATAGTGTAGTTTGGAGAATTCAAAAAGATAATAGGACTGCCATGTGTGGGTGCAATAGAAACAGTCTTATTCTTAATATAAGAAACCATAGCAAGGTCATCTCCATAAGCATTATCCATATTGGCATCATGGCCACAAGCCTCAAGTTCATCAAAAAGGGATATTTCAAAAGAATCAACGGGATCATAGCAATTATTATAGCATTCATCCTTCAGTAAGAATGAAGGGAAATTAAACAATGTATGAGTTGAAGAGTTACTCTCATTAGAAGGTGGGCACGAGTAGCTAATCCGCTCTTCCTCCTTTTGCCCTTCGCTCTCCCCATCATCTTTTTCATCCAATGAGCTCACAGATTCATCAATTTCTTCTTCCATAGACTCCTGCAAAATATTAGTCTCTTCTTGGACAGCGGAGACTTTCGCAATAAATACATCAATATTAGAATTGTATTTGTAATTATCAAAGCAAATATTTAAGGATGGAAAAATTTTCAGGTCTATAAACATCATCATCAAAAGCATCATACTTTAAAAATAAAGATTCAATTTCATAAGCACCCTTAAAAGCAACAAATTCTTCTATTTGTCCCATAGCATAATAATCATATCTACCATTGGCATAAGAAGCCAAGGTTTCATTATCATTAAATTTGCATGAAAAGGGAAGGTGTGGAGCGTTCATCCTAGAGCAACAAGTAAAATCATATCTCTGGCATAAATTCCAAGCATACCAATACAACATATCAATTTGATCCCATAACAATGTCCCTTTTGTGTCAAGCGATAATCCCTAAAGTATTCACGTTGATCTAACATGTCTCCATTATCATGTTGAATGGGGTTTTCTCAAGATTATCAAAGTAGTGCATAATATTTTTCACATAACGAGCATCGAGGGTTTTAGGAGGTTCCCCATCTCCATGAGTAGCAAGTACAACTAATTTTTTGGTGTTTCGTGTTCCATATCTGTTGGGGATATAACTACTGAGTATAAACTGCCCAGAAGGGGTCAGGTTATACTCATAAGGAATCATCTGTATAGAAGCCCATGAAGACAAGGAGTGTGGTGCTTTACTACAGAGACTTAAAGGCCCAGAGCCCAAGGGCGGATTAGGGCCCATAGACATAAACCGCCATGAGATATGTAACTTGTATTATAAGATAGGAAAAGGTAGAAACTGAGCCAAACACATGTATGAGCCGGCCTCGGGATTCTGTAAACCGCCTGGCGTCAATCTGTGTATATAAAGGGACGACCCGACGGTGGTTCAGGGACAAGAAACAATGACTCGAAAACTAGGCAAAGCGGATTCGCTTCCTGGTTATCGAGACCCCATCAATTCCACCACAACTAGATCGTAGGCTTTTACCTTCACCGCAAGGGGCCGAACCAGTATAAACTCCCCATGTGCTTTGTCCGGTTTAACCCCTCTAAGCTAACCTAGTCGCGATGGCTCCACGACTAAGTCCTCACACTAGGACATCTGACGTGATAATTCCACGACAGTTGGCGCCCACCATGGGGCAATCGCACGATGATTTCAAGTTCTTGGAGGGCAAGTTTGAAGGACTCAAGGGATATGCAGTGGGTCGGATGACCAAGAGTCATCGCGGTAAGCTCTACATCGACGACGCGGGCTAGGGCCCCGACGCCGGCTCAATCGAGTACGGGTACCGGGTCCCCTTTGGAGGAATTCATGTCTTCATCGGCAAGATCGGCGAACCGGGCCCTGAGCCGAA
Source organism: Triticum timopheevii (assembly GCA_963921465.1). Lineage (NCBI taxonomy): Eukaryota > Viridiplantae > Streptophyta > Magnoliopsida > Poales > Poaceae > Triticum > Triticum timopheevii. Next base: position 508,812,116 of record OY997268.1, on the reverse strand, counting down.
CATCTGCACTGACCTCGTTGAAACGGCTCAGCGTGCAAGCCCTGCCCGGGTTCAGCCCGCCATGAAGCATCCGTTCATAGGATTCATCCATGGTGCCGAATTTGAACAGGTATCTAATGGTTAGAAGGCCATTTATTCTGATGGCGAGTCATCCACCGGGGAGACCGAGTCATTGTACGAACTACAGGATGGCCAATTCGGGGGTTGTTCCGATGGTGACAGTATTCCGGACCCCTTTGAACCGCCAAATTGGGTTGCGATCTTCATGGCTGGTATGCAGTCCGCGCCGCACTCCTCAGCTGCGGCGACAATGATCTCCAGATTGGCAGCCAGGGCAGGAGGCCCCGCACGCCTGCCGGCTCAAGTCTTGTCCGGTTTACTGGACGCTCTAGCGACGTTGTTGACCATAGAAGTTAATCCGGATAATCGAGACGAGCATAACGCAGAGGTTAGGAAATTGCGAGATCAGATAGCTCAGGCCAAGGAGGAGATGGCTGCTGAGGAAACCAGGATGGAGGAACAGCGGGCTACTTTGGATGCTCAGGCGCAGAGGGTTCAAGCAGAATCTTACCGCCTCATGCTGGATCAGAATGCCTCGGACGACGTGATGAGAAGGAGGCACCAGTCTCATCTACCTCCGGTTTATGAAGCACGAAATCTTATTAGCACACCAGGAGCAGGAACAAGTAATCCGGCAGCAGTGACCCGGGTTGAAACGCGTGGGATAGGAGCGCCGAATCAGCCGCGCGCGATGGAACCGCCTCGACAGAACCATGACCCACCTTAGTACGAACCGACACCGCTGGGTCATTTTCCTACCCCCTTGGATAACATGATTGTTCCGGCGTCAAGATTGGCAGCTATTCCAATTGAAGGCAACTCGCCACCAGCAGTTGAGACATGACGGGCCAGAGATCTCCTTCAAACAGCGATGGTTCAGCTACAGGCTTATTCATATAGCTGGGACAGGATTCATTCTACCCCTCGTCCAAGCCAGAGTTACAGCAGGCGTGTTGAAGAACCGGCTGTGTCAAGCAGCGGACGGAATCATAACCCACCCCGGAGGCCTAAACCGACAGGAGGGGGAGCCTCTGCCCAGGACGTAGTGGACCAAGGCAGAGCACGTCGAGAAGCCGCATTAGCTACGCAGGATGCGGCGCGTCAGCTTACTCTGGTTCGTCCCACAACTTCAGTGGAACCAGGGGTTGTTTTCAGTTCTTTGGGGGTGCCGTGTCTCACTCCGGTTCTACGCAATGTATGGCTGCCTAAGGATTTCAAGGGTCCTCGTAAGGTGCCCAATTACACTGCTGATTTACCCCCCGAGTCATGGATTGAAAGCTATGAGATGGCAATGGAGATGTTGAATGTAGATGAAGTGGCGTGTGCTAAGTACTTCACCATGATGTTGGATGGAACAGCTCGCACTTGGCTGAAAAGTTTGCCAGCTAACCCCATTAGGTCATGGGATGAGTTAAAAGCCCGGTTTATAATGAATTTCAAAGACACATGCAAGCAACCCATATCAATTGTGGATCTGGCCACTTGCATTCAAGAAGAGAATGAATCGACAACCCATTGGGTGCGCTGGGTTTCGGAGATTTTGCATTCATCAGACCGCATTAATGCCGATTCAGCGGTTATAATGCTGGAGGGCAATTGCCGGTTTAAGCCTCTGAAGTTAAAATTGGGAAGACTCAAGTGTCACTACAATGACATGGGAACACTTATGCCAGCTCTAGTTAAGTATGGACTCTGATAGTACCAAGGATCCCGAGTCTGATGAGGAAAAGCTGGGGAAGGGAAAGAAGAGCGGCAACACCAAGGGGTGGCAGCATAATCCGGCTGGCCACGGGAACAATGGTAAGCGTAAAGCGGACAATAGCTTGGATTTTGTGGCTAACACCAATGTACAGGGTAATGCTCAGCATCGTAAGGGTAAACCGCCCCCGTGTGGTGGAGGATCAGGCATGAATCTAGAGCGCCTGTTAAACCAGCCTTGCCCAAAGCACGGGACACAAGAGAAGCCAACTACACACCTCTGGAAGGATTGCTTCATTATGCGAGAATTCAAAAACTTCGATATTTTCCGATACGATCAGGGTCCGTCTGGCGGTTCAGGTCCTAGGTCTCAGGGGCCGGGTTACGGCGGAGGCGGTTCAAGCTCAGGATTCCAAGGTAATCTGGGCAATCAGAACAACCAGGGTGGTTAAAACCAGTAGAATAATCAAGGGAATCAGCAACAGTCGGGTTATCAGAGTCACCCGAAGCAGTTAAATAGTGGGCAGTATCATGTCTTCACCACTAGCTTGTGCAAGCGCGATCAGAAGCTTCATAAAAGGGCAGTTAACTCTGTTGAACCGACGGTGCCCCGTTACTTGTGCTGGTCTGAGCAGCCCATTGTATGGAGCAGAGAGGATCATCCACCCGGGTTGATAATCCGGGTCATCTGGCTTTGGTGGTGGCACCTAAGGTTGGAGGTTATAAGTTCACCAAGGTGCTCATGGATGGAGGGAGCAGTATCAACATCATGTATTATGAAACCTACCATCGCATGGGAATGGCGGATAAGAATCTTAAACCGTCAAACATTGTTTTTCATGGTGTGGTACCAGGTAAATCGGCGTACCCGGTTGGTAGGATAGCTCTGGAGGTTGTGTTTGGAGATGATCGTGATTCCGGGTCAGAAACCTTAACCTTTGAGGTGGTGAAAATCCAGAGCCCATATCATGCCCTATTTGGACGGCCGTCTTACGCCAGGTTCATGGCAAGGCCCTGTTATGTCTATTTACAGCTCAAAATGCCGGGTCATAAAGGGACCATTACGGTACATGGGAGTCGTAAGATCGCTTTGGATTGCGAAGAGGGTGATGCGGCTTATGTTGAGTCGGTTTGCGCGGCAGAGGAGTTGAAGTTCTACAAGGACAATGTTGATCTGACGGATATGACTTCTCTAAAGAAGCCCACCACAGAGCATGACCAGGCCCGGAAGTTTAAATCGGCTGATGAGACTAAGCTGGTTGATTTTATTCCTGGCGATTCATCCAAGCAGTTTAGTATCAGCACTAACCTGGATCCAAAATAGGAAAGCGCGCTCATCAAGTTCATCCATGAGAAACGGGACATCTTTGCATGGAAACCTTCTGACATGCCAGGTGTGCTGAGGGAACTCGCTGATCACAATCTCAATATTGATCCCAAGTTTAAACTGATCAAGTAGTTTCTTCGCCGCTTCAATGAAGAAAGGCGCAAGGCTATTGGAGAGGAGGTAGCCCGGCTTTTGGCGGCTGGGTTTATCATTGAGGTTTTTCATCCGGAGTGGTTGGCTAATCCTGTACTGGTGCTTAAGAAGAATGGCACTTGGCGCATATGTGTGGATTACACGGACTTGAACAAGGCTTGTCTGGCCGGTCCTTTTGCTCTCCCTCGTATTGATCAGATCATTGATGCTACGGCGGGTTGTGAGTGTTTGAGTTTCTTGGATGCTTATTTTGGTTATCATCAAATCAAGATGGTAGTTAAGGACCAGGATAAAATAGCTTTTATAAATCCCTTTGGAGCCTTCTGCTATGTGTCTATGCCTTTTGGGCTCAAGAGTGCCCAGGCGACTTATCAGCGATGTGTGCAGATCAAATTGGGCGCAATGTTCATGCTTATGTGGATGATATTGTGGTGAAGTCCAGGAAGAAGGAGACACTGATAGATGACTTGAAGGAAACCTTTGATAATCTTTGGGTTTATAAGATGATGCTTAATCCGGCCAAGTGCGTCTTCGGTGTTCTGGCAAGCAAACTCTTGGGTTTTCTGGTGTCTAATAGGGGCATTAAGGCTAATCCAGAAAAGATCAATGCTATTACGTCTCTGGCTAAACCGGCGTGTATCAACGATGTTCAATGTCTGGTGTGTCGTATTGCAGCCCTGAGCCAGTTTATCAGCCGGTTGGAGAGAAGGCGATCCCTCTATATCAGATGATGAAGAAGGCAGACAATTTTGTCTGGAGTGATGCTGCTAATGCGGCGTTTGAGGATTTGAAGAAGCAGTTAGCTGAGCCACCTGTCCTTGCTGCTCCGGTCGATAATGAGCCGCTGTTGTTATATGTGGCTGCCAATGCCCGGGCTGTCAGCGTGGCCATTGTAGTAGAGCGCAAGGAGGCTGGGAAGGAATATCCGGTTCAACGGTCAGTTTTATTATATCAGTGAAGTGCTCATTGAGCCGAAGCAGAGATATCCACATTGGCACAAGCTTGTGTATGGGGTTTTTATGGCAAGTCGGAAGCTTAAGCAGTACTTTCAGGGCCATTCCATCATTGTGGTCAGTTCCACTCCGTTGGGGGATATCATCCAAAACAGGGAGGCAACTGGACAGGTTGCTAAGTGGGAGATTGAGCTCGGACCTCATGGGGTGAAATATATGCCTCGAACGGCCATCAAGTCCCAGGCGCTTGTGGACTTCATCAATGACTGGACGGAGTTACAGCACCCGAGGATAAACCGGATAATACGTACTGGACTATCCACTTTGACGGGTCCAGACAATTGGAGGGCTCGGGGGCTGGAGTTGTCCTTACTTCCCCTCGAGGTGATAAAATTTGTTATGTTCTCCACTTAATGTTTCCCTGTACTAACAATGCAGCTAAGTATGAGGCCTTGCTCCATGGTCTTCGGGTGGCTAAGGAAATGAACTTAAGCCGAGTACGATGCTTTGGGGACTCTGATTTGGTGGCTCGGCAAGTCTCTGGTACTTGGGATTCTAAGGATCCACTCATGGCGGCTTATCGACGAGAGGTGGATATTGTTGCTGGTCACTTCAAGGGTTACCAGGTTGAGCACATTGGTCGGTGCAAAAATGAAGCAGCAGACGCTTTAAGCCGGCTGGGGTCTCGGCGTAAACTGGTGCCGCCCAATACCTTTCTGGATGTTTTGCATAATCCGTCGGTCAAGTTACCTACAGAGGAGGACCTGGCTATTCCTGATCCGGAGGCTCAGTTGGTGGCGGCTCTTCATAATATTCCGGATTGGACAGTTCCATATTTGGCATATATGAACCGGGGCGAGTTACCAGAGGATGAAGTTTTGGCCAGACAGATAATCCGGCGATCCAAGTCTATGACTATTCATAATGGCGAGTTACATCATTGCAGTGTCTCGGGGGCGTTTCAGCGTTGCGTTTCTCCTGAAGAAGGTCGTGAGATTTTGCGTGAGATCCACGAAGGTGACTGTGGTCACCATGTTGGTTCAAAATCCTTGGTGGCTAAAGCTTTTCGTCACGGCTTCTATTGGCTGACGGCTCATGCTGATGCTGAGGACTTGGTGAAAAGGTGCGACGCTTGTCAGAAGTTTTCACGCCGAGCTCATGTTCCGGCTCAAGAGTTGAGGATGATTCCAATCACTTGGTCGTTTGCTACTTGGGGGCTTGATATGGTAGGGCCTTTTAAGCGGTCCAAACATAAGAAGACCCACCTTTTGGTGGCTGTTGATAAGTTCACTAAGTGGGTTGAGGCGGAGCCAGTTAGCAAGTGTGATGCAGCCACGACGGTTCAATTCATGAAGAAGGTGATCTTCCGCTTCGGTTTTCCACACAGCATCATAATAGATAATGACATGAACCTCTCCAAAGGCGCTATGGAGGACTTTTGTCAATGAGAGCACATCCGGCTCGATGTGTCATCAGTGGCTCACCCCCAGTCCAATGGTCAAGCTGAGAGAGCTAATCAGGAAATCTTGAAGGGTATCAAGCCCAAACTTATGGTTCCTTTGAAGAGGACGCCGGGTTGTTGGGTGGAAGAGTTGCCTTCTGTACTATGGAACATTAACACCACCCCCAATCGATCTACGGGTTATACGCCATTCTTCATGGTTTATGGGGCAGAGGCAGTTCTTCCCAGTGATATTCGTGATGACTCGCCTCGGGTGGCAGCATATGTTGAAGCGGACAATGAGCAAGCATGCCAAGAAGCGTTGGACCTGTTAGATGAAAAACGGGACATGGAGACGGCTCGTTTGGCCATTTATCAGCAAGATCTACGGCGTTATCACAGCCGTCGGGTTAAGACCAGAACTTTCCAAGAAGGCGACTTAGTGCTCCGGCTCATCTATGATCAGACTGATATGCACAAGTTATCCCCACCTTGGGAAGGGCCCTTCGTGGTCAGTAAGAATTTGAACACTAGGTCATACTACCTTATCGATGTTCGAGAGCACAAAGACTCACGCAAATCGGAGGAGGAGACCCGTCGGCCGTGGAATATTGCTCATCTTCGGCCTTACTACACCTGAGCCATAGGCTCCTATATGTTCATATTTTGACAATGTATATATTATGATCAATATAATAAACCAGCATCCTTGCTAAAGCGGGGCCTCTGTCGTTCTTCTTTAAAGATTTCTTGGTTACATGGGGGCTTCAGCTTACAAAGCGGAGTTCTAGTTATCCATTTATCCGGCTATCACGCCACAACAAAGCTTGGGGGCTTCACACCCAAGGGGCCAAAGAGAGTTTGTGGCCAAGCACAGCTCAAACATAGGCACCCACTGAGCATAGCTCAAAATGTTACGTGGGGGCTCTTTGTGCAAAGCAACAAAGAGTTTTAAAGGACCCTTGTAATAGGCTATCAAGCCAGGCTTGGAAGCCAGGTGTATTCACCTAAAACCCCGGGTTAACCTGCCTTCATCAAGTAAGCCACTCCATCCAGGTAATCCTGGTATGACCCGCCAAACGTTTGACAAGTCAATCTAATGTAGACCCTGAACTTGTCAAAGTTAAAATGACGATTGGTTAATGTGAGGTCCATCTTAAAAGGCTTTGTAAAATGGTTTAACTCAGTGGTCTGGCAGCCCATGAAAAGCCTCGAATTTGGGTCTGACGACCCTTGAAAAGCCTTGACTACAAGTTTTTCATTTGCTTTTATTTTTCAGTCTTTTCTCCTCTGGTAAGGTTTTATGATAAACCGACGTCTATTGACCCGGCCTGACTATAAGTCATCAATATAACCCGGTGTTTGTTAACCTGGCTTGGCTTTCAACTATAAATTATTAGCACACAACCAATTATAAACTGGTGTTTGTTAACCTGACCTGGCTTTGACTATAAGTCGCCAGGATGATCATCCGGTGTTTATTATAACCCGGCATGGCTTCATTACAAACCAGCAAATCATGGTGGGGGTTATCAGTGCTCCGGATTTGAGTTATCACCCTTACTACAGAAAGTTCGTAGAACCAACGATGTGATTCAACATCACAGGTATGATATATTTCATATTATTCTTAAAAGTACAGCTTTGGTTATAAACCATGGTTTTATATTGGGCATTATGACCCGTCCGATGGTAAACCGCCAGGACATTTTCAAGCTGTTATCTACAGGAACATGATTCCATAAAGTTGCTAAGGCACATAAGCAGACATAACATCATCATGACAGATTAAACAGTGTTATGCAGAAGTGCACGATGGCAAACAGATCAAAGAAGTTTTTTAACTAGCCTGTTACAAGGTGCTTTGATGCCCAAAAGGATAATTGTTTATCACACGGATCGCAGTGTGCAGAAACTAAACCGGCTACCGGATCATGATTCATCACCGGGCTGACGTGAAGACCGTGGATCGTTGTGGGTCGGTTCATCCTCCTCTTCTTCACTCAGCGGCTAGAAGTCAATAGTTGACCAATCGATCCCAGTTAAGGCTCTGAACACAGCTTCATCATTTATAAGGGTGGACGGTTCAACGTCAGGGGCATAAGTGTGCTTACGGATTGGCGGGATAAGGTCTTGCACATCATAAGTTGGCGCACTAAGCCGCTTGTTGTTGGCATCATAAACCGACTCGTAAAATGACAAATCAGTGTCTTCGGCCAGTTTGCTCGCCAATGGACGCATCTCCCTTGTTATGGCCCTAAGTTCATCATTGTCAAACTCTGACCCGTCTTCTTTGATGCTTGGATAACCATCCCCTATGTCAGACAGATCAAGTTCAGATATCCATGCCTTGGCCCGAGTCAATACAGTAAGAGCACCGGTCCTAGCAGTTGATCTTTTCAATTCCTCAATACGAGCAGGCATCATGGATAATTTTTCTAGTGTCTCCTTGAGCAAAGTTGGGGCGGTTTATTATGTGAAGTTGTGCAGATGACCAGTTGAGCACCGGAATATAGCTGCTCTATCAGCGTATAAGCAGCCTTCAGCTTTTTATGCATATCCGAGCCAAGATGAGCAATGCGGCTACCTGCAATGGTTAAATATTAGTAAACCGGCAATATCATGGAGGTTGTTATCTAAAAGCTTATGAAGAGGATATTTACCAAAGACAGCAGTGGTCATAGCATTGACTTGTTGCTTCAAATCGGTCAGTTCTTCCACTACCAGATTAAGGGCTGCTTCAGCATCTTCCGCCCGTTTCACCAGAGTTGCTTTTTCAACATCCCATCCTGCCCGCTCCTTCTTGAAATTTTCCTTCAACTATTCCATGGCTGTTAAGGTGCTGGTCATCTCCTCCTTTGCCTTGGAAGTTTCTGCTTGCTGGGACTTGATGTTTTCTTGAAGATCAGCAATTTGAGATTCTTTTTTGCTCAAATCAGCCTGGAAGAGACAGTTAATGAGTTGGTAGTGCATGTTTTAAGTCCCAAGCACATAACAAATTATACACTTGGCACTTGGGGGCTAGTGCCTATCGCTTTTTCTCAGCAAAATGGTAAAGTCCCAAGGCTCAATACAAGTATTAATCTTGGCACTTGGGGGATAATGCCTAATTGTTCAAATAACACAGTTGTGCAATTTTCTAAGATGATAAACCGGAATCTAAAGGTATTCAACAAGAAGGGTAAGCCTTACAACAGGAAGTCCCGGATCATCTTGAAGAGATAAACTGGCCCTTGGGGGCTACATAGGTGAAGTTGATTTATTATCCTATAAAGTCCCGGATCATCTTGAAGAGATAAACCGGCCCTTGGGGGCTACTGGAGTTGATATTATCAATAAATCAGAAGGAAGGGATATTTTTGAACAGAAATTACCTCATAGCGCTCCTTCATCAGGCCTACTAAACTGGCTTCATAGTCACGGCTTGTATACATGTGGTTTAAGTATCCAAAATGCAACTCTTGAGCGTCGAGGTGGGCATAGCTTGATAAATCAGTTTTCTACTTTCCTTTGTCCAAAGCATTTTTTCCTCTTTGGCGCTGTTTTTGGATAAAGCGACAGGATGGCCAGGGGAGGTATGACCAGTGCCAGTAATGACAACATCAGCAGCAGCACCTTTGGCCGGGCTTGGTGGATCATCAGCACCTTTGGTCGGGCTTGGTGGATCATCAGCACCTTTGGCCGGGCTTGGCGGATCAGCAGCATGAGTCATTGGATCAACATCCATGTGTTCAGCTTCAGTTGCTTGATCCGGCATCGGTGGGTCGTCTGGAATATTGTCCACATCTGGACTTGACGGTTCAGGAGTTCTTTCCGGTTCATTACGACTGGGATCTTCAGCTGGTGGGTTCACCTTCGCTCTCTTCCTGGCTCTGGCTTTGGCCCTGGGAAGATAATAAGTATGCATCAGAACAAAGTAAAGGTTAAAATATAAAGGTATGACGGATTAGCAAAATCTTCTCACCCAGGAACTGTTTTAAGAGCTGGAAGTTTCGTTCCTGTTGAATCACCAGAAGGTGAATGGGAGGTTCCCTGATAATTTGAGTCAGACGGATTAAGAGGATATCGGAAATAACACGCCTTGGGACAAGGTATATCATAAGTATAAGAGACCTCTGGACGGCATTTTCGAACCGGGGTGTCCGGTAAACCGGAGGAGGTAACCACTTGGCCGCTATGCCGGGTTGTGTGGCGAGCTTCATGCTGCTGTGTCTTCAAAGAAAAGTGTGGATCCAAATAAGCGAGAGGGTGTGAATATTTTACTTTCTGGATTGTTCGACGTATTTTTGGTGTTAGTACAGGATCTGAGTCGGAAGAAAGAATAGTTACCTCTATGTCACCAGCGCGACTAGCTTCCGCGTCATCCTGATAATAATCATTGTCAATGAGATGTATGAAAAAAGAACCAAGAGAGTCAAGTTCTACCTCTAACTCCAGGTCATCAAGCTCTTCATCATTGGGCAGGTTAGAGGCCTCGGTGGTTTTCTTCTTTGTTGGCTTCTTTGTAACCTTGGTCTTGACGTGAGGTGCTCTCGCCGGTTTATCCTGCGGCTTCGTTGGTTTATCATGTGATTTCCTCTTCCAGAACGGGTCATCACCCTGCGCATATGAACAACACGTTATAAAGGAATGTTTAAGAAGGGATGGATTAAGGCAAAAATAAAGGCAATTCTTATAGATGGCGGTTTGTTGGAAGCATAGAAGGGACTAAGCCCTACTCTGCTACATGCCGTCACCGGTTCATCAAGCATTTTCTTGACAGTTTCAGTGACTTCATCATCAGAGAGCTGGATGTCAGTATGATGCTGAGGGTCTTTCGGATTCCATGTGTATTCACACATTAAACTGGGCACCGGCTCAAAGGCAGAACGCTCCAAGAAACCCAACATCGAATGAAATCAATGCCTGTCAGATCGTTTGCAACAAAAGCTCTAAGTTTTGATAGCCGAGGGGCATATTTTGATCATTCCTTGGCGGTTAATCATTGAGGAAGCGGATGAGTTTTTGTAAGCCGGTACGCACGATAACCCGGCAGAGGATTTTCATCGTCCGGAGCTGTATTGTGGCAGTAAAACCAAGTCTGATTCCAGTCTTTGGGGTGGCTATGATGTTTGGCATGAGGAAAGTCAACATCCTTTCTCTTCTGGATTGAAACACCGTCAAGTTCAGTGTTAGGCCCGTCCATAAATTCAGTATGGCGGTGTAAGTGGAAGAAGTCCCGGAATAGCTCCACAGTGGGTTCCTCTTGCAGATAGACTTCACAAAAAACTTGAAAATTGCAAATATTGGACACGGAGTTCGGTCCAATATCTTGAGGGTGGATCTGGAAGCTAGCAAGCACATCACGGAAGAATTTGGATCCGGGAGGACTAAACTCTCGATTTAAATTATCAGTAAACACAATCACTTCTCCATTCTGGGGCTCAGGAGGATTTCCTGACCGGGGACCCTCCAATGGATGGTTTCTTGGCTCGCCAAAGCACCAGTTAACACATACCTAGTCAGTTGCTCTTCAGTAACCTGGGAAGGGACCCAATTGCAAGCATAGAACTGTTTGGCCATTTTGATGACAAGCTGGAAAAGAGGATCAAAGCCGATTCAGGATTTATGATTGATATGCATAAAACGGCATCAGGTCAGGGGAAGGAGATATCGAAACATATGTACATGATAAACCGGATTCTGATATTGAGGATGAGTTGGCGTTTTAAGAGAGGGCTAATGGTACCTGGCGGATTATCATTTTCTAAAGGTTAAACCGCCTACAATGGTGTGGAAATTATAGGTCTGAAAAAATTCTTAAGTGTTGCTTAAACGGGTTTCACAGGTTGGAATTATAATTTTGGATCTACCACAATTCTAAAAAGGAGAAAATTCCAAAGCCCTAAAAGGTGACCGCGGAACAGCTAAAAACCAGATGGGACCTGTCTACTGAAGAAGGGATGCTATGATGAGGAAAAATGGACTATAGCTACGGCCGTCCAGGGAGAATATCAAGTTTTATCAAGTTCTAAATGTGGCAGCAAGGTACAAGTGAAGAACAATGACGAACGCCAACGAACATCGAAGAACACTGAAACCCTAGCAGTAGATCTGGGGAAGAGGGAAAGAAAACTTACAGAGGTTTAAGGAGTGGCGGAGAGGCGCCGCGTTTCTCTGATCAAATCAGGTTGATGGAGCGGCCGTTGTTGGGGCAGAGACGAAGGTCGACGGCGGCGGCTGCGCTCAAGCTCTGAGGCGATGCGAGGTGGCAGAAAGACGAAGAGGTAAGGGGGAAAAGAAAAGGACAATCTGCCCTATTTATAAGGCGAAGGGATAAGTGACAGGCGCGGATGTGATACAGTTGTCGCCTCGGTCTTCGGAGGTTCATTAATAAAAGGGAAGTACTTACAGGTTTTAATAGGCAGATAACGTCATGGCGTTTTATTATGATATCGGAAGATGACGTCACGGTGGTTTACAAGTTCACGTGAAAATGATGTCATGGCGGTTTACAAGGTTAACACGAAGATGTTCAAGATGGAATTTTTCTAAGTTGAAGATTGACATGAACAAGTTCAAATCAATCTGGGGCCTAATGTTGGGGATATAACTATTGAGTATAAACTGCCCAGGAGGGGCCGGGTTATACTCATAAGGAATCATCTGTATAGAAGCCCATGAAGACAAGGAGTGTGGCACTTTACTACAGAGACTTAAAGGCCCAGAGCCCAAGGGCGGATTAGGGCCCATAGACATAAACCGCCATGAGATATGTAACTTGTATTGTGAGATAGGAAAAGGTAGAAACCGAGCCGGACACATGTATGAGCCGGCCTCGGGATTCTGTAAACCACCGGGCGTCAACCTGTGTATACAAAGGGACGACCCGGTGGCGGTTCTGGGACAAGAAACAACGACTCGAAAACTAGGCAAAGCGGATTTGCTCCCTGCTTATCGAGACCCCATCAATTCCACCACAACTGGATCGTAGGCTTTTACCTTCATCACAAGGGGCCGAACCAGTATAAACTCCCCGTGTCCTTTGTCCGGTTTAACCCCTCTAAGCTAACCTAGTCGCGATGACTCCATGAGTAAGTCCTCACACTAGGACATTTGACATGATAATTCCACGACAATATCCATAACTAAAGATAGAGAACAACTTAGAATAGAAAATAAAAACTACTCAGTGATAAAGCAAACAAACACACACAAGAATATTCACCCCACGCTATTGCTCCCCGGCAATGGCGTCAGAAAAAGGTCTTGATAACCCACAAGTATAGGGGGTCATTTGTAGCCTTCTTTGATAAATAAGAGTGTCGAACCCAATGAGGAGCTAAAGGTAGAACAAATATTCCCTCAAGTTCTATCGACCATCGATACAACTCTACGCACACTTAACGTTTGCTTTACCTAAAACAAGTATGAAACTATTTTGAAAGAATAAAACTGCGAGTACTTTGTGAGAATAAAACTATGAATAAATTGCAAGGTAATAAAAGTGGATAGCTTTTGTCAACAAGAAATTCATTTGTCCCTAGGCAATCGATAACAAGTATCGGTAATCATTCTTGTAATTTTTATATGAGGGAGAGGCATGAGCTAACATACTTTCTCTACTTGGATCATATGCACTTATAATTGGACCCCTGGCAAGCATTCGCCAACTACTAAAGATCATTAAGGTCATGAAACCCAACCATAGCATTAAGTATCAAGTCCTCTTTATCCCATACGTAACAACCCACCTACTCGGGTTTAAGCTTCTGTCACTCTCGCAACCCACCATAAGCGAATCATGAACATATAGCAACAACCTACAGCAGGGATCCCTCACATTTGTGTGACACGGAGGGAACCATAGGACAACACCATAAATAAAATATACAATCATTCCAACCAAGATCACGATTAACCCACAGGGCAAAACGGATCTACTAAAACATCATAGGATAGCCAAATATCATTGGGAAATAATATATGGAGTTGAGCACCATGTTTAAGAAGAGATTACAAAAGAGATAAGGGTTGTTACATCGCTGTATAGAGGGGGAGAGAGTTCGTGTTGACGGTAGCAAGATTGTTGGTGTAGATCACTGTCACGATCCTTGCCCAGGCGGCACTCCGGCGCCACCGGGAGAGAGAGCCCCCCTCCTCCTTCTTCTTCTTTGGGCTCCCCCCTAGATGGGAGGAGAGTTCCCCCTCTGGTCCATGGCCTTCCATGATGACGGAGGGGTGGGATCCCCTCCGAGATTGGATCTCCCTCTCTGTTCTCTTCTGTTTCGTGTTCCCTAGATCTGGCCCTTCACCGTTTCTTAAATTCCCGGAGATCCGTAACTCCGATTGCGCTGAAATTTTACACAATTTCTTTCCATAAATTATATTTCTTGCGCCATAAGAAGAGCCCCAACCACCTTATGAGGACGGCATAAAACACCCGGGCGCGCTTGGCACCCCTGGCGTGCCCTGGTGTATCTTGGGGGCTGCGGGGGCCCGTTTGTGTTGATTCCACCTCCCAAAAATCACATATATTCCAAAATAATTCTCCATAAATTTTTATTGCGTTTGGACTTGTTTGATATGGATTTTCTGCAAAACAAAAAACATGCAACAAACAGGAGCTGGCATTGGGCACTGATCAATAGGTTAGTCCAAATAAATCATATAAAATGTTGACAAAAGTGTATAAAAGTTGTATAATATTGGCATGAAACAATCAAAAATAGATACGACGGAGACGTATCACTCAACTGATAATACTTGCAAATATTCTTTGGCTCCCCTTGTGTCGAATCAATAAATTTGGGTTGAATACTCTGCCCTCGAAAACTGTTGTGATCCCTATACTTGTGGGTTATCAAGGGAGTATTTTGTATCATTTTTTGGGACTAATCTATTAACCTAGTTGTTGGGAACGTAGCATGCAATTTCAAAAAAATTCCTACGCTCACGCAAGATCTATCTAGGAGATGCATAGCAACGAGAGGGGGAGAGTGTGTCCACATACCCTCGTAGACCGAAAGTGGAAGCGTTAACTTAACGCGGTTGATGTAGTCGAACGTCTTCTCGAATCAACCGATCAATTACCGAATGTACGGCACCTTCGAGTTCTGCACACTTTTCAGCTCGATGACGTCCCTCAAACTCTTGATCCAGCAAAATGTCGATGGATTTGATGAGTTCCGTCAGCACGACGGCGTGATGACGGTGTTGGTGATGTGATCCGCGCAGGACTTTGCCTAAGCACTACGATGATACTATCGAAGGAGTAAACGGTGGAGGGAGGAACCGCACATGGCTAAGACAATTGTTTGATGTGCCTTTGGGGTGCCCTTGCCCACGTATAGAAAGAAGGGGGGAGAGAGGCCAATGGCCAGGAGGGGCGCGCCATGGGGGGAGTCCTACTTGGACTCCTAGTCCAAGTAGGATTCCCTCCCCCCCCCTTCCTTTATCCACCGGAGGGAATAGGAAGGAGAGGGAGAGGGAAAGGGAAGGGGGGCGCCGCCCCCTCCTCCTTGTCCTATTCGGACTCCCTAGGAGGGGGGGCGCGGCCACCCCTCGCGAGCTTCCCTCTCTCTCCCTTTAGGCCCATGTTGGCCCAAAACTTCCCCGGGGGGTTCCGGTAACCCCTCGGTACTCCGGAAAAATATCCGAATCACTCAGAACCATTCCGATGTTCAAATATAACCTTCCAATATATGAATCTTTACCTCTCGACCATTTCGAGACTCCTCTTCACGTTCGTGATCTCATACGGGACTCCGAACAAACTTCAGTCAGCAAAACACATAACTCATAATACAAATCGTCATCGAACGTTAAGCGTGTGGACCATACGGGTTCAAGAACTACGTAGACATGATCGAGACACATCTCCGATCAATAACCAATAGCATAACCTGGAAGCTCATATTGGTTCCTACATATTCTACGAAGATCTTTATCGGTCAAACCGCATACATTATTCCCTTTGTCGTTGATATGTTACTTGCCCGAGATTCGATTGTCGGTATCTTCATACCTAGTTCAATCTTGTTACCGGTAAGTCTCTTTACTCATTCCATAATGCATCATCCTGTAACTAACTCATTAGTTACATTGCTTGCAAGGTTTATAGTGATGAGCATTACCGAGAGGGCCCAGAGATACCTCTCCGATACACGGAATGACAAATCTTAATCTTGATCTATGCCAAATCAACAAACACCTTTGGAGACACCTATAGAGCATCTTTATAATCACCCAGTTATGTTGTGACGTTTGATAGCACACAAGGTGTTCCTCCGGTATTCGGGAGTTGCATAATCTCATAGTCAGAGGAACATGTATAAGTCATGAAGAAATCAATAACAATAAAACTTATCGATCATTATGCTAAGCTAACGGATGGGTCTTGTCCATCGCATCATTCACTAATGATGTGATCTCGTTCATCAAATGACAACACATGTCTATGGTCAGGAAACATAACCATCTTTGATTAACGAGCTAGTCAAGTAGAGGCATACTAGGGACACTTTGTTTTGTCTATGTATCCACACATGTATCAAGTTAGCGGTTAATACAATTGTAGCATGAATAAAAACATTTATCATGATATAAGGAAATATAAAATAAAAACTTTATTATTGCCTCTAGGGCATATTTCCTTCAGTCTCCCACTTGCACTAGAGTCAATAATTTAGTTCACATCTCCATGTGATTTAATATCAATAGTTCACATCTGTATGTGATTAATACCCATAATTCACATCGCCATGTGACCAATAACCAAAGGGTTTACTAGAGTCAATAATCTAGTAACATCACTATGTGATTAACACCCAGTGGGTACCAAGGTGTGATCATGTTTTGCTTGTGAGAGAAGTTTAGTCTACGGGTCTGCCATATTCAGAGCCTATGTATTTTGCAAATTTTCTATATCTACAATGTTCTGCATTGAGCTACTCTAGCTAATTGCTCCCACTTTCAATATGTATCCATATTGAGACTCAGAGTCAACCGGATCTGTGTAAAATCTTGCATCAAAATAACTCTAGGAAGAACTCTTTTTCACCTCCATAACCAAGAAATATTTCCTTAGTCCTCTTAGAACTAAGGATAACTTTGACTGTTGTCCAATGATCCACTCCTGGATCACTATCGTACTCCCTTGACAAACTTATGATAAGGTATACAATAGGCCTGGTACACAACATGGCATACTTTATAGAACCTATGGTCGAGGCATAGTGAATGACTTTCATTCTCTTTCTACTTTCTGTTGTGGTCGGGTTTTGAGTCTTATTCAACTTTACACCTTCCATCACAGGTAAGAATTCCTTATTTGACTTGTTCCATTTTGAACTACTTCAAAATCTTGTCAAGGTATGTACTCATTGAAAAATCTTATCAAGCGTCTTCTCTATCTCTATAGATCTTGATGCCCAATATGTAAGCAGCTTTACTGAGGTTTTTCTTTGAAAAACTCCTTTCAGACTTTCCTTTATGATTTCCAGAAAATTTTACATCATTCCTGATTAACAATATGTCATTCACATATACTTATCAGAAAGGCTGTAGTGCTCCCACTCACTTTCTTGTAAATACAGGCTTCACCGCAAGTCTGAAAACTATATGCTTTGATAAACTCATCAAAGCGTATATTCCAACTCCGAGATGCTCGCACCAGTCCATAAATGGATCTATGGAGCTTGCACACTTTGTTAGCACCTTCAGGATCGACAAAACCTTCTGGTTGCATCATATACAACTCTTCTTAGAGATATCCATTTAAGGAATGCAGTTTTGACATCCATTTGCCAGACTTCACAAAATGTGGCAATTGCTAACATGATTCGGACGGACTTAAGCATCGCTACGGTTGAGAAAGCCTCATCGTAGTCAACCCCTTGAACTTGTCAAAAAACCTTTTTGCGACAAGTCAAGCTTTATAGACAGTAACATTACCATCAGCGTCAGTCTTCTTCTTGAAGATCCATTTATTCTCTATGGTTTGCCGATCATCGAGAAAATCCACCAAAGTCCACACTTTGTTCTCATACATGGATCCTATCTCAGATTTCATGGCCTCAAGCCATTTATCAGAATCTGGGCTCATCATAGCTTCTTCATAGTTCGTAGGTTCATCATGGTCAAGTAACATGACCTCCAGAACACATTAAAATTCAAGTGTCGGTGCGAGGACAACACCTATGGGATCACAAGAATCCCTACTACGGTTGCGGGGAGCGGGGTCGTGAGAAGGGCGGATCAAACAGATAGCACACGGGTTCTTTATCCAGGTTCGGGCTGCGAGGATGCGTAAAACCCTACTCCTGCCTTGGTGGTTTGTTTATCTATGTTCTTGGGCTAGCAATGGGGCGTGAGGAGCTCCAAAAAGCCGAATCCTCCTCCTGGTCGCCTTGGGCCTCCTTTTATAGGAAAAGGGGTCGCCATAGTGGCACACAGGAGGTGGAAAGGGTACCGCGATACGAGTTTATCCCTTGCATTACATGACAAGGCGCCTTTAACGCGTCTTGCTTAGGTGTCCTCGCTTTATCGGGGATGGGGGAGAGCCCAATCTCATCCGTCGCCGCTCCCTTCCGTGTCGACACGCGCCCTGGCCAGCGGTGCCCGTGGTGCCATGTAGGCAGGCAGGCAGCTGAGGTGGCGCAGTGGTGGGTCTCCACGAAGATCCACTTGCCGCCATGCAGGTGCCTGCCCAACTGGTTGGGTCGGCAGCTGCATGCGAACGGTGGTGGAGGTTTGGATTGGCGTGGGCCTGATGGTGGCCCTACGGGTGTCCTTGGCAAGGGCCTTGCCGTAGCCCCGGCAAGAGTCTTGCTGGGGGCCCGGCAAGGGTCTTGTCGTGGCGCCCGCTATCATCCCCGGCAAGGCTCTTGCCGGGGGCCTTGTGGTCCTCCTTGGCTGGGATCCCACCAAGGGTCGTCAACTTCTATAGTGTGTATCTGATCTTGAATGTCTTCACAAAGATCTGCATGCCACCATGGGGATGTTTCCTGAATCCTTGCCCCATGGGGGCAGTGGACTCAAGGGTGATTCGCTCCATAGGTGTGGGGCGAGCTGTCACGTCAGGGGTCTTGCCGGGTTTGCTAAAACTGCCCCCCGGCAAGGATCTTGCCGGGGGAGTCCGCTCCATCCCCTTTGCTCTCTGTGGTCTTGTTCTTGGCATCGTTCTGCTTCTTTCGAGCTTCGGCCTTACCTTGGCTCACCTCCCTTGCCTTGCTCGGTGTGGTGGTGTCCGTGGCTCAGACTGCCCGTGCACAGTTATAGGGGTACAAAAAGTGCACCCCTCTTTTTGTACACCGACAGGAGCCCCCGGGCCTGGGCCACACGTAAGCGCAATCGCGTCGTTGGGCTAGGCCCAAAAAATGGTGCGCGGGCAGGCGGGGTGGTTTTTACCGTGGTAAGTTTCTTCGTGCGCTGCGCTTCCCACGCCCCCCGCATGCGTGGCTCAGCATGGGGAGGCGCGCGTGACGTGGGCGGCATGCGTGGGGCTGAGCTTTGCGCGCATGCGTCACGTCGTAGTAAAAGGGGGCAGTTCGTGCCTTCCCCATAAACGGAGGAAGGCGTGGAGGCTCGGCCTGTTTACTGAACGGGGCCGGGGTGCGGTCTTCAGGGCATCCACTCCCCACGATCACGGGGTGGGGAGAGGTCGCCTTGGTCCTGCATGCCTGCCACGTGGTTCTCACGCGTTCGGGGTGGTGAACGGTGGAGGTGGGAAACCGGGCCGTCGCGGGCCGGGGCAGCGGGTTGGTCTCAGTTCCCTGCGCCTTCCGTGTCTTGATTGGCTGAGCGGGGGGAGGAAATGGCGTCCCGCACTCTTCCATCTTCTCCTTCCTTCAGCTCCTGCCCCCCCTCCATCCGCCATGGAGAGAGGGAATCCTGGCTCTTCAACGGTGGCGGCGAGGGTCGCCGCTCGACAACGCGTCCTCCCTTCTCCTTTACCTGCGGTGGCAGAGCCAGCCGCGAGGGGAAGGGGGAGGGGGCGAGGCCGCGGGCGAGGCCGGGGGCGAGGCCGCGGGCGAGGCTGGGGGCGAGGCCGAGGCGCTCAGGGAAGAGGAGAACGGGGCGGCGCGCCGGTCTCGCCTCCGCCAGTAGTTCCTCCCCCCACGGAGGGCCATGTTGGGGATGACCCTTGCGAGTTCTTCGTCAGACTGCCCCGGCCGCCTCGCCGTCGTCTTCGTCTCCCGACTCCATTCGCGAGCGAGATGGAGCTGGATCCGCTGGAGTCATTGCGGTTGCACATGAGCGGTTGTTGGATCAGCGGTACGCGAGCTCGCGTCGACTTTCCTGCCCCTCATGTGATGTACCTTGGTCGAGGGTGGAAGATGTTTGCTCATATCCACCACTTGACGGCGGGGCTCACCCTCCATTTCAACCTGATGGAGGATGGCCTCCTCTCCGTCAAGGTCTTCGGGTGCTTAGGGACTCGGGCAAGGTGCTGCGTGGAGAGCTCTTCTGATAGCGGAGACTCCTCCTCGGGCGGGAGTGATGAGGAGGACAGCGGCAGCGACGACGAGGGTAGCAGGCGGCAGGATGACGGATCCGACTAGGTGTCGGGCGCCGCTCCGTGCGGCACCGACGATCCCATCACCTGTGTCGCCGGCTTCCTAAACTTCTCGGGGTCGTCTCCTTGGGCGGCTGGCGTTGGGAGGCTGCGGAAGAGGAAGAGGGCGGGCGGCAAGGCCGTCAAATCGTAGTACGCGGGCACCGACGCCTTCGACGCGTGCTGACGTCCTACCGCCTCGTCTTCGAGCTCTGCTTCCGGCGCCGCCATCACCATCCAGCTTTCGGACGGTCACCGAGATGTTCTCTTGGTGCCTCCTGCCACCCGTAGCTCGTCTAGGCGCCTCTTTTGTCCTTTTCGCCTCCTTGACCTGCCTCCTGAGGAGAGGGACAAGAAAGGGGTTACGGGCACCTTATCTCTTTTTAGTTTGTAAGCCTTTAGGCCTTAGCTGAATTCAAAACTTGTAATCCCACCATTCATGTTTTTCATTCCCCATGGGCTGTACTTGAGTGGAATGTTTTTAATGAAAAAGGGATGCTTGCCGGGTCATTTGTTTGCGGGTAGAAACCACGGCAAGGAGTAAATCCTTGATATCCCAAGATAAACATTTCTTTGCCCGGCAATAGGCCCTGCCGTCTCCCCACTTCGCTCGACCTTTCTCACGCTCTCGGCGGAGGCAGGGATGAGGTCGGTTCAAGCTCCTCGTTTTCATCCTTTTGCTGCCGCGACTACGACCAAACCTGGCCCCAGGAACGAGCCCTAGGGCCTAGAGATTTTAGGGGAGCACGGTAGCTTTGGGAAAAAACGAAGTTTCACATACCTCAGCCCATAAGGGAATGCATGATAAGGGATGAAGAACTTATCTGAAGTTGTAGCCCCCGACGACTCTGGTTTGCCATGGGTGAATCTTTGTACTTGCAGCCCCCGACAATACTGGCTTGCCGGGGTCTAGATGTCGGTCTGTCCCTCTTTCCTTTTTCGTCCTCAAGTGATCCGGCAAGGATATCCGTGAGTCCTGCGAACCAAAGAAGACAAAAGAACGGCAAAGAGACGCACACTCGACCTCTAAGCTAGGGGTTAGTCACCGCTAAGCACTATCAACCCTGACCAAGGACGAGACTTGACCTAGCATGCATGCTATAACTTAGGGCGCTAGCGCTTCATTTATTTATGCTCAGGGTCTGCGCCTGGCTTTGTACAAAGGGTTACATGCATCATCGGCAATGCTTGTACAAAAGGTGGCTTGCCGGGGGGCCCGGCAAACCGCGCCTCACGGGTAAAACTTGCGAAGATGCTCGATGTTCCAGGAGTTACTCACCGGAACAGCATCTTCGGTCTCCAGGCGGACTGCGTCGGGCCTGGTGACTCGTATTACCCGATAAGGGCCTTCCCACTTTGGAGTCAACTTGTTGGAATTCTTGGTCGATTGAACACGCTGAAGGATAAGGTCGCCTTCCTCAAGGCTTTGGGCATGAACCTTGCGGCTATGGTAGCGGCGCAAGGCTTGCTGGTAGCGTGCTGCTCTCACAGCCGAAGACGATCTTCCTCAAGGAGCACTGCTTCATCTTGCTGCAGTTGCTCTTGCTCAAGCTCGTCATAAGCGAGCACTCGAGGTGACCCGTATATGAGTTCAGTGGGGAGAACTGCTTCTGCCCCATATACCGTGGTAAAAGGTGTCTGGCCGGTGGCTCGATTTGGTGTCGTCCTGATCGACCAAAGAACCGCCGGCAATTCATCAATCCAGCGCCTTCCACTCTTGCACAGCCTATCAAAGGTCTTGGTCCTTAAGCCTCGCAGTACTTCAGCATTGGCCCTTTCAGTTTGACCATTGCTTCGCGGGTGAGCAACGGAAGCGAAACAGACTTTACTATCGAGGTCTTCGGTATATTGCATGAAGGTGCGGCTTGTGAACTGTGTGCCGTTGTCGGTGATAACCCTATTGGGTACGCCAAAACGGCACACTAGTCCCTTGAAGAACTTGACGACCGACTGAGCTGTGACCTTCCTCACTGCCTCCACCTCTGGCCACTTTGTGAACTTGTCGATTGCAACGTACAAGTACTCAAAGCCCCCGACAGCGCGGGGAAAGGGGCCCAGTATGTCGAGCCCCCAGACCGAGAAGGGCCAGGGGAGGAATCGTTTGAAGGGCTTGAGCTGGCTGATGAAGCTTCTTTGAATGGAACTGACACGCTTCACACCTGGTGACTAGTGTCGTTGCATCTTGGAGGGCGGTGGGCCAGAAGAAGCCTTGCAGGAATGCCTTGCCGGCAAGGGCCCTTGACCCAATGTGGGATCCACATATGCCTCCATGTATCTCCGCCAACAGCTCCAGTCCTTCTTCTCGAGGGATACACTTCAATTTCACACTGTTCGGCCTCTTTCTGTATAGGACGTCATCGACGAACTGGTACATGGTAGAGCGACGGGCTACTTTCTCCGCTTCTTCCTGCTCCTCAGGAAGTTCCCCTATTTGGAGGAGTCGGACGGTATGTTGTGCCCATGCTGGAGCTTGGGGCTCGACGGCAAGGGCTAAAGGCATTTCCTCCGCCATAGGAGCGGCTGTGTCGACGGCAAGAGCTTGACGCTCCGCCGGAGCCAGACGTCCCATGGCGGGCTCGGTATCCTCGGCAACATCCTTGTCGGCGGCTCCGGGGAGCTCAGTGGGAAAGTACTTGCGAGGCCCTGATTTCCTCTTCTTATTCTGCTTTGTTGATGGATCAACGAATGGCTGAGTTAGCTGAAGCACAAAGGTACCTGGTTCCACAGGTAGCTTGAGGGCAGCGCGTTTCGACAGGTAATCGGCGATATCATTCTCGGCTCGGGGAACGTGTTCAGCTTGTATACCGTCAAAACGCTCTTCCAACTTTCTCACTTCATCGACGTAGGCCTTCATCAACGGGCTCTGGTAATCCTTGTTGACTTTCTTGACGACAAGCTGCGAGTCCCCCCTGGCGATGAGTTTCTTGATTCTGAGGTCCGCCGCGATCCTGAGACCGGCAAGGAGCCCTTCGTACTCTGTCGTATTGTTGGTTGACACCTCCCTGGGGAAGTGCATCTGGATCACGTACTTAAGGTGCTCTCTGGTGGGCGCAACAAGCAGTACGCCAGCCCCGGCGC
Organism: Triticum timopheevii; assembly: GCA_963921465.1. Taxonomy (NCBI): domain Eukaryota; kingdom Viridiplantae; phylum Streptophyta; class Magnoliopsida; order Poales; family Poaceae; genus Triticum; species Triticum timopheevii. The sequence continues at coordinate 508,788,870 of OY997268.1, read as the reverse complement.
CTTGTAGGGAGAAAGCCCCATCAATGTACATGGTCCAATCACAACTTGCTTCCTTGCCGGGAAGAGCAGTCTCTTGGGCTTCTTCGTCAGGCGTTGCGGTCCATTCTGCGATGAACTCTGCTAGAACTCGGCTCTGAATCGTCGAAGTGCTTTCAAACTTGAGGGCAAAGCTGGACAGCTCCAGTGCCCATTCCACAATTCTTCCCGTTGCATCCAGATTGTGCAATATCCGTTGCAGAGGGAAGCAAGTGACGACAGTGACCTCGTGTGCCTAGAAGTAGTGACGCAGCTTCCTCGAGGCCATAAGAAGGCCGAAGAGCAGTTTCTGCACGCCGGAGTACCTCGACCTAGCCCCCTGCAGGAGGGAACTAACAAAGTAGACCAGGTGCTGCATCATTTTCTTCTTCGGCGGCACTTCGACTGGCTGTGTCGTCTCTGCGTTGGTGGTGTCGGGCTCTGCCGCTGCCATCTCCTCATTGTCAACCTTTCTCTGTGCCACTAGTGCGGCGCTGACCACCTGGTCTGTTGCCGCCAGGTATAGCAGCAATGGCTCCTGTGGCCTAGGCGCAACTAGCACTGGCGCGGAGGAAAGGTACTTCTTCAAACCTTGCAATGCTGCCTTGGCTTCTGGCGTCCACTCCATCGGGCCCGCCTTTTTCAGGATCTTGAAAAAGGGAAGGGCATGCTCGGCAGACTTGGAAATGAACCTGCCCATGGCGGTGACGCAACCAGCAAGCCGACGCACATCCTTGAATCGCTTGGGTGCTTCAATCTGCTCTATAGCTCTGATTTTTTCCGGATTGGCCTCTATCCCATGTTGTGACACCAAGAACCCAAGAAGCTTGCCGGACGGGACGCCAAAGACGCACTTCTCAGGATTCAGTTTGAGATTGATCTTGCGCAGGTTTGCAAATGTTTCTTGCAAATCTGGTATGAGGGTTGCCCTGTCCTTGGTTTTGACCACTATGTCATCCATATAAGCTTCCATATTTCTATGGAGCTGGGGTTCAAAACCAATCTGGACCGCCCTTGCAAATGTCGAACCAGCACTCTTCAACCTGAAGGCATCCGTATGAAACAATACATACCACATGGGGTGATGAATGCTATTTTCTCTTCGTCTTCTCTTGTCATGAAGATCTGGTGGTAGCCGGAGTAGGCGTCGAGGAATGACAGCAGATCACACCCAGCCGTGGAGTCAACAATCTGGTCGATGCGCGGCAACGGGAAGGGGTCTTTAGGGCAAGCCTTATTGATATCTATGTAATCAATACACAGTCTCCATTTCCCATTTGCCTTGCGCACCACGACCGGATTGGCCAACCACGTTGGATGGAGCACTCCTCTTACCAAACCCGCTGCTTCCAGTTTCCGGATCTCTTCTGTTATGAACTCTTGTCGTTCCAGTGCTTGCTTTCTGACCTTCTGCTTGACGGGCCGCGCATGAGGGCAGACAGCAAGGTGGTGCTCAATCACCTCCCTGGGAACACCAGGGATGTCGGAAGCTTGCCACACAAACACATCAACATTCGCCCGCGGGAAGGTGACGAGCGCGTCTTCCTATTTGTCGTCAAGGGTGGAGCTTATGGTAAAAGCTCCTCCCGTGCCGTCCTCATTGACAGAAACCTTCTTGGTTCCCGACGGTATGGCCCTGGGCTTCTTGTTTCCACCGATGGAGCTCTCTGGCACGTCCTCGACGGCAGCGCTATACTCCGAAGAGGTGCGCTTGCCGGAGTGGGCGCCCGAAGTCTCACCGGTCTTCTTCTTCTTCTTCCCTCCCGGGGTCCCAGCGGCAGGAGCAAGTGCCCTAGCAGCGGCAGCTGCTGCAACTGCTTGCTGGTATAGTTGGTCAGCACAAATCAGCGCATCTTTCTTGTCGGAGGGGATGGTGATGATCGTCACAGGTCCTGGGATCTTCAGGGTATTGTAGGCGTAGTGTGACGCCGCCATGAACTTGGCCAGCGCTGGGCGGCCAAGGATCCCGTTGTAGGGCAAGGGGATCTTGGCAACATCGAACACGATCCTCTATGTCCTGAAGTTCAGGTCGCTTCCAAAAGTCACGGGCAGTGTGACCTTTCCCTTGGGTTGGCTTCTTCCCGGGTTGACCCCCTGAAACGTGCCCATCTCTTCGAGGTCTCCATCAGGAATCTGCAGTTTCTCGATCACGGCAGGCGAGATCAAGTTCAGACCGGCCCCGCCATCGACTAGCATCTCGTCACCTTGAGGTTGCGTATTGTTGGTGAAACCAGCAATGGCAAGCACCCGACCGCAGTAGTGCGATCAGGGTGATCCTCAGTGTCAAAAATGATAGGTGTGCTAGACCACTTCAGCGGCCGTTGGGCATCAAACGACGGCTCTGCCGCTGTAATCTCTCGCGCCCACTGTTTAAGCCGGCGGTGAGAAGTATCCAGCGAGGCGCCGCCGTCGATGCACATGGCCTCTGTAGCTTTCTGAAACTCTTGGTCGCCGGATTCGTCGTCTTCTTTGTGATCGTCGTCCTCTGGCTTTCTGTCACGGCCCCGAGCGGGCCTCTCTTGTTGCTTATCCTTGCCGCGACGGCCCGCCTGGCCGTCACGCTTCTTGTCGGACTCCTCAGCACCGTCTGGGCCCTTCTCCTTGTCCCGCCTCTCATATTCAGCCCTCTGCTTCTCAGCGAGGAGCTCAACCTGTCGGCAGTCCTGGAGAGCATGGCCTTTGGTGCGATGGATCTTGCAGTATCGCTTGTCAGAGTTCCCTGGCTTCTCGGCAGCCGCCAAGTCCCGGCAGGCGACACATCCGGCAACATCCTTGTCGGGGTCAACTACCTTGGTTTTCTTGGTGGAGTCGGCGTCATCAGATCCTTCGACGGCAAGCACAGCTTTTCCTTTGTGCTTCCTGTTGCGACGCCGGCCTTTCTTCGCCGGGGCGGCAATATCCTCATCTCAGGAGTCGGTTTCCACGCCGGCATCTTCGTTGGGGTACTTCCTTCCCTCTTTAGCTCGGGCACATTTGTCAGCAAGAACATAGAGTTCTACTACATCTCTCACCTTGTTCATTGCTAGCTCTTCGCGCATCTTGCGGTTACGCATGTTCTGATGGAACGCGCTGATGATGGCAGCAGGGTGAACATCAGGGATATTGTACTGTACCTGGCTGAACCTCTGTATATACTTGCGGAGACTCTCGCCTCCCTTCTGGGGGATGACATGCAGGTTACTTGCTTGGCCATGGGCTTGGTGGCCTCCAGTAAAGGCGCCTACGAACTCATGGCACAAATCCGACCAGGAGGAAATAGAGTCTACCGGCAAGTGCATCAACCATGACATGGCATTAGGTTTAAGAGCCAACGGAAAGTAATTCGCAAGCACCTTATCGTCGCGGGCCCCGTCAGCTTGCATTGCGATGGTGTAGATGCTGAGGAACTCGGACGGGTGGGTCTTGCCATTGTACTTTTCGCCCACGTCGGGTTTGAAGGTGCGGCGAGTGGGCCACTAGAATTGCCGCAGCTCACGGGTAAAAGCCGGACAGCCTACCTCGTAAGGTAGGCCTCCAGGGTTCCCCGGTGCCGGGTGGCTCACAGCAGGCCCTGCTCGCCTGTCCGATTGGTGGCGCGCTCCGCGTCGGCGCTCGATAGTGGTTCGAGCGTCTTCATGTTCTCGTTCCCGAAGAACTTGGCGCTGGTCATAGTGGGCCCACGGGTCGGACGATGCTACGGAGATCTCGTCGCCCGTAACGTCGCGATGGGCTGGCGCCCGCGGTACCGGGCGAGGAGGAGGCGAGTGCACCGTGGTCGCGGCGCCGCCGGCTCTCCTGCCACTGGTGCGTGGGATCCCGTCGGAGCGTCGACCCGGGGGCTCCACCGGACTCGGTTCGTCTTTGTTGGCCACCACAACAAGGCTTCGGATAGTGGCTCTCCATTCGTTGAGTTTCCCCGTAGCGGGAGGGAAATCGAGGAGCAACTGCGTGCGCGCCAGGGCTTCTGCTGGCGTTGGTGGCAGCGAAACCTGCACGGATCGCGACGCGCTTCGACTTCTGACCATGTCAGAAGGAGCTCCATCACGACCCCGCGGTCGCACGCCATCTTCACCAGCGTCTCGGAGAGTGGGTAGGTCTTCTAAATCCCGGGAGTGGCGCTCGGGGCTCTCTCTGCGGCGATGCCTGGGGTCCTCGGCGTGATTATGCCGTTCATCGCATGCCGCTTGAGAGGAGCGCGCCGTCGGCTCCGGCGTGGGAGTCTTGGAAGCCCTCGCGTCGCCTTCGGGCGGGGTGGCAGCGATCCTGGAAGGCCCCGTGCCACCCGCGGAGGGCCTGGCTCCGTCCTTGGATTTGGCGGCGTGCGGCCCGTTACCAGGCGCACGAACATCGCCGCCTCCCAAACTTCGGCTGCTGGGGCGGTGTTGGTGATCGCGAACGGCGCCCCGGGTCCTTTCTACGACCGGTCCACTGCTCGCCAGCGTCGGGACGGGATGTCCGGCTTCCGACGGGCCAACCGCCACCGTCATCTTCTTCTTGGGCGCCATGACGATGGAGAAGCGTCGAACTAACTGCTAGAGCCGATTCTCACAACTGTGCCCCCCTACCTGGCGCGCCAAAGATGTCGGTGCGAGGACGACACCTATGGGATCACAAGAATCCCTACTATGGTTGCGTGGCGCGGGGTCGTGAGAAGGGCAGATCAAACAGATAGCACACGGGTTCTTTATCCAGGTTCGGGCCGCGAGGATGCGTAAAACCCTACTCCTACTTTGGTGGTTTGTTTATCTATGTTCTTGGGCTAGCAATGGGGCGTGAGGAGCTCCAAAAAGCCGAATCCTCCTCCTGGTCGCCTTGGGCCTCCTTTTATAGGAAAAGGGGTCGCCACAGTGGCACACAGGAGGTGGAAAGGGTACCGCGATACAAGTTTATCCCTTGCATTACATGACAAGGCGCCTTTAATGTGTCTTGCTTAGGTGTCCTCGCTTTATCGGGGACGGGGGAGAGCCCAGTCTCGTCCGTCGCCGCTCCCTTACGTGTCGACACGCGCCCTGGCCAGCGGTGACCGTGGTGCCATGTAGGCAGGCAGGCAGCTGAGGTGGCGCAGTGGTGGGTCTCCACGAAGATCCACTTGCCGCCACGCAGGTGCCTGCCCAACTGGTTGGGTCGGCAGCTGCATGCGAACGGTGGTGGAGGTTTGGATTGGCGTGGGCCTGATGGTGGCCCTACGGGTGTCCTTGGCAAGGGCCTTGCCGTAGCCCCGGCAAGAGTCTTGCCGGGGCCCCGGCAAGGGTCTTGTCGTGGCGCCCGCTATCATCCCCGGCAAGGCTCTTGCCAGGGGCCTTATGGTCCTCCTTGGCTGGGATCCCGCCAAGGGTCGTCATCTTCTATAGTGTGTATCTGATCTTGAATGTCTTCACAAAGATCTGCATGCCACCACGGGGATGTTTCCTGAATCCTTGCCCCATGGGGGCAGTGGACTCAAGGGTGATTCGCTCCGTAGGTGTGGGGCGAGCTGTCACGTCAGGGGTCTTGTCGGGTTTGCTAAAACCGCCCCCCGGCAAGGATCTTGCCGGGGGAGTCCGCTCTGTCCCCTTTGCTCTCTGTGGTCTTGCTCTTGGCGTCGTTCTGCTTCTTTCGAGCTTCGGCCTTACCTTGGCTCACCTCCCTCGCCTTGCTTCGTGTGGTGGTGTCCGTGGCTCAGACTGCCCGTGCACAGTTATAGGGGTACAAAAAGTGCACCCCTCTTTTCGTACACCGACATCAAGGGAGCGGTAGCACGGGCCATTGATCTACAATAACATAGATATGCAAAAAAAACTATCAGGACTAAGTTCATGATAAATTAAAGTTCAATTAATCATATTACTAAAGAACTCCCACTTAGATAGACATCCCTCTAGTCATCTAAATGATCACGTGATCCATATCAACTAAACCATGTCCAATCATCACGTGAGATGGAGTAATTTTCAATGGTGAACATCTCTATGTTGATCATATCTACTATATGATTCACGTTCGACCTTTCGGTCTCAGTGTTCCGAGGCCATATCTGCATATGCTAGGCTCGTCAAGTTTAACCTGAGTATTCTGCACGTACAAAACTGGCTTGCACCTGTTGTATGTGAACGTAGAGCTTATCACACCCGATCATCATGTGGTGTCTTGGCACGATGAACTGTTGCAACGGTGCATACTTCAGGGAGAACACTTATACCTTGAAATTTAGTGAGGGATCATCCTATAATGCTACCGTCGTACTAAGAAAAATAAGATGCATAAAAAGATAAACATCACATGCAATCAAAATATGTGACATGATATGGCCATCATCATCTTGTGCCTTTGATATCCATCTCCGAAGCACCGTCATGATCTCCATTGTCACTGGCTTGACACCTTGATCTCCATCGTAGCATCGTTGTCGTCTCGCCAACTATTGCTTCTACGACTATCGCTACCGCATAGTGATAAAGTAAGCCAATTACATGGCGATTGCATATCATACAATAAAGTGACAACCATATGGCTCCTGACTGTTGCCAATAAATTTGTTACGAAACATGATCATCTCATACAACAATTTATATCGCATCATGTCTTGACCATATCACATCACAACAAGCCCTACAAAAACAAGTTAGACGTCCTCTACTTTGTTGTTACAAAATTTTACGTGGCTGCTACGGGCTTCTAGCAAGAACCGTTCTTGCCTACGCATCAAAACCACAATGATTTTTCATCAAGTGTGTTGTTTTAACCTTCAACAAGGACCGGCCATAGTCAAACTCGATTCGACTAAAGTTGGAGAAACAGACACCCGCCATCCACCTGTGTGCAAAGCACGTCGGTAGAACTGGTCTCATGAACATGGCCATGTAATGTTGGTCCGGGCCGCTTCATCCAACAATACCGTCGAATCAAAGTAAGACGACGTTGGTGGTAAGCACTATGACTATTATCGCCCACAACTCTTTGTGTTCTACTCGTGCATATCATCTACGCATAAACCTGGCTCAGATGCCCACTATTGGGAAACGTAGCATGCAATTTCAAAAAAAATCCTACGCTCGCGCAAGATCTATCTAGGAGATGCATAGCAATGAGAGGGGGAGAGTGTGTCCACGTACCCTCGTAGACCGAAAGCGGAAGCATTAACTTAATGCGCTTGATGTAGTCGAATGTCTTCTCGAATCAACTGATCAAGTACCAAACGTACGACACCTCTGAGTTCTGCACATGTTCAACTCGATGATGTCCCTCGTACTCTTGATCCAGTAGAGTGTCGATGGAGTTGATGTGTTCTGTCAGCACGACGGCATGATGAAGGTGTTAATGATGTGATCCGCGCAGGGCTTCGGTTAAGCACTACGATGATACTATTGGAGGAGTAAACGGCGGAGGGGGCACCGCTCACGGCTAAGACAATTGTTTAATGTGCCTTTGGGGTGCCCCCTGCCCACGTATATAAAGGAGGGGGAGAGAGGCCGGCGGCTAGGAGGGGCACGCAATGGGGGGAGTCCTACTTGGGATCCTAGTCCAAGTAGGATTCGCCCCCCCCCCTCCTTTCCTTTCTTCATGGGAGGGAATAGGAAGGAGAGGGAGAGGGAAAGGGAAGGGGGGCGCCGCCCCTCCTCCTTGTCCTATTCAGACTCCCTAGGAGGGGGGCGAACGGCGACCCCCGCGGGCTTCCCTCTCTCTCCCTTTAGGCCCATGTTGGCCCAAAACTTCCCCGGGGGGTCCCGGTAACCCCTTGGTACTCCGGAAAAAAATATCCAAATCACTCGGAACCATTCCGATGTCCGAATATAACCTTCTAATATATGAATCTTTACCTCTCGACCATTTAGAGACTCCTCGTCATGTCTGTGATCTCATCCGGGTCTCTGAACAAACTTCGGTCACCAAAACACATAACTCATAATACAAATCGTCATTGAACGTTAAGCGTGCGGACCCTATGGGTTCGAGAACTATGTAGACATGATCACGACACATCTCCGGTCAATAACCAATAGCGGAACCTGGATGCTCATATTGGTTCCTACATATTCTACGAAGATCTTTATCGGTCAAACTGCATACATCGTTCCCTTTGTCATCGGTATGCTACTTGCCCGAGATTCAATTGTCGGTATCTTCATACCTAGTTCAATCTCGTTACCGGCAAGTCTCTTTCCTCGTTATGTAATGCATCATCCCGTAACTAACTCATTAGTTACATTGCTTGCAAGGCTTATAGTGATGAGCATTACCGAGAGGGCCCAGAGATACCTCTCCGATACACTGAGTGACAAATCCTAATCTTGATCTATGCCAACTCAACAAACACCTTCAGAGACACCTGTAGAGCATCTTTATAATCACCCAGGTACGTTGTGACATTTGATAGCACACAAGGTGTTCCTCCAGTATTCGGGAGTTGCATAATCTCATAGTCAGAGGAACATGTATAAGTCATGAATAAAGCAATAGCAATACAACCTACCGATCATTATGCTAAGCTAACGGATGGGTCTTGTCCATCACATCATTCACTAATTATGTGATCTCGTTCATCAAATGACAACACATCTCTATGGTCAGGAAACATAACCATGTTTGATTAACGAGCTAGTCAAGTAGAGGCATACTAGGGACACTTTGTTTTGTCTATGTAGTCCACACATGTATCAAGTTTCTGGTTAATACAATTCTAGCACAAATAATAAACATTTATCATGATATAAGGAAATATAAAATAACAACTTTATTATTGCCTCTAGGGCATATTTCCTTCACTAGTGCCCAGTGCCAGTTTCTGATTTTTGCTTGTTTTTGGCTTTTCAGAAAATCAGTACCAGATGAAGTCCAAACGCGATGAAACTTTACGTGATTTCTTATGGACTAGAAGGGACCCTACAAGGTTCAGGAGGAGGCCAGAAGAGCTACGAGAGAGGCATGAGCTCATAGGGCGCGCCCCCTGAGCTCGTGCCCCCCCCCCCCCCCCGTAGCACCCCTTAACCTAATTCTACCTCTATAAATTCCCAAATATTTCCAAACCAATAGAGAGCCGCCCAAAAGACTTTTTTCCGCCGCCGCAAGCTTCGGTTCTTCCATGATCCCATTTGGAGCCTTTTTTCAGTACTCTGCCGAAGGGGGAATCGATCATGAAGTGCTTCTACATCATCCTTGTTGCCTTCCGATGAAGCGTGAGTAGTTCACCATGGACCTACAAGTCTAGATGGCTTCCTCTCTCTCTCTCTCCCTCTCTTTGATCTTCAATACAATGTTCTCTTGATGTTCTTTGAGTTCTATCCGATGTAATCTTCTTTTGCGATGTGTTTGTTGGGATCCGATGAATTGTGGGTTTATGACTGGAATATTCACTGAAAGTAATTGAGTCTCTTCTGAACTTTATTACGCATGATTGTTATAGCTTTGTATTTCTCTCTGGTCTATCCGTCTGGTTTGGCCAACTAGACTAATTTATCTTAAGTGGGAGAGGTGCTTTGTAATGGGTTCAATCGTGTGGTGCTCTATATCCCAGTGACAGAAGGGGACTAGACACTATTTGTATTGTTGCCATTAAGGGTAAAACAACAGGGTTTATTCATATTGATTGTTTACCTTGTCTACATCATGTCATCTTGCTTAAGCCGTTACTCCATTTTTTATGAACTTAATACCATAGATGCATGTTGGATAGCGGTCGATTGGTAGAGTAATAGTAGTAGATGCAAGCAGGAGCCGGTCTACTTGTCTTGGATGTGATGCCTATATATATGATCATTCATGTGAATACGTCATAACTATGAGCTTTTCTATCAATTGTCCAACTGTAATTTGTTCACCCACCATATGCTATGTGATTGAGAGAGAACCCTCTAGTAAAAACTATGGCCCCAGGGTCTACTTTAATTGTATTATAAAAAACAAAAATACTTTGCTACAATTCTGTTTACTTTATTTTATTTTGTAACTTATCTATCTACCTATACAAGATTTGATCCTTGCAAGTAATGAGTTCAAGGGGATTGACAACCCTCTTGCCTGCGTTGGGTGCAAGTATTTGCTTTTGTGTGTGCAGGTACTGTTCACGAGTGTTTGCGTGATTCTCCTATTGGTTTGATAAACCTTGGTTCTCACTGAGGGAAATACTTATCTCTATTGTACTACATCTCCCCTCCTCTTCGGGGGAAATCTCAACGCAGCTCACAAGTAGCATCCACCATGTAGACATCATAGATGGAGGTTGCCATCTAGTTGCCGGTGTTGGACTATGTAGTGTCGAGCGTGTCACCGACATCTTCGTCCATGTCGGTTGCCTCTTCGGAGGTGTAGTCTAGTACGTCAGTTAAATCTTCGACCATAGCGACTAGGTAGGTGATGGGAAGCACGTAAATTTCCCTATCATCGGTTTTACATCCAATCTACTCATAGAGCAAATATTGACCGTCCAAAATCGCAAGATTCTGGATTCGATCTAGAATCTCGTTTAGGAGCGAGAGGTCTGCCAATTCCATCTCTTGACAGTAGGCGGGATTGATTTCCAGTATGCTCGACGAAGCGTGTGATACGGCTTCAAAGCGGGGATTAGCCAGGGTGAGGGCCTGGTCCGATTCGGAAGAGACCGATCGAACTCGAGGTTGGTTCTGAGGTGAGACTCGATCCAAAGTTATGATCTAAGGTCGGGTCTGAGGTTAAGGCCATGATATCCATGGAGTTCTCCAGCCGATCTGGCACCCAACCAGAGAGGGCAAGATTGCCACGGGAATCGGTGATATACTCCAAACTCCCAAATCGATGATCTGATTTGGGGCGAAGCTTTCAACATGGCCGAGGTGTCCGGCTGAATCATCATGAAGGACGATGCTGCCGGGCACGAACAGCTAGTCCGGGACAAAGATGTCCTCGCAACCGATGTTGCTATTGATCTGAAGGTGATCCATTGATCCTTTCTTGCCACACAGCGGGACCTGCATGGGCCACCAATGTCGGTTCTAAAACCGGCAGATCTCGGGTAGGGGGTCCTGAGCTGTTAGTCTAGGAACAATGGTAACAGGGTATGAAGGGAAACGATGTTTACCTAGGTTCAGGTCGTCCCGAAGAGGTAAAAACCTACGTCCTGCTTTGATTACATTGATGTGATGAAGTATCAAATACAAGATGATCTACCTCGAGATCGTATGATTGTGTTCTAAACCTAAGGCTGGTAATCGTGCCTCTAAAGACTAAGCCCCACAACTTATATATGCACCGTGGGTACCTAGGTTACACATATGGTCGGTTGCCAACATGCCGGCTATTGAGCTATTCTTGAAGTACACGCCAAGTCTTCGGAGGTTTCCATCTTGGTTACGCCGAGGTTCATGGCATGTGGAGTCCTTCCTTGTGATGATCGGTGGGCCGCAAGCTTGCCCATGCACTGGGTCGTGCGGGTTAGTACCCCTAGTCCAGGACACCGTCAGACCCGAACCTGGATAAACCCCTTGTGCGAGCCCCCTTCTGGTACTTCCGGCCACGTTCTCCACCCTATCGAGGGTACTGGTGGTTTCTCGTACCATCACATATATTTTACTCCATCCGCTCACAAATATAAGATGTTCTAGCTTTTTTGTGAATCAGATGAGTGTAGACATGTTCTAGTGTGTTTGTTCATCATTTCAGTCCGTGTGTACTTCATATTAAAATATGTTAAAACATCTTATATTAGTGATTTGAGGGAGTAGCATCTAATCTGAAATGTTGGCCTCAAATCATATGGCTCACAGATAGCAAAGTCAACAATATTGGCTTAGCTGGATTAACTTTTCAAAGTCAGCCACATATTGTATGTCCTAATTTGTTGGAGGGGAGACGGGAAGTAAAATTGAGTATGGAAATTGAAAGCACTAAACTGAAAAGCTTTAGAGATGATTCCATTTACTTAGCGATTATATTTGGAGTTAATTCCACTTTTATCCTGTATTTTCACGATTGTGACAGATATTGCCCCATTTTGTAGACTTTTCATATTTTTACCCAATTCAAGCAAACTTGTGCCACAGATTACCCTTTTTGTTTTTTCCCTTGGTCTGACTACTTGGGTCCACGCCTCGGTGTTGACTGGGCTTTCCATGTCAGCGGTTTAATCCCCCGGTTCTTTTTTTTTCTCAGTCTAAAAATATGGTGTGCAGAGTCAACAATGAAAGCACCCATTGTATGAGTAATACTGAAAAAATGATTTCATTGCCTGGCCCTAAATTACATCGTTGATTCTATGATTTCTACTGTATCTTTGTAGATGCCATATGTTCTCTTATAGAAATGTGTACATGCTATGAAATTGTAGCGCACTACTGTAGCTAATTGTACAGTCAAACAGAAAAATGCACTCCACAAAAATGAAACGTTTGAGTGCTACTACAATGATCATTTTTCCCCCTTCTACCGTACCCAGATGCAGCATGAAAGTTGGTGTCCAAGAAACTGATTTCATTTCATTTAGTAAAAGAAGTCGCATGTTCCTTGAGATTGGGGAGCTATCATGCAATAATTAAGTTCCACATGGCACTGAGGGACGAGGCTCCTCTGCCGTTCGGCAGGATGCCGTTCCATCAGTGACAGGTGGGCTCATTGAAAAACAGACCCACATGGCAGTGCCACAACTGCAGGCAACGTACGTCAGCGGAGCCGCTTCCGGCACTGAGTGGCCAAAGATTCCAGAGACGGTTTTGGTATAATTTGTCAATGATGAAAAAATGTCCAATTGGCAACGACATGCGCACCGAAAACTGGAGAAAAACAGTCAGTGGCAACCTGATCATTGCGATCCGAATACACTTGTAACCTTTATGCGTCGTTACAGTACATTTTAAGATTACAGCCAACACATACATGTATGACTCTTTGGTTTAGCACGATTGGGTTAGGGCCTCTCTGATCCTCTGCATAAGAGTTTATTAGAGCCTTCCTTTTGAATCGCAGGAAGCCTTTATTTTTTGTGAGAAAGATTCTGAATTCAAAAACTGCAGTGCTACTGGAGTCTGGAGATGGACGGAGAGAGATTCTTAATTTCATTTCGTGCCCTGGAACCCGCCGGGGCGCGGCTCTCCACGGCGACCGCCGGTCCGGTCTCCCCTCTTTCTCTCGTCACGCCCCAGTTAATGTACGAATACAAGGCAGAGCTTTCGGAAAAAGAAGCGAGGGGACGGAAAAGACAAGGCGATAAATTACAAAGACGACCCCCAGCGGGAGCCGGGGGTCCCCTCCCCTGCTCCTCGGTGCCTTTCCCCGGCCATCACGAGTCCCCTCCCCTCCCCCTTCCCGAACCCAACCAGAGCCAACGCCACTCCACCACCACAACTGCGCCCCTCCCCAAGGATTCCCTCGGATACCTCCCCTTCCCTCCCTCCCCAGCTCCAGCTCCGCCCCCACGCCGCGCCGTCGCGGCCCGGCCACGGCCATTGGCCTCGCTCCTCACCTCCCCTCCCCGTCGCCCTTCGGCCGGCCTCCGTCTCCCCGCGGTAAGCCTGCAGCTGCTCTCCGAGCCTTTGACTCCAGTGCCGCGAGATCTTGGCTTGGATCTGCGGCCCCGTGTCTTTCTCGGGCCGTTTACTCGTTGCGTTTGCTCGGTTCTTGTTCTTGATTCGGCACAAGGAGCGCGCGGGGGAGGGTGGAATTGCGGCTGGGCTGGTCATTTCATGTCAACATCGTTCATTCCTTTCTTTCCCCACCCCAGTTCCAGCACGCGTATCTCCGTCAAATTCTTCTTTTTAGAAGAGGCGGTTAGTTCAGCTCAGGTTGGCAGTACTCGTACCAGACGTAGCTTTCGCAGCGGCAGTGCAGCCCAGCCTTGTTTTATTTGTACCGGAACAGTTGTTGGAGTTTGGGCGATGTAGCTGTCCTTCGAAGCCCGAGTTTCTCCTTCCCAGTAATGGAGTGGAGCAGTACTTGGGAACCGAGTTGGCGCATTATTGAAAAAGGGTGATCTTCTTTCTTCTTCTTCTTCTTCTTCTTCAAGTGTTTGTTTCAGGTCTAGATTTGAAGATTCATGTGGCATTGTCACGAAATGAATGTACTTACATGAATCAATCTACAACAGAGCGTACACATTGTCTTGTCCCCGACTAAATATCGAAGAATCAAGCTTCCGTAGAGGGCAAGGCTTCGGTTGAGTACATTGGGTGGGAGTGGAAAAACAGATCCGATCTGTTGGCTCTCTCCAAATTAGAGCTTCTTAAAAGCATGGGTGCTTTGAGTCAGTATGACTCAGTTACAATGTTTGAGCTTGACAGCTTGTACAAGTAGCAGCCTGAGGAAGTTTTGCAAATCTCCGAGCTCTTCTCTGAAATTTGTAATCAGACTTGATTGCATCAGAATGGCAACTGCAGTATTACCATCCGTGTCAACACCGTTCATTTACCCTTGGTTGGAGTGAGTGTCACAGTTGGACTTTTTAGGGGGTTTAATTCAGTTTGGTAGTACGAATCGTTGTGTTCGTAGCAGTAGTGCAGTTTGTTTACTTGTACCAAAACAGTTGTTGGAGTTTGGGTGGTTTGTCACGGCATTGTCCCTGAAAGCCCGAATTCCTACTTTGCAGTAATGGAATGGAGCGGTACATGGAACCAAAGTTGGTACCTACATAGCTGGTGCATTGTTGAATTTTGTTGCTGCTGTTGCGTGTTTCCCTTAAGTAATTGTTGCAACTATAGATTGAAGGATCGTCCGGCATCGTCACCAACCAAATGTTGAAGAATCAAACTCTAATAGAGGGTTTGTATTGTCGCCAACAAAATGTGGAAAACCTAATCATTAATAGAGCGTAGAGCTAGGTTGAGTACATTTGGTGGGAGTGAGAAACATATCCCATATGTTGTCTCCCTCATAGTCTTACAACTCCAAATCAGATCCTCTTAAAAGCTTGTGTGATAACAGCCTGTGGGAGCAACTCAACTCTGTTCTGTGTGAGCATATTAAGAAGCTCTTAGCACTTTCAAGTAGTCGAGAGGTCTCAGATTACTACCATACAGCTAAATCTAGTGCCTATGTTGTAGTTAAACCAGCTTAGACGTGTCAAGCACATGCTGAACTAAGTGCTTTCATATTTTACAAACGTGGGTGGTTTAAATATAGGTATGGTGTACCAAATTTTCAGTTTTCTGCTTTTATTTGACAAGTCCTTGGAAGTTAGATTTAGCCTCTTCAAAATGAATCCTTTGTAATTTGTTCTTTTGGTACCTATTAATTGTTCCTAATCATTATTTGTTACAACAAGAGATCTTTCTGAACTAGATTGTTCATATATTGACATCCGACTTACTTATGTGAAGGAATATGAAACTAAAGACAAAGCGACCTGGATGGAAGTCCCTCGTGCCTCTGCAGTTGAGCAGGAAATCCACCATGCGCTTCTTTCTGTTTCCCAAGGTTCAGGCATCCGGTCAATCCCCAAATGATACTCCGGTTTATCTTAATGTGTATGATTTGACGCCCATGAATGGCTACATATATTGGGCAGGCCTTGGTATATTTCACTCTGGGATTGAAGGTACTTATCTGTTCCAGATCATCTTTTTAAAGCAAATTTACTATTTATGCACCAGTTCATTTTTTTTTTCATTTCTGTTCTGTTTCGAGTTATAAATCGAACACAACTTCACTGATGCTATATCAGTCATCATTTCTCCTGGATTGTTCAGATCATTCCAACTAGCTCATCACAGCTAATGTACCTTTCTCCAGTAAGTTGTTACTTACTTGACTGTGCATTAAAATAACAAGTAATTCCCTACCTGAACGACATTTCTACATAGTGGAGTTCTAGGTAAATAAAAGCGCTCATTCTGACCATCAAGTTTTGTGGTCGTAATGCGACTACAGGCATCTGTGCCACCAGTATCATAGCAATTTAGCACACAATGCTGCAGGTGTTCAGCTAGTACAGATTTTGGCATAGCCTATGTAAGCTCGTACATGTACTCGTATGTGCTACCAGCCTACCACTGCTGTGATTAGCTCATATTGCTACATTCATGTATAGGCATAGCCTCTGATTTTTTTATTTCTTTTGGTAGCGATAAATATGGGATGGTAGCCTATGTTGTCCTTTCTACGAAAACTATAAAATGAATGAAATAATCGTAGCATCTCTCTTGATTTTGATGGACCACTCTATATGGCATTATGGCTTAGACTTCTGTCTTTCTTTCCCAAATGGGTAGCTTAGAAAGGTGAACAAATGAATATTTTTACATATATACATATGTAGACCCATCTCTTAGGCGTGAAGTAAGGGTCTTCCTGGATCTCCAGTGCCTGCTGTCAGGACAAGAGGGTGGATATTTAGGACTCTCTCTAGAGCTTTTGTTATGTTCAGTTCACTCCAATTTGGTCTGCTTGTGAAAAGGTGGAACAAGAATTAAGTGAGACCTTTATTCAAGTCCTGTAAAACAAAAACAAAGCCTTGCCTATCTCTGCTTTTTTTGCCGTCCTCATGCAGATCAAATTGGACAACTTTTTTGGAGTAAGATTCCATAACTGATCTGAATAACATTGTAGTCTGATTGCCTTTTTCCCCCTTGTGCAGTTCATGGCGTCGAATATGCATTTGGAGCACATGATTATCCCACAAGCGGGGTATTTGAGGTAGAGCCTCGTCAATGCCCTGGTTTCAGATTCAGGAGATCAATATATCTTGGTACGACGTGCTTAGATCCCATCCAAGTTAGGCAGTTCATGGAGCTACAGTCAGTAAACTACAATGGAGATTCTTACCATCTCATCATGAAGAATTGCAACCACTTTTGCAAGGATATGTGTTACAAATTGACCGGCAGCAAAATTCCAAAATGGGTGAATCGGCTCGCCAGAATAGGTACCATACCTTAATGCAAGCACTAGTGCTTATTATTATTAGTTGTTCAACGGTTTATTCCAAAAGGATAGGCGGTTGTGATAATGTTGAGTGCATCTTAATGTGCATGGTCAGAATGCATTGAGCACTTTGACAGTTACTGCCATCATTCTTGCTGACTGTATTCCATTGCCACTTTAGTTTCTAGAAATGTAGTTTACCAAATTATTGTGTAAAGCTGTACTTTTTGGGATCACATCATCTGCTAGTGCAGTTCTGCAGTCTTTACAGCGACGGGACTTGAGACTTTGATAGATCAGGAAAAAGAATATAACCCTCCACCAGAAAAAAAGGCAATACATGCCAGTGCACTTGACAGCTGATTTTGTTGCAGCTGAATCATCTGCTAGAGATTGAGAGGTCTCAGTTTTCAGTCTGAAAGGAGCGTGCTAAAATTATGAAATACAGTATGTATTAAACAGGAATTCCGGTAAAAAAAACAAAACAGGAATTGCATTCAGCATGGGCTTTCCGCACAACATGAAATCCATAACATGTATGGTTTGAGTCCATGGTCTGTGCAGTTGCATTCCTTGTCCAGATAAAGTCTTTAAAGAAATGGCATTCTTGTCATGTACATTGAATTTGTTGCTTGTCATAGAACTTTGATGTTTTCTTGTGAGATCCTTAAAAACTCAATTTTATCGTTTTTCCTACAGGTGCGATCTGCAACTGCCTCCTCCCGGAGTCTCTGAAGATCTCCCCAGTCGGCCATGATCCAAACAGCCAGCCCGAGGATTCAGAGAAACGCCGTCTGCGAAACCCGTTGAGCTGTTTCTCGTCCATCTCGAGCCAGAGAGCGCTTCCCCCGTCCTCTTCCCCTTTCCCTCCATCGCCGGTGAAAGAGCCCCTTGCGAGCTCTTCATCGAGGAAATCCAGCACGGCGTCGCTCAAGAGTAGGTAGCCCGTGTAACTTTTGAAACCAAGTAGGCTAATTCGGGCAGCGGTGCATCTGGTACTGCCGTCGCAGCTGCCAGTTAATTTCTTTTTTCCTGTCGGTGTCAGCCTAATGCTTGCTTGTTGATGTTGCTGTTGTTGTATCATGTGATGTAATCCCCGTGGAAAGAGTGTGGCTACAGACAGATGTGAATTGGGTGAAGGAATTCACCTCGATTCCACCCGCTCCCGCCCTGTACTCGTGATAGACTGTCGACCAGATTGGATTTGTATATTAGCCTGCTCTATTCTTTCAGTTCTGCCTCCCCTGTCTCATCGTACCCGATATCTTCCTCCTGGGTCATATCCTTGCACGCTTGTGTTCTCATGTGATTTTTTACCTCATCAACTGTAAATGCACAGGTCATTGCTTGGTTCAGCCTACTTCAGCAGCTCGTAAATCAGGTAGATAGACGTGTTGCCTCTGCTATGGCCATGCTGTTTACCACAGTAGTACATGTGGATTTCTGAAGGTGGAGCAGTGTAGGCTCTAAATAAAGGCACATGGCAGTGCTCAGTTGAGCTGTGGTCGGAAGTCAGCAAAGGTGGCTACGCGCGTCCCACACCTACACGGGCGGATCTGCATCTCAGCCAGCCATACAGGTGTAGTGCAGCAACTGCGCGAGCGAGCGTATAATTCCGCGGAGTGGCGCCGTGCCCACCAAGGAGAGGAGAAGGACGGAGGGAAGGACAGCGAGCGTGACAGTTTGCGGGCGCTGAAAGCTCTGCTCCAATCTCCAATCTGGTCGTACGTAGTACAGCTCCAGGGGGGAGGCACCTCGTCTCCCCGGATAAGAATGTGCTCCCATCCTACGATGATGCCCCCACGACTAAGCAACGCCAAAGCCAAAGGCACCTCTGGCAACCTGCGTACGTTGCATCCCCCACACGGCCACGGCGAAGGCGGGCGGGGGCCATAAAGCCGGCGACGGCGACGGGGTTCGACGAGGACGACGAGCGATGGCTCCCTCCAGACTGTCTGTATGTGCGTTTGTTTTTTCCTCGTCCGTCCGTCCGTGCGGCCCGACGGAGGTCCCTGTCAGGCGCGGTGGATGACGGGCGATGATTGATTAGGTCGTGCGCGCTTGCTTCGCGCTAGTACGTACGTGTTACTTTCGGGTTCTGATCCGTCATTTCACTCAGGTCGATCGCCCGCCTTTTATCCGTTTTTTTACAGGGCTTATCTACGCGGGAGAATGGCTTTTAAAGGCGACGGCTGGCTCGCTTCGCTGCTGCAATCATTAGCTCCGGATAACATGGCCGCGGTTTTTTCTTTCCTCCGGTCGACACGTCCGACGTCTACTCCTACTAGGATAGGAGATGCCATGTTTATGCGGCTAGCTGTACGTACGTGAGCTGAGCACCAACTCCTGCTCTGTTCCTGCCATCTCATGCTCCGAATGATGCTCGCCGTCAGTGCCTTCGCTAGTGCTACCACTGTCCTGTGCACCACAAGAGAAGAGAGCAACTTTTTTTTAAGACAAGAGAAGAGAGCAACTTGTGATGAAGGACCAAAGGAATATCATCAGGTGGCAGTTTTCCGTTTATATCTTCTTCTTGGCTATAAAGCCCAGAACTGAGGTAAAGCCCAGTCTGTTGGGCCGAAGCATCAGAAGCAACATACAAATGTGGGAGTATATAGCGCCAAAAACATGTGCATATACGAGTTGTGAATGACGATCACACCATCAGTTCAGTTCAGTTCACCATAAATCGCTTGCATGATAATCATACATTTTTTTTTCGAGAATGAGATAGTCCATACATGATACTTACAAAGATTACCGATTCATAATGTACATGGCTTAGCAAATACCCCCTCCCTAAACTAATATAGGAGCATACAGAGGGAGTACTACGTACTACTAAGATTCACCGTTAGGGCATCCACCCATTGAAACCACCACCAATACTACTGAGTAAGGTTCTGACTTGCTGCTACGTGCATACGATTACCCGGCAATCCCGGTTGATTAATTAATTAACATTGATTGATCATAGTAAACTACTACTAGCACTGTTCTTTCGCCCCTCCTCTATCCAGATCAGCTGAACTGATCGTACACCCCTCCGAGGTAGCCGCCGGCCGCCAAGTCCATCATGTAGTTGGTGTAGGCGTACTCGCTCATGTAGGTGAGGTCGGTCTCCACCTCCTCCATCCCGAACTGCTGCCCCCCTACCATTGCCGTCACCGTCGAGAACGACGAAGAGCTCGGGCTGCTGCCACCCCCACCGCCTGTTGTCGCCGCCACCGCCGCCGCCGCCGCCGCCATGGCCTTGTTCTTCTCCTCCTCCGTCTCCGCCAACCTCTCCTTGAGCCTCAGCAGCTGCATCCATATATATGCACATGTTAGTGCAGCACAAACCTGCTATAGCTAGTACAGCACAGTACCCAAGAATTCTGTCATTTATGTGTGTCAAGTGTGAACTGCAGCTAGCTCCTAGCTGCATGCATGGTGTGATCGAATAAAGACAAGGCTAGGCAGCCGGACTGTTGCACTGTACCTCGGCCTCGAGGTGGCAGTTGTGGACGACGACGGCGTCGTGTGCCGCGCGGAGCTTGGAGAACTCCTCCTCGATGAGCTTGCTCTTGTAGCGGGCGCGGCGGTTCTGGAACCACACCGCGACCTGCTTGGTGTCCAGGCCCAGCTCCGCGGCGAGCTGCACCTTGCGCGGCGTCTCCAGTTTACGTTCCTTCCTGAAGCTCATCTCCAGGAACTGCGCCTGCTCGTCACTCAGCCGGCGTTTCTTCGCCGCATCGTCCCCTCCCGCGCCTTCGCCTGCCGCTGCCTGCCTCGCCCTCCTCCTCCGCCGCTGCCGGCCGGCCTTCTTCTGCTCTCCACCTGCACCCACACGCACTTGAGAATCAGCAACAGCGCATTGCGGTTCAACACTCGATCGAGCACCTACGTAGAGTACATATGGATGGTGCGCTAGCTAAATCAACGACGACATGGATAGTCGAACTTACCGGAGACGGCTGGTGTGGCGTCGTCCACCGGGAAACCGTCGGGGAAGACGAACGAAGGGAACAAGAGCCTCTCTCCCTCCTCGGGGCTCATCTTTCCAGTAAAGCAAGCTAACAGCAACACGAGAATACTTCTCTCTAGCTAGCAGTGCTCAAGAAATACTATATTTGATCGGCTCTGATCGATGCTTTGGGCTTTGGAGCTTGGGATATTTCGAGGGGCGAGAGAGCAGATGCCGTGCTGTCCAGTGACCGGTGTCCGAGTCTGTGAGCCTGGAGCTCGGGCGGGGGAATTTATAGAGGGAGAAGCAGCGAGGGCTGAGGAGAGGTGTGTAGTAGCAGCTCTACTACTGGCACTAGGAGTGGTAGATAGGAGTTGGGGCTAAATAATTCGTGGTGTGGGGAGCCACGAGAAAGCGATGCGTGTGTCGCGCTGTGAATTGTGTCATCTACGTACGTACCGCGATCGATCAGTGTGTCCACTTACCTTTCCCCGGCTAATCGTGTGCTAGCTTTGGATAACGGAAAATGGAACGGGAACAGGGTAAAGCGACCGGGCGACGGAGCTTAAGTGACATGCTTACAAGAGTACGTACGTTCTACTGTACTAAGCAGGTGCTGATCGATCTCCCCAGATTAACAGCACAGGGCTGACTTTTGGCGACAAGGACGCACGCACTCGCCGGACGAAAACTGTGAAATTCCCTGTTCACTTGTAAAACTTTTTCACCGACGCAGATGGCCGCAATAGTATTCCTAGCTAGTGCGTACGTGCAGGTGGTGCGAGAGAAAAAAAAAGGCTGCTAAACTTTGACAAGTATGCAATGCTAGTAGTACTAACATATGCGCGGGCGCATGCATGCACGCAGCCAAAGTTGAAAGTGAGTGGCATAGCTAAGGTAGGGGGAGGGTCATGGATGGAACGGCACAGATGGCTCGAGCTAGCCGAGAGTTTGGGACGCACAAGTTACCGTACGTGCACCCATGGGCCGGGCGGGGTGGAGCTTTAGTTTAGGCTAGCCCATGGGATGGTTCATGGTTGTGTCTGTCGGCCTCCGGGGTCCGGCCGGGAGACGACGAGCACGCCTAGCAAGGCCAAGCTGCTTGACGTCAACCAGGTCCACGCACGCACGCTTGCGCTGTACCTTTCTTCAAGAAAAGTTTGGCGCGGCTGCCAGATATCCATTTCCAAGTGTACCATGCCACACGCTTTGATTGTTTCATATCTCGCGTAAAGTATGCCTGTACGTGTGGATAGGGCTAGCAGCCGACGATCGATCCATCGGCCGATGGAGCGAGCGACCATGTGAAACATCCTCCCGATCGATCGCTTAATCATTCGACCGGCCAGCCAGGGCGTTCGTACGTGCGTTGGCGTGGACACGGGTGCATCGTCCGTCATCCAGGCGGTTCCTTACGGCCTCTTCTTTCTTCTCTATATAGTTTACCCCTACCCCTCTTGCGGTGCGTACGATACGACGACCCGGAAAGTTTGTGTGAACAGTGTGCCTTTTGTGCGACACGACGGGTCGACGGGTGGATGGATGGGTGGCGCGCCCTAGCCTAGGCGAGGTACTGAATGGCGGCTACAACTTCTGGCAAGTATATCTCGCACCATTTGCGTGCGCGCGTGCTGGTGTGCCTGCCCTTGCTAAAATAGTGGCATGGCCAATGGCCGATTGGCAGCTCGCCACCCTGGTAGTAGTGTTCCACTGCTCCAAGGAACGCAACTCCTCGTGCTGCATGCATAGCCAAATTGATGAACGCGGTGCTGTTTCTTATCCAAATATACATGCGTGCGTGCATACGGTCAAACACTATCAATGGAGGAACTTTAATACTGTACTACGTATACCCTGCAGTCTGCACGAGCACAGATCTGACGACGACCAAGCTGGGGGGAAAAAAATACGAAATGGATAAAACTAATTAAAGTCTCCCTTGATCAGCCGTCGGTTTCAAACAGAGAGCTCGATCTCAGAAACTGTCCTCAAAAGGCCACTCTAGATCATTATAAGAAGTTAGGCGCGTACGTACGTGCATAGCCTAGCTATATTGCCTATGCATGGCTAGCTTATCATTTGATTTCGTTTTCAGACTTTTCAGTCGTACGTCTCCCGCATGCTTTCACAGGGTTTTTTTTTTCACAGGTTATCTTTGAAAATGGTGGCTCCTCCCTTGCAAGTTACTGCTGCGTCCACACCCCACGCAACTGCTATTGCTACGTGTTGACGTTCTAGAGGCGCGTCATCCACGGGACCAGGCAAAACTGCTGTACAAAGTCGCAACATGATGTTGCAAATTCTTACTCCTAGTTATGAATTTTTTACTACTCCCTCCATCCGGAAATACTTGTCGGAGAAATGGATGTATCTAGATGTATTTTAGTTCTAGGTTCATCCATTTTTATCCATTTTAACGACAAGTAATTCCATACGGAGGGAGTATTTAGTTAGAATCGCCCTCTTCCTCTCCACACAAAAAAGGATGGACAAGTGGGCGACGTTTCCTCCCTTGGAAAGCCGATGAGGCTGCGGTTTCTGCCCACCGCTACTGGGAAAAATCCTACACCTATAAAAACGCTACGTACGTTACCATAATTGAGGTTAGGTTTTTACGTTGGCTATTACGTAAGCTACGTAGAAATTTTTTCGTAAGTCTAGCATTGCCGCTCTGCTGGCTGCTTCGGCAATGCGTGGTGGAGGGGGATCTTCATTTCTCTCTTGGGTTATTTTCATAGGTGAGGTTAGGTTTTGAGTGGTTATGCCGGAGGAGTGAGGATGGCATCGCATCAAATAAAATTGCCTTTGGCTTCTTTTGCTCACCAGGGCGACGTTCTCCATGGTGGTGTTGAGAAGCCGCTGACCTTATCTTCTTACTGTATAGTCGGGGTGGTGAGATTAGGCTTTCTATTTCCTCTCCTACGGTTGCTGTATTTTGCTGTGGCGCCGATGACCGGGATGAGATGGAGTTTCTGGAACGGGATTGATAGCTAGCGTTCTTCTCCGACCACCTCGACGGGATGAGGCCGATTTGAGTCTAGGTACGCACCGGGATGCCCCCGGCCGACGTGCCACAACGACATGTAGCTTGCTGGTTGCACCAGGTCCGTTCATCGGTTCTGAAAGCCTCTCCGGCGACGGTGTTCACTTGGATTTAATTATAGTGGAGGTTCTGATTCTTCTCCAATGAGTACCTCAGTGCCCCTGTGTTTTGGTTGCAGCCGTTGACTTCGGTTTGTTTGCAGGGACCCCTACGGATCTTTGTATTCTTCCATGTCTTGGGGTACTTTCTGCATAGTGTCCAGAACTTCTATCATCTCCCAGTTTCTCTAGTAGTAACCGTACGTGTTGTACTTTGTATTCCAATTGATTAAAATTGTGTGTGGTTTACTAAAAAAACATGATGTTGCAAACTCGATGCTATACCATTGGCATGCACGTATCACATGACCAATGCTATTTCCACACAAAAATAAATAAATGCATATGATCAATGTTGATGAACTCATCATACACAATTTCTTGTTTAGCCGTTGCCATCAGTCCTACCCCTACATGTTCATATCCCTTTTTACACGTCTTAACACTGTATCACATCATAGTTTCAATATGCGATTTATATAAGCAATAAAGATATTATGTGCGGGTGTAATTATTTCCTTTTCACTATTCTGCTTGTCGAAGTAGGTTTTCGCCACGCTTTATAAATAAAGCAACCATCGATACAACCAACATCCAAAAGTCACAGCTAAAATGACAGCCGGGGCAACATCACAATCACGCCCAAAGAAAGCATAAGGGAAAAATGTAAAAAAGCCACCTAGTGCTTGGAGAACAATTTTATGAGAATTTATGTAGTCAATTTCACCAGAACATCGAATGTCAATCTTATGAACCCTCCTTTTTCTTCAACCTACACTCGACCACCCTCCTAACCAGTCCAACCAACTGCCTCCCTTGCCCCTGGCTGGCCATGCTACCACCCATGTCGAGTTTCCTTGGCCCATAGATCAGAATAAGCAGCCGTTATCTATATGTAGTTATCAATTTTTTAAGAAAATATATACCACGTATTATTTTTGCTATTTTTCAAGCAAGTTTAGATCTATTCATTGAACCCCATCACATCGCCACCCAACCGCCACCTCTGGCTGCCCTGATGCCACCACCACCATACCTCTAACCTTGGCACGTCTCAAGTCTCTTCTTCAGTGTCGGGAAGCCCCTCCCCCAGCCCAAACTAATGGAACTCCATCCACACACCCACTCCGCGGCGTCGATGTTTTCGGCTTGATGAGTATACGTGACACGGTGTAGAAATAGCTTGCAAGTTCATGAATTTGCAGTTGCCTAAGCTTTAGCAGAACCGTTAAAATAATAGAAGATGTCGTATCATCTCACCTTGTTTTTCTTGAGGAACTGAGAGGAGCAATTTTCATTTAGACGGAGAAGATGATTTATCTACAGAGGTGACGAGTTCTTGAGGATAACTCGTCAAAACCCGCAAAAAATTGAGCCGGGAGCTTTAATTTTCACATATAGATAGTTTCTTATGTCTTCGTTCTATTCACCTTTTTTTTCGAGAATGATTCTAGCCACCAATTCAAAAGTAGAAATCAGACATGCACTAGTGGTATTCAGGCAAATACCTTGCTGGTCTTTTTTTACTGGGTTTGTGCGGTATAGACTTTCACCTTCGCCGTCACTGTGAAACTATGGTGCAGTACAAAGCCAGTTGTCGCATTTGATGATTTGATGTTCCCTTTAGAAATTGGCCTCGGTGCGCATCGATCAGTTTAGTCAGCTAGCTTTGAAGTAACCAGTGACTAGTGTTAATTCCTTTTTGGTTGAGTGACGGATTTGGACGTGGCGGAGACATATATTCACGCCCGGCGTGCGAGCACAGGAGGTGCCAAGGCCCAAGGGTGGTGTGTGTGGCCTGGTGCTGGTGGCGTGCGTGACAACGACCTGAGAGGATGGCGATTGCACATCGATCCATCGGAGAATTGTTTCCTTCCCCACCTGAGAGGATGCATGTATACATGTCATGTATAGTGGTGGGTTTGTTACCAGCGCGAAACACACGGGCGCGTCGCTCGCAAGTCGCAAGTTCCAGACGATTGCTGTGACTTGTCACTTGTGACTTTGTGAGAAGAAAACATGCATGCTGGTTTTGTAGAGGAAATTAAAGGCCTCACGATCCATGCTGGTTCCATGATTTAGATTCTAGCTACTACTATCTATATATAGCTATGGATGTCAAGTCGAATATATCAGATTTCACTTTCATCTGCAGGCCGCTAGCTCTTTCCTCCTGATAAAAGAATTGCGTTATTTTTCCCATTTTTGTCTCTCGTCGTTTCATAGTCGAAATTTACGAACATGTAAAAATATATGGGTACCTAGATACATGATTTTCTTCTTTTGAGTACATAGCCTAGCAGTTAGACCAACGACTATTTTTTTTTTGTAGAAAAACTAGACCAACGACTATGGTGCACACTGTCAAAAGAAAAATGCTACTCCCACTGTAAACAAAATAAAAGTGTTTAGATCATTGAAATAGTGATCCATATGCTCTTATATTTTTTTACAGAGAGGGAGTACTATAATGCACTCTTGTCGACTGAGCAACACTCGTAAAAACAGGATTTACATCATCGAGACGGGCTCCGATGGATCGGCGAGTGTGTGCTGATAGCATAAGACTAGTGCTCCGTCATCAGAAAAAAATCACGGTCTGTCCTGGCGCAGCCCCAATTCCGCGCGTGGCACCATCTGAGGAACAGCAAGATTCGACGTCCGTCTTGGAATGCCCTCTGCAGGAATAAATAACATCGTGTCCAAGTGCTACGTACTACCACCAGCTGCACATGCTTGTGTACGTACGCATGACCCACGTACATATAGAGACGAACAGACGATGCGCGGGGAGTGAACACGACTGGCGAGAGTGACGACAGCCTCACTCACCACCCGTGCCATGAGAGAAGAGAAGTGAATGGACACAAGGACGACGTGGGGGGCCGCCGGAACCCGATCGACCGAAGAACTACTGGTAAAGACTAGGAGTAGATAAGAAAGGCAGTGCGCAATTAGCCAAAGTGGACGCTGGCTGTGGGTCGCCATCGATGGCACATGGGACGCGGCCCCGGCGTCGCCCGGGGCCGTGCGCGGGGGGCTCGCCGTGCCGCCACGCGTCGGCCGCTGCGGCCCGTCCGGCCGCCCCCTCCCCCTCCAAATCTCCTGTTGGCGAGCGCACCATCGGAGGCGCAGGGGCCACCGCAGCGCTATCCCGTCCCGGCCTTTCCGACGAGAGCGACGTCTCCTCTCTCTCTGGCGGACTGACGGATCCTATCCACGCCAATGGATGGCGAGCGCCCAGCGCGCGCGCGCGCGCACAGGACATGCTGCGTGCGTGGCCAGTCAGTCCCACTCCTAGCTGCTTGCCCTGCGCGCACTAGCCAGGGGCCGGCCGACCAACCCAGATAAAAGCCGACCGATCCAGCGCGCAGGGCAGCTCTCGCCGCCTGCCCCCGTGCCGCCACGCCGCGCGTCCATCTGTGTGCGCTGCATCTGGCCCTGCCGCTCGCGCGCGCCCCAGCGCTGCCTGACGAAATGCAACCTGGATCGCACAAAGCCGCCGGCAGCGGGCGTACGCACGAGGCCAAGTGCACCAGATGTCAGCGCCCTAGCTTACGTCGTCGCGTGGAATGGGGGTCCGGTTTCCATTTGTGTTGCTTTGCGGTCGCTGCTCATCGCTTTCTCTGGCTCGACGTGTCATGCATTCCCTCTCATCGCCGTCCATCTCGGCTAGCTAATCCCAAGTCCACAGGAGATGGGCAGGAACCTGGCTCGGCTCGGTGGCTGGCGCAAGGCGCGCACGCACGCATCGGCATCGCATGAATGAATCGCACGACGCATCATGTTGCATTTTTTTGCCTTTCTCTTTCCCGGAAACAGCAACAAGCAAAAAAAAAAACAAAAAAACTATCCCCTATAGCGGGTTGCTCTACGTGCACAGGCACAGCTGGGTCTGCTCCTAGGGAAGACAATTCAAAAAAGAGAGAGCGCGTGGCGCCGGAGAGGGAGAGTGGTCAAGTCGATCGATCTACTGTAGCTTGTAGGTACGCCTTGACATACTATATAGGTCGAGCTGTCACGTATACATGTGCCGACACGATAGCATGGGTGCATAACTAATTGCTCCCGCGGATATGAGCAGTACACATTCACTTGTCTTCCATCCGTCAGCTGTCGAACGTACCGCGGTACTACGTAGCAGTTGATTTTTTCAAGAGGGGCGATGACAGCGGCGCGCTTTCGGTTTGCTTCAGTGGTTGTAGTCGTCGCTAGGTGCTTTACGAATCTTGATGTAATTTTTATTATTTCTAGTGTTTGTTGTACAATCATGATCGTAGATGAATAGATTGAAAGTTTTTCCCGTCAAAAAAAAACTACGTAACAGTTGATGGTCCTCACTTTAGGGTCGTTTTTTTTGACATGTAGGATCGTTGATTGATTGCCCTCAAATGGAGGGAGTACTCAGCTTCTAGTGCTTGGACACAATTTTTTTGGTTTTGTTAATATTTTTTGTGTTTTGAGTTTTTCTTGTGATAAAATTGCGAGTTTTTTTTTAAAGCACAGCTTTCATTTAGCGAAGCCTTTTTATATAGCTACATTTTTAAAGGGTGCATGTCGCCCATTTTACTACCGATTTTTCTTAGAATTGATTTATACATAAAAAGAGACAATCAACTTAAAATGTACAACTTTTTTCAAATGGGAGACCTTCTTAGTGAGAATCACAACGTTTTGAACCAACTAATATGCTATAAAAGTACATATTTGCTAATTCTCATCTAGATGAGAAGTAAGAAAGTCTCATATATCTGTTATATTGTTTGATTAATCACATAAAAAAATCAGCACAAATCTTCACGTAAAATCAAAATATACGATGGATTTTTTTTTCCAAAAGTCAAATGCTTCTATGTACCTGTGTCCTTGGCATGCAGTTATGCATATGCCTGCGGAGTGCATGCAATCATATACGTGCGTGTAAGAAATCATGGAAACTCCCTGCCCCCCCCCCCCCCCCCCTCTTAAAAGAAGACGTATAAATTTTGCCTGAAGTCAATCGATGCAAAGTTTGACGAGGTTTGCAAGATGTTAGATGTGCCACACATCATTAGGACCTCAGCTTAACCTCTAGGAGCAAAGAATCGAGCGAACCAACATGTTGTTGGATGGTTAGAGGGACAGTGATATCCCTAGCCCACCAGGGTTCAAATCTTGATGCTCGCATTATTCCTATCGACGATACACTTTTAGTGGGAGGAGACGTTTCCGTCGACGACGGGGCGCCTACGGTGACTTCCTAAATCTCATGATAATATGCCGGCTCAGTCTCTCGAAGATGCTCATAGGGATATGATGTGCATGTATGCGCGTATGTATGAGCGCTGGCGTCTGTACTGTGTTAAAAAGAGAGCAAAGAATCGATATATCCAATTGCAAAACAGAAAAAGAATCGTCATATTAATTCTCTTTCCGATCCGGTAGGACGGTCGACACGCAGCGAGAGAGCGAGATTGATTAATGGCATACTAGTCCAAATCTAGCCCGCCCTTTTACGTCCACAATCAGATGAAGATCACCTAACTAATCCGAGCATGCATGACTCGCACATGTGTTGGCGCTTTGGCCAAACCACCTCCGAGACTGAGAGCAAACCAATTAAGCATCCCCGTGGTTCGTGCTACGATCGAGATAGGGTTTTGGGCCTATGAGGCCTGCGCGCGCCGCCCTGGTCGACTGACCAAAGGTGGCGTACGATTCGTCGGCGTTTCACGTGCAGCCAACCCCCATGGTTACCAACCTCGCTCCACATCAACCACCGGCCAATCAATCAGGCCACCCCGTGGTTTGGAGACCAGATAAGGATCATCCATATGGTCGACCACACTACTGATTACTAGCTTTGTTTAGGGCACGGTAAGTTGCACGGTTAGTTCCTCCACAAGTCTCACACAGCTTACACAGTAACCAGCTTTTGACTTTGCATTTTGCACCTCAGACTAAAGCCACAAAGTCTAGCCACCTTCAACAACTTTCAATTGTACTATACACAAAACTAAGCCTTCCATGTGCTTTATCCAAAATTGACAGTTTTGAGGGGGGTATATAGAATATATGAACAAAAAACCTGAGAGCTCTGTCGACGTACCAGCCGGTTGGAATGAGATGCTAAGCTAATGCAGAGCCGGCAGTGATTCCTTGTTACATGCCTACACCTACACGCCCTCGTAGTTTGGCTCCCCTTTGGCATCACGCGCACCACACAGAATCGCTCAATTATGCACTTAACTAATCAGGCTTATCTCGGACACCTAAACTATGCGCTGCCACTGCCATCCTTATCTCGGACACCTCCCGTTCCTGTTTCCCCATCTCCAACTTGCGGGATCCCAACGCCATATGTTAATCAACCCGTTGATCACTCACTGATAATACTGCTAATTAAACGCCATGGTGACCACCGTACCAAAACCTAATCTCCTCGGGCGGCGGGCCACGGGCCACGGCTAGCTCTGACACAGGCTCGCCTACCTCGCCTAATCTAACCATGCTTTCCGGTCGAACAAGCGGTCAAGGCTTCACCTCGTCGCAATTTGCAGGAAAAGCTTAGCTAGGCGGGCCTAGGAGTAGCGCTTTGACGAAATCAAATCCATTACAGTATTACTCTATTTGATTGGGCAGCCGTCTCCTGGCGTGCATGTGCACGCCGAACGGAGCAGCAGCAGCGACGTAGGCACGCACACTCTTCGTTCGTCCTCCTCGAGGCGCGCGCGCGTGACAGTGCTGGCCTGATACGCCCGATCTCCTCCGTGGCCTTTTGCGTGATAGCGCTGCTAATCGCTAGGGTTATTCTAAAGGGTCTCCTCTCGCTTAGGTTAATAGCTAGCCGGTCGTTGCCCTCGTCGTTTACTCGCGCTTGCTAGAAGCTTGCCATCACTGACCGACCGATCGCTGTCGACTTCGAGTCAGTCAATGTGCCTTCTCCAGCTCCAAGCTAGTAGGTCAGTTAGTCAAGGCAAGGTACCGCCGCTGTCACAGTACGTACGTGGTAAATTACTAACACACCAAAACATAAAGAACTAGTTAACTGAATCCAAAATACGCACGTCTGTGTCAGCCGTAACATGTCTTTTTGTCCATGGCTGCAGTCTTGCAGAGTACTACATCACTATATTAGAGGGAGGCAGCGTACGTTTCACCTTGTGAGAGGCCCTCCGCCTCCACCTCCACCTAGGGCGCGACACATGTGTACGTAATTAACCTCGGTACTAGATCGCGGCAACAGGTGTAAACTCGATGTTTTGTTTTTTAACTGACAGCAGCGCTAATGCCAAGCTTAACCGGAATCATGGCCGGCCATCTTGCATGCATGCTTTCCCGCAAAGCCGCCACATTTTAGGGAACGCGGCATCGATCCATCCATTGCCCATTGGACGGCCACCGCGCAAAGCTTCAACCCCAAGGTCGGTACTACTACCAGCTAAACTAGGGGCGCAGGCGCACACATGGCATGCTTTGGGCCATGGTAGTTTGTTAAGATTGTGCTCCTTCTTTTGCTCCTCCCCTTAATCAAATGCCTAGAGGAGTCTAAACTAATCCCAGTTGCATGCTCGTAAAGCTTAAGCACCAACCACTGAATCGCGCAAAGGATGAGGCTAGCTCGCTCCTAGGTAGGGGACCATCGCGCCGGGAAACATCCGGACAAAGCCTCATTAACGCTAATGTAAACAAACTCGTTAACTTTGTGGGCTCTAGCTTCGGCCACACCGCAAGGCTCACACAAGTGCTCCCCTGGCATTGCGTGTCGATGACATGGGCTCATGTCTGCTGACCTGGCTGACCCGGAGAGCGACACGTGCAACGAAGGCGCACCGACCGTGTGAGCGGAGCGAGCGACCCGGGCGCACGCACACCGAGGATGCCGCCCTCGAGGAGTGTGGTAGGCTTTTCTTTTAGCAAAATGATTTGATTCCAATGTTTCATATACTAACCCCAAGTGTATGGTTAAAGAAAGTGTTTATGTGCGAGAGAGGTTTAAGGAAGGAGATCACGGCCATGGCGAGGCGAAACGTGGCCATCGTGTCGTGATTAGTTTAGGGAGGGGCGTGTTTCTTAGTCACTCTAGTTGCCTAATTAACAACAGCTTGATGAATGGATGGATGAAAGGTGGTGGAACTTTCTTGTTGGTACGGTTAGCTTGTTTGTTTAGGGGCTCACTTCTCTAGGGAACAAACTTTATCTTGTGATTTTGCCATACAAGGCAAGTGTGTGACATAAGGGCTGACGAATTGTTCGTTGCCATGTCGACCGGCCCAACACAACACTCCGTGTGTTGTCTATCTAAACCAATAACAAACGCACACGCTATATTTTGCAGACAAAAGTAAGTACAACCTTGAAATTGGACATTTGCCGGACGATCGATACAGATTATAGCATTGTTTGTACTGCTGTACATAGATGCAAAAATTCAAAAAACCCCACCACACTGCTCACTGCAGTCTATATACATGATGGCGAGCCAATTTTGCACTCCCAAATACAGATGCGTTACATGAAATGAAGAAAGCAAAGCACACCTTGATCGACCATGCACACAGTTCCACAATTTGTACAATCCACAATGCACGCCACAAGTCACCAGACACCATTCACACCACACAAAAAAGCACTGCAAAACTAACTGCCATGTCTGACGAAGGCCAAATACAACATGAGCATACCTACCAGAATATCAGATACAATACAAGGCAAGAGTCATAGGCTAACTACACCTCGCTGATCTCTGAATCGTCTGAAGCTGGCGACGCCAATCTCACCTCGGCTCTCCCGTTCTCCAAGGCAGCCTTTGGCTGGCCGCCAACTTGATCAAACCTGAAGCAGCACGGCAGATGGTCGTTCACGATCCCGG
Source organism: Triticum timopheevii (assembly GCA_963921465.1). Lineage (NCBI taxonomy): Eukaryota > Viridiplantae > Streptophyta > Magnoliopsida > Poales > Poaceae > Triticum > Triticum timopheevii. Next base: position 508,756,141 of record OY997268.1, on the reverse strand, counting down.
CGACCTGCATGAAGGAGTAGACCGTCGTCGGTCCGACGCACTGGAACCCTCGCCGCATCAGGTCCTTGCTCATAGCCTCAGATTTGGGCGTCTTGGTGGGCACCTGCCGAGCGTAGCGGAAGCCGTTTGTGATGGGCCTGTGGTTCACGAAGCTCCAGCAGTAGTTGCTGAACGACCCGAATTCACGGACTACCTGCAGATAGCCATCGGCGATATCTAGGGTATTGTAGTGCTACTCCTAGTCGGGAAATCCAAGGGTACATTGATGCAGGAAGAATTGATCAGTACTCCCACTGTAAACAAATATAAAAGCGTTTAGATCATTAAAATAGTGATCAATATGCTTTTATATTTCTTTACAGAGGGAGTAGCAGTGTTGTTGTTCTGAGTTACTCACATTCCGATTTTTATTTTTTGAGTCACACTCACACTCTCATATGAGAACATTTCTCGGGAACTCCTATCTAGCGCCTTAAGCGGCAAAATGTCGCTACATCGCACCCCAGGCCCGCCCATTTAGCACTCATTCGCTCCACTCGCCTGTGGCTCGCTCAGTTTGATTTTTTGTATGTTGCTTGTCACTTCTTTAGGAAAAGAAAAACTATTCGAGTAAACCAGCATAGCTTGGCTCCGTAAAAAAGTGCCTATCAGGTTTTTATTTTTATTTCTAAATTATTTCAAAAAATTGAAATTTTAAAATATTCACATTTTTAAAAAGTTTGTGAATTTAGAAGTGACTCACGAATTAAAAATTCATGATGTTAAAAGTTGTCTGGAATAACAAAAGTGTTGATGATTTATTTTAAAAAATTCTTTAATTCGAAGCACGTTTATGATTTTTAATATTCATAAATTGTAAAAAAATTCATGAATTTCAAAAAGTGTTCACGAATTATAAAAAACGTTCAGGAATAAAAAATTTAAAAATTAAATGACCAGAAGAAAGAAAAGAGAAAATGCTTGGTAAAATCGACAAATAAAACATAGGAAAGAAAGAAATGCCAAAAACCAGGCGGAAACTTGTTGGAGGTTCTCAAAACATTAAAATATGCAAGGTCTTGTTGGGATTTTATCAAGTGGGTGGGAAATGGCTCCATTTTACTTTGAAAGAAGCTCATCTACTACAATGTTTTATTGCTTGCTTCCGACATAACAAAATTGAGATAATAAGACATATTTTCTCATTTATTTATAGATAGGTTAACATTTCGCCCTTCCATTATATGCACTTAGTAGAAGAAGTGTCATCCTTATTTTCTAATAGCTTCTCTAGCAGATTCACAAAAAGCACCAAATAATAACCATCAATACGGCTGCAGAGGTAAAAAAAGCCACTCTAGCATCTCCAAACCTACCTCCATCACCAAGTTTTTTGGAGGGAGCTCAATATGTGCATCCCCAAGCCCCATATTTGGAGACGGTGAGAGGAAATTTGGTGTGCACTCGGTAATTTTCTTGCTGTGGCAAAAGGGTCGTTCCCCTCAATCACCTCGCTCAGAATCGAGCATGGTGCGTGAATCCTATTGGAATTGAGCCGCCGGTGCCGCTTGAATCCCAAGATCACTGCCACTGCCCTCGAATCCTCCGCGACCACTGATGCCCCTCGCATCCTCTTCCCTGCATCGCCCCCACCATGGCGGCACCGTCGTCTAGTGCCACACCGATCGGCACCCCGGACATCCTCTCCGTGCCACCGTGTCTGCACTGCCCATCCGATTTGATTCCTGGCACCTCCTTCCCACGGTCGGCGAGACACCTCCTCCCCACGTCAACCACTACCTCCTTCACCAACGATTCCCTGCAACAAACAGTTGCGGAGCCATGGTGTCCATGTCAGCGGCCTAGGCATTGCATTCACAGACCTCGCCGGTGTCGACGGCCACCTCCATGCCGATGCCCTTGGTCTCCACCTCGGCCCTGACAACACTTCTCCTTGCCACCTGCCCCGATGCAGTGCACACCATCACCGCCTCCCTCCTCCCACCCCATCCACGCCTTGACCGTCACCGCCGCCCATGCCATGCACACCATCACTTCCTCCCTCCTCCAATACTCCCCCTCCATGCCTCGATTGTCACCGCCACCCACGCCGTGACCTCGATATTATGTCGTGCGTGATCTTGCACCACCATCCACACGCTCCCTCATGGGTATCCCCAACACTGTCGTAGCTCCATTGGTGGCGCACTCCGGGGGGAGGTGGCCTTGTGGCCACCGCGCCGTGGAATTCAACCAGCAATGAGTGCCTCCCTCCTTTGAGAAAAAGGAAAAAGAAGTGTCCCACTAACAAGTGGGTCCTGCGAGGTGGAAGAAATTTGGAGGCTACAATTTTGCAGCATCTGACTTTGCACGTTACCTCAACAACCTCTATAACATCATGGAGTGCACTCCAAAACGTTTTTGGAGGAATTGGTCATGGAGCATCTGCTAGAGTTGCTCTAAGGGCTTGAGCACATTCTTTGTTCCGTATCAATTATGAATGAATGGATGAATGAAAAAGGAAAGTAAGTTCTTGTTCAACGCTACTCCCTTCGTTTCAAATTAATGGAAGTTTTAGGTTTTCCGTAGGTCAAACTTGTTCACGATGATCAAACTATTGAAACATTTTACTACAAATTTGGTCAAACTAAAAGAAGTTTGACTTGGGACAAACCTTGGACTTCAATTAAGTTGAAACGAAGGGAGTGGTTTACAAGTATATGTCTTGAATCAATGACAAATAAACTGATTAAATTATGTTACCATTCAACTCACGTTTTGAATTTGCTTGGCGTTTGCGACCATAGCTCGCATCTTTTGCTCTGACAACAACGTGCTTCCATTGGACTTGAACAACTGGTTTATCTTCTTGTCCGTGGAGTCATGCACGGAAGCATTGTAGAAAGCATCAATCATCGCCCTGAACTCCTCCCTCTTGCTCAAAATTACAGGCCAGGAGAGCTCGGCCAAGGCTTGTGACAAGGTAAGCAGCTCAAACAGCTTACGGGCATCGTGAGCCGGCACTCCCCACTCTTCATCATGGAATGCAACGTAGATGGGTTCTACAGAAGTGATGGAACTGTCAGAAGTTATACGACCATTGCAGCCTCATCCTGTGCATGCTCACAATTGAGAATTCACATGCTTGTGATAACTGATAAAGTATTAATTTGTACTCTACTATCATGGACTTGACTGATTAGAATTATGGACTCTAGGGAAGAGTTGAAACGAAACGAAGTTGTCACCAGAGTTGGCCGTGATCCAGGAGCACCTCCTCTTCTCCAGTTCCGGTCCGACAAGCGCCGGTGAGCTCCGGCACGTCGCCGACGACGCGGACTCACCACAAGTCCCCTTACTACCACTGTTGCGCCGCTTCTCCCGATCCTCCCCTGCTTTCGCCTTGGCACTGCTCTGCGCGTTGGCTCTTGCTGCTCCCTTGGAGGAGGCCGCAGCGCGAGTGGTGCGGATGCGCGGGAGCTCCGGCAAGCCGCCGCTCGCCAGAGACTCCGACTTGACGCCCGGCATATCTGAAGCGCCAACCGGTCGAGCTTGCAACTCTTTTAGATGAGCTTGCGACGATTCTTTTGGATGAACTTGCAATGATTTGGAGCAGAGCGAGCGGCTGATAAGGTTTTTGAAACGAGTCGCGAAAGGACGGGTCTACCCTGTGGTTAGCTTCTGCTCTCCTACTGGCAGGGCGAGGGGCGAGGGGCGAGGGCAGAGACGTCATCCCGTTATGTGGCCACGGCCGGAGTTCGTTGATTCGGGCTTGACGTCGCCGTCGGGTGCGGGTGCAACGGCCTCGGCACGAACGGGGTGTGGCTTGGCGTCGGCCCGACGCCTCGTACCGTTACGCGCAAGCGTTGCGTTGCCATGCACCGCCCTGCCACCCACACGCACACACGTAGCCCTAGCCGGACCTCCCCTCCCCTCCCTGTCGCTTCCTCCATCCGGCTTGCGCTGCGCGCGGGGCACGTCCTCCTTGGAAGAGAAGAAAATACTCATTCCGTACAAGGAAACAGAGAAGAACCCACAACTACTACAGCACAAGGCAGCAGCATTGGTCGCAGGATCTTCCGGCACATGCATTTTCTGCTCCAGGCAGCCTTTCTGCTGCTCCAAGAGCATCAGCAATTTACATGGGAACGTTCCCTTCAAGAATGGGCCAGGATTCATATCAGATCGACGAAACCAGTCGTGAGACCTTGAGCTCAACTCAAGTTTTTGGTGGGAAATTTCGATCACTACGCCGTGCTCTGCCTCTGAGTTACCGAGCAGAAAGCAGAATACAGTTATGCGGGGAGCGGCATTGTGATGTGGATCGTCCTTGAGTCAAGCTCAGATAAGATAAATCCACCTACCAACTCTTGACAAAATTGGACCCTGTTTGTTGCCAATCAGCTACTGCTATGCAGTTTCTGACCCCTAGTGGCAACCACTTGAGGAGACTCGTAGCCCAAAAAACAGTGTAGCATTGCACTAATCCAGTTGCAGGTGTTCTTCAGCACCTTGAGACCAACAAGCCACGACGACACCATCAGTTAATAAGAGAAGCTAAATACTCCACATCGGTGTAAAATACTAGGCATGACTAGAAATTACAAGAGAACGGAAAGAAAGTGGTACTTACAGAAACCACACGAGACATAACGCTACAAGGCAAAGCATTACGTCGATACAACAATTGTTCAACTGTGCATATCATGCTCTTGCCTATCAGTTTACTTCTTTGAGAAGTACATGGAATCCTGGAAATGGAGCGGCTCGTTTCCCCATGAGGTCCACCCGGAACCCAATTCTCTTGCAAAAAGCTCTATGCACCTTGGAGGTTTTGGACCAGGGATATATTCTGAAAGAATTTCTTTTGCATCTTAAGGATTGGACATAAATCATACTGCAACTATAAGAAAAAGAGCTGCATTGCATTTACGACAGAACATATGCTTCGTTGCAAATTATTAACTAAAAAAAATAGACAGGACATGACAGACGGTGACAAATTACAGGCAAGGATACTCTGAAGAGGAGGTTTCCTTGAGTGTGCACCCGGAACACTCATAATTACTTGGCTGCCTTGTAGAACCTTAAATTTTGATCCTGATTCAGCTTCTTTATTCTGCAGGACAAAAGCCAGAACATAATTTAACGATTTCAGGGTACACGGTCCAGATCAAACATTAAATTCCAGAAAAAAAAGGCAAATAATCTAGAGGAAAGAACACACAACATTTATGTAGCCAAGAAGGAGACACTCATAAGGCCTGTGATGGAACAAGTCTAGATCGCCAATCAGTGAACCATCCGACTTCACCTGTCATTTGTTGAGATTTTTCAGGACCACATTGCACAAAACTAGCGGCAACCATCGTAAAATCACCAAATGTGTCAATGAAATAATTATTGAAAGATAGAAGGTGGCACATGAGTATTAGCTGCAAACCTTCAGCCAATAAAACTCTGTGGGGTCTTTGACTCCCCAAGATGGAAGCAATTCCTCCTCAACAAACCTTCGCAGTTTCTCCCGATTTGTAATCCACAAAACTAGAAGCGCTCCAGCTGGATGTGCAAGTTCTTGAACTGGAAGATACAACAAATTTCTATTGGGAAGTGTAGGATACCTAGGGCATAAATTGTTGAATAAATGAACTGCAATTCATAAAGATGCCTAGCTGACAATGCATAAACGGGATTATTACAATTAAAAAGATGACAACAATAGGGAAGGTGGATCCGTTTTAGCCCAAGAACATTTAATTTTCATGAAACTACCAACAAGCATATCCCCAAATCAGGTTTTATTGCATGAGAACATGATATCAGCACACATGGTTCACGGTCAGTGTATCATAAACACCAGTAAATCATAGGGCACCACAAAAGATACTCTACATATAAAAGAAGGATTCAAGAAATAAGAAGTGCTGTAATTACAAATGCAATATTCAGGAATAGTATGAAAAGAACCATGAATTATAGGTCATATATCGCATAGCTGTGCTAACATTCAAGAAGCATAGCAATCCAGAGTTTAGCTAGTTAGTAAAAAAGAGAGGCAGAAAGTTAACAACTCAGTGTAGTTTAATTAAGGCATGTCACAAATAAACAAAAAGGAGAAATACTAAGCCCGGACAATCTAAAGTTAGAAGAGTTAACTTACACTTCTTTCTGGCGAACACATCCATTCTCCCAAGGCGGGTCAATAACTATAAGGTTGTACCCTATATTAGGATTATCTGGAGAAAGAAGACATCATCCACAAAATAAATGGATTAAGTACATCTGCCAATAGAACCGTAATAAGCACAGCAAGATCTATACCACGTATTAAAACAATTTTTATGCTACATTCGACGTACCAGGAATGAGATCACGAACATGTGTGAAGTCAGTCTTCAGTTTATGTATCATCAGCATCATGCAAAAAAAGAAGAATTAAGGATGTACTGTTCACTTAGATGAAATTAGATGAGACAGCCTGCACTAAAGAATGATCAACCCACCATCATAAAGCAACTTCGTTTTGGTAAAATATAAAGTCTACTCTGAAATTCTCCTTCTGCCTCGTCGTTTTCTTCAACACTGACTATCCTATTAAATAACGGACTGGATCTCTTTTGGACACCACAGGTACCTAGAACATGGTAGAGAAGGGTTTTATGCACTTTTATGCATCATCCATACCTATAATTCTATAAATATGATCACCAAGAAGGCAGAAGTACTCGTACAATTTTTAGTTTGATTATTTTACCTGCCTCGTCCTGACCATGAGGATACTGAAAGCAAATAGTCATCTCGTAGAAAGGTGCTCGCCATGAGCCCCCAAGCTCAACAAAATTGTTCTCAGAACTAGTTTCAACATTTGGCCTGCACTCATCTCCCCTGATCATCCCCGGAAGGAACTCCAGTAGATCTTTCGCCTCCAGGAGTGAATTATGCGCGCTAATTAGCAAAGGCCTTGCTTCCTAGCAAATGGAACACCACAAGAGATCCAAACATTACATCAAAATACCTGTAGGACACTATTCAGCCTATTTTCTCTACCAATTGGTATAGGCACACTATGACTGTTTCACGAACGGCGTAACAAGACACCAGATGCTAATAACAGCCACTCTCTAAAAATTCCTAAAAAAATGGCAATTCCAAATTTCTTGTTTGTCGATGACACAACTAAACTTTTTCTAGTTTACTATCGTTGCTGCGTATGAACCAAATGTAAAGTTCCTGCCACTAACGAGGAATGAGCAGACCACAACCTTTACACTGATTCAGCTCTTAACTAATACCGTTAGAAGAAGGAAACAGCAGTAAATGAGTAAAAACTGGAAAACTAATCTAAACCAATGTGCCACATGGTCACCTGGTGCCGCGCTTCTGCGATCTGCTCCACGGCGTTGAGTTCCCGGGGCTTGGGCTGGCGCTTCCGCTTGCGCTTCTTCCGGTCGGGAGACGGCGCCGTCCCCTCGGCCTGCGCTTCGCCTCCCTGCCGCGACGGGCCGAAGCTTCGGGAGTAGTACGCCGACGGGACGAGGCGGAAGCGCCGGTAGGTTTCGCCGAGGAGGCGCACCGGGTCGAGGAAGGCGGCGCGAGAGCCTGCGAGGCGGTAGATCCCCGTGGCCTCCAGCGACCGGAGCTCGTCGGAGGGCTCCATCGGAGAGGCGCCGCCGCGGCGAAAGGGTTTGGGTCGGGAGGGAGCGTCGGCCGCAGGTAGGGGTTTAATTCCAGCAACTTAGCCGGTGGGTCCCACTTTCCAGAGGAACCAGCGGCCTGCGAACTGGCAGTGTCGCCGTCCACAGAAACCAACCCCCGCGAAATCTTCAAACCCCACGGCGACCGCCATGCCAATTTCGCTGCTCCTCTCCGCCCCCCTCCCCTGCCCGCCGCCGCCGCCTCTCCTCCGCCGCGGCTGCCGGCGGGTCCCAACGCCCCTCCGCGTCTCCCTCCCGCCCCCGCCGCTCCGCGCGGCCCTCGCCGCCGCCAGTGGCGATGCTGGCGGGCGGCGGCTCGTGGGGACGCGCTGCGCGCGGGCGGCCGCGGCGGTTGCGGTTTCAGGGGGAGGAGGCGATGCTGGGAGTGGGGCTGGCACGGGAATCACCGCGGCTGCGGCGGCCACCGTGGCGCTCGCGGTGATGAACCGGGTGCTGTACAAGCTTGCGCTCGTGCCCATGAAGAATTACCCCTTCTTCCTCGCCCAAGTTCTCACGTTTGGGTAAGTTCGATTCTTCCAAGGACATCTAAGCTCAATTCCAGCAAAATTTGCATTCGGTGCTAGTCCCTCCGTTCCTAAATAGATTTTTTTTTTCCAACCGGGCTCACAACCCCTTTCCATTAATTTTGCAATCAACTGAAATACATCAGTCTGTATCCAAGTTCTTAGTATCCGAATTACCAACTAACTCAAACCAGATAAACCTTGCGCGTAATGAGACTGAAAAGGGGGGAGCGAGTTGGCGCATCATCAGGAAACCCACCACATGATGATCCTGGAACGGACCACCAGCCATGGGGCAAAAACCTGATGACACTCACAAGCCACTGCTCAAAAAACAAAGTACCGAACGACCCAGGATGAAACAACTAGCAGACTCCAGCGACTAAGCGAACCACAACCACGATACAAAATACCAGCGGGCATCAAACCCCAGTGGGAAGCGAAGTTTTAAAAAACCAGGCGCTGATCGCACCTAACCAATCTGCACACCATCTCTGTCTCCCAAGAGCAGTCTGTCTCGAGGGAAGGATCTGTCCGCCAGCGCCGCAGCAGCATGAGCCAATCTCTTCACCCCCGCCTGGAGCTTCACCCTATCCTCTTCCTTCAGTAAACCTGCCCAATACATCATAAAAGAACATGCCGTGAAAACAGCCTCCAGAGGAGATCGAACGACATGTTTATCAAAAGTAACTTTATTGCGGAGAATCCAAATCCCCCAACATATCGCAGCAATTATCATCATATAGATATGCTTCCCACCCGGAAAGAATTTATAAAGCCAAGAAAAACTTTGCCAAAGGGAGCGAGGGCGGCAAGATGCCCCGGCCGTCATGCCCAGCGTCCCCCAAACTGAACGAGCGAGCGAGCAGGAAAGAAACAAGTGGTTTGCCATTTCAACATTAGTACAGAAGGAACAAATGGGATTTCCAGGCCAATTCCTGGCACGCATGTTATCACGGGTAAGGATGGCATTTTGAAACAATTGCCAAAGGAAGATCTTAATCTTCAGCGGGATGGGTGCTTTCCACACCATTTTATAGTTAGGACCTGATAGGTTTCTTTCCAGCCACTCGTATAAGGATTTAGAAGTAAATTTTCCTTTACCACCAAGGGTCCATGAAATCTTATCTGGGAACTCATTCAACATCAGCTTTTTAGTTTCCATGACCATCCAAGCCCATTGATCGCCCAACGCCCCAACCAATCTGCGTCTGAAGCCAATCTCATAGTTACTTGCAGCCCAGGATGAAACAGTGCAATCCTGATCCTGGCAAACACTGAACAAGTCAGGGAAATGATCTTTCAGCACAATGTTTTCGACCCACGGGTCATACCAGACCCTAGTAAGGTTCCCGCTCTCAATATTAACTTTTCTACCAGCCATATATGAATCCTTGACTTTCATAATGGCTTTCCAGCAGGGGGAGTCCGTAAAGCGACTCCGAATGTTAGCTACTATTTTGTTCCTGAAATATCTAGCTCGCACAATACGTTGCCACAAACCATCACTCGTTTCTAGTTTCCACCACCACTTAACGAGTAAGGCAATATTTTGTTTATGAAGATCTTTAATCCCTAAACCCCCAATCCTCCTGGATCTGCAAACTCTCGTCCACTTAACCATATGATAGCCATGTTTCTTATTCTTTCTCCTCCAAAAGAAACGTCTGCGATGTTTATCCAGTTTCTCAATAAAAGTTTTATTGAAGAGGAACATCGACATGAGGAAGGAGGGGATCCCATCCAAACTGGACCCTAACAGAGTCAGTCTGGCTCCAGATGATGCCGCATAAGCCACCCAGGCATCGAGTTTTTTGATCACTTTACCATCATTCCAAAATAGATGACTCAACTTTGTACTAACTTTAGTACAAAGTTAATACAAAGTTGGGTCATCTATTTTGGAACGGAGGGAGTAGTACGTAGTACTCCCTCCATTCCAAAATATAAGTCTTTTTAAAGATTCCACTATGTACTACATACGGATGTATATAGACATACTTTAGAGTGTAGATTCACTCATTTTGCTCCGTATGTAGTCCATAGTGGAATCTCTTAAAAGACTTATATTTAGGAACGGAGGGAGTATAAAACAATGTGCAGTGCAGCCCTTTCAGAGTTTCATACCAACTGAATGCATGTGTAATTCTTTTTGCGCATCCTTTTTGCACACTGATTTCTGTAAAGTCAGTGCACAGACCGATTTTTCTAATTCTAAGTGCTCGTGTACTTGCTAATTTTTGCAGGTATGTTGTAGTGTACTTCTCTATCCTCTTCGTAAGATATCAGGCAGGTATTGTCACTAAAGAAATGCTAGCGCTTCCTAAATCGCGCTTCATGTTAATTGGATTACTAGAAGCAATGGGTGTTGCGTCAGGCATGGCTGCTGCAGGTGATTACTGATAGTGATATCCCTACTTTACTTTCAGAATGAAGTATTTCAAATGCACTTCTTAACAGCTACGTACATTACTTGAACTATGGTTTCTTCAGAATTCGGATCATAACTAAAATGAGTTCCGTGTTTGCATTTTTGTCAATGCTCACAGCTATGTTGCCCGGGCCATCTATTCCAGTGTTGTCTCAGGTACTACTTTCTATTTCGCCTGACAGGTCTAAAATTTTCACATCTTCACTTCTGAGTATTTAATATCCTTTGCCAAGTACAAACATTCACTTGTACTGCTTATATTCAATCCTGTATTAACTTGGTCATACATATCCCATCTTTGCGATATCCTGGATTTATTTACTATTCCAATTTTCTAATCATCCCCCTTGAGGTTCTTCTGTTACATATCTCAGTGCTTTCTAGACATACTCCCTCCGTTTTTATTTACTCTGCATATTAGAGTTGACTGAAGTCAAACTTCATAAAGTTTGACCAAGTTTATAGAAAACAATATAAACATTTATCATTACAAATCTATATGATGTGAAAGTACATTCAATAATAAATCTAATTGCATTGATTTGTTATTGTTTATGTTAATATTTTTGTTTATAAACTTGGTCAAAGTTTACAAAGCTTGACTTTGACCAAAGCTAATACGCAGACTAAATAAAAACGGAGGGAGTACTACTTTGATAGTCTTGCTAGCTGCAGTGCTAGGTTTAATATCTGTGCATAAAGATCACTAGTACTTTCTTTTGGTGATTTTGTGCGGACTCAGTACTCTTAACACACTTGCTGTTGTTTTGCAGTCTTTTTTGGTATGGCAGCTTATTTTATCAGTCATCGTTTTGGGAAGGAAATATAGAGCAAACCAAATTCTTGGATGCTTGCTTGTTACAACTGGAGTAATTCTATCAGTAGTAAGGTATGCATTGGAACATCTAGCCTTGTTTGGAATACTCATTTATGTACTTCATATCACTGTTCACATAAAAAAATGAACAATACTTTATGTGCTTCACATCACTGTTCACATAATTTGAACTGAATTGTTTCCAACTGTCTGTTATACTGGGCATCATGGATTCATTGGTATTGTGTATTGGACATGTTCGCATAAGCTTCTGATAAGGCGTAATTGTCAAAAAAAAAAAAAGGGCAACCTGGTGCATGTAGCTCCCGCTTGCGCAGGGTCCAGGGAAGGGTCCGACCACTTTGGGTCTATAGTACGCAGCCTTTCCCTACATTTCTGTAAGAGGCTGTTTCCAGGACTTGAACCCATGACCTCATGGTCACAAGGCAGCAGCTTTACCACTGCGCCAAGGCTCCCCTTCATAAGGCGTAATTGTCAGCTGCTAACTATTTATTGTAGCACCTTCATGAATCGGAATGGTTATATTGTAGAATTCGGACACAATAAGATTGTTATGTGACATATTTTAGATTCCATCCACTAAAAGAACGCAATGCAACTAGAATTTGTTTTGGAAAGTTATTAGCATAAACTCGATCAATTCATACAAAAGTATCATATTTTCTTTCTGCTTTCCAATTTCTCGGTAGCATCAAGGGCATAATAAGCTAAGATATTTTCCGTAAGTTTTCTAACATGTACTCCCTCTGTAAACTAATATAAGAGCGTTTAGAACACTAGTGTTCTAAACGCTCTTATATTAGTTTACAGAGGGAGTAATTTTCCACTGACATGCAGCTAACTCCCTCATATTTGTATGTGAAGGTGCTGTGGCTAAGTACCAGCACTTACACTTGATTAACCCCTTCTATTGGTTACTTAAGTATGCATTGTAGTCAGTCATCCAAGGTAAGTGTAGTAGATGCGTCTCTCTGCAGCAAGGCTCACTGCTTTAGGCTCATGTACCAGATACTTCTGATAACCATAAACCCTTGTTATAATTGGAATAAAACTTAAAGGAAACTTTTGTGATGTGATCACCTGTATATGGCTTTAACTCTTGGGTGCTTTGGCAGCGTTGTGTCCTCATCTGATCAACCTTCCAGATGTACAGTTAGTGGTCGAGACAAAATGCACAAATTATAATGAATCAAAAGTGAGGAAAACAAAATGTGGGGACTGAGAAATGAGCATGGTTTGACACTGATAGGGTAGCACTGCAGTGCATGTATGGTACATGGATATAATGTGGCTAATATGATGAATGTAGAATACTTGCATTTTATGTGTTGATTGACTTTTGAGAATTTCCTGCCATGCTTTTACTTTATGAATGCAGTGGAGCAAATGGTGGTTCATCTCTGTCTGATGTCAAGTTTTTTTGGCCAGCAGTTTTGATGGCTTCATCTGCATGTCAGGCCGGTGCATCTATAATCAAGGTTGAGTGGACTTGCTGGTGTACCCCTGATGAAACTTTCAGTTATCCCAACTCTAAGTCTTGTTATTACTGTGGCAGGAATTTGTTTTCATTGATGGTGCCAAACGCCTTGAGGTTCGTAATAAAATAATTTCAAGATATAGTTAATGTGAATATTCGTTGTACCTATTTTTTTGTTCTTATTTTAAGCTATTTCTGAGCTGAAAGCATGACGGGCTTAGTTCTCTTTGTTTTTACACAGGGAAAACGGCCTGACATATTTGTGGTCAACTCTTTTGGGTCAGGATTCCAGGTAAGCTTAAAATCATCTCTATTATAAAACATTGTTGGTTTAATAGTCACTGGTGAAAAGAAGAACGTTACTCAAACCGTCTTGTTTGGTATCCTTATTCACTCCTCAACCCATTGGATTTTCTCCTTTTTGTGCACTCCAAGTCTGCTATGTTGAACTATGCAGGCTCTTTTTGTTTTGCTACTCCTGCCGTTTCTCTCTAATTTGAAAGGCATTCCATTGACTGAGCTCCCCGCATATGTAAACCGTGGTGCTGCATGCTTTCTGAATGTTGGTGGCAATCTGAACGGTGAGTATTACTCATCATCGTAGTATCTTCAGATGCTAAATAGGTGAGCATTGTTTGTACTCCGTATACCATGTGTTACTTCAAATCTGTTGTTGAGTGGCGACAAAACCTTCCCTAGAATCTTGCACTAATAAGTATCGTTCTTCTTTTTACGTTTACTTGGACAAATTGTTCTGTATGCATGGCATACACGAACACAACACTCGCTATATATTGCAGTTCATTATGTTGAAGGGCCCTTGTTTGTCGCGTTGATGCCTTGACCAGTTATTAGTAAAAGCTATGTGTCAAGATGAGAGGCTGCCATAGTCACTTTTCCCTGATGATACTGCAATCATGTGCTGATGTTTTGAGTTTTCAGATTGTCCTGGAGCCCCTTTGCTACCACTGCTCTTCATAACCATGAACATGGCCTTCAACATTTCTGTGCTAAATCTGGTGAAGATGTCTACAGCACTGGTTGCTTCGTTAACAGCAACATTAGCAGGTTCAGTAACGAAACACACTCCCTCTGAATAGTTTAAGAAGCACTATGATGGTTCATACGTACGACTGCGAGGCACAGTTTTTTGTATTGAGTTAAAAGTGCCAAGAAGAAGCTGTTTGTAAAATTGAAACATTCAGCTTGGCATGCAAATCATTTCGTAGGATTGTGCTAGCAGATATGCCCTGATAAGTAATAAGCACCTAGCGCCTGGCACGTGCGTGCAAACACACAATTAGACACGATTCTTCTGTGTGGTCAATCATATTCATCTCTAACTTTCTGATTCCTTCTTCCGCTGCAGTACCTCTTTCGATATACGTCCTGTCGCTTCCTCTGCCATACATGCCTGGAGGAACAAGTTTAAGCACATCCTTTTTGGTTGGCGCTGCTGTCTTGGTGCTTGGGTTGCTCCTATACAACCTTCCTCAGAACTCAGCTGATCAAGTGAAGACAGAGTGATCTAATACCAAAATACTCGCAAGGATGGCAGAAAGCTTTTGATGCACCTTGATACAAGACCGTGCATTCAGTCAACAGCACATGTTTGTACAGAACTTCTGAAGAGTGGGACGCTCTGCAACCTGAGAGAAATCTTTTCGGGCAGGCAGGGTCTAATAAGCTCTAGCCTATAACGAACTCCCGGTGCCGCCAGCTCCTCTTTAGCGACTCCAGCAAGTAGCTTCAGTCTTTCTGTCAAGAGAGCGCTTGGAAATATCGGAAGCTCGGTGTTCATGTGGTTGCAAATCATCTACTCCTTCCCATCTTTATGCTAAAGCAGTGACAACTAATATGGATCGGAAGGAGTATTTATTTTCGTGATTCATATCCACATTTCAGTGTAAAGGTTGTTTCTACTTGTACGTCAATGTATTGCCAAACGAAAATGCTTAGTACTCGTCCTACCATGCAAATCCTCATGAAGCGCAAAACACACGGGGTTGTCTTGTCCATTTACCTCACAGTCCAAGTACTGAGAAAATGTTCAGTTAACAAAATATAGATTTTTTTTTGAGAGAAAAAATATAGAATTTTTTGACCGGACGGAGTTGGTTGCTTCGTCCACTCTCCGGTACTAGAATTTTTAGCTTGTGTGTGTGGTTCTTGTAGACATCTTTCCTTTTTCTGAGATTTATTATACACATGTGCATTGAAAGCAACTGTACCTACAGGCAGTGGCGTAGCTTGGGCCAAAATTCTGGAGGGGCAATGGGCTTAGGGGTAGTGAAAGATTTCTTCATGAGCTCCGCCACTTGCTACAGGATACTGCACCCTTCCGGAAGAAAACATAACACGTTAAGAAAGCACACACACAACGCATGCTGCACTTTTTGAGGGCCAAGGAAATGGGCATTTTGTCCTTGTCAGGAAACCCCATGAGTTCCAGCAAGGAACCTCTCGCCATACGTACGATAGCATCAATATCTATCTGTTCGGATTGTGGTGATCCATTCGAGTTTTTTTTTTTCGGAAAAACTTCCAATCTATTCATCTTCAATCATGGCAGTACAACGAATACCAGAAATAAAAATTACATCCAGATTTGTAGACCAGCTAGCGACGACTACAAGCACCGAAGCGAGCCGAAGGCGCGCCGCCGTCATCGCCCCTCCATCGTCGGAGCCGGGCACAACTTGTTGTAGTAGACAGTCGGAAAGTCGTCGTGCTAAGACCCCATAGGACCAGCACCCCAGAACAGCAACGGCCGCTGATGAAAAATAACGTAGATCGGAAGGATCCAAACCGAAGACACATGAACGTAGACGAACAACGACGAGATCCGAGCGAATCCACCAAAGATAGATCTGCCGGAGACACACCTCCACACGCCCACCAATGATGCTAGACGCACCGCCGGAACGGGGGCTAGGCGGGGAGACCTTTATTCCATCTTCAGGGAGCCGCCGCCGTCTCGCCTTCCTGAGTAGGACACAAACCCTAACAAGATTGAAAAAAAAGACTAAAAACGGAGCCCTCCCGCCGGCCCTTGCCAGGATCCACCGTGCCTCCTGCGCCGGCGCCGGCGAGAGGCACAAACCCTAACTTTTTTTCTTGGAGGAGGAGGAGGAGGCGGAGCCCTGATCCATTCGAGTTTTTAGCACGAGGGAAATGCGCCGCTACGTGGCCCATTCCTTTGAGACGGAACCCGTCAGAGAATGAGAAACAAGAGGAACTACAGGGGTTGGACGCGCTTTGCTACGCCACTGATGTTGTTGGATTTCTTACAAAAACTATTCATAAGGTGTATTACTTTTTTGAAAAGTCAAACCTTTTAAGTTTGATCAAATTTATAGATAAATATATCAAAATCTACAATATCAAATCGATATGATTAGATTCATCATGAAATGATTTTTCATACTTTTTTTGTTTAATATTGTGGCTGTCGATATTTTTTTGCTCTGAACTTGGTCAAACTTAGAGAATTTGACTTTTCAAAAAACTAATAGCGCTTATATTTTGAAATTGATGGAATATTTAGTTTGGCGGATGGGGAAGATGATGGAGTGTGTTTTACGAGAACGGTTTGGTGACCGAGCTCCATGGAGCCCTTTATTTTTGAAAAATTCAAAATTCAAGCTTTCTGATTTCAAAAAAATCTGAAAAAATTTATGCAATTATACAAGGATGAAATGTATATGTGTGCAAAAATTCAGGATGAAATACCTTAAAATGCGACCTGTACAAAAAAGACAAATTTCTGGACTTTGAGGATGAATAGTATTATGTGTTAAAAACCCCAAATTTGTCTTTTTTGCACAGCCCTCATTTCAACGTGTTTTGCCCTGAAAAATTACACACATGTGTGTTATGCCTTCATGTATATCTGTAATTTTTTCCAGAATCTTTTGAAATGTAAAATTATGAATTTCAATGAAATTTGAAATTTGAATTTGCAGGCCTCCATGGAGGCCGAGCTCCAAAGGCAATATCCGGTGTTTTACTTTTATTTATAATGCGGTGATTTGATGGGCCTTTTATGATGTGGTTATGTGCTATCCGCTAACCAATGTATATTTATGAGAGGAAATTTCTGCGTCGGTGGCTGCATGTACTATATTGATGCTACAATATCATATGGCGACGCTTCTTTTTTCTATGTGATGGAAGAGTGTGTGGGATTGATATGTTTTTACAGGTCGGTTGCTGCTACTGATTTGTAAAATCGTTGGCCTGGTCAAAATTGTAAACCAAATCCAAAATTGAATAGGGCAGTTAAATGGTAGAGCTTCAAAAATTAAGGAACATAGGAAATTAAAGGAATTGAATGGGGAAGCTCTCTGAGAAATTGTTGACCCGGCCAAAATAAGGTGACCTGATTCTAAATTGAAGACCTCAATTAATTGCGAGGTCTTAAAATTTTAGAAAGCATAGTATACAGTATAAAAGAATTGAATAGACAGCTTTGAGAAACTATCGACCTGGTCAAATCCCCAATTTTAATTGGAGAACTCAATTCAACGTGGGCTCTTTAAAATTAAAGAACATAATGTTATAGAGAATATGATTTGCAGTGCAACGCAACATATCTCGATGAGAATTAGGCCGTTGCATACACCACCATGCGTGATTAATTTGGATGCAATGCAATTGCTTGACACTAATCCCCAAGTCTAATATGCCGGGGAATCAATGCCAAGGCTGCCACCGGTCAGCCTTTCATTGATTCCTCATGGGCTGGCGCGGTGCGGCGACGCGCCCCCTTGCGCCACGCGTACACACAACGCCGCCGCTTCACCTCCCCACGCTGCTATATAAAGCAGCCTCCCTTGCCGGACGACGCACCCGCCCGCAGCCCCTTTCTCCCCATGCACAGCCGTCGCCGACGAACTCTTTCCCCTCTCTCTCCCCGTTCAAAGCCGCCGTAGATGATGGGCGAGAGGTTCCCGGGCGATGGGGCGACGGCCAATGGCTTCGGCTGCCGCTCGCTGAACGAGTGGGAAGCCCACCTCCTGTTCGAAGCCAACGTCCTGACGCCTCCCGACATGCGCGCATGGAGGCTCAACGTCGGGGGCATGCCCATACCCCCGCTGCCCGACGTGACAACGCGCCCCGACTACTTCAACAACGAGGTCGAGCGCGTGCAGGCGTCGCTGACGAGGACTAGTTGGCCCTCCCGGAGTATGCCGCCGGCAACCACCAAGCGTGGGCGGCGTACTTCGGACGCCGGCAGGCGGCACGGCTGGCCTCCACCAACAACGCTCCTCTGGTGCGGGGCCAAGAACAGCGACGGCCGCCGCCTGTGGTAGGGCGCCCCCGGCCTCACGCTCCACGCCATCCTCCAGCACCTCGAGGGCGGCAACGAGCCGTCGTTGACGTACCCTGCTGCCCAGGTCCCCTGCCGGAGAAGCGGCCAATGGATGCCGAGGAGGACTGGCTCCTCTTCTTCCTCCTCCGGCTCCTCATCACACTCCTTCGGGTCATCGGCGTTCTTCAGCGTCAAGGCCGAGCCAGCGGAGACGCCGCTCGGCCAGCGTACCCGCAACGCTGGCATCATCATCAACGAGGGCGGGCGCGGCTCCTCCTTCTCGGCCCCTCGCCGCCTCGTCAAGCCGAAGACGGAGCCGGGGCTCGCCGCCGTGAAGACGGAGCTAGGTCTCGCCGGCGTCAAGACGGAGCCGGGGCTCGACGACGCGGCGGCCATGAAGTGGGCGCGAGAGGACTGGGTGCGGCTGGAGTTGGAGCGCCAGCGCCGCGCCCTAGAGGAGACCGCCGTTCGGTGCCGGGGCCGCGACGAGGGAGGCGTCGTCATTCTCGACGATAGCAACGATGACACGCCGCCGCCGCCAGTCCGCTAGGGCCACCCCGGGCAGGGGTCGAGCAGTGGCGTCCGCGTGAAGGACGACGACGGCGACGATGGCAGCGACTACGGCGCCGATGGCGACGACGACGGCGACTATGTCGTGTTCAGCGAGTTCTTCGGCCTATAGTCGCGGCCTTGTTTTTTAAATGAATTTTAGGTTTGCTATGTAAAAACTACTTTAAATCGCCGAAGTTTATGTCATTCTTGCTGAATTTTGGCCAAATTTATTTTTAAACCCCGATCGGCCCCAGGCCGATTTTAGCGCCGGTTCGTCCCCAGGTGGCGATTTTTAGGGCCGCCTGGGGGCCGAACGGCTGGAGTTGCTCTTACATACAGCGCTCCAGAAATTGGGAATGTAACATCCATGCCTTCCTCCGGAGTTTAAACAGGACCAGAGTCCTACTGCCTAAGCCCTACTAGAATGTCATGGTGTCAGAGCATCCCTAGAAGATCCTGCAACCGGCCGTCCCGTAAAACTCGTTTATGGTATTCTGGAAACGTTTTTTGCAGGCTTCCGGACAGTGAGCCAGAGCAGATCTTGCATACCTAGCCCGCAATTTGAACTTGCATTTCGCGCTTAAAACTAGATCACCGGAGTTTGTCATACATAGCATACGGGAGTTCATCTAGTATATACCCCACGGGAGTTCATTGTTACAAACCGAAATTAAACATAGCATAGGGAAATCTAACACGCTAGCATACTACATCTACTCGTCTGAGTCGCCGTCGTCGCCCTCATCGTCGGAGTCACCGTCGTGGGGCGGGGGCTCGTTGCCATGGACGGTGTGGTAGATCAGCGTACTGGAGAGCCTCTGCTGGAGTTGGTACTCCTCGCGGAGCGCCGGGATGAGCATGGCCGCAGTTGCATCTTCGGCGGCGGGTGCCTCCCTCGCCTCTCACCACGCGTGAAAGAACATGTGGTGCCCCATGTTTGCTTTTGGTAATTGATGACAAGCTCTATGGACTAATGGTTGCCTTGACTTATATTTGAAGGATTTGTCCATATGTATTGCTTGAAGACCATTTGTTGGTTTCAAAGTTATTAGAAGAAGAATGTGTGTTGACCAAGGTGCTATTCAAGTATTTATCCAAATATTAGTCACGTGAGAGTTGAGCCTGTTGCAAGCATGTCTTGAAGAAGAAGATTGTGTGAACATTCATGTTTACCTTCAAGACATCATCTTAATGAAGAGAGTTGGAAAGATTCAAGGTTTATCAAGTCTAAGTACAAAGAGTGATTCAAGTTTATCAACACACAAAGCGTAGAAGATATACCAAGTGGGACCAAGTGATCTCATGGTATCGTAAGCATTGTCCATTACGCTTTGTGTACTAACCCGTGCTCTATGTGAGAGTTTTTTGTGGGGTTAGGCATGTTTCCATGGTCATGCATCAAAAGTAAGATATCATATATCCCATGGAGGATGACATCAAGTCATGATTGTCATCAAGATTGCGGTGTGCAAGTTCAAGTGGAGCATCACGAAGAGACCATGCTTGAAGCTTGTTGTCCATTGTGGTGACAATGGACTTGTGAAGATGTGCTGAAGAGTGGCTCACCCATAGTGGAGTATGGGTGAGCAATCAACTTGTCTTCATCGAGCCAACGCAATCAAGAAAGGTGGTCCAATTTGAGGAAGTCAAGATTGTCATCACCTAGCTCAAGTGGACTATGTGCAAGGCAAAGGTTTTCCCTTGATATGTTTTCTATTTTTCCGGTCTCATGGTGGTAGTTGGGAGACCGGGTTATAGCATCGATTGCCGTACTATCAAGGGGGGCTCTTAAGTGAGTGGTTTGATCGTATCGTTCATAGAGAGCTCAAATCATTGCATTCTTGCATCATCTTTCTTGGTTCTTATTTGGTGTTTCTCTTTGTGAATTTTAGAGCTTATGGTCATCTTTAAGACAAGCTTGAGTTCGTCAAAAATGGAGTTCATATGCATCTTCTATGATGTTTTTGATGTTGAAGTTTATGTCAGTTCTTCACTCATGGAGGTTTCACATCTCTATATCATAGGCATAATCTATTTCCACTTCTGAAGTTTTCCCGTCATGATATGGCAACTCTTGTCATCAGCTTTCTATCAAGCTTGAGTTCGTCGAAATCGGAGTTTGTTTGCAGAAGTTATGGCAGTTTTGGTCTTCTTGCATCCTTCTGTTTGCTTGGGTAGTTTTTCAGCTTGAGCGGTAGTAGAGCGGTAGTACCTCTCAAGTGGTAGTACCTCTCCCCTGATGCCGCTTCCACTTATTTTTTTGCTTCTGTTACACAATCTGCTTGAGCAGTAGTAGAGCGGTAGTACCTCTCTAAGAGGTAGTACTGGTCCCCCAAGCGGTAGTACCTCCTAGCAAACTACAGCTCATGTTTTCTTTCTTGTTTGGCTATTTTGACCATGCTAAGCGGTAGTACCATTCCCTGGACCGGTAGTACCGCTTGAGCACAACTTGTGGGCATAACAGTTGGATTCGAGGGGGGGGGGGGGGCTATTTAAGGGGGCCTTCTTCCCCAATGGTCCCTATACTTCTAGCTTGTGTTCTTCCCCCATTGTTGACCTTCTTCGAGTTCGCTATCTTCAATCCCTCCAATGATTCTTGCTAGTTATTTAGGGAAAAGAGAGAGGAGATCTAGATCAACATTTCCACCAATCAATTTCTCCTCTAAGTGAGGGGAACCCCTTGGATCTAGATCTTGGAGTTCTTTATGTTCTCCTCTTCGTTCTTCCTCTCCTTTTCCTCCATAGCATTAGTTGTTGTGGTGGGATTTGGGAGAGAAGGATCTGGGCACTTCATGTGCCCTTGCCATTGCATTTGGTGCATAGTTTGAGTTTTCCACGGTGATATGTGGAAGTGAAGTTTGAGTAGCTTATTACTCTTGGGTGCTTGGTACCCTAGATCTTGTTCCTCTTGGGTGCTTGGGTGCCCTACACGGTTGGTGGTGTCTCGGATCTCAATCATTATGGTGTAAAGCTCTGGGCAAGCATCGGGGTCTCCAATTAAGTTGTCGAGAGCAATTTGTACGGGTTCCAGTGACAGCCCCCAATGGTTGCCGAAGTGTACGGGTTTGGTGACCGCCCCCAAGGGTCTCCATTTGTACGGGTTCGGTGACTGCCCTCAAGGGTCCCTTAGTGGAATCACGACATCTTGCATTGTGCGAGGGTGTGAGGAGATTACAGTGGCCCTAGTGGCATTTTAGGGGAGCATTGTGCCTCCACACCGCTGCGAACGGAGATTAGCATCTGCAAGGGTGTGAACTTCGGGACACATCGTCGTCTCTGCGTGCCTCGGTTATCTCTTACCCAAGCCCTTGACTTATGCACTTTACTTTGTGATAGCCATAGTGTATCATGTTATATATCTTGCTATCACTTAGTTGTTTATCTTGCTTAGCATAAGTTGTTGGTGCACATAGGTGAGCCTAGTTGTTTTAGGTTTTGTGCTTGACAAATTAAACGCTAGTTTTATTCCGCATTTGTTCAAGCCTAAACTATAATTATTTTAAAGCGCCTATTCACCCCCTCTAGACGACATCTATGATCTTTCAATTGGTATCAGAGCCTCATCTCTCTTTATTAGGCTTAACCGCTTAGAGAGTAAAGATGTCGACTAGGGGATTAGGATTCTCTGACACTCTTAGTTTCAATTGCACAAATTTTGATGTTTGGGTAATTTGCATGCTTAATCTCTTTAGGGTCATGGACCCAAATTAGAGCGAATTGTAGATATGGGGTTTTCTCCTCCAAAGGATCCTCAAAACATATCTTTAGAGGATGAGAAAAACTCTTATCTCAATGCTCAAGGTTCTAATGTGATTTTCGATGCTTTGAGCAATGTAGTTATATTTGAACTCATGCCGTTCCGGGATGCTCATGAGTTGTCAACAAAGCTTCAAGATAAATATGGTGTGTCCAAGATTTATGGGGATGATTGTTCTCCCTCCACCTCTGGCCGTGTTGTGTTCTCAACTTATTCTACTTCATGTACATGTGGTTTGCCACAAGGTAATGATATGGTGAGTAGTGTTGGTCATTGCAATGATGATAGTGTGCTTATCGTTGATGAGCCCTCATCACAATCTTACTGCAATTCTCCATCTTTGGACTTTAAGACTTCGAGCACCTTACATGTTTCACATGCTTGTGTTGATAGTCCGTGCATATCATGTAGAAATTGCTTGACTGAATCTCATGATGATATGCTTGCTATATCTTGTTGCCATGATAAAAATGCCTCTATTTCCTTGAGTTGTTGTGCTAACAATGTAGAGGAAAACCAACGCATATGGAACAAGACTTGGTCTTGAATGGTGCCTCTAGGGATTCTACATCATCATCTATTGTGTCTCACTTTTGCCTTATGGCTAAGGCTTCAAAGGTATCTCCTACTTTGAACCCCAATATGTCTCTTGATGATGATGTCGATGCTGCTGATGAGGAGGATACTGATGAAGAGAATGGTAATGTTGCCTCCTCAAAAATTAAGGGGGAAATGATTTTTTAGATCTCTTCGTAAGACTAAAATTGCTCATTCCAACTTCATGGAAATCATGTCTATTGCCATTGAGGGCAATGAATACATTGAGGAGTTGGAATATCATCTCGAGGACCATGAGGTCACCATTGACAAAATGGAAGGTCATGAGCGTGATTACGCTAATGAGATCACGGACCTCTCTCAAGCTCTTGAACTTGAACAAACTACCAAGGAATCTCTTGAGGAGACTTTTGCTCTAGAACTATCTGGAATAAAGGAATCCCGTGATAGAGCCCTTGAGGTGGCCAATGATTTCAAAACTAAAATTGCCAAGCTTGAGGTTGCACATGGTAGTCTCATGCTCAACTTAAAGCTTCTTATTCAAAATAGCTTGCCAAGTTTCCTTCTCCTCTTGTTGTTAGTGATGATGGTTGTGCTACTAACTCTATTTCTTATGAAGCATCCATTTTGAAGGAGAATGTTGAGCTAAGGTCTCAACTTGAGTTGCTATCTAGCAATTATGGGAAATTGGAAGAAAGTCATGTAAAGCCCACAAGCTCTCATGACGTTCTTCTAGTATCCCATAATGTGCTAAAGACAGCTCATGAGGCTATGATTACTAAGGTAACATCTAGTGAGCCTCATGGGGATACTAGCACTACTTCAAGTCAAAATGCTATATTGCCATGTGCTAGTCCTTGTAATTCATCTACTCACAATGTTGCTACATATTGTGATGAATTGCTTTCCTTTCCTTGTTGCTCTAATGATGAAGCTTATACTTTCTCTAGTACTTGTGTTGATACTAACCATGTAGAGGAAATCAAAGAGTTCAAGGTCCAAGTCACTTCTTTGAAGAAAGACTTGAAAAAGTGTCATGAAAGGAAGTCCACACTCAACAATATCTTGAGTGTACAAAAATCTCCCAATGAAAAAGGCGGACTTGAATTCAAATCCAATAAGAAGAAGAAGTCCAAGATTAACAAGAAGAAGGGACAAGAACAAGTCAAGAATTCGGCCAAGATTATTTACTTCAAGTGCAAAATTGAAGGGCATCATGTCAGATCTTGCCCATTGAAGAAGAAGGCCATTAGTGACAAGCAACAAGGGAAGAGACCACAAGTTCAATCTCATGCTCAACCACAAGTTGAAGAAAGGCCACTTCCCAAGAAGACTCAAGGTAGTGATCTTCAAGTTGATAAGTCAACTAAGAAGAAAGAAAAGAGTAGATGTTGCTACTTATGCCGTGAGAAGGGTCAACTTGCTTATTCATGCGGTACCTTATCCAAAACGATTCTAATTGACGATATTTATTCTCTTCCAAAGGATAAGGTTCGCAATGTGTTTGCCAAGTTTGTTGGTACTCTAAGTGGTGTCAAGCAAAGAACCATTTGAGTAGCCAAGACTATTGTGACTAACCTCTTAGGACCCAACTTGGTTGGGGACCAACAAGCTCAAACTTGATCAATAGGTGTTTTTGGAGGGCATTGGAGACTTGGCTACACTGTGAAGAATTAAGGGGTCTTCATAATTCATCGTGTCTCAAGCCAAGTCATTTGGATTATCAAGTTTATATCTTATATCCAATGTGCCTCCTTGCGATAACTTTTACTTTAATTGTTTACATCAAAAGTTACTTGCCCCTTAACATGTTTTGGTTTTGTACCTTGCATGTGTTTGTATATGTTGTGCTTCCAATTTTCTTATCTTGAGTAATCAAGCATGTGTATGTTGGTTTGCACGTCATGTACATGCGAGTCTTGTGTTGAGCCTTTTTGCATAGTGTTTGTATCTTAGTTGGCTCTTTTGTGAGATTAATGGTGCATCCCATTTTGGGGGAGTGATGTGCTGTGTGCACTTCACAATCCTATAAATGTGTGTACATCAGGAATACCACCTAGTATTGATATTACAAGATTATCTAGTCTCTATGTGGTATGTCTTCTCATGAGAAAATTCAAAATCTAAATAGTCCATTAATTATTTCTTGTTGGATCTTATTTGCCTCTTGTTAAGATTTTTTAGGGTATCACATTATGGGGGAGTAATATGCATTGTGTATATTACAAGCCTAGAAAATGTGTACATTTGAGGTATTGCCACTTAGAGTTGATATTGTAAATTATCTTGTTCCTAGGTGGCATGTTAGCTCTGCAAGTTGCAAATTTGCTTTTTTGTTTGGTGTGAAGATGATGTTAGATATCTTTGCAATCTACCATCGGGATCTATTTCCAAATACTTCTTGTCTCTTGACAATTGGTAATCATTTATGTGGTAGAAATTGTTGATCATATTTACATTAGCTTTTTTTACCTTATCTCTTGCCAAGGATTGTGTCAACTCCCATTGTCTTCCATACCACTTGTGGATCTTATTAATTTCTTGATCTTGTCTAGTGTCTAGATATAGTGAAAGTGGTGATCCCATCTTGTGCATTTTGTATTCGAGTGCAATTTCTCTATAATGCACAACTCTTGGGGGAGCTATCCTATTTCCTTGAGAATAGTCATCTTGTGATCCTTACCAAGCATGTGCTGGTGGAAGGCAAGCCATTTCTTTTTGGTACTTTGTGCCATCATGAAACTTTGTAGGGGGGTTTGTTTGGAACCTTCCTCTCTTTTGGAATTTTGATATCTTTCGATTAGTGTGTATCAATGGATATATCATTCCTTGATGTATCTTTTTGATATCCTTCAAGTGATGATTTCTTCATTGGTATCTCAATTTCACTTGGTATCTTCTCGATTGGTATCTTAGCAATCATGTGTTGATTTGGTTCTTGAAAATCTTGAGCATGCATATTTATTTTATGTACTTCCTTTAGCATGCTTTCTTTCTTTGACCCAATATATAGGGAAAACTCCGCCGAGTCTCTAATTGACTAAGATGTGCATGAAATTTAATTTCATATCTAGTTGCACATATTTATGTGGAGTTTTTCCTATGTATTTTATGGTTCTCTAACTCTTTGGTCCCAATGAGTTTGGGTACCATTTTGTTTGTGTTGTTGTTCTAGGAACAATTGGAGATGCATTGGATGCTCGGCTCACTCGCAAGGAAGGTGGTGCCGCCATGTGCTTATCTGAGTCAAGCTAGGATGATTAATGGACCATTATCTACTACATCATTCTATTGGTGCAACTGACCCTTGTGTATGTTGCCCGGACTTGTGCATGAACAGCGGGCCTCCGACACGGCAGCAAGAGAAGCAAGCTTCACCAAGTATCCAAGACGAAACTAGGCCAGAGAGACATAGCCCTTTGAAGAGTCAAAGGGCGGATCAAGAAGACCAAGACAAGCCAAGATAACAAGAAATCACCAAAGGAAGGCCTCCCTTGCCAGGCAGGCGAGCCCGGTCAGGACGAGGCTGAAGGAAATATGCCCTAGAGGAAATAATAAAGTTATTATTTATTTCCTTATATCATGATAAATGTTTATTATTCATGCTAGAATTGTATTAACCGGAAACTTAGTACATGTGTGAATACATAGACAACACATACTGTCCCTAGCATGCCTCTACTTAATTAGCTCGTTAATCAAAGATGGTTATGTTTCCTGACCATAGACATGTGTTATCATTTGATGAACGGGATCACATCATTAGGAGAATGATGTGATGGACAAGACCCATCCATTAACTTAGCATTATGATCGTTACAGTTTCATTGCTACTGCTTTCTTCATGACTTATACATGTTCCTCAGACTATGAGATTATGCAACTCCCGAATACCGGAGGAACACCTTGTGTGCTATCAAACGTCACAACATAACTGGGTGATTATAAAGATGCTCTACAGGTGTCTCCGAAGGTGTTTGTTGGGTTGGCATAGATCAAGATTAGGATTTGTCACTCCGTGTATCGGGGAGGTATCTCCGGGCCCTCTCGGTAATGCACATCATGATAAGCCTTGCAAGCATTGTGACTAATGAGTTAGTTGCAGGATGAAGTATTATGGAACAAGCAAAGAGACTTGCCGGTAACGAGATTGAACTAGGTATGATGATACCGACGAGTGAATCTCGGGAAAGTAACATACCGATGACAAAGGGAACAACATATGTTGTTATGCAGTTTGACCGATAAAGATCTTCGTAGAATATGTAGGAACCAATATGAGCTTCTAGGTTCCACTATTGGTTATTGACTAGAGACGTGTCTCGGTCATGTCTATATAGTTCTCGAACCCGTAGGGTCCGCATGCTTAACGTTCGATGACGATTGGTATTATGAGTTTATGTGATTTGATGTACCGAAGGTTGTTCGGAGTCCCGGATGAGATCACGAACATGATGAGGAGTCTCGAAATGGTCGAGACATAAATATTGATATATTAGAAGACTATATTCGGACAATAGAATAGTTCTGAGGTGTATCGGGTATTTTCTGGAGTACCGGGGGGTTACCGGAACCCCCCGGGGGGTTAATGGGCCTCATGGGCCAAGTGGTGGAACATAGGAGGCAGGCCAAGGTGTGGCACGCCCCCTCTAGCCCAAACCGAATTGGACTAGGGGGCCGGCCCCCCTTTCCTTCTCTCCTCCCCCTCCTTCCCCCTTCTCCTTGTTGGAATAGGAAGGGGGGGGGGGGGAGATTCCTACTTGGTGTAGGATTGCCCCCCTCCCCATGGCGTGCCTCCTCCCCTTGCCGGCCTCCTCCTCCCTCCCTCCTTTATATACGGGGGACGGGGGCACCCCAAAGACACACAAGTTGATCTTTAGCCATGTGCAGTGCCCCACTCCACAGTTTTCCAACTCGATCATATCGTGGTAGTGCTTAGGCGAAGCCCTGCGACGGTAACTTCATCATCACCGTCACCACGCCATCGTGCTGACGGAACTCTCCCTCAGCCTCAGCTGGAGCTGGTGTTCGAGGGACGTCACCGAGCTGAACGTATGTAGATCGCGGAGGTGCCGTGCATTTGGTACTTGATCGGTTGGACCACGAAGACGTTTGACTACATCAACCGCGTTACTTAATGCTCCCGCTTTCGGTCTACGAGGGTACGTGGACACACTCTCCCCTCTCGTTGCTATGCATCACCAAGATAGATCTTGAGTGATCGTAGGAATTTTTTTGAAACTACTGCGTTCCCCAACAGTGGTATCAGAGCCAGGTTTATGCGTAGATGTTATATGCACGAGTAGAACACAAAGAGTTGTGGGCGATAATAGTCATACTGCTTACCAGCATGTCATACTTTGATTCGGCGGTATTGTTGGATGAAGCGGCCCAGATCGACATTACATGACCGTGTTCATGAGACTGGTTCTACCGACGTGCTTCGCACACAGGTGGCTAGTGAGTGTCTATTTCTCCAGCTTTAGTTGAATCGAGTGTGGCTACACCCGGTCCTTGTTGAAGGTTAAAACAACACACTTGACGAAAAATCATTGTGGTTTTGATGCGTAGGTAAGAACGGTTCTTGCTAGAAGCCCGTAGCAGCCACGTAAAACTTGCAACAACAAAGTAGAGGATGTCTAACTTGTTTTTGCAGGGCTTGCTGTGATGTGATATGGTCAAGGCATGATGTGATATAAATTGTTGTATGAGATGATCATGTTTTGTAACAAAGTTATCGGTAACTGGTAGGAGCCATATGGTTGTCGCTTTATTGTATGCAATGCAATCGCCATGTAATTGTTTTACTGTATCACTAAGCGGTAGCGATAGTCGTAGTAACAATAGTTGGCGAGACGACAACGATGCTACGATGGAGATCAAGGTGTCGCGCCGGTGACGATGGAGATCGTGACGAGGCTTCGGTGATGGAGATCATGAGCACAAGACGATGATGGCCATATCATGTCACATATTTTGATTGCATGTGATGTTTATCTTTTATGCATCTTTTTTGCTTAGTACAGCGGTAGCATTATAAGATGATCCCTTACTAAATTTCAAGGTATAAATGTTCTCCCTGAGTATGCGCTGTTGCGACAGTTCTTCGTGCTGAGACACCACGTGATGATCGGGTGTGATAAGCTCTACGTTCACATACAATGGGTGCAAGCCAGTTTTGCACACGCAGAATACTCGGGTTAAACTTGACGAGCCTAGCATATGCATATATGGCCTCGGAACACTGAGACTGAAAGGTCGAGCGTGAATCATATAGTAGATATGATCAACATAGTGATGTTCACCATTGAAAACTACTCCATCTAACGTGATGATCAGACATGATTTAGTTGATTTGGATCACGTGATCATTTAGATGACTAGAGGGATGTCTATCTAAGTGGGAGTTCTTAAGTAATATGATTAATTGAACTTTAATTTATCATGAACTTAGTCTTGATAATATTTTGAAAATTATGATGTAGATCAATAGCTCGCGTTATAGCTTCCCTATGTTTTTATATGTTCCTAGAGAAAACTAAGTTGAAAAATGATAGTAGCAATGATGCGGACTGGGTCCGTGATCTGAGGTTTATCCTCATTGCTGCACAGAAGAATTATGTCCTTGATGCACCGCTAGGTGACAGACCTATTGCAGGAGCAGATGCAGACGTTATGAACGTTTGGCTAGCTCAATATGATGACTACTCGATAGTTTAGTGCACCATGCTTTACGGCTTAGAACCGGGACTTCAAAAAACATTTTGAACACCACAAAGCATATGAGATGTTCCAAGAGATGAAATTGGTATTTCAGACTCATGCCCGTGTCGAGAGGTATGAGACCTCCAACAAGTACTTCGCCTAAAAGATGGAGGAGAATTGCTCAGCTAGTGAGCATCTACTCGGAATGTCTGGGTACTACAATTGCTTGAATCAAGTGGGAGTTAATCTTACATATAAGATAGTGATTGACAGAGTTCTCTAGTCACCATTACCAAGTTACTGGAACTTCGTGATGAACTATAGTATGCAAGGGATGACGAAAAACGATTCCCAAGCTCTTTGTGATGCTGAAATCGACGAAGGTAGAAATCAAGAAAGAGCATCAAGTGTTGTTGATTAAACAAGACCACTAGTTTCAAGAAAAGGGCAAAGGGAAGAAAGGGAACTTCAAGAAGAATGGCAAGCAAGTTGTCACTCCCATGAAGAAGCCCAATGGACCTAAGCCTAAAACTGAGTGCTTCTACTGCAAAGGAAATGGTCACTGGAAGTGGAACTGCCCCAAATATTTGGCGGATAAGAAGGACGGCAAAGTGAACAAAGGTATATTTGATATACATGTTATTCATGTGTACCTTACTAGTGCTCGTAGCAGCCCCTAGGTATTTGATACTTGTTCAGTTGCTAAGATTAGTAACTCGAAACAGGAGTTACAGAATAAACAAAGACTAGTTGAGGGTGAAGTGACAATGTGTGTTGGAAGTGGTTCCAAGATTGATGTGATCATCATCGCACACTACTTATACTTTCGGGATTAGTGTTGAACCTAAATAAATGTTATTTGGTGTTTGCGTTGAGCATGAATATGATTAGATCATGTTTATTGCAATACAGTTATTCATTTAAGACAGAGAATAATTGTTATTCTATTTACCTGAATAAAACCTTCTATGGTCATACACTCAATGTTGATGGTTTATTGAATCTCGATCGTAGTGATAGACATATTCATAATATTGATGCCAAAAGATGCAAAGTTGATAATGATAGTGCAACATACTTGTGGCACTACAGTTTAGGTCATGTTGGTGTAAAGCGCATGAAGAAACTCCGTGCTGATGGGCTTTTGGAATCACTTGATTATGAATCACTTGGTGCTTGCTAACCATGCCTCATGGGCAAGATGACTAAAACTCCGTTCTCCAGATCAATGGAACGAGCTACTAACTTATTGGAAATAATACATATCGATGTATGCGGTCCAATGAGTACTGAGGCTCGTGGCGGGTATCGTTATTTTCTTACCTTCACAGATGATTTGAGCAGATATGGTTATATCTACTTAATGAAACATAAGTCTGAAACATTTGAAAGGTTTAAAGAATTTTAGAGTGAACTGGAGAATCAACATCACAAGAAAATAAAGTTTCTACGATCTGATCGTGGAGGAGAATATTTGAGTTACGAGTTTGGCCTTCATTTAAAAAAAATGTGGAATAGTTTCACAGCTCACGCCACCTAGAACACCACAACGTAATGGTGTGTCCGAACGTCATGACCGCACTTTATTAGATATGGTGCGATCTATGATGTCTCTTACCGATTTACCACTATCGCTCTGGGGTTATGCATTAGAGACAACTGCATTCACGTTAAAAAGGGCACCATCAAAATCCGTTGAGACGACGCCTTATGAACTGTGGTTTGGCAAGAAACCAAAGTTGTCGTTTCTTAAAGTTTCGGGCTGCGATGCTTATGTGAAAAAGCTTCAACTTGATAAGCTCGAACCCAAATCGGAGAAGTGCGTCTTCATAGGACACCCAAAGGAAACTGTTGGGTACACCTTCTATCACAGATCCGAAGGCAAGATATTCGTTGCTAAAAATGGATCCTTTCTAGAGAAGGAGTTTCTCTCGAAAGAAGTGAGTGGGAGGAAAGTAGAACTTGATGAGGTAATTGTACCTTCTCCTGAATTGGAAAGTAGTTCATCACAGAGATCAGTTCCAGTGATTCCTACACCAATTAGTGAGGAAGCTAATGATGATGATCATGAAACTTCAGATCAAGTTACTACCGAACCTCGTAGGTCAACCAAAGTACGGTCTGCACCAGAGTGGTACGGTAATCCTATTTTGGAAGTCATGTTACTAGACCATGATGAACCTACGAACTATGAGGTGATACGTCTCCAACGTATGTATAATTTTTGATTGCTCCATGCTACTTTATCTACTGTTTTGGACTATATTGGGCTTTATTTTCCACTTTCATATTATTTTTGGGACTAACCTATAAACCGGAGGCCCAACCCAGAATTGCTGTTTTTTTTGCCTATTTCAGTATTTCGAGGAAACAGAATATCAAACGGAGTCCAAACGGAATGAAACCTTCGGGAACGTGATCTTCTCACCAAACGTGATCCAGGAGACTTGGACCCTACTCCAAGAAGTTTCCGGGGAGGTCACGAGGGTGGAGGGCGCCCCCTGGGCGTGCCCCCTGCCTTGTGGAACCCTCGGAGCTCCACTGACGTGCTCCTTCCTCCTATATATACGTACGTATCCCCAATAGACCAGATACGGAGCCCAAAACCTAATTCCACCGCCGCAACCTTCTGTATCCACGAGATCCCATCTTGGGGCCTGTTCTGGAGCTCCGCCGGAGGGGGCATCCGCCACGGAGGGCTTCTACATCATCACCATAGCCCCTCCGATGAAGTGTGAGTAGTTTACTTCAGACCTTCGGGTCCATAGCTAGTAGCTAGATGGCTTCTTCTCTCTTTTTGGATCTCAATACAATGTTCTCCCCCTCTCTCGTGGAGATCTATTCGATGTAGTCTTCTTTTTGCGGTGTGTTTGTTGAGACCGATGAATTGTGGGTTTATGATCCAGCTTATCTATGAATAATATTTGAATCTTCTCTGAATTCTTTTATGTATGATTGAGTTATCTTTGCAAGTCTCTTCGAATTATCCGTTTGGTTTGGCCAACTAGATTGGTAGTTCTTGCAATGGGAGAAGTGCTTAGCTTTGGGTTCAATCTTGCGGTGTCCTTACTCAATGACAGAAAGAGTTGCAAGGCACGTATTGTATTGTTGCCATCGAGGATAACAAGATGGGGTATTTATCATATTGCCTGAATTTATTCCTCTACATCATGTCATCTTGCTTAAGGCATTACTCTGTTTTTAACTTAATACTCTAGATGCATGCTGGATAGCGGTCGATGAGTGGAGTAATAGTAGTAGATGCAGAATCGTTTCGATCTACTTGTCACGGACGTGATGCCTATATACATGATCATACCTAGATAACCTCATAACTATGCTCAATTCTATCAATTGCTCAACAGTAATTTGTTCACCCACCGTAGAATACTTATGCTCTTGAGAGAAGCCACTAGTGAAACTTATGGCCCCCGGGTCTATTCTCATCATATCAATCTCTATCACTCTATTTTACTTGCTTTGCTTTTACCTTTTTACTTTGCATCTTTATACCAATAATACCAAAAATATTATCTCTATCAGATCTCACTCTCGTAAGTGACCGTGAAGGGATTGACAACCCCTAAGCGTTGGTTGCGAGTTGCTATCGTTTTGTGCAGGTACGAGGGACTTGCGCGTGACCTCCTACTGGATTGATACCTTGGTTCTCAAAAACTGAGGGAAATACTTATGCTAGTGTGCTGCATCACCCCCTCCTCTTCGAGGAAAACCAATGCAAGCTCGAGATGTAGCAAGAAGGATTTCTGGCGCCGTTGCCGGGATGGCTTACACAAAAGTCAACAACCAAGTACCCATTGAAGGAAATATGCCCTAGAGGCAATAATAAAGTTATTATTTATTTCCTTATTTCATGATAAATGTTTATTATTCATGCTAGAATTGTTTAGTATGTTGCTATTGCTTTCTTAATGACTTATACATGTTCCTGTAACTATGAGATTATGCAACTCCCGTTTGCCAGAGGAACACTTTGGGTGCTACCAAACGTCACAGCATAACTGGGTGATTATAAAGGAGTACTACAGGTGTCTCCAAAGGTACATGTTGAGTTGGCATATTTCGAGATTAGGTTTTGTCACTCCGATTGTCGGAGAGGTATCTCTGGGCCCTCTCGGTAATGCACATCACTATAAGCCTTGCAAGCAATGTGACCAATAAGTTGGTTACAGGATGATGCATTACGTAACGAGTAAAGAGACTTGCCGGTAATGAGATTAAACTAGGTATTGGATACCGACGATCGAATCTCGGGCAAGTAACATACCGATGACAAAGGGAACAACGTATGTTGTTATGCGGTTTGACCGATAAAGATCTTCATAGAATATGTAGGAACCAATATGGGCATCTAGGTTCCGCTATTGGTTATTGACCGAGAATAGTTCTAGGTCATGTCCACATAGTTCTCGAACCCGTAGGGTCCGCACGCTTAACGTTACGCTGACAGTTTTATTATGAGTTTATAAGTTTTGATGTACCGAAGTTGGTTCGGAGTCCCGAATGTGATCACGGACATGGCGAGGAGTCTCGAAATGGTCGAGACATAAAGATTGATATATTGGACGACTATATTCGGACACCGGAAGTGTTCCGGGTGATTTCGGAGAAAACCAGAGTGCCGGAGGGGTTACCGGAACCCCCCCGGGGAAGTATTGGGCCTTAGTGGGCCTGAGGGAAGAGAGAGGGCAGCAGCCCAGGAGGTGGTGCGCCCCCTCCCATGGGGAGTCCGAATTGGACTAGGGGAGGGGCGCGGCCCCTCTTTCCCTCTCCCTCTCCCTCCCTTTCCTTCCCCCTTCCTCCTTCCTAGTTGGACTAGGAAAGGGGAGTCCTACTCCCACTAGGAGGAGGACTCCCCCCTCCTGGCGCGCCCCCCTTGGGCCGGCCGGCCTCTACGGGGGCGGGGGGGGGGGGGGGGGGGCACCCCATAGACACACAAGTTGATCTACGGATCGTTCCTTAGCCGTGTGCGGTGCCCCCCTCCACCATATTCCACCTCGGTCATATCGTCGCGGAGTTTAGGCGAAGCCCTGCGCCGGTAGAGCATCATCATCGTCACCACGCCGTCGTGCTGATGGAACTCATCCCCGAAGCTTTGCTGGATCGGAGCCCGGGGATCGTCATCGAGCTGAACGTGTGCTGAACTCGGAGGTGCCGTATGTTTGGCGCTTGGATCGGTCGGATCGTGAAGACGTACGACTACATCAACCGCGTTGTGCTAACGCTTCCGCTTACGGTCTACGAGGGTACGTGGACAACACTCTCCCCTCTTGTTGCTATGCCATCACCATGATCTTGCGCGTGCGTAGGAAATTTTTTGAAATTACTACGTTCCCCAACAGTGGCATCCGAGCCAGGTTTTATGCGTAGATGTCATATGCACGAGTAGAACACAAGTGAGTTGTGGGCGATACAAGTCATACTGCTTACCAGCATGTCATACTTTGGTTCGGCGGTATTGTGAGATGAAGCAGCCTGGACCGACATTACGCGTACGCTTACGCGAGACTGGTTTCACCGTTACGAGCACTCGTGCTTAAAGGTGGCTGGCGGGTGTCTGTCTCTCTCACTTTAGCTGAATCGAGTGTGGCTACGCCCGGTCCTTGCGAAGGTTAAAACAACACTTACTTGATGAACTATCATTGTGGTTTTTGATGCGTAGGTAAGAACGGTTCTTGCTAAGCCCGTAGCAGCCACGTAAAATTTGCAACAACAAAGTAGAGGACATCTAACTTGTTTTTGTAGGGCATGTTGTGATGTGATATGGTCAAGACGTGATGCTATATTTTATTGTATGAGATGATCATGTTTTGTTACCGAAGTTATCGGCAACTGGCAGGAGTCATATGGTTGTTGCTTTATTGTATGAAATGCAAACACCCTGTAATTGCTTTACTTTATCACTAAGCGGTAGCGATAGTCGTAGAAGCAATAGATGGCGTAACGACAACGATGCTACGATGGAGATCAAGGTGTCGCGCCGGTGACGATGGTGATCACGACGGTGCTTCGAAGATGGAGATCACAAGCACAAGATGATGATGGCCATATCATATCACTTATATTGATTGCATGTGATGTTTATCCTTTATGCATCTTATCTTGCTTTGATTGACGGTAGCATTTTAAGATGATCTCTCACTAATTATCAAGAAGTGTTCTCCCTGAGTATGCACCGTTGCGAAAGTTCTTCGTGCTGAGACACCACGTGATGATCGGGTGTGATAGGCTCTACGTTCAAATACAACGGGTGCAAAACAGTTGCACACGCGGAATACTCAGGTTAAACTTGACGAGCCTAGCATATACAGATATGGCCTCGGAACACGGAGACCGAAAGGTCGAACGTGAATCATATAGTAGATATGATCAACATAGTGATGTTCACCATTGAAACTACTCCATCTCACGTGATGATCGGACATGGTTTAGTTGATTTGGATCACGTAAACACTTAGATGACTAGAGAGATGTCTGTCTAAGTGGGAGTTCTTAAATAATATGATTAATTGAACTTAAATTTATCATGAACTTAGTACCTGATAGTATTTTGCAAATTATGTTGTAGATCAATAGATCGCGTTGTTTCTTTCATATGTTTATTTTGATATGTTCCTAGAGAAAATTGTGTTGAAAAATGTTAGTAGTAATGATGCGGATTCGATCCATGATCTGAGGTTTATCCTCATTGCGGCACAGAAGAATTATGTCCTTGATGCACCGCTAGGTGACAAACCTATTGCAGGAGCAGATGCAAACGTTATGAACGTTTGGCTAGCTCAATATGATGACTACTTGATAGTTTAGTGCACCATGCTTAACGGCTTAGAATCGGGACTTCAAAGACGTTTTGAACGTCATGGACCATATGAGATGTTCCAGGAGATGAAGTTAATATTTCAAGCAAATACCCGAGTTGAGAGATATGAAGTCTTCAACAAGTTCTACAGCTAAAAGATGGAGGAGAA
Organism: Triticum timopheevii; assembly: GCA_963921465.1. NCBI lineage: Eukaryota > Viridiplantae > Streptophyta > Magnoliopsida > Poales > Poaceae > Triticum > Triticum timopheevii. Next base: position 508,719,326 of record OY997268.1, on the reverse strand, counting down.
TCGCTCAAGTAGTGAGCAAGTGCTTAGATTGTCTGAGTACTACAATCGCTTGAATCAAGTGGGAGTTAATCTTCCAGATAAGATAGTGATTGGCAGAGTTCTCTAGTCACCATCACCAAGTTAGTGGAACTTCGTGATGAACTATAATGCAAGGGATGATGAAAACGATTCCCAAGCTCTTCGTGATGTTGAAATCGACGAAGGTAGAAATCAAGAAAGAGCATCAAGTGTTGATGATTGACAAGACCACTAGTTTCAAGAAAAGGGCAAAGGGAAAGAAAGGGAAACTTCAAGTAGAATGGCAAACAAGTTGTCACTCCCGTGAAGAAGACCAAAGTTGGACCAAAGCCTGAAACTGAGTGCTTACACTGCAAAGGAAATGGTCACTGGAAGCGGAAATGCCCTGAATATTTGGTGGATAAGAAGGATGGCAAAGTGAACAAGGGTATATTTGATATACAGGTTATTGATGTATGCCTTACTAGTGTTTATAGTAGCCCCTGAGTATTTGATACTTATTCGGTTGCTAATATTAGTAACTCAAAACAGGAGTTACAGAATAAACAGAGACTAGTTGAGGGTGAAGTGACGATGAGTGTTGGAAGTAGTTCCAAGATTGATATATCATCATCGCACACTCCCTATACTTTCGGGATTAGTGATAAACCTAAATAAATGTTATTTGGCGTTTGCATTGAGCATGAATATGATTTGATCATGTTTATTGTGATACGGTTATTCATTTAAAGTTAGAGAATAAATTTTTATTCTGTTTACATGAATAAGACCTTCGATGGTCATACACCCAATGAACATAGTTTGTTGGATCTCGATCGTAGTGATACACATATTCATAATATTGATGCCAAAAGATGCAAAGTTAATAATGATAGTGCAACTTATTTGTGGCACTGCCGTTTGGGTCATATCGGTGTAAAGCGCATGAAGAAACTCCATAAAGATGGATTTTCGGAATCACTTGGTTATGAATCATTTGATGCTTGCGAACCGTGCCTTTTGGGCAAGATGACTAAAACTCCGTTCTCTGGAACAATGGAACAAGCTACTGACTTATTGGAAATAATACATACCGATGTATGCGATCCAATGAGTGTTGATTCTCGTGGCAAGTATCGTTATTTTCTGACCTTCACAAGATGTTTTGAGCAGATATGGGTATATCTACTTGATGAAACATAAGTCTGAAATAGTTGAAAGGTTCAAAGAATTTCAGAGTGAAGTGGAAAAATCATCGTAACCAGAAAATAAAGTTTCTACGATCTGATCGCAGAGACGAATATTTGAGTTACGAGTTTGGTCTTCAATTAAAACAATGTGGAATAGTTTCACAGCTCACGCCACCTGGAACACCACAACATTATGGTGTGTCCGAACGTCGTAACCGCACTTTATTGGATATGGTGTGATCTATGATGTCTCTTACTGATTTACCACTATTGTTTTGGGGTTATGCATTAGAGACAACTGCATTCACGTTAAAAGGGCACCATCTAAATCCGTTGAGACGACATCGTATGAACTATGGTTTAGCAGTAAACCTAAGCTGTCGTTTCTTAAAGTTTGGAGTTGCGATGCTTATATGAAAAAGGTTTTCAACCTGATAAGCTCAAACCCAAATCGGAGAAGTGCGTCTTCATAGAATACCCAAAGGAAACTGTTGGGTACTCCTTCTATCACAGATCCGAAGGCAAAACATTCGTTGCTAAGAATGGATCCTTTGTAGAGAAGGAGTTTCTCTCGAAAGAAGTGAGTGGGAGGAAAGTAAGAGCTTGATAAGGTAATTTGTACCTTCTCCCGAATTGGAAAGTAGTTCATCACAGAAATCAGTTCCAGTGATTCCTATACCAATTAGTGAGGAAGCTAATGATGATGATCGTGAAACTTCAGATCAAGTTACTATAGAACCTCGTAGGTCTTCCAGAGTACGGTCCGCACCAGAGTGGTACGGTAATCCTGTTCTGAAAGTCATGTTACTAGACCATGATAAACCTATGAACTATGAGGAAGCGATGATGAGCCCAGATTCTGCAAAATGGCTGGAGGCCATGAAATCTGAGATAGGATCCATGTATGAGAACAAAGTGCGGACTTTGGTGGACTTGCCCGATGATTGGCAAACCATAGAAAATAAATGGATCTTCAAGAGGAAGACGGACGTTGATAGTAGTGTTACTATCTATAAAGCTCGACTTGTCGCAAAAGGTTTTTTTTGACAAGTTCAAGGTGTTGACTACAATGAGATTTTCTCAAACTGTAACGATGCTTAAGTATGTCCGAATCATGTTAAGCAATTGCCACATTTTATGAAATCTGGCAAATGGATGTCAAAACTGCATTTCTTTATAGTTTTCTTAAAGAAGAGTTGTATATGTTGCAACCAGAAGGTTTTGTCAATCCTAAAGGTGCTAACAAAATGTGCAAGCTCCAGCAATCCATCTATGGACTGGTGCAAGCATCTCAGAGTTGGAATATACGCTTTGATAAGTTGATCAAAGCATATTGTTTTATACAGACTTGCGGTGAAGCCTGTATTTACAAGAAAGTGAGTGGGAGCACTATAGCATTTCTGATAAGTATATGTGAATGACATATTGTTGACCGTAAATAATGTAGAATTATTCTGCAAAGCATGAAAGGATACTTGAATAAGAGTTTTTCAAAGAAAGACCTCGGTGAAGCTGCTTACACATTGAGCATCGAGATCTATATAGATAGATCAAGACGCTTGATAAGATTTTTCAATGAATACATACCTTGATAAATTTTTGAAATAGTTCAAAATGGAACAGTCAAAGAAGGAGTTCTTGCCTGTGTTGCAAGGTGTGAAATTGAGTAAGACTCAAGACTCGACCATGGCAGAAAATAGAAAGAGAATGAAAAGTCATTCCCTATGCCTCAGTCATAGGTTCTATAAAGTATGCTATGCTGTGAACCAGACATATTGTATACCTTGCTCTGAGTTTGGCAAAGGAATACAATTTTGATCTAATAGTAGATCACTGGACAGCGGTCAAGAATATCCTTAGTAAGGACTAAGGAGATGTTTCTCGATTATGGAGGTGATAAAAGAGTTCGTCGTAAAAGGTTACAACGATGCAAGTTTTTACACCAATCCAAATGAATCTAAGTCTCAATCTGGATACATATTGAAAGTGGGAGCAATTAGCTAGAGTAGCTCCGTGCAGAGCATTGTGGACATAGAATATTTGCAAAATACATACGGCTCTGAATGTGACAGACCCGTTGACTAAGCTTCTCTCACGAGCAAAACATGATCACACCTTAGTACTCTTTGGGTGTTAATCACATAGCGATGTGAACTAGATTATTGACTCTAGTAAACCCTTTGGGTGTTGGTCACATGACGATGTGAACTATGGGTGTTAATCATATACAGATATGAATATTGGTGTTAAATCACATGGCAATGTGAACTAGATTATTGACTCTGGTGCAAGTGGGAGACTGAAGGAAATATGCCCTAGAGGCAATAATAAAGTTATTTTTTATTTCCTTATTTCATGATAAATGTTTATTATTCATGCTAGAATTGTATTAACCGGAAACATAATACATGTGTGAATACATAGACAAACATAGTGTCACTAGTATGCCTCTACTTGACTAGCTCGTTTATCAAAGATGGTTATGTTTCCTAGCCATGGACAAAAGAGTTGTCATTTGATTAACGGGATCACATCATTAGAATGATGTGATTGACTTGACCCATTCCGTTAGCTTAGCACTTGATCGTTTGTTGCTATTGCTTTCTTCATGACTTATACATGTTCCTGTAACTATGAGATTATGCAACTCCCGTTTGTCGGAGGAACACTTTGGGTGCTACCAAACATCACAATGTAACTGGGTGATTATAAAGGAGTACTACAGGTGTCTCCAAAGGTACATGTTGAGTTGGCATATTTCGAGATTAGGTTTTGTCACTCCGATTGCCGGAGAGGTATCTCTGGGCCCTCTCGGTAATGCACATCACTATAAGCCTTGCAAGCAATGTGACCAATAAGTTGGTTACGGGATGATGCATTACGTAACGAGTAAAGAGACTTGCCGGTAACGAGATTAAACTAGGTATTGGATACCGACGATCGAATCTCGGGCAAGTAACATACCGATGACAAAGGGAACAACGTATGTTGTTATGCGGTTTGACCGATAAAGATCTTCATAGAATATGTAGGAACCAATATGGGCATCCAGGTTCCTCTATTGGTTATTGACCGAGAATAGTTCTAGGTCATGTCTACATAGTTCTCAAACCCGTAGGGTCCGCACGCTTAACGTTACGATGACAGTTTTATTATGAGTTTATAAGTTTTGATGTACCGAAGTTTGTTCGGAGTCCCGGATGTGATCACGGACATGGCGAGGAGTCTCGAAATGGTCGAGACATAAAGATTGATATATTGGACGACTATATTCGGACACCGGAAGTGTTCCGGGTGATTTCGGAGAAAACCGGAGTGCCGGAGGGGTTACCGGAACCCCCCGGGGAAGTATTGGGCCTTAGTGGGCCTGAGGGAAGAGAGAGGGCAGCAGCCCAGGAGGTGGTGCGCCCCCTCCCATGGGGAGTCCGAATTGGTCTAGGGGAGGGGGGCGCGGCCCCTCTTTCCCTCTCCCTCTCCCTCCCTTTCCTTCCCCCTTCCTCCTTCCTAGTTGGACTAGGAAAGGGGAGTCCTACTCCCACTAGGAGGAGGACTCCCCCCCTCCTGGCGCGCCCCCCTTGGGCCGGCCAGCCCCCCCTTGCTCCTTTATATACGGGGGCGGGGGGGCACCCCATAGACACACAAGTTGATCTACGGATCGTTCCTTAGCCGTGTGCGGTGCCCCCTCCACCATATTCCACCTCGGTCATATCGTCGCGGAGTTTAGGCGAAGCCCTGCGCCGGTAGAGCATCATCATCGTCACCATGCCGTCGTGCTGACGGAACTCATCCCCGAAGCTTTGCTGGATCGGAGCCCGGGGATCGTCATCGAGCTGAACGTGTGCTGAACTCGAAGGTGCCGTACGTTCGGCGCTTGGATAGGTCGGATCGTGAAGACGTACGACTACATCAACCACGTTGTGCTAATGCTTCCGCTTACGGTCTATGAGGGTACATGGACAACACTCTCCCCTCTCGTTGCTATGCCATCACCATGATCTTGCATGTGCGTAGGAATTTTTTTGAAATTACTATGTTCCCCAACACCCATCACAATCCCTATCTCTCGCATTACATTATTTTCCATTTGCCTCTCGTTTTCCTCTCCCCACTTCACCCTTGCCGTTTTATTTGCCCTCTCTTTCCCAATCTCCTCCTCTCTTTCCCGTTTGCCTTCTTCCCGTATGTATCTTTGTTTGTGTTTCCTTGTGCCTTCTATATGCTTGCATCTTCGCTTGCTGAAAATCTATTGATATGGATCCACTTAAAGTGTTCTACTTGGATCATCTTCGATCCTTATGTGCTCATGCTGAAACCCCAACTAGCCTAGTTGATGGGAAATCTTTAGATGAGCATTTTTATTTTGTGCATCATCGTTTGTCTGGAAAGGGGAGACTCTTACGGTATCATATGAATAGGTTGCTATGCTATGCTTTGAATCTTTGTGAAATGTGTGATATTACTTGTTGCTCTAAGAACCCTAAAAACACCTTCCCTACCTATGTGAGTTCAATAATAATGAAATCTTATCTTCTTATGCAAAGGGTGTTTATAGTTACTATGATATCGAACAAATTGAAGAATCTGTCGTTTTTCAGGGTGCTCATGAAGTTGCTTTTTTGATTGAAAAGTATGGTTTTACTCTCAACAAATCTGAAAATTATGTCATACTTAAATATTGCAATGAAAACCTTGCTCATAATGTCTATGTCCAAGAGTTTATTGAAAGAATGACCATTGCTTTGGAAGAAAATAATGATGTGCATGAATCTATAGATAATGATGATTCCGATGATTTGGTTGAAATATCCCTTGATGAACATGATGCTTGCTATTCTTGTGGCCATGATGCCGATATTTATGAAGATGAATTTGCCATAGTTCCTTATGTTAAACATGAGGTCGTTGCTATTGCGCCCATACTTGATAGTTCCTTTGATGAAAAGCATGATTGCAATGATTTTACTATAAATTCTCTTGATGTCAATTTTGTTAATTATATGCAAAACCCTAATCTTGGGGATGCTAGTTTTTCTATTACTACTACTTGTTGCAATGATCATGATTGGGGTGATTCTTCTTTTGATCTTGAAAATTTATTTAACCCCCATGATGAATATGAGATTGATAATAGTGTTTGCAATACTATTGAAAGTGGGTTTGGAAGAGTTTCAACTTTAGATCCCACATATTTGGAGAATGTTCAATCTTATGGTATTTTTGATAAAAGTGGGTTTGGAGAGGTCATGACTTTAGTTAATGTTAATCCCACTATCTTGGAAGAGTGTCAACTTTGCATGCATGTGGATCGTGTTGAGAATATGTTATGTGATAGCTATTTTGTTGAATTTTCTTATGATCCTACATGTAATTATTATGAGAGAGGAAAATATGGTTGTAGAAATTTTCATGTTACTAAATTACCTCTTGTCATGTTGAGATTGCTATCGTCTTTTTCTTATTCCTTGCATATGCTAGTTTTTGTTTGCCTTGCAAATTTGTTTGCTTATAATATGCCTATGCATAGGAAGTATGTTAGACTTAGATGTGTTTGTCACGTGTTTCATGATGCTCTCTTTGCGCTTCAATTCTTGTCTTTCTTGTGAGCATCATTAAAATTATCAATGCCTAGCTAGGGGCGTTAAACGATAGCGCTTGTTGGGAGGAAACCCAATTTTATTTTGTATTTCTTTGTTTTTGCTTCTGTTTAGGAATAAATAATCCATCTACCTTCTGTTTGGATGTGGTTTTATGTTTTAATTAGTGTTTGTGCCAAGTAGGACCTATAGGATAACCTACGATGATAGTTGATTTGATTCTGCTGAAAAACAGAAACTTTAGCGCTCACGAGATTAGCTGTCATTTTTTACTGGAGAGTGCTTTTGCGTTGATTGTTTTTGCTTCTGATCAATAAACAAATTTTCCAGGACTTCCTATTTTTGTAGAATTTTTAGAGTTCCAGAAGTTTGCGTTAGTTACAGATTACTACAGACTGTTCTGTTTTTGACAGATTCTGTTTTTCGTGTGTTGTTTGCTTATTTTGATGAATCTATGGCTAGTAAATTAATTTATAAACCATAGAGAAGTTGGAATACAGTAGGTTTAACACCAATATAAATAAATAATGAGTTCATTACAGTACCTTAAAATAGTCTTTTGTTTTCTTTCTCTAACGGAGCTCACGAGTTTTCTATTGAGTTTTGTGTTGTGAAGTTTTCAAGTTTTGGGTGAATTCTTTTGATGGATTATGGAACAAGGAGTGGCAAGATCCTAAGCTTGGGGATGCCCATGGCACCCCCAAGATAATCCAAGGACACCAAAAAGTCAAAGCTTGGGGATGCCCCGGAAGGCATCCTCTCTTTCGTCCACTTCCCGGTAATTTACTTGGAGCTATATTTTTATTCACCAACATGATATGTGTTTTGCTTGGGGCGTCTTGTATTATTTGTGTCTTTGCTTGTTAGTCTACCACAATCATCCTTGCTGTACACACCTTTTGAGAGAGCCATTCATGAATTGAAATTTGTTAGAATACTCTATGTGCTTCACTTATATCTTTTGAGCTTGATAGTTTTGGTCTATGTGCTTCACTTATATCTTTTTGAGCGTGATAATTTTTGCTCTAGTGCTTCACTTAGAACTTTTAGAGCACGGTGGTGGATTTTTTTTAAAGAAACTTGATCTCTCATGCTTCACTTAGATTATTTTGAGAGTCATTAATAGCATGGTAATTTGCTTAATGTTAATATACTCGGTGTTCAAGATATGTGAAACTTTCTTTTTGAGTGAATTAAAATTAAGTTTGATGCTTGATAATTGTTTTGAGATATGGAGGTGATAATATCAAAGTCGTGCTAATTGAATAGTTGTGAATTTGAGAAATACTTGTGTTGAAGTTAGCAAGTCCCGTAGCATGCACGTATGGTTAAAGTTGTGTAACAAATTTGAAACATGAAGTGTACCTGGCTTCTGCATCCTTATGAGTGGCGGTCGGGGACGAGCGATGGTCTTTTCCTACCAATCTATCCCCCTAGGAGCATGCACGTAGTACTTGATTTTTGATGACTTCTAAATTTTTGCAATAAGTATATGAGTTCTTTTGACTAATGTTGAGTCCATGGATTATACGCACTTTTACCTTTCCACCATTGCTAGCCTCTTCGGTACTGTGCATTGCCCTTTCTCACCTTGAGAGTTGGTGCAAACTTCGCCGGTGCATCCAAACCCCGTGATACGATACGCTTTATTACACATAAACCTCCTTATATCTTCCTCAAAACAGCCACCATACCTACCTATTATGGCATTTCCATAGCCATTCCGAGATATATTGCCATGCAACTTTCCACCATTCCGTTCATCATGACATACTTTACTTTTGTCATATTGCCATTGCATGATCATGTAGTTGACATCGTATTTGTGGCAAAGCCACCATGCATTATTTTTCGTACATGTCACTCTTGATTCATTGCACTATCCCGGTACACCGCCGGAGGCATTCATATAGAGTCATATCTTTGTTCCAGATATCGAGTTGTAATATCAAGTTGTAAGAAAAATAAAAGTGTGATGATCATCATTATTATAGCATTGCCCCAGTGAGGAAAAGGATGATGGAGACTATGATTCCCCCACAAGTCGGGATGAGACTCCGGACGAAATAATAATAATAATAAAAAGAAGGAGAAAGGCCAAAAAAAGAGAAGGCCCAAAAAAATGAGAGAAAAAGAGAGAAGGGGCAATGTTACTATCCTTTTACCACACTTGTGCTTCAAAGTAGCACCTTGTTCTTCATGTAGTGAGTCTCATATATTTGTGCTTCAAAGTAGCACCATGTTTTTCATATAGTGAGTCTCATAAATTGTCTTGTTTTTACTAGTGGGAATTTTTCATTATAGAATTGGCTTGTATATTCCAATGATAGGCTTCCTCAAAGTGCCCTAGGTCTTCGTGAGCAAGCAAGTTGGATGCACACCCACTTAGTTTTCTTTTGTTGAGCATTCATAGCTCTAGTGCATCCGTTGCATGGCAATCCCTACTCCTCATGTTGACATCAATTGATGGGCATCTCCATAACCCGTTGATTATCCTTGTCAATATGAGACTTTCTCTTTTTTGTCTTCTCACACAATCCCCATCATCATATCCTATTCCACCCATAGTGCTATATCCATGGCTCGCGCTCATGTATTGCATGAAGGTTGAAAGAGTTTGAGACTATTTGAGTATGAAACAATTGCTTGGCTTGTCATCGGGGGTATAGAAGTTGGGAACATCTTTGTGTGACGAAAAGGAAGCATAGCCTAACCATATGATTTTGTAGGGATGAACTTTCTTTGGCCATGTTATTTTGAGATGACATAATTGCTTGATTAGTATGCTTGAAGTATTATTATTTTTATGTCAATATGAACTTTTATCTTGAATCTTTCGGATCTGAATATTCATGCCATGATTAAGAAGATTTACATTGAAATTATGCCAAAGTATCACTCCGCATCAAAAATTCTTCTTTTTATCATTTACCTACTCGAGGACGAGTAGGAATTAAGTTTGGGGATGCCTGATACGTCTCCAACGTATCTATAATTTTTGATTGCTCCATGCTACTTTATCTACTGCTTTGGACTATATTGGGCTTTATTTTCCACTTTCATATTATTTTTGGGACTAACCTATTAACCGGAGCCCCAGCCTAGAATTGCTGTTTTTTGCCTATTTCAGTATTTCGAGGAAACAGAATATCAAACGGAGTCCAAACGGAATGAAACCTTCGGGAACGTGATCTTCTCACTGAACGTGATCCAGGAGACTTGGACCCTACTCCAAGAAGTTTTCGGGGAGGTCACGAGGGTGGAGGGCGCGCCCCCCTGGGCGCGCCCCTGCCTCGTGGGCCCCTCGGAGCTCCGCCGACGTGCTCCTTCCTCCTATATATACCTATGTATCCCCAATAGACCAGATATGGAGCCAAAAACCTAATTCCACCGCCGCAACCTTCTGTATCCACGAGATCCCATCTTGGGGCCTGTTCCGAAGCTCCACCGGAGGGGGCATCCACCATGGAGGGCTTCTACATCATCACCATAGCCCCTCCGATGAAGTGTGAGTAGTTTATTTCAGACCTTCGGGTCCATAGCTAGTAGCTAGATGGCTTCTTCTCTCTTTTTGGATCTCAATACAATGTTCTCCCCCTCTCTCGTGGAGATCTATTCGATGTAATCTTCTTTTTGCGGTGTGTATGTTGAGACTGATGAATTGTGGGTTTATGATCCAGCTTATCTATGAATAATATTTGAATCTTCTCTGAATTCTTTTATGTATGATTGAGTTATCTTTGCAAGTCTCTTCGAATTATCCGCTTGGTTTGGCCAACTAGATTGGTAGTTCTTGCAATGGGAGAAGTGGTTAGCTTTGGGTTCAATCTTGCGGTGTCCTTACTCAGTACAGAAAGAGTTGCAAGGCACGTATTGTATTGTTGCCATCGAGGATAACAAGATGGGGTATTTATCATGTTGCATGAATTTATTCCTCTACATCATGTCATCTTGCTTAAGGCGTTACTCTGTTTTTAACTTAATACTCTAGATGCATGCTGGATAGCGGTCGATGAGTGCAGTAATAGTAGTATATGCAGAATCGTTTCGATCTACTTGTCACGGACGTGATGCCTATATACATGATCATACCTAGATAACCTCATAACTATGCTCAATTCTATCAATTGCTCAACAGTAATTTGTTCACCCACCATAGAATACTTATGCTCTTGAGAGAAGCCACTAGTGAAACCTATGGCCCCCGGGTCTATTCTCATCATATCAATCTCTATCACTTTATTTTACTTGCTTTGCTTTTACCTTTTTACTTTGCATCTTTATACCAATAATACCAAAAATATTATCTCTATCAGATCTCACTCTCGTAAGTGACCGTGAAGGGATTGACAACCCCTAAGCGTTGGTTGCGAGTTGCTATCGTTTTGTGCAGGTACGAGGGACTTGCGCGTGGCCTCCTACTGGATTGATACCTTGGTTCTCAAAAACTGAGGGAAATACTTACGCTACTGTGCTACATCACCCCCCGCTCTTCGGGGAAAACCAACGCAAGCTCGAGACGTAGCATGAGGAAGCGATGATGAGCCCAAATTCCGCGAAATGGATTGAGGCCATGAAATCTGAGATGGGATCCATGTATGAGAACAAAGTGTGGACTTTGGTGGACTTGCCCGATGGTCAGCAAGCCATATTAGATAAATCGATCTTCAAGAGGAAGACAGACACTGATAGTAATGTTACTATCTACAAAGCTCGACTTGTCGCAAAAAGGTTTTTGACAAGTTCAAGGTGTTGACTACAATGAAATTTTCTCAACTCTAGCGATGCTTAAATTCGTCCGAATCATGTTAGCAGTTGCCATATTTTATGAAATCTGGCAAATGGATGTGAAAACTACATTCCTTAAATGGATATTTCTTAAATAAGAGTTTTATATGATGCAACCAGAAGGTTTTGTCAATCCTAAAGGTACTAACAAGATGTGCAAGCTCCAGCGATCCATCTATGGATTGGTGCAAGCATCTCGGAGTTGGAATATACGCTTTGATGAGTTGATCAAAGCGTATAGTTTTATACAGACTTGTGGTGAAGCCTATATTTACAAGAAAGTGAGTCAGAGCACTACAGCCTTTCTGCAAACAATATGTGAATGGCATATTGTTGATCGGAAATGATGTAGAATTTTCTGGAAAGCATAAATGAGAGTTTGAAAGGAGTTTTTCAAAGAAAGACCTCGGCGAAGTTTCTTATATATTGGGCATCAAGATCTATAGAGATAGATCAAGATGCTTGATAAGATTTCTCAATGAATACATACCTTGTCAAGTTTTTGAAAGAGTTCAAAATGGATCAGTCAAAGAAGAAGTTCTTGCCTGTATTACAAGGTGTAAAGTTGAGTAAGACTCAAAGCCCAACCACGGCAAAAGATAGAAAGAGAATGAAAGTCATTCCCTATGCCACAGTCAGAGGTTATTTAAAGTATGTTGTGTTGTGTACCGGACCTATTGTGCACCTTGCCATGAGTTTGGCAAGGGGGTACAATAGTGATCTAAGATTAGATCACTGGACAGTAGTCAAAATTATCCTTAGGGAGGACTAAGGAAATATTTCTCGGTTATGGAGGTGATAAAGAGTTCATCGTAAAGAGTTACATCGATGCAAGCTTTTACACCGATCCAAATGACTCTAAGTCTCAATATGGATACATATTGAAAGTGGGAGCAATTAGCTAGAGTAGCTACATACAGAGCATTGTAGACATAGAATATTTGCAAAATACATACGGCTCTGAATGTGACAGACCCGTTGACTAACCTTCTCTCAGAAGCAAAACATGATCACACCTTAGTACTCTTTGGGTGTTAATCACATAGCGATGTGAACTAGATTAATGACTCTAGTAAACACTTTGGTTATTGGTCACATGGCGGTGTGAACTATGGGTGTTAATCACATACAGATGTGAACTATTGGTGTTAAATCACATGGCGATGTGAACTAGATTATTGACTCTAGTGCAAGTGGGAGACTGAAGGAAATATGCCCTAGAGGCAATAATAAAGTTATTATTTATTTCCTTATATCATGATAAATGTCTATTATTCATGCTAGAATTGTATTAACCAGAAACTTAGTACATGTGTGAATACATAGACAAAACATAGTGTCCCTAGTATGCCTCTACTTGACTAGCTCGTTAATCAAAGATGGTTATGTTTCCTGACCATAGACATGTGTTTTCATTTGATGAATGGGATCACATAATTAGGAGAATGATGTGATGGACGAGACCCATCCGTTAGCTCAGCATTATGATCGTTACAGTTTCATTGCTACTGCTTTCTTCATAACTTATACACGTTCCTCAAACTATGAGATTATGCAACTCCCGAATACCGAAAGAACACCTTGTGTGCTATCAAACGTCACAACATAACTGGGTGATTATAAAGATGCTCTACAGGTGTCTCTGAAGGTGTTTGTTCGGTTGGCATAGATCGAGATTAGGATTTGTCACTCCGTGTATCGGAGAGGTATCTCTGGGCCCTCTCGGTAATGCACATCACTATAAGCCTTGCAAGCATTGTGACTAATGAGTTAGTTGCGGGATGAAGTATTATGGAACGAGTAAAGAGACTTGCCAGTAATGAGATTGAACTAGGTATGATGGTACCAACGATCGAATCTCGGGCAAGTAACATACCAATGACAAAGGGAACAACATATGTTGTTATGCGGTTTGACCGATAAAGACCTTCGTAGAATTGTAGGAACCAATATGAGCATCCAGGTCCCACTATTGGTTATTGACCGGAGACGTGTCTCGGTCATGTCTACATAGTTCTCGAACCCGTAGGGTCCGCGCGCTTAACGTTCGATGACGATTGGTATTACGAGTTTATGTGATTTGATGCATCGAAGGTTGTTCGGAGTCCTGGATGAGATCATGGACATGACGAGGAGTCTCGAAATGGTCGAGACATAAAGATTGATATATCGGAAGACTATATTCGGACACCAGAATAGTTCCGAGGTGTATCGGGTATTTTCCGGAGTAGCGAGGGGTTACGGAACCCCCCGGGGGGTTAATGGGCCTCATGGGCCAAGTGGTGGAAGAGAGGAGGCAGGCCAAGGTGTGGCGCGTGCTCCCACTAGCCCAAACTGAATTGGACTAGGGGGACGGCCCCCTTTCCTTCTCTCCTCCCCGTCCTTCCCCCCTTCTCCTTGTTGGAATAGGAAAGGGGGGCCGATTCCTACTTGGAGTAGGATTGCCCCCCCATGGCGCGCCTCCTCCCCTGGCCGGCCTCCTCCTCCCTCCCTCCTTTATATTCGTGGGACGGGGGCACCCCAAAGACACACAAGTTGATCTTTAGCCATGTGCGTTCCCCCCTCCACAGTTTTCCACCTCGGTCATATCGTCGTAGTGCTTATGCAAGCCCTGCGCCGGTAACTTCATCATCACCGTCACCACGTCGTCGTGCTGACAGAACTCTCCCTCGGCCTCAGCAGGATCTAGTGTTCGAGGGACGTCACCGAGCTGAACGTGTGCAGATCGCGGAGGTGCCGTGCGTTCGGTACTTGATCGGTTGGATCGTGAAGACGTTCGACTACATCAATCGCGTTACTTAACGCTTCTGCTTTCGGTCTACGAGGGTACGTGGACACACTCTCCCCTCTCGTTGCTATGCATCACCTAGATAGATCTTGCGTGATGATACGTCTCCATCGTATCTATAATTTTTGATTGTTCCATGCCAATATTATTCAACTTTCATGTACTTTTGGCAACTTTTTATATTATTTTTGGGACTAACATATTGATCCAGTGCCCCGTGCCAGTTCCTATTTGTTGCTTGTTTTATATTTTGCAGAAACCCAATATCAAACAGAGTCCAAACAGGATAAAAATGGACGGAGAATATTTTTGGAATATTTGGGAAATATGGGAGGAAGAATCAACGCGAGACGATGCCCGAGGTGGCCACAAGGCAGGGGGCGCGCCTGCTCCTACTGGGCGCGCCCCTGACCCTCGTGGGCCCCTCGTAAGGTGGTTGCTGCTATTCTTTTACCGCAAGAAAGCTAATTTTCGGGAAAAAAAAATCATGGCGAAGGTTTCAATCCAATCGGAGTTACGGATCTCCGGATATAAAAGAAACGATGCCAGGGCAGAATCTGGGAACGCAGAAACAGAGAGAGACAGAGAGACAGATCCAATATCGGAGGGGCTCTCGCCCCTCCCACTCCATGGGAGCCAAGGACTAGAGGGGAAACCCTTATCCCATCTAGGGAGAAGGTCAAGGAAGAAGAAGAAGAAGAAGAAGAAGAAGAAGGGGGGCTCTCTCCCCCTTGCTTCCGGTGGCGCCGGAATGCCGCACGGGGCCATCATCATCACCACGATCTTCACCAACACCTCCGCCATCTTCACCAACATCTCCATCACCTTCCCCCCTTCTATATTCAGCGGTCCACTCTCCCGCAACTCGCTGTACCCTCTACTTGAACATGGTGCTTTATGCTTCATATTATTATCCAATGATGTGTTGCCATCCTATGATGTCTGAGTAGATTTTCGTTGTCCAACCGGTGATTGATGAATTGCTATGATTGGTTTAATTTGCTTGTGGTTATTTTGCTATCCTATTGTGCCCTCCGTGTCGCGCAAGCGTGAGGGATTCCTGCTGTAGGGTGTTGCAATATGTTCATGATTCGCTTATAGTGGGTTGCTTGAGTGACAGAAGCATAAACCCGAGTAAGGGGGTTGTGGCGTATGGGATAAAGGGGACTTGATACTTTAATGCTATGGTTGGGTTTTACCTTAATGACCTTTAGTAGTTGCGGATGCTTGCTAGAGTTCCAATCATAAGTGCATATGATCCAAGAAGAGAAAGTATGTTAGCTTATGCCTCTCCCACATAAAACTTGCTATCGGTCTAGTAACGTAGTCAATTGCTTAGGGACAATTTCACAACTCCTACCACCACTTTTCCACACTCGTTATATTTACTTTATTGCTTCTTTATCTAAACAGCGCCTACTTTTTATTTACGTGCTCTTTATTATCTTGCAAACCTATCCAACAACACCTACAAAGTACTTCTAGTTTCATACTTGTTCTAGGTAAAGTGAACACTAAGCGTGCGTAGAGTCGTATCAGCAGATAGGACTTGAGAGAATATTTGTTCTACCTTTAGCTCCTCATTGGGTTCGACACTCTTACTTATCGAAAGAGGCTATAATTATCCCCTACACTTGTGGGTTATCAAGACCTTTTTCTAGCGCCGTTGCCGGGGAGTCATAACGTGGGGTGAATATTCTCGTGTGTGCTTGTTTGCTTTATCAGTAAGTAATTTTTATTTGCTGTTCTAAGTTGTTCTCTATCTTTAGTTATGGATATGGAACACGAAATACCAAAAAAATTAGGTGTACCTGCTACTCATGGTGATGGGGAACCTCCTAAAACCCTCGATGCTCGTTATGTGAAGGAAATTATGTACTACTTTGATAATCCTGAGAAAACCCCATTCAATTATGTTATGGGAGACACGTTGGATCAAAGTGAATACTTTAGGGATTATCGCTTGACACAAAAAGGGAAACTATTATGGGATCAAATTTATATGTTGCGTTGGTATGCTCGGGATCTATGATTGAGACATGATTATACTTGTTGCTCTAGGATGAAGGCTCCACACCTTCCCTTTTCATGCAAATTCAATGATGATAAAACCTTGGCTTCTTATACTAATGGTATCTATGATTACTATGATGTGGAACAAATAGAAGAATTCGTTGCTTTTATGGGTGCTTATGAGATTGAATCTATGTTTAAAGAGTTGAAGATTTTGATGATTCAGTTTATAGACCTAAATTTTTTGCTATACTTAGACATTGCTATGAAAATTATGAATACAATTCCGATATTGATGCATTTATTGAGAAAGTCTCCGCTGTCCAAGAAGAGACTAATATTTTGCAGGAAGCTATGGAAGAAGAAATTGATGAAACTGTGAGCTCATTGGATGAAAAAGATGATGAGGAGAGCGAAGAACAAAAGGAGGAAGAGCGGATTAGCTACCCGTGCCCACCATATAATGAGAGTAACTCTTCAACTCATACATTGTTTAATTCCCCTTCATGCTCACCGAAGGATGATTGCTATGATGATTGCTATGATCCCTTAATTCACTTGAAATATCCCTTTTTGATGGTGCTTGCTATGCTTGTGGCCAAGATGCCAATATGAATTATGCTTATGGATTTGAACTTGCTATAGTTTCTTATGTTAAACATGGAATTGTTGCTATTGCACCCACACATGATAGTCCTATTATCTTTTTGAATTCTCCCTACTACACTATATGGGAGAAGTTTGCCCTTATTAAGGATTATATTGATGGGTTGCCTTTTACCATTGCACATGATAATTTTGATAGATATAATATGCATGTGTTTGCTGCTCCTACTTGCAATTATTATGAGAGAGGAACTATATCTCCACCTCTCTATGTTTCCAATATGATAAAATTACAAGAAACTGCTTATACTATGCATTGGCCTTTACTTGGTGTGCATGAATTGTTCTTTTATGACATGCCGATGCATAGGAAGAGAGTTAGACTTCGTTGTTGCATGATATATGTTACTTTGTGCTCACTACTAAACTACAAATCATTGTTAATTAAAATTGGCTTTGATATACCTTGGGATCCAGGTGGATCCATTACTTGAGCACTATATGCCTAGCTTAATGGCTTTAAAGAAAGCACTTCCAGGGAGACAACCCGGAAATTTTAGGGAGTCATTTATTTCTGTTGAGTGCTTTTATATAGTATAAAAACAAAAAAAATAAAGAGGGGAGCCCAAAACTTTTCAAAAAGGAAAGTGAAAGTGAGAAAGACAAGCATTGTTGAAGTGGGGGAGCTCCTTGAACTTTGTTCATGCTCACGGAAACTTTGTGAATCTTGATGACATAAAATTTTAAACAAAAATAATTATCCCCTTGTACAATTCCATTGTATTATAAAAATAATGTGCTAAGGTTTGCCTTTAGGATGTTTACAATGCTTGTTGGTTTGTACGGTGCAGGACAGAAACTTTGTCTGTAGTGCGCGATTTTACATTTTTTGCTGGAACATCAAACGGTTCTGATTCTTTTTGCACTGTCTTGCTGTACAAATTGTTTAGGTGTCCTAATTTTGGTAGAATTTTTGGGTGTAGCGACCCGACCTCAAACGGTCAAGTCTCTGTGCCTCAGTGTCATCCCTGGATCGGTAATGCTGACACGCACAGTACTCGAAGGATTTATAACAGAGTAGCAATCACACACTTATTACATCGAATGTCTCAAAAGAGAACTTATTACAATAATATGTATTAAGGCCATATAATGCGATAACAGCGGAAGGCTTGGAAGATAAAGTGAGTCCATCAACTCCAACGACATAGCTGAGCTGCACGGCAACGACCTAACGAACCTTACTCCTCGTCTGAAAAGTCCGCAACATAATACGTTGCAGCCCGAAAACGGGTTAGCACATGGAATATGCTGGCAATATAACACAGTAGAGCAGAAACAGAATAATGCTATCACTACATGCATGTATGGCTGGTGGAAAGCTCTATGGTTATAGTTTTGCGAAAAGCAAAATTTTCCCTACAACAAAGAAATAAATTTTAATTTAACTATCATGGTGGTTGAAACATTGAGAAGGTATAACCCCAACTCAATCCCAAATTAAAGTAATTATCAACCCAACAATATTATTTAAGAGTGATGAGATACATGTGATAACTCAAGTACTAGACATTCAAATTGTCCATAACCGAGGACACGGCTAACCATGATTAGATTGTACACTCTGCAGAGGTTTGCACACTTTTCCCCACAAGACTCAATCGCTTCCGTTGGATTTCTCGCACGACATGGTGTTTGAGAAACGGATGACCGATACATAGTCTTACTCAACTATGCTAGAGCCCATAGTAGCTTGTGGCTGCACACGGAAGTTTCTAGCATGAATCATCTCAGTTCCCTTTGAGCCTGGGTGGCGGTCCATAGGAAGATCACACGAATACCCCGGGATTTCCAATAAAACAGACAACACTGGGTTCCCCAGGTGCCTCAATCCAACCAGATGTTTATTAAAGTTGCCACCTTAAGTAAAACATTAATTAACAATCTCACATCTGTCATGGATACACTCACCCAATCCACGTCTACTGGCATAGCATGGCATAATAAGCAAACGTAGAAGTAACTCCCAAGGGTTTGATAATAAACATGGCAATAGGTTCTACCTCATCAACTACTTCCCAACCCACAAATTAAAGACATCCTAACCATGCAAAGTTTGAGGATTGAACTAATGCAATAAAAACTGGGTATGGAAAGAGTATGATCAATGTGTTACTTGCCTTGCTGACGATCCGTGAATCCTAGAGACTCGTAGTAACACGCTTCACACTCTGGGAATTCTATCGCAAACAAACAATAACATACATAAGCAACTAGCAAAGATGCACAAGCAAAACTCCAAATAAAAGAGATTGACCAGAAAGTTCAACTTAAGAACTCCGGTTTACAAAAAGAATCAAACCAAACGGAGCAACGAAACTCAAACGGCGAAAGAAACAAGATCCATTTACTAATCTGAACTAAAGTCAAATTTTACAGTACCAAAACCTTGTTTAAGTTGATTAAACGTAAAGAGGGTCTCGAGACGAAACTCTAGGCGTTTGAATCACCTAACTCCGACTAACGAGCGCGAAGAAAAACAGAATCTAAGATCGGATCAGAAATCGCGACTGAAATAATCGCGAATAAATCCGATAAAAGAAAACTGACGAACATGCTAACGAACGAACGTTCATTATCTGTAACTAACGGAAGAAAACGTTCGTTTAAACGAACGTATGGACGGACGTCCGCTAAATAAACGAACCGAGAAAAACCGGCGAACCGAAAAAAAACCCGAACTAGGGTTTCTAAAAAAACGAACGGTTTTTTTTGAAAAAAAAGCGGATCGAATCGGCATGGTACCTCCGACGAGGTGGCTCCGGCAAGGCGGGGTTGGGCGGCGGCTCGCGAGGCGGCGGGGCTCGGCGGCGGCACGGCGGCGGCAAGCGGCGGTGGCTAGCGCGGGCGGCGGCGGCTGCGGCTCGGGGCGGCGGTGGCTGCGGTGGTGGCGGTGGTTTGGGGGCGGCGGGGTGGCGGCTTATAAAGGGGGGATGCTGCTTCTTGGAGGAGGGGGCAAGGCGGCGGCGGCGAGGAGTCCGGCTCGGGCTCCTATCCGAGTCGGCGGCGGCGGCGGCGCTCGCGCGCGGGAGGCGGCGGCGGCTGGGCCGGCCTGCTCGGCTGGGCCTTAGGCCCAGTCGGCGCGGGAAAGTTTTTTTTTTAAAAAATAATTTCGCCGACAGAAAATAAATCCTATAAAATAAAAACCTAAAACTGCCAAAACAAAATTTCACCGTCTAAATAAAATATTTAGAACGAGATGAACATTTTCTTGGCCCTAAAATGCAATTTTAAAAACGTGCATATTTTTCTAATGCAAATAAAATCCAAATAAACTCAAATAAAATCCAACAAATGATTTTAACATTTTTCCTCCAATATTTCAATTGTTTTGGAGAAGTCATATTATCTCCTCTCATATATTTTTATAAGAAATATTTTTCGGAGAGAAAAATAATTAAAATCAAAAATCCTCATTTCACTATTTGATACAAAATTAAATATGAAAATCGGGAAATCCCCAACTCTCTCCGAGGGTCCTTGAGTTGCTTAGGATTTCGAGGATTGCGGAGCGGAAATGCAATTAAAATATGATATGCATGGATGATCTATGTATAACATTCCAAATTGAAAATTTGGGATGTTACATTGGGGTACCAGAAGTATGGTGAATGTTCAGATTGCTACAGACTGTTCTGTTTTTGACAGATTCTATTTTTGATGCATAGTTTGCTTGTTTAGATGAAACTATCAATTTCTATCAGTGGATTAAGCCATGAAAAAGTTGTATTACAGTAGACACAATGCAAAAACAAAATATGAATTGGTTTGCAACAGTGCTTAGAGTAGTGATTTGCTTTATTATACTAACGGATCTTACTGAGTTTTCTGTGGAAGTTTTGTGTGGATGAAGTGTTTGATCGAGGAGGTCTCGATATGAGGAAAAGGAGGAGAGGCAAGAGCTCAAGCTTGGGGATGCCCAAGGCACCCCAAGTAATATTCAAGGAGACTCAAGCGTCTAAGCTTGGGGATGCCCCGGAAGACATCCCCTCTTTCTTCAACAAGTATCGTATGTTTTCGTATTCGTTTCGTTCATGCGATATGTACAAATCTTGGAGCGTCTTTTGCATTTAGTTTTCACTTTTTTTTATGCACCATGCTGGTATGAGATAGTCCTTGGTTGATTTATAGAATGCTGCACTTCACTTATATCTTTTGAGTATGGCTTTATAGAATGCTTCATGTGCTTCACTTATATCATTTGAAGTTTGGATTGCCTGTTTCTCTTCACATAGAAAACCGCCATTTGTAGAATGCTCTTTTGCTTCACTTATATTTTTTAGAGTGTGGGCATATCTTTTGTAGAAAGAACTAAACTCTCTTGCTTCACTTATATCTATTTAGAGAGGTGACAGAAATAGGTCATTCACATGGTTAGTCATAAAATCCTACATAAACTTGTAGATCGCTGAATATGATATGTTTGATTCCTTGCAATAGTTTTGCGATATAAAGATGGTGATATTAGAGTCATGCTAGTGGGTAGTTGTGGATTGTAGAAATACTTGTGTTGAAGTTTGTGATTCCCGTAGCATGCACGTATGGTGAACTGTTATGTGATGAAGTCGGAGCATGATTTATTTATTGATTGTATTCCTTATGAGTGGCGGTCGGGGCCGAGCGATGGTCTTTTCCTACCAATCTATCCTCCTAGGAGCATGCACGTAGTACTTTGTTTAGATGGCTAATAGATTTTTGCAATAAGTATGTGAGTTCTTTATGACTAATGTTGAGTCCATGGATTAAACACACTCTCACCCTTCCATCATTGCTAGCCTCTTCAGTACCATGCATTGCCCTTTCTCACCTTGAGAGTTCGTGCAAACTTCGCCGGTGCATCCAAACCCCGTGATACGATATGCTCTATCACACATAAGCCTCCTTATATCTTCCTCAAAACAGCCACCATACCTACCTATCATGGCATTTCCGTAGTCATTCCGAGATATATTGCCATGCAACTTCCATCATCATCATATACATGACCTGAGCATTCATTGTCATATTGCCTTGCATGATTGTAAGATAGCTAGCATGATGTTTTCATGGCTTGTCCGTTTTTTGATGTCATTGCTACGCTAGATCATTGCACATCCCGGTACACCGCCGAAGGCATTCGTATAGAGTCATATCTTTGTTCTAGTATCGAGTTGTAAGTAAATAAAAGTGGGATGATCATCATTATAGAGCATTGCCCCATAAAAATATAAAAAAATAAAATAAAAAAAAGAGGCAAAAGAAGCCTAAATAAAAAAAGAAAAAAAGGAAAAAAGGAAAAAAAGGGGCAATGGTACTATCCTTTTACCACACTTGTGCTTCAAGGTAGCACCATGTTCTTCATATAGAGAGTCCCTTGAGTTATCACTTTCAGATACTAGTGGGAATTTTCATTATAGAACTTGGCTTGTATATTCCAACGATGGGCTTCCTCAAATGCCCTAGGTCTTCATGAGCAAGCAAGTTGGATGCACACCCACTTAGTTTCAGTTTGATCTTTCATGCACTTATAGCTCTTAGTGCATCCGTTGCATGGCAATCCCTACTCCTCGCGTTGACATCAATTGATGGGCATCTCCATAGCCCGTTGATTAGCCACGTCGATGTGAGACTTTCTCCATTTTTGTCTTCTCCACATAAACCTCCATCATCATATTCTATTCCACCTATAGTGATATATCCATGGTTCACACTCATGTATTGCGTGAAAGTTGAAAAGGTTTAAGAACATCAAAAGTATGAAACAATTGCTTGGCTTGTCATCAGGGTTGTGCATGATTTGAAATTTTGTGTGATGAAGATGGAGCATAGCCAAACTATATGATTTTGTAGGGATAACTTTCTTTGGCCATGTTGTTTTGAAAAGACATGATTGCTTTATTAGTACGCTCAAAGTATTATGTTTTTATGTCAAATGATAGACTATTGCTTTGGATCACTCGTGTCTTAATATTCATGCCATGATTAGATATATGATCAAGATTATGATAGGTAGCATCCCACACCAAAAATTATTTTTTTATCATTTACCTACTCGAGGACGAGCAGGAATTAAGCTTGGGGATGTTGATACGTCTCCCTCGTATCCATAATTTTTGATTGTTCCATGCCAATATTATTCAACTTTCATATACTTTTGGCAACTTTTTATATTATTTTTGGGACCAACATATGATCTAGTGCCCCGTGCCAGTTCCTGTTTGTTGCTTGTTTTATGTTTCGCAGAAACTCCATATCAAACGGAGTCCAAACGGGATAAAAATGGACAGAGAATATTTTTGGAACATTTGGGAAATATGGGAGGAAGAATCAACGCGAGATGGTGCCCGAGGTGGCCACGAGGCAGGGGGCACGCCTGCTCCTACTGGGCGTGCCCCTGACCCTCGTGGGCCCCTCGTAAGGCGGTTGCTGCTATTATTTTGCCGCAACAAAGCTAATTTTTGGAAAAAAAATCATGGCAAAGGTTTCAATCCAATCGGAGTTACGGATCTCCGGATATAAAAGAAACGATGCCAGGGCAGAATATGGGAACGCAGAAACAGAGAGAGACAGAGAGACAGATCCAATCTCGGAGGGGCTCTCTCCCGTCCCACGCCATGGGAGCCAAGGACCAGAGGGGAAACCCTTCTCCCATCTAGGGAGAAGGTCAAGGAAGAAGAGGAAGAAGAAGAAGAAGGGGGGCTCTCTCCCCCTTGCTTCTGGTTGCGTCGGAACACCGCCGGGGGCCATCATCATCACCGCGATCTTCACCAACACCTCCGCCATTTTCACCAACATCTCCATCACCTTCCCCCCTTCTATATTCAGCGGTCCACTCTCCCGTAACCCGCTGTACCCTCTACTTGAACATGGTGCTTTATGCTTGATATTATTATCCAATGATGTGTTGCCATCCTATGATGTGTGAGTAGATTTTCGTTGTCCTACTGGTGATTGATGAATTGCTATGATTGGTTTAATTTGCTTGTGGTTATGTTGCTGTCCTATTATGCCTCCGTGTCGCGCAAGCGTGAGGGATTCCTGCTGTAAGGTGTTGCAATATGTTCATGATTCGCTTATAGTGGGTTGCTTGAGTGATAGAAGCATAAACCCGAGTAAGGGGGTTGTGGCGTATGGGATAATGGGGACTTGATACTTTAATGCTATGGTTGGGTTTTACCTTAATGATCTTTAGTAGTTGCGGATGCTTGCTAGAGTTCCAATCGTAAGTGCATATGATCCAAGAAGAGAAAGTATGTTAACTTATGCCTCTCCCACATAAAACTTGCTACCGGCCTAGTAACGTAGTCAATTGCTTAGGGACAATTTCACAACTCCTACCACCACTTTTCTACACTCGCTATATTTACTTTATTGCTTCTTTATCTAAACATCCCCTACTTTTTATTTACGTGCTCTTTATTATATTGCAAACCTATCCAACAACACCTACAAAGTACTTCTAGTTTCATACTTGTTCTAGGTAAACCGAACACTAAGCGTGCATAGAGTCGTATCAGTGGCAGATAGGATTTGAGAGAATATTTGTTCTACCCTTAGCTCCTCATTGGGTTCGACACTCTTACTTATCGAAAGAGGCTACAATTATCCCCTACACTTGTGGGTTATCACGTGATCGTAGGAATTTTTTTGAAATTACCGCGTTCCCCAACAGAGGCCACCCCGAAGACAAGTCCCAAAATCTCCTCGGCAGGCCTTGCCGGGACTACTGGCAGTCCTCCCCGCCAAGACTCCACCGCTCCACCTCACCACACGCAAGTCTCCCAGCAGTGCAGCGTCGAGCCCTCATATGACCAAGTGGCTGCCATTTGACATGTGGCAGCCATTTATGAGGGAAATTACCTCCATGTGACACCCGTACAAAGGCGTGTCAAGCAGACAGGCTTGAGACGACTACAATGATGCGGTAAAGCTTGCCAGGCTATACCCACGATGTGACAGCTAGCGGTGCATTTAATGCACCTTGTCATGTCTCCAGAGTTAGGTATGATAGCACTGTTAGCTATCCAGTCGTTGGACAATGATTTTTTGCCATTGTGGTAACCCCTTAGCCTTTAAAAGGAGGGTCGTGGCAACCTTAGAAAGGATTCGGACCCTTGTGTACCATACGTGCGTGGCTGCTCTCCCTGAAGTAACCTTGCCGGGCTAGAGCATTGCGCCTCCACCATGTCCTTCCATCAATCCACCAGAGCAGGAGTAGGGTTTTATGCCTCGCGGCGGCCCGAACCTAGGTAAAAACTACCCGTGTCACCATTGCCGTGTTACTCCATGATCTCTGCTCTTTGTGCTACGTGACCTCCTCCCTGTCGAACCACGAAGGGGCCGATGGCCCCATAGGTGTTCGTGTTCGACCACGACACATTCCAATGCTATCTCAATGACAAGTATCTACTTCATGCATACTTTCCTTGCATTCAACCTTGTGTAGGTTGCATCATGGCATGAATTTCTTGATTCATTCTTATGATACTTGTTTCCTTTCTCAAAGCATCCCAACAATGATCTCTTGTTGCTAGTTGTGATGTCTTTGATGTTCGTGTGTTTGGAGTTCATTAATATACAATGAGATAATATTTAGCCTCGTGTGATGCTCTTCAAGCAAAGATCTTATTGGTATATTTATGACTTCCTTGTGGATATCTTGTTCCTTCCTTTTGTAACCATTTCGTGTGTACATCCTTCTTTGTGGATTGATATCAACATGACTTTCATCTACCTAGAATCTTATACACTTGAGATAAGTCGCATATCTAGTTGATATGCTTTTCTTTCACGTCTCACTTGTCTTTCTCGGGTTATCTCTTTGATGTCTCGATGAAAGCTTTTGCATTGAGTGTGGGTCTTATCTCGTTGCATCTTGATGCACTCATTTGTGGTGAAGATTGGTTTTCCTCATGCTTGTCTTGACGAGGATTTTGCCATTTCGATTGGTATCCCTCCTCTTGACAGAGCTATCTTTTTGTTCTTCACCATGGGTTATCACAAGGTTTGTGTTAATTCACATATATTAGTGGGCTTGTGAACCCATTTGCTAGTTGTGTGTGTGTGGGAAGGACATGTCTTGCACCTTGTATCTCATTCATTAAGACCATGTTGATGCTTAATGCTCATCCTTATATTAGTCTTATCAAGTGATTTGCCATGACCCACACACAACTTTTTGGTTGAGCCCATTCTTAAGTTGCCTCTTTTACATGTTGCTCAACCATGTGCTTGTTGCAAGTGCTATGCCTTGTTTCTTATCTTACTTCACTTGCACTTGTTGTGAGTTTCTATTGATTTTGGAGGAGTGATGATCCTACTTTGTGCACATTGTATCCAAATACGAAACTAAATAATGCACAAATCATGGGGAGCTTCTCTATGTTCTTTAGAACACTCGTAGGATCATTTGATGGCTTGTTTCAATTGTTTTCTTTTGATTGTTTGCTTTTTTATTTTGGTATGTCTTTGTGCCATATCATCCTTTTGCAATCTTTGGATCCTAAATATAATTTGTCTTCCTCCAACTAGCTATCATTGGATATGTGTATGTCACTCCATTCATATTTTCAGAAATACACACTTTATGGAGGAACACATATTATATTGGACTTCTAAGTTTTTCGTCAATTATGGCAATCAATGCCAACGGGGAGAAGTTTAGAGAGTTTACTGGAGAAGTTTGGAGAGTTCTTTCTTCTTGCTTTGGTTTTGTTCCTAAGCATTTACATCTCATGCTCATGCATATTTGTTGTTGCTTTGCATGGTTGTGCTTAATTCCTTATATAAACTCTCTTGAAAGTGATTGGCATCAATTACCAAAATGGAGGAGATTGAAAGAACATGTGGTGACCCTATGTTTGGTTTTGGTAATTGATGACAATCTCTATGGACTAATGGTTTCCTTGAGTTATATTTGAAGGATTTATCCATATGTATTGCTTGAAGACCATTTGTTAGTTTCAAGGTTATTAGAAGAAGAATACGTGTTGACCAAGGTGCTATTCAAGGATTTATCGGATTGGTCACGTGAGAGTTGTTGCAAGCATGTCTTGAAGAATAATATTGTGCGAACATTCATTTTTACCTTCAAGACATCATCTTAATAAAGAGAGTTGGAAAGATTCAAGATTGATCAAGTCTAAGTACAAAGAGTGATTCAAGTTGATCAACACACAAAGCATAGAAGATGTACCAAGTGGGATCAAGTGATCTCATGGTATGGTAAGAATTGTCCATTATGCTTTGTGTACTAACCCGTGGTCTATATGAAAGTTGTTTGTGGGATTAGATATGTTTCCATGGTCGTGCATCAAAAGGAAGATATCATATATCCCATGCAGGATGACATCAAGTGGTGATCATCATCAAGATTATGGTGTGCAAGTTCAAGTGGAGCATCACGAAGAGATCATGCTTGAATCTTTCCGTCCATTGTGATGACAATGGACTTGTGAAGATGTGCCGAAGAGTGGCTCATCCGTAGTGGAGTATGGGGGAGAAATCAACTAGTCTTCATCGAGCCAACACAATCAAGAAAGGTGGTCCAATTTGAGGAAGTCAAGACCGTCATCATCTAGCTCAACTGGACTATGTGCAAGACAAAGGTTTTCCCTTGATAGGTTTTCTATTTTTCCGGTCTCATGGTGGTAGTTGGGAGACCGGGTTATAGGATCAATTGCCGTACTATCAAGGGGGGATCTTAAGTGATTAGCTTGATCGTATCGTTCGTAGAGAGCTCAAACCATTGCATCCATGCATCATATTTCTTGGTTCTTATTTGGTGTTTCTCTTTGTGAATTTTAGAGCTTATTATGGTCATCTTCATGACAAGCTCAGGTTCATCGAAAACAAAGTTTATATGCATCTTCTATGATGTTTTCGATGTTGGAGTTTATGTCGGTTCTTCACTCATGGAGGTTTCACATCTCTATATCATAGGCATAATATGTTGCCACTTCTAAAGTTTTCCAATCGTTATTTGGCAACCCTTGTCCTTATCTTTCTACCAAGCTTGAGTTCGTCAAAATCGGAGTTCGTTTGCAAAAGTTATGGCAGTTTTGGTCTTCTTGCATCCTTCTGTTTTACTTGGGCAGTTTTCAACTTGAGCGGTAGTAGAGCGGTAGTAACTCTCCCTCGAGCGGTAGTATCACTTAGGCGGTACAACCGCTGACCAATATCGCTTGTACTTCTGTTTTTTATGCTTTTGTTACCCAATCTGCTTGTGCGGTAGTAGAGAGCGGTAGTACCTCTCTAAGCGGATGTACTTCTCACCCGAGCGGTAGTACCTCCCAAGCGGTATTGCCTCTCCCCCGAGTGGTACTACCTCTCTGGCAGAACTATCGCTCGTGTTTTTCTGTCTCGTTGGGCTGTTTTGACCGTGCTAAGCGGTAGTAACGCTCCCCCAAGCGGTAATACCGCTTGAGCACGACTTGTGGGCATAATGGTTGGATTGGGGGGGGGGGGCTATTTAATGGACCTTCTTTCCCAATGGTCCCTATCCTTCTATCGTGTTCTTCATCCATTTTTGACTTTCTTCAAGCTTGCTATCTTCAATCCCTCCAATGATTCTTGCTAGTTCTTGAGGGAAAAGAGAGAGGAGATCTAGATCCATATTTCCACCATCACTTTCTCCTCTAAGTGAGGGGAACCCCTTGGATCTAGATCTTGGAGTTCTTTGTATTCTCTTCTTCGTTCTTCCTCTCCTTTTCCTCCATAGCATTAGTTGTTGTGGTGGCATTTGGGAGAGAAGGACTTGGGCACTCCATGTGCCCTTGCCATTGCATTTGGTGCATAGGTTTGAGTTCTCCACGGTGATATGTGGAAGTGAAGTTTGAGTAGCTTATTACTCTTGGGTGCTTGGTACCCTAGAGCTTGTTCCTCTTGGGTGCTTGGGTGCCCTAGACGGTTGTTGGTGTGTAGAGCTCAATCATTGTGGTGTAAGGCTCCGGGCAAGCGCTGGGGTCTCCAATTAAGTTGTGGAGATTGCCCCGAGCAATTTGTACGGGTTCCGGTGACTGCCCCCAAGGGTTGACAAAGTTCACGGGTTTGGTGACCACCCCCAAGGATCTCCATTTGTATGGGTTTGGTGACCGCCCTCAAGGGTCCATTAGTGTAATCACAACATTTTACATTGTGCAAGGGCGTGAGGAGATTACGGTGGCTCTAGTGGCATTTTGGGGAGCATTGTGCCTAAACACCGCTCCAAATGGTGATTAGCATCCGCAAGGGTTTGAACTTCGGGATAAATCATCGTCTCTGCATGCCTCGGTTACTCTTACCCGAGCCCTTGACTTATGCACTTTACTTTGTGATAGCCATAGTGTTTCATGTTATATATCTTGCTATCACTTAGCTGTTTATCTTGCTTAGGATAATTTGTTGGTGCACATAGGTGAGCCTAGTTGTTTTAGGTTTTATACTTGACAAATTAAACACTAGTTTGTTCAACCTAAACTTTAATTATTTTAAAGCGCATATTCACCCCCCTCTAGACGACATCCACGATCTTTCAATTGGTACCGGAGCCTCATCTCTCTTTATTAGGCTTAACCACCTAGAGAGTAAAGATGTCAACTAGGGGATCATGATTCTCTGACACTCGTAGTTTCAATGGCACAAATTTTGATATTTGGATCTCCAATTAAGTTGTGGAGAGCAATTTGTACGGGTTCCGGTGACCGCCCCCCAAGTGTTGCCAAAGTGTACGGGTTTGGTGACCGCCCCCAAGGGTCTCCATTTGTATGGGTTCGGTGACTGTCCTCAAGGGTCCCTTAGTGGAATCATGGCAACTTGCGTTGTGCGAGGGTGTGAGGAGATTACAATGGCCCTAGTGGAATTTTGGGGGAGCATTGTGCCTCCACACCGCTCCAAACGGAGATTAGCATCCGCAAGGGTGTGAATTTCAGGATACATTGTCATCTCCGCGTGCCTCGGTTATCTCTTACCCGAGCCCTTGACTTATGCACTTTACTTTGTGATAGCCCTAGCGTTTCATGTTATATATCTTGCTATCACTTAGTTGTTTATCTTGCTTAGGATAAGTTGTTGGTGCATATAGGTGAGCCTAGTTGTTTTAGGTTTTGTGCTTGACAAACTAAACACTATTTTTATTCCACATTTGTTCAAGCCTAAATTGTAATTATTTTAAAGTGACTATTCACCCCCCTTGTAGGAGACATCCACGATCTTTCAACATGATCTCGGTCACCCGGAGCCGCTGGAGGGCCGGATCCAACATCCGCCCGAGGTGATGGAACTTTGCCCACAACCTCACTCCGGTTCTGCGGGACACCGGAGGGTGGAGGGAGGAGTTGTCGGCCTCGTCATCGTTACGCCTCTTGCGGCCGGCGAACCCTCTCCACCCGCTGAACCCCCCCTCTGCCGCCATTTCTTGCACCTGCGGATGCCATCTCCGACGACTTTCGGTGCTCAAATATGGCGCAAATCGTTGCCGGAGGTCTATGGGATTTCTCGCTGGAGTTTGGATTTTGCGGTAGAGGTGGATGGGTAAAAGCGGGACGGGAAGCCTAAAATGAGCCGGCGCCCACTGATACCTCCATTTTGCATCATGCTTTTATATCGATATTTATTGCATTCACTACAAAAAAGTACACTTCCGTGATAATACATGTTTGTCACAGTAGGTCGCGTTTTTTGTCATGCATGTACATCCATGACAATTTTATGACAGAATCAAGATAGTCATACCTGTGCTATCGTAGAAGTGTTCCATGACATAACCAAAATTATCATCACGGAAGTGTCCACTTCCATGACGATAAATCGCGCATCAAAGAAGTGCTTTCGTCAAGGGTGACCGACATGTGGCATCCACCATAACGGAACGCCATTAAGCTATTGGGTCGGATTTTGGATCCGATAACCCGTTAACAGCCCGGACCAATGGGAAATTTCCACGTGTAAAATTCTGATTGGCCGAAGGGAACACCTGTCAGCTCGTCAGTGGGCTAGATGTCGCCCGTCCATTGGAGGAGACATGCCTATGATACGTCGACGCGTGGCTAGCCCAACAGAGGCCCATATAGGTTAAAAAGGCCAGCCCAGTCAAAGGCCCGTAGTACTTAATCAGGTACTAGTGGGCCAGCCCAATAACGGCCTACTTAATAAAGGCCCATTTACGGCTCGAAGCCAGATCTGGCCCGTTAATTGTTCGCCCAATATTTGGGCCCATTTATGGACCGAAGCCAGATCTGGCCTGTTAATTGTTTGCCCAATATTTGGGCCCATTTGCGGCCCGAAACCAGATCTGGCCCGTTAATTGTTCGCCGAATATTTGGGCCCAACTACAGCCCAGTGACTTTCGGCCTGTTAGAGGCTCGATGTAGACATGGGCCCATTTCAGCCCGGTGTGACTTTCAGCCTGGGAATGGCCCATGCTGCCCATGGGCCATATATGGTCCGACGGGACATCGGGCCCACTAACGGCCCGTGCTAAAGGTGGCAACAGTTAAGTCCAACGTGACTTTGGGCCTGTTAAAGGCCTGTCGCATAATTCGGCCCGTTGATGCCTGTACTAAGCTTTCGGCCTCTTAAAGGCCCATGATATCAGTGGGCCAACTAAGGCCCGAGATATATTTCGGCCTGGTAACGGCACGTGAGCTAACTGGGCCCAAAAAGGCCCGGTCTACATTTCGGCCTGCTGAAGGCCTGTCAACGACTAGTGAAAATTGAGGCCCAACATGCATTTTGGCCTGCTAAAGTCCCGTGGTTTCATCTCGGCCATAACAGGCCAGTACAATATTCAGCTTGTTAATGGCCCAATGCTACCTGGGCCAAACTAAGCGCTGGGTTGACAAAAGGCCCAACTAAAATATAGGCCGGTGTAAGTTTGGGCCTGGCGCAATGTGTGAAGGCCCCAATCATTCGAGCCCAAGAAAGACACAGGCCGGCCCAATTGTGGCCCGCTAAAAACCAGGCCCGTTAGAGTCGAATGTTTCGGCCCGGTCGACTACATCTGATTTTTTCTCAGATAGCGAATGATGGCAGTAACTAGTAGGAATTAAGAACAAACCTACTCTATACAATAAAGAAATTACGGCATAGTAACTAAGAATAAACCTACACTATACAATAAAGGATTTAAGGTATATTACATCCACTGGGCATCGAAGTTCGCCACCAGTGATCATAAAGCGCAACGAAGAAGCAGATTACAAAAACTGGGCACCATTGCAGCGTAACAAAATAATACCGAACCGAGACCACTTCCAAGACAGTTCAAGAAAGGTTAGCCTTGCGGGGGAATTGCTGCGCAAGCTGCTGAGCAAGGCTGTGAGACCGGCCTAGCATGTCGGTCATAGCTTCCAGGTGTAGTTGTTTAGCGATGAGGTTCTCATTCGTGTCCTCCGTAATCTTTCTTAGAGATAGGACTTCAAGTCGAAGTTGAGTTGCAGAATGCCTTTCTGCTAGAACTTGGGATTGAAGAAGTCGAACTGATTCAGACAACGAATTCTGTGAGCTTGTCTGACTGTTAGTCTCAAGTAACTTGAACACTGCATCAAGACAAGATTTTGGGGTTGTCTCGCTATCTTCAAGATGTTTTGCCTTCTTTGCTGCAATATATGTTGGGTTTGTCTCACAGCCTTTAGCAGACTTGTGCATGCCATCAGGCATATCAACCTGAAACAAAGCAGAGAGATGACAGGTTTTGCACGTGTATAAACAAAGATGATAACTGTATTGTCAATTCCATCCAATTTCAAATTAGAAAATAAAGAGTAAGTTCAAAATATCAATAGCATAATTTGGCATTATTCATAATGTGGGGAGCTTCACCACACTACTGGATTACCATGTCAACATAACAAGCATAGATGAAGGGCAAAGAAAATCATTGTATCTATTTTGGATAATGTGCATGACATGTTGTTCATATCATCAGCCACATCAGTAAGATAAAATAGGAGATGACAAGGTGCAAATGTGGGCTGCTTCACCACACACTGGATTATAGATCCACAAAAACAAGCATACATATAGGGAGTATTAAGTAATGTGCATGGTATGAATAAGGAATTTGGTTTTACAAGTAAAACTTAGAACTTACGGTTCTTGCGAACATGCATTTTGGTAGAAACAGCAGTAAACGATAGGGACTATGAGCAAATTAAACAACAGTTGAGGATAAAGGCTTTAGAAGGACTGACTTACATTAACAGTTAACACCGGCTTTATAATGCCCTTCTCCATGTAAAGGGAAGGATA
Source organism: Triticum timopheevii (assembly GCA_963921465.1). Taxonomy (NCBI): domain Eukaryota; kingdom Viridiplantae; phylum Streptophyta; class Magnoliopsida; order Poales; family Poaceae; genus Triticum; species Triticum timopheevii. Next base: position 508,686,084 of record OY997268.1, on the reverse strand, counting down.
ACTCAAGAATTTCAGCACAGAATCTTCTTCATAAGCATTTCCTGTACTCTACATTTTGTAGAGAGTAATTATAAATATGATAATACTGGAAGGGATAGAGGATAACGAAGATAAGATGCAGATTGATGCTACATAATCAACTACCAATCCCTGGAAGTACAAGCGTTACAGGACAAAATGTACTGACAAGAGCAATGGGCTACACTTCTGCACTGACATTGTCTGTGTATTCTACTTGTTGGTAAGATTAAATATAGATCTGATCCTTTTTAGTAAATGGTGGGCGAGGGAGATAAGATGCAGAATGCTACAAAATGAACCAATCCCTATTCCCATAATACAAGAGTGTTTTGAACACTGGTGTACTATACAAAACATTCTTATATTATGGGACGGAGAGAGTAGCTATTAATGTAAGTACAGAGATAGACCACGTTTAGTCCTTATAAGAGGACTGCAGAGCTAAACCTCTTCAAAAGCATTGGGTTGATTCTAAATTTATGTAAGAGTCCATACGGATCTTATAATGTCCACCAAATGGACGATTACGAGGCTAACATGTGCAGTGATGCTACATAATCAAACAGCTATGGAAGTAAGTATGGTCATACATGGCAAGAGGTACTCACAAGAGCTATGCAGTGTGCAGTATAGTTGCGAGATTCTATGGTCCCTTGAGAACGAATGTTCTTCTGCTAACAGTTTTCGTACAAGTGAGACATTAAGGCAAATGCAGAAATGTAGTTCAAATTGTGATGTGATATCATAGACAGTACCTTACGCTGCAGCCGAGACCAATGCGTAACAAGATTATTCCAGTCATTGTCAGATAAATGTAGCACCGGAGACTTTACAAAAATTTCATTCAGAGGCTTGCCATCGAAGTGCGCTTGCCTCAGGTAGGAACGATACTTCATCAACGAGTGCTTGAAAAGCACAACCAACCCTTGCTCGTCATCACAATCCAGTTTTCTCCTCACCTATTTAAAAGAATGAAATCTTGTGTCTTCTGTCAGCAGAAATATATGCAGTAATGACCATGAATAACATTAGTACACTACTTACGCGTAAGTTGCGGAGGAAGACTGGAAGTTGTTCTGTGTCTGCGGTATAATCTTTCCATGAAGGAAAGATGCGCACAAAGTTCCTGACAACAACATAAGCTTCGTCTTCTAAACTGGGAAGAAATGGAACAGGGGTCCTATTTGCTGCAATTGGGGCTCTCTCTGGTTCGAAAAGGGATTTGACAACTGGATTTGGTGTACTCTTTGCTGAAATGGGGGTTTTGCGTCATACAGCTGGTGCTATGTCAACTGGCATAATCATACTGTTTGCTGGGTCTACTAAGTTGGGGCATCAGAAATGACCTGTGTAGTAGGGCTAGAGTCTGCTAGAGTTGGGGTGTTTTGTGGTCAGGTGATATTGCAACTACACCTAATGGGCTATTTGATTTATCAGTTGCCACTACCTTTTCCAAATACTTTGCTTGTGCTCCTCCACGATCAGCAATCACCCTCTTCCTTTTGAACATCTGATACACAAGAACAACATTTGAATGGATAAATATTGTATGATGACAGATGGAATATGTACTGAAAATGGATAGGCAGGGCGTATTCACATAGACAATGTGTAAACTAAGCTAATGGCAGTTCAACAAAGTAGAAGCAATGCAAAGCATCAGTTGCAAGATATGTGCGAGAAATGTAACCTTGGAAAGTTAGAGCAAGTACCTTGATGGGTGAATAAGATAGGGCATCTTCCTCTGACTCCTCCACTAGGGAGCTACATTGACTTAGGTCTCCCTCTAGCTCAGAATCACTATTAGGATCACATTCTGAGCATGAATCTGTAGGTGGAGAGCGTTTGCATTGCATTGCATCCAGACTTGATTTCAGTCCCTTAATGCCAAGTTTGACAGCCATGGCATTGTTCTGCTTTATTCTTTTCATGCGCGCAAGCTCATAATCATTATGATGCTGTTCAGAATCTGAGATTCATGAAAACATAAAAAGTAGTCAGATTATCTATGGAATGCATTGCGGATTCAACTCGAAGAGTGTCTCCCTATAAACCCCTGCATATGCAAAGTTCACCCCACAACCGTGCTGACCAGACCACACACAGAAATACAAACCCCTTATGTCTCTATAACAGGCAGACACACATTTCAAAACTGAAGTAGGAACATTAGAATCATATGAATTTCGTATTTGAACAAATAAACTAAGCAATTATGAGTGGCATAATGTTTAGCTTCAAGGGTGGAGTGTTGGTAGTGCGACACAAAGCAAGTAGGCAGATTGTATTCCATGTAAAAGATCGAAACCTATGTAAAAGCTGGAAATGACACTTTCTTTCTATACAATGTAGTGTTCGTTGCCCACACATGATGGAAGAGATCACATAGAGAAGTGCTATTCACTCATGTATACGGTTCCAGTATTTAGAAATAGGGTGGTCCACCCTAAAGAATATTGATAACAAATATGACAAGGCAAGCATAGATGTAGTGAATCAATCATTTACTTGTGAGCTTACTAGGACAAGTATGCAGAATTGTAACTGCAGTAAGAGACCGTCCAAAATCTGAATGAAGGAGTTTGTCTAGCACTTATTGTTTGCAACTAATCGACGTGAATAATTGGATATTATATCGAATGAGTAAGAAAGACAAGTAAAATTGTCAACAAACCTGGCTTGCAGTAGTAATCTGGGTCAATGTCACTACGACCAACAATCCAAAATGACTAGTGTCTGTTCTGAGGGCCGGAATTTTGAAAACCCTGTGAACTTTAGAGGTACTAAAGATTACCGAAATACATCTGAACCATTAAGTGTAGGTAGCATTGAGCACACAACAAACCCTAATGACAGTCCTGCCTAATGAGTAATGAACCAATTAGAAAATGGGTGATGAGGAGTGGCATTGAGTGTTGAGGATGTATCTCAGGATAAATCAGGTTGGCTTGGTGGGTGCTGCACGCCTGAGCCCTGAACGGACTGGGAAGGTAGGCACCCGGGCAGTGGTGACGCTGTTGGGCGAGCGGCTCCTGGCCTCCTGTTAGTCCGGCGTCTCCTCCTAGAGTCATGCCGTCTGGGGACGGCAAGTCACCGGCGAGGCAGGCGGCTGGGGGCGAGTAGAGATCGGAAGCGCATAGCAGAACAGAGGGGAATCGGGGCCTAGGACGACCTAAAATCCCAGGGTGGGCCGGCCCACCGTGGGCACCCTGTAGAGATACACACCCGAGCGGCGAACATGCATTTTCGAAACTAATTTAGGAACATTTAGCTGACCAATTAAACAACTCTGTTTTAATAATATCATATTCGTATTTGAACAACTAAGCTTGTTTAGCTTGACGGATGGAGCAGTGTTATTATGACACGAAGCACGTATTCTGATCGTATAGTGATCATAAAAGGGGGAAACTCTAAGCATATTTTTTTAGCAAAAGAGGGTTTCCCCGCCGATTTCTATTAAAGAAACCACCACAAAACCAACATGATCAATTAAACCCTAAGCATGATCAATTAAACCGTATTATGGCTGTGCCATGGCAGATTTGAAGCTGCAATCCGGAGAAATGATATTTAGCATCCATTGTTTGCTTCAAACTAAGAACTAAATTCTAAGAGTTGAAAAGAAAGTAGAGTAACCAAGTTAAGATCTATTTTCTGGTTGAGATCAAAAAGTTGAGGAGATATGAAGTACCACCTCTCTTGCGGCGCCGTGTAGGCATCGGGGGTGCGATGGCTATCGGTGGTATTGAAGCAGATCTGCGACGGTAGACGGGTGCATCGGGGGATAAGTCCCGTTGCAGTTGAAGAGAAGGTCATGTGAGCGGCCCCGGCAAAGAGGACGACGGCGCCGATGAAGCGAGAGGACGTGATGCAAGGCTATTGGTCCATCGCCGTGGATGAGAAACGTCCATATCTAGCAGTGGACGACACAGTCTTGGTAGGCGCTCCGGCATGGTGGAGGACGGTGGCGATGGATGTGGTGGAGGACGGCGGCGATGGATGGGGTGGCGGACAGAGGCTGGTGTGGGGATGGGGTGTTCTAGCGCGGATGGTTTATGAATGGGAAAATGGAGGGAGAGGTACGGGGAACCATGTTTTTGGGACGCGCCTGTCTGAAATATGGGAAAGTTATGAACTTAGCCCCCATTTAAAATTTGGACGTCTCGCCGGTTGGGGATAGGACGGTAATCTCGCCTCTCACCAATATTTGCTAGAGCGATTTCGGGCGAGGATAGGGTGGTTGGCGCCCATGGTTGGCACCCATGGTGTATGAACGGGGCTGACAGGTAGGGCGGTTGTGTCACGTCTGAGTGAAGTTACAAACCTGCCCCTATTGAAAATGTTTGCCTACATCGATTTCGGCCGAGTCAAGTTTGTTTTGCCGCCCACCGTGTATGAATGGGAAATGGAGGGAGAAACATAGGTCTTTCGGACAAGCTTGAATCGAATGTGTTTTGCCACCCATGTTTGACGCCTACCGTGGCGGAATGGGATCAGAGGCGGTCGTGTCATGTCTAATTGAAGTTACTAACCTACCCCTATTTAGAGCAGTGGAAATCGGGCCGATGGATTGTCCGTGTAATGGGTAGACAGTAATTTCCATCTCCCAAACACTTGGCTTCGGGAATCCGACGTGGGAGTGGACATTTTGCCGCTTCTTTTGAATTTTGGGACAATAAGCATCCATGTTTACCCTGGCAACTAAATTCGAATCCATTTTGTATTCCTATATGAATCTTTATAAATCATTCTATGTGTTTTTATATATCTTCAGAAGGATGACAAAGATGTATTCCACTGTCATATATGAATATGGTTTACAAATGCCGATACTCAAATTCAGAAGCTAGAATTCAGTTTAAAGTGAATTCGAATATTTGGAACACTTCATGTCCAACTCAAATGTCACATGCAACATAATGTGTACTCCCATTTAGATATGTACACAAGCGATGTATCAAGATTCAAATACCGAGTCAATCAACCAAGAATGTACAGAACTAACAAAAATATAAACACTTATAGAGTATATGGATCAATAATATCAACTAACATACATAAGCCAGGCCGCTGTACTTTTTTTTTGCTACAACATCATCCTTTTTTAGCCAACATTTTGGCCCTTTCCGATGCGTGCCACTTATGGTCCATCTATACTTCTATTAGTGTTCAATGCACATTCAGCCCGATTGGCATATTTGTAGGTCTGCCACAGCAATCCAAATGAAATGTCTCTGACTCTTATCAATTAGTACAAACTTGTGCTCAAATGAAATTACAAACCAAAAAACAAAAAACAAAAAACAATTATTACATGATCTCTAGAACAAATGGTTTGATTGATTACATGAACAAACAACACAAAGGTTATTCAACGATGGAAAGAACGTTTCACCTTTTATTTACCAAGTGGGAATTTAATTTCCTTTTTTCCTTCAGGACCTTAACAATGTGGTCAGTCTCAGCTTGCTTCGTTTTGAAATCCACCAAATATTTAATGGTTGTCTTGAGTACTACTTGTGATTGTGCTGTTTGCTTCCTCAACATGTCAACTTCATCTCTAAGTGCAGAAGCAGAATCTCTTTCTACCACTAGTTTAGCCTCTACAGCATCAGCAGTTGACAATTCATAATGCACGATTGGGCCGGTGCGACTGCTGTGGGATGATGCAACGTCCATGGGGACCTCGCTCTTCGATCTTGGGCTAACCTGTTTTGCCACTAAAGTTCTGATTGGATTCAGAAAAGTTGAAGTTAGCAAAACATCTCAACTGGGAGTTATAACAGCAAACCGGTTAAACAAACAAGGAATTAAAGATTTTTAATTGGATGCTGAAAAGTAGTTATTAACATCATTGTAACCCGCTGTTGCAGCAGCAAAGCAGTTAAACAAACAAGTAGATATTTAAGTTAAGGCAAACAGGTAATTCTTAACAGTAAGTATCAAACACATAGATAGGCGCAGTCTACAATAGGATTAACAGGCTGTGGCATTATGTAATCAATAGCAAACTAAATTAAGCCAAGCAACGTAATTGAACAATTTTACAATAAGTGGCTAACTAAAATTCCGAGAAGCAGGTAACTGAACTTACGCTAGTTCTTTGTACAGGCACACTGCAACTTCTTTTTCGCTTACAAGGTTGTACGAAGGAGTCCATGGCATCAATTGCTTGGATACGCATTCCCAATACTTCTTTCTTCCCACAATGCATTGGTAAGTCGAATGGTTAATCTAGTAAGATGGTGCGTCCTTGATATGTTATATGAGGACATGTAGTCAGACTAGTTGTAGCCACACACATCACACTGGCTTTTACTGTATATTTCATGCGATTACTTTTGGCATATCGAGACTTAAGGAATCTACAATAGGATGAAAAGACTAGCATCCTTCACATTATTGGCGAACTCAGTTCATAGAAACAAGCAATTCAACCATTCTGTGGGTAAATCAAAAGCGCCACTCGAATATTTTTCACTACCCAATCATACATGCAAAAGGGGCGACGCCACCATAGGTGTTGGTATGGGTGGCCGCCTCAGGTGGCTGGAAAGTGTGCACCTAGTTTGAGTCGTCCAGGTTGGCCCAGGCTAGTTTTGTTCGTCCCAACGCACGAGCAGGCAATGTAAAAAATGAAGAAAAATATTTCAATTTGGATGGGCCAATAACATAAGTGCAAGGCAGGCCCTATAGCAGGCTCGCGGCCCCAACGTGCGCCTCCCATATCGATCGACAGCAGGAAAAATCCTAATTCATTCGCTCTAGCCTCCAGTCTGGTTCGCTCCTAACCGAGCCGCCGTTGGACAGACCGACACAGCACTTCCTCGTGCCCTCGTTGGAGGGTGGTCGCCGGGCTTCAAGCGAATGGAAGGACAAGAAGATGAAGATCCAACCCTGGGTGTAGCCTGCGTGGGAGGCAGCGGCGGCAGCACAGGCATGGCATCGAGCTCAAACGGACAGTCGCAGCTTGCAAGAGTAGCATGCGCAATGAGCAGGTACATCACATCCCTGATTATATCTAATTCAACTCTTCAATTTCTGGCTAATAGTTAAACCTGACGGTGTTGTAAAACTGCTTGTATGTAGGGAATCTATGACAAAATCAAACCAATTTCTACTTATTTTATAACTCCCCCAATCAATACTGAACTGACTGAATCTGATGTATCTAATAAAGTTTCCGATGCAAACATACAAGCTCATGTTGTTTGAGGGAGTCGGTTATCCGATGATAGGAGAAAAGTCTCGCCCTGGACCGTGTCGTTGTTGATGATCGAAGGAGCCATCGGGCCTATAGGTGGCGACACAGAGGAACTCCCAATCAAGTTTCTGCATAGAATCTTCGAAGACGGGCTGCGTTCCATGGGTTCGGCTCGAGTCGGTTATCCGTTGTGTTTCACAGACGGTACGCTCCGCCGGTCAGGACTAGGTCGATGATGAAGGGACCTTCCCATTTGGGCTTGAGTTTGTCCTTTTTCTTGTCCGGCAGGCATAGAACTAGTTCGCCAACATTGTAAGTTTTGGCCCGTACTTCTCTGCTTTGGTATCTTCGAGCCTGCTGTTGATAGAATGCGGAACGAGCTTTTGCCACGTCGCGTTCCTCCTCTAAGGCGTCCAAATTGTCCTGCCGATCCAGCTCGGCTTCTCTTTCTTCGTACATGCGCACGCGAGGTGAGTCATGATTTATGTCGCAGGGCAAAACTGCCTCTGCGCCATATACCATAAAAAATGGTGTGAATCCGGTAGTGTGATTCGGCGTGGTTCACAGCCCCCAGAGTACGGAGTCGAGCACCTCTACCCAGTGCATGTTAGATTCCTTAAGGGACCGCACTAGTCTGGGTTTGATGCCGCTCATGATTAGACCATTTGCTCATTCGACTTGACCGTTAGTTTGAGGGTGATAGACTGAAGCGTAGTCGAGGTTGATGCCCATGTTTTTGCACTAGAGTTTAACCTCGTCGGCCGTGAAGTTCGTGCCGTTATCAGTGGTGATGCTATGGGGGACGTTGTAACGGTGTACTACCCCTGATATGAAGTCTATCACAGGTCCGGATTCGGCCATCTTAACTGGCTTGGCCTCTATCCATTTGGTGAATTTGTCCACCATGACCAATAGGTATTTTTGCTTGTGGGTTCCTCCTTTAAGGGGTCCAACCATGTCAAGCCCCTAGACCGCGAACGGCCAGGTGATGGGTATAGTTTTGAGGGCGGTGGGTGGCATGTGGCTTTGATTAGCAAAGAGCTGGCAACTGACGCATCGTTGGACTAAGTCCTGAGCATCTGTCCGGGCCGTCGGCCAATAAAATCCTGTACAGAAGGCCTTGCCTACAAGGGCCCGGGCTGCGGCGTGGTGCCCACCGAGTCCGGCATGAATTTCAGCCAGAAGATTTCGCCCTTCCTCTTCGGAGATGCACCTTCGAAGGACTCCGGTTGTGCTTTTCTTATAAAGCTCTCCCTCATGGACCTTATAGGCTTTAGATCGCTGTACTATGCAGCGGGCCTCGTTTTGGTCCTCGGGAAGTTCCTGCCTGGTTAAGTAGGATAGGAATGGTTCCATCCACGGGGCAATGTCTACCATTATTTCGTGGGCTGAAGGTGTTATTTCATTGGCAGAACCACCGATTGTGTCAGAATGTTCGGTGTCGGGCGGTGCGATTGGGTCCGGACAAGATATGCCAAATCCACAATACCTCCGGGAAGCCTGCAAACCACACCCACAGAGATTGTTGGTTCTTCAAACAATCCGGCCGACTTAATGCCGAACACAAGGGGCTCGACACACCAAGCGAGGACGATGACGAACTCCACAAGCAAAGCACCGGAAAACAAAGGAATTTCCCACAAGAGGTCAAAACAGTAAACTCACTTCAAGTGACAACAGGCAAAAACAGAGCGACGCCCATTAAAGTACGCGCCGCATGGTCCACCCCAGCGGAGTCCCGACACTGGATGTCAAAACCAATCACTTTCGACCATCAGGATTACTCCGGATGTATCCGGAACGCAGGATGGACTGCTCTGATATTAGATCCTATAATCGCCGGACTACAATTTACACAAGTCCTAATGGACGGCAGCAGTGATCTAAACCTGCTATATCAGGATACAATCCGCAGAATGGGGATAGACCCAACCAAAATATGCCATAGCAACACTTCCTTTAGAGGAATGATGCCAGGCCCATATGCCCATTGTGCGGGCTCTCTACCACTAGAAGTGGTGTTCGGCTCATCCGACAACTTCCGTCGCAAAAAGTTAGTCTTCCATATCGCCCCATTTAAAAGTAGCTATCAAGCACTATTGGGACGCGAAGCTTTCGCCCGCTTTAACGCAATACCGCATTATGCATCTCTTACACTTAAAATGCCCGGTCCACGCGGTATCATCTTATTAGAGGGAAACCTCGAGTGTTCCTTGAATATGGAAGAAAGTGAGACTGCCTTGACAGCCACACATTAATCCGGCTTTGCTGATCAAAGCACCCAAACAAGCCATTCAGATCCCGGACACGGTTAGGCGAGCCCGGCATAAATAAATAAGGGGCTTACTAGCCGCGTACCCCCTTACAAGGGGATGCACGCATGCACAATAAGAGACAATAAAGCTGAATTTTATTCATTTTTTGAATTATACTTTGTTTATACATTTTTCGCACGATCCTTTTTCCAACTAAGTTCTTCTCTTTTACAGATGAACACCATGCTACACCCGTCCAGGATACGACACAACGGAGACACAGGCGCAGACGTGCAGTAGGGACCCGTTGCAAGGATTCTTTTCAGATTAAGACCCTGCTTAAACCTTTCTTACTGTCTCTTGTTGATAAACATCCCCCGGTTTCTCACTATAACCGAGGAGGAGGCTGGTGTTTTGGCATCGGCCGCGTCAGAAATTTTTGCGCGTACCTGGACATTAGGGGCTTAGGGCATTGTTCTGCCCGTTTTCATAAAGACCGAATACCTTAGGGAGTGTTCGGCGTCTCGAGTTAGGCCTTATATGCATCAGCTCCGAATCATGTCTTTGGTCAAATGTTGGGTTTGCCCGGCTCCTGTGTTTTGCTACCTTACGTTCCGCTCTATCGGCTAACGCGGCACCAGGAGAACTACTGCGATTGTGCCCCGGTTCGTCCAGGTGAGCACCTCAGTAGAGAAAGCCGAAATGCTTAGAATTCCTCCGCTTTAACGAAGGACCGTTTCCCGGTCAGGCACATACACGCCCCGAAATTCAGAGAGCGCGGTGCCCCTAGGGGCTATATAGTAGCCCCACCATCGAACTCCTATGGCTAAGTGAAAGTGATAAAGCATTATAGTCCGGTTGCCTAGTTTGCTACGCTATCACCTCCTTCACAGGACCAAGACGTTGGATTAAGTGTTAATGCACTTTTTTGCAAACACCCCCGCACTATGTGCGTGGGGGCTGAAGCCGAAGACTGCCATCTTTCAGGTTATATACACATATACATTAACGGCCGCACAGGAGGTATTCCAATACTTGAAAGCACAAGTATAAAAAGCCCTTATATTATATTTGAAACATGGTTTCACAAATCATACATGTCATTTGAACATAACATTTTTCGAGCACTGTGTCTCTATTAAACGAGCGCCCTGCAGGACTTCCTCAAAAAAGTGCTCAGCAGGTAATCGGCTTTCGTCTGAATCCTGGGATGCAACGTCGGTGGCCTTCATCTCTGCCAAGTGTGTTTTGACATGGGCGAGAGCCATCCGTGCACCCTCTATGCACGCCGACCGTTTCATTGCATCGATATGCGGCACCGCATCAAGGAACTACTGCACCAAACCAAAATACTCTTTGGCTCGGGCCTTTTTGGCCACAAATGAGTCACGACGTCCTTCATGGCAAGTCCGGACAACCTATTCAGCTCAATCCACTCGGCTAACCGATCAGTTAATGGAAGTGGACGCTCCGGACTATGGAACTGTGACCAAAAAAGCTCTTCCATTCCATGATCCTTTTGGCCTCGGAAGTGTGCGACCGCGTCCGTGGCACTCGCCGCCAAATCCAGATAAGCATCCTCCGCAACCGATAGCTGGCCCAACTGAGCATACTTCGGGTCCGTGAACTTCCTCCGCAGCAGAAAGGGCTTCCAGCCGCAATATCCCCGGCTTGACGTAGCTCCTCCTTTATAGCTCTCATCACGGAGCGGGCATCCTTGGCTTCAGCGGTGGCCTTCTTCACATCCTCTTGCTCCGCTCGGCGTTCTCTTTCAAGAAACTCGCAGCGGTTGGTAGCATCCTTCAGCTTCCCGGCCATTTCGGCCATTTCCTCCCTGCTTCGGCAGTGAGCAGCCTGTTCGGCTTTTAGCTCTTCGGCCGCCTTCAAGGCAGCCGCATTACTTTCTCTGGCCCGCTCATTGGCTCGGACGAACTCTGCCCAAAGGTCCTCCATAGCAGCGGCACCATCTGCATTAAGCATACATGTTGTAAGGCACAGGCGTCAAGCTCCCTTACCAGCTGTCCGCGGAGAAGCCACATACCTTGTGACTCGTCAAGTCGCTTATTGACCAGCGCGATGTCCGCATCCGCAACGTCAAGTTGCCGCTTCAGTTCGGCAAATCTATCAGTCTGGCTGGCCACCAGACACTCCACCACCTGTACAGGAAGGGCGAGATCTTACAACTGAGATTATGATCCTCAGCACGCTGTCAATTTTTACAATGTACCGAGTCTTAGGGGCTACTATCTATACAGGGCGCATTCTATATGCAAAACTGTCAGAAGGTATATCATTTTTGCGTACCTGAAACCCCGTCAATAAACTTCTGACGGCCTCATGCAACCCGCTCTCAGCGGATGAAATCCTTTCAATCACCGTACCCATTAATGTACGGTGATCTTCTGAGATAAATGCTCGCCCGAGCAGATCCTTCAGCTCCTCCGACCGTACACCAGTTGGTGCCGAACCTTCCGGCCCCGCCGGACTCGGGGAAACCCTCCACGACAACACCTCAGGGTCGTTCGCCCCGCCTGACAGTGCGGCAGATGGAGGCGTTTCGCTCTCCATCATCTCCGGACGAAGATCCCCCGAAGATGAGCTCTGCTGAGAAGGGCTGAGATCCGAACTACAAGGTAATAACTTCGTTTATCTTCAGAAATAAGAACAGGGATGCCCTTTATTACAAAAACTCCCCTTTCTACTTACGGCTTGCTAGAGGGCTGATTTCCTTGGGGAAATAGTGCGGCCGGGGCTCCTCCCGGCGCAGGACCCTCTGGTGAAGATTTCTTCCCCCGCTTTGAGGCCTTGGCCTCCGGATCTTCAGAAGCGGTCCTCTTCTCCTCCTGGAGGGAGGGATTCTTGATCCCCCCTTTCTTGAGAGCCTCCTTAGCGGAGGCGGTAGCTTTCCTGTTCCCCCCTTCGCCCTCTTCCGAAGGCGCAGCCTCCAGCATCTTGGTTAACGCTGGATACGGCGTGGTCTCAGGGAAGGGGGCCGGACACCTTATTAGTTTTGCTTTTGCTATCCATTCCTGTTCAAGGGACAACTCTTTAAAGGGCAAGCTTATGATAAATGTACGGATAGCATGTCCGGGCACAGGACTACTTACTTGAGTATCCGGGCGATTGCAGCTCAGACCTGCATCCTCGGTCAAGTCCGGACACATCTCTTGTGATCCGAAGAACAGTTTATACATCTCCACTGGCGTCGCACCCATGAAGTGTTGGAGAGCTCGCGGTCCCTCCAGATTGAATTCCCACAGGCGGAGGGGGCGACGTTTGCAGGGCAGAAGGTGCTGAATCAGCATGACCTGCGCCACTACAACCAAATTGATCTCCCTCTCTTGGAGGTCCCGAATACGGCCCTGCAATAGTGGTACGTCCTTGGACGGCCCCCAGTCAAGCCCTTTGTTGACCCATGATGCCAGCCGTTGTGGAGGGCCCGAGCGAAAGGCAGGCGACGCCACCCATCTGGTGCCCCTGGGAGCGGTGATGTAGAACCACTCTTGTTGCCACAAACCAAGCTCCTCTTGAAAAAAGCCCTCGGGCCATGGAGCGTTAGCCCTCTTGCTTATAACTGCCCCTCCGCACTCTGCCTGCCGCCCCTCGATCATCTTCGTCTCCACGTTGAAGGTCTTGAGCCACAATCCGAAGTGAGGGGTAGTGCGGAGGAAGGCTTCGCATACAACAATGAACAATGAGATGTGGAGGATGGACTCCGGATCCAAGTCGTGGAATTCCAGCCCCTAATAAAACATGAGCCCCCTCACGAAGGGGTCCGTCGGGAAACCTAGACCCCAACGGAAGTGAGACACGAACACCACGCTCTCACCAGGCTCGGGAGTAGGAATGACTTTCCCTTGGGCAGGCAGCCTATGCAGAATTTCGCCGGTTAGATACCTGATGTCTCTCACCTTTAGCACATCTTCTTCCGTGACGGAAGAAGGCATCCACCAGCCTTGTAAGTCGGAGCCGGACATTGTCGAAGGTCCGAAGCGCCTAAATCTGGAGCCTTGGGTGTTGGAACTCGAGGCGAGGGGCGGATTCGATTGAGATTGAAGAAAAGGAACAGGCCTTGGTCTCGTTGTAAAGGGGTTGAATACCAAGAGCCGTCCTCGTGACCGTGTGGGACTCGCCTTCGATGGAGGGGGCATGCCAACGGGCGCGGTTGGGTTACCCACGCCCGTATTAATGAGAATCCCGGAATAAGGGGACACGATCTCTGCTTTGACAAGACACGCCAAGGAAACCGCTTCGCTAAACGCGCTGAGGTGGAATAGTAAAAACAATTCGAATAAAGGCTTGGCCGTGGTGTGACGTCATGCTATGAGATACGTCAGCAGATTGAACTTGTGTAAATATTATTCTCTCTACGGTGGTATGTGGAACTTATTTTGCAGAGCCGGACACTATCCTGGTGTTCAAAATCTTCTATGAATTATTCGGAGGAGGAACCCGCCTTGCAATGTCGAAGACAATATGCGCGCCGGACTCGTCGTCATTGAAGCCTAGTTCAAGGGCTACTGAGGGAGTTCTGGACTAGGGGGTGTCCGGATAGCCGAACTATCATCTTTGGCCGGACTCCAGGACTATGAAGATACAAGATTGAAGACTTCATCCCGTGTTCGGATGGGACTTTCCTTGGCGTGGAAGGCAAGCTTGGCGATACGGACATGTAGATCTCCTACCATGGTAACCGACTCTGTGTAACCCTAGCCCTCTCCGGTGTCTCTATAAACCGGAGGGTTTTAGTCCGTAGGACAAACAACAATCATACCATAGGCTAGCTTCTAGGGTTTAGCCTCCTTGATCTTGTGGTAGATCTACTCTTGTACTACCCATATCATCAATATTAATCAAGCAGGAGTAGGGTTTTACCTCCACCGAGAGGGCCCGAACCTGGGTAAAAACATCGTGTCCCTTGTCTCCTGTTACCATCCGCCTAGACGAACAGTTCGGGACCCCCTACCCGAGATCCACCGGTTTTGACACCGACATTGTTCTTGAGCCTGAAGTGTCTAATGAACAGACTGCTAATGAAGGATTTGATGCAAACATTTTACATGCTCCTAGTGATGAACATATAGTGTCTAATGAGGGATCTAATGCAAGCATTTTGCAAGCTCATTGAAGGATTTAGTGTCTAATGATGATCTGCTATGTTGAGAGAGACAGATATTTTCAGGCATTGATGACAAGCAAGTTATAGTGCATTTTCATAGCTTGAGGAAATGTCGAGGCCATCTACCAGAAAGTCCCCGTATCATGACAACATAGCATAAATACTTTTCTAATCTGTTGTTTGAAACTATTGGCATACTTGTGCAGGATAGATATATTGATATGCAGTTTGCGCACTGGTTATAGGTGCAATTACACGTCCATATTTTCAGCCAGAGAACGAATAATTCAAGTAGGTACAGACCATGTTTGTAGTCCTTGTACACCATGTTGCATTTTGTGTTTTTTGGTGCTTGCATCATTTAGTGTTTATAATCTGAACTACTTTGGATCATTAGCTAGTTTTCAAAGTGCATGTAGCTTCACATTTCTCAAGTTATGTTGATTTCTGGAGTGCAAGTGATTTTGTATTTTTTAAGTTAAATGTTCGCCCCTGGTAACTTGAATTCATGGATCCGCCACTACACACAAATCATACACGAATGCCAGTACGAATTAAATGAAATGCAGGGACTTATGCTAGCTCATTGTACAGGCTCACTGCAGCTCTGCTTGCGCTTGGGATGTTCCATGTACAAGTCCATGTTACCACTTGCTTGGATGTGCAGGCCTTGTGCTCCTTGCATCCCCCTCTGCATTTTTGACACGACGAATGGTTGATCAAATAAGAGGAATCGACCTTGATGTTGTACCGGAGGACAAATACTTACAAGGTTATACAGGTGTGCGGGATGTGTACCAGATCCTGTAGCACCGTCATGCTTCGCTAAAAAATGGATTTGCTTGTTTCAGATGATATCTCCAAAAGAAATAAGAGTTAAAGTCAGAGTTGCATAGGCGTGTAAGCTAAGAGAGCAGTGAAAGGATATTCAAAAATCGTCGAAACAGTGCACAAGGGAGTGATGTGCGGATACCTAGTTCGGGCCGGCGTTTGGGCATGCTCGCCTAGCTAGAGTGCGGGTCACTTCAGAGCCGTTTAGGGTGATGCGCTGGCATTGGCTGGCCGCGCATGGATGCAGATCTTCAGTGGCAGCAGAGCGCTACGATGCGGTGGACGAGACCGTTGGTGAAGCCCCAATGGCCTCAGGGGGCGGAGGTGCGATGATGTGCTCGGTGAAGTAGCCCTGGTGAGATGGGAGACAGCGTCGGTGAAGCGCACCTGATGCGGTGGAACTCGGTGTCTGTGAGGCACGTCGGTTGCGGTGGCCGACGTTGTCGGTGGACCACCCGGTGCGGTGGACGAGGGCGTAGATGAGGTAGCTCCGGTGCGGTGGTGAAGTGCGACCGTCATCTTCGTCGTCGTTGTTCGACACAGAGGTGGGGAAAGAGATGAGATGAGGGGCGATTCGAACTTTGCTTGGGTTGGCAGCGAATTAGGGATTTGAGCAATCTGGGCGCGGAAGGGGACAGTGGAGAAGAGAGATTTTGCAGGGCTGGAATTGGGGCCGCCAGATATTTCAATCTGAAACATGGAAGCGCGAACTTATTTTGTCATCGTCCTTTTTTGGGGGTGGGGGTGGGGGGATTGGGGGAGGGAGGGAGGGGGTGGGTGGCTGGGTGCTACGCGTCCGTCCGACACACGCGACCACCCCAACAGGACTATGCTTCGGTGCCTTAAGGCACCTGCCTTTGTGTCCATGACCCAACAGGTGGCTAGCCCACATGTCAGTGACCCAAAGGCAGGTGCCTTTAAGGCACCGAAGCAGCGTCCACCCCGACACGACCCTGGTCTGCCTGGTGTGCCTACATTTGAGAATGCAAACGAATCTTCTTTCATTTGCAAACGAATCTGTATGTATTACCATGCCCGTGTTTTCCTTGCAATAATTAGTCATTCGAAACGAGATACTCCCTCCGTTCACTTTTGTAAGTCATTTCAGACAACTTAAAATGAACTATTTTGCACATTGTCTGAAATGTCTTCAAGGTCTTATAAAAGTGAACAGAGGGAGTACTATAAATTAATTAATGAGTTATTTGAAAAAAAGTCGAAACGGTATCCACGCTAACGTGGTTTAGAGTGTGTGTCACGTAATTAGTTATTTGAATTAGAGTGTGTGTCACGTAGTGATCTCCAATTCTAACGTGGATTTCGCATTTCATTGTATCCATGCTACTTTTTTAATACAAATTCATATGTATATGATGAACACCATGGTAGTGAGAAAACTTTTGGATGGATTCAAACATATGACCTACAAAAAAGCACAACAAATTGAGTCAATGTCAACTTTTCGAAACTTAGTATGGCACGAATTCGAAATAATTACCCATGTGCATGGTCCTCGTTTCAAATCTTACAATGTACACCGAATTGAAACATCGATATTTAGTCCTCGATCAATCTTCCTATCCTAACCACCTTAGGAAGCTATCGGTTTCCAACACACGTTCATTCTTTCTCTGCATGTTTCGATCTCTAAGTCTCTCAACTACACAACCCCCTTTTCCACTCTGTTACCAAATGTATTTACCTCACACACCCGCCATTGCACCCTGAGGGAGTCCTGGACTAGGGGGTGTCCGAACAGCCGAACCATCACCGTCGGCCAGACTCCAAGACTATGAAGATACAAGATTGAAGACTTCGTCCCGTGTCCGGATGGGACTTTCCTTGGCGTGGAAGGCAAGCTTGGCGATACGGACATGTAGATCTCCTACCATTGTAGCCGACTCTGTGTAACCCTAGCCCTCTCCGCTGTCTATATAAATCGAAGGGTTTTAGTCCATAGGACGAACAACAATCATACCATAGGCTAGCTTCTAGGGTTTAGCCTCCTTGATCTCGTGGTAGATCTACTCTTGTACTACTCATATCATCAATATTAATCAAGCAGGAGTAGGGTTTTACCTCCACCGAGAGGGCTCGAACCTGGGTAAAAACATCGTGTCCCTTGTCTCCTGTTACCATCCGCCTAGACGCACAGTTCGGGACCCCCTACCCGAGATCCACCGGTTTTGACACCGACATTGGTGCTTTCATTGATAGTTCGTCTGTGTCGTCACCTATAGGCCCGATGGCTCCTTCGATCATTAACAACGACATGGTCCAGGGCGAGACTTTTCTCCCAGGACAGATCTTCGTATTCGGCGGCTTTGCACTGCGGGCCAATTCACTTGGCCATCTGGAGCAGATCGAAAGCTACGCCCCTGGCCATCAGGTCAGATTTGGAAGTTTGAACTATACGGCTGACATCCGCGAAGACTTGATCTTCAACGGATTCGAGCCACAGCCGAGCGCGCCGCACTGTCACGATGGGCAAGATTTAGCTCTACTGCCGGACAGTGCCCTGGAGGCCGCACAAGAGTCCGCTCCGACCCTTAGCTCGGAACCGACTGCGCCGATCGAGGATGGGTGGCTGGACACCGCCTCGGGGGCTGCTACCTCTACGGTGATAGAGCCGAATACCGACCCTGTCCGTTGTGAAGCTCATGACTCCAAGGTGCCGGACTCCTCTCCGGACCCCGAACCTTCCGCGCCCCTGCCAATCGAATCCGATTGGGCGCCGATCATGGAGTTCACCGCTGCGGACATCTTTCAGCACTCGCCTTTTGGCGACATCCTAAATTCGCTAAAGTGTCTCTCTTTATCAGGAGAGCCCTGGCCGGATTATGTTCAGAACGATTGGGATGCGGACGACGAAGAAATTCAAAGCCCACCCACCACCCACTTCGTAGCCACTGTCGATGACTTAACGGACATGCTAGACTTCGACTCCGAAGACATCGACGGTATGGACGACGATGCAGGAGACGACCAAGACCCAGCACCTACAGGGCATTGGAAGGCCACCTCGTCATACGACATATACATGGTGGACATCCCAAAGGATGGGAATGGCGAGGGAACAGCGGAGGACGACCCCTCCAAAAAATAGCCTAAGCGCCGGCGTCAGCGGCGCCGCTCCAAAATCCGCCACGGCAAGAATGGAGATTCCGGCACCGGAGATAATAACACCCAGACAGTGCCGAAGACAACCCCCTCCAGCAAGATTCAGCGCAGGAGGATGGAGAAACCAGCCCTCATGAGAGAACGGCAGACAGAGAGGTAGAGGACGACAATTATATGCCTCCCTCTAGAGACGAGGCAAGCCTCGACGACGACGAATTTGTCGTGCCCGAGGATCCCGTCGAACAAGAGCGTTTCAAACGCAGGCTTATGGCCACGGCAAGCAGCCTAAAGAAAAAGCAGCAATAGCTTAGAGCTGACCAAGACTTGCTAGCCGACAGATGGACTGAAGTCCTTGCGGCCGAAGAGTACGAACTCGAACGCCCCTCCAAAAGCTAACAGAAATGCAAGCTACTACCCCGATTAGAGGAGGAAGCACATAAAACTACATCACCAGCGCACAATACGGCCGACCGGCCACCTCGTGGCCGCGACAGAGAGGCCTCTAGGCCCTCCACTAAAGCCGCACCCCGGCGTCGCTCGAAAAGTACAAAGCCACGGGGGAATGTGTTGGACTTGCGAGACATATTGGAGGATAAGGCAAGACAAACAAGATCGATCTACGGATCGCGTGGGCGCCCCATGATACGCGACGACAACCGTCAGTCCGGATACATCAATTCCGGCCGGGCCAAACACAGTAGACAAAGCTCGCTGGAGCTGCGTCCTGATATAGGCCAATACAGAGGCGCCGCACACCCACTATGCTTCATAGATGAAGTAATGGATCATCAAATCCCCGAAGGGTTCAAACCCATAAACATTGAATCCTACGACGGCACAACAGATCCTGCGGTTTGGATCGAGGACTATCTCCTTCATATCCACATGGCCCGCGGTGATGATCTTCACGCCATCAAATACCTCCCGCTTAAGCTTAAAGGACCAGCTCGGCATTGGCTCAACAGCTTGCCAGCAGAATCAATCGGGTGTTGGGAGGACCTGGAAGCCGCATTCCTTGATAACTTCCAGGGCACATATGTGCGACCACCAGACGCCGATGACCTAAGCCACATAATTCAGCAGCCAGACGAATCGGCCAGACAATTCTGGACACGGTTCTTAACCAAGAAAAATCAAATCGTCGACTGTCCGGATGCAGAGGCCCTTGCAGCCTTCAAACATAACATCCGCGACGAATGGCTTGCCCGGCACCTAGGACAGAAAACTGAAATCAATGGCAGCCCTCACATCACTCATGACCCGCTTCTGCGCGGGAGAAGACAGCTGGCTAGCCCGCAGTAACAACCTAACCAAAAACTCTGGTAGTTCAGATACCAAAGACAGCAATGGTAGGTCGCGTCGCAACAAGCACAAGCGCCGCACAACGGCGATAATACTGAAGATACGGCAGTCAACGCCGGATTCAGAGGCTCTAAACCCGGTCAGCGGAAAAAGCCATTCAAAAGAACTACTCTGGGCCCGTCCAATTTGGACCGGATACTCGATCGCTCGTGCCAGATACACGACACCCCCGAAAAGCCAGCTAATCACACCAACAGAGATTGTTGGGTGTTCAAGCAGGCAGGCAAGTTAATCGCCGAAGGCAACGACAAGGGGCTGCATAGCGATGATGAGGAGGAGACACGGCCGCCAAACAATAGAGGACAGAAGGGTTTCCCCCCCACAAGTACGGATGGTGAACATGATATACGCAACCCACATACCCAAAAGGGAGCGAAGCATGCGCTTAGGGACGTATACGCGATGGAGCCAGTCGCCCCAAAGTTCAATCCGTGGTCCTCCTGCCCGATCACTTTTGATCGAAGGGACCACCCCACCAGCATCCTCCATGGCGGATTCTCCGCATTGGTTTTAGACCCAATCGTCGATGGATTTCACCTCACTAGAGTCCTGATGGACAGCGGCAGCAGCCTGAACCTGCTTTATTAGGATACAGTGTGCAAGATGGGCATAGACCCCTCAAGGATTAAACCCACAAAGACGACCTTCAAAGGCGTCATACCAGGCATAGATGCCAATTGTACAGGCTCAGTTACACTTGAAGTGGTCTTCGGATCCCCGGATAACTTCCGAAGCGAGGAGTTAATCTTCAACATAGTCCCGTTCCGCAGCGGCTACCATGCACTGCTCGGACGTACTGCATTTGCAAAGTTCAATGCGGTGCCGCACTACACATACCTCAAGCTCAAGATGCCAGGCCCTCAAGGAGTCATCACGGTCAACGGAAACACCGAACGCTCTCTCTGAATGGAGGAGCACACAGCGGCTCTCATGGCGGAAGTGCAGAGTAGCCTCTTAAGGCAATTCTGGAGTCCGGCTGTTAAGCGACCGGACACCATCAAGCGCGCCCAGAGTAACCTACAACAAGACCACCTGGCACCTTCCGAGCGCACGTAGCAATGCGGCCCCAACCCCAACCCTCACGAAATCGCAAGACCAGTACCACGCGTACATCACTACGCTCTGGAGATACCATGGGCATAGGGGGAGGGGCACAACCACGGCATGCCCAGAGTGTGGCTCAACCACACCAGGGGCTCCCAAATGTGTCATTCTTTTTTTTCTTCTTATTTTCAAGACTCCGTTTTCTAGAAGCCCTGTCCGGCAGTAGATCTGCCGAACTCACGACGCAACAGCTAGGGAAGCAGAAAAGCTACGACGAGTATCCAGGTGGTCTCCATTACGAGCATTATACCTGTTTTACATACCATTCCGCAGCCTACCCCGGGAGGGGGACATGTTAAATAGTCCCATCCCTTGCTTATCGCACTATTTGTATCGTTCTGCCTTCATTGTAGTATTTTTTTGAATAAACAATGCATCGCTTTTTTGCCTATCATTGCATTCCTTTCTATATATGCTCACTTATGACATGTTACACCCGTATGCTTTGGTACGGCCAAATACACCAGGGGCTTAAGTTCCCTAGATTATGGTGCGAGAAGTCCGAACACTTTCACAAGTGCGGCACCCCGAACTTATGGCATTATATGCATCGGCTCCGAATCATGTCTTGGGTCAATAGTTGGGTTTGCCCGGCTCCCATGTTTTGGTACCTTACGTTCCGTTATATCGGCTAAGTTAGCGCTGCGAGAACCACTGTGATTGTGCCCCAGTTGAGCTGGGTCAAGCACCTCAGCGGAGAAAGCTAAAACTGACCGTCATGATAAGGCGAGAGCTGGTTGCTGTTCGAGAGGTCTTTTCGAGTCCCTAAAGACTTATGCCGCTTAGAGCGAGGAGCCAACTTTGTCCGGCCCCAGGCGTGGATAGCACCCTGAATTCGGTCTTCCGAACACTAGGGGCTTCGCCAAAATTTAAAATTATAGAATTCTATGGCTACGTGGGAGTGTTCAAGCATTATAAGTCCAGTTGCCTCGTTCGTTGTGTTGAGCGCCTCCCTAGAAGGACCCAAAAATGGGAACAAGAGCGCTCAAGTTTATCCCGGACACCCCAGCACTCGTGGCATGGGGGCCGAAGCCAACGACTTGCCATCTCTCAGATTTGATAAACGGCTGCACAGAAGGTAATATTTTAAATTAACAAGCATTGCCTAGCGCATATGAACAAAGTCTTCAGCGCACAGGATAACAAAATGCGAGTCTACTCAAAAATTACATCTTTGGAGCATTCGCCCGCTATAAGGCGGGCACCCTTCAGGACACCTTTATAGTACATCTCGGGTGTGCGATACTCCTTGCCCAGCGGTGGCGCGTCCATCACAAGCTTCTCGGCGTCCATCTTGAACCAGTGCACTTTAGCACGGGCAAGGGCCCGACGGGCACCTTCAATGCAGGCGGAGTGCTTGATGACTTCAACCCATGGACAGGCGCCCACCAGCCGCCGCACCAGACCGAAGTAGCTCCCAGGCATGGCCTCTTTGGGCCACAACCGAACTATGAGGCCCTTCATGGCCTGTTCGGCCACCTTGTGGAGCTCGACCAGCTGCTTCAGCTGGTCGCTCAGGGGCACCGGATGTCCGGCCTCAGCATACTGAGACCAAAATACCTTCTCCGTCGAGCTCCCCTCCTCGACCCGGTAGAATGCGGCAGCATCGGACACACTGCGGGGCAGATCTACGAATGCTCCTAGAGAGCTCCGGATTCGGGTAAGTAACAAGTAATTCACTTTCACATGCTTGCATTGCATGAAGAATGCCTTACCCGCCGCTATCTTCTTTATCACCTCAATCTCCTGGAGGGCTTTTTGGGCTTCGGCCTTGGCGGCTTTGGCACTCCCAAGAGCCGAGGCGAGCTCGGACTCTCGAGTCTTCGAGTCATGCTCCAAACTCTCGTGTTTTTCCACAAGAGCCTGGAGCTCTTGCCGCACCTCCTCCACCCGCGCCTCCTGCTTCTCTCGCTCGGCGCGTTCCGTGGCCGCATCGCGTTCGGCCGCGGACACCGCCTCCTTCAGGGTCGCCACCTCGTTCGTAGCCCCTGCAATACCCACGTTATTCCTGTCATTTTTAGCAAGCAAATCCTTTTCTATAAGGTATAACTTTAATAAGGTGTTACTTACCTTCCTTGTCCTCGAGCTGCTTCTTAGCACGACCAAGCTCGCTCTCGGACCGCTCGAGGCTCTGCTTCAATGCGTTGACCTCCGCAGTCAGTGCGGCAGAGGTCAGCAGCGCAGCCTGCATTCCCATATTGACATACTTACGTTAGACTCCTGCGTATATCTTATTTGATCCTCAATTCGGCTTTTCTTTCCGAACACCGAACTGAGCATCAGGGGCTACTGTCTATGCGGTACTATTTTACATATCTTAAAATCCTTACCTCAAAGCCTGTTAAAAGGCTAGTACAGGCTTCAGTCAGCCCGCTCTTGGCGGACTGAACTTTCTGAATCACCGCACTCATAACAGTGCGGTGCTCCTCGTCTATGGAAGCACCGTTGAGCGCCTCCAGCAAATTATCCGGCACCTCCGGTTGGACGGAGGTCACCGGCGTTGCTGTCTCGCCCTTCTTATGAAGGGGCCGCCCGCCGGACTCCAGAACCACCAAAGGTTCCGGCGCGAAGTCCGGTCCAAAGTTCGGGAGGTTGCCCTGCGGCACCTCCGGGGCCTCCTCCTCCTGGCTGGTCCCTTTCTGGGACCCCGCCTCGGCGTCGTCTGCGTCACGGGGGGAGGAGGCGGTCGGAAGTGAAGCACTATTCACATCCGACGAACCCAGGGACCCGCTCGACGAAGCGGGAAGGTCATCCTTGGGCGGGCTACATGGTTGTGTTCGGCGTTAGAAGACACTATGCGATGAAAATAAAATCATAAGCTATTCTGGAATCCGGACACTTACGATCTCGCCAGGGGCTTGGCTCTCGAGGTCCACTCCTCTTCGCCGTCGTCGGCGTTGGTGGAACAGTCCGGAAGAAGGGTCCTTCCCTTCTTGGACCCTTCGGCCTCCCCCGTTGGGGAAGCCTTCCTCTTCTTCTCTCCCCCCGCTGGGGGAGAGGCCTCTTTCTTCTCCTCCTCGTCTTCGTGGGAGGAGTCCGCCTCGGAGTCATCGGACGATGAGTCCGATAACACCTGGCGCCGGGAACTCCTCCGGGTTCCCGTGGCCTTCTTCTTGGCCTTCTTCTCCGGCACCACGTAAGGCGCCGGGACTAGCAGGCCCGTTAAACGGGCGTCTGTTGGGTCTTCTGGAAGGGGAGCCGGACAGTTAACCTGCCCGGACGTCTTCTGCCAGGCTTGTTAAAGGTAATGGGAGTTTAGATCTCGCATAGAGTCAAACTATGGAAAACAAGTGTCCCGTAAAGGGTAAAATAGCTTACCTCGCCGGCTTGACGCTGCAAGCTGAATCCGTGATCTTCTGTAGCGGATGCGGGAGCCTCGGCGCCCTTGAACAGCACCCTCCAGGCCTCTTCATACGTAGTGTCGAAGAGCCTGCTCAAGGTCCGGTGCTGTGCCGAATCAAACTCCCACAAGTTGAAAGCCCGCTGTTGGCATGGGAGAATCCAGCGGATGAGCATGACCTGGACTACGTTGACAAGCTTGATCTTCTTGTTCACCAGGGTTTGGACACAGGATTGGAGTCTGGTTAGCTCCTCCGAATCGCCCCACATCAGGCCCTTCTCCTTCTAGGAGGTGAGCCGTGTGGGGATGCCAGATCTGAATTCGGGGGCCGCTGCCCATTTAGGGTCACGCGACTCGGTGACATAGAACCACCCCAATTGCCACCCTTTGATGGTTTCCACGAAGGCACCCTCGAGCCAGGTGACATTGGGCATCTTGCCCACCATGGCGCCTCCGCATTCCGCTTGGCGGCCGCCCACTACCTTCGGCTTGACATTAAAAGTCTTTACCATAAGCCGAAGTGGGGCTGGATGCAGAGGAAGGCCTCGCACACGACGATAAACACCGAGATGTTGAGGATAAAATTCGGGGCCAGATCATGGAAATCCAGGCCATAGTAGAACATGAGCCCCCGGACAAATGGGTGGAGTGGGAAGCCCAGTCCGCGGAGGAAATGGGGAAGGAACACCACCCTCTCATGGGGCCTGGGGGTGGGGATGAGCTGCCCCTGGCCGGGGAGCCGGTGCGGGATATCGCTGGACAAATATCCGGCCTTGCGCAGCCTTTTGATGTGCCCCTCCGTGACGGAGGAGGCCATCCACTTGCCTCCCGCTCAGGACATGGTTGGAGAAGGTTGAGGTGAGATGTGCGGACTTGGGCGCTGCAGCTCAAGTGCGCGGAGATGGATAAGCAAAGGAGGAAGAAGGCGTAGGTAAAAAGGCAGATCCTTATCCCCTTATATATGAGCGGACGAAGCTATGCGTCCCCACCAGCCTGGTAAAACTCGCTTATCTCCCAAGCGCCGCAATCAATGGCGCGGTTGGGTTACCCACGCCCGTATTGATGAGAATCCCAGAATAAGGGGACACGATCTCTGATTTGACAAGACGTGCCAAGGAAACCGCTTCGCTAAACGCGTTGAGGTGGAACAAAAACAATAATTCGAATAAAGGCTTGGCCGTGGTGTGACTCCATGCGACGAGATACGTCAGCAGATTGAACTTGTGTAAATATTATTCTCTCTACGGTGGTATGTGGAACTTATTTTGCAGAGTCGGACACTATCCTAGTGTTCAAAATCTTCTATGAATTATTCGGAGGAGGAACCCGCCTTGCAATGCCGAAGACAATATGCGCGCCGGACTCGTCGTCATTGAAGCCTGGTTCACGGGCTACTGAGGGAGTCCTAGACTAGGGGGTGTCTGGACAGTCGAACCATCACCGTCGGCCGGACTCCAAGACTATGAAGATACAAGATTGAAGACTTCGTCCCGTGTCCGGATGGGACTTTCCTTGGCGTGGAAGGCAAGCTTGGCGATACGAACATGTAGATCTCCTACCATTGTAACCGACTCTATGTAACCCTAGCCCTCTCCTGTGTCTATATAAACTGGAGGGTTTTAGTCCGTAGGACGAACAACAATCATACCATAGGCTAGCTTCTAGGGTTTAGCCTCCTTGATCTCGTGGTAGATCTACTCTTGTACTACCCATATCATCAATATTAATCAAGCAGGAGTAGGGTTTTACCTCCACCGAGAGGGCCCGAACCTGGGTAAAAACATCGTGTCCCTTGTCTCCTGTTACCATCCGCCTAGACGCACAGTTCGGGACCCCCTACTCGAGATCCGCCGGTTTTGACACCGACACACCCCATGCCGAGCTCTCTCTCTCTCTCTCTCTCTCTCTCTCTCTCTCTCCCCTCTCCCTCTCACCCTCTCACGCTAAATACATGCATTGCCTATCTAGCCCCCCAACCTCTCGTGCGCATGCATGCACGTTGTATATCTAGGTCACTCCCTCGAGACTGTCTCACTCTTTCTTCCGCACGGCGGGCCACACTCGCTCAATCTCGCTCTCTTTATCTGAGTGTCGTTTATCCTCATTTTCTTTTACACTGTTCGGGCCTCGATCGACACACTTTATACTCTCTCATGCAGATTGTCTATCTAGGTCAGTCCATCCAAGCCGCCGCCACTCTTTCGACCTCATGGCGGGCCACGCTCACTCAATATATATATATATATATATATATATATATCTCCCTCTCTCTGTATGTCTCGATTGACCTCGCTCTTTCTCGGACAAAAATGATATATCACCATGTTTGAGCCCATTTCGACCTATTCACATTGTATACTCTCTCACGCACATTGTCTATCTAGGTCACTCTCTCCAACCCGTCTCACTCTTTAGATCGCACGGCGACCCTATGTGATCGATTGACCTTGCTTCCTCCCACGCACAAAATATATCTACACGTCTGTGACTGGATCATCTCTCAAGCTCTATCTTATAGCCCTCACCCTTGCCAAAAGCTCAATCGGATAATATCTCTCCAGAGCATATATATCTGTTCAATGAATGTCGGACCACACTCACTTTGTCTCTCTATCTATATGTCTCTCGATTGACCTCACTTTCTCACACCGTATCTTCCACGCATTGAAGCTAGTACCTCTCCATCCCTTGCAAAGCCAGAGCTATTTACATTGCGTGGGGCACTCCAACCTTGGATTAATTTGTGTAGGCATTTATTCCGGTCGGTTTAGATTATATTTTCGTAGCATTCGGCCCACAACTACTCCAAACACCGTTGCAACCCCCGCAACTCCCCTAGTTGATTTCCCTCTGGCTCGGTCATCGCTCTCTCGCACGTCCTTTCTCGCCTTCAACGTCGCACCATGGTATTATTGCAAAAAACTATGTTGTTCTCTTTAATTATTATAAATAAGCTATAAAACTACACACCGATAGTCCACTTGGAATGGAACAAATTTCGACCCACAAATTAAAGTGCTACAAACTACATACCGAGGGGCCCACATGTCATGAAACAAATTTGGACCCATATACAAATTAAAATAAAGGACGAGGATCGAACATGCGACCGGGCCTTCAAGCCGCACGTCAATAGGCAACGTACGTAGAACAACAATGTTTGTTGTACCCCCCTTTGTTCACATAATGTTTTTATATTACCACAACCTATTTAATGAATAACATGTAATATTATTTTTAGTACTATTCGCCTTCACTTACTGGTGGGTTCCATGTGTGCTCTCTCTCTCCTCCCCTTCTGCGTTTAGACGCACGGGCAAACACGAAGAACTCGTGGGCGATGTTGCCGTTGACCATATCTGGACGCATTCATAAGTCATGGCACTAGTTTCACGTACTAGCAGTTAATTTGGAAGTATATTAAGTGCATGCGGATATTAAGTACTAGGATATTATTTGCGTGTTATTATGTGGTTAGCACTATTTTTGGCATGAAATTAACTGCATGCTAAACGTGTTGAGCACTCGACATTGAAGCAGTCTAGGTCGTTGGATGACAAGGAATACATGTGGCTTGAGGACATTTTATATTTAATTTGATACAGCTCTAGCATCAATCGATCAAACCATAGATTTCATTCAGTCTGACTCCGACTTTAAATTATACAACGATCGATCTAAAATAAACGGAAATGATAAACGTTCGGATTTTAAGCATGGCAATCCGAACATTTTTCATGGCAAATTTAGATTACGCAGCGGCGGCGGGGGGGGGGGGGGGGGGGCGTCTCGCGGTGGGAAGCGGCTCCTCTGCCGTGCTCTGTGTGTCGTCGAGCCACTGACCGACGGCGACGGCGGCGTCTTGCGCTGTTGTTGGCGTACTCCTAGACGTTGGCCTAGCTTCAAGGAAGGCCAAAATATTCTGGACTACGGAGCGAGTCAACTGGCGGGAGGAGGCGACTGGCATTGGTGCAAGGAAGCGGTCGACGGCGGCCATCCATGCCGCTGAGGGGGGCACTGGCACCCGCGCGGGGACATGCGCTATCAATGGCGCGGCGGAGACACTCGTGTGCACGGGCACCGGCATGGGCACGCATGTCAGTGCACCCGCAGGCGCATGCGCTGGCAGGTGCATGGGCACCGGCACGGGCGTGCGCGTTAGTGCATGCACAGGCGCATGCGCTGGCAGGTGCACGGGTGCGTGAAAGTCGGCGGGGACCTCATGGAACCCCATGGGATCAAGCTCGGCGACAATGTGTGGCTCCCAGCCCATCAATGCCACGGGGATGGGCGCTGGCGCAGTTGGGGCGACGGGAGCGGGGACAGGCACGACGTCTTCCTGCAAGGCCAGTTCAAGCTCGTCCCAAAGCGGCTTATGTTCTTGAGACTCCGGCTGGGTGTCTTCCTCAGGAAACTGGAACACTAAGGGCAGACCATCGTGATGCGGCATGGCGTACGTTTAGGTCAGGCTAGTTGGAGGTAGATGATAGGAGAATTGGAGAGGAAGAGAGAAGATTGTAGCGATACCGGGTAGTGTAGGGTTGATTTTAAACTGTGCCGCTGGCGACATTAAAAGTGGGAGCAGTTGGGACGAAGGTGGGCGGCGGAGCCTGGTCAAAGGGCTCGCCTCCCAGTGAGCCTGCACAGCGGTCTGCTCACACGCCTCCCTGTCAGCCGGCGCAGCGGTCTGCTCGCACGCCTCCCATCGACTCACACGCTTGCTCGGAAGGCACCTGCCGATGAGAAGCGGGGACTCGTGGCGGCACGTAAACGCCCACGGTTTCGATAGTGAAAGCGTTCGCCTTAACGTGACAGGTCTTTGTTCCAAAAAACCTTGGCTCTTCATTTGTGCAACTTGTCATAAGCAGCTTGTCTCAAATTGAAGAAAAAACTTACGAAGTAATATTTGTGCCATATCACGTGACCATGCTCAGTTTCAAGAATTTATGCTCACTTTTGGATTTTCTGAAATTAAGATCCAGGATTCGAAACAATATCATAACCTGCATCATGCAATAAATTTTCAAGCCGTACATCTGTCCTGTTGTATTTCTTAAGAAAGGATTTGGTCAAACATTTTGCTTAGTTAGACTTCAGACAAGTTATATATGCAGAGTAAAAGGATAATCCCTCCGTACCAATGCATTGCCTAATATATTAACTCAAGTACTAGGCACAAACAAACGGGCTCAATTCTGTGCTCGTCCTAGTGTAGTAGTAGTAGTAGTAGTAGTAGTAGTAGTAGTAGTAGTAGTAGTAGTAGTAGTAGTAGTAGTAGTAGTAGTAGTAGTAGTACTAGGCAATGCAGTTGATGGGTGACCTTGCCGAGCGGCGACCGAGGGAATTGAACCATGCTCGGCACGGTAGGTAACGTTGTCTAGTTACTAAAGCATCCCTCCGTTGTTCATCGATAGTCATTATGGACCGGGGACATGAGGGGAATTTCCTAGGGCTGGAATTCTGGCCGCCATATATTTCGACTTGAGACGCTGAGGCTCGACTGGTTGGGGTTGCCTAATGTGCGTACCACGCACGCCACCAAAGGACACGAGCCCGGTTTTTTATTTTTTTATTTTTTTAGGATCAACACGAACCAAGGTCTGGCTGGTACGCCGTTGGGTCCTACCATTCGAGAATACGAAAGGAACCTTTTAAATTGCCGAACAAATCTATGTGTATTACAATACCCGTATTTTCCTTGCAAATACTAATCTCAATGTGGTAATTGATTTATGACAAGTTGTTGAATTAGAGTGAGTTTGTGATATAGTGATCTCAACGTGGATTTCACATTTCATGGTATCCCTAGTAAGTTTTATAATGCAAAATCAAATTTAAAAGATGAACAATATGGAGGTGAGAAAACTTTGTATGTATCAAGCATATGACCACACACACACGCACACACACAGAGAGACATACACGCACAAACACAACAACAATCCAATAAGTATAGTGCAGCTATTTTTCCAAACCATGCATGTATGACACGAATTCAAAAATACTCCTTCTATTCCTAAATATTAGTCTTTTAGAGAGTTCAACAAGTGACTACATACGGAGCAAAATGAGTGAATCTAGACTCTAAAATATGTCTATATACATCCGTATGTGCCAGTCCATTTGAAGCCTCTAAAAAGACTAATATTTAGGAACGAAGGGAGTAGAATGTAAGACATGCATGGTCCTCAGTTCAATATTTAAAATGAACATGAAACTGAAACATGAATATTAAGTATAGTACTACAGTACATGCAAATGTTGTGTTTATGCGGAGCTATGATTGTCGGGGGTCAACCCCTCGACCTTAGATAAAATTGTGGAGCTCTGTTTAGGGTTGTTTAGATTATATTTGTCCCCACCCTCCCAACCACCGATTGGTTGTGCACCCCCCACCCCTCCTACCCGGGAGAATATCATGTGCCCCCATAACTTAGATGCTATATGCCGATATGAGTTGCTTGGAGCTTGTAGATCTGAGATATAGCAGCTCACATGATGTGTCTTAATATTTTTACAGGAAACCTTGATGAGTTTGAGAATTGCACACAATTTGTACAAAAACTACTCAGATGCCCTTGGATCCCATATCCAACTACCTCGAAGCTCGTATCACCGTAGCATCTAAGATGAAGGAGGACATCATATTCTCCTGTATGTGAGAATATCATGTGCTACCACACCTTAGATGCTTTGGTGATACAAGCTCTTCGGAGCCGTTGGATTTGTGACCCAACACCTCCTTGGTGGTTCGAATTGTTTTTTGCAGAAAAGCCCCAAAAGAGTTCGGCCACTGCTTACAAGCACAAAGACTGCTCAGATGCCATTGGATCTCAGATCAAACGACCTCCAAGCTCGTATCACCGTAGCATCCAAGCTGCGATAGCACCTTATGTTTTCTCGCACGGGAGAAGATGAAGTGCTCCCGCACCATAGATTCTATGGTGATACGAGTTCACTGAGATCTAACGGTCCTCAGTAGGAGGTTTGAATGTTTTTGCAATATATGGCTGATAGAGTTTGGGAAATGCGCAGAAAGTACAAGTACTACGCATGTACCTTCTGATCACTGATCATACGACCTAGATGCTCATATCACCGTAGCGGGTAATTAAGCTACGGGGAGCACCTAATATGAGCAACGGGGAGCCGTTGGATCGAAGATGCAGCGGCACACACGAGGCCTGAATGTTTTATTTGCAAAAAAACCTTTGGAGAGTTTGGAAATTGCGCATAATTACAAAGACTACTCCCAAGCCATTGGATCTCACTTCCAACGGTGTAAAAACTCATATCACCATAGTATCTAAGCTGCGGGGTGGATGTGATATTCTATGCCGCTGTCATTTTTGTTCGTAAACTTGCAAAATACGTGTAACTCGTGCCGTTACTTGTCTAACCATGCAAAGTGTTTGTTCAAAACAAACCATCCTACACTGAAATATCGGAACAACACACGGGGGTCCCACTTGTCATAAATCAAATTTGGACCTAAAACTAAGAAATCTGAAAGACAAGATTTGAACTGGCAACCTGGACTACAAAGCGTAAGTCGATAGCTTGAAACAACAATGGTTGTTGGCTTTGTCCCATAAATTGATTTTATACAGTACTTGCGTTGAGTAGAGTAGAGGGAGTGCCTCGTCAACACGTGCATGACCGTTGTCTCACTTACTGGTGGGTCCCAGGTCTGCGATCTCAATCTCTCTTCTCTCCATCGTCTAACCTTTGCATGGGCACACACGAAGAGTGGCGCTAGCTTGCCGTGGTGTTATTACAACTAAAAAAAGCTTGGAAAATAGAAGAATCGCCTAGAACAAGAGACGTTGTGGCTGGTCGAGACGGAGCTAACCACATCTATCCTTCGTGCCACATTTGCATGATGAAGCTGTGTGGCTAGTGGGGTGTTTTCGACCGACTGGCTGGGTCCCGAGGTCGAACCATAGGTACTACGTCTGATACAGTATATTTCTACACGCACATTTTTCCTCCGTGCCAAGACGTGGCACACCCTACCGCGCGGTTTTGGGGTCCTCCCGGGTGGTGCACGCATATATTCTTCCTGACGTGGGACGCCCTACCGCGCGTTTTCTGGGTCCTCCTCGGTCATAGTGCCGAAGCAAGTAAATGAGTCATCAAATCATGAAAGACCACCTTTCCCGCCGGGTACATCAGTGAAGCACGGTGGCTAGCTAGTTGGGCTAGTTTGACCGATTAGCTAGGCCGCCGCCACATTTGTTTTTTTCACCCCTTTTTTTATGTACTTGCCGGCAGGTAAATTTAAATATCCATCGCGGCGTTTCTCTGGTGTTTGGGTGCGGCAGGATTTTTATTTTTTTTATTGATGGGAGCAGGCGTGGTAGGATTTTTAATTTTTTGATCGACGGAAGCAGGCGCGGCAGCAATTAGTCATGATGGCTCTGCCTGTAAAACCCACTGCTCCCTGATGTGAGAAGTCGTCGACTGGTGTTTTACCATGGTGAAAACCAAAAGATTCCCTGCTCCTCGGCTGGCTCCCTTCGCCTTCCCATAGATTGCATTGCCTTTCAGCCGTTTCGCCCCCTTTGCTTCCTCTCCCCATTGCTTCTACCTGGTGCCATGGCGGCGCAGCAGATCATGGAGTCCGAGGTGAGGCGCCTGACATAGGAGCTCCATGCCAAGGATGTAGAGCTTAGGGCCAAGGACGTGGAGCTCCATGAGCTCAAGGAGGAGAGGAGTGCCATGCTCCTCCGTTATGTGCGGGAGTTCACGGAGCTTCAAAAGCGGCAGGCGTCCACCACAAAGATGCTTGAGGCGTCAGCGGCATTGCTGCAGAAAGCAGGAGATATGATAGGCCGTCAGGGGAGCCGGCTGGAGCGCGAGCGGGTCGATAGTGATGAGGTCCAGGATCGCCTCAGCCACTTGGTGAACCAAGTTGCCACGCATGTGTTGCGGCTGCGTGATGCCTGCCGTCATGCCAACGCGACGATGCCGGCCGTCGGGCTAAATCCGTTCCACCACCCGGTCGACTTCAATGAGCTGCGGCTTCTTGACCTGGTCTCCTTCTTCACCTATATCTCCGAGGAGCTGAGCCGTCTCCGCGCGATGGTGGGGCTGAGTTGGACAAGGAGGGGTTGCAGGTTGCCGTCGCCATTGCCGGGCGAGTCCTTTCAGGGCTCCGTCACCGGAATCCATTCGTGCCATTTGACGCCGTCTTTGACGAGCTGGCTCCCGTCGACCGAGAGCAGGCTCTGCGGGCGGTTGCACCCTGCATCACCAACGTCGTGCGCCTCGAGAATCAGAGGGACTTCGGTGGTGTTTAAGGCGCTCTCTGCATGGGCATGTCCATGTCTCGGCGCAACATGACCGTTGGATCAAACTCAGACGATGCAGATCAGTCGCTGTAGCACAAAGCGTGTGGGTGTGTTTGGTTGCATTCTCATCTCAATATAGTTGTTTCATCTTCGTGTATTTTTGTTAACCTACTAGTGTGGACTCATGCACCCTTCATGCACTCTGCCAAACACCCAAAAGTGGGTCGAGAAGGGAACTTTTGCTCCCGTCCCGTGCACCCTTCATACACCCTGCCTAACACTATTCGTGCTTCATATGGTTCATGTTTCATGGAGTACTGTAGCACCGTACTCTCCATGCGTTGTAGACCTACTTCTATTAACATTTATCTCACCGTTCATTCTCGACCGGACAATCGAAAAAGCGGTACTATGTTACATATAGGAGTAGTTGACATGCGCACAACATCATTTGTTATCGTCATATCTTACTACACTAGCAACAAGATTGTGTAGTACTAACGTATGAACCACTGCACATGCCTAGTAGTAGGAGCACTGTGTATGTTCAAGTGGCTGCCGTGTTTCGCACTCCTCCGTCATAAGAGTGGAAACGCTTGTTGTGATCATTTTTTCTTCAGAAAAACAATGGACACGCTCTACCGTGCGGATCCTCCTCCAGCCATACACTAAATTACTCACTTTCGTTGACGTGTGGGACAACCAGCACCTGGGTCCACCAGCCATGCACTAAATTACTCCGTAGTAGAGTGACGGTACACTACCCCGATCGAAGCGCCGCAGTAATGCCCAATGAGCCGTCAAATCACAAAACCCCCTCCTTTCCAGCAGTAAGTTGGACGGACAAAGCAACCATCATTTTACTCTTCTCTCTCATCTTCCTCTCTTGAAGAAAACCCCCACTCGCTTCGCTTCTCCCTCATCTCGTTCCTCCTTTCACTCTTCTCTCTCAGCTTCCTCTCTTGGATGGACGCTGGAGCACCGGCCGACGTGATGTCTATGGCTCTGGCCAAAACCGTCGAGGCTCATGGTACGAAGAAGCGCAAGCACCCCGCCGAGACTACCGCAGACAAGCTCAAAGCCATCGCCCTGTCCAAGCCCCCCTCTCCGGGATCCCTCATTAAGCAAGTCTAGGTAATGTCTCTTGTTGACGATCTTTTTCTCGATCTTGATCGTGTTATTTCATCTAACACGCAGTACTAGTACTAGTAGTACAACTTTCTGGGTGATCTTGCATGTGATTTTAGTGTGCCAAATGATGGTTCTAAATTCCTCTTTTGACCAAAACATGCAAGAGGTTGACACTGATTTCTTATAGATTACTTTCAACTACTCCCTCTGTCCCAAATTTCTTGTCTTAGATTTGTCTAGATACGGATGTATCTAATACTAAAATAAGATAAGAATTTTGGGACGGAGGGAGTACTTTATGAACATCAATGCTACCTTTGAAGAGGGTATATTTGCCTCAATAACTTGTGTTATGGATATTGCAAGTAATCTCTCTGCTCTCATGCCTTTGAAGACATGTTCTAGTGTCTTTGTTCACTCATTTCTGTACGTATATGTAGTCATATATGGAGTATAATATCGAAAATCATCTTATATTTCTGAATGGAGGTAGTAATAAAATATGGTTTCTGTTTGAATTAGAACTAGGTCCGCGGTGGAGATGAAGTTCTCAAAGTCATGCCGTGTGAACTGGAAGACCTGATGATGAGTTCTACTGCTGAACTATCAAGTTGTTGTGTCCTTGTCGCCACGTGTCCTGAACTAGTGTTTTCCCGTAGCTTTGTTGTCAGGCGTGTTCTCGAGGTTGTACTTGACCACAACAATTTCCTGGTTGTGCCTTTGATTACGAAGGGTGTGGTTCTTGTAAAGCTTCTCAACAAATCTGATGCGGCCTGTGTTCATCGTCATGCTTATGAGTGGAAAGACCACTCTGTTAGGTTCTCCAAGGTTGAAAGATGGTGATTGTGCATGTAGACATCTCTCACGAAGTCCATGGCCTAGTCAGTTATGCGGGGTTCATCCTGTAGGTCGGTGGCAAGAAATAGTCTGCAGAGTTTAGTTAGTGCAACTTTGCTTGTTTGTAGTAAGTACTATTGTTCAGTACTTGATTTGTGTTTGTGAACCCTGTATTGTTTATTAGTACTGCCGCTTTTGGTATGTGGTCAGTCCTGAGAACGGTCTATGTTAATGTCTGTCCACTCAATTCAGCTTGTATATTTTGAAGTATCCAGATCATATTTTTGCGAGGATGGTTTATCAATTATGGTTACACTCCAATATCTGTATGCATTGCAGGGTTTATCGCACCCACTAGGATTTCCGGTCCCATGGATGTTCGGTCCATATGATTTGTCACGACCTTTGGACTGTCCTGCTTGTGGGAGTAGGCGGGGCCCTTGCATTCCACCCATAATTGGACGATCAATCTTCTGTTTAGTACTTCAACATAGTGATTTCCTGGTAAGGATTCACTCGTGTCACATCAAGTAAATCTTATTGATTTACTGTCTAAATCTTATTGATTTAATGTCATGTTTTCTTTCTTTTCCTGCAATTTTACGATGCAAGTTTTGCCACGTGACATTCATCACAGAATAAACCGTTTGGTTTTCTCTACGATGGCTATTTTTGCAGGTTTCACTTCTTATGTCGTGTCAGTAACGAAGGCATTGTCCATCACTTATATTACTGGAAAAAATTGGATCAATCTGTTATCTGAGTACAAGCTGAATCCCTATGATGAATTGCGGTTTGGTCTAACAAAAACGCCACAATTAGTCCTTCTCGCGTTTAAAAGAAATGAAGAAAAAATGGATCACGGTCACGGATCCTAGTCAAGTTAGAAAGCTGATCATAGCAGACTAGACACGATCGCCGCTGTCTCGCACATCGGTACCACCTTCAGCAACGGATCGAGCACTGGCTGTTGCTCTAGCACTGACAGTGGCAGCAGCTCATTCTGATCCAGCTGAGGATTGGGCACCGACCGCGTGAGCGGATCAGTCTGATCTACCGGAGGATCGGGCATCGACACCGGCACCAGCTCTGCAAGGAGCACCATCTCTGGCAGAAGCAGCGGCTTCGGCACCTGCACCAACACTTGCACTTGCATCTGCTCCGGCCCGTGCAGTTGCACCGGCAACAGACTGGGCTGCAGTTCGCACTTTATATACCAAAGTCCTTACAAAAACCGACATGTCCACCTTCTTGGGAAGCATTGGCCGCCCAAGTGCTTCGTTCTTTTTTCTTTCCATGTTGTTTCACATGATTCACTGTGTTGATCTAACTGTTTGGGTATGTCTTCTTGTTTGCAAACAGAGAATTCCTAGAGCAACGAGGGAGTCATTCAACAATCCGGGCGACCGCGGCCAAGTTTCTCTTACCATGCGCAGCCTTGGTGTGAATGAACCTGCTCAATATACCGTAAGTACAAAGGATGGTCGCATGATGATTGATGCTAAAGGATGGTCAAGGTTCAAATCTAAATCATATCTTACGATAGGGGATGATGTCAAAATCGAACTTTCTCGGCAAAGAGAGCTGGTACAAATCAACTTTGAAATTCTTCAGTAGCAGCACACAACTGCCGAACTGATCTATCCTCCGAGAGATTTTGATGTAATAATCTGGCATGGTGAAACAAGTGTCCTGTGTGTATAAGTAGTATGACAGTATTATTTATCACATGGTATATCGTTGATAGAATTGCAACTGTGATTGCTGGTTAGGAACTGTTGTTCGATTTCATTCCAATAGCTGTCGTGCTTTATTCAATTTTGTGTATTCGCCTTGCGACAACATCTAAAACCAGTGCCATACCGATCGCTTGCAATATGAAAAGCACTGAGGTAGAACACATGGCCCCCCAAACATGCAGGGTCGGCCTGTGGCTCAAAGTCTAGAACCGTGAGCCTGTCTGAGTATTATATTCTCAGCTGAACCCCCATAAAAAAAGCTGAACCCCCATAATGCCCGTGCGTTGCAGAGGGAGTATATTTCTCGGCAAGGTGAGCCTATCTGTGATATAAAAGATCTGTATATTTCTTTACAGAGGGAGTATCTCTCTGTCAAAAAATATATTTATGTGTAACTAGTTACTCCTGTCTTTCTACTTCCTTTCGCTGAAATGTGGGGCAACCGGCAACAGGGTCCACGTGCCATATGCACAAATTAGAGTGCACAACTTCACGGTAGACACACCCCGGTCGTAGCGCCGCAGTAATGCCCAATGAGTCATCAAATCACACCCCCCCCCCTTCTAGCTTTAGCAGTAAGCTGGACGGACGAAACGGCAATATTTCACTGGGCCTGAATCCCCTTCTCCCTCGTTTGCTTGTTCAGAGAAAACCCCCTCTCGGCGATTGCATAGGGTTTTCTCATGGAGAACCAGGTACGAATTCTTCATCCATCCCCGATAAATCCAAGTCCCTTGGTCGCAGGTAATCCTAGGATGGCAGCCGCTGCCGTTGATGCATTTATCTTCCTACTGAATCTAGTGTGTTTCATTTGCAGTGCCCAAAGTGCGAGTACCCTATAGGTTTCTGCACCCTCGGCGAGACGCCACACTTGTTCCTTCTCATCCTAACACAGGATTTTGAAACGTGCACAGTATGTTCCTAGAATCCTCTTTTCTATCCGGGAGGGTGGTTTTTTTGAACATGTTGTGTTCTCATATTATTTTTCCTGTAGTGTACTCAAGATGCTCAGCCTTGCCATAACTGAATACACTAGTTTAATGGTCACAGTGAAGACAAGCCATGGATATAAGTTCCGAGTTGGGTTCATGAACCAAGAAGATCGCTGCTTTTTTTATGGCCGAACTTGGATAAACTTTCTCAAGTGTTACAGATTGAAAGTTGGTGCACGAATGTTGATGGAAATAGCAGAACCTGGTCTCATCTTCACTGTGATCTTCCACCTCGACGTCGTTCCCATTGTTCATCCATGTTAGTTTTGTATCTGGTTCTTGCTTGTTGCCTCGATTACTTCTTAATCCACCTATTCTGTCTAACTAATCACAATTTAACTTTAGAAGTAGCAACAAATCTCTCACGAAGATGCTACTTCTAACTAATAGTTTCTTATAATTGGTGGCACGTGTAGGTTTTTTCAGAGTTAATCAGTCTGCTCGTTTGTTACTCTGTAATAACTCGGCTGTTACTGATGGCACTGAAGTTGACTGGATCGACATCCACAAGTTCCTACACTTTATTGATCGTCTTGTGGTCCTTGTGGGGCGTTTCAATGGTGGAAGGCCACATGCGATATGTGTGCCACTGCTGCACTTGTTGAACAGGTCCAACTAAGTCGAGAAACTTATGGTACAAGCTGTTTTCTGTTATATATGTTGTTCATAAACTATTGCTTATACATAGTTTTATAGCTGTGATCTTCTTGAAACAGAAACTGCCCAGTTCTATTGTTCCTATACAGATGCCTGACCATAGTCGGATCAGACTTGCGCTTGGTCACAACATGATGTTTATGTCGACCTACTCAATTCCCCTTGGAGGTGAAAAGATACTTATTCATGGGTGGTCTCAAATAATGAAGGCCCATCCATCTTGGAGAATAGAATAGAAGATTATGTTCATGCTTTTCCATGGCTCTAAAGCGAATATCCTATTTATTGACCACATTGCAAGATGAAGCCGCTTTCAGAAGGCTGTGGATGCGCGGGGTGGCGCCTGGGCCTTGTCCTGGGGCTTGGAGGCCTCACCCTTGGTTAACTGTAGGAAAAGTAGCACTGTTTGAGGCATGCTTTGTACGGTTGAACCTGTATAAGTACTCATACTGCTTTCAGCTTTGGTTGTTAAGTGCCCCCACTGGTTTTAGTTAAGGTTGTTAAGTACTCCTGTTGCTTTTACAATCTGTTGTGTTTCTTCAATCATGTCTTCCTCCAGCCGCCAAAACCAAACCAGCGCCAGCGGGGCCGCCTGCTTCCGCCTCCCACAGCTGGCTGCGCCACAGCGCACGCATCGCTACCCCACCGTCTCCTAAATCGTTAACGCCGACGTCCTCCGCGAGCTTTGGTGCGCTCGCCGCAGCGCCGCCCTCTCGTGTTGTCAACATGGTCAACAAATAATAGGAATCGGCAGAAGTACGTCGAGAGGATGACAGTAGGGGCCCACCACGTCAGCGTACAGAAAAATAAAATGCTTCCTCCTAGTGTGTTCCTAACATTTGGGACCCACGACATTGTGAGCGTATATAGTCAATAGACAAGAGAACAACACAAGATCGGCTGACACCTGGGACGTAGCTTCTCGAGCAGTATTTTTTGTTATTGTTGAGACGGAGCAGGGTTTGAACTGGGGTGTGGCCCGTCTAGCCCAGCCTTATATTTTATGTTCACCATGTGACCAGCCCAGCTATTTTTTCTTTGTAAAAATGAGCCCAGTTTATTTTTTCTGAAGAATACCCAATCCAGGCCTACTTATTTTTCTATGCCCTGATGGGCTGCAACTCTTTCAAGACGCCTGCAAATCTTGAAAGTAATATGAAATGGGTTGTAAATATAAAAACAGATGACAAATTGGCAATTACTTTATAATTTCTGAATTTTTTCACATTTTCAGATTCCTATTTCACCGGGCATTAACCTAATTTAAATATATTTTCAAAGTACTTTAAATCTGGCTCGACATTTTGGTATTAAAAATAGTTTGGAACCCACAGAAATATGCGAAATTGGCCCTAGCCAACCAAAAAAAACGACTGCAATAAATTGCATAACAAGTTGCCATGAGCTATATATAAATTATTAAAAAAAGAGGGAGTGGTCTGACTTGTGGGGCTGTTTAGTTGACGCGTATGCAAGATTTTTTTAGTTATTATATACATCAACAAATGATTCTAGCAGAAATAACCATTGGATGTCAATCCAACGGCCGTCGTGTTTCTTCAATCTCTCATCTTCTTGCTCCAGCCGCCAAACTAGTGCCGGCGAGACTGCCTGCTCCCGCCTCCCATGGCTGGTTGTGCTGCCGCGCAGGCCTCAGCGCCCCCTACTACTCCTACC
The DNA here is from genome assembly GCA_963921465.1 of Triticum timopheevii. NCBI lineage: Eukaryota > Viridiplantae > Streptophyta > Magnoliopsida > Poales > Poaceae > Triticum > Triticum timopheevii. Next base: position 508,645,399 of record OY997268.1, on the reverse strand, counting down.
GTTGGCCAGGGCATCCCTCTAATCACCCACACCCCCTGTTATTCTGCAGCGACGGCAGCCTCACACCGCAGCCGAACCGGTGAACCCTCGTACTCCTCTCCGCGCAGGCTTCCACTACCGCGTCTTCCCCAGCTCCGCATTGTCCCCTTCCTAGGCCTCGCCATCGTCCACCGCCATGGTGCTCTCGGTGCGGCGTGGTCAATGTGGTCAACGACCGACTTCCATTGGAAGAGTAATGTACGTGGAGAGGCTGACAGATGGGTCCACGGCAGCCGCAAGGAAGTGCCTCCGTATTACGCGGAAAATAATTATTCCTCCGCCTGACCGTAGGGACCCACCGGACGGGCCACCAGTATTTTGCAAAAAAAACATTTCCCCTTGACTGCTGGGACCCATTGGATGGGCCACCGTATTTCACGAAAAAAATATTCCCCCCGCTGTCAACTCGGACCCACCGGAAGTGCCTCCTTATTACACACAAAAAAATGAATACCCCCCTGCTAGCTGGGACCCACCTTGGTGGGAGGCTGACTTGTGGGCCTACTAAATTGACTGGGACAGAGGCCTTTGTCAACTTTAGTAAATATATGAACGGTTCTAGCTCTAGTGACCGTACGATGTCCATCTAACGGCCGTAGTGCTTCTTCAACCTCTGGTCTTCTTGCTCCAGCTGCCCAAAGCAGCGCCGGTCGTGCCACATGCTCCTGCCGCCCGTGGCCGGCCGTGATGCCGCGGAGGCCTCACCGCCCCCTACTACTCCCACTGCTGGCCAGGCCATCCCTCTACTCACCCACACCCCCTGTTATTCTGCGGCGACGGCAGCCTCACACTGCAGCCAAACGAGTGAACCCTCATACTCCTCTACGCGTGGGCATCCACTGCCACGTCTTCCCCGGCTCCGTGTAGTCCCCTTCCTAGCCTCGCTTGTCGTGGTTCTAAGTCTGATAGTAGAATGGGGGGTAGGTATGGAGAGGCAAGATCCTAGCTATGGAGCAGTTGTGAACACAAGGATGTACGAGTTCAGGCCCTTCTCGGAGGAAGTAACAGCCCTACGTCTCGGAGCCCGGAGGTGGTCGACTGGATTATGTGTGTATGGATTACAGGGGTGCGAACCCTTTACACTGAGGAGGGGGTGGCTTATATAGTGTCTGCCAGACGCCTCCAACCCTCAGTAATGCAGGGTTTAAAGTACATTAAGTCTAGGCGTTACTGGTAACGCCTTACATAAAGTGTCCTAAATGCCATAAAGACTACTTAATTACAAACCATTTGGATGCAGAGTGGCTCTTGATCTCCTGGTGGTCGAGTGAGTCTTCATGGTCGAGTCCTTCGAGTCCGTCGAGTGAAGTCCCTCTTGGTCGACTGGAAGGCAGTCCCTTCCGTTCTTGGTGTCCTTGGGTAGGGTACTTAGATCAGGTCTATGGCCCTACCCTAGGTACATGACTTCATCATTAGCCCCCGAATGGATCGAGGTTTGAGTGAGGAAGGAGTTGATATTATTTCCGACCTGCTTTTGCGTTCTGGATATGTATCGTCTTGGACCAATAATCTCTTCGTTGATAACAACAACTTTTCTTCAATCGCCTTGATCCATTCTTTTCTCTCGTCGAGTGAACTTTTGAACTTTGTAATTTCCGAGCGACGGATCACAGGAAATCTCTCGTCTGACAGATCGATCTGCTGTTAGCGGATTTTGTGGGATCCAAATTTTGGGGAAGCACGCGAAGCGGGGCGGACCGCGGCGCTCGGATGGGATAGGGCGTAGACGCCTCGATTCCCGCGCTGTCTTTTTCGCCACGTATCACATACGCACGACTATTCCGGGATGTGATTGGATTGCCTGGGCCCACTTGTCATCCACTCGGAAGCGGCTCTATAAAATGTGCCCGGTGAGGGTTTTTGAACAGTACTTCTCCAATCCCCCTTTCTGCTCTCTCCACCTCCGCCCGCATCGCCCGCTCACGCCTCTTCCCAACCACTCCTCGTGCGCTTCGACGGCAACAATGGTGAAGGAGAAGACAGCGGCTCTGGAGTGCGCGAAGAAGGCGACGGCGACGGGGAAGGCGAAAGGGAGAGCGACTAGTCGGGGAGGATCCTCGTCCAGGTCCCGCCTGCCGCAAGGCTAGGTCCAAGGGGATTGGATCCGGTCGACCATCACCGAGGAGGATCTCACTGATATGGCCAACGATGGTTTGATCCCCCACGGAGCAGCGAGGCTCCCGGGGAACGAGTGGCAACCACAGCCGGAAGAGGGTGAGTGTGTTCTTCTAGCTACCCACGTCGACCGTGGGTTCTCTCTGCCTCCGAGTGTTTTCTTCCGTGGTTTCTTGAATTTCTTTGGGGCGCAACTCCACCACTTCAATCCGAATTCCATCGCCTACCTTGCTGCCTTCGTGTCCATGTGTGAGAACTTCCTGGGCTGCCGACTGCACTGGGTTCTGTTCAAGCATATATTCACTTGTCGTTCTCAGATCGTGAAAAAGGTGAGTCCAGATGACGATAAGACCAAGGTTATTCAGATGTGTGGAGGTCTGGGGATTCAGATGAGGAACAAGAGCACCTTTCCGGCCATGACCCTCCCTGAGTCGGTCAGAGGATGGCAGTCGACTTGGTTCTACTACCAAAACGAGTCGATGCCGGGGCAGTCGAGTGGTCTCCCTCCGTTCTCTATGGACCGAGCGCAGAAGCCCTCTTCTCTGAAGGTGCTCCCTGAGGAGAAAGCCCAAGTGAAGATGTTGATGGAGCGCGTAGTCCAGTTAGTTCAGGAAGGAATGACGGGTATGGACCTTCTGGAGGTATTTCTTAGGCGATGCATCCAGCCTCTTCAGTACCGAGGCCATTGCATGTGGCTGTACTGTGGAACCGAGGATGAGACTCGGATCCATCCAGAAGCAGTTGACGACGCCACACTGGAGAGGTGGATGGCCGCGGTCACTGGGAACAAAGAAAACCCTCGAGGAGCCAGGAGGATTCCGCCACTCGACCATTCTAGCACTCCAGACAAGGTATGCCCACTTTATTTCCAATTGTAATCTTGCCATACTTATTCTGCTTTTGCTGCAAATTGGTCGAGTGATCTTTATCTTGCTGTCTGTCAGGCCTTCACCGAACTATACTCGATGCCCAATGGAGCACAGACACCGACTGAAGAGGAGGAAGCAAGTGGGGGCGAAAGCCAGGAGGAGTGGGACTCGGATGCTGCTGATGATGATGATGATGACGACTCCGATGGGGAGAAAGAAGAGGAGGAGGAGGAGGAGGAAGTTGCACCGCCTCGCACAGAAAGGCGATCGAAGCTCATCCATGACCCTGCGACTGAACGTGGTAAGGGGGTCGCGACTGTCGCGTAGTCGACCAAGCGCCCTCGGACCACTTCTCCGGCGCCGACTGAGAAAGCTCCGAAGCAATCTCGAATGGCGCCATCGAAACCGGCGAAGGTCTTGCCGAAGATGAAAGTGTCGATTCCCACCATATCAGGGTAAAAAATGCTTATTTGAGTCTTCTTGCTCTACATGAGTTTATTTTTGGTCGACTCATGAGTTAACCGACTGATTTTTGGGGTTGCAGTGCTGCTACTTCTGATACCTCGGCCAGGGCAGACGATCATGAGATGGAAGATGCTGCTACCTCAAAACCTGGTATGACTCTCGTAACTCCGTCTTTTAGTCGATTGGCTCTTGGTCTCTGATTCTGATTCTTTTCTCCATCCAATGTCGTTATCACCCTTCCTGACGACGACGACGACGATGAGGAACCGCTGAAGCAAAGGAGGAGCAGGAAAACGTCTGCTGGCAAGGTGACTCAGGACGTGCCAGCACCCGAGACACTGGTCGCTGAGGGAGAGAACACCACTCGGCCCACCGTATCTTTCGCGGTGCCGTTGACGAGTGCTCACCCCGCATCGTCGAGTGCTGCACAACCTTCACTCTTCTCGACCCACTACGTCCTAGAGGACCAAGCCAGTGCTGGAAAAGAAGCGATACGCCAGGCGGGAGTCATGATGGAGCAGGTGAAGGCCATCCAGGAGGCTAGCCAGGCAGCCTACGACGCCAATTCCGCTCTCCAGAGTAACGTTCAGGTCAGTCGGTCACCGCCTGTTCTGTTAGGATATGATGTCTGAAGATTCTTCTTTCTGAAATCCGTAGTAGTCCTACACCCACTGGGTGTGTCGATTGAAATTCCGGGTTAGTGGGGGCACGCTGAGTGCACCCACTGGGTGTAGTCCCCAAGGCTATGGTGGACTGCTGGCAGTCGACCATAGGCTTTATAAGTTAAGTTCTTCATTCATTCGACTAGGTCGAATGGATATCTCAAATCGGTGGGGGCACGCTGAGTGCACCCATAGGGTGTAGTCCCCGAGACTGTGGTCGACTACTGGCAGTCGGCTACAGTCTGAAGAACATGTCCTGTTGTTTTTTTTTGTTGTTGGTCGACTGGTCAACTCTTCCTTGGTAGAACTAGTGGGGGCACGCTGAGTGCACCCACTAGGTGTAGTCCCCGAGACTATGGTCGAATGTTTGCATTCGGCTGTAGTCTTAGAAATGTATGGTTTTTCCTCAGTCACTCGGAAGTGAATTGTTTTTGACATCTGTCGATTGATTCTTCGTAGAAATCATGTGACCTTGCGGCTCGTTACACCGAGCTGGAGAACAAGCATATCCAGCTCGAGCTTGATCTGGAGCTGGTCCAGGAGAATCTGGCGAAGGCGAAGGAAGAAGCTAAAGGTATGTTTGGTGAGGCTTCCGACGACTGCCTTTGCCCCTTATTTGATTCAAATTCTGACCTTGCTACGATTTTGCAGGCAAAGTGAAGGAGGCCTAGAAGAAGAAAGACCTTGAGTTGGCTGAGATGCAGAAAACAGCTTTAGAGAAGAGCAAACTCACAGACGAGAAGTTGGCTTCGGTCACCAAGCTTGAAGAAGAAAACACCAATCTGAAAGCTGCTCTTGCTATTGCCAACAAGAAGGTCAGTCGACTAAAAAGCGACAAAGTTGCTCTGAATGACAAGGCCAGTCAGTTGGCGGGGAAGAAGAACGATCTGGAGGCTTATCTGGGCGGACTCGCCAAGAAGTTGTTCCTCATGCTCGAAGATAATCCTTTGCGCCAAACAATTGTTTTTACAGTGATCTTTCCATTCGACTGTTGCCTTGACTCGGTGATTGTGCTTGCAGAATTCTGCCAAAACTTTGAAGAGGAGACTGGTCGACTGGAACCAAACCTGGATCCCATCAACTCTCCGGTGAATGATGAAGTCGCCATGAACGTGTTCCGGCTCGAGTCCCGTGTTGCTGCTGTCATTGACTATCTTGCAAGGCTAAAGGTCGCCACTTCCTGCATTGACACTATGCTCTGGCCCAGGGAGACGCTCCAAAATGACCTCGAGTCTCTGATGACTTGACTAAACACAGTCCCTGGTTGAGTGCAGGAGTGGAAGAAGTCTTCTGCCAGGTGTGGTGCAGATGTCGCCCTGTGTCTAGCCCGAGTCCATTGCAAGGATGCACGAGAGGACAAGCTGGCGGCTCTTCGGGTGGCTAACACCAAGAAGCATGATTTCCGGTCTTTCATGGAGACTTTCATCGCCGCTGCCACTCGGATCGCGGATGGAATCGACCTTGATGAGTTTGTTGCACCTTCCAGCCCTCCACAGGAGGGGTAAAAAACTTCTTGAGCTCGACACTTTAAATTTGCCTTGGTATGCCGAGTGATTTTGTAACCGATAAACCTTAACAGGCTTAGCGCCTGAGCACTTTCGGTTCCGTTAGGGATTTATCCGAACTTGGATTCGACATTTCAATATGCTTGTATTTGGTTTGAAATGTCTTTTGCAGGTTAAAGCGAGATGCTTACTGCAATCGACTTATTCCCCAATTTACTTAGGCAGGCACTAGGCTGCGGCTAAGCCCCCGAGTGAGAGGCTTGCTCTCCACTCGGTAGGATTTTCAAAACTTAGGCGAGCACTGGGCTGCAGCTAAGGCCCCGAGTGGGAGGTCTGCTCTCCACTCGGTAGGATTTTCAAAACTTAGGCGAGCACTGGGCTGCAGCTAAGCCCCCGAGTGGGAGGTCTGCTCTCCACTCGGTAGGATTTTCAAAACTTAGGCGAGCACTGGGCTGCAGCTAAGCCCCCGAGTGGGAGGTCTGCTCTCCACTCGGTAGGATTTTTCAAAACTTAGGCGAGCACTGGGCTGCAGCTAAGCCTCCGAGTGGGAGGTCTGCTCTCCACTCGGTAGGATTTTTATAACTTTATACTTGTGGCGTAGCTAGGAGGAGAGGATCGCAGTCGACCTGCACCTCGCCTCCCTTGCGACTGCACGTTGTACTTGTGGCGTAGCTCGAAGGAGAGGATCGCAGTCGACCTGCACCTCGTCCTCCTTGCTACCGCACGTTGAATTTGTACTTAGGCGAGTACTTAGACTGCAGCTAAGCCCCCGAGTGGGAGTCTGGCTCACCACTCGGTAGGATTTTATTGAAACTTAGGTGAGCACTGAGCTGCAGCTAAGCCCCCGAGTGGGAGGTCTGCTCTCCACTCGGTAGGATTTTTCAAAACTTAGGCGAGCACTTGGACTGCAGCTACGCCTCCGAGTGGAAGTCTGGCTCACCACTCGGTAGGATTTTATTGAAACTTAGGCGAAACGGATTCGCAGCTAAGCCCCCGAGTGAGAGTCTGGCTCACCACTCGGTAAGGATTTTTTTTTACAAACTTAGGCGAAACGGATTCGCAGCTAAGCCACCCACTGAGGGGGAAATTTTACTGAATAAATAAAAGTGACAAAAATCATTGGGGAAATTATGACACTATTATCTTGTAAAACATGAACTACAGAAGTACTTTTATTACAACTCATCCGAGTGAAGACTTAAGTGTAAAATGGGCGGAGTAGCTCCGCGTTCCAAGCTCGGGGATCGTTGATATTGTGCTTGACGTTGTAGAGAAGGTACGCTCCGTTGTGGAAAACCTTGGTGACGATGAAGGGTCCTTCCCAAGAAGGAGCAAGCTTGTGTTGTTTCTGCTGATCCACTCGGAGAACCAAATCCCCTTCCTGGAAGGCTCGACTCTTCATGTTTCTAGCGTGGAAGCGATGCAAGTCCTGTTGGTAGATGGTCGATCGGATCAGAGCCATCTCTCTTTCTTCCTCTAAAAGGTCAACTGCGTCCTGCCACGCTTGTTCCGCTTCAGCTTCGTTGTAGAGCTCAACTCGAGGAGCATTGTGGAGAAGATCACTCGGCAAGACTGCTTCATCTCCATAGACCAAGAAGAATGGAGTTCTTCCGGTCGACCGATTAGGTGTGGTCCGTAGACCCCAAAGCACTAAAGGAAGCTCGTCGACCCATGCTCCAGCCGCATGCTTGAGATCACGCATCAGTCGCGGTTTCAATCCCTTGAGGATCAAGCCATTGGCTCGCTCTGCTTGTCCATTCGACTGAGGATGGGCGACTGAAGCGTAGTCGACTCGAGTGCCTTGAGATGTGCAGAATGCTCTGAACTCCTCCAAATCGAAGTTCGACCCATTGTCAGTGATGATGCTGTGTGGGACTCCATATCTGAATATCAGTTCCCTGATGAAGCTAACAGCAGTACCGGCATCAAGGTTCTTGATGGGTTTAGCCTCAATCCGCTTGGTGAACTTGTCGACTGCCACCAGTACATGCGTGAAACCGCTTCGACCTGTCCTCAAGGGGCCCACCATATCCAACCCCCACACTGCGAAGGGCCAGACGAGTGGTATGGTCTTCAGAGCTGACGCAGGCTTATGTGACATGTTGGAGTAAAACTGACATCCCTCGCACTTGTCCACTATCTCCTTTGCCATCTCATTCGCCCTTGGCCAATAAAATCCGGCTCGGTATGCTTTGGCCACAATGGTCCGAGAGGACGCATGATGGCCACAGGTCCCCGAGTGGATATCATCAAGAATTATTCGACCTTCTTCTGGCGTTATGCACTTCTGACCGACTCCAGTCGCGCTCTCTCTGTATAGCTGCCCCTTGATCACAGTAAAGGCTTTGGATCGGCGGATGATCTGTCGAGCCTCTTCTTTGTCCTCTGGGAGCTCTTTTCTTAGGATATACACGATATATGGAACTGTCCACTCGGGAGTGATCACTAAGACCTCCATGACCAAGTCGACCACCGCTAGAACTTCAACTTCAGTCAGATCTCTGGCACTCTTGGGCTGCGGAGCTTCTTCAGTAAAAGGATCTTCTTTGACTGATGGAGTATGAATATGTTCCAGGAACACACCACTGGGAATGGCTTCTCTTTTGGAACCTATCTTCGCCAAATCATCAGCCGCTTGATTTTTCAGTCGGGGTATATGATGGAGCTCTAACCCCTCAAGCTTCTTTTCCAGCTTCCTCGCTGCATTGCAGTATCCAGTCATGGCTGGGCTTCTAACGTCCCACTCCTTCATTACTTGGTTGACCACCAAATCTGAATCGCCATAAACCATAAGGCAACGGACGCCGAGTGAGATGGCCATGCGCAACCCATACAAGAGAGCCTCATATTCTGCCTCATTGTTGATGGAGTCAAAGTGAATCTGGAGCACATATCTGAGCTTATCTCCTCTGGGGGAAACCAGGACAACCCCAGCACCGGAACCATTCGACATCTTAGAGCCATCAAAGAACATGGTCCAATGCTCCGAGTGAACTTCAGTCGGCTGCTGTTGTTCAATCCACTCGGCAAGGAAATCTGCTATCGCTTGGGACTTAATGGCTTTCTTTGCCTCAAACTTGATATCAAGGGGAAGGAGTTCAATCGCCCATTTCGCCACTCGACCAGTTGCATCTCTGTTGTGCAGAATCTCTGAAAGTGGAGCATCGCTGATGACTGTAATGGAATGATCAGAGAAATAATGAGCAACCTTCTTCGTGGTCATGTAGATCCCATACACAAGCTTCTGATAATGAGGGTATCTTTGCTTGGATGGAGTCAAAACTTCAGAGAGATAATACACTGGGTGTTGAACTTTGAAGGCTTTCCCTTCTTCTTCCCGCTCGACCGTAAGTACTGTACTGACGACTTGTCCTGTGGCTGCAATATAAAGCAACAGAGGCTCTTTGCTGATTGGAGCAGCAAGCACCGGCTGGGTGGAGAGCAGAGCTTTTAGCTCGGCAAACGCTGCATCAGCTTCTGGAGTCCACTCGAACTTGTCTGCCTTCTTCATCAGTCGGTAAAGAGGCAATGCCTTTTCACTGAGTCGTGAGATGAATCGACTTAATGCGGCCAAGCATCCAGTAAGCTTCTAGACATCGTGCACCCGCACGGGGCATTTCATTCAGAGTATAGTGCTGATTTTTTCTGGGTTAGCGTCGATTCCTCGTTCGGAAACAAGAAAACCGAGTAACTTGCCACCAGGAACTCCGAATGTGCACTTTGATGGATTGAGCTTGATATCATACCTCCTGAGGTTGGCAAATGTTTCGGCGAGGTCAGTTAGCAGGTCGGAACCTTTTCGCGACTTGACCACGATATCATCCATATACGCTTCCACATTCTGACTGATTTGAGTGAGCAAACACTTCTGAATCATTCGCATAAACGTGGCTCCGGCATTCTTGAGGCTGAATGGCATGGTGATATAGCAGAAGCACCCGAATGGAGTGATGAAAGCTGTTTTTATCTCGTCGGGTCCGTATAGACGGATCTGATGGTACCCAGAATAGGCGTCTAGAAAAGACAATCTCTCGCATCCCGCGGTCGAGTCAACTATTTGATCAATGCGAGGGAGAGGAAAATGATCTTTCGGGCAAGCCCGATTGATGTGCTTGAAATCAATGCACATTCGGAGTGAGTTGTCCTTCTTAGGAACCATGACGACATTGGCGAGCCACTCGGAGTGGTATATCTCTCGGATAAATCCTGCCGCCAATGGTCGAGCCACTTCCTCACCAATTGCTTTTCTCTTCTGGACAGCGGACCGCCGAAGATGTTCTTTGACTGGTTTTGCTGCTGAGTCGACTCTAAGGCGATGCTCAGCCAGTCCCCTGGGAACACCCGGCATGTCAGCTGGCTTCCATGCAAAGATGTCCCAGTTCTCACGGAGGAACTGTATGAGCGCTTCTTCCTATTTCGGGTCGAGTGTTATGGAGATATGGGTCGGAGCTGCATTGGGGTCGGTCGGGTGAATGTGGACGGGCTTCGTTTCACCGGACGACTGAAATGCTGACTCTGTGGCAGGCTTCTTGGCTCGCAGCAAATCACTCGGATCTGCATTTTGCTTATATCCTTCTAGCTCGACCGCTGTCACCTGGGAATCGGCAATCTTTGAGCCTTTCTGGAAACACTCTTCTGCTTTTTTCCGATCACCAGTGATAGTGATCACGCCTTTGGGGCCGGGCATCTTCAGTTTGAGGTACACGTAACATGGTCAAGCCATGAACCGTGCGTAAGCTGGTCTCCCCAAAATAGCGTGGTAAGCGCTCTGAAAATCCACGACCTCAAACGTCAGCTTCTCTTTGCAAAAATGCTTCGAATCACCGAACACCACGTCCAAAGCTATTTAGCCAAGTGACTCAGCTTTCTTTCCTGGTATAACTCCATGAAAACTCATGTTACTGGTGCTCAGTCGGGACATCGTAATGCCCATTCCTTTCAGCATGTCCGCATACAATAAGTTCAGCCCACTACCATCGTCCATTAGCACCTTCGTCAGTCGAGTGCCTTCGACAACCAGGTCGACCACCAAAGCTTGCCTCCCAGGGGTGGCTATATGAGTCGGGTGATCAGACTGGTCAAAGGTAATGGGAGTTTGGGACCATCTCAAATAACTGGGTGTCGCCGGGGCGACCATGTTCACCTCACAGTTAATAACCTTCAACTGGCTCTTGCTTTCCACATCCGCAAAGATCATCAGAGTGGAGTTAACATGAGGATATCCTCCCTCACTGTCCTCCTTGTCTTTGGCTTTGTCCGACTCCTTTTCCTTGTCCTTGGACTGTTTACCTTGGAACTGCTGGATCAGGAGTTGACACTGGCGAGTGGTATGCTTCGGGTAGATGATATTACCCTCTTCGTCTTTCTTCGTGTGGATATGACACGGCATATCCATCACGTCATTTCCTTCTTTATCCTTCACCTTCTTGGGGTTCCAGGATCCTTTGGGTTTTCCCTTGAACTTGCCCTGAGTCACGGCCAGAGCCTCCCCAGGAGCCGCTGGTTCGGCCTTCCGCTTCTGCTTCCGACTGGAGTTCCCCTTCTCTGACTGACTCGGCTTGTACTTGCCACTGCGGAGTCGGTCCTCCTCTTCACCATTGGCGTACTTGGTGGCAATTTCCATCATCCGACTCAGGGTCATATCTCCGGTCCGCCCAAACTTCAAACTTAACTCTCTGTTCTTGACACCATCCTTGAAGGCGCAGACTGCCTGATGATCAGACACGTTCTCCACGGTATGATGCAAAGTAATCCACCTTTGAATGTACTCTCTTAAGGTTTCATTCGACTTCTGCACGCAGACTTGCAGCTCTGTCAACCCAGCTGGTCGCTTACAGGTTCCCTCAAAAGTCCTGACGAACACTCGGGAAAGATCTTCCCAAGTGTAAATACTGCTTGGAGTCAACTGATTCAACCACGCCCTGGCCGAACCTTCCAACATGAGTGGTAAGTGCTTCATAGCCACCTCGTCATTCCCGCCGCCGATCTGAACAGCCACTCGGTAGTCCTCAAGCCAAGTTTCAGGCTTAGACTCACCGGTGAACTTGCTTACTCCAGTCGCCAACCTGAAGTTGGGAGGAATCACCGCGGCTCCGATAGCCCTGCTGAAACATTCCGGACCAGAAACATGCACTCAGCTGCTAGTGGGCGCGTCTCTGTCATGGCCACCCTGTTGAGCCCTATTCCGATTGACCAAGCCTTGCACGATGATGGACCGCGCGTCGAAGCCTGGTTCCCGGGGGTCGACCAGAGCTCTTCGCCCCACACTGAGTTGAGGCCTGTCATCTTGCTGCCGAGGAGCGTAAGACCCGCCTCTCGAAGGAGGAGTGGGCACTCAATGCCTATCCTCACGATTGTATCGGTCATCATATTGGTCCCGTCGATTCTCGCGCCCTTCACGCCGCGGAGGCGATCTGGGGCTGTGAGCCGACTGAACCGTATTCGCAGCGACGGATCGACTGTGAATTCTGTTGCGTGACTGCGACACGGCTGAATTCTGATCTCCTGCTGACCGGAGCAAATCTCTGATCTGCATCAAGCCTCTGCCAGCCTCCGACTGAGAGGGCTGAATTGACTCTGCTATTCGGGTGCAGCTGCTAAATTCTGAATCGGGGTTCGATATACCTGAGTCGGCGGGAAGAGTTGACGTCGACTGGAGTCGGGTACTCATTGCCGCGCGCGCTCGTCGAGTGCTCGCTGGAGGTTCTCCAGACGAGCGTGTTCAGCCAAGTTGGCCAAACGTGCCTCCTCCAAGGCACGAGCCTCGGGGGTTTCTCCTATGATGGGAGTATGCAAGGCATCCATGTTCCTGCGGCAAAGTTCTTCCCTTTGCAGGGAATTAAGTGGCTCGGGTTGGTACTCCTCATGGACTTGAGCGGGGTCGCCTCCGCCGTCTACCCCGTCGCCACGAGGGTAGCCAGGAGGACTACGAGGTCCGTTGACCATCAAGACCTCCGCCGCTGGATCACTGCTATCGCACTCGGATGCAGTCTCTACGGAGCCAGTCGACAGATCGAACAGGCCGTAGAGGGATTCGTCGGGCTCGATTGCCGCGACTTGGGTGGTGGCCGTCTGGCGTGCCACCGCGTGCCTCACCCACCGCTGGAGCCTCGACCGACCAGAGCGCTTGCACTGGCAGGAGACAGGGAGGGATGACGACAAAGGAGTCGACCGGTATAGAGTCGACGGTTGCCGCAGCAGAACACCATGGACGCATGCGCGAAAGTGCATCGCACCGCGGACGGGGAGCGCGTCGATGTCGAGTGGAGCCTCCTGAAGCCAAGCGGAATCATCGGCAATGAAGGTGAGAGCACCGAGACGGATCTCGCGGCCCTCGACCAAAACTCCACCAGCAACCATGATGAAAGTGATCGGAAGAACTGCAACTTCTCCAAAAATTGCTAAGACACCTGCCCCACGGTGGGCGCCAACTGTCGTGGTTCTAAGTCTGACAGTAGAATGGGGGGTAGGTATGGAGAGGCAAGATCCTAGCTATGGAGCAGTTGTGAACACAAGGATGTACGAGTTCAGGCCCTTCTCAAAGGGAGTAACAACCCTACGTCTCGGAGCCCGGAGGCGGTCGACTGGATTATGTGTGTATGGATTACAGGGGTGCGAACCCTTTACACTGAGGAGGGGGTGGCTTATATAGTGTCTGCCAGACCCCTCCGGCCCTCAGTAATGCAGGGTTTAAATTACATTAAGTCTAGGCGTTACTGTTAACGCCTTACATAAAGTGTCCTAAATGCCATAAAGACTACTTAATTACAGACCGTTTGGATGCAGAGTGGCTCTTAATCTCCTGGTGGTCGAGTGAGTCTTCATGGTCGAGTCCTTCGAGTCCGTCGAGTGAAGTCCCTCTTGGTCGACTAGAAGGCAGTCCCTTCCGTTCTTGGTGTCCTTGGGTAGGGTACTTAGATCAGGTCTATGACCCTACCCTAGGTACATGACTTCATCATCGCTGTCGTCCACCGCCCTGGTGCTCTCGGTGCGGTGTGGTCAACGTGGTCAAGGAACGACTTCAATCGTACGTGGACTGTACGTGGAGAGGCTGACAGCTGGTTCCACGGCCGCAGCAAGGAAGTGCCTCCTTATTCCGCGGAAACTAATGATTCCTCCACTTGACAGCAGGGACCCGCCGGACGGGCCACCGTATTTCGCGAAAAAAATGTTTCCCCCCTGACTGCTGGGACCCACCAGCTACACCTTCGCATGCAAGGAAGTGCGTCCGGGCAAAAAAAATGATTCGCCCCTTGACTGTTGGGACCCACCAGCTACATCTTCGCATGCAAGGAAGTGCGTCCGGGCAAAAAAAATGATTCGCCCCCCTGACTGCTGGGACCCACCAGCTACATCTTCGCACGCAAGGAAGTGCCTGACAGTCGGGACCCACCTGGTCGAAGCGTACGTAGCATTGTCATTCTGGTCGCGGACGTGTACGTACATATATACTGGTCGATGTAGAGGCACGCACGTGTCGTAGTAGAGGCGCGCACGTGTTATAGTAGAGGCGCGTATGTGTCGTAGTAGAGGCGTGCACGTAGCATGTACATGTACGTACAACGGCCAGTGTGCAAGAAAGAAAATACGGCCATGTATGTGTACATATGGGCGGGGTCTCGAACACCTACTCGCGCATACGTACGGCTAGGGCTCATGTACATGGCTGGGTCGGAACGGAGAAACAACGTCGTCATCGTGTTCATGGGGAGCCAACCAGCTGGGTCGAAACGGAATGCGTCATCATGTTCATCGGGAGGGCTTGGACGGAACAGGCGATGGAAACAAGGCCTGGCGTACCGCAGAACAGAGGAAACGGCCTTGTATTCGACCGACCACGTTCGAAACGGGATCCTGTTCATCGGGAGGGGTGTGACGTACCGCAAAACGGAGGAAATGGACTTGTGTTGGAGTGCTACGGTCAAAACGGGGGTCCTGTTGATTGGGAGGGGTGTGGCGTACCACAAAACGGACGAAGCGGACTTGTGTTGGAGCGCTACGGTCGAAACGGGGGTCCTGTTCATCGGGAGTGGTGATGCATACCGCAAAACGGACGAAATGGACTTGTGTTGGAGCGCTACGGTCAAAACGGGGGTCCTGTTCATCGGGAGGGGTGTGGCGTACCGCAAAACGGGACTCCACGGGATACTGTTCATCTCCACCGTCGATCTCCTCCAACCTCCACGGGCTACCGTCGACCTCCTCCAGCCTCCACGGGCTACCATCGACCTCCTCCAGTCTCCACGGGCTCCTGTTCATCCAGCCTCCACCGCGCGCTACTCCATCGGCTACTGTTCAACCACCCCTCCACGGGCACCCCTCCACCATCTACTGTTCATACAGCCCTCCACGGGGTCATCCTATTCATCCAGCCCTCCACAGGGTCCTGTTCATCCAGCCCCAACCGGCTCGATCAAGGCAATGCCACGGGGTCCTGTTCATCCACCCCCACCGCTCACTGTTCATCCACCCCCCCTAAAATGCTCACTGTTCATCTAGAGAGGCAGCATCGATCGTCTTCAATTAGCAGCAGTAGCGAAGGAATCGCTCGATTGGGTTCAGTTAACAGCCATGGATCGATCGCTGTGGTTCAGTAACGCGTAGCCTGTAGTGCAATCGCTCGGGTTCAGTTAGAGCACAACGCCTCGCACACACACGCGTACGTGTATGAGAGAAACGCGCATCGCTCGGCCCCCGACCACCCACCGTAACCGGGAACTCCCCGAAATTTTCCTCGCCCTCGCTTCTACCACGGTTTTTTCCGTCATGGACGGCCCAAAGAATGCCATGCAGCTGCGTCTTCGGCCCTCCCAGGGAGAAAAGACCATTTTCTGTCATGATTTTTTGTCATAGAAGTAGGATCCCACCACATCTATGATGATACCGGGGTTTGTCACAATTATCGTCATAGAAGTGCCATATGTATGACAGAAAAAAGTTTTGTTCGGCCCAAAATGTCATGGATGTGTCTTTTTTTGTAGTGATTATGGGTTGTTATTTCACGTTATATCACAATACTTATGCCTATTCTCTCTTATTTTACAAGGTTTACATGAAGAGGGAGAATGCCGACAGCTGGAATTCTGGGCTGGAAAAGGAGCAAATATTAGAGACCTATTCCGCACAACTCCAAAAGTCCTGAAACTCCATGAAAGTTATTTTTGGAATTAATAAAAAATACTGGGCGAAGAAAGTACCAGAGGGGGCCCACACCCTAGCAACAAGGGTGGGGGCGCGCCCCCTTCCTCGTGGGCCCCCTGGCAGGCCTCCGGTGACCATCTTCTGCTATAGGAAGAAACACCGCCGCCACGAGGCAGAACCTTGGCGGAACCAATCTCGGGCTACGGCGGAGTTGTTCTGCCGGGGAAATATCCCTCCGAGAGGGGGAAATCGTCACCATCGTCATCACCATCGATCCTCTCATTGGGGGGAGGGTCAATCTCCATCAACATCTTCACCAGCACCATCTCCTCTCAAACCCTAGTTCATCTGTTGTATCCGATCTTTGTCTCAAAACCACAGATTGATACATGTGGGTCACTAGTAGTGTTGATTACTCCTTGTAGTTGATGCTAGTTGGTTTATTCGGTGGAAGATCATTGATACGACTCCAGCATCTCAATAATTTATGAAGCATTCATGCTATTATATTATCTGTTTTGGATGTTTATGGGCTTTATTAAACACTTTTATATTATTTTTGGGACTAACCTATTAACCGGACGCCAAGCCCATATTGCTGTTTTCTTATCTATTTCAGTGTTTCAAAGAAAAGGAATATCAAACGGAGTCCAAACGGAATGAAACCTTTGGGAGCATGATTTTTGGACCAAACGTGATCCAGGAGACGTGGAGCTGAAGCCAGGGAAGCTTCGAGGAGGCCACGAGGCAGGGGGCGCGCCCACCCCCTGGGTGCGCCCTCCACCCTCGTGGCTCCCCTGGCCGACTTCTTTCGCCTATATAAGTCCATATACCCTAAAACCTTCGAAGAACACAATAGATCGGGAGTTCCGCCGCCGCAAGCCTCTGTAGCCACCAAAAACCTCTCGAGAGCCCGTTCCGGCACACTGCCAGAGGGGGAATCCATCACTGGTGGCCATCTTCATCATCCCGGTGCTCTCCATGACGAGGAGGGACTAGTTCACCCTCGGGGCTGAGGGTATGTAACAGTAGCTATGTGTTTGATCTCTCTTTCTCTCTCTCTCTCTCTCTCGTGTTCTCTCTATGACACCATCTTGATGTATCGCGAGCTTTGCTATTATAGTTGGATCTTATGATGTTTCTCCCCCTCTACTCTCTTGTGATGAATTGAGTTTCCTCTTGAAGTTATCTTATCGGATTGAGTCTTTAAGGATTTGAGAACACTTGATGTATGTCTTGCCGTGCTTATTTGTGGTGACAATGGGATATTCACGTGATCCACTTGATGTATGTTTTGGTGATCAACTTGCGGGTTCAATGAATCTATGCATAGGGGTTGGCACACGTTTTCGTCTTGACTCTCCGGTAGGAACTTTGGGGCACTCTTTGAAGTTCTTTGTGTTGGTTGAATAGATGAATCTGAGATTGTGTGATGCATATCGTATAATCATGCCCACGGATACTTGAGGTGACAATGGAGTATCTAGGTGACATTAGGGTTTTGGTTGATTTGTGTCTTAAGGTGTTATTCTAGTACGAACTCTATGATAGATCGAACGGAAAGAATAGCTTTGTGTTATTTTACTATGGACTGTTGAATAGATCGAGCAGAAAGGATAACTTTGAGGTGGTTTCGTACCCTACCATAATCTCTTGTTTGTTCTCCGCTATTAGTGACTCTGGAGTGACTCTTTGTTGCATGTTCATGGATAGTTATATGATCCGAGTATGTTATTATTGTTGAGAGAACTTGCACTAGTGAAAGTATGAACCTTAGGCCTTGTTTCCTAGCATTGCAATACCGTTTACGCTCACTTTTATCATTAGTTACCTTGATGCTTTTATATTTTCAGATTACAAAAACCTATATCTACCATCCATATTGCACTTGTATCACCATCTCTTCGCCGAACTAGTGCACCTATACAATTTGCCATTGTATTGGGTGTGTTGGGGACACAAGAGACTTTTTGTTATTTGGTTGCAGGGTTGCTTGAGAGACACCATCTTCATCCTACGCCTCCCATGGATTGATAAACCTTAGGTCATCCACTTGAGGGAAATTTTCTACTCTCCTACAAACCTCCACACTTGGAGGCCTAACAACGTCTACAAGAAGAAGGTTGCGTAGTAGACATCAAGCTCTTTTCTGGCGCCATTGCCGGGGAGGTGAGTGCTTGAAGGTATATCTTTAGATCTTGCAATCGAATCTTTTAGTTTCTTGTTTTATCACTAGTTTAGTTTATAAAAGAAAACTAAAAAAAATAGAATTGAGTTTGCCTCATATGCTTTATCTTTTTAATATCTTTCGTGAGAATGATGGTAAGGAAAATTGTGCTCAACTGCTAGAAGAAGAATGCATTAAAATGTTTGGTACTAGATCTTTGTATGATGAGCATGATTGCAATGTTGTTAGTATGAATTCCTTGAATATCCATGATGCTAATGATATGCAAAGCCACAAGCTTGGGGAAGCTATGTTTGATGAAGATGATATTTTTAGTCCCCCAAGTTTTGATATGCAAAGTTGTTATGATAATAGCATGCCTCATATTTATGATGGTTATATTGATGAAAGTGGGTTTGGAAGAGTGTCAACTTTAGGAAGTAATGATCCCACTATTTTGGAGGATGTTGAATCTTATTGTGATGAATATGAAAGTGGACTTGGAGAGGTCATGACTTTATTTAGTGATGAATCCACTATTTCGGAAGAGGTTCCAATTGATTATGAGAACAAAGTTGCTATCTATGATGATTATTGTGATGACTTGTATGCTATTAAGAATAATGATAACCATGAAACTTTTCATCATGATTTTAGTTTATTTTGTTGAGTTTGCTCCCACTACTATTGATGAGAAGAATTTTGCTTATGTGGAGAGTAGTAAATTTTCTATGCTTGTAGATCATGAAAATAATGCTTTAGGTGCTGGTTATATTGTTGAATTCATTCATGATGCTACTGAAAATTATTATGAGGGAGGAATATATGCTTGTAGGAATTGCAATAATGTCAAGTTTCCTCTCTATGTGCTTAAAATTTTGAAGTTATGCTTGTTTTGCCTTCCTATGCTAGTTGATTATTGTTCCCATAAGTTGTTTGCTCACAAAATCCCTATGCATAGGAAGTGGGTAAGGCTTAAATGTGCTAGTCATATGCTTCATGATGCTCCCGTTATGTTTCAATTCTTATCTTTTATGTGAGCATCATTGTCATCATCATGCCTAGCTAAAAAAGGCATTAAAGAAAAGCGCTTGTTGGGAGACAACCCAATATTTATCCTTACTGTTTTTATGTGTCCACATGATTATGCTACTGTAATCATGTTTTATAGCTTTTGTTTCAATAAAGTGCCAAGTAAGACCTTTAGGATAGCTTACGGTGATAGTTGTGTTGATCCTGCTGAAAATCAGAAACTTTTGCACCCAGTAAATTAGTTTTGATAATTCACAGAAACGTTCTTCTAATCTGATTCTTTTTTATATGGATTGGTACACAAATTTCTTAGGACTTCCTAATTGTTTAGGATTTTTGTAGTTCCAGAAGTATATGTTTGATACAGATTACTACAGACTATTCTGTTTTTGACAGATTCTGTTTTCTATGTGTTGTTTGCTTATTTTGATGAATCTATGAGTAGTATCGGAGGGTATGAACCATAGAGAAGTTGGAATACAGTATATATTACACCAACATGAATTTAGAATGAGTTCATTACAGCACCTAATTGGTAGTTTTATTTTCTTATACTAACGGAGCTTACGAGTTTTCTGTTGAGTTTTGTGTTGTGGAGTTTTCAAGTTTTGGGTAAAGATTCGATGGACTATGGAATAAGGGGTGGCAAGAGCCTAAGCTTGGGTATTCCCAAGGCACCCCAAGGTAATATTCAAGGACAACCAAGAGCCTAAGCTTGGGTATGCCCCGGAAGGCATCCCCTCTTTCGTCTTCGTCTATCGGTAACTTTACTTGGAGCTATATTTTTATTCACATCATGATATGTGTTTTGCTTGGAGCGTCATTTTCTTTTGTTAGTATTTGCTTTCTGTTATTTATAATAATGTTTTGCATCTATATTTCCAGTAAAAATGTCAAGGATAGCCTTTATGATGCTTATTTTGCTAGTATACATGTTGCTGTTTGAAAACAGAAAGTTTACCGCTGTTGCAAAATTTCCCTAGAAAAGTCAGAGAATGATGTAATGTTGAAACTTTTTGCATATTGAGCTCTGATAAATCTTCTACAGTGTAGTATTTTTCTAATAATTTTTGGAGTTAGGGAAGTATGATGAATCTTGTATTCTTTACAGACTATACTATTTTGGCAGATTGCTGTTATGTTTGCATTGTTTGCATATGTTTGCTTGTTTAATGATTCTATTTGAGGATAGGAGTATTAAATATGAAGTGACATTTAGTATGCAATGTTGAATAATAATTTTTAGTGATTTGTTACAGTAGAAAATGATAAGGTTTTGCATTGGTTTATACTAACTTATCTCACGAGTTCTTCTTGAGTTTTATGTGGATGAAGTTTTTGAGAAATAGAGAAACCATGATATGAGAGGAATTAAAGAGACACAAAAGTTCAAGCTTGGGGATGCCCAAGGCACCCCAAGATAATATTTCAAGAAGTCTCAAGCATCTAAGCTTGGGGATGCCCCGTAGGCATCCCTTCTTTCTTCTTCAACAACTATCGGTTAGTATCGGTTGAGCCTAAGTTTTTGCTTCTTCACATGAGTTGTGCTATCTTTGCAATGCCATTTTATTTTGTTTTGCTTTCTGTTTGAATAAGATACCAAGATCTGAAATTCTTAAATGAGAGAGAGTCTTCACATAGTTACATAACTATTTAGCTACTCATTGATCTACACTTATATCTTTTTGGAGTAGTTTGTCATTTACTCGTGTGCTTCACTTATATCCTATGAGTAAATGGTTGAATGAGTTGAATGTCATAAATCTGAAATTTTATATGTTTCATTTGCTTATCCCATGGGGAGTAATGACTTCACATCTAAGAAATAGAGGTTGTAAATTTATTGAAGGTTAGCAAGCATTGTATTGGTCATTTAAACAATTCATGAAAGAATATTGAAGGAAGAGAAATTTCACATATAAATATACTATCTTGGACATCTTTTATAACTGTGAGCACTCATTGAAGTATGACATGCTAAAGAGTTGATGTTGGACAAGGAAGACAACATACTGGGTTATGTTTTCTCACATCTCAGTTAAAGTATATTGTCATGGATCGTCCAACATGTTGAGCTTGCCTTTCCCCCTCATGCTAGACAAATTCCTTGCACCAAGTAGAGATACTACTTGTGCTTCCAAATATCCTTAAACCCAGTTTTTCCATGAGAGTCCACCATACCTACCTATGGATTGAGTAAGATCCTACAAGTAAGTTGTCATGTTGCAAGCAATAAAAATTGCTCTCTAAATATGTATGACTTATTATTGCGGAGAAAATAAGCTTTATACGATCGTGTGATATGGGAGTAATAAAAGCGACAGACTGCATAATAAAGGTTCATATCACAAGTGGCAATATAAAGTGGCGTTCTTTTGCATTAAGATTGTGTGCATCCAACCCCAAAAGCACATGACAACCTCTGCTTCCCTCTGCGAAGGGCCTATCTTTTACTTTGTGTCTTTTACTTTATGCAAGAGTCAAGGTGATCTTCACCTTTCCCTTTTTTATTTTATCCTTTGGCAAGCACCTCGTGTTGGAAAGATCCTGATATATATCCAACTAGATGTAAGTTAGCATGAACTATTATTGTTGACATCACCCAAAGGTGAATACGTTGGGAGGCGATATTGTAAGCCCATATCTTTCTCAGTGTCCGATTAAAACTCCATAACCATAAGTATTTCATGAGTGTTAGCAATTATGGAAGACTATATGATAGTTGAGTATGTGGAGTTTGCTAAATCAAAGCTCTGACATAGACCCTTCCTGAAAATAAGATGAATTGTAATTGTTTGATGACTAAGAATGAAGTTACTAGTTTTCAAGAAAGTTTATGGTCTATGCTTTAACATGTGAATAGCTTGTTACTTGATCCTGAGAAGTTTTATGAGATGAACTACTGTTATGACATATAATCATGCTAGAAAGGTGATTGAAATTATCATTGATCAAACTTGTGCACCTGCTAGCATTCGCACTTCATAAATTCTTTCTTTTATCATTTACCTACTCGAGGACGAGCGGGAATTAAGCTTGGGATGCTGATACGTCTCCAACGTATCTATAATTTATGAAGAATTCATGATATTATATTATGTGTTTTGGATGTTTATGGGCTTTATTAAGCACTTTTATATTATTTTTGGGACTAACCTATTAACCGGAGGCCCAGCCCATATTGTTGTTGTCTTGCCTATTTCAGTGTTTCAAAGAAAAGGAATATCAAACGGAGTCCAAACGGAATGAAACCTTCGGGACCGTGATTTTTGAAACGAACATGATCCAGGAGACGTGGAGCTGAAGCCAGGGAAGCTTCGAGGAGGCCACGAGGCAGGGGGCGCGCCCTCCACCCTCGTGGCTCCCCTGGCCGACTTCTTTCGCCTATATAAGTCCATATACCCTAAAACCTTCAAAGAAAACAATAGGTCGGGAGTTCCGCCGCCGCAAGCCTCTGTAGCCACCAAAAACCTCTCGGGAGCCCGTTCCGGCACCCTGCCGGAGGGGGAATCCATCACCGGTGGCCATCTTCATCATCCCGGGGCTCTCCATGACGAGGAGGGAGTAGTTCACCCTCGGGGCTGAGGGTATGTACCAGTAGCTATGTGTTTGATCTCTCTCTCTCTCTCTCTCTCTCTCTCTCTCTCTCTCGTGTTCTCTCTATGACACGATCTTGATGTATCGCAAGCTTTGCTATTATAGTTGGATCTTATGATGTTTCTCCTCCTCTACTCTCTTGTGATGAATTGAGTTTTCCTCTTGAAGTTATCTTATCGAATTGAGTCTTTAAGGATTTGAGAACACTTGATGTATGTCTTGCCGTGCTTATCTGTGGTGACAATGGGATATTCACGTGATCCACTTGATGTATGTTTTGGTGATCAACTTGCGGGTTCAATGAATCTATGCATAGGGGTTGGCACACGTTTTCGTCTTGACTCTCCGGTAGGAACTTTGGGGCACTCTTTGAAGTTCTTTGTGTTGGTTGAATAGATGAATCTGAGATTGTGTGATGCATATCGTATAATCATGCCCACGGATACTTGAGGTGACAATGGAGTATCTAGGTGACATTAGGGTTTTGGTTGATTTGTGTCTTAAGGTGTTATTCTAGTACGAACTCTATGATAGATCGAACGGAAAGAATAGCTTCGTGTTATTTTACTACGGACTCTTGAATAGATCGAGTAGAAAGGATAACTTTGAGGTGGTTTAGTACCCTACCATAATCTCTTCGTTTGTTCTCCGCTATTAGTGACTTTGGAGTGACTCTTTGTTGCATGTTGAGGGATAGTTATATGATCCAAGTATGTTATTATTGTTGAGAGAACTTGCACTGGTGAAAGTATGAACCTTAGGCCTTGTTTCCTAGCATTGAAATACAGTTTACGCTCACTTTTATCATTAGTTACCTTGCTGTTTTTATATTTTCAGATTACAAAAACCTATATCTGCCATCCATATTGCACTTGTATCACCATCTCTTCGCCGAACTAGTGCACCTATACAATTTGCCATTGTATTGGGTGTGTTGGGGACACAAGAGACTTTTTGTTATTTGGTTGCAGGGTTGCTTGAGAGAGACCATCTTCATCCTACGCCTCCCACGGATTAATAAACCTTAGGTCATCCACTTGAGGGAAATTTGCTACTGTCCTACAAACCTCTGCACTTGGAGGCCCAACAACGTCTACAAGAAGAAGGCTGCATAGTAGACATCAAGCTCTTTTCTGGTCCTATATGCATATCAATACCCCTCTGATTATGAACATTAATATGATTTGTGAGTAGTTACGTTTGTTCCTGAGGACATGGGAGAAGTCTTGCTATAAGTAGTCATGTGAATTTGGTATTCATTCGATATTTTGATGAGATGTGTGTTGTCTTTCCTCTAGTGGTGTTATGTGAACCTCGACTACATGACACTTCACCGTTGTTTGGGCCTAGAGGAAGGCATTGGGAAGTAATAAGTAGATGATGTGTTGCTAGAGTGACACTAGCTTAAACCCTAGTTTATGCGCTGCTTCGTAAGGGGCTGATTTGGATCCATATGTTTCATGCTATGGTTAGGTTTACCTTAATACTTATTTTGTAGTTGCGGATGCTTGCAGTAGGGGTTAATCATAAGTGGGATGCTTGTCCAAGAAAGGGCAGTACCCAAGCACCGCTCCATCCACATATCAAATTATCAAAGTAACGGACGCGAATCATAGGAGCGTGATGAAAACTAGCTTGACGATAATTTCCATGTGTCCTCGAGAGTGCTTTTCTCTATATAAGAACATGTCTAGGCTTGTCCTTTGCTACAAAAAGGATTGGTCCACCTTGCTACACTTTATTTACTTTTGTTACTTGTTACCCGTTACGAATTACCTTATCACAAAACTATCTGTTACCGATAATTTCAGTGCTTGCAGGAATACCTTACTGAAAACCGCTTGTCATTTCCTTCTGCTCCTCGTTGGGTTTGACACTCTTACTTATCGAAAGGACTACGATAGATCCCCTACACTTGTGGGTCATCACCCACATATATGGAGGAATCGAGGGCGGTTTACAGGCCGCCCATAAAAGTTTCACGGGTCGGTCCCTTTTTAGCGGACTTGATCGAGCAAAGCTCGTGCATGTTCTAGAAAAGACAAACATAATTTGGGTCGTAAACAAAAACCGTGGTGTTTACGAATATTCAAGAACTAATGATATGATAAAGCACATGTGATCATTGCAAGAACTTCAGATAACCAAACAACTGATCCCCCCTCCCACACACACACATACACAAACAAAAATGCTAAACATCAAACCTAACCATGTCAAATCGAATGTTTTTCATGGCAACTTATATTGGCACGAGAATGTCAATTTTAGTTTGCAAGCATGGCATTTCCTGGCACAAAATGTACTGAGGCATGTTTGCCATGCTCGTCAACTAAACTTGTCATCCTTGGCAAACATAATTTTCCATGAAAAATGTTCGATTTGCCATGCCTAAAAATCTGATGTTCGCTAGATATTCAGGTAAAAAAATGGTATCGTGAGATGTTAAGAAGCCTCTTCTCTGACAACTACTTAACTAATTACACCTTTTTCTTCTTTCTTTTCCAAAAATCTAGGGTTTCTCTTGCCTCCCGCCGGCGCCGTCGCCGGTCCGCCCCATCTCCGGTGTCCTTAGGGCCATGGAGGCGGAGTGGATCTCGGCCCTTGCCGGTGGGAGGGCTCCATTTTTAGATATATTTTCGAGTTTTGTTAGGGTTTGTGTCCTACTCAGGAAGGCGAGACAGCGGCGACTCCCTGAAGATGGAATAAAGGTCTCCCCGCCTAGCCCCCGTTCCAATGATGCATCTAGCATCATCGGTGGGCGTATGAAGGTGTGTCATCGGCGGATCTGTCTTTGGTGGATTTTCTTGGATCTGTTCATCATTCGTTTGTGTTCCCCGTGCCTTCAGTTGGATCCTTCTGATCTACACTTGGTGGCGGTTGTTGTTCTGGTGCATTGTATCTATGGGGCCTTAGCACGACAACTTCCCGACTGTCTACTACAACATGGTTTGCCCGACTCCGGCGATGGAGGGGCGATGGCAGCGGCGCACCTTTGGCTCCTTTCAATGCTTGTAGCCGTCGCTAGGTGGTTTACGGATCTGGATGTATTTTTTTTATTTCTAGTGTTCGTTGTACTACCATGATTGAAGATGAATAGATTGGAAGTTTTTCTGGCAAAAAAATGAAGCTTCTTCTCCATAATTCGTAAACAAAAAATGTACTAGGAAATCTCATCAATCGCGGTCCCTTAGTAGAATGACTAACACTAATGAAACAAGGTAGATGGCTCTTCTAGGCGGCCAAAGAAGAAGCTTGCAGGGCGTCCGGCCACGCCTCCGCCGAACGAGGCGGCAGAGAGCTCGCAATTTGTTGCGCCGGCGGCCAACGCGCACAAGGTGTTTGATGAAATGCCCAGAAGGTATGATTTCGCCCCCCCCCCCTTTTTTGTTGGTATTTTTTACATAAATGTATACATATGGATAGCTTAGTCTTCTTCTACATACTTTGTAGTTTCAATGATGAGACTTATATGACAACTATGGGTGTTGGCTCCAACAATTCTCATTGGTCTCAAACCAATGAAGTGCATGAAGATGATCTTGAGTTTGAGGTGGACGAGGATGGTGAGGGTATAGTCGATGTACCAAAAGAAAGAACGGGCAACTACACCATGGAGGAAGACATCTTGCTATGCATTACATGGTTGCATGTGTCTATGGATGCCAATGTTGGAGGGGACCAAAGTAGAGATGCATATTGGATCCGGATGAAGGAACACTTTGATTTACACAACACGAGTGGAATTGACCGCACAAATAGATCTCTTCGCTCCCAGTGGTCGACAATCAACAAAGATTGTCAAAGGTGGGCGGCAGCACTTAAGGCGGTTGACACGATAAACCCAAGTGGCACTAATGATAGAGATAGGGTAAGTGCCATTTCTTTATGTTCTTTCCATGTTCATGTTTTTTTTTGAAATGCTAACTTGTTCTTTTGTTTGTAGCTCACTATTGCACAAAACTTATTTCAAGGAGAAGAGAAGAAGACCAAGAAAGGGATGTCAAGAAAGGGAGACCATTCGTGTTTGCCCGTTGCTACAATGTGTTGAAGGATGAAGAGAAATGGAAGCCCCGTGGTGACCAAGAAGAGAGCAAGAAAAGCAAGGCACTATTGATTTGGATGATGACGAGGAGGAGGCATCAAGTGATGTCGGCAAGATAAGCCCTACACCAAACTCCGTTGCCTACTCCAAGCCAAAAAGACCAAATGGAGACAAGAAAAATGCAAAAGAAAAGAAGAAGAGAGGAGATGATGATTTGAAGAATGCTATGGAAGCTATTGTGAAGGCAAGAAATAAAGCGAACGAGGTGGGGATGATGGCAAGGAGCCAAGATGCGGCGGCCAAGGAGAGGAGGGTGGCGGCCGAGGAGAGGAGGGTGGCGGCTGAGGAGAGGAAGGTGGCATTAGAGGAGAAGAAATTGACCATGGAGGAGCGATCTAGATTGTTGGAATGGGAGAAGTACTTGTTGTTCATGGACACATCTACCCTCGATGATAGGCAAAAGAAGTACGTCAATCTTTCTCGTGAAGTAGTCTTGGTACAAAAAAGAGTCATGGCCATGGGAGGCATGGGAGCTACCATGGGTGCTATGGGTGGCTTCGGAGCTACCACGGGTGCCATGAGAGTCATGGATGGCTTCGGAGCTATCATGGGAGGCATGAGAGGCATGAGTTTTGGGTCTCTCATGGGAGGCATGAGAGGCATGAGTTTTGGGTCTCTCATGGGAGGCATGGGAGCACCTCCGGGTGACATGGGTGGACGCATGTCTTCCGGTGTGCCTCACGTACCTTCGCGTGTTGGAGATCTTGCAAACACCATCCGAACTCCCGATGACGATGTGGCGTGCAACAATGAAGAGGAGGAGGAAGAATCGTCTTCGGATAAGGAGGAAGAATCGGAGGAAGAAGAGGATGATGATGATGTGGCATGATTGTTGATGTGCCATTTGTTTGTGTGAACTTTTATGTGTCATGAACTTGGTTGGGTGATTTTAAACTATGTCGTGCAATTAAACTACGCTATGTCTTTATTTTGCACATTTATTTAATGTTTGAAACATCATCATATTGTCAAAATGGACATGTCAAATCATATTTGCAAGCGCTGGCTGTTCGCGCGCGCTGTAAATTAGCGTGACTGCTAATAACCCACAAGTGTAGGGGATTACAACAGCTTTCGAGGGTAAAGTATTCAACCCAAATTTATTGATTTGACACAAAGGGAGTCAAAGAATATTATTGAGTATTAGCAGTTGAGTTGTCAATTCAACCACACCTGGATAACTTAGTATCTGCAGCAAAGTATTTAGTAGCAAAGTAGTATGATAATAAAGGTAACAGTGGCAAAAGTAATATTTTTGGGTTTTGTAGTGATTGTAACAGTAGCAACAGAAAAGTAAATAAGCGAAACACAAGATGTGAAAAGCTCATAGGCATTGGATCAGTGATGGATAATTATGTCGGATGCAATTCCTCATGTAATAGCTATAACATAGGGTGACACAGAACTAGCTCCAGTTCATCAATGTAATGTAGGCATGTATTCCGTAAATAGTCATACGTGCTTATGGAAAAGAACTTTTATGACATCTTTTGTCCTACCCTCACGTGGCAGTGGGGTCCTAGCGGAAACTAAGGGATATTAGGGCCTCCTTTTAATAGAGAACCGGAACAAAGCATTAGCACATAGTGAATACATGAACTCCTCAAACTACGGTCATCACCGAGAAGTATCCCGATTATTGTCACTTCTGGCTTGTCAGATCATAACACGTAATAGGTGACTATAGACTTGCAAGATAGGATCAAAAACACACATATATTCATGAAAACATAATAGGTTCAGATCTGAAATCATGGCACTCGGGCCCTAGTGACAAGCATTAAGCATAGAAAGTCATAGCAACATCAATCTCAGAACATAGTGGATACTAGGTATCAAACCCTAACAAAACTAACTTGATTACGTGGTAAATCTCATCCAACCCATCACCGTCCAGCAAGCATATGATGGAATTACTTACGCACGGCGGTGAGCATCATGAAATTGGTGATGGAGGATGGTTGATGACGACAACAGCGACGAATCCCCCTCTCCGGAGCCCCGAACGGACTCCAGATCAGCCCTCCCGAGAGAGATTAGGGCTTGGCGGCGGCTCCGCAACGTAAAATACGATGAAACTTTCTCTCTGATTTTTTTCTCCCTGAGACGGAATATATAGAGTTGGAGTTGAGGTCGGTGGAGCCTCAGGGGGCCCACGAGACAGGGGGCGCGCCCAGGGGGTGGGCGCGCCCCCACCCTCGTGGACAGGGTGTGGGCCCCCTGGTCTTGATTCTTTCACCAGTATTTCGTGCCTTCGTGGATTTTCAGGTCATTCCGAGAACTTTTGTTTTCTACACATAAAACAACATCATGGCAGTTTTGCTGAAAACAACGTCAGTCCGGGTTAGTTTCATTCAAATCATGCAAGTTAGAGTCCAAAACAAGGGCAAAAGTGTTTGGAAAAATAGATACGTTGGAGACGTATCAACTGCTGGAGCTGCTCGCACGCGCCATATTTTGCAGCGGTCGTTGGAGTCAGTGCCCTGCTACGCGCAAAAAACCACAAGAGCCCATATTCAATTGAGGTCTTCAATTAAGATTGGGTCGCCTGATTTTGACCGGGTCAATAATTTCTCAAATCTATCTCATTCAATTCTTTTATATATACTACTCCCTCCGTCCCAAAATAAGTGTCTCTACTTTGCACTAGCTTTAGTACAAAGTTATAACAATCTTGAGACACTTATTTTGGGACGGAGGGAGTATATAACTAAGCTCCCTAGGATTGGAGGCCTCACAATCAATTGAAGTCTTCAATTGAAATTTGGTCACCCAATTTTGTCAATAATTTCACAAACCTCTCTCATTTAATTATTTTATACAATATATTATGCTTCCTAATTTTAAATCTTCACAATTACTTGACACTTCAATTTAGAATTGGGTCACCCGATTTTGACCGGGTCAGCAATTTCTCAAGGAGCTCTCCCATTTAATTATTTTAATTATCTATGCTTTCCTAATTTTAAAGTTCTTTCATTCGATTGAGGTATTCAATTTTGGGTTTGGTATACGATTTTGATCGGGCCAACGATTTTTCAAATCAATTAGCAGCAATCGGTCTATAAAATTATATCAACCCCTGGTAGACTCCCATCACCTAGAAAAAAGCGCCACCATGTGATACTATAACACGAATATAGTACATGCAACCATCGATAAAAAAATATCCCCACATAATTATAGATTGATTAGCGGATAACACAGAATCCCACAGCGAAATTCACACCAAATAACCGCATCATAAATAAACATTAAACACACTCCATCGTCTCCTTCACCAGCCAAACTAAATATTCCATCAGTTTCCAAATATAAGGGTTATTAGTTTTTGGAAATTCAAATTTATTTAACTTTGACCAAGTTCATAGCCAAAAATATCAACATCCACAATATTAAACAAAAAAAATATGAAAATTCATTTCATGATGAATCTAATAACACCGATTTGATATTATGAATTTTGATATATTTCTCTACAAATTCGATCAAACTTAAAGAGGTTTGACTTTTCAAAAAGTAATACACCATATTTTTTGAAATAGCGAGTAAAGAAATTTAAGAATCCCAACAAATTCAACGGTGCAGCAAAGCGCGCCCAACCCTTCTAGTAAAGAACAAAGAATATCGTAATGCATAAACATCTGCACTGACTAGCCATTTCCATAGTCTTCAGAGTAGAAATACAGGGAAGTATAGACGTCTGACTGGTTCTACCAATTAATCCAACTTCAAACCAAGTAACCAGCAATCCTACAAGGAAATTAATGACTTCAGAAAAGAAAAAAAAAACTACAGTCACTTTGTTTCCCGTGGTCTATCGACAACAACTGACACTAAAAAAATTATGGAAATTTTGACACCTTACTGCATGAAAAAGCATACCATGAAATCATGGAGTATGTGTCTGCTGAGTGCTGAGTCATAGTGACTGAAACTCAATTACAAACAGTGCTTGCAAAGATCCTTGTAGAATCTGAATTCTAAATCCTTCACTAACTTATCATTAGCTTGCTACAGAAGAATACACGACACCAGATCAACAGGACGTCCGGACGAATAGCGGAAGATGCAACACCAAAAACTTGAATGGACTCATGCCTACGACAACCAAATAGAGATGCGCCTTTATTTATTGTTAGTGGTTGGCACTGGTGAAGGCCCAATAAGCCATATTTATTCCTTCCTAATGTCTTGGCCTATTTACTGCATGGGGGGCTTGGGTGGTGAGGCCTGTGTGGCCGTGTCTTTATTATGCATCAGCGCAGCGCTCACTCCCTGCTTCTTCTTTATGAGAATTAGAGTTCGGGGTGGAGAAAGCCATGAATGCCCACCCGTAAGAAGCAGTTCATGATTACAACGAAGTTAATGGTGTAGGTATACAAGTATGATATGATGGTCAGACAGTACAAGAGAGGTTTTAAGACATGGGAGGGAGGCCTCTGCAAGCTGTGCTTGCCTTGTGGGTTTCACTCTAGTGTCCATCGCCATGAACTCACAGCCATCTTACCCAAGCTCACACGCTAGCTAGCTATCCCACTCCTCATCACTCACTCCTGTGCTGTTAAATTCAGCAGAGCACTGTTGCAGCAATAGATGGCCGGCCGGTAGTAGTTCCAACCAACGCACACCGGTTTCTCCATTGGGCAGAAAGTTGCACAACCAACATCACGCCTCAGTTACAGCTGCTGCTGCGGCCTGAGCTAGCTTATGCTTATCCATCCAGTGATCCTTGCACTTACTAACAAGGCAAGCAATGGCATCAGGGCAGGGGCCTTGTAGATTTTGTGGTGTTGCTCTCCTGGGCTGGGTGTGGCATTATGGCGTGTACAGTCCGGGCATGTAGAGCGAGGCCGCCTTCAATGGGGGAGGAGGTGGAGAGATTTGAGTCATTTAAGGTCACTCTACTTGTCACCCTTCAATGCCTGGCCTGGCCTGGCCTGCTCTCTCCTTCTTAATGGGGTTGGATGGAGGCCATTTACGATCCCTTCTTTAGTGTCCACGCCCTCCCCTGCATGACCCCATCAATCGTGCTGTACAAGAGAAGCAGCTCACTCAATTCTCCTCACCTCCTCCTATAACTTCAGTCGAGTACTCAGTTCCACACACATATATATATAGGGAGTGGTGGTGTCTGTCATCGCACCAGCCAAGCCAAAGATCGATGAGCACTGAATTCTTTAGAGTGCACAAGTTTCACCAGGAGTTGAGAGCCAAGAGGATGGAGACGCAGCCGGAGCTGTCGCTGGGGCCAACGTGGCCGGCGCTGGGCTTCGCCCCGGCCTCGGAGAAGAACACCAAGCAGATCAGCTCGTCTTCTTCCGAGTCGGACGGCAGCTCCCGGAAGAAGAGGAAGCATTACAACACCTGGGAGGAGCCCGTGTCGCACCCTCACCTGGAGCTCCATCTCAATGACCCCCTGCCCCTGGACTGGGAGCAGTGCCTCGACCTCCAAGTGAGTCCCTCCCTCCCCGTCTTCATCAGTAGCTAATTATTCTGTGTAATATATATTTGTATGTTCTACGTTGGGTACTACTCATTTCTTTCCATAGCTCTCTCAACTAAAACAAAATCATTTGCAAAAAATAAATAAAAACTAAAGCAAAATCGAGCATGTCTACGGCGCCGACACGTGTTAAACAGCCGGTAAAGTTAATTGGGGAACAGAAGCTATTTATGGCGCGGCGCATATGTATATGCCCCGCCACGTCTGTCGCGCATGGACATGGTTATTGGTGGCAAAAATGCATGCGGCATGAACGTGCATGCAGAAAGCTGCACCTTGTGATAGTTTCCCTACTATCTATGACGCCCAGGAGGCATCTTTGTACGTAGTATCACATTGCCTAGAAGATGCAAGTATACATCGATAGGAGTATCCAGCATGGATGCTGTCATGATGGCCTCATCATTTGATTTAATGTGCTATATATGCAATGCTGTTTTGCAGTCCGGGAAGATGTATTACCTGAACAGGAAGACTCTGAAGAGGAGCTGGAGCAGGCCCAAGGAGCAGGGCGTGAACCTGGAGCTCAACATGTCCACAACGGCGGCGAGGCAGGTCGCCATTGCGGACGACGGCAACACCGGCGCCACTGCTCCTACCCTCTCACAAGCAGCAGCGACAAAGAGAAGCACCGTTGGTGGCAACATGATCGCCGTGCCATGCACCAACTGTCATCTCCTGGTGATGCTGTGCAAGTCCTACCCCACCTGCCCCAACTGCAAGTTCGTGCAGCCGTTGGCACCGGCACGGGCGACGCCACAGGCGGCAGCTCATCGCATGCTCGACGCCGCTGTGAAGCCGCTGCAGACCCTGAGCCTTCTCCACTAGGCGGACATGATGGCTGTAGAAAGGAAACCCTAGTAGCTAGTAGACCAGATGAAAACCAGGGTTAGTGTTTGGGGGGAGGGACCGACTATGCATGTATGTTAATCAAGGGCTGGAGCAAGTAAGTAAATCTTGTACTAGTAGTACTATAACTGTTATTAAGTATAATTAATCAATAGTAATGGTGATAAATGTGGCAGCAAGAGATTGATGCATGAACGCTGTACTGCGTGAGTAGTACACACACTGTTGCCCCGGCCTTGAATGAAACTGAGGCAATAGGGCAGTGAAGGATCCGTCCTGGCCCTTGTCTTGTCCATTAAAGAAGAGGGTGGACGGCCGGTGGTGGTGGTGCTGCTAGGTACTCCAGCTCCTCGGCGCCGCCATAAAGGCCTTCACTGGAGTAGTGGATAATGGGCCGAGGCAGTGAAGAGGAGCATGAATGCCACACCTACTCGGACTCGACTACTCCCTCCTTCGGTTGCGCACTCCATTCCCTTCCGTGTCTCCTATCCCCAAAACACCATGGGATTAAGCCGCACTGACTCCCACTCAGAGTGAACAAACAATAACCTGAGATAGCTATACAGAGCTCGGCACTCTGAGCAAGAAGAGGGCGAGGGATCCTAGGATGTGCAAACTGTGAGTGCTGAGTGCAAAGCTACACGACACCCATATATGCAATTCAGGATATATATGCATCTCACTCACCCATGCTGATGAGCATGCACTCATCCATATACTCACCCATGCCCATGCTGATGAGCGTGCACTTCCCCACGCACGCAAGGCGTCGAATCTACTACATGTGCATGTGGCCATTGCCTCCCAGGAATCAGGCATGGTTCTGCTCTTTCCGGCAGGCACTTGGCCCTAGGTTGGAAAGCATGCTCTGTTCCTTGGTCACAACACATTTTGAGCTCACTGCTCAGATGCCTCGGCCTAACTTGTCTACTGGGGGTGTGGGCAGCAGAGAGGATCTATTGCTCGTGCATTGCACAAATGATGAGAGTGGGCAGTGCCGAGTTAAACTATGCACAGTGACATGCCGTATTGCACTTGCACACCCAAGGCCACTTGACATCTCTTGTTAAGTGCTCTATCCGTGTTGCCACCATCATCATGTACGAGATGAGTGTAAATACACTGCAGAGGTGGCATTCAATTACGATATTTGGCGTCTATACCATACTAGGCTGCTCGTTGCCGAGAATGCTTGGTGGTTTTAGTTGGACATCAATGAATTCAGATAGGCCTTCAAGGATACAGACATACAGTCTAGATCCAAACAGAGAGGGAGAGGTGGACAACAACTTATTACTACTACTATACAACTTTGCATTCATGTATAACTGTAGTGAATCTGCTCCATACCTCAGCCACCTTTTGTTCCTATAAAGATTTCAATTGGTAGTGACCCGTTCAGCTCGGATACTATCAACCATGCATTATGTCTGCATCAATCGACTGTCTTCGGCTCTCTATTACTTTCCTCATCTTTATCTTTGCTCCTATTGAGATGTCAATCTTTCGGCTTTTCACTATTTCGAGCCAATGACCAAATAACCCAACTGAACTTGCATGATTATTTTAAACATTTGAACATGTTCCAAGTACTCTTTCAGCTAACTTTATCGTGGTTCCATAGAAACACACAGTCCTAGCCAGTAATAAGTAAATGCATATTAAAGATGAATAGGCTATTCACATTGCACAAATGGCCGAAGAAAATGGTGTTCGGTCATATAGAATAATGTTGTCGATATCAAATAGTTAACGGTCAGTAGAACATGGAAGTCTACACTATACAGAAGTCACTTTGACAAGGTACCCCAACATCAGTCCACCACCTTCAAGTTATGACTTAAGATTTGGATGCAGCATCAAGATTATTTGCAGGAAGTGTATATTTATTCCTAATTTGTCATGACTTGTTCCCATATCCCACTTATTCAAGAAACTGAATGCTTCCACTACCTCAATACTAGCATAGCATTTCATTTATACACCGACCAGTTCTGGAGTATGTTCGGCGATTAAATTTCACTACATTCATGATTTCCATCCTTGATAACCAATACAGCAACAGAATATCAATGATACCATCTACCTTAATAACGTTGAGAAAGCCTTTCCAAAGCGCGTTTTGGATACTGGAATGGAAGGAATATGTTTCACCGTGTAAAAAGCTCTACAGCTGGCCATCTGCACATGTTTGAATAACAATTATAATTTAGTTTCTTAGGGAATCTACATGATTAAAACAGGGCTAAGAAGTAGTCGTAAGAACTTTCAGTTTGGTACTCAGAAATGGTCAGGGGGTCAACTGAGTTACATAGAAGTATAACAGTTCCTCCACATGAAAAAAAACTGATCAAACCTAGACCACTGTATAACAATCAGAATGGCCCTTCTTTTTCTGTCCATGTATTTATTTAAGACAGCAGGAAATCATCTTGTTATTGGGCCGTTAAATAAACCAAATGTATAACAGCAGGTCGTTCAAGAAACTATGCACAACGCGAAGATGAGCTTTAAATAAATGAAATGCTGTCTGCTGCTAAGTTTTCGTTTTCTATATACAGTCATGGCTATTATGAGGTGCATGAACAAGGAACAAACACTGCCACACTTCATGCCAAGTTAGAAGAACATAACCTTCCCATTTTAAATGGAACTAAATGTTCTTCAATGCTGAATATATATCTTCTGAATGAACATGTGATACATCTGCCGCAAAAAACGCGTGAAACTTTCCATCCATCTCAATAATACCATAGCCAGGGTTCTTCTTTACCCCACTATCTCTCATCGACATCCTCAGCATCTTCACCTGATCACATTCATTTTTACTTGCATATATTTGGCATACCCTTTGCAACTTCGAATGCCTCTTCAATAAGTCCAATTTTACCCAAAAGATCAATCATGCATGCATAATGTTCTGCTTTAAGTTCAATCTGACAGCTCATTTTCATTTCTTCAAAATACCGCTGCCATTCTGAAACTAACCCTTTTTTGTGTGAATCATTCTGAAACTATCCCACTATGACTGCATGCAGAAAGTACCCCAAGGAATGTAATCTCATCAGGCACATACCTTTTCCTTTCAACTACTCGAATAGATAGAAGGCCATCACCATCAAATTCCAACTCACTACATTTCTCTCTCCCATCTCAGCAAATAATCCAAATCCCCACATTTTGCATACATATCAATGAATGCATTACCTAAATTCACGGCAAGTACAGCCTTACCACTGATAATGTAGTTATCATATATCCACCTACCAAACTGAGCACACTCACAAGGGTCGCATTGGTCGGCTCGACATTTTCTTCAACCATCTATTTTAAGCAACCTCACTGCTTCCCCAGGATGATTTGCCTGTGAATAAGCAGCGGTCATGCAACTCCAAGAAACTGCATTCCTCCTAGGCATATCTTCAAACGGTTGAGCTGCACTTTCTATGTGACCGCACTTGCCAGAAACGTTAACCATGGTCGCCTAGGAGCACACATCCTTGACCGCCGTGCCGTCGAAAACCACCCTGGTAGAGGACACACGCCCGAATTTCCCGAACATATGCATTCTCCAAGCTCACACTTCCACCTACACCACCCTCTGCAACATGGTGATAGTGACGACCCTCCTTCCCCCGCGCTAGCAATACCATCTGCCCATATCGACGATAGCATAGCAGCCAGGACGGGCGTGGAGAAAACTCCTTGTTGCTGCGGTGCAGCTCCGCCGTTGGTGGCCCGCGGACGGCGGGAGCAGTAGACGCAGCGACGCCCTCTCCGGATCCGGCGGTGCGGGAGGACGCGACGACCCCATCTTTGGCGCCATAGATGCAGGAGGACGCGCGACGGTGGAGATCGCGGAGAGAGAGGCGGAAGGAGGAGCGTGGGGGCGGGCGGAGCTCGACCAGGTCGCCGGCAGCGGCCGTAGGAGCAGCACTGTCCCTCGAAGCCGCGAGAGGCCGCGAAGCCCATAGCGTGGACCGCGCGCGATGCGCTCGCCCCTAGTTCTGTTTTGATCTCGCGTTGCTTTTCTTTTTCATCAAGAAAATTTCTAATTTATTCATCTTCAATCAAATTTTTTAACTATTCATCTTCGATCATTGTAGTATAAGAAACACCAAAAATAATAAAAATTACATCCAGATTCATAGAACACCTAGCGACGACTACAAACATTGAAGCGAGCCGAAAAGGCGCGCTGCCGTCATCAGCTCTCCCTCGCCGAAGCCGGACAAAACTTGTTGTAGTAGACAGTCGGGAATTTGTCGTGCTAAGGCCCTATAGAACCAGTGCACCAAAACAACAACTACCGCTGACGAAGAATAGCGTAGATCTGAAGGATCCAACCTAAAAAAACACGAACGACAACCAAATCCGAGCAGATCCACCAAAGATAGATCCACTGGAGACACACCTTAACACGTCCACCGATGATGCTAGACGCATCACCGGGATGGGGGCTAGGTGGGGAGAATCTTATTCCATCTTCAGGGAGTCGTCGTCGTCTTCCTTCCTGAACAGCACACAAACCCTAACAAAACTCAGAAACCATCTAAAAATGGAGCCTCCTGTCGACAAGGCTCGGGGTCCGGCCTAAACTGAATCTAAATCAACTAATCCTTTCGTTTCCATATAAGATCACTTTCCACACTATGAGGGAGTGGTTGTCAATGAAACCCCAAGGCCAGCTCAAACGCACGTCCCTCAAATGGTCCTATAGCGTTCGTTTGGGATGAACGGAAACAAATTGTGGCCCAACGGGCGGGAACAAACGGAGAATGTCTGTTTTTTTTTGTCCGTCGCGACGCATATCCGGTCCAAATTTGGGTCGTGTTTGCATCGAAACGAACAATGCGCAGATGGACGGGAGACGCGCCCTTGTCATCCCCTGGCCCACTCGTCGGGGACACAACATGTCCACTTTCCCTCCCTTTTCCAAAAACCCTCTTGCGCCCCTCCTCTCTCCATGGACGGCGCCCCGAAGAAACCCGGTGGCCAGGACGCCGCCACAGCCCGCCCCACGACGAAGAAGAGGAAGAAAGAGCGGTCGGAGCTCACGCCGGCGGAGGTCACACGGCTCGACATTATATCGGCCAAGAGGAGGGCCCGACAGACCGCGGCGGAGAAGAAAGCCGATGCCGACTATATCGCCGAGGCCGCGGCCATGCAGCACAAGGCCGCCATCGACCACAACGAGGCCATCGCTGGCAAGGTCATGCAGGCAGCGACGACACAGACCCTCTTCATATGCTAGGATTGTGCCGACCCGAGCCGGCCATTCTCTCCGCCGCCGCCGACGCCGCGGCCATGCAGCACAAGGCCGCCGTCGACCACAACGAGGCCATCGCCGCCAAGGCCATGCAGGCAGCGAATACGCAGACCCCCTTCATATGCTAGGGTTGTGCCAACCCGGGCTGACCGTTCTCTCTGCCGCCGCCATGGCCGCGGCGAGCACGGGCTCCTCGGCCGTTCACCCTCCTCAGTACCAGTCGCCGAGCTCCTCCATAGCACCGGAGAAGTCCGGTTTTCATGAACTATGGCTGTTGGCTTGAATTACGGGCCACGATGATAAAATTTCATTTGCAA
This sequence comes from Triticum timopheevii, assembly GCA_963921465.1. Lineage (NCBI taxonomy): Eukaryota > Viridiplantae > Streptophyta > Magnoliopsida > Poales > Poaceae > Triticum > Triticum timopheevii. Next base: position 508,606,762 of record OY997268.1, on the reverse strand, counting down.
AAAGTTTCAGACGGTCGGACGAGATGTGTCCGCGCAGTGGACGCATCCAGGAAAAAGGCCGGCCCCGCCTTCATTGGCCTACCCAAACAGCAAAATTCGAGTTGGCCTAAATCGACTATCATGTGACCGTCATGTGCATGGGACGGGGCCACACGTTTGTTCCGCCCGGGTGCCCGTCTGTGCACGCTTTCCTACTTGCGCCGCGTTGTGTTGTCACCGCCCTCGGTACTGTTCCCCCTTGCCAAACCACTCTTGTTTAAGCTTGACACTTGGTCTCGGGTAAAAAGGAAATGTACGGTAGGCCATGAATTACTAGTGCGCCTTTTGGTCCTTGTGGTTTCTGAAGACGCCATCGTGAGAGCAAAACATGGATCGATGTCTAGCTAGCTGCTAATCATTTCGATGTCCCACTTGCCAAACCACTCTGTAGTAAGGACTGCAGGTAGTACAATCCCTATCTATGGGTTTGTAACAGACAAGGTGAATATGATTGAGAGTAAATCAGCTGAACCGGTGGATAAGAGTCAGTTAAGCACCCCGCAGAAAATTCATGATCCCAAACGTCAGAGATCTGACCCGAGTGGCACGGATGACGCACTAGCAAATACATCGGCGACCTCCCTCGAGGAGGATCGCCGGGCACAATGAAAACATTAAGCTAGAACTGCCGTGGTATGGCCAGTGCCGTGGCAGAAAGGGCTCTTCTGGACATCCAGAAGCAGTGGGGGCCGGATATTGTCTTCTTGTTCGAGACACATCTGAATACAGCTAGGGCAAACAAACTGATGAAGAAAATAAAAATGGACCGAGTGGAGGTTGTGAAAAGTGTGGGTGCTAGCGGTGGTTTAATCCTCTTTTGGCGCAACGCTGTTGTGATTAGCGTTAAGAATAAAACAAAGAACTACATTGATGTAGTGGTGGGAGGGCTATCGGAAGAGCAATGGAGGCTTACAGGGTTCTATTGTGAACCTAAATGGGACCAGAAACACTTATCTTGGAGTTGTTTACGCGGGCTATCTCAACAAAACCAACTTCCATGGGTAGTGGTCGGTGATTTCAACGAGATTCTATACTCGCATGAGAAGGAGGGGGGAGCACCTAGACCAGTTAATATGATGTAGAATTTCAGGGACGCGCTGGTAGACTGTGAACTCGAGGACATGGGCTTTGTTGGGGAGCAGTTTACATGGAGAAGGCGCAGATTGAGGGAACGTTTGGACAGAGCAGTATGCAATGGAGCCTTTTTCAGATTGTTTCCCGCTGCTGTAGTCGCGAATGCACCCCATACAAAATCAGATCATAGGCCGGTTGTGATCGATCTAGAAGGTGCAGCGGGTATAGACCAATAGACCAACTTGAGGCCAAAGCAATTTGAAGCCCGCTGGTTGCAAGAGGAGGAAATGATGCAAAGGGTCACAGAGGCTTGGGAGAAAACATGCATATCTGAATGTTTGGCAAGCCTCACCGCGATGGTCCATCAGGACCTGCATAAAATGGGATCGGGAAGTCCTGAAAGCGCCCCACCGACGCTTGAAGGAACTCAAGGAGGAGCTGTAACAACTGCGATCGGGGCCACTCACTGATGAGTCGGCAGATAGGCAGCGTGGTCTACTGATTGAGATTGAAGAAACGATGGAGAAGGAGGAAATCTATTGGGTTCAATGCAGTAGGGCGAATTGGTTGAAGTTTGGAGATAGAAACACTAATTATTTCAACAATTTTGCCTTGGCTCGGAAGAAGAGGAACTACATCCGGAGATTAATGGATGAGAACGGTGGTTGGCAGGAGGATAATAAGGCGATGAAAAACCTCATAGAGAATTATTTTCAGAACTTATTCACTTCAGAGGTTGATGTATTGAATATGGATGTAATTAATAGAGTGACACCGCATGTTACTCCCTATATGAATGAAGCTCTTTTGGCGCCTTATACAGAAGAGGAAGTGAAACGTGCTCTGTTCAGCATAGGTGATCTAAAGGCGCCAGGTCCCGATGGCTTACATGCGATTTTTTATTAAAAAAATTGGCATCTTTTGGGAGGCGATCTTGTGAAGGAAGTCTTGGAAGCGGTGAACACCGGAATCATCCCAGAAGGTTGGAATACCACTACTATTGTCTTGATACCGAAAGTTGATGTTCCAGAGAATGTTTCTCAGTTCAGGCCCATAAGTTTGTGCAATGTTGTTTATAAGGTGATATCAAAGATGCTTGCAGCATGCTTGAAGGTATTCCTGCCTGACATCATTAGTGAGACGCAAAGTGCTTTCATTCCTGGCCGGATCATAACTGAAAACGTGATTGTTGCTTATGAATGTCGCCATACGATGAAAAAGAAGAAGGGGAAAGAAGGCGCCTGTGCAGTAAAACTTGATATGCATAAGGCCTACGATAGGGTAGAATGGATTTTCCTGAAGGCTATTCTGGGCAGATTGGGTTTTGAAGAGAGATGGAGTAATCTCATTATGGCATGTGTAACCTCTGTGGAGTACAAAGTTCGGTTCAACTCAAATGAGACTGCTCTGTTTCACCCCACAAGAGGCTTGAGGCAAGGGGATCCTTTGTCCCCCTATCTTTTTCTTTTGTGTGCAGAAGGGCTCTCAAATCTAATAGCTTACAAGGAGGCAGCGGGTAATCTCAAAGGGGTTCAGGTGTGCCGTGATTCCCCTACAATTTCACACTTACTCTTTGCTGACAACTCGTTGATCCTCATGAGAGCAGATATGGAGAATGCCAACACTTTAAAGAGGATTTTGGATGACTACTATTCAGCCTCTGGACAGATGGTAAGTGTTGCGAAATCATCAATCTATTTCAGCCCCAATACATATGTGGAAAGGAAAGTGGAGGTGTGCCAGATACTAAACATTATGACTGAATCTTTGTCTGACAAGTATTTGGGCCTTCCCGTTATGATTAGGGTGGATCTGGTTGATTGCTTTAAGCACTTAATTGAGAGGATCCAGAAGATGATTAATGGGTGGAAGGATAGAACACTATCTTATGGAGGTAAGGAAGCATTGATCAAAGCGGTAGCCCAAGCCATCCCGACATATGCGATGAGTGTGTTTAAATTCCCAAAGAAAATTTGCAAGGGAATCACTGACGCCATTTCCCATTATTGGTGGGGTGACGGGGAAAACAAATGGAAAATGCATTGGTTTGCTTGGTGGAAAATGTGTATCCCTAAAGAGAAAGGAGGAATGGGATTTAGAGATATACAAAGTTTTAACTTGGCGCTCCTAGCTAAGCAATGTTGGAGACTTATTGAGCACCATGAGTCACTATGTGCAAGGGTACTGCTTGCTAAATATTACCCTACTGGTGAACTACTAAATTGCGGTTTGAAGAAGGGTTCTTCCTTTGTATGGCAGAGTATATGGGGAGGAGTTCAGTCTTTTAAGAAAGGGAGTATTTGGTGGGTGGGAAACAGTCTGAAGATTAACATATGGGAGGACTGTTGGGTGCCGAACATCTCCTCCAGGAAAGTGATCACTCCACGCGGAAACATAATATTAGCCAGGGTTTATGAGCTTATTAACCCTGTATCCGGCGAGTGGGATGAAGGCCTAATTAGAGAAAACTTCTGGCCTATTGACGCTGACCGTATACTCCAAATTCCCTTGCATCATGAGGATACAGAAGATTATGTGGCATGGCACTTGACGAGGACGGGAGTTTTTAGCGTGCGTTCTGCTTATTATAAATAGTGGGAAGATTCATATGCTAATTCTAAACCGAGTGCTATCTCGAGTGGATCTATGTCACACCCAATATGGAAGAAGTTGTGGAACCTCAAAGTGCCAAGTAAAGTGAAAAAATTTATATGGCGTTCGCTGCACAATGCCATTCCCTACTTTGGTGTGCTAGCTGATCGGCATATTTCTACTTCGGTGCAATGCCTGGTCTGCAAACTGCATGTTGAGGATGTAGCGCATGCACTCTTCGGTTGCTCATGGGCCGGAGGAATTTGGGCGTTACTTGGCCTACAGGAAAAGGTAACTGCGGCCGGACCTCCAGGAAAATCGGGAGCGGAGATTCTCGAGGCACTGTTGTGTGATAAATCGAGCCAAATAACCTACACGGGCGTGGTGGAAATTCCTGAAATGATCGCTGTTACTAGCTGGCACATATGGTGGCAAAGAAGGCAAATTGAGAAGGAAGAGGATGTCCAGAATTTAGAGAGATCAACCCAAGCCATACTTGCTACGGCACTGAACTTCGTTCGAGCAGCAACACCAAAGACATCTCCAGCAAAATCTAACAGATGGTTGAGGCCACTGAATGGCCATCTGGTCCTGAATACAGATGCTTCCTTCTTGGAAGACCATACTGGCTCATGTGGTGCTGTAATTAGAGATCACTTAGGTTTCTTCATTGCGGAATCCATGGCTAAACTTAATCATGTGCCGGACGTTGTCACATCGGAGGCAGTCGCGCTCTTGGAGGGTCTAAAGTTAGCTCAATCTATTGGTGCTCATATTCTAGTAGCTCGGACGGATAACATTACTTTGGTGGAGGCGATGGCACACAATTCTGGACAAGCTATGGTGGCAGGACCTATACTTGAGGAGTGTTGTTCTTTGTGTTTAGAGTTCGGAAAGGTCTCTTTTCAGCACTGTAATAGAGAAAGTAATAACGTTGCTCATAGACTAGCTCAAAGGGGTCGTGAGGATCACCTAGCTGTGTGGTTGATGCCCCCCTAGTTTTATTTCGATGCTACTTGCGAATGATGTAAGCATTTGTTAAAGTTAATAAAGCTAGCCTGAAGGCCTTTCCCTAAAAAAAAGCTACTAATCATTTTGTGTCCTGTGCTACAATTGTGCTGACATGCGTGAAAATACACGTTAGATATCATTCTGCTCGGCCGGGTACTAATACTATTAATTTTTTTCTTCTGAAATAGGTCCTATTCATTTCGCCCTGCTGCTGTCTAAACCAAAATCACCTACGGGGACGGCATTGTCTGTCAGGGTCTAGTTTAAACTTGTACTCCAAAGCTCATGGAGCTTGGATCGAAATCTCTAGTACAGACAAATAGAGAAATGTTTAATGTTGACAGGATGCCCCTAGTTGCTTCATCCGCTTGTCTGTGCTTTCTGTCGGCTTAATTAGTCCTTACCGTATGATTGCACGATGTATTGCTTTTCATTCATAGGCACGTATATATGATGTAGAAAGGTGGGCCACGGACCTCAACTATACAATGAACTAGGAGGCGGGCCCAATACACAATATGCACATAACACATATACTCAACCCCCCCCCCCCCCCCCCCCCCCCCGCGCGCATTCGAAGCGGCACCGCGACTGACGCAAAGACTGGACCAGAACTCCCCAAATGACGTCGTAGGCAAGCCCTTGGTCATGATATCGGCAAATTGTTGGGAAGTAGGGACGTGTAAAACACGAATATGGCCAAGGGCCACCTGTTCCCGAACAAAATGAATATCCAACTCAATATGCTTGGTCCGTCGATGATGCACCGGGTTAGCGGAGAGGTAGACCGCCAAGACGTTGTCGTAGTAGACCATCGTGGCACGGTCAACAGGGCATGAGAGCTCCTGAAGTAGCTGGCGAAGCCACGGCACTCAGCGATGGCGTTGGCCACCGCACGATACTCAGCCTCAGCACTGGAACGAGAGACCATAGGTTGCCGCTTGGACGACCACGAGATAAGTGAGGGTCCAAGGTAGACACAATAGCCCAAAGTGGAGCGACGAGTGTCAGGGCAGCCCGTCCAGTCTGCATCGGAGTAGGCGGTGAGGGCAGTGTCGATGGAGGCGTGAAGCATGACGCCAAGATCCATAGTGCCACAGATATAGCGAAGAATCCACTTGACGGCAGCCCAGTGAACGTCTCGGGGAGCATGCATATGAAGACACACCTGCTGCACGGCATACCGGATCTCCGGTCGAGTCAGAGTGAGGTACTGGATAGAACCAATGATAGACCGATAGAAAGCAGCATCCGAAGCAGGAGAACTATCCGTGGCAGAAAGCTTGGCCTTCGTATCAATAGGCGTAGCGGCGGGTTTGCAGTTAAGCATGCCGGCGCGCTCCAGGAGCTCGTGAGCGTACTTTCGCTGATGAAGGAAGAACCCATTTGGACGGTGCACCACCTCGACACCGAGGAAGTAGTGCAAAGGACCCAAGTCCTTGATGAGGAACTCAGCGCAAAGACGAGCCCTGAGCTGACTGAGGAGACCAGCCGTACATGCCGTCAGGATGATGTCGTCGACATAGAGCAGCAAGTAGGCCGTGTCAGAGCCCTAATGGTAGACGAAGAACAAGGCTTCCGAGCGGGTAGAGCGGAACCCAAGCTGGTGGAGAAACGCCGCGATGCACTGGTACCAAGCGCGCGGAGCCTGCTTGAGTCCGTACAAGGACCGCGAAAGTAGGCACACGTGGTTGGGGAAGCGCCGGGTCAACAAACCCTGTGGGCTGCTGACAGAAGACATGCTCCTCGAGGTGACCACGGAGGAAGGCGTTGGAGACGTCCATATGGTGCACCGGCCAAGCACGGGAGACCGCAAGGTGGAGAACCGTGTGTATCATGCCGGGCTTGACGACCGGAGCGAAGGTGTCGGTGAAGTCGATGCCAGCATGCTGTCGGAAGCCACAAATGACGTAGCACGCTTTGTAGCGATCAAGGGTACCATCAGGATGGAGCTTGTGTTTAAAGACCCACTTCCCGGTAATCACGTTGGCGTGCCGGGGACAGGGAACAAGCTGCCACGTCCGGTTGCGCAACAGGGCGTCAAACTCCTCTTGCATTGCAACCATCCAGAGTGGGTCACGAAGAGCGGCTCGAATTGAGGACGGCAACGGCGACGGCTCGGAGGTGGACGCCGCATGGATGTAGTCATCCGAGGCGTAGCGCGAGCTCGAGCGAAAAACGCCCGTACGGGCGCGGGTGACCGGACCGGCCACAGGTGTCGGGGGGCTGCGGGCGCCGAGGGGGCCGGGGGTGCCAGCGCCGTAGCTGTAGGAGGCACTGCATGCGGGGGGCGCACCTCAAAGCCAGGGGCAGGCCAAGAGAGGCGCGTGAGCGCCCTGGGAGAGGCGTCGAGGAGCCCGCATCACCGGTGGCGGGAGGAACAGCCGGGGTTACCTGCTGAAACGGAAATACATGCTCATCAAAGTAAACGTATCGGCAAGTGAACACACGGCGGGAGACGGGATCGTAGCACCAATATCCCTTGGAGTTGGAGGGGTAGCCGATGAAGATGCAAGCGACAGAACGAGGTGCGAGTTTGTGAGGAGCAGAGTCGGCAGTGCTAGGATAGCAAAGGCACCCGAAAATATGCAAGCCATCATAATGGGGGCGTACCGAAGATAAGATGGTGAAGTGCATAGTTCCACCGTGGACGGCAGGAGCGAAGGTTAAGGAGAAGTGAAGCAGTAGCGAGTGCGTCCGGCCAAAAACGAGGTGGCACATTAGCATGGAACGGGAGCGTGCGAACGCAGTCGTTCAGAGTGCGAAGGACGCATTCGGCTCGACCATTCTGCTGTGAAGTATATGTGCATGTGAGACGAAAAACTATGTTGTGGTGTGACAGAAAAGTGCGGAAAGCAAGGTTGTCGAACTCTTTGCCATTGTCAGTCTGAAGAGCAAGGATGGGATGCCTAAACTGCGTGCTGACATAGGAGTAAAAAGCCGTCAAAGTGGAGAGTGCATCCGACTTTCATCGTAAAGGAAACGTCCACACATTGTGAGAATAATCATCAAGGATAACCAGATAATATAAGTAGCCCAAGTTACTAGGAATCGGAGAGGTCCACACATCACTTTGAATCAACTGAAAAGAAAAAGAAGCTATGGTGGTGGAGTTATTAAACGGGAGGCGAACATGTTTGCCGACACGACATGCATGACAGGTGTGATCCCCTATCTTATTACAACTGAAACTGAAACTCCTAAGAATATGACAAAGTGTGACGGGGTTGGGATGACCCAAACGAGCGTGCCAGAGATCGACGCCGGCGGAGAGAGCAACTAGTGCGGTGGTGGAGGAGGAGGGCGGAAGCACCGGACAGAGCTCGTCGAGGCTGTCACATCGGTGAAGTACCATCCTGGTTGGAGCGTCCTTGACACAAAAACCAAGCTCGTCAAATTCAACAGTAACAGGATTTTCATGACTTAAACAACGAACGGAAACAAGGTTCTTAATAAGATGAGGTGACACAAGTATGTTAGACAAAGTAATAGGCATGGAATTAGAAGGAAAAGAAGTGTGCCCGACATGTGTGATAGGGAGTGTGGAACCGTCGCCGACAATGATGCGGCGGTCGGTGGTGACGGGAGTAAAGGAGGCAAGATTACCAGGATGAGCAAACATGTGAGCCGTACCCTGGTGTCCATGTACCAATCACCGCCTCCAGTGTAGTTGTTCGGCGTAGGCGCGGTGTGATACGTCTCCAACGTATCTATAATTTTTGATTGTTCCATGCTATTATATTACCCCTTTTGGATGTTTATGGGCTTTATTTTACACATTTATATCATTTTTGGGACTAACCTACTAACCGGAGGCCCAGCCCATATTGCTGTCTTTTTGCCTATTTTAGTATTTCGAAGAAAAGGAATATCAAACGGAATGAAACCTTCGGGAGTGTGATTTTTGGAACGAACGTGATCCGGAGAGCTTGGAGTGCAAGTCAAGAAGCAGTCGAGGGCTCCACGAGATAGGAGCCCCCTCCCCCCCATAGGGCGCGCCCCCCTGTCTCATGGGCCCCTTGGGCGGCCACCGACGTACTTCTTCATCCTATATATACCTACGTACCCCGAAAACATCCAGGGGCACCACGAAATATAATTTCCACCACCGTAACCTTCTGTATCCGCGAGATCCCATCTTGGAGCCTTCGCCGACACTCTGCCGGAGGGGGAATCAACCACGGAGGGCTTCTACATCAACATCCTTGCCCCTCCAATGAGTTGTGAGTAGTTTACCACAGACCTACGGGTCCATAGTTATTAGCTAGATGGCTTCTTCTCTCTTTTTGGATCTCAATACAATGTTCTCCCCCTCTCTTGTGGAGATCTATTCGATGTAAACTCTTTTTGCGGTGTGTTTGTCGAGATCCGATGAATTGTGGGTTTATGATCAAGTTTATCTATGAATAATATTTGAATCTTCTCTGAATTCTTTTATGTATGATTGAGTTATCTTTGCAAGTCTCTTCGAATTATCTGTTTGGTTTGGCCTACTAGATTGGTCTTTCTTGCCATGAGAGAAGTGCTTAGCTTTGGGTTCAATCTTGCGGTGTCCTTACCCAGTGACAGAAAGGGTTGCAAGGCACATATTGTATTGTTGCCATCGAGGATAACAAGATGGGGTTTATATCATATTGCTTGAGTTTATCCCTCTACATCATGTCATCTTGCTTAATGCGTTACTCTGTTCTTATGAACTTAATACTCTAGATGCATGCTGGATAGCGGTCGATGTGTGGAGTAATAGTAGTAGATGCAGGCAGGAGTCGATCTATTTGTTATGGACGTGATGCCTATATACATGATCATGCCTAGATAATCTCATAACTATGCCCTTTTCTATCAATTGCTCGACAGTAATTTGTTCACCCACCGTAATACTTATGCTATCTTGAGAGAAGCCACTAGTGAAACCTATGGCCCCCGGGTCTATCTCTTATCATATTTGCTTCCAATCTATTTTTATTTGCATCTTTACTTTTTGCATCCATATTATAAAATACCAAAAATATATTTATCTTATCATACTATCTTTATTGGATCTCAGTTTCGCAAGTGGCCGTGAAGGGATTGACAACCCCTTTATTGCGTTGGTTGCGAGTTCTCAGTTTGTTTGTGTAGATGCGTGGGACTTTTGAGGAGCCTCCTACTGGATTGATATCTTGGTTCTCAAAACTGAGGGAAATACTTACGCTACACTTGCTGCATCACTCTCTCCTCTTCGAGGAAAACCAACGCAAGCTCAAGACGTAGCACGGTGTGCAGCGCGGCGAGGAGCGCCGGACAGCAAGGCACCGGCAGCAGGGACGGCGAGGGCGGCGACGGGGCCACAGGGAGACCGTAGGCGCCGCTCAACTGTGGCGGTGGGCATCCTCCGTACGGCTGCGGAGCCACGTAATAAGCCTGGTGCGCCGGTTGGCGCGGCACAGGAAGGGTTGGTGCAGGAGCTCGTGGAACCGGCATGGTGTAGGCATGAACAACACCGGTCCACGGGTTGTAGCTGGAGGCCCACGGAGGGGGCACCTGGAACTGCTGCTGCTGCTGACGGGGCAGACCGGTGCCCTGCAGCTGTTGCTGCTGACCACCGTGGCGGCCCCCACCGTGGCGGCCCCCACCGTGCCGGGCCCCGCGACGCCGTTCGGCGGGAGGGGTGGGCGGCCCATAGGGCAGCGGGAGCAGCCCCGGCTGTTGGGTGGCCGGGTACGACGGTGGCGCCGGGAATAGCGTCGGGTGGCGCTGCGTCGGGGGCGCGGCCGGGACGGCTAGAGGCGGCGAGGAGCCATCGCGGGTGGTGCCGGCGGCGAGGGCGGTGTGGATGGCCCGTGCCTTCACCTGCTTCATCCGCCGTTCCTCCAAGCGGAGGTATGCAACGAACTTGGCAAAAGACGGTTTGGGGATGAGGCTGAGGTTCGCCGCGACGTTGCCGAAGTCCTTGTTTGAGCCTGGCAGTGAGCGTGCTGAGGAGGAGGTCATCATCGATCCTTGCACCAATATCGCGGAGCTTGTCAGCGAGAGTCTTCAGGCGGCGACAATAGTCGTCGACAGAGGTGTTGTTCTGATGACACCCAAAGAACTCTTGCTGCAAAAAAACACGACGCCGAAGCTGGTTGTCAGTGAAGAGCTTGTTCAGCTTGGTCCTCACGGCGCAGGCATCATCACCGTCCGTCACGACCGTCTGGAAGAGGTCGGGCGAGATGATGAGGAAAAACCAGCGAATGATCGTGGTGTCGATGGTGGACCAGTCATGAAACTCGGGGACAAGGCTGGAGTCGACGGTGCCGTCCACATGGTCCATGAGATGATACTCCCGGAACACGAGGGAGAAATACATCTTTCACGTGTAGTAGGAGGAGTCCGCCTGGGAGAGATGAACCGGCACCTGCTCGAAGATGTTGAGCTTGCGGATGTTGTTCATGTCGGGAGGGTTGGCATCGGCAAACGGGTTGGAGTTGGTGGACACGAAGGAGATGACGGACGACGACATGGCGACAACAGCAGACGGCTTCGGCGACAGGGCTGCCGGAAAATGCGAACGGGCGAGCTGGTTGCGGCCTGGCAAAGCAGTGCGATGCGGGCTGGCGGATCGGCAGGCGAGGCGGGCGGCTAGCGATGCGGGCTGCTAGCGCGGGCGATGCAGTTGGTGGGCGCTACGCGATTGCAGGCGAGGCGGATGGCTACGCGGATGGATCGTGGCGGAGCGGGGTAGCAGGCGCGCGGGCGGGATCGAGGCAAGCTGGCTCGCGCGGGCGTTCGGATGGATTGGGTAGCGACGCCGAGGCAGGCTGGCTCGTGCGGGCGTTCGGATGGATTGGGTAGCGACGCGCAGCGACAGGCGACTGGAGACGCGCGGTGGGCGAGTCGCGATCGAGCGGCGGCGGTGGCGCGAAGGAGACGCGCGGCGACGGAAGCGAGAAAAAACCTAAAAAACTGATACCATGTATGATTGCATGATGTATTGCTCTTCGTGCATAGACACATATATATGATGTATAAAGGTGGGCCACAGAAAGGAACTAGGAAGCGGACCCAATCAACACTTAGGCGTCTACATTCAGGGATACTGTAGCATTACAACACTAAAACCGTGCCAGCCGAAAATGCCTGAGTTAATTAAGCATGTGTACGCACAAAAAGCCATATCACTGCCATTTTCCTTGCCAGCAAAACCAAAGAATTTACAGCGAGAAATCTCTATGCTACAGAGCTAAGGGACTAGTAGAACCCTCAAACCCTCAAACCCTTATAGCAGTTTTAAGAGTCGAGAAGTGCCAGTTTTTGACACTTTTAAGGGTTGAAAAATAGGGGCAAAGACTAGAACCCTCAAACCCAACCCTTAAACTGCTTTAAGGGTTGGATTTGAGGGTTCTAGTCTTTGCCTCAATCCCAACCTTTAAAACTGTCATTTCATATATCACACATTTCATCATATGACATATCACAAATTCCATCACATTTGACATAAAATAATAATCATTCTAGTTATTATTACAATCCCTCACCTCGGAGGACATTGCAAAGGACAGTCACTAATTAGTGCTAAAAAATAAAACAATAAAGAAAATGAAACAAAATGAAAAAAAAGCACATATCTCACCTCGGAGAAGGCGGCGTCGGCGGCCGGCGGGAGGGCGGCCGGGGCGCGGCTTGGACGGCGGGAGGGCGGCCGGGGCAGGGCGGGAGGGTAGGGCGGCGGCACGGATTGGACGGCCTGGGCGACCGGGGGGCGGCTCCTCGATGCCGGCTCCTGGGCGGCCGGTCAGGGCGGGAGGGGAGGCGGGAGGGCGGTCGGGCCGCGGCGGCGCAGGGGAGGCGGGAGGGGACACCGGGGCGGGGAGGAGGAGGCACGGCCAGGCGCGAGGAGGCGGTGCGCGGCGGGGCGGGGAGGCAGAGGGGCGGCCGGGGATGGAGCGCCGGGGCGCGGCACGATGGGAGGGCGGCCAGGGATGGAGCGCCGGGGCGCGGCGCGGCGGGAGGGCGGCTGGGCAGGGCTGCCGGAGGCCGGCGGCGGCCGGATCCGAGGAGGGGGAGCTGAAAACTCCCTCCCCGCGTCGTTGGCGAGGGAACCGGGTTGGGGAGGGGTTGGGCTGGCCAACCCCTGTTTCTACAGGCCGGGAAAGAGAATAGGGGTTGAGCCCCTAAATTTTTTTTGAGGGTTTAAGGGTTAAGGGGTTCTATTCTTTGGGAATTTTTCGTGTCAACCCGTAGAAAAGCGGTTATTTTTTGAGGGTTTGAGGGTTTAGGGGTACTAGAAACGCTCTAAGCATATCTTCGTCGAACAGTGCTAATTAATCCTTCCCAGTTCCTAAGAATTGGCTTGTTATTTTATAGCACTATTATTTTTTTTATTTTGGCACGAGGAGGGAGAATGTGTCATTAGTTTGCGGACGTGCTGTCCCTCTCTCGCACGATGGCACTATGCATTCTGCACTCCTCCCTCAACAGAAGAAAGAAGAAATGTCAATGTGTGGCTGATTCGGATCCAATTGCTTCTCAGCAAACGGCGGGATCGTCACCAGTTGAGTCCAAGCCTATCTGGTATGCGATCACACGCGTGCTAAGTTAATCGGTACTACTTATACTAATCTTGCTATAGATGGCATGCATTTGCGTGATAGTTTTATGCTTTTACTCCAACTTAAGTTGATGCCAAAGCCAATAAGTTATCTTCTTCTTAATCAATGAAAATAGCAAGTCTTTTGCCCGAAAATGCGCTTTGGTGGCCGAGCACCGTGCAGGCCAGTATCACACCCATCTGTGCTCGTCGTGATCAGTGTCTAGCTGGTAGGTAGCTACTGTATTTGTAGTAGAGCCGATTAAAAGCACTCATATTTGCTAGAAATTGAACAGTGGCAACCCATGTATAATAGCAGGCACAGCAGTGCGGGCAAAATTAACAAATTTGACCTATGGACGAAATCAAATCACAGAATGAACTGCCCGTGAAACTATTTCACGCGGCTGACCTTTTTGTGTGACGCCCGACACGAAGGCGCCACACTACACTGTGCAACGCCTCACAGATAGGCGCTACACGCCTGGCCAACGTCGCACCCGTGTGATCCGAAAATTACTAAGTCATTGTGCAGCGCCTGAGAGCTAGGCGCCACACTATACAGTGTAGCGCCTAGCTTCTAGGCGTTGCACTAGTGGTTGCTTCATTTTGTAGTGCAACCACTAGTGCAGCGCCTGAGAGCTAGGCGCCACACTATACAGTGCAACGCCTAGCTTTTAGGCTCTGCACATTGACTTAGCAATTTTTAGGCAGTCTGTGGTGCAACGCTGGCCAGGCGTGTAGCGCCTATCTGTGAGGCGTTGCACAATGTAGTGTGGCGCCTTCGTGTGGGGCGTCACACAAAAAGATCAGCCGCGTGAAATAGTTTCATGGGCAGTTCATTCTGTGATTTGATTTCGTCCACATGTTAAATTTATCAAATTTGCCAGCAGTGTGTGCACGGATGCCTGCGCGCACCCTGACAGAGAATGATGTGAATAACATGGGCTTTGACTTCGCAAACATGTGCCATGGCAGAGAGACGTTTTGAGTTGATCGTTGGACATCTAGCCATTTCCGTCGTCTCACCAGGAGAGTCGTTGGAGTCGATATATAGTTGGGCACCCAGCTGTTGCTGTCGTCTCACCGGCTATTTATAGGAGAGCTCGTTTTCCATCCCAGCCACACCCAACTCAAACAGGCTCGCCATGGCTGCTTCTTCTTCCTCAGTTCGATCTAGGGCCAGGGGACAACACCTGCCGCTCATCATCTGCTCATCTCCATAGCACGAGCCTGGTCTGAAAAACCAGCAATTTTTGGTTAATGCACTTCATGAAATAAAACAACCACCAAAAGGATGCAATAAAAGGTAATTATTCACAAGTAGATGTCAGTGGTCCCTTTTACCTGTAAGGAATGTCTGTGGCCGAGAAGCTCCTATCATCTAGAAAAACTCTATAAGTATCCACTTGAAAGTGTCAATTTTCTCATTGCTCATCAGCAACCCCCCCAAAAATAATGCTTTGAAAGTGATTGTTGACACCAACAAAAAGACCAAACAGCATATCATACACATTAGTTTTGTACATGGTATCAAATGTGATAGCATCATCAAAGCACTTAAACTGTTCAATGTTTCGCCTTGTTGTCCACATCAGAGTTTTTACTTCCCCTATTGCAAGCATCCGCAACTACAAAAGAAGTATTAAGGTAAACCTAACCACAACATTAAACATATGGATCCATATCAGCCCCTAACGAAGCAACGCATAAACTAGGGTTTAAGCTTCTGTCACTCTAGCAACCCATCATCTACTTATTACTTCCCCATGCCTACCTCTAGGCCCAAGTAATGGTGAAGTGTCATGTAGTCGACGTTCACATAACACCACTAGAGGAAAAGACAACATACATCTCATCAAAATATCGAACGAATACCAAATTCACATGACTACTAATAGCAAGACTTCACCCATGTCCTCAGGAACAAACGTAACTACTCACAAAGCATATTCATGTTCATAATCAGAGGAATAATAATATGCATAAAGGATCTGAACATATGATATTCCACCAAGTAAACCAATTAGCATCAACTACAAGGAGTAATCAACACTACTAGCAACCCACAGGTACCAATTTGTGGTTTTGATACAAGATTGGATACAAGAGATGAACTAGGGTTTTGAGAGGAGATGATGCTGGTGAAGATGTTGATGGAGATTGACCCCCTCCCGATGAGAGGATCGTTGGTGATAATGTTGGTGATGATTTCCCCCTCCCGGAGGGAAGTGTCCCCGGCAGAACAGCTCCGCCAGAGCCCTAGATTGATTCCGCCAATGTTCCGCCTCGTGGCGGCAGAGTTTCGTCCCGTAAGCTTTCCCACTATTTTTTCCAGGGTAAAAGTGATGATATAGCAGAAGATGGACGCCGGAGGCCCACCAGGGGGCCCAGGAGATAGGGGCGTGCCCTATAGGGGGGGGGGCGCCCCCTGTCTCCTGGACAGGGTGTGGGCCCCCTAGCCTATTTCTTTCGCTTAGAAATTCTTATTAAATCCAAAAGGTTGTTTTGTGGAGTTTCAGGACTTTTGGAGCTGTGGAGAATAGGTTTCCAATGTTTGCTCCTTTTCCAGCCAGAATTCCAGCTGCCGGCATTCCCCCTCTTCATGGTAAACCTTGTAAAATAAGAGAGAATAGCCATAAGTATTGAGATATAATGTGTAATAACAGCCCATAATGCAATAAATATTGATATAAAAGCATGATGCAATATGGACGTATCAACTCCCCCAAGCTTAGACCTCGCTTGTCCTCAAGCGGAAGCCGAAATCAAAAAATATGTCCACATGTTTAGAGATAGAGGTGTCGATAAAAATAAAATACGGACATGAGGGTATCATGATCATTCTAATAACCGCAACATATATAGATTTTGTCATATGATTTCCTATGCTCAAGTAATAAGCAATTCACAATGTCAAGTATGGTTCAAAAACTTCATTGGGAACTAACAAACTACAATCTCAGTCATTGAAGCAATTGCAATTTATCGTAACATCAGAAAGAGTCAATAAGAGAGCTTTTCAGCAGGCTCACATACTCAACTATCTCGTAGTCTCCTATAATTGCTAACACTCACGCAATACTTGTGGTTATAGAGTTTCAGCCGGACACTGAGAAAGATAGGGGCTTATTGTGTTGCCTCCCAACGTATTCACCTATAGGTGACGTCAACAATAATAGCCCATGCTAACTTACATCCAATTGGATATATATATATCATGATCTTTCAAACACGAAGAGCTTGCCAAAGGATAAAATGAAAAAGGGAAAGGTGAGGATCACCTTGACTCAAGCATAAAGTAAAAACATAAAGTAAAAGATAGGCCCTTCGCAGAGGGAAGCAGAGGTTGTCATGCGCGTTTAGGGTTGATGCACAAAATCTTAATGCAAAAGAACGTCACTTTATATTGCCCCTTGTATGTGGACCTTTATTATGCAGTCCGTCGCTTTTATTACTTCCACAACAAGTTCGTACAAAGCTTATTTTCTCTGCACTAATAAGTCATGCATATTTAGAGAGCAATTTTTATTGCTTGCACCGATGACAACTTACTTGAAGGATCTTACTCAATCCATAGGTAGGTATGGTGGACTCTCATGGCAAAATAGGGTTTAAGGATATTTGGAAGCACAAGTAGTATCTCTACTTGGTGCAAGGAATTTGGCTAGCATGAGGGGGAAAGGCAAGCTCAACATGTTTGGAAGGTCATTGACAATATACTTTAACTAAGATGTCGGAAAACATAAACCATTACGTTGTCTTCCTTGTCCAACATCAACTCTTTTAGCAGGTCATACTTAATGAGTGCTTCACAATCATAGAAGATGTCCAAGATAATATATTTATATGTGAACCCCTCTTTCCTTATCACTTCCTATTAATTGCAACGATGACCAAGACTACGTTCATCAACTCTCAACAATTTTTATGCGTCATACTTTCTATGTGTGAAGTTATCACTATCCATAAGATATATATGAACTCTTTTATTCTTTCTACTTTCTCAAGATCATAGCAACATAGCAAAGCCCTTGACTCAACACTAATCTTTATTATAGATAGCACGCGGACTCGATTACAAAAAGAGATCACAATGCAAAACTCAAAACTACTTGATATCAAAACTTCAAACTACTAGATCAAGATACTACTAAAAGGATCGAACTAAATAAAGCGGTAAATATAGGAGTGTGATGGTGATACGATACCCGGGGCACCTCCCCCAAGCTTGGCAGTTGCCAAGGGGAATGCCCATACCCATGTGATTATTTCCTCGGAGGTGGTGAAGTGGGAGTTGTTGATGATGTAGGCTTGTTGTCCGTCTTCCAAGGCATAGGCTCTCCATCATAAAAGGATGATCGAGTCTCCGGGATCCTTAAATCTGCAGCCAAACTCATTCGCTTGAATCTATATTCATACTCACAGTTCTGGTTTTGCATGTCATAGATCTGCGCTTGGATGTGCTCGATTTTCTCTTGCAGCTTGAAGATGGTCTCCCCAATGACTTTAGCATCTAGCTTATGGTTGTTGGTGAACTCCGTGATCATCATATGGTTAGCGTTGAGTCCACGCTCCACCATCCCTTGACACTTGAAAACTTCCTGTTCCACGGCTTCGAGCTTTGTCTCCACGCTCCCGGTACGCCTTGGTCCCTCCACATCGCGGATGTGCAGCACCCCTCACGCATCTCAATGGTTTGAGGGTGCAGCACCTCCGTGAGATAGGGGTTGATAACCCTCTCGAAAAACTTGTCCTTGGGAGCGCTTGGAGACGTCATGATGCTCTAGATCTGAAATGGAAACAGCTCGAAACGAAAATAGAGGATATTTGCGTGATACGGTGGTCAAAACCTTCGGGAGTATATATAATCAATTTTTACCGACCAAAATATGTAACGTGCAAGACAACGGAGTCCGAGAGGCACACGAGGTGCCCACGAGACAGGGGGCGCGCCCTCCTCTCTCGTGGGAGCCTCGTGTCCCTTTCGAACTACTTCTTTCTTCCTAAAATTCTTAAATAATCCAAAACTGATAAAAATTGCCATTAAAGGTTGTTTTGGAGTCGGTTTACTTACCGTACCACATACCTATACCTTTTCGGAGGCTAGAACTTTCTGGAAAGTGTCCCTTATGTATTCCTCGGGGGTTAAGGTTTCAATAATATTAGTTTCAACATTGATAGGATTACCTGAAATATAGTGTTTAATTCTTTGACCGTTAACCATCCTTGGATTTGTGCCTTCGAAGTTGTTGATATTTATAGCACTAGAACGATAGACCTCTTCGATAACGTAGGGACCTTCCCATTTTGAGAGAAGTTTTCCCGCAAAAAATCTTAAACGAGAGTTGAATAATATAACATAATCTCCTACGTTAAACTCACGCTTTTGTATCCTCTTATCATGCCAGCGTTTGACTTTTTCTTTGAAAAGCTTGGCATTTTCATATGCTTGGGTTCTCCATTCATCAAGTGAGCTAATATCAAATAACCTCTTCTCACCGGCAAGTTTGAAATCATAATTGAGCTCTTTAATAGCCCAATATGCTTTATATTCAAGTTCAAGAGGTAAATGACATGCTTTTCCATAAACCATCTTATAAGGAGACATACCCATAGGATTCTTGCATGCAGTTATATAGGCCCATAATGCATCATCAAGTTTTTTGGACCAATTCTTTCTAGATCTATTCACAGTCTTTTGCAAAATTAATTTGAGCTCTCTATTGCTCAACTCTACTTGACCACTAGACTGTGGGTGATAAGGAGATGCTATTCTATGATTGACATCATACTTAGCAAGCATCTTACGGAAAGCACCATGAATAAAATGTGAACCACCATCAGTCATAAGATATCTAGGGACTCCAAACCTCGGAAAAATAACTTCTTTAAGCATTTTAATAGAAGTGTTATGATCAGCACTACTAGTTGGAATAGCTTCTACCCACTTAGTAACGTAATCAACAGCAACTAAAATATGTGTATAACCATTAGTGGCAGGAAAAGGTCCCATATAATCAAAGCCCCAAACATCAAACGGTTCAATAACAAGAGAATAATTCATAGGCATTTCTTGACGTCTACTAATGTTACCTATTCTTTGACATTTATCACAAGATAAGACAAACTTACGAGCATCTTTGAAGAGAGTAGGCCAATACAAGCCAGATTGTAGTACCTTGTGTGCAGTTCTATCTCCAGCATGGTGTCCTCCATAGGATTTAGAGTGACACTTGCGTAGGATCTGTTCCTGTTCATGCTCAGGCACACAACGTCTAATTACACCATCTACTCCTTCTTTATAAAGGGGTGGATCATCCCAGAAGTAATGTCTTAAATCATAAAAGAACTTTTTCTTTTGCTGGTATGTGAAACTAGGCGGTATATATTTAGCAACAATGTAACTAGCATAATCAGCATACCAAGGAGCAGTACGAGAAGCATTGATGACCGCTAATTGTTCATCGGGAAAGCTATCATTAATAGGCAGTGGGTCATCAAGAACATTCTCTAACCTAGACAAGTTATCTACAACGGGGTTCTTAGCTCCCTTTCTATCAATAGTATGCAAGTCAAATTCTTGGAGCAAGAGAACCCATCTAATGAGTCTAGGCTTAGCATCTTTCTTTTCCATAAGATATTTAATAGCAGCATGATCAGTGTGAATAGTAACTTTGGAATCGACAATATAAGGTCTAAACTTATCACATGCAAACACAACTGCTAAGAACTCTTTCTCAGTAGTAGCATAATTTCTCTGGGCAGTATCAAGAGTCTTACTAGCATACTGGATAACATTCAATTTCTTATCGACTCTTTTCCCTAAAACAGCACCTACAGATAATCACTAGCATCGCACATAATTTCAAAAGATAAATTCCAATCAGGCGGCTGAACAATAGGTGCAGTGATCAAAGCTTTCTTAAGTACTTCAAATGCTTCTACACAATCATCATCAAAGACAACAGGAATATCTTTTTGCAATAAATTAGTCAGAGGCCTAGAGATTTTAGAAAAAACCTTAATGAACCTCCTATAAAAACCGGCGTGACCAAGGAAACTTCTTATACCTTTTATGTCCTTGGGACATGGCATCTTTTCAATAGCATCAACCTTGGCTTTATCAACTTCAGTACCTCTCTCGGAGATCTTGTGCCCCAAGACAATGCCTTCATTAACCATAAAGTGACACTTTTCCCAATTCAGGACGAGACTAGTGTCTTCGCATCTCTGCAAAACTTGATCAAGGTTGCTCAAACAATCATCAAAAGAGGATCCATAGACAGAGAAGTCATCCATGAATACTTCACAAATCTTTTCACAAAAATCAGAGAATATAGCCATCATGCATCTTTGAAAGGTAGCAGGTGCATTACATAAACCAAAAGGCATACGTCTATAAGCAAAAGTACCAAAAGGGCAAGTAAAAGTAGTTTTAGATTGATCCTTCACTGACACGGATATTTGAGAGAAGCCAGAATAACCATCTAGAAAGCAAAAATGTGTGTGTTCGGATAGCCTTTCTAGCATTTGATCAATAGAAGTTAAAGGGTAATGATCTTTCTTAGTAGCTTTATTTAACTTACGGAAATCAATTACCATCCTATAACCTGTAATAATTTTTTGCGGGATCAATTCATCTTTATCATTAGGAACAACGGTAATACCTCCCTTTTAGGGACACAATGGACAGGGCTTACCCATTCACTATCAGCAACGGGATAAATAATACCTGCCTCAAGGAGCTTTAGTATCTCCTTTTTTACCACTTCCTTCATCTTGGGATTTAATCGTCTTTGAGGATCTCTAACTGGTTTGGCATCTTTCTCCACTAAAATTTTGTGCTGACATAATGTGGGACTAATGCCCTTAAGATCATCCAGAGTATATCCAATAGCAGCTCGGTGCTTCTTCAGAGTTTTCAATAATCTTTCTTCTTCTTTCTCTGAAAGGTTAGCACTAATAATAACATGATATATTTCTTTTTCATCAAGATAAGCATACTTAAGATTATCAGGTAATGGTTTGAGTTCAAACACGGGATCACCCTTGGGTGGAGGGGGATCCCCAAGAATTTCAATGGGAAGGTTATGTTTTAGCATAGGTTCCTGTTTAAGGAACACTTCATCTATTTCTTCCCTTTCCTTCATAAACATATCATTTTCATGGTCTAGCAAATATTGTTCTAACGGATCAGTTGGAGGAACAACAATGGAAGCAAGACCAATAATCTCATCCTTACTAGGTGGTTCCCTTTCACGAGGTTGTCTACTAAACTTAGCGAAATTAAACTCATGAGACATACCATCTATGCCAACAGTGACAATATTCTTTTCACAATTAATCTTAGCACTAGCAGTATTCAAGAAGGGTCTACCAAAAATAATGGGACAAAAATCATCTTGTGGGGAACCAAGAACAAGAAAATCAGCAGGGTATTTAACCTTCCCACACAAAACTTCAACATCTCTAACAATCCCAATAGGTTTAATGGTACCCCTATTAGCAAGCTTAATAGTAACATCAATGTCTTCTAATTCAATGGGTGCAATGTCGTGCATAATTTGTTTATAAAGATCATAAGGTATCGCACTAGCACTAGCACCCATATCACATAAGCCATGATAATAATGATCTCCTATTTTAACAGAAATAACAGGCATGCCTACAATAGGTCTACGTGTCTTAGTATCAGGTCTAGCAATATTAGCAGTTTCACCCAGGAAAGAAATAACATGCCCATCTACATCCTCATCCAAGAGATCTTTAATCATAGCAATACTAGGTTCAACATTAATTTGCTCAGGAGGTGTATAAGTCCTAGTATTACTCTTACGAACAACAGTCGAAGCTTTAGCATGATCTTTTATCCTAACAGGAAAACGAGGTTTTTCAACATAAGCAGTAGGAACAATAGGATCACTATAGGCAATAGTCTTTTCTTCGACTGTAATAGGTGCAACTACTTTCACTTCAACAGGAGGATTATATTTAAACCACTTCTCTTTAGGGAGATCAACGTGAGTAGCAAAAGATTCACAAAAAGTAGCTACTATCTCAGAGTCAAGTCCATACTTAGCGCTAAATCCACGAAAAGCATCGGTATCCATAAAAGATTTCACACAATCGAACTTAGGTGTCATACCTGACTCCTTACCATAGTTGGAACCCCAATCTTCAGAGTTGCATTTAATTCTTTCCAATAAGTCCCATTTGAAATCAATAGTCTTCATCATATAAGAACCAGCGCAGGAAGTATCGAGCATGTTGCGTTTATCAAGAGAAAGGCGAGCATAAAAATTTTGAATAATCATTTCTCGAGAGAGCTCATGATTGGGGCATGAATATAACATTGACTTAAGTCTCCCCCAAGCTTGAGCGATGCTTTCTCCTTCGCGAGGCCAGAAATTATATATGTAATTACGATCACGATGAACAAGATGCATAGGATAGAACTTCTGGTGAAATTCCAACTTCAATCGCTTATAATTCCAAGATCTCGTATCATCACATAGGCTATACCATGTCAATGCATCTCCCTTCAAAGATAAAGGGAAGACCTTCCTTTTGACAACATCATCGGGAATACCTGCAAGCTTAAATAATCCACAAACTTCATCCACAAAGATAAGGTGTAAATCAGAATGCAATGTTTCGTCTCCTGCAAATGGATTAGCTAGCAGTTTTTCTATCATACCCGAAGGAATCTCAAAGTGAATAATTTCATAAAGTTCAGTAGGTTGAGGAGAAACTCTTTGCTCTTCTGGTTGGGGTGAAGATACCCCAAACAAGCCCGTCAAAGGATTAGTTTCCATAGTGACAAGTAAAAGATAATTTCAGCACACTATATAAATGTTTCCTTACCAAGTTCCACTCACCAAAAGCGCTACACTCCCCGGAAACGGTGCCAGAAAAGAGTCTTGATGCCCCACAAGTGTAGGGGATCTATCATAGTCCTTTCGATAAGTAAGAGTGTCAAACCCAACGAGGAGCAGAAGGAAATGATAAGCGGTTTTCAGTAAGGTTTTCTCTGCAAGCACTAAAATTGTAGGTGATAGATAGTTTTGTGATAAGATAAATAGTAACGAGCAACAAGTAAATAAAGTGCAGCAAGGTGGCCCAATCCTTTATGTAGCAAAGGATAAGCCTGGACAATTTCTAATAATGATAAAGGAGCTCCCGAGGACACATTGGGAATTATCGTCAAGCTAGTTTTCATCACGTTCATATGATTCGTGTTCGGTACTTTGATAATTTGATATGTGGGTGGACCGGTACATGGGTACTGCCCTAACTTGGACAAGCATCCCACTTATGATTAACCTCTATTGCAAGCATCCGCAACTACAAAAGAAGTATTAAGGTAAACCTAACCACAACATTAAACATATGGATCCATATCAGCCCCTAACGAAGCAACGCATAAACTAGGGTTTAAGCTTCTGTCACTCTAGCAACCCATCATCTACTTATTACTTCCCCATGCCTTCCTCTAGGCCCAAATAATGGTGAAGTGTCATGTAGTCGACGTTCACATAACACCACTAGAGGAAAAGACAACATACATCTCATCAAAATATCGAATGAATACCAAATTCACATGACTACTAACAGCAAGACTTCACCCATGTCCTCAGGAACAAACGTAACTACTCACAAAGCATATTCCTGTTCAAAATCAAAGGAGTAATAATATGCATAAAGGATCTGAACATATGATCTTCCACCAAGTAAACCAATTAGCATCAACTACAAGGAGTAATCAACACTACTAGCAAACCACAGGTACCAATTTGTGGTTTTGATACAAGATTGGATACAAGAGATGAACTAGGGTTTTGAGAGGAGATGGTGCTGGTGAAGATGTTGATGGAGATTGACCCCCTCCCGTTGAGAGGATCGTTGGTGATGACGTTGGTGATGATTTCCCCCTCGCGGAGGGAAGTGTCCCCGGCAGAACTGCTCCGCCAGAGCCCTAGATTTATTCCACCAAGGTTCTACCTCGTGGCGGCGGAGTTTCGTCCCGTAAGCTTGCTCACTATTTTTTCCAGGGTAAAAGTGATGATATAGCAGAAAATGGACGTCGGAGGCCCACCAGGGGGCCCAGGAGAGAGGGGGCGCGCCCCCTGTCTCCTGGACAGGGTGTGGGCCCCCTGGCCTATTTCTTTCGGTCAGAAATTCTTATTAAATCCAAAAAGTTGTTTCATGGAGTTTCAGGACTTTTGGAGCTGTGGAGAATAGGTTTCAAACGTTTGCTCCTTTTCCAGCCAGAATTCCAGCTGCCGGCATTAACCCTTTTCATGGTAAACCTTGTAAAATAAGAGAGAGTAGCCATAAGTATTGAGATATAATGTGTAATAACAGCCCATAATGCATTAAATATTGATATAAAACCATGATGCAAAATGGACGTATCAGTAATCACGTGATCCAAATCAACTAAACCATCACCGGTCATCACATGAAATGGAGTAGTTTTCAATGGTGAACATCACTAGGTTGATCATATCTACTATATGATTCACACTCGACCTTTTGGTCTCAGTGTTCCAAGGTCATATCTGCATATGCTAGGATCATCAAGTTTAACCTGAGTATTCTGCATGTGCAAAAACTGGCTTGCACCCACTATAGATGGACGCAGAGCTTATCACACCCGATCATCATGTGGTGTTTGGGCACGACGAACTTTGGCAACGGTGCATACTCAGGGAGAACACTTTTATCTTGAAATTTAGTGAGAGATCATCTTATAATGCTACCGTCAATCAAAGCAAGATAAGATGCATAAAACATAAACATAACATGCAATCAATATAAGTGATATGATATGGCCATCATCATCTTGTGCTTGTGATCTCCATCTCCGAAGCACCGTCATGATCACCATCGTCACCGGCCTGACACCTTGATCTCCATCGTAGCATCGTTGTCGTCTCGCCAACTATTGCTTCTACGACTATCACTACTGCTTAGTGATAAAGTAAAGCAATTATAGGGTGATTGCATTGCATACAATAAAGCGACAACCATATGGCTCCTGCCAGTTGCCGATAACTCGGTTACAAAACAGGATCATCTCATACAATAAAATATAGCATCATGCCTGGACCATATCACATCACAACATGCCCTGCAAAAACAAGTTAGACGTCCTCTATTTTGTTGTTGCAAGTTTTACTTGGCTGCTACGGGCTAAGCAAGAACCGTTCTTACCTACGCATCAAAACCACAACGATAGTTCGTCAAGTTAGTGCTGTTTTAACCTTCTCAAGGACCGGGAGTAGCCACACTCGGTTCAACTAAAGTTGGAGAAACTGACACCCGCTAGCCACCTGTGTGCAAAGCATGTCAGTAGAACCAGTCTCGCGTAAGCGTACGCGTAATGTCGGTCCGGGCCGCTTCATCCAACAATACCGCCGAACCAAAGTATGACATGCTGGTAAGCAGATGACTTGTATCGCCCACAACTCACTTGTGTTCTACTTGTGCATATAACATCTACGCATAAACCTGGCTCGGATGCCACTGTTGGGGAACGTAGTAATTTCAAAAAAAATCCTACGCACACGCAAGATCATGGTGATGCATAGCAATGATAGGGGAGAGTGTTGTCCACGTACCCTCGTAGATCGAAAGCGGAAGCGTTAGCACAACGCGGTTGATGTAGTCGTATGTCTTCACGGCCGAACCGATCAAGCAGCGAAAGCACGACACCTCCGAGTTCTTGCACACGTTTAGCTCGATGACGTCCCTCGAACTCTGATCCAACCGAGTGTCGAGGGAGACTTCCGTCAGCATGACGGCATGGTGACGATGATGATGTTCTACTGACGCAGAGGTTCGCCTAAGCATCGCTACGATATTATCAAGGAGGATTATGGTGGAGGGGGGCACCGCACACGGCTAAGAGATCCAAGGGATCAATTGTTGTGTCTAGAGGTGCCCCCTTCCCCCGTATATAAAGAAGTGGAGGAGGGGGCCGACCAAGGGGAGGAGGCGCGCCCAAAGGGGGGGAGTCCTACTCCCACCAGGAGTAGGACTCCTCCCTTTCCTATTTGGAGAGGGAGAGGGAAGGAAGAGGAAGGAGAGAGGAAGGAAAGGGGGGGGGGGGGGCTCCCCCCTCCCAATTCGGATTGGGCTTTGGGGGGGGGGGCGCCCCCTCCCTTGCTCCTTTCCCCTCCTTTCCACTAATGCCCATTAAGGCCCATATACCTCCCAGGGGGGTTCCGATAACTTCCCGGATCTCCGGTATTGTCCCAATCTCACCCGGAACCTTTTCGGTATCCAAATATACTCGTCCAATATATCGATCTTCATATCTCGACCATTTCGAGACTCCTCGTCATGTCCGTGATCACATCCGGGACTCCGAACAACCTTCGGTACATCAAAACACATAAACTCATAATATAACTATCATCTAACTTTAAGCGTGCGGACCCTACGGGTTCGAGAACTGTGTAGACATGACCAAGACACGTCTTCGGTCAATAACCAATAGCGGAACCTGGATGCTGAAATTGGCTCCCACATATTCTATGAAGATCTTTAGCGGTCAAACCACATAACAACATACATTGCTCCAACATACACGTCATCGGTATGTTACTTGCCCGAGATTCGATCGTCGGTATCTCAATACCTAGTTCAATCTCGTTACTGGCAAGTCTCTTTACTCGTTCTGTAATGCATCATCCTGTAACTAACTAATTAGTTACAATGCTTGCAAGGCTTATAGTGATGTGCATTACCGAGTGGGCCCTGAGATACCTCTCCGACAATCGGAGTGACAAATCCTAATATCGAAATACGCCAACCCAACAAGTACCTTCGGAGACACCTGTAGAGCACCTTTATAATCACTCAGTTACGTTGTGATGTTTGGTAGCACACAAAGTGTTTCTTCGGTAAACGGGAGTTGCATAATCTCATAGTTATAGGAACATGTATAAGTCATGAAGAAAGCAATAGCAACATACTAAACAATCAAGTGCTAAGCTAACGGAATGGGTCAAGTCAATCACATCATTCTCCTAATGATGTGATCCCATTAATCAAATGACAACTCATGTCTATGGTTAAGAAACTTAACCATTTTTGATTAACGAGCTAGTCAAGTAGAGGCATATTAGTGACACTATGTTTGTCTATGTATTCGCACATGTATTATGTTTTCGGTTAATACAATTCTAGCAGGAATAATAAACATTTATCATGAAATAAGGAAATAAATAATAACTTTATTATAGCCTCTAGGGCATATTTCCTTCAGAACCCATCAGAAGGGGTTGCAGCATCTTCTAAAATTGTAATTAAGCAAACATGAGTACAAAGGTACTCAGCAAGACTTACATCAGATCCTACATACGTGCACATTATCAACAAAGGGTTGGTGGGGTTATTGCAGCAAGCCAGCTTTGACTCTTGGCTAAACTATCTTATGGGACTCCAACTTGTAATTGTTTTGCGCACTCGAGTCCACTACACACCACAACAATACACTACAGAGGATCCACGTCCGTCATCCTACGGAAGGGCCATCCACGACACTCACACTTGTCTTGAGGATTTTAGTAGTTTCCATTTACTTGTCTATGAACTGTATAGGCAACCAAGTAGTCCTTTACCACGGACGCGGATATTCGAATAGATGATGTTAACCCTGCAGGGGTGTACTTCTTCATACATGTTTCCACCACTTAGCGTCTGCACACGACATGTGCTCGGCAGACTTCAAGCGAAAGACGACATGGGTGTAGACCACGACCTACCTAAACACTCAAGTCTCTAGTCCAGGTTTATCGCCTATTTAGGTTCCATCCACAGGGAGTCCGGCTGAGGGTTCCACATACGGCCCCGAACGATGTGTGCAGGGTTCCCGAGATACCAAATGGGCATCCGGTACACCATGCCACGTACCTACCGCATCATAGCCCACCCCGAGGATCAGCGCTACCCACGGCCTCCAGTATACTACAAACACCAAAACTACTTGCAACTCCTGGACAGAGGGCTAGGGTGGTTAAGAAGTCGAGCGGGGTCATATTTCAGGGCCCAATGCATGGTAGTAGCTGAATCTTAAATCACACATACAGATCTCAGTGCTTAAGGACGGTTCCAATGAAACAACCCACCATGTACTCCTACATGGCCTCTCATCGATACCTTTACCAAATCGTGTTCAACACATCACTCTCATTACCGACATGATCATTTCACTCTAGCCCATCACCTAGATGAACCAGACCTGACACGACTCTAAGCATAGAAGGCATAGGAAGGTAGGAAAGACAATCATGGCTCAATCAACTCCTACACATGCTAGTGGGTTTCATCTAGTTACTGTGGCTATGACAGGTCATGCAGAGGAAATGGGTTCAACTACCATAGCACACAGCAGTTTGAAACGCCGTTGTCTTCAATGCAGAAAATGAGAGCAGGAGCGAGAACATGGGATTTTATGGATATGATCAAATGGGTGGTTGCTTGCCTCGTAGGTCCGTAGTCTAATACTGTTCTTCGTTCGGGTACTCGCGGTATTCTTCCGGGGCAGAACCTACCGCAAGGAGCACCGATAACACAATCATTACCAAACAATATGCAACAATATGATGCATGCATGAGACATGGAAATATGACTGTGTGGGGCTAATGCATCTAAAACCAGATGGGTTTGAGCTATTTTGAACCAAAGATTCAAAGTCCAAACTCATTTGTGATTTTAAATAGTGCTTTATCATGTTCTGCGCTAAAAAAGCAAGTGAACTTGTTTAAACATGCATGAAACCAGTACAGATGGATAGATTAGATTTTTCTGACCATTTTTCATATATAACACTTTGCATTTGGAGTTACAGATTAATTTCTATTAATTTTTGAAGTTAGCACTATTTTCTGAAATTTCTTGAATAAGAATAAATCCAGAAAATGAGTTACTGCATCAACACTGCGTCAACATTGCGTCAACAGGTCAACAGGGGCGGTCAAGGTCAAACCTGACCAGTGGGACGCACTGGTCAGTGTCACTGTTAGTTAACTAATTTAATTAGCATTAGTTTAACACTAAGCTAGGTTTGACCAAAGGGCAGGGCCCACATGTCAGTGACCCGGGGGGTCAAATCCCTCGTCAAACTGGGCTGACTCGCCGGTGTTTAGCCGCCGGCAACGTCCAATCGCGGCGGAGAGTGCGGGTTTCGCCCTCCGGCAACCAAATGGATGGCGGAGGCCACCTAAGTGCAACTGGGAGTGAGCCGCGTCGAGGGGTGGTGGTGGTTGAGCTCCAGGTCACCGGAAACAACGTCGGCGACGAGCTTTGTGGCTGTCGGAGTTCGGGTGAGGCCTAACTCGTCGTTGCAGTGGATCTGGAGGCACGAGGCTAGCTCCTACGTGGCCTGCGCCGTGCGGTGAGGTTAGTGGACAAGGTGGCGTGGCCGTTGGGTGGCCGGAGTTATGTTGGCGACGAGCTCAGGCAGCGGCGCGTGCGGTGAAGCTTGTTGCAGTCGCTGCAGAGGACGGCGGTGAGAACAGAGAGGATGGGAAGAGGCAGAAGCTCATGGCGGTTCCAGCAAGCTAGAAGGCGAGGTCGGGGACGAGCTGTAGCAGTGGTGACGGCGAAGGGGATCTCCGGTGACGGCGAGGTCGGGCGAGGCTGTGGCAGTGGCTCCGGGGCGAACGAGCGCTCGAGAAAGGGTGGCGAAGCTTCTTGACACGACGAGGTGGCATGGAGTCGATGGTGGCCGTGGCTATGATGGTGGAGCGGTTGCGGCTGCGTTAGCCATGGTGGAGGAGAGCGAGAGAGAGGCGTTGGGGGAGAAGTGAGGTTTCCAGGGGGTCGGGGCGATGACGTGGAGGCATTTAGGGGTGCGGGCGGCAAGCAGCTGGCGCCGTGGCGAGCTCGCGCACACCGACGTCATCTCCCTGCCTGTCTGGCGGGGACGAAGCAGCTGGCTAGCGCGGACCAGCACAGTGCTGGGCCGCCAGGTGGGCCGGCTGGTGGGTTCGGCCAAGTAAGTTCTTTTATTTTTGTTTTGTTTTTCTTTTCTTTCTACAGGTTTGTGGCTTTTCTAAAAATACCCAGGCACTTTCAAAAATCACCAAACTACTCATGCCCACTATATAGAATATATCTAACAGGAAACATTTTAGTTTAGGATTATTTGGACATTTAAAATATTTATAGCATTTAAATGCCCAAATGCAAATAACATATGATTTAATCCAGTGACCTTAGGATGTTCTAGAAAATTGTGCACCATTTTTGTCGGAGGTTTAAGACCAAGGCAAAGATGATGAACATTTTAGAAGAGCATTTCAGGTTCATTGAAAATGATTTTAGTAAACCCTAGTTGGATTAAGGGGGTGCTGGGGGTTCTGTCATCCCCATTTCCAAGTTCTGACCAAGGTAAACATGATGCAATCACTCTAATGCATGAAGTAGCTAGGGTGTGACAACTCACCCCCACTCAGAAAAATCTCATCCCGAGATTTAGGATCCTTCGGGAAGAAGGTGGGGTACTCAAGTCAAAGACGATCCCCCCTTTCCCAGGTGGCTTCTTTCTCGGAATGGTGTGACCATTGAACCTTGAGAAACTTGATGTTTTGGCGTCGAGTGGTACGCTCGGCTTGATCAAGGGTATGAACAGGATATTCTTGATACGTGAGATTATCTTGGAGATCAAGCGTTTCGTGGTCCACTCCACGGATAGGATCCGAGAAGCAACGCCTTAGTTGAGAAACGTGGAAGAGATCATGGACTCTGGAGAGGTGCGGAGGTAGTTCCAATTGGTAGGCAACTTCTCATCGCTTGGCAAGAATGCGAAAGGGTCCAATGTAGTGAGGAGCCAATTTGCCATTGATACCGAAGCATTGGGTTCCCTTCAGAGGAGTAACCCGAAGGTAAGCCTTCTCATCAACTTCAAAAGTCATAGCCTTGTGTTTACAATCATATTGGCTCTTTTGACGAGATTGGGCTGTTTTCAACTTTTCACGAACAATCCAAACTTGCTCTTCTGCTTCCTGGATCATATCCGGGCCAAAGAACTGTCTTTTCCCGGTTTCCGACCAGTTAAGAGGCGTTCGACACCTTCGTCCATAGAGAACTTCAAAAGGAGCTTTCCCCAGCTAGATTGATAACTATTATTATAAGAAAATTCGGCAAATGGAAGGCATTTCTCCCAATCCATCCCAAAAGATATAACAGATGCTCGGAGCATACCTTCCAGAATTTGATTGACGCATTCTACTTGACCACTTGATTGAGGGTGAAAAGCGGTGCTAAAGGAGAGACGAGTTCCCATAGCATTTTGGAAACTTTCCCAAAATCGAGAGGTGAAGAGACTTCCACGATCTGAGTTAATTTCCAATGGAACACCATGGAGAGACACTATTTGGGAGATGTACAAGTCTGCTAGCTGACTAGCAGTTATACTCTCTCGAACAGGCAAGAAGTCGGCTACTTTGGAAAGATGATCGATGACAATGAAGATAGCGTTATTCCCTCTCTTGGTCCTGGGAAAACCGGTGATGAAATCCATACCAATTTTATCCCATTTCCATTCAGGAATAGCTAAAGGTTGAAGGGTGCCAGCAGGCTGTTGATGCTCTGCTTTAACACGACGACAGCCATAGCAATTAGCAACATATTGAGCAATGTCCCTTTTCATCCTAGTCCACCAGAACCTCTGGTGTAGGTCCTGATACATTTTAGTACTACCGGGATGAATGGTGAGAGGAAATTCTTGAGCCTCCTTAAGGATCAACTACCGCAAATGCTGGTTCTTGGGAACCACTAGATGGTTCTCAAAGAAGACAGCACCTCGGTCATCCATAGAGAAACATTTAGCAACCCCGCTCGCAATGTTCTCCTGGATGCGAGTTATACCTTTATCTCGCTTCTGGGCAACTATGATTTGATCTGTAAGAGTAGGTTTTTCCATCAAGGTGGAAAGGAATCCTTGTGGAACAATGTGAAGGTTAAGCTTCCGAAATTCCTCATGGAGAAGTTGTTGACTTTGTTGTAACATTACATTGTTACAATAAGATTTACAACTTAGTGCATCAGCCATGACATTTGCTTTTCCTGGGGTGTAAGTTATCCCTAAGTCGTAATCTAAGAACAACTCGACCCAAAGTCTTTGCCTGAGATTCAAATCCGGTTGGGTGAATATATATTTCAGACTTTGGTGATCGGTGAAGATTTTGCAACGATTACCGAGAAGGTAATGTCGCCAAGTTTCTCTAGATCATGTGTAGGTTAATTTTCCTCATGTGGATGCAACTGCCGTGAAGCATAGACAATTACATGACGATCTTGCATGAGTATGCAACCTAGTCCTTGTCGCGAGGTGTCGCAATAGATAACAAAGTCCTTAGAGAAATCTGGTGGTACTAGTACGGGAGCAGATGTCAGGTGTCTTTTCAGTTCCTGAAAAATGTGCTCGCACTATGGGGTCCACTTGAACTTTTTTCTTTCTTGAGGAGTTCAGTTAGAGGTTTAGCAACTTTGGAGAAGTTCTCGACAAAGCGGCGACAATAGCTCGCTAAGCTAAGGAAACTCCGAACTTGCTTGACCAATTCAGGTGGATTCCAATTAAGAACGGCTTGAACTCGCTCGGGATTGACAACAATACCCTTACCAGAGATTACATGGCCTAGGTAGGTCACTTCTGGCAACCAAAATTCACATTTAGAGAATTTGGCAAAAAGGCGATGCTCTCAAAGTTTCATCAATACTAGCCTTAGATGCTCGACATGTTCTTCCTCATTCTTGGAGTAGATGAGTATATCATCGAGGTAAACCACGATGAACTTATCCAAATACTCCATGAATATTGAGTTTATTAATCGAGGGAAAGTGTTTGGGGCGTTGGTTAAACCGAAGGACATGACGGTGTACTCGTATTGGCCATAACGAGTAACAAAGGCCGTTTTGGGAATGTACCCGTTCTTGATTTTGATTTGATGGTAGCCCAACCTCAAATTCATCTTAGAAAAGATTGAGGATCCAGCGAGCTGATCATACATGTCACTGAAAATGGGGAGCGGATACTTGATCTTTATTGTGACCAAGTTGACGGGTCAATAATCTACAACCATCCGATCCGTACCATCCTTCTTCTTGATGAAGAGGACAGGACAAGCCCATGGAGAAGAACTAGGACTGATGAAACCCTTTTTCAAGAACCCATCGAGTTGTTTCTTAAGCTCGGCTAATTCTAGTGGTGCCATCTTATAGGGTCTCCTAGAGATTGGGACAGTTCCTGGGATAAGATCTATTATGAACTCGACATCCATGTCAGGTGGAACACCTGGCAGTTCTTCTGGAAAGACATCCAAAAAGTCATGAACTACCGGAACGTCTTTGAGGTCTGGCAAAGGATTGGCATTAAGAGAGTAGAGCTGCCGCTTAGCTACTCGGGTCAAGACATTGACTACCTTTCCCGATGGATATGTAAGTTGAACAATCCTAGAGAAGCAATCAATCTTGGCATGATGGGCTGACATCTAGTCCATACCCAAGATAATATTAATGCCCGAGGATTTGATATCTATCGAAGATGCAAGAAAAACAAGTCTATCGACATGAATTTCATTCCCATGGCTCACTCTAGAAGTCTGCCATTTGGATCCCGGGGTTTGAATTACCATGGAAGTGGGCATATCACAAAATGCGGTGTTATGCAAACGAGCATATCTCTCGGATATAAATGAATGAGATGCTCCAGTATCGAAAGGAACAGATGTCGGATGACAATTAACAAGGAGCATACCAAGAATGACGTTGGGATCATCCTGAGCCTCTTCAGCTGAGACATAGTTCACATGGCCACGTGTAGCGGTGGCCGGCTTGGCGTAGTACACCTTCCCTGTTGGCTTGCCACGGCCAGCAGTCTTTCTGGACTGGTTCGGATTGGGGTTGATCTGGGGACACTCTCGCATGTAGTGACCCGGTTCTCCACACTTGAAGCATGGCATAGTGCTGGTGCGTGGGGGAGCATTGGCAGTTGATCCACCATAAGACTTGGCCGATGCATACTCCTGGGTTGGACGAGGCACCTGATAGGATGGCCTCGGTGTGAACCTGGGTGGCAGAGCTCTGTTAGGCACCCACACCCAGCGCTTCTGAGAGCTAGAACCGGATGAGGAACCAGTGTTACGGTCGTGCTTGTGTGTAGCTTCGAAGTCAGTTTGACCTATCTCAGCAATGATAGCCTTGTTCACTAGCTTCTGGAAGGAAGTGCATTCGTGTAGTCGGAGATCACGACGAAGCTCGGGGCTAAGTCCCTTGCGGAACCTCGCCTGCTTCTTGGCATCGGTGGCCACTTCTTTAGTTGCATAACATGCTAGGTTTCCAAACTTTCTGCTGTATGCATCCCCGGTGAGTCTACCCTGGGTGAAGTTGCAAAACTCCTCCCGCTTGCGATCCATAAGACCTTCCGGAATGTGATGCTCACGGAAAGCCTCGCTGAACTCTGCCCAAGTGATAACCTAGCCAACTGGGCTCATGGCCTCATAGTTCTCCCACCAAAGGCTGGCGGGGCCTTCAAGATGATAAGCAGCATAAGTGACCTTGTCAGCTTTGGCTACGTGTGCAGAGCGTAGCTTGTGTAATGCTGTGGAGCCAATCATTGGCGTCGAGGGGCTCGACGGAATGATGGAAGGTGGGTGGATGAAGTCACTGAGAGACACCAAGTCGTTGCTCTGGTGCTGTGCTGTCTTCTACTCAATGCGTTCCAGCAAATGGTTGGTCTCATGTTTGTTCCTCTCGGCCTCCAGCATGACCTCAGCCAAAGAAGGAGGTTGTCGGTGTCAAAACCGGCGGATCTCGGGTAGGGGGTCCCGAACTGTGCGTCTAGGCGGATGGTAACAGGAGACAAGGGACATGATGTTTTTACCCAGGTTCGGGCCCTCTCGATGGAGGTAAAACCCTACTCCTGCTTGATTAATATTGATGATATGGGTAGTACAAGAGTGGATCTACCACGAGATCAAGGAGGCTAAACCCTAGAAGCTAGTCTATGGTATGATTGTTGTAATGGTTGTTCATCCTACGGACTAAAACCCTCCGGTTTATATAGACACCAGAGAGGGCTAGGGTTACACAGAGTCAGTTACAATGGTAGGAGATCTACATATCCGTATTGCCAAGCTTACCTTCCACGCCAAGGAAAGTCCCATCCGGACACGGGACGAAGTCTTCAATCTTGTATCTTCATAGTCTTGGAGTCCGGCCGATGATGATAGTCCGGCTATCCGGACACCCCCTAGTCCAGGACTCCCTCAGTTGCCCCTGAACAAGGCTTCAATGACGACGAGTCCGGCGCGCATATTGTCTTCGGCATTGCAAGGCGGGTTCCTCCTCCGAATAATTCATAGAAGATTGTGAACACCAGGATAGTGTCCGGCTTTGTAAAATAAATTCCACATACCACCGTAGAGAGAATAATATGTACACAAGTTCAATCTGCTGACGTATTTTGTGGCGCGACGTCACACCACTACCAAGCCTTTACTTGAATCGTTTTTATTATACCACCTCAGCGCGTTTAGCGAAGAGGTTTCCTTGGCACATCTTGTCGAAGCAGAGATCGTGTTCCCCTTATTCCGGGATTCCCATCAATACGGACGTGGGTAACCCAACCGCGTCATTGATTGTGGCGCTTGGGAGATAAGAAAGTTTTACCAGGCCGGTGGGGACGCATAGTCTTCGTCCGCCCATATATAAGGGGATAAGGATCAACCTTTTTTTACCTACGCCTTCTTCCTCCTTTGCTTATCCATCTCCGCACACTCGAGCTCCAGCGCCCAAGTCCGCACATCTCGCCTCAACCCTCTCCAGCCATGTCCGGAGCAGGAAGCAAGTGGATGGCCTCCTCCGTTACGGAGGGGCACATCGAGAAGCTGCGCGGCGCCGGATACCTGTCCGGCGACGTCGCGCACCGGCTGCCCGACGAGGG
Organism: Triticum timopheevii; assembly: GCA_963921465.1. Taxonomy (NCBI): domain Eukaryota; kingdom Viridiplantae; phylum Streptophyta; class Magnoliopsida; order Poales; family Poaceae; genus Triticum; species Triticum timopheevii. Next base: position 508,570,534 of record OY997268.1, on the reverse strand, counting down.
GCAGCTCATCCCCACCCCCAGGCCCCATGAGAGGGTCGTATTTCTTCCCCACTTCCTCCGCGGACTGGGCTTCCCACTTCACCCCTTCGTCCGGGGGCTCATGTACTACTACGGCCTGGACTTCCACGATCTGGCGCCAAACTTCATCCTCAACATCTCGGTGTTTATCTTCGTGTGCGAGGCCTTCCTCTGCATCCAGCCCCACTTCGGCTTGTGGCTAAAGACCTTCAATGTCAAACCGAAGGTGGTGAAGGGCGTCCAAGCGGAGTGCAGAGGCGCCATGGTGGGCAAATTGCCCAACGTCACTTGGCTTGAGGGTGCCTTCGTGGAATCCATCAAAGGGTGGCAATCGGGTTGGTTCTACATCACCGAGCCGCGTGACCCTAAATGGGCAGCGGCCCCCGAGTTCAGGTCTGGTATCCCCATGCAGCTCACCTCCTGGAAAGAGAAGGGCTTGCTATGGGACAGTTCGGAGGAGCTGACCGGACTCCAGTCCTGTCTCCAGACCCTGGTGAACAAGAAGCTTAAGCTTGTCAACGTGATCCAGGTCATGCTCGTCCGCCGGATTCTCCCCTGCCAGCAACGGGCCTTCAATTTGTGGGAGTTTGATCCGGCACAGCACCGGACCTTGAGCGGGCTCTTCGACACAACGTACAAAGCTGCCTGGAGGGTGCTGTTCAAGGGCGGAGAAGCCCCCGCATCCGCAACTGAAGATCGCGGATTTAGCATGCAGCCCCTGGTCGGCGAGGTAAGTTATGTTATCCTTTATGGGACACTCATTTCTTTTATAGTTTGACTCTATGTGGGATCGAAACTCCCAATGCCTTTAACAGGACTGGCAGAATACGTCCGGACAGGTTAACTGTCCGTCTCCCCTTCCAGAAGACCCAGCGGACACCCGTTTGACGGGGCTGCTGGTCCCGACACTTTACGTGGTGCCGGAGAAGAAGGCCAAGAAGAAGTCCACGGGAACCCGAAGGAGTTCCCGGCGCCAGGTGGTATCGGACTCATCGTCCAATGACTCCGAGGCGGACTCCTCCCCCGAGGAGGAGGAGAAATAGGCCTCTCCCCCAGCGGGGGGAGAGAAGAAGAGGAAGGCCTCCCCAACGAGGGCGGCCGAAGGGTCCAAGAAAGGATGGACCCTTCCTCTGGACTGCTCCGCCAACGCCGACGACGGCGACAAGGAGTGGCCCTCAAGGGCCAAGCCCCTGGCAAGATCGTAAGTGTCCGAATTCCTAGATGATTTATAATTTCTCTTTTTGCCACGTGGTGTCCTTCTAACGCCGCATACAACCTGTAGTCCGGCCGAGGACGATCTTCCCGCTTCGTCGAGCGGGTCCTTGGCTACGTTGGATATGGATTCCCTTCCGACCGCCTCCACCCCTCGTGACGCTGATGACACCGAAGTGGGATCCCGGGAGGGGACCCGCCAGGAGGGGGAGGCTCCGGAGGTGCCATAGGGCAACCTCCCGGACTTCGCACCGGACTCCGCACCGGAACCTACAGTGGTTCCGGAGTCCGGCGGGCGGCCCCTTCGTAAGAAGGGCAAGACTGTGACACCGGCGGCCTCCATCCAACCGGAGGCACCGGATAACTTGTTGGAGGTGCTCAACGGCGCTTCCATCGAGGAAGAACACCACACTATCATGAGTGCGGTGATTCAGAAGGTTCAGCTTGCCAAGAGTGGGCTGACCGAAGCCTGCAGCAGCCTTCTAATAGGCTTTGAGGTAAGAAATTTAAAATATGTAATATAATACCACATAGACAGTAGCCCCTGATGCTCGGTTCGGTGTTCGGAAAGAAAAGCCGGACTGAGGATCTAAAAAGATATACGCAGGAGGTCTAAAAAATGTGTCAATATGGGATTGCAGGCTACGCTACTGACCTCCGTCGCACTGACTACGGAGGTCAATGCTTTGAAGCAGAACCTCGAGTAGTCCGAGAGTGAGCTCGGCCGTGCCAAGAAGCAACTCGAGGACAAGGAAGGTGAGTAACACCGTGTTAAATTTGTACCTTACAGAAAAGGATTTTGGTTGCAAGAGAAATAACAAGGATAACGTGGGTACTCCAGGGGCCACGAACGAGGTGGCGACCCTGAAGGAGGCCGTGTCTGCGGCCGAACGCAATGCGGCCGCGGAACAAGCCGAGCGAGAGATGCAGGAGGCACGGGTGGCGGAGGTGCAGCAAGAGCTCCAGGATCTCATGGAAAAGCATGAGAGTTTGGAGTGCGACTCGAAGACTCGAGAGTCCGAGCTTGCATCGGCTCTTGAGAGTGCCAAAGCCGCTAAGGCCGAAGCCCACAAGGCCCTCCAGGAAATCGAGGCGGTGAAGAAAATAGCGGCGGGTAAGGCATTTTTCATGCAAAGCAAGCATGTGAATGTGAATTACCTATTACTTACCTGAATTCGGAGCTCTCCAGGAGCGTTTGCAGATCTGCCCTGCAGCGTGTCCGATGCTGCCGCTTTCTACCAGGCCGAGGAGGGGAGCTCAACGGAGAAGGTCTTCTAGTCTCAGTATGCTGAGGCCGGACATCCGGTGCCCCTTAGCGACCAGCTGAAGCAGCTGGTCGAGCTCCACAAGGTAGCCGAACAGGCCACGAAGGGCCTCATAGTTTGGCTGTGGCCCAAGGAGGCCATGCCTGGGAGCTACTTCGTCCTGGTGCGGCGGCTGGTGGATGCGTGTCCCTGGGTGGAAGTCGTCAAGCACTCCGCCTGCATTGAAGGTGCCCGTCGGGCCCTTGCCCGTGCAAAAGTGCACTGGGGCAGGATGGACGCTGAGAAGCTTCTGACGGACGCGCCGCCGGCGGGCAAGGAGTATCGCACGCCCGAAATGTATTATAAGAGTGTCCTGAAGGGTGCCCGCATGATTGCGGGTGAGTGCTCCAAAGATGTAATATTTGAGTAGACTTGCAATGTGTTATCCTGTGCGCTGAAAACTTTGTTCATATGCGCTAAGAAACGCTTATTAATTTAAAATATTACCTTCTATGCGGCCGTTTGTCAAATCTGAGAGATGGCAAGTCGTTGGCTTCAGCCCCCATGCCACGAGTACTGGGGTGTTCGGGATAAACTTGAGCGCTCTTGTTCCCATTGTTGGGTCCATCTAGGGAGGCGCTCAACACAACGAACGAGGCAACCGGACTTATAATGCTTGAACACTCTCACTTAGCCATAGAATTCTATAATTTTAAATTTCGGCGAAGCCCCTAGTGTTCGGAAGACCGAGTTCGGGGCGCTATCCATGCCTGGGCCGGACAAAGCCGGTTCCTCGCTCTAAGCGGCATAAGTCTTTAGGGACTCGAAAAGACCTCTCGAACAGCGACCAGCTCTCGCCTTATCATGACGGTTAGTTTTAGCATTCTCCACTGAGGCGCTCGCCCAGCTAACCCGGGGCGCAATCGCAGTGGTTCTCCCAGTTCTACCTTAGCCGATAAAACGGAACGTAAGGTACCAAAACATGGGAGCTGGGCAAACCCAACTATTGACCCAAGACATGATTTGGAGCCGATGCATATAATGCTATAAGTTCGGGGTGCCGCACTTGTGAAAGTGTTCGGACTTATCACACCATAATGCGGGGAACTTAAGCCCCTGGTGTATTCGGCCGTACCGAAGTGTACGGATGCAAGATGTCGTAAATGAACATATATATAAGAAATAAATGCAATTATAAGCGAAAAGTGATGCATTGTTTATTCAAGGAATTCTGCGATGAATGCAGAATGATACAAATAGTGCGGTAAGCAAGGGGTAAGACTATTAAACATGTCCCCCTCCAGGGGTAGGCTGCGGAATGGTGTATGAAAACGGATTTAATGCTCGTAATGGAGACCACCTGGATACTCGCCGTAGCCCTTCTTCTCCCCTGGCTGTTGCATCGTGTGTTCGGCAGGTCTACTGCCGGACAGGGCCTCTGGTGAACAGAGTCCTGTGCATAAGAAAAAGGAAAAATAAAAAGAGCCACACACTTGGGAGCCCCTGGTGCGGTTAAGCCGCATTCTGGGCCTGTGGTGGCCGTGCCCCTCCCCCTATGCCCATGGTATCTCCAGAGCGTAATGATGTACGCGAAGGACCAGTCTTGCAATTTGGCAGGGGCCGGGGATGGGGCCGCATTGCTACTCGTGCTCGGAACGTGCCAGGTGGTCTTGTTGTAGGTTACTCCGGGCGCGTTTGGCCGTGTCCGGTCGCTTAACGGCCGGACTCGAAAATTGCCTTAAGAGGCTGCTCTGTACTTCTGCCGCGAGAGCCGCTGTGTGTTCCTCCGTTCGGAGGGAGCGTTTAGTGTTTCCGTTGACCGTGATGACTCCTCGAGGGCCCGGCATCTTGAGCTTGAGGTATGCGTAATGCGGCACCGCGTTGAACTTTGCAAACGCGGTCCGTCCGAGCAGAGCGTGATAGCCGCTGCGGAACGGGACTATGTCGAAGATTAACTCCTTGCTTCGGAAGTTATCCGGGGATCCGAAGACCACTTCCAGTGTGACTGAGCCTGTACAATTGGCCTCTACACCTGGTATGACGCCTTTGAAGGTCGTCTTTGTAGGTTTAATCCTTGAGGGGTCTATGCACATTTTGCACACTGTATCCTGATAAAGTAGGTTCAGGCTGCTGCCGCCGTCCATCAGGACTCTGGTGAGGTGAAATCCATCGACGATTGGGTCTAAAACCAATGCGGCGAATCCGCCATGGCGGATACTGGTGGGGTGGTCCCTTCGATCAAAAGTGATCGGGCAAGAGGACCATGGATTGAACTTCGAGGCGACTGGCTCCATCGCATATACGTCCCTAAGTGCACGCTTCCGCTCCCTCTTGGGTATGTGGGTTGCGTATATCATGTTTACCGTCCGCACTTGTGGGGGGAAACCCTTCTGTCCTCTATTGTTCGGCGGCCGGGTCTCTTCCTCGTCATCGCTATGCAGCCCCTTGTCATTGTTTTCGGCGATTAACTTGCCTGCCTGCTTGAATACCCAACAATCCCTGTTGGTGTCATTGGCTGGCTTTTCGGGGGTGCCGTGTATCTGGCACAAGCGGTCGAGTATTCGGTCCAAATTGGACGGACCCAGAGTAGTTCTTTTGAATGGCTTTTTCCGCTGACCGGGTTTGGAGCCTCTGAATCCGGCGTTGACTGCCGTATCCTCAGTGTTATCGCCGTTAACGCGGCGTTTGTTTTTGTTGCGACGCGACCTGCCATTGCGATCCTTGTTATCCGGACTGCCAGAATTTTTGCTGAGGTTGTTACTGCGGGCTAGCCAGCTGTCCTCTCCCGCGCAGAAGCGGGTCATGAGTGATGTGAGGGCTGCCATGGATTTCGGATTTTCCTGTCCTAGGTGCCGGGCCAGCCACTCGTCGCGGATGTTATGTTTGAAGGCTGCTAGGGCCTCCGCATCCGGATAGTCGACGATTTGATTTTTCTTTGTTAAGAACCGTGTCCAGAACTATCTGGCCAATTCGTCTGGCTGCTGAATTATGTGGCTTAGGTCATCGGCGTCTGGTGGTCGCACATATGTGCCCTGGACGTTGTCAAGGAATGCGGCTTCCAGGTCCTCCCAACACCCAATTGACTCTGCTGGCAAGCTGTTAAGCCAATGTCGAGCTGGTCCTTTAAGCTTGAGTGGGAGATATTTGATGGCGTGAAGATCGTCACCGCGGGCCATGTGGAAATGGAGGAGATAGTCTTCGATCCAATCCGCGGGGTCTGTTGTGCCATCGTAGGATTCAATGTTTACGGGTTTAAACCCTTCAGGGATTTGGTGATCCATTACTTCATCTGTGAAGCATAGTGGGTGTGCGGCGCCTCTATATTGGGCAATATCACGACGCAGCTCGAGCGAGCTTTGTCTACTGTGTTCGGCCCGGCCGGAGTTGTTGTATCCGGCGCAACGGTAGTCGTCGCGCATCGTGGGGCACCCACATGATCTGTAGATCGATCTTGATTGTCTTGCCTTGTCCTCCAATATGTCTCGCAAGTCCGGCGCATTCCCCCGTGGCTTCGTGCTTTTCGAGCGGTGCCGGGGTACGGTTCTGGCGGAGGGTCTAGAGGCCTCTTTGTCGTGGCCACGAGGTGGTCGGTCTGCCATATTGTGTGCTGGTGATGAAGGTTTATATGCCTCCTCCTCTAATCGGGGGAGCAACTTGCATTTTGGGTAGCTTTTGGAGGGGCGTTCGAGTTCATGCTCTTCGGCCGCAAGGACTTCGGTCCATCTGTCGGCCAGCAGGTCTTGATCAGCTCGAAGCTGTTGCTGCTTTTTCTTTAGGCTGTTCGCCATGGCCATTAGCCTGCGTTTAAAACGCTCTTGTTCGACGGGATCCTCGGGCACGACGAATTCGTCGTCGTTGAGGCTTGCCTCTTCTCCGGAGGGAGGCATGTAATTATCATCCTCTACCTCTTCGTCTGCCGCTCTCTCGTGAGGGCTGGCTTCTCCGTCCTCCTGTGCTGAATCTTGCTGGAGGGGGTTGTCTTCGGCACTCTCTGGGGTGTTATTATCTCTGGTGCCGGAATCTCCATTCTTGCTGTGGCGGGGTTTAGAGAGACTCCGCTGACGCTGGCGCTTGGGCTGTTTCTTGGAGGAGCCTTCCTCCGCTGCATCCTCGCCGTTCCCATCCTTTGGGATGTCCACCATGTATATGTCGTATGACGAGGTTGTCTTCCAGTGCCCCGTAGTCGCTGGTTCTTGTTCGTCTCCGCCATCGTCGTCCATACCGTCGATGTCTTCAGAGTCGTAATCTAGCATGTCGGTTAGATCGTCGACAGTGGCTACAAAGTGGGTGGTGGGTGGGCTTTGAATTTCTTCGTCGTCCGCATCCCAACCGTCTTGACCGCAGTTCGGCCAGGGCTCTCCTGATAACGAGAGATATTTTAGCGAATTCAGGATGTCGCCAAAGGGTGAGTGCTGAAATATGTCCGCGGCGGTGAACTCCATGATCGGCGCCCAATTGGATTTGATTGGTAGGGGCGCAGGAGGTTCGGAGTCCGGCGAGGAGTCTGGCACCTCGGAGTCACGAGCTTTACAAGGGACAAAGTCAGTATTCGGCTCCATCGCCGTAGAGGTTGCAGCCCCGAGGCGGTGTCTAGCCACACGTCCTCGATCTGCGCGGTCGGCTCCGAACTAAGGGTCGGAGCGGACTCATGTGCGGCCTCCAGGGCACTGTCCGGCAGCAGAGCTAAATCATGCTCATCATGACAGTGCGGCACGCTCGGCTGTGGCTCGAATCCGTCGAAGATCAAGTCTCCACGGATGTCAGCCGTGAAGTTTAGACTTCCAAATCTGACCTGACGGCCAGGGGCGTAGCTTTCGATCTGCTCCAGATGACCAAGCGAATTGGCCCGCAGTGCAAAGCCGCCGAATACGAAGATCTGTCCGGGGAGAAAAGTCTCACCCTGGACTGCGTCGTTGTTGATGATTGAAGGAGCCATCAAGCCTATCGGTGACGACACAGAGGAACTCTCAATGAAAGCACCAATGTCGGTGTCAAAACCGGCGGATCTCGGGTAGGGGGTCCCGAACTGTGCGTCTAGGCGGATGGTAACAGGAGACAAGGGACACGATGTTTTTACCCAGGTTCGGGCCCTCTCGATGGAGGTGAAACCCCACTCCTGCTTGATTAATATTGATGATATGGGTAGTACAAGAGTGGATCTACCACGAGATCAAGGAGGCTAAACCCTAGAAGCTAGCCTATGGTATGATTGTTGTAATGGTTGTTCGTCCTACGGACTAAAACCCTCCGGTTTATATAGACACCGGAGAGGGCTAGGGTTACACAGAGTCGGTTACAATGGTAGGAGATCTACATATCCGTATTGCCAAGCTTGCCTTCCACGCCAAGGAAAGTCCCATCCGGACACGGGACGAAGTCTTCAATCTTGTATCTTCATAGTCTTGGAGTCTAGCCGATGATGATAGTCCGGCTATCCGGACACCCCCTAGTCCAGGACTTCCTCAGAGGTTGAGGCAGATTCGCATCTCTAACCCCACTGCCTTCAGCCTGCTCCGGGGTGGCAGGGTTGTTTTGGGTGTTGACCATCCTAGGAAAAACAAGACATCGGTTTAGACAAGGATGACAACATAATGACATAGAAGTGCAGAATGTAATTGTCAGGACCCCGACTCAATGCCACATCGATCTAGCATGTAACACCTCATATCACTTTGCGGCCTCACGCACGGTATCCCCACGGGTGTCGCCTTACCTTTGCCCGGGACCGTTTGCGCCTTTTGGCACACGTATATGATAGTGTCTCTAGCATCCATATGATAAGGAGCCCGGGCTGACATGGCTAGTCGTAAACCCAAAGTGGCACAGACTTACAGGGACAGGCATCCATGACCCAGCATCGAACGTGTCGGTCATCAGCGAATAAGTTCCGGGCTGTAGCACTGGGCTAGCAGGACTCCGGTAAACCGGGCTGTAGCGGGCTAACAGGACTCCGGTACTCAACGGTGACATTTCCCCGAAGGGACAGACACAGGAACGAAGAAGGACACATGCCGGCCAGCCTAAGTGTTCCGGAGCAGTAGCAAGCTACCATGGCTCGGTGGAAACACTAGGAGACATTTCCCGGTAAGAGAGGCTACTAAAGATAAACAACTAGATAGTCAGATCCCACACATACCAAGCATTTCAATAACATACACACAATATGCTCGATATGTGCAAATACAACATGGCATCACAACATGACTCTACGACTCAAGTATTTATTCATTAGGCTCCGAGGAGCGAGATATTACAAATAGGGGTCTCATGACCCAATATTCAGAGCATACAAGTCAAGCACAAGCGGAAGCTTAACATGTCCGAGTACAGACATCTACAAATGAAAAAGGCTAAAAAGCCTGACTATCTACCAGATCCTGCCGGGGGCACAAGATCATAGCTGAGGTAACAAGCTAAACGTCGAAGTCCACGCGGAACTATTAGCGAGACCGAAGTCTCTCTGCAAAAACATAAAATAGGCAAACGTGAGTACAAATGTACCCAGCAAGACTTACATCAGAACTAACTACATATATGCATCATTATCAACAAAGGGGGTGGTGGAGTTTAACTGCAGCCAGCCAGCTTTGACTCGGTGGCTATCCTGAACTACGACTGCAAGTAACTCTTTGAGGTGGCGCACACGAGTCCACATATTCACCATATCAATACACCACTATGGATCCGCTCCCGTCTCCCTACGAGAACGCCATCCATAGCACTCACGCTTATCTTGCGCATTTTAGAGTATCCACTTTCACTTGTCTATGAACTGTTATAGGCAACCCAGAAGTCCTTTACTGCGGACATGGCTATTCGAATAGATGATGTTAACCCTGCAGGGGTGTACTTCTTCACACACGCTCTCACCACTTACCGTCGTTTACACGACATGTACTCGGCAACCTTCAAGCGGAATCCCAACGTGGGTGTCGGCCACGACCTAGCTAAACACTCAAGTCCCTAGTCCAGGTTTATCGCCTATTCGGGTTCCATCCATGAGGAGATCTGGCCGAAGTTTTGCTCACAGCCCCAAACGATGTGAGCAGGGTTCCGTGACACCAAACGGGCGCCCGGTAACGCGGCACGTGCCTACCGCATCACAGCCCACCCCTACGGTCAGCGCTGCGCACGGCCTCCAGCATACTACAAACACCAGAAACTACTTGCAACTCCTGGACAGAGGACAAGGGTGATTAAGAAGCCGAGACGGTCCATTGGTTTCGGGCCCAATGCATGGTAGTAACTGTATCATGGATCACAAACACAGAACTCAGTTCCTGAGGACGCTGCAATGAGACAACCCACCATGTACTTCTACATGGTCTCTCACCGCTACCTTTACCAAATCGTGTTCACACACTTAGCTCACACACAGTAGGACATGTTCACTCACCTCTGATCCATCCTCGATGAATCAGACCCGACTCAACTCTAAGCAGTAGCAGGCATGACAAACAAGCATGAATGAGTAGGCACAACAGGGCTCAAACAACTCCTACTCATGCTAGTGGGTTTCATCTATTTACTGTGGAATGACAGATCATGCAAAGGATAAAGGGGTTCAGCTACCACAGCAAGTAACAGTTGAATCGTTGTTGTCCTAATGCAGTAAAAGAGAGCAGGAGCGAGAGAGTAGGATTGTATCAGAATGAACAAGGGGGCTTTGCTTGCCTGGCACTTCTGAAGATAATATAGTTCTTCATCAGTGTCATCGATCTCATCGTCGAAACCACGTCTATCGAGAGGGGACAAATACCGGCAACAGAGAAGAAACACGATCAATGCAATGCACAATATGATGCATGATCATGACATGGTAAAATGAGTGTGTTGGCTAATGCAACTACAACCAGATGGGTTTGAGCTATTTTGAACCAAAGATTCAAAGTTCAAACACATTTGTGATCTTAAATAGTGCTTTATCATGTTTTGCACTAAACAGCAAGTTAACTTGTTTAAACATGCATGAAACTGGTACAGATGGATAGATTGCATTTTTCTTATCATTTTTCATATATAATTTGTTTCATTTGGAGTTACGGTTGAATTTCTATGAATTTTAGAAGTTAGCACTATTTTCTGGAATTTCCTGTAAAAGAATAAATCCAGAAATTACATTATTTCATCAGCATTACGTCATGCTGACCTCAGCAGGTCAACCGACCTGTCCAGGTCAAACCTGACGCGTGGGGCCCACACGTCAGTGACACAGTTAACCAACAGGGTTAAGTAAATTTAAACTAAACCTAATCTAGTTTAGTTAAGGCCTGGGCCGTCATGTCAGAGACTAACCTAACTAACTAAGTTAATTATTGCTAATTAATTTATTGCTTAATTAAGCAGGGGCCTGGCCCACACGTCAGTGGGTCAGGGGAAGTCAAAACCCGGTCAAACGGGGTCAAACCCGCCGGACCTGGTCCACGGCTCGTCGCCGGCGGAGCCAGAGACGACGGAGGGCGTCGGGTTTCGCCCTCCGGCGACCAAACGAGCGGCGCTTTGGCTTGGCGAGATGCTGGTCCTCGTCCGCATCCAACGGAGCCATCAGCTCGCGCCGGAGAGGACCAGAACGACGGCGGCGAAGGGAAGTGCGGTGGCCGGAGCTCGGCGAGCTCGGGCTCGGCACTACGGCGCACGACAGGGGCAGCTAGATGGGGTTTTGGGCTTCTGGCATTGCGCTGAGCACGGTGGCGCGCTCGGTTACGAGCTTGCGCGGCTGTGGCGACGGCTATGCCATGGCCGGCGGCGAGATGCTCTCGGCCGCGGTGCAAAATGAAGCTAGGAGACGAGCGCGAGCTTGAGAGAAGAGGGGAGAGGAAGAGGGGCTCACGGCGAGTGCAGAGGTGGCCTCGGCGTGCTCGGGGAAGGTCTGGTGCGGGCGGAACGACGAAGCCGATCTCCGGCATCCGGAGGAAGAAGACGACGGCGAGGACGGTGCTACGGGGCTTCCGGCGTCACGTGGGTTGGTGGAGACGAAGAATAAGGCGCGGCGGTTCTTCTGGAAGCATCAGCGAGGCGAGGGGTGGAAGATGGCCGCGGTGGTGCTCGTCGGCGGCGACGGCTGCACTCGGTGGCCGCGCGTAAGAGAAACAGAGGAGGGGAGAATGACCGAGGGAGAGCGCGAGGGGGTTCCAGGGGGCGTGCGTGGCGCCACCCGAAGAAGCGGGGGCGAAGCGGCAAGCAGGAGGTGGCACGCGCGTGCTGGCGTGCGTCGGGCACACGCCCTCGTCCTCCTGGCGCGGTGGAGAAGACGACAGGAGGCGCCAGATGGGCTGGGCCGCACAGGTGGGCTGCCAGCACAGGAGCTGGGCCGGTTGCTGACGCCAGGTAAGTCCTTCCCTCTCTCTCTTTTATTTCTGTTTTCTATTTTTCTACAACTTTGTGACTTTATTAAAAATACTTAAACAGATCCAAAAATCATGAAACTAATCATGGCTACTGTTTAGAAGATATCCAATAGTAAACATTTTAGTTTATGATTATTTGAGCATTTAAAATATTTTATAGTATTTAAATGCCCAAATGCAAATAGGGTATGATTTAATTCAGAGCCCAATATGTCCTGCAAAAATATAAATCATTTTTGGTAGATGCTTTCACCTCAAACCAGAAATGTTGAACATTTTTAGAGGGCATTTTGAGTTTAATGAAAAAGATTTTATTTGACCCTAGTTGAATTCATTTGGTGCTAGGGTTTAAGCATCCCTATTTCAAGTTTCAAAAGAATTTAAACATGATGCAACACATGCCTAGCTAGCTCAGTGCATACCAGAACTAGGGATGTGACAACTCACCCCCACTAAACAAGAATCTCGTCCCGAGATTCAAGACGTGAGGTAAGAAGACAAGGGGGACTCTAAGTATCACAAACTTCATGATCCAACTGCCTTCTCGAGGTTGTTGATTTGTTGACTCAAATTGATCTTGACGTCTTTGCTTTTGAGATCTTCATCCAACACGAGGACAGAAACACTCTACAAGGATGGATCATTTTAGTGATCACAAGATCAACTCACGGGATGAGATGTAGAACATCTCTTGAGCTGAGAGGTAAAACACACATCATGAAGGACGGAGGAAACAATTTGATGAGGTTTCAAAGTAGCGAGGGAATATATGCCATGACTTCAGAACAGGGCACCTTGGAAGAGGTGGCTCGTAGAACTATCCCCTTAAGTGGCAAAAAGAATTACCTTTGATTTAGAGATCATTGAAACTCTTTATACCAGCCTAAGGCAAATCACAATCAATTATTTGAAGGAGTCCGAAAGAATGACATTCTCGGGCCAGGTTGGATGATGTGGATTACCTTGTTGAAGACAACACAAAGGATGATTTTAGTAACTGGGGAGAAGCTCAACAGTACAGAGTGGTTCCACTATTGGAATGGTTATAGTATAACCAGGGAAACAGAGAACAATCCCGGTTAGTAACTATGATAGCACCTAATGCTTGTGCGTGCTTTCAAGAACTTGAGCATTTCCATAATCATCAAGGTTTTACCAACATCCATGACAAGGGTGCTGACAACACAACATACTACCATGATGAATAGCGATGGACGATGCAGATGCAAAGGAAGATAACACCTTCTCAGATTTCACCTTAGCGAGGCCAAGGGGACAAAATCTGGATGATCGACCGAGAGACATTTAGCACTCTGCTTCTAATGTTCTCCATGATGTACCAGCGTATCCCATTCATAGATATGGTTTGATATCTAGAACATCATGTAACAGGTCTGACTTCGGGAGCACAAGAATACATAAGGAACAACTACTAGAATAAATTCTACGAGATCCTTATGGGGAGGTGGCCAACTTTCTCAATCAAGATACTACTTGGCTTGAAGACTACCGAGTGACTGTTTAGATTGGCGGCAACAATGATGAGGTGGCCATGAAACATCTGCCCCTTATGTTGGAGGGTTCGGCCAGAGTATGGTTGAGTCAGTTGGCACCCAGCAGCATTTACACTTGGGAAGATCTTGCCCGAGTGTTTGTTAGAACATTTGAAGGAACTTGCAAGCGACCAGCAGGGTTGACAGAGCTGCAATCTTGTGTGCAAAAGTCAAATGAAACTCTGAGGGATTACATCCAGAGATGGATCACATTGCATCACACGGTAGAGAATGTATCTGATCACCAGGAAGTGTGTGCCTTCAAGGAAGGTGTTAAGAACGGAGAGCTAAGTTTAAAATTCGGTCGGACAGGAGACATGACCCTAAGTCGAATGATGGAGATTGCCACCAAGTATGCCAATGGTGAAGAAGAGGATCGGCTCCGGAGTGGTAAGTACAAGTCAGCCGCTCATGAAACCGGGGGAGGGAACTCCAGTCGGAAACAGAAGCGGAAAGCCGAGCCAACTGCTCCTGGAGAAGCCTTGGCCATGACTCAAGGAAAGTTTAAAGGGAAGCCCAAAGGATCTTGGAACCCTAAGAAGGTGAAGGACAAGGAAGGAAATGACGTGATGGATTTGCCGTGCCACATCCACACGAAGAAAGATGAGGAGGGTAAATTCATTTACCCGAACCATACCACTCGACAATGTCGGCTCTTGATCCAGCAATTCTAGGGGAAACAGCCCAAAGATAAGGAAAAGGAGTCGGACAAAGTTGAAGACAAAGAAGATAGTGATGATGGATATCCCCAGGTCAATTCCACCCTGATGATTTTTGCCGACGTAGAAAGCAAAAGTCGATTGAAAGTTATAAACCGAGAGGTGAACATGGTTTCTCCGGCGATGCCCAGTTATCTGAAATGGTCTCGGATTGCCATCACATTTGACCAGTCCGATCATCTGATGCACATAGCCACCCCTGGGAGGCAAGCATTGGTGGTCGACCCAATCGCCGAGGGCACTCGACTGACTAAAGTCTTGCTGGATGGTGGCAGTGGCCTGAATATATTATACGCAGAGACGCTGAAAGGGATGGGCATTCCGATGTCCAGACTCAGTACCAGCAACATGAGTTTCCATGGAGTCATTCCTAGAAAGAAGGCCGAGTCACTGGGCCAAATTGCTCTTGATGTGGTTTTCGGTGATTCAAAGAATTACCACAAAGAAAAGTTGACGTTTGAAGTTGTGGATTTCCAGAGTGCTTATCACGCTATTTTGGGCAGGCCAGCTTATGCATGTTTCATGGCTAGACCATGTTATGTCTACCTCAAATTGAAGATGCCTGGTCCCAAAGGTGTGATCACTATTACTGGCAATCGGAAGAAGGCGGAAGAGTGCTTTCAGAAAGGCTCAAAGATCGTCGATGCTCAGATGGCAGTGGTAGAGCTGCAGGAATACCAGAAAACTGCAGATCCGAGTGATTTGTTGCGAGCCAAGAAGCCCGCTACAGAATCAGCATTTCAGTCGTCCGGTGAGACAAAGCCGATTCACATTCTCCGACTCATATCTCTACAACACTCGACTTCAAATAGGAAGAAGCACTCATCCAGTTCCTCCGTGAGAACTGGGACATCTTTGCATGGAAGCCTGCTGACATGCCGGGTGTTCCTAGGGGGCTGGCTGAGCATCGTCTACGAGT
Source organism: Triticum timopheevii (assembly GCA_963921465.1). Classification (NCBI taxonomy): domain Eukaryota; kingdom Viridiplantae; phylum Streptophyta; class Magnoliopsida; order Poales; family Poaceae; genus Triticum; species Triticum timopheevii. The sequence goes on along the minus strand of OY997268.1, from coordinate 508,555,522 downwards.
CGAGTCAAAGGTGAAACTTGTCAAGGAACATCTTTGACGGTCCGCCGTCCAGAAGAGAAAAGCCATTGGCGAGAAGGTGGCTCGGCTCTTAGCAGCAGAGTTTATCTGAGAGATTTACCACTCCGAGTGGCTCGCAAATGTTGTCATGGTCCCCAAGAAGGACAAGTCACTTCGCATGTGCATTGACTTCAAACATATCAATCGGGCCTGCCCGAAAGATCATTTTCCTCTCCCCCGCATCGACCAAATAGTCGACTCGATTGCGGAATGTGAGCGCCTGTCTTTTTTAGATGCCTATTCCGGTTACCATCAGATCCGTCTCTATGGACCCGACGAGATCAAAACAGCTTTCATCACTCCATTTGGGTGGTTCTGCTATGTCACCATGCCATTCGTCCTCAAGAACGCCGGAGCCACGTTCATGAGGATGATTCAGAAGTGTTTGCTCACTCAAATCAGTCGGAATGTGGAAGCATACATGGATGATATTGTGGTCAAATCACGGAAGGGTTCCGACCTATTGATTGACCTTGCTGAAACATTTGCCAACCTCAGGAGGTATGATATCAAGCTTAATCCATCAAAGTGCATATTCGGAGTTCCCGGCGGAAAGTTACTCGGTTTTCTCGTTTTCGAACGAGGAATCGACGCCAACCTAGAAAAAGTTGGTACTATACTCCGAATGAAACGCCCTGTGCATGTGCACGATGTCCAGAAGCTTACTGGATGCTTGGCCGCTTTAAGTCGATTCATCTCTCGCCTCGGTGAAAAGGCGTTGCCTCTTTACCGACTGATGAAGAAGTCAGACAAGTTCGAGTGGACTCAAGAAGCTGATGCAGCATTTGCAGAGCTAAAAGCCCTGCTCTCCACCTAGCCGGTGCTTGCTGCCCCAATCAGCAAAGAGCGTTTGCTACTTTACATTGCAGCCACAGGACAAGTCGTCAGTACAGTACTTACGGTCGAGCGGGAAGAAGAAGGAAAAGCCTTCAAAGTTCAGCGCCCAGTATATTATCTTTCTGAAGTTTTGACCCCATCAAAGCAAAGATACCCTCATTATCAGAATCTTGTATATGGGATCTATATGACCATGAAGAAGGTTGCTCACTACTTCTCTGACCATTCCATTACAGTCGTCAGCGACGCTCCATTGTCAGAGATTTGACACAACAGAGATGCAACTGGTCGAGTGGCAAAATGGGCAATTGAACTCCTTCCCTTGGATATCAAGTTTGAGGCAAAGAAAGCCATCAAGTCCCAAGCAATAGCAGACTTCATAGCCGAGTGGGTTGAGCAACAACTGCCGACTCAAGTTCACTCGGAGCACTGGACCATGTTCTTTGATGGTTCTAAGATGCTGAATGGTTCCGGTGCTGGGGTAGTGCTGGTTTCCCCCCGAGGAGATAAGCTCAGATATGTGCTCCAGATCCACTTTGATTCCTCCAACAACGAAGCAGAATATGAAGCACTTTTGTATGGGTTGCGTATGTCCATTTCACTCGGCGTCCATCGCCTCATGGTCTATGGCGACTCAAATTTGGTGGTAAATTAGGTGATGAAGGAGTGGGACGTCAGAAGTCCAGCCATGACTGGTTACTGCAATGCAGTGAGAAAGCTAGAGAAGAGATTCAAGGGGTTAGAGCTTCATCATATACCCCAACTAAAAAATCAAGCGGCTGATGATTTGGCAAAAATAGATTCCAAGAGAGAAGCCATTCCCAGTAATGTGTTTTTAGAACACATCCACACACCATCAGTTCAAGAGGATCCATTCACTAAGGAAGCCCCGCAGCCAAAGAGTGTCACGGATTCGACTGAAGTTGAGGTCCCAGCTGTGGTCGACCTGATCATGGAAGTTTTGGTCTTCACTCCTGACTGGACAGTGCCATACATCGCGTATATCCTAAGGAAAGAGCTCCGAGAGAATGAAGAGGAGGCTCGACAGATCGTCCGTCGATCCAAGGCCTTTACTGTGATAAAGGGACAATTATACAGAGAAAGCGCAACTGGAGTCGGCCAGAAATGTATAACACCAGAAGAAGGTCAGATAATTCTTGACGATATCCACTCGGGGACCTGTGGTCATCATGCGTCCTCTCGGACCATTGTGGCTAAAGCATACCGAGCGGGATTTTACTGGCCAAGAGCAAATGAGATGGCGAAGGAGATAGTCGACAAGTGTGAAGGATGTCAGTTTTACCAATATGTCACACAAACCCGCCTCAGCCTTGAAGACCATTCCACTCGTCTGGCCCTTCGCTGTTTGGGGATTGGATATGGTTGGACCACTGAGAACTGGCAGGAGCAGCTTCACCCATGTATTGGTAGCAGTCGACAAGTTCACTAAGTGGATTGAAGCTAAGCCTATCAAGAATCTGGATGCCGACACTGCTATCAGCTTCATCAGAGAGTTGATATTTAGATATGGAGTCCCGCACAGCATCATCACTGATAATGGGTCAAACTTCGATTCCGATGAATTCAGAGCCTTTTGCGCCTCTCAAGGTACACGAGTCGACTACGCCTCAGTCGCTCACCCCCAGTCAAATGGACAAGCAGAACGAGCAAATGGTCTAATTCTCAAAGGACTGAAACCCTAGTTGATGTGTGATCTCAAGCATGCAGCAGGAGCGTGGGTTGACGAACTTCCATCAGTTCTTTGGGGATTGAGGACCACTCCTAATCGGTCGACTAGACGAACTCCATTCTTTCTGGTCTATGGAGCTGAAGCAGTTCTGCCGAGTGACCTGCTTGACAATGCACCCCGAGTCGAGCTCTACACTGAAGATGAAGCAGAACAAGCCCGGCAGGACGCAGTCGACCTTCTAGAATAAGAATGAGAGATGGCCATGATTCGATCGACTATCTATCAGCAGGAATTGCGTCGATTCCATGCCAGAAATGTGAAGATTCGAGCCTTCCAAGAAGGAGATTTGGTTCTCCGACTGGATCAGCAGAAGCCACACAAGCTTGCTCCTACTTGGGAAGGCCCCTTCGTTGTCACCAAAGTTCTCCACAATGGAGCGTACCGTCTTTACAATGTCGATCGCCAGATCGATGAGCCACGAGCTTGGAATGTGGAGCTACTCCACCCCTTTTACACTTAAGTACTCACTCAGATGAGATGTAATAAAAGTACTTCTGTAGTTTGTTTATCAAAGACAAGAGTGTTATGATTTTCCCAGTGATTGTTGTTACTTTTGTTTATGTGAGAAATCCCCCAGTGGGTGGCTTAGCTGCGAATCTGTTTCGCCTAAGTTTGTAAAAAAAATCCCTACCGAGTGGTGAGACAGCCTCCCAGTCGGTGGCTTAGCTGCGAATCTGTTTTGCCTAAGTTTGTAAAAAAAATCCCTACCGAGTGGTGAGCCAGCCTCCCACTCGGGGGGCTTAGCTGCGAATCCGTTTCGCCTAAGTACTTGAAAATCCTACCGAGTGGTGAGCAAGCCTCCCACTCGGGGGCTTAGCTACGAATCCGTTTTGCCTAAGTGTTTAAAATCCTACCGAGTGGTGAGCCATCCTCCCACTCGGGGGCTTAGCTGCAGTCCAAGTACTCGCCTAAGTGTTTAAAATCCTACCGAGTGGTGAGCCAGCCTTCCACTCGGAGGCTTAGCTGCAGTCCAGTACTCGCCTTCGGAGCTACGCCACAAAAAATCCTACCGAGTGGAGAGCAAACCTCCCACTCGGGGGCTTAGCTGCAGTCCAGTACTCGCCTAAGTATCTGAAAATTCTACCGAGTGGAGAGCAATCCTCCCACTCGGGGGCTTAGCTGCAGTCCAGTACTCGCCTAACTATCTGAAAATCATACCGAGTGGAGAGCAATCCTCCCACTCGGGGGCTTAGCTGCAGTCCAGTACTCGCCTAAGTATCTGAAAATCCTACCGAGTGGAGAGCAATCCTCCCACTCGGGGGCTTAGTTGCGGTCCAGTACTCGCCTAAGTATTTAAAATCCTACCGAGTGGAGAGCAATCCTCCCACTCGGGGGCTTAGCTGCAGTCCAGTACTCGCCTAAGTATTTAAAAATCCTACCGAGTGGAGAGCAACCTTCCCACTCGGGGGCTTAGCTGCAGTCCAAGTACTCGCCTAAGTTTTTAAAAAATCCTACCGAGCGGAGAGCAATCCTCCCACTCGGAGGCTTAGCTGCAGTCTAGTACTCGCCTAAGTATTTAATCCATTGCGATCCGCAAGGACGACGAGGTGCAGGTCGACTGCTACCTTCTCCTTCTGAGCTACGCCACAAATACAATGTGCGCTCCGTCCTGACCCGCAAGGACGCAGGTCGACTGCAATCTGTGCTCCATCCCTACCTACAAGAGCGATGAAGTACAAGTCGACTGGACTTTCCACCTTAGAGCTGTGTCTCAAGCATTAATGTATATTCCAAGTGAAGAACAAAGTTCGCTCAAAGGCAAATGCAAGCATATTAAAAAATAAGCAAAGTTCAGATAACGGATTCAGAAGTGCTCAGGCGTCAAGCATGTAGAAGTTTATCGGTTACAAAACCACTCGGCATTCCGAGGCAAATTTAAGGCAAAGTATAGAAGTTTTTCTTACTCCTCAGGTGGAGGACTGGAAGGCGCGACAAACTGGTCCAGGTCGATTCCGTCAGCAATCCGAGTGGCAGCAGCGATGAAGGTCTCCATGAAGGATTGGAAGTCGTGCTTCTTGGCATTGGCCACTTTGATGGACGCCAGCTTGTCCTCTCGCGCATCCTTGCAGTGAACACGGACTAGGGAGAGAGCAACGTCAGCACCGCACCTGGCTGAAGACTTCTTCCATTCTTGCACTCGACCTGGAACGTTATTTAGTCGAGTCATTAAAGGCTCGAGGTCATGTTGAAGCCTCTCTCTTGGCCAGAGTGTCGTGTCAATCCGCGACACCACAACCTTCAGTCGAGCGAGATAGTCGACCACACGAGCAACACGAGACTCCAGTCGGAGCACATTCTTAGCGGCTTCATCCTTCACGGGAGAGTTAATGGGGTCCAGGCTTGTCTCCACTCGACTGGTTTCCTCCTCGAAGTTCTGGCAGAATTCTGTAAAGACAATTCGAAGTTAAGCCAACAGTTTTATGATGAGTCGATAATAACAAGTCAGTCGGATAGAAGGGATTACCTTCAAGCATGAGGAATAACTTCTTGGTGAGCCCTCCTAGATAAGCCTCCAGATCGTTCTTCTTCCCAAACAGTTCGCTAGCCTTGTCACTCAGAGCTATCTTGTCATTCTTCAGTCGGCTGACCTCCTTGTTGGCCGCATCGAGAGCAGCTTTCAGATTGGCGTTCTCCTCTTCAAGTTTACCGACTGAAGCTAGTTTTTCTTCCGCGAGCTTTGTTTTGTCCAAAGCCTCTTTCTACGCCTCGGCAAGGTCATGGTCCTTCTTCTTCAGAGCCTCCTTCAGTTTATCTGCAAAGTGACAATGAGATCAGAATCAGGAATGGACAGAAAGATAAAGACAGTCGTCAAGATACTCACCAAACATACCTTTTGCTTCATCCTTCGCCTTCTGAAAGTTCTCCTGAACAAGCTTCAAGTCAAGGTCGAGCTGGATGTGTTTGTTTTCCAATTCAGTGTAACGAGCCACAAGCTTGCAAGATTTCTGCGAAGAGACAGTCGACAGACATCAAAGATAGGTTACTTCCGAGTGACTAAGAGAAAAATCTTAGCATTTCTAAGACTACAGCCGAATCAAAATATTCAACACTAGTCTCGGGGACTACACCCAGTGGGTGCACTCAGCGTGCCCCCATTGGTTCTACCGACTCGGTTCGACCAGTCGACCGAAAGAGACAAAAAGGTTATGATCCTAAACCATAGCTAACTACCAGCAGTCAGCCACGGTATCATCATGATCTAAAAAAGGGGTTCTTCAGACCTTAGTCGACTGCCAGCAGTTGACCATGGTCTCGGGGACTACACCCAGTGGGTACACTCAGCGTGCCCCCACTGGTTCCAAGATTCCATTCAACATGGTCCAACCAGACCGAGTGAAGAAGTTAGAAAAGAAATTCAAAGTATAAAGACTATAGTCGACTGCCAGCAGTCCACCATAGTCTCGGGGACTACACCCAGTGGGTGCACTCAGCATGCCCCCACCAATCCAAAAATTCAATCGACACACCTAGTGGGTGTACGGATACAAAGATCTTCAGAAAGAAGAGTTTTCAGATACCATATCCTAACAGAACAAGTGGTGACCAACTAACCTAGACGTTGCTCTGAAGAGCTGAGCTTGCATCATAAGCCGCTTGGCTGGCGTCCCGGATCGCCTTCACCTGCTCCATCATGATCCCCGCCTGGCGTATAGCCTCCTTAGCAGCACCCGCTTGGTCCTCTGGGACGTGGTGTGTGGCAAAAAGGGAAGGCGGATCAGCAGTCGACGATGAAGGTCGAGCACTCGTCAGCAGCACAGCGAAGGACATGGAAGTCCGAGTGATGTTGCCACCCTCCTGAACCAGCGTCTCAGATGCTGATGCAACCTAAGCAATCTTGCCAGCAGACGCCTTTTTATTCCTCCTCGGCCTTAGCGGCGCCTCATCATCATCATCATCAGGGAGATCAATGACATGAGGTGGGGCTATAGGAAAGATCCAAAGTTAAAGATGAAAATCCAATCGACCAAAAGCGAAACTACAGAGATCATACCAAGGTTGGAGGTGGCAGCATCTTCCATTTCCTGGTCTTCGTTCCTGGCTGAGGTCTTGGAGGTAGCAGCACTGCAGATTTTAGAAATCAGTTGGTTAGCCAACGAGTCGACCAAGAGTATGTCCATGCTAAACAAGAAAACACAAGTTCTGCTGTTACCCGGAAATGGTGGGAATGTCCATCCTCATCTTGGACAGGGCCTTCATCGGCTTTGATGACGTTGCTCGGGGATGCTTCGGCGCTTTTTCAGTCGCCCCCGGAGAGGTCATCCGAGGGCGTTTCATCGACTGCCCAACAGGCGCAGTAGCCTTGCCATGCTCGACCACGAGATCATGGGTGAGCTTGGATTGCCTTTCCGTGCGAGGAGGGTCGACTTCCTCCTTCTCTTCCTCCTCCTCTTCACCGGAGCTGTCGTCATCTTCATCCCCCTCACCATCAGATTGCCACTCCTCCTGACTTTCACCTCCGCTCGCCTCCTCCTCCTCGACCTGTTCTTGCGCCCCATTGGGCATCAGTACATCTCAGTAGTGGCCTAGAAGACAACAAACAAGAAAAAAGTCAGTCAACTGATTTTAAGCAAGCAGAGTGAAGAAAATAGGATCACAGTCGGAGATGCAGAATTGGACCTTGTCTACTTCGTATGATTGGTTGAGTGGAGGGATTCTCCTGGCGCCTCTGGGGGTTGTCTTTGTTCCCTGTGATAGCTGACAGCCACCTCTCCAGCATGGCTTCATCGACCTCCTCCGGGTGGATCCGAGTGGTGTCCTCAGTGCCAGAATACATCCACATCGGATGGTCTCGATATTGAAGTGGCTGGATGCGTCGTCGAAGGAAGACCTCCAAGAGATCCATGCCGGTCACCCCGTCAAGGATAAGCTGGACAACACGCTCGACCAACACCTTAACCTGCGCCTTCTCTTCCGGGATCACCTTCAAAGAGGAAGGCTTCCTCACTTGGTCCAGAGAAAAAGGTGGGAGTCCGGTCGACTGCCCTGGTGTCGGCTGGTCTTTGTAGTAAAACCAGGTCGACTGCCATCCACGGACCGAGTCGGGAAGGACCATAGCTGGAAAAGCACTTTTTCCCCTCATTTGAACCCAAGACCCCCACACATCTGAATCACTTGTGTTCTCTCATCACTCGGATTGGCCTTTTTCACCGTCTAGGAGCGACAGGAGAAAATGTGCTTGAAAAGACCCCAATGAGGCCGACAACCCAAGAAATTATCGCACAAAGACACGAAAGCAGCAAGGTACACGATGGTGTTGGGTGTGAAGTGGTGGAGTTGCGCCCCAAATAAATTCAGAGTTCCCCGAAAGAAAGGATGAGGCGGCAAAGAAAACCCACGGTCGACATGAGTGGCCAAGAGAACGACCTCACCCTCTTCAGGCTGCGGCTCAGACTCCTTCCCCGAGAGCCGCGCCGATCCATGGGGGATCAGTCCTCCATTGGCCAGGTCGTCAAGATCTGCTTGACGAATCGTCGAATGGATCCAGTCGCCCTGGATCCAGCCCTGCGGCAGGCCGGCCCTCGATGAAGATCCACCCCGACTGGTCGCCCTTCCCTTCGCCTTTGCCGTCGCCTTCTTCGCCCGCTCCAGGGCCGCCGTCTTCTCCTTCACCATCGTCGCCGGCGAGACACGCACGGAGCAGAGGCACTGAGATGGAAGCGAATGCGGCAGATAAGTCTAGGGAAGAGAGGAGGAAATGAGAGCGCACTGTTCAAAACCCCCCGTCCGGGACCTTATATGAGGTTGCTTCCGAGTGACTGACTTGTAGGCCCGGACGATCCTGTCAAATCCCGCAACCGTCGCGCAAGCGATACGTGGCGAGAAAGGTGGCGCGGAGATCGAGGCGTCCCTGCCTTATCCCATCCGATTACTGCGTCCTCCTCCGCCCCGCGCGCTTCCTGAAATTCGAATCCCGCTAAATCCGCGGGCTGCAGAGCAAATCGTCAGACAGAAGATTTCCTCCACCCTGTCATTTGGAGTTCTCCAAGTAAAGAAATTCACTCGACGGATACAGAGAATGGATCAAGGCGACTGAAATAGAAGTTGGTGCCGTCACCTAGGTTCATTGATCTAGAACAAGACATACTCACAGCACGAAAATGGGTCGGAAGTGTGTTCAACTCCTTCCCCAGTCAAATCTCGATCCATTCGGGGGCTAATGATGAATCCATGTACCTAGGGTAGGGTCATGGACCTGTCCAAGATACCCTCCCCAAGGACATCTCTAGAAGAAACCACCTTTCAGTCGACCTGGAAGGGTTCCACTCGACGGACTCGAAGACACACGACCATGAAGCCACTCACTCGACCGCCAGGAGATCTAAAGTCACTCTACACGCAAACAGTCGGTCATTAAGTAGCCTTTATGGTCATCATAGCACTTTATGTATGGTGTTACCAGTAACGCCAGATCTTAATGTACCTTAAACCCTGCATAACTGAGGGCCGGAGGGGTCTGGCAGACTCTATATAAGCGACCCCCCTCCTCAGTGTAAAGGGTTTGCACCCCTGTAACTCATACGCACATAATTCAGTCGACCGCCTCCGGGCTCCGAGAAGTAGGGCTGTTACTTCCTCCGAGAAGGGCCTGAACTGGTAAACATCTTGCGTATACAACTACTCCATAGCTAGGATCTTGCCACTCCATTCCTACCCCCTATTCTACTGTCAGACTTAGAACCACGACATCCACCGCCGTTCCCATGCAGCTGCCAGCCCAGCCAGCCTAGCATGCACCTGCATGGCGACGTGCGGCCCCGAGACCAACTTAGCAAGCACCTGTGTGGTGGCATGTAGATCTTCGTGAAGACCCTACCACCGCACCAGCTCAGCAGCCTGCCAGCCTACATGGCACAGCATGTCGCGCTGGCCCGGACGCGTGTCACAGCAAGGCGAGGCGGCGACAGCAAGAAGGGCACGTTGACAGTGCATTAAATGCATTTGGCCGACGCCGCCGGAGGATAGACTCAGCGACCGCATGCACTTTCCACCTCCTGTGTGCCACTGTGGCATCCCCTTTTTCTATAAAAGGAGGCCCGAGGCATACTGGAGAGGGATTCGGCTTTTTGGACTAGGCACGTATTGTATCTAGTTCAAGAACACAAGAACATTCAAATATACACCAAAGCAGGACTAGACTATTATGCGATCCTCGTGGCCCGAACCTGGGTAAACGATCCTTGTGCTGGCTCCTAGACCCGCTCTTTTCACAACCCCGCACCCGCCGACCGTAGTAGGGATTCCAGTGATCCCATATGTGTCGTTCTCACCGACATCTTTGGCGCCAGGTAGGGGTGGTGCAATTGTGAAAATCTGGTCTAGCAGCTAGTCTAGCAGTTCTTCGTCGCCATGGCTCCCAAGAGGAAGACGATGGCGATCGGTTCATCCGGAGCCGTACTGCACATACCGGTACGGGCGAGTAGCGGGGCGGTCATGGACAGAACCCGAGGCGCGACCCGCGAACACCCACATCGCTCTGGCAGTCCAGGCCTAGTGAGCGGCGTTGTTCGTGCGCAAGACAATGGGCCGCGCACCGCGAATTCCAAAGACGGAGCTGACCCCCCCGCAGGTGGCGCGGGGCCCTCCCAGGGCGTCGCCGTGCCACCTACCAATGGTGCGGAGGCCTCCAAGACACTTACGGCGACGCCCATGGTGCGCTCTTCCCAAGTTGTGCGCGATGACCAGCGTCACCACGTTGGTGACCCTGGGCGCCGCCTTGGGAAGAGTCCTATGCATCTTTCGCGGGACGAAGGAGGCCAGCATGCACGCCGAGGTGCTGGCGAAAATGGCGGACATCTGCAAGGCCGTGATAGAGCTCCTTCTAACGTGGTTAGAAGTCGGAGCGCGTCACGGTCCATGCAGCTTTCGCCACCGCCTGATACGTCTCCGTCATATCTATAATTTTTGATTGTTCCATGCCAATATTATTCAACTTTTATATACTTTTGGCAACTTTTTATACTATTTTTTGGGAGTAACATATTGATCCAGTGCCCAGTGCCAGTTCCTGTCCGTTGCATGTTTTTTGTTTTGCAGAAACCCAATATCAAACGGAGTCCAAACGGGATAAAAACGGACGGAGAGTTATTTTGGAATATTTTTGATTTTTGGGAAGTAAAATCAACACGAGACGGTGCCCGAGGGGGCCAGGAGATAGGGGGCGCGCCCCAGGGAGGCAGGCGCGCCCTGGACTCTCCTGGGCCCCCCATAAGGCGGTTGATGCTCTTCTCTTGGCGCAAGAAAGCTAATTTTATGAGAAAGATCTGGGAGAAAGATTCACCCCAATCGGAGTTACGGATCTTCGGATATAAAAGAAACGGTGAAGGGGTAGAATCTGAGAACGCAGAAACAGAGAGATAGATCCAATCTCGTAGGGGCTCTCGCCCCTCCCACGCCATGGGAGCCAAGGACCAGAGGGGAAACCCTTCTCCCATCTAGGGAGGAGGTCAAGTAAGAAGAAGAATAAGGGGGGCTCTCTCCCCCTTGCTTCCGGTGGCACCGGAACACCGCCGGGGGCCATCATCATCATCGCGATCTTCACCAACACCGCCATCATCTTCACCAACATCTCCATCACCTTCCCCCATCTATATCCAGCGGTCCACTCTCCCACAACCCGCTGTACCCTCTACTTGAACATGGTGCTTTATGCTTCATATTATTTTCCAATGATGTGTTGCCATCCTATGATGTCTGAGTAGATTTTCGTTGTCCTAAATGTGATTGATGAATTGCTATGATTGGTTTGAGTTGCATGTTTTATTATTGGTGCTATCCTATTGTGCCCTCCGTGTCGCGCAAGCGTGAGGGATTCCCGCTATAGGGTTTGCAATATGTCTATGATTTGCTTATGGTGGGTGGCGTGAGTGACAGAAGCACAGACCCGAGTAAGTAGGTTGTTTGCGTATGGGATAAAGGGGACTTGATACTTTAATGCTATGGTTGGGTTTTACCTTAATGAATCTTTAGTAGTTGCGGATGCTTGCTAGAGTTCCAATCATAAGTGCATATGATCCAAGTAGAGAAAGTATGTTAGCTTATGCCTCTCCCTCAAATAGAATTGCAATAGTGATTACCGGTCTATTAACGTAGTCAATTGCTTAGGGACAATTTCACAACTCCTACCACCACTTTTCCACACTCGCTATATTTACTTTATTGCATCTTTATCTAAACATCCCCTAGTTTATATTTACGCATTCTTTATTATCTTGCAAACCTATCCAACATCACCTACAAAGTACTTCTAGTTTCATACTTGTTCTAGGTAAAGCGAACGTCAAGCGTGTGTAGAGTCGTATCAGTGGTCGATAGGACTTGAGAGAGTATTTTTTCTAGCTTTAGCCCCTCGTTGGGTTCGACACTCTTACTAGTCGAAAGAGGCTACAACTATCCCGTATACTTGCGGGTCATCAAGACCTTTTCCTGGTGCCGTTGCCGGGGAGTCATAGCATGGGTGAATATTCTCGTGTGTGCTTGTTTGCTTTATCACTAAGTAATTTTTATTTGCTGTTCTTAGTTGTGATCTATCTTTAGTTATGGATGTGGAACACGAGATACCAAAAAAATTAGGTGTACTTGCTACTCATGGATATGGGGTAATTCCTAAAAACCTCGATTCTCATTATGTGAGAGATATTATGTACTACTTTGATAATCCTGAGAAAACCCCATTCAACTTTATAATGGGAGACATGTTGGATCAACCTGAATACTTTAGGGATTATCGCTCGACACAAAAAGGGAAACTATTATGGGATCAAATTATTATGTTGCGTTGGTATGCTCGGGATCTATGCTTGAGATATGATATTACTTTTTGCTCTAGGATGAAGGCTCCACACCTTCCCTTTTTATGCAAATTTAATGATAATGAAACCTTAGCTTCTTATGCTAATGGTATATATGATTACTATGATGTGGAAGAAATAGAAGAATTTGTTGCTTTTAAGGCTGCTTATGAAATTGAATCTTTGTTTGAAAAGTATGAAGCTTTAGATGATGATGTTTATAGGCCTGAAAATCTTGCTATACTTAGATATTTCTATGAAAATTATGAATACAATTACTATATTAATGCATTTATTGAGAAAGTCTCCGCTGTCCAAGAAGAGACTAACATTTTGCATGAAGCTATGGAAGAAGAAATTGATGAAACTATGAGCTCATTGGATGAAAAAGATGATGAGGAGGCGAAGAACAAAAGGAGGAAGAGCGGATTGATCACCCGTGCCCACCTTCTAATGAGAGTAACTCTTCAACTCATACATTATTTAATTCCCCTTCGTGCTTACCAAAGGATGATTGTTATGATCCTGTTGATTCTCTTGAAATATCCCTTTTTGATGATGCTTGCTATGCTTGTGGCCAAGATGACAATATGAATTATGCTTATGGAGATGAACTTGCTATAGTTCCTTATGTTAAACATGAAATTGTTGCTATTGCACCCACGCATGATAGTCCTATTATCTTTTTGAATTCTCCAAACTACACTATATCGGAGAAGTTTGTGCTTATTAAGGATTATATTGATGGGTTGCCTTTTACCATTGCACATGATGATTTTGATGAATATAATATGCATGTGCTTGCTGCTCCTACTTGCAATTATTATGAGAGAGGAACTATATCTCCGCCTCTTTATGTTTACAATACGATAGAATTGCAAGAAACTGTTTATACTATGCATAGGCCTTTACTATGTGCGCACGAATTGTTCTTTTATGACATGCCGATGCATAGGCCTTTACTATGTGCGCACGAATTGTTCTTTTATGACATGCCGATGCATAGGAAGAGGGTTAGACTTCGTTGTTACATGATATATGTTACTTTGTGCTCACTACTAAATTATAAATTATTGTTAATTAAAATTGGCTTTGATATACCTTGGGATCCGGGTGGATTCATTACATGAGCACTATATGCCTAGCTTAATGGCTTTAAAGAAAGCGCTGCCATGGAGACAACCCGGAAGTTTTAGAGAGTCATTTATTTCTGTTGAGTGCTTTTATATAGTTTAAAAACAAAAAATAAAGAGGGGAACCTAAAACTTTTCAAAAAGGAAAGTGAAAGTGAGAGAGACAAGCATTGTTGAACTGGGAGAGCTCCTTGAATTTTGTTCATGCTCACGGAAACTTTGTGAATCTTGATTACAGAAAATTTTCAACAAAAATAATTATCCCCCTTGTACAATTCCACTGTATTATAAAAATAATGTGCCAAGATTTGCCTTTAGGATGTTTACAGTGCTTGTTGGTTTGTACGGTGCAGGACAGAAACTTTGGCTGTAGTGCGTGATTTTACATTTTTAACTGGAACGTCAAATGGTTATAATTCCTTCTGCAGTGTCTTGCTGTACAACTTGTTTATTTTTCCTAATTTTGGTAGAATTTTTGGGGTAACATAATTATGGTGGATGTTCACATTGCTACAGACTGTTCTGTTTTTGACATATTCTATTTTTCATGCATAGTTTGCTTGTTTTGATGAATCTATCAATTTATATTAGTGGATTAAGCCATGGAAAAGTTATATTACAGTAGACACAATGCAAAAAAAATATGAATTTGTTTTCAACAGTACTTAGAGTGGTGATTTGCTTTATTATACTAACGGATCTTACCGAGTTTTCTGTTGAAGTTTTGTGTGGATGAAGTGTCTAAACGAGGTATCGATATGAGGAAAAGGAAGAGAGGCAAGAGCTCAAGCTTGGGGATGCCCGAGGCACCCCAAGTAAATATTCAAGGAGACTCAAGCGTCTAAGCTTGGGGATGCCCCGGAAGGCATCCCCTCTTTCATCAACAAGTATCGGTATGTTTTCGTATTCGTTTTGTTTATGCATTATGTGCAAGTCTTGGAGCGGTTTTTTGCATTTAGTTTTCACTTTTATTTTATGCATCATGCTAGTATGAGATAGTCCTTGGTTGATTTATAGAATGCTCATTGCACTTCACTTAAATCTTTTGAGTGTGGCTTTATAGAATGCTTCATGTGCTTCACTTATATCATTTGAAGTTGGATTGCCTGTTTCTCTTTACATAGAAAACCGCCATTTGTAGAATGCTCTTTTGCTTCACTTATATTTGTTAGAGCGTGGGCATATATTTTGTAGAAAGAATTAAACTCTCTTGCTTCACTTATATCTTTTTAGAGAGATGACAAGAATTGGTCATTCACATGGTTAGTCATAAAATCCTACATAAACTTGTAGATCGCTGAATATGATATGTTTGATTCCTTGCAATAGTTTTGCGATATAAAGATGGTGATATTAGATTAATGCTAGTGGGTGGTTGTGGATTGTAGAGACACTTGTGTTGAGGTTTGCAAGTCACGTAGCATGCACGTATGGTAACCATTGTGTGACAAATTTGAAGCATGGGGTGTTTCTTTGATTGTCTTCCTTATGAGTGGCGGTCGGGGACGAGCGATGGTCTTCTCCTACCAATCTATCCCCCTAGGGGCATGCGTAGTAGTACTTTGCTTCTAGGGCTAATAAACTTTTGTAATAAATATATGAGTTCTTTATGACTAATGTGAGTCCATGGATTATACGCACTTTTACCTTTCCATCATTGCTAGCCTCTTCGGTACCGTGCATTGCCCTTTCTCACCTTGAGAGTTGGTGCAAACTTCGCCGGTGCATCCAAACCCCGTGATACGATACGCTCTATCACACATAAGCCTCATTACATCTTCCTGAAAACAACCACCATACCTACCTATCATGGCATTTCCATAGCCATTCCGACATATATTGCCATGCAACTTTCATCATCATCATATACATGACTTGAGCATTTATTGTCATATTGCTTTGCATGATCGTAAGATAGCTAGCATGATGTTTTCATGGCTTGTCCGTTTTTTGATGTCATTGCTATGGTAGATCATTGCACATCCCGGTACACCACTGGAAGCATTCATATAGAGTCATATCTTTGTTCCAGTATCGAGTTGTAATATTGAGTTGTAAATAAATAAAAGTGTGATGATCATCATTATAGAACATTGCCCCATGAAAAAAAGAAGAAAAAGAAAAAAACAAAAAAAGGAAAGGCCAAAGAAGTCTAAATAAAAAAGGGGGCCAAAGAAGCCCACCGAAAAAAAGAAAAAAAGAAAAAAAAAGGAAAAGAAAAGGGGCAATGTTACTATCATTTTTCCACACTTGTGCTTCAAAGTAGCACCATATTCCTCATATAGAGAGTCTCCTATGTTATCACTTTCATATACTAGTGGGAAGTTTCATTATAGAACTTGGCTTGTATATTCCAATGATGGGCTTCCTCAAATGCCCTAGGTGTTCATGATCAAGCAAGTTGGATGCACACCCACTTAGTTTCTTTTTTTGAGCTTTCATACACTTATAGCTCTTAGTGCATCCGTTGCATGGAAATCCCTACTCCTCGCATTGACATCAATTGATGGGCATCTACATAGCCCGTTGATTAGCCGCGTCGATGTGAGACTTTCTTTTTTTGTATTATCCACATAACCTCCATCATTATATTCTATTCCACCTATAGTGCTATATCCATAGCTTGCGCTCATGTATTGTGTGAGGGTTGAAAAAGCTGAAGCGCGTTAAAAAGTATGAACCAATTGCTCAGCTTATCATCGGGGTTGTGCATGATGGGGGCATTTTGTGTAACAAAAATGAAGCATGGCCAAACTATATGATTTTGTAGGGATAATCTTGCTTTGGCCTTGTTGTTTTGAAAAGACATGATTGCTTTATTGGTACGCTCGAAGTATTATTGTTTTTATGTCAAATGATAGGCTATTGCCTTGAATCACTCGTGTCTTAATATCCAGGCCATGATTAGACATATGATCAAGATTATGCTAGGTAGCATTCCACATCAAAAATTATCTTTTTTATCATTTACCTACTCGAGGACGAGCAGGAATTAAGCTTGGGGATGCTGATACGTCTCCGTCGTATCTATAATTTTTGATTGTTCCATGCCAATATTATTCAACTTTTATATACTTTTGGCAACTTTTTATACTATTTTTTGGGACTAACATATTGATCCAGTGCCTAGTGCCAGTTCTTGTCTGTTGCATGTTTTTTGTTTCGCAGAAACCCAATATCAAACGGAGTCTAAATGGGATAAAAACGGACAGAGAATTATTTTGGAATATTTGTGATTTTTGGGAAGTAAAATCAATGCGAGACGATGCCCGAGGGGGGCAGGAGATAGGGGGGCGCGCCCCAGGGAGGTAGGCCTGTCCTGGACTCTCCTGGGCCCCCCGTAAGGCGGTTGATGCTCTTCTTTTGGTGCAAGAAAGCTAATTTTATGAGAAAGATCCGGGCGAAAGATTCACCCCAATCGGAGTTACGGATCTCCGTATATAAAAGAAACAGTGAAGGGGTTTAATCTGAGAACGCAGAAACAGAGAGATAGATCCAATCTCGGAGGGGCTCTCACCCCTCCCACGCCATGGGAGCCAAGGACCAGAGGGGAAACACTTCTCCCATCTAGGGAGGAGGTCAAGGAAGAAGAAGAAGGGGGGGATCTCTCCCCCTTGCTTCCGGTGGCACCGGAACGACACCGGGGGCCATCATCATCACCACGATCTTCACCAACACCGCCGTCATCTTCACCAACATCTCCATCACCTTCCCCCATCTATATCCAGCGGTCCACTCTCCCGCAACCCGCTGTACCCTCTACTTGAACATGGTGCTTTATGCTTCATATTATTTTCCAATGATGTGTTGCCATCCTATGATGTCTGAGTAGATTTTCGTTGTCCTAAATGTGATTGATGAATTGCTATGATTGGTTTGAGTTGCATGTTTTATTATTGGTGCTATCCTATTGTGCCCTCCGTGTCGCGCAAGCATGAGGGATTCCCGCTGTAGGGTTTGCAATATGTCTATGATTTGCTTATGGTGGGTGGCGTGAGTGACAGAAGCACAGACCCGAGTAAGTAGGTTGTTTGCGTATGGGATGAAGGGGACTTGATACTTTAATGCTATGGTTGGGTTTTACCTTAATGAATCTTTAGTTGTTGCGGATGATTGCTAGAGTTCCAATCATAAGTGCATATGATCCAAGTAGATAAAGTATGTTAGCTTATGCCTCTCCCTCAAATAGAATTGCAATAGTGATTACCGGTCTATTAACGTAGTCAATTGCTTAGGGACAATTTCACAACTCCTACCACCACTTTTCCACACTCGCTATATTTACTTTATTGCATCTTTATCTAAACAGCCCCTAGTTTATATTTACGCGTTCTTTATTACCTTGCAAACCTATCCAACATCACCTACAAAGTACTTCTAGTTTCATACTTGTTCTAGGTAAAGCGAACGTCAAGCGTGCGTAGATTCGTATCAGTGGCCGATAGGACTTGAGAGAGTATTTGTTCTACCTTTAGCTCCTCGTTGGGTTCGACACTCTTACTTATCGAAAGAGGCTACAACTATCCCTTATACTTGCGGGTCATCACTACCCACGCTAGTAGAAGCTTTGGCGCACGCGCAGCTGCTCCTCGACTTTCCTGCTGCTGCGGAGAAGCTCGACAAGTGGAGAGCCACCGTCCGGAGCCTCATTGGCACGGCCAACAAGGATGAGCCGCGACCAGCCGGGCCCGTAGGACGACGCTCCGTCGAGCCACCGCATGCCAGTGGAGGAAGGGCTGGAGGTGATGCGGCCACGGTGCACTCTCCTCCCCCACGCCAGTTACCGCGGGTGTCGATCCATCGTGATGATGCTTGTGATAACATATCCATAGCCTCGTCTGATCCATGGACCCACTGCGATCGGCGCCAAGTTCTTCGGGAGTGAGGCCTTGAAGATGCTCGAACCACCATCGAGCGTCGGCGTGATGCGTGCCACAAGTCAGATAGGCGGTCAGGGCCCACTATGGACCACCTGGCACCAGGAGGCTACGGTGGCCTACCTTATGAGGTGGGTTGCCCATCCTTTACTTGTGAGCTACGGCAGTTCCAGTGGCCCTCCCACCGCACGTTCAAGCCCGACATTCGCGAGAAGTACAACGACAAGACTCACCCGTCAGAGTTCCTCAGCATCTACACCATTGCGATGCAAGCTGCTGGAGCCCGCGACGACAAGGTGCTTGCCAATTACTTCACATTGGCACTTAAGCCCAATGTCATGTCATGGTTGATGCACTTGCCAGTGGATTCCATTTCTTCCTGGTCGGACCTGTGTCATGAGTTTGTTGGCGCCTTCGCTGGAGGCCATCAAGCTCATGGCCAGGCGAGCGATCTGCATATCATCCCCCAGAAGGAAGGGGAAAACCTGCGCAAGTACATCCAGAGGTTCAGCCGGGTGCAGTACAACATCCCAGACGTTCACCCTGCTGCCATGATCAGCGCATTCCATCAGAATGTGGGCAACCGCAAGATGCATGAAGAGCTGGCGATGACCATGGTCAAGGATGTGGCCGAACTTTAAGTTCTGGCCGATAGGTTCGCTCGAGCTGAAGAGGGGAGGAAGTACTCTGGCGAAGATGCTGGTGCAGAAACCGACTCCACAGACAACGATACCGCCGCCCCGACGAAGAAGGGCCGGCGTCATAACAGAAAGCGCAAAGGCAAGACTGTGCTTGCCGTCAAGGGATCCGATGAGACCGGCGCTGCCAAGAAGGCCAAGGCAAGCGACCCCGGAAAGGAGGTTGCCGGTACACCGCTTGCTGGGCCTTGGCGGCTGCCGACAAGACAGGAAGCTCCTTGAAGCAGTATTGCAAGATCCACCGCACCAAGGTCAACGACCTCCAGAACTGCCGTCAAGTTGAGCTGCTTGCTGAGAAGCAAAAAGCTGAGTATGAGAGGCGGGACAAGGAGAAGGGTCAAGACGGTGCCGAAGGATCCGACAAGAAGTGTGACGGCCAAGGAGGCCGCCGCGGCAAGGATAACCAGCAAGAGAGGCCCGCCCGGGGCCGCGACAAGAAGCAGGAAGACGATGACCACGAGTTTCAGAAAGCTACAAAGGCCATGTGCGTCGATGGTGGCGCCTCGCTGCACACCTCTCACCGCCAGCTCAAGCAGTGGGCGTGTGAGATTACAGTGGTGGAGCCCTCCCTTGATGCACGGAAGCCACTGAAGTGGTCCAGCACGCCTATCATCTTTGACACCGAGGACCACCGTGATCGCACAACTGCGGTCGGGTGTTTGCCGTTGTTGATTTCACCAACGATCCGCAACCTCAAGGTGACGAAGATGCTAGTTGACGGCGGGCCGGCCTGAACTTGATCTTGCCCGTTGTGATCAAAAGGCTGTAGATTCCTGATGGAGACCTCAAAGAGACAGGCACGTTTCAAGGGGTCAACCCGGGAAGAAGCTAGGAGAAGGGCAAGGTCACGCTGCCCGTGACGTTTGGAGGCGAGTTGAACTACAGGACAGAGAGGATTGTCTTTGATGTAGCCGAGATCCCCTTGCCTTACAACGGGATTCTCGACAGCCTGGCACTAGCCAAGTTCATGGCGGCGTCACATTACGCCTACAACACACTGAAGATGCCTGGCCCGATGAACATCAACACCGTCCCCAACGATAAGAAGGATGTGCTGATCTGTGCTGACCAACTCTACTGGGAAGCAGTTGCAATGACTGCCGCCAAGGCACTTGCTCCTGCCGTTGAAGCCCCAGGAGGGAAGAAGACCGCCGAGACCTCTCACACCTAATCCGGCAAGCGCACCTCTTCGGAGTGCTGTGCCCCTGTCGAGGACGTGCCAGAGAGCTCCATCGGCAAGAGCAAGAGATCCGGAGCTGCACCACCAGACACCAAGAAGGTGTCCGTCAAGGAGGACGGCACGGGAGGAGGTTTCACCATAAGCTCCACCCTTGATTGCAAATAGGAAGGTGAGCTCGTCACTTTCCTGCGGGTGAATGTTGATGTGTATGCATGGCAAGCATCTGACATCCCCGGCGTTCCCAGGAAGGTGATTGAGCACCATCTTGCTGTCTGTACTCATGCGCAGCCCGTCAAGCAGAAGGTCAGGAAGCAAGCTTTGGAAAGACAAGAGTTCATCACAGAAGAGATCAGAAAGCTAGAAGCGACATGCTTGGTGAGAGGAGTACTCCATCCGACGTGGTTGGCCAATCCGGTGGTGGCGCGCAAGGCAAACGGGAAGTGGGGGTTGTGTATTGATTACACAGATATCAATAAGGCCTGTCCAAAAGACCCTTTCCCGTTGCCGCGCATTGACCAGGTTGTTGACTCCACGGCCGGATGTGACCTTCTATCATTCCTCGACGCCTACTCAGGATACCATTAGATTTTCATGACGAGAGAAGATGAAGAGAAGACAGCATTCATCACCCCATGTGGTACGTATTGCTTTTTACGGATGCCTTTCGGGTTGAAGAGTGGTGGCTCGACCTTTGCAAGAGCAGTCCAAATTGGTTTTGAGCCCCAGCTACATAGAAATATGGAAGCTTATATGGATGACATAGTGGTCAAAACCAAGTACAAGGCAACACTTGTGCAAGATTTGGAAGAGACGTTTGCAAATTTGTGCAAGATCAACTTCAACCTGAACCCTGAGAAGTGTATCTTCGGCGTCTCGTCCGACAAGCTTCTCGGGATGTCCGGCAAGCTTCTCGGGTTCTTTGTGTCACAGCATGGGATCGAGGCAAACCTAGACAAGATCAAGGCCATTGAGCAGATTGAGGCACCTAGGCGGATTAAGGATGTACGTCGGCTCACTGGCTGTGTTGCCGCCATGAGTAGATTCATCTCCAAGTCTGTTGAGCGTGCCCTTCCCTTTTTCAAAATCTTGAAAAAGGCGGGCCCAATAGAGTGGACCCTAGAGGCTGAAGCAGCGCTGCAGGACTTGAAGAAATACCTCTCCTCCACGCCGATACTAGTTGTGCCTAAACCACAAGAGCTGTTGCTGCTGTATCTAGCGGCAACGAACCAAGTGGTCACTGCCGCGCTGGTGGCGCAGAGGGAGGTTGGCGAAGAGGCAGTGGCAATGGCAGGACTGGCGGATGGTGAGCCAGGGCTCCCCCCTGTAGGGCCTGGTCCCGCAAGGTGAAGCCCCCGGCAGGGCCTGACACCGACGGGGCAGGGCCAGTGCAACCAAGTGAAGTGGTGCAGAAGAAGAAGATGATGCAGCACCCGTTACTTTGACAGCTCCCTCTTGCAGGGGGCTAGGTCGAGGTACTCCGGTGTGCAGAAACTGCTCTTCGGCCTCCTTATGGCCTCGAGGAAGTAGCGTCATTACTTCTAAGTGCACGAGATCACCGTCATCACCCGCCTCCCGTTGCAATACTGCATAATCCAGACGCAACCGAGAGGATTGTGGAGTGGGCCTTGGAGCTATCGAGTTTTGGTTTGAAGTTTGAAAGTACTTCGACGATCCAGAGCCGGGTCTTGGCAGAGTTCATTGCAGAGTGGACCTCGATGCCTAACGAAGAGATCCAGGAGACTGCTCTCCCCGGCAAGGAATCAAGCCGCAACTAGATTATGTACTTTGACGGGGCTTTCTCGCTGCAAGGCACCGATGCCGGTGTGCTGCCGGTGTATGTAATCCAGATGCACTTTCCCAGGGACATGTCGACAAACAACACTGCTGAATACGAGGGATTGCTTGCCGGTCTCAGGACCGCGGCAGACCTCGGGGTCAAGAGGCTCATCGTCAGGGGTGATTCACACCTTGTCGTCAGGCAGGTCAACAAGAATTATCAAAGCCCAGCTACCTCTTGAGCACTGCGTTGGTTTTCCTTTGAAGAGGAAAGGGTGATGCAGCAAAGTAGCGTAAGTATTTCCCTCAGTTTTTGAGAACCAAGGTACCAATCCAGTAGGAGGCTCCTCAAAAGTCCACGCACCTACACAAACAAACAAGAACCTCGCAACCAACGCGATAAAGGGGTTGTCAATCCCTTCACGGTAACTTGCGAAAGTGAGATCTGATAGAGATAATAAGATAAGATAAGTATTTTTGGTATTTTTATGATATATATTGGAAAGTAAAAGATGCAAATAAAAGTAGATGAAAAACTTATATGATAAAAGATAGACCCGGGGGCCATAGGTTTCACTAGTGGCTTCTCTCAAGATAGCATAAGTATTACGGTGGGTGAACAAATTACTGTCGAGCAATTGATAGAAAAGTGCAAAGTTATGAGAATATCTAGGCATGATCATGTATATAGGCATCACATCCGCAACAAGTAGATCGAAATGATTCTGCATCTACTACTATTACTACACACATCGACCGACTCATGCCTGCATCTAGAGTATTAAGTTCATGAAGAACAGAGTAAGGCATTAAGAAAGATGACATGATGTAGAGGGATAAACTCATGCAATATGATATAAACCCCATCTTTTTATCCTTGATGGAAACAATACAATACATGCCTTGCTGCCCCTGCTGTCACTGGGAAAGGACACCGCAAGATTGAACCCAAATCTAAGCACTTCTCCCATTGCAAGAAAGATCAACCTAGTAGGCCAAACCAAGCTGATAATTCGAAGAGACTTGCAAAGATAACCAATCATACATAAAATAATTCGGAGGAGATTCAAATACTTCTCATAGATAAACTTGATCATAAACCCACAATTCATCGGATCTCGACAAACACACCGCAAAAAGAGTTACATCGAATAGATCTCCAAGAAGACCGAGGAGAACTTTGTATCGAGATTCAAAGAGAGAGAAGAAGCCATCTAGCTAATAACTATGGACCCGAAGGTCTGTGGTAAACTACTCACAACTCATCGGAGAGGCCATGGAGATGATGTAGAGGCCCTCCAAGATGGGATCTCGCGGATACAGAAGGTTGTGGCGGTGGAATTAGGTTTTCGTGGTGCTCTTCGATGTTTTCAGGGTACGGGAGTATATATAGGCGAAGGAAGTACGTCGGTGGAGCAACAAGGGGCCCACAAGGGTGGGGGGCGCGCCCACCCCCAGGGGGGCGCCGGGCACCCTCGTGGCCGCCTCATTTGTTGCTTGACGTCCACTCCAAGTCTCCTGGATTGCGTTTGTTCCGAAAAGATCGCTCCGGAGGTTTCATTCCGTTTGGACTCCGTTTGATATTCCTTTTCTTCGAAACACTGTAATAGGCAAAAAAACAACAATTCGGGCTGGGCTTCCGGTTAGTAGGTTAGTCCCAAAAATGATATAGAAGTGTAAAGTAAAGCCCATAAACATCCAAAACGGGTAATATAATAGCATGGAACAATCAAAAATTATAGATGCGTTGGAGACGTATCAAGCATCCCCAAGCTTAATTCCTGCTCGTCCTCGAGTAGGTAAATGATAAAAATAGAATTTTTGATGTGGAATGCTACCTAGCATAATCCTTAATGTAATTTTCTTTATTGTGGCATGAATGTTCAAATCCAAATGATTCAAAATAAAAGTTCATATTGACATAAGAAATAGTAATACTTCAAGCATACTAACAAAGCAATCATGTCTTCTCAAAATATCATGGCTAAAGAAAGTTCATCCCTAGAAAATCATATAGTTTGGTCATGCTCCATTTTCGTCACACAAGAATGCTCTCATCTTGCACACCCCCGGTGAAAAGCCAAGCAATTGTTTCTTACTTTAGTAATCTCAAACTTTTTTCAACTTTCACGCAATACATGAGCGTGAGCCATGGATATAGCACTATGGGTGGAATAGAATGTGATGATGGAGGTTGTGTGGATAAGACAAAAAAGGAGAAAGTCTCACATTGACGAGGATAATCAACAGGCTATGGAGATGCCCATAAATTGATGTCAACATGAGGAGTAGGGATTGCCATGCAACGGATGCACTAGAGCTATAAATGTATGAAAGCTCAACAAAAGAAATTAAGTGGGTGTGCATCCAACTTGCTTGCTCACGAAGACCTAGGGAATTTTTAGGAAGCCCAACGTTGGAATATACAAGCCAAGTTCGATAATTAAAAATTCCCACTAGTATATGAAAGTGACAACAAATGAGACTCTCTATATGAAGAACATGGTGCTACTTTGAAGCACAAGTGTGGAAAAAGATAGTAACATTGTCCCCCCTTTTTTTCTTATTTTTTCCCTTTTTTGGGCCTTTTTTTATTTAGCCTTTCCTTTTTTTTCTTTGGCCTTTCTTTTATTTTTTTTGGCCTTTCTTTTTTTATAAGGGACAATGTTCTAATAATGATGATCATCACACTTTTATTTAATTAAAGCTCATGAATTACAACTCAAAACTAGAACAAGATATGACTCTATATGAATGCCTCCGGCGGTACCGGGATGGGCAATGAAACAAGAGTGACATCTATGAAAATTATGGAGGTGGCTTTGCCATGAATACGATGTCAACTACATGATCATGCAAGGTAATATGACAATAATGATGCGTGTCATGATAAACGGAACGATGGAAAGTTGCATGGCAATATATCTTGGAATGGCTATGGAAATGCCATAATAGGTAGGTATGGTGGCTGTTTTGAGGAAGATATAAGGAGGTTTATGTGTGATAGAGTGTATCGTATCACGGGGTTTGGATGCACCGGCGAAGTTTGCACCAACTCTTTAGGTGAGAAAGGGCAATGCACGGTACCGAAGAGGCTAGCAATGATGGAAGGGTAAGAGTGCGTATAATCCACTGACTCACATTAGTCATAAAGAACTCATATACTTATTGCAAAAATCTACAAGTCATCAAAAACCAAGCATTATGCGCAAGCTCCTAGGGGGATAGATTGGTAGGAAAATACCATCGCTCGTCCCCGACCGCCACTCATAAGGATGACAATCTAACCCCATGTTTCAAATTTGTTACACAACGGTTACCATACGTGCATGCTACGGGACTTGCCAACTTCAACACAAGTATTCTTTAAATTCATAATTACCCAACTAGCATGACTCTAATATTACCACCTCCATATCTCAAAACAATTATCAAGTATCAAATTGATCATAGCATCCAATTCACTTCCTATGATAGTTTTTATTATACCCTACTTGGATGCCCATCATTCTAGGACCAATTATATAACCATAGAAAACACCATGTTGTTCTAAAAGACTCTCAAAATAATATAAGTGAGGCATGAGATATCAACAATTCCTACAAAAATAAAACCACCGCCGTGCTCTAAAATATATAAATGAAGTACTAGAGCAAAACTATCTAGCTCAAAAGATATAAGTGAAGCAGATAGAGTATTCTAATAAATTCCAAATCATGTGGGTTTCTCCCAAAAGATGAGTATAGAAAGTACGATTGTGGTAATCTAAAAAGCAAATACTAATATCATACAAGACGCTCCAAGCAAAACACATATCATGTGGCGAATACAAATATAGCTCCAAGTAAAGTTACCGATAGACGAAGACGAAAGAGGGGATGCCTTCTGGGGCATCCCCAAGCTTAGGATTTTGGTTATCGTTGAATATCTTGGGGTTCCATGGGCATCCCCAAGCCTAGGCTCTTGACACTCCTTATTCCATAGTCCATCAAATCTTTACCCAAAACTTGAAAACTTCACAACACAAAACTCAACAGGAAATCTCATAAGCTTCGTTAGTGCAAGAAAGAAAAACCACCACATAAGGTACTGTAATGAACTAATTATTTATTTATATTGGTGTTAAACCTACTGTATTCCAACTTCTCTATGGTTCATACCCACTGATACTAGCCATAGATGCATCAAAATAAGCAAATAACACAAGAAAAACAGAATCTGTCAAAAACAGAACAGTCTGTAGAAATCTGTAACTTTCGAATACTTATGGAACTCTAAAAATTCTACCAAAATAGGAAGTCCCGGGAAATTTTTCTGTTGATCTACTGCAAAACGAATCAACACAAAAGCACGTTTTTGTGATTTACTAAAATTATTTTCGTGCGCGCAAAAGTTTCTATTTTTCAGCAGAATCAAATTAACTATCACCGTAGGTTATCCTATAGATTCTACTTGGCACAAACACTAATTAAAACATGAAAACACATCTGAACAGAAGCTAGATGAAATATTTATTACTAAACAGAAATAAAATTGGGTTGCCTCCCAACAAGCGCTATCGTTTAACGCCCCTAGCTAGGCATAAAAGCGAGAATAGATCTATGTAGTACCATCTTTAGTTTTTAATTTTTTTAGCGGAGTCTTGTTTGAATCTGGGAGGTTCTTTATGTTTCCCCTCATACTCAGAAATTTTTAGATCTAAAGAATCCAACCGTTTATTACAAAGGGTAATCAACATATTTGTAAGATTTCAGGTTCCGGCAGACCCTTGAGGTTCGAACACTGGGGTGCGCGTGGACATTCAACCCTCTGCCGGCTTGCTCCTCGCCGAATCGCTAGGATCTAAACTACCAAACAGAACAACACAAGAGACACAAGATTTATACTGGTTCAGGCCACCATTGTGGTGTAATACCCTACTCCAGTGTGTGGTGTGGTGGATTGCCTCTTGGGCTTATGATGAACAATACAAGGAGGAACAGCCTCGCGAGGGTCTGTTCTTGGTTGGTGCTACCTGGTTCTGGCTCTTGGATTCTCGGTCAGGTCTAGCTGTCTCTCTATGCTCGATGCCTCTACCCTGGGGGTGGCTAGTCCTATTTATAGGCAAAGGCCCTGGGCCTCTTCCCAAATATTGAGCGGGAAGGGCGCCAACAATTGGCCATTTTGAAGGGGAACAGCGGGTACACTTATCCTGACTAAAGTTGGTCCTCGCCTGTCAAAGGCTCTGGCGGTGACGCCTGCTTGGGCTCCACAATGACTTCTTCCCTGCCATTGGGCTGGTCTTGGTCTTGTTGCACCAAAATGGATGCCTTTGCTTGATGCTCTCCCCTGCGCTTGCTCCCTTTGCATCAAAGAGGAAGGGAGGACACTGCACGGGCTGGCGCCCGACTGGCGCCCTTGGTCGTCATGGCTTGCGTCATGGGCACCTCGCGAGGTACCCTGCCTTGAACTCTCCACCTCCTCATGAGCCAGCCTGACGAGGCCGTGCCTGAGGAAGCTCCTTGTCGTCCGCCCCGCGAGGCTTGGCCCCTCGCGAGGGTCTTGAGCTTGTGTTGATGAAGATGGGCCGCACTGGGCCCTCTTTGAGCCACGCCGCAGGCCGCAGGCAGGCAAGTCTGGGGACCCCCGTTCCCAGAATGCCGACAGTAGCCGCCGGGCCCACGGCGCGCCCGAACTTGGCCGAGCAGAGAAGCAAAAGGGTAAGTGCGAAGCATCGCGGGCCCTAACAGCCTGCAGCCTTGGGCACCGCATGGCGGTTGATTGGACGTGGGCGGCACTGTTCCCCCACACCTCCTTATTTTATGCCTTGCTAGGCGGACTCGTAGCCGCACACAGCCGCTCCCCTTCCTGCTGCTCGAGCTCTCTCTGTCCTTTCTCCTCTCGAACTCCAGTTCCTACATCCAATCCAATCTCGAACCTCCCCCCTTCCTTTCCTGCCGTCATGGCTCCCCCGAGGAAGGGAAAAGGGAAGAAGCCCACGCCGCCGCCTCGCTCGTTGTCGTCGGCAGCCCCCGCTGTCGATTGGCCAATCATAATCAATCAAGAAGGCCTGGGCAAGGTCAGCTTGGCCCTGGCTACCATCTTCAATGAGTGCGGGAGGACAACGGCCTGGCCCGCGTCCCACTTCGCCATCGACAGGATTGCCACCGAGGTCCGGTACTTCGCCGACGCCCTGTGGGTGGGACTGGTTCCCCCCCTCTCTGATTTCTTCAACGCCGTGCTTTCCCATTATCAGATCCATATGATGCATTTGGGTCCTGAATCCATCACTCTTCTCGCGGTATTTGCCTTTGTTTGCGAGGCAATGATGGGCATCCTTCCTTCGGTTGCCTTGCTGCGCCACTTCTTCTCTCTGCGCCTTGTCGACCCCACCCAATGTTCGGGATGCGTGAGCTTTATCGCTGCGCCTGAGACAACGGCTTCTAGAATTGACTTCAGTCTTCCTCCGTCCGCGCCTGGGTTTTGCGAGCGGTGGCTGTATGTGGACGTAAGGGTGCCCCCTGCTGACGGAGCCATCTTCACCTGCTGTCCCCAACTCAGGCTGGGGCCAGGAGACGCTCACGAGCCCCCGGCTCGCCTTCGTCTGGCATCGCTTCGAGTTCCCGAGGGGGCTTGGCGTGACGGCGCCCAAGGTGGTGAAGGAGTTCTTGCTACGCCACGTCGCCCCTCTCCAGCGCCATTCTCATCGAATGTGGGCCTTTAGCGGTCGTGGGGATCGTATGCGGCTCCAGGAAGAGGACCTGACGCCTGAAGCACTGAGGAAGGTGCTCTTGGTCTTGACTGGGATCCTTCCCCTGGTAGCATTTGGCAAGGGGGGGCCTTGCTGTACCTATGCTCGAATAGAGGTGACTTCGTGAGCCAGATGCCCATCTTCGACGAATGGGGGCTGCGCCTTGCTGGCCTCCAGGGGCCTCGCGAGAACCCAATGGTGGTGGTCGCCCTCGCAGCCGTCCAGGGCAGCTCTTCCTCAAGTGGCGGGGCAGGAAGGCATGAGCCTCCGGAGACCGAGGGTGCCCCTGCCGAGGAGACAGCACAGGGCAGCGCTCATGAGGGAGCGGCCCCCGAGGCCTGTGCTGCCGCGGCTGAGGGTGGCAAGCGGACGCCCGCAGTGCCTGCGGCTGAGGCCCCCGAGGCCCCAGCCGCTCTTCTTGGTGAGGCGACCGACAGCGCGCATCAGGCGGACGCCCATGATGCGAGTCGCCTCGGTGCTTCCTCTTTGTCGCAAGTTGACCCCTGCGCTCAACTCTTGGGCCGCTTCCGTGTGGACTTCGAGGCCCTCCGGAAGAGAAGGGAGGCCCTAGGCGATGATTACCCTTGCCGCCTGCTGAAGCATAGGAAGTACTTTGCCATTGATGAGTAAGCCTTCTCCCTTCTTAGCTCTCGATTCCTCTGTTGTCTTTCCTGATTCTTGCTTCGTAGGGCCCTTCCTTTCGAGCTCATGGAGGTGGATGAGGAGCCATCTCCCTCGCCTCTGCCCTTTCTGCCGTCTTCGATCGTTCCGAGCAGCAGGACCCTTGTGGTGAGGCCGGTTGGTGAGGTGAACCTTCCCGAGGCGCAGCGGGGCCCTGCGCTCCCCGCGGCCTTCCTTCGCGGACCTCCTCGTGGCGTAGCTGGCCTGCCATGGGCTTCCCGTCTGGCCGTAGACCATGATTGGCTGGGGTACTCCCAGCGCTCTTCACTTGGAGATGGACTGGCTCCAGGTCGGGCCTCTGGCAGGGCGCGCCCGGTCATCTCAAGGGCGCCAGCCCCCAGCCCCCTGCCCGAGAGGGGAATGCTGATCCGGGCCCCAAGGCGCTCGCCTGGGGCGGATGATGGTGTGGAAGACGTACTTGAGCGCGCCCGGGAGCGTCGCGCTCTTCGCCAAGGGTTCCTCCGGAGGGCGGCTGACGTGGTGAGCCTGCTTGGTGAGGAACTCGCTGATGAGGACGCGCGCCTCGAGGCCAAGGGCCTTCGGCTGGTTGCGGAGAAGCGCGAGTTGGAGGCGGCTGCCGCCCTCGCGCACCGTCGGCGCGATCTCGACGATGAGGAGGCCAAGGCGTCGCTGGCGGCCGCTCAGGAGGCCCGTTCCCAGGCCGTCAAAGAAGCCCGGGAAGCTGACCAGCGACGAGAGGCCACGGGGGAGCGCGCACAAGAACTCCTGGCCTGCTGCCGCTCACTGGAGGACGTGGAGCTGCGTGAGGCGGCCCTTGCGTCCATGAAGGTGGTCTCCGGTGACCCTGCGGAGCTCCAGAAGCGTGAGGAGGCACTGGCGCTGGAAGCCGCCGAACGCGCGCGCGAACACGAGCGCTTGGAGACGAGGGAGCGCTGGGTGACACGGGTGGAGGACGATGTCGCTGCACGGGAGACTCGTGTCTCGGAGGAGGTCGGACGTCGGGTGGCGACGGCGCGCCTGAACCTCGAGCCCGAGTTCAAGGAGAGGCTGGAGTTGGTCCGGACCGAGGCCGAAGGTAGGACCAATGCCCTCAGGACCAGACTGGAGGAAGCAACACGGCGGGCCGATGCCTTGCGGGTCGCACTTGAGGCGGCGCAGGGGGAGTCAGCTACTTCCCATGCCGAGGTGCTTCTTCTTCGCCAATAGGTGGTTGAGGCTGAGACCATCGCTCGCCAGAACGTGGACGAGATGCGTCAGTGGCGGCTCTTGGAGCATGAGCACGCCCCCATGCTCACCACGCTTCGAGAGAGGGCCAACACAGCCTTCGGTAACATCGCGAGGCGGCCCTCGGCGAGCCGCGCGCCATTAACTACGCCGGCAACCTTCAGTTCTTCACCGACATCATGACGCAGCTGGAGGCGCGGTCGGTTCGAGCCAACAGGTTGGTGGAGGAGAGGAGCCGAGCCCTTCTCGGGCGCGCCTTTTCCCGCGTCTTCAGCCATCTTCGGAATATGGATCCTCACTTTGACTTTGATGCTGCCATCGCCCCAGTCCCCCAGGCCGTCCGAGATGACCTGGCGTATTGGGTGGAAGACAACGTGGATGCCCTTGTCAGGGCCTTCGCTTCAGACAATGATGGCGTGATTGTGGCTGCCGATGAGTGCGGCGTGGTGAACGGCCCTGACACCGCTGGCGACAACGCGGAGGGCGATGGCGAGGCCAGCGACGCCAGTGACAGCTCGGGCGGCGCTCCTGAGGATGCATTGGGGGCTTTATCTGACTGACGGCACGCTGTTTCTGTTTCCTTATCCTGCATTAATAGAACTCAGGCTTTTGTCCCGATGGTTGTAAGAGCATTTTGGGAGGGGGTGCCCCTCATATAAAACTTATGTTCAGCGCACTAGAGAATGCTACTTCACTCACATGCCCGTGCCAAGTGGTTGGCCATGTGACGAGCCGGCTGGCTAGATTACCTTCGTCCCGAGCGGGCCCCGAGATACCTCATCGGAGGCCGAGGCGCTTCGCACGCCTCTTGATTGAATCCATGGGATCTGCAGTGAAAAAAACCTCATGAGAGGGTACGTCGGCGGCAGTCTGGGCTGCACGTGGGCCGGGCCAGACCCGACTCGTGAGGGGCTCGCGAGGAGAGGCAGCTGAGGTGAGGTCGTAACCGAAACGCGAGAAATTGCTCGAACGAGACTAAGCACCCCTTCCCAAACACACACAAATCTCAAGTTCGAGTCCAACTTAAATCCAGCGGGGGAAAGCAACAACCAAGAGAAAAGCAATGAAAGCAGAAAAAGGCCGCGTCCGGCACCTAGTCTAGTCTTGGATGTCTTCTCACCAGCGCGGAGCTAAGTGCTGCCACTAGGCATGGGAGGGAGCCCCAGGGCCTGAGGCCGGCACCCCTGAGACTCCGGGGCGTGTACAGCCCCACTCATTATTACGTGAGAGTGTCACGGGGCGGCCAGCTTCACAGGCACTGGGCCTTCTTCACAGGTATCGGCCTTGCTTCATATCGCCTAACGAGGGCCCCGCCTTGCGCCACACTCTAGTGCCATCAATGACAACCGGAAACCAGGACGCCGCCGATGGGGTAGAGCGTTCGCCAGCGGTTCCCCCGATGACCATGGGTCCTCCGCCAGGGGCAGGCCCTGAGGCACCTCCCGAGCGGAGGGCCTACCTCCTGGGAACGCTTTGCTGCGAAAGCCGCGGTGGCGACGTCGGATCTCGGCCCCTCTCCTACAGCCCCCGACGCCCTCCCCCTGAGGGGTAAGAGGCCGCGGGAGCGGGGCAGCTGCTCGCTGTGGCGATCTGCACCTCCTATGACCCATGATTAGTGTATGCCAGCTCCTGAGGGATTAGTGGTACCTGATAATCGTCGCTTCCAGCGTGGCCGATGGGGCCGTCCCTGGGTTCCTGGAAGAGCTCAGCTTCTGGTGCGTCGTCCCCCCATCTCAGGCTGAGGAGTGAGCCATGTTTGCCTTCGTGTGGATGCCCTTGGTCCATCATGTGGGGCATGTACTCTTCTGGGGCCGTTATCCCGAAGGCCGCGCCGTAGGGCTCCACGCACCATGCAGCTCTGCCTGATGCGCCTACTTGGGGTGGTAGCGCGGCGGCCCGCTGGGGCCGTGGGTCGCGACGAGTCCTTCCTCGCTGGCGGGGAGTGGAGTCAGTGCTGCCGCTGGTTCAGTGCCGACAGCTTCGCCGGAGTTGGAGTAGCCGTGAAGCCCGCGGGTGCGTGCGGGGCCCCCGCGCGGGCCGCCCTGAGCCTCGGGCGGGAGCTGAGTGCAGAAGGGGTGAGCCCCTGAGGCGGCGTAGCCCAGGAGCTCCGACACCCGCTCTAGCAACACGTCGCGTCCGCCCTCCATCAGCCTGCACTGTAGTAGCTCTCGGGCCACCGTGAGCGCGGCCCTTGTGTTCGCCTGCTCCCGGCGGGTGTACGGCGCCGTGGCCGCGGCGTGGTTGGAGGCCCTTGCTGCCGACCGCGTCTACCATGGTGTTAGAGCTGTCGAGGCCTGTCCGCGTCGCCCGCGGCCCGCAACGCCCTGCGGACCGCGAGCTGCCTGTGGCATGGGGTCGCCCGAGGCGAGCGGCTCTGTGCGGGCTGGCCATGCCGCCCAGGGATCAGGGTTGCCCGCCTGGTCGTCGGACATGGTGATGACGATGCGACAGGACGCGGAGCGGCGGAAGGTGGATCCCTGTGCACCCCTACCTGGCGCGCCAAATGTCGGATTTCGGGTTCCGGCAGACCCTTGAGGTTCGAACACTGGGGTGCGTGCGGAGATTCAACCCTCTGCCGGCTTTCTCCTCACCGAATCGCTAGGATCTAAACTACCAAACAGAACAACACAAGAGACACAAGATTTATACTGGTTCAGGCCACCATTGTGGTGTAATACCCTACTCCAGTGTGTGGTGTGGTGGATTGCCTCTTGGGCTTATGATGAACAATACAAGGAGGAACAGCCTCGTGTGGGTCTGTTCTTGGTTGGTGCTACCTGGTTCTGGCTCTTGGATTCTCTGTCAGGTCTAGCTGTCTCTCTATGCTCGATGCCTCTACCCTGGGGGTGGCTAGTCCTATTTATAGGCAAAGGCCCTGGGCCTCTTCCCAAATATTGAGCGGGGAGGGCGCCAACAATTGGCCATTTTGAAGGGGAACAGCGGGTACACTTATCCTGACTAAAGTTGGTCCTCGCCTATCAAAGGCTCTGGCGGTGACGCCTGCTTGGGCTCCACAATGACTTCTTCCCTGCCGTTGGGCTGGTCTTGGTCTTGTTGCACCGAAATGGATGCCTTTGCTTGATGCTCTCCCCTGCGCTTGCTCCCTTTGCACCAAAGAGGAAGGGAGGACACTGCACGGGCTGGCGCCCGACTGGCGCCCTTGGTCGTCATGGCTTGCGTCATGGGCACCTCGCGAGGTACCCCGCCTTGAACTCTCCGCCTCCTCGTGAGCCAGTCTGACGAGGCTGTGCCTGAGGAAGCTCCTTGTCGTCCGCCCCGCGAGGCCTGGCCCCTCGCGAGGGTCTTGAGCTTGTGTTGATGAAGATGGGCCGCGCTGGGCCCTCTTTGAGCCACGTCGCAGGCCGCAGGCAGGCAAGTCTGGGGACCCCCGTTCCCAGAACGCCGACAATATTCATGCGGTGAAGATTTCCGCTAACACTCTTAGGAGGTTCAAGGGACTTCAGTAAACACTACAAAAAAAAGACACATCCGTGACATTTTGGGCCGAACGAAATTTTCTTCTGTCATACATATGACACTTCTATGACGATAATTGTGACAAAACCCAGTATCATAGATGTGGTGGGCTACTACTTCTATGACAAAAAATCATGACAGAAAATGGGTTTTTCATCCTGGGCGGGCCAGAGACGCAGCTGCATGACATTCTTTGGGCCGTACATGACGGAAAAAACCGTGGTAGAAGCGAGGGGGAGGAAAATTTTGGGGAGTTGCCAGTTATGGTGGGAGGTCGGGGGCCGAGCGATGCACGTTTCTCTCGTACACGTACGCGCGTGTGTGCGAGGCGTTGGCTCTAACTGAACCCGAGCGAGGCGTTGGCCTCTAACTGAACTCGAGCGATTGCACTGCAGGCTACGCGTTACTGAACCCGAGCGATCGATCGATGGCTGTTAACTGAACCCGATGGAGCGAATTACTTCGCTACTGCTGCTAATTGAAGCTGATCGATTGGATGAACAGTGAGCGTTGCCGGGGGGGGTGGATGAACAGGACCCCGTGGTGTGGAGGTCTGGATAAACAGTAGACGGTGGAGGGGTGGCCGTGGAGGGGTGGTTGAACAGGACCCCGTGGTGTGGAGGGCTAGATGAATAGTAGACGATGGAGGGGTGGATGAACAGTAGACGATGGAGGGGTGGTTGAACAGTAGCCGGTGGAGTAGCGCACGGTGGAGGCTGGATGAACAGGAGCCCGTGGAGGCTGGAGGAGGTCGACGGTAGCCCGTGGAGGCTGGAGGAGGTCGACGGTGGAGATGAACAGTATCCCGTGGAGTCCCGTTTTGCAGTACGCCACACCCCTCCCGATGAACAGGACCCCCGTTTCGACCATAGCGCTCCGACACAAGTCCGTTTCGTCCGTTTTGCGGTACGCCACACCACTCCCGATCAACAGGACCCTCGTTTCGACCTTAGGAGGTCCGTTTCCTCCGTTTTGCGGTACGCCACACCCTTCCCGATCAACAGGACCCCTGTTTCTACCGTAGGAGGTCCGTTTCGTCCGTTTTGCGGTACGCCACACCCCTCCCGATCAACAGGACCCCCGTTTTAACCCTAGGAGGTCTGTTTCGTCCATTTTGTGGAACGCCACACCCTTCCGGATCAACAGGACCCTGTTCCAAACATAGGAGGTCCGTTTCCTCCGTTGTGCGGTACGCCGGGCCTCGTTTCCATCGCCTGTTCCGTCCAAGCCCTCCCGATGAACACGACCACACATTTTGTTCCGACCCAGCCGGTTGGCTCCCCATGAACACGACGACGACGCTGTTTCTCCGTTCCAACCCAGCCATGTACATATGCGCGAGTAGGCGTTCGAGACCCTACCCGTATGTATGTACATGGCCGTATTTTCTTTCTTGCACCCTCGCCGCTGTACGTATGTGTACATGCTACGTGCGCGCCTCTACTACGACACATGCGCGCCTCTACTACGACATGTGTGCGCCTCTACATCGACTAGTATGTACGTACACGTTCGTAACCAGAATGACAACGCTACGTGCGCTTCGACCAGGTGGGTCCCGACTATCAGGCACTTCCATGCCTGCAAAGATGTAGCTGGTGGGTCCCAACAGTCAGGGGGGCGAAACGTTTTTTTTGCCCGGACGCACTTCCTTGCGTGCGAAGATGTAGCTGGTGGGTCCCAGCAGTCAGGGGGCGAATCGTTTTTTTGCCCGGACGCACTTCCTTGCGTGCGAAGATGTAGCTAGTTGGTCCCAGCAGTCAGGGGGGCGAAACATTTTGTTTTTTTGCCCGGATGCACTTCCTTGCATGCGAAGGTGTAGCTGGTGGGTCCCAACAGTCAGGGGGGAAATGTTTTTTTCACGAAATATGGTGGCCCGTCCGGTAGGTCCCCGCTGTCAGGTGGAGGAATAATTATTTTGCGCGTAACAAGGAGGCACTTCCTTGCTGCGGCCATGGATGGACCCAGCTGTCAGCCTCTCCACGTACAGTCCACATCCAATGGAAGTCGTTCCTTCACCACGTTGACCACGCCGCGTTGAGAGCACCAGTTCGGTGGATGACGGCAAGGCCTAGGAAGGGGTCGACGCAGAGCCGGGGAAGACGCGGCAGTGGATGCCCACGCGTAGAGGAGTATGAGGGTCTGGTTCGTTGCGGTGTGAGGCTGCCAGCGCCGCAGAATAACAGGGGGTGTGGGTGAGTAGAGGGATGGCCTGGCCAGCGGTGGGAGTAGTAGGGGGCGGTGAGGCCTCCGCCGCATCGTAGTCAGCCACGGGAGGAAGGAGCACGAGGCACGACCGGCGCTGGTTTGGGCGGCTGGAGCAAGAAGACCAGAGGTTGAAGAAGTACTACGGCCGTTGGATGGACATCGTACGGTAACTGGAGCTAGAATCGTGCATATTGACTAAGTTGACAAAGCCCTCCACCCCCGTCAACTTAGTAGGACCACAAGTCAGCCTGCCACTATACTGGGTCCCAGCTAACAGAGGGAGTATTCATTTTTTTGTGTGTAATAAGGAGGCACTTCCTTGCGTATGAAGATATAGCTGGTGGGTCCGTGCTGTCAGAACCGGACGCGGGGAGGAGGGAGCAGGCAGTCCCACCGGCGCTTGTTTGAGCGGCTGGAGCAGGAAGAGTAGAGAATGAAGAAGCACGACGGCCGTTGGATGGCCATCCAACAGTCACTGCTTGTGCGTCAACCTTTTTTTAGGAAAGCCTCAAATCTGTGGAAAACAGCATACAGCCCATCTACCATTATTTTTAATAATTTACAGCCCATTTGCTAATTCTTAAGGTTTTTTTGGAGCACATATTCTTTTTGTTAGCATACATCCCATATTGTGGCCACGGTTAAAAACTTATACGAAATTTTGCATATTTCGGTGCGGTCCGAACTGTTTTTAATCCCGAAATTTTGACTCACATTCAAACTGATTTTAAAAATAAATGTATATCAATATAAAATCCAACAAATTCTCCACGCATAAAAATTAATGTAATTTAAAATCTCGAAATGAGAAAAAGATATTTGAAACTAATTGCCGGTTTGATGTGTTTTAAAAATGTACAGCCCATTTCTCATTACTGATGGGCCATTTTCTCGGCCAACCGAATGAAAGCTCTCCTCGTCTTGAAAGATTTGCAGCCCAACAGGCCTGACAAAGTGACTTACTTGGCAAATCACAAAAAAACTGGGTTGTGGCCATGGACCCAGCTGTCAGCCTCTCCACGTACAGTACTCTTCCGATGGAATGTCGTTGACCACATTGACCACGCCGCGCCGAGAGCACCAAGGCGGTGGACGACGGCGAGGCCTAGGAAGGGGACGACACGGAGCCGAGGAAGACGCGGCAGTGGATGCCCATGCGGAGAGGAGTACGAGGGTTCACTGGTTCGGCTGCGGTGTGAGGCTGCCGTCGCCGCAGGGCCTGGCTAGCGGTGGGAGTAGTAGGGGGCGATGAGGCCTCAACGGCGGCACAGCCGACCACTGGAGGCAGGAGCAGGCGGTCTCCCCGGCGCTGGTTTGGGCGTCTGGTGCAAGAAGAGCAGCGATTGAAGAAGCAGCAGGACCGTTCGATTCAAATCCAATGGTTACTGCTGCTAGAATCGTTTGTTGACTAAGTTGACAAGCCCTGCGTACGCATCAACGTAGTAGGCCCACAGGTCAGCCTCCCAACCGGTGCGCCCCAGATGTCAGTGGGAGGAATCATTTTTTTCGCGTAATAAGGAGGCAGTTGATTGCGTGCGGCCAGGCCAGCGGAGGGAGTAGGGTGGGCCGGGGAAGCCTGCGCGGCATCACAGCGGGCCACAAGAGGTGGGAGCAGGCAGTCCCGTCGGTGCTAGTTTAGGCGGCTGGAGCAGGAAGATCAGAGATTGAAGAAGCACGGCGGCTAGAATCATGTGTTCACTGACAAAGCCTTGCGTAAACAAGTCAGCCTCAAAATCTGTGGCGTGTACAGCCCATTTGCTATTATTTTTATAATTTTAACTCATTTTCTAATTCATATGGAATTTATTGCAGCCCGTTTTCCATTTTTAGAATTGCCGGTTATTTTTTGGTCAGTATTAGGGTCAAAAAATTAACTAAATATGTGGGAAATTTTGAAAATTTGCAAATTTTTGCTGGGGAACGAAATATTCTTAATCCAAAAATTAATAGCCATACTAAAACAAATTTAAAAATAAATTAGTACTATGTCATGTTAAATCCAATGAAATACGTATAAGATATCAGTGAAGAACAAAATTCAAAAAAAAAACTAATATCCCATTTGCTATAATTTTTTTGGAATTTTCAACCCCTTTTGATATTACATTTAACAAACATTGACCATACTCTTTGGCCAGGACGGAATGCATCCCTCCTCGTCTTGAAAATTTGCTGCCCAGTAATTCGGAGAAAACAAATAGTCCTAGCTTGGGCATTCTTCAAAAAGAAATACTGGGCTACCTATTTTCCCAAAGAAATGGTGCATGAGCATTTAGCTTTATTTATTTATTTACTTATTTATGTTTAGGGGACCATGAGCATGTACCTGGGCCGGATTCATGTGAGAGCCTCCCTTCCAGTTAATTATGGGCTTCTCTATTGGGCCTTCATCAGTGGGCTGCATGTTATCAACAAGTGGAAAATGTGTTCCGTATGAAAAATAGTATGAGCTACGTACGGTACGGGGCACTAAAGGATCGAACCGTGCAACGACTTCCAAAACATTGTGTTTGTCGTTCTAACAACACATTTATTCAACCAACAGACAAAATATACTACTGATTGTACATCGAAAGCAGCAGCAGCAGCAACCAGGGCTGGGGGTGCAACAGAAGCAGTAAGCAGGCCAGAAGAGTGAAGACGCAGCTCCCTCTTCTAAAGCAAACATCAGCCATCATTACAAAAGGGCTACCAGAAAAGAACAAGTGTATGCATCAAACTAAATAAAGATTCTACTACACCAAGTGTACGCATCTAACTAACTGGCTCAGTTAGACGTTACTATTTATTAAGCTGTGGAGATTGGCTGACGGCTTGAACCAGATGGGTGCCTGACGGGGGAAACTCTAGCCAGCAGGTCGAAGTCTGATACTTGCGACCCTCTCTCCTACTTTGGGCTGCAGACCGTGGCGGCACATATCAGGGTATGGTGCATGCAGAGACGCATGGTACGCTGTGTACACACAGTTTTGCCTGATGAACGAAACCGCGCTGCCATCATGATCCTTGCCGTCAGTTATCTCCTGGTTAATCGGATAATTCAGTCCGACAAACAGAGAGCGTGTACCAAGGCTACTTACCAGCCTCCAGTCAAAAATTCCTGAAGGCCCAGAGAAGCTGGGATCCTGCTCAAAGACCTTGCAGTGACTGTGATTGTATTCCGCGAAACAACACGTCCGGTACGTGCGAACGATCATCAATCTTTCGCCATCGTCTGATCGAGCCAGGAACCACCTGCAACTGCCATGCCGCTTTTCTTTGAAAGGTTCTGGGATTAGGAAGGGTAGGGACACCAGGCGGCCTACAACATCATATCAAGTTGGAGTCAAATAAAAAAGGGCTCTTGATTTAGTCAATCTTAAGAACAGCATGTTATGAGCATGAATATTTTTTCAGTAAATGTTGACAGTAATATAAGCAAGCCATCATGATATCATAGGAAAGTAACATACTGCTGTAACAGTCGTTTGTAGCGATGACTGGAGTAGGCTAGCAATACGTCCAGCCATAGAAGGAGTCGACAGCGTAAATGATGTTGGGGAACGTAGTAATTTCAAAAATTTCCTACGCACACGCAAGATCATGGTGATGGCATAGCAACGAGAGGGGAGAGTATTGTCCACGTACCCTCGTAGACCGTAAGAGGAAGCGTTATGACAATGTGGTTGATGTAGTCGTACGTCTTCACGAGCCGCCCGATCCAAGTACCGAACGTACGGCACCTCCGAGTTCAGCACACGTTCATCTCGATGACGATCCCCGGACTTTGATCCAGCAAAGTGTCGGGGATGAGTTCCGTCAGCACGACGGCGTGGTGACGATGATGATGTTCTACCGGTGCAAGGCTTTGCCTAAACTCCGCGACGATATGACCGAGGTGGAATATGGTGGAGGGGGGCACCGCACACGGCTAAGGAACGATCCGTAGATCAACTTGTGTGTTATGGGGTGCCCCCTGCCCCCATATATAAAGGAGCAAGGGAGGGGTGGCCGGCCTAGGAGGGGGCGCACAAAGGAGGAGTCCTACTCCCACCGGGAGTAGGATTCCCCCCCCCCTTCCAAGTAGTAGGAGTAGGAGTCAAGGAAAGGGGGAAGAGAAGAGAAGGAAGGAGGGGGTGCAACACCTCCCCCTAGTCCAATTTGGACTAGGCCTTGGGGGGCGCCCAACCTCTCCTCTCTCTTTCCCCTAAAGCCCAATAAGGCCCATATACTCCCTGGCGAATTCCCGTAACTCTCCGGTACTCCGAAAAATACCCGAATCACTCGGAACCTTTCCGAACTCTGAATATAGTCGTCCAATATATCGATCTTTACGTCTCGACCATTTTGAGACTCCTCGTCATGTCCCCGTTCTCATTCGGGACTCCGAACTCCTTCGGTACATCAAAACTCATAAACTCATAATAAAACTGTCATCGAAACCTTAAGCGTGCGGACCCTACGGGTTCGAGAACTATGTAGACATGACCTAGAACTATTCTCGGTCAATAACCAATAGCGGAACTTGGATGCTCATATTGGCTCCTACATATTCTACGAAGATCTTTATCGGTCAAACCGCATAACAACATACGTTGTTCCCTTTGTCATCGGTATGTTACTTGCCCGAGATTCGATCGTCGGTATCCAATACCTAGTTCAATCTCGTTACCGGCAAGTCTCTTTACTCGTTAGGTAGTGCATCATCCCGCAACTAACTCA
This sequence comes from Triticum timopheevii, assembly GCA_963921465.1. Taxonomy (NCBI): domain Eukaryota; kingdom Viridiplantae; phylum Streptophyta; class Magnoliopsida; order Poales; family Poaceae; genus Triticum; species Triticum timopheevii. The sequence goes on along the minus strand of OY997268.1, from coordinate 508,514,443 downwards.
TTAGTCACATTGCTTGCAAGACTTATAGTGATGTGCATTACCGAGAGGGCCCAGAGATACCTCTCCGACAATCGGAGTGACAAAACCTAATCTCGAAATACGCCAACCCAACATGTACCTTTGGAGACACCTGTAGTACTCCTTTATAATCACCCAGTTACGTTGTGACGTTTGGTGGCACCCAAAGTGTTCCTCCGGTAAACGGGAGTTGCATAATCTCATAGTTACAGGAACATGTATAAGTCATGAAGAAAGCAATAGCAACATACTAAACGATCAAGTGCTAGGCTAATGGAATGGATCATGTCAATCACATCATTCTCCTAATGATGTGATCCCATTAATCAAATGACAACTCTTTTGTCCATGGCTAGGAAACATAACCATCTTTGATAAACGAGCTAGTCAAGTAGAGGCATACTAGTGACATTATGTTTGTCTATGTATTCACACATGTATTATGTTTCCGGTTAATACAATTCTAGCATGAATAATAAACATTTATCATAAAATAAGGAAATAAATAATAACTTTATTATTGCCTCTAGGGCATATTTCCTTCAGTCTCCCACTTGCACTAGAGTCAATAATCTAGTTCACATCATCATGTGATTCAACACCAATATTCACATCTGTATGTGATTAACACCCATAGTTCACATCGTCATGTGACCAACACCCAAAGGGTTTACTAGAGTCAGTAATCTAGTTCACATCGCTATGTGATTAACACCCAAAGAGTACTAAGGTGTGATCATGTTTTGCTCGTGAGAGAAGCTTAGTCAACGGTTCTGTCACATTCAGAGCCGCATGTATTTTGCAAATATTCTATGTCTACAATGCTCTGTACGGAGCTACTCTAGCTAATTGCTCCCACTTTCATTATGTATCCAGATTGAGACTTAGAGTCATCTGGATCGGTGTAAAAGCTTGCACCGATGTAACTCTTTACGACGGGCTCTTTTATCACCTCCATAATCGAGAAATATTTCCTTAGTCCTCACTAAGGATACTTTTGACCAATGTCCAGTGATCTACTCCTAGATCACTATTGTACTCCCTTGCCAAATTCAGAGCAAGGCATACAATGGGTCTGGTACATAACATAGCATACTTTATAGAACCTATGACTGAGGCATAGGGAATGACTTTCATTTTCTTTTCTATTTTCTGCCGTGGTCGGGATTTGAGTCTTACTCAATTTGACACCTTTGCAACACAGGCAAGAACTCTTTCTTTTGACTGTTCATTTTGAACTACTTCAAAATCTTGTCAAGGTATGTACTCATTGAAAATCTTATCAAGCGTCTTGATCTATCTCAATATATCTTGATGCTCAATATGTAAGCAGCTTCACCGAGGTCTTTCATTGAAAAACTTTTATTCAAGTATCCCTTTATGCTATCCAGAAATTCTATATCATTTCCGATCAACAATATGTCATCTACATATAGTATCAAAAATGCTACAGAGCTCCCACTCACTTTCTTGTAAATACAGGCTTCACCACAAGTCTGTATAATACTATATGCTTTGATTAACTTATCAAAGCGTATATTCCAACTCTGAGATGCTTGCACCAGTCCATAGATGGATCGCTGGAGCTCGCACATTTTGTTAGCACCTTTAGGATTGACAAAACCTTTTGGTTGCATCATATACAACCCTTGTTTAAGAAAACCATTAAGGATTGCACTTTTGACATTCATTTGCCAGATTTCATAAAATGTGGCAATTGCTAACATGATTCGGACAGACTTAAGCATCGCTATAGTTGAGAAAATCTCATTGTAGTCAACACCTTGAACTTGTCGAAAACCCTTTTGCGACAAGTCGATCTTTGTAGATAGTAACACTACTATCGGCATCTGTCTTCCTCTTGAAGATCCATTTATACAATATGGCTTGCCGATCATCGGGCAACTCCACCAAAGTCCACACTTTGTTATCATACATGGATCCCATCTCAGATTTCATGGCCTCAAGCCAATTTGCGGAATCTGGGCTCATCATCATTGCGGAATCTGGAATCATGGTCTAGTAACATGACTTCCAGAACAGGATTACCATACCACTCTGGTGTGGACCGTACTCTGGAAGACCTACGAGGTTCTGTAGTAACTTGAGCTGAAGTTTCATGATCATCATCATTAGCTTCCTCACTAATTGGTGTAGGAATCACTGGAACTGATTTCTATGATGAACTAATTTCCAATTTGGGAGAAGGTACAAATTACCTTATCAAGCTCTACTTTCCTCCCACTCACTTCTATCGAGAGAAATTCCTTCTCTAGAAAGTATCCATTCTTAGCAACGAATATCTTGCCTTTGGATCTGTGATAGAAGGTGTACCCAACAGTTTCCTTTGGGTATTCTATGAAGACGCACTTCTCCGATTTGGGTTTGAGCTTATCAGGATGAAACTTTTTCACATAAGCATCGCAACCCCAAACTTTAAGAAACAACAGCTTAGGTTTACTACTAAACCATAGTTCATACGGTGTCGTCTCAACGGATTTAGATGGTGCCCTTTTTAACGTGAATGCAGCTGTCTCTAATGCATAACCCCAAAACGATATTGGTACTTCGGTAAGAGACATCATTGATCGCACCATATCAAATAAAGTGCGGTTACGACGTTCGGACACACCATAACGTTTGTGGTGTTCTAGGTGGCGTGAGCTGTCAAACTATTCCACATTGTTTTAATTGAAGACCAAACTCGTAACTCAAATATTCATCTCCACGATCAGATCGCAGAAACTTTATTTTCTTGTTACGATGATTTTCCACTTCACTCTGAAATTCTTTGAACCTTTCAACTATTTTAGACTTATGTTTCATCAAGTAGATATACCCATATCTGCTTAAATCATCTGTGAAGGTCAGAAAATAACGATACCTGCCACGAGCCTTAATACTCATTGGTCTGCATACATCAGTATGTATTATTTCCAACAAGTTTGTTGCTCATTCCATTGTTCCGAAGAACGGAGTTTTAGTCATCTTGCCCAAAAGGCACGGTTCGCAAGCATCAAATGATTCATAACCAAGTGATTCCGAAAATCCATCTTTATGGAGTTTCTTCATGCGCTCTACACCGATATGACCCAAACGGCAGTGCCACAAATAAGTTGCACTATCATTATTAACTTTGCATCTTTTGGCATCAATATTATGAATATGTGTATCACTACGATCGAGATCCAATAAACTATTTTCATTGGGGTGTATGACCATTGAAGGTTTTATTCATGTAAACAGAACAACAATTATTCTCTGACTTTAAATGAATAACCGTATTGCAATAAATATGATCAAATCATATTCATGCTCAATGCAAATGCCAAATAACATTTATTTAGGTTTAACACTAATCCCGAAAGTATAGGGAGTGTGCGATGATGATCATATCAATCTTGGAACTACTTCCAACACTCATCGTCACTGCCCCTTCAACTAGTCTCTATTTATTCTGTAACTCCTGTTTCGAGTTACTAATCTTAGCAACCGAACAAGTATCAAATACTCAGGGGCTACTATAAACACTAGTACGGTACACATTCAAAACATGTATATCAAATATACCCTTGCTTACTTTGCCATCCTTCTTATCCACCAAATATTCAGGGCATTTCCGCTTCCAGTGACCATTTCCTTTGCAGTGTAAGCACTCAGTTTCAGGCTTTGGTCCAGCTTTGGTCTTCTTCACGGGAATGACAACTTTTTTGCCATTCTACTTGAAGTTTCCCTTTCTTTCCCTTTGCCCTTTTCTTGAAACTAGTGGTCTTGTCAATCGTCAAGACTTGATGCTCTTTCTTGATTTCTACCTTCGTCGATTTCAACATCACGAAGAGCTCGGGAATCGTTTTCATCATCCCTTGCATACTATAGTTCATCACGAAGTTCTAGTAACTTAGTGATGGTGACTAGAGAATTCTGTCAATCTCTATCTTATCTGGAAGATTAACTCCCACTTGATTCAAGCGATTGAAGTACCCAGACAATCTGATCACATGCTCACTAGTTGAGCGATTCTCCTCCATCTTTTAGCTATAGAACTTGTTAGAGACTTCATATCTCTCAACTCGGTTATTTGCTTGAAATATTAACTTCAACTCCTAGAACATCTCATATGGTCCATGACGTTCAAAACGTCTTTGAAGTCCCGATTCTAAGCCGTTAAGCATGGTGCACTAAACTATCAAGTAGTCATCATATTGAGCTAGCCAAACGTTCATAACATCTGCATCTGCTCCTGCAATAGGTCTGTCACCTAGCGGTGCATTAAGGACATAATTTTTCTGTGCAGCAATGAGGATAAACCTCAGATCACGGATCCAATCCGCATCATTGCTACTAACATCTTTCAACACAATTTTCTCTAGAACATATCAAAATAAACATATGAAAGCAACAACGCGAGCTATTGATCTAGAACATAATTTGCAAAATACTACCAGGACTAAGTTCATGATAAATTTAAGTTCAATTAATCATATTACTTAAGAACTCCCACTTAGATAGACATCCCTCTAATCCTCTAAGTGATTACGTGATCCATATCAACTACACCATGTCCGACCGTCACGTGAGATGGAGTAGTTTCAACGGTGAACATCAATATGTTGATCATATCTACTATATGATTCACGCTCGACCTTTCGGTTTCCGTGTTCCGAGGCCATATCTGTTATATGCTAGGCTCGTCAAGTTTAACCTGAGTATTCCACGTGTGCAACTGTTTTGCACCCGTTGTATTTGAGCGTAGAGCCTATCACACCCGATCATCACGTGGTGTCTCAGCACGAAGAACTTTCGCAACGGTGCATACTCAGGGAGAACACTTCTTGATAATTTTAGTGAGAGATCATCTTAAAATTCTACCGTCAATCAAAGCAAGATAAGATGCATAAAGGATAAACATCACATGCAATCAATATAAGTGATATGATATGGCCATCATCATCTTGTGCTTGTGATCTCCATCTTCGAAGCACCGTCATGATCACCATCATCACCGGCGCGACACCTTGATCTCCATCGTAGCATCGTTCTCGTTACACCATCTATTGCTTCTACGACTATCGCTACCTCTTAGTGATAAAGTAAAGCAATTACAGGGCGTTTGCATTTCATACAATAAAGCGACAACCATATGGCTCCTGCCAGTTGCCGATAACTTCGGTTACAAAACATGATCATCTCATACAATAAAATATAGCATCACGTCTTGACCATATCACATCACAACATGCCCTGCAAAAACAAGTTAGACGTCCTCTACTTTGTTGTTGCAAATTTTACGTGGCTGCTACGGGCTTAGCAAGAACTGTTCTTACCTACGCATCAAAACGACAACGATAGTTCGTCAAGTTAGTGCTGTTTTAACCTTCGCAAGGACCGGGCGTAGCCACACTCGATTCAGCTAAAGTGAGAGAGACAGACACCCGCCAGCCACCTTTAAGCACGAGTGCTCGTAACGGTGAAACCAGTCTCGCGTAAGCGTACGCGTAATGTCGGTCCGGGCCGCTTCATCTCACAATACCGCCGAACCAAAGTATGACATGCTGGTAAGCAGTATGACTTGTATCGCCCACAACTCACTTGTGCTCTACTCGTGCATATGACATCTACGCATAAAACCAGGCTTGAATGCCACGGTTGGGGAACGTAGTAATTTCAAAATTTTCCTACGCACACGCAAGATCATGGTGATGGCATAGCAACGAGAGGGGAGAATATTGTCCACGCACCCTCGTAGACCGTAAGCGGAAGCATTATGACAACGCGGTTGATGTAGTCGTACGTCTTCACGATCCGACCGATCCAAGTACTGAACGCACGGCACCTCCGAGTTCAGCACACGTTCAGCTCGATGACTATCCCTGGACTCTGATCCAGCAAAGTGTCGGGGATGAGTTCTGTCAGCACGACGGCGTGGTGACGATGATGATGTTCTACCGGCGCAGGGCTTCGCCTAAACTCCGCGACGACATGACCGAGGTGGAATATGGTGGAGGGGGGCACCGCACACGGCTAAGGAACGATCCGTAGATCAACTTGTGTGTTACGGGGTGCCCCCTGCCCCCGTATATAAAGGAGCAAGGGAGGGGGTGGCCGGCCTAGGAGGGGGCGCACCAAGGAGGAGTCCTACACCCACCGGGAGTAGGATTCCCCCCTTCCAAGTAGTAGGAGTAGGAGTCAAGGAAAGGGGGAAGAGAAGAGAAGGAAGGAGGGGGCGCAGCCCCTCCCCCTAGTCCAATTCGGACTAGGCCTTGGGGGGCGCCCAACCTCTCCTCTCTCTTTCCCCTAAAGCCCAATAAGGCTCATATACTCCCCGGCGAATTCCCGTAACTCTCCGGTACTCCGAAAAATACCCGAATCACTCGGAACCTTTCAGAACTCCGAATATAGTCGTCCAATATATCGATCTTTACGTCTCGACCATTTTGAGACTCCTCGTCATGTCCCCGATCTCATTCGGGACTCCGAACTCCTTCGGTACATAAAAACTCATAAACTCATAATAAAACTGTCATCGAAACCTTAAGCGTGTGGACCCTACGGGTTCGAGAACTATGTAGACATGACCTAGAACTATTCTCGGTCAATAACCAATAGCGGAACCTAGATGCTCATATTGGCTCCTACATATTCTACGAAGATCTTTATCAGTCAACCCGCATAACAACATAGGTTGTTCCCTTTGTCATCGGTATGTTACTTGCCCGAGATTCGATCGTCGGTATCCAATACCTAGTTCAATATCGTTACCGGCAAGTCTCTTTACTCATTACGTAATGCATCATCCCGCAACTAACTCATTAGTCACATTGCTTGCAAGGCTTATAGTGATGTGCATTACCGAGAGGGCCCAGAGATACCTCTCCGACAATCGGAGTGACAAAACCTAATATCGAAACACGCCAACCCAACATGTACCTTTGGAGACACCTGTAGTACTCCTTTATAATCACCCAGTTACGTTGTGACGTTTGGTGGCACCCAAAGTGTTCCTCCGGTAAACGGGAGTTGCATAATCTCATAGTTACAGGAACATGTATAAGTCATGAAGAAAGCAATAGCAACATACTAAACGATCAAGTGATAGGCTAACGGAATGGGTCATGTCAATCACATCATTCTCCTAATGATGTGATCCCATTAATCAAATGACAACTCTTTTGTCCATGGCTAGGAAACATAACCATCTTTGATAAACGAGCTAGTCAAGTAGAGGCATACTAGTGACATTATGTTTGTCTATGTATTCACACATGTATTATCTTTCTGGTTAATACAATTCTAGCATGAATAATAAACATTTATCATAAAATAAGGAAATAAATAATAACTTTATTATTGCCTCTAGGACATATTTCCTTCAAATGAAGCCCTTGTGTTCAATGGCATCAGAGAACCATGGAGGATGTATGATCCTGCGATGGACGTGCAGATTTATCCACTTACCGCAGTGACCTGTCAGAAAGGTGAGACCGCGGTTGAAGAACGCAATTAGCCTGAAATCTTTATAATTCGCAGATCTTGTGGGCACTTGGCTGATTACAACCTTGAGCAAATCAAACTTGGTATCATGTTGGCTACTGTAAGATTCCGAGTATTCTGGGTCGCGGTGCCAAAGCAGTGCAGTGTTAATCGAAGGAAGAGGGATCAATTGCCGGGTGTAGACCTCCACGAGCATCCAGCTGCCACGACCGTCGACGAGCACCATCCAAGACGTGTTCATGTCGACCCAGTACATACCGTTAATGTAGCTGAGGCTGACGGGGATCGGATCGCAGTGAAGGGGGTTGATGCTCACCACCCTACGATCGTTATGCTGCATGACACGCCGTTTCTGAAGATCAGGTAGCATTAGCAAGCAAGGAGCTGGCTTAAAAAGCTCCGGCCTAAGGGCTTTGAGTAAACGGTACAGCCACAACGAGTACGCGGTGAGCGGCATGGTACTGATATTGTCCACACGCGAAACAATGAGCTTGATTACCTCTGTGGGGAGCGAATTCCAGACACTCTTTCGGCGGACGCTGCTCAGTTCTGCAATTGTTAGTGCTTGGGTTTCGGATGAGGGGGGGAGGCGCCTTAGCGGGGATGGAAGCTTGGACGAGATTATGTGCGGACAAAGATGGGGCAGCGAATATGTGCTGCAGGAAGTGGGCAGGTGATGATGACTACAGCATGCCGCTTGACTTACGAGACACATACCAGCAGCGTAGGGTCATATCGATGCCAGACAACTTGCTTGAGTGATCACGGTACTGGTACTCCCTACAGTACCTACTACAGTACTATGCCCTAGCTTGCTAGAGTAGAGTAGTAGAGTAGGACTCTCCTCTACTACTAGCACCGGAGGAGTAATATATTCTAATCTAAAATAGTTACAAACTTCAATGTCTGATCGTGGAACGACTATGAACCGTGCTCAAAGAGCATGTCTACGTGGTGTTTGGACTTATATGCAAAAAAATAGCAAGATGCCCGTGCATTGCACGGCACACCATCATCACCAACTCGGTTTTTTCTCTACTCCTACTCCTATAAAAGACTCAGTTGGTGATGATGGAGGCGAGGAGGCATGTTCAGCCAGGCGTGCAGCGGACGGCGCAGCACTATTCGATTTGTTATTAAAAAAAGTAGTAGAGATAGAGACATAGGGAGGAGCACGAGGTTGTGGGAGATAAGGATGAACGAGGCAAGGCCTTATTTGTAAATGTGGAGAGAGGTACGGGTATCTTTTGTAAAATTGTCATAGTTGGCTTTCTATCCGTCAAATATAGATCGGACGGTCTACATTACAAGATGGCAGGCATACCATCATCACCAACTTGGTTTTCTATAAGAGTATATATATATATAGATATAGATAGATAGAGACTATGGAGTACTAGTAAGGACACCATCTACTGCTTCATGTGCTACTCCTGCGCTCCATTCGGCGGCGGCAACGTCCCCTACAACCACTCCCTCTTGCACTCCATTCGGCGTGCGCTGTTGAAATCTGGGAAGCGCACTCCCGCGACTGCTGGCAGCCACGACTTTACCGACGACAACTTCTTCCCCGACCTCGGCAATGTCCTCCTCAATGACATGGGCGACAACCTCAACGCCAACGGTGGTGCTCCCGTTGCATCGTATGTGTTTCTGTCCTTCCTATTCGAAATCGTAGTAGAATTCATGTTTCTACACTGTATCCTACTACTATGCTAGTCCACATGATTAGTTTCATCTCTGTTATAGGCGTCATGATTTATTTTGTGCTTATTCGGATTAAATCTCGTAGTAACTTGCTCATGTATTCAACTAGCGCAACGTCCCCTACAGCCACTCCCGTTTCATGGACGGCCTGGTCGATGCCTCCAAGGAGCCCTTCGTCCACTACTATGAGTGCCTGATGCCATTTTGTAGCTCGCCGGCGGACATGGTGCATCACCTCACGGATGCGTGCAGCGGTCACTGCTGACCCTTGGCGGAGAACATCAAGTACGACACGTGCTACCGGTTCACCATGCCGGAGTCGCTGGAGGATCACCGTCGCCTGCTAGTCTCGGAGGAGGACGACAGCGTCTTCCTCTTGATCGTGGGCACCGGCGAGGCCCGCGCAGGCCGCCGCCCCGTCTCTGTAATGTGCGTCAGGGGCGTCACCGCTAACGCTGACACTGACACGAGGCAGATGTACGGGTGCATGGTCAATGTTACTACCCCTCCGGGTCGCGTGGGCGGCGACACCGGCCTCATCGGACAGACTTGGACTCTGGGGAGCTGGGACTATCCCGCCAATGTGGACTTGGAAAACCCATGGCATCTGTTCCATCCTTTACCCGCCGACTCGGTGCACGGGGACTCCAAGGAGGTTCACCTAGACATACGCATTATCAAGTGCACTTTGAAAACATGTAGTGTGTGTGTGGGCGCTTATGGCCCGTGTCTTTGCCGCTTTTGATTCTGTAAGCTTGTCGTTAAACTTGAGTGGCTTTCGCCGCAGTCCTTCCTTTGAACTGCTCCTCTCAGTGAGCTGATGTAAGACACTTTGGGTTTCATTTGATAATGGAACCGGGGAGGAGCCTCCCTGTTCTTCTAAAAAAAATATGCATTATCAAGTTAAATGTTGATCATTAGTCTTCGCTCAATGTAATCCGCTATCTAAGCATGTGGAGACTTCCATGCATGATCTTGCTCTATTGGAGTATCGCGCATGAATAAAAGTGTATCCGTTTATGGTTTATTCTAGAATCTTCCATGTATGAATTTTTACTACAGTACTGGTGAAAGACTTACGATGAACCATTTCTTACATCTCCTCTGCCCCCTTGCAAGTCATCCTGATTTAATCCCTCCGTCTAGGTGTATGAGGGCATGGTTAATATTACTTAATAGTATAGCCAACTGTTGACTATAAGAAAGTGCCATGTCATCTGTAGCCAAAATGTATAACAATCGATACTCAAAAACTAATTCTTAAAGATCATTTCTTGCAAAGCACAATAAGTGTTATTTCTTCACAAGTTTTGGATGCAGATTGAACAGTTGAACGCTTTTGTTTGCAAAAGATACTGAAAGGTCGAGGATGTCGCCTAGAGGGGGGTGAATAGGCGCTTTAAAATAATTACGGTTTAGGCTTGAACAAATGCGGAATAAACCTAACGGTTAATTTGTCAAGCACAAAACCTAAAACTACTACGCTCACCTATGTGCACCAACAACTTATGCTAAGCAAGGTAAGCAACTATGTGATAGCAAGATATATGACAAAGAATAATATGGCTATCACAAAGTAAAGTGCATAAGTAAAGGGCTCGGGTAAGAGATAACTGAGGCACGCGGAGACGACGATGTATCCCGAAGTTCACACCCTTGCGGATGCTAATCTCCGTTTGGAGCAGTGTTGAGGCACAATGCTCCCCAAGAAGCCACTAGGGCCACCGTAATCTCCTCACGCCCTCGCACAATGCAAGATGCCGTGATTCCACTAAGGGACCCTTGAGGGCGATCACCGAACCCGTACAAATTGCAACCCTTGTGGGCGTTCACCGAACCCGTAAACTTTGGCAACCCTTGGGGGCGGTCACCGGAACCCGTCAAAATGCTCGGGGCGATCTCCACAACCTAATTGGAGACCCCAACACTTGCCCGGAGCTTTACACCACAATGAATGAGCTCCGAACACCACCAACCATCTAGGGCGCCAAGGCACCCAAGAGGAACAAGCTCTAGGGTGCCCAAACACCCAAGAGTAATAAGATTCTCAAACTTCACTTCCACGTATCACCGTGGAGAACTCAAACCGATGCATCAAATGCAATGGCAAGGGCACATGGACTTCCCAAGTCCTTCTCTCCCAAATCCCACCAAGGCAACTAATGCTAGGGAGGAAAATGAGAGGAAGAACGAAAGAAGAACACGAAGAACTCCAAGATCTGGATCCAAGGGGTTCCCCTCACTTAGAGGAGAAAGTGATTGGTGGAAACGTGGATCTAGATCTCCTCTCTCTTTTCCCTCAAGAACTAGCAAGAATCATAGGAGGGACTGAGAGCTAGCAAGCTCGAAGAAGGTCAACAATGGGGGAGGAACACGAGCTCAAAGGATAAGGTTCATTGGGGAAGAAGACCCCCTTTTATAGGTGGGAAAAAATCCAACCGTTATGCTCACAGCCCGCACAGAGCGGTACTACCGCTCCAAGGAGCGGTACTACCTCTAGGGCGGTAGTACCCCTTTGAAACACAACAACGAGGAGGCAAAAAGGCTAGAAGAACCGTCGAAGCGGTACTACCGCTCGTCCTCACGGTACTACCGCTCGACCTCACGGTACTACCGCAAATGGTAACGGTACTACTGCTTGCGAGCGGTACTAGAAAAATACTTCTGTGCCTACCTCCGCTGAGCAAAACACGAGATTTTGGTCCGGAGCGGTACTACCGCTAAGGAGCCGCGGTAGTACTGCTCTGGAGCAGTACTACCGCTCAGGAGCCACGGTAGTACTGCTCTCGAGCGGTAGTAAAAAATTACATCCGCTCTAGTCGCGGTAGTACCGCTGAAGCCTTTACCAAAACAGCCACAACTTTTGCAAACGGACTCCAAATTCAATGAAACCAAGTTTGTTGGAAAGCTAACGACATGGGCTAACACAATCTTGATAGAAATATCAATATGAAGCCAATGAGAAAAGTCCCATAAGAAAATGGTGAGAACCCTTCCTCGGAAAAGACCGGTAAAACCTCCAAGACCGAAAACATCATAGAAGACGCATGTGAACTCCGTTTTCGATGAACTCAAGCTTGTCATCAAGATGACCATAAGCTCTAAGACTCACAAAGATAACCAAACAAGAACCAAGAAACATGATTCAAGGATGCAATGGTTTGAGCTCTCTACTAACGATACGATCAAGCTACCAACTTTAGAGCCCCCCTTGATAGTACGGCAAACGATCCTATAACCCGGTCTCCCAACTACCACCACGAGACCGGTAAAATAGAAAACCTATCAAGACCAAACCTTTGCCTTGCACATGGTCCACTTGAGCTAGATGATGATGATCTTGACTCCCTCAAGATGGACCACCTTTCTTGATTGTGTTGGCTCGATGAAGACTAGTTGATTGCTCCCCCATAGTCCACTATGGGTGAGCCACTCTTTGGCACATCTTCACAAGTCCATTGACACCATAATGGATGGCAAGATTCAAGCACTTGATCTCTTCTTGATGCTCCACTTGAACTTGCACACGACAATCTTGATGACGATCACCACTTGATGTCATCCTTTCCATGAGTTGTATGATATCTTCCTCTTGACGCAAGCCCATGGAAACGTACCTAACCCCACATAGAACTCTCACATAGACCATGGGTTAGTACACAAAGTGCAATGGACAATTCTTACCATACCATGGGATCGCTTGATCCCTCTCGGTACATCTTCTACGCTTTGTGAGTTGATCAACTTGATTCACTCTTGACTTAGTCTTGATCAACTTGATTCATTCTTGACTTAGTCTTGATCAACCTTGAATATTTCCAACTCTCTTCATTTGGATGATGTCTTGAAGTTAAACATGAATGATCACACAATCTTCTTGTTCAAGACATGCTTGCAATAAGCTCAACACTCACATGACCTATCTTTGGATAATTCCTTAATAGCACCTTGGTCAACTCATAAACTCCTTGGAACCAACACATGGACTTCAAGAAAAGCCTATGGACAAATCCTTCAAATATAACTCAAGACAACCATTAGTCCATAGAGATTGTCATCAATTACCAAAACCAAACATGGGGGCACCGCATGTTCTTTCAGTCTCCCCCATTTTGTTAATTGATGACAATCTAGAGAGTTTATATAAGGAATTATGCTTCACTATGCAATGCAACAACCAATAGTGCATGCATATGAGATGCAAATGCTAAGGAACAAAACCAAAGCAAGAGGAGATAACTCTCTAAACTTCTCCCAAAACTCTCTGAAACTCCTCCCCCATTGGCATCGATTGCCAAAATGGGTGAAAAGCTTAGAATGCCAATATAAAGAGTGTTCCTCCATAAATTGTGTATCTCTCAAAAAGAGAGTGGAATGCAATACACATATCCGATGGTAAATACTTGGAGGAAGACAAACTATATTGAGGCCCAAAGATTGCAAAAGAATGATATGCCACAAAGACATAACAAAGAGAGAAACAAGAAATCGAGCAATCAAAAGATACAAATTGAAGCAAGCAATCAAAGGATATCAATTGAACCAACTAGACCAAAGATCCTATGAGCCACATGAATGAAGGATATTATGATATGAGCCGAGGAGTGTTCTAAAGAAACTAGAGAAGCTCCCCATGATTTGTGCACATCAAGAATTTTTGTATTCGGATACAAAGTACACAAAATAGGATCATAGCTCCCCCAAAATCAATAGAAACTTACAACAAGAGCAAGTGAGCATATAGGAAACTAAGCCTTGTACTTGCAACAAACACATGGTTGAGCAACAAGTAAAAGAGGCAACTTAAGAATAGGTGTCGGTGTCAAAACCGGCGGATCTCGGGTAGGGGGTCCCGAACTGTGCGTCTAGGCAGATGGTAACAGGAGACAAGGGACACGATGTTTTTACCCAGGTTCGGGCCCTCTCGATGGAGGTAAAACCCTACTCCTGCTTGATTGATATTGATGATATGGGTAGTTAAAGAGTGGATCTACCACGAGATCAAGGAGGCTAAACCCTAGAAGCTAGCCTATGGTATGATTGTTGTAATGGTTGTTTGTCCCACGGACTAAAACCCTCCGGTTTATATAGACAACGGAGAGGGCTAGGGTTACACAGAGTCGGTTACAATGGTAGGAGATCTACATATCCGTATGGCCAAGCTTGCCTTCCACGCTAAGCAAAGTCCCATCCGGACACGGGACGAAGTCTTCAATCTTGTATCTTCATAGTCTTGGAGTCCGGCCGATGATGATAGTCCGGCTATCCGGACACCCCCTAGTCCAGGACTCCCTCAGTAGCCCCTGAACCAGGCTTCAATGATGATGAGTCTAGCGCGCATATTGTTCGGCATTGCAAGGCGGGTTCCTCCTCCGAATTAATTCATAGAAGATTGTGAACACCAGGATAGTGTCCCGCTCTATAAAATAAATTCCACATACTACCGTAGTGAGAATAACATGTACACAAGCTCAATATGCTGACGTATTTTGTGGCGTGATGTCACACCACTGCCAAGCCTTTACTTGAATCGTTTTTACTATACCACCTCAGCGCGTTTAGCGAAGCAGTTTCCTTGGCACGTCTTGTCGAAGCAGAGATCGTGTTCCCCTTATTCCGGGATTCCCATCAATACGGACGTGGGTAACCCAACCGCGCCCGTTGCCACGCCTCCTCTATCGAAGGCGAGTCCCAAACGGTCACAGGGACGGCTCTTGGTATTCTCCCTCTTTATAATGGGACCAAGGCTCATTTTTCTTCAATCCTCAATCGAATCTGCCCTTCGCCCTGAGTTCCAACACCCAGAGCCCCAGATTCGAGCGCTTCGGACATTCGGCAATGTCCGGCTCCGACCTACAGGGCCGGTGGATTCCCTCCTCCGTCACAGAAGAGGACGTGCTAAAGTTGAGAGAAGCCAGGTACCTGACTGCGAGATTTCGCATAGGCTGCCCGCCAAAGGGCAAGTCATTCCTACTCCCGAGCCCGGCGAGAGTGTCGTGTTTGTGTCCCACCTCCGTCGGGGTTTAGGCTTCCCGATGGATCCTTTTGTGAGAGGGCTCATGTTTTACTATGGGTTGGAATTCCATGACCTGGCTCCGGAGTCCATCCTCCACATCTCGTCATTCATTGTCGTCTACGAGGCCTTCCTCCGCACTACCCCCCACTTCGGTTTGCGGCTCAAAACCTTTAACGTGGAGCCGAAGATGATCGAGGGGCGCCAAGCAGAGTGCGGCGGGGCGGTTGTAAGCAGGAGGGCCGATGCTCCATGGCCCGAGGGCTCTTTCCAAGAGGAGCTCGGCTTGTGGCAACAGGAGTGGTTTTACATTACCACTCCCAGGGGCAGCAGGCAGAAGCCGCCGCCCAACTTCCGCTCGGGACCTCCACAACGGCTGATGTCATGGGTCAACCAAGGGCTCAACTGGGGGCCGTCAAAGGACGTGCCCCTATTGCAGGGCCGGATTCGAGACCTCCAAGAGAGGGAGATCGATCTGGTCATGGTGATGCAGGTCATGCTGATTAGGCGTCTTCTGCCCTGCAAACGTCGTCCTCTCCGGCTGTGGGAATTCAATCCGGAGAGACCACGAATTATCCAACACTTCATGGGTACGACACCCGTGGAGATGTACAAATTGTTCTTCGGATCACAAGAGGTGTGTCCGGAATTGACCGAGGATGCCGGCCTAAGCTGCAATCGCCCGGATATGCAAGTAAGTAGCTCTGTGTCCGGACATACCGTTCGTTTGCATTTCTAGGATTTGCCTTTTAACCAACTGTCCTCTGAACAGGAGTGGATAGTGCAAGCAAAACTGATACGGTGTCCGGCCCCCCTCCCGGAGACCACACCGGATCCCGTGTTGGTCAAGATGCTGGAGGTTGCGCCTTCGGAGGAAGGCGAAGGGGAAAACAGAGAAGCTACCGCCTCTACCAAGGAGGCTCTCGAGAGAGGAGGGATCGAGAATCCCCCCTTCCAAGGGGAGAAGAGGACCGCTTCCGGAAACCCGGAGGGCAAGGCCTCAAAGCGGGGGAAGAGATCTTCATCGGAGGGTCCTGCGCCAGGGGAAGCCCTGGCCGCACCCTCTCCCACAAGGGATCAGCCCTCCAGCGAGCCGTAAGTAGAAAAAGGGGAGTTTTGTAATAAGGGACACCCCTGTTTTTGCTTCTGAGGATAACCGAAGTTTTTACCTTGTAGTTCGGATCTCCGCCCTTCTCAGCTGAGCTCGTCTTCGGGGGAGCTTCGTCCGAAGATGATGGAGAGCAAAATGCCTCTATCTGCCGCACCGTCAGGCGGGGCGGACGACCCTGAGGTGTCATCACGGAGGGTATCCCCGAGTCCGGCCGGGCCGGAGAGTTCGGCGCCAACTGGTGTACGGCCGGGGGAGCTGAGGGATCTGCTCGAGAAGGCGTCTATCTCAGAAGGTCACCGTACATTGATGAGTATGGTGATTGGAAGAATTTCATCCGCGGAAGGCGGGTTGCACGATGCCGTCAGTAGTTTGTTGGCGGGGTTTGAGGTACGTAAAAATGACATACCTTTTGACAGTTTTGCACATAAAGCGCGCCCTGTAAAGATAGTAGCCCCTGAGACTCGGGATGTTGTCGAAAGCGACAACGTGCCGAGGATCATAATCTCAGGTATTAATTCTCGCCTTTCCTACACTGGTGGCAGATAGTCCGGTGGCCAGCCAGACTGATGGAGTTGTTGAACTAAGGCGGCAACTCGACGTTGCGGATGCGGACATCGCGCTGGTCAATAAACGACTTGACGAGTCGCAAGGTAGGTTGTTTCTCCGTGGCCTAGTAAGGGAGCCAAAGCACACTCCTTAAAACATGTGTGTTTGATGCAGATGGTGCTGCTGCTGTGGAGGACCTTCGAGCAGAGCTTGCTCGAGCCAAGGAGCAGGCCAGAAGGAGTGATGCGGCTGCCTTGAAGGCGGCCGAAGAGCTGGAAGCCGAAAGGGCTGCTCACTGCCGAAGCAGGGAGGAGATGGCCGAAATGGCCGTGAAGTTGAAAGATGTTACTGACCGCTATGAGGTTCTTGAAAAAGAACGCCAAGCGGAGCAAGAAAGCCTGACGAAGGCCACCGCCGGAGCTAAGGATGCCCGTTCTGCAATGAGGGCTATAAAGGAGGAGCTGCGCCAGGTCGGAGATATTGCGGCTGGCAAGCCCTTTCTGCTGCGCAGGAGGTTCACAGATCTGAAGTATGCTCAGCTTGGCCAGCTGTGGGGTCTGGAGGATCCTTATATGGATTTAGCGGCGAGTGCGGCAGATGCTGTTGTGCACTTTCGAAGTCAAAAGGATCACGAGACGGAAGAGCTTTTTTGGTCTCAATTCCACAGTCCGGAGCGTTCACTTCCGCTGACCGATCGGTTAGCTGAGTGGGCTGAGCTGAATAGATTGTCCAAACTTGCCATGACGGATGTAGTGACTCATATCTGGCCGGATAGGCCCAAGCCGAAGAGTTATTTTGGCTTATTGCAGCAATTCCTTGGGGCGGTGCCGCATATCAAGGCGATGAAGCGGTCGGCCTGCATAGAGGGTGCACGGATGGCCCTCGCCCGTGTGAAGACATACTGGACGGAGATGGATGCCACCGATGTTGCAACCCGGGGTTCGGACGAGAGTCGGTAACCCGCCGAGCACTATTTTGGGGAAGTTCTGCAGGGTGCTCGTGCAATAGAGTCGCAGTGCTCAAAGAATGTCATGTTTAAATGATTTTTATGATTTGTAAGACGATATATATAGTATTATTGCTTTTTATACTTGTGCGTTCAAGTATTGAAATATCTCCTGTGCGGCCGTTAATGTATACTTGTGTATAACCTGAAAGATGGCAGTCTTTGGCTTCAGCCCCCACGCACATGGTGCGGGGGTGTTTGCAAAAACAGTGCATTTTCACACTTAATCCAACATCTTGGTCCTGTGAAGGAGGTGGTAGCGTAGCAAACGAGGCAACTGGACTATAATGCTTTATCACTTTCACTTAGCCATAGGAGTTCGAGGGTGGGGCTACGATATAGCCCCTAGGGGCATCGCGCTCTCCGAATTCGGGGTGCGTATGTGCCTGACCGGGAAACGGTCCTTTGTTAAAGCGGAGGAATTCTAAACATTTCGGTAGTCGATCGAGTGGTTGACCAGTCTCTCGCTGTATCATGACAGTCAGTTTTCGGCTTTCTCTACTGAGGCGCTCGCCCGGCCGAACCGGGGCACAATCACAGTAGTTCTCCTGGTGCCGCGTTAGCCGATGATACGGAACGTAAGGCAGCAAAACACTGGAGCCGGGCAAACCCAACATTTTACCAAAGACATGATTCGGAGCTGATGCATATAAGGCCTAACTCGAGACGCCGAACACTCCCTAAGGTATTCGGTCTTTATGATAATGGGAAGAACAATGCCCTAAGCCCCTAGTGTCCAGGTACAGGCGAGAATTTCTGGCACGGCCGATGCCAAAATGCCAGCCTCCTCGTTGGTTATGGTAAAAAAACCGTGGGATATGAATCAACAAGAGACAGTAAGAAAGGTTTACGCAGGTGTCGGTGTCAAAACCGGCGGATCTCGGGTAGGGGGTCCCGAACTGTGCGTCTAGGCGGATGGTAACAGGAGACAAGGGACACGATGTTTTTACCCAGGTTCGGGCCCTCTCGATGGAGGTAAAACCCTACTCCTGCTTGATTGATATTGATGATATGGGTAGTACAAGAGTGGATCTACCATGAGATCAAGGAGGCTAAACCCTAGAAGCTATCCTATGGTATGATTGTTGTAATGGTTATGTTGTCCTACGGACTAAAACCCTCCGGTTTATATAGACACCAGAGAGGGCTAGGGTTACATAGAGTCGGTTACAATGGTAGGAGATCTACATATCCGTGTCACCAAGCTTGCCTTCCACGCCAAGGAAAGTCCCATCCGGACACGGGACGAAGTCTTCAATCTTGTATCTTCATAGTCTTGGAGTCCGGCTGACGATGATAGTCCGGCTGTCCGGACACCCCCTAGTCCAGGACTCCCTCAGTAGCCCCTGAACCAGGCTTCAATGACGATGAGTCCGGCGCGCATATTGTTCGGCATTGCAAGGCGGGTTCCTCCTCTGAATAATTCATAGAAGATTGTGAACACCAGGATAGTGTCCGGCTCTGCAAAATAAATTCCACATACCACCGAAGAGAGAATATTATGTACACAAGTTCAATCTGCTGACGTGTTTTGTGGCACGACGTTACACCACCACCAAGCCTTTACTGGAATCCTTTTTTTATTATACCACCTCAGCGCGTTTAGCAAAGCGGTTTCCTTGGCACGTCTTGTCGAAGCAGAGATCGTGTTCCCCTTATTCCGGGATTCTCATCAATACGGACGTGGGTAACCCAACCGCGCCATTGGTGGTGGCACTTGGGAGATAAGAGAGTTTTACCAGGCCGGTGGGGACGCATAGTTTTCATCCGCCCATATATAAGGGGATAAGGATCCACCCTTTTTACCTACGCCTTCTTCCTCCTTTGCTTATCCATCTCTACGCACTCTCGAGCTCCAGCGCCCAAGCCCGTGCATCTCATCTCGACCTTCTCCGACCATGTCCGGAGCGGGAGGCAAATGGTTGGCCTCCTCCGTTACGGAGGAGCACATCGCAAAACTGCGCAGCGCCGGATACCTTTCCGGCTATATCACGCACCGGCTGCCCGACAAGGGGCAGCTCATCCCCACCCCCAGGCCCCATGAGAGGGTCGTATTCCTTCCCCACTTCCTCCGTGGACTGGGCTTCCCGTTGCATCCCTTTGTCCGGGGGCTCATGTACTATTACGACCTGGATTTCCACGATCTGGCGCCAAACTTCATTCTCAACATCACGGCGTTTATCGTTGTGTGCGAGGCCTTCCTCTGCATCCAGCCCCACTTCGGCTTGTGGCTCAAGACCTTCAACGTCAAGCCGAAGGTAGTGAAGGGCGTCCAAGCGGAGTGCGGAGGCGCCATGCTGGGCAAGATGCCCAACGTCATCTGGCTCGAAGGGGCCTTCGTGGAGTCCATCAAGGGATGGCAATCGAGGTGGTTCTACATCACTGAGCCGCGCGACCAAAAATGGGCGGCGGCCCCCGAGTTTAGATCTGGTATCCCGATGTACCTCACCTCCTGGAAAGAGAAGGGCTTGCTATGGGGCAGTTCGGACGAGCTGACAGGACTCCAGTCCTGTCTCCAGACCCTGGTGAACAAGAAGCTCAGGCTTGTCAATGTAATCCAGGTCATGCTCATCCGCCGGATTCTCCCCTGCCAACAACGGGCCTTCAACCTGTGGGAGTTCGATCCGGCGCAGCACCGGACTCTGAGCGGGCTCTTCGACACGACATACGAAGCCGTCTGGAGGGTGCTGTTCAAGGGCGGAGAAGCCCCCGCGTCTGCGACGGAAGATCGCGGATTTAGCACCAAGCGCCCAGCCGATGAGGTAAGCTTCGTTATCCTCTATGCGACAGTTTTTTTCTTTAATAGTTTGACTCTACGTGGGATCTAAAAACTCCCAATGCCTTTGACAGGACTGGCAGAGGACGTCCGGACAGGTAGACTGTCCGGCTCCCCTTCCCGAAGACCCAGCGGACGCCCGCTTAACGGGGCTGCTGGTCCCGACACTCTATGTGGTGCCGGAGAAGAAGGCCACCGGAACTCAAAAAAGTTCCCGGCGCCAGGTGATATCGGACTCATCGTCCGATGGCTTCGAGGCGGATTCCTCCCCCGAAGATGAGGAGGAGAAAGAGGACTCTCTCCCAGAGGAAGGAGAGAGGAAGAGGAAGGCTTCCCCAACTAGGGAGGCCGAAGGGTCCAAGAGGGGAAGGATTATTCCCCCGGACAGCTCCGCCAATGCCAACGTTGGCGACGAAGAGTGGCCCTCCAGGGCCAGGCCTCCGGCCAGATCGTAAGTATCCGGATTCCTGAGTGATTTATAATTTCTCTTTTGTGTCACATAGTGTCCTTCTAATGCCGCACACTGCCTGTAGTCCGGCTGATGATGATCTCCCCGCTTCGTCGAGCGGGTCGTTGGCTCCGTCGGATATAGATTCCATCCCGACTGCCTCCACCCCTTGCGACGCTGAGGACGCCGAGGTGGGATCCCGGGAAGGCACCCATCAGGAGGAGGCTCCGGAGGCGCCACAAGGCAGCCTCCCGGACTTTGCGCCGGACTCCATGCCGGAACCCGCAGTGGTTCCGGAGTCCGGCAGGCGGCCCCTTCACAAGAATGGCAAGACCGTGACACCGGCGGCCTCCGTCCAACCGGAGGCGCTGGACAACCTGTTGGAGGCGCTCAAAGGCGCTTCCATCGAGGAAGAACACCGCACTATCATGAGTGCGGTGACTCAGAAGGTTCAGCTCGCCAAGAGCGGGCTGACCGAAGCCTGCAGTAGCCTTCTAACAGGCTTTGAGGTAAGAAGTTAAAAATATGTAATGTAATACCGCATAGACAGTAGCCCCTGATGCTCGGTTCGGTGTTCGGAAAGAAAAACCGGATTGAGGATCTAAAAAAGATATACGCAGGAATGCTAAAAATTGTGTCAATATGGGTTTGCAGGCTGCGTTGCTAACCTCTGCCGCACTGACTGCGGAGGTTGGTGCGTTGAAGCAGGACCTCGAGCGGTCCGAGCGAGAGCTCGGCCTTGCCAAGAAGCAGCTCGAGGACAAAGAAGGTGAGTAATACCATCTTTTAATTTGTACCTTATAGAAAAGGATTTTGGTTGCAATTAAAATAACAAGGATAACGTGGGTACTGCAGGGGCCACGAAAGAGGTGGCAACCCTGAAGGAGGCCGTATCTGCGGCCGAATGCAATGCGGCCGCGGAACGGACGGAGCGAGAGAAACAGGAGGCGCGGGTGGCGGAGGTGCGGCAAGAGCTCCAGACTCTCATGGAAAAACATGAAGGTTTGGAGCGTGACTCGAAGACTCGAGAGTTCGAGCTTGTCTCGGCTCTTGAAAGTGCCAAAGCCGCTAAGGCCGAGGCCCATAAGGCCCTCCAGGAGATTGAGGCGGTGAAGAAGATAGCGGCGGGTAAGGCATTTTTCATGCAAAGCAAGCATGTTAATGTAAATTACCTATTACGTACCCGAATTCGGAGCTCTCCAGGGGCGTTTGCAGACCTGCCTCGCAGTGTATCCGATGCCGCCGTGTTTTACCGAGCCGAGGAGGGGAGCTCAATGGAGAAGGTCTTCTGGTCTCAGTACGCTGAGGCCGGCCATCCGGTGCCCCCTAGCGACCAGCTGAAGCAGCTGGTCGAGCTCCACAAGGTAGCCGAGCAGGCCATGAAGGGACTCATAGTCCGGCTGTGGCCTGGAGAGGCCATGCCTGGGAGCTACTTCGGCCTCGTGCGGCGGCTGGTGGATGCGTTCCCCTGGGTGGAGGTCATCAAGCGCTCCGCCTGTATTGAAGGTGCTCGTCGGGCCCTTGCCCGCGCAAAGGTGCATTGGGACAGGCTGGATGCGGAGAAGCTTATCACTGACGCGCCGCCAACGGGCAAGGAGTATCATATGCCCGAGATGTACTATAAGACTGTCCTGAAGGGTGCCCGCAAGATTGCGGATGAGTGCCCCAGAGAGGTAATTTTTGAGTAAACTCGCTATGTGTTATCCTGTGCGCTGAAAACTTAGTTCATATGCGCTAAGCAACGCTTATTAATTCAAAATATTACCTTCTGTGCGGCCATTTATTAAATCTGAGAGATGGCAAGTCGTCGGCTTCAGCCCCCATGCCACGAGTGCTAGGGTGTTCGGGATAAACTTGAGCGCTCTTGTTCCCATTTTTGGGTCCATCTAGGGAGGTGCTCAACACGACGAACAAGGCAACCAGACTTATAATGCTTGAACACTCTCACTTAGCCATAGAATTCTATAATTTTAAATTTCGGCGAAGCCCCTAGTATTCGAAAGACCGAGTTTGGGGCGCTATCCACTCCTTGGCCGAACATTATCCGGTTCTTCGCTCGAAGCGGCGTAAGTCTTTAGGGACTCGAAAAGACCTCTCGAACAGCGACCAGTCTCTCACCTTATCATGACAGTCAGTTTTAGATTTCTCCACTGAGGCGCTCGCCCAGCTCAACCGGGGTGCAATCGCAGTGGTTCTCCCAGTGCTACCTTAGCCGACAGAACAGAACGTAAGGTACCAAAACATGGGAGCCGGGCAAACCCAACTATTGAGCCAAGACATGATTCGGAGCCGATTCATATAATGCTATAAGTTCGGGGTGCCGCACTTGTGAAAGTGTTCGGACTTATCACACCATAATGCGGGGAACATAAGCCCCTGGTGTATTCGGCCATACCAAAATATACGGGTGCAAGATGTCATTAATGAACATATATGTAAAGTAATGCAATTATAGGCAAAAGGTGTTGCATTATTTATTCAAGTGATTCTGCTATGAGTGCGGAATGATACAAATAGTGCGATAAGCAAAGGATTGGACTAATTAGACGTGTCTCCTTCCAGGGGTAGGCTGCGGAATGGTGGATTTAACAAATTTAATGCTCATAATGGAGACCACCTGATTGTTCGTCGCAGCCTTTGTCCCTCCCTGGCTGTTGCATCGTGAGTTCGGGAGCTCGCCTCCGGACAGGGCCTCTGGTGAATGGAGTCCTGTGTATAAAAAGAAGGAAAATAAAAAAATAAAAAGAGCGACACACTTGGGAGCCCCTGGTGTGGTTGAGCCGCACTCTGGGTCTGTTGTGGTCGTGCCCCTCCCCCTATGCCCATGGTATCTCCAAAGCGTAATGATGTACGCGGAGAGCTGGTCTTGCAATCATGCGAGGGCTGGGGTTGGGGCCGCATTGCTACACGTGCTCGGAACATACCGAGTGGTCTTGGTTGATGTTGCTCCGGGCGCGTTTGGCCGTGTCCGGTCGTTTAACGACCGGACTCGAAAATTGCCTTAGAAGGCTGCTTTGTACTTCTGCCGCGAGAGCCGCTGTATGTTCCTCCGTTTGGAGGGAGCGTTCCGTATTTCCGTTGACCGTGATGACTCCGCGAGGGCCTGGCATCTTGAGCTTGAGGTATGCATAATGCGGAACCGCGTTGAACTTTGCGAACGCGGTTCGTCCGAGCAGAGCGTGATAGCCGCTGCGGAATGGGACTATGTCGAAGATTAACTCCTCGCCCCGGAAATTATCCGGGGATCCGAAGACCACTTCCAGTGTGACTGAGCCTGTACAATTGGCCTCGACACCTGGTATGACGCCTTTGAAGGTCGTCTTTGTAGGTTTAATCCTTGAGGGGTCTATGCCCATCTTGCGCACCATATCCTGATAAAGCAGGTTCAGGCTACTGCCGCCGTCCATCAGGACTCTCGTGAAGTGAAATCCATTGACGATTGGGTCTAAAACTAATGCAGCGAATCTGCCATGGCGGATACTGGTCGGATGGTCTCTACGATCGAAAGTGATCGGGCAAGAGGACCATGGATTGAATTTTGGGGCGACTGGCTCCATCGCATATACGTCCCTCAGTGCACGCTTCCGTTCCCTCTTGGGTATATGGGTTGCGTATATCATGTTTACCGTCCGCACTTGTGGGGGGAAGACCTTCTGTCCTCTACTGTTCGGCGGCCGGGTCTCTTCCTTGTCATCACTATGCAGCCCCTTGTCATTGTTTTCGGCAATTAACTTGCCTGCCTGCTTGAATACCCAACAATCTCTGTTGGTGTGGTTAGCTGGCTTTTCGGGGGTGCCATGTATCTGGCAAGAGCGGTCGAGTATTCGGTCCAAATTGGACGGACCCGGAGTGGTTCTTTTGAATGGTTTCTTCCGCTGGCCGGGTTTAGAGCCTCGGAATTTGGCGTTGACTGCCGTATCCTCATAGTTGTCGCTGTTAACGCGGCGTTTGTTTTTGTTTCGACGCGACCTGCCATTGTGGTCCTTAGTATCCGGACTGCCAGCATTTTTGCTAAGGTTGTTGCTGCGAGCTAGCCAGCTGTCCTCTCCCGCGCAGAAGCGGGTCATGAGTGATGTGAGGGCTGCCATGGATTTCGGCTTTTCCTGTCCGAGGTGCCGGGCCAACCACTCGTCGCGGATGTTATGTTTTAAGGCTGCGAGGGCCTCTGCATCCGGACAGTCGACGATTTGATTTTTCTTTGTTAAGAACTGTGTCCAGAATTATCTGGCCGATTCGTCTGGCTGCTGAATTATGTGGCTTAGGTCATCGGCGTCTGGTGGTCGCACATATGTGCCCTGGAAGTTGTCAAGGAATGCGGCTTCTAGGTCCTCCCAACACCGAATTGACTCTGCGGGCAGGCTGTTAAGCCAATGCCGAGCTGGTCCTTTAAGCTTGAGCGGGAGATATTTGATGGCGTGGAGATCGTCGCCGCGGGCCATATGGATATGAAGGAGATAATCCTCGATCCAAACCGCGGGGTCTGTTGTGCCATCGTAGGATTCAATGTTGACGGATTTGAACCCCTCGGGGATTTGATGATCCATTACTTCGTCTGTGAAGCATAGTGGGTGTGCGGCGCCTCTATATTGAGCAATATCACGACGTAGCTCAAGAGAGCGTTGTCTGCTGTGCTCTGCCCGGCGGAGTTGTTGTATCCGGCGCGATGGTATTCGTCATGGGTCGTGGGGCGCCCACGTGATCCGTAGATAGATCTGGATTGTCTTGCCTTGTCCTCCAATATATCCCGCAAGTCCGGCGCGTTCCCTCGTGGCTTCGTACTTTTCAAGCGGTGCCGGGGTACGGTCATGATGGAGGGCCTGGATGCCTCTCTGTCGCGACCACGGGGTGGTCGGTCGGCCGTATTGTGCGCTGGTGATGAAGGTATGTATGCTTCCTCTTCTAGTCGGGGGAGCAACTTGCGTTTTGGGTAGCTCTTGGATGGGCGTTCGAGTTCATACTCTTCGGCCGCGAGGATCTCGGTCGATCTGTCGGCCAGCAGGTCTTGATCAGCTTGAAGCTGCTGCTGCTTTTTCTTTAGGCTATTTGCTGTGGCCATTAGCCTGCGTTTGAAACGCTCTTGTTCGACGGGATCCTCAGGCACGACGAATTCATCATCGTCAAGGCTTGCCTCGTCTCCGGAGGGAGGCATGTAATTATCATCCTCGACCTCTTCGTCTGCCGCTCTCTCGTGAGGGCTTGCTTCTGCATCCTCCTTCGCTGAATCTTGCTGGAGGGGGTTGTCTTCGGCACTTTCTGGTGTGTTATTATGTCCTGTGCCGGATCTCCATTCTTGCTGTGGCGGGATTTAGAGTGGCGCCGCTGGCGTCGGCGCTTGGGCTGTTTCTTTAGGGAATCTGCCTCCGCTGCTTCTTCGCCGTCCCCTTCTTTTGGGGTGTCCACCATGTATATGTCATATGACGAGGTGGTCTTCCACTGCCCTGTGGGCGCTGGTTCTTGATCGTCTCCGGCATCATCGTCCATACCGTCGATGTCTTCGGAGTCGTAGTCTAGCATGTCGGTTAAGTCGTCGACAGTGGCTATAAAGTGGGTGGTGGGTGGGCTTTGAATTTCTTCGTCGTCCGTATCCCAACCATCCTGGCCGTAGTCCGGCCAGGGCTCTCCGGATAGCAAGAGATGCTTCAGCGAATTTAGGATGTCGCCAAAGGGTGAGTGCTGAAAGACGTCCGTGGCAGTGAACTCCATGATCGGCGCCCAATCGGATTCGATTGGCCGGGGCGCAGGAGGTTCGGAGTCCGGCATGGAGTCCGGCGCCTCGGAGTCACGAGCTTTATAAGGTACAAGGTCAATATTCGGCTCCATCGCCGTAGCGGTTGCAGCTCAGGAGGCGGTGTCCAGCCATCCGTCCTCGATCTGCGCGATTGGCTCCGGACTATAGGTCGGAGCGGATCCATGTGCGGCCTCCAAAGCGCTGTCCGGCGGCAGAGTTACACTACTAGGGAAAAGCCTAGCAGCAGCGCGGGTTTTGGGCCTATTAGTAGCGCGGGGACCGGAGCTACTAATAAGGCGCTACAGCTAACTTATAGCAGTAGCGCGGGTGCAACCCACGCTACAGCTAACGTATAGCAGTAGCGTGGGTAAAAACTCGCACTACTACTAATCTGTAATCTCTGATTTTTTTTTGATTTTTTTCAAAAAAAATTTTTGAATTTTTTTCCTAATTTTCAAATTTCTGAATTATTTTAACCCCAAATCTCTAATCACCCCTCATCGCTGCTCAATTTAATCTCTAATCACCCCTCATCATTCCAAATCATCTAACTTCCCGGACGTTCACCCATCCTCTCACTACTCCAGCCTGAGCACGCTTAACTTCCGGGTTCTATTCTCCCTCGTTTCCAATTCTGCACTTGTTGTTTTCCTGACAATAGTAAGATGTCAATCCTATTAACCTCGGGAATTTAGCTTGAGCATGAAGTCACACATTTCACTGTTTGAATTTGAAACTATTGTTCTAAAAAATTAGTAACACTAATATTTCTTGAATAATTAGTTTGACCATAGTTTGACCACAGTTTGACCAGATTTGACCACAGTTTGACCATAGTTTGACCAGATTTGACCAAAATTCAAAATAACTAAAATAATTATTTAGTAACACTAATATTCTTGAATAATTAGTTTGACCATAGTTTGACCAGATTTAACAAAAATTAAAAAAAAACTGATTTTTTTTGAATTTTTTTGCCTCAAGATCTTAAAAGCCCAGTAACTTTTTTCTGTTAGGTTTTTGAGGATTTTAAAAATGTTTAACGGGTTCCCCCGTTAAGTTCGGATGTAACTTTTCGAGTAGATGATTTTTCATATAAAAAACTTTTTCATCCGAGTTCGTATGCAAAAGTTATGGTCATTTTACAAATTTTCAGAGAGATTTTGCAAATAAAGTCGAAATTCATATTTGTAAATTTTCCCAACAACTAGACCACATATCACATGGGAAACTTATTTTCTTTTATTTTTTGACATTTTTATCATTTTCTTTTATTTTTTTAAAAACTGAAAAGGCGGTCCACGGGGGGGGGGGGGGGGGTAGACTTTGACAAATAGGCCATACCCCGCCCTACTACTATGACAGACGATTAGCAGTAGCGCGGGTTTTTAACCCTCGCTACTACTAAGTTGATAGCAGTAGCACGGGTTAGTAGTAGCGAGGGTTAAAAACCCGCGCTACTGCTATCAACTTAGTAGTAGCGAGGGTTAAAAACCCGCGCTACTACTATGGCATATCCCGGGGGGCACGGTAGAGACCGCTTAGTAGTAGCGAGGGTTACAAACCCGCGCTGCTGCTATCAACTTAGTAGTAGCGAGGTTTAAAAACCTGCGCTGCTAGTAAGTAGTAGTAGCGATGGTTTTTAACCCTCGCTGCTCCTTGGATCTTCCCTAGTAGTGTTAGATCGTGCCCATCATGACAGCACGGCGCGCTTGGTTGTGGCTCGGATCCATCGAAGATCAAGTCTCCGCGGATGTCTGCCGTGAAGTTTAGGCTTCAAAACCTGACCTGATGGCCAGGGGCGTAGCTTTCGATCTGCTCCAAATGGCCAAGTGAATTGGCGCGCAGTGCGAAGCCGCCGAATACGAAGATCTGTCCGGGGAGAAAAGTCTCACCCAGGACTGAGTTGTTGTTGATTGAAGAAGCCATCAAGCATATTGGTGACGACACAGAGGAACTCTCAATGAAAGCACCACTGTCGGTGTCAAAACCGCCGGATCTCGGGTAGGGGCTCCCGAACTGTGCGTCTAGGCGGATGGTAACAGGAGACAAGGGACACGAGGTTTTTACCCAGGTTCGGGCCCTCTCGATGGAGGTAAAACCCTACTCCTGCTTGATTGATATTGATGATATGGGTAGTACAAGAGTGGATCTTCCATGAGATCAAGGAGGCTAAACCCTAGTAGCTAGCCTATGGTATGATTGTTGTAATGGTTATGTTGTCCTACGGACTAAAACCCTCCGGTTTATATAGACACTGGAGAGGGCTAGGGTTACACAGAGTCGGTTACAATGGTAGGAGATCTACATATCCGTATCGCCAAGCTTGCCTTCCACGCCAAGGAAAGTCCCATCCGGACACGGGACAAAGTCTTCAATCTTGTATCTTCATAGTCTTGGAGTCCGGCTGACGATGATAGTCCGGCTGTCCGGACACCCCCTAGTCCAGGACTCCCTCACCAGGGTCTTAATCTGAAAAGAATCCTTGCCACGGGTCCCTGCTGCACGTCTGCGCCTGTGTCTCCGTTGTGTCGTATCCTGGACGGGTGTACACGTTGTTCATCTGTAAAAAGAGAGGAACTTAGCTTGAAAAGAAATCGTGCAAAAAATTTATTGAAAGCAAAGTATGAATGAATGAATAAAGTTGAGCTTTTAGTGGCTCTTTATTGTTTGTGCGCGCAGCCCCTTGTGGAGGGGTATGCGGCTAGGGAGCCCCTAGTTTATTTGTGGCGGACTCGTCTAGCCGTGTCCGGGGTCTTGAACGACCTTTTAATGAGATGATGCCGCGTGGATCGGGCATTTTAAGTGTAAGAGAAGTGCGGTATTGCGTTAAAGCGGGCGAAAGCTTCACGTCCCAATAGTGCTTGATGGCTACTTTTGAATGGGGCGACATGGAAGATTAGCTTTTCGCGACGGAAGTTGTCGGGTGATCCGAACACAACTTCTAGTAGTAAGGAGCCCGTGCATTTGGCGTAAGGGCCTGGCGTAACTCCTTTAAAGGAAGTGCGGCTATGGCGAATTTTAGTAGGGTCTATCCCCAACTTGCGGATTGTGTCCGGATATAACAGGTTTAAATCGCTGCCGCCATCCATTAGGACTTGTGTAAATTGTAGTCCGTCGATTATAGGATCCAATATCAGAGCAGTCCATCCTGCGTTTCGAATACTTCTGGAATAGTCCAGGTGGTCGAAATTAATTGGTTTTGACATCCAATCTCGGGGTTCCGCTGGGGTGGACCGTGCAATACGTACTTTAGCGGGTGCCGCACTATTGTTCCGTATTATCACATGAAGTGAGTTTACTGTTTTGACTTCTTGTGGGAAAGTCTTTTGTTTTCTGGCGCTCTGCTGGTGGGGTTCGTCGTCATCCTCGCTTGGCGCGTCGAGCCCCTTGTGTTTGGTGTTGAGTCGGCCGGACTGTTTGAAGACCCAAAAATCTCGGTGGGTGTGGTTTGCAGGCTTCCCGGGGATACTGTGGATTTGACATATCCGATCCAAAATTTTGTTTAAGTTGGATAGCTCGTCACTATTGTCCTTAAGAGGCAGTGTTTTGGTGTTTGGCCGCGAGCTTTTGAATCCGGCGTTGACCGCCGTGTTCTTTGGGCTCTTTTCTTTATTTTGGTGCTGGTCCTTTCTGCGCCGTGATTTTCCGTTTCCATCTCTAATCTCGGATGTACTCGGGTCGCTGGTGCTGCTTCTTGCTAGCCAGCTGTCTTCCCCCGCGCAAAAGCGGTTATGAGGCTTGTTAGCGCGGCCATTGTTCTTGGCTTTTCCTGGCCGAGGTGTCTGGCGAGCCATTCATCTCGGACATTATGCTTAAAAGCTGCTAAGGCTTCGGCGTCCGGACAGTCGACTATTTGGTTCTTTTTCGTGAGGAACCTGATTCTCCGGGCTGTTGGGTTATGTGACTTAAATCGTCTGCATCCGGAGGGCGGACATAAGTCCCCTGAAAATTTGCTCTAAACGTGTCCTCGAGCTCTTCCCAACTTCCAATGGTATTTTCTGGGAGGCTTTTGAGCCAATGCTGAGCTGGCCCTTTGAGCTTGAGGGGCAGATATTTTATGGCGTGGAGATCGTCTCCTCTAGCCATATGTATGTGTAGGATGTAATCCTCAATCCAGACTCCGGGGTTTGTTGTTCCGTCGTATGCCTCTATGTTTACGGGCTTGAACCCCGCTGGAAATTCATGATCCAGCACCTCATCGGTGAAACATAGTGGGTGTGCGGCGCCCCTGTATTTGGGTGTGCCGTTCTCTTCGAACACTCGGCGTGTTGTGTTGCTTCCTGGGGCCCTCTTTTTGGCCCATAAATGGACCTGACCGGGCCATCTGTCTTGCGAGGATCATGTGCCGGCTTGTGTGCGGCGCCGCTTGTCGCTCTTGGCCTATCATCTGGTCGTCTATCCGGCCAGGCGGCCTTTTTGCTTTTTGACTGTGGGGCCTCTACGGCCTCCTCTTCGAATTCAGGCAGCAACTTGCGCTTCGGGTAGCTCTTTGTTTGGTGGCTGTTGCCATATTTGTCCGCGGTCCTGAGTACTTTGCGCCACCTCATTCTGAGTATGTCTTCCACTGTTTTGAGCTTCCGTTTCTGCTTCTTCAAGGTTCTTGCAGTGGCGACAAGCCTTTTGTGAAGGTTTTTATGCTCCGGTGGTGTGTCCGATGTGAGATCGTCTAGACTATTGTTTTCGCCGGGGATGGGTTGATTATCCGATTCATCCTGTTCGGATGGTTGCCTAGTTGCATCTTCGTCGCCCACTGGTTTGCCCTGCTCTATGGCTGGGTCATTATGAGTGCTGTTGTTATCGAGGCGGGACTTGGGGCAGCGCTTACGTCGCCGTTTTGGTTGTTTTTTAGAGGAATTATCCTTCGCCGCGTCCCGTTGTTCCTCATTATCGCTCCCTTTTGGGGTGTCCACTATATATATATATATATATATCATGAGTTGAGGTGGCTTTCCAGTGCCCCGTAGGCACTGGTTCTTTGTCGTCTCCAGCATCATCGTCCATGCCGTCGATATCTTCGGAGTCGTAGTCTAGCATGTCGGTTAGATCGTCGACAGTGGCTACAAAGTGGGTGGAGGGTGGGCTTTGAATTTCTTCGCCATCCGCATCCCGACCATCCTGACCGCAATCCGGCCAGGGCTCTCCTGATAACGAGAGATGCTTTAGCGAATTCAGGATGTCGCCAAAGGGTGAGTGCTGAAAGATGTCCGCGGCGGTGAACTCCATAATCGGCGCCCAATCGGATTCGATTGGTAGGGGTGCGGGAGGTTCGGAGTCCGGCGAGAAGTCCGGCACCTTAGAGTCACGAGCTTTACAAGGGACAAGGTCAGTATTCGGCTCCATCGCCGTAGAGATTGCTCCCGAGGCGGTGTCCAGCCACCTGTCCTCGATCTGCGCGGTCGGCTCCGAACTAGGGGTCGGAGCGGACTCATGTGCGGCTTCCAGGGCACTGTCCGGCGGCAGAGCTAAATCATGCCCATCGTGACAGTGTGGCGCGCTCGGCTGTGGCTCGAATCCATCAAAGATCAAGTCTCCGCGGATGTCAGCCGTGAAGTTTAGGCTTCCAAATCTGACCTGACGGCCAGGGGCGTAGCTTTCAATCTGCTCCAGATGGCCAAGCGAATTGGCCCGCAGTGCAAAGCCCCGAACACGAAGATCTGTCCGGGGAGAAACGTCTCACCCTGGACTGCGTGGTTGTTGATGATTGAAGGAGCCATCAAGCCTATCGGTGAGGACACAGAGGAACTCTCAATGAAAGCACCAATGTCGGTGTCAAAACCGGCGGATCTCAGGTAGGGGGTCCCGAACTGTGCGTCTAGGCGGATGGTAACAGGAGACAAGGGAGACGATGTTTTTACCCAGGTTCGGGCCCTCTCGATGGAGGTAAAACCCTACTCCTGCTTGATTGATATTGATGATATGGGTAGTACAAGGGTGGATCTACCATGAGATCAAGGAGGCTAAACCCTAGAAGATAGCCTATGGTATGATTGTTGTAATGGTTGTTCGTCCTACGGACTAAAACCCTCCGGTTTATATAGACACCGGAGAGGGCTAGGGTTACACAGAGTCGGTTACAATGGTAGGAGATCTACATATCCGTATTGCCAAGCTTGCCTTCCACACCAAGGAAAGTCCCATCCGGACACGGGACGAAGTCTTCAATCTTGTATCTTCATAGTCTTGGAGTCCGGCCGATGATGATAGTCCGGCTATCCGGACACCCTCTAGTCCAGGACTCCCTCAATAGGCTCAACCAAAATGATGTGTGTGAGTCATGGCGAAGCACTTGAGAACACTAAAATTACGATGACCATTAAGCATCAACATAGCACTACTAGGAAAAGGCCTACTAATGGCACACCTAATTTGGCCATTAATGGCGCATTAGTGGTGCTCCATTAGTGCCACGCCATTAGTATATTTTACTAATGGCGCACCACTGGTGCGCCATTAGTATCTGGTATACTAATGGCGCACCTCAGATGCGCCATTAGTATATACAGCAGTGCGCCATTAGTATGCCTCCCAGGGGGCCATGTATACCCAGGTGCTTTGGCATACTAATGGCGCACAACAACAAGATGCGCCATTAGTAACTTCGGCATACTAATGGCGCACCGTTTAATGATGCGCCATTAGTATCCTTTGGCATACTAATGGCGCACTGTGATGTGATGCGTCATTAGTATGAATATTAGGTTTTTTTATTTTTTATTTTCTGTTTTTTGCACAGGTTACAAAATATATAATTGGACAAAATATAGACAGCATACATCAACAACAGATTCATCAAATACAATAGAAGATTAGTCTTTGAATACAATTCATCATATTAGTCTCCGAATACAATTCATCATATTAGTCTCCGAATTGAAAAGACCGAACAAAGATAGAACATTATATTACAAGTCTCGAGACCGCGAGTAGCGAGTTTGTCTTCACATTACAAGTCGATATCGATCATCTAAACTACCATCACATAGAAGAGAGCTGCGTTCATCACGATGAGCATCATCACGATGAAACTCGTCTTCATTTGGTTCCTCCAACGCTCCCTCCCCTCTCCCGCTAGATAGCGGGCGTATCTAGATTCGGCCTCGGCCCTAGTGGTGTACCCTTTGTAACTATTACCGCTGAATCGGTGAACCTGTCTCCGACACTCCTCCCAGTAGTCGTAGACTCCGAGAACCTTACCCTTGTACACGACATACGACGGCATCGCTATTCACTAGCCAAACGAAACGTTAGTACCAATTCACAGACAATACATAAGCAATATATAAGTATGCAACAAAATGATCGGAAGAGAAAAGCAAGACATTAATAGCATCGATTACATCTAAGTTGAACGACTCTCGAAACCAAAGAGACATACTACAAGTTCATTAAAGTTTAATTACAACATGAGCCAATCGATGTTTCAGAACTAGACACAGCATCACTGCTTTCGACTCGACTCAAGGGACCAGAGCGTGGATGAAGCCGCCGTTATCGTGGGAGTCATGAAATAACGGTCGTTGTCAGCCTGCATTTGTAGCATTGTGTCGATGTCACTGTTGGACGGTTGATTTCTGAGGTAGAACTGCCCGGAGGTACGAAGGACATCTTGATGGATGATTTTCGCAAACTCCGACTGGATGCGAAAGAATTCTTGTCTGATGTACGCGTCCTGGATTGCCGACACGCTCTTTGCCCAATCTTTGAGTTTACTCGGTAGCAGAAGTTGATGATGGTCCCGTACGATCGCCCGCATGTGATGGATGGCGTAGTAGGCACCCTTCTGACCGCCAGGCGGCTGCTTGACGCAGCAGAACGTCGTATTGTGGGAGAACACGTGCTTGTCGTACTTACGAATAGGCTTGGTGAAGGTGCCTCCAGATTGCCGGGGAGAACATCATCAGGAACCTTCTTGACATTTGTGTAGTCTACATTCAACTGACGGTCCGGGTCGAAATACGTGGCCATGGAATATTTGGGCCTTAGGAGGATGAGCGTGCAATGTGTGTCACTGCAGAAAACATGGAATGTTAAAAGAAAAATGATCGAAATCTAAGAATTCATATGTTACGGGCCAGTTGAGGGGAGGACTTACTCGGGAAAGTAAGGGACGAGGAAGTTATCCTTATCTTGGTTTGCCAGAATGACGCCTTCGAGGTAAGAACTCGTGACTTGCCGGTCCCCAGCGCTGCCCAAGATCTTGGCACGCATGTAGAAGGGGTCAACTATCACGATGTCCGGGGTCTTGTCGCGAATGATCCGCATCTCCATACTCAGCAAAAATAGCCGAACGAAGGTGTAGTGCAGCGGATGAAGGTTCAACAGAGCGTGGATGTCATCAAACTGCAGGACGATCGCACGCCCGATGGAGTTATCCACAAAGCCCTTGCCCTCTGGCACCTTGGCCGCGAAAACCGGGTATGCCACATCCTTCTCTCTGAGACGCCGCTTCTCCAAAGAAAGAACACTGTCATGCAGACTCCGCATAACACCGGTTGCAGCATTGAGCATATTTGTCGGTAGCATCGCCCTACCCACCACATGCACCCTCCTCGAGATATCCTTAGGTGAAGTTGGCCCGTCCTGAGCACGGATTGTACTCGGTGCCGGCTGGCTCGCACCCTTCTTAGTCTTTCTTTTACGTGCCTTCTTCTTCTCCTATAATGGGACCGAGTTCTGCTCACAGACCGCCTTCTTGAGTGTGTTGGGGCTGATAATATTTTGCACCTCGCCTATCTGAGGCTCGGTGAAGTCGGCAGCTGGAGGCGTCTCCTGAGAGCTGAACAGCAGACGACGCCTGTTGCAACTTGGCTTCTCCGTGGTACCAGCTAGATCGCGCACGTCTTTTGTTGGGTTGGGTTTTTGAGAAGGAGGCCCCATGAAGTCACCATCGTACCCATGATCGGCAAAGTACTGATCAACGTTGCCAAATGTATCATCGTCGTCGTTGTTCTGATCATGTGCCATATGCATGTTTGGATCCAGTGGCATAGGGATGTCCGGCACCGTTGCGGCGGTCTTGCCATGGGGCCGACTTGGCGCCGGCACGACTGGCGGTGTTGTCTTTGGGGTGGTGTCCCCCACCCCCAAACGAATCTGGCTCTTCGGCCAAAGCAGGGGCCAGCTCAGGCAGGCGCTGAGGGTCATCACGTCATCATCTTCGGCCCCGACGGGTCGAATCGGAGGTAACAACTCGTCGCAGCCTGGCAGCACCCGAACCAGTTGAACCCTAAACAAGTTGGGTGGCATCTGGGTACCGTGGAACAAGGGGTTGCCCGGTTGAACGATTTTGCCCTTGGCGACATCGACCAACTCGTTGTTCATGAAGTGCAGGAGAGTGCACGGAACTTCGGCGGCGCCCTGCGAAAACATGTAGGGCATCAGGGATGCCCAGTCAAAGGCAAGGAGATGAAGTCCTCGGCCGAGAGAGGCTTAATTAGTTACCGTGATGATGGCGTCGAGCTCGGCTAATGTCGAGGCACCGCCAACGGCGGGCGTGCAGTTGACGGAGGGGCCGCTTGCTGCAGAGGTGCCGGCCGGCGTACACCCGGGTGCATTAAGCTCCCGTGCCGGCGTCGGAGACACCAATGCCACCTCCGCCGGAGGCACCAATGGCCCCGCCATCGCATTCTGCGAGTTGCTGGCCGTGAAGCTAGGAATCGGGGGCGGCCCCTGTTGGCAGCCCGCAATCCACGCACTCAACCCCTCGATCAAGGTAGGCACAATGGCGGTGATCGTCACTCCGAGTTGTTGTTGCACTTGCTCTTGGACAATCTCCAGAATCCGCGCCACCTGTGCCTTGAGTTCTTGAACCTTGCGCGCCTGGCTTTCCGAGCTGGTCTTTTTCTCCTTTCGCCCACCATTGTTATAGTATGACGACCATTTTGTCGACAAGCCTTTGCCGGCCACACGACCAGCTGACGTCGGCTTACTGAGCTTATCCTTGTTCTTCATTACATTCAA
This sequence comes from Triticum timopheevii, assembly GCA_963921465.1. Classification (NCBI taxonomy): domain Eukaryota; kingdom Viridiplantae; phylum Streptophyta; class Magnoliopsida; order Poales; family Poaceae; genus Triticum; species Triticum timopheevii. Next base: position 508,477,636 of record OY997268.1, on the reverse strand, counting down.
CGCCCTATTTAGAGTGGTGTCCCAAGGGTTGCTCTTAGTCGACCCCGCGCTACTGCTTTCAGTCGCCTGCGGAAGGAATGTGAACCATTTAGAAATTTGGCTTCATTAATTAGAATGCAACCATATGGAGCTAATTACGCGGGGGTGTATTCCTTACCAGAACAAGCTCAAGCGCCCTGGTCTTCGGATCCGTGGTAAGCTCCTTTGTTTTCGGGTCCTTCTTGTACTGGGCCCTGACAAAGTTCCTGGTCTGCTTGTCACCGTATTTATTGAAGAGGGGCGGTAGGCCTTGCTCGGCACGGTCCGCCTCCTCCTTGTCCCATATAGGCTCCGCCACTCTGTAACCGCCGGGACCGAGTGTGTGTTCCCCTATGTTCAGCTCCCGCATTTATTTCCCCCACTGACTTGATTGGGAGTTTGCGGTGCTCGAGCAATTGATCTTGAAGTCATTGTAGTCATCTTCGGTGATCGAAGGATTTTTCTCCTTGATCTTCTCATAACTCTCACCTTTCTTGATCATTCTCTTCACATTGCTTTTCCAAGTAGACAGGGCCTTGCTCATCTTCGTGAGGGCAGCATTGTTCACTTTATTCCCTTTGAGGCTTGTGTTTTCAAATTCAGCGGGGAACTTGTATCGTTCGTGCAGCTTCGTGAAGAGGAGGTTGCGCAAATTCCCTCGGTCAGGATGCCTCAGGTTCTCGGTGTTGATCGAGACGGTGCTCCGGAGAATGCACCCGAGCTGAAGCGAGTACCCCTTGACTATTCGTTCGGGTGCCGTTGGATTCTCGTCGGAGTCCACTTCAGTAACTTCCTCCTTGAGGGTGAGGAGCACGATCGGGCGCCGGTCCTTTCGTTGCCTCTTCGGTTGGCTACCATCTGTGCGTGCGCCGCCATCATCAGTGGTGGCATCCTCGGCGGCACCATCAGTGGTGGCATCAGTGGGGTCATCCTCGGCGGTACCATCAGTGGTCTCAGGATCGGTGGGGAAGGCGGCGTCCTCATACAAGTGAGGTTGTTCCTCCATCTCCTGGGACAACTCCCAGAATGCCTTGCCGCCCAAACCCCCGGCCTCATCGTTGTTGGCCATGTTTCTCTCTAAATAGGAACAAAGTTTGGTCAAAAAGTTGGTTATTGTCAAGGAACAAGATCATGGTCTCATCATTTAGGGTTTGTCGACACCGAGGCATCCTAAAAGCTAAGCTTTTATCATTGAGGGTTTTTCGACGCCGAGGCACCCTAAAAGCCTAAGCTTTCATCATTAGTCACAAGTACCCCATATGTCCTATTTTTAGCAAAGTCATGCTAAACTTCACGGAAAATTTCAGCATCACCTTTCCTGAAAATAGGACATATGGAGTACCCGAATTTGCTGGAACGGAAGTTAATCGACATTCCAGCAAACTCAAGGGCCTCTCGGGTGGACAAGGCAAAAAAGGCCTCCATCACAACATGGAAAATACATTGGCATGTGAAGAGGTGAAACAATATATGCATCTCCAAGCAGTATCATCTCCAAGCACTTTATAATCAACCCAAGATACATCAACTACTGCACTGTCCTGCCTAATAAAAACAGTGAAGTGAAGTGAACGTATTTTCCTAATAATCTAATCACACGGCAACAAATCCGTTCTCTATCCGGACACGGACAAGTTTTGGTTTATTCCTTTCCAACAGGCTGAGGTACTACTATATAGGGAAACGTTGCATACAAACTAACCCAAGCACCTTTTCTAGCATTATATTCAACATATATGAGATCAAACAAATCGTACGATGCATAACTAGTCTGATGGGATGCTAAAAACAGACATCTGATTCCTAGCAGTCAGATCGATTATTTTGCTTCTAAGGTCAGAGGATCATGCTGATTAAGGTTCTGTTTTTATACTGCAAGTTCCAGGTAATTAGAGTATGTGGCACTGTCTTGTGTTGACTAACTCATAAATGATATTATCATCTTTACTCACCGTTATGTGTATCATGGCTGAAATTCCACCATTATAATACATGCCTGCTTGGCTAATTAGCAAGTAAGTAACTCTTACATTATCAAAGCTTGCCAGTTTCTGAAATCAATTACTGACAGGGAATAGCACAGGCACACAGCAAACCAAATTGAAATGATTTTTTGTTACCACGGCAAAGCCACAAAGGAAATGAAATAACTTTCTTTTTCCCCAAGTATAAATATCCAAATCCAATACAAATTAACTATGATCATCATTCAGGAAGAAAAACAAACAATCTGGATAAATAACGAGGACGCAGCGCTCATGATGGAAGACAAGTATAAATACAAAATCACTGCCTAAGAGTTCCAGAAAGAAAATATATCCGAGGTAGCATAGACGCACTACAGTTACACAGTTAACTGATGAGTACTAGTTCTAAGAGGGGTAGTCTTTTGATGAGCAACGTTCACTTCACTACTGGTGAGATACGTTAACCCTAGTTGACTGCTAAAATCGAAATTTAACTGCAATATATATAATATATCAACAGTATATTGATCTGTCAAAGACTGTAATCATATATAACAGCATCCAAATCATCGAGCTCATCAAGTTTTTAGTTCTGGAACCTATTATCGTGACTGAATCTGAATGCGAGGGGGAGAGGGGGAGAGGAGGAGGGGGAGCTCACGGGGGCGGTGGTGTGGACGGGGCGACGAGGTGGGGCGACGAGGTCCGGGTGGTGGTGGTGCTCCAGCGACGGTGGTGTGGACGGGGCGGCGTCCGGGCCATCGGCGACGAGGGCGGCGGGGCGATGGCGTCCAACGAGGTGGGGCGATGGGGAGAGCGGCGCCGAGGACACGAGGACGACGGGGCGGCGGGGCGGCGGCGTCAGGAGAGGAGAGGGCGGCGTCGCGGCGTCGGGGCGTCAGGGCGGAGACAAGGACGACGGGGCGGCGGGGCGGCGGCGTCAGGAGAGGAGAGGGCGGCTTCGCGGCGTTGGGGCGTCGGGGCAGAGACGAGGACGACGGGGCGGCATCGCGGCGTCAGGGCAGCGTCGAGGCGGCGGGGCAGCGGCGTCGGGAGAGGAGAGGGGAAGGGGATCGAGGGCGAGGGCGAGGGAGAGAGAGGGGATAGGTTTGGACCGCCGGGGAGGAAATATGGATGGGAGCGGCACAATAATAATGGCGCACCACCCCTCGGTGCGCCATAAGTACATCCATACTAATGGCGCACCTCACCTTGGTGCGCCATTAGTATTTTTTTTTATTTCTGCTCGAGCCAACAGGTTATCTTCCACCTGACCTAATCCACACCAAGTTCCCTCTACTAGCTCGACTGGTCAGCAGCCAGTTCTCACACCAGGAGGTCCTGGGTTCGATTCCCAGGCTCCACAATTTTTTTTATGCATTTAAAATGTTGTTTGATACTTATTTGTGTTCTCACACCAGCCGGTGGAGCGGGGGAGGGTGCGGGGGGTGCTCGGCGGCGAGGGGGACCGGGGGGTGCTCGGCGGCGAGGGGGACCGGATCTGGCGAGGTGGGATAGCGATCGAGATGGAGGGGGATCGAGATCGAGTGTCCATGAAATTTAAAAATATTCATGATAGTTCAAAAAGTGCCCATGAAATACAATCGAGAAATGAAGGCTACGATTTAAATACAATCGATCTTAGCTAGCTATCTGTTCACAATCTTCTTGCCCTTCTTTTTCACAAATGGAGTTCTTCTGTGGAACGAACGTCCTTTAGGTAGGGTGGTCCTGCTTCTTCTTGTGGTGTATGCTGCTACTTCATCATCGTCGTCATGTTCGATCCTCTGGTCGCCGTACTTGTCGAAGTCTTGCTCATTGGCTACTCCATCCATTCCGATGATCTTCCTTTTGCCTCTCCTCACGACAACACGATTGGGCTTTGACGGGTCGGTAATGAAGAAGCATTGGTCCACTTGGGAAGCTAGTACCCATGGCTCATTTTTCGCGGTGACGTTTGCGCCCGCGGTCTAGGATTTGGCTTCGGGTATAACCATGGTGGTGAAATACCGGTCTTCTTTTAGGACGCTCTTCGTCCATCTGACACGGAACATCGGGACCTTCTCTCCAGCGTAGCTCAGCTCCCAGATCTCCTCGATCCTTCCGTAGTATCTGTCCTTGTCGTTACTGGTGTAGGATTCCATCGTTACCCCGGAGTTCTGATAACCATCGCTCTTCATGTCCTTGGCCTCGGTGTAGAATGTGTAGCGGTTGATATCGTACGCCTCATAGGTCATCAGGTTGTGCTCGGCACCCTGTGACAAGGTGAATATGAGTTGTTCTTCCGCGGAAGAATCCTCATGTAAAGGGTACGACAGAAGCTTCTGCTTGAACCAACGCGTGAAACATGAGTTGTGCCCTTTGATTATATCTCCGTCCGTCCTCTGTTGGCCTCAGTCATTGTACGTCTTCTTAATAAAGGTTTTGTGCTCTACCACCCAAGGATCGACCACGTCTATGTGTTGTAGAGCTACTAGGTTTGCTCTTTCAAAGTCGGCGAGTCGACCCTCTAAGTCGACATGCATTTCGCGCGACCCTCACGGTGACCCCATCCAGTGAGCCTGCCGAGGTGCCTGTTGACGGGCAGACCAACGGGGTTCTCGATGCCTAGATAATTCGTGCAGTAGGAGATGCACTCTTCGGTCAGAAAGCCCCTGGCTATACTTCCCTCTGGACGTGACATGTGGCGAACGTATCCTTTGATGACACCATTCATCCTTTCGAACGGCATCATGCTGTGCAGGAACGTCGGCCCGAGTTGGATGATATCCTCCACTATATGGACCAGCAGATGCACCGTAATGTCGAAGAATGCGGGCGGGAAGTACATCTCAAGCTCGCATAGTATCACCACGATCTCTTCCTGTAGCCTTCTGAGTTGCCTCACGCAAATCGACTTTCGAGAGATGACGTCGAAAAAGTTGCATAGGCCAAATAGCGTTTCACGGACGTGCGCGTCCATGATCCCATGGATTGCAACTGGAAGTATCTGTGTCATCAGCACGTGACAGTCGTGAGACTTCATCCCACTGAACTTTTGCTTTGCTGGGTCTAGGTATCTGCTTATCTTCCCCGCGTAACCGTAAGGAAGTTTTACTCCTAGGAGGCAGCTGAAAAACTGCTCGATCTCCTCCTGACTTAGAGTGAAGCACGCGGGAGGGTAGTCATTTCCGGTCTTCTTGTCCTTTTTGCCTTTGCGACGACTTTCTGTGTCCTACTTCGCCTCATCATCATCATCATCATCATCATCATCATTAGCGTCAAGCTCCTGCCTGATGCCCATTGATTTCAAGTCTGCCCTTGCTTTCGGCCCATCTTTGGTCCTCTCTGGCATGTTGAGCAGGGTACCAAGCAGACTCTCGCACACGTTCTTCGTGATATGCATGACATCAAGGCTGTGAGGCACACGGTGGATCTTCCAGTACGGCAAGTCCCAGAAAACAGTCCTCGTTTTCCATACCTTCAGCAGCGGCTCTGGCGCCTTTCGCTTCTTTCCCGGCTCTGGCGCCTGTTGCTTCTTTCCCAGCAGTGGGCAGTATTTCCAATTTTTCAACAGCTTGTCTATTTCCTCGCCGCTCCTCGTACACGGGCGTTTTCGGGGTTCGGTTTCACCATCGAACAGATCCTTGCGTTTCCTCCACGGGTCATCGTCGCGAAGCCACCTTCGATGTCCCATGAACATGGTTTTCAAAGACCCGGGATCTCTATCTAGCTGGCGATACATTGTGTCATCCATGCACCTTACACATCCAGAAAATCCATGGACTACCTGCCCCGCGAGATATCCGTAACCGAGATAGTCATGCACCGTCGTGAGCAGTGCAGCTCTCATAGGGAAATATTCTTTCTCTGCGGCGTCCCACGTATTGGCTGGCGTTTTCCACAGCGTGTCAAGCTCCTCTTTCAGCAGCCCCAGATACAGATTGATGTCGTTCCCTGGTTGTTTCGGTCCTTCAATTAGCATACTCATGTGAATGTACTTCCTCTTCATGCACAACCAGGGGGGAAGGTTGTACATCCACACAAACACAGGCCAGGTGCTATGTGTGCTTCCAAACACAGGCCATGGCTGCCAAACGGATTGACTCCATCGGTGCTCGCGCCCAGCACGATGTTCCTTGGATCGTTCCCAAATTCTAGGTCTTCGCAGTTCAACGCTTGCCACTGGCTCGCATCCTTAGGGTGACTCAGCATCTTGTCTTTTCTATCTATCTCCGGATCATTTGCGTCATCTTCTCGCTTCTTCTCCTCCCTATCCGCGTGCCAACGCAGGAGCTTTGCTACCTTAGGGTCCGCGAAATACCGCTACAGACGAGGAGTGATCGGAAAGTACCACACCACTTTTCGAGGAGCTTTCTTCCTCTTCTTGTATCGAGTGACGCCGCACACCGGACATATGGTAGACTCCGCGTGCTCGTCCCGATAAATGATGCAATTGTTCATGCACACATGGTATTTCACGTGCGGTAAATCCAGAGGACACACGATATTCTTCGCCTCCTCCAAACTGGTCGGGCACTTGTTCCCAAGACGTTCGTGCCAGAATGACATGTTCTCGTCGAAGCATGCGTCGGTCATTTTGTGTTTTACCTTCATCTCTAGAGCCATGAGCGTTACTTTCAGGCGGGTATCCTCGGGCCTGCATCCTTCATACAATGGAGTAACCACGTCTAACTCAAGTTGATCCATCTTGTCTTTCTCTCGGGCGGCAGCTCTTGCGTTATCCGTCTGCTTGAGAAGCAGCTCTTGAATATGAGGGTCCTACACCCAGCCCATCGATGGTCCAGCGTCGTCTGCTTCTCCGGCATCATCATCTTCATGATCATGCCCATCGTCTGCTCCGGCATCTTCCTCATCATCATGTCCTGCATCTTCTACATGATGATTGTGTACAGCATCACCGGCGTGATCATCTCCTGGGGATTCTTCGTCTTCTCGCCCGCCCGAGCCGCGGTGGTTGTCTTGCTGCCCTTCCTCATTTCTTGCCCGGCCCCATGGACGACTTCGTAGTCATCTTCATCACCTTGCCACCGATAGCCATCCATAAAACCACGCAAGAGCAAGTGGTCCCGCACCTGCCCGAAATCCGGGTCCGCAATAAGGCTCTTCAGCTTGCATCTTCGACACGAACATCTTATCTCCGTCTCGTTCTTTTGAAGCATCTCGGCCTTCGCGGACCTCAAAAACCTATTCACGATGCCTTCGGTCATCGTGCGGACCATGGTCGCCTGCGGGGTAGAGCAAAATGATATTTTAGAACCAATAAAAAATTTGGCATGACTTTCCCTAAAAATAGGACCAAAAAGAATGCTTAATGCCAAAATTCTCGCCGAAACGGAAATGAATCAACATTCCGGCAAAATATTGGCAACTATCGCATTTCAAATACCGGTACACCTCCAAACACAAACACATATGCAACACCACAAACATATGCAACACCACGAACATACATAGATCTAGCTAGGCCATAAAAAGTGCATGTGCACATTGTTGTAGGGAGAACAACATAAATATAGCTTCCCCCTTACTTACCTATCAAAACAAGGTAATTTAACCACTTAATTTGAATGAATCTATGGTGTAAATGAGGTGAAAAAGAGGAGGCACCCGAGACAAGGAGGAGGCGGTGGAGAGAATGAAGTGGGGAGAAAGTGAGTGTGGGTAGGAGAGGCTGTCCAAAATATCTTGTTGCTACCCACTTACTAATAGCGCACCAACCCTAAATGCGCCATTAGTAATCCAGATTACTAATGGCGCACCTTCTGGTGGTGCGCCATTAGTAGTTTTGCAAAAAGAACATACTAATGGCGCACTATTCCACAGTGCGCCATTACTAGTTTAAACTAGTAATGGCGCATGATGGAACAGTGCGCCATTAGTAGTTTTGCAAAAAAAGGAATAAAAAATATAATAAAAAAACAACATTAGTGGCGCACTTTCCGACAGGTGCGCCATTACTAGTTACAACTAGTAATGGCGCACTGCGTCTGGATGCGCCATTAGTATATTTGGACAGGCGCACTAGTTCAAAAAAATTTGATACTAATGGCGCACCTTGGGCCAGGTGTGCCATTAGTAGTTTCAACTCTAATGGCGTATCAGAAGGTGGTGCGCCATTAGTATATACTAATGGCGCACCGCTTGTCTGGTGCGCCATTAGTGTCAATCCCATCTATAGCCCTTTTTCTAGTAGTGTAGTCTTGAAAGAATGAGGCACACGGTGCAAGGCCTATCATTCCCACACACAACTAGCAAATGGGTTCACAAGCTTACTAATAAGCATATAAAGAATCTATGCTTGTGACAACCCGTGGTGAAGATAGAAGATGAAAGCCTCATCAAGACGAGGGATACCAATTAAGATGGCAAAAGCCTTGTAAAGACAAGCATGAGGAAAATAATCTTCACCACACAAGAGTGCATCAAGATGCTACAATAGAGGAAACGCACTCAAGGCAAAAGCTTTCACGGAGCCACCAAAGAAATAACATAAGAAAGACAAGGTGGACGTGAAAGAAAGGATATCAACTAGAGATGTAAATTCTCTCAAGTGTATAGGGTTCTAGGTAGACGAAATCATGATGATATATATCTACAAAGAAGGATGTACACCCGAAATAGTTACAACACGAAGGAACAAGATATCCAAAAGGAAGTCATACATATACCAATAAGATATTTGCCTGGAAGCATAGCACATGGCTAGATATGGTCTTATTGTACATAAATGAATTCCTACCACACGAACATAAAAGACATCACAACTAGCAACAAGAGATCATCGTTGGGATGCTTTGAGAAAGGAAACAAGTATCACAAGATATGAAATGAATATCATGCCAAGATGCAACCTACACAAGGTTGAATGCAAGAGAGGAAAGCATGAATAGATACTTGTTACCGAGATATCATTGGAAGGATGTAGTAGATACCAATTGAAGGTAGATAGTAGTTCATTGATCATCCTAGCTTGAATCCAATGAGCACATGGTAACAACACCTTCCTTGTGAGTAAGCCAAGCATCCAATGCATCTCCAACCGCTCCTAGAAGAACAACACAAACTAAACGGTACCCAAACTCATTGGGACCAAGAGTTAGAAACACCAATATACATAGGACAAACTCCACATAAATAGGTGCATATAGATATGAAAATGAATTTCATGCACCTCTCATCCAGTTTGAGACTTGGTGGAGTTTCCCCTATATATTGGGTCAAAGAAAGAAAGCATGCCAAATAAAATACATGAAGTAAACATGCATGCTCAAAACTTTCAAGAACCGAAACCAAATGAAAACGAAATGCAAGGAAAAAGGATACCAAATAGATAAATCATCACTTGGAAGATATCATTAAAGATACATCAAGGAATGAGAAATCCATTGATACACACTAAATTAAAGATGTCAAACTCCCAAAGAGAGGATGGTTCCAAACAAACCAAGCTCTCAACAAAGTTTCATGATGGCACAAAGTACCAAAAAGAAATGGTTTGCCTTCCACCAAAACACACTTGATGAGGATCACAAGATGAGCGTTTTAGAGAAAATAGGATAGCTCCCCACGAGTTGTGCACTATAGAGAATTTGCTTTTGAATACAAAATGCACAAGGTGGGATCACCACTTTCACTATATCTAGAAAACACTAGACAAGAACAAGAATTAAACAAGATCCACAAGTGGTAGGGAAGACAATGGGAGTTGACACAAACCTTGGCAACAGATAAGGCAAATAAAAGCAAGGCCAATGTAAAGATGATCAATAATTTCTACCACACATAAGTGAGTACCAATTGTCAAAAGACAAGAAGTATTTGGAAATAATTTCCGGTGGTAGATAACAAGGATATCCAACATCATCTTCACAACAAACACAAGCAAATTGCCACTTGTAGAGCTAACATGGCACCTAGGAACAATATAATTTACAATATCAATTCTAGGAGACAATATCACAAATGTACACATTTTCTAGGCTTGTAGTATGCACATAGCACATTACTCCCCCATAATGTGATACCAATAAGAACTTAACAAGAGGCAATAAGAGGATCCAACACGAGATAATCAATGGAATTTTTAGAATTTGAATTTCTCATGAGAGATATACCACCTAGCGACTAGATAATCGTGTAATATCAATACTAGATGGTATTCCTCATGTACACACATTTATAGGATTGTGAGGTGCACAAAGCACATCACTCCCCCAAAATGGGATGTTCCATTGATCTCTCACACGAGCCAACTAGGATACAAACAAGAAGCAAAAAGGCTCAACGCACGACGCACATGTACATGATGTGCAAACCAACACACACATACTTGATTGCTCAAGATAACCAAGTTGGAAGCGCAACATATACAAACACATGAAAGGAACAAAACCAAAACATGCAAGGGGGTAAGTAACTTTCAAGGTAAACAATTTAAGTACAAGTTATCGCAAGGAGGCACATTGGATATAAGATAGAAACTTGATAATCCAATTGACTTGGCTTGAGACAAAGAGAATGATGAAGTCCCCTTAATTCTTCATAATGTAGCCAAGTCTCCAATGCCCTCCAACAACACCTATTGATCAAGTTTGAGCTAGTTGGTCCCCAACCAAGTTGGGTCCTAAGAGGTTAGTCACAATAGGCTTGGCAACCCAAATGGTTCTTTTCTTGACACCACTTTGAGTACCAACAAACTTGGAAAACACATTGCCGACCTTATCCTTCCCAAGAGAATAGATATTATCAATAGTAATCGGGTTGGATAATTTACCACTAGTGCATGAAGAAGCAAGGTGACCTTTCTCACGACATAGATAGCAACGTCTACTCTTCACTTTCTTCTCACTTGATTTCTCAACTTGAGAAGCATTAGCTTGAGTCTTCTTGGGAAGAGGCCTTTCTTCAACTTGAGGTTGAGCATGAGAATGCACTTGTAGCCGCTTCCCTTGTTGCTTGTCACTAATGGCCTTCTTCTTCAATGGGCAAGATCTAACATGATGCCCTTCAATTTTGCACTTGAAGCAAATAATCTTGGCCGGATTCTTGACTTGTTTTTGGCCCTTCTTCTTGTTGATCTTGGACTTCTTCTTCTTGTTGGAGTTGAATCCAAGTCCACCTTTGTCATTGGGGGATTTTTGCACACTCAAGATATTGTTGAGTGTGAATTTTCCTTCATGACTCTTTTCCAAGTCTTTCTTCAAAGAAGTGACTTGGGCCTTGAGCTCTTTTATTTCCTCTACATGGTTAGTCTCAACACAAGTACTAGAGGAAGTATAAGCTTCATCGTTAGAGCAACAAGGCAAGGAAAGCAATTCATCACAAGATGTACCAACATTGTGAGTAGATGAATTACAAGGACTAGCACATGGCAATATACTATTTTGACTAGGAGTAGTGCTAGTATCCACATGAGGCTCACTAGATGTTACCGTAGCAATCATGGCCTCATGAGCTATCTTTAGCACATTACGGGATACTAGAAGATCATCATGAGAGCTTGAGAGCTTTTCATGACTTTCTTCCAATTTCCCAAAATTGCTAGATAGCACCTCAAGTTGAGCCTGTAGCTCAACATTCTCCTTCAAAATGGATGCTTCACAAGTAATAAAGTTAGTAGCACAAGCATCATCATTTACAACAATAGGAGAGGACAACTTGGCAAGCTCTTTTAAATAAGAAGCTTCAAGTTGGGCATGAGACTCGGTGAGTTTGATGAGCTCACCCTTGATGACCCTTGAGCCATTTTCGAGGTGCTCAAAATCCTCAAGGAGTCTAGCATGAGAAACTTCAAGCTTAGCATTTTTAGTTTTGAAATCATTGGCCACCTCAAGAGCTCTATCATGAGATTCCTTAACTCCAGATAATTCTAAAGCAAAAGTCGCCTCAAGAGATTCGGAGGTGGTTTGTTCATGTTCAAGAGCTTGAGATAGCTCCGCGATCTCATTTGCGTAATCACGCCCATGAGCTTCCATTTTCTCAATGGTGACCTCATGCTCCTCTAGATGAGATTCCAACTCCTCAATGTATTTCTTGCCATCAATGGCAATGGACATTATTTCCATGAAGTTGGAACGAGCAATTTTATTTTTATGAAGAGCTTTAGAAATCATTTCCCCCTTAGTTTTTAAGGAGGCAACATTATCATTCTCTTCATCATTATCCTCATCATCAATAGCATCAACATCATCATCAAGAGACATATTGGGGTACAAAGTAGGAGATACCTTTGACGCCTTAGCCATAAGGCAAAAAGCAATAGATGATGATGTAGGATCCCTTGAAGCACCATTCAAGACCACATCTTGTTCCATGGAGTGTTGGGTTTCCTCTACATTGTTAGCACCACAACTCGAGGAAATACATGCATTTTTATCATGGCAACAAGACATAGCAAGCATATCATCATGAGATTTAGTCAAGAAATTTGTACATGATATGCAAGGACTATCAACACAAGCATGTGAAATATTTGGAGTGCTCGAAGTGCTAGAGTCCAAAGATGAAGCATTGCAATAATATAGTGATGAAGGATCATTCACAATAAGCATACTATCATCATTGCAATGACCAACACTACTCACCATATCATTACCTTGTGGCAAACCACATGTAGGTGAAGTAGAAGAAGTTGAGAAGACAATACGACTGGAGGTGGAGGGAGAACAATCATCCCGGCAAATCTTGGACACACCATATTTATCTTGAAGCTTTGTCCATAACTCATGAGCATCCCGGAACGACATGAGTTGAAATATAACTACATTGCTCAAAGCATCGAAAAGCACATTAGAAGCTTGAGCATTGAGATAAGAGTTTTTCTCATCCTCTAAAGATAATCTTTGGGGATCCTTTGGAGGAGAAAAACCCATATCTACAATTCGCTCTAAATGTGGGTCCATGACCCTAAAGAGGTTAAGCATGTGAATTACCCAAACATCAAAATTTGTGCCATCGAAACTAAGAGTGTCAGAGAAACCTAATCCCCTAGTCGACATCTTTACTCTCTAGGCGGTTAAGCCCAACAAAGAGAGACGAGGCTCTGATACAATTTGAAAGATCGAGGATGTCGCCTAGAGGGGAGGTGAATAGGCGCTTTAAATAATTACGGTTTAGGCTTGAACAAATGCGGAATAAACCTAATGGTTAATTTGTCAAGCACAAAACCTACAACTACTAGGCTCACCTATGTGCACCAACTACTTATGCTAAGCAAGGTAAGCAACTATGTGATAGCAAGATATATGACAAAGAACAATCTGGCTATCACAAAGTAAAGTCCATAAGTAAAGGGCTCGGGTAAGAGATAACCGAGGCACGCGGAGACGATGATGTATCCCGAAGTTCACACCCTTGCGGATGCTAATCTCCGTTTGGAGCAGTGTGGAGGCACAATGCTCCCCAAGAAGCCACTAGGTCCACCATAATCTCCTCACGCCCTCGCACAATGCAAGATGCCGTGATTCCACTAAGGGACCCTTGAGGGCGGTCACCGAACCCGTACAAATGGCAACCCTTGGGGGCGGTCACCGAACCCGTACACTTTGGCAACCCTTGGGGGCGGTCACCGGAACCCGTCAAAATGCTCGGGGCGATCTCCACAACCTAATTGGAGACCCCGACGCTTGCCCAGATCTTTACACCACAATGACTGAGCTCCGAACACCACCAACCGTCTAGGGCGCCAAGGCACCCAAGAGGAACAAGCTCTAGGGTGCCCAAACACCCAAGAGTAATAAGGTTCTCAAACTTCACTTCCACGTATCACCGTGGAGAACTCAAACCGATGCACCAAATGCAATGGCAAGGGCACACGGAGTGCCCAAGTCCTTCTCTCCCAAATCCCACCAAAGCAACTAATTCTAGGGAGGAAAATGAGAGGAAGAACGAAAGAAGAACACGAAGAACTCCAAGATCTAGATCCAAGGGGTTCCCCTCACTTAGAGGAGAAAGTGATTGGTGGAAACGTGGATCTAGATCTCCTCTCTCTTTTCCCTCAAGAACTAGCAAGAATCATAGGAGGGATTGAGAGCTAGCAAGCTCGAAGAATGTCAACAATGCGGGAAGAACACGAGCTCAAAGGATAAGGTTCATTGGGGAAGAAGACCCCCTTTTATAGGTGGGAAAAAATCCAACTGTTATGCTCACAACCCGCACAGAGCGGTACTACCGCTCCAAGGAGCGGTACTACCGCTAGGGCAGTAGTACCCCTTTGAAACACAACAGCGAGGAGGCAAAAAGGCCAGAAGAACCGTCGAAGCGGTACTACCGCTCGTCCTCACGGTACTACCGCTCGACTTCACGGTACTACCGCAAATGGTAGCGGTACTACTGCTTGCGAGCGGTACTAAAAAAATACTTCCGTGCCTACCTCCGCTGAGCAAAACACGAGATTTTGGTCCGGAGCGGTACTACCACTTAGGAGCCACGGTAGTACTGCTCTGGAGCGGTACTACCGCTCAGGAGCCACGGTAGTACTGCTCTGGAGCGGTAGTAAAAAATTACATCCGCTCTAGTCGCGGTAGTACCACTGCAGCCTTTACCAAAACAACCACAACTTTTGCAAACAGACTCCAAATTCAACGAAACCAAGTTTGTTGGAAAGCTAACGACATGGGCTAACACAATCTTGATAGAAATATCAATAATAAGCCAATGAGAAAAGTCCCATAAGAAAATGGTGAGAACCCTTCCTCGGAAAAGACCGGTAAAACCTCCAAGACCGAAAACATCATAGAAGACGCATGCGAACTCCGTTTTCGATGAACTCAAGCTTGTCATCAAGATGACCATAAGCTCTAAGACTCACAAAGATAACCAAACAAGAACCAAGAAACATGATTCAAGGATGCAATGGTTTGAGCTCTCTACTAACGATACGATCAAGCTACCAACTTTAGAGCCCCCCTTGATAGTACGGCAAACGATCCTATAACCCGGTCTCCCAACTACCACCACGAGACCGGTAAAATAGAAAACCTATCAAGGCCAAACCTTTGCCTTGCACATGGTCCACTTGAGCTAGATGATGATGATCTTGACTCCCTCAAGATGGACCACCTTTCTTGATTGTGTTGGCTCGATGAAGACTAGATGATTGCTCCCCCATAGTCCACTATGGGTGAGCCACTCTTCGGCACATCTTCACAAGTCCATTGACACCATAATGGATGGCAAGATTCAAGCACTTGATCTCTTCGTGATGCTCCACTTGAACTTGCACACGGCAATCTTGATGACGATCACCACTTGATGTCATCCTTTCCATTAGTTGTATGATATCTTCCTCTTGACGCAAGCCCATGGAAATGTACCTAACCCCACATAGAACTCTCACATGACCATGGGTTAGTACACAAAGTGCAATGGACAATGCTTACCATACCATGGGATCACTTGATCCCTCTCAGTACATCTTCTACGCTTTGTGAGTTGATCAACTTGATTCACTCTTGACTTAGTCTTGATCAACTTGATTCATTCTTGACTTAGTCTTGATCAACCTTGAATCTTTCCAACTCTCTTCATTTGGATGATGTCTTGAAGTTAAACATGAATGATCACACAATCTTCTTGTTCAAGACATGCTTGCAATAAGCTCAACACTCACATGACCTATCTTTGGATAATTCCTTAATAGCACCTTGGTCAACTCATAAACTCCTTGGAACCAACACATGGACTTCAAGAAAAGCCTATGGACAAATCCTTCAAATATAACTCAAGACAACCCTTAGTCCATAGAGATTGTCATCAATTACCAAAACCAAACATGGGGGCACCGCATGTTCTTTCAGATACCTTTTTATCTATTCCACCCAGATGTTTGTGAGCTCTAGAGATGAGATAATATCCGAAGAAACATATCGATACCCGTTACACATGAGATGAACCCCACATCCTTTGTCAAAATAAACAACTCCCCGATCAATGCATTTCACTCTTCGGTGCAATGCACGGGCACCTTACTACTATATATTAGTACGAGCAAAAATTCAACTAACATTATATATAGTACAATAAATACTGATGCATGTCACCTAAAATTATATCATTCAAAACTATGTTCAAATACGAATCCAATGATATAGTTTTTGTTGACATGCACTAACATTTTGTCAGTTAAATCTTCAGTCAAATTCAATGGGGGACTAATGAACCACGACCGATGTAGTACAAGTGTAGAGGGCGGCGCTGCACGGGAGTCTCACCGCTCACCCCGCTCGTGGCGCAGCAGTAAAGCCGTCATATCACAAAACCCAACCACTCCCAGTAATAAATGGCCTGGTAAAATAAACTGACAAGCAACCATCACATCCCTCCATCTTTTTTGCATTTCATCTCTCTGCATTTACTTTCTCTAGTTCATCTCCCACACTCGATCCCTAGCTATTACTCCTAGGGCCAGTTCTTTTGGCGGCTTCCCCAGCTTTTCCCACAAGACTAGTCACGGTGGAGAGTAACAATAAGGCGCCTCACTCATTTATTTGGGCTTCTAAACTACTACTCCGTCCTGGTTTATTCCTCACCGTTGTAATTTGTGCTAAATTTTGACCAAAGATTTAACTGATAAAATGTTACTCAAAACACTTAGGAGCCGTGCATCTAGGTGTGTAAGTCATCTTACAAAAACCAAATAATACCAAAACACTTAGGCGCGGTGCATTAACTTCTACCTTGTTTCTTGTTTCTTGACATATCAACCAATAAGAGATAAAGAGTGTGCATGCTTTTAATGACTTGAGATATCAAACACGACATGTGGTGGTTAGTTCATTGCATGCAATACTATTAATTAGCAAATAAACATTAATGTTTCTCGTTTTCTCCTCCTCCTTGGTCACGGTGCACAGCCTAAGATGACTTACTCGCCTAGACGGATGGAGTAGTGCATGTGACATGCACTAACATTTTATTAGTTAAATTTATGATCAAAATTTGACACATATTACAATGGGGACCAATAAACTAGGATGGAGGTAGTAGTTATGGGATTACTAATCGAGAAGCCTAAAAGAACTGGCCCTTGGTATTCCTACTAGTAGTAGTACTCAAGTTGGAATTCCAATTGCACGACACAACTTGTTAGGCAAAAAATTCGATACAGGGTGTAGGAAGCGATTTGGGAATTTGCATGCCTTTCCAACCAGTGAGATACTCCGTACAAAGTACGACAGAGAAATAACCACAGAGAAGGAAGCTAAAAATAAACAATCAAACGAGCATTTTTGCTTTTGTTTTCCATTGAATCGTTTCACAAGCTTGACTAGTGTTGTTTTTCTACTTTTACAAAAATCGCATCGTAATGTTAAAACATGCATTTGCACGTACATAAGTAATAGTAGTACTCCCTTCGTCTAGGTTTACAAGTCTTCCCTCCTTCTTGGTCACCGTGCACAACCAAAGATGACTTATTGACCTGGACGGAGGGAGTAGCACAGTCTGCAAGCATATATCGAGAGAGACGTGTAGTCCGATAGTATATAGTAAAGTTTGTGCTATATGCACGTACTTGCAAAATGTGTAATAATACACAACGTTTCCAAACATTCCCTTTTACATACTTAATTAAGGACGCTAAAAATTCCTGAACGTTCGGGATTTATCATTTGCGTCCCAAAACAATGAGATCGCCTTACGAAACAAAAGTTATACTCCTCCTAAAAGCCACGGCGCTCGCAGGAGCGCTTGGGGCGCGCCACGAGTGCCCTAGTGCGCGGCCGTTTCCCAGCGCGCCGACACAACGCCTCTTCCTCAGCCTCGCAATTCGTGAGGTGCTGATTGGCGGCTTGCCGGCGGGCGAGCGCGATCTCACCGGTGTGGTGATCCGGCGCCAGCAGGTACTCCTCCTGGCTGGAAGCGTGCACCCGGTCCACGTACCACCAAGCATAGATAAGGCGCTTGGGCCCGACTGCACTCAGGGCGTCGGCACGGGCGTCCTCCACCACCCTCACGGCCCTCGCACGAGCCTTCTGCCAAAGAACCAATTTCTTGACTCTCTCGGACGCGACATAGATCTCCCAGAAAGCTTGTTGCGCGGTGCGATTCTCTTCCTCGGCCTTCTTCTCTGCCTCTATTTTGGCGCGCTCTGCTGGAGGCAAAGCCTCCCACAAGGAGACATCCATTTCTTTCCAAAGCTCCTCAAGGTTGCGGGGCTCGGCGGGCGGCGCGGCGTTCTCCTCGTAGCGGGGAGCCGACGCGCCCTCCGACGTGCGTGCTGGCGAGATTGGGAACACCGATGCGTCCACCTCAATGCGTCGCGGCGAGGAGCGGAATGCCGACGCATCCTCCTCGACTAGTGGCGGCGAGGAATGGAATGGAGACACGTCGCATCGCGGTGAGGAGCGGAACGCCGACGCGTCCTCCTCGACTAGTGGTGACGAGGAACGGAACAACAACGCATCACGTAGCGGCGAGGAGCAGAACACCGACGCATCCTCCTCGACTAGTGGCGGCGAGGAACAGAATGGCGACACGTGACCATCCGCGTGGTGCAGCAAGGGGCTCCTAGGGCTTGGGAGGGGCAATGCCATGGTGGTCGACATGAGAGGGAGGGGGACGAGATAGCGATGAACGTGAACGTGAGGGGGTGGAGATAGCGATGTCGTGGGAGGCGCAGTATTTATAGCGAGCAATGGCACACCTACGTAAGATATGGACTGAGCTGCACTGACTTAACTGCAGGTCCAGTTGCGTCACGGACATGTGGGCCAGTACACTGTTGGGCCCGTATGTCAGTGACCCAATGCACCTGAAGTTAAGTAAAAGCTACGTGGGCATATTTGTTGGAGTAAATTACGAGGGAGCAAAGGGGTGGAAATGTTGCTGGTCACAACGGATTGGACGAGCGTGGGGGGAGGGGAGTCATGCATGCAGATTTTTTCACACATGGTTGAGTGGTGGGACCGCCGGAGGGAGAAGGAGAGTTTGGAAGGCATATTGTTTCCACACATGGAGAGGAAAAGATTTAGAGACGAATGGGCTTCCTGCAGGTATGGGGAACGGTGCATAATAAGTCATCTTGCATGCCGGGCTAGGTATAGTCTCAAGTCATTAAAAACATACATACCCCACACATGTTCATATTTCAAGGTGCACTAAACTATTGCATGTGATGATTAAGGCTGGCCATAATGGTGGTATCTTGGCTGGTATCATGCACTCGGGAATAGCAAACATGCTGATGTGGTAAAGAATTAAAGAAGAGAGGGGGGTTAGAGTAACTAGTGTTCATGCATGCATTGGTAAACACATTTTTTTGTGAAGAACAACAACATTAGTTGAGTACTTTTGCAGACTTCAAAAACTATTCCACCGCCTCTACTATCTTGCTAAGAGTAGGTGAAATTTTTGAGTCGAGCCCTTTAAACTAGAAGGGAGGTAGTGGTACTCTAATAGCTAGGTGTGTAAGTCATATTAGGCTGGTCATAGTGGGGAGTAACTTAGACTAGTGTCATATGCATGACACTAGTCTAAGTTACTACCTTCATAATGCAAAGTAACATAATAGTAGTATCATGGATGGCTTCATTTATTAACTTGTAGACTCATCTTGTCTCGGGAAGCGCTATGTTACAGTAACATATTATGTTACCACCTCTCATTAACTACTTGTCACGTAAGCAAAATTTTCTTGAAATGCACTACGTTACTACCTAAGTTACTCCCACTATGACTTGCCTTACGAAAACCAAATAATCCAAAAACACGTAGGCGCGGTGCATTAACTTCTACCTCGTTTCTTGTTTCTTGACATATCAACCAATAAGAGATGAGGGTGTGCATGCTTTTAATGACCTGAGACTATCAAACATGACATGCAGTGGTTAGTTCATTGCATGCAATACTATTTAATTAGCAAATAAACATTAATGCCTCTCGTTTTCCCCTCCTCCTTGGTCACGGTGCACAGCCTAAGATGACTTACTCACCTAGACGGAGGGAGTATCAACATTCACAATGTCAAATCAATATTTTTACACTCATTATAAAATGTAGTTCTTATACTCATTATAATTAGTATAGTAGATATTGATATTTTTAGTATAAATTTGGTCGTGGGATTTTATTGATGCCTGTCAAAGCATGGAGGAAGCGGAGCTTAGGGCTTGCATTTCCAGTCTCTACATAGGTATTTCTCTTCATAATCCTATAAGTTTAGAGACTGACTGCGCTTTTGTGGGAGCGTCTCTTGCATCGGGGGACTATGGCAGGTCTGCTATGCGTGACCTGAAGATGAAAGCGTTGAGCATCTCAAAGTTGATCAATAATCTTCAATTGTCAAAGATTAGCCGTTCGGCCAATAAGGTGGCACACTTAATCGCTAAGTATAGCTTTGACAATAGATTAGATGGTATTCTTGTAAATAACGTACCGCCCTGTGTGGTGAATATTGTATCGAATGAGTGTACTGGTGTGGCTGGTTAATTAATATAAGGTGGTGTTAAAAAAAGTATATATTTGGTCAAACACTTTGTAAACGGTTGACGGGAGTAAAAAGGACCAGAGGGTGTATCATGCATGCGGAGTAGGCAAAAAAATTGCTCATTTATAGCCGCTTGAAGTCTCAAAGGGCGCGACCGCATGAGGGAGGCGAAGGTCGTGGGAGGTGCGACGGTTGAGAGAATTAAGTGAAGTTACATCCACGCACCGGCATGGCGTGCGAACAGGCAGAAGCTATACCGTCAGGCCTACGATATGGGTCTAGTAGACATGACATCTAGTGGGTCCCACATAGTTCTCAAGAACTCTTTGGGGGCTTGCAGCCATTTATCCACCGGGCAAGCCAGCAACCCCACGCCATTCGCACGCCCTACTCATCCCTGTCTTCTACCTCACAACAGTTCGCTCCCAGTCGTCCCGTCCTTTCACATTAGTTCGCTCCCAGTTTTTGCGGGATACAACAGTTCAACTTCTCCTAACCCTCCTCCAAAATCCATGGCCTCCCAAATCTCCATGGTCGCCGCTGAGTACCAGGTTAGAGCCATCACCGGCGATCAGTTCATCGTCATCTACACACGTGGATCCGCGATGCTGAAAGCATGGCTTGCTCGCTTCCTACGCATGTTCAACAGTTCAATGGATGAGTGGGTCGTTGGGCTAGATGTTGAGTACACCACAGTCCTGGGACGAGAGAAGGATCTAAAGGATAAAGAGAGGAAGAAGCCCGCCGTGATCCAGGTTTGCGTACATAACGTTTGCTTGGACTACCACATATGCCATGCCGACGTTGAGTGCCAGGATTTTAAGAACTTCCTCAAGGACAAAAGAGTGAAATTCATTACTGTAGGCTTTAAGAACGACAGGGATGTCCTGCGTAGGATAGGTCTCATTGTAGGCCAGCCCTTCGATCTCCAGAAGGCAAGCCTGGTGTCCTCCTCTCAACTTTCAATGCTGGCCCTGGCAGCAGCCATGATTGATCCTTCCTATGCTAAACTGAAGAAACCTCATCACGAGTTTCATCATGCATGGGAGTCGAAGACATTAGATGAAGATCACATCCTGTACGCAGCAATGGATGCCAACCTTTGTTTAAATATCTACATGGGTTGGATGAAGAAGCAGAGCCCAGTGTCCGGTTCAAGCAAAGAAGCGTCGGCGAAGAGGAAGAGGAAGAGGGATGAGGACGAAGTCGAGGACGTGGAATCGGACTCCGAGTAGGTGGCAGTGCCTTCGCTCATGTTGGTTCTACTACAGTGTCAAGCGGACTAGTTGCTTAGTTTATTTTCAAGGGTGTGTTGTGTTGAGGCCCCAGCAGAACTATGTTTATGTTCTTTCTCGTTATTTGAACTCTTTAGTACGTAGAGTAGTACTAGTACTATGTCTTACTACTGTTCTTCTTGCAGTTGGTACTACTGCTCGTACCTTCGTGTTCCAACTGTACTTAATACGTTCATACTAGTAGTATAATTTGGGTTAGTCGATTTGTGAAAGAAGTTCAAAGGAGCAAAAGAAGAAGATGGCAGAAGAGGTGGAAGAAGCCCTTCTAGCCATCCATGTTGCATCAAACGGCTCACATGAGTCGACTGGCCCAAATTGCTCCTTCAGATTGCAGGATCCACGTGGCATTCAAGGTCTCGAAGGTAGATTCCGCGTCCGCACCCGGTTTGCGGGCTCGACGCGCGCGCGATCGGCTTCCGCCAAGACAGCCACCATGCGCGCCTCCTCCGCGCAGGCGGAGACGACAATGACATGCTAATTCCTCCTCGCCGACGTGCTGGAGCACGCGCTCGTCCTCCTCTTTGTATGTTGCGTGCATAGACGCAGCTCCACCAGCTGCTCGCGTGCTTGGCAGCGTAACGGCATGGCGAGGAGGGACTGCAGATGACGTGAGAGGGCGAGCCTTCGGCTTCATGGCACAGGGATGGCGGCGACACGTCGGTGATGGGAGAGAAATTGTTGGCCGGAGCAGGTGGGCGCCGGCATGCGCAACGGCGGCGGTGGCATATTGATGAGTGCGCGTATGGGAGCTTTTTAGTTTTATATGAGGTTGGTCAAACTTAAAAGAAAACCGTACTAGTACACGTAAACATTAGACTTAGGAAATGCTTTTATTAATTATTATTTTGAAGTTAGTACCACAGCCACGATACAGAATCCTGTGCAAGCGCGTGAACCGCGGCCGCGCGGTCGATCGAACGGTGCGTCACTATGTCACGCTCGAAGGACATCCACCGGACCTTTGTGTGTGTGTGAAAACAATCCTCGAATATTACTCAACTTTTTTTTCCTGGGAAAGTTCTTGACGCTGCAATATTTCCATATATTTGAATTTAGCTCCAGTTTGTGTTTATTTGGATTTGGACATTTTAGGTGCGCCCTAGTTTTTTCTAATACTTATTTTGTGTGTGTGACTGATAGAGAACGTGTGTATGTGTCCATATGTGTGTTGTGGTAGAAGGGCAATGTGGAGACGGTGTGCGTGTGATACAGACATAGAGAGATATGAATGTGCAAATGATCATGCATGAGTGAGACATAGACAGATGCCGATACGTTGTGTATACATGAGAGAACGGTCTTCTAGTTTACTTGTGTGTGTGTGTGTGATAGAGAGAGAGGGAGAGACAGACAGAGAGAGAAAGAGAGAGAGAGAGAGAGAGAGAGAGAGAGGAGCATCCGTAACACAACAACCATCTCTCTCGATTCGTCCGTCCCTCGCACGATCGCATGCAACATATGCATCAACGCGCACATTTTGACACCCTCACTCGGCCCCTGCCCACCTCAAGGCCCACACAATCTCTTCGTGAATACCCATTTCTTTCCTTAGGTTTGTTTTCGCTCAATATCTGACACATACACACACACAGCACAACACACACACACACACACACACACACACACACACACACACACACACACACTCCCCCGAGCACACAATTCATCCCCATCCAAGGTTATACGGCGACCACTCTCGCTTGTGCTTCTTTGCACCCCAACATGCACAACACCTCAATCTTCAAAGAGGGCATCGAGCAGATCGAAGACGGCGACCACACCGCGCTAGAGAAAACGGGGTCATCTGGAAGCAGGGTGATGTGACGACGGCTGACTGACTCCTCCCCCCACCCTCTCTCTCTCTTGCACAAAATTATCAATCCCTCTCTCCCCCGCACAAAATTGTCAATCCCTCAACCCATGAGATCCTTCCCCTCTCGTCCATGTTTTTCCAGCTCTCTCATCAAACATGTTGTCTCTTCTCCTTCCGTGTATACAGAATCCGGATGCACACGCATCTCACGTATATTACATGTCTCCATCTTTCTCACAGACCTAACTTCTTCCTCTCTCTTTCTATTTCTCTCTCTCTCTCTCTCTCTGTGTGTGTGTGTGTGTCTTGTTAGGTTTGTCTTCTACTCTCTCGTCCACATACATACAATCTTTCCTGCCCTATCTGCTCCATCTTCAAAAGCTCTCTCTACACGTTTCATTCACACAATGGGATATGTCAAAATGTTGCTTCTATAATGGTTGATGTAGAGTTTTGGTTGTTTTTGTTGCATCCTACAAAGTAATAACTATGAAATGCATTTAGATTCTCATTTGACAGGGATTTTGTGAGTTTGAGCATGTTGTGAAGTACTATAACCTTGTATACATCTTGGGATTCGATAATGATTGTAACTATTGAATTGTATAGACCATTACATTCAAAGTCAATAGCCTAATATATTTATTTCACAATTTCAACAAATCATTAGTTCACTACAAACTAAGAAAACAAATGTGTACTCCCTCCATTTTTATTTAAGTCTGTGTATTAGCATTGGTCAAAGTCAAGTTATGTAAACTCTCAGAAAGCTTATAACAAAAAATATTAACATATACAATAACAAATAAATACCATTAGATTCATTATTGAATGTACTTCCACATCATACATATTTGTTATGGTAAATGTTTATATTTTTATATAAACTTGGTCAAACTTTAGGAAGTTTGACTTCGGTCAAACCTAATATGCAGAGTTTACTACTACTACTCGCTAGTTGCTTAGCCGAATCACTCAGCACGCCACACGGGGAGTCCAGTGTCACAA
This sequence comes from Triticum timopheevii, assembly GCA_963921465.1. NCBI lineage: Eukaryota > Viridiplantae > Streptophyta > Magnoliopsida > Poales > Poaceae > Triticum > Triticum timopheevii. Next base: position 508,453,108 of record OY997268.1, on the reverse strand, counting down.
AATTTTGAGATCGACGGGAAAATCTCCCGCGACCCTGATTCGAGCAGTGGGAAATTACCATCATAGCCTTCGGAACAGGCCTACGGACGACGCTTGGTAGGGGGTTGTTTTCGTAACTTCACGTTCACCCTACCCAGCCAGCCCCACCCTGGCATCCAGAGTACACCTGAATACTCCCCATTTTCTATCCCCACCGCAAAATAGACTTCTCCACGGCACCGCAGCCTTCGTGCTCCTCCCCTTTACATCGACGCACTTGTCCACCGCAGCGCATCTGCCTCATCGACGACCTCGTACGCTGCACTGGAGCCGGTCCACCGTCGTCGTCGTAGACGGAGCCTCTTCCCCGGCATCGTCTTCCATGGTCTCGGATCTGCTTCCCGGAAGCCGACGCCAAGCTCAGAAGTACCACCGTCATGGACAATGAACTGACTCTCATTGCCGACCATGACTCACAGAGGCCGCCGCGACCATCGTTCTTCTCCTCGATTGGTAATGTGTGTATTGAATCACTTAGTAGTACATGTGCAGTTCCAATTTTGTTCATACCTACCCTTCAATTTTCCTGGGTGCTATTGTTCCCGTAAAAGTAATTGGTTATAGCCTCCATTATCCAACAGAATATCAGCTTGTAATTGTGCGTCGCTCCTGTATCGCGCTGTGCTTGGGTAGGTTTTTCATCTGCAACCAGCAGTGTGGCAAATGATGGAAAGGTTTTTAGAACTAGCAAGATGCCCATGCGTTGCACGCATCAAGCTGCACTTGTATGAGAAGTTTATCTTGTGGGAGAAAAGGATGAACGAGGGAAGGCCTTATTTGCAAATCTGGAGAGGGGTATGGGTATCTTTTTGCAAAATTCCCATTTGTTTCCTTCCTATCTGTCAGATATAAATCGGACGGCCTATATTGCAAGAAAAAAAAGTATAGAGAAAAAAGTAGACAGTAAAGGGTGTAGAGATAAATATTAAATATAAAATATAAAATAAATATAACCATAGAGAAGAGAGTAGAGATAGCAGAGACGTCGGGAAAGGATCGCACGCGTGCGGGAAAAAGCGGCCGGGCGTGCGCTTTATAAAATCCAACGCCCTCCCACCGCTCTATGCCTTGCCACCGCTCTGTGCCTCGCCACCGCTCTCTCCCCAATCTTTTTTGCCTCGCTGCCGCCGCGCCACCATGCCGCCGCGTCGCCGGGAAACATGGGAATACCGCGGCGTCCGCGCGCGCCCCTCCAGCGGCTTCTCTGCCGAGATCCGGTTCCGCGGGATGCACCTCGGCCTCGGCAATTTTGACACCGCCAACGAGGCCGCCCGCGCGTACAATGCGGCGGCATGGCGCCTCCGATGGCCTCATAGAACATTGAACTTCCCCAACGTGCCGACACAGGAGCGGGCGCAGGAGCTCGCGCCTCTGCTGCGGCTTAGCACCGACGAGGATCGTCGCAACAACCGGAGGCGGGAGCACCGTCTCGGCATCACCGAGATGGACGAGGAAGCCATTGTGCTATGGTGCCAACACTTCCCGCATGACATCATCAACGAGCGCGAGTTCTACACGGAAAGGAGGGCGGAGAGGGATAAGAGGAGGGCGGAGCGAGCCGCCTATCGCGTGGACAAGCGTAGGCGAAAAGCGGACGCTCAATTCAACATGAGGCTAGGAACAGCTCGCCCTGGGAATCCGACGATGATCGGTATCTTCATGCCTACAGTCAGATGTCGGAGGATGACATCACCGAGGAGGAGTCGGACGACGAGGAGTAGTTGAATTATCTTTTTTTTATCTATCTATGCTGAGAACTATCCTCTACTCTCTAGTATCTACTTCTCGATCTCAGCACTATAAATGCTTTTTTAAAGCGCCACGCGTTGCGATTCTGTTGGAGATGCTCTAGCATGGCAGACGAGTGCTTTAATGTTGCCCACAAGATGCGCGAGTATTACTAGTAGTATTTTTCTTGCCATGTTGAGATTTTAAAACCACGAGTGTGAACATGCAGAGGAGCAATGAAGACCAAACACGGGATATTCGGGACATCTTCAAGAAGCGTGGCAAGTTAAAGACGAGTTGCACCGAACCTGTAAAACGAGCTTTGGTAAGTAACACCCTTTCAATTACTTTTGTTTAGCCTCGTGTTCTTCGATGTGTATATGTTGTAGTTTCTGTTTCTCTTAAGCGTGGTGTTCTTCAATGTGTAATAAGAAGAGTCTTAATCGTCCCAATGCTTTCATTTTTAACTTGATGTAGGAACTGGGTGTTCTCACCTTATAGTCTGTTTTTATATTTCTTTTCCTTTTGAATTCACTTCTTCGAGTTCTGTTTATCTGGCTTCTACTAAATGGATCTAGGTTTCTTTGAGTATTGATCTAAAAAAGAAGTAACTTGATGTCAGGATGCAGTTCCTGCGAGGAGGGAAGTATGGTCAACCTCGAGATCATGTTTCCAAAATGAGGCTGGATTACACACAAGGTGCCAGTTCCCTAATGATGCTGGATTAGACACAAGGTGCAAATTCCTAGATGATGCTGGATTACACACAAGCTAGGTGGAGTCGTCAGCTGTTCGTGTCCTTGTGGCATTAGTAAAGGCTGAAAGAAAGCATGCAGCAGCCCTTGAGAAGGTAGCTGAGTTCCTAAAGAAGCGAAAAGAGCAATCAGATGCTCTCTTCACCCAAGCCAAAGAAGAGATGGAAGAAGCCAGAAATAAGCTAGCAGAGGCAGAGCTGGCTAGGCGTCTCCTGCTATCTAAAACTGTTGTCAATACAAAATTTCCTTCATAATAGCTAGGTTCAAATGTTTATCCAGTCAGCATGCCTGTTGTGATGTCTGTGCATCTACTGATGTGGCACAAAATGTTTTTTTGGGTCATGTAATAACAGCAATTACTTTCCAAACAATAACAGACGAAGTATTGGACATGGTATAGTTCACACGCAAGCCCGACATTCCAAGTTCATCTTCCACATCAAACTCATGTTCACAGATATCCGCACATTCATACATAATGTCCACAACCATGATTCACTTCAAAGCCAAAAAAATGTGAGGAGAGTAATAAATAAAGAAAAACCTCTACTAGTTCCTGCTACCAGTGCGAGCACAACAAGTCAAGACCATGCATAAATTAATTATATTTTAGTCATTTTTTCTATTCTAAAATGCCTGTCGGCTCGTGGAAGGACGTGTTGCTGGCACACGTACAGATTCAATGAAGGCAGGTGGGGCAGTCTTAAGCTGGTTGCACGCGGCGAGGAGGCGTGCTCAGCCGGGCCTGTAGCGAGTGTGGCCCTCTTGGCCGGCGCGTCGGTTCAATGCCTGCGCTATGAGAGGTCGCGTCCGTGTCAGAGCAATCACTCCCTCCAGTCCTTTTTTGTTTGGGTATAACAAAATCTCGTTTTCCATTCACATTTTACAAGTAAAATTCGTGGACAAACTTTGACCCGAAGTACGATGGGGACTAGTAAACAGAATGGAGGTAGTAGTTTTTTTAATCAAAGAAGGGTTTCCCCTTCTAATTACTGAAAACCAGCATCTAAATTTAAGCCATAGTATTTGCCCTAGAACTACTAGGTTCAACATCTCGCAACATAAACCCATACAATCATACGCCAAGGAGGTACGTAGTACTATGAATTCCATTTTCGCTCCATACCAATCGTTCTAAAAACTACTTACTACTTATAATGTGCCATTGAAAATCGGAACTCTTAACCTCGCTAAAAATGATATTTTAAACGTGGCTACTCGATCTGTGGCAACTGGCGAGCCACCGCGCTCCAAGTCGTTCACCTGTGGTCCCGACCATCAACTCCTACAAAGGTGCTCCACCATGTACCCGGTACCCGCGAATGCAGCAATCGTGCACCTAGGGTTTTAGGGTTTATTTCTTAACGTCGCCTTTACGTAACACTCATGTGTGCAAGACAGCGAGAGGCCGAATGCGTGCGTGCGCCTCTTCTCTTCGTATATGTACTCCACCATTTGTCTGGTGTTCAAAAAAATTATAATAACTACTAGCAATGTGCCAATGCGTTGCCACACGATCAAAGTAGATTAATACATATTCACCGATTTGATAGAAAAAAAGTCTAGTTTTGAAATACGTATATCACTAAAAATATGTTATGTTTCACTCAAAATATATTCCTTTGGCGGTTTTGATGAGATAAGGGAGGAATGTTGTTGGTTTCAAGATTCGAGAAGTGGTATATGTCTAATTTCTACTCTTACTAGCAAGATGCCCGTGCGTTGCACGGAACATCAAGATCTTGTGGGAGAAAAGGATGAATGAGGGAAGGCCTTATCTGCAAATGTGGTGAAGAGTGTGGGTAAATTGCCATATTTTCCTTCCTATCCGTCAGATATAAATCGGACAACCTACATTGCAGGATGGCAGGCCCACCATCATCACCAACTCTATTTTTTATCCCTACTCTTATAAAAAGCATTGTCGGTGATGATCGTGTGCCTGCCATCCTGCAATATAGGCCGTCCGATCTATATCTAACGGATAGGAAGGAAACTATGGCAATTTTGCAAAAAGATACCCACACCCCTCTCCACATTTGCAAATAAGGCCTTCCCTCATTCATCCTTTTCCCCCACAAGATAAACTAGTCATACAAATGCATCTTGATGTTCCATGCAACGGATGGGCATCTTGCTAGTTGTTGCAAAAAGCCCATGTGTGTGTGAGAGAGAGGGAGAGTGGAGGAGGACGGAGTGCATGTGTGACAAAGACACAAGTAGTGTGTGTGCGATAGGTATCAGCTTAAAATGAGGCGATAGTGTGTGTGCACGATCAAGAGGGCGTGTCTCAAGAAGGGAAGAAAAAGCTACATAGATACAAGGAGCAGGAGAGAGACATGTATGCGATGGTGGAAGCATGAGTGTGCGGGTGCATAAACCTATCTACAGGCTAGCTAGTCGATAAATGTTTGTGAGAGAAATACGAGTCAGGGTGCTAAAGCGAGAGTTTTGTGTGTGTGAGAGAGAGACGGTAGTCAGGAAGGGGAGTGGAAGCAGGAGTTGTGTGTGTGTGTTTGTGAGAGAGAGAGAGGAGACGATAGTCGGGGTTCTCTGATCGATGCCAGTCTAGGATGGAGATGAAAAGGAGACCGCAACCAATGTTGTGTCTACAGGAGAGAGAGAGAGAGAGAGAGTAATTTTAGTGGTATGAGTCATATGTAGAGACATATAGGGTGTGTGAGAGAATCCCATAGAGAGAAAGACAAAGTGAAAGACAAGTGGAGACTGTGTGTGTGGCGGTGAAAAAGAAAGCTTAGGTACCAAGTGATACCAGAGAACAGTAGAGACGTGAGAGATAATGAAAACCGTGTAATGTATAATGATAGGGAGAGTGTGACACTTCTCAAGGGAGACGTTGAGAGACCATGTTTGCGAGGATAGGAGAAACATGAAGTGAGCGTGCAGGTGAGCTGGAGAAAAGAGAGTGATAGCTACCTGAAGGAGCATGCATGCGAGAGAGATGGGCGTGAAAGGAGTGAACAAAAAAGGGATTTAAATATTTGAATTCGAGATGATGATACATGTAATCCATACTCGAACCAAAATTGATCTATCAAACATGCATACTCATATGAATTCACGCACATCTATGTTATTTAATATATAGATATTACTGATCCATACATTTTAGTAGAACATAATTTGGTTAAAAAAATTCGAATTCAACCTTAAGAATTCCAGATCGCTGTATTTGTAAATCATATTATACATATAAAGGAGCAGAATTCTTTGTTGTGCTTTTGAAAGTATATATAAAAAATGATGTATATAGAATGTAATTCCAATTGAAAATGGATCCCGCCCGAAAAAAAATAGTAGAATACAAACGGGATTCGAATTGAGTTGGCACAGTAAACGTGCACTGTGCAAAATTTGAACGAAGCGGGGAAAGTCGCAGTAACCGCCCGAAACCAAAATCTGTGAGATGGAAATCACTACTGCCTATCCCTGCCACGCAAAGCCTATCTGCTGGATTTCTATAGGTTTCGAGAGGGGTAGGTTTGTAATTTCACCCAAACGTGACGTAACCGCCTCTCACCCGAATTCATACACGGTGGGCGCCGAAACATAGTGTGCCCTCGGCCAAAATCGACTCCCTCCCCGATTCATATTCATACACGGTGGGCGCCAAAAACAAACTCTCGTCGGCAAATATTTGGTGTATGCGAGATTACATTCCTATCCCCAACCGATTAATGGTGATGTGATGTAGTAGAAATTCGAAATGGGGGCTAAGTTTGTAAATTTCCTCACATTTGAGACAAGCGCGCCCTGAATACATGGTTCCCCCCTTCCTCTCTACTCCCTTTTCCCCATTCATACTCCGTGGGCGCCAAAACACCCTCTCCACCCCACCCTCCTCCGTCCGATGCCGTCCGCCACCCCATCCACCGCCGTCCTCCTCCACCATGCCGGAGCTGATACCCTGACGCCGCCGTCCATTACAAGAGATCGACCTCTCTCATCCACGCCTTCGGACCAGGATCCTTGCATCCCGTCCTCTCACTTCATCCCCGCCGTCGTCCACCTTGCCGGCGCCGCTCCTACGACCGTCTCATCCACCGCGCCCCGCCGCCACCGTCTACCCTCCTAGATCTGCTTCCACGCCACCGACAGCCATCGCTATCGCAGCACCGTCAAATTCTCAGCAGATGCGTACATGGCGCCACACGAGAGGCGGTACTCTTTCGTATCTTCTCAACTTATTTATCGCAGCAAGAAAATAGATTGCCACTGCTTTACTCTGATTTCTTGTCTTGGTTGCGAAGTTGCCTTTGTCCGGTTTGCACCTTCAGATCCGCCATGGCACGCTCAACACTATACTCCCAATGCTTATGGTTTTCCCCTTTTATATTCCACACTAGTTAAATCACAGTGGACTAAATTTCAAAATTGGGTCAGTCGATTTTTCAGAGCTCGCCGGAGTTCGCCGGTGCGATCCAAGGGGCTCGGGTGGTTGTGGGGCCTCGCCGAACAAAGAAAACTCGACGCAGGTGGGGGTGGTGGAGGAACACAGGCGGTGGGGGCCGGTGGTCCGGCCGGCGGCCCGTGCGGTGTTCTGTATGGGAAGAATCAGAGACGACGAAGAAGAAGGGTTAGGAGACGTAGGATCTTCATCCAACAGCCTGAAATGGTCGAGAGACAGCTGGGAGATGCATTCTTAATGCGCTCTGGTTCATCATGTGTGGGCACTACGCAACCAACATTTTATTATCCAAAATTTGCTTGCTCTTCTTTACCATGTTCCTCTTCTGTTCTTCTTTAATATGTACTCTCTCCGTTCCTAAATACAAGTCTTTGTATAGATTCCACCATGGACTACATATGGAGAAAAATGAGTGAATCTACACTCTAAAATGTATCTGGATACATCTGTATGTGATCCATAGTGGAAATCTCTACCAAGACTTATATTTTGGAACGGAGGGAGTATGCTAGTAGTTCAGTATGTTCCTTGTACTGAAGATGAGCAGGGACATTTGCAGTGTAGAGGTCTATACGGTCGGTTGTGATGGACACTTTGAGCCTCTTTGATTCGTAGGATCTTGTAAACATAGGAATAGGATTCGTAGTGGCCTGCCCACTTGAATCCTATAAGAATAGCAAGGAAATGCGCGAAGTTGTGTCGCCTTTGAGATTTATACTGATATTAATAGTACCGCACCTTCACTTGAAGAGAGCTGGTATCCGAAGCCTTTCTAGCCATACCGGCAATACTAGCACATATATTCCAGCAAGTTCCACTTTGCTGATTTTACTCTGATGCTTAAGGTTTTCCCGTTATATCTACACTATGATCTGTGTAGCTGCTTTGTGTCGCACTAGCAGCAGTCCACTCTTGAAGCTAAACACTGCAATGACTTACAAAATTGGCACCAAGGCATTGAGTGCCATTCTGGATGCAATGAAACTCATACGCTCCCCACCTATTGACTCTTGTTCAGCATATGATCCTAATGACTATTCTAACCTCGAAGAGTCAAAGGTAGATGGCCTGTCATGTTCACCCATCAAGGTGCCTGTTCTAATTTGGCAATGTCTTATTGATTGCGGGTATCTTGCATATGTTGTCTTGCATTTCTTATACTTTGTTTCACCGCCATCTTCTTAGTTTACTCATCATATATGTCGAGATGCCATGCCCATCCATTATCAATACATATTCCATCTGTCATCATACCATGTTTTTCCACTCAAATGTTGTCTGTGTGCATCAGACATCAAAAAGGAAGAGGGTGATTGCCGAACCTGAAGGAGCACCAGCAAAGTCCTTGAAAAACGTGGTGGTGCTAGAGAAATCAGACAGCACCCCACTTATATTGGATGTACAACCAGTGACACAAAACATAGGACCGACTCCAGCAGATTGTACCCATACTTCACTGGCCACACCACTAGCCCCACCACACAGGACCTGCACTCCAGCAAAAGGTATGCCGATTTTATTTGCCATACCACTAGCTGTACCACAGAAAAATCCCACTCCAGCAAAATGTATAGCAAGTCCACCGGCCGAAGACCTATCCCAACTGCAGAGACGGCCAATTCCTACAGATTGGAACCCCATTCCATTTATTCCCAGTTTAAAAGACAATGCTTTCAATGTTGTTAGGGACTACGTGCATATATTCCCATCATGGGTAGATTATTATGAAGACAAACACCATTTTCACATCTTCCTGTCCAACTTACGTGTAAGTGCTATTATTCATGGTTATTATTTTCCTGTTTTCTGCTGATTGAACACATCAATGATTTACATTACATTGTTGTAACTAGGCGAGGGTCAATCTGGATAGTCATGACGAGCAAAGCTTGCTTGTGCTTTTCAAGGAAGCATTGCAGCAGTATCGGTGTTACCTGAGGAAATCACACTTTGGTGGCAAATCTATAAACGAATTTCCGGTGAAGTCTCCTATGCTAAATTAAGAAGACATTGAATGGAAAAACCATGTTATGCACTGGTCTCATTCCCAGGATGAGGTACTGTCTATGAAATCACATGACAATTTGAACTTCTACTTTTCCGCATGTGCCTTACGGATCTTTTTTGCAGGAAATCTGCTCGAAGAAGAATTCCGGTTTGAAAAGAATGACAGGATATCGCAAATATGCTGCCCGCTGCTTTGCTCTTGTTAGTACCTGTTGTCCTGTATCACTGTACTTGCATACATACCTGGTTCATTATGTGACAGCAGTATGCATGATAGCTTGCTTATCAATTATTCGCTCCAAATTATCCGATCTGTATGAATGGTTACATTAGTGTAGAATATATCCAATGCCAATGTTTTTTTAGCTCTGCATTGTTCTTGTAAGTACATGTTGTCCTTTATCAATGTACTTATAATGACAGGTAGTTGTTCATGTACCATCACTCTGTAGCTTATTTTCCTTTGCCCTCCATTTTCTACACATCAGATCTGTATTTACTCTTACCATAAGGTTGGTACTGAAGAAGTTTAGCTGTGCATTGCTCTTGGCTGTACCTTTTGCCTGTATCGCTGCACTTACATTTATAGCTACTTGGTTATGTAGCATCACTCTTCATCTTATCTTAAATATTCTCCATTTTTCATATATTATCACATCTATATTTACTCTTAACAAAATGTAGAATAAAGGCAATGCTTATGAAGAAGATTCTGTGGTAAACTTCTTGAATTGCCCCCCCCCCCCCCATCAGCATGGACAAGGCCTTTATAGAGTCTGTCTTCACCAATAATGTAAGTTTGTCCATCTCAAGCCTTCAAACTTTGTTGTATATATTTGGTTGGGCATGACTGCAACAGCTGTTTATTTTTGGTGTTTGCATCAAATTGCATGTTTAAAGTTTATTATGTAGTTCATAAACAAAAATTTGTCCTTTCTCAATTTATGTTTTTAGTTGTACAACCAAGTTCCTTATTCATACCATGTAAATTAAACTATACATAGCAAGTGATCTTCTTTTGCACTGCATGTATGCTTCTGTTCTTCATCCGTAATCCAGTGATGTGGTGAACCTACCCACTACAGCACAATGTCATATTCTGCAATGTCTTAACTATGAACAATGTCATATCATTCTACTACTCCCTCCGTCTGAAAATACTTGTCATTGAAATGGATGTATCTAGATGTATTTTAGTTCTAGACACATCCATTTTGATGACAAGTAATTCCGGATGGAAGGAGTATTATTTAAACCGTCTCTTTATTTGCCAATCTGAAATGGGATAAACTGACAGCACACTAACCATTGATACTTATGAATTCTTGATCTGTAATCCAGTGGTGTCGTGAAGCTGCCAACTCCTTCACAATGTCATTTCCTGCCATGTCTTAACCTGAACAATACCATATTGTGTTAATGCAATTTTAAACTGTGTCACTTTATTCGTCAGTAAGAAATGTGATGAATTGTCAGCACTGATACTTTTATGTGCAAAACTTGTCATCTGTCTGCTTGTTTATCTTTTAGAGTGAGGAAGATTTAAGTGTTGAACAAGCGCAGTCTCATCATCTTGCTCAGCTACTTGCACTGCAGCTCCCCAGCAGGGCTAACCTTTCTTGAAATCTATTGAAGTGCTGTCGGTTTTGTATATTATTTTGTCAGCGTTTTTATTTGCACTGGTGGCGATCTTTGATGCCCAGTGTATGTAATCTGTTGTCTGCTTGTGCTTTATTATCCTAGTGGCGAACTTTGATGCCCAGTGGATGTAATATGCTATAATTTCTTTATTGTATAGTCTAGGTTTTTTCTTATTCATGATGCTGTAGTTATTTTACTGTATATATATATCCCGTCTTCGCAGTAAACCGGCCAAACCGTAAAATTATGGTACATAATCGGGTCGTCATGCAATCACGATGTAGGTTGGCCCTGAAACGTGTCGAACAGCTAACGGGCCGGCAACAGCCCGAAATGAACCCCGGCCCATGATTGTGTGAATCAAATCACAGGCTTCTAACAGCCCAAAATTGTCTCGGTCCTTGTTTGGCCCAATCAGATATCGGTTGCGAGCAGGCCGGATGCAAACCGGGCTGTAGTTAGGCCCAACTATATGACGGGCATTTAACATGCCGAAATTAATATAGGGCCGAAATGTTAAACGAGTCCTTAAGAGGCCAAACCTAATGTTAGACCGAATTACTAAGTGGGCCTCTAGCAAGTGGGCCCAAAAGCATAGTGTCCAGTTGACGGGCTGAATCTGATATGGGCCATAATTGAGCCCATAGCCTCTTAAAGGGTCGTACCTGATCTGGGCCGTAATTTGGCCCAAAACGTGGTAGGCTTTTAACGGGCCGGATCTCATATGGGCCACTATTAGGCCCGGAACGTGGCAGGCCATTAATGGACCGGATCAAATATGGGCCGACATTTGGCCCAAAACATGGCAGCCAGTTAATGGGCCGGCCTACTAGGGTCCTCAAATTCTTGTGGGCCTACAACTGGGCTGGCCCATTAATGTCAGCGAAATCTCGTGGGCCTTTAGCCGGGCCGGCCCATTATGATCCGCAAGAATCTTGTGGGCCTTTACCTGGGCCAGCCCATTATGGCACACAAAAATCTTGTGGGCCTTTACCTGGGCCGGCCCATTATGGCCCACAAAATCTTGTGGGCCGTTAGCTGGGCCAGCCCATTATGGTCCGCAAAATCTCGTGGGCCTTTAGCTGGGCCGGCCCATTATGGTCCGCAAAATCTTGTGGGCCTTTAGTTGGGCCGGCCCATTTAAACTTTCTGGACCGGTCCACGTATCAACATATCATAGGCGCGTCTCGCCCATTGGATGAGTGACACCTGTGCCAGCACGGACCTAACACGTGTCTCCTCCAGCCAATGATGATTTTACACGTGGAAAATCCCCATTGGTCGGGGCTGTTAACGGGTTATCGGATCCAAAACCCGACCCGATAGCTTAACAGCGTTCCGTTACGGTGGATGCCACATGTCGGACACCCTTGACGAAAGCACTTCTGTGACGCGCGATTTATCGTCATGGAAGTGGACACTTCCGTGATGATAATTTTGGTAATGTCATGGAACACTTCTACGACAGCACAGGTATGACTATCTTGATTCTGTCATAAATTTGTCATGGATGTACATGCATGACAAAAAACGCGACCTACTGTGACAAACACGTATCATCACGGAAGTGTACTTTTTTGTAGTGAAAAAAATTGTTACTTTGCAAAAAATTTCAAAAACTTGTGTCTCCTCTGGAGTATGATGAGATCCCCCTTTTTGAGGTAGTGTTCCCACTATTCCCTCTATGACTTCATGCGCAATATTGGGATCAATCTTGATAAAATTTCCTTTGGCAATGCAATCCAAGAGTTGTCTATGGGACATATTTAGTCTAACATAAAAATTGCGAAGAACAATTCTAAAATTCACCTCTAAAGTGCAGTTACGATAAGATTCCATCATCCTAAACCAAGCATCTTTCTAGTTTTCTCCTTGCCTTTGCTTGAAGTGAAGAACTTCAAACTCGGGAAACAAAGGAGTAGATAGAGAACTAGCCATAGCGACGAGCACACAAAAGAGAAGCGAAAGAGAGAGAAGATTGGGAAAAAGAGGGCGAATAAAATGGCAAGGGTGAAGTGGGGGAGAGGAAAATGAGAGGCAAATGGCAAATAATGTAATGCGAGGGAGATGAGTTTCTGATAGGTACTTGGTATGTCTTGACTTGAGCGAAGACCTCCCCGGCAATGGCGCCAGGAATCCTTCTTGCTACCTCTTGAGCACTGCGTTGGTTTTTCCTTGAAGAGGAAAGGGTGATGCAGCAAAGTAGCATAAGTATTTCCCTCGGTTTTTGAGAACCAAGGTATCAATCCAGTAGGAGGCTCCTCAAAATTCCCACGCACCTACACAAACAAACAAGAACCTCGCAACCAACGCGATAAAGGGGTTGTCAATCCCTTCACGGTAACTTGCGAAAGTGGGATCTGATAGAGATAATAAGATAAGATAAATATTTTTGGTATTTTTATGATAAAGATTGGAAAGTAAAAGATGCAAATAAAAGTAGATGAAAAACTTATATGATAAAAGATAGACCCGGGGGCCATATGTTTCACTAGTGGCTTCTCTCAAGATAGCATAAGTATTACGGTGGGTGAACAAATTACTATCGAGCAATAGAAAAGTGCATAGTTATGAGAATATCTAGGAATGATCATGTATATAGTCATCACGTCCGCAACAAGTAGATCAAAATGATTCTGCATCTACTACTATTACTCCACACATCGAACGACTCCTGCCTGCATCTAGAGTATTAAGTTCATGAAGAACAGAGCAACGCATTAAGAAAGATGACATGATGTAGAGGGATAAACTCATGCAATATGATATAAACCCCATCTTTTTATCCTCGATGGCAGCAATACAATACATGCCTTGCTGCCCTGCTGTCACTGGGAAAGGACACCGCAAGATTGAACCCAAAGCTAAGAACTTCTCCCGTTGCAAGAAAGGTCAACCTAGTAGGCCAAACCAAACTGATAATTCGAAGAGACATGCAAAGATAACCATCATACATAAAAGAATTTGTAGGAGATTCAAATACTTCTCGTAGATAAACTTGATCATAAACCCACAATTCATCGGATCTCGCAAAACACACCGCAAAAAGAGTTACATTGAATAGATCTCCAAGAAGATCGAGGAGAACTTTGTATTGAGATTCAAAGAGAGAGAAGAAGCCATCTAGCTAATAACTATGGACCTGAAGGTCTGTGGTAAACTACTCACAACTCATCGGAGAGGCCTTGGAGATGATGTACAGGCCCTCCGTGGTCGATTCCCCCTCCGACGGAGCACCGGCGAAGGCTCCAAGATGGGATCTCGCGGATACAGAAGGTTGCGGCGGTGGAATTAGGTTTTTGTGGTGCTCTTCGATGTTTTCAGGGTATGGGAGTATATATAGGTGAAGGAAGTACGTCTGTGGAGCAACGAGGGGCCCACGAGGGTGGGGGGCGCTGGGCACCCTCGTGGCCGCCTCGTTTGTTGCTTGACGTCCACTCCAAGTCTCCTGTTTTGCGTTTGTTCCGAAAAGATCGCTCCCGAAGGTTTCATTCTGTTTGGACTCCGTTTGATATTCCTTTTCTTCAAAACACTGAAATAGGCAAAAAATAGCAATTCGGGCTGGGCCTCCGGTTAGTAGGTTAGTCCCAAGAATGATATAAAAGTGTAAAGTAAAGCCCATAAACATCCAAAACGGGCAATATAATAGCATGGAACAATCAAAAATTATAGATACATTGGAGACGTATCAAGCCCGTTGATGGAAGCCTACGTGGATGAGGTGAGGAAGCTGGAGGAGCACGTTGACGGTATACAGGTGGAGCATGTCCCCCGAGTGGAGAACGACATCGCCGACTACCTGTCGAAGCGCGCTGCCCTCAAACTACCTGTGGAACCAGGTACTTTTGTGCTTCGGTTAACTCAACCATCCGTTCAACAGTCAACAGAGCAAAACAAGCGGAGGAAGTCAGGTTCCGGCAAGTACTTTCCCACCGAGCTCCCTAGAGCCACTGGCAAAGACGTTGCCGTGGACATTGAGCCTGTCATGGGGCAACCGACTTCGACAGGGCGTCAAACCCTGGCCATAGAGACGGTCGCTCCCATGGAGGAGGAGATGCCTTTAGTCCTTGCCGTCGAGCCCCAGGCTCTGGCATGAGCACAACATACCGTTCGATTCCTCCAAACAGGGGAGCTTCCTGAGGAGCAGGAGGAAGTAGAGAAAGTATCCCATCGGTCTGCCCTGTATCAGTTTGTTGACAATGTTCTATACAGGAAAAGACCGAACGATGTGAAATTGAAGTGCATTCCCCGGGAGGAAGGACTGGAGCTGTTAGCAGAGATACATGGAGGCATATGTGGCTCCCACATAGGGTCGAGGGCCCTTGCCAGCAAGGCCTTCCGGCAAGGTTTCTTCTGGCCCACTGCCCTCCAAGATGCAACGACACTAGTAAGCACGTGTGAAGCATGTCAGTTCCATTCAAAGAAGCTTCATCAGCTAGTGCAAGCCCTTGAAACAATCCCTCTCCTGGCCATTCTCGGTCTAGGGGCTCGACATACTGGGCCCCTTTCCCCGCACCGACGGGGGCTTTGAGTACTTGTATGTTGCAATCGACAAGTTCATAAAGTGGCCAGAGGTGGAAGCAGTGAGGAAGGTGACAGCACAGTCAGCCGTCAAATTCTTCAAGGGGCTAGTCTGTCGTTTTGGTGTGCCGAACAGAGTCATCACCAACAACGGCACGCAGTTCACAAGCCACACCTTCATGCAATACATTGAAGACCTTGGCAGCAAGGTATGTTTCGCTTCTGTGGCACATCCATGGAGCAACGGCCAGGCTGAGAGGGCAAACACTGAAGTACTACGAGGCCTGAGGACAAAGACCTTTGACAGGCTACACAAGAGCGGAAGGCGCTGGATTGATGAGTTGTCGGTGGTTCTTTGGTCGATCAGAACGACGCCGAATCGAGCCACCGGCCAGACACCCTTTTCCCTGGTATACGGGGCAGAGGAAGTTCTCCCCACGGAACTCATATACAGGTCACCTCGTGTGCTCGCTTATGACAAGCTTGAGCAAGAGCGATTGCGGAAAGATGATGCAACGCTCCTCGAGGAAGATCGTCTTCGGGTGGCTGTGAGAGCGGCATGCTACCAGCAAGCCTTGCGCCACTACCATAGCCGCAAGGTTCATGACCGAAGCTTTGAGGAAGGCGACCTTGTTCTTCGGCACGTTCAATCGTTCAAGAATTCCAACAAGTTGACGCCAAAGTGGGAAGGCCCTTATCGGGTAATATGAGTCACCAGGCCCGGCGCAGTCCGCCTGGAGACCGAAGATGTCGTTCCAGTGAGCAACTCCTGGAACATCGAGCATCTTTGTAAGTTTTACCCATAAGGCACGGTTGCCAGATCTCCCGGCAGACCACCTTTTGTACAAGCCTTGTCAGCAAGGCATGTAACCCTTTGTACAAAGCCAGGCGCAGACCCTGAGCATAAATAAATGAAGCGCTGGCGCCCTAAGTTGTAGCATGCATGCTAGGTTAAGTCTCTCCCTCCGTTAGGGTTGATAGTGCTTAGCGGCGACTAAACCCTAGCATAGAGGTCGAGTACGCGTCTCTATGTTCCTTTCCGTCCTCTTTGGTTCGCAGGGTACATGGACATTTCTGTTGAGCTGTTTGGAAGAAAGAGAACGAGCCGGCACCCCGGTCCAGGTAAGACAAGGTTGCCGGGGGCTGAAGACGCAAGGGACCAACCCCGGCAAGCAAAGGTTGCCGGGGGGCGTAGATTCAGATAAGTCCTTCTTCCCCTGTTTTTCATTTCCGTATGGAATTGGGACGTATGAAACCTTGTTTTGTTCCTAGGCTACCGTGCTCCCCCTTGCCCGCACCCAAAAACTATTCCCTTGGGTCGGAATTTGGTTGTAGTCACGATAACAAGGAAGCAAGCGTAGGGCCTAACCCTACTCGCCCCTGCCTCCGCCAAGAGCATGAGAATGGTCAAATGGAGTAAGGGATGGCAAGGCCTGTTGCCGGGCGACAATGTTTATCTTAAAAATAACAAGGATTCGTTCCTTGGTATGAGCTTTGCTCATGCACAGAGAACCCGGCAAGCACCCCTTTTTCATTAAATATGTCCCATACAGGTACAGTTCATACGGAATGTAAACATGAGCAAGGGGATTACAAGTTTTAAATTTAACTAAGGCCCGTGGGCTTACAAACTAAAAAGAGATAAGGTGCTCGTAATCCCTTTCTTGTCCCTCTCCTCAGGAAACGGAACAAGAAATCAAGAGGGAAAAAGGAGCGCCTAGGCGAGGTACGAGCAGCGGAAGGCACCAAGAGAACATATCGGCGGCCGCCCAGGAGAGGGCTGGTGATGATGGTGTTGGGAGAAGAGCTGGAAGATGAGGCAGCGGGTCGCCAATACACTGCGAAGGCGTCGGTGCCATCGTACTCCGACTTGACGGCCCTCCACCCGCCTTCTTCGCCTTCTCCGGCCTTCCCACGCCAGCCGCCCAAGGAGGCGAGCCCGAGAAGTTCAAGGAGCTGGCTCCACCAGGAGAAGGGGCCAGGTGCAAATGATGCTGCTGCCGGCGCCGCCCAGGGACGGCGGGTCCAACGCCTAGTCGGACCCGTCATCCTCCTGCCTGACGCCCTCGTCGTCGCTGTCGCTGTCCTCCTCGTCACTCCCGCTCGAGGAAGAGTCTTCGTCATCAGAGGAGCTCTCCACACAACACTTTAGGCGAGTTCCAAAGTCTCCAAAGACCTTGACGGAGAGCAGGCCGTTCTCCATTAGTTTGAAATAGAGAACGAGTCCCACCGTTAGGCTGTGTATACGAGCGAAGGTCTTCCATCCGCGATGAAGATACATGACATGAGGGGCTGGGAAATCGACATCAACCAGCGTGCTGCTATTCCCGCAACCCCTCATATGCAATCTCAGAGTCTGTGGCGGGTCGAGCTCCATCTCCCGAGCAAATGGAGTAGGGAGACGAAGATGACAACAAGCTGGCCGACGCAGCCTGATGAAGAATTCGCGAGGCTGGTCCCCGACGTGGACCTCCATTGGGGGAGGGACCGTCGACGGAGGCGAGGCCGGTGTTCCGCCCCGTCCTCCTCTTCCCCGAGCGCCACGGTGACCTCGGCCTCGCCCCCTCCCCCTTCCCCTCGTGGCCGGCTCCGCCGCCACAAACTCTTGGGAAGGAGGGGCGCGTTGTCAGACGGAGACCCTCATCGCCACCATCGAAGCACCGGCATGCCCTCCTGCCATAGCAGAAGAAAGAAATAAGCCAAGATGGGAGGAGGCGGATGGTGAAAGATTGAGGGGTGCCATCCCTCCCCCTCCCCTCCTTATAAAGGGGCGGGATTGGCGCTCGGCCGCCTCTCTCAACCAATCCGGCTCATTAAGGTGGCAGCAGGCGAGGCCGTCGACCGCCCTCCTCGCCCAATTGAAGGTGCATGGGTATCGACCCACGCGTGCACCTTCCCATATTCCATGCGCATGTCACCTACCTAGTGACGTGCATGCGGCGTACATGGCGCAAGGGGCGGGCGTAGTGGGAAACATGGAACGACGGTTCCAAGGCGAAGAAAGTAAATGAGCAGTGGCCCTGCGGTCTTAAAGGAACATGCAAGCCGCCTCTTTACTGTTCACCGCAAGATGACGCAGGCATGCTTCGGTCACCCCACGCACGATCCCCACGTCACGCACTCAACACGAGTCGTGGGGAAGCATGGAGAACGAAGGAGTTACTGTGGTAAAAATCGGCCCCGTGCCCGCGCACCGTTCTGGGCCTAGCCCAACAACGCGTCACGCTTATGTGTGGCCCAGGCCCGGGGGCTCCTGTCGGTGTACAGAAGTAGAGGCTCTACTTTGTACCCCTTTACTTGTGCACGGGCAGTCAGAGCCATGCCCGTGGCCACACTTAGCAGGGTAGAGGCAGGAAGTCGAAGCCACAAAACAATCAAAACAACGCCAAGACGGAAACACAAAGAGCAAGAGGGCGAGGTGGACTCCCACGGCAAGACCCTTGCCGGGCGGCCTCCGCAGCCCCGGCAAGACCCTTGTCGGCAACTTGCCCAACACCAGCGAAGCGCACCACCCTTGAGCCCGAGGTTTCCAACATCATCAACCACATTGGAACCAAGGCCCGGGAGGCACCTCTATGGTGGCATGCAGATCTTTGTGAAGATCGCAAACATGCAAAATTAGATGAAGACCAGAAGACGAGACCTCCGGCAACATCTTTACCGGGGACGACCGCGGTGCTACGGCAAGACCCTTGCCGGGGCCCCGGCAAGACCCTTACCGAGGACATCAGTGAGGCCGCGGCTAGGCCCGCGCCCGCCAAGGCTCCACCGCCGTTCCCATGAAGCTGCCAGCCCAGCCAGCCAGGCGAGCACCTGCGTGGCGACGTGCGGCCCCGAGACCAACTCAGCAAGCACCTGCGTGGTGGCATGCAGATCTTCGTGAAGACCCTGCCACCGCACCAGCTCAGCAACCTGCCAGCCTACATGGCACTGCACGTCGCGCTGGCTCGGACGCTTGTCGCAGCAAGGTGAGGCGGCGACAACAAGAAGGGCACATCGGCAACGCATTAAATGCGTTTGTCCGACGCCGCCAGAGGATAGATTCAGCCACCGCATGCACTTTCCACTCATGTGTGCCACTGTGCCATCCCCTTTTTCTATAAAAGGAGGCCCGAGGCATAGTGGAGAGGGATTCGGCGTTTTGGACTACGCACGCAACGTAGCTAGTTCAAGAACACAAGAACATTCAGATATACACCAAAGCAGGACTAGGGTATTACGCGATCCTCGCGCCCGAACCTGGGTAAACGATCCTTGTGCTGGCTCCTAGACCCGCTCTTTCCACAACCCCGTGCCCGCCGACCGTAGTAGGGATTCCGATGATCCCATAGGTGTCGTTCTCACCGACAAAGGCAAAGATGATGAGCATTTTAGAAGGGCATTTCAGGTTCATTGAAAATGATTTTAGTAAACCCTAGTTGGATTAAGGGGGTGCTGGGGGTTCTGGCATCCCAATTTCCAAGTTTCTGACCAAGGTAAACATGATGCAATCACTCTAATGCATGATCTAGCTAGGGTGTGACACATCCTTTGTCATCATACATAAGAATCCGCATTAATGTAGTGCAGCCACACCTCGTTGAACGACTGTTGGATTCAATGGATTCCCTTGAAGATTTTTCACCGAAAGAAAGCATGAGATAATAATTTGGCATATTTTTCACAAATTAACTGGAAAGAAATAATGCTAGATTATGGGATCATACTCACAACACAAGCACACACAAATTCCTGCATACACTTTATCGGTGGACGTTGAGGCGGCTTTTGGCATACCTGATGCCAAAGCCATTCTCCCATGAGTGTAGATTGTAAGACTCGTATGCTTTTTCAACTCAATCAAAACTGGTCCTGATTGCTGGATTAACAACAATACCAGCCTACTTGTCTGCATAAGCCCGCATCGAAGCCTCAAGCGCATGCATTCTGCATGGGTCGGCATCCCTCTCCTCTGACGATTTGCCACCCTAATACTGCAGTGTGAAAAACAGCAGATCACCGCACATCCCCCCTATATGACACAGATTAAACATTAACTTAACAATCCCAAAAATATAATGTGATCTTCAAGGCTAGTGCACCAAGACTGAAAACTATAGAATCAGTCGTATTGGGAAAAAAAACTCATCTGGCACAGTGCCACTGTCAAATACTGCAATTTAACATTAACTTAACAATCCCAAAAATATAATGCTATCTTCAAGGCTAGTGCAGCAAGACTGAAAACTATAGAATCAGTGGTATTGGAAAAAACTCATCTGGCACACTGCCGATATCAAATACTGCAAATTTTCCAAAAAAAATGTGCACGATGTATTGTGCAGACATATACGGATAGATCAAACTCTTAAAACTCATCTGAATCATTCTCAATACTAAAAGTGCAACCTAGCAAGGGGCATCCACTAACTGAACATTGGTCTCTGTACTAAAAGTGCGACCTAGCAGGTGGCATCCACTAGGTGAACACTATAGACTAATAGAATCAATGGCAAGACGAGAATAACAATTTTTGAGCATGATTTTTTGATTGTTATCACCGAGTCCAGCAGGAGCCCTTGGAGTTGTTGACGACGACACCCTCCGCATCTCCATCCTCTCTCATCGTTGCATTGGTCATATTCTCATGAGCCATGTCGTTTGAGTCGCCGACGACCTCGCTAGTACCATTGTATGAACCGGCATTCTCGCCCAACCACCCGAGGTGGGGATGAATGTCTCTATGGAACAGAGAAAACGGAATTCCCTATTTGCCGCTCGCTGCGTCGAACTGTCAACGCAACGCAAAGAGCTGGCGATCGAAGCGCTCACGTTGGCCGGCCCTTTAATCAATTAGAGCACTTTCCGGTTTTGGGAACCTTTTAGAGTTTCCCAGCCGGGCATTTCTGGTTTTGGGAAACTTCTAGAAGGTTCCTTGAACCAATTTTTTCTTTTGTCAATTTTTCTTTTTTTCTTTCTTTTCTTTTCCTTTTCTATTTCTTTTTTTGGGTTCCTTTACATTTCAAGTCCATTTTTATAAAACAAAGTAGGTTTCAAATTTTGTTCGGAAACTGAAAAAATGTTTGTACTTTTAAAATATTTTCAATTTTGTAAACAATTTTGTGCTTTCAAAAATTGTTCATAAATTCAAATAATGTTCGCATTTTCGAAAGAAAATTCGGGCATTTCATACATTGTTCTCATTTTCCAAAAATTGTTTGGAATGTTTTTTTTAACTTTTCAAATAATGACCGGGATTTAGAAAAATGTCATGTTTTCAAAAATTGTACTTGTTTCCAAATTTCGTCATGTATTCAGAAAAATGTTCACGTTTCAAATTTGTTTGGAATTTTTAAAATTGTTCTCTGTTTCTAACTTTGGTCTAAAAATGTTCTTGTTTCCTCTTTTGTTTCTTTTTTCGTTTCCTTTTCATTTTTCAAGTTTTTTTTGAAAGAAAGTTCATGTTGCAAAAATTGTTCGTAACCTTAGAAAATTGTTCCCACTTTTAAAAAATGTTCATTTTTCTAAAAAGTGGTCGTGTTTTCCAAAATTGTTCATAAATTCAAAAAATATTTGCATTTTTTACAAAATGTTTTGGGACTTAAAAAATGTTCCCTTTTTCAAAAATGTTTGTTTTTCCCTTTTTGGTTATTTTACTTTGGAATTTTCAAAAAATGTTCCGACTTTCGAAATGTGTTCACTGAGAACAAATCAGGTTTTTGACAATTTGTTCGCAAACTCAAAATATGTTCGAGGAATTTGAAAAATGTTCTCATTTCTAGATTTTGTTTCATAAATTTGAAAATGTTCTGTAATTTCAAAAAATGTTCCAGCCTTTTCAATTTTGTTCACGTACTCAAAAATTGTTCATGTTTTCTGAATTTTCTGAAAATTTGTGTTTTGAACAAATTATTCATAATTTCAAAAAATGGTGTGTTTAGAAAAAATTGTTCATGATTTTAAGAAAATGTCCCTGGTTTTTCAAAAATGTTATATTTTTTGGAAAATTGTTCCAAATTTGGAAAGTGTTTGTGTTTGCCAGAACATTCCATTTTTTGAAAAAAGAAATTATTTTTGAAATTCCTAAAGTAATTCTGATCTGCAAAGTGTATCTGGTCCTTTATGTTTGATGCTAAGTTATGAGCACATGCGAGTACTAGGTCAACTCGTAGGAACACATCGTCTGGATCACTCGATCCTGTGTTCGAATCCCCGCTATCGAAGTATTTTTTTTGAGCAATGCTCGTTCGTGTCGATCGCCATCTTCATGGGCCGCCCAGTCGGGGACGCTCCTGTGCGAAACCGCAGCAACTGACCACCGCTTGGGAGTTAAGCTACCGGCAGCGCAAATGGGCCCATCGATTTAGATAATTAATGTCGCACCAACCCAACCCGTTGAAGGGGGATTTTTTCAAACTAGCCCAGAGAAGCACATGAGGTGCATGCGCAACAAAGTGTGCCCCAGCCCATGTACAATGGTAGCACCCTAGCCCATCTCACCATCGTATTTGTTATTAAGAGCCAGCGTATATATGCGATAAAAGAGGTAAGCACACATCGCGGTGCTATGTTCTACGTCTCCAGATACCGGCCTGAGGGTGCTCGGGCACCAAAACGCCTCTCTCGTCTTTTGCCTCATTTCAAAAGAAAAAAATGGCATTTTCTTGTTGATGCTTCATCGGTTCATCTATGTTGTGCTTGTTTCGTTATTCATAAGAAGGATAGCGAAATCTAGAGTTGGCCACCATGAGAAAATATATGGTTTGTGACTATGTGTTTAATTGGACCATACACATTTATATTGATAGACACGTTTAGATTGAGCGCGCCTTCCTTTCGGCTGGGGCCGCTAAGATAAACGGGTGGAAGGTGCAAGGTCAATTGAAAAACCGTTTCCATGCAACCCACCTTGGGGGGCCTCTGTGTTCTGCATCTCGACAATTTTGGTACAACTCTCCGGTTGACATGGCCTTCGTATGAGTGGCGTACCCTTCAAAGATTTTCTAATGCTTTTTTCCTAATTTTTTGGCTTTTCAGTATTTCACTGGTCTTCCTTATCTTTTGGGAAAAAATTGCCCAAAAAACCGTATTTTCCTTTTTTCTTCCATAAGAGGCACAACCGTGCCTCTTGAAAAAGGAAAAAAAGTGTTTTTTCTTTTTTTTTCCTTTCTTGAGAGGCGTGATTTTGCTTCCATGAGAGCCACGCGAACGGGAAAAGGACGTGTTTTCTCACTTTTTTCCTTTCGTGAGAGGCAGGATTTTGCTTGCACGAGAGGCACAAGGCACAGGTTGTGCCTATCGTAAACGAAAAAATACGTGTTTCCCCTTCTATGTGAGGCACGGTTTTGCTTCCGTAAAAGGCACGGCCATTCCTCTCGGAAATGAAAAAACGCATTTTCTCTCTCTTTTTCCTTCCGCGAGAGGCACAGTTTTTGCTTCCATGAGCGGAAAGGAAAAAAGTGCTCCCTGTTCGGTTTTTTCATCCGGGTTTTTTATTGAAAACAAATGTTCGTCAAAACCTATCAATATGGGATCTAGTTTGTATATCTCGACGCGAGGAATCCTACGGTGAAAACGATTCGAGATTTGGACGTGCGATTTAAGAGATAAAATCGTTTTGAATAACCGGATCTACGAAGTCGCAACCTGAGGAGGTGGAAGTGATCTTCGGAAGGAGTACTCCTCAATTGATGATTTCGTGTATTCATAACTTCAGGTTCTCGCCACATACAACCGAAGTCACCGAATTATGTTTAGTTCTCCAAGATTGCCGACCGAACTTGTGATTGGAATATTCAGTTTCGGTGAATTCTGGTTCGATACAGTTTTTGGTGTTCGGTTTTTTATGCCACCCCTAGTTGTTGGGCATGCAACTAATACACCATCATGTCCGTTTTTTAAATCTTAAAGCAACCAACCAATGCATTTACCCTTCTATCCTAGACAAAAAAATTGACGACTTTATGATAAAAATATATGAACCACTCGCTCATGCAATTTGCTGTAAAGCCATCTCTAATGAAATGCAATTTTTCATATTTTCTAAAGTAGGAAAATTATTCCTCCCCAGACAGTCGTAACTGAATAGACAAGCATAAACCCCACCCCGCTCATTCTCAACCCTCACTCTTATCACAAAATCCACTAACTCGTGTTCTAAGTGAACCAGTGATCGACGCCGTCATGGCAGCCCAGCAGCAAGGGACAAGAGTGGCAACCATCTTCCTATCTTAGTGCTAATACCTCCTGGTACTATACTGGACCCACCCTTCATCCCGGGCTCTACCTCAACAGGGACACACAAAATATTTCAGAACAATGTACCACCATTTCTGTTCTTCGAGCATGGCGGTGTGAGCTTTTCAATTGGAGCCAGATGCGGTGATAAGGATACTATCAACTTAATAGAAGGGACCAACTATATCTGAAAACAAAGGTGCCTTTAAAAAACAAGATATTTAGGTGGTTCGTGCATAAGGGAGTGACTTTAACAAAGGCCGATTTCTCAAAACGTAGGTGGGAGAGGACTAAACGGTGTTGTTTTTGTGACCATAACGAAACAAACCAACATTTTTTCTCACTTGCCTACCAACCAAACCATTGTGGTGAACAATACATGTGTCATTTAATGAACCTCATCCTAATATTATTTCCAATGGTAACTAGTTAGGGGAGTTGAGCCCAATAAAACAACACGAATTCATGTGGGTGTTTGTGCATTACTTTGGGCAATTTGAAACTATCAGAACAATTGTGTTTTTAATAAGACAAATATCACAAACTTTTTCCAGGTCATCTACCAGGTGTCTGGCTGGATCCCTACGTGTTCATTATTGCACCATGCCGAAGAGAGGGGGGCTTATGGACTTTGGGTGCAACCGATGGGAGATGGTAGCACGGGCTACATACAACCGATTTCGATGACGGTCCAATAATAGGATAGGTGCTTAGGCACAATTTCCTATTTTTACCGGTTGTAGCTATTTGTTTGATTTCTCATTCTGATTTAGCTACTTGAGATGTTATCCATACTCCGACACTTGTTGCTTTTTAATAAATGGTTATCTGCATCACTTGATGCAGATCCGAGGGGTAATCCTTCTTTCCAGAAAAAAATCACCTCTGAACCACGTGAGTTATCACCTTCACATCCCATATCTTCCAATGAATGTGGAATCGGTCCTAGCATTATTGAGGCCCTAGTGCGGCGAATGAGGTACTACGGACCTAACAACTATAAGATAGTAACATAGATACTTTCATCGGTATATATTGCATACCATGAAAATCATTATATAGGTATAAGCATTGAAAAAATAACTAGCAAATAAAGTCTTAATGCACCATGTATATTTGATTACATGATGAAAATAATGTAATAAGATACATTGACTCGCCATAAACAACTATTGAATAAATACAACGTGATGAAGTGCGGGGAGGGGGGCAACTGCCCTGTCCACCCCATAGTATTGTCATTACGTTCATCAAACCACATTTTTGTAATTTATTTAGACAAAAAATTTCTACGCACATGCAAGATCTATCAAGGAGATGCATAGCAATGAGAGGGGGAGAGTGTGTCTACGTACCCGCGTAGACCGTAAGCTGAAGCGTTTTACGACGCGGTTGATGTAGTTGAACTTTCTTCGCACTCCAATCGATCTAGTAGCGAACGCATGACACCTCCGTGTTTTGCACACGATCAACTCGGTAACGTCCTCGGCCTTCCTGTCCAGCAAGACGGCGAGGTAGTAGATGAGTTCCGCCAGCACGACGGCGTGGTGACGGTGATGGTGAAGTTATCTCCACAGGGCTTTGCCTAAGCAGTACAAAAATATGACCGGGGGTGTAGACGATGGAGGGGGCACCGCACACAGCTAGGCAATAGTCTGTTGTGTGCTAGGCGCCCCCCTCCTCATATATATATATATATATATATATATATATATATATATATATGTATATATATATATATATATACACCGGGGAGGGAAGAGCAGCAATAGGAGGTGCCCAAGTAGGAGGAATCCTACTTGGAGTCCCTCCCAAGTCGCCCCCTGCCATATATATAACCGAGGTGGAAGGACAGAGGGGGGAGAGGGAAGGAAGTAGGAATCCTAATCCACACTTTTCTTGCCCTCCCCTCTTTCCTTCTCCTCCTCATAAGGCTGGCCTCTATAGGGGCGTACCTGAAGGAAATATGCCCTAGAGGCAATAATAAAGTTGTTATCTTATATTTCCTTATTTCATGATAAATTTTTATTATTCATGCTAGGATTGTATTAACAGGAAACTTGATACATGTGTGGATACATAGACAAAACACCGTGTCCCTAGTAAGCCTCTACTAGACTAGATCGTTAATCAATGATGGTTAAGTTTCCTAACCATAGACATGTGTTGTCATTTGATGAACGACATCACATCATTAGGAGAATGATGTGATGGACAAGACCCATCTGTTAGCTTAGCATAATGATCATTCAATTTTATTGTTATTGCATTCTTCATGTCAAATACATATTCCTCCGACTATGAGATTATGCAACTCCCGGATACCGGAGGAATGCCTTGTGTGCTATCAAACGTCACAACATAACTTGGTGATTATATATATGCTCTACAGGTATCTCTGAAGGTTTTTGTTGGGTTGGCATAGATCGAGATTAAGATTTGTCACTCTGAGTATCAGAGAGGTATCTCGGGGCCCTCTCGATAATGCACATCATAAGAACCCTTGCAAGCAAAGTAACTAATGAGTTAGTTGCAGGATGATGCATTATAGAACAAGTAAAGAGACTTGCCGATAACGAGACCGAACTAGGTATCAAGATACCGACGATCGAATCTCGGGCAAGTAACATACCAATGACTTCGTAGAATATGTGGGAGCCAATATGAGCATCCAGGTTCCACTATTGTTTATTGACCGGAGAGGTGTCTCCGTCATGTCTACATATTTCTCAAACCCGTAAGGTCCGCACGCTTAACGTTCGATGACGATTTTGTATTATATGAGTTATGTGATTTGGTGACCGAATGTTTTTTGGAGTCCCGGATGTGATCACGAACATGACGAGGAATCTCGAAATGTTCAAGAGATAAGGATTGATATATAGGATGATAGTATTCGGACACCGAAAGTGTTCCAGATTGTATCGGGTATTTATCGGAGTATCGGGGGGGGGGGGTTATCAAAAACCCCGGGGGGAGATATGGGCCATATGGGCCATAAGAGGGGAGAACACCAGCCCACAAGGGGTGCCCCCCCTTTGGCATGTGGCCGAATTGGAGAAGGAGGAAAAGGGTGTTACCTCTTGAGCTTGTGTTGGTTTTCCCTTGAAGAGGAAAGGGTGATGCAACAAAGTAGCGTAAGTATTTCCCTCAGTTATGAGAACCAAGGTATCAATCTGTAATGCCACGGATTCGATGCGCCAGGTGTCTGCTAGTTATTCGTCATTGTTGCCATGTCATCTGCTTGCGTGTTGCATTTTATCATGTCATCTTGTGCATTTCATTTTGCATACGTGTTCGTCTCATGCATCCGAGCATTTTCCCCGTTGTCCGTTTTGCAATCCGGCACTCCTATGTCAACCGGCGCCCCCTTTTTTTGTCTCTTCTCTTGTGCGGGTGTTAAACTTTCTCGGAATGGCCCGAGGTTTGCCAAGTGGCCTTGTTATAGCACCGGTAGACCGCCTGTCAAGTTTCGTGCCATTTGGAGGTCGTTTGTTACTCCAACGGTTAACCGGGTAACCGCAAAGCCCTCTTTTGTGTGCAGCCCAACACCTTTCCAAACTGGCCCAAAACCCATCTAAGTCACCCCCATGCTCTCGGTCGTTCGATCATGATCGTGTGGGCGAAAACCGCTCCTCATTTGGACTCTCCTAGCTCCCTCTACCTATTTAAACACCTCCCCCGTCCAAATCCGGGTCCCGAAACCCTAGCCTAGCCTCTCCCCGCGCCGCCGGACGCTTCTCCACCGCGCCGGACATGTCCGCTGCGCCCGGCCACCTCACCCCGTCCAATAGGACGCCGACACCTCAACGCCGCCGCCTCCCGTGGCCAACGGGAGCACGCCACATGGGCGCCGCCGGCTCCCCGCGCCGCCGGCCCGCCCGTAGCCCGCAGCAAGCCCGCGCGGGCCCATATCCGCGCCGCCCGGCCCGACGCGCTCCGCCGCCCCGCCCGTCCTCTCCGCCGCCGGCCAGCACCGCCGCCGGCGTGTGCCCCGCTGCCCGCGCGCCCGGCCCGCTCGCCTCCTCGCCGCCGGCGCCTCCGGCCCGCGCCTGGCCGTGGCCGCCGCCGCCGGCCCCGCCCCGGCGCCCCTCTGCCGAGCGCCGCCCCGCGCCATCTGCCGGCCTCGCCGTGCCTCGCCTCCCGGCCCATGCCGCCGTCGTCCGGCACCGGCCCCCGCGCCGCCGGCCCCTGCCGCCGGCCGCCGCGCCGCGCGCGCCCTCCGCAGCGCCTCCCCGTCGCCCTCCGCCTCGACCCGGACCGGATCCGGCGAGATCCGGCCGGAGGAGCCCCGGATCCGCCTCCCCGGCCCCGTCCCCGATAGTCCGACGACTTTTCCGGCGAGATCCACCGCCGGGTTGACTTTCCCGCGAGGTCCAAATTCCACTAAGTCCTCAGGATTTTTGCATTATCATGCCATGTTCATCACATTGTATCTCTGCATCCGTAGCTCCGTTTCGTGCGTGTAATATATCGAATTGTTCGCCTCAACGAGTACTTCATTCCATTCCATTGCATCATTTTCATTTGAGCTCATCTCCATGCCCGAAATGCTATTGGAAGAGTGCATGTTGATGTTAATCTGCTGAAACTGTTATAACTTGCTCATTTGTTATTTTTGCCATGATTGATGTGTGCATCCTATTAGGTTGATGTCTACATGTGTTTTGATCTATGCCATGCCATCTTTCCAGGGGTGTATGCCATGTATTTTTGTGATCAATGTGGTGACTAGCACAAGCATGCAAACTAGGCTTCGTGATATTGCTGATTTTAGTCCATGTTCTGCTGTTATTTTGATACCATGTAAACTTGATGCTACAGAGAGATCCATGCATATTTAGAGATACTTCAGTAAGGGTGTTTTGAACATATGGTTATTGTCTATCCATTCATGCCCTTGTTTGAAATTATGGAGTAGTCTATCCTGTCATTTGAGTGCTCTACTTTTGCTTCAAAATGTTTCCTGGCAGATTGTTTACTTGTTATTCAATTTGGCCAAGCTTGCTATAGTTGATCCTTGCATGCTATGGACTTGTTCTAGACTTGGTTTGTTTCATAAACATGCCTTCTTGATGATGCTATGCTTATATTGTCATGCAATGACTTGTGGTGAGTGATTCAAGCTTGTTAAGTAGTGTACTTGCTGTTGCTGTTTTGCTAGACTGTTTCTGTTATATTTTATTGCTATGTAAACATGTTGCTACTAATCATTCTACGCATAATCTGGAGATGCTCTATAAACATGTTTTAATCTACATGTCATCCTCTATCCATCCATGCCCCTGGTTGCATTTATAGCTTGCTGTAGATTGTTCATATCTTGCTCCAAAGTTGCTTCATAATGTTGTCGTCAGCCTGTTTACATTAAGTTCAGTTGTTCCCATGTGTTTTGCTAGTGTTCCATGCATCCTATGAACTTGCTCTTGCCATGCTTAGCTTCATAAACATGTCTTCTTGCTGTTGGTTGCCTTGCCATGCCATGTATTTCTCTGTGGTGAGTGGTTCAAGCTCACCAACATGCCTACTTATTGTTGTTCCTGCCATGTATGAATCTGTAATATAACTTGCCATGTTTACATGGGTGCCATCATATTTTCCGTGCCCTTTTGGCTCATGGTCAGTAAGGGTCTTTTGTTCTATGCATTTAGTAGTATCATGTCGTGCCTTTATTTGCCATGATATGTTCCTGTAACATGTTGTTTAATTGCTCTAAACATTGCAACCTGATGTTATTCCTGCCAAGTCTGAAACTGTTATTATTTGCAATATCTCCATGTCTTTTTGAGCATGTTCTAGTTGTTTCTGGAGATAGCTCAGTGTTCATGTTTTGTTGTGCTTTACGTGTACTTCATACCCATGCCTTTTGTTATTATGTTGGGATGCTGTAGCTTATTGTTTTGATGCTTGCAAGATGCCTAGTTGCTGTTATGGACAGATTGTTGCTATGACTTGTATAGTGTGTGTGTGTTGAACCGTTGCTCCGTTTTGAGTGTGCTCTATATGAAACTTGCTTGTTTTTGCATGTAGCTTCATATTATCATGTTGCATCCTTGTTTTGGTGTGTTTGCTTGATGTCTGTATGCATTTTGCATCAATGCCATGTTTGACTTGTTTTGCTCATATCTTCTAGGGCGTAGCTCCGAATTAAATGAACTTTATATGTAACTTGACTAGAATTTCGTGTAGATCCTCTTGGTGCTCTTTAACTTGCTGTTTAACAACTTGAAAATAATGTTTGTTCAGATCTGGACCAATTTTGAAATATGCATATGAGGACTTACCGGAATTGTTATATGTTGTTCCCGGCCTCATTTAAACTTGTCTTGATGTGTTGTTCTTGTTTGCATCATCTCTTGCCATGAGTAGCTTCATCTAGCTTTGTCATGCATCATGCTTGTTGTGCATCATGTCTTGTTCATGTGTGGTGTGTTTACCATGTTGTGTGCTTCTTCTCGATAGTTCCTGTTTCGTTGCAATCGTGAGGATGCGTTCGTCTACGTGTGGTTCGTCTTCGTGGCTTCATCTTCTTCATGGACTCGTTCTTCTTCCTAGCGGGATTTCAGGCAAGATGACCGCTACCCTGGATCTCACTACTATCATTGCTATGCTAGTTGCTTCGTTCTATCGCTATGTTGCGCTACCTATTACCTATTTATCAAGCCAACCCATATTGCCATGAACCTCTAACCTTTGACACCTTTCCTATGCAAACCGTTGTTTGGCTATGTTACCGCTTTGCTCAGCCCCTCTTATAGCGTCGCTAGTTGCAGGTGAAGTTGAAGATTTCTCCATGGTGGACAGGATTTTGGTTGGGATATCACAATATCTCTTATATTATTAATGCATCTATATATTTGGTAAAGGGTGGAAGGCTCGGCCTTATGCCTGGTGTTTTGTTCCACTCTTGCCGCCCTAGTTTCCATCATAACGGTGTTATGTTCCCGGATTTTGCGTTCCTAATGCGGTCGGGTGATTTATGGGACCCCCCTGACAGTTCGCTTTGAATAAAACTTGTCCAGCAAGGCCCAACCTTGGTTTTACCATTTGCCTCACCACCACCTACCTTTCCCTTGGGAGTAATTAACCCAAGGGTCATCTTTATTTTAGCCCCCCCCCCCGGGCCAGTGCTTATCTAAGTGTTGGTCCGAACCGAGCCGCCTGCGGGGCCACCTCGGGGAAACTCGAAGTCTGGTTTTACTCGTAGCCTGTCTCATCCGGTGTTGCCCTGAGAACGAGATATGTGCAGCTCCTATCGGGATTGTCGGCGCATCGGGCGGCTTTGCTGGTCTTGTTTTACCATTGTCGAAATGTCTTGTAAACCGGGATTCCGAGACTGATCGGGTCTTCCTGGGAGAAGGTCTATTCCTTCGTTGATCGCGAGAGCTTGTCATGGGCTAAGTTGGGACACCCCTGCAGGGTATAAACTTTCGAGAGCCGTGCCCGCGGTTATGTGGCAGATGGGAATTTGTTAATGTCCGGTTGTAGATAACTTGACACCAAATCCGAATTAAAACGCATCAACCGCGTGTGTAGCCGTGATGGTCTCTTCTCGGCGGAGTCCGGGAAGTGAACACGGTTTCTGTGTTGTGTTTGACGTAAGTAGGTGTTCAGGATCACCTCTTGATCATTGCTAGCTTCGTGACCGTTCTGCTTGTTTCTCTTCTCGCTCTTATTTGCGTATGTTAGCCACCATATCATGCTTAGTCGCTGCTGCAACCTCACCACTTTACCCCTTCCTTTCCCATTAAGCTTTGCTAGTCTTGATACCCATGGTAATGGGATTGCTGAGTCCCCGTGGCTCACAGATTACGACAACAACAGTTGCAGGTACAGGTTATGTGATGTTCTTGACGCGAGAGCGATGCTTGCTTGCGTTGAGTTTCTTCTTCTGCTTCTTCGATCAGGGGATAGGTTCCAGGTCGGCAGCCTGGGCTAGCAGGGTGGATATTGTTTGAGTTTCTGTTTATGATTCATCCGTAGTCGGATGTTGTTCTTGTATGTGGTATTGTTGTATTCATGTGACATTGTATGTATTGGATGTATCCCCACTATTATGTAATGTTGATGTAATGATATCACCTTGCAAAAGCGTCTTCAAGATGCGCTTCTATCCTTGGTGGGACCTTAGTTCCTTTAGGATAGGGTCGCATCTTGGGCGTGACACAATCTAGTAGGAGACGACGCACAAGTCACTGAATACCTGCACAATCAATAAAAAACTTGCAACCAACGCGATAAAGGGGTTGTCAATCCCTTCATGGTCACTCGCAAAAGTGAGATCTGATAGAGATAATAAAGTAAATATTTTTGGTATTTTTGTTATATAGATTGGAAAGTAAAGATTGCAAAATAGTAAATGAGATTCAACAATATTAAAAAGAGAATCTATATAATGTAAAAGAGATCCGGGGGCCATAGGTTTCACTAGTGGCTTCTCTTGAGATAGCATGTATTACGGTGGGTGAACAAATTACTGTCGAGCAATTGATATAAAAGTGTATAATTATGATGAAATCTAAGGAAATGATCATGAACATAGGCATCATGTCCGTGTCAAGTAGACCGACTCCTGCCTGCATCTATTACTATTACTCCACACATCGACCGCTATCCAGAATACACCTAAAGTATTAAGTTCATAAGAAGGGAGTAACCCATTAAGCAAGATAACATGATGTAGAGGGATAAACTCAAGCAACATGATATAAACCCCATCTTTTTATCCTCGATGGCAACAATACAATATGTGCCTTGCTGACCCTACTGTCACTGGGAAAGGACACTACAAGATTGAACCCAAAGCTAAGCACTTCTCCCATGGCAAGAAATATCAATCTAGTAGGACAAACTAAACCGATAATTTGAAGAGACTTGCAAAGATATCAAATCATGCATATAAGAATTCAGAGAAGAACCAAATAATATTAATAGATAATCTTGATCATAAATCCACAATTCATCGGATCTCAGCAAACACACCGCAAAAGAATATTACACCGAATAGATCTCCAAGAACATCGAGGAGAACTTTGTATTGAGAATCAAAGAGAGAAAAGAAGCCATCTAGCTAATAACTATGGACCCGAAGTGTTGGGGACGTAGTAATTTCAAAAAAAATCCTACGCACATGCAAGATCATGGTGATGCATAGCAACGAGAGGGGAGAGTGTTGTCTACGTACCCTCGTAGACCGAAGCGGAAGCGTTGACGCAACGTAGAGGAAGTAGTCGTACATCCTCCCGGTCCAACCGATCCAAGCACCGTTACTCCGGTGCCTCCGAGTTCTTGACACACGTACAGCTCGACGACGCACCCCGATCTCCGATCCAGCAGAGGCGCGGGGAGGAGTTCCGTCAGCACGACGGTGTGGTGACGATCTTAATGTTCTCCTGTCGCAGGGCTTCGCCTAAGCACCGCTACAATATGACCGAGGTGTAATATCGTGGAGGGGGGCACCGCACACGGCTAAGGAACGATCTCAATGATCAACTTGTGTGTCTAGGGTGCCCTCCCGCCCCCGTATATAAAGGAGGGAGGGAGGAGGAGGCCGGCCTAGGGAGGAGGCGCGCCATAGGGGGGGCAAACCTACTCCAAGTAGGTTTGGCCCCCCTTTCCTATTAGGAGTAGGAGAAGGAAGGAAGAGGGGGGAGGAGAGAAGGAAAGGGGGGCCGGCCCCCTTCCCAATTCGGATTGGGCTTGGGGGGGGCGCACCCCCTCCCTTGCACCTTCTCCCTCCCTTCCACTAAGGCCCAATAAGGCCCATATACTTACCGGGGGGTTCCGGTAACCTCCTGGAACTCCGGTATATTTCCAATCTCACCCGGAACCTTTCCGGTGTCCAAATATATCCGTCCAATATATCAATCTTTATGTCTCGACCATTTCGAGACTCCTCGTCATGTCCGTGATCACATCCGGGAAACAACCTTCGGTACATCAAAATACATAAACTCATAATATAACTGTCATCGAAACCTTAAGCGTGCGGACCCTACGGTTCGAGAACAATGTAGACATGACCGAGACACGTCTCCGGTCAATAACCAATAGCGGGACCTGGATGCCCATATTGGTTCCTACATATTCTACGAAGATCTTTATCGGTCAAACCGCATAACAACATACGTTGTTCCCTTTGTCATCGGTATGTTACTTGCCCGAGATTCGATCGTCGATATCCAACACCTAGTTCAATCTCGTTACCGGCAAGTCTCTTTACTCGTTCCGTAATACATCATCTCACAACTAACTCATTAGTTGAAATGCTTGCAAGGCTTAAGTGATGTGTATTACCGAGAGGGCCCAGAGATACCTCTCCGACATTCGGAGTGACAAATCCTAATCTCGAAATACGCCAACTCAACAAGTACCTTCGGAGACACCTGTAGAGCACCTTTATAATCACCCAGTTACGTTGTGACGTTTGGTAGCACACAAAGTGTTCCTCTGGTAAATGGGAGTTGCATAATCTCATAGTCACAGGAACATGTATAAGTCATGAAGGAAGCAATAGCAACATACTAAACGATCAAGTGCTAAGCTAACGGAATGGGTCAAGTCAATCACATCATTCTCCTAATGATGTGATCCCGTTAATCAAATGACAACTCATGTCTATGGTTAGGAAACATAACCATCTTTAATTAACGAGCTAGTCAAGTAGAGGCATACTAGTGACACTCTGTTTGTCTATGTATTCACACATGTATTATGTTTCCATTTAATACAATTCTAGCATGAATAATAAACATTTATCATGATATAAGGAAATAAATAATAACTTTATTATTGCCTCTAGGGCATATTTCCTTCAGTCTCCCACTTGCACTAGAGTCAATAATCTAGTTCACATCGCCATGTGATTTACCAGCAATAGTTCACATCACCATGTGATTAACACCCATAGTTCACATCGATATGTGACCAACACTCAAAGGGTTTACTAGAGTCAGTAATCTAGTTCACATCGCTATGTTATTAACACCCAAAGAGTACTAAGGTGTGATCATGTTTTGCTTGTGAGAGAATCTTAGTCAATGGGTCTACCAAATTCAGATCCGTATGTATTTTGCAAATATCTATGTCAACAATGCTCTGGATAGAGCTACTCTAGCTAATTGCTCCCACTTTTAATATGTATCTAGATCGATACTTGGAGTCATCCAGATCTGTGTCAAAGCTTGCATCGATGTAACTCTTTTACGACGAACCTTTTTGTCACGTCCATAATCGAGAAACATATCCTTATTCCACTAAGGATAATTCTGACCGTTGTCCAGTGATCTACTCCTAGATCACTATTGTACTCCCTTGCCAAAATCAGTGTAGGTATACAATAGATCTGGTACACAGCATGTCATACTTTATAGAACCTATGGCGGAGGTATAGGGAATGACTTTCATTCTCTTTCTATCTTCTGCCGTGGTCGGGTTTTGAGTCTTACTCAATTTCACACCTTGTAACACCGGCAAGAACTCTTTCTTTGGCTGTTCCATTTTGAACTACTTCAAAATCTTGTCAAGGTATGTACTCATTGAAAAAACTTATCAAGCCTCTTGATCTATCTCTATAGATCTTGATGCTCAACATGTAAGTAGCTTTACTGAGGTCTTTCTTTTAAAGAACTCCTTTCA
This sequence comes from Triticum timopheevii, assembly GCA_963921465.1. Lineage (NCBI taxonomy): Eukaryota > Viridiplantae > Streptophyta > Magnoliopsida > Poales > Poaceae > Triticum > Triticum timopheevii. Next base: position 508,417,135 of record OY997268.1, on the reverse strand, counting down.
AATACTCCTTTATGCTTTCCAGAAAAATTCTACATCCTTTCTGATCAACAATATGTCACTCACATATACTTATCAAAAAGGCTGTAGTGCTCCCACTCACTTTACTGTAAATACAGGCTTCACTGCAAGTCCGTATAAAACTATATGCTTTGGTCAACTTATCAAAGCGTATATTCCAACTCCGAGATGCTTGCACCAGTCCACAGATGGATCGATGGAGCTTGCACATTTTGTTAGCACCTTTAGGATTGACAAAACCTTCTGGTTGCATCATATACAACTCTTGTTTAAGAAAACCATTAAGGAATGCAGTTTTGACACCCATTTGCCAGATTTCATAAACTGTGCCAATTGCTAACATGATTCGGACAGACTTTTAAGCATCAATACGAGTGAGAAAATCTCATTGTATTCAACATCTTGAACTTTGTCAAAAACCTTTTTCGGCAAGTCTAGCTTTGTAGATAGTAACACTACTATCAGCATCTGTCTTCCTCTTGAAGATCCATTTATCCTTAATGACTCACCGACCATCGGGCAAGTCAATCAAAGTCCACACTTTGTTCTCATACATGGATCCTATCTCAGATTTCATGGCCTCAAGCCATTTCGCGGAATCTGGGCTCATCATCGCTTCCTCATAGTTTGTAGGTTTATCATGGTCAAGTAACATGATCTCCAGAACAGGATTACCGTACCACTCTGGTGCAGATCTCACTCTGTTTTACCTACGAGGTTCGGTAGTAACTTGATCTGGAGTTACATGATCATCATCACTAGCTTCCTCACTAATTGGTGTAGTAGTCACAGGAACAGATTTCTGTGATGAACTACTTTCCAATAAGGGAGCAGGTACAATTACCTCATCAAGTTCTACTTTCCTCCCACTCACTTCTTTCGAGAGAAACTCCTTCTCTAGAAAGGATCCATTATCAGCAACGAATATTTTGCCTTCGGATCTGTGATAGAAGGTGTACCCAACAGTTTCCTTTGGGTATTTTATGAAGATGCACTTCTTCGATTTGAGCTTATCAGGTTGAAAACCTTTTTCACATAAGCATCGCAACTCCAAACTTTAAAAACGACAGCTTAGGTTTACTGCTAAACCATAGTTCATACGGTGTCGCCTCAACGGATTTAGATGGTGCCCTATTAAAGTGAATGCAGCTGTCTCTAATGCATAACCCCAAAATGATAGTGGTAAATCGGTAAGAGACATCATAGATCGCACCATATCAAATAAAGTGCGGTTACGACGTTCGGACACACCATAACGTTGTGGTGTTCCAGGTGGCGTGAGCTGTGAAACTATTCCACATTGTTTTAATTGAAGACCAAACTCGTAACTCAAATATTCATCTCCATGATTAGATCGTAGAAACTTTATTTTCTTGTTACGATGATTTTCTACTTCACTCTGAAATTCTTTGAACCTTTCAACTATTTCAGACTTATGTTTCATCAAGTAGATATATCCATATCTGCTCAAATCATCTGTGAATGTCAGAAAATAATGATACCCACCGCGAGCCTCAACACTCATCGGATCGCATACATTAGTATGTATTATTTCCAATAAGTCAGTCGCTCGCTCCATTGTTCCGGAGAACGGAGTCTTAGTCATCTTTCCCATGAGGCATGGTTTGCAAGCATCAAGTGATTCATAATCAAGTGATTCCAAAATCCCATCAGCATGGAGTTTCTTCGTGCGCTTTACACCAATATGACCTAAACGGCGGTGCCACAAATAAGTTGCACTATCATTATTAACTTTGCATCTTTTGGCTTCAATATTATGAAATATGTGTATTACTACGATCGAGATCCAACAAACCATTTTCGTTGGTGTGTTTGACCATAGAAGGTTTTATTCATGAAAATAGAACAACGATTATTCTCTAACTTACATGAATAACCGTATTGCAATAAACATGATCAAATCATATTCATGCTCAACGCAAATACCAAATAACACTTATTTAGGTTTAACACTAATCCCGAAAGTATAGGGAGTGTGCGATGATGATCATATCAATTTTGGAACTATCTCCAACACACATCGTCACTTCACCCTTAACTAGTCTGTTTATTCTGTAACTCCCGTTTTGAGTTACTAATCTTAGCAACCGAACAAGTATCAAATACTCAGGGGCTACTATAAACACTAGTAAGGCACATATCAATAACCTGTATATCAAATATACCCTTGTTCACTTTACCATCCTTCTTATCTACCAATCAATTGGGGTAGTTCCGCTTCCAGTGACCAGTCTCTTTGCAGTAGAAGCACTTAGTCTCAGGCTTAGGACCAGACTTGGGTTTCTTCACTTGAGCAGCAACTTGCTTGCCGTTCTTCTTGAAGTTCCCCTTCTTTTCCCTTTGCCCTTTTTCTTGAAACTAGTGGTCTTGTCAATCATCAACACTTGATGCTCTTTCTTGATTTCTACCTTCGTCGATTTCAACATCACGAAGAGCTCGGGAATCGTTTTCGTCATCCCTTGCATACTATAGTTCATCACGAAGTTCTAGTAACTTAGTGGTGGTGACTAGAGAATTCTGTCAATCACTATCTTATCTGGAAGATTAACTCCCACTTGATTCAAGCGATTGAAGTACCCAGACAATCTGAGCACATGCTCACTAGTTGAGCGATTCTCCTCCATCTTTTAGCTATAGAACTTGTTGGAGACTTCATATATCTCAACTCGGGTATTTGCTGGAAATATTAACTTCAACTCCTGGAACATCTCATATGGTCCATGACGTTCAAAACGTCTTTGAAGTCCCGATTCTAAGCCGTTAAGCATGGTGCACTAAACTATCAAGTAGTCATCATATTGAGCTAGCCAAACGTTCATAACGTCTGCATCTGCTCCTGCAATAGGTCCATCACCTAGCGGTGCATTAAGGACATAATTCTTCTGTGCAGCAATGAGGATAAACCTCAGATCACGGATCCAATCCGCATCATTGCTACTAACATTTTTCAACACAGTTTTCTCTAGGAACATATCAAAATAAACATATGAAAGCAACAACGCGAGCTATTGATCTACAACATAATTTGCAAAATACTACCAGGACTAAGTTCATGATAAATTTAAGTTCAATTAATCATATTACTTAAGAACTCCCACTTAGATAGACATCCCTCTAATCTTCTAAGTGATCACGTGATCCAAATCAAACTAAACCATAACCGATCATCACGTGAAATGGATTAGTCTTCAATGGTGAACATCATTATGTTGATCATATCTACTATATGATTCACGCTCGACCTTTCGGTCTCCGTGTTCCGAGGCCATATCTGCATATGCTAGGCTCGTCAAGTTTAACCTGAGTATTCCGCGTGTGCAAAACTGGCTTGCACCCATTGTAGATGGACGTAGAGCTTATCACACCCGATCATCACGTGGTGTCTGGGCACGACGAACTTTGGCAACGGTGCATACTCAGGGAGAACACTTCTTGATAATATAGTGAGAGATCATCTTAAAATGCTACCGTCAATCAAAGCAAGATAAGATGCATAAAAGATAAACATCACATGCAATCAATATAAGTGATATGATATGGTCATCATCATCTTGTGCTTGTGATCTCCATCTCTGAAGCACCGTCATGATCACCATCATCACCGGCGCGACACCTTGATCTCCATCGTAGCATCGTTGTCGTCTCGCCAAACTTATGCTTCTACGACTATCGCTACCACTTAGTGATAAAGTAAAGCATTACAGGGCGATTGCATTGCATACAATAAAGCGACAACTATATGGCTCCAGCCAGTTGCCGATAACTCGGTTACAAAACATGATCGTCTCATACAATAAAATTTAGCATCATGTCTTGACCATATCACATCACAACATGCCCTGCAAAAACAAGTTAGATGTCCTCTACTTTGTTGTTGCAAGTTTTACGTGGCTGCTACGGGCTTAAGCAAGAACCAATCTCACCTACGCATCAAAACCACAACGATAGTTTGTCAAGTTGATGTTGTTTTAACCTTCGCAAGGACCGGGCGTAGCCATACTTAGTTCAACTAAAGTTGGAGAAACTGACACCCGCTAGTCACCTGTGTGCAAAGCACGGTGGTAAAACCAGTCTCGCGTAAGCGTACGCGTAATGTCGGTCCGGGCCACTTCATCCAACAATACCGCCGAACCAAAGTATGACATGCTGGTAAGCAGTATGACTTATATCGCCCACAACTCACTTGTGTTCTACTCATGCATATAACATCAAACCATAAAAACCTAGGCTCTGATGCCACTGTTGGGGAACGTAGTAATTTCAAAAAATTTCCTACGCACACGCAAGATCATGGTGATGCATAGCAACGAGAGGGGAGAGTGTTGTCTACGTACCCTCATAGACCGAAGCGGAAGCGTTGACGCAACGTAGAGGAAGTAGTCGTACGTCCTCCCGGTCCAACCGATCCAAGCACCGTTACTCCGGTGCCTCCGAGTTCTTGACACACGTACAGCTCGATGACGCACCCCGATCTCCGATCCAGCAGAGGCGCGGGGAGGAGTTCCGTCAGCACGACGGCGTGGTGACGATCTTAATGTTCTCCTGTCGCAGGGCTTCGCCTAAGCACCGCTACAATATGACCGAGGTGTAATATCGTGGAGGGGGGCACCGCACACGGCTAAGGAATGATCTCAATGATCAACTTGTGTGTCTAGGGTGCCCCCCCCCGCCCCCGTATATAAAGGAGGGAGGGAGGAGGAGGCCGGCCTAGGGAGGAGGCGCGCCATAGGGGGGGCAAACCTACTACAAGTAGGTTTGGCCCCCCTTTCCTATTAGGAGTAGGAGAAGGAAGGAAGAGGGGGGAGGAGAGAAGGAAAGGGGGGGCGGCCCCCTTCCCAATTCGGATTGGGCTTGGGGGGGCGCCCCCTCCCTTGCACCTTCTCCCTCCCTTCCACTAAGGCCCAATAAGGCCCATATACTTACCGGGGGGTTCCGGTAACCTCCTGGAACTCCGGTATATTTCCAATCTCACCCGGAACCTTTCCGGTGTCCAAATATATTCGTCCAGTATATCAATCTTTATGTCTCGACCATTTCGAGACTCCTCGTCATGTCCGTGATCACATCCGGGACTCTGAACAACCTTCGGTACATCAAAATACATAAACTCATAATATAACCGTCATCGAAACCTTAAGCGTGCGGACCCTACGGTTCGAGAACAATGTAGACATGACCGAGACACGTCTCCGGTCAATAACCAATAGCGGGACCTGGATGCCCATATTGGTTCCTACATATTCTACGAAGATCTTTATCGGTCAAACCGCATAACAATATACGTTGTTCCCTTTGTCATCGGTATGTTACTTGCCCGAGATTCGATCGTCGGTATCCAACACCTAGTTCAATCTCATTACCGGCAAGTCTCTTTACTCGTTTCATAATACATCATCTCGCAACTAACTCATTAGTTGAAATGCTTGCAAGGCTTAAGTGATGTGTATTACCGAGAGGGCCCAGAGATACCTCTCCGACATTCAGAGTGACAAATCCTAATCTCGAAATACGCCAACTCAACAAGTACCTTCGGAGACACCTATAGAGCACCTTTATAATCACCCAGTTACGTTGTGACGTTTGGTAGCACACAAAGTGTTCCTCCGGTAAACGGGAGTTACATAATCTCATAGTCACAGGAACATGTATAAGTCATGAAGGAAGCAATAGCAACATACTAAACGATCAAGTGCTAAGCTAACGGAATGGGTCAAGTCAATCACATCATTCTCCTAATGATGTGATCCTGTTAATCAAATGACAACTCATGTCTATGGTTAGGAAACATAACCATCTTTAATTAACGAGCTAGTCAAGTAGAGGCATACTAGTGACACTCTGTTTGTCTATGTATTCACACATGTATTATGTTTCCGGTTAATACAATTCTAGCATGAATAATAAACATTTATCATGATATAAGGAAATAAATAATAACTTTATTATTGCCTCTAGGGTATATTTCCTTCACGAAGGTCTGTGATAAACTACTCACGCTTCATCGGAGAGGTGATGGTATTAATGTAGAAGCCCTCCGTGATCGATTCCCCCTCCGGTAGATCACCAAAAAAGGCCCCAAGATGGGATCTCACGGGTACAGAAGGTTGCGGCAGTGGAAAAGTGTTTTCGTGGCTCCCCTGATGCTTTTAGGGTATAAGATTATATATAGGCGAAAGAACTAGGTCGGTGGAGCTACGAGGGGCCCATGAGGGTGGGAGCGCGCCTACCCCTGGGTGCGCCTCCTACCTCGTGGACGCCTCGTTGCGTCTCCAACTTCATCTCCAAGTCTTCTGGTTTGCTTTCGGTCCAAGAAAGATCATCGCGAAGGTTTCATTCCGTTTGGACTCCGTTTAGTATTCCTTTTCTGCAAAACTCTAAAATAGGCAAAAAAACAGAAACTGGCACTGGGCTTCGTTTAATAGGTTAGTCCCAAAAATAATATAAAAGAGCTTATTAAAGCCCATTAAACATCGAGAACAGATAATATAATAGCATGGAACAATAACAAATTATAGATACGTTGGAGATGTATCAAGCATCCCCAAGCTTAATTCCTGCTCGTCCTCGAGTAGGTAAACAATAAAAACAGAATTTTTGATGTTGAATACTACCTAACATTTTTATCAATGTATTTTTCTTTATTGTGGCATGAATGTTCAGATCCGAAAGATTCAAGACAAAAGTTTAATATTGACATAAAAACAATAATAATTCAAGCATACTAACAAACCAATCATGTCTTCTCAAAATAACATGGCCAAAGAAATCTATCCCTACAAAATCATAAAGTCTGGTTATGCTCTATCTTCATCACACAAAGTATTTCATCATGCACAACCCAGATGACAAGCCAAGAAATTGTTTCATACTTTTGTTGTTCTCAAACTTTTCCAATCTTCACGCAATACATGAGCGTGAGCCATGGACATAGCACTATAGGTGGAATAGAATGGTGGTTGTGGAGAAGACAAAAAGGGATAAGATAGTCTCACATCAACTAGGCGTATCAACGGGCTATGGAGATCCCCATCAATAGATAACAATGTGAGTGAGTAGGGATTTCCATGCAACGGATGCACTAGAGCTATAAGTGTATGAAAGCTCAAAAAGAAACTAAGTGGGTGTGTATCCAACTTGCTTGCTCACGAAGACCTAGGGCATTTTGAGGAAGCCCATCATTGGAATATACAAGCCAAGTTCTATAATGAAAAATTCCCACTATTATATGAAAGTGACAACATAGGAGACTCTCTATCATGAAGATCATGGTGCTATGTAACAGCCTGATTTTTGGCCCTTTCTTTTTCTTTTGATTTTCTGAGGTTTTTGCTTGAGTTTTCTTTTTCCGTGGCTTTGTGGTCTGGAAACTGAAAATGATGACCTCTTCTTTGCTTCGAGAGTGGCTTGTCATACCCAAATCCTTCCCAGGACCCTGTCATTTCCATCCTAGCCCAAATCCCAATATTCTTTTTATTGGGAATATTCCTTTTCTATTAAAGGAATAACCCAAATTGTCCTAGGTTGTGAAGCAAACCATATTTACCTCACTCCTAAAATTCCCAAATAATTCTCATAAATTGTTTGGTCCATATCTTGATCAAAGATGGCAAAACTTTTCATTGCCATGATAAAAAATAATCCTCCAATAATTCATTTCCTATTCTGCCCTAAATGGCACATTGTGAAGCAAGTGCTATCTTCCTTTGCCCATTTGCCCCATTTGCCCTCAAACTCCTTGGACATCTTTTCATGTCCATATCATTGCCACATGACAATATGCAACCTAATTTGCCCAGTCATTATTTAATTATGATTTCATAAGTTTATGTCCACCTAGAAGCTTTGTGAAGGAGGTGCAAGCTAGGCATATCAAAATGAGTTGCAATTTCTCAATATCATCATATCATAGCCCGCCACCAAAGTTGAGCTCATGTCATGCCTCCATGTGAGCTCATCTTCAATTCTTAGTTTCTGTCCAAATTTTCAGTCTGTGAAGCAAGCATATTTTATCTTGCTCCATTATGGATGCAAATTTTTCTAGGCCTTCTAGTATCCATATAACCTAGCTCCATCCATTTTGGGCATATTTCATCAAGCCATTATTCCTCTAGAATTTTTGCAAGTTTCTGTCCAGAGGAGATGTTTGTGAAGCAAGTACCATTTTGGCTTGGCCAATTGGTATGCAACTTTTTGAGAATATTCGTAGTACCCAATGACTCTGCTTTGCCCAAATTTAGCACAAGTTGATACACTATGTGAGTGCATCATCATGCTCAAGTTTTTGACCAAATTAGGCAGTTGTGAAGCAACTGTATTAAGCTTTAATCCATTACTCTTCAAACTCTCTAGTGTTATAGTCCTTCCTAATCTAATCACCCCAGACAAACTCTCTGGCTCCAATCAAGTTACTGTTGATCACCAGTGCACATTCAAGATTACTGCAGTAAATTTCAGACGTTGATTACCATTTAACCAGAGCAATTTTCATGAAACTACCACCACAGTTGCACCTTCCTAGGAAGGGCCAAACCCCAGACGTCGTTTGGCTGTCCGTGTGGCACTGTGCGCACCAGTACCCGCGGTGATCACGAGCTTTGGCATGCAATGCACGCGCTCTGCTGGCGTTGGCCGCGTCCAGGGCATCTTCTAGCTCCGGCCCCTCCCCCTCTCGTCGTCTTCGTGCTCATGAGCATGTCTAAAAGTTTTACCGCGTCGTCGCCGTCCTCCTCGAGCCATTTGCCCCTCCGTAAGCCCCTCCGTCAGCGCTTGTCGCCGCGCCCACGGGCAAGCTGTAGCCGACCAGCTCTGTTCGCGCCGCGACATCTTCCTCCTCTTGTCCCCGAGCTCTGCTCGTCCCTGTGGACCTCTATAGCTCGTCCACACCTCCCACTTCGCCTTCTCGTGCCACCCCATGCTCGCTGCGCGTCGCCAGAGCTTTGGCCGAGCTCGAGCGGCGGCAACCGGCTCGGCACCTCGCCTCCGCCTATATATAGGACTTACCCGAGCCCTTTGAGCGCACCAGCAAGCCTCCCACTCTCCAAGATCCCTCCCTGTCCAGTCGCCCAAGCTCCGGAGCCACCACACCGCGCCCATGACCGCCGTGTCCACCCTCGGCCTCCTCCTAAATTGGAGCTGCCCCGAGCTCGTTCCTCTCCCGCTCCACCATCAGAGACATCCACCACACCCTAGAAGCCTCCCCGCCGTTTCCCTCCTCCTCTGTTGGTCTGTGGCCGCGGTCCCCATCTACGCCTGATGCCACCGTCCGCCATGCTCGAGGCAGCCATCACTCTGGTCTTCCCCAGCGTGCGCGAAGCACCTGGATGGATGCGCCTCGGTCCCCTGAGCACTCTGGTATCCAGAACTCCGCCGGAGGTGCCCGAAGTCGCCCGGGGCGGTCGCCGGAGTGCGTAACCTCCTCTGTTCGGTCGTGCCCGGTCGGGAGGAGGACGAAGGAGCCAGGAGGAGAGAGATGGATAAGGTGGGTTCCACCAATAAGCCTCTAAACCACCCGGCCCCACCTTGCCACGCTGGCAAAGTGAAGGCGTATTCCACGAAATTAGTCTTCCCAGCTGGAAACCGCGATTCATGGTGTTTCGGCCCGGAATACGTTTCATCTTTCTGAAAGCGTGTTTTCGCTCTGTTTCAGCCAGGAATGCGTTGACCCTCAAGCGAAGACGTATTCTTTAAAGTACACTTTCTGTTTGTTTTGCCCAGGCCCAGTTTGTAAAGATTTTTTTTATAGATGGGTCCCTGGCAGAAAAACCCTTATATCTTTTTACTCCCAACTCCAAATGAGGTGATTCCAAAGCCCAGTTCTTTGTCTCATCGAGCCCGTTCTGTTCCAGTCACTTTCATCATGTGTTAACATTCTGGAAATAACCATTTTGCCCTTGCACGTAAACAGCCCCTCCGGGAAAGGACTGTTTCCGGCAAATCTTTCCGCGGCTTCACCGCACTTCTCCCCGGTGCCTTCTTCATCCTCAGGCAAGCCACAACCACCATTTGCTTGATAGCCCTGCAGTAGCATTGGTTTTCAACTTGAATCTTTAATAATTGTATGTTTGTTTTGCTACTGCTATCGTTATCTCGATTATTCTTATGGATCGGTGATTACCGTCATGCTATGTTTTATTGCACTTTGTTATCATGAACTACTTGCTAGTATTACTTTCATATTGTCATGCTGGATAGTAGTACATGTTGGATTGGTTATGTTCTTCGGTGCATGACTGTCGTCGGTTACTGAGTACCGTTAATATGCATTGTTCCCTTGCTGTTAGTTGGTTGAGTGTTTACTTGTAATGTTATTTATGTGTTCTTGCATGGTACTTATTATTGATGCTAATGGTCATGTTATGCTAGGAGTAATGTTATACTTGTGATATTCATGCTTGTCATTATACCATGCTCAGTTGGATACGATTCATTGTTGATATGGTGGATAGTTACGTTGTACCCTCTTTCTCATGTTGATATCATGCTCATGCATTGTAATTGCATCATGTTATTTTATCATGGCTCAGCATATTGCATTAGAGTTTAACCGGATTAAATTGAACTTGAACAACTGTTGGCTGAGTCATGGTGCCACCATATCGAGCTGACCAGTGCAACCACGCTTGCCTTTATGGGAAGGTCCTAACTGGGCTATTGTTGTGCCTCTTGTCGGTGCCTCCAACAAGGGAAGGTTATGCGGGGGCGCTACCTTGGCCAGGTAGGATGGCATAAGCCTTGTGAGCCCGAGTTTGGTTATGTGCACATGTCCCCGTTTGGGACCGTTTCTTGTTTTTGCCACGACGGTGGTTGTTGGTGTCTTTGGTAGACACGGGGCAACCCATGACTTAGCACAGAGGGGAGTTAGTGGGAGTGGCTGGGAGAGTGTTTATGGCAGTAGGACGGTTTTGTCGGAACGCCATTGGTCCACCCGAATGGGAGTGTGAGGCAATGGGTTCTGTGGTGTGGGTAAAGTGTGCTACCTCTGTAGAGTGTATTAAATCTATCGATAGCCGCGCCCGCAGATAAGGGTCCAGTTCGTAGTTGGTCACACTATGGGTCAATAGTAATAATAATAATGATGATGTGATTAATAACAACCCCGGTTCGATGATGAGATAAGTTGGATATGTGATCCGTGACTGATCACCGTTTGGTTACGAGGTAACCCATTGAACCAAGTGTGGTCCCGTTTGTGATCCGTGAATGATCATCATGGTATCGAGGATACCGAGTTGTTGGATATTCGTGATGTTGTGCGAGAATCGTGGGTAAAGATCAAGCTCCTTGTGGTCATGTAATGATTACTACGGTATTGTCTATACCAAGCTTGATTTGATCCTGAGATGACCGTGTGATGTCCGAGGTAGGTAAGTGATGCATGTGATGGTTATGAGGTAACCCGAGCAGAATAAGTGGTGCATGATAGTGTCATCATGTTGCATGCTAGTATCGTCAGATTCATATGTTCGTGCCATGCTCACATTGAGCTAGTAGTATCATGTTCAGGTTGTTCATGCCATATTATTCTGATGATATCATGTTATTTCCTGATTAACCTGTAATTGCCATGCTGATGTTTGTCTTGAATGCTTCTGGTTATTGTGAGCTTGCAAGTACATTCAATGTACTGACCTGGCGTGTCATGCCAGTTTGCAGGTCATGCCGGATTTGATTGCTAGTTTGTCATGGATCCCTTGTGTGCGAGCTAGGATAAGCGTTCCAGCCAAAGTGCCTGTGGAGTGGAATTCACCACCGTCACTGTTGTTCCGCCGCTAGAAGTTATTCCATTGCTTCGAGTTGTTCTCTGCTTGCATAGAGCAACAGTGGCTGGCGTAGTGTCGCTGTGCCGATGTAACCCCTTGTACCCAAATAGATTGTAATAAAGAGCTGATTTGTTCTATGCTAAGCAGTGCCGTATTCCAGAAGACTTCTCCTCGATCTCTGGGCTAGAATACAGGGCGTTCCGGTTTCTCTAAGCCGGGGTGCCACAGGCTTGGTATCAGAGCAGGTCTGGTTGTAGGATGCCCTAGCCCGCGCGGACGTTAGAAAATGGTAGTATGGACCCCAGTTGGTTTGTTGCACTTGATTGCTGCATAGCATGCATATAGATTATTATTTTATCACTAATGGTTAATATTGTGAGTGTAGGTGGCATCGGTTTCGATCCACTACCTGCACCCTCCTTCTTAGCATGCATGCTCTTTGGTTTTCGGTGCCATCTGTGTCCCAGCAGAGTGATGCTCTGGTGCCGAGTGTTCCAGACACCATTCACAGGAGTTATGCTCAGGTATCGCGTCGATATCTTTCCACCACCCACCCGTATTATTTCAGTGGTAGACTTGTCTCTATCCCGAATCGGGCCATCCATCTCGTCCCTTCGGCAACCCTTACTGCTATTTGTTATCAGAAAAGGGCAATGCCAGCAAGCCTTGCTTTTCCTCCCCTATCTTGCCTTTTCATTCCATTCTTTGGACATGTACAATTCCCTTTCGTATGCTTGATGATGATGTGGTCGTGACCTTGTGTCTTGCTACTTGATCACCAAATCTGTCCTCGCCTTTGTATCCATCTAGTTGCGACCAGTGTTCAGCCATCGCTTGGTGTAGCCTTGGTTACGCCAACTCCTTCCACATGTAGATTCATTTTTGTGCACACCGCCACAACATATTAGACTGTAATACCAGAGTTTCCGCGAGATTTGTGTTCTTAGGTGTGCATGCATATTATTGTTGTGAGTAGCGGTAATATGTGATGTTGCTTGACTATAGTATTATTTGTATGCTTTGTGTGTTTTTGCTTTCGTCGTTTCTTTTGCTTCTTTCTTTGGGCCCTCGGTGTTACATTTTTTTCCTCATTAAAGTTGCTCATCAACCGACGTTGGACCCAAAGAGTCAGCAAGGAGTGCATATATTTGGAAATTCAGCTGAACAGAATGGAATTCTCACCGACTGCAGTGAAATGAGAAATATCTGGTTGTGATGGTGATAATCAAGTTTGCATTAATATGCACTTCTCACAACAGTATGGATAATAAAATCTCCCTCAGTGTGCACCCTTCATAGTAAAAATGATCAAATCAGCAAGAAGATAAATTGTGTGCAAGATTGACAGAATATTATCAGTCAAGGGTATGGCTCAGATACAAGTTTGATTCTTCGTTGAGAATGATTTTGAAACATGATATACCCGGAAGCAAGCAAAAATATGACATGTATTTAATACTCAGAAAGGAGGATAGTCCTGCAAACCCCCATTTCATACAAGAAATCAATAGCAGAAATGTTAAGATAGTATATATGTGTGGTAATCGGTCCGCATATCACAATAAGAAGCTTCCAAGGCAAGATTCATCTATCTTTCTTAGTACGATACAGGGATGATTTCCCGTGCAAGGTACCCTGTCTTCTTCAGTAAGCAACCGCAAAAGCTTTCGGCATAAGGTACCGAGTCTTTCCCCGGCAAAGTCTTTAAGGGGGTAAGCTTCTGAAGCATGATATCTAGTATTTTTTTCGGCAAGCTGTCCGATGAAAGTTTCAAGCACAAGCCATCCCATCTTCCTAAGTAGGGCATTTGTACAAGGTAGTACGCTGTGGATTGACAGCATACGACAGTGAATCCCAAGAATCAGATCTGCAACAGTTTGGTCAGAAGCAAGAATCAGTCAGAGCACATGTCTGTCTCGGGAATCAGATTCTCATATATATGCAGTAAGCATACCACCAAGGTCTTGCAAGTCACTCGAACGAGGATCTGACAACCACGTGAGGATTGATAAGAGAAGAAGGCCCGTACACACCACAGTGTGACAAGGGATTATGAAGATTGACGACATTAATGAGCTCAGTACAAGTACCTGTGAACCTGGAAAATGATCCTGATGAGCCCTTGTTCCCCTTTTCTCCAATGATGGCACCACGCCTGTGATCTGAGCTACTTTTAGCTATCCGGGGTGGATGCCCATTTTTATTTCTCTCTTCAACGACTGTCACAAATTCTGAGCTGCTTTTCGGCCGTCTCGTACAACTGTTAAGTTTCTTTTTGTGCCAGTAGCCCTATAGATGCTTTTTGGCCATTTTAGGGAGTTGCACCTTCTTCTTATCGACCCGGTCTCATGCTCTGAGCTGCTTTTCGGCCGTCCTGAACCATGGTTGAGTTGTTTCAATAATGTCCCAGATCTGAGTTGTAAAGATCGTTCTGGTGGCTACTGATTTATTTGCCGATTTCTTGCAAGGGTTCGGATGATCATTTACCTGCGGTAAGAACTTGAGGGGTGTTGAACCTGCCATTTAATGGGTTACCATGTCAGAAGATGCGGATAAGAGTACGCCTGTCAGAATCTTGTACCCGACAGAAACTATGGTCATACGAAGAAGCAATATGACCAACTCTTTCAGCCAAGGATCCAGACCAAGAAAACAATAATGAAGGAGCAAGACCGCTGAAGCGGGTATGAAAATTGTTGCATGACCCCCATGGTGCAGATATTTCGGACAGCCTGAGGCAGTATTGATCCCCATGAATATTCACCTGCGGGGCCTACTCAATTTTGGTAAGGACCCCTATCCAAACAACCTGGTCGGTTAACAGTATATGCTCAGATTTGTCTGTATCAAATATCAGAGTCTGTCAAGTCAGACTAACGGTCAATTCAACAGTTTGACCCCAGCAACTATGAGAAAGCATCACACATCCCACTATCCTCATGGACACACCGACAGAATGAGCCATCCGAATTAGGTATAACAATCTCGAAGCATGGGCCCTCACTTATGTGAATCATCATGAATAGCCTGTCATGAACAAAAAGTCCTTCTGTCAGAACCACCGTCAATCAAGGATAAGGATATTATTATATAAGGTCATACCCCTTATGCTGGCCGCGACAGGAGACAGTCAAATATTTGGTACGGATCCGATACTCAAGATAGTGGAACCAGTTAAGATGATTCAAAAACTTCTGCGATGAGTCAGAATCTGTCAGGAAATGGTTATGCTTCAACTCACGGTTTGAAACACGAAGGACCTGCCTTTAGAGGGGAAACCCAATGCAAGGAGTCAGAGCTTGGGTGTTCATAAGGAAAAAAATCTGATCACAAATTCATGGAAGATTGTCAGTGCTGGTTCAATCGGAAATCACCCTCGAATTTGTAAGACAGGCAATATATCTCAGTCAGGATAATCTATCACAGTCAACTAAGTCAGCAGATATGAAAATAATTGGCGCCCGTATAAGCATGAACAAGCCAGGTAAGATCTGCAAGAATGTGGATACAGTAAAACAAACTACCCCAGAGGCAGTCAGACAGCCAAATAAAAGTCAATGGGAACAATCAATAAAGGAAAGAGGATACCCGAGTTGGAAACGGTTTCCTTAAGGTTAGATATATTCAGACTTGTTCCCTGAGCAACCAAATCTCGAGGACGAGATTTCTTTACGGGGGTAAGAGTTGTAACAGCCTGATTTTCAGCCCTTTCTTTCTCTTTTGATTTTCTGAGGTTTTTACCTGAGTTTTCTTTTTCCATGGCTTTGTGGTCTAGAAACTGAAGAAGATGACCTCTTCTTTGCTTCCAGAGTGGCTTGTCATACCCAAATCCTTCCCAAGACCCTATCATTTCCATCCTATCCCAAATCCCAATATTCTTTTTATTGGGAATATTCCTTTTCTATTAAAGGAATAACCCAAATTGCTCTAGGTTGTGAAGCAACCCATATTTCCCTCACTCCTAAAATTCCCAAATAATTCTCATAAATTGTTTGGGTCATATCTTGATCAAAGATGGCAAAACTTTTCATTGCCATGATAAAAAAATCCTCCAATAGTTCATTTCCTATTCCACCCTAAATGGCACATTGTGAAGCAAGTGCTATTTTAATTTTCCCATTTGCCCTCAAACTCCTTGAACATCTTTTCATGTCCATGTCATTGCCACATGACAAAAAACAACCTCATTTGCCTAGTCATTATTTAGTTACGATTTTCCAAAGTTTCTGTCCACAAAGAAGCTTTGTGAAGGAGGTGCAAGCTAGGCATATCAAAATGAGTTGTCATTTATGTATGACCTCAATATCACCATATCATAGCCCTCCACCAAAGTTTAGTTCATGTCATGCCTCCATGTGAGCTCATATTCACTTCTTAGTTTCTGTCCAAATTTTCAGTCTGTGAAGCAAGCATATTTTATCTTGCTCCATTATGTATGAAAATATTTCTAGGCCTTCTAGTATTCATATAATCTATCTCCACCCATTTTGGGCATATTTCATAAAGCCATTATTCCTCTAGAATTTTTTCAAGTTTCTGTCGAGAGGAGATGTTTGTGAAGCAAGTACCATTTTGGCTTGGCCAATTGGTATGATACTTGTTGATCATCTTCATACCAAATGACTCTGCTTTTCCCAAATTGAGATCAAGTTGATACACTATGTGAGTACATCATCATGCTCAAGTTTCTGGACCAAATTAGGCAGTTGTGAAGCAACTGCATTAAGCTTTGATCCATTACTCTTCAAACTCTCCAGTATTATGGTCCTTCCTAAGATAATCACCCCAAACAAACTATTTGGCTCCAATCAAGTTACTGATGATCACCAGTGCACGTTCAAGTTTACTACAGTAAACTTCAGACGTTTACTACCATTTGACGAGAGCAATTTTCACCGAACTACCACCTCAGTTGCAACCTCCCCAGGAAGTACAAAACCAAAGACATCATTTGGACGGCCGTATGGCACTGTGTGCACCAGTACCCGCGGTGATCACGAGCTTTGGCATGCAATGCGCGCGCTCTGCTGGCGTTGGCCGTGTCCAGGGCGTCTTCTAGCTCCGGCCCCTCCCCCTCTCGTCGTCTTCGCGCTCATGAGCATGTCTAAAAGTTTTACCGCGTCGTCGCCGTCCTCCTCGAGCCATTTCCCCCTCCGCAAGCCCCTCCGGCAGCGCTCGTCACCGCGCGCCCACTGGCAAGCTATAGCCGACCGGCTCTGTTCATGCCGCGACATCTTCCTCCTCTTGTACCCGAGATCTGCTCATCCCTGTGGACCTCTGTAGCTCGTCCGCTCCTCCCTCGTCGCCTTCTCGTGCCACCCCGTGTTCGCTGCACGTTGCCAGAGCTTTGGCCGAGCTCGAGCGGCGGCAACCGGCTCGGCACCTTGCCTCTTCCTATATAGACTTCCCCAAGCCCTTCGAGCGCACCAGCAAGCCTCCCACTCTCCAAGCTCCCTCCCCATCCAGTCGCCCAAGCTCCGGAGCCACCACACCGCGCACATGGCCGCCGTGCCCACCCTCGGCCTCCTCCTAAATTGGAGCTGCCCCGAGCTCGTTCCTCTTCCCCTCCACCATCAGAGACATCCACCACACCCTAGAAGCCTCCCCGCCGTTTCCTTCCTCCTCTGTTGGCCTGTGGCCGCGGTCCCCATTTAAGCCCGACGCAACCGTTCGCCATGCTCGAGGCAGCCACCGCTCTGGTCTTCCCCGGCATGCGCGAAGCCCCTGGATGGATGCGCCTCGGTCCCCTGAGCACTCTGGTAGCCAGAACTCCGCCAGAGGTGGCTGGAGTCGCCCGGGGCAGTCGCTAGAGTGCGCAACCTCCTCTGTTCGGTCGTGCCCAGTCGGGAGGAAGAAGGAGCCAGGAGGAGAGAGATGGATAAGGTGGGTCCCACCTGTAAGCCTCTAAGCCACCCGGCCCGGCCTTGCCACGCTGGATAAGTGAAGGCGTATTCCACGGAATACGTCTTCCCAGCTGGTAAGCGCGTTTCGTTCTGTTTCGGCATGAAATACGTTTCATCTTTGCGGGAAGCGTATTTCCTGTCAGTTTCAGCCAGGAATATGTTTTCCCTCTAGCGAAGACGTTTTCTTTGAAGTACGCTGTCTGTTTTTCTGTCCAGGCCTAGTTTGTGAAGATTTTTCTTACAGATGGGTCCCTGGCAGAAAAACCCTTATATCTTTTTACTCCCAACTCCAAATGAGGTGATTCCAAAGCCCATTTCTTTGTCTCGTCGAGGCCGTTCACTTCCAGTCACTTTCACGATGTGTTAACATTCTGAAAATGAGAATTTTGCCCTTGCATGTAAACAGCCCCTCCGGGAGAGGACTGTTTCCGGCAAATCTTTCCGCGGCTTCACCGCACTTCTCCTCGGTGCCTTCTTCATCCCCAGGCAAGCCACAACCACCATTTGCATGATATCCCTGCAGTAGAATTGGTTTTCAACTTGAGTCTTTAATAATTGTATGTTTGTTTTGCTACTGTTGCCGTTATCTCAGTTATGCTTATGGATCGGTGATTACCGTCATGCTATGTTTTATTGCACTTTGTTATCATGAACTACTTGCTAGTATTACTTTCATATTGTCATGCTGGATAGTAGTACATGTTGGATTGGTTATGTTCTTCGGTGCATGACTATCGTCGGTTACCGAGTATCGTTAATATGCATTGTTTCCTTGTTGTTAGTTGGTTGAGTGTTTACTCGGTAATGTTATTTATGTGTTCTTGCATGGTACTTATTGTTTTTTTGACTGGTGCATGGTACTTACTGTTGATGCTAATGGTCACGTTATCCTAGGAGTAATGTTATACTTTTGATATTCATGCTTGTCATTATGCCATGCTCAGTTGGATATGATTCACTATTGATATGGTGGATAGTTATGCTTTACCCTCTTGCTCATGTTGATATCATGCTCATGCATTGTAATTGCATCATGTTATTTTATCATGTCTCAGCATATTGCATTCAAGTTTAAATGGATTAAATTGAACTTGAACAACTGTTGGTTGAGTCATGGTGCCACCATATCGAGCTGACCAGTGCAACCATGCTTGCCTTTATGGGAAGGTCCTAACTGGGTCTATTGTTGTGCCTCTCGCTAGTGCCTCCAACGAGGGATGGTTATGCATGGGCTCTACCTTGGCCAGGTAGGACGGCATAAGCCTTGTGATCTCGAGTTTGGTTATGTGCACATGTTCCCGTTTGGGACCGTTTGTTGTTTTTGCCACGACGGTGGCCGTTGGAGTCTTTGGTAGACATGGGGCCACCCATGACATAGCCCAGAGGGGAGTTAGTCGGAGTGGCCGGGAGAGTGTCATGCCAGTAGGACGGTTTTGTCGGAACACCGTTGGTCCACCCGAATGGGAGTGCGAGGCCATGGGTTCTGTGGTGTGGGTAAAGTGCGCTACCACTGCAGAGTGTATTAAATCTATCGATAGCCATGCCCACGGATATGGGTCCAGTTCGTAGTTGGTCACACTATGGGTCAATAGTAATAATAATAATAGTGATGTGATTAATAACAACCCCAGTTCGATGATGAGAGAAGTTGGATATGTGATCCGTGACTGATCACCGTTTGGTTACGAGGTAACCCATTGAACCAAGTGTGGTTCCGTTTGTGATCTATGAATGGTCACCGTGGTATCGAGGATACTGGGTTGTTGGATATTCGTGATGTTGTGCGAGAATCGTGGGTAAAGATCAAGCTCCTTGTGGTCATGTAATGATTACTACGGTATTGTTTATACCAAGCTTGATTTGATCCCGAGATGATCGTGTGATGTCCGAGGTTGGTAAGTGATGCATGTGATGGTTACGAGGTAACCCGAGTAGAATAAGTGGTGCATGATAGTGTCATCATGTTGCATGCTGGTATCGTCAGATTCATATGTTCGTGCCATGCTCATATTGTGCTAGTTGTATCATGTTTAGGTTGTTCAGGCCATGTTATTCTGATGATATCATGTTAATTCCTGATTAAACTATAATTGCCATGCTGGTGTTTGTCTTGAATGCGTCTAGTTATTGTGAGCTTGCAAGTACATTCAATGTACTGACCTGGCGTGTCATGCCAGTTTGCAGGTCATGCCGGATTTGATTGCTTGTTTACCGTGGATCCCTTGTGTGCGAGCTAGGATACGCGTTCTAGCCAGAGTCCCTGCGGAGTGGAGTTCACCACCGTCACCGTTGTTCCGCTGCTAGAAGTTATTCTGCTGCTTCGAGTTGTTCTACTGCTTGCATAGAGCAACAGTGGCAGGCGTAGTGTCGTCGTGCCGATGTAACCCCTTGTACCCAAATAAATTGTAATAAAGAGCTGATTTGTTCTATGCTAAGTAGTGCCATATTCCAGAAGACTTCTCCTCGATCTCTGGGCTGGAATACGGGGTGTTCCGGTTTCTCTGAGCCGGTGTGCCACATGCTACTTTGAAGCACAACTGTGGAAAAAGGATAGTTGCATTGCCCCTTCTCTCTTTTTCTCTCATTTTTTTATTTGGGCCTTTTCTCCTCTTTTTTATGGCCTCTTTCTTTTATTTGGTCTGGAGTCTCATCCCGACTTCTGGGGGAATCATAGTCTCCATCATCCTTTCCTCACTGGGACAATGCTCTAATAATGAAGATCATCACACTTTTATTTACTTACAACTCAAGAATTACAACTCAATACTTAGAACAAAATATGACTATGTGAATGCCTCCGGCGGTGTACCGGGATGTGCAATGATTCAAGAGTGACATGTATGAAAAAAGTTATGAACGGTGGCTTTGCCGCAAATACGATGTCAACTACATGATCATGCAAGGCAATATGACAATGATGGAGCGTGTCATAATAGACGGAACGGTGGAAAGTTGCATGGTAATATATCTCAAAATAGCTATGGAAATGCCATAATAGGTAGGTATGGTGGCTGTTTTGAGGAAGGTATATGGTGGGTGTATGGTACGAGCGAAAGTTGCGCGGTACTAGAGAGGCTAGCAATGGTGGAAGGGTGAGAGTGCGTATAATCCATGGACTCAACATTAGTCTTAAAGAACTCACATACTTATTGCAAAAATCTATTAGTTATCGAAAAGAAGTACTACACGCATGCTCCTAGGGGGATAGATTGGTAGAAAAAGACCATCGATCGTCCCCGACCACCACTCATAAGGAATACAATCAATAAATAAATCATGCTCCAACTTCATCACATAACGGTTCACTATACATGCATGCTACGGGAATCACAAACTTTAACACAAGTATCTCTCAAATTCACAACTACTCTACTAGCATGACTCTAATATCACCATCTTCATATCTCAAAACAAACACAAAGAATCAAACTTCTCATAGTATTCAATGCACTTTATATGAAAGTTTTTATTATACCCATCTTGGATGCCGATCATATTAGGACTAATTTTATAACCAAAGCAAATTACCATGCTGTTCTAAAAGACTCTCACAATAATATAAGTGAAGCATGAGAGATCAATAATTTCTATAAAATAAAACCACGGCCATGCTCTAAAAAGATATAAGTGAAGCACTGGAGCAATATTGTCTACCTCAAAAGATATAAGTGAAGCACATAGAGTATTCTAACAAATTCTGTTTCATGCGTGTCTATCCCAAAAGGTGTTTACAGCAAGGATGATTGTGATAAACTAAAAATAAAAGACTCTAATCATACAAGACGCTCCAAGCAAAACACATATCAATGTGGTGAATAAAAATATAGCCTCAAGTAAAGTTACTGATAGACGAAGACGAAAAGAGGGGATGCCTTCCGGGGCATCCCCAAGCTTAGGATTTTGGTTTTCCTTGAATTTTACCTTGGGGTGCCTTGGGAATCCCCAAGCTTAGGCTCTTACCACTCCTTATTCCAAAATCCATCAAATCTTTACGCAAAACTTGAAAACTTCACAACACAAAACTTCAACAGAAAATCTCATGAGCTCCGTTAGTATAAGAAAATAAACCACCACTTTAAGGTACTGTAATTAACTCATTATTTATTTATATTGGTGTTAAACGTACTGTATTCCAACTTCGCTATGGGTCATACCCCGCGATACTACTCATAGATTCATCAAAATAAGCAAACAACACACGAAAAACAGAATCTGTCAAAAACATAACAGTCTGTAGTAATCTGTAACTTTCGAATATTTCTGTAACTCCAAAAATTCTGAAATAAATTGGTGGACATGAGATATTTGTCTATTAATATTATGCAAAAATAATAAACCTAGAATCACTCTCCTGTAAAAAATTACAGCTATTATCGTGAGCGCAAAAGTTTCTGTTTTTTATAGCAAGATCACAAAGATTTCACCCAAGTCTTCCCAAAGGTTCTAGCTGGCACAAACACTAATTAAAACATAAAACCACATCTAAACAGAAGCTAGATGAATTATTTATTACTAAACAAGATCAAAAAGAAAAGAACAAAAATAAAATTGGGTTGCCTCCCAACAAGCGCTATCGTTTAACGCCCCTAGCTAGGCATTAATACTTTCAATGATGCTCACATGAAAGACAAGAATTGAAGCGCAAGGAGAGCATCATAAAACATGTGACAAACACATCTAAGTCTAACATACTTCCTATGCATAGGCATCTTATAGGCAAATAAATCATCATAGCAAGCAAAAACTAGCATATGCAAGCAAGCGGAAAGAAACAATAGCAATCTCAACATAACGAGAGGTAATTTAGTAACATGAAAATTTCTACAACCATATTTTCCTCTCTCATAATAATTACATGTGGGATCATAAGCAAATTCAACAAAACAGCTATCACATAAAATATTTTCAACATGATCCACATGCATGCAAAGTTTACACTCTTCCAAAATAGTGGGATTAACATTAACTAAAGTCATGACCTCTCCAAACCCACTTTTATCAAAAATTTCAATAATTGAACATTCTCCAAATATGTGGGATCTAAAGTTGACACTCTTCCAATCCCACTTTCAATAATATTGCAAACACTATTATCAATCTCATATTCATCATGGGGCTTAATTAAATTTTCAAGATCAAAAGAAGAATCACCCCAATCATGATCATTGCAACAAATAGTACTCATAGCAAAACTAGCACCCTCAAGCTTAGGGTTTTGCATATTTTTAGCATAATTGACATTAAGAGAATTTATAATAACATCATTGCAATCATGCTTTTTATTCAAGGAGCTATCGTGAATCTCTTCATAAATTTCTTCATCACAATTTTCAGATTCACGAATTTCAAGCAAAACTTCATAAATATAATCTAGTGCACAAAACTCACTAGCAATTGGTTCATCATAATTGGATCTCTTAAAAATATTAGCAAGTGGATGAGGATCCATCAAATTTTAGGAAGCAAAGATGCAAGCAAAAAGAAGGCACATGGTAACACAAGTGAACAAAAGATCGAACGGAAGAAGGGCGAAGAAAAGGCAAAGGCTTTTGAAAATTGTTTTAGAAGTGAGGGAGAGGGAAACTAGAGGCGAATGGAAAATAATGTAATGCAAGGGAGAAGAGTTTATGATGGGTACTTGGTATGGCTTGACTTGGTGTAGATCTCCCCGGCAACGGCGCCAGAAATCCTTCTTGCCAGCTCTTGAGCTTGCGTTGGTTTTCCCTTGAAGAGGAAAGGGTGATGCAGCAAAGCAGTGTAAGTATTTCCCTCAGTTTTGAGAACCAAGGTATCAATCCAGTAGGAGACGATGCACAAGTCACCGAATACCTGCACAAACAATCAATAACTTGCAACCAACACGATAAAGGGGTTGTCAATCCCTTCACGGTCACTCGCAAAAGTGAGATCTGATAGAGATAATAAAGTAAATATTTTTGGTATTTTTGCTATATAGATTGGAAATAAAATATTGCAAAATAGTAAACAAGATTCAACAATATGAAAAGAGACTTTATATAATGGAAAAGAGACCCGGGGGCCATAGGTTTCACTAGTGGCTTCTCTCGAGTTAGCATGTATTACGATGGGTGAACAAATTACTGCCGAGCAATTGATAGAAAAGCGCATAATTATGATGACATCTAAGGCAATGATCATGAACATAGGCATCACATCCGTGTCAAGTAGACCGACTCCTGCCTGCATCTACAACTATTACTTCACACATCGACCGCTATCCAGCATGCACCTAGAGTATTAAGTTCATAAGAACGGAGTAACGCATTAAGCAAGATGACATGATGTAGTGGATAAACTCAAGCAATATGATATAACCCCCATCTTTTTATCCTGGATGGCAACAATACAATACGTGCCTTGCTGCCCCTACTATCACTGGGAAAGGACACCGCAATATTCAACCCAAACCTAAGAACTTCTCCGATGGCAAGAAAGATCAATCTAGTAGGCCCAACTAAACCGATAATTCGAAGATACTTGCAAAGATATCAAATCATGCATATAAGAATTCATAGAAGAGCCAAATAATATTCATAGATAATCTTGATCATAAATCCACAATTCATCGGATCTCGGCAAACACACCGCAAAAGAATAGTACATTGAATAGATCTCCAAGAACATTGAGGAGAACTTTGTATTGAGAATCAAAGAGAGAGAAGAAGCCATCTAGCTAATAACTATGGACCCGAAGGTCTGTGATAAACTACTCATGCTTCATCGGAGAAGTGATGGTGTTGATGTAGAAGCCCTCCGTGATTGATTCCCCCTCCGGTAGATCGCCGGAAAAGGACCGAAGATGGGATCTCACAGGTACAGAAGGTTGCGGCGGTGGAAAAGTGGTTTCGTGGCTCCCCCTGATGTTTTAGGGTATAAGAGTATATACAGGCGAAAGAACTAGGTCGGTGGAGCTACGAGGGGCCCACGAGGGTGGGAGAACGCGTACCCCCCTAGGCGCGCCCTCCTTCCTTGTGGATGCCTCGTTGCGTCTCTGACTTCATCTCCAAGTCTTCTGGTTTGCTTTCGGTCCAAGAAAGATCATCGCGAAGGTTTCATTCTGTTTGGACTCCGTTTGATATTCCTTTTCTGCAAAACTCTAAAATAGGAAAAAGAGAAAATGGCACTGGGCCTTCGATTAACAGGTTAGTCCCAAAAATAATATAAAAGAGCTTATTAAAGCCCATTAAACATCCAAAACAGATAATATAATAGCATGGAACAATAAAAAATTATAGATACGTTGGAGATGTATCAAAGGGGTTCGGCCCCCCTTCCTTCTCTCATTCCCCCTTCCCCTTTTCTCTCCGGCAAAAAAAGAAGAGGGGAGGCCGAATTGGACTAGGGGCCCAAGTAGGATTCTCCTACTTGGGCGCCCCAAGGGTGCTCCCTCCCCCCTCCCACCTATATATACATGGGGAGGGGCGCCTGGAAACCACACCAACAATTGTTAGCCGTGTGCGGCGCTCCCCTCCACAGTTTACGCCTCCGGTCATATTCTCGTAGTGCTTAGGCGAAGCCTTGCACGGATCACTTCACCATCACCGTCACCACACCATCGTGCTGATGGAACTCATCTACTTCCTCGACACTCTGCTGGATCAAGAGTTCAAGGGACTTCATCGAGCTGAATGTGTACAGAACTCAAAGGTGTCGTACGTTTGGTGCTTGATCGGTCGGAATGAGAAGAAGTTCGACTACATCAACCGCGTTGGCAAATGCTTCCGCTTTCGGTCTACGAGGGTACGTAGACACACTCTCCCCCTCTCGTTGCTATGCATCTCCTAGATAGATCTTGCGTGTGCGTAGGAATTATTTTGAAATTGCTTGCTATGTTCCCGAAACGGCATGTAATTGCTTTACTTTATCACTAAGCGGTAGCGATAGTTGTAGAAGCAATAGTTGGCAAGATGACCACGACGCTACGATGGAGATCAAGGTGTCAAGCCGGTGATGATGGAGATCATGACGATGCTATGGAGATGGAGATCAAAAGCACAAGATGATGATGGCCATATCACGTCACATATTTTGATTGCGTGTGATGTTTATCTTTATGCATCTTATTTTCTTAGTACGACAATAGCATTATAAGATGATCCCTCAACTAAATTTCAAGGTATAAGTGTTGTCCCTGAGTATGCACCATTGCGACAGTTCTTCGTGTTGATACACCACGTGATGATCGGGTGTGATAGGCTCTATGTTCACATACAACATGTGTAAGACAGTTTTGCACATCCGGAATAGTCGGGTTAAACTTGACAAGCCTAACATGTACAGACATGGCCTCATAACACTGGAGACTGAAAGGTCAAACGTGAATCATATAGTAGATATGATCAACATAGAGATGTTCACCATTGATGAGTACTCCATC
Organism: Triticum timopheevii; assembly: GCA_963921465.1. NCBI lineage: Eukaryota > Viridiplantae > Streptophyta > Magnoliopsida > Poales > Poaceae > Triticum > Triticum timopheevii. The sequence continues at coordinate 508,391,036 of OY997268.1, read as the reverse complement.
TCACATGATGATCGGACATGGTTTACTTGATTTGGATCACGTTACACTTAGATGACCTGAGGGATGTCAATTTAAGTGGGAGTTCTTAAGTAATTTGATTAATTGAACTTTACTAGTAGAAAAAACAGGGCATTGGTTCAGGCCGGGCCAGCCCATTAGTCCCGGTTCAGCCCAGAACCGGGACCCATGGCGGCATAGGTCCTGGTTCGTGAGGCCAGGGGCCCGGCCGGGCCATCATGGGGCATTGGTCCCAGTTCATCTGGCACATTTGGTCCTGGTTCGAGGCACGAACCGGGACCAATGTGCCTTGCTCCTGGCCCACCACCATTGGTCCCGGTTGGTGGCTTGAACCGGAACCAAAGGGTGTCCTTTAGTCCCGGTTCCAGCCACAAACCGGGACCAATGTGATGCTTATGTATACTCTCTCGCCGGTGAGCAGAGCACTCCACACTGCTCTATTTTTTCTGGCCGGCGAGTGGAGGGCTTTGTGGTGCTCTAGCACATGAGGTGTTCGATGGAATGCCCGAGCCACTCTACTTAAGCTTTCTCCTCTCCAAGCTCGACCTCCAAGCTCCATTTTCCTCAATATTTCACTACTAGGGAAAAGCTTATACACAGACGCTTACTAGTAGCGAGGGTTAAAAACCCTCGCTACTGCTACTTACTAGTAGTGCAGGTTTTTAAACCTCGCTACTACTAAGTTGATAGCAGTAGCGTGGGTTTTTAACCCTCGCTACTACTAAGCGGTCTCTACCGTGCCCCCTGGGACATGCCATAGTAGTAGCGCGGGTTTTTAACCCTCGCTACTACTAAGTTGATAGCAGTAGCGTTGGTTTTTAACCCTCGCTACTACTAAGTGGTCTCTGCCATGCCCCTGGACCATGCCATAGTAGTAGCGAGGGGTAAAAACCCGTGCTACTACTAAGTTGATAGTAGTAGCGTGGGTTTTTACCCCTAGTAGTAGCGTGGGTTTTTACCCCTCGCTACTGCTAATCGTCTGCCATAGTAGTAGCGCGGGGTGTGGCCCGTTTGCAAATTTTTCAAACTCTAACCCCCCTTGTGGATCGCCTTTTCAGTTTTAAAAAAATAAAAGAAAATGATGAAAATGTCAAAAAATAAAAGAAAATAAGTTTCTCATGTGATATGTGGTCTAGTTGTTGGGAAAATTTGCAAATATGAATTTCGACTTCATTTGCAAAATCTCTCGGGAATTTGTAAAAATGAGCATAACTTTTGCATACTAACTCGGATGAAAAAGTTTTTTATATGAAAAATCATCTACTCGAAAAGTTACATCTGAATTTAATCGGGGGGGGGGGGGGGGGGAACCCCGTTAAACATTTTCAAAATCCTCAAAAACCTAACAAAAAAAGTTAGGGGGCTTTTAAGATCTGGAGGCAAAAAAATTCATCAAATTTCAGTTTTTTAATTTTTTTGTTAAATCTGGTCAACTATGGTCAAACTAATTATTCAAGAATATTAGTGTTACTAAATAATTATTTCAGTTTTTTTTGAATTTTGGTCAAATCTGGTCAAACTATGGTCAAACTATGGTCAAACAATGGTCACACTAATTATTCAAGAAATATTAGTGTTACTAATTTTTTAAAACAATATTTTCAAACTCAAACAGTGAAATGTGTGACTTCGTGCTCAAGCTAAATTCCTGAGGTTAACAGGATTGACATCTTACTATTGTCAGGAAAACAACAAGTGCAGACTTGGAAACGAGGGAGAATAGAACCCGGAAGTTAAGCGTGCTCAGGCTGGAGTAGTGAGAGGATGGGTGACCGTCCGGGAAGTTAGATGATTTGGAATGATGAGGGGTGATTAGAGATTAGAGATTAAATTGAGGAGCGATGAGGGGTGATTAGAGATTTGAGGTTAAAATAATTCAGAAATTTGAAAATTAGGGGAAAAAATCAAAAAAAAATTGAAAAAATTCAAAAATAATAATCAGAGATTAGAGATTAGTAGTAGCGCGGGTTTTTACATGCTACTACTAACGGACGTACTAGTAGCACGGGTGGCACCCGCGCTACTGCTATACGTTAGCTGTAGCGCCTTATTAGTAGCGCCGGCCCCCGTGCTACTAATAGGCCCAAAACCCGCGCTGCTGCTAGGCTTTTCCCTAGTAGTGTTTGTCTAGGTTTAGCGGTATGTCCCGTTCCGTCCCCGTCTTCACCGCCGTCGATCGCCCTCGCCGATCTCGTCGCCTGCACCACTGTGGTGAGCCTCTTGTTCTTATCTTCTTTCTGAAAGGAAAAAATTCTTACTTGTATGCTTAGATAGATACTTGTATAATTTTCTTACTTTTATTATTGCTTCTTATTATACTTGTAATAATTTTCTTATTATTGCTTCTATGATTTGGATGTGGTATATATTATCTTTTATAACTATTTGGTTCATTTATTGTTTATGACAATTATGCCGACCAACGTGACATAGATTTTATTTATCTAGGAGGTATGTGAACCGAAAAATCCAACCGACCTTGTCGAGAGGTTAAATTTAGTTGAAGAAGAAAACAATTACTTGAAGGAAAAAATAAAACAAATTGAGTAGGAGAAGATGATATTGGAGTTGCATGTTGCGGATGTCGCTGATGATCACAAGATCAAGATGGATGCAATGCGCTTGAAGATTAGAAAGATTAGAAAATATGCCATTCATACCGAGGCTTGGTATCATTATGCCGTTGGATCAATTGTTACCTTGGTTGCGATTATGATCGCATTTGTTGTTGCATTGAAATGTTTTACAGAGTTTCAATATATGGTTTAATTAGATGCTCTGGAGAGCTATATATGTTGTTCAATGAGAACTATGTATGTACTTTGGTTTTAATGTCATGATGAACTTCTATTAATTTGGTCACTTATCTATTCATGATGTTTTGTAATGGTTTTGGACACACTTATTATATATAATGCACGCAGATGAACCGGCAATGGATGTACGGTGACAGACACACCTCTGAGTACATTAAGGGCGTGCATAAGTTTCTCGAAGTGGCTGAGGCAAACAAGCAGAATGGTTTTATGTGTTGTCCATGCCCTATATGTGGGAATACGAAGTCTTACTCTGACTCGAAAACCCTTCACACCCACCTGCTTTATAAGGGTTTCATGCCACACTATAATGTTTGGACCAAGCACGGAGAAATAGGGGTTATGATGGAAGACAACAAAGAAGAAGAGGACGATGACAACTATGTGCCCCCTGAATACGGTGATGCTGCAATGGGGGAAGCTGTTGAAGATCAAGAGGAACCAGATGATGTGCCCGATGATGATCTCCGCCAAGTCATTGTTGATGCAAGGAGACAGTGCGAAAGTCAAAAGGAGAAGCTGAAGTTCGATCGCATGTTAGAGGATCACAAAAAGGTTTGTACCCCAATTGTGAAGATGGCAACACAAAGCTCGGTACCGTACTGGAATTTCTGCAGTGGAAGGCAGAGAATGGTGTGCCTGACAAAGGATTGGAGAAGCTACTAAAAATATTGAAGAAGAAGCTTCCAAAGGATAACGAATTGCCCGACAGTACGTATGCAACAAAGAAGGTTGTATGCCCTTTAGGATTGGAGGTGCAGAAGATACATGCATGCCCTAATGACTGCATCCTCTACAGCGGTGCGTACGAGGATTTGAACACATGCCCGGTATGCGGTGCATTGCGGTATAAGATCGGACAAGATAACCATGGTGATGTTGACGGCGAGCGCCCCAGGAAGAGGGTTCCTGCCAAGGTGATGTGGTATGCTCCTATAATACCACAGTTGAAACGCCTGTTCAAAACAAAGAGCATGTCAAGTTGATGCGATGGCACAGAGACGACCATAAGAAAGATGGGTAGTTGAGAGCACCCGCTGACGGGTCGCAGTGGAGAAAAATCGAGAGAAAATACTTGGAGGTATTTGCAGGTGACGCAAGGAACATATGGTTTGGTTTTAGTGCGGATGTCATTAACCCTTTTGGGGAGCAAAGCAGCAATCACAACACCTGGCCCGTGACTCTATGTATCTATAACCTTCCTCCTTGGCTGTGCATGAAGCGGAAGTTCATTATGATGCCAATTCTCATCCAAGGCCCTAAGCAACCCGGCAACGACATTGATGTGTACCTAAGGCCATTAGTTGAAGAACTTTTACAGCTGTGGATTGGAAACGGTGTACGTGTGTGGGATGAGCACAAACAGGAGGAATTTGACCTGCATGCGTTGCTGTTTGTAACCATCAATGATTGGCCTGCTCCCAGTAACCTTTTAGGACAGACAAACAAGGGATACCACGCATGCACGCACTGTTTAGATGACATCGAAAGTATATACCTGGACAAATGCAGGAAGAATACCTGGGGCATCATCGATTTCTTTCGACGAACCATCAATGTTCAAAGAAAGGCAAACATTTCAAAGGCAAGGCAGATCACCGAAAGAAGCCCGCCATGCGTACCGTTGATCACGTACTTGCTATGGTCAATGATTTGAAAGTAACCTTCGGAAAGGGTTCCGACAGACTATCTGTTCTGAATGACGCTGAGGACACGCACCCATGTGGAAGAAGAAATCTATATTTTGGGACCTACCCTAATGGAAAGACCTAGAGGTACGCTCTTCAATTGACGTGATGCACGTGACGAAGAACCTTTGCGTGAACCTGCTATGCTTCTTGGGCGTGTATGGGAAGAGAAAAGATACACCGGAGGCACGGGAGGACCTGCAACGTTTGCACGAAAAAGATGGCATACCTCCAAAGCAGTATGAAGGTCCTGCCAGCTATGCTCTTACCAAAGAAGAGAAGGAAATCTTTTTTGAATGCCTGCTCAGTATGAAGGTCCCGTCTGGCTACTCGTCGAATATAAAGGGAATAATAAATATGGCAGAGAAAAAGTTCCAGAACCTAAAGTCTCATGGCTGCCACGTGATTATGACGTAACTGTTTCTGGTTGCATTGAGGGGGCTTCTACCGGGAAACATTCGATTAGCCATTGTGAAGGTATGTTCATTCCTCAAAGCAATCTCTCAAAAGGTGATCGATCCAGAAATCCTACCAAGGTTATGGAGTGATGTGGTGCAATGTCTTGTCAGTTTCGAGCTGGTGTTCCCACCATCCTTCTTCAATATCATGATGCACGTTCTAGTTCACCTAGTCGACTAGATTGTCGTTCTGGGCCCTGTATTTCTACACAATATGTTCCCCTTTGAGAGGTTCATGGGATTCCTAAAGAAATATGTTTGTAACCACGCTAGGCTAGAAGGAAGCATCTCCATGGGCCATCAAACAGAGTATGTCATTGGGTCTTGTGTTGACTTCATTCCTGACCTTAAGAAGATAGGTATCCCTCAATCGCGGTATGAGGGGAGATTGGGTGGAAAAGGCACACTAGGTGGGGACTCAATAATATGTAGGGACGGGCATTCTTGGTCTCAAGCACACCACACAGTTCTACAAAATTCTATCTTGGTGACCCCGTATGTCGATGAACACAAGAACATTCTGCGCTCCAAATACCCGGACCAGTCTGATGACTGGTTTACATGTGAACACATCAGGAGTTTCGGCAGTTGGTTGCAAACACGTCTCAGGGGTGACAACACTGTTTCTGATGACCTGTACTCGTTGGCGAGGGAATCATCGACTGTAATGACTTACAAAGGGTACGAGATAAATGGGAATACATTTTACACGATCGCCCAAGATCAAAAGAACACCAACCAAAACAGTGGTGTCCACTTTGATGCAGCAACCAAGAGGGGAAAGGTCACATATTATGGTGACATAGTGGACATATGGGAACTTGACTATGGACATGATATTAAGGTCCCTTTGTTTAAGTGCAAATGGGTCAATCTGCCAGGAGGCGGGTAGACCCATAGTACGGAATGACAACAGTGGATCTGAACAATCTGTGTACACAAACAAACCATTCGTCCTAGCCAATGATGTGGCGTAGGTTTTCTATGTGAAGGACATGTCTACCAAACCGAGAAAAAGAAAATATAAGGAAGCAGATACATCATACGATGAGCCAAAGCACCACATAGTTCTTTCAAGAAAAATAGACATCATGGGATTGGAGGGCAAGACAGACATGTCTGAAGATTATGAAAAGTTTCATGAAATTCCTCCCTTCAAAGTCAAGGCTGACCCAAGCACCCTGTTAAACGATGAATATTATCCATGGTTACAGCGCAATAAGCAAAGGACACAAGCGAAGAAAAAGTGAAAACTTTCTATCCACAACTATTATGATGATGCCTTTGATCTAGAATATCACTGAAGTTACATGTGAACAAATGAAATCCCTTTGTAACAGATGAGTTTTCGACCGAAACCTTAATACTTCCAAAGAGATTGTCTGTTTTGTACACGAAGTGCATCCAGTTTTTGTCGTAACCCTCTCAACTTTTTAGCACATGCTATGTGCGTGAAATGATGATACCATGCCAACTTTCAACCTTTTCAGAGTTCATTTGTAGTGCTTTTTAATTTAAGGGTCATTTAGCTGAAAGAATGAACTAATAGCAAAAAGAATGAACTAATAGCAAAAAAAATGAACTAAAAATAATCAATTACAATATTCGGTTATGATAAACTAAAACAAAACTATAATATCCTTTAATAGCAAAAAGAATCAACTAAAAAGCTTTTATAAAACTCCAACAGCAAAAGGAATCAACTCAAAAAACTTTTATAAACCTCTAGTATTATTGAAACTAAAATTATATAAAATTTGTGCAACCAAAATTATCAAAGTATTTCCTGTTCAAAACATAAAAAGCAAAAGGAATTTTCACAAAGAATTTTTTTGTTAGAAACTTTAATAGCAAAAAGAATTATCATAAAGAATTTTTTGTTAGAAACTAAAATAACAAAATATGTTATTGAATATAATGATAAAACACAGTAATATTAAATAGCAGGAAAAAACAATCACTCAAAATCTATCTTTATAGCTAAGTTATTTAAAGACTAGTGATTCACACAAATTTTAAAAAATTCAAATTTAGACTATTCAAATTGGAAAACAAATGGCACTAACAGAAAGTTTATAATTTTTGTTACCTAAAAGCAAAAAGAATTAAAAAATAAAGTAAAAAACAAAAGAAAATAAATAATTGAAAAAAATCAAAAAAAAAAGAAAAAAGGTTAAAAAAATGCCACCTACTCTGCCACCACGGCTTGAATACGACTAGAAACCCAACCATGGGCCAGGATTCAGGCCCGTAGAAGGCCCAGTAGGCCCACATGGATAGCAGTGACAGATTAGGCCCGTAAGCGTGCATTGGAGAGGAGCTCGAAGTGGTCAGCACAGCCGCGCTTATAAACCACTCCGAGCCCCTCTCAACTAGCAAGGTGGGACTAAACTTTTTTGCCGCGGGGCAGCATAGGGCCTTTGGTCCCGGTTGGTGGCACCAACCGGGACTAAAGGGGTGCATTGGTTCCAGTTTGTGGCACCAACCGGAACCAATGCCACCCTTCAGTTCCAGTTGGTGCCACCAACCGGGACCAAAGGGCCCTGCTTCCCGCCCTTTGGGCTGCTGGAAGTTGACCTTTGGTCCTGGTTGGTGGCACCAACCGGAACTAAAGGGGGGGCATTGGTTCCAGTTGGTGCCACGAACCGGAACCAATGCTTAGAGTATATAAGCAACACTTATAAAAAATTTCAGTTTTCACTCACATTAGCCCCTAACGACGCTGACAGGCTGCCCCGACGCCGCCCGCCGCCCCCGTCGTCGCTGTCACCGTCGCCCGCGCATGTCGTCGCCGCCGTCACTGCGCCGCCCCTGCCCCGACGTCGTCGTCGCCGCCCCCGCGCCCGTCGTCGCCGCCGTCCCCGCGCAGCCCCTGCCCTGGCGCCGTCGCCGTGCCTCGTCGTCGCCGTCCTTGCTGTGAGCTTTGCCGGACATTTTTTTTGTATGATTATTTTTGTTGTATGTATTGATGTATATTGATGTATGATTTTTTTGTTCATATGATGTATGGTTTTTTCATATATATAGATGATGTATTTTTTTGTTCATAGAATATATTTTAGGTTAGTTGTACTGTTAGGTTAGTGTAGATTTTGGGTTAGTGGAGAGGAAAAAGAAGAAAAGAGGAAGAAGGAAGAAGGAAGAAGAAGAAAAAGAAGGAGAGGAAAAAGGAAAATAAGAAGAGGAAGAAGGAGAAGAAGAAGGGAAGAAGAGGAGAAAAAGATAAGAAGAGGAAAAATAAGAATAAAAAAGAGGAGGAGAAGAAGAAATTTTCTGTTTTTTCTTCTTCTCCTCTATTCCTTGTTTTTCTCATCTTGTTTTCTTCTTCTTCTTCTTCTTCTTCTTCTTCTTCTTCTTCTTCTTCTTCTTCTTCTTCTTCTTCTTCTTCTTCTTCTTCTTCTTCTTCTTCTTCTTCTTATATTTTATCGGGAACGAGGGTGTCGGGAACTAGGGTATCGGAAACTAGGGTAGAGGGTCACCGAGGGGTCGAGGGTCGTCGAGGAGTCGAGGGTCGAGGTTCATCGAGGGTCGAGGTTCGTCGAGGGGTCGAGGGTCATGGAGGGGTCGACGGTTGTCGAGGGTCGTCGACGGTCAAGGGTCGTCAAGAGTCGAGGGTCGAGGGTCAACGAGGGGTCGAGGGTCGTCGAGGGGTTGAGGGTCGAGGGGTCAAGGATCGAGGGGTTGAGGGGTCGAGGGTCGAGGATCGCCGAGGGTCGAGGGTCTCTGTTTAACAAGAATGCCCCCATTTTGGATGTGCACAAGTTGATCCATTTTTTTTCTAATCTCATCCATGGCTACATCATTTGCTAGAAGTAACAGGCGTATGACGCTACGAAGCTCTTCAAAGTTGTTTTGGAACGGAGTTCCTGATAGAACGATTCGCTTTTTGGTACGGATTTCAACAAAGGCCTTCCAAATAGCGACAATCGGCAGGGGATACCCTGAGTTGACAGATGCCACAGGGTTGCTTGAGGTGAGGGCAAGACTGCCATGGAACATCCGGGGACGGGTATGCGAGTATCACGCGGTGGTTTACCCAGGTTCGGGGCTCTCCAGAGAGATAATACCCGTTGTCGGTGTCAAAACCGGCGGATCTCGGGTAGGGGGTCCCGAATTGTGCGTCTAGGCGGATGGTAACAGGAGACAAGGGACACGATGTTTTTACCCAGGTTCGGGCCCTCTCGATGGAGGTAAAACCCTACCCCTGCTTGATTGATATTGATGATATGGGTAGTACAAGAGTGGATCTACCACGAGATCAAGGAGGCTAAACCCTAGAAGCTAGCCTATGGTATGATTGTTGTAATGGTTATGTTGTCCTACGGACTAAAACCCTCCGGTTTATATAGACACCGGAGAGGGCTAGGGTTACACAGAGTCGGTTACAATGGTAGGAGATCTACATATCCGTATCGCCAAGCTTGCCTTCCACGCCAAGGAAAGTCCCATCCGGACACGGGACGAAGTCTTCAATCTTGTATGTTCATAGTCTTGGAGTCCGGCTGACGATGATAGTCTGGCTGTCCGGACACCCCCTAGTCCAGGACTCCCTAAGTAGCCCCCGAACCAGGCTTCAATGACGATAAGTCCAGCGCATATGTAATCTTCGGCGTTGCAAGGCGGGTTCTCCTTTAAGTTCCATGCACCTGTCGAACAGTGTCCGGCTTCCTCATCAATGTTGCGCTTCTTGGCTTCCACGCCCAAGCCATCTTCCACGCGTCGCACGAATGCGAAAAGCCAGGGTATCTTTTGTGTTTTACCCCCTAGCCGCGCAAATAATCTGCCTATAAGAAAGGCAAGAATCCAGATCCAAATCACACCGTCTTCCTTCTGCGAGTACTCATCGGAGCGCCTCTGACCAAAAATCCATTCGATCATGGACCGTCGACGCGGCTCCTCCTCTCGCGCTCCCAGCCCTCTGTCGGGAGATTGGCGGAGATGTTCTATCCCGCACAACGAGCTGGTGACGCTCCAAGCGGATGGATATCTCCCTTCGGCCTTCATGGTCCCGGTTCGAGCCGGGCTGGCCACCTACCAAGGTGGGAAGCAAGCGAAGGCTACCCCGAGTCCCAACAAAGGGGAGCGGGTATGCTTCGTCCCCTATCTGATAAGGGGGCTCGGATTTCCTATACATCCGTTCCTACACGGGCTCCTAGAGTTCTACGGACTCCAGCTCCATCACCTCACGCCCGCCTCTATCCTGCATATCGCGGGTTACGTAGCTCTTTGCGAGCTACTTCTGGGCAACGAGCCCCATTTTGCGCTGTGGAAGAGGTTGTTCTGCCTTGTACCCCGCTCTCACGAGGGGTCCTTATATCAAGTGGGCGGTGCCGAAATATGGCGCATCACCGGGACCGGATATCCATCCGGAACCCCTAAGAAGGCGTCCGAAGACTGGCCTTCAGAATGGTTTTATATAGAAGACGCTCCGCTGCCGGACCCTGTTCGGATCGGCCTCCCGGAGTTCAGTAATGCTCCTTTGAAGAAATGCCTTAGCTGGCGCCCACGGAGCCCCCAACTGGAGGAAGACAAGAGCGTCCATTATTTGATGGGCCGGATAAGGTTACTGGCCCATTCCGGGTTGACCATGATTGGAGTCATGGCAACATGCATTATGCGGGGGGTGCAGCCACTGTAGTACAGGGGCCACCCTATGTGGGATTTCAACGGGGAGGACGATGCCACCCGTCATGGCCGCAAAGGGCCGGGATCGGCCGAAGACCTGGCGAAGATCCTGTCCGGCCTGTACAAGGGGGAGAAGGAGGATTTCCTCCAGACGAGCCCGTTAAACGGGTTCTCCATGAATAACCCTCGGCATTGGGTAAGCGAACACTTCATGTGCCCGATCCGTGCTTTCAAAGTTTAAGTCTCTTATATTATGCTTTCGACGCAGGAGCTGCGTCGGGTTGTGGAGGGCATGCTTAGTCCAGCTCCGCAACCCGAGGATCCAGAGAGATACCAGGATCCGGCCTTCGAAGAGGACCTGGATATAAAGGTGGAGCTGATCGACGGGGTGTTCCACCAGCTCAGCATGGATAATGCTTTAGTTGCCATTACGGCTGGCTACCCCGGACTATATCCGGCTTCCCAGGTGATTGTGACCGAAGTCCTGACACCATTATTTCTTCCTTGCTCATATCTGACCACCGTATACGATGGTGTTTTGCAGGAGGCGCCTTCAAGGCAGGAAGCCGAGCCTACGGCGGCTGACCAACAAGGGTCAGTCCGGCCCAGTAGGCGGAAGAGGAGCGCGGTGCGGATTGAAACATCGCCGCAAAGGTATGGCTCACGGTTCGTTATTTAGAGCAACGTTCGTAGGAAGTGTTTGAACGCTCATGACCTTTGTAGGAGAAAAAGTGCCCGCTGGACTGCGGGCGTAGAAGTTGCCAACCCCGCCTCTAGCAGCCAAGCTCTAGCACCTGGTCTGGATGGGGAGGCGAGCGCAAGGCGCGAGCCGGATACTCCTCCAACGGAGGATGCCGACAGACTGTCCGCCACCAAGTCTGAGGTGGAGAGCGCCATGAACCACAGGTGTCGCCGGACAGTCTTTTGTGACGCGTGCTTCTCCCCTGAGGCGTTAGATGCCTTTAACGCGGGGGACGCGCACCTCCGTGCTGCTCAAGATGGTTTAACCAGAGCCACGGAGCAGTATGTAAAAGACATACGGGTAAGAGATTTTAATAGTTGTATATGCCAGTAGCCCCCGAGACTTAAAGTAGTTGTATTAACTGATTTAAGGATCAATTGAAATGTAGGATCTTACGAAGAAGAATACCCAACTGTCCCATGAGCTGCAAGAGTGTAAGGCCCAACTTGAGGCCGCACTGGCTGCCGCAGGAGGAGACACAGGGACCCATCCTGGTAACACATTAATATATTTTTTGTTAAAAAGATAAGTGGTGTGCGGCGTGCGCGCAAGTCTAAAAATGACTTTGCAGGTGCTGCCGGACAGGATCTGGACCGGCAAGAACTACTGCGCCAGCTGAAGGCCGGCGAGAGAGTGCTGACAAGGGTGCAGCAGGAAAGGAACAAGCTCCAGGATGCCCACGCCCAGCTTGGAGAAGAGCTGAAAGGCGTTCGGGCCGAGCTGTCTGGCTCCGTTAAGGAGAATCAACGGCTTCGTCGCGGCATCTATGGTAAGTGCTTGAGCGAACTCCTTTGAAAAGAAGAGTTCGGCGAGGAAGTCAATTGGCAAAATATGTCTGTAGCTATACTCACAGGTCGCCCTGTGGAGGAGATGCCCGTTGTTGGGGAACGTAGTAATTTCAACAATTTTCCTACGCACACACAAGATCATGGTGATGACATAGCAACGAGAGGGGAGAGTGTTCGTCCACGTACCCTCGTAGACCGTAAGCGGAAGCGTTAACACAACGCGGTTGATGTAGTGGTACGTCTTCACGATCCGACCGATCCAAGAACCGAACATACGGGGCCTCCGAGTTCAGCACACGTTCAGCTCAATGACGATCTCCGGCCTCCGATCCAGCCGAGCTCCGGAAATGAGTTCCGTCAGCACGATGGCGTGGTGACGATGATGATGTTCTACCGACTCAGGACTTCGCTAAACTCCGCGACGATATGACCGAGGTGGAATATGGTGGAGGGGGGCACCGCACACGGCTAAGAAGCGATCCGTAGATCAACTTGTGCGTCTATGGGGTGCCCCCCGCCCCCGTATATAAAGGAGCCAGGGGGGAGGATGTAACGCCCCGGATTCGATGCGCCAGGTGTCTGCCAGTTATTCGCCGTCGTTGCCATGTCGTTTGCTTGCGTGTTGCACTTTGCCATGTCATCATATGCATTTCATATCATGTCATCATGTGCATCTCATTTTGCATACGTGTTCGTCTCATGCATCCGAGCAGTTTCCCCGTTGTCCGTTTTGCAATCCGGCACTCCTATGTCCTCCGGCGTCCCCCTTTTTGTCTCTTGTTGTGAGTGGGTGTTAAACTTTCTCGGAATGGCCCGAGGTTTGCCAAGAGGCCTTGGTATAGCACCGGTAGACCGCCTGTCAAGTTTCGTGCCATTTGGAGTTCGTTTGGTACTCCAACGGTTAACCGGGTAACCGTAAAGCCTCCTTCTCTTTGCAGCCCAACACCCCTTCCAAAGTGGCCCAAAACCCAGCAAACACCCCTTCATGCTCTCGGTCGTTCGATCACGATCGCGTGGCCGAAAAACGTGCTCCATTTGGACTCTCCTAGCTCCCTCTACCTATAAATATGTGGCCTCCCCCGAAATCCCCGCAGTCTAACCCTAGCCTCTTCCCCCGCGCGCCGCCGGACACGTCCGTCCGCGCCGGACGCTTCGCCGCCGCCGCCCTCAGCCAATGGGAGGCTGCCACATCACCCCGCCGGTCCTCTCTCTCACCTCCTCCGCCGCGCGGGCCCGCGAGCCCGTCCGGGGCCCTCCCGGCCCGACGCCGCCGCCGCCGCAGCCCGCGACTGGGCCCGAGGAGCCCGCCTCGCCCGCGCCACCGCCCGTCCTGTGCCGCCGCGCCGGACCCTTGCCGGACCGCGCCCTCCGGCCGGCGCGCTCCGCCCCGACCCCGCGCCCGGCCCCGCCGCCCTTCGTCGCCGGCGCGTCGCCTCCCCGCAGGCCCCGCCGCCTCCTCCCACGCGCGAGCCAGGAGGCTCGTGCTGCCCCGCCGCCGGCCCCGCCGGATGCGAGCGCCGCCGGGACCCCGCCGCCATCTCGCCCGCGCCGGCCACCGCTCGCCTCCGGCGCCGGCTCGCCTCGCCTCCCCCGCGCCCCCTCGCCGTCCCGCGCCGGATCCGGCGAGATCCGGCCGGAGGCGATCTCCCCGGCCCCGGATCTGCCTCCCCGACGTCTTCCCCGTCCTGTCCGGCGAAACTCCGGCGAGAGCCCCGGCCAACCTCGTTTTCCATGCGAAGGTTGACTTTCCCCCTCTGAAATTCTGCTAAGTCCCCGTATATTTTTACATTATCATGCCATGTTCATCATGTTGTATCTCTGCATCCGTTGCTCCGTTTCGTGCGTATAATATGTCAAATTGTTCGCCTCGACGAGTACTTCATTTCATTCTATTGCATCATATTCATTTGAGGTCATCTTGATGCCCGAAATGCTGTTGGAAGAGTGCATGTTGGTGTTAATCTGCTGAAACTGTTATAACTTGCTCATTTGTCATTTTTGCCATGATTGATGTGTGCATCCTATGAGGTTGATATCTACATGTGTTTTGATCTATGCCATGCCATCTTTCCAGGGGTGTATGCCATGTATTTTTGTGATCAATGTGGTGACTAGCACAAGCATGCAAACTAGGCTTCGTGATATTGCTGATTTTGGTCCCTGTTCTGCTATTATTTTGATGCCATATAAATTTGATGCTACAGAGAGATCCATGCATATTTTGAGATACTTCAGTAAGGATGTTTTGAACATATGGTTATTGTCTATCCATTCATGCCCTTGTTTGCAATTATGGAGTAGTCTAGCATGTCATTTGAGTGCTCTACTTTTGCTTCAAAATGTTTCCTGGCAGATTGTTTACGTGTTATTCAATATGGCCAAGCTTGCTATAGTTGATCCTTGCATGCTATGGACTTGTTCTTGCCATGCTTAGCTTCATACTGTGAGCATTAGTAAGGTACACATCAATAACATGTATATCACATATACCTTTGTTCACTTTGCCATCCTTCTTATCCGCCAAATGTAAACCAAACTCGTAACTCAAATATTCTCCTCTACGATCAGATCGTAGAAACTTTATTTTCCTATTACGATGATTTTCCACTTCACTCTGAAATTCTTTGAACTTTTCAAATGTTTCAGACTTGTGCTTCATTAAGTAGATATACCCATATCTGCTCAAATCATCTGTGAAGGTGAGAAAATAACGATATCCGCCACGAGCCTCAACATTCATCGGACCACATACATCTGTATGTATGATTTCCAACAAATCTATTGCTCTCTCCATAGTACCGGAGAACAATGTTTCAGTCATCTTGCCCATGAGGCACGGTTCGCAAGTACCAAGTGATTCATAATCAAGTGATTCCAGAAGTCCATCAGTATGGAGTTTCTTCATGCGCTTTACACCGATATGACCTAAACGGCAGTGCCACAAATATGTTACACTATCATTATCAACTCTGCATCTTTTGGCTTCAACATTATGAATATGTGTATCACTACTATCGAGATTCAATAAAAATAGACCACTCTTCAAGGGTGCATGACCATAAAAGATATTACTCATATAAATAGAACAACCATTATTCTCTGATTTAAATGAATAACCGTCTCGCATTAAACAAGATCCAGATATAATGTTCATGCTCAACGCTGGCACCAAATAACAATTATTTAGGTCTAAAACTAATCCCGAAGGTAGATGTAGAGGTAGCGTGCCGACCGCGATCACATCGACTTTGGAACCGTTTCCCACGCGCATCGTCACCTCATCCTTGGCCAGTGCTCGCTTATTCCGTAGTCCCTGTTTCGAGTTGCAAATATTAGCAACAGAACCAGTATCAAATACCCAGGTGCTACTACGAGCTCTAGTTAGGTACACATCAATAACATGTATATCACATATACCTTTGTTCACTTTGCCATCCTTCTTATCCGCCAAATACTTGGGGCAGTTCCGCTTCCAGTGACCAGTCTGCTTGCAGTAGAAGCACTCAGTTTCAGGCTTAGGTCCAGACTTGGGTTTCTTCTCTTGAGTAGCAACTTGCTTGCCATTCTTTTTGAAGTTCCCCTTCTTCTTCCCTTTGCCCTTTTTCTTGAAACTAGTGGTCTTGTTGACCATCAACACTTGATGCTCCTTCTTGATTTCTACCTCCGCAGCTTTTAGCATTGCGAAGAGCTCGGGAATAGTCTTGTTCATCCCTTGCATATTATAGTTCATCACAAAGCTCTTGTAGCTTGGTGGCAGTGATTGGAGAATTCTGTCAATGACACTATCATCAGGAAGATTAACTCCCAGTTGAATCAAGTGATTATTATACCCAGACATTCTGAGTATGTGTTCACTGACAGAACTATTCTCCTCCATCTTGCAGCTATAGAACTTATTGGAGACTTCATATCTCTCAATCCGGGCATTTGCTTGAAATATTAACTTCAACTCCTGGAACATCTCATATGCTCCATGATGTTCAAAACATCGTTGAAGACCCGGTTCTAAGACGCAAAGCATGGCATACTGAACTATAGAGTAGTCATCAGCTTTGCTCTGCCAGACGTTCTTAACGTCGTCAGTTGCATCAGCAGCAGGCCTGGCACCCAGCGGTGCTTCCAGGACGTAACTTTTCTATGCAGCAATGAGGATAATCCTCAGGTTACGGACCCAGTCCGTGTAATTGCTACCATCATCTTTCAACTTTGCTTTCTCAAGGAACGCATTAAAATTCAACGGAACAACAGCACGAGCCATCTATCTACAAACAAACATAGACAAGCAAGATACTATCAGGTACTAAGTTCATGATAAATTTAAGTTCAATTAATCATATTACTTAAGAACTCCCACTTAGACAGACATCTCTCTAGTCATCTAAGTGATCACGTGATCCAAATCAACTAAACCATAACCAATCATCACGTGAGATGGAGTAGTTTTCAATGGTGAACATCACTATGTTGATCATATCTACTATATGATTCACGCTCGACCTTTCGGTCTCCATGTTCCGAGGCCATATCTGCATATGCTAGGCTCGTCAAGTTTAACCTGAGTATTCCGTGTGTGCAAAACTGGCTTGCACCCGTTGTAGATGGACGTAGATCTTATCACACCCGATCATCATGTGGTGTCTGGGCACGATGAACTTTGGCAACGGTGCATACTCAGGGAGAACACTTCTTGATAATTTTAGTGAGGGATCATCTTAAAATTCTACCGTCAATCAAAGCAAGATAAGATGCATAAAGGATAAACATCACATGCAATCAATATAAGTGATATGATATGGCCATCATCATCTTGTGCTTGTGATCTCCATCTCTGAAGCATCGTCGTGATCACCATCGTCACCGGCGCGACACCTTGATCTCCATTGTAGCATCGTTGTCATTACGCCATCTATTGCTTCTAGGACTATCGCTACCGCTTAGTGATAAAGTAAAGCAATTACAGGGCGTTTGCATTTCATACAATAAAGCGACAACCATATGGCTCCTGCCAGTTGCCGATAACTTCGGTTACAAAACATGATCATCTCATACAATAAAATATAGCATCACGTCTTGACCATATCACATCACAACATGCCCTGCAAAAACAAGTTAGACGTCCTCTACTTTGTTGTTGCAAGTTTTTACGTGGCTGCTACGGGCTTAGCAAGAACCGTTCTTACCTACGAATCAAAACCACAACGATAGTTCGTCAAGTTGGTGCTGTTTTAACCTTCACAAGGACCGGGCGTGGCCACACTCGATTCAGCTAAAGTGAGAGAGACAGACACCCGCCAGTCACCTTTAAGCACGAGTGCTCGTAACGGTGAAACTAGTCTCGCGTAAGCGTACGTGTAATGTCGGTCCGGGCCGCTTCATCTCACAATACCGCCGAACCAAAGTATGACATGCTGGTAAGCAGTATGACTTGTATCGCCCACAACTCACTTGTGTTCTACTCGTGCATATAACATCAACGCATAAAACCTAGGCTCGGATGCCACTGTTGGGGAATGTAGTAATTTCAACAATTTTCCTACGCACACGCAAGATCATGGTGATGACATAGCAACGAGAGGGGAGAGTGTTCGTCCACGTACCCTCGTAAACCGTAAGCGGAAGCGTTAACACAATGCGGTTGATGTAGTCGTACGTCTTCATGATCCGACCGATCCAAGCACCGAACGTACGGGGCCTCCGAGTTCAGCACACGTTCAGCTCGATGACGATCTTCGGCCTCCGGTCCAGCCGAGCTCCGGAGATGAGTTCCGTCAGCACGAAGGTGTGGTGACGATGATGATGTTCTACCAGCGTAGGGCATCGCCTAAACTCCGCGACGATAAGACCGAGGTGGAATATGGTGGAGGGGGGCACCGCACACGGCTAAGGAGCGATCCATAGATCAACTTGTGTGTCTATGGGGTGCCCCCCGCCCCCGTATATAAAGGAGCCAGGAGGGAGGAGGCGGCCGGCCAAGGAGGGCGCGCCAAGGGGGGAGTCCTACTCCCACCGGGAGTAGGACTCCCTTCTTTCCAAGTAGGAGTAGGAGAAGGGGGGGAAAGAGGAGGAAGAGGGGAAGGAAAGGGGGGGCGCCGCCCCCCTTCCCTTGTCCTATTCGGACTAGGAGGGGGAGGGGCGCGCGGCCCCCTCCTGGCTCCTTCCCTCTTCTCCCTCGTGGCCCATGTAGGCCCATTAACCCCCCGGGGGGATCCGGTAACCTCCCGGTACTTCGGTAAAATGCCGATTTCACCCGGAACGATTCCGATGTCCAAATATAGGCTTCCAATATATCAATCTTTATGTCTCGACCATTTTGAGACTCCTCTTCATGTCCGAGATCACATCCGGGACTCCAAAAAACCTTCGGTACATCAAAACTTATAAACTCATAATAAAACTGTCATCGTAACGTTAAGCGTGCGGACCCTACGGGTTCGAGAACTATGTAGACATGACCTAGAACCATTCTCGGTCAATAACCAATAGCGGGACCTGGATGCCCATATTGGTTCCTACATATTCTACGAAGATCTTTATCGGTCAAACCGCATAACAACATACGTTGTTCCTTTTGTCATCGGTATGTTACTTGCCCGAGATTTGATCGTCGGTATTCAATACCTAGTTCAATCTCGTTACCGGCAAGTCTCTTTACTCGTTCTGTAATACATCATCTCATAACTAACTCATTAGTTATAATGCTTGCAAGGCTTAGGTGATGAGTATTACCGAGAGGGCCCAGAGATACCTCTCCGACAATCGGAGTGACAAAACCTAATCTTGAATTATGCCAACCCAACATGTACCTTCGGAAACACCTGTAGAGCACCTTTATAATCACCCAGTTACGTTGTGACGTTTGGTGGCACACAAAGTGTTCTCCCGGTAAACGGGAGTTGCACAATCTCATAGTTGCAGGAACTTTGTATAAGTCATGAAGAAAGCAATAGTAGTATACTAAACGATCAAGTGCTAGGCTAACAGAATGGGTCATGTCAATCACATCATTCTCCTAATGATGTGATCCCACTAATCAAATGAGAACACATGTCTATGGTTAGGAAACATAACCATCTTTGATTAATGAGCTAGTCAAGTAGAGGCATACTAGTGACTATAGTTTTCTCTATGTATTCACACATGTATCATGTTTCCGGTTAATACAATTCTAGCATGAATAATAAACATTTATCATGATATGAGGAAATAAATAATAACTTTATTATTGCCTCTAGGGCATATTTCCTTCACCCGTATCAACGGGTGATCAGCTTCCCGAGCTAGTGCAACTGCTCGAACGAGTTCGGCAGGCAATGAGCGTCGTCGTCCAGGCTTTATGGCCATCCCTCTCCCTACCCGAGGGCCTTGGGGAGCTTGCGGAGAAGCTTCAGGGAGTGCGGCAGCGCTTCCGTTTATGGAAGATTTCGGCCTGCCACCAAGGTGCCAGGGAGGCCTGGGCCATGGTGAAGACGCGGTACAAGAAGGCGGATCCCAACCACATGGCCGAGGTCGGACCTGTGGGGCCCGATGGGAAGGAGATCCCTGTGAGTTTAGTATACGGCCAAGTAGAGTTGGCCGCTAAATTTTCCCAACGGGACTATAAATTAGACAGCCTGTTAGACGGGATTGAGGAAGAATACAGTCAGTCGAGTTGACAATGTATTTTAAAATGACATGTAAAAATGCCTTCTAGCCGAATTGTAGATCATTTGTCTTTGCCGACCTTTTCGCTTCAACTTCGGGACCCTAGAGTCCGGAGTGTGTCTGAATACCTTCCCGGTTAAGAAACAACCGGGGCATGCGTGGAGACCAGGCGTAGGGGTCATTAGTGCTTTATCAGACAAGTGCCCAACTAGTTATGTTATATTACATGGTTAGTAAGAAACATCTTCCAGGGAGAATAGTTCCATTAAGGGTTCCTTTCCCTGGGAGGCATGCCCTAAAGTGCATGTCCGGACTGCGAAAAGAGCAGGAAAACATCTGGGGGCAGATAAATAAAGAGGTAAAAATCATCTTTCAAGTCACCGACCGAGTATTCCCTTAAGAACGCTAGCTTTCGGCTTCACCCAGTCTGAGGTACACATCCGGCTGACCCGGCAGTAACAATCACAGAGGTGCTCCCTTTACCTCCTAGCCGAACAATCGGGAACGTAGGGGTAAGCACAGGAGCCAGGCAACCCAGCTTGGCCAAAACTTAAGTCATATCGATGCATATAATGGTGAATAAAAGGTATACGTGGAAGTGTGACACGTGTGCTGGGCATGAATCCCTTATAATTAAGCTTCTGGTAAAGAAGCCCCCAGGTATAGTGAGTGCAGATAGCACATCGATTGTGTGCGAACAATGCGCAAGTAGGCCTTTTAGGGCTTTTATGAAAAAGGTTGAGAGAAAAAAGAGAAACAAAAGGCAGCTAAAGTGTAAAAATTTGGACGGGGAAAGGGGACGAACTCTTAGTCCGGCGCTAGGCATAGAATCTTCGGAGGCGGGCTGCGTTCCATGGGTTCGGCTCGAGTCGGTTGTCCGAGGCATTTCACAGACGGTACGCCCCGCCGGTCAAGACTTGATTGATGATGAAGGGGCCTTCCCATTTGGGCTTGAGCTTGTCCTTTTTCTTGTCCGGCAGGCGTAGAACTAGTTCGCCAACATTGTAGGTTTTGGCCCGTACTTCTCTGCTTTGGTATCTTCGAGCCTGCTGCTGATAGAATGCCGAACGAGCCTTGGAAACGTCACGTTCTTCCTCCAATGCATCCAAGCTATCCTGCCGATCCAACTCGGCTTCTCTTTGTTCGTACATGCGCACTCGAGGTGAGTCATGAATAATGTCGCAGGGCAGAACTGCCTCTGCGCCATATACCATAAAGAATGGTGTGAATCTGGTAGTACGGTTGGGCGTCGTCCGCAGCCCCCAGAGTACGGAGTCGAGCTGCTCTACCCAGTGCGTGTCCAATTTCGTCAGGGACCGCACTAGCCTGGGTTTGATGCCGCTCATTATTAGACCATTTGCTCGTTTCACTTGACCATTGGTTTGAGGATGATAGACTAAAGCTTAATCGATCTTAATGCCCATATTTTTGCACCATGATTTAACCTCGTCGGCTGTGAAGTTCGTGCCGTTATCGGTAATGATGCTATGGGGGACACCATAACGGTGTACTACCCCGGATATGAAGTCTATCACTGGTCCGGACTCTGCCGTTTTAACTGGCTTGGCCTCTATCCATTTGGTGAATTTATCCACCATGACCAATAGGTACCTTTGCTTGTGGGTTCCCCTTTAAGGGGTCCAACCATGTCAAGCCCCCAGACCGCAAACGGCCAGGTAATGGGTATAGTTTTGAGGGCGGTGGGTGGCATATGGCTCTTGATTAGCAAAGAGCTGACAACCGACGCATCTTTGGACTAAGTCCTGAGCGTCTGCCCGGGCCGTCGGCCAATAAAACCCTGTACGGAATGCCTTTCCTACAAGGGCCCGAGCTGCAGCGTGGTGTCCGCCTAGTCCGGCATGAATTTCAGCCAGAAGGTTTCACCCTTCCTCTTCGGAGATACACCTTTGAAGGACACCGGTTGTGCTTTTCTTATAAAGTTCTCCCTCATGGACCTTGTAGGCTTTAGATCGCCGAACTCTGCAGCGGGCCTCATTTTGGTCTTCGGGGAGTTCCTGCCTAAGCAAGTAGGCTAGGAATGGCTCTGTCCACGGGGCGATTACTGCCATTATTTCGTGGGCTGAAGGTGTTATTTCATCGGCTGAGTCGCCGATTATGTCAGATTGTTTTGTCTCGGTTGGTGCAGCTGCTTCTGGTTTGTTATTTCCGGACTCCTCTTCCCATAGTACGGATGGCTTAAAGAGCCATTCCAGGAAGATGTTTGGAGGGACAGCGTCACATTTTGCGCCAATGCGTGCCAGTATGTTGGCTGCTTGGTTATTATCCCGGGCTACGTGGTGGAATTCAAGTCCTTCAAACCGAGCTAACATTTTTAGGACAGCGTTACGATAGGCTGCCATTTTCGGATCCTTGGCATCAAAGTCTCCATTTAATTGGGATATTGCAAGGTTGGAATCCCCGCGCACCTCTAGGCGTTGAATGCCCATGGAGATTGCCATCCGGAGGCCATGTAAAAGGGCCTCGTATTCGGATGCGTTGTTGGAGTCCGTGTACATTATCTGAAGTACGTATTGGACTGTGTCCCCGGATGGGGACGCCAATACAATGCCAGCCCCCAATCCGGCCAACATCTTGGAGCCGTCGAAGTGCATAATCCAATTGGAGTATGCGCCGTACTCTTTAGGGAGTTCGGCTTCGGTCCATTCAGCGACAAAGTCAGCCAAAACTTGCGACTTTATAGCTCGCCGAGGTTTGTAAGTTATATCGAATGGTAAGAGCTCGATGGCCCATTTTGCAATCCTGCCCGTCGCGTCGCGGTTGTTTATAATGTCGTTGAGGGGTACTTCGGAGGCCACTATTATCGAACACTCTTGAAAATAGTGTCGGAGCTTCCGAGATGCCATGAACACCGCATACGCTATCTTTTGATAGTGCGGGTAACGGGACTTGCAGGGGGTTAGCATAGTGGATACGTAGTACACTGGTTTTTGAAGAGGGAATTTATGCACTTCTGTCTCTCGTTCGACGACGAGTACTGCGCTTACAACTTGATGTGTTGTCGTGATGTATAACAACATTGGTTTGCCCAGGTTGGGCGCAGCCAGGACCGGATTTGTTGCCAGTATGGCTTTTATTTCTTCAAGTTCGGCAGTGGAAGCATCCGTCCACTCAAAGTGTTCGGTGCGCCTAAGGAGGCGATAGAGGGGCAATGCCTTTTCTCCTAAACGGGAGATAAAGCGGCTTAGAGCCGCCACGCATCCAGTCAATTTTTGTATTTGTTTGAGGTCCTTTGGGATATCCAGCTATGACAGAGCTCGGATTTTGGCTGGGTTCGCTTTGATTCCTCTGCCGGATACAATGAAGCCCAGGAGCTTTTCGGCTGGTACTCCGAAAATGCATTTTTCCGGATTCAGCTGGATGTCATATGCTCTGAGGTTGTCAAATGTGAGCCTCAAGTCGTCTACTAGAGTTTCGACGTGTTTGGTTTTGACGACTACGTCATCTACGTATGCCTCTACTGTTTTGCCGATCTGGGTGGCCAGACATGTTTGAATCATGCGCTGATATGTTGCGCCGGCGTTTTTAAGTCCGAAGGGCATCGTGTTGAAGCAGAATGGTCCATATGGAGTGATGAATGCCGTTGCTGCTTGGTCCGCTTCCGCCATCTTGATTTGATGGTAGCCGGAGTATGCGTCAAGGAAGCACAATGAATCGTCTCCTGTGGTAGTGTCGATTATCTGGTCGATGCGGGGAGGGGGAAGGGATCCTTTGGGCAGGCCTTGTTAAGGTCTTTAAAATCGACACATAGGCGCCAGGATTTGTCCTTCTTTGGTACCATTACCAGGTTTGCTAGCCAATCCGGATGTTTGATGTCTCTGATGAATCCGGCTTCCAATAATTTGGCTAGCTCTTCTCCCATTGCCTGTCTTTTGGGTTCGGAAAATCGTCGAAGAGCCTGTTTGACTGGCTTGAATCCTTTTAGGATGTTTAGGCTGTGTTCTGCCAATCTGCGTGGGATTCCGGGCATATCCGAAGGGTGCCAGGCGAAAATGTCCCAATTTTCCCGAAGGAATTCTCGCAGTGCGGTGTCTACATCAGGGTCCAACTGTGCCCCGATGGAAGCCGTCTTTGTCGGGTCCGTTGGATGGACCTGGAATTTTACTCTTTCGTCCGCTGGTTTAAAGGAGGTGGACTTGGATCTCTTATCGAGTATCACATCGTCCCTATTCACCATAGAGCGCAGCACGGTGAGTTCTTCTGCCACTAGGGCTTCGGATAGTGCCTCCAGGGCTAATGCGGCTGTCTTGTTTTCGGCGCGGAGCACTATGTCCGGATCACTAATGAGAGTGATTATTCCGCCGGGCCCAGGCATTTTGAGCTTCATGTACCCGTAATGGGGTACGGCTTGAAAAATTGTGAATGCCTCTAGTCCTAATATAGCGTGATATCCGCTGTTGAACGGGGCCACTTGGAACATGACTTCTTCGGATCTATAATTGTCCGGCGAGCCGAACACCACATCTAGTGTGATTTTTCCGGTGCAGCGCGCTTCCCGGCTAGGGATTATTCCTCTGAAGGTTGTGCTGCTTCGCTCAATGCGGCTCCAGTCTATTTCCATTTTTGAAGAGTTTCCTCATAGATGAGGTTTAATCTGCTGCCGCCATCCATGAGTACTTTGGTAAGTCGAAAGCCGTCCACTATTGGACTAAGGACCAATGCGGTTGGTGCTCGGGCTGTTCGGAATTTAGGTTCGTCGCTGGCGTTGAAGGTGATGGCTGTGTCGCTCCATGGATTTGTTGTTGCTACTTGGTAGACTTCGGCGAGGCTGCGGATTGTTCGTTTCCGCATATTATTTGATGCGAAAGTCTCGAAGACTGTTGATACCGTACCAGTATTGTTGGAGTGTTTTTCCGGGGCTAGAAGCTCCTCGCCACTTTTGGCCACCTACCGTAATATCCAACATGCTCGAAGGCTATGTGTTGGGATGGCGCCCTCTGTACTGTGAATTTTACAGGGTCTGCTAAGCCATCCCTCCAGTACGGTTCCGTGCCCTTTGTGGGGTTTTTGCTTTTTGGTTTTTGCACCTGGTGCCTGACTGTAATGCACCCTTTTGTTGTGGACTAGGGTTGTATTCGGTGCCGGATTGTCCCAAAACTTATTTTCAGTTTTCCGGAAACTCTCCATCGCACAGTACTTTTGTACTATGTACGCCAGGTCGGCGAAGTGTGTAATTTCACGACGGCTGACGGTGTTCAAGATTCCTTCGTTCGTGTAATTATTGCAAAAAATTGAGATTGCGTTCTCCTCTCGGCAGTCCTTTATCCTGTCCATAACCAGGAGGAATCTGGCCCAGTAGTGATGTACTATTTTAGCGGGCTCTTGCCGGATTAGAGATAGATCGCATATGTCTGGGTGGGTGGGTGGAATCAAGTTCGGAACCCTACCCATCTCGAGGCTCGAGGGCCGAGAAGTTTCCAAATTTGGAAGCTTGGATTGTTGGATGTTGTCCGACGAGTCAGGTCCGATGCCTGAATTTAGGTTCAGTGCTTGATCGAAGTCCGTCCCTCCGTGGGAATCCGGCATGGAGGGTTCGGGAGCCCGGACACGACTAGTTTTCAATACAGGAGAAGAGTCACCGCGTTGTTCCTCTACCACTGCAACGTGGTGGGTGACCTGGGGAGAGTTAATCTCTCTCAGATCGGTTTTAAGCCCAATCTGATTGTAGTCTGTAGCGACTCCCAGGGCGGCGATGCGATCCAAGAGCTCGTTTACGGATGAGAGATCTATTGGATCCAGCCGCTCGGCGAATTCCTTGCTGACGTGAAGATTGCTTTTGACGACCTAAGAGGTCTTTGTCGAAGCGGTGGCCGAACAGGCGGTCATGAGAAAACCACCTAGCCGGATAGTTTGGCCGGCGGCCAAGGCTCCTTTGACGAAGATACCGTCCTTGAAGACGGGAAGAGGCATCCTTCCTATCGGTGACGGCATAGAGGAACTCTCAATGAAAGCACCAATGTCGGTGTCAAAACCGACGGATCTCGGGTAGGGGGTCCCGAACTGTGCGTCTAGGCGGATGGTAACAGGAGACAAGGGACACGATGTTTTTACCCAGGTTCGGGCCCTCTCGATGGAGGTAAAACCCTACTCCTGCTTGATTGATATTGATGATATGGGTAGTACAAGAGTGGATCTACCATGAGATCAAGGAGGCTAAACCCTAGTAGCTAGCCTATGGTATGATTGTTGTAATGGTTATGTTGTCCTACGGACTAAAACCCTCCGGTTTATATAGACACCGGAGACGGCTAGGGTTACACAGAGTCGGTTACAATGGTAGGAGTTCTACATATCCGTATCGCCAAGCTTGCCTTCCACGCCAAGTAAAGTCCCATCCGTACACGGGACGAAGTCTTCAATCTTGTATCTTCATAGTCTTGGAGTCCGGCTGACGATGATAGTCCGGCTGTCCGGACACCCCCTAGTCCAGGACTCCCTCACCCGTACTTCTGCATGTTTGTATATATGTGGTGTATATGTTTGGCAGTACAGAGTTGCTCTTGGAGCTATATCTGAGATCAGTGCTACGGGCATCTGATCTCGTATAAGTGTGTATAAATGCTTGGGCATGTATGCCTGTGGCCGAGTGAGCTAGTGCCCAGGAGCCATGCAAGTGTGTGTGGTGTGTGTGAGTCCATCCTGGATGGATGGATGCTCATATATATGGTGTGGCTAGCTTAGTATGTAAGCTAGGTGGGCATGGTGTGGATGTCATGCTTATCCCCTGGGTCACTTTATAAATAGTGCCCAGGGACAAGTGACACTATACATGATGGCTTGAGGGTGACGCGTGTACAGTGCTCCACTATGCGCAAATAGTGCACAAGTATAGCCATCTCATCTGTGTTGTGTCCAATGGGACGTCGTTGTTGACTTCACTTAGCAGGCCGACTGGAGCAGCCGGACGGAGAGCAGGCCTAGCAGCCGGGTGGCGAGCCGGCCCGGGCAGTCGGACAAGGGGTCGTCTAGGGCGACCTGAGTAGTCTGACTGAGGGGATTTGCTAGCCCTGATGTCTTGACATATTGTCTCATCGCCTTCGGTGTACCCGTGATCAATTAGCCTGACAATGGTCTACGCGGGTACGTAGATGATAACCCACAAGTATAGGGGATCGCAACAGTTTTCGAGGGTAGACTATTCAACCCAAATTTATTGATTCGACACAAGGGGAGCCAAAGAATATTCTCAAGTATTAGCAGCTGAGTTATCAATTCAACCACACCTAAAAGACTTAATATCTACAGCAAAGTATTTAGTAGCAAAGCAGTATGGAGGTAACGGCAACGGTGGCAAAAGTAACAGTAGTAGTTTTATAGCGATCGTAACAGTGGCAACGGAAAAGTAACTTAGCAAAGAACAATATGCGAAAAGCTCGTAGGCAATGGATCAATGATGGATAATTATGTCGGATGCAATCCATCATGCAACAGTTATAACATAGGGTGACACAGAACTAACTCCAGTTCATCAATGTAATGTAGGCATGTATTCCGAATATAGTCATACGTGCTTATGGAAAAGAACTTGCATGACATCTTTTGTCCTACCCTCCTGTGGCAGCGGGGTCCTAATGGAAACTAAGGGATATTAAGGCCTCCTTATAATAGAGTACCGGACCAAAGCATTAGCACTTAGTGAATACATGAACTCCTGAAACTACGGTCATCACTGGGAGTGGTCTCGATTACTGTCACTTCGGGGTTGTTGGATCATAAGACATAGTAGGTGACTATTGACTTGAAAGATAGGATCAAGAACTCACATATATTCATGAAAACATAATAGGTTCAGATCTGAAATCATGGCACTTAGGACCTAGTGACAAGCATTAAGCATGGCAAAGTCATAGTAACATCAATCTTAGAACATAATGGATACTAGGGATCAAACCCTAACAAAACTAACTCGATTACATGGTAAATCTCATCCAACTCATCACCGTACAGCAAGCCTATGATGGGATTACTCACGCACGGCGCTGAGCATCACGAAATTGGTGATGGAGGATGGTTGATAATGACGATGGCGATGGATTCCCCTCTCTGGAGCCCCGAACGGACTCCACATCACCCCTCTCGAGGAAGATTAGGGCTTAGCGGCGGCTCCATATCGTAAAACATGATGAATCCTTCTCTCTTTTGTTTCTCCCTGAAAGTGTATATATGGAGTTGGGGTTGAGGACGGTGGAGTTCCAAGGGGGCCCACGAGGCTGGGGGCGCGCCCCAGGGGGCGCACCCTGCACCCTCGTGGACAAGGTGTGGGCCCCCTGACGTTGATTCTTTCGCTAATATTTTTTATTAATTCCAAAACGTATCTCCGTAGATTTTCTGGTCATTCTGAGAACTTTTATTTGTGCGCAAAAATAACACCATGGCAGTTCTGCTGAAAACAGCATCACTACGGGTTAGTTCCATTCAAATGATGCAAGATAGAGTCCAAAACAAGGGCAAAAGTGTTTGGAAAAGTAGATACGTTGGAGACATATCAACTCCCCCAAGCTTAAACCTTTGCTTGTCCTCAAGAAATTTAGTTGACAAACTGAAAGTGATAAAGAAAAACTTTTACAGACTCTGTTTGATCTTGTTGTTGCATTACATTATTTGCCATTTGCCCCTCCTTTTTCCTCTCCCCCACTTCACCCTTGCCGTTTTATTCGCCCTCTCTTTCCCGCTCGCCTTCCTCTTTCTCTTGCTCCTCGCATTTTCTGTCGTTATGTCTGAAATTGGGGAAATTATCGTCGATATGGACAATAATAATAACATGGAAAATTCTGATGTTCCTGCTGAAGAACCCCCTATCTTACATACGAAAAAATTCGAATTGGTAGTGGTAATAATATTGGAAAAGGGGTTATTCAAGATTTCTTTACTTGTGCCAGTGCTTTATCCCCTATGGGTGGTTCTATTCTTGATAGAACTAGTAGTCTTGCGGATGCTATCGCCATGCTTATTGTTGAACTTGAAAGGCAGTTTATGCACATGCATCCTTGCATACAAAGGATTTTCCTACAATTTTCTAATATTGAGCATTCCTCTGTTAAATGCGCCGCTACTATCTTTTTGGCACATGAGTTCAGATTCATAATAAAAGAGGCCAAAGAAATCTTTGCGCACTATAGGGTGGACGCTGGCTGTCCTCCCATAGAGGCAATCCTCTTTGATCAAGAGGAAATAATGCGTTTTCAATCTTTAGATGTTGCTTTTAATGAAAACCTTAGAAAAAAGGTTCCTACCAATGTTCTAGTTGATAGAATTTCCGAACTTAATAATGATTTTGCTCTTTGAAACAATGAGCTAGGATATTCTCTTGAGTATTGGCTCACGAAGTTCTACCAAAAGAATTCTTATAATGATGAATTAGTTGTGCAATATGAAGGGCCAAAGGAGGAACCTATACCTCCCGAGATTCATCTTGGGGACTTCTGTCCCATTAAATTTAGCACTTTTGATTACTTTTGCTTTCCTCAAAGAAAACTTGCTGCTGAACGTAGGGAATATGAAATGATTTTTCGTGATCTATCTTATTATTATGGCACTACTTAGATCTATTCTCGCTTTTATGCCTAGCTAGGGGCGTTAAACGATAGCGCTAGTTGGGAGGCAACCCAATTTTACTTTTGTTTATTGCTTTTTGCTTCTGTTTGGTAATAAATATTTCATCTAGCTTCTGTTTAGATGTGTTTTCATATTTTAATTAGTGTTTGTGCCAAGTAGAACCTATAGGATAACCTACGGTGATAGTTAATTTGATTCTGCTGAAAAATTGAAACTTTTGCACGCACGAAAATAATTTTAGTAAATCACAGAAACGTTATTTTGCGTTGATTATTTTTTCTGTAGTTCAATAGACAAATTTCCCAGGATTTCCTATTTTGGTAGGATTTCTAGAGTTCCAGAAGTATTCGAAAGTTACAGATTGCTACAGACTATTCTGTTTTTGACAGATTCTATTTTTTGTGTGTTGTTTGCTTATTTTGATGCTTCTATGGCTAGTATTGGGGGGTATGAACCATAGAGAAGTTGGAATACAGTAGGTTTAACACCAATATAAATAAAGAGTGAGTTCATTCCAGTACCTTATGTGGTGGTTTTTCTTTCTTGCACCAACGGAGCTTATGAGATTTTCTGTTGAGTTTTGTGTTGTGAAGTTTTCGAGTTTTGGGTAAAGATTTGATGGACTATGGAATAAGGAGTGGCAAGAGCCTAAGCTTGGGTATGCCCATGGCACGCCAAGATATTCAAGGATAACCAAAATCCTAAGCTTGGGGATGCCCCGGAAGGCATCCCCTCTTTCGTCTTCGTCTATCGGTAACTTTACTTGGAGCTATATTTTTATTCGCCACATGATATATGTTTTGCTTGGAGCGTCTTGTATGATATTAATATTTGCTTTTTAGTTTAACACAATCATCCTTGCTGTACACACCTTTTGGGAAAAACCCACATGATTTGGAATTTATTAGAATACTCTATGTGCTTCACTTATATCTTTTGAGCTAGATAGTTTCGCTCTAGTACTTCACTTATATCTTTTAGAGAACGGCGGTGGTTTAATTTTGTAGAAAGTGTTGATCTCTCATGCCTCACTTATATTATTTTGAGAGTCTTTTATAAGAGCATGGTATTTGCTATGGTTATAAAATTGGTCCTAGAATGATGGGCATCCAAGTTGGGTACAATAAAAACTGTCATAGGAAGTGAATTGGATGCTATGATCAATTTGATACTTCTTAATTGTTTTGAGATATGGAGGTGGTAATATTAGAGTCATGCTATTTGGGTAATTGTGAATTTAAAGAATACTTATGTTGAAGTTGGCAAGTCCCGTAGCATGCACGTATGGTAACCGTTGTGTAACAAATTTGAAACATGGGTTGTTCTTAGATTGTCATCCTTATGAGTGGCGGTCGAGGATGAGCGATGGTCTTTTCCTACCAATCTATCCCCCTAGGAACATGTGCGTAATGCTTGGTTTTTGATGACTTGTAGATTTTTGCAATAAGTATATGAGTTCTTTATGACTAATGTGAGTCCATGGGTTATACGCACTCTTACCCTTCCATCATTGCTAGCCTCTTCGGTACCGTGCATTGCCCTTTCTCACCTTGAGAGTTGGTGCAAACTTCGCTAGTGCATCCAAACCCCGTGATACGATACGCTCTATCACACTTAAACCTCCTTATATCTTCCTCAAAACAGCCACCATACCTACCTATTATGGCATTTCCATAGCCATTCCGAGATATATTGCCATGCAACTTTCCACCGTTCCGTTTATCATGACACGCATCATTATTGTCATATTGCCTTGCATGATCATGTAGTTGACATCATATTTGTGGCAAAGCCACCTTCATAATTTTCATACATGTCACTCTTGTTTCATTTCCCATCCCGGTACACCGCCTGAGGCATTCATATAGAGTCATATCTTGTTC
Organism: Triticum timopheevii; assembly: GCA_963921465.1. Lineage (NCBI taxonomy): Eukaryota > Viridiplantae > Streptophyta > Magnoliopsida > Poales > Poaceae > Triticum > Triticum timopheevii. The sequence continues at coordinate 508,359,804 of OY997268.1, read as the reverse complement.
TAGTTTTGAGTTGTAATTCATGAGTTGTAAATAAATAGAAGTGTGATCATCATTATTAGAGCATTGTCCCTTATAAAAGAAAAAAAGGCCAAATAAAAAAAAGACCCCAAAAAAGAAAAAAAGAAGAGAAAAAAACAAAAAAAGTAAAGCCCGTTGATTATCCTCATCAATGTGAGACTTTCTCCTTTTTTGTCTTCTCCACACAACCTCCATCATCATATTCTATTCCACCCATAGTGCTATATCCATGGCTCACGCTCATGTATTGCGTGAAAGTTGGAAAAAGTTTGAGATTACTAAAGTATGAAACAATTTCTTGGCTTGTCATCCGGGGTGTGCAAGATCGGAGCATTTTTGTGTGATGAAAATGGAGCATGACCAAACTATATGATTTTGTAGGGATAAACCTTCTAATGCCATGATATTTTGAGAAGACATGATTGCTTTGTTAGTATGCTTGAAGTATTACTATTTCTTATGTCAATATGAACTTTTATTTTGAATCATTTGGATCTGAACATTCATGCCATAGCAAAGAAAATTACATTAATGATTATGCTAGGTAGCATTCCACATCAAAAATTCTGTTTTTATCATTTACCTACTCGAGGACGAGCAGGAATTAAGCTTGGGGATGCTTGATACGTCTCCAACGTATCTATAATTTTTTTATTGTTCCATGATATTATATTACCCAGTTTGGATGTTTATGGGCTTTACTTTACACTTTTATATCATTTTGGGACTAACCTACTAGCCGGAGGCCCAGCCCGAATTGCTGTTTTTTTGCCTATTTCAGTGTTTCGAAGAAAAGGAATATCAAACGGAGTCCAAACGGAATGAAACCTTCGGGAGCGATCTTTTCAGAACAAACGCAATCCAGGAGACTTGGAGTGGACGTCAAGCAACAAACAAGGCGGCCACGAGGGTGCCCGGTGCGCCCCCACCCTCGTGGGCCCCTCGTTGCTCCACCGACGTACTTCCTTCGCCTATATATACTCCCGTACCCTGAAAACATCGAAGAGCACCACGAAAACCTAATTCCACCGCCGCAACAATATGTATCCGCGAGATCCCATCTTGGAGCCTTCACCGGTGCTCCGCTGGAGGGGGAATCGATCACGGAGGGCCTCTACATCGTCTCCAAGGCCTCTCCGATGAGTTGTGAGTAGTTTACCACAGACCTTCGGGTCCATAGTTATAGCTAGATGGCTTCTTATCTCTCTTTGAATCACAATACAAAGTTCTCCTCGATCTTCTTGGAAATCTGTTCAATGTAACTCTTTTTGCGGTGTGTTTGTCGAGATCCGATGAATTGTGGGTTTATGATCAAGTTTATCTATGAGAAGTATTTGAATCTCCTCTGAATTCTTTTATGTATGATTGGTTATCTTTGCAAGTCTCTTCGAATTATCCGTTTGGTTTGGCCTACTAGATTGATCTTTCTTGCAATGGGAGAAGTGCTTAGCTTTGGATTCAATCTTGCGGTGTCCTTTCCCAGTGATAGCAGGGGCAGCAAGGCACGTATTGTATTGTTGCCATCGAGGATAAAAATATGGGGTTTATATCATATTACATGAGTTTAACCCTCTACATCATGTCATCATTCTTAATGCGTTACTCTGTTCTTCATGAACTTAATACTCTAGATGCAGGCAGGAGTCGATCGATGTGTGGAGTAATAGTAGTAGATGCAGAATCGTTTCGATCTACTTTTTGCGAACGTGATGCCTATATACATGATCTGAAGGAAATATGCCCTAGAGGCAATAATAAAGTTATTATTTATTTCCTTATTTCATGATAAATGTTTATTATTCATGCTAGAATTGTATTAACCGGAAACATAATACATGTGTGAATACATAGACAAACATAGTGTCACTAGTATGCCTCTACTTGACTAGCTTATTAATCAAAGATGGTTATGTTTCCTAACCATAGACATGTGTTGTCATTTGATTAATGGGACCACATCATTAGGAGAATGATGTGATTGACATGACCCATTCCGTTAGCATAGCACTTGATCGTTTAGTATATTGCTATTGCTTTCTTCATGACTTATACATGTTCCTGTAACTATGAGATTATGCAACTCCCGTTTACCGGAGGAACACTTGGGGTGCTACCAAATGTCACAACGTAACTGGGTGATTATAAAGGAGTACTACAGGTGTCTCCAAAGGTACATGTTGGGTTGGCATATTTCGAGATTAGGTTTTGTCACGCCGATTGTTGGAGAGGTATCTCTGGGCCCTCTCGGTAATGCACATCACTATAAGCCTTGCAAGCAATGTAGCCAATGAGTTAGTTACGGAATGATGCATTACATAACGAGTAAAGAGACTTGTCGGTAACAAGATTGAACTAGGTATTGGATACCGACAATCGAATCTCGGGCAAGTAACATACTGATGACAAAGGGAACAACGTATGTTGTTATGCGGTTTGACCGATAAAGATCTTTGTAGAATATGTAGGATCCAATATGGGCATCCAGGTTTCGCTATTGGTTATTGACCGAGAATAGTTCTAGGTCATGTCTACATAGTTCTCGAACCCATAGGGTCCGCACGCTTAACGTTACGATAAAAGTTTTATTATGAGTTTATAAGTTTTGATGTACATAAGTTTGTTCGGAGTCCCGGATGTGATCACGGACATGACGAGGAGTCTCGAAATGGTCGAGACATAAAGATTGATATATTGGAAGCCTATGTTTGGACATTGGAATGGTTCCAGGTGAAATCGGGATTTTACCAGAACACCGGGGGGATACCGGAACCCTCCCGGGGGTTAATGGGCCTTAGTAGGCCATGAAGGAGAAGAGGAGGGCCGGCCAGGGCAGGCCGCGCGCCCCTCCCCCTAGTCCTAATAGGACAAGGAAGGGGGGGCGGCGCCCCCCTTTCCTCTTTCCCTCCCACCAAGTCCTAATCCAACTAGGAAAGGGGGGGGGAGTCCTACTCCCGGTGGGAGTAGGACTCCTCCGGCGCGCCTCCTCCTAGGGCCGGCCGCACCCCCTTGCTCCTTTATATACGGGGGCAGGGGGCACCCCAGAACACACAAGTTGATCTACGGATCGTTCCTTAGCCGTGTGCGGTGCCCCCCTCCACCATATTCCACCTCGGTCATATCATCGCGGAGTTTAGGCGAAGCCCTGCGCCGGTAGAACACCATCATCGTCACCACGCCGTCGTGCTGACGGAACTCATCCCTGACACTTTGCAGGATCGGAGCCCGGGGATCGTCATCGAGCTGAACGTGTGCTGAACTCGGAGGTGCCGTACGTTCGGTACTTGGATCGATCGGATCATGAAGACGTACGACTACATCAACCGCGTTGTCATACCGCTTCCGCTTACGGTCTAGGAGGGTACGTGGACAATACTCTCCCCTCTCGTTGCTATGCCATCACCATGATCTTGCGTGTGCGTAGGAAATTTTTTAAAATTACTACGTTCCCCAACAGTGGCATCCGAGCCTGGTTTTATGCGTAGATGTCATATGCACGAGTAGAACACAAGTGAGTTGTGGGCGATACAAGTCATACTGCTTACCAGCATGTCATACTTTGGTTCGGCGGTATTGTGAGATGAAGCGGCCCGGACCGACATTACGCATACGCTTACGCGAAACTGGTTTCACCGTTACGAGCACTCGTGCTTAAAGGTGACTGGCGGGTGTCTGTCTCTCTCACTTTAGCTGAATCGAGTGTGGCAACGCCCGGTCCTTGCGAAGGTTAAAACAACACTAACTTGACGAACTATCGTTGTGGTTTTGATGCGTAGGTAAGAACGGTTCTTGCTCAGCCCGTAGCAGCCACGTAAAATTTGCAACAACAAAGTAGAGGACGTCTAACTTGTTTTTGCAGGGCATGTTGTGATGTGATATGGTCAAGACGTGATGCTATATTTTATTGTATGAGATGATCATGTTTTGTAACCGAAGTTATCGGCAACTGGTAGGAGCCATATGGTTGTCGCTTTATTTGTATGAAATGCAAACGCCCTGTAATTGCTTTACTTTATCACTAAGCGGTAGCGATAGTCGTAGAAGCAATAGATGGCATAACGACAACGATGCTACGATGGAGATCAAGGTGTCGCGCCGGTGACGATGGTGATCACGACGGTGCTTCGGAGATGGAGATCACAAGCACAAGATGATGATGGCCATATCATATCACTTATATTGATTGCATGTGATGTTTATCCTTTATGCATCTTATCTTGCTTTGATTGACGGTAGAATTTTAAGATGATCTCTCACTAATTATCAAGAAGTGTTCTCCCTGAGTATGCACCGTTGCGAAAGTTCTTCGTGCTGAGACACCACGTGATGATCGAGTGTGATAGGCTCTACGTTCAAATACAACGGATGCAAAACAGTTGCACACGTGGAATACTCGGGTTAAACTTGACGAGCCTAGCATATACAGATATGGCCTTGGAACACGGAGACTGAAAGGTTGAACATGAATCATATAGTAGATATGATCAACATAGTGATGTTCACCATTGAAACTACTCCATCTCACGTGATGATCGGACATGGTGTAGTTGATATGGATCGCGTAATCACTTAGAGGATTAGAGGGATGTCTATCTAAGTGGGAGTTCTTAAGTAATATGATTAATTGAACTTTAATTTATCATGAACTTAGTCCTGGTAGTATTTTGCAAATTATGTTGTAGATCAATAGCTTGCGTTGTTGCTTTCATATGTTTATTTTGATATGTTCCTAGAGAAAATTGTGTTGAAAGATGTTAGTAGCAATGATGCGGATTGGATCCGTGATCTGAGGTTTATCCTCATTGCTACACAGAAGAATTATGTCCTTAATGTGCCGCTAGGTGACAGGCCTATTGCAGGAGCAGATGCAGACGTTATGAACGTTTGGTTAGCTCAATATGATGACTACTTGATAGTTTAGTGCACCATGCTTAACGGCTTAGAATCCGGACTTCTAAGACGTTTTGAACGTCATGGACCATATGAGATGTTCCAGGAATTGAAGTTAATATTTCAAGCAAATACCCGAGTTGAGAGATATGAAGTCTCCAACAAGTTCTATAGCTAAAAGATGGAGGAGAATCGCTCAACTAGTGAGCATGTGCTCAGATTGTCTGGGTACTTCAATCGCTTGAATCAAGTGGGAGTTAATCTTCCAGATAAGATAGTGATTGACAGAATTCTCTAGTCACCATCACTAAGTTACTATAACTTCGTGATGAACTATAGTATGCAAGGGATGACGAAAACGATTCCCGAGTTATTCGTGATGTTGAAATCGACGAAGGTACAAATCAAGAAAGAGCATCAAGTGTTGATGGTTGACAAGATCACTAGTTTCAAGAAAAGGGCAAAGGGAAAGAAAGGGAACTTCAAGTGGAAAGACAAGCAAGTTGTCACTCCCACGAAGAAGCCCAAAGCTGAACCAAAGCCTGAAACTGAGTGCTTACACTGCAAAGGAAATGGTCACTGGAAACGGAAATACCCTGAATATTTGGTGGATAAGAAGGATGGCAAAGTGAACAAGGGTATATTTGATATACAGGTTATTGATGTGTACCTTACTAGTGTTTATAGTAGCCCCTGAGTATTTGATACTTGTTCGGTTGCTAAAAAATTAGCGACTCGAAACAGGAGTTGCAGAATAAACAGAGACTAGTGGAGGGTGAAGTGACGATGAGTGTTGGAAATAGTTCCAAGATTGATATGATCATCATCGCACACTCCCTATATTTTCGAGATTAGTGTTAAACATAAATAAATGTTATTTAGCGTTTGCGTTGAGGATGAATATGATTTGATCATGTTTATTGCGATACGGTTATTCATTTAAAGTTAGAGAATAAATTGTTATTCTGTTTACATGAATAAGACCTTTGATGGTCATACACCCAATGAACATAGTTTGTTGGATCTCGAACGTAGTGATACACATATTCATAATATTGATGCCAAAAGATGCAAAGTTAATAATGATAGTGCAACTTATTTGTGGCACTGACGTTTGGGTCATATCGGTGTAAAGCGCATGAAGAAACTCCATAAAGATGGATTTTTGAATCACTTGGTTATGAATCATTTGATGCTTGCGAACCGTGCCTTTTGGGAAGATGACTAAAACTCCGTTCACCGGAACAATGGAACGAGCTACTGACTTATTGGAAATAATACATACCGATGTATGCGATCCAATGAGTGTTGATGCTCATGGCAAGTATCGTTATTTTCTGACCTTCACAAGATGATTTGAGCAGATATGGGTATATCTACTTGATGAAACATAAGTCTGAAATAGTTAAAAGGTTCAAAGAATTTCAGAGTGAAGTAGAAAATCATCGTAACAAGAAAAATAAAGTTTTTGCGATCTGATTGCGGAGACGAATATTTGAGTTACGAGTTTGGTCTTCAATTAAAACAATGTGGAATAGTTTCATAGCTCACGCCACCTGGAACACCACAACGTTATGGTGTGTCCGAACGTCGTAACCGCACTTTATTGGATATGGTGCAATCTATGATGTCCCTTATTGATTTACCATTATCGTTTTGGGGTTATGCATTAGAGACAACTGCATTCACGTTAAAAGGGCACCATCTAAATCCGTTGAGACGACACTATATGAACTGTGGTTTAGCAAGAAACCCAAGTTGTCATTTCTTAAAGTTTGGGGCTACGATAAGCTCAAACCCAAATCAGAGAAGTGCGTCTTCATAGAATACCCAAAGGAAACTGTTGGGTACACCTTCTATCACAGATCCGAAGGCAAAAACATTCGTTTCTTAGAATGGGTCCTTTCTAGAGAAGGAGTTTCTCTCGAAAGAAGTGAGTGGGAGGAAAGTAGAACTTGATAAGGTAATTGTACCTTCTCCCGAATTGGAAAGTAGTTCATCACAGAAATCAGTTCCACTGATTCCTACACCAGTTAGTGAGGAAGCTAATGATGATGATCGTGAAACTTCTGATTAAGTTACTATAGAACCTCATAGGTCTTCCAGAGTGTGACGCCCGGATAACTAAGCTACAGTGAACCTCTGCTAATGATGCCACGTCACCTTCATTACTGTTACTAATCCCGCTTTAGTTCAAAACTGATTCAAAATCCAAATTCAAGAATAAGTCAAACAATTAAAGTTTTCAAAAGTCAAAACTAAAATGTTCTTATTGTGAAAAATAATTCATAAGATATATTGGTGGAGAAACCAAGTCTTTATAAAATGTTTAAATGCACTAAACTAATTAAATCAGTAGCTAAAACCATTAATTAAATGCCTTTTATATTTTGTAAAATACTAAACTATGTTATTCTGGGATGAAACTTTTGTGGTTGTGACATAATTAGTAACATAAATTTAGGTGCCATATTGGTATTTTATTAAAACTAAAATAACTAGGAACTAAAAGAAAGCAGAAAAGAATGATTAAAAAGATAAACAAAACAAAAGCAAACAAAAAAATAGAAGAAAGGCCCCATGGGCCTTGGCCCAGCAGGCCACCAGGTCACCTGGCCGCACCACCTGGCCCAACCGGCCACCCACTCCCCCACTCACTCGCTTATCCACCCACACCCCCAAAACCCTAGCCCACAACCGCACACCCCCACTCCTCCCCCACGTCTCTCTTCCCCTCCCCGATCCAGATCGGGATCGGGGGAAGGAACCCCCACGGCGCCCGACCCCGCGGTCGCCGCCGCGCCAGCTTCCATCGTCGCCGCCTCGTCTCGCCACCACCTCGCGGACGCGACCTTCCCGCTGGACCGCCTCGTCACCTCCCCAACCCCGGAGGCTGCCGCTCGCCGCCCGAACACTGACGCTGCCCGATGCCGCCTCGCCCTCGCCGCATGACGACGTCGCCGGAGCAACATCGTCGGTCTGCCTCCTCCACGCCGTGTCGTCTACATCCTCCTCCTCAACCCCCACTGCCTAGACCCCACGGCCCATGGTGAGGCCCCGATCTCCTCCTCTCCTCCTTTGTCGCACGCCGTGCCCCGCGCCATCGAACTGCGCTCATCGTCCGCTCGAGCTGCCTCCCCCCACGCACACGGTGGCCTGCACCGCACGCAGCTCGCGCGCGCACCCCTGACGCGGCCGCGCCCGCCCTGCTGCCACCTCTGCTCACTCCCACCGTCATGAGCTCGCCCCGACCGCGCGTCCCACTGACGCTGCTCACCGGCCGCCCCCTCGCGCGACCCTCCCCGTCCTCCGCTGCTGTCCGCCACTCGGTCGTCTCGCCGGTGCAGTTCCCGGCCGGCCTCGCCGTGGCCAACGCCCCCGGCTCCGGCCCCTGTTGGCTCCGCCCGCACCTGGGCATGCGCCAGTTCGGGTCGCGCCCGCTAACGCCCGGAGCCCGCTTTGGCCCCTAGGGCCAATGACGGGGGGCCCACCCCAGAACGTTTTACAAAAAGAAAAGGAGATAAAATAATAATAGTAATAGATTTAATTAATTAATTTATTAATTACTTAAATTAATTAAGTTAATTAATCATATTTAATTAATCTAATTAACCTGATAGCTTAAATAAACTGTAATTACTTTAACCTAATCCCTAATTAGCCTAACAGTGAATGATAGGTGGGTCCCACTGGACCCACACGTCAGTTTGACTAGTCAACACCTCTGTTGACTGCTGACGTCATGCTGATGTCATGATGATGTCAGCAAACACTGTTCTGGATAATGCTGTATTAAAATAACTAAATTAATCCTAAAATGATTTAAATATTTTAAAATTAATATAAAATAAACCGTAGCTCAGATGAAAATACTTTCTACATGAAAGTTGCTCAGAACGGCGAGACGAATCCGGATACGCAACCCGTTTGTCCACCCCACATACCTAGCATAGTGAACACGCAACTTTCCCCCTCCGGTTCATCTGTCTGAAAACGTGAAACACCGGGGATACTTTCCCGGATGTTTCCCCCCTTCACCGGTATTACCTCCTATTGCGTTAGGTCACCTCTAGCACCGCGTATTACCATGCTACGCATTGTGATACTTTGATTTCTCAGTTAATTATTGTGTTCCCTCTCCGTTACTTCTTTCCGGTAGACCCCGAGATTGTCGGTGACCCCCAGTTCGACTATGGTGTTGGTGACTCGTCCTTCTTGCCAAAGCAACCAGGCAAGCCCCCCTTTGATCACCAGATATCGCCTATTCTCCTCTATAGTGTAGCATGTTACTGCTTTCCATTAGAGTAGTGTAGCATGTTACTGCTTTCCATTGATCCTATTCTGATGCATAGCCTGGCATTGTTGCTACATCTGTTGATACCTTACCTGCAATCCTAAATGCTTAGTATAGGATGCTAGTTTATCATCATTGGCCCTACATTCTTGTCAGTCTGCCTTGCTATACTATTGGGCCGTGATCACTCGGGAGGTGATCACGGGTATATACTATACATACATATTATACAGATGGTGACTAAAGTCGGGTCAGCTCGTTGAGTACCCGCAAGTGATCCCGATGTGGGCGCTGAAAGGACAGGTGGCTCCATCCCGGTAGAGGTGGGCCTGGGTTCCCGACGGCCCCGGACTGTTACTTTGTGGCGGAGCGACAGGGCAGGTTGAGACCACCTAGGAGACAGGTGGGCCTGGCCCTGGTCGGCGTCCGCGGTTGCTTCATAATAACACGCTTAACGAGATCTTGGTATTTGATCTGAGTCTGGCCATTTGGTCTATACGCACTAACCATCTACGCGGGAGTAGTTATGGGTATCCCGACGTCGTGGTATCAGCCGAAGCCTTCTAGATGTCAGCGACTGAGCGGCGCGCGCCGGATTGGAACGTAAGCCTGCTCTTGTATTAAGGGGGCTAGTTCTGCTTTCGGCCGCCCTCGCAACGTGCAGGTGTGCAATGGGCGATGGGCCCAGACCCCTGCGCCATAGGAGTTAGACCGGCGTGCTGACCTCTCTGTTAGGCATAGGTGGGGCTGTGACGTGTTGATCTTCCGAGGCCGGGCATGACCCAGGAAAGTGTGTCCGGCCAAATGGGATCGAGCATGTTGGGTTATGTGGTGCACCCCTGCATGGGAAGTTTATCTATTCGAATAGCCGTGTCCCTCGGTAAAAGGACGACCCGGAGTTGTACCTTGACCTTATGACAACTAGAACCGGATACTTAATAAAACACACCCTTCCAAGTGCCAGATACAACCCGGTGATCGCTCTCTAACAGGGCGACGAGGAGAGGATCGCCGGGTAGGATTATGCTATGCGATGCTACTGGAGATGCTACTTGGAGAGGCTACTTGGAGATGCTACTTGGAGGACTTCAATCTACTCTCTTCTACATGCTGCAAGACGGAGGCTGCTAGAAGCGTAGTCTTCGATAGGACTAGCTATCCCCCTCTTATTCTGGCATTCTGCAGTTCAGTCCACTGATATGGCCTCCTTACACATATACCCATGCATATGTAGTGTAGTTCCTTGCTTGCGAGTACTTTGGATGAGTACTCACGGTTGCTTTCTCCCCCCTTTTCCCCCCTTTCCTTTCTTTCTGGTTGTCACAACCAGATGCTGGAGTCCAGGAGCCAGACGCCACCGTCGAGGACGACTACTACACTTAAGGTGCCTACTACTACGTGCAGGCTGCTGACGGCGACCAGGAGTAGTTTAGGAGGATCCCAGGCAGGAGGCCTGCGCCTCTTTCGATCTGTATCCCAGTTTGTGCTAGCCTTCTTAAGGCAAACTTGTTTAACTTATGTCTGTACTCAGATATTGTTGCTTCCGCTGACTCGTCTATGATCGAGCACTTGTATTCGAGCCCTCGAGGCCCCTGGCTTGTATTATGATGCTTGTATGACTTATTTATGTTTTTAGAGTTGTGTTGTGATATCTTCCCGTGAGTCCCTGATCTTGATCGTACACGTTTGCGTGCATAATTAGTGTACGATTGAATCGGGGGCGTCACACAGAGTACGGTCCGCACCTGAGTGGTATGGTAATCCTGTTTTGAAAGTCATGTTACTAGACCATGATAAACCTACGAACTATGAGGAAGCGATGATGAGCCCAGATTCCGCAAGATGGTTTAAGGCCATGAAATCTGAGATAGGATCCATGTATGAGAACAAAGTGTGGAGTTTGGTTGACTTGCCTGATGATCGGCAAGCCATAGAAAATAAATGGATCTTCAAGAGGAAGACGGACACTGATAGTAGTGTTACTATCTACAAAGCTAGACTTGTCGAAAAAGGTTGTTAACAAAGTTCAAGTTGTTGAATACAATGATACTTTCTCACTCGTATCGATGCTTAAAAGTCTGTCCGAATCATGTTAGCAATTGCCACATTTTATGAAATTTGGCAAATGGATGTCAAAACTACATTCCTTAATGGATTTATTAAAGAAGAGTTGTATATGATACAACCAGAAGGTTTTGTCAATCCTAAAGGTGCTAGCAAAATGTGCAAGCTCCAGCGATCCATCTATGGACTGGTGCAAGCATCTCAGAGTTGGAATATACGCTTTGATAAGTTGATCAAAGCATATAGTTTTATACAGACTTGCGGTGAAGCCTGTATTTACAAGAAAGTGAGTGGGAGCACTACTGCCTTTCTGATAAGTATATGTGAATGACATATTATTGATCAGAAATGATGTATAATTTTTTGAAAAGCATAAAGGAATGTTTGAAAGGAGTTTTTCAAAGAAAGACCTCGGTGAAGCTGCTTACATATTGAGCATCACGATCTACAGAGATAAATCAAAACGCTTGATAAGATTTTTCAATGAGTACATACCTTGACAAGATTTTGAAGTAGTTCAAAATGGAACAGTCAAAGAAAGAGTTCTTGCCTGTGATACAAAGGTGTGATATTGAGTAAGACTCAAAAACCAGACCATGGCAGAAAATAAAAAGAGAATGAAAAGTCATTCCCTATGTCTCAGTCATAGGTTCTATAAAGTATGCTATGCTATGTACCAGACCTATTGTATACCTTGCTCTGTATTTGACAAGGGAGTACAATAGTGATCTAAGAGTAGATCACTGGACATTGGTCAAGAATATCCTTAGTGAGGACTAAGGAAATATTTCTCGATTATGGAGGTGATAAAAGAGCCAGTCGTAAAGAGTTACATTGGTGCAAGCTTTTACACCGATCCAGATGACTCTAAGTCTCAATCTGGATACATATTGAAAGTGGGAGCGATTAGCTAGAGTAGCTCCGTGCAGAGCATTGTAGACATAGAATATTTGCAAAATACATATGGCTCTGAATGTGGCAGACCCGTTGACTAAGCTTCTCTCACGAGCAAAACATGATCACACCTTAGTACTCTTTGGGTGTTAATCACATAAGAGATGTGAACTATATTATTGAATCTAGTAAACCATTTGGGTGTTGGTCACATGACGATGTGAACTATGGGTGTTAATCATATACATATATGAATATTGATGTTAAATCACATGGCGATGTGAACTAGATTATGGACTCTAGTGCAAGTGGGAGACTGAAGGAAATATTCCCTAGAGGAAATAATAAAGTTATTATTTATTTCCTTATTTCATGATAAATGTTTATTATTCATGCTAGAATTGTATTAACCGGAAACATAATACATGTGTGAATACATAGACAAACATAGTGTCACTAGTATGCCTCTACTTGACTAGCTTATTAATCAAAGATGGTTATGTTTCCTAACCATAGACATGTGTTGTCATTTGATTAATGGGATCACATCATTAGGAGAATGATGAGATTGACATGACCCATTCCGTTAGCATAGCACTTGATCGTTTAGTATGTTGCTATTGCTTTCTTCATGACTTATACATGTTCCTGTAACTATGAGATTATGCAACTCCCGTTTACCGGAGGAACACTTTGGGTGCTACCAAACGTCACAACGTAACTGGGTGATTATAAGGGAGTACTACAGGTGTCTCCAAAGGTACATGTTGGGTTGGCATATTTCAAGATTAGGTTTTGTCACTCTGATTATCGGAGAGGTATCTCTGGGCCCTCTCGGTAATGCACATCACTATAAGCCTTGCAAGCAATGTAGCTAATGAGTTAGTTACGGAATGATGCATTACATAACGAGTAAAGAGACTTGCCAGTAACAAGATTGAACTAGGTATTGGATACCGACGATCGAATCTCGGGCAAGTAACATACCGATGACAAAGGGAACAACGTATGTTGTTATGCGGTTTGACCGATAAAGATCTTCGCAGTATATGTAGGAGCCAATATGGGCATCCAGGTTCCGCTATTGGTTATTGACCGAGAATAGTTCTAGGTCATGTCTACATAGTTCTCGAACCCGTAGGGTCCACACGCTTAACGTTACGATGACAATTTTATTATGAGTTTATAAGTTTTGATGTACCGAAGTTTGTTCGGAGTCCCGGATGTGATCACGGACATGACGAGGAGTCTCGAAATGGTCGAGACATAAAGATTGATATATTGGAAGCCTATGTTTGGACATCGGAATGGTTTCGGGTGAAATCGGGATTTTACCGGAACACCGGGGGGTTACCGGAACCCTCCGGGGGTTAATGGGCCTTAGTGGGCCATGAGGGCGAAGAGGAGGGCCGGCAGGGCAGGCCGCGCGCCCCTCCCCCCTAGTCCGAATAGGACAAGGAAGGGGGGGGCGGCGCCCCCCTTTCCTCTCCTCCCAAGTCCTAATCCAACTAGGAAAGGGGGGAGTCCTACTCCCGGTGGGAGTAGGACTCCTCCGGCGCGCCTCCTCCTAGGGCCGGCCGCACCCCCCTTGCTCCTTTATATAAGGGGGCAGGGGGCACCCTAGAACACACAAGTTGATCTACAGATCGTTCCTTAGCCGTGTGCGGTGCCCCCCTCCACCATATTCCACCTCGGTCATATCGTCGCGGAGTTTAGGCGAAGCCCTGCGCCGGTAGAACATCATCATCGTCACCACGCCGTCGTGCTGACGGAAATCATCCCCGACGATTTGCTGGATCGGAGCCCGGGGATCGTCATCGAGCTAAACATGTGCTGAACTCGGAGGTGCCGTACGTTCGGTACTTGGATCGGTCGGATCGTGAAGACGTACGACTACATCAACCGCGTTGTCATAACTCTTCCGCTTACGGTCTACGAGGGTACGTGGACAATACTCTCCCCTCTCGTTGCTATGCCATCACCATGATCTTGCGTGTGCGTAGGAATTTTTTTGAAATTACTGCGTTCCCCAACATGAACATTCCTAGATATTCTCATAACTATGCACTTTTCTATCAATTGCTCGATAGTAATTTGTTCACCCACCGTAATACTTATGCTATCTTGAGAGAAGCCACTAGTGAAACCTATGGCCCCTGGGTCTATCTTTTATCATATAAGTTTTCATCTACTTTTATTTGCATCTTTTACTTTCCAATGTATATCATAAAAATACCAAAAATATTTATCTTATCTTATTATCTCTATCAGATCTCACTTTCTCAAGTTACCGTGAAGGGATTGACAACCCCTTTATCGCGTTGGTTGCGAGGTTCTTGTTTGTTTGTGTAGGTGCGTGGGACTTTTGAGGAGCCTCCTACTGGATTGATACCTTGGTTCTCAAAAACTGAGGGAAATACTTACACTACTTTGCTGCATCATCGTTTCCTCTTCAAGGGAAAACCATCGCAGTGCTCAAGAGATAGCACTGGACCAGCTGTTTTAGTTGGTCGCTAAAGGGCACTGGATGTTCTGGTCCAAGGTATTGAGACCAGCACAGCTTCTCCGTAGAGCTCCCTTCTTCGGCTCGATAGAACTCTACAACATCCGATATGCTGCGCGGCAGATCCGCAAACGCCCCTGGAAAACTCCAAATTCGGGTCAGTAAGAGGAACCTTTCCTTCACATATTTGCTCTGCATTATAAAGGCCTTACCTACCGCGATCTTCTTGGCCGCCTGGACTTCCTGGAGGGTGCTCTAGGCTTTCGCTCGGGCATCTGGTGTGCTCTGGTGGGCCTTGTCAAGTTCAGACTCTCGATCCTTAAAATCACGCTCCAAGGACTCGTACTTCTTGACGGTGTCCTGGAGCTCTTGCTGGATCTCGCTGACCCGGGCCTCCTGCTTCTCGCGCGCGGTGTGTTCCTTGGCCGTTTTGTCCTCGGCCTCAGCCAACGCCTTCTTGAGGGCCGCTACTTCAGTCGTGGCCCCAAATAAAGTTCATGACACTTTAGTCAGCACGAACCGTTCATCCTTCCTAAATATACGGGTAGGTTACTATATACCTTGGTTGTTCTCCAGCTGCTTCTTCATGAGGCCGAGCACTTCCTTGGACCGCTCCAGGTTCTGGTTCAGTCCAGAGACCTCCGTAGTATGAGCAGCAGCAGCCAGCAGCGATGCCTGCTTATTCACAAAGACATATTATGTTAGACTCCTACGAAAATTATTTGATCCTTTGTTCGACTTTTCTTTCCGAACACCGGACAGAGCATCAGGGGCTATTGTCTATACTGTGACATTCTTTTACAATTATATTACTTACCTCAAAGCCTGTTAGAAGGCTAGTGCAGGCTTCGGTCAGTCCGCTTTTGGCGGACTGAACCTTCTCAATCACCGTACTCATAAGAGTACGGTGTTCTTCCACAATGGAAGCGCCTTGCAGCGCTTCCAGTAATCTATCTGGTGCCTCTGGATGGACAGAGGTTACCAGTGGAGTTGGCTCGCCCCCCCTCGTTCAGAAGAGGCGGCCTGCCTGAATCCGGAGCCACATCTCCAGAGCGGTATTCGGCTGGGGGCCGAATTGGATGCGGCCCCCATCGTCGGTGTCCATAGGGGTCTATCCCCCCATGTGTTCGACAACCGGTGTTTTACCCTCCGGCACCACAAGGACGGCCTCCTGAGCCTCTCCCTGGCCTGGGGTCCTTCGAGATAACACCTCGGTGTTGTCCGCGGCCTTGGGGGAGGAGGCCGTCGGAAGGGACTCGCTATTCATCGCTGACGGGTCCAGCGATCCCTCCGAAGAGGAGGATAGATCGATGTTGGACTGAGCCGGACTGCAAGTACGCGATCCAGCACATTAAAAACAATAAAGTAAAAAAGGTCGAATATGTTACTAAGTCCGGGCACTTATGATTTGGCCAGGGACTTGACCCTGGGCTCCCACTCCCCATCGATGTTGGTGGCCGCTGCGGAGTTGTCCGGAAGGGAGGTTTTCCCTTTCCAGGACGCCTCAGCCTCCCCATGTGTGGAGGCAGCCCTCTTCTTTATCCCCCCAACAGGGGGGAATGGATCTCTTCTTCTTCCTCCTCCTCCTCATCGTCTCCAGCGATGGAGGCGTGATCATCGACGTCTTCAGACATCGCGTTCGAAGCGCCCTTACGACGGAGACCATCTCTGGTCCCCTTGGCCGTCTTCTTGGCCTTCTTCTCCGGCACCTCATAAGGCGTCGGAAATAGCATCTTCGTCAGAAGTGGGGTTTCTTGGTCTTCGGGTAGCGAAGCCAGGCAGTTAATCCGCCCCGCTATCTCTATCCAGGCCTGAAAAAATTGATTGGAAGGCTTAGACTTCTTCCTCAAAATATGCTAGTAAAGGGTATACCTTGAAAACATGAAAGAACTTACCGAATTAGCCTGGCATTTTAAGCTAAGCCTACGATCCTCGGTCGTAGGCGGTAGTGTCTCGCCGGCCTTGAAGAGCACCTTCTAGATGTCTTCGTGCATCGTGCCGAAGAGCTCTAGTAGCGTTTGGTGTTTGGCCGGATCGAACTCCCATAAATAGCAAGTCCGGCGTTGGCACAGAAGGATCCGGTGAATGAGCATAACCTGGATCACGTTGACGAGCTTGATTCTCTTGGTTATCATGTTCTGGACACACATCTGGAGCCCAGTCAGCTCGTCCGAAGAGCCCCAGGTCAGGCCCTTCTCTTGCCAGGAGGTGAGCCACATCGGGACTCCGGATCGGAATTCGGGGGCCACCGCCCAGTTGGTGTCGCGCGGCTCGGTGATATAGAACCACCCCGACTGCCACCCCTTCACCGTCTCTACAAAGGAGCCTCCGGGCCAGGTGACATTGGGCATCTTGCCCACAATGGCGCCTCCACACTTAGCATGTTGGCCGCTCACCACCTTGGGTTTCATATTGAAAGTCTTCAGCCATAGACCGAAGTGAGGTGGGATGCGGAGGAAGGCCACGCACACGACAATAAATGCCGAGATGTTGAAGATAGAGTTGGGGGCCAAATCATGGACGTCCAGCCCATAGTAAAACATCAGTCTGCGGACAAACGCGTGGAGAGGGAATCCCATCCCGCAGACGAAGTGTGTGAGGAACACAACCCTCTCATGGGGCTCCGGGGTAGGGACAATCTGTCCCTTGGCTGGAAGTCGGTGAACGATCTCCTTGGCCAGGTACCCGGCCTCCCGGAGCTCCTTGATGTCCTTCTTGACGGAGGAGGCCATCCACTTGCCTCCAGCTTCGGATCCGGACATGATTGGAGTGCTTTTTTGGGCGGAGAAGGCGAAAGCTTGGGCGCTGGAGCTCGAGAATGGGTGGGCAGAGGAAGGAGAAGGCGTGGGTGAAAAAGGATAAATCCTTATCCCTTTATAAAGGCAGTAAAGTCATGCGCCTCCCTGCTAGCCTTAAAATCTACCTATTTCCCAAGCGCCTGCAGATGACACGTTTGGGTTACCCATGCCCGTATTGATGAGAATCCCGTGATAAGGGGACACGATCTCTGCTTCGACAAGACGTGTCAATGAAACCGCACCTCGAAATATGGAGCGGCCAGCTAAAAAACGGTTCGAATAATGGCCGGCCAGTGGCGTGATGTCATGCTACAAAAAGTTGTCAGCGGATTGGACTTGTGAAATATTATACTCTCTATGGTTATGTATGGTACTTGTTTTGCAGAGCCGGACACGACTCTTGTGTTCGGAATTTACTTTGAAGTATTCGGAGAAGGAACCTGCCTTGCAATGCCAAAGAAAATCTGCACGCTGGACTCATAGTCATTGAAGCCTGGTTCAGGGGCTACTGAGGGAGTCCTGGACTAAGGGGTCCTTGGATAGCCGGACTATATACTTTGGCCGGAGTGTTAGACTATGAAGACACAAGATAGAAGACTCCGTCCCGTGTTGGGATGGGACTCTCCTTTTCGTGGAAGGCAAGCTTGGCGATTCGGATATGTAGATTCCTTTCTCTGTAACTGACTTTGTACAACCCTAGCCCCACCGGTGTCTATATAAACCGGAGGGTTTAGACTTCTAGGGTTTAGCCACAACAATCATAACCTCATAGGCTAGACTTCTAGAGTTTAGCCATTACGATCTTGTGGCACATCAAATCTTGTAATACTCATATTCATCAAGATCAATCAAGCAGGAAGTAGGGTATTACCTCCATAGAGAGGGCACGAACCTGGGTAAACATTGTGTCCCCCGCCTCCTGTTACCATTAGCCTTAGACGCATAGTTCAGGACCCCCTACCCAAGATCCGCCGGTTTTGACACCGACACTCATCCAAGCATTGGCTAGCTGACTTATAACGAGGGATATCACCTTCATCAAATCTATAGAGAGAATTTACCTTTACTACCTATGTCGGGTTATTAAGACCATGTATTTCTTCAATAGGTGGTAAATTCTTAACATCTTCAGCTTTAATACCTTTTTCTTTCATAGACTTATTTGCCTCTTGCATGTCTTCAGGACTGAGAAATAGAATACCCCTTTTCTTCAGAGTTGGTTCAGGAAGTGTCCAATCATTATCATTGCTCAATATATTATTCAATAGCAATTCAGCTTGCTCAACAGTTCTTTCCCTGAAAACACAACCAGCACAACTATCCAGGTGGTCTCTGGAGGCATCTGTTAGTCCATTATAAAAGATATCAAGTAGTTCATTTTTCTTGAGAGGATGATCAGGCAAAGTATTAAGTAATTGGAGAAGCCTTCCCCAAGCTTGTGGGAGACTCTCTTCTTCAATTTGCACAAAATTATATATTTCCCTTAAGGCAGCTTGTTTCTTATGAGCGGGGAAATATTTTGTAGAGAAGTAATAAATCATATCCTGGGGACTACGCACACAACCAGGAGCAAGAGAATTAAACCATATTTTAGCATCACCCTTTAATGAGAACGGAAATAACTTAAGGATATAGTAATAACGAATTTTTTCCTCATGAGTGAATGGGGTGGCTATATCATTCAATTTAGTGAGATGTGCCACAACATTTTCAGATTCATAGCCATACAAAGGATCAGATTCAACCAAAGTAATTAACTCAGGATCGACAGAGAAATCATAATCCTTATCGGAAATATAGATAGGTGAAGTAGCAAAAGCAGGGCCATATTTCATTCTAGCATTCAAAGACTTTTCTTTCAGCTTAGCTAACAGTTTCTTAAGATCATATCTATCTTTGCAAGCAAAAAGGTCTCTAGCAGTTTCTTCATCCATAACATAACCCTCAGGCACATCAAGCAATTCATATCTAGGGTGAGAATCTTCATCATCACTTTCATCAATATTATCAGTTTCAGTAATTTCATTCTCTCTAACCCTAGCAAGTTGTTCATAAAGAAATTCACCTAATGGCACAGTATTATCAAGCGTAGAAGTAGTTTCATCATAAGCATCATGCATAGTAGAAGTGGCATCATCAATAACATGTGATATATCAGAATCAATAGCAGGTCAATGTGTAGGTGTCGCAAATTTACTCATAACAGAAGGTGAATCAAGTGAAGAGCTAGATGGCAGTTCCTTACCTCCCCTCGTAGTTGAGGGAAAAATCTTGGTTCTTTCATCTTTCAAGTTCCTCATAGTGATCAACAGATATAAATCCCAATTGACTCAAAGAATAGATCTATGCTCCCCGGCAACGGCGCCAGAAAATTGTCTTGATAACCCACAAGTATAGGGGATCGCAACAGTTTTCGAGGGTAGAGTATTCAACCCAAATTTATTGATTCGACACAAGGGGAGCCAAAGAATATTCTCAAGTATTAGCAGCTGAGTTGTCAATTCAACCACACCTGAAAGACTTAATATCTGCAGCAACGTATTTAGTAGCAAAGCAGTATGGAGGTAACGGCGGCAAAAGTAACAGTAGTAGTTTTATAGCGATCGTAACAGTGGCAACGGAAAACTAACTTAGCAAAGAACACTATGTGAAAATCTTGTATGCAATGGATCAATGATGGATAATCATGTCGGATGAAATTCATAATGCAACATTTATAACATAGGGTAACACATAACTAGCTCCACTTCATCAATGTAATGTAGGCATGTATTCTGAATATAGTCATACGTGCTTATGGAAAAGAACTTGCATGACATCTTTTGTCCTACCCTCCCATGGCAGCGGGGTCCAAACAAAAACTAGGGGATATTAAGGCCTCCTTTTAATAGAGTACCGGACCAAAGCATTAGCACTTAGTGAATACATGAACTCCTAAAACTACGGTCATCACCAGGAGTGATCCTGATTATTGTCACTTCGGGGTTGCGAGATCATAACATATAGTAGGTGACTATTGACTTGCAAGATAGGATCAAGAACTCACATATATTCATGAAAACATAATAGGTTCGGATCTGAAATCATGGCACTCGGGCCTGAAAGTGCAACTATCCCAAGGTGATTTTGGTAATTCATAACAACATATAGCTCATTGAGCTAATGCTATTCCAAGACTATTATTCCAGGAAAGTTCAATGAATGGCATGGCATGGATGATGAAAGTGGATCCCTCAAAATACTAAGGACAAAGGATTTGCTCAAGCTCAAAAGCTCAAGACTCCTCATTTTATATTTTAGTGATCCAAGATCACATTGAGTCTATAGGAAAAGCCAATACTATCAAGGAGGGATGAGGTGTTGCTTAATGAGCCTCTTGCTTCATGTGCTTAGTGATATGCTCCAAAACCCTCAGCTACTTTCTCACATCCACAAATGACCTAAACCCAAAGCCAAAATCGGTCACGCCGATTCTTCCTATCCGGTGCCATCGAGTTTGAATGTCATAGCCACTGCCACAAACCCTAGGAAAATCGGTCTTACCGATAGGGATCTTGGTCTCACCGAGATGGTATTGTAATCTCTCTGTTTCCCTTCGTAACGTTTCGGTCTAACCGAAGTGAGCGATCGGTCCCACCGAGATTGCAATGTAAACTCACTGTTTCCCTTTTGTAACATTTCGGTCTCACCGAAAAGAGCAAATCGGTCCCACCGAGTTTACCTGACCAACTCTCTAGAAAGCTTATTACCAAAATCGGTCTCACTGAGTTTGTGTAATCGGTCTTACCGAGATTACGTTATGCCCTAACCCTAACTAAATCGGTCCTACCGAGTTGCATGTCAGTCCCACCGAAAATCCTAACGGTCACTAGGTTTGCTAAATCGGTCCGACCGAGTCTGTTGAATCGGTCCCACCGAGTTTGGTAAATTGTGTGTAACGATTAGATTTTGTGTGGAGGCTATATATACCCCTCCACCTCCTATTCATTTGTGGAGAGAGCCATCAGACTAAACCTACACTTCCAACTTACCATTTCTGAGAGAGAACCACCTACTCATGTGCTGAGGCCAAGATATTCCATTCCTACCATATGAATCTTGATCTCTAGCCTTCCCAAGTTGCTTTCCACTCAAATCTTCTTTCCACCAGATCTAAATCCTATGAGAGAGAGTTGAGTGTTGGGGAGACTATCATTTGAAGCACAAGAGCAAGGAGTTCATCATCAACGCACCATTTGTTACTTCTTGGAGAGTGGTGTCTCCTAGATTGGCTAGGTGTCACTTGGGAGCCTCCGACAAGATTGTGGAGTTGAACCAAGGAGTTTGTAAGGGCAAGGAGATCGCCTACTTCGTGAAGATCTACCGCTAGTGAGGCAAGTCCTTGGTGGGCGACGGCCATGGTGGGATAGACAAGGTTGCTTCTTCGTGGACCCTTTGTGGGTGGAGCCCTCCGTGGACTTGCGCAACCGTTACCCTTCGTGGGTTGAAGTCTCCATCAACATGGATGTACGATAGCATCACCTATCGGAACCACGCCAAAAACATCCGTGTCTCCAATTGCGTTTGAATACTCCAAACCCTTCCCTTTACTTTCTTGCAAGTTGCATGCTTTAATTTCCGCTGCCTATATACTCTTTGCATGCTTGCTTGAATTGTGTGATGATTGCTTGACTTGTCCTAAGATAGCTAAAATCTGCCAAACTTTAAAATTAGGAAAAGGTTAGGTTTTTAATTGGTCAAGTAGTCTAATCACCCCCCCCCCCCCTCTAGACAAACTTCAAGGTCCTACAAGTGGTATCAGAGCCTTGGTCTCCATTTGCTTTGATTTCCATAGCTTTTGGTGGTCATAGCATTGGTTTCACAACCTAGGAGAGTGTGGCGTCTAGTGAGGGAAATTATCACCATAGAGGTCCTTACTTTGATGGTACTAATTTTGCTAGTTGGAAGCATAAGATGAAAATGCATATTCTCGGACATAACCCCGCCGTTTGGGCAATTATTTGTATTGGTTTGCAAGGTGAATTCTTTGATGGGAGAGAACCGAACCGTGAAGCTAATGCGGAAGAATTGAAGATGCTGCACTACAACGCTCAAGCTTGTGATATCATCTTCAATGGATTGTGCCCCGAAGAATTCAACAAAATTAGCCGTCTTGAGAATGCAAAGGAAATTTGGGATACTTTGATTGATATGCATGAAGGTACCGACTTCGTCAAGGAATCCAAGTTGGATGTGCTCCAAAGTCAGCTTGACAAGTTCAAAATGAAGGATGGTGAAGGTGTCGCTGAAATGTACTCTAGGCTTGCACTTATCACAAATGAGATTGCTGGCTTAGGGAGTGAAGAGATGACCGACAAATTCATCATCAAGAAGATCCTAAGAGCATTGGATGGAAAGTATGATACTGTGTGCACATTGATCCAAATGATGCCAAACTACAAAGATCTCAAGCCAACGGAAGTCATTGGAAGAATTGTTGCTCATGAGATGTCACTTAAGGATAAGGAGGAACTTCACAACAAGTCAAGTGGTGCTTACAAAGCCTCATGTGAAGCCCCCACATCATCAAGTGAGAAACAAACCTTCAATGAAGAATTGAGCTTAATGGTGAAGAACTTCAACAAATTCTACAAGAGTAGAAGCAAAGAAAGAAGCTCCAAGTCAAGGTCTTACAATGACAAGAGATCTTCTAGCCGAGAGCAAAATTGCTACAATTGTGGGAGACCCGGACACTATTCCAATGAGTGTGCAGCACCATACAAAAGAAGAGAAGATTCTCCAAGAAGAAGAAGCAAAAGAGAAGAATCACCATCGAGAGAGAGGAGGAGTAGAGATGATCGTTATGAACGAAGACCCTCACGGAGAAGCAAGGATTCGGAAAGGAAGGACAAGTCATCAAGGAGCTACACAAAACGAAGACATCAAGCTCATGTTGGTGAATGGGTATCCGGCTCCGACTCTGACAATCACTCCGAGAGAAGCTATCACTCCGACTCCGAATATACTCAAGATGAAGGTGTTGCCGGTCTAGCACTTGTGTCAACCAACTCCTACGACATATTTGATTCACCAAATGAAGGAATTGGAAGATGCTTCATGGACAAAGGTCCAAAGGTAACACATCCTGAGTATGTTGATTTCGATAGTGATGAAGATGACTTGCTTGTGGATGATGATTTACTTGTTGACAACTCTAGTGATGGATACTATGATGAAACGTCAATTAATCATGCTAATCAAGATAAAACGAATGACAACGATAAGGAGAAAATTGAGCTTCTAAATAAAGAACTAAACACTCTTAAGTTAGCTCATGAAACTATCTTCGAAGATCATCGAGAACTTTTAAGGGCTCATGAGAAGTTACGCTTTGAAAAGCTTAATCTTGAGCAAGAGCATGAGTTCTTAAAGGCAATCAATGATGATCTCCGTAAGAAAAGTTCTTCTTACATTGCCAAGTGTTTACTCTTATCTACTTACATGCCTCAAGTCAAGTCTAGTAACAAGTACAAGAAAGATCCTTCCTCTAGTAGTAACAATAATAATGTCAAATCCAATATTGTTGCTTCTAGTAGTTCTCTTGATTCCACTAATGATTCTCTTAGCCAAGTTACACTTGAGCAAGAAAATAGCTTATTGAAGGGAATTATAGAGAAAGGTGTTTACAAGAGCATTGCCGGGAGTAAGCAATTCGAGGAAATTATACGCAAGTAAGGAAGGCACCGAAAGAATCAAGGTGTTGGTTTTGAACGAAAGTTCAATGCCAATGGAGATGAGTGGGAAGAAGATCAATACCCCAAGACGAAGTTTGTTCCTCAACAAAAGAAGTATGATCCTACTTCCTTCAAGGGAACACAAGCACAAGATGATCTTCCACCACAAGACCACAAGAACAAAGGCAAGGACAAGCTTCAAGAAGAGATTTATGCATTTGAAGAAGCACCTAAGGCCTCGTTCAAGTGGGTTCCCAAGACTACGTCAAGTTCTACTTCATCAAGTACAACTACAACTCCAAGGATTCCCATCAAGATGATGTGGATCCCGAAGAAGAAGAACTAAAGAGTTCTTGAGGGTGACTCCACCAACATTTTTCACTCATATCATTATGGCGAGAACAAGTGCAATCAACTTCCACATCTTGCACTAGTTCAAGGAGTCACAAACCCTCATGTTGGTAAGGCAAGGGACAAGGTAATCTAATGACTTCATGGAAATCATCTTGTGTGTGCATCACTCTATGTCTATGGATATTCTTGTTTGTTCCTTGTGGGACTAACCCATGTAGGTAAGTTGAAAGTGCAACTCACTCCAAAGGATTGCTCCAAATGATCTACATCAACATTGAGCATCCACATCTTCAACACCTACATGAAGTCATCATCGACAAAACCCAAGGTTAGTTCATCCCTCTAAAAGGGGTCTCACATCTAGGGGGAGCTTAACTCTAAGAATTGAGTCAAAGCAACTCTAATGGTGTGAACACATCAATGCATTATGTAAAAGTGGAAACCCCACTTGAGCTTAAACGATGAGTATGACCTATGATCAAATGTCTTTTATTTGACTCCTAAGTCAATATACTCATATATAGATGACCTAGTCATCGCCAATTGTTTGATAGATGCTAGAATTGGTTGTGCATGTTTTGCCACATATTTATTTGCCATCTTATTGTGTGAGCATGTTGGTGCATGTTTTACTCATTCAAGGACATCCACTTGTTGTTTTGATTGATTGGCTTCTTTTCTTTTAGCCAAGTGGATGGACAAGAATGCCTAAGAACCTTCTCTAGCTATCTATGCTTTTCTCGTCTCAAACTCTATTCACTCTACATCACAAAATTTGATCAAGTAAGATTCGAACCACTCTGTGTGAGGAGCACTCGGAGTCCCTGATTCGTCATAGACTTAAACTTACAAAACTTCTTTGTGATTCTCGGTCTGACCGATTCCTACATTTTGGACCCACCGAGATCACTAAGTCGATCTAGGTTTTCAATCTTGGTGCAACCGATTTGAAGTTTTCGGTCACACCGAGTTGCTGTAACTGTACACAGTTATGCATCTTGGTGCCACCGAGTTGTTCCACTCGGTCACACCGACAGGGTCGGGCTATATATAGTCACGGGCAAAAATTTGGAAATTTCTCCAAACCTCTTCGCCCGCGCAATAGCTCGCTCTGCCTCCGAGGTCTCCGTATCGTCTCCTCATCGCCAGCCGCCTCCTGTCGCTGGTCTCCGCCGCCGTCAACGGATTTCAACCCCGCCGTTGCCGCCATAGCGAGTTCATCGCCAAGCTAGGGTATGGACTCGATCACTATGCTATCCTCATACGATTCCTAGAACATTGTGTTCTGATTGATTCTTGCCATGATTGAAGCACTCCTATCCAGTCAATGCAATCCATAGAATAGATGAGATTCGAAATTTTAGGGTTAGGTTTCTGCCGAAACCATCTCGGACCCACCGAGTTGAAAAACTCGGTCCCACCGATTTGGCTAATGCCATTGCACTAGTAACTATCGGTCTGACTGAGAATTGTTAATCGGTGAGACCGATTTTAGGACTTTGTGAAACCCTAGCAGTCTCAGTGCCACCAAACTGTGACTGGTCCAACCGAGTTCATCAGTTTAGGTTCCAAAACTGCTTCGGTATCACCGAGTTTGAAAATCGGTTGATCCAAAATGCTTTCTGTGGAAAACTAAAACTGAATTTTTTGAATCATTCTTTTATAAAAATCTCTGCATTTTGTGATGCTCATCCACTCTATCTCATCTATAACTCATCACAGGGTCAGCAGTCAGTGTTTGCAGCATGTTAGACCAGAGTGACACCTAGAACAGGTCAGAAGAGCAGGTTCAGATGAGTGAGGGCACTAGTCCCTCCAGTTCCTCAGATGATGGCAGCAGGAGCACTCCTAGCAATCTGCCTAAGGCTGCCACCAGGCAAAGGAAGAAGAGAACTTCAGACTCTGAAGATGAGGATTATAGAGCTGAAGAGGATGAGGCTACTTCCAAGAAGGTAGTACTCAAAAAGGAGTATGGCTCAACACATAGCACAAAGCCTGGACTGAATAAGAAAGTTCCTGCCAAGAGGACACCTGAGGGAGTCCTGGACTAGGGGGGTGTCCGGATAGCCGGACTATCATCATCTGCCGGACTCCAAGACTATGAAGATACAAGATTGAAGACTTCATCCCGTGTCCGGATGGGACTTTCCTTGGCGTGGAAGGCAAGCTTGGCAATACGGATATGTAGATATCCTACCATTGTAACCGACTCTGTGTAACCTAGCCCTCTCCGGTGTCTATATAAACTGGAGGGTTTTAGTTCGTAGGATGAACAACCATTACAACAATCATACCATAGGCTAGCTTCTAGGGTTTAGCCTCCTTGATCTCGTGGTAGATCCACTCTTGTACTACCCATATCATCAATATTAATCAAGCAGGAGTAGGGTTTTACCTCCATCGAGAGGGCCCGAACCTGGGTAAAAACATCGTGTCCCTTGTCTCCTGTTACCATCCGCCTAGACGCACAGTTCGGGACCCCCTACCCGAGATCCGCCGGTTTTGACACCGACATTGGTGCTTTCATTGAGAGTTCCTCTGTGCCGTCACGATCAGGAAGGATGCCTCTTCCCGTCTTTAAAGACGGTACCATCGCCAAAGGAGCTTTGGCCGCCGGCCAAACTATCCGGCTATGTGGTTTTCTCATGACCGCCTGTTCGGCCACCGCTTCGACGATGGCCTCTCGGGTCATCAAAAGCAATCTTCACGTCAACTCGGAATTCGCCGAGCAGCTGGATCCAATGGAGCTCTCTTCCGTAAACGAGCTCTTGGATCGCATCGCCGCCCTGGAAGTCGCTACAGACTACAATCAGATTGGGCTTAAAACCGATTTGAGAGAGATTAACTCTCCCCAGGTTACCCACCACGTTGTGGTGGTAGAGGAACAAAGCGGCGACTCTTCTTCTGTATTAAAAACTAGTTATGTCCGGACTCCCGAACCCTCCATGCCGGATTCCCGCGGAGGGACGGACGTCGATCAAGTACTGAACCTAAAGTCAGGCAGCGAACCAGACTCGTCGGACAATGTCCAGCAATCCAAGCTTCCAAATTCGGAAACTTTTCGGCCCTTCAGCCTCAAGATGGGCAGGGTTCCAGACTCAATTCCACCCACCCACCCAAACATATGCGATCTATCTCAAATCCGGCAAGAGCCCGTTGAAACAGTACATCATTACTGGGCCAGATTCCTCCTGGTTATGGACAGGATAAAGGACTGCCGTGAGGAAAATGCAATTTCAATTTTCTACAACAATTGCACGGACAAGGGAATCTTGAACGCCGTAAGTCGTCGCGAAATTACACGCTTCGCCGACCTGGCATCCATAGTAAGAAAATACTGTGCGTTGGAGAGTGTCTGGAAAACCGAAACTAAGTTCTGGGACAATCCGGCTCCGAACACAACCCTAGTCCGAAAACAAAAGGGCGCACCATGCTCAGGCACCCAGGACAAGAACCAAAAAGCAAAAACCCCATAAAGGGCACAGAACCGTACTGGAGGGATGGCTCGGTGGACCCTGTAAAATTCATAGTATAGAGGGCGCCACTCCAACTCATAGCCTTCGAGCATGTTGGATACTGCGGCAGGTGGCCAAAAGTGGCGAAGAGCTTCTAGCCCCGGAGACCCACCCCAACAGTACCAGTACGGTATTAACAGTCTTCGAGACTATCGCATCAAATAATATGCCAAAAAGAACAATCCACAGCCTCGCCGAAGTCTACCAAGTAGCAACAACAAATCCATGGAGCGACACGGCCATCACCTTCAACGCCAGCGACGAACCTAAATTCCGAACAGCCCGAGCACCAGCCGCATTGGTCCTCAGTCCAATAGTGGACGGCTTTCGTCTCACCAAGGTACTCATGGATGGCGGCAGCGGATTAAACCTCATCTACGAGGAAACCCTCAAAAAATGGAAATAGACTGGAGCCGCATTGGGCGAAGCAGCACAACCTTCAGAGGAATAATCCCTAGCCGGGAAGCACGTTGCACAGGAAAAATCACACTTGATGTGGTGTTCGGCTCGCCGGACAATTACAGGTCTGAGGAGGTCACGTTCCAAGTGGCCCCGTTCAGCAGCGGATATCACGCTTTATTAGGACGAGAGGCATTCACAATTTTCCAAGCCATACCCCATTATGGGTACATGAAGCTTAAAATGCCCGGGCCCGATGGAACCATCACCCTTGCCAGTGATCCGGACATAGCACTCCGCGCCGAAAACAAGACAGCCACATTAGCCCTAGAGGCACTATCCGAAGCCCTAGCGGCGGAGGAACTCACTGCGCTGCGGTCTATGGTGAACAGGGATGATGTGATACTCGATAAGAGATCCAAGTCCACCTCTTTTAAACCAGCGGACGAAATAGTCAAATTCCAGGTCCATCCAACGGACCCAACAAAGACGGCCTCCATTGGGGCACAGTTAAACCCTGATGTAGACGCCGCACTACGAGAATTCCTTTGGGAGAATTGGGACATCTTTGCCTGGCACCCCTTAGATATGCCAGGAATCCCATGCAAATTGGCAGAACACAGCCTAAACATCCTAAAAGGATTCAAGCCAGTCAAACAGGCTCTTCAGCGATTTTCCGAACCCAAAAGACAGGCAATGGGAGAGGAGCTAGCCAAACTATTGGAAGCCAGATTCATCAGAGACATCAAACATTCGGACTGGCTAGCAAACCTGGTAATGTTACCAAAGAAGGACAAATCCTGACGCCTATGTGTCGATTTTAAAGACCTCAACAAGGCTTGCCCAAAGGATCCTTTCCCCCTTCCCCGCATTGATCAAATAATCGATGCTACTGCAGGGCACGATTCATTGTGCTTCCTCGACGCATACTCCGGCTACCATCAAATCAAGATGGCGGAGGCGGACCAAGCTGCAACGGCATTCATTACTCCATACGGACCATTATGCTTCAACACGATGCCCTTCGGACTCAAAAATGCCGGCGCAACATATCAGCGCATGATTCAGACATGTCTGGCTACCCAGATCGGCAAAACAGTAGAGGCATACGTACGACGTGGTCATCAAAACCAAACACATCGAAACTCTAGTAAACGATTTGAGGCTCACATTCGACAACCTCCGAGCATATGACATTAAGCTGAACCCGGAAAAATGCGTTTTCGGCGTACCAGCCGAAAAGCTCCAGGGCTTCATTGTATCAAGTAGAGGAATTGAAGCAAACCCAGACAAGATCCAAGCTCTCTCACAGCTGGATATTCCAAAAGACCTCAAACAAATACAAAAATTGACAGGATGCGTGGCGGCTCTAAGCCGCTTCATCTCCCGTTTGGGAGAAAAGGCATTGCCCCTCTATCGCCTCCTCAGGCGCACCGAACACTTCGAGTGGACGGATGCTGCCACTGCCGGACTCGAAGAAATAAAGGCCATATTGGCAACAAATCCGGTCCTGGCCGCGCCTAACCTGGGCGAACCAATGTTGTTATATATTGCGGCAACACATCAAGTTGTAAGCGCGGTGCTCGTCGTCGAACGAGAAACAGAAGGGCATAAATTCCCTCTTCAAAAACCAGTGTACTACGTATCCACTGTCTTAACTCCCTGCAAGTCCCGGTACCCGCATTATCAAAAAATAGCATACGCGGTGTTCATGGCATCCCGGAAGCTGCGACACTACTTCCCGAAGACCAAAATGAGGCCCGCTGCATAGTTCGGCGATCTAAAGCCTACAAGGTCCATGAGGGGGAACTTTATAAGAAAAGCGCAACCGGAGTCCTTCAAAGGTGTATCTCCGAAGAGGAAGGGCGAAATCTTCTAGCTGAAATTCACGCCGGACTAGGCGGACACCACGCTGCAGCCCTGGCCCTTGTAGGTAAGGCCTTCCGTACATGATTTTATTGGCCGACGGCCCGGGCAGATGCTCAGGACTTAGTCCAACGATGCGTTGGTTGTCAGCTCTTTGCTAATCAGAGCCACATGCCACCCACCGCCCTCAAAACTATACCCATCACCTGGCCGTTTGCAGTCTGGGGGCTTGACATGGTTGGACCCCTTAAAGGGGGAACCCACAAGCAAAAATACCTATTGGTCATGGTGGACAAATTCACCAAATGGATAGAGGCCAAGCCAGTTAAAACGGCCGAATCCGGACCTGTGATAGACTTCATATCCGGGGTATTACACCGTTACGGTGTCCCCCACAGCATCATCACCGATAACGGCACGAACTTCACGGCCGACGAGGTTAAACTCTGGTGCAAAAATATGGGCATTAAGCTCGACTACGCTTCAGTCTATCACCCTCAAACCAACGGTCAAGTTGAACGAGCAAATGGTCTAATCATGAGCGGCATCAAACCTAGATTAGTGCGGTCCCTTACGGAATCTAACGCGCACTGGGTAGAGGAGCTCGACTCCGTACTCTGGGGGCTGCGGACCACGCCAAACCGCACTACCGGGTTCACACCATTCTTTATGGTATACGGCGCAGAGGCAGTTTTGCCCTGCGACATAATTCATGACTCACCTCGAGTGCGCATGTACGAAGAAAGATAAGCCGAGTTGGATCGGCAGGACGGCTTGGACGCATTGGAGGAGGAGCGCGACGTGGCCAAGGCTCGTTCCGCATTCTATCAGTAGCAGGCTCGAAGATATCAAAGCAGAGAGGTATGAGCCAAGACACAACGTTGGTGAACTAGTTCTACACCTGCCGGACAAGAAAAAGGACAAACTCAAGCCCAAATGGGAAGGTCCCTTCATC
The DNA here is from genome assembly GCA_963921465.1 of Triticum timopheevii. NCBI lineage: Eukaryota > Viridiplantae > Streptophyta > Magnoliopsida > Poales > Poaceae > Triticum > Triticum timopheevii. Next base: position 508,328,544 of record OY997268.1, on the reverse strand, counting down.
ATCGACCAAGTTCTGACCGGCGGAGCATACCGTCTGCGAAACACATCAGACAACCGACTCGAGCCGAACCCATGGAATGCAGCCCGCCTCCGAAGATTCTATGCCTAGCGCCGGACTCAGAGTTCGTCTCCTTCCTCCGCCCACATTTTTACACTTCAGCTGTCTTTTGTTTCTATCTTTTCTCCCACCTTTTTCATAAAGCCCTTGAGGGCCGATTTGCGCACTGTTCGCACACACTTGATGTGCTACCCGCACTCATTATACCTGGGGGCTTCTTTAACAGAAGCTTACTTATACGGGCTGTATGCCCAACACATGTGTCAAACTTCCGCATGTACCTTTTATTCACCATTATATGCATCGATATGACTTAAGTTTTGGCCAAGCTGGGTTGCCTGGCTCCTGTGCTTACCCCTACGTTCCCGATTCTTCGGCTAGGAGGTAAAGGGAGCACCTCTGCGATTGCTACTGCCGGGTCAGCCGGATGTGTACCTCAGACTGGGTGAAGCCGAAAGCTAGCGTTCTTAAGGGAATATTCGGTCGGTGACTTGAAAGATGATTTTTTACCTATTTATTTATCTGCCCCCAGATGTTTTCCTGCTCTTTTCGCAGTCCGGACATGCACTTTAGGGCATGCCTCCCAAGGAAAGGAACCCTTAACGGAACTATTCTCCCTGGAAGATGTTTCTTACTAACCATGTAATATAACATAACTAGTTGGGCACTTGTCTGATAAAGCACTAATGACCCCTACGCCTGGTCTCCATGCATGCCCCGGTTTTTTCATAACCGAGAAGGTATTCGGACACACTCCGGACTCTAGGGTCCCGAGGTTGAAGCGAAAAGGTCGGCAAAGACAAACAATCTACAATCCGGCTAGAAGGCATTTTACATGTCATTTTAAATACATCGTCAAATCGACTGACTGTACTCCTCCTCAATCCCGTCTAACAGGCAGTCTAATTTACAGTCCCTTTGGAACTTAGCGGCCAACTCTACTTGGCCGTACGCTAAGCTCACAGGGATCTCCTTCCCATCGGGCCCCACAGGTCCGACCTCGGCCATGTGGTTTGGATCCGCCTTCTTGTACCGCGTCTTCACCATGGCCCAGGCCTCCCTAGCACCTTGATGGCAGGCCGATATCTTCCATAAACGGAAGCGCTGTCGTGCTCCCTGAAGCTTCTCCGCAAGCTCTCCAAGGCCCTCGGGTAGGGAGACGGACGACCATAAGGCCTGGACGACGCCACTCATCGCCTGCCGAACACGTTCGAGCAGTTGCACCAGCTCGGGAAGTTGGTCACCCGTTGAACCGGGCATTTCCTCCGCAGGGCGACCTGTGAGCACACCTATAAACATACTTCTGCCAATTGACTTCCTCGCCGAACTCTTCTTTTCAAAAGAGTTTGCTCAAGCACTTACTATAGATGCCGCGACGAAGCCGCTGATTCTCCTTCACGGAGCCAGACAGCTGGGCCCGAACACCTTTTAGCTCTTCCCCAAGCTGGGTGTGGGCATCTTGGAGTTTGTTCCTCTCCTGCTGCACCTTCATAAGCACCCTCTCGCCAGCCTTCAGCTGGCGCAGTAGCTGTTTCTTGTCCGGATCATGTCCGGCAACATCTGCAATATTATTGTCAGACTTATACGCACGCCGCACACTGCTTATCTTTTTGAAATATGTGTTACCGGAGGGGGTCTCGGTGTCTCCTCCTGCGGCGGCTAGTGCGGCCTCAAGTTGGGCCTTGCACCCTTGTAGCTCCTAAGACAATTGGGCATTCTTCTCTGTGAGATCCTGCATATCAAATGATCCTTAAATCAGTTATTTTAACTACTTTGAGTCTCGGGGGCTACTGGCATATACAACTATTAAAATCCTTTACCCGTATGTCTTTTACATACTGCTCCGTGGCTCTGGTTAAACCATCTTGAGCGGCACGGAGGTGCGCGTCTCCCGCGTTAAAGGCATTCAATGCCTCTGGGGAGAAACACGCGTCATGAAGAACTGTCCGGCGGCGCCTATGATTCATGGCGCTCTCCACCTCAGACCTGGTGGTGGACAGCCTGTCGGCATCCTCCGTTGGAGGAGTATCCGGCTCGCACCTTGTGCTTGCCTCCCCCTTCGGACCAGGTGTTGGAGCCTGGCTGGCGGAGGCTTAGTTGGCAACCTCTCCGGGCACAGTCCGGCGAGCGCTCTTTCTCTTGGAAAAGTCATGAGCATTAATACACCTCCTAGGATTCTTTTTCCTAAACAACGGTCGCGAGCTATACCGTTGCGGTGACGTTTCGATTCGCACCGCACCCCTCTTCCGCCTACTGGGCCGGACTGACCCTTGTTGGTCAGCCGCCGCGGTTTCAGCTTCCCGCCTTGAAGGCACCTCCTGCAAGACACCGTTGTATACGGTGGTCAGAAAGCAAGGACGAAGTAATGGTGTCAGGACTCCGGTCATAATTACCTGGGAAGCCGGAGATAAGCCGGGGTAGTCAGCCGTAATGGCGACTAGAGCATTGTCCATGCTGAGTTGGTAGAACACCCCGTCAATTAGCTCCACCTTTATGTCCGGATCCTCTTCGGAGGCCGGATCAAGGGATCTTCCCGGGTCCTCAGGTTGTGGAACCGGACTGTGTATGCCCTCCACATCCCGACGCAGTTCCTGCGTCAAAACTATAAAGTAAGGCACTTAACTTTGAAAGCACAGGCCGGATGAATAAACGTCCGCTTACCCAGCTCCGAGGGTTATTCATGGAGAACCCATTCAATGGGCTCGTCTGGAGGAAGTCCTCCTTCTCCCCTTGTACAGGCCGGACAGGATCTTCACCAGATCCGCGGCCGATCCCGGCCCCTTGCGGCCATGACGGGTGGCGTCATTCTCCCCGTTGAAATCCCACATGGGGTGGCCCCTATATTGGAGCGGCTGCACCCTTCGCATAATGCACGTGGCCATAACTCCAATCATGGTCAATCCGGAATGGGCCAGCAACCTTATCCGGACCATCAAATAATGGACGCTCCTGTCTTCCTCCTGTTGAGGGCTCCACGGGCGCCAACTTAGGCGTTTCTTCAGAGGAGCCTTGCTGAACTCCGGGAGGCCGATCCGAACTGGGTCTGGCAGTGGAGCATCTTCCACATAAAACCATTCAGAGGGCCAGTCTTCGGACGCCTTCTTTGGGGTTCCGGATAGATATCCGGTCCCGGCGATGCGCCATATTTCAGCTCCGCCCGCTTGATATATTGACCCCTTGTGAGAACGGGGTATGAGGCAAAATAGTCTCTTCCACATCGCAAAATGGGGCTCGATGCCCAGGAACAGCTCGCAAAGAGCTACGAAACCCGCGATGTGCAGAATAGAGGCGGGCGTGAGGTGATGAAGCTGGAGTCCGTAGAACTCCAGAAGCCCCCGGAGAAACGGATGTATGGGAAATCCAAGCCTCCTTATTAGATAAGGGACGAAGCACACCCGCTCTCCTTTGGAGGGACTAGGGGTGGCCTCCGCTTGCTTTCCACCTTTGTAGGTGGCCAGCCTGGCTCGAACTGGGACCATAAAGGCCGGAGGAAGGTATCCCTCCGGTTGGAGCGTCACCAGCTCATTGTGCGGAACTGAACATCTCCTCCAATCTCCTGGCTGAGGGCTAGGAGCGCGAGAGGAGGAGCCGCATCGATGGTCCATGATGGAATGGATTTTTGGTCAGAAGCGCTCCGATGAGTACTCGCCGAAGGAAGATGGTGTGATTTGGATCTGGATTCTTGCCTCTCTTATAGGCAGATTATTTGCGCAGCTAGGGGGTAAAATATAAAAATACCCTGGCCTTTCGCATTTGTGCGACACGTGGAAGAGGGCCATTATTGGGCGTGGAAGCCAAGAAGCGCAACATTTGTAAGGAAGCCGGACACTATTCGGCAAGCACATGGAATTTGGAGGAGAACCCGCCTTGCAACGCCGAAGACAATATACGCGCCGGACTCGTCGTCATTGAAGCCTGGTTCGGGGGCTACTAAGGGAGTCCTGGACTAGGGGGTGTCCGGATAGCCGGACTATCATCATCGTCCAGACTCCAAGACTATGAAGATACAAGATTGAAGACTTCGTCCCGTGTCCGGATGGGGCTTTCCTTGGCGTGGAAGGCAAGCTTGGCAATACGGATATGTAGATCTCCTACCATTGTAACCGACTCTATGTAACCCTAGCCCTCTCCGATGTCTATATAAACCGGAGGGTTTTTGTCCCTAGGACGAACAACCATTACAACAATCATCCCATTGGCTAGTTTCTAGGGTTTAGTCTCCTTGATCTCGTGGTAGATCCACTCTTGTACTACCCATATCATCAATATTAATCAAGCAGGAGTAGGGTTTTACCTCCATCGAGAGGGCCCGAACCTAGGTAAAAACATCGTGTCCCTTGTCTCCTGTTACCATCCGCCTAGACGCACAGTTCGGGACCCCCTACCCGAGATCCGTCGGTTTTGACACCGACAACACCCATGCCCAAGGTCAGAAGGTCCACTCAAGTGCCTGAACAGACTGAACCCAAAGAGGCACCTGCAAAGAGAGTCACAACTTCCAAACCCAAGAAGGTTTCCACTGGAGAAACTATGAAGTTTACCATTGAATCAGAGGATGAAGCAGCTCGGGATAAGAAGAAGAAGAGAGCCAGAACCACTACTGCTCAGGTTCTTGGAAATTCCTCAATGAGGAGAGACTCTGAAGAGGAAGAAGAGGTTGCTGCACCAGCACCCAAGGCACCAAAGCTTATGGGCGATGCTATTAGATCAGGGGCTGCAATATCTAAGCCCAAGGAAGCACCCAAAGCTTCCCCCAAGCCCAAGCTTGCACCAAAGAGGAATACCAGGAGTATTCCAGCTGCTAAGAAGAACAAGGCCCCAGTGCCTAATGTTGCTGATGAGGAAGATGAAGAAGGACAAGTTCTGAGGAAGCTCAAGCCCAAGATACCAGACCACAATGATGCCCATCCTGTGGCTGAGGACATGAGGATCAGAAAGGACTCAGGGTTGGGGCTATGGAGGATGTCAGATCCATATGCCTCAAGGAGAAGAACTCCTGTTGATTACAGGTTCCTTACAAATGAACAATAGGACTTCTATGAGACAATCTTGTTGGATAAGAAGCCCATAGTATGTGATATGAGGTGGGTCGACTGGACCTACATGAAGGACAATGAAGAGCACTATCCTGGAGTGCAAGACAGTTTTGTTGCTTGTGGAGTTGCTGATTTTGTTGGGCAAAAGCTCACCAACTGGAATGATGAACTTATCATGCAATTCTACTCCACAGCACACTTCTATCCAGATGGGAGGATAGTTTGGATGTCACAAGGTACAAGGTACCAGTCAATAGTTGAGGAGTGGGCAAATCTGATAAATGCCCCAAAGGAGAGTGAAGATGACTTGGATATTTATGCTAAGAAGAAGATGGACCACAAGTCCATGGCACACATGTACAAGGAGATCCCAGACAAAGTTGTTGAGACACATAAGTTTGGATCAGTCCACTTTCTTCTGTCAGGGCTGCCAACTATCAACTGGATCCTAAGTCACACTCTGTTGCCTAAGTCTGGTGACAACAACATGATCAGAGGGCATGCAATCAACATGTTGCATTTGTTTGATGTGCCACAGAAATTTAAGGTCATGAGCCTTATGGTTGAAACCATTAAGAGGACTGCAGCAGATCAAAAGAGGAGCTATGGATATGCCCCTCAGATTCAGGAGTTGATTAACTCAAAGATGGGCACAGGCAAATATCTATTGGATAAGGAACACTTTCCTCTCTATCCAAACTTTGAGGACAATCAAGTTGTCATGAATGAGAATGATCCATCATCAGTACAAGCTCAAGAGAAGAAGCAGAAGGCAAGGAAAGAGAAGGCTGCCCAGATGCCAACTCAAGAGGAGGCATCTGAGTATTTCTTGAAGAACAAGCAGGAGCAGCTTGGTTACTTGATAGCATCAACTCTGAGGATTGAGAAGGGATTGGCCACCCTCACTCGAAATCAGGAGATCTTGGAAAGAATCATGGAACTCAAATTCCATGATCTAGATGTCAAGGTAACTGAGATTCAGTCAGTTGTGGAGCAGCTGCAGGATGACATGCAGGAGAGGCACGACAAGACTACCACTAATGTATTTGCCAGAGTGCCTAGAGCCCAGAGGTCAGTTGCAGTGCCTGTGACAGACACCAGAGCAACATCATCTGCACCAGCTACAGCCCCTACAACTCCAGTGCAACCATCTCCAGCATCAACTCCTCCAGCTCCTTCTACTTCGACTGAAGCCTTCGTTCTTGGAGTTATCCGGACACCACCACCTGAAGATCAAGCCTGAGAGTCGATCTAGCACTATGCATTTTCTATGAACTTTTTGGTAACTTGTTGCCAAAGGGGGAGAAAATGTATAGATCATAGGCTTCGAGAGAGAGAGAGTGTTGCTTTTGTTCTCTCTTGCTTTGGTGGTTAAACTTGTTTGCTTTTGATTGCTTGAGATACTATGATATTCTTGTGAGTTATTGATGATCATGTGTTTGATCATAAGCTACACTTATGCATGTTTGATGATATTATCTTATCTATTCTATGTGATCATTCACTTTGCTTGGTGATGAGTGCATGTATTCAATCTTTATCATTTTGAGCGCTCCACCAAGATGTATGTGACATGGAAGAGTAACCCATGAGCCTAATTCCTTGTGCATTTGTAGTCCAAAGCAAATTTTAAACTATGCACAAATTTAGGGGGAGCTCTTGCTTATCACATACTTCTCAAAGCGACGATGTTGTTAAATCTTATTATCATTTGTCGAAGCTTTGATCTATATGTTGTCATCAATTACCAAAAAGGGGGAGATTGAAAGTGCAACTATCCCTAGGTGGTTTTGGTAACTCATAACAACATATAGCTCATTGAGCTAATGCTATTCCAAGACTATTATTTCAGGAAAGCTCAATGAATGGCATGGCATGGATGATGAAAGTGGATCCCTCAAAATACTAAGGACAAAGGATTGGTTCAAGCTCAAAAGCTCAAGACTCCTCATTTTATATTTTAGTGATCCAAGATCACATTGAGTCTATAGGAAAAGACAATACTATCAAGGAGGGATGAGGTGTTGCTTAATGATCCTCTTGCTTCATGTGCTTAGTGATATGCTCCAAAACCCTCAGCTACTTTCTCACATACACAAATGACCTAAACCCAAAGCCAAAATCGGTCACGCCGATTCTTCCTATCCGGCGCCATCGAGTTTGAATGTCATAGCCACTGCCACAAACCCTAGGCAAATCGGTCTTACCGATAGGGATCTCGGTCTCACCGAGATGGGATTGTAATCTCTCTGTTTCCCTTTGTAACATTTCGGTCTAACCGAAGTGAGCGATCGATCCCACCGAGATTGCAATGCAAACTCACTGTTTCCCTTTTGTAACATTTCGGTCTCACCAAAAAGCGCAAATCGGTCCCACCGAGTTTACCTGACCAACTCTCTGGAAAGCTTATTACCAAAATCGGTCTCACCGAGTTTGTGTAATCGGTCTTACCGAGATTACGTTATGCCCTAACCCTAACCAAATCAGTCCTACCGAGTTGCATGTCAGTCCCACCGAAAATCCTAACGGTCACTAGGTTTGCTAAATCGGTCCGACCGAGTCTATTGAATCGGTCCCACCGAGTTTGGTAAATTGTGTGTAACGGTTAGATTTTGTGTGGAGGCTATATATACCCCTCCACCTCCTCTTCATTTGTGGAGAGAGCCATCAGACTAAACCTACACTTCCAACTTACCATTTCTGAGAGAGAACCACCTACTCATGTGCTGAGGCCAAGATATTCCATTCCTACCATATGAATCTTGATCTCTAGCCTTCCCAAGTTACTTTCCACTCAAATCTTCTTTCCACCAGATCCAAATCCTATGAGAGAGAGTTGAGTGTTGGGGAGACTATCATTTGAAGCACAAGAGCAAGGAGTTCATCATCAACGCACCATTTGTTACTTCTTGGAGAGTGGTGTCTCCTAGATTGGCTAGATGTCACTTGGGAGCCTCCGACAAGATTGTGGAGTTGAACCAAGGAGTTTGTAAGGGCAAGGAGATCGCCTACTTCGTGAAGATCTACCGCTAGTGAGGCAAGTCCTTCGTGGGCGACGGCCATGGTGGGATAGACAAGGTTGCTTCTTCATGGACCCTTCATGGGTGGAGCCCTCCGTGGACTCGTGCAACCGTTACCCTTCGTGGGTTGAAGTCTCCATCAACGTGGATGTATGATAGCACCACCTATTGGAACCACGCCAAAAACATCCATGTCTCCAATTGCGTTTTAATCCTCCAAACCCTTCCCTTTAGTTTCTTGCAAGTTGCATGCTTTAATTTCCGCTGCCTATATACTCTTTGCATGCTTGCTTGAATTGTGTGATGATTGCTTGACTTGTCCTATGATAGCTAAAATCTACCAAACTCTAAAATAGGGAAAAGGTTAAGTTTTTAATTGGTCAAGTAGTCTAATCACCCCCCTCTAGACATACTTCAAGGTCCTACAGGGCCCTAGTGATAAGCATTAAGCATGGCAAAGTCATAGTAACATCAATCTTAGAACATAATGGATACTAGGGATCAAACCCTAACAAAACTAACTCGATTACGTGGTAAATATCATCCAACTCATCACCGTCAAGCAAGCCTACGATGGTATTACTCACGCATGATGGTGAGCATCATGAAATTGGTGATGGAGGGTGGTTGATGATGACGATGGCGACGGATTCCCCTCTCCGAAGCCCCAAACAGACTCCACATCAGCCCTCTTGAGGAAGATTAGGGCTTGGCGGCGGCTCCGTATCGTAAAACGTGATGAATCTTTCTCTCTGATGTTTTCCCCAAAAGTGAATATATGGAGTTGGGGTTGAGGTCGGTGGAGTTCCAAGGGGCCCACAAGGCAGGGGGCGCGCCCTGCACCCTCGTGGATAGGGTGTGGGCCCCCTGACATTGATTCTTTCACCAACATTATTTATTAATTCCAAAATGTATCTTTGTGGATTTTTAGGTCATTCCGAGAACTTTTATTTCTGCACAAAAATAACACCATGACAGCTCTGCTGAAAACAGCGTCAGTCCGGGTTAGTTCCATTCAAATCATACAAGTTGGAATCCAAAACAAGCACAAAAGTGTTTGGGAAAGTAGATACGTTGGAGACGTATCAGTAGACACACTCTCCCCCTCTTGTTGCTATGCATCTCCTAGATAGATCTTGTGTGTGCGTAGGATTTAATTTTTTGAAATTGCATGCTACGTTCCCCAACAGCACCAGCCCCTTATGGGCTATTGTGTTCCCTCACTTGTCCCATAAGGCCCATATCTTTGTCGGGGGTGCCTGAAACTCCTTTCCGGTGAACCGATAAGTACCTCGTACCCTCTGAAACACTTCCGGTGTCTGAATACCATCGTCCTATATATATCAATCTTTACCTCTCGACCATTTCGAGACTCCTCGTCCTGTCCAAGGTCTCATCTGGGACTCCAAACAACATTCAGTCACCAAATCATATAACTCGTATAACACTATATCGTCAACGAATGTTAAGCGTGCGGACCCTACGGGTTCGAGAACTATGTAGACATGACTGGGACACCTCTCCGATCAATAACCAATAGCGGAACCTGGATACCCATATTGGATCCTAGATATTCTACGAAGGTCTTTATCGGTCGAACCGTTATGACAACATACATAATTCCCTTTGTCCATCGGTATGTTACTTTCCCGAAATTCGATCGCCGGTATCTCTATACCTAGTTCGATCTTGTTACCGGAAAGTCTCTTTACTCGTTCCGTAATACATCACCTCGTGACTAACTCCTTAGTCGCTTGCTTACAAGCTTATGATGTGTATTACCGAGAGGGCCCAGATATACCTCTCCGATACTCGGAGTGACAAATCCTAATCTCGATCTATGCCAATTCAACAAACACTTTCAAAGATACCTTTAGAGCATCTTTATAATCACCCAGTTATGTTGTGATGTTTGATAGTACACAAGGCATTCCTCCGGTATCCTGGAGTTGCATAATCTCATAGTCGAAGGAATAAGTATTTGACATGAAGAAAGCAATAGCAATAAAACTGAACAATCATTATGCTAGCTAATGGATGGGTCTTGTCCATCACATCATTCTCCTAATGATGTGATCCCATTATCAAAAGACAACTAATGTCCATGGTTAGGAAACCTTAACCATCTTTGATCAACGAGCTAGTTTAGTAGAGGCTCACTAGGGAAACGGTGTTTGTTTATGTATTCACACATGTAATTAATTTTCCAATCAATACAATTCTAGATTGAATAATAAACCTTTATCATGAATAAGGAAATATAAAATAACAACTTTATTATTGCCTCTAGGGAATATTTCCTTCAGTCTCCCACTTGCACTAGAGTCAATAATCTTGTTCCATGTGATTAACACCAATAGTTCACATCACCATGTGACCAACACCCAAAGTGTTTACTAGAGTCAATATCTAGTTCACATCGCCATGTGATTAACACCCAAAGAATACTAAGGTGTGATCATGTTTTTCTTGTGAGAGAGTTTTAGTCAACGGGTCTGCCACATTCAGAGTCGTATGTATTTTGCAAAATTCTATGTCTACAATACTCTGCATGGAGCTACTCTAGCTAATTGCTCCGACTTTCAATATGTATCTAGGTTGAGACTCATAGTCATCCGAATTGGTGACAAAGCTTGCATCGACGTAACCCTTTATGACAAACTCTTTATCACCTCCATAACCGAGAAATATTCCTTAGTCTTTTTAGGTAACTAAGTATAATTTTGACTGATGTCCAGTGATCTACTCCTAGATCACTATTGTACCCCCTTGTCAAACTTGTGGCAAGGTACACAATAGGTCTGTTACACAGAATGGCATGCTTTATAGAACCTATGGCTGAAGCATAGGTAATGACTTTCATTCTCTCTCTATCTTCTGTCGTGGTCAGGCTTTGAGTCTTACTCAACTTGACACCTCACAATATAGGCAAGAATCCTTTCTTTGACTGATCTATTTTGGACTTCTTCAAAACTTTGCCAAGGAGTGTGCTTTGTGAAAGTCCTATTAAGCGTCTCGATCTATCCCTATAGATCTTGATGCCCAATATATAAACAGCTTCACTGAGGTCTTTCATTGAAAAATTCTTATTCAAGTATCCTTTTATGCTATTCAGAAATTCTAAATCACTTCCGATCAACAATATGTCATCCACTATAATATCAGAAATACTATAGAGCTCCCACTCACTTTCTTGTGAATACAGGCTTCACCGTAAATCTGTATAAAACCATATGCTTTGATCACCTCATCAAAATGTATATTCCAACTCTGAGATGCTTTCACCAGTCCATAGATGGATCGCTGGAGCTTGCACACTTCGTTGGCAACTTTAGGATCAACAAAACCTTCTATTTACATCATATACAACTCTTCTTTAATATATCCATTAAGGAATGCAGTTTTGATGTCCATTTGCTAGATTTCATAATCATAAAATGCGGCAATTGCTAACATGATTCGGATATTCTCATCATAGTCAACCCCTTGAACTTGTCGAAAACCTTTTGCCAGAAATCAAGCTTTGTAGACAGTAACATTACCATCAACGTCAGTCTTCTTCTTGAAGATCCATTTATTCTCTATGGCTTGCCAATCATCGGGCAAATCCACCAAAATCCACACTTTGTTCTCATACATGGATGCTATCTCAGATTTCATGGCCTCAAGCCATCTGTTGGAATCTGGGATCATAATAGCTTCTTCATAGTTTGTAGGTTTGCCTTGGTCTAATAACATGACTTCCAGAACAGGATTACCATACCACTTTGGTGCGGATCGGGCTCTAGTTAACCTACAAGGTTCAGTAGCAACTTGATCTGAAGTTTCATGATCATTATCATTTGCTTCCTCTCTAGTTGGTGTAGGCATCACAGGAATGGATTTCTCTGATGTGCTACTTTCCAATTCGAGAGAAGGTACGATTACCTCATCAAGTTCTACTTTCCTCCCACTCACTTCTTTCGAGAGAAACTCCTTCTCTAGAAAATACCCAAACTTAGCAACAAAGATCTTGCCTTTGGATCTATGGTAGAAGGTGTACCCAATAGTTTCTTTAGGGTATCCTATGAAGACGTACTTATTCGATTTGGGTTCGAGCTTATCAGGCTAAAGCCTTTTGACATAAGCATCACATCCCCAAATTTTAAGAAATGATAGCTTTAGGTTTCTTGCCAAACCATAGTTCATATGGTGTCGTCTCAACGGATTTAGACGTTGCCCTATTTAACATGAATGCAGCTGTCTCTAATGCATAAGCCCAAAATGATAGTGGTAATTGGTAAGAGACATCACAGAACGCGTCATATCTAATAAAGTATGGTTACGACGTTCGGCACACCATTACACTGTGGTGTTCTAGGTGGCGTGATTTGTGAAACAATTCCACATTGTTTTAAATGAAGGCCAAACTTGTCGTGGTGGGTGCACGGTAGATGCCAAGGGATGGCTAAAGAGAGGAGGAGGCTCGAGGGCGCTGGTGGGCTCTAGAGGCGAGGTTGGCATGAGTGAGCGCGGGACGCCGGACATACCCAGGTTCGGGGCTCTCCGGAGAGATAACACCCCTAGTCCTGCCGAGTGTAGTTTGATGTTCGATAGTACAATGTCGCTCCTGGAGCTGTATGGGGGAGGAAGGAAGCTGGCCAAGGTTTAGGCTGCTCCTTCTCTCTGGGGTTGCTGTTTTGGTGGCTAGTTCTGCGCTTACTTGCTTTCGTGCCCGTATACGTGAGGGCTCCTGGGGGTTTTATAGACCAACCCCCCAAGGGTACAATGGTAATGTTACAAGTCGGTGGGTCCGGGTTGTGGGCATCTGGGGACCCGGGCTGGGACCCGCTGGGGGCCTGTGGTTTGTCGGGTGCCCCTAGGTGTGGGCCCCGCATGCCTAGGGGGACTGTGCACCGTCTTGTCGATAGTCAGGGCGTGGCCAAGTCGAGTCGTGTATAGTGGGGCTCTGTCAGGTCGTCGCTTGCTGTCGTCAGCAATGAGGGCGGGGGCACTGTAGCCACGCCAGCCCTGGTCAGCGGGTAGGTGAGGGGCACTGTTGCCACGTTCCGGCCGACCAGAGGCATGGGCGGGACACTATTGCTTTTGCCATCGGTGATTGAAGAATCGTCCCATCGTACGGCCTGGATGGGACGGGAGCTGACCCGTGGCTGGATTGCGGAGCACGCCATGGGTGGAGCTAGCTTGTTGAGGAAGATTTGATTGTGCCGGGTTCGGCTGTCTTGTGCTAGTTGTTGAGGCCGAGTCGACGCGTCTTGCCGGGTCGGAGAGCTTTGCCGGGTTGTGGGGTTTGGCCGGGTCGAGCGACCCGGCCAAGCGCGTGCCGGCTTGAGGGGCGATGTTGGCCCCATTGTTTTTGAAAAGGATCCGGGTTCCGTTGCCTGCCCGGGGTTCATCCCCCCGACAAAACTCGTAACTCGAATATTCGCCTCCACATCAGATCATAGAAACTTTATTTTCTTGTTATGATGATTCTCCACTTCACTCTGAAATTCTTTGAACTTTTTAAATGTTTCAGACTTGTGTTTCATCAAGTAGATATACCCATACCTACTCAAATCATTGGTGAAGGTCAGAAAATAACGATACCCGCCGCGTGCTTCAACACTCGTCGGACCGCATACATCGGTATGTATTATTTTCAAGAAGTCATTAGCTCGCTCCATTGTTCTGGAGAACGGGGTTTTAGTCATCTTGCCCATGAGGCATGGTTCGCAAGTATCAAATGATTCATAATCAAGCGATTCCAAAAGTCCATCCACATGGAGTTTCTTCATGCGCTCTACACCAATGCGACCTAAACGGCAGTGCCACAAATATGTTGCACTGTCATTATCAATTTTGCATCTTTTGGCATCAATATTATGACTATGTGTATCACCGCGATCGAGATTCAATAAAACATTCTGTAAGTGCATCTAGTGCCACCCATAGTTGGTTTTGGAGTATTGACGACAAAGTTGGTTGAGGGACTAATGCGTTTGTGAGAATGCAGGATAACGTAGGTAGTGTCCCTCATTGATTCGGCTTACCTACCGGAGATGACCCCTAAAAATGTATGAAGACATTGAAGACAATGGTGGTATGAGAAGATATTCATATTGAAGACTATGACATGAGAAGACATTACGTGAAGACTATGGAGCGCGAAGACTGTGTGGTTTCATTGTTTCCTTTTCTTCTTTGTTGAGTCATAGGAACACCGTACTGTTAAGTGGGGTCCAAGTGAACTAAGTCAGAGTGACTGAAGTGATGCTCAACCCAAATCCTATGTCTTCGAGCGAAGACAATGAGAGCAAATCTTATCCAGAGCTGGATGAGTCAGCTTTGCTTGTAGCCCAAGTAAAGTTGTTGTGTGTGTTTGAAACCTGACTCTTGGAACACGTGTCAGTTCCTTAGTGACCCAGGGTCATTTCGGACAAATCAGGTTGGGTTGCCCAGTGGCTATAAATAGCCCACCCCCTACACCATAAATTGGTGGCTGCTCAGAGTTAGTGCACGGCTTTTGTCGTTTGAGAGCAACCCACCTTGAAGCATTTGAGAGAGAGAGAAATCCTTGCGAGGACAAAGCCCAAACACCCAGAGCCAAAGAGTGTTAGGCATCACTGAAGTCTTTCTGTCTTTGTGACCTGAAGACTTATTACACTTGAGGATTGTGAATCCTCCAGCCGGTTAGGTGTCGCGTTCTGAGCATCCAAGAGTCATTGTGGATTGCCGGTGAATGAAGTCTGTGAAGGTTTGGAAGTCTACCTTGAAGACTTACCAGAGTGATTGGGCGAGGACTGGGCATCCTTAGCTCAAGGGGAATAAGGTGAAGACACAGTCTTCTGAGTTAAATCTCAGCCTCCCTAACCAGACGTACAGTTGTCACAGCAACTGGAACTGGTCCAACAAATCATGTGTCTTCAACAAGTGACTGGTTCTATCCCTTTCCATCCTTTACTTAAGTTTGTCTTCGTGAAGCCATTGCCTATCTGTCGTACCTGTTTGACTTCATTGGTTGACTACTATCGTTGATTGGCTTCATACTATCTTCCATTCTGATCCTTACTACTTAGCTTCTATTAGTCCTGTACTTTCATATCATTGCATACTTGACTATGGCTTGCTTATGGTAGTTTATCTTCCACTGCATCTCAATTAGGGCATTTCTCTTGTTTGTCTTCGAAACTTTCATGTTTTGAAGACTTTCACAAAAATCGCCTATTCACCCCCCCCCCCCCCCTCTAGTCGATACTAGCACTTTCAATTGGTATCAGAGCAAGGTACTCCCTTGTATTGTGTGATTCAGTTTAACCACCTGAAGTTTTAGCTATGTTGACTGCAGGATTGAGGAACATATCTTGCCCCACCTTTGACGGTCATGAGTATCCTCGATGGAAGGCCATGATGAAGAAGCGACTCATGGCTATGGATAGCGAACTGTGGACCGTCACTGAGATTGGCCTCACTGATCTATGCAAGATGGATGAGGCCGATGACATTCGCAAGTACACTCTACTGAACCTTACGGCGAAGGATGTCATCTGCTCTCATCTGTCCCGAAATCAGTTCAGGAATGTTATGCACCTCAATCACGCGAAGCTAGTCTGGGACCGGCTTTCTGAGGTCTATGAAGGTCATCGTACTCGTCATGATCCTTGGTTTGAGGACTACAAGGAGTCTCTTAAGGAGATGACCTTTGCACCTGACTCACCATCATCTTCATCATGCCTCATGGCAAGGGGTGATAAGGTAACTGAATGCTATCTCTCTGAAACTAGTGATGATGAATCAGGTGATGAATTTGGCCCCAGTTATGTCAAACTTGCTTCCCTTGCCACTAAACAACAAAGAATCTTGGAAAGCGTTCAAGACATGCTTAGTAAGAGCGATGATATGTTGGGCAAAGAAATGGATCAGTCAAAAGCATTGGCTGAGAGTCTTCAGAGACTTCATTCCAAGTTTGACGCCCTTCAAGATCAACATGATGCTCTCTTGTCTGATCATGAGAAGCCTTCTTATGAATGTCTTCAAAGAAAGCAAGACCTTGAAAAGATAAGAGTGGATTATGAAGATCTCCAAAAGGAGCGCGATTCATTGCTTGCTCAACAAATCAGCATTACATAGAAAGAATTTGAACCACCATATCTAAAATGCATTGAGCGTGATAACGCTACATCTGTTGCTGAATGTTCCACTACTGCTACTGTTTCATTGTCTTCACCACTGATGTGGTTACTAACCCCTCTGCGGAGGATACCACTGCTATTGCTGATGAAAATGCTATGTTGAAGACATTGCTTGAAACAGGGATGTATAAAAGTTTGAAGGGACATCATACACTCTGCGATGTCCTCAAAAAGCAGATTCTGAACCGAAACCCTAGGGAAGGGGGTGTTGGGTTCGAGAGGAAAATGAATGTTGATGGCTCGTACTGGAAGCCTGAGCAGTACCCCAAAACCACATGGGTTGCTGCAAAGGAACCTTCAGTAGATCCATCCACTTTATCTGGCTTTACCTGTGCTAATCCTATTATCATTGATGAATCCTTTGATGCAAACTATAAGCTGTTCAAGAATCAGAATGGTGAAGTGTTTGCCAGGAACATTCGTACTAACTGCAGGAATGGACCAACTATGAAGAAGATCTGGGTACCTAAGCAGTACATCGAGAATCTTCCTGTGAATGTCATCATGACACCACCAAGGAAGAAGACAAACCCCAGACCTATAGCTTCATATGGCCCAAAGGCTTCATACAGATACAGGACTCACTTGGGTCACCCAAACGCCAATGTTTTGCAGGGAAATCATACTCAGACTTATGAATATGAGCGTGTGTCTTCAAACCGCTATGTTCATAGGACTAAGAACTTTTCTGCTTATTCATATGAGTATCATTCTTCTCCTGCAAGGCTATTTGCTAGGGCTCCAAAGCTGAAATTCTCAGATGTTGCACTTAGACTCATTGCTTCTAAGCCACCCCTAAAAATGTGGGTGGTGAAGAAGAACTAACTCTCTTTTGCAGAAAAGGGTCTCCAGCCTGAAATCAAAGGCGTCCAATGCTATTGCTGGGGACCTAAAACACATTAAGGACGCATGATAAAATGTCATTCTATATACTTCACATCTGAATCGCTTACCTGTCATACTATGTATCCTAATCTTGATATAAGCTGTGGCAATCCCTATATGTGCCAAATGCTTATGCTTCACAACACTCTTGTGAAGCCTATCCTCCTAACTGCACTGTAGGGTACATCACCAAAAGCTTCAGAATGGTTTATGGACAGTGGATGCACAAATCATATGACTGGTGATCGAAGTCTTCTCATGGACTCAACCTTACGTCCATCCGACAAGAGTCACATCACATTTGCTGACACTGGTAAAAGCAAGGTATTGGGTCTAGGTAGAGTTGCAATCTCAAAGGATCAACACATGGATAAAGTGATGCTTGTTGAATCCCTTGGTTTCAACTTAATGTCTGTCTCAATGCTTTGTGACTTGAACATGATTGTGCTATTCGGAAAATATCGCTGCCTTGTACTAATGGAATCTGACAAGTCTCTAGTCTTTGAAGGGTATCGAAAAGATGATCTGTACATGGTAGATTTCTCAGCAGGTCCATAGCTTGCCGTATGTCTTCTCACAAAAGCTTCAGAATGCTGGCTCTGGCATCGAAGGCTGGGGCATGCTGGCATGAGGAACTTACACTCACTCGTCAAGAAGAAGCATGTCATTGGCATCGAGGATGTCAAGTTCAAGAAGGATCATTTGTGTGGTGCCTGCGAAGCTGGGAAGATGACAAGGGCAAAGCACCCCTCGAAGACAATCATGACAACATCTCAACCCTTCGAGCTGTTACACATGGACTTATTCGGACCTACTCACTACTCCACCCTCACAACAACTGCTTGTCTGTATGGCTTCGTAATTGTTGATGACTACTCAAGATACACATGGGTTCATATAATTCTCTACAATACTGAAGTTCAAGATGTCTTCAGACGCTTCGCCAATCGAGCAATGAACAATTATGGCGTGAAGATCAAGCATATCAGAAGTGACAATGGCACTGAATTCAAGAACACCGGACTTGATCTGTATCTGGATACAATGGGAATCACTCATGAGTTCTCTACTCCATACACACCTCAGCAAAATGGCATCGTTGAGCGCAAGAACAAAACTCTCATTGAGATGGCTCGAACAATGCTAGATGAATACAAGACACCAAGAAAGTTCTGGCCTGAAGCTATTGATACAGCATGTCACATCATCAACCGTGTGTACATCCATAAGCTTCTGAACAAAACATCATATGAGCTCCTTACTGGCAAGAAGCCAAATGTCAGTTACTTCAGAGTATTTGGAGCTAAGTGTTGGATCAAGGATCCCCATCACAAGTCAAAATTTGCACCTAAAGCTCACGAAGGCTTCATGCTTGGCTATGGAAAGGAATCGCACTCCTACAGAGTCTTCAACCTTTATCTCTACAAAATCGTCGAAACTGTGGATGTGAAATTTGATGAAACCAATGGTTCACAGAGAGAGATTCTGCCAAGTACACTAGACGAAGCTCTGCCCAACGAATCTATCAAGCTGATGGGAACTGGTGAAATCATGCCCTCTGAAGCATAGCCTGAAGAGGAACTTATCATTTCTGCACCTAACCAACCTGAAGACAATGCTTAGACCGAAGACAATCCTTCAAATGATGACAATGATCAACAAGAGCAAAGTCTTCGTCCTGTTCATCCTCGTGTTGCAAATGAAGTACAAATTGAGAAGATAATTGACAGCATCAATGCACCTGGTCCACTGACTCGCTCAAGAGCAGCACAGTTAGCAAACTTTTTTGGGCACTTTTCATTTGTGTCAATATAAGAACCCAAGAAAGTTGTTGAAGCCTTTATGGAACCTGAATGGATTCAAGCTATGCAAGAAGAACTTCAACAGTTCAAGCTGAATAATGTTTGGGAACTTGTCAAGCGACCTGATCCTCGCAAGCATAACATTATTGGAACAAAATGGATATATCAAAACAAGCAAGATGAGCATGGCCAAGTCGTCAGAAATAAAGCACGTCTTGTGGCTCAAGGATACACTCAAGTAGAAGGAATTGACTTCGATGAAACATTTGCTCCTGTTGCTAGGCTTGAAGCTATTCACATACTGCTAGCCTATGCTAATCATCACAACATATTGCTATACCAAATGGATGTGAAGAGTGCATTTCTCAATGGCAAGATTGAAGAAGAGGTGTATGTCGCTCAACCACCTAGCTTTGAAGATCCAAAACATCCTGATTTGGTGTACAAGCTAAACAAAGCACTGTATGGCCTCAAACAAGCTCCTCGCGCATGGTATGATACGATCAAAGACTTCCTGAAGAGCAAAGGCTTCAAACCTGGATCCCTCGATCCCACACTCTTCACGAAGACATATGATGGTGAACTGTTTGTGTGCCAAATATATGTGGATGACATCATCTTCGGCTGCACCAACCAGAAGTATAGTGATGAGTTTGGATACATGATGCAAGAGCAATATCAGATGTCCATGATGGGAGAGCTGAAGTTCTTCCTTGGTCTTCAAATTCGTCAGCAAAGAAATGGCATCTTCATATCTCAAGAAAAATACCTCAAAGATTGTCTGAAGAAGTTTGGAATGGAAGACTGCAAAGGCTACACGACGCCAATGCCAGCCAAACACCATCTTGGTCCCGACGACAATGGTAAAGAGTTCGATCAGAAGGTATACCACTCCATGATTGGTTCTTTACTTTATCTATGTGCATCTAGGCCAGATATTATGCTTAGTGTTTGCATGTGTGCTCGATTCCAAGCGGCGCCAAAGGAATCACATCACTTAGCTGTGAAGCAAATTCTTCGATATTTGGCTTACACCCCAACACTCGGATTATGGTATCCCAAGGGCTCAAAATTTGATTTGGTTGGATTCTCGGATGCTGATTATGCTGGTGACAAGGTGGATCGCAAGTCTACATCAGGCATATGTCACTTTCTTGGTCGATCACTTGTCTGTTGGTCTTCAAAGAAGCAGAATTGTGTATCACTCTCAACTGCTGAATCTGAATACATTGCTGCTGGATCCTGTTGTGCTCAGCTTCTATGGATGAAGCAAACTCTCAAGGACTATGGCATCAACCTGAAACAAGTACCTCTCTTCTGCGACAACGAAAGTACCATCAAGATAGCCAACAATCCAGTCCAGCACTCGAAGACAAAGCACATTGAAATTCGTCATCACTTTCTTAGAGATCATGTCATGAAGAAAGATATCGACATCATTCATGTCAACACTGAAGAGCAACTGGCAGATATCTTCACAAAGCCCTTTGATGAGAAAAGGTTTTGCAAGTTACGGTGTGAGCTAAATATCTTGGAATCCTCTAATGTCCTGTGAACAGGCACACATCCTAACACTTATGCATGTTGATGACTTAGATGTGCAACACACAAAGTAATGTATATCTTCAATCAATGAAGACTTACACTCTGAGTGTGAATACATTAACATGGAATTTGACTTCGGAGCGCCAAGATAATTATGCGCCGTGTCTGGGTCTAATACTTCCTATACGGTGGGTAATGCCACCACCAAATTTCTCTGTTTGAAGTGTTTCACTCATGGCGTTATTTGTGCAATGACTTTGCATTTGGTTTGTCTTCTGTTTCAATTTATCCTCATGATTTTCTTCACTATGATGATTTGATTGCTTTCTGATATATATATATATATATATATATATATATATATATATATATATATATAGTGTTCTGTCCTCTATAGCATTCACTTATAGCTATGTCTTCAAGTTGAATCTTTTGAACTAAGTGAATGTGATCGGACCCTAACCTCTCTATGCTTTCAATCTCACACTCTATCTGTCCAAATCATATGCATTCTGTTGAAACTGTCGAATGTCTTCTTTGCGTCCTAGTCAGCAGAAGGCAAAGAGACAAACATTAAATCTGTTTTAAATGACATATCTTTATTGTTGAAATCCGGAGAAGCCGGAACAACTCTCCGACATGCCTGGCGGGCGTGGGAACGTGGGACAACTCTGAGTATGTTGCATGCTTGCCACGTGCCCCTCAGATGTGAACCCCCAGGGGCACCAGCGTAATTGCACTGTGCCGCACACCTACTTATAAATACTTGTCCCCTGCGGTAAAGAAACCCTTCTTCCACCCCTCCACCTCGTCAAAACCCTAGCGCCACCGCTAGCTCTCGACGACGCCGGCGACGAAGCGCTTAGCTGCCGCGACTTCTCCGACGCCGTCCTCACGCCGGCCGCAGACATCTTCCTCTCCGCCGTCTCCGTAGGTGTCCTCCATCGCCAAGTTAGGGCACGGTGGGCTGAACTACTCGGTCTCCTATTCATCTCATCTAGCAGTTCTTCGTGCGGTAATTATAACTCTATTTTTACCACCTTTTTGATCTTCAAGATTTCATCCTATTTACCAAAAGTGGTTTCTGCCTACACATTGTTAGATCTATCCTGTCTGCATCTCATACCGCCTAGTCTATTCACTTGAATTTCATGTCTAGTTTGATTCCTCACTTGTACTTATTCACGGATTCGTACAAATCTGGAACCAACTCACATCACCTAAGTGAATGTCTTCTCATCATGAGGTCAATGTCTTCAAACTGATTTATCTTCAAAATCTTCTGAGAATGCATATGACCTCTTCCCCTTCCCTCGCATCTCTAATGCTGTCACAGGTACATGTCCGTGGGAGAATCCCTTGGTTCTCATAGTCTGCATTCGTTTCCAGAATACTTATAGCATCACATTGATTCTCCTGAAGCCAGTTCCTGCTTGACCAGCAAGCGTAAGTCTCTGAAGCCATTGAACATCTTGAAGCCATTCAGTTTGAAGTTCATGGCTGCAGAAAAATCAGCAAGGAAGGGTGGCAGACAGCGCCGAGAAGGAACATCCAAAGATCTGCCTGATGACCTAGCAGAGCTCTACAAAACAGATCCTGAAGAGTCTTATCATCAGCGCAAGACTCGAATCCAATGGATTCGACGCTATTGGGCTGAAGAATGGTTCAAGTACAAGTTTGTTACCAAGGAATATGCAGAAAAGAATGCTATCAAGAGACCTTGGGGTGATATTCTCTATCAAGGCCTTCAACCCAAGAACAGAGCTGAAGCTGTTGCTCAAGGCTTCTATCCTTGCATGGTCCATGGACCTCAGCCTGAGAACGCCGATCCCACTTCATTACTCTGGTGTCGTGACAATGCTCTCTTCAAGTGCAACTTTCAGTTCGCCATGGCTTTGGCCAAGAAAAACAAGAAGTCATTGGGATTAGACTTCAATCCTGGTCCCTCTGCTCCCCGTGCTGACGGCTCCCGTGATGTAGAACCAAATGTCATCGGCCCCTTCTCCAACCTCGATGGCATCATCACCTACATCTTGGTCCAGGGTGCCAGAGTAGATCATTCTGATAATGATGCTGATACTGATGAAGCTCCAGCTCCTCCTCTGAAGCCGCAGAAGCAAAAGAAGCCAAAGGCTTCAAGATTAGCCGCACCTCCAAAAGCTTCACGTGCGAAGCCACTGGCCACTGCACCTCCTGAACACAGTGTGCAGTCTGAAGATCAATCCCGCATCTCCAAGAGAACGGAAAAGAAAAGGCAAATAGTCAGGCATACTGATCAAACCTTGACTCCTGCTGCCATTCTGCGTGAAGAACCCATTGATCTGTCCAGTGATGAAGATCTTGCAGATGATGCCCTTGAGCAACTGATCAAGAGTAAGGAAGAAGCAGAAATCTTCAACAACTTGCCTCTCTTCGATGTGGCAATCATCCACAACTTCATTGATGAGTGGTTCGACACCCCCAATCTCAGCTTTGAAGATTTGCAGCTTCCCATTGGCCTCAGCGTCTCTTTCAATGGCGGCATTGCTTCTGAGCTAGCTCTCGCTCAGCGTATCGTTGAGCTAAAGAACAAAATTGATTATGAGAAGGCTCAGCTCAAGAAGCATGTGGCTAAGCTCAGTGTTCAAGACGACAAAAACTTCAAAGTTATGCTGCGTGAGCTTAAAGAAGCTTTTCTCAAGAAGCGCCAAGAAGCTCAGGGATCTCGTGAGCGCATGAAGAGTTTGGCTGACAAGTGTGTGCTTGCCTACAATGAGGCTGAGAAGCGCAAGTTACTTGGCCGTCCTAGCATTGACCCCAGGATGGCTGCAAAGAAAAAGAAGAAGCTTTCTGCTGACCAGCCTGCACCTTCAAGCCAAGAAGCCCCTCGCATTATCTTCCCAAGCAGCATGACTGGCTCGAAGCCAAAGGTCCTGTCAACCACTTCATAACAAACGAAGATGAGGGCTGCCGAGGCTGAAGCCAAAAAGAGGAAAAATCCTGAAGCCTCTGATGCTGCTCCCTCCAAGAAGAAGCGCAAGACCAAGAAGACTAGGGCTGCTCCCACAGAGCCCTTAGTTGTTGAACCCATTTCAGTGGTTCGCCCTGCGTTAGAACATCAAGAAAGAAGGATGATAGTTCATGAGCCTGCTTTCACAGAGGCTCATGAAGATGAAGATATTCCAGCAGTTGAACCCACCGCTGCTGAAGACATTGGTCTAGATGACAATGTTGAAGATGATGAAGTTCTTCCTCAGATTGAACACAATGTGGTATCATCGCCTGTTCTTACGAACAGCGAACTCATCAGCATTGGCCGTCCTCTAACGCCAACTGCTCAGGATGCATCGTGGGCTGATCACCCACAGCAACAAGACTCCCCGAGTACTCCCCAACAACAACAACATGCTACACCACCCGTGCAAGAAGAAGATGAAGACTTTGAGGCCCAACCAACTCCATCTCCAAAGGCGTTGCCAGCATTTCGCAGGCTTCGCAAAGGACAAAGGCCTCAGGTCCCTCTGTCGAGCGCTCCAAAAGGAGAAGTGCAGCGCCAACCTGTTGCACGTCAAGTATTTTCTGAACCCACTCCAACTGTGAATGTCTCCTCGTCTGAAGCCCAAGCTGCTGAAGACATTCCGGCTGCATCAGCTAATGAAAATCAAGAAGACGTACGTGTCCCGACTCCCCCAGTTATTGAAGAAGTTGTTCCTGATGTGAATGCGCCAGTGCCCGACCCTCCTGTTCATCAAGTGGAGGTTGAAAATGTTGAAGCTGCCACCACCAACGCCAATGAAGCCAATGACGTAGTCATGGCTGACGCTAATGTGGAGCTTGAACCAACCAGTGTGCCTGAAGCCAATGAGGCCACTGCTCCTGAAGCCAATGAGGCCAATGTTCCTGAAGCACCTATTGTGCAGGCTGAAGCCTCAGCTGTTACCACTACTCCTGTTCCGCCACCAAGGCCCCATACAATCGAGCAAGCATACTGTCATGGTCAGCTAACCACTGTCCGATGGCCCATTCTGGTACCTCCGCCTACTGCCTCTGGTCCTCAATTTGATTATCATGTTGAGCATAGGCCTCAGGTCCAGAAGCCAAAGCCAAGACTGCCAAGGTTTCCAGGCACTGCAAACTCACCAAGGTCCTTCAATGCTAATGGCTTCAAAAGCCACAATACCTTCTTTGACAGCGCCAAGAACCCCTACTCAAAGCCAAGGATATCATCAGATCGTTTCTGGAGCTATCAACAGCGAAGCTATTACTCCTGTGTTCTGTATGATCAAGGGTGCATTTTTCCTCATATGGGCCTCGACACTGAAGCCATTGCTGGACTGCCATGCTTAGAAGAAGCACTTGATTGCTTTCGTGATGCTGGTCTGCTCAACTTTGTGACAGACAAAGAACACTGGAATGAAGAGCTATTGCTTCAATTCTATGCTACTCTACACATTCGCGGCTACAACACAGACATCAAGACATGGGTTCTCGAGTGGATGACCGGAAATGTTCACCATGAAGCCAAAGCTATGGATATCATTGAGCTTACTGGACTAGCCACTCCTGGGGAGCTATATGAACATGATTGTCAACTACACCGTGATGCTTTGGAGAGCATCTTCCAGAAGCCAGAACCCAACATGAGCCAGATGTTGAGCATGATGAAGCCTTTGCCATCTGACGCTGAATATCCAACAGAATTCTTTGTTGAAGACCTTGAGTATCTGCCACGCACAATATATCATATTATCAGGCAAACTCTATGGCCTATCAAAGGACATTCATCAGCGGCCAAGCTTGAAGGAGCCACGAAGACTTTGGTCTTTTACATTCTCAATGGCATCAGCTTCAATACTCAAGAATTCTTCATTAGGCAACTTGCTACTTCTGGATCTGACCTTTTTGGTCTGAAGTTCTATGCTCCATGGGTCATGCGCCTCATCAAGCGACACTCATCTGTCAACTATCAACCCTCTGCTCACAATCATCTGATCTTTTTACCAGAGGTTGATATGTCAGTTGAAGCCGTATACTCTGACCCTGCCAAGGAGCCTCTTTGTCTTCAAAATGCTGATCGCCAAAGCTTCACTCAACCCATAGAAGGCGTCCAAGCTACAACACGAATCTATCCAATGGCTGGAAATACTCGTCTGCCTCATCGTGCACCTACTGAAGCCACTGAAAGTACCATTGCCCAAAGGCCTCGGAAGCGCTCTCGTGTTCTCAATGACCGAGAACTTCTTGTGGCCCTTCATCAGAAACAAGATAAGCATCACTATTTGCTCAAGAGACAGATGCAAAGCCTCTTGGTGGATGTCAATCGCATTCGAAACCTTGCCACCAAGAATGCATTTGTTGCTCATGAAACTTGCCGGAGATCATGGAAGAGTTTGACCCTGCTCAATGCTGAAGCAGATCTTCAAGACGATGGCTTCAATGAAAGATTCAAGTTTGACTCCACTCCTCCACGGACTGTTGTCCTACGTCGAACTCCATCCCTTGAAGACTCTGACTATTCTTCATCAGTGGCAACTGTGAATGCCAGAGTGATCGATGATGAAGATGATGCTACTTCACCGCCTCCTACTACTGCACGCATCGACACTGCACCAAGTACGTCTGCACCGCCAAGCAACAACAACAACCCTGATGCTTCACCTACTCATGAGGACGAGTAGATGCTCTATGTCTTCAAACCTTTTTGGTCATTACTGACAAAAGGGGGAGAAGCGTATGAGTTGATAGTCTTCAAGCGGGTTCATATGGGTGGTTGCATTATATTTTGCCTCGTGCTTACAACTCTTGCTTTTGAAACATTTGGTTCTTTGAGTTGTAACACCTAAACTTGATGGTCGTCTGCTACTTATTTGCTTTACTGTGATGCGATGATAAATTCCGCATGTGCGACGATAACTTCCGCACTTAGATCATTCTGCAGACGTCCATTTTTCATTATGCATGTCATTCTACTTGCTATATCAATTCATGCATGATGAATTATCTTCATAAGTTGAAAAGGATCTCCACAAGTACAACATGCCATGTGCATTTGCATTCCAAAAGCAAATTACTTATATGCACATCTTCAGGGGGAGCCCTTGCTACTTATGAAGACAATTCCCTATCCTTACAATTTCACATACTTTATCCCCGTTGAAAACTTCAACCAGTTTGTCATCAATCACCAAAAAGGGGGAGATTGTAAGTACATCTAGTGCCACCCCTAGTTGGTTTTGGAGTATTGACGACAAAGTTGGTTGAGGGACTAATGCGTTTGTGAGAATTGCAGGATAACGCAGGTAGTGTCCCTCATTGATTCGGTTTACCTACCGGAGATGACCCCTAAAAATGTATGAAGACATTGAAGACAATGGTGGTATGAGAAGATATTCATATTGAAGACTATGACATGAGAAGACATTACGTGAAGACTATGGAGCGCGAAGACTGTGTGGTTTCGTCATTTCCTTTTCTTCTTTGTTGAGTCATAGGAACCACCGTACTGTTAAGTGGGGTCCAAGTGAACTAAGTCAGAGTGACTGAAGTGATGCTCAACCAAAATCCTATGTCTTCGAGCGAAGACAATGAGAGCAAATCTTATCCAGAGCTGGATGAGTCAGCTTTGCTTGTAGCCCAAGTAAAGTTGTCGTGTGTGTTTGAAACCTGACCGTTGGAACATGTGTCAGTTCCTTAGTGACCCAGGGTCATTTTGGACAAATCAGGTCGGGTTTCCTAGTGGCTATAAATAGCCCACCCCCTACACCATAAATTGGTGGCTGCTTAGAGTTAGTGCACGGCTTTTGTCATTTGAGAGCAACCCACCTCGAAGCATTTGAGAGAGAGAAATCCTTGCGTCGACAAAGCCCAAACACCCAGAGCCAAAGAGTGTTAGGCATCACTGAAGTCTTTCTGTCTGTGTGACCTGAAGACTTATTACACTTGAGGACTGTGAATCCTCCAGCCGGTTAGGCATCGCGTTCTGAGCATCCAAGAGTCATTGTGGATTGCCGGTGAACGAAGTCTGTGAAGGTTTGGAAGTCTACCTTGAAGATTTACCAGAGTGATTGGGCAAGGACTAGGTGTCCTTAGCTCAAGGGGAATAAGGTGAAGACACGGTCTTTTGAGTTAAATCTCAGCCTCCCTAACCAGACGTACAGTTGTCACAGCAACTGGAACTGGTCCAACAAATCCTGTGTCTTCAACAAGTGATTGGTTCTATCCCTTTCCATCCTTTACTTAAGTTTGTCTTCGTGAAGTCATTGCTATCTGTCGTACCTGTTTGACTTCATTGGTTGACTACTATCGTTGATTGGCTTCATACTATCTTCCATTCTGATCCTTACTACTTAGCTGCTATTAGTCCTGTACTTTCATATCATTGCATACTTGACTATGGCTTGCTTATGGTAGTTTATATTCCGCTACATCTCAATTAGGGCATTTCTCTTGTTTGTCTTCGAAACTTTCAAGTTTTGAAGACTTTCACAAAAATCACCTATTCACCCCCCCCCCCCCCCGCTCTAGTCGATACTAGCACTTTCACATTCACACTGGGTGTATGACCATAGAAGGTTTTATTCATGTAAACAGAAAAACAATTATTCTGTGACTTAAATGAATAATCGTATTGCAATAAACATGATCTAATCATATTCATGCTCAACGCAAACACCAAGTAACATTTATTTAGGTTCAACATTGATCTCAAAGGTAGAGGGAGTGTGCGATGGTGATCGTATCAACCTTGTAATCACTTCCAACACACATTGTCACCTCGCCCTTAACTAGTCTCTGCAACTCCTATTTCGACTTACTAATCTTAGCAACTGAACCGGTATCAAATACCCAGGGGCTACTATGAATACTAGTAAGGTACACATCAATAACATGTATATCAAATATACCTTTGTTCACTTTGCCATCCTTCTTATCCGCCAAGTATTTGGGGCAATTCCGTTTCCAGTGACCATTTCCTTTGCAGTAGAGGCACTCAATTTCAGGCTTGGGTTCATCTTTGGGCTTCTTCACGGGAGCGACAACTTGCTTGCCATTCTTCTTGAAGTTCCCTCTCTTTCCCTTGCCCTTTTTCTTGAAACTAGTGGTCTTGTTAACCATCAGCACTTGATGCTCTTTCTTGATTTCTACCATCGCCGATTTCAGCATCACAAAGAGCTCGGGAATCAATTTCGTCATCCCTTGCATATTATAGTTCATCACGAAGTTCCAGTATCTTGGTGATAGTGACTAGAGAACTTTGTCAATCACTATCTTATCTAGAAGATTAACTCCCACATGATTCAAGCGATTGTAGTACCCATACATTCTGAGCACGTGCTCACTGGTTGAGCTATTCTCCTCCATCTTGTAGGCAAAGTAGTTGTTAGAGGTCTCATACCTCTCAACATGGGCATGAGTCTGAAATACCAATTTCAGCTCTTGGAACATCTCATATGATTCGCGGTGTTCAAAATGTTTTTGAAGTCCCGGTTTTAAGCCATAAAGCATGGTGCACTAAACTATTAAGTAGTCATCATATCGAGCTTGTCAAACATTCATAAGGTCAGCATCTGCTCCTGCAATAGGTCTGTCACCTAGCGGTGCATCAAGGACATAATTCTTCTATGCAGCAATGAGGATAATCCTCAGATCACGGACCTAGTCCGCATCATTGCTACTATCATCTTTCAACTTAGTTTTCTCTAGGAACATATAAAAAATATAGGGGAGCTATATCGCAAGCTACTGATCTACAATAGATATGCAAATACTATCAGGATTAAGTTCATGATAAATTAAGTGCTATTAATCAAATTACTTAAGAACTCCCACTTAAATAGACATCCCTCAAGTAATCTAAGTGATACGTGATCCAAATCAACTAACCCATGTCCGATCATCACGTGAGATGGGGTAGTCATCAATGGTGAACATCTCTATTTTGATCATACTAATATATGATTCACGTTCGATCTTTTGATTTCCAGTGTTTCGAGGCCATGTGTGTACATGCTAGGCTCGTCAAGTTTAACCCAAGTATTCTGCATGTGCAAACTGTCTTACACCCGTTGTATGTGAACGTAGAGTCTATTACACCTGATCATCACGTGGTGTCTCAACACGACAAACTGTAGCAACGATGCATACTCGGGGAGAACACTTTTACCTTGAAGTTTAGTGAAGGGATCATCTTATAATGCTACCATCATACTAAGCAAAATAAGATGCATAAAAGATAAACATCACATGCAATCAATATATATGACATGATATGACCATCATCATCTTGTGCTTTTGATCTCTATCTCCAAAGCATCGTCATGATCTCCATCGTCACCGGCTCGACACCTTGATCTCCATTGTTGCGTCGTGGTTGTCTCGCCAACTATTGCTTCTACAACTATTGCTAATTCATAATGATAAGGTAAAGCAATTACGTGGCGTTTGCATTTCATACCATAAAGAGACAACCATAAGGCTCCTGTCGGTTGCCGATAACTTTTACAAAACATGATCATCTCATACAATAACGTATATCACATCATGTCTTGACCATATCACATCACAACATGCCCTGCACAAACAAGTTAGACATCCTCTACTTTGTTGTTGCAAGTTTTACGTGGCTGCTACGGGATTCTAGCAAGAACCGTTCTTACCTACGCATCAAAACCACAACGGTGATTTATCAAGTTTTCTATTTTAACCTTCAATAAGGACCAGCCGCAGTCAAATTCAATTCAACTAAAGTAGGACAAACAGACACCCGCCAGCCACCTTTATGCAAAACTAGTTGCATGTCTGTCAGTGGAACCGGTCTCATGAACGTGGTCATGTAAGGTTGGTCCGGGTCGCTTCATCCCACAATGCCGCTGAATCAAAATAAGACGTTGGTGGTAAGCAGTATGACTATCACCGCCCACAACTCTTTGTGTTCTACTCATGCATATCATCTACGCATAGACCTGGCTCGGATGCCACTATTGGGGAACGTTACATGGAAAACAAAAAAATTCTACGCACACGCAAGATCTATCAAGGAGATGCATAGAAACAAGAGGGGGAGAGTGTGTCTGCATACCCTTGTAGACCGTACACGGAGGCGTTTTACAACGCGGTTGATGTAGTCAAACTTTCTTCGTGCTCCAACTCATCTAGTACCGAACGCACAGCACCTCTGCGTTCTGCACATGTTCAGCTCGATGACGTCCTCGACCTTCTTAATCCACCAAGACGGCGAGGTAGTAGATGAGTTCCAGCAGCACGACGGAGTGGTGACGGTGATGGTGAAGTTATCTCCGCAGGGCTTCGCCTAAGCACTACAAAAATATGACCAGGGGTGTAAATGATGGAGGGAGGCGCCGCACACGGCTAGGCAATAGTCTGTTGTGTGCGGCGCCCCCCCCCCCCCCTCCTCATATATATAGGTGTCACAGCCCCAGTTCAGCCCTTGCTTGACTTTGCTTGTTCATCATGCCATCATGTTTAAATTCCAAAGAAATTTGAAATGGGGATTGTTGAAACCCTAGCACCAAATGAAATTTAACTAGGTTCAATAAAAATATTTTCAATAACCCAGAATGCCCTTTGGAAATGTTCATAATTTCTGTTAAAGGTGAAAACCTCTTCCAAAAATGATGAACATATTTATAGGCTATTCCTGGATTTTTGAACTAAACTATATAGTATTTGCATTTGGGCATTTAATTGCTAATAATATATTAAATGCTCAAATAATCACAAACTGAAATGTTTACTGTTGGGAATATTCCAAACAGTGACATGGAGCAGTTTCATGATTTTTGGTAATACCCTGGCATTTTTAATAAAGCCCTAAATTTACAGAATAATAGAAAACAGAACAGAAAAATAAAACAGAGCAGAGATCTACCTGGCGCTTACCTGTCCACCTGGCCGGCCCAGCTGGCAGCCCAGCCAACTGGCCCAGCCCACCACCGCCTCCTCCCCTGTCGTCTTTCTCCTTTGCCAGGAGGACGGGCGCGTGCCCAAAGCGCGCGCACCGCCGTGCGCCACCTCCTGCTTGCCGCCGAGGGCCTGGGCGCCTCTGGCGTTGCCACGCAGACCCCCCTGGACCCCCCCCCCCCCTCGACCGCTCCCCTCGCTCCCTGGCCTCTCTCCTCCTCCCTGCCCCCTCTCCCGAACACGCCCGAGCACCGCTGTCGCCGCCGCTCGGCGTTGTCGTGCCCACCGCCTCCCCCTCGCTTCCCCGACCAGTCCAGAGGCTCCACCTCGACTCCCTCTTCCTCCTCACCGAGCCACGCCCCGCGGGAGCAACTACAACGCCACCATCGGCTCCGTCTTCTTCCTCGGACTCCGGCGATCGCCGTCGTCACTCCGTCGTCTCCGAGCCTTCCCCGAGCACGCCGAGGCCACCTCTGCACTCGCCGTGAGCCCCTCTTCCTCTCCCCTCTTCTCTCAAGCTCGCGCTCGTCCCCTAGCTTCATTTTGCACCGCGGCCGAGAGCATCTCGCCGCCGGCCATGGCATAGCCATCGCCACAGCCGCGCAAGCTCGCAACCGAGCGTGCCACCGTGCTCAGCACGTTCCCAGGAGTCGACCGCGACCACCCGCGGCTCCTGCCGTTCCCTGCATCGCCTAACCCGCCGTGCACCGAACTCCGGCCGCCGCAAAGCTCGACGTCGCCGTCGTTTCAGACCACCCCAGTTGCTGCTTCTTACAACGTTAGATGCGCGAGATCTCCAGCTACGCATAGAGCTCCTCCGCTGCTCTTTTGGTCGCTGGAACAACGTTTCCGAAGCCCTCCGTCGTCTCTGTCGTCGTCGGCGACGAGCCATTGACCGGATCCGGCGGGTTTGACCCCGCTTTACCGGGGTTTGACTTCCCCCCCCCCCCCCCCAACTCACTGACATGTGGGCCCCAGTGCCTAAACTAATTAGTATTATTTCTCTGTTAGATTAACACTAACCATAGTGGGCCCCGCCTGTCAACGCTGACTTGGCCACGTCAGCTTTGACCGGGTCCCACATGTCAGCCTCTGTAGCTGACTCTGTGTCACTGACCATTAGGCCCTACTGGTCAGGTTTGACCTGGGCCGTCTGTTGACCTGCTGACGTCATGGTGACGCTATGCTGACGCAATAAGTATTTTCTGGATTTATTTTTATTCAGGAAATTCCAGAAAATATCCAAAACTTGTAAAATTCATAGAAATTCAACCGTAACTCCAAATGAAATAAATTATATATGAAAAATGATCAGAAAAATCCAATCTATCCATCTGTACCATTTTCATGCATGTTAGAACAACTTATAGCTGCTGTTTAGCACAAATCATATAAATGGCATTTAAATATCCACATATGGAGTTTGAATTTGAATCTTGGATTCAAACCAACTTCATTTAATATGGTTGCTAGTTGCATTAGCTCAATCAACAGCATATTGCCATGACATTATCATGCATCATATTTGTTGCATTGCATTGATTGTGTCCCTCTTTGTTTGCCGGTAATTGTTCCCTCTCGATAGACGTGATTTCGACGATGAGTTCGATGACACCGATGAAGAACTATAATATCTTCAGAAGTGCCAGGCAAGCAAAACCCCCTTGTTCATTCCGATACAATCCCACTCTCTCGCTCCTGCTCTCTTTTACTGCATTAGGACAACAACGATTCATCTGTTACTTGCTGCGGTAGCTGAACCCTTTATCCTTTGCATGACCTGTCATTCCACAGTAAATAGATGAAACCCACTAGCATGAGTAGGAGTTGTTTGAGCCCTGTTGTGCCTACTCATTCATGCTTGTTTGCCATGCCTGCCACTGCTTAGAGTTGAGTCGGGTCTGATTCATCGAGGATGAATCAGAGGTGTGTGAACATGTTCTACTGTGTGTGAGCTAAGTGTGTGAACATGATTTGGTAAAGGTAGCGGTGAGAGGCCGTGTAGGAGTACATGGTGGGTTGTCTCATTGCAGCCGTCCTCAGGAACTGAGTTCTGTGTTTGTGATCCATGATACAGTTACTACCACGCATTGGGCCCGAAACCAATGGACCCTCTCGGCTTCTTAATCACCCTTGTCCCCTGTCCAGGAGTTGCAAGTAGTTTCTGGTGTTTGTAGTATGCTGGAGGCCGTGGGCAGCGCTGACCGAAGGGGTGGGCTGTGATGCGGTAGGCACGTGGCACGGTGTACCGGGCACCCGTTTGGTGTCTCGGGAACCCTGTACACATCGTTTGGGGCTGTGAGCGAAACTTCGGCCGGATCTCCTCATGGATGGAACCCGAATAGGCGATAAACCTGGACTAGGGACTTGAGTGTTTAGGTAGGTCGTGGTCGACACCCACGTTGGGCTTCCGCTTGAAGGTTGCCGAGTACATGTCGTGTAAACGACGGTAAGTGGTGAGAGCGTGTGTGAAGAAGTACACCCCTGCAGGGTTAACATCATCTATTCGAATAGCCGTGTCCGTGGAAAAGGACTTCTGGGTTGCCTGTACAGTTCATAGACAAGTGAAAATGGATACTCTAAAATGCGCAAGATAAGCGTGAGTGCTATGGATGGCGTTCTCGTAGGGAGACGGGAGCGGATCCATAGTGGTGTATTGATATGGTGAATATGTGGACTCGTGTGCGCCACCTCAAAAGAGTTACTTGCAGTCGTAGTTTAGGATAGCCACTGAGTCAAAGCTGGCTTGCTGCAGTTAAACCCCACCATCCCCTTTGTTGATAATGATGCATATGTAGTTAGTTCTGATGTAAATCTTGTTGGGTACATTTGTACTCACGTTTGCCTATTTTATGTTTTTGCAGAGAGACTTCAGTCTCGCTAGTAGTTCCGCTTGGACTTCGACGTTTAGCTTGTTACCTCAGCTACGGTCTGGTGCCCTCGGCAGGATCTGGTAGATAGTCAGGCTTCTCAGCCTTTTTCATTTGTAGATGTCTATACTCAGACATGTTAAGCTTCCGCATGTGCTTTGATTTGTATGCTCTGAATGTTGGGTCATGAGACCTATGTTTGTAATATCTCACTCCTCGGAGCCTATTGAATAAAATACTTGAGTCATAGAGTCATGTTGTGATGCCATGTTGTATTTGCACATATCGAGCATATTGTGTGTATGTTATTGAAATGCTTGGTATGTGTGGGATCTGACTATCTAGTTGTTTATCTTTAGTAGCCTCTCTTACCGGGAAAAGTCTCCTGGTGTCTCCACTGAGCCATGGTAGCTTGCTACTGCTCCGGAACACTTAGGTTGGCCGGCATGTGTCCTTCTTCGTTCCTGTGTCTGTCCCTTCGGGGAAATGTCACGCGTTGAGTACCGGAGTCCTGTTAGCCCGCTACAGCCCGGTTCACCGGAGTCCTGCTAGCCCAGTGCTACAGCCTGGATTCACTCGCTGATGACCGACACGTTCGATGCTGGGTCATGGATGCCTGTCCCTGTAAGTCTGTGCCGCTTTGGGTTTACAACTAGCCATGTCAGCCCGGGCTCCTTATCATATGGATGCTAGCGACACTATCATATACGGGTGCCAAAAGGCGCAAACGGTCCCGGGCAAAGGTAAGGCAACACCCGTGGGAATACCGTGCATGAGGCCGCAAAGTGATATGAGGTGTTACATGCTAGATCGATGTGGCATTGAGTCGGGGTCCTGACAGCTTTGGTATCAGAGCCTGACTGCCTGTAGGATTACCAAGCCAAACTGGTCGAAGTTGTGTCTAGAAATGTTTTAGTTATGTAAGGGAATTGATTGTGGGATGGAACGTAAGGCTCTTTTTACTCCTTATACCTCATGGCCTTCTTATCTGAGTCATCCTCTTCTCTTCTACGGGGTTTAAGAACTAGGCTTCTCATCTATCTATCAGGATGACGTGTTACTAATCCATAGACTTATAGAATTGTTAGTTTCAAATCTCAATTCAGTTTTACTACTTCCGTATGTTCATAACTGTTGATCTCAAAACCTTGATATTGTGCTTCGGAGTGGCTAAGCCACCATTTTTGTAGCATGTCTCCAATCTTTTTGAGCATTTACAGCCGTTATGCTGTCCGAGTCATCCCAGGTTTCTAAACAATCTGATGCACTTGCAAATCCTTTCCTTCTGGTTTTGATGTTCCTTTGGGCCAGGTTAATCACACCAATTGCTGAGTTGAGGTATTCTATTGCCTCGACATATATGTTGGAATTATTATTATGACCCTAGGTGTCTTAGGGGATCATCTAGTAATCCAGCCATGATTTTTGTCCCAGTGTGATGATTCTGGCCATCATTCTCGAAAGCATCCCGTGATGCCATTTAGTTAGTAGGAATTCTATTCCTGGGTTTTTGAGCCCAAAATTCACCCTACTTACTTCATGTTGATAGTGTTTGCTCGTTCCTTTAGGTTATTAGTAACCTTTGCGATAGTCCTCGAGGTTCGTGGTATATCATTCTTCCAAATACCATGAACTACTTATGGCAGCAGTTCCTCGTTGAACCAAAAGATCACAACAAAAGTGCTCTTGATGAATTATCGATTCTATGTTGTGACCCTGCCAGTCCTACCTTCCCCGCATGGATTATCTGGAAGAAACCTATTGAACCTGGTTCGACACATTAATTTATGCATCCTCAACTCAGAAAGTTATATGTTCCTTTGAGTTGTCCCTCTCTAGTTGCTTTCTGACCTCCATCTATCAATTGATAGTTAGGAGTAACTGTGCACTCGTGTTATCGATGCTTATTATTCTTGTGGTCCGTTAAGCCATTCTATTCCAGAATGACTAGGAGAAACAAACTCCAGTACCTCATCCATATCCAGGACTGGGTCAAAATAGTTGTGCTCCGCAGATCAAAATGCCAACCCAGCTTTTGATTCTGTTCTACCCTGAAGTATTACCGTCTTTATGTCAGGATTTTTCATGAGAATTGCACCGGCTCTTGTGAATTCTTGATGTAGTGATACTTCTCGCCCTCATTATTCATTTCTCGGCTCCCGTATTGTTGCAGCCGGAATGCCGACAAGTGAACCGTGATGTGTGAAATCTATACTCCTAGCAACTCCGTTGCTTGGTAGTTAAAGGACAATAATTTCACTCTTAGCGTGTTGGTTGTTGAACCATCACCCTAAGACTGATCGTGCCACCTAGTCCATTTCCCTGGTGCACTCCTCGATCGATGAGTTAGGTTTATTTCAAATCCCTCGCTTAATTGATCACATCATCTTGCCTCGAGAGCAAGGTTGTTCTCAAGCTTAGTAACATACCGGTGGTTCATGATTTTCCGAATATCTTCTCGGAAGTATTACCGGGTTGCCACCTGGCCGCTATGTTGAGTTCGTGATCAAGTTGGTTTTCTTATAAATCACTCCTTCTCTAGGAATCTGTGTTGGATATCCCTGAGCTAGTTGGTTGAGCTAGACAACAACTTGGAGAGTTGGAAGATAAAAGCTTGTCTGACTTAGTTCATGTTAAGGGATATCTTCTTGTGTGTGTGTGTGTGTGTTGAAGAAAGATGATATCTTCACCAGTTGGTCCTCGTGATCAGTTGTTGGATCTATTGCCTTGTCAAAACTTTGACTTGAGTATGGGCCATCGTCAAGTCAAATCAGAACCAACGATGTTCATAATGTTGTCTTACCCGTGGTTGTTTCCTCAGGCATACACCGTTATATCTTTTGATCTGACCGATGCTATCGCCTTGTTCACACAATTGTGGAATTCCACTTATATGGTAACCTAGATGAGTTGTTGTTGAGCCCATCAGCAACATTTTTATCTCCTCCATGATTCGTGTTGAACATTCAGCTAGTATCGGAAACTTATATAAGCATTATCTTCGTGTTTCGTTCATGAAGAATATGCTTGGATGAAAGAAGTGACTTCCTCTAGTTCATGTGCATTGGATGCAAGATACTGCCGTGAATTCGAGAAAGCATGTTTTTACTTCCTATGGAATCATCCCGAGTCGGTCATGCACGTGCGAAGTATTCCGTGGTCTGTTAGACTGATCATCTTCGTTCCATATGAATTCCGTAGCACACCAAGCCACTGATTGATTTGTTCAAGGAGAAGAAGTTTCTTCTTAAGAGCTAGACTTATGCAAGGACTTCGATATCCTCGTTGATGGTTCCTCCCTGAACTCGGTAGTGTTTCGTTGTAAGACTACCAGGTGACCATGCTTGTCTGGGACAGCGTGTTCACATGCTTGTAGCAGAATCAGCTCATGTTTTGGAGCTTGATACCATAGTTCATCTCCCGAGAATCTCGCAATATCATCTCGTCGATTTGTGTTGTAACCTTTCCTTTTCGGACATGTTGTCTGAAGTATCCTGTTACTAACCAGATCTGAATCTCAGGCAGATATGATGGTTGGAACGTTTCCCAAGAATTATAATATTGGTCTCTTTGTAACCCGGTAAAGTGGATGCGTGGCCAACACACCCAGCCGGAAGACCTGTTATTGTAATATCTTGATTGAAGAAGTTGGCCACCTCTCCATAAGGACTTCCTAGGAATTATTCCCTATTTGTGTGCCTTGTGATTTTTGTGTTCCGAAGTCCGACCTTTACTTGATGTTCTAGATACCAGACCATTTCAATGAATGGGATACGCTAGTACATCAAGGAGAACATTAGAAGCGGAGTGCTAAATGTCTCTCGGTCGATCATCCAGATTTAGTCCCCTTGGCCCTGCTAAGGTGAAATCTGAGAAAGTGTTGTCTTCCTTTGTATCTGCATCGTCCATCGCTATTCATCATGGTAGTATGTTGTGTTGTCAGCACCCTTGACATGGATGTTGGTAAAACCTTGATGATTATGGAAATGCTCAAGTTCTTGAGAGCACTCACAAGCGCTAGGTGTTATCATCGACACTAACTAGGATTGCTCTCAATTTCCTCAGTTATGCTATAACTCTTCAAACAGTGGATTCACTCTCTACTGCTGAGCTTCTCCCCAGCTACTAAAATCATTCCTTGTGTTGTCTTCAACAAGGTAGTCCACATCATCCATTCTGGCCCGAGAATGTCATTCTTTCGGACTCCTTCAAATGATCGATTGTGATTTGCCTTAGGCTGGTATAAAGAGTTTCAATGATCTCTGGATCAAAGATAATTCTTTTGCCACTTAAGGTAATAATCTACGAATCACCCTCCTCCAGGATGTCTCGCTGAGGTATCATGGCAACTCAACTCCTCGCTACGTTGACAACCGTTCACCACCCTCTTAAGGGTAAAATTGTTGTCTACCTAGTGAACCCTCGTCACCTATTCCACTCCATCCCTCTAGATGTGTGCTTCATGTCTCAGCTTGAGAGATGTTTCCATGTCTCAATCCATGAGTTGATCCTAAGTTGTTCGATCTTTGAGGAGATCGATCCTTCTAGAGTTTTCCCTTTCTTCTTGTCATCATGTTGAATGAAGATCTCGAAAGCAAAGACGTCAAGATCGATTCGAAGCAATGAATCAACATCTTCGAGGAATGCAATGGATCATGAAGACTGTGTCAGTTCCGTGTCCCCTCTGTCTTCTTACCTCACGTCTTGAATCTCGGGACGAGATTCTTGTTTAGTGGGGGTGAGTTGTCACAGCCCCAGTTCAGCCCTTGCTTGACTTTGCTTGTTCATCATGCCATCATGTTTAAATTCCAAAGAAATTTGAAATGGGGATTGTTGAAACCCTAGCACCAAATGAAATTTAACTAGGTTCAATAAAAATATTTTCAATAACCCAGAATGCCCTTTGGAAATGTTCATAATTTATGTTAAAGGTGAAAACCTCTTCCAAAAAGGATGAACATATTTATAGGCTATTCCTGGATTTTTGAATTAAACTATATAGTATTTGCATTTGGGCATTTAATTGCTAATAATATTTTAAATGCTCAAATAATCACAAACTAAAATGTTTACTGTTGGGAATATTCCAAACAGTGACATGGAGCAGTTTCATGATTTTTGGTAATACCCTGGCATTTTTAATAAAGCCCTAAATTTACAGAATAATAGAAAACAGAACAGAAAAATAAAACAGAGCAGAGACCTACCTGGCGCTTACCTGTCCACCTGGCCGGCCCAGCTGGCAGCCCAGCCAACTGACCCAGCCCACCACCGCCTCCTCCCCTGTCGTCTTTCTCCTTTGCCAGCAGGACGGGCGCGTGCCCGACGCGCGCGCACCGCCGTGCGCCACCTCCTGCTTGCCGCCGAGGGCCTGGGCGCCTCTGGCGTTGCCACGCAGACCCCCTTGGACCCCCCCCCCCCCCTCGACCGCTCCCCTCGCTCCCTGGCCTCTCTCCTCCTCCCTGCCCCCTCTCCCGAACACGCCCGAGCGCCGCTGTCGCCGCCACTCGGCGTTGCCGTGCCCACCGCCTCCCCCTCGCTTCCCCGACCAGTCCAGAGGCTCCACCTCGACTCCCTCTTCCTCCTCACCGAGCCACGCCCCGCGGGAGCAACTACAACACCGCCATCGGCTCTGTCTTCTTCCTCGGACTCCGGCGATCGCCGTCGTCACTCCATCGTCTCCGAGCCTTCCCCGAGCACGCCGAGGCCACCTCTGCACTCGCCGTGAGCCCCTCTTCCTCTCCCCTCTTCTCTCAAGCTCGCGCTCGTCCCCTAGCTTCATTTTGCACTGAGGCCGAGAGCATCTCGCCACCGGCCATGGCATAGCCGTCGCCACAGCCGCTCAAGCTCGGAACCGAGCGCGCCACCGTGCTCAGCACGTTCCCAGGAGTCGACCGCGACCACCCACGGCTCCTGCCGTTCCCTGCATCGCCTAACCCGCCGTGCGCCGAACTCCGGCCGCCGCAAAGCTCGATGTTGCCGTCGTTTCGGACCACCCCAGCTGCTGCTTCTTACACCGTTAGATGCGCGAGATCTCCAGCTATGCATAGAGCTCCTCCGCCGCTCTTTTGGTCGCTGGAACAACGTTTCCGAAGCCCTCCGTCGTCTCTGTCGTCGTCGGCGACGAGCCGTTGACCGGGTCCGACGGGTTTGACCCCGCTTGACCGGGTCCGACGGGTTTGACCCCGCTTGACCGGGGTTTGACTTCCCCCCCCCCCCCGACTCATTGACATGTGGGTCCCAGTGCCTAAACTAATTAGTATTATTTCTCTGTTAGATTAACACTAACCACAGTGGGCCCCGCCTGTCAACGCTGACTTGGCCACGTCAGCTTTGACCGGGTCCCACATGTCAGCCTCTGTAGCTGACTCTGTGTCACTGACCATTAGGCCCCACTGGTCAGGTTTGACCTGGGCCGTCTGTTGACCTGCTGACGTCATGGTGACGCAATGCTGACGCAGTAAGTATTTTCTGGATTTATTTTTATTCAGGAAATTCCAGAAAATATCCAAAACTTGTAAAATTCATAGAAATTCAACCGTAACTCCAAATGAAATAAATTATATATCAAAAATGATCAGAAAAATCCAATCTATCCATCTGTACCATTTTCATGCATGTTAGAACAACTTATAGATGCTGTTTAGCACAAATCATATAAATGGCATTTAAATATCCACATATGGAGTTTGAATTTGAATCTTGGATTCAAACCAACTTCATTTAGTATGGTTGCTAGTTGCATTAGCTCAATCAACAGCATATTGCCATGACATTATCATGCATGGTATTTGTTGCATTGCATTGATTGTGTCCCTCTTTGTTTGCCGGTAATTGTTCCCTCTCGATAGACG
Source organism: Triticum timopheevii (assembly GCA_963921465.1). Classification (NCBI taxonomy): domain Eukaryota; kingdom Viridiplantae; phylum Streptophyta; class Magnoliopsida; order Poales; family Poaceae; genus Triticum; species Triticum timopheevii. Next base: position 508,287,405 of record OY997268.1, on the reverse strand, counting down.
TGGTTTCGACGACGAGTTCGATGACAGCGATGAAGAACTATAATATCTTCAGAAGTGCCAGGCAAGCAAAACCCCCTTGTTCATTCCGATACAATCCCACTCTCTCGCTCCTGCTCTCTTTTACTGCATTAGGACAACAACGATTCATCTGTTACTTGCTGCGGTAGCTGAACCCTTTATCCTTTGCATGAGCTGTCATTCCACAGTAAATAGATGAAACCCACTAGCATGAGTAGGAGTTGTTTGAGCCCTGTTGTGCCTACTCATTCATGCTTGTTTGCCATGCCTGCTACTGCTTAGAGTTGAGTCGGGTCTGATTCATCGAGGATGAATCAGAGGTGTGTGAACATGTTCTACTGTGTGTGAGCTAAGTGTCTGAACACGATTTGGTAAAGGTAGCGGTGAGAGGCCATGTAGGAGTACATGGTGGGTTGTCTCATTGCAGTCGTCCTCAGGAACTGAGTTCTGTGATTGTGATCCATGATACAGTTACTACCACGCATTGGGCCCGAAACCAATGGACCCTCTCGGCTTCTTAATCACCCTTGTCCCATGTCCAGGAGTTGCAAGTAGTTTCTGGTGTTTGTAGTATGCTGGAGGCCATGGGCAGTGCTGACCGAAGGGGTGGGCTGTGATGCGGTAGGGACGTGGCACGGTGTACCGGGCGCCCGTTTGGTGTCTCGGGAACCCTGTACACATCGTTTGGGGCTGTGAGCGAAACTTTGGCCGGATCTCCTCATGGATGGAACCTGAATAGGCGATAAACCTGGACTAGGGACTTGAGTGTTTAGGTAGGTCGTGGCCGACACCCACGTTGGGCTTCCGCTTGAAGGTTGCCGAGTACATGTCGTGTAAACGACGGTAAGTGGTGAGAGCGTGTGTGAAGAAGTACACCCCTGCAGGGTTAACATCATCTATTCGAATAGCCGTGTCCGCGGAAAAGGACTTCTGGGTTGCCTGTACAGTTCATAGACAAGTGAAAATGGATACTCTAAAATGCGCAAGATAAGCATGAGTGCTATGGATGGCGTTCTCGTAGGGAGACGGGAGCGGATCCATAGTGGTGTATTGATATGGTGAATATGTGGACTTGTGTGCGCCACCTCAAAAGAGTTACTTGCAGTCGTAGTTTAGGATAGCCACTGAGTCAAAGCTGGCTTGCTGCAGTTAAACCCCACCATCCCCTTTGTTGATAATGATGCATATGTAGTTAGTTCTGATGTAAGTCTTGTTGGGTACATTTGTACTCATGTTTGCCTATTTTATGTTTTTGCAGAGAGACTTCAGTCTCGCTAGTAGTTCCGCTTGGACTTCGACGTTTAACTTGTTACCTCAGCTACGGTCTTGTGCCCTCGGCAGGATCTGGTAGATAGTCACGCTTCTCAGCCTTTTTCATTTGTAGATGTCTGTACTCAAACATGTTAAGCTTCCGCATGTGCTTTGATTTGTATGCTCTGAATGTTGGGTCATGAGACCTATGTTTGTAATATCTCGCTCCTCGGAGCCTATTGAATAAAATACTTGAGTCGTAGAGTCATGTTGTGATGCCATGTTGTATTTGCACATATCGAGCATATTGTGTGTATGTTATTGAAATGCTTGGTGTGTGTGGGATCTGACTATCAAGTTGTTTATCTTTAGTAGCCTCTCTTACCGGGAAATGTCTCCTAGTGTCTCCACTGAGCCATGGTAGCTTGCTACTGCTCCGGAACACTTAGGCTGGCCGGCATGTGTCCTTCTTCGTTCCTGTGTCTGTCCCTTCGGGGAAATGTCACGCGTTGAGTACCGGAGTCCTGTTAGCCCGCTACAGCCCGGTTCACCGGAGTCCTGCTAGCCCAGTGCTACAGCCTGGATTCACTCGCTGATGACCGACACGTTCGATGCTGGGTCATGGATGCCTGTCCCTGTAAGTCTGTGCAACTTTGGGTTTACGACTAGCCATGTCAGCCTGGGCTCCTTATCATATGGATGCTAGCGACACTATCATATACGTGTGCCAAAAGGCGCAAACGGTCCCGGGCAAAGGTAAGGCGACACCCGTGGGAATACCATGCGTGAGGCCGCAAAGTGATATGAGGTGTTACATGCTAGATCGATGTGGCATTGAGTCGGGGTCCTGACAATAGGTGGGAGGGAGGGAGGAGCAGCCATAGGTGGTGCCCAAGTAGGAGGAATCCTATTTGGAGTCCCTCCCAAGCCGCACCCCCTGCCATATATATAACCGAGGGGGAAGGAAAGAGGGGGAAGGGAAGGAAGTAGGAATCCTAATCCATAGTTTCCTTGCCCTCCCCTCTTTCCATCACCTCCTCATAGGGTTGGCCTCTATAATGGCGCACCAGCCCCTTGTGGGCTGGTGTGTTCCCTCACTTGGCCCATAAGGCCCATATCTTTGCCGGGGGTGGCCGAAACTCCTTTTCAGTGACCCGATAAGTACCCGGTACCCTCCAAAACACTTCTGGTGTACGAATAACATCGTCTTATATATCAATTTTTACCTCTAGACCATTTAGACACTCCTCGTCATGTCGGTGATCTCATCCGGGACTCCAAACAACATTCGGTCACCAAATCATATAACTCATATAACACTATTGAAGGAAATATGCCCTAGAGGCAATAATAAAGTTATTATTTATTTCCTTATTTCATGATAAATGTTTATTATTCATGCTAGAATTGTGTTAACCGGAAACATAATACATGTGTGAATACATAGACAAACATAGTGTCACTAGTATGCCTCTACTTGACTAGCTCGTTTATCAAAGATGGTTATGTTTCCTAGCCATGGACAAAAGAGTTGTCATTTGATTAACGGGATCACATCATTAGGAGAATGATGTGATTGACATGACCCATTCCGTTAGCCTAGCACTTGATCGTTTAGTATGTTGCTATTGCTTTCTGCATGACTTATACATGTTCCTGTAACTATGAGATTATGCAACTCCCGTTTACCGGAGGAACACTTTGGGTACTACCAAACGTCACAACGTAACTGGGTGATTATAAAGGAGTACTACAGGTGTCTCCGAAGGTACATGTTGAGTTGGCGTATTTCAAGATTAGGTTTTGTCACTCCGATTGTCGGAGAGGTATCTCTGGGCCCTCTCGGTAATGCACATCATTATAAGCCTTGCAAGCAATGTGACCAATGAGTTGGTTACGGGATGATGCATTACAGAACGAGTAAAGAGACTTGCCGGTGATGAGATTAAACTAGGTATTGGATACCGACAATCGAATCTCGAGCAAGTAACATACCGATGACAAAGGGAACAACGTATGTTGTTATGCGGTTTGACCGATAAAGATCTTCGTAGAATATGTAGGAGCCAATATGGGCATCTAGGTCCCGCTATTGGTTATTGACCGAGAATAGTTCTAGGTCATGTCTACATAGTTCTCGAACCCGTAGGGTCCTCACGCTTAAGGTTTCGATGACAGTTATATTATGAGTTTATGAGTTTTGATGTACCGAAGGAGTTTGGAGTCCCGGATGAGATTGTGGACATGACGAGGAGTCTCGAAATGGTCGAGACGTAAAGATCGATATATTGGACGACTATATTCGGAGTTCGGAAAGGTTCCGAGTGATTCGGGTATTTTTCGGAGTACCGGAGAGTTACGGGAATTCGCCGAGGAGAAGTATTGGGCCTTATTGGGCCCTGCGGGAAAGAGAGAGGGGCTGCCTAGGGCAGGCCGCGCCCCCCCCCCCCCCCCCCCCCATGGCCTAGTCCGAATTGGACTAGGTGGAGGGGCCGCACCCCCTCCTTCCTTCCCTTCTCTCTTCCCCTTCCTTGTCTCCTACTCCTAATACATGGAAGGACTCCTAGTTGGACTAGGAAAGGGGGAATCCTACTCCCGGTGGGAGTAGGACTCCCCTAGGGCGCTCCATAGAAGAGGGCCGGCCCTCCCCTCCTCCACTCCTTTATATACGGGGGTAGGGGGCACCCCATGGACACACAAGTTGATCTACGGATTGTTCCTTAGCCGTGTGCGGTGCCCCCTTCCACCATATTCCACCTCGGTCATATCGTCGTGGAGTTTAGGCGAAGCCTTGCGCCGGTAGAACATCATCATCGTCACCACGCCGTCGTGCTGACGGAACTCATCTTCGGAGCCTTTGCTGGATCGGAGGGCCGGAGACCGTCATCGAGCTGAACGTGTGCTGAACTCGGAGGCTCCGTACGTTCGGTGCTTGAATCAGTCGGATCGTGAAGACGTACGACTACATCAACCGCGTTGTGCTAACGCTTCCGCTTACGGTCTACGAGGGTACGTGGACGAACACTCTCCCCTCTCGTTGCTATATCATCACCATGATCTTGCGTGTGCGTAGGAAATTTTTTGAAATTACTACGTTCCCCAACAGTGGCATTCGAGCCTAGGTTTTTATGGTTTGATGTTATATGCACGAGTAGAACACAAGTGAGTTGTGGACGATATAAGTCATACTGCCTACCAGCATGTCATACTTTGGTTCGGCAGTATTGTTGGATGAAGCGGCCCGGACCGACATTACGCGTACGCTTACGCGAGACTGGTTCTACCGACGTGCTTTGCACACAGGTGGCTGGCGGGTGTCAGTTTCTCCAACTTTAGTTGAACCGAGTGTTTCTACGCCCGGTCCTTGCGAAGGTCAAAACGGAGTCTATTTGACAAACTATCGTTGTGGTTTTGATGCGTAGGTGAGATTGGTTCTTGCTTAAGCCCGTAGCAGCCACGTAAAACTTGCAACAACAAAGTAGAGGACGTCTAACTTGTTTTTGCAGGGCATGTTGTGATGTGATATGGTCAAAATGTGATGAGATATAAGTTGTTGTATGAGATGATCATGTTTTGTTGAAGTTATCGGCGACTGGCAGAAGCTCTATGGTTGTCTCTTTGTTGCATAAGATACAAGTGCCAAATAATTGCTTTACTTTATCGCTATGCGATAGCAATAGTTGCAAGAGCAATAGTTGGTGAGACGACCATGTGATGACACATTGATATAGATCAAGATGATGAAGATCATGGTGTCGTGCCGGTGACGATAGAGATCATGACAGTACTTTGGAGATGGAGATCAAAGGCGCAAGATGATCATGGCCATATCATGTCACATATTTTGATTGCATATGATGTTTATCTGTTATACATCTTATTATGTTTTGTTTGACGATAGCATTTTAAGATGATCTCTCACTAATTATCAAGAAGTGTTCTCCCTGAGTATGCACCATTGCAAAAGTTCTTTGTGCTGAGACACCACGTGATGATCGGGTGTGATAGGCTCTACGTTCAAATACAACGGGTGCAAAACAGTTGCACACGCGGAATACTCAGGTTAAACTTGACGAGCCTAGCATATACAGATATGGCCTCGGAACACGGAGACCGAAAGGTCGAGCGTGAATCATATAGTAGATATGATCAACATAGTGATGTTCACCATTGAAAACTACTCCATCTCACATGATGATCGGACATGGTTTAGTTGATTTGGATCATGTGATCACTTAGATGACTAGAGAGATGTCTGTCTAAGTGGGAGTTCTTAAATAATATGATTAATTGAACTTAAATTTATCATGAACTTAGTCCTGGTAGTATTTTGCAAATTATGTTGTAGATCAATAGCTCGCGTTGTTGCTTTCATATGTTTATTTTGATATGTTCCTAGAGAAAACTGTGTTGAAAGATGTTAGTAGCAATGATGCGGATTTGATCCGTGATCTGAGGTTTATCCTCATTGCTGTGCAGAAGAATTATGTCCTTGATGCACCGCTAGGTGACAAACCTATTGCAGGAGCAGATGCAGACATTATGAACGTTTGGCTAGCTCAATATGATGACTACTTGATAGTTTAGTGCACCATGCTTAACGGCTTAGAATCGGGACTTCAAAGACGTTTTGAACGTCATGGACCATATAAGATGTTCCAGGTATTGAAGTTAATATTTCAAGCAAATACCCGAGTTGAGAGATATGAAGTCTCCAACATGTTCTATAGCTAAAAGATGGAGGAGAATCGCTCAACTAGTGAGCATGTGCTCAGATTGTCTGGGTACTACAATCTCTTGAATCAAGTGGGAGTTAATCTTCCAGATAAAATAGTGATTGACAGAATTCTCTAGTCACCATCACCAAGTTAGTAGAACTTCGTGATGAACTATAATATGCAAGGGATGATGAAAGTGATTCCCAAGCTCTTCGTGATGTTGAAATCGACGAAGGTAGAAATCAAGAAAGAGCATCAAGTGTTGATGATTGACAAGACCACTAGTTTCAAGAAAAGGGCAAAGGGAAAGAAAGGGGAACTTCAAGTAGAATGACAAGCAAGTTGTCACTTCCACGAAGAAGCCCAAAGTTGGACCAAAGCCTGAAACTGAGTGCTTACACTGCAAAGGAAATGGTCACTGGAAGCGGAAATGCCCTGAATATTTGGTGGATAAGAAGGATGGCAAAGTGAACAAGGGTATATTTGATATACAGGTTATTGATGTGTGCCTTACTAGTGTTTATAGTAGCCCCTGAATTTGATACTTGTTCGGTTGCTAAGATTAGTAACTCGAAACAGGACTTACAGAATAAACAGAGACTAGTTGAAGGGGAAGTGACGATGAGTATTGGAAGTAGTTCCAAGATTGATATGATCATCATCACACACTCCCTATACTTTCGGGATTAGTGTTAAACCTAAATAAATGTTATTTGGCGTTTGCGTTGAGCATGACTATGATTTGATCATGTTTATTGCGATACGGTTATTCATTTGAAGTTAAAGAATAATTGTTATTCTGTTTACATGAATAAGACCTTTGATGGTTATACACCCAATGAAAATAATTTGTTGGATCTCGATCGTAGTGATACACATATTCATAATATTGATGCCAAAATATGCAAAGTTAATAATGATAGTGCAACTTATTTGTGGCACTACCGTTTGGGTCATATCGGTGTAAAGCACATGAAGAAACTCCATAAAGATGGATTTTCGGAATCACTTGGTTATGAATCATTTGATGCTTGCGAACCGTGCCTTTTGGGCAAGATGACTAAAACTCCGTTCTTCGGAACAATGGAACGATCTACTGACTTATTGGAAATAATACATACTGATGTATGCAGACCAATGAGTATGAAGGCTCGTGGCAAGTATCGTTATTTTCTGACCTTCACAAGATGATTTGAGCAGATATGGGTATATCTACTTGATGAAACATAAGTCTGAAATAGTTGAAAGGTTCAAAGAATTTCAGAGTGAAGTGGAAAAATCATCGTAATAAGAAAATAAAGTTTCTGTGATCTGATCGCGGAGACGAATATTTGAGTTACGAGTTTGGTCTTCAATTAAAACAATGTGGAATAGTTTCACAGCTCACGCTACCTGGAACACCACAATGTTATGGTGTGTACAAACGTCATAACCGCACTTTACTGGATATGGTGCGATCTATGATGTCTCTTATTGATTTACCAATATTTTTTTGGGGTTATGCATTAGAGACAGCTGCATTCACATTAAAAGGGCACCATCTAAATCCGTTGAGACGATAACATATGAACTGTGGTTTAGCAAGAAACCCAAGTTGTCGTTTCTTAAAGTTTGGGGCTGCGATGCTTATGTGAAAAAGTTTCATCCTGATAAGCTCGAACCCAAATCGGAGAAGTGCGTCTTCATAGAATACCCAAAGGAAATTGTTGGGTACACCTTCTATCACAGATCCGAAAGCAAGATATTCGTTGCTAAAAATGGATCCTTTCTAGAGAAGGAGTTTCTCTCGAAAGAAGTGAGTGGGAGGAAAGTAGAGCTTGATAAGGTAATTTGTACCTTCTCCCGAATTGGAAAGTAGTTCATCACGGAAATCAGTTCCAGTGATTCCTAAACCAATTAGTGAGGAAGCTAATGATGATCATGAAACTTCAGATCAAATTACTACAGAACCTCGTAGGTCTTCCAGAATATGGTCCGCACCAGAGTGGTACGGTAATCCTGTTCTGAAAGTCATGTTACTAGACCATGATAAACCTACGAACTATGAGGAAGCGATGATGAGCCCAGATTCCGCGAAATGGCTGGAGGCCATGAAATCTGAGATGGGATCCATGTATAAGAACAAAGTGTGGGCTTTGGTGGAGTTGCCCGATGATCGGCAAGCCATATTGTATAAATGGATCTTCAAGAGGAAGACAGATGCTGATAGTAGTGTTACTATCTACAAAGCTCGACTTGTCGCAAAAAGGTTTTTCGACAAGTTCAAGGTGTTGAATACAATGAGATTTTCTCACTCGTATCGATGCTTATGTCTGTCCGAATCATGTTAGCAATTGCCACATTTTATGAAATCTGGCAAATGGATGTCAAAACTGCATTCCTTAATGGATTTATTAAAAGAAGAGTTGTATATGATGCAACCAGAAGGTTTTGTCAATCCTAAAGATGCTAACAAAGTGTGCAAGCTCCAGCAATCCATCAATGGACTGGTGCAAGCATCTCGGAGTTGGAATATACGCTTTGATGAGTTGATCAAAGCATATGGTTTTATACAGACTTTTGGAAAGACCTGTATTTACAAGAAAGTGAGTAGGAGCACTACAACATTTCTGATAAGTATATGTGAATGACATATTGTTGATTGGAAATAATGTAGAATTATTCTGCAAAGCATAAAGGATACTTAGAAAAGAGTTTTTCAAAGCAAGACCTCAGTGAAGCTGCTTACACATTGAGCATCAAGATCTATATAGATAGATCAACACACTTGATAAGATTTTTCAATTTATACATACCTTGATAAATTTTTGAAATAGTTCAAAATGGAACAGTCAAAGAAGGAGATCTTGCCTGTGATGCAAAGGTATGAAGTTGAGTAAGACTCAAGACCCGACCATGGCAGAAAATAGAAAGAGAATGAAAAGTCATTCCCTATGCCTCAGTCATAGGTTCTATAAAGTATGCTATGCTATGTACCAGACCTATTGTATACCTTGCTCTGAATTATGCAAGGAAGTACAATAGTGATCTAGGAGTAGATCACTGGACATTGGTCAAAAATATCCTTAGTGAGGACTAAGGAAATATTTCTCGATTATGGAGGTGATAAAAGAGCCCATCGTAAAGAGTTACATCGGTGCAAGTTTTCACACCGATCCAGATGACTCTAAGTCTCAATCTGGATACATATTGAAAGTGGGAGCGATTAGCTAGAGTAGCTCCGTGCAGAGCATTGTAGACATAGAATATTTGCAAAATACATACGGCTCTGAATGTGATAGACCCGTTGACTAAGCTTCTCTCACGAGCAAAACATGATCACACCTTAGTACTCTTTGGGTGTTAATCACAGAGCGATGTGAACTAGATTATTGACTCTAGTAAACCCTTTGAGTGTTGGTCACATGAAGATGTGAACTATGGGTGTTAATCATATACAGATATGAATATTGATGTTAAATCACATGGTGATGTGAACTAGATTATTGACTCTAGTGCAAGTGGGAGACTGAAGGAAATATGCCCTAGAGGCAATAATAAAGTTATTATTTATTTCCTTATTTCATGATAAATGTTTATTATTCATGCTAGAATTGTATTAACCGGAAACATAATACATGTGTGAATACATAGACAAACATAGTGTCACTAGTATGCCTCTACTTGACTAGATCGTTTATCAAAGATGGTTATGTTTCCTAGCCATGGACAAAAGAGTTGTCATTTGATTAACGGGATCACATCATTAGGAGAATGATGTGATTGACATGACCCATTCCGTTAGCCTAGCACTTGATCGTTTAGTATGTTGCTATTGCTTTCTTCATGACTTATACATGTTCCTGTAACTATGAGATTATGCAACTCCCGTTTACCGGAGGAACACTTTGGGTACTACCAAACGTCACAACGTAACTGGGTGATTATAAAGGAGTACTACAGGTGTCTCCGAAGGTACATGTTGAGTTGGCATATTTTGAGATTAGGTTTTGTCACTCCGATTGTCGGAGAGGTATCTCTGGGCCCTCTCGGTAATGCACATCATTATAAGCCTTGCAAGCAATGTGACCAATGAGTTGGTTACGGGATGATGCATTACAGAACGAGTAAAGAGACTTGCCGGTGACGACATTGAACTAGGTATTGAATACCGACGATCGAATTTCGGGCAATTAACATACCGATGACAAAGGGAACAACGTATGTTGTTATGCGGTTTGACCGATAAAGATCTTCGTAGAATATGTAGGAGCCAATATGGGCATCCAGGTCCCGCTATTGGTTATTGACCGAGAATAGTTCTAGGTCATGTCTACATAGTTCTCGAACCCGTAGGGTCCGCACGCTTAAGGTTTCGATGACAGTTATATTATGAGTTTATGAGTTTTGATGTACCGAAGGAGTTCGGAGTCCCGGATGAGATCGGGGACATGACGAGGAGTCTCGAAATGGTCGAGACGTAAAGATCGATATATTAGACGACTATATTCGGAGTTCGGAAAGGTTCCGAGTGATTCGGGTATTTTTCGGAGTACCAGAGAGTTACGGGAATTCGCCGCGGAGAAGTATTGGGCCTTATTGGGCCCTGCGGGAAAGGGAGAGGGGCTGCCTAGGGCAGGCCGCGTGCCCCTCCATGGCCTAGTCCGAATTGGACTAGGGGGAGGGGCCGCACCCCCTCCTTCCTTCCCTTCTCTCTTCCCCTTCCTTGTCTCCTACTCCTAATACATGGAAGGACTCCTAGTTGGACTAGGAAAGGGGGAATCCTACTCCCGGTGGGAGTAGGACTCTCCTAGGGCGCGCCATAGAAGAGGGCCAGCCCTCCCCTCCTCCACTCCTTTATATACGGGGGTAGGGGGCACCCCATGGACACACAAGTTGATCTACGGATTGTTCCTTAGCCGTGTGCGGTGCCCCCTTCCACCATATCCACCTCGGTCATATCGTCGCGGAGTTTAGGCGAAGCCCTGCGCCGGTAGAACATCATCATTGTCACCACGCCGTCGTGCTGACGGAACTCATCTCCGGAGCCTTTGCTGGATCGGAGGGCCGGAGATCGTCATCGAGCTGAACGTGTGCTGAACTCGGAGGCTCCGTACGTTCGGTGCTTGGATCGGTCGGATCGTGAAGACGTACGACTACATCAACCGCGTTGTGCTAACGCTTCCGCTTACGGTCTACGAGGGTACATGGACGAACACTCTCCCCTCTCGTTGCTATATCATCACCATGATCTTGCGTGTGCGTAGGAATTTTTTTGAAATTACTATGTTCCCCAACAACTATATCGTCAACGAACGTTAAGCGTGCGGACCCTATGGGTTCGAGAACTATGTAGACATGACTGAGACACCTCTCCAGTCAATAACCAATAGCGGAACCTGGATGCCCATATTGGCTCCTACATATTCTATTAAGATCTTTGTCGGTCGAACCGTTATGACAACATACGTAATTCCCTTTGTCCATCGGTATGTTACTTGCCCGAGATTCGATCGTTGATATCTCTATACCTAGTTCAATCTCGTTACCGACAAGTCTCTTTAGTAGTTCCGTAATACATCACCTCATGACTAACTCCTTAGTCATTTGCTTGCAAGCTTATGATGTGTATTACCGAGAGGGCCTAGAGATACCTCTCCGATACTCGGAGTGACAAATCCTAATCTCGATCTATGCCAATTCAAGAAACAATTTCGGAAATACCTGTAGAGCATCTTTATAATCACCCAGTTACGTTATGATGTTTGATAGCACACTAGGCATTCCCCCAGTATCCGAGAAATGAGTATTTGACATGAAGAAAGCAATAGCAATAAAACTAAACGATCATTATGCTAAGCTAACGGATGGGTCTTGTCCATCACATCATTCTCCTAATGATGCGATCCCGTTAACAAATGACAACTCATATCCATGGTTAGGAAACCTTAATCATCTTTGATCAACGAGCTAGTCTAGTAGAGGCTCACTAGGGACACAGTGTTTTTTATGTATTCACACATGTATTTAAGTTTGCAATCAATACAATCCTAGCATGAATAATAAACCTTTATCATGAATAAGGAAATATAAAATAACAATTTTATTATTGCCTCTAGGGCAATTTCCTTCATAATATGTAGTGGGCCCTTACTTAAGATGGGCCCTAGGCCGCAGCACCTTTTGCCATGGCCTAGGGCTAGTCATGTTTCTATTTTCCCAATGAGTCATTACGTGCTAACAATTTTCCCTTATTAGTCAACCTCATTTCTAGCTTAATCAGAATACTTCATTTTCCTTAAATATTATATCTTATTATTTTGTAAAATTCAAAACTCTGAGCATTTTACAAATCATATAGGCCAACGATGAAATTACGTAATTAAAAATAATAATAACTGGTCATTTTTATGGTGTGATAGAATACAACAACAAATCTTTTAGTCTCAAGCAAATTGGTGTAGGCTAGAGATGAAACCCAACAAAATCTTGTGAGAACCCAAAAGAGAAGAGAGGAAGTACATTTAAACAAAGTGCAGTAAATTAAGGTTCTGGTACATGGATTGTTGACTTACATGTAGTCGTATCAAGATTCAAATCCCTGGCTACATTCCAAGCTTTCAAGACCCTTTTACAGTTGACATGGTGGCTTTTCAAGGCTCCTTTAGTTTTACAACTTTTCTTGATAAATTGTGAAATGTACTATATTCTTGATTTTCTTAAATATCCACATTTTTGTAGACAAACCAACTAAACACTTTCAGCCACTTCCTGAGTTTGAACCTATTGTAAGTCAGGTGTAGCATCTATTTATTTGTTACAATTAGCATGTTGTATATATCGATATAATTATATAGCATGAGAATATGTTGATGGACTATTTGTACAACAGACTACAGAGCGTCCGGAGGAGGCCGTACAATGGACTGAGAATGCTTCGGTTGAAAACAACAAAATTTATGTTTCAGTGCAAATACTGAACAGTTGCCAAGAGGATAATTTCATTGTTCTTGTACCCTTGCTATTTCATAAGCTTTTCCTCACATTTCATATGTCTTTGTTGTATGTACGAACATAAACAATTCGAACACACTGTTAACAACGTCTTGAGTGACTTTCCTGCTCTCAAGCCGGCTTCCAATGAAAAAGTAAGTAGATTCACTTGGCAAGCCATGAATTGTAAATGTTGCTGGTTGAATTCATCACATCCGTGTTCTATGTTATAATTCTACTGGTTTTGAAGCCTCATCCGAAGGGGAAGTTTGAAAAGGAGATGAAGTGGATCATCTATTCTGATATGTGCCTCAGCATCTCAATATATGGAAAGCTCTCGGGGGAAAGTAAAATACATCTACTGAACCATAAAAAACCATTAAATAATACAACATGTTGAAGTGCGGGAAGGGGGGGCAAGTGCCCTCGTCCACCCCATAATAGTATTGATGCTATGTTCTGCAAATTGTTTTTTATACTCTATTCCCTCCGATCCTTTATACTCCGCTCTAAGTTTTTCTCATTTTTTTCCATCACAGTCTACGTGTTAGCTCCCCCCCCCCCCTCTTTCTTCCGATACTGCGCCTTAAATGGCACGGTGCCTTTATGGTTTCAAACACATGTTGCAGCGCATGCAGAGAGCATCGCGTGATCCCATGGCACGGTTCTTGCATGGTAGCTTAACTTTATTATGAAGATCTCCCAGCAATGTGTAGCTTATGCTCTTTGTGATCCCATGCAGTTTCTCCAACAAATAGCAGTCAAGCGTCATACTTCATGGTTTTCCCCTAACACCGCTACATCAAGAAATAATCACTCTTAGTCTGGTAGTAGATCCTAACCTCCTTACATACTAACATCAGCCCCTTGCTTCTACCATGCATCATTGAGAATGTCTTGGACTAGGTCTTTTTTTACCTCAAAACAAGAAAGAACACGCTACCACGGTTTGCCTTTGTGCATCTACCACAGTAAACTTCTTCATTTCTTTTCATTTCCATTTTTTGCGATATTATATTTATCCATTTAAAATTAACTAAAATATTATATTTGTTCCAAGTCAAACTTTTAAAATTTTAACCATATTGTTTAACAATATATCAACATCTACAAAACCAAATCAGTTCTATTGTAGATTCATCAAATAAAATATTTGTGTACTACATGTATTTAATGTTGTAGATGTTACCATATTTTTGAAACATTTGGTCATATTAAAAGTTCTCACTTAGATAAAGCTGAACTCTTGTTTTTGTTCTATTAAAAGGGAACCCTCCTTCGGTTACATGTAAGGATTTTTGTTGCAGCCAGAACACACCCCCACCTCAGGCAACCAACTAAGAAAGATAACCTAAGTCACCATAACAGAGAAACAACAAAACATTTTGCGCAGAGTTTAAACAAGGGCCCTTAAATATTATGAATGTCAAAATCTGGCGAAGATGTCTGCAGCACTGGTTGCTTCACTAACAGCAAAATTAGCAGGGTCAGTAACAAAAAACGATCCCTCTGAGTAGTTAAAGAAGCACTACGATAGTTCATACGTACCACCATGAGGCACGGGGTTTAGGAGTTCAGTTAAAAATGCCGAGGCATAACTGTTTGAAAATGCAAAAGTTCGTACGTACCACCATTTATGTTGTTCGAGCATGGCGGTGTGAGCTTTTCAAGTGGAGCCAGATGCGGTGATAAGGATACTAACAACTTAATAGAAGGGATCAACTATATCTGAAAACAAAGGTGCCTTTTAAAAAACAAGATATTTATGTGGCTCGTGCATAAGGGAGTGGTTTTAACAAAGGCCGGTTTCTCAAAATGCACGTGGGAGAGGAGTAAACGGTCTTGTTTTGTGACCATAATGAAACAAACCAACATTTATTTCTCACTTGCCTACCAACCAAATTTATTGTGGTGAACAATACATGTGTCAGTTAATGTACCTCATCCTAATACTATTTTCAATGGTAACTAGATAGGGGCGTTGAGGCCAATAGAACAACATGAATTCATGTGGATGTTTGTGCATTACTTTGGGCGATTTTGAACTGTCAGAACAATTGTGTTTTTAATAAGACAAATATCACAAACATTTTGCAGGTCATCTACCATGTGTCCGACTGGATCCGTACGTGTTCATTATTGCACCATGCGGAAGAGAGGGGGTGGCTTATGGACTTTGGGTGCAACCGATAGGAGACGGTAGCACGGGCTACATACAACCGGTTTCGGTGATGGTCCAATAATAGGATAGGTGCTCAGGCACAATTTCCTATTTTTGTCGGTTGTAGCTATTTTTTGATTTCTTGTTCAGATGTAGCTACTTAAGATGTTATTCATACTCCGATACTCGTTGCTTTTTAATAAATGGTTATGTTCATCGCCTGATGCAGATCCGAGGGGTAATCCTTCTTTCCGGAAAAAAAATGTCATCTATGAACCACGTGAAGTTATCACCTTCACATCCCATATCTTCCAATGAAGATGGAGTCGGTCCTAACATTATTGAGGCCCTAGTGCGGCGAATGAGGTACAATGGACCTAACAACTATAAGATAGTAACATAAATACTTTCAACGGTATATATTGCATACCATGAAAATCATTATAAAGGTATAAACATTGGAAAAAATTAACTAGCAAATAAAGTCTTAATGCACCATGTATATTTGATTACATGATGCAAATGATGTAATAAGATACATTGACTCGACCATAAACAACTCTTGAATAAATACAACATGATGAAGTGCGGGAAGGGGGCAATTGCCCTGTCCACCCCATAGTATTGACATTATGTTCATCAAATCACATTTTTGTAATCTATTTAGGTATGGAAATGTAGCAAGCCTTTACTTATGATGGGCCCTAGGCCGCAGCACCTTTCGCCATGGCCTAGGGTTACTCATGTTTATATTTTTCCCAATGAGTCATTACGTGCTAACGATTTTCCCTTATTAGTCAACCTCATTTTTAGCTTAATCAAAATAGTTCATTTTCCTTAAATAGTATATCTTATTATATTATAAATTTCAAAACTCTAAGCATTTTACAAATCACATAGGCCAACAATAAAATTACGTAATTA
Source organism: Triticum timopheevii (assembly GCA_963921465.1). Taxonomy (NCBI): domain Eukaryota; kingdom Viridiplantae; phylum Streptophyta; class Magnoliopsida; order Poales; family Poaceae; genus Triticum; species Triticum timopheevii. The sequence goes on along the minus strand of OY997268.1, from coordinate 508,271,361 downwards.
AAAATAATAATAACTAGTCTTTCTTTATGGTGTGATAAAATACAACAACAAAGCTTTTGGTCCCAAGCAAATTGGAGTAGGCTAGAGATGAAACCCAACAAAATCTTGTCAGAACCCAAAAGAGAAGAGAGGAAGTATATTTAAACAAATTGAAGTAAAGTAAAGTAAATTAAGGTTATGGTACATGGATTGTTGACTTACATGTAGTCGTATCAAGTGTCAAATCCCTGGGTTCCAAGCTTTCAAGGCCCTTTTACAGTTGACATGGTGGCCTTTTCAAGGCTCCTTCAGTTTTTACATTTTTTTTCTCGATAAATTGTGAAATGTACTATATTATTAAATTTTTTAAATATCCACATTTTTTTAGACAAACAAACTAGAACACTTTCAACCACTTCGTGAGTTTGAACCTATTGTAACTCAGGCGTAGCATTTATTTAATTGGTACAATTAGCATATTGCATATATAGATATAAGTATATAGCATGAGAAGATGTTGATGGACTATTTGTACAACAGGCTATAGAGCGTCCAGAGGAGGTCGTGAAGTGGACTGAGAATGCTTCGGTTGAAAACAACAATTTTTATGTTTCGGTGCAATACTAAACAGTTGCCAAGAGGGTAATTTCATTGTTCTTGCACCCTTGCTATTTCATAAACTTTCCTGAAATTTCACGTGTCTTTGTTGTATGTACAACCATAAACTAGTCAAAGACACTGTCAACAACGTCTTGAGTGACTTTCCTACTCTCAAGCCGGCTTCCAATGAAAAAGTAAGTAGATTCACTTGGCAAGTCATGAATTTTAAATGTTGTTGGTTGAATTCATCACATGTGTGTTCTGTTTTATAATTCTACGGGTTTTGAAACTTCGTCCAAAGGTGAAGTTTGACAATGGGGATACAGTGGATCATCTATTCTAATACCTACCTCAGCATCTCAATATGGAAAGCTCTCAGGGGAAAATAAGATACATCTACTCAACCACAAAAAACCATTGAATAATAGAACTTGGTGAAGTGCGGGAGGGGGGCAAGTGCCCCCCATCCACCCCATAATAGTATTGATGCTATGTTCTGCAAATTGTTTTTTATACTTTACTCCCTCCGGTCCTTTATACTCTGTGTCTAAGTTTTTCTCATTTTTTCCATTATAGTCTACGCGTTAGCTCCCCCCCCCCCCCCCCCACCCTCTTTCTTTCGATATTGCGCCTTAATTAGTGCGGTGCCTACTTGGTTTCCAACACATGTTGCGGCGCATGGAGAGAGCTTCGTGTGCAGCAGGAGCAAGATGAAATAGTGCGCGAGGTCGAAGAGCCAATGAGCATGCATGGAAATTTAAAGCATAGATCTCTCCAGACAATTGCTACTCCCGTGCATACGGGAAAATAGTCCAAGGTGTGGTTAAACTACTGCGCCTTGGTATCCAGGATTGGATTTACACGTAGAAAAAGGAACCAAGGGAGTATTTAGGTATGCCAATAGAGTGGGTCATTATGCCATGGCCTAGGATTGGCCCTGAATGAACAAGATATCAACTCATCTTGGGATGCTTGCAATTGAGCAAGACTCCCTCAAAAAAATGCAATCAAGCAATAGGTCGGGGAGCCCCTCCATCCCTTTCTATTGAGAGCAAAATCTCATTAAAGTTCTTTCAAAAATCTCATTAAAGTCACCAGTGACGGCCCATGGTAGCTTAGCTATCTCCCAGCAAGTTGTAGGTATGCTCTTTGTGATCCCATGCAGTTTCTCAAACAAATGGCAGTCAAGCGTCATACTTCACCGTTTTCCTCTAACAATGCTACAACAAGAAATAATCACTCTTTGTCTGGTAGTAGATCCTAACCTCCTTACATACTAACATCAGCCCCTTGCTTCTACCATCACTGAGAGTGTCTTGGACTGGGTCTTTTTTTATCTCAAACGAAGAAAGAACATGCTACCACGGTTTGCCTTCGTGCATCTACCACAGTAAACTTCTTCATTTCTTTTCATTCCCATTTTTTTGCGATATTATATTTATCCATTTAAAATTAACTGCAGTAATATATTTGTCCCAAGTCAAACTTTTTAAAGTTTAACCATATTGTTCAACAATATATCAACACCTACAAAGCCAAATCAGTTTTGTTGTGGATTCATCAAATAAAATATTTGTGTACTACATGTATTTAATGTTGTAGATGTTACCATATTTTTGAAAGATTTGGTCATATTAAAAGTTCTCACTTAGATAAAGCTAGAACTCTTGTTTTGTTCTGTTAAAAGGGAACCCTCCTCCGGTTTCATCGTAAGGAAACACTAGTATTTTTGCAGCTAGAACATACTCCCACCTCATACAACCAGCTAAGAAAGATAACCTAAGTCACCAGAACAGAGAAACAACAAAAGATTTTGCGCAGAGTTTAAACAAGGGCCCTTCAACATTGTGAATTGCAAAATCTGGCAAAGATGTCTGCAGCACTGGTTGCTTCACTAACAGCAAAATTAGCAGGGTCAGTAACGAAAAAAATACCTTTTGAGTAGTTAAAGAAGCACTACGATAGTTCATACGTACTGTTGACATATAAATGTATTGCCTGGTCTCTTACATCAGATCGGTCTTTTGGTTGCATTGGCGGCTGGCGCTATTAAATTGCAGCCCACTTTTGGTCCACGTTTAAGCCTAAGGGAGCCATACGTAAGGGGGAGTGTTCACGTATAAATGTATTGCATTGTCTCTTCCATCAGATTGGTTTTTTGGTTGCATTGGCTAGAGCATGCACTTCTACACGTACGACCACGAGGCACAGGGTTTAGGAGTTTCGTTAAAATGCCGAGGCATGACCGTTTGAAAATGCAAAGTTTGACATGCAAACCATTTCGTAGGTTTGGGCTAGCACATATGCCCTAATAAGCAATAACCACGTAGTTTTTTTTTTTGAAAAGAAGGATGACCCCGGCCTCTGCATCTAGAATTCTGGGCGATGCATTAGTGCGTTCAAATATACAAATTTGGATACGGTTCTTCTGCTTAGTCAGTCCTATGCATTTCCAACTTTCTAATTTCTGCTTCCGCCGTAGTACCCCTTTTTTTAGGCACCAACCGTAGAACACCGCAGTACCCCTTTCAATCATGATCTTTACCAACCTGGATTTGGTTCTCTGATATACGTCTCGCCGCTTCTTCTGCCACACATGCCTTGAGGAACAAGTTGAAGCACATCATTTTTGGTGCTTGGGTTGCTCCTACACGACATTCCTCATAATTCAGCTGATCAAGTGAAGGCAGAGTGATCTAATCCAAAATCACTCGTAAGGATGGCAGCAGGTTTTTGATGCGCCTTGATACAATACAAGACCGTGCATTTTCAATGGCGGTCAGCAACACATGTTTGTACGAAACTTCTGAAGAATGCGACCCTCTCCAACCTGAGAGAAATCTTTTCGGGCAGGCGAGGTCTAGTTCCAACTTATGACGAATTTCCAATGCCACCAACTCCTCTTGAGCGAATCCAGCAACCAGCTGTGGTCTTCCTGACATGAGAGCGCTTGAAAACAGAAATGGTTCAAAAGCTGAGTGTTCGTGCGGTTGCAAATCATCTGTTCTTCCTGTGATTCATAAGCCGTATTTCCACATATAAGGATCGTTTCTACTTGTGTGCCAATATATATTGCCAACGAGCTAGCTAGCCAAACAAAAATGCTTGGTAAGGGTTTGTCTTGTCCAAAAAAAAAAAATCTTCAGTTAAAAACTACTCCCTCCTTCCCATAATATAAGAACGTTTTTGACACTACATTAATATAAAAAACGTTCTTATATTATGGGACGGAGGGAGTAGATGAAAGCGAAAGTGCTGACAAGACGGAGTTAGTTGCTTCGTTCACTATCCAATACTACTAGAATTTTTGCTTGTGTGTGTAGTTCTTATACACATCTTTCCTTTTTCTCTTCTGAAAGCAAGTGTACGTAAGAATACTGCACCCTTCCAGACGAAAAAGACCAAGAAAGCGCACATACACACAACGCATGATGCGCTTTTTTAGGGCCAAGGAAATGGATATTTGTCCATGTCAGGAAGGAAACCCCAGGAGTTCCAGCAAGAAACCTCTCGCCATACGTACGATAGCATAAATATCTATCTATTCGGGTTGTGCTGATCCATTCGAGTTTTTGGCACGAGGGAAATGAATACCTGCGCTGCGTGTCCCGTTCCTTCCAGGCCAGACCCCGTCAGAGAAAGAGATAAGAGGGATGGTTTGCAATGCAAGTATGCAACGCAGCATATATATTTGTGGATGGGATGGGACACCATGCATATCAATACGTGATTACTTTGGATGCAGTTGCTTGTCCGCGAACGGCAGACTCGTCAGGAAAGAATCCCCAATTCTAATCTGCTCTGTTATGAACGCAACCACACGGTTTAGTTATCTATATACTCTATATATACTGGTAATAATACTACCATCGCCCTGCTTTAGAATGTCTCTCGTTCCTCTAAAGAAATGTCTCTCGTCAACATGAGTGGGCTCCGTGCCCGCGCGGACACGAGAGAAGGAAACGCATCGCAACCTGGCGTTGAAACAATACCATACAGACTAACAGACATGCGTACCAGATGAAATCAGCGTTCAACGACACCCATATCCCTTGTCTGAAGATATCGCTTGTTTATGCACGATCGGTGCGTCCAGCGGCCAGCCCGGCACAAGACAGGAGCATGCATGCACGCACGTCGGCGAGCAAAATCAAAACGCAACGCATCTCACGCGTGCGTGCTAAACCCTTTCGTGGAAGAACCGAAAATACGGGGCGGGGGTAGAGGCGGTGGTGCGGCGACGGTGTGGTCGGGGACGCGATGCGAGATGGAAGCGATACGAAGCAACCTGGCTAGCTAGCTGCTGCTCCGTGGCCCCCATGATTTCGAGGGGAAAAGGGTGGCAAGGCAAGCAAGGAAAACCGTTAAGCGAGCGGGTTTGCCGAAGACGAGCGCACCCATGGAAACCCCCCTCGAGCAGCCTAGACATGAATGAAGGATATCTATAGATGGGGTCGCCGTGCCATCACTCAGCACGAACGTTCTACGTGTTTGGCTCGCACGAATTGATTGGGTTTTGTTAGCGTGCGTGGCGACGTGAGATCGGCCGCGCGCGCGTCGTTGTACCCTATGGGTCCGCACGCCAGCACTCAGGATCCGGTAGGTCATGCTCGTTCTGGCCGGCGACCAGTGTGAATTTAGCATGTAGTAGGCCGGGCCGGCAAAAGAAAAGCATGCGTAGGCCGGTCTTGTATGTTGAATTTTTTTAAACACACTACGGACACATACCCTCATACATAATGCACGTACACTCGTTGTTATGACATCATATCCCTATGAGCGCCTTCGAGACACTAAGCGGGCACATCATTTTGAGATTGATGAAGTCGGCACATACGCATTCGTAGTCGACAGTCCCGCCTCATTGAAGGAACACTACCGAAAGACCTAAAATAAATTCAAAAAAATATGACCACCAAAGTCAAATCTAGAACTTGAACCTAGCGGGTTGGTTCCACCACAAGGAACCTACCATCTGAGCTACCCTTTGACATAGCCAACGACTTTCAACATATCAGCAACAACGTCATCTATCGTCCTTGATAATAAACGGGCTATAAGAAAGGTTGTTCAAAAACAACACCTCCAAGAAGGTAACGATACTCAAGTGTCGCCGCCGCGGAATCCAACCACTTGAGATTAGATTCGGCCAGCTTTAACGCACGACCCAAACAGACGTCTGTTTTGTCCATTTTGTCCGTTTGGGTAGGGCAATAGGCCGGCGTCCGGCCGGTTTTCTGGATGCGCTGGCCATGCGCCCAACGCGCGGGCGCATGTCGTCCGGCCTCCTAGAATTGTTTGCAAATGGAAATTTTGTCACCGCGGCCCTAGTTCATGCTGGCAACAAAGCGGGCGGTCGTAGTTCACGCCGGCAACAAAGCTATCCTACAGAATGATCAACCACACAAATCTCTCGCCGGCAAAGCAGCCAGTGGCCGGCACCCTTGCCAGCCTTCAAAATGAACAACCAAGTTTTTCCGCCAGCAACACAGCCAACGTCCGGCACACTTGCCAGCCTTCAAGGCCATAGACCACGGCCGAGCCCTCCCTAGTTCATGTCGTCTCGGTCGAACATCTCCTTTTGCCGGCTCTCGAACCAACTTCTTCTATTCGGGGACATGTTGGTCAAGTTCACGCTCATAATTGCTAGCGCGACCTTTTTTGCTTTGGTCTCGGCATCGGTGGCCTCGATCGCGAGCTTCTTCGTTTGGGCGACCTCCTCAATGTCGAGATTCCTCTTCTTAGTTGCCTCATCCATGTCAAGCTTCTTCGTTTGAATCTCCAAGTATATCTTCATTTTCTCCTCCTTTTCTTGGAGCTTCCTCTCGTCACTCACTTCCTTTTGAGTCATCATGCCGTGCAAAGTTTCTTGCAAGGCAAAAGATGCCGCATCATGCTTCCCGTCAGTCTTCGAGTTGGTTTTGCCCCACGGCCTCTTCAACAAATCTCCATACCCAGCAACGACCGCCTTCCCTCATTTCTTCTTTAGAGCGGCATATTGATCTTTGAACGTGGGGAAATCTTTGAGAGTGAATGGATTTGCTCTTATGCTGGGCTTTGAAGGCTTCCAGATATTGGAATGCCTACACAATCAAAAAACAGGCCACAAATGTAATAGCAAAGACACAAGATACAACAAACATAGACATTCCATAGCAATGAAAGAGGAGAGGTCATACCAAGTTGCCCATGCCTAGGCCACTCACGGGATGGGCTTCAACACTCTCAAGCGCGGCACAATACTTGTTGCATTCTTGTTGATTAACCCCCATCTCTTTTTGATTGAGTTGATGCTACAGTCGCTCACAAACTTGTAGGGCGCAAACTTTCTCCGTCCGTGGAAGGTTTTATGAACTCTTGTCCCAAAAACAGATACTTTTTGCTCGACACCGGTCTTGGGATATTGGCCTATCTCCATCCAACTCTCGCAAATAAAAGTGTCCTCATCTTTGGTGTATGATCCCGTGTGAATGCTTTGCCTCCTCCTTTCTGCTTCGGCTCTTTGGATGAGCTCATTGATAAACATTGGCTCCTCTGCAATGTCGACGCCCTCTTCATCCTCATCTTCGCAATAGATGTCCTCATCTTCATGCCATGAGTTGCCATGGTCATCGGCCTCTTCTTCTTCGACACCATCTTGGCCATGGTCGTCTTGGCTTTGGGTTGCGCCGGGATCGTAGCCTTGGCCTTGGCCCTCGGTGTGGAAGGCCTGGCCACAACCCTCGAAGATGACGTTCCCGATGAACGTGTTGTAGTCGGGGTCGTCGGCCGTCGACGTAGGGATTGGTATTTCGTCAAACATGTTGCGGCCCTCGGGAAGGTTGGTCGTAGGAATCGACCCGGGCTGCTTCCTTTGCATCCCGGCGGACGACTGACCAACACCACTGTACCTCGGCGTGATGTTGAGGTTGATGACATGTGCGACGCCGGGGGTGGCCGGCGGATCACGCTGTTGTTCGGTGATGTGGAGAACCGAGTCTGAGCATGGTAGCATGGTACCTAGGCGGATGAAAATCGGTCGTCTCAGGTGTTATGGAGGAGCTGGGCGACGGGCACTGCGGAGGGCGAACGGCTGATGAGCCTGTGCTAGCCACGAACATGGTAGCGACTGAGAGAATGGCTGGCAAGGGTGGTCGGCACGACCCTAGCATGAGGAGGGCATGCGCCTTGGCGACGATGGCCTCCTTGTCCTCGACGACGACCTTGTGCTGTGTTGCCTGCAGTGCGGCCGCCTCAGCAACGAAGTCGGCAGCGGCTTTCATCTTCGCCGCAATAGTCCGTAGGGCCCTCCTCTTGGACCGATTCATGGTCGAGCTTGGCGAGCTCCGCCGGCGTGAGCTCTGACCGCGGCTTCTTCGGGCCCTTCTACTTTGCAGCAGGGCGCGCAGTTGCGGCCGGGTCGTCGGGTTTCTTTGGAGCGCCAGCCATAGTGGTGGGAGGGGGAGCACGGGAGGATTTTGGGGAAAGGAATGGAAACTGGGCGTGTGCGCCCCCGACGGGCGGATCAGGGGAGGACAAGAGCGCGTGCTGGGCCACGATTTGTGTCCATTTACCTCGAAACGGACGCGGCCGGACCATTTATGGTCATGCATTGGAGTTGGCCTTAGATGTTGCCTTTTCACCCCGGAGAGCACGTTTGAGCAGACTCCAAAGAGATATCTTCAACAAGGACACCACATGTAAAATAACGTCATTGCCAGGTGCAACCATCAAAGCCAAACTTAGTATTTTCACCCGGAAGCTCGAGACTTAGTTTTCGAAGAGGGCTGCTGCCTGCTGACACCCTTTACCGAAAAAGGCGAAGTTGCATTGGAAGGCATTCACATACCAAGGTCATGGGAGATTGAAATCTGAATGGTCTCATGGAATTCATGCTTGTAACGGAGAGAAAATGGGAAGTGTGCATGCGCCTGACGATCATGTCTATTTACGTACAGTTGCATGGCAAATGTGCTTTCTATGACCTGATCTGGCCTGTAGCGAGTTTTTTTTTTTACATCATGGCATGTAGTGAGGCAAACCTAAATCCACTAGCTGTCAATGAAGGGGATGGCTAGAAATCGGTCAGCTGAATTTTTCATTTGTGGTCAGTCAATTTCTCAACCGTTGGATGCGAATCAAAGGCCAGGATGCTTCTTCAACCTCCATCTCCCCTTGAGCCGCCAGCCACCACCGGCCGAACCGTCGGCCCCCGCCTCCCGCGGCGGCGGCACTCCCGCGCCGCCTCACTGCCCCGCCCTCCCCGAAACCACTCCCCACCGCACCGCTTCGCTGCCTCGCCATCCCTCTAGGCCCGTCGCGTTGAGCTTTTTCTCCGGCGAATCCCCACGCCACCGCACCACCACCGCGGCCCACCACCGCCCCCGCCCTGAACCCTAAGATAGGTACTGGGTAGCCTCTCCGGCGAGCCCCCTCCATTGCGGCTGGTTCTTCCTTCCCTCCGGCAAGCCCCCTCTGAAAATCGACTGAACTAAAATCGGATCAGTCGACCGAAGTGTGGCTAAACTTAACGAAACCCCTAAAAATCAACTATCGTGTTACCGTCGTGTGCATGGGACGGGGCCACACGTCCTGTCTTCTCCAAGAAAACGTCTGTTTCTCCGCAAAGACCTGCTGTGCCCGCTTTCCTACTTGCCCTGCGCTGGGTTGTCACCGCCATCAGTACTGTTCCCACTTGCCAAACCACTCTTGTTTAAGCTTGACACTTGGTCTCGGGTAAAAAGGAAATGCACGGTACGGTAGGCTATGGATTACTAGTGCGCCTTTTGGTCCTTGTGATTTCTTAAGACGTCACCGTCAGAGCAAAACATGGTTCGATGTCTAGTTGCTAATCAGTTCGTGGCTTGTGATAGTATATGCTGACATGCGTGCAGATACACGAGTAGATATCATTCTGCTAGGTTTTTTTGGTTTTGCTCGGTTTTTGTGGCCTGTGCTACATATATGCTGACATGTGTGTGCTGTGTGCAAGATACCGAGCAGAAAAACAGAGTAAAACCGAGTTAATAAAGCACGTGTAAGCAAAAAGGCGTGATCACTGTCATTTTCCTTGCCAGCAAAACCAACGAGTTTACAGCGAGAAATCTCTACGGTCCTTTTGTCGAATAGTGCTAATTAGTCATTTCCGGTACCTAAGAACTGGCTTGTTATTTTATAGTACTACTATTTTATTTTGTTTTGGCACGAGGAGGGAGAATGTGTCATCAGTTTGCGGATGTGCTGTCCCTCTCCCGCACGAATAGCACTCTGCAGCCTGCACTCCTCCCTCAACGGAGGAAATGTCAATGCGTGGCTGATTCGGATCCAATTGCTTGTCAGCGGACGGCAGGCTCGTCATCAATGGAGTCCAAACCTATCTGCTATGCGATCACGCGCGTGCTAAGATAATCGGTACTTATAAACTTGCTTTGGATGGCATGCATTTGCATGATAGTTTTATGCTATTTCACTCCAGCTTAAGTTGATGCTGGGGCGAATAAGTTTTTCCCGTTTGCCGACCAACCCATCTTAGGGGCTTCGATATACGACATCTTTGATAAGTTTGGTAGACCTCTCAGGTTGAGATGGCCTTGGTATGAATGGCACAACCCATCAAAGATTTGGGTGGTTCCGCAACTCTTGATGCTCACCAATCGGTCAATCTGGAACGAGAGAAATGTGAGGATTTTCCAGAGAAAACCTACTCCTCCCCAAATTACTTTCAATGTATTGAAGAGTGCCCCCACGAGAAAAAAGAACGTACTGAGGAACAAGAAAAAACTTTGGATCCTCGCCGCGGCGAAACGTTTGAGTAACTTGATGCCGGGAGAGTAACGGCTTTATATAGTTCGAGCCCTAGCCACTCTTGTAACAATTCTTTCTTGATCAATGCAAGTTATTTGCCACCTCTATCAAAAAAGAAAATCTAGACTTACGGGATTGCTACGGCCTTTCTTTTTCAGATCTATTATAAAGATTCACTGAAAGTACAAAACAACTCAAACATAATAAAAAATAATACATCGAGGTCCATGGACCACCGAACGACCATTGCCGCCTACGCACCACTATCGCCGCTCCCATACCGGAGTCGGTCTGACATTGTCGACGACAGCTGAGAAGTCTTCGTGCACGTGCCCCTAAGGACCAGCGCCCCTCGATCCGAAAAACCTGACATCAAATATCGCCGTTGCGTACGCACAATGAGAAATCCTAACCTCATCATCCCAAGGAGCTGGCAGGAATTTACACCGGAGTTTCGTCTAATCCGTCCCAACGGACGAACTTGAGGAAGATCTAAATCCGGAAAACTGACTCAAAGAAGAAGTGTCGCCATCCGTCCAAACGTTGTCTCTGCGAGGACTAAGACCCTACCTATCTACTAGCCGGATCCAAGGCACAAAAATCCCCTTACGGCCTTATGGGGCAGAAAGCTATCCCCCCCCCCCCCCCCCCTCCTTCCCCCATTTGAATTTCGCTGGTGGGGCCTATCCCCTAACCAATCCTATGCCTTCACCTCGTGGGTAACCCTCATAAAAAAATTGCTCGTATGTGTAGCATTACTCCTCTAGAGACAGATCAATAAACCGTTCTAGACACAATAACAAATATGTTTCAAACTCTCTCTTTTTAATTTTAATGAATATAAGCAGTGCACTTGCCGGTTTGTAAAAAAAAAAACATCGCACTAGCAGAATCTTTTGAAACTAAGAAAGTATGGTTACCATCATTTCAGCAAAATCCAGAAGTTACAGCAAGAAACATGTAATATGATCCAGGTCCAGAGCGTATTATCTTCGTGGTGCAGTGCTGATCCTTTTGAGTTTTTGGAACCTGGCTTGTTTTTTTTATCTTGTTTGATTGATTGAATTTTGGCACGAGGAGAATGTGTCGTCGGTTTGCGACCGTGCTGTCCCTCTCCCGCACGATAGCACTCTGCAGTCCGCACTCCTCCCTCAACGGAACGAAGCCATGTCAATGCGTGACTGATTTGGATCCAATCGCTTGTCGGCGAACGGCAAGGTCGTCACCAGTCGATCGAGTCCAAGCCTATCTGCTCTGCAATCACGCGCGTGCCTAGAGACTGGGTACGTAATATGCCATTTGTTCCCGTAATCTCGTCGAGACATGGCTCCTTGGCTGCTAACAGCCTAATATAACACTACCACTCCATGAATTGAGTATTTGACAAAAAAAACTACCACATTTCGTGGAACCGTATCTATAGACTATCATTTTACGATTTTTGTCCCGAAAACTACCACTTTCTCGCTAATCTGTGACTAAAAACTACCATGTCGGGAAAGTGCTTGATTCGCCTCTTCTAAACGCCTTTCTGACAGGATGGGCCCACCTGCCAGCATCAATCTTCTTCCTTCTCCTCCTCCTCTCTCTCTGGCATTTCCTCGAACACCTCGTGTGCACTCCGGTGACCCTCTCGCCCGCACTTCACCGCGTCCCCGACCACCACGTGCAGCTCCCCGTCACCATTGTCAGTGCCCGCTGCTTCCCCTCTACTCCGTAGCCGAGCGCCGGAGCTCGTGTTCCGAGCCGCGCCCGCACGCGCGCGCGCCGCGGCGCTTGTGGCCGCCCCTCTCCATGCGCACTGTGGTCGCCGTCCCCGTACCACGCGTGCTCGCCCACACATGCTACGCCCGCGGCCGCGCCCCCTCCTCCGGCCGCCCGGGCTCCTCGCACCTGCCGCCGCCGCCCTTCACCGCTGGAGTCGCTCGCCGCGGCAGCCGCGGGTCGGCGGTGGAGTCGCCGCGGGTCGCTGCTGCAGCCGCTGGAGCCGCCGTGGGTCGCCGCTGGAGCCGTCGGAGCCGCCCGCCCCACGCCCTTCGCCGGCGGCCGGCATCAAACAGATTTTGCTAATGTGCCACGTCAACGCTTATGTGTGGGCCTAACCAGTCAGAAAACGGGTTTAAAAGAGGCAAATCGGGCTCTTTTCAGACATGGTACTTTTTAGTCACGGATTAGCGAGAAAAGTGGTAGTTTTCGGGACAAAATTGTAAAATGATAGTTTGTAGGCACGGTTTTATGAATTGTGGCAGTTTTTTTGTTAAATACTCCCATGAATTGGATTCAGGTTCTCGAAGTTGTAACGATGAGAAAAGGAGAACAGTTTCTGAGACATATAATCACACGGCCACCAGTGGCAACATCCGTCCATAATCACACGCACGATTGCTAGGTTTCCTCTGTTATTGTATATCGACCATTAAAAAAGACGCGTGTTCATGATTGCCTGATTGGTACAGGCCGTTACCATCGTCCACCACGCGCCACCTGCCATATCGTCAAGCAATCACACGAGCATGTGTTGGGTCATCGGCGCGGCGAACGCGAACGTTTTTGGAGTACTAATTTATTTTCCGAAACGGCACACGGCACGCACGCACGCATGCTTAATCGATCAAGCTCATGCTGATCAGTTAATTCTTTCCGGGCAATAATGCTCATAAGAGGATGCTTTGCTTGCTCCGTTGCCCCTTCGGAGGACGTGCGGCCACGCACGCACACACACGACGCAGGAAGGCGACCGATCCTGTGCCGGCGAAGCGATCTCCCCATGATCCGACTTGAGCCGGGGAAAGGATACGGTGGCAAGGCAAGCAACGGAAAACGGTTAAGCGAGCGTGTCTGATCCATGGGTGATGGAACCGAAAGTTCGGGCACCCGCACAACCTCCTCAGTTCCAGCTGGATATGATAGACGTGCAGGGAGATGAGATGGATCGGTCGGTCGGCATGCCACCGCTCAACACGTACGTACGTGTTCGGCTGGCTGTGCGCCGCGGCGCGGATAGATTGGTTGAGTTTGCTTCGCAGTTAGTACGTGAGGGCTTGAGATGGCGCGCGTCGCCGTACGCCTTCGGCCGGAGTCAACGGACACGCTAACAGTTAAGCGGCCGGACTTACGGCGATGGCGGCGACTTCCTGCGGGCGGTGTAGTGAGATAGAGTGACGTTTGTTGGTCTAGCGTGGTGGAATTACCGCGACCTCGACTGCTCAGGTGCAGTTCAAGGTGAATCAATACGGGTGAATAAGGTGGTTTAAACCAAAGCGTGGTGCAAATTGAAACATACTCCCAAGTGTCAGTGTATACCAAATGCACGGTTCAGATGGAAGGAAAAGAGTCCCCTCAGAAAAAAAAAAGATTGAATGAAAAGAGCACGACACAAGGCGCAGCTAGTAATGAATTTACGGAGCAGATCTGGCCTGAGAAGTGAGAACTGAACCAGAGTCAGCTATCATGTGACCATCATGTGCATGGGACCACACGCCTGTGCACTGGAAAATGTAAAATGCAGTCGTGCCTTCTCCAAGAAAAGGTCATTTTCTCCGCAAAGACCAGACCACGACGGTCCCATTTGGTCCGGCCGGGCGCGGAAGCGGGTGGCCGGCGGTGCCCGCTTTTCTTCTCCCGCCGTGCCGTGCTGTGCTGTCAGTGTTCACACTTGCTCAATCTTTGCACTAGATCTCAGTAGTTTCAGTGGGCTTGCTAGTATATACAGTAGTAAATACGGAGTATTAAACAGGCTAACCATTTAGTAGCACACCTTTTTTGCCCTTGTGATTTCTGATCAAGACATCATCGTCGTCTTACTTAGGCTGCGATTGGATTGTCGGATTTCTTTTCCGGCTGTAAATGTTTACCCTTGTATCTTACCAGGCACCAGCAGAATCCGGTTGTATTTGTTTTCCACTTGTAAACACGGCTTGGCTCCCAGGTTGTAATACGCTCATCATCATCAAGCAGGACGACCACGTCGCCAAGGAGAAGCACCCCGCCGCAGACTAACCGAGGAAGGGACAGGGAGGGGGAGCAGAGGAGGAGGGAGGATACCTTGGTCGAGCAGAGGAGGCCGCTTGGAGGAGGAAAAGCGATTCGCCGTCGCGGTCAGGACTGCCGGTCAGCGTCGCCGTCGCAGTAAGGAGCGAGTCGCCGCCGTCATCGCGCCTAACCCCCGTCGGGGTCAACGTCGGCGGCGGCTCACCACGTCGCCGTCGCGAATACCATCGCGTCACCCCCTCGGGGAGACCGGCCCCAGCGCCTCCCGACGGCGCAGCCGCGCAACCTCGATCTAGGCCTCAGCGACAGCGAGGTGGGGAAAAACGACGGGCGCTGGTCTGTACCAGATACCGGCCTGTTACGGGTGTAATATGGAAAACACGTGTAAAAATTACGGCCCAAAACGATAAACCAATCGGCTAACTGAAAGGGGCCCGGTTTTTGTTACGGGGGAGTATTTTACAGGTGTATACGGCTGTAAAACGACGTTCCAAGCGGGGCCTTATGTGTAAGCGTAAGGCATACACACAGCAAAACATGGATGGGTGCTGGATCGACAGATGGACAGATAAAAAAAAAAGCAACTGGAGTTTTGTTTCTTTTCAAAACGGAAAAGCAACCGAAGCTTGGGGATCACACAAAGAAAACCAAAGAAAAACAGAAACGGCCACGGTTGGGATGATGCACGCACGCATGGAGTATGGGATTCTGCTAGGATTTCGTCGACAAGCAGACGATGCGCACACATGTTTAGCTGGGGTAACAGAGAGTGGCGACGGCTTTCAGCCCCATCCGCCAGCCGAATTTTTCAAGAGGAATTGTATGCTAAAATGGGATTAATAACACCAGATTTTCCAAGGATGCACCATGGAGAGAAAAAAAATCTGTTGTTACTAAATGCAGTTAATAACAGCAGATAATGCAGCCAGAAAGTGGGCAATGCTGTGAAAGAAAAGAAATCAGTTTGCAAATTACTGGATGTGGCACTTTGGCCTTTTCCCTTTCTGCTGCTGCGGTGGTGCGTTGCTTCCCCGAGACAAAAACTAATCAGGGCAGCAACACGCGCAATAGCTCGTGTGTTTACTCCACTACTGCAATCATCACACTGCTGCTGCAATTGCATCATCCGCCGCACACGCGCTAGAGATGGAGTGAGAAGCATCAGGTTGCTTCCGCCGCCGGCCATTGCTGCCTGCCCGTCCATCTCCACCGCCACCTCCACCTCCCCGTCCGTTCGTCATGCGTACAAGCCATCCCCACACCTGACAACAACCACACTCCACAAAACCACCCCCGATCCCCCTCCCTCCCCGCATTCATCCTCATTCATCTTCGATCTCCTTGCTTGCTAGCTAGCTTGCTCCCCCGAACCTCGCTTTCTTGACCGCTCGCTCCGACGCGCCGCGCCGCCGGTAAAGCTCGCAGCTTCTCCCTCTGGCCCCCGCTCGAATCCGCTTCCCCGGCTCCCGGGTTTTCTTGCGAGGATTCTGTGGGCTCCTGCCAATGCCCGCCGGTCTGATCCGTCCTGCTTGCTGAGGCGCTCCTCGATTCGGTCCTGGGACGCGCCGTGCACCTGATCTGCTGCTGATTCCTCGAAATCTGGTCAAAGTCCGTCCGTCCATCCTGGGTCTGATTTGCGGGTGCCACCGGCCGTCTTCGCCTCCCGCAATGGGGAACACCAGCAGCAGCAGCGCCAGCGGCAGCAGGCCCCACCGGCCGACGACCTCGTCGGACTCGGGGCTGCCGCACGCCGCCGCGGCGGAGGAGCTCAGCTCCTACGAGGCGGCGTGCCGGCACGACCCGGAGGTGCGCACCTTCGACTCCACGCTGCAGCGCCGCACCAGCCGCGCCATCTCCACGCTCGCGGTGGGGGTCGAGGTGCGCTCCATGTCGCTCGACTCCCTCCGCGAGGTCACCGGCTGCCTCCTGGACATGAACCAGGAGGTGGTCAAGGTCATCCTCGACTGCAAGAAGGACATCTGGAAGAGCCCCGAGCTGTTCGACCTCGTCGAGGACTACTTCGAGAGCAGCCTCCACACCCTCGACTTCTGCACCGCGCTCGACAAGTGCCTCAAGCGCGCCCGCGACTCCCAGCTCCTCCTCCACGTCGCGCTCCAGCGCTTCGACGACGAGGACGACAACGACGGCGACGCCGCCGCCGCCGCGCCCGCCGCCCGGTACGCGCGCACGCTGCACGAGCTGCGCCAGTTCAAGGCGGCCGGGGACCCCTTCACCGACGAGTTCTTCGAGGCCTTCCAGGCCGTGTACCGGCAGCAGCTGGCCATGCTGGAGAAGCTGCAGCAGCGCAAGCATCGGCTGGACAAGAAGATCAAGACCATCAAAGCGTGGCGCCGGGTGTCGAGCGTCATATTCGCGAGCACCTTCGCCGCGGTGCTCATCTGCTCGGTGGTCGCCGCGGCCATCGCCGCGCCGCCCGTCGCGGCGGCATTGGCCGCGGCGGCCGCGATTCCGATAGGGTCCATGGGGAAGTGGATCGACTCGCTGCTCAAAGGGTACCAGGACGCCGTCCGTGGGCAGAAGGAGGTGGTGAGCGCAATGCAGGTCGGCACGTTCATCGCCATCAAGGATCTGGACAACATCAGGGTGCTCATCAACCGGGTGGAGATGGAGATCAGCTCAATGATCGACTGCGTGGACTTCGCGGAGCGGGATGAGGAGGCGGTCAAGCTCGGGGTGGAGGAGATCAAGAAGAAGCTGGAGGCCTTCATGAAGAGCGTCGAGGACCTCGGGGAGCAGGCAGACCGGTGTAGCCGGGACATCCGCCGAGCAAGGACCGTCGTGCTACAAAGGATCATCCGGCATCCCAACTGAGACGCAAGGATGATGAAGAATGTGTAAGGTATGGATATGATAAGTTATAGACGTCATGTACTCTTTGATCATGTTGTGGTTGCAATGTACATAAGAGATGCTCCTTGTAGACACTATGAACGGGTCAGTTTGATATAAATTATTGCTTGTCTCATTGATTTGTTCTGTTTCATGACCCCATTTGTCACAATATTGTGGTGAATGAAATTTCTCCGTATGTTAAATTGCGGTGAATTCTAGATGTGTGATAGTATAATACTCCCTCCGTAAAGAAATATAAGAGCGTTTAGATCACTAAAGTAGTGTTCTAAACGCTCTTATATTTCTTTACATAGGGAGTACATAACTCTTGTACTCTGTATTTGTAAGTAGTAATTCCAGTGGGTGAGCCATGACTATATGATCCAGACCAAGGCAGGCCATATACTGATTTATAAATTACCACTCTGTTATTGAGCTTAACCGCCACATTTCAGAGGTCCAAGTTTTCTGAAGTATTTTCTAAAAGAAAGGGAAAAGGTCATTGTCTAAGCTTTCAGGGTTGCTAGTCTTCTAGACGTGTAGGTGTTGTCTCTTGTTGCTTCCCCAAGTCACATATACTGATATACTTCTAAGCAAAGGAAATTTTAAATTAGGAAGACAGAATGTATGAGATATCTGATATCTCAGCGGTGTTCCCGTGTCCGGCAGAACTGTCGGTGCAATTCTAGAAATTTCTTTAGAAATACTTCTTACCGGATAACCATTGTTGCGTGATCACCGCGACATGTACTTTTTGGATATTTTTGGTACACTAATGCAGTTTCTGCACTTATATAACGTACTTTGGAGCAATTGTACCCTCCCTAGCATGTCAAATATCTAGCTTTTGATATGTATCGTGTTTCTTTAGCAGAATGATCGGATCAGTAAATTTTAGTTAAATTTTTATGATGTTCGCACAAGGAATATCTGCTAACTCCTCTCGAATCTTGACTTCACTATCTGGATTCTATGTTCTTGCATTTGTATGTGAACTAGTATTTATCAATGTTATCACATTTTGTTTCCAAATATCAAAACTACTGCCTCTTTTCCTAAATACAAGACGTTTTTGCAGTTCAAATTGATCAGAAATGAGGTAGTATATGTTAGCAAGTAATTTAGCCCATCAATATATGGTTACAGTGCTAAACTATTGATCTGTATCTTCGAGCGCCTAGTTTAATGTTTGCTTGCTAAGTGTTATGTTACTTCTTTTGATAAGAAATTTTTTATTGCTGATTGATTAAGAAAGCTCTGGGTTCTCACCGTGTTTCCCACCTTTATTTGCAGGAATTTGATGATAGTGATGCACATGAAAAGGTCTATATAGTCTGTAGCGTAGACCAGCAAGCAAAGGAAGTTATCAGTACCATAAAGCAATAAATAGTTCACTGCTTGCGGACTTCTGTGAAGAATCGCCATTGCTAACCTGGTTATTTCCTGGCGAAAATTTCGGATGGTGGCGGGATGGCTTCTAGTTTATTTATTCTCCTATAAAAGTAATTTTATTGGTTAGAATTTCGTTGTGCTCACCTCTGGACTAGATGCTTGTGCCTTTGGCTTAATAATCTCAAGGAGAAAAATTGGGGTGGTCTGTGTTGGTTTCAACTCTGAAATACTCCCTCCGTTCAGAATTACTTGTCTCGAAAATGGATGTATCTAGAACTAAAATACATCTAGATACATCCATTTCTACGACAAGTAATTCCGAACGGAGGGAGTATATGATTGCAGCCGGAGAAAAGGTTGAAACATTTGTGATTGCTTGATATATACTCCCTCTATTTCCAAATATATGACGTTTGGGCAGTTCAATTTGAACTGCCAAAACGTCTTATATAAACGTCTTATATTTAGGAATGGAGGGAGTATATATGTAATGTGGCTAGTAAAAGAAATGGGAAAGAGAGCTCCCCTCTGATTTCATTTACCAGAAACCACAGGGTCTTCAACAACTACTGAAGCTAAAAAGGGAAGCAGCAAAAGCCAGACATGACCCAAAGCGCCTAAACTATATCTAGCTGAGCTATGACTAGCTAAATAACCATCAAAGGCTTTAGCTCATCAAAAGCATCAGCAGGCGCCTAGGACGAAGGTAAGCAACGTTTGAGACATTGCTTATAACCAAATCAGAGTAAGCCACTGCCTAACCACCCACAGGAAGGAGTGGAGATCAGGTACATCAGCTAAGCTATTACAAGTCGCTTTATGTAAGAATAGAGATAACAGAAGATCAGCAAGGACCAAAAGAAGCTTCTTTTGCAAACTGTGGCTGGTAACGCTAATGAACTATTAGACTTAAGGCGAAGGGTTGCATAACTGATCAGATGGCCGAGTTGGTCTAAGGCGCCAGATTAAGGCTCTGGTCCGAAAGGGCGTGGGTTCAAATCCCACTCTGGTCACATTCATTTTTCCTTCCTCCTCCAAAAAATAAAGAGAAGACCGGACCTGGCTATTGTTTCCCTATCCCTAATAAGCTACATAAAAGAGTCGGCCACTGCCAAAAAATTTCAAATATTCATAAAAGTAAAATTTTCAAGAACTATTTTAAAATGTCCGCAAATTTTAAAGATGCTCTGAACTTGTAGAAATGTTCATGGGTTCAAATCCCACTCTGGTCAAAAACTTTTTTGCTTCCATAAAAAACAAACCGAAGACCGGACCTAGTTATTTTTTACATAATAAACTGCATAAAAGACTAGGCTACTGCCATTTTTTAAAAAAAGTTCCTAATTTTTAAAATATTCATAGATGTACAATTTTCAATAATTACTTAAAAAGGTCGGTACTTTTTAAAGATGCGCTGAACTTGTAAAAATGTACATGATTTTTTAGAATATTCTAAAGTTTTACAAAAATGATATATTTTCCTAAATGTTTCTGAATTCTTTAAATAAATCAAGAATTCTAGAAATTTTAGAAAATAAAAAGAAGAACAGACCTACTTATTTTTTCCTAAACTGCATAAAAGAGTCGTCTACTGCCAAAATTTTATAAAAAGACCTAAATTTTTTAAAATATTCAAGAAACTAAAATTTTCAAGAATTATTTTTATAAAATTGGTAACTTTAAAAGATTGCTCTGACATTTTAAAAATGTTTAAAATAGAATGTTCTAAATTTTAAAGGTTTTTCATTTTTTTACAAAACCCAACAATTTTAGAAATATTCCTAGATTTATTGAACATTCATGAATTAATAAAATTATGTGAACTTCAAAAATAGAAAGAAAACATTACACCATAAATGTAAACACCTGAATAAGACCGACAATAGGAAAAAAGGAAAATAGAAAATAAATGGTCGAGGGTTTTTAGTCTAGGTTCTAGAACATTCCGACGAACGAGTTTCTTTTTTTAAAAAAACTTTTTTGGTGTTTTTTTAGTTTGCTATTTTGGTTTTTGTTAAAAAACTTATTTCTAGCTTTTAAAGTTTTGAAGAAAAAATCTGAGCCTTGACTGGAGGAAGAAATTCACGTAAGTACGTACATAAAATGAAATTCCACAGCATGGACAAAACATTGCTTTATTGCGAAAATTATTATAAGCTTAATAGGCAGCACAAAATGTTGTCCGGCCTTGCAGTCAACTTACAATCATGGCACTAATCATCAAAGGATTAGTGCCATGTACAGTTAAATTGGAAAAGTATCAAACGTTTGTAACACATATAAACAGAGTAATAAAAAGGGAAAAAAATTGCCCGGCATATTTGACATATGCGTGCTTAACTAGACGGTGGCCTCAATCATTTTCACTTGGGTTTGTTTGCTGAGTGTGCATGCCGCACACGGAACCACCACAGCACGAGTCACCTCACGGCGCTCGTGTGCTTGGTGTGCCTCCATTCTGGCACGCCTACTAGGCTGACTGCTCACTTAAGAGGTGGTTCTCACCAGTGGCGGAGCCAGGGGGTGACCAGCAAGGGCCCTGGCCCCCCCTAATGTTACTGATTTAGACCTAGCACTAATATAAACACTGATCTTTTTGCTACTAAAATGGTGTATTTTGATGGAATGGCCCTCCCCAGCAAGACTTAAGAACACTCGGCCCTCCTCATCTGGATTTCCTGGCTCCGCCACTGGTTCTCACACCACTGACTAGCCGATGTGGGACTAAAGAACAAGGAGACTCTAGCCATTCCCATTCGCGAGGGGCTGAGGTCTGAAGGCTGTGGGCCGTGAGCAGCTGCTGCCGGGTTGGCCGCATGAAGGAATGGTAAGCAGGGTCCGCGGGAAATTTGGTTTTCATTCCGATTCATTCATATCCCTAAAAAAAAAACGATTCATTCATACCAGAGTACCACCTCAAAAAAAAATCATACCAGCGTAAGCACTGCAGTAATTTTGATTGCTACACTGCTCCACATTAAGAGAGTGGTAATAGTGATACGAAATGTAATTTACTCTCTACAGAACACTGCTGCCGCACTTCACTGTGCTGCGTTCAACACTGGTGGATCACGATAAAAATCTTAGCTTATCCAATGAGTTTCTTTTTTTAAAACTATTTTGGTGTTTTTTTGTTGGCTATTTTGGTTTTTGTTTAAAACACTTAGTTCTAGCTTTTAAAGTTTTGAAGAAAAAAAATCTGAGCCTTGACTGGAGGAAGAAATTCACGTAAGCACGTACATAAAATGAAATTCCACAGCATGGACAAAACATTGCTTTATTGCGAAAATTATTCCGAAGCACGGGCGGGTAGACACAGACCATCTTGAGTGGATCAGCCATTACCATGCGGAGGGTGGGAGAGTGGGCGTTTGGTAGTTACCCCCAACTTACGTGCGGACTGCCTTATGTAGTACTCCCTCCGTTCGGAATTACTCGTCTCGGAAATGGATGTATCTAAAACTAAAATACATCTAGATACATCCATTTCTGCGACAACTAATTCCGAACGGAGGGAGTATGTATTAGTCAAAGAAGTTTCTTCGTCCATAAAAATAAATCAAAGCCGGACGTAACGTAAAGTGCCTAAAAGAATTGGGTGCTACAGGAGTTTTAAAAATTGTTCTGAAATGTTAAAAACTTCACAATAGTATTTTGAAGATGTATTACTAAAATACTATTATAAATTTTTAAATTGTTTATGTTTATTATTAAAACATTCTAAATTTAAAAAATATTCAAAGATTCTCCGAAAGTGTATAGAATTTTAAAAAGGTCCACAGATTTATTCACATTCATGAATTTTAAAAAACGAAAAAGCCATAACATAAACCAAAAATGTAAACACCGGAATAAAAACGACAGTAGAAAAATAAATTATTGTGGAAAGATTTTAGAACCTTCCAAAACCGCG
The DNA here is from genome assembly GCA_963921465.1 of Triticum timopheevii. Taxonomy (NCBI): domain Eukaryota; kingdom Viridiplantae; phylum Streptophyta; class Magnoliopsida; order Poales; family Poaceae; genus Triticum; species Triticum timopheevii. Next base: position 508,248,851 of record OY997268.1, on the reverse strand, counting down.
GAGGTGGTGGGAGGGTGTGCATTTGGTTGCTACCCTCGACTTGCGCGCAAACTAGGACTCGCCGATTTTTTATTTTATTTTAGAAAGCTATGTAGTAGCTTTCGTGTCAATCTATGTTCTGTTTATTAGGACAAAGAATTTCACCAGAAAAAGTTAGGGGAAACAATCCCCTGTTGACTATAAACAGACTAGTGCAGAATACAACTTTTACGACTGTGTCCTAAATAAAATCTACAATATGCCGTACTCTCTCCGTTCTTAAAAGAGTATACTTCTAACTTTGTTGGAGGGTCAAACTATCTCAAAGTTTGACTGAGTTTGTGCAAAATTATATCAATGCTTATGAAAACTAAATAGGTATATGACGAAAATATATTTTATCATGAGTCGAATGCTACTAATTTGATGGCATAAGTGTTGGTCTATTATTATATAAATACGGTCTAACCAATGTTGGAAATACACTCTTTTAAGGACGATGGGTAGGATGGAGATGATACCCAGACGTGTGTAGACTGTAGTGCGCATCATTCGCAAGGCAGTCGTTGGTCCACGTAGCTACTCGGAAACCGAATCCGTCATCCGGACGACATGCCATAGCTCGTTCTTTATGCGCACTTGACATCCCATCCCTAGCTCGATCGGCTCGTCCTGCAACAGCCCGCTCGCTCGCTACGAGAAGACGGACATGCTCTACGTGCCCAAAGTTCACGACCGCGCACTTCCTTCCTAGCCATGTTCCGCTTCTCGGGCTTGAAACCCGAGGCCAACGTGACACGGCTCGAACCCCGTGCAAGCCTTGACAAAAGCTCAGCTTAGCTTTGGCAGCAGGCCTCCCCGACGCACAAACACGAGCCCACGCGACACGCGATTTTCGAAACCGAGAATATAGTACGTGCGCCTGCGGCCACGCACGAACGTCCATGTGGATGTGGGTACACGGCGGCACGGGACTTTGCGACGGTGGCACGCACGTGCGTGCGTGGCCGCCGGTATGGGCAGCAGCATTTGAACTGACAGCGCCCTGCGTCGATCCGTACCCTGTCTTTCTTATTTGTCTTTGCTGGTTTCTCGTTTGCGTCGACGGGAGAAGTCGAGGGGCCAACTTATCCCTGCTCTGCACGCCATGGAGAGGAGGATAGATAGATCCGCTGAACATGCCAAAATCTGCGTACAGGGTACTCCATCCGTCCAAAATATAGTTCTAGCTACATCTCTTTTTATCCACTTTGATGACAAGTATTTTAGACGGAGGGAGTAACATGCATGTACCAAAGCCTTTCCATCACTCGGTGTATACCGTGCAAGATGTACGAAATGATGGTGGCCAGAAATCAGAGACCGGAATTATGGCACGCTCGCTGCCCGCACCTTTATTCCGGTAGCCCCAAGGCTATCAAGATAAGGTGTTCTCTAGAAGAAAAAGGAGATAAGGTATTACCACCACAGCTCGATCGAGACCAGTGAACAGTTCTATCTGCACATCACAAATGATCTGCACAGCGTCCGATATAGTAGTGCAGAGAAAATGGACCTGAACTAGTGCTACCAGCTTCTGAAACTACATATGCATTCATACCGATTCCGACCTTGTGAACCGGCCATCCTTTTCAGGCATCAAACTGAAGAATCTCGCAGTGATTGCAAGCCCAAGCCGTGGACATGGCAACTAACCTCCGCATATGTCGTGCGCATCAGAAACAGGTAACGGGATTGGGAGCAGGGGAGGCTTTGGTGCCGTCCATGCCTCAGATCAGATAAAGCTGGCGCCACAGCATGATGATGAGCAACAAGGCTGTTAGAGCATCTTCAGCAGCGCCCCCATCAGGCCCCCAGGCGAATTTTTAGCGCCGGTGGCCGAAAATTGGTCCAGTCGCACCCCCAGGACCTCGTCTAGCGCCGGTTTGGGCCAAATCCAGAGCCGGCGATCCCGCCCCGAACCCAAGCGACCGGGTGTCGCCTGGAGGCATCGGCAGAAGCAAAAAGCGGCATGGGGCCGCTCTGTCGGCAAGAGGAAGCCCTTTTCCCGCTGTTTCCTCCCGCTCCCCCCTCGGCTTCCCTCTCTTCTCCATTCCTCCCGCCAAACTCCGCCTCCTCCCTACCCTTCCGCCCACCATGCCACCGAAGAAGTACGTGATGCCCCGCGTCGCGACGGATCCCACAGCCGTCGCGTCGCCCAGCCGAAGCAAAGGAAGCCGAGGGCGCCGCCGTCCAAGCCCCCGGGCATGAGCAACGCCGACTAGAAGGCGGATGTGCAGCGCCGGGAGGCCGTCAACGCCAATAGGCGCAACAGGGCCAAGAAGGCCAGGGAGAGAGCGGCGCACGCTGCGGCAGCGGAGCAGGTGGAGCGCGCGGCGGCCAAACAAGCCGAGGCGGCGCGCGCGGCGATGATGAATCCACCCAGTGGGCACGGCCCGTACGCGGTCTGGAGCCAGCAAAGCGTCGGCTCTCCAGTCGGGTTCTCGTCATCGCCACACCCATGGAGCACTCCGTCGCCGGGCTATGCCGATGGCGACACCCACAGTGGTTTCAACCCCAACATCACCTCCCCCCATGTGCGCCCAGTCCAGCGTACGCCCTCGCCCGCATTCGTCGGCGTGCAGAACCCCCCGTACACGTACTCACCGGCGAACTACGCAGCCTCACCGATGACACCTCTCCGCCGCGGCCTCTACTCGCAAGCCTCCTCCTCGTCGCATCTTTGCGACGCCGACACGACGGAGGCCGACATGGAAGACATCATCGCAGCCGGCTCGGCTGCCGCCGCCGGTTCCCCCGGGTTCACTACCCGAGACGGCTCGATTGATCTCGGCGACATGGACGACGAGCTCGACTATGGCGAGGAAGAGCCGGAGGAGGAGGAATAAGAGGAGGAGGAGCCGGCACCGACGAGGAATGGCAAGAAGAAGAAGAAGACGGCGACCAAGACTGGCGAGCCGCGCATCAAGTGGGCGTCCAAGGAAGAGGAGTGCCTCATCAAAGCATTGAAGGTCGTCTGCCTCGACCCGGTCACCGGCATGAACCAAAACATCGAGACGTATTGGGCCCGCATCAAGGCCGAGTTCGATGAGCCGAAGCTTGTCGACCCCTACTTCAAAGGCGTCCACATGAAGCGTGGGTCGAAGGCGATGACGAACCATTGGGGGCTCATCCAAACGGCGTGCAACAAATGGCATGGGATCGTCGAGTAGGTCACGGCTCGCCCGGAGAGCGGCACCAGCGTCGAGGATCAGGTATAGCACGCCGTCCTCACCCCTATTGCTTTCGTCGTGTGCACGCCCATGCACGTGCTAGCGCCGACTGATGTTCTTTCCTCGGCGCAGCTGCTATGCATGTTCGCCATGTTCCGCGATGACAACAGCGACCTAGAGTTCAACTAACTCCACGTCTTCAAGCGGATCAACAAGTTCGAGAAGTCGACGGCTGTCCGGCGCACCCTCGCCAAGGCCAAGGAGACGTACAAGCCGGACGCGCCAACCCCGGGCGGCAACAAAGGGGCCAAGAAGGCGAAACACGCCGAGTCGGCTGCCGCACGTGTGCAAGAGTCCATCGAGCACTGCCTCGCCGACGCCAATACCAGGGCCGCCCAACGAGAAGAGAAAACTGAGGCGAGGTGGGCTGCTTTGATGACGAACAGCGCCATCAAACTCGACTTGCTCCGGTCCAACGTCGCCGCGAAGAAGAGGAACAACGACCTGACTTTCTTGATGGGCAGCGCCGACATGCTCCAGAGCGGCGATGAGAAGCTCGTGGTTCTTGGCGGAGCGATGCCTCATCCTGAACCAGATACCGGCGTCGCCGCCGCCGCCGCCGCCCAGCCCGACTGACGATGCCTCCGCGACGCCCAACAGCACAGAAGCCGCGCCAACTTCTCCCAGCCCGCGTACGCCGCCGACGACGCCGGAGGTCGAGCTCGAAGTTTGATGCATTCCTTCCGCGTCCTTTATTTTTTGTGCGCCGAACTACTGCGCATCCTTTCATTTGATCGCCGAACTATGGCACCGAATCGCCGAACTATTACGATGATCGCCGGATTGTGGCCTTTTTTTGGAGCGAGAACAATCGAGTTTGAATATGAGGCGCCTTGGGGGGCAGCACCTGGGGGCGTGGCTGGGGAGAAACGAACCCCAGAGACTAATCTAGCGCCGGTTCGGCCCCCAGCCCGCTCTTTTTCGGCGCCCGGGGGACCGAACGGCTGGAGATGCTCATCCTTCGCATCCCGGCTCCCATGCTCTGTCTATGTTCGGTGGCCGGCCATCTGGATCGCTCCACCACGCATTGCATGTGTGCGCCGGCCTCTCGAGTGCGCATGAGAGAGAGCATCTTGCATCCCCTGCCCTGCCCACGATCCGGATAGGGTTTAGGATTTGACATAACATGAAGTGCAGAAGCTTGCGCTAGATGATGCAAACCAGACATGCATGTTGTCAATTCCGTTGTCGATGGAGCACTTTGCACTTTGCAGCATGGATGGACAGTACTAGAAGATAGAAGTGATCCCCCAGCTTTATGTCTGTGATCTTGTGATTAATGGTTTCCCGGTTCTAGGGGACAGGAAATGACTCAAGGGCTTATATTAAAGGGTTTAGCTGGCGGTGCGGGTTTTGCACCTGGGCTGGGCCTCGCCTTGTCGGGCCTAGGGTGCCAGCTGGGCCTGCTCCCCCCCCCCCCGCACCCAGCGTGGCCGGCCCGGTTGGGAGGCCTGAGATCTACAGGCCGACCCTGGCTTCGCGCGGCGGCCCGGCGGCCTCGGCCCTCCTCCCTGTCGGTTGCCCCGCGGCCTCGGCCCAGCTCCGCTCCCCCCGGCCCGAGGTGGCATTTGGCTCCCGAAGGGATTTCCCCTGCGGCCTCGTCTCCCCCCTCCCCCGCTGCCAGACATAGCTCCCTCCTTCCCCCAATCCCGCCGCCGCCGGCTTCCTTCTCCCCCCTGCGACGCCGCCATCCACCCCCATGACCCGCTCCTCGGGGGACGGCTCTGGGCGCCCCAAGCGCCCCCCGGAGGACCCTCGTCCGTCGAGCCGCGCCTCGTCGGAGGGCCAGCGGCGCGAGGCCGACCTCCGCCGACAGCTGGCCAACCGCGACGGCCTCGGCGGTCGCCGGGCTCCTGCGCGCGACTCGTGCCGGTCCCCGCCGCGTGAACCTCGCCGTTACCCCTCCCGGGACGCTCGCCGGTCGCCTCCCCGCGTTTCCCGCGAGTCCCATCGCTCGCCGCCCCGCAACCCCCGGCGCTCGCCGTCCCGCCTCGACCGTCACTCGCCCGGACGCACGGCGGGCCGCTCCCCGGTGCGGACCGACAGCTGGCTCTCCCCCTCCCGGGACAGCCGTCGCGACCGGCCTCGCTCCCCCTCGCCCGCGCGTCGCCATGAGCGCCCCGCGTCGCCCCCTCCTCGGGCCGTGCCCTCCGACGCTGCGGCCACCCGCCGGTACCAGCCCCCACGGACCCAGCCGAGCCATCCTCCAGGCAACGGGGGCCCCGGGGCCCGTGGCCGTCAAGGCGCCAAGAAGAAGAAGAAGCGGGGTGCAGCCCGCACCCCCTCTACCGCGGCTCTGGCCCCCGCGTCTTCGGGCGCACCCATCTCTGGTGCCCCCTGCGACCCTCCTCCGTGCTTCAACTGCGGTGTGGTTGGACACTACCAGGTTGACTGCCCCAACCCGCCGACGTGCTACCTCTGCAAGGAGCCGGGCTATCCCGCGGTTCTCCGCCCCGACCGACCAATGACCGAGGAGCTCATGATGTACGGCCACGGCATCGAGGGCCTCGGATTCTTCCACATCGAGGTGGAGGACGTCCCCCCTCCGTCCCCTTTGCTCCTTGCTGTCGTGTCCATTGTGGGGGCCGGGGTCGCCTCGCCTGAGGTGATCGAGGCCGAGCTTAACCACCTCTGCCGTCGTGTCTGGGACTGGCAGGTGACTCCGACCTCTAACAGCTCCTTCACTGTGGTCTTCCCCGACGCTCTCAGCCTGGGCCTCTGCACTCGTAGCGACGACATCACCCTCGCCCTCAACAAACTCGTCGTCAACATCTCTGAGCCCCTGTTGGATCCCAAGGCGGTTGCCGTGCTGGACACTGCTTGGATTCTCATAGTGGGCCTCCCCGACATCTCCCGCTCTGAGAGGGTGATCCGGAGCATGTCCAAGCTCCTGGGCAAGGTGGTGGTGGTGGACGAGCTCTCTCTCCGCAAGGAGGAGGAGGTCCGTGTCAAGGTCAAGTGTCTGGACTCCTCCACCCTCCATGCCATAGTTCGAGTGTTCTTCAACGACCAGGGATTCGACCTCAAGCTCTACCCCGAGCCCCCCAACCACGTCGGCCGTCCTCCTCACTTTGCTGCGGGCCACTTTGGTGTGGGCGGCGCGGACTCCCGTGATGACTCCCACTACCGTCGTCCGCGCCCCTCCCGCCAGGAGGACCTGGAGGACGACGACGAGCACTCTGGCCGCAGCCGCTCCCCCTCTCGGGACCCCTCTCCTCCTCCGGGGCGGGGAGAGGGGGGCTCGGGTGCGGGTCGGTCGCGTGGGTTGGCCCTCCCCTCCGAGGCCGCCACCTCCATGCTACCTGGCTCCTCTCCCTCCTCCTCGGTCGAGCTCAGCGACATCTCCAGCGTCAGCCTCCTCGTCCTCCTGGTATTTTCGCCGCGCTTGCCGTGTGTCCTTCCTGTGGTGGCCACGGACCCCCCGTCTCTGACCTCGGCATCTCTGCTGCCTCCGGCCTCGCCGACGTCGGTGCCTCCCCCCTCGGGTCCCCCCTGTTGAACCCCTCTGGGGCAGATGCGCCGCCGCCACCCGCCTCCCCCCCCCCCGGCCGCCTCCCCGGCCCCAGTGGTCGATGCGCCGGCCCCGGATCCACCGGCCCTGGACCCGCCCTCCCCTCAGGCGGAGTCTAGTGCCCGTCTGATCCCCCCGGCATCTGCCTCCCCGACTCGTCTGCTACTGGTGGCCTTCGGGGAGGTGGTCACCCCCGTCGCCCCACACCCGCCTCGTTCGGTGTCCTACGTCTGCCGGGTTCGGGCCTCGTCGACCCCGGTGACGGCCTCCCGCCACAGCACCCGGCTCGACGCGAACCGCCCGGCCGGCCTCCCGGTGTCGTCCATCTCCGAGCGGGCTGAGATCCGGGCTGCGGCCCCGAACCTCGAGACAGGTGCGACCGACATTCCTTCTAGTTCTTCCAGTTGCTCTTTCTCTGCTCTCGAAGTCGTTCCGCTTGGCCGCCTTGCCAAGGTGGCCCTTGACTCGGCCATAGTTTTCCGGGGGGAGGTTGGCCCCCCTTTGGAGCAGATTGCGGCTATCCAGGCCCGTGAGATTCTCGATGGGAAACTTGCCGAGACATGGGCCCCGCCTCCTCCGCACCCCGGTAATCCAGCCTGCGGGGACACCGGTCGAGGAGATTCGGGGCCGCACTCGCTCCCGCACTGCCGCTTTTCGAGCCCACAATGCTTCCACCGTCCTGGGGTCAAGTAGCCCCTCCATGGCGGTTTAGATGCGCGCCCTTTTCTGGAACATTCGCGGCTTCGGCCATGACGGCCGTCGCCGCCAGCTTGTTGAGTACATACGGGACGAGCACATCGACATCATCGCCATCCAAGAAACCATGCGCACGGATTTTTGCCTCCCCGAGCTTGACTGCCTTAGCTCCCACCTGTTCGCGTGGCATTGGCTCCCTTCTAGTGGGAACAATGGCCACTCTGGTGGCATCCTCTTAGGTGTTAAGGATGCCACCTTTGAGGTGGGAGGTATGGATCGGGGCGAGTTCTTTGTCAGTATGGAGATCTTCGAGCGTGCGCTCAACTTCAAATGGGAGGTCATCATTGTCTACGGACCGGCGGATCACAGCCGCTCCCTGACATTCCTCGCCGAGCTGCAGCAGAAGATCTCTGCGTCCTCCCTACCCGTTGTGGTGGGTGGGGACTTTAACCTCATTCGCTCCCCAGATGAGAAGAATAACGACCGGGTTAATCGCCCCCGGATGCAGATGTTTAACGACTGCATCGCGGAGCTTGGCCTCCATGAGCTCGAGCGCACGGGGGCCCGGTTCACCTGGACTAACCGCCAGGCGAACCCGACGCAGTCTGTCCTGGACCGCGTCTTAGTTTCCCCGGATTGGGAGCTCCGATGCGCCTAGCCTCGGTTCAGGCTATTACCAGGATCGGATCTGACCATGTCCCTCTCCTCCTCTCCTCGGCTGATGAACGCCCCCCATTCCCCCCCGGTTTCGGTTCGAGACCTTCTGGCTCAACCAAGCCGGGTTCCGCGAGGCGGTTGCGGCCAAGTGGGCCGCCGCGTGCGACTCCCCCCATCGCACCATGTCCACGGTCGACTCCTGGCAGTTCTGTGCCAAGCTAGCCCGCCAGTTTATGAAGGGCTGGGGCGCGAACCTTGGCCGGGATATTCGTGAGCGCAAGAAGGCCATCTTAAGCGCCATCCAGGCCCTGGACGCCCGTGCAGACCTGTCCGGGATCTCCCCGGATGAGTGGATATTGAGATATGATCTCGAGGACCAGCTCTCGGTCATTTACACTGACGAGGAGGCCTACTGGCGGATGCGCGGCACCCAACGTTGGGTGATCCAGAGCGACGCCAACACGGCCTACTTCCAGGCGATTGCCAACGGCCGGCAGCGCCGCAACTCCATTCACTCCCTGTGGGCGGGTGACTCTCAGCTTGTTCGTCCCTCGGACATCCGCGCCCACGTAGATGTCTTCTATAAATCCCTTTTCACCCCCACCCCTCGGGGTGGGGCTGCACTGGCCCCGATACCTGGTCGGGGGACCAGCTTGTTTTCGCCGAGGCCAATGACGCTCTAGTGGCACCTTTCTCGGAGGAGGAGGTCCATGCGGCGATCAAAGGAATGAACCCCTCCTCGGCCCCGGGCCCGGATGGATTGCCGGTATTGTTCTTTACAACATTCTAGCAGACCATTAAGCCGGAGGTCATGGCCCTCTTCGACGAGTTCTTCTCTGGGACCATGGACCTGGGGCGCCTGAACTATGGGATCATTACTCTCATCCCTAAAGTTCCTGGGGCCTCGGCCATCCGCCAGTTTCGTCCAATCACCGTGATCTTCAGGATCCTGGCCAAGGGGTACGCCAATAGGGTGACCCTTCTTGCGGACTCTATTACCCACCCCAACCAGTCCGCCTTCATCCAAGGCCGATTTATTTTGGATGGGGTGTTGGTCTTCCATGAAGTCCTACACGAAGTTCGAGCCAAGCACCTCCGCGCGGTGTTCCTTAAGCTCGATTTCCACAAGGCCTACGACACGGTCCAATGGCCCTTCCTTCGGGAAGTACTGCTTCGGAAGGGCTTCGACGACCGCTGGATGACACGGGTTATGCAACTTGTCACCTACTGCCAGACGGCGGTCAACATTAACGGTGAGATCGGGTCCTACTTCCCCACCTTATGTGGGGTTCACCAGGGTGACCCGTTCTCCCCGTTCCTCTTTAACATGGTGGTCGATGCCCTTGCGGTCATCCTGGATAAGGCCAAGGCCTGCGGTCATATTCGGGGCATTGTCCCTCACCTTGTAGGCGCTGGAGGGGTCTCCCTCCTCCAGTATGCGGACGACACCATTATCGTGGTTGAAGGCTCCGCGTCCGACATCGCCAACCTGAAGTTCCTCCTTCTATGTTTCCAACAAATGTCCGGACTCACCATTAACTTCGACAAGAGCGAAGTGATGGTCCTTGGCTACAACCCGGACGAAGCCTCATCCATTGCGTACCGGCTTAACTGCCGCCTTGGCACCTTCCCCACCACCTACTTGGGGGTGCCCATTAGTGACTCCAGACTCACCGTCGCGGATCTTCGACCAACGGTGACTAGGATGCAGCGCAGGGTTGAACCCTGGAGGGGTCACTGGCTGTCGAAAGCCGCCAGGGTGATCCTTATCAACTCCTCGCTTGCGAGCCTCCCCTGGTTCCTCTTGAGCTTCTACTGCCTTCATGAGACCCTCCACCAGGAGGTGAACAAATACCAGTTGAGGTTCTTCTGGGCTGGCGAGGACGACAAACAGAAGTACCGTATGGTGAGCTGGCCCGACATCTGCAAGCCCAAAGACCAGGGGGTCTTGGGATCCTCTCTTCCCGATGCATGAACATTGCCCTCCTGACTCGCTTGTTGTGGCGTATTGCGAACGGGGAGGGAGGCCTCTGGCTCACCATCATCCGTAATAAATACCTTCGTGGCCAACCTCTTGCCTTTTGCCAACGTACGGGCGGTTCTCAGTTCTGGCAGTCCGTGATCCAGCTCCTGCCCGTACTACGCATTGGCACTTCTATATCTGTTGGCTCCGGAGCCTCGACCCTGTTTTGGTTCGACCGTTGGCTAGGGGACGCCCCCTGGCGGCGCGTTTCCCTGAGCTCTTTGCCATTGCGGCTGACCCTCGGGTCTCGGTCGAGACGGCCCTTATTGACTTAGGATGTCTCGCCTTCCGGCGCCCCTTTGGCCCCCTTGAGGTGGCCGCCTGGGACTCCCTCCTCCAGGACATTGCTCTTCTACAGATGGATGTGGCGGAGGACCGGGATGTTCTGCCCTGGCACCTCGAGCCTTCTGGACGTTTCTCCACGAAGTCCTTATACGGTGCCATTGCTCCCTCGTCGGCCCCGGAACCATTTAGCCTGATCTGTGATATCCGTCTCCCGCTGAAGATCAGGATCTTCCTGTGGCAATGGATCCGTGGCCGGCTCCCCTCTGGTGTTGAGGTCCTCAAGCGGAATAGCCCGGGTGATGGGAGGTGTCCCATCTGTGGCACCATTGAGGATGCTAACCACATCTTTTTCTCGTGCCACTCTGCCCAGTTCCTTTGGGCCTGCTTCCGCGAAACGGTTGGTGGACAGTGGTGTAATACCAACTTCCCCGACCTGCTTACCGAGCTTAACGCCTGCCCTGCCCGCTACCGCCATATTAGATGGCTGTGCGTGGGGGTTCTCGCCTGGACGCTTTGGAACATTTGTAATAAGCTTGTTATTCAGAAGGTGCCCCTTCGTCGTGCGACTGACGCAATCTTCAAATTGTGTGGCTACCTGCAGCTTTGGCGGCCGCTTAGCCGCCCCCAGGACCGGGACGTCATCACCGCCCTCCTCCCCGATCTCCGCTCGATGGCGCTCCGCGTGGCTCCCCCGCTGCCGCCTCCTCCTCCTGAGCCTGACTAGTCCGCTTGGCGACTATGTGGACTGTGGCGTGCGTTTTTTGGTTTTAGGGCTTGGTGTGCTGTGCCCTCAGCTGTGAACCTATGTTGTGCTATTTTGGCTCCTGTGGACCTCCGCGTGTGTGTGTCTGTGGTATGTTGGATTTTGTTGGATGCTTGTTGTGCGGTTGGCTTTATAATATAAAGCGGGGCGAAAGCCTTTTTCGGTATATTAAAGGGTTTTAGGGCCACGCAAGGATTTCCTTAGGATCCAGCCAAGGGGGACAACTGGGGTATGTACGGGCCTGTTTGGTTCATGGCTAACTTTGCCACAACTAACTTTAGGCAAAGTGTGGCTGTCACAAAAAGTGTGGCTAACAAAATGGCCACCACAAGTGTGGCAAGATTTGGCAAAAAATTGAGCCTATGACATGTGAACCATATAATTAGAGAAGTGTGGCAAGCCACAAGTGTGACGATGGATCAAATACATGCCTAAGATGTTGTGGCATAACTAAGATTAGGCGTGACAACTTTAAGCTGGGAACCAAACAGACCCGTAAATTGGAAGCATTGGCGGGAGTGTAGCTGGACTCACTGAACATCATCCGTCCATCCATCCTTTGCAATCCTCAGAGCCAAAGCATGCATGCGATGCTGTAGTTAGGAGTTAGGACCTAATCGTCTTCTGGCGAAAATGAGGATCTCATTTCACTGCCTCCCACGTTGAAATGAGGAGTTCTCTCTAGACTGTTGAGCCTAATCGTTTTCAGTTGTACCGTTGTGGATGGTGTACCGTAAAACCAAATTTCTCGCCGTTGGCTGAACGAAAGCAACAACTCGAGGATTGGCTAGGAGCAATGCTAGAGATACAAAGGGTTGCGGGGGATTTACAGGCTGGTTTGTTTCCGTTCGAGATTAGGGGAGGGGCTTACCCAGTCCTGGGCTTACCCTGTGAAACTCAGGGGAAGAGGTTAGTTAGCGTGAGAGGATCCTAGTCAGTGTGTAATTGCCAATAACACTTTGTACGTTTAGCATTATTGATTGGCCAGGGGTAAGTCAACTGAAAATTCTATTTGGGCAGTCGACTTATCTCCGCCATCCGATGTCAAATAAGCTGTTCAGATTGCTTCTTTAACCTCTAGCTCCCACCTTCTTCTTCCCCAACCACCAAATGTACCACGGCAGGGACCGTCAACCACAACCACCCGCTGTCGATGGCGCTCCCGCGGCAGCCTCACCGCCCCCCCTCCCCTCAACCTACTCCCGTCGTCGTGCTACCGCTGCCCGGGCCACCCCTCTAACCCTAGCGACGACCAGTTTTTCCCCCGGCGAACTTGCATTACCCCCACACCTCTAAGACAGATAGTAGGTAGCCTGCCACACTAAGATAGATAGTGAGGTTGCGGACGCGGACTTGGTGCTCTCGGTTACCCGCGCACCCTATATGCGGAAAAAAATTAGTAATTCAGAAAAACTTTAAAAAATTTAATTTTTTTTTGAATCAAACATGATCAAGTATTGTACTCGTATAAAAAGTTTGGACAAGAAATTAGGCCCCGTTTGGTAGCTCAGTTTTTTCTAAGTATTATAGGAATACTACAGTTTTCTCGATTGGTACGGTTTTAATTACTGTGACCTGTTTGGCAACCCAAAAAACTATGGTATTTATAACTGCAGTATTGCCAAAACCGCAGTATTTCCTCTGTATTAAAAAAAAAAGCATGGGGACCTCTTTTTTAAAAACAGAGCCGGCGAAAAAAATGTATCTGTTCCTCAGCTTCCTCGCTGCCGCACTCTGTTTGACATCGTCGGCCATGGACAAGCCAAGAGAAAGCAATGGAAAAAAATGATGGCCTTCATACTTCCGCTTGCACTCCTTCTCTCCTCCTACGCACCGTGCATGCATCTGGTCAGTACTCTCCTCCTACACCCCGTGCATGCATATGGTCAGTACGCTGGCCAGCCATGGTTCTCCTGATGGCTGCAACGCGAGTCCACAAGGCACCGATGTCCCTGACCATCGCCCACTGCCTCCGCTCACCATCCTAGCCAGCTCGCCGCTATTCGCCTCTGTTAGGCCAAGCAGCAGCCAACCATAGCGTCGGTCAATATTCTGTGTCGCGTTGCTGCGCTCCAGCCGCCGCTGATGCCCAGGCATGCCACCTGGTTTGTTTGTGCGAGCATGGTCATTCATTTTGCAAGGCCAGCTAAGAACGTCCATGTTGCAACTGCTATGAAATGACTATGCAGCTAATTTACGTCGTTGTACACGAGTACCAACCAAACACGTCAAAGTATTCTCAATACTTTAAAATACTTTGATATGTGGAAACTATGGTATCTGGTACCTATAGTTTAAAATACTGCAGTTTTCCAATACTATAGTTTTTGCGATATCTTGTTGTCAAACACAGCCTTATTCATATTGACTTCACAACAAAAAAGACAAGTTTATGACGACAATATAGCGTGTATAGTACTCCCTCCGTCCCAAAATTCTTGTTTTAAATTTGTCTAAATACGGATGTATCAAGTAACATTTTAGTATTAGATACATCCGTATCTAGGCAAATTTAAGACAAGAATTTTGGGACGGAGGAAGTACTTGTATATAGCGTTTTTTGCTGAATCTTCGACCCAGGATGCAACGGAAGTCATGCTCTAACGAATCTTTTTATATGACTACAATACTTGATCAAATTTAATAGCAAAAAAGATTTGGAATTTTTTGAACTTTTCTAAATTACTAATTTATTTTTACATGTAGGGTGCGCTGGTACCCAGGTTCTCGTTCATATTTTCCGTGAGGTTGCCTGCCACCCTAAAATTGATAGTGAGATTGCCCGTCATCCTAAGATAGACCCGGGGGCTTCTCCGGTGAGCCGGCAGCTCCTCCTTCCTCCTCTTTTCCAGCTGCTTCTTCCTTCAAAAATTGACTGCCCCAAAATTCATTTTCGGGCGGCCGCCGTGCGTGCATCTAAGGCCCTGCTTGAATTGGGTGTAAGTTTTTACACCTGTATTTATCTTACATGTGTAAATTACTGGTCGCCTCTTGATTTCAACCTCAAATTAAAACGACGGGAGGAGATCCGTATTCTAAACCGGCCAAAAACGTGCTGAAACGCCAATCCAAGCAGGGCCTAAACTGACACAGCAGGTGCTAGGATGCGTAGAAACTTTTGTCAGCGCATGGCATCAGGACGGGACGCGAGTACCATTTTCCCTTTCGTGCAGTACGTACGTTGACCCTGGCCGGTCGAGAGCAACCGTTAGCTGCTGCGCTCCAAAACTTTTTTTCATGGTAATATGTGTCTCATTCATATCGTAAAAAATAAAGTACAAGTCACGTAAGAACTGACATGATAAAACTGAAAAGATAGCAGAACATCTTCGAGCTTGACACGAATGCTGTCACCTGCCTCCAGCACCACCACAGCAGCCACTGAAGAAAAGAATGACGGATCACCTCCTTATCCGAGCTCGACGCAACTCCATCGCCGATATGCAGCTTTGCGGACCTTCAAGGTGGCTCACCAAAAGTTAAGCCATTGTCGTTGAATGAATCAGACAGGGGCAACACCCGGACACGCCATCGAACTCCAGATCTGGCACCCCACCACGACTAGACGCGGAAGGAGAAAATCATAACTGCCATCCACGAACCACGAACCTAGCACACGTTCCGTCTTCCAGATGTCGTCGATGCAGACCACAATCTGCACCGCTCCTGGACTACCTCCCAAGCTCCACGCCGACGCTGGAGCAAACACCGTTGCAACAGCGGAGCCTGAGGACACAGGTCCACCACGAGGATGCTGCCGCTGCCACGCCATTCTTGCTTGAACAGACTGGTTTCCAAATCCATCCCCAACCACAAGACCAATGGCCTCGTCAGGGAAGGATCCGAAGAATCTTTATTCAGCGTCGTCATCGTTGCCACCGAAGCGATGACGATGAACAGCCTAAAAACCTAAACTACACGGGAGTAAAAACGATCCACGAGCGTGAATCCGGCGACCCCCCTCACCACCGACGACCGACGTCGTCGCCAGAGGACGGCGCTGAAAGATGGCCTCTCTTGACGGTGGCTAGGGTTCCGGCGGCCATGGAGCAGGGAGGAGAGAAAAACGCTTCGGGCGAAGGATGCGTGTCTCCGGTATAAATACTCGTACCACCGTGACTTTTCTTTTTGGCGGAAGACTCGTAGCGTACCATGCATGCATCATCAATCCCTGCAAAAGTGTGCGTGTTGTAGGAGTACATGCACCCGCACACACGGACGCTGGCATAGTTTTACGGTGGATGTTACGCTGGCTGCCTCTTGGTCTTGGACACGAGCACCAGCTAGCTCAGCTGCCATCGGCGGAGTTAAGGGCTCACGCATGTAACCGTGTCCCCGGATTCACAGACAGCGCCCTCATCAACTCTTGGATAAGACCAACCAACGGCCAGGCGACCGCCCTTGCATTGAGAAGCGGCACGAGGAGTGGACTGGCTTTCTCTTGTAGAGGAGCAACGTCAAGGATCACCGAGCACTACACCGATCAGCGTTGTAGATAGAAAAATATCACATCTGAACAAGAAGTACGCGTGAAGGACGGCCAACCAGCTATGTTTACGTGGCGCAACCTGGTTGACCGCGGTGAGAAATCTTTTGTAATTTTTTTAGATGAAGGCGTGGATTATTTTTTAAATATACTTTTTAAGATGGAGGTGAGGGCCTCTGGTATTTTTTAAATGAAGTGTTATGCAAAGTGGCACTCGCGGGTAGGCTGTGGAGGTAACTTTTTTCCCTTTTTCTTTTTTTACATTTTTTTAGATGAAGGTGAGGATTTTTTTCTGATATGTTTTTTGACGGAGGTGAGGATTCTATGTATTTTTTTAAATGAAAAAACGTACGCACAATTTCCTTTCAAGCGGCGTCACAGGGTGGCGCCTGATACGTCCATTTTGCATCATGCTTTTATATCGATATTTATTACAATATGGGTTGTTATTTCACGTTATGTCACAATACTTATGACTATTCTCTCTTATTTTACAAGGTTTACATAAAGAGGGAGAATGCCGGCAGCTGAGATTCTGTGCTGGAAAAGAAGCAAATATTGAAGACCCATTATGCACAGCTTCAAAAGTCCTGAAACTCCACGAAAGTCATTTTTGAAATTAATAATAATTATTCAGCGGAAGAAATACCTGAGGGGGGCCACCCACCGTCCACGGGGGTGGGGGCGCGCCCAGCCTTACAGGGCGCGCCCCCTGCCTCGTGGGCCCTCTGGCAGCCCTCAGGTGGCCATCTTCTCCTATATGAAGTCTTTTACCCTGAAAAAAATCATAAACAAACTTACGGGACGAAACTCCGCTGCCACGAGGCGGAACCTTGGCGGAACCAATCTAGGGCTCCGGCGGAGCTGTTCTGCCGAAGAAACTTCCCTCCAGGAGGGGGAAATCATCACCATCATCATCACCAACGATCCTCTCATCGGGAGGGGGTCAATCTCTATCAACATCTTCACCAGCATCATCTCCTCTCAAACCCTAGTTCATCTCTTGTATCAAATCTTTGTACCAAAATCTCAGATTGGTACCTGTGGGTTGCAAGTAGTGTTGATTACTCCTTTTAGTTAATGCTAGTTGGTTTATTTGGTGAAAGATCGTATGTTCAGATCCTTAATGCATATTAATACCCCTCTGATTATGAACATGAATATGCTTTTTGAGTAGTTACGTTTGTTCCTGAGGACATGGGTGAAGTCTTGCTATTAGTAATCATGTGAATTTGGTATTCGTTTGATATTTTGATGAGATGTATGTTGTCTCTCCTCTAGTGGTGTTATGTGAACGTCGACTACATGACAGTTTACCATTATTTCGGCCTAGAGGAAGGCATTGGGAAGTAATAAGTAGATTATGGGCTGCTAGAGTGACAGAAGCTTAAACCCTAGTTTATGTGTTGCTTCATAAGGGGCTGATTTGGATCCAGTAGTTTCATGCTATGGTTAGGTTTACCTTAATACTTCTTTTGTAGTTGCGGATGCTTGCAATAGGGGTTAATCATAAGTGGGATGCTTGTTCAAAAAAGGGTAGTACCGAAGCACCGGTCCACCCACATATCAAATTATCAAAGTAACAAACGCGAATCATATGAGCGTGATGAAAACTAGCTTGACGATAATTCCCATGTGTCCTCGGGAGCGCTTTTATCATTATAAGAACTTGTCCAGGCTTGTCCTTTGTTACAAAAAGGATTGGGCCACCTTGCTGCACCTTATTTACTTTCATTTCTTGTTACCCGTTACAAATTATCTTATCCCAAAACTATCTGTTACCTACAATTTCAGTGCTTGCAGAGAATACCTTACTGAAAACCGCTTGTCATTTCCTTCTGCTCCTCGTTGGGTTCAACACTCTTACTTATCCAAAGGACTACGATAGATCCCCTACACTTGTGGGTCATCAAGACTCTTTTCTGGCACCGTTGCCGGGGAGTGAAGCGCCTTTGGTGAGTGGAACTTGGTAAGGAAACATTTATATAGTGTGCTGAAATTTTCTGTCACTTGTTACTATGGAAACTAATCCTTTGAGGGGCTTGTTCGGGGTATCTTCACCCCGACCAATAGAGCAAAGAGTTGCTCCTCAACCTACTGAACCTACTGAAAATGTTTACTTTGAATTTCCTTCGGGTATGGTATAGAAACTGCTAGCTAATCCCTTTGCAAGAGATGGAACATTGCATTCCGATTTACACCTTATCTATGTGGATGAAGTTTGTGGATTATTTAAGCTTGCAGGTATGCCCGATGATGTTGTTAAGAAGAAGGTCCTCCCTTTATCTTTGAAGGGAGATGCATTGACATGGTATAGGCTATGTGATGATATGGGATCCTGGGACTATAAACGATTGAAATTGGAATTTCACCAGATGTTTTATCCTATGCATTTTGTTAATCGTGATCGTAATTATATATATAATTTTTGGCCTCACGAAGGAGAAAGCATCGATCAAGCTTGGGGGAGGCTTAAGTCAATGTTATATTCATGCCCCAATCATGAGCTCTCAAGAGAAATGATTATTCAAAACTTTTATGCTCGGCTTTCTCTCAACAATCGCACAATGCTTGATACTTCTTGTGCTGGCTCTTATATGATGAAGACTATTGAATTCAAGTGTGATTTATTGGAAAGAATTAAACGCAACTCTAAAGATTGGGATTACGGCGATGGTAAGGAGTCAGGTATGACACCTAAGTTTGATTGTGTTAAATATTTTATGGATACCGATGCTTTTCGTGGATTTAGCACTAAATATGGACTTGACTCTGAGATAGTAGCTTCCTTCTGTGAATCATTTGCTACTCATGTTGATCTCCCTAAGGAGAAGTGGTTTAATATAATCCTCCCACTGAAGTAAAAGTATTTGCACCTGTTACAGTTGAAGAAAATACTATCACTTATAATGATCCTATTGTTCCTGCTACTTGTGTTGAGAAACCACCTTTCCCTGTTAGGATAAAGGATCATGCTAAAGTTTCAACTGTGGTTCGTAAGAGTAATACTAGAACATATACACCTCCTGAGCAATTTAAAGTTAAACCTAGTATTCTATGGTTAAAGATCTCTTGGCTGATAATATTGATGGGTATGTTATTTATTTCTGTGAACATACTGCTAACATTGCTAGACCCGATGGTAAGATACATATGAAGGAAATATGCCCTAGAGGCAATAATAAAGTTATTATTTATTTCCTCATATCATGATAAATGTTTATTATTCATGCTAGAATTGTATTAACCGGAAACATGATACATGTGTGAATATATAGACAAACTTAATGTCACTAGTATGCCTCTACTTGACTAGCTCATTAATCAAAGATGGTCATGTTTCCTAACCATAGACATGTGTTGTCATTTGATTAGCGGGATCACATCATTAGGAGAATGATGTGATTGAGTTGACCCATTCCGTTACCTTAGCACTTGATCGTTTAGTATGTTGCTATTGCTTTCTTCATGACTTATACAAGTTCCTATAACTATGAGATTATGCAACTCCCGTTTACCGGAGGAACACTTTGTGTGCTACCAAACGTCACAACGTAACTGGGTGATTATAAAGGAGCTCTACAGGTGTCTCCAAAGGTACATGTTGAGTTGGCGTATTTCGAGATTAGGTTTTGTCACTCCGATTGTCGGAGAGGTATCTCTGGGCCCTCTCGGTAATGCACATCACTATAAGCCTTGCAAGCAATGTAGCTAATGAGTTAGTTACAGAATGATGCATTACGTAACAAGTAAAGAGACTTGCCGGTAACGAGATTGAACTAGGTATTGAGATACCAACGATCGAATCTCGGGCAAGTAACATACGGATGACAAAGGGAACAACGTATGTTGTTATGCGGTTTGACCGATAAAGATCTTCGTAGAATATGTAGGAGCCAATATGAGCATCCAGATTCCGCTATTGGTTATTGACCGGAAACAGTTCTAGGTCATGTCTACATAGTTCTCGAACCCGTAGGGTCCGCACGCTTAAGGTTTCGATGACAGTTATATTATGAGTTTATGAGTTTTGATGTACCGAAGTTTGTTCGGAGTCCCAGATGTGATCACGGACATGACGAGGAGTCTCGAAATGGTCGAGACATAAAGATCGATATATTGGACGACTATATTTGGACACCGAAAAGGTTCCGGGTGAGATTGAGACAATACCGGATCTCCGGGAGGTTATCGGAACCCCCCGGGAGGTATATGGGCCTTATTGGGCCTCAGTGGAAAGGAGGGAGAAGAAGCAAAGGAGGGGGCGCCCCCCCAAGCCCAATCTGAATTGGGAAGGGGGCCGGCCCCCCTTTCCTTCTTCCCTCCCCCCTCTTCCTTCCCTCACCTACTCCTAATAGGAAAGGGGGGAGTCCTACTCCCAGTTGGGGTTGAACTCCCCCCCTTGGGCGCATCACCCCCTTGGTCGGCCCCCTCCTCCACTCCTTTATATATGGGGGAAGGGGGCACCCCATAGACACAACAATTGATCTCTTGATCTCTTAGCCATGTGCGGTGCCCCCCTCCACCATAGTCCTCGATAATATTGTAGCTATGCTGAGGCGAAGCCCTGCGACGGTAGAACATCAATATCGTCACCACGCCGTCGTGCTGACGGAACTCTTCCCCGACATTCTGCTGGATCGGTGTCCGGGGATCGTCATCGACGTCAACGTGTGCTAGAACTCGGAGGTGCCGTAGTTTCGGTGCTTGATCGGTCGGGCCGAGAAGACGTACGACTACATCAACCGCGTTGTTCTAACGCTTCCGCTTTTGGTCTATGAGGGTACATGGACAACACTCTCCCCTCTCATTGCTATGCATCACCATGATCTTGCGTGTGCGTAGGAAAATTTTGAAATTACTACGTTCCCCAACAGAGGTATCAGAGCCTGGTTTTATGCCTAGATGTTATATGCATGAGTAGAACACAAGTGAGTTGTGGGCGATACAAGTCATATTGCTTACCAGCATGTCATACTTTGGTTTGGCGGTATTGCTGGATGAAGCGGCCTGGACCGACATTATGCGTACGCTTACGCGAGACTGGTTCTACCGACGTGCTTTGCACACAGGTGGCTGGCGGGTGTCTGTTTCTCCAACTTTAGTTGAACCGATGGCTACGCCCGGTCCATGCGAAGGTTAAAACATCACTAACTTGACGAACTATCGTTGTGGTTTTGATGCGTAGGTAAGAACGGTTCTTGCTCAGCCCGTAGCAGCCACGTAAAATTTGCAACAACAAAGTAGAGGACGTCTAACTTGTTTTTGCAGGGCATGTTGTGATGTGATATGGTCAAGATGTGATGCTATATTTTATTGTATGAGATGATCATGTTTTGTAACCGAAGTTATCGGCAACTGGCAGGAGCCATAGGGTTGTCGCTTTATTGTATGAAATGCAAACGCCCTATAATTGCTTTACTCTATCACTAAGCGGTAGCGATAGTCGTAGAAGCAATAGATGGCGTAAATGACAACGATGCTACGATGGAGATCAAGGTGTCGCGCTGGTGACGATGGTGATCAAGACGGTGCTTCGGAGATGGAGATCACAAGCACAAGATGAAGATGGCCATATCATATCACTTATATTGATTGCATGTGATGTTTATCCTTTATGCATCTTATCTTGCTTTGATTGACGGTAGCATTTTAAGATGATCTCTCACTAATTATCAAGAAGTGTTCTCCCTGAGTATGCACCGTTGCGAAAGTTCTTCGTGCTGAGACACCACGTGATGATCGGGTGTGATAGGCTCTACGTTCAAATACAATGGGTGCAAAACAGTTGCACACGCGGAATACTCAGGTTAAACTTGACGAGCCTAGCATATAAAGATATGGCCTCGGAACACGGAGACCGAAAGGTCGAACGTGAATCATATAGTAGATATGATCAACATAGTGATGTTCACCATTGAAACTACTCCATCTCACGCGATGATCGGACATGGTTTAGTTGATTTGGATCACGTGATCACTTAGATGACTAGAGAGATGTCTGTCTAAGTGGGAGTTCTTAAGTAATATGATTAATTGAACTTAAATTTATCATGAACTTAGTACCTGATAGTATTTTGCTTGTCTATGTTTGTTGTAGATAGATGGCTCGTGTTGTTATTCCATTGAATTTTAATGCGTTCCTTGAGAAAGCTAAGTTGAAAGATGATGGTAGCAATTACACGGACTGGGTCCGTAAGTTGAGGATTATCCTCATTGCTGCACAGAAGAATTACGTCCTGGAAGCACCGCTGGGTGCCAGGCCTGCTGCAGATGCAACTGACGACGTTAAGAACGTCTGGCAGAGCAAAGTTGATGACTACTCGATAGTTCAGTGTGCCATGCTTTACGGCTTAGAACCGGGACTTCTACAATGTTTTGAATGTCATGGAGCATATGAGATGTTCCAGGAGTTGAAGTTAATATTTCAAGCAAATGCCCGGATTGAGAGATATGAAGTCTCCAATAAGTTCTATAGCTGTAAGATGGAGGAGAATAGTTCTGTCAGTGAACATATACTCAAAATGTCTGGGTATAATAATCACTTGATTCAACTGGGAGTTAATCTTCCTGATGATAGTGTCATTGACAAAATTCTTCAATCACTGCCACCAAGCTACAAGAGCTTTGTGATGAACTATAATATGCAAGGGATGGACAAGACTATTCCCGAGCTCTTCGCAATGCTAAAGGCTACGGAGGTAGAAATCAAGAAGGACCATCAAGTGTTGATGGTCAATAAGACCACCAGTTTCAAGAAAAAGGGCAAATGGAAGAAGAAGGGGAACTTCAAGAAGAACAGCAAATAAGTTGCTGCTCAAGAGAAGAAACCCAAGTCTGGACCTAAGCCTGAGACTGAGTGCTTCTACTGCAAGCAGACTGGACACCGGAAGCGGAACTACCCCAAGTATTTGGCGGATAAGAAGGATGGAAAAGTGAACAAAGGTATGTGTGATACACATGTTATTGATGTGTACCTTACTAATGCTCGCAGTAGCACCTGGGTATTTGATACTGGTTCTGTTGCTAATATTTGCAACTCGAAACAGGGACTACGGATTAAGCGAAGATTGGCTAAGGACGAGGTGACGATGCGCGTGGGAAATGGTTCCAAAGTCGATGTGATCGCGGTCGGCACACTACCTCTACATCTACCATCAGGATTAGTTTTAGACCTGAATAATTGTTATTTGGTGCCAGCATTAAGCTTGAACATTGTATCTGGATCTTGTTTGATGCGAGACGGTTATTCATTTAAATCAGAGAATAATGGTTGTTCTATTTATATGAGTAATATCTTTTATGGTCATGCACCCTTGAAGAGTGGTCTATTTTTATTAAATCTCGATAGTAGTGATACACATATTCATAATGTTGAAGCCAAAAGATGCAGAGTTGATAATTATAGTGCAACTTATTTGTGGCACTGCCGTTTGGGTCATATTGGTGTAAAGCACATGAAGAAACTCCATACTGATGGACTTCTAGAATCACTTGATTATGAATCACTTGGTACTTGCGAACCGTGCCTCATGGGCGAGATGACTAAAACGCCGTTCTCCGGAACTATGGAGCGAGCAACTGATTTGCTGGAAATCATACATACTGATGTATGTGGTCCAATGAATATTGAGGCTCACGGCGGGTATCGTTATTTTCTCACCTTCACAGATGATTTGAGCAGATATGGGTATATCTACTTGATGAAACACAAGTCAGAAACATTTGAAAAGTTCAAAGAATTTCAGAGTGAAGTGGAAAATCATCATAACAAGAAAATAAAATTTCTACGATCTGATCGTGGAGGAGAATATTTGAGTTACGAGTTTGGTTTACATTTGAAGCAATGCGGAATAGTTTCACAACTCGCGCCACCCGGAACACCACAACAAAATGGTGTGTCCGAACGTCGTAATCGTAATTTACTAGATATGGTGTGATCTATGATGTCTCTTACTGATTTACCGCTATCGTTTTGGGGTTATTCTTTAGAGACGGCCACATTCACGTTAAATAGGGCACCATCAAAATCCGTTGAGACGACGCCTTATGAACTGTGGTTTGGCAAGAAACCAAAGTTGTCGTTTCTTAAAGTTTGGGGCTGCGATGCTTATGTGAAGAAACTTCAACCAGATAAGCTCGAACCCAAATCGGAGAAATGTGTCTTCATAGGATACCCAAAAGAGACTATTGGGTACACCTTCTATCACAAATCTGAGGTCAAGATTTTTGTTGCTAAATTCGGATCCTTTCTAGAGAAGGAGTTTCTCTCGAAAGAAGTGAGTGGGAGGAAAGTATAACTTGATGAGGTAACTGTACCCGCTCCCTTATTGTTAAGTACTTCATCACAAGAACTGGTTCCTGTGACAACTACACCAATCAGTGAGCAAGCTGATGATATTGATCATGAAACTTCAGATCAAGTTACTACCGAACCTCGTAGGTCTACCAGAGTAAGATCCGCACCAGAGTGGTACGGTAATCCTATTCTGGAAGTCATGTTACTTGACCATGGCGAACCTACGAACTATGAGGAAGCGATGATGAGCCCAGATTCCGCAAAATGGCTTGAGGCTATGAAATCTGAGATGGGATCCATGTATGAGAACAAAGTATGGACTTTGGTTGACTTGCCCGATGATCGGCAAGCCATCGAGAATAAATGGATCTTCAAGAAGAAGACTGACGCTGATGGTAATGTAACTGTCTACAAAGCTCGACTTGTTGCGAAAGGTTTTCGACAAGTTCAAGGGGTTGATTACGATGAGACTTTCTCACCCGTAGCGATGCTTAAGTCTGTCCAAATCATGTTAGCAATTGCCACATTTTATGATTATGAAATTTGGCAAATGGATGTCAAAACTGCATTCCTGAATGGATTTCTGGAAGAAGAGTTGTATATGATGTAGCCGGAAGGTTTTATCGATCCAAAAAGTGCTAACAAAGTGTGCAAGCTCCAGCGATCCATTTATGGACTGGTGTAAGCATCTCGGAGTTGGAATAAACGCTTTGATAGTGTGATCAAAGCATGTGGTTTTATACAAACTTTTGGAGAAGCCTGTATTTACAAGAAAGTGAGTGGGAGCTCTGTAGCATTTCTGATATTATATGTAGATGACATATTGTTAATTGGAAATGATATAGAATTTCTGGATAGCATAAAGGGATACTTGAATAAAAGTTTTTCGATGAAAGATCTCGGTGAAGCTGCTTACATATTGGGCATCAAAATCTATAGAGATAGATCAAGACGCTTAATTGGACTTTCACAAAGCACATACCTTGATAAAGTTTTGAAAAAGTTCAAAATGGATCAAGCAAAGAAAGGGTTCTTTCCTGTACTACAAGGTGTGAAGTTGAGTCAGACTCAATACCCGACCATAGCAGAAGATAGAGAGAAAATGAAAGATGTTCCCTATGCTTCAGCCATAGGCTCTATCATGTATGAAATGCTGTGTACCAGACCTGATATATGCTTAGCAATAAGTTTGGCAGGGTGGTACAAAAGTAATCCAGGAGTGGATCACTGGACAACGGTCAAGAATATCCTGAAATACCTGAAAAGGACTAAGGATATGTTTCTCGTTTATGGAGGTGACAAAGAGCTATTCGTAAATGGTTACGTCGATGCAAGCTTTGACACTGATCCGGATGATTCTAAATCACAAACCAGATACGTGTTTATATTGAACGGTGGAGCTGTCAGTTGGTGCAGTTCTAAACAAAGCGTCGTGGCGGGATCTACATGCGAAGCGGAGTACATAGCTGCTTCGGAAGCAACAAATGAAGGAGTTTGGATGAAAGAGTTCATTTCCGATCTAGGTGTCATACCTAGTGCATCGGGACCAATGAAGATCTTCTGTGACAATACTGGTGCAATTGCCTTGGCAAAGGAATCCACATTTCACAAGAGGACCAAGCATATTAAGAGACGCTTCAATTCCATCCGGGACCAAGTCCAGGTGGGAGACATAGAGATTTGCAAGATACATATGGATCTGAATGTTGCAGACCCGTTGACTAAGCCTCTTCCACGAGCAAAACATGATCAGCACCAAGACTCCATGGGTGTTAGAATCAATACTGTGTAATCTAGATTATTGACTCTAGTGCAAGTGGGAGACTGAAGGAAATATGCCCTAGAGGCAATAATAAAGTTATTATTTATTTCCTCATATCACGATAAATGTTTATTATTCATGCTAGAATTGTATTAACCGGAAACATGATACATGTGTGAATATATAGACAAACTTAATGTCACTAGTATGCCTCTACTTGACTAGCTCATTAATCAAAGATGGTTATGTTTCCTAACCATAGACATTTGTTGTCATTTGATTAACGGGATCACATCATTAGGAGAATGATGTGATTGACTTGACCCATTCCGTTAGCTTAGCACTTGATCGTTTAGTATGTTGCTATTGCTTTCTTCATGACTTATAGAAGTTCCTATAACTATGAGATTATGCAACTCCCATTTACTGGAGGAACACTTTGTGTGCTACCAAACATCACAACGTAACTGGGTGATTATAAAGGAGCTCTACATGTGTCTCCAAAGGTACATGTTGAGTTGGCGTATTTCGAGATTAGGTTTTGTCACTCCGATTGTCGGAGAGGTATCTCTGGGCCCTCTCGGTAATGCACATCACTATAAGCCTTGCAAGCAATGTAGCTAATGAGTTAGTTATGGAATGATGCATTACGTAACGAGTAAAGAGACTTTCTGGTAACGAGATTGAACTAGGTATTGAGATACCGAGGATCGAATCTCGGGCAAGTAA
The DNA here is from genome assembly GCA_963921465.1 of Triticum timopheevii. NCBI lineage: Eukaryota > Viridiplantae > Streptophyta > Magnoliopsida > Poales > Poaceae > Triticum > Triticum timopheevii. Next base: position 508,222,389 of record OY997268.1, on the reverse strand, counting down.
CATACCGATGACAAAGGGAACAATGTATGTTGTTATGCGGTTTGACCAATAAAGATCTTCGTAGAATATGTAGGAGCCAATATGAGCATCCAGGTTCCGCTATTGGTTATTGACCGGAAACAGTTCTAGGTCATGTCTACATAGTTCTCGAACCCGTAGGGTTCGCACGCTTAAGGTTTCGATGACAGTTATATTATGAGTTTATGAGTTTTGATGTACCGAAGTTTGTTCGGAGTCCGGGATGTGATCATGGACATGACGAGGAGTCTCGAAATGGTCGAGACATAAAGATCGATATATTGGATGACTATATTTGGACACCGGAAAGGTTCCGGGTGAGGTTGGCACAATACCGGATCTCCGGGAGGTTATCGGAACCCCCCGAGAGGTATATGGGCCTTATTGGGCCTTAGTGGAAAGGAGGGAGAAGAAGCAAAGGAGGGGGCGCCCCCCCCCAAGCCCAATCCGAATTGGGAAGGGGTCCGGCCCCCCCTTTCCTTCTTCCCTCCCTTCTCTTCCTTCCCTCTCCTACTCCTAATAGGAAAGGGGGGAGTCCTACTCCCAGTTGGGGTTGGACTCCCCCCCCCTTGGGCGCGCCACCCCCTTGGCCGGCCCCCTCCTCCACTCCTTTATATACGGGGGAAGGGGCACCCCATAGACACAACAATTGATCTCTTGATCTCTTAGCCATGTGCGGTGCCTCCCTCCACCATAGTCCTCGATAATATTGTAGCGGTGCTTAGGCGAAGCCCTGCGACGGTAGAACATCAATATCGTCACCATGCCGTCGTGCTGACGGAAATCTTCCCTGACATTCTGCTGGATCGGAGTCCGGGGATCGTCATCGAGCTGAACGTGTGCTAGAACTCGGAGGTGCCGTAATTTTGGTGCTTGATCAGTCGGGCCGAGAAGATGTACGACTACATCAACCGCGTTGTTCTAACGATTCCGCTTTCGGTATACGAGGGTACATGGACAACACTCTCCCCTCTCGTTGCTATGCATCACCATGATCTTGCATGTGCATAGGAAAATTTTGAAATTACTACGTTCCCCAACAACATAGACCTGTTGTAGGCATGCCCGTTATTTCTGTTAAAATAGGAGATCATTGTTATCATGGCTTATGTGATATGGGTGCTAGTGCTAGTGCAATACCTCATTCCTTATACAAAGAAATCATGCATGACATTGCACCTGCTGAGATAGAAGATATTGCTGTTACAATTAAGCTTGCCAATAGAGATACTATTTCATCAATTGGGATTGTTAGAGATGTTGAAGTCTTGTGTGGGAAAATTATATACCCTGCTGATTTTCTTGCTCTTCGTTCCCCACAAGATGACTTTTGTCCCATTATATTTGGTAGACCCTTCTTGAATACTGTTAATGCTAGGATTGATTGTGAAAAGGATGTTGTTACAATTGGCTTGGGAGATATGTCTCATGAGTTTAATTTTGCTAAATTTCATAGACAACCCCATGATAAAGAATTGCCTAGTAAGGATGAAATTATTGGTCTTGCTTCTATTGCCGTGCCTCCTAATGATTCTTTAGAATAATATTTGCTAGACCATGAAAATGATATGTTTATGAATGAAAGAAGGGAGATAAATGAAGTATTCTTTAAACAGGGTCCTATTTTGAAACACAACTTACATGTTGAAATCCTAGGGGATCCCCCTCCACCCAAGGGTGATCCCGTGTTTGAGCTTAAACCTTTACCTGATACTCTTAAATATGCTTATCTTGATGAAAAGAAGATATATCCAGTTATTATTAGTGCTAACCTTTCAGAGCAGGAAGAGGAAAGATTATTGAAAACTCTGAAGAAGCACCATGCTTCTATTGGACATACTCTTGATGATCTTAAGGGCATTAGTCCCACTTTATGCCAACACAAAATAAATTTGGAGGAAGACGCCAAACCAGTTATTGATCACCAACGATGTTTAAATCCTAAGATGAAAGAAGTGGTAAGAAAGGAAATACTAAAGCTCCTCGAGGTAGGTATAATTTATCCCATTGCTGATAGTCAGTGGGTAAGCCCTGTCCATTGTGTCCCTAAGAAGGGAGGTATTACTATAGTTCCTAATGATAAATATGAATTGACCCTGCAAAGAATTATTATAGGTTATAGGATGGTAAATGATTTTTGTAAATTAAATAAGGCTACTAAAAAAGATCATTACCCTCTACCTTTTATTGATCAAATGATAGAGAGACTATCCAAACATACACATTTTTGCTTTCTAGATGGTTACTCTGGTTTCTCTCAAATACCTGTCAGCGGATGATCAAGCAAAGACTATTTTTACTTGCCCTTTCGGTACTTTTGCTTATAGACGTATGCCTTTTGATTTATGTAATGCACCTGCTACCTTTCAAAGATGCATGATGGCCATATTCTCTGACTTTTGTTAAAAGATTTGTGAGGTATTCATGGATGATTTCTCCGTTTATGGATCCTCTTTTGATGATTGATGAGCAACCTTGAACGAGTTTTGCAGAGATGCGAAGATACTAGTCTTGTTTTGAATTGGGAGAAGTGCCACTTTATGGTTAATGAAGGCATTGTATTGGGGCATAAAATTTTTGAAAGAGGTATTGAAGTTGATAAAGCTAAAATTGATGCTATTGAAAAGATGCCGTGTCCCAAGGACATTAAAGGTACAAGAAGTTTCCTTGGTCATGCCAGTTTTTATAGAAGGTTCATTAAGGACTTTTCTAAAATTTCTAGGCCTCTGACTAATCTATTACAAAAAGATATTCCTTTTCTCTTCGATGATGATTGTGTAGAAGCATTTGAAATACCTAAGAAAGCTTTGATTTCTGCACCTATTGTTCAGCCACCTGATTGGAATTTACCCTTTGAAATTATGTGTGATGCTAGCGATTATGCTGTAGGTGCTGTTCTAGGACAAAGAGTTGATAAGAAACTAAATGTTATTCAATATTCTAGTAAAACTCTAAACACTGCACAGAGAAATTATGCTACTACTGAAAAAGAATTCTTAGCAGTTGTATTTGCTTGCGATAAGTTGAGACCTTATATTGTTGATTCTAAAGTAACTATTCACACTAATCTTGCTGCTATTAAATATCTTATGGAAAAGAAAGATGCTAAACCTATACTTTTTAGATGGGTTCTCTAGCTACAAGAATTTGATTTGCATATTATTGATAGAAAGGGAGTTGAGAACCCCATTGCAGACAACTTGTCTAGGTTAGAGAATGTTTTTGATGACCCACTACCTATTGATGATAGCTTCCCCGATGAACAATTAGGTGTCATAAATCCTTCTCGTATTGCTCCATGGTATGTTGATTATGCTAATTACATTGTTGCTAAATTTATACCACCTAGTTTCACATACCAGCAAAAGAAAAAGTTCTTTTATGATTTAAGACATTACTTCTGGGAGGACCCTCACCTTTATAAAGAAGGAGTAGATAGTGTTATTAGACGTTGTGTACCTGAGCATGAATAGGAACAGATCCTACGCAAGTGTCACTCCGAAGCATATGGAGGACACCACGGTGGATATAGAACTGCACATAAGGTATTGCAATCCGGTTTTTATTGGCCTACTCTCTTCAAAGATGCCCGTAAGTTTGTCTTGTCTTGTGATGAATGTCAAAGAATTGGTAATATTAGTAGACGTCAAGAAATGCCTATGAACTACTCTCTTGTTATTGAACCATTTGATGTTTGGGGCTTTGATTATATGGGACCTTTTCCTGCCTCTAATGGATATACACATATTTTAGTTGCCGTTGCTTACGTTACTAAGTGGGTAGAAGCTATTCCAACTAGTAGTGCTGATCATAACACCTCTATTAAGATGCTTAAAGAAGTTATTTTTCCAAGGTTTGGAGTCCCTAGATATCTCATGACTGATGGTGGTTCACATTTTATTCATGGTCCTTTTCGTAAAATGCTTGCTAAGTATGATGTTAATCATAGAATTGCATCTCCATATCACCCACAGTCTAGTGGTCAAGTAGAATTGAGTAATAGAGAGCTCAAATTAATTTTGCAAAAACTGTTAATAGATCTAGAAAGAATTGGTCCAAGAAACTTGATGATGCATTATGGGCCTATAGAACTGCATATAAAAATCCTATGGGTATGTCTCCATATAAAATGGTTTATGGAAAAGCATGTCACTTACCTCTCGAACTTGAACATAAGGCATATTGGGCAATCAAAGAGCTCAACTATGATTTCAAACTTGTCGGTGAGAAGAGGTTATTTGATATTAGCTCACTTGATGAATGGAGAACCCAAGCCTATGAGAATGCCAAACTGTTTAAAAAAAGTCAAAAGATGGCATGACAAAAGGATACAAAAACGTGAGTTTAACGTAGGTGATTATGTGTTGCTATTCAACTCTCGTTTAAGATTTTTTGCAGGAAAACTTCTCTCTAAATGGGAAGGCCCTTACGTTATCGAGGAGGTCTATTGTTCTGGTGCCATAAAAATCAACAACTTCGAAGGCACAAATCCGAAGGTGGTGAACGGTCAAAGAATCAAACATTATATCTCAAGTAATCCTATAAATGTTGAAACTAATGTTATTGAAACCGTAACCCCGGAGGAATACATAAGGGACACTTTTCAGAACGTTTCAGACTCCGAAAAGAAATAGGTATGTGGTACGGTAAGTAAACAGAGTCCAAAACAGTTCTAATAGAGATTTTTCTCCGTTTTGAAATATTTAAGAAAATAGGAAAAATAAGAAGTAGTCCGGGAAGGACACGAGGCTTCCACGAGGGTGGAGGGCGCGCCCCCTGCCTCGTGTGCCCTCCGGACTCCGCTTTCTTTCACGATACTTCTTTCGGTCGGTAAAAATTCATTATATAATCTCCCAAAGGTTTTGACCACCGTATCACACAAACATCTTCTGTCTTTGTTTCGAGTTGTTTCTGCCGCAGATTAGAGCAATATGTCGTCCCCGGATTTGGAGGGAGAAAGCTATGTGGCTGATTACCTTGCAGACCCTAAGGTCTACGGGGACTTGGAGCATTGTGGCTGGACCACTGAGGAAGAAGGAGACTATGAGCCTAAGAGAAAGGAGGAGACAAGCTCAGATGAAGATGAAGTCCTGATACCTCAACCTGGGGACATGCATGTGGAGTTTAAAAATTCAAGCCTCCCTCATAGGGCAAAGAAACCCAAGATTGAGTTTATCCCTTTTCGTCTCTTGCAAGAAAACAAACAGGAACTATGCAAAAGGATATTAAGCCTTGAGCGGGAGATCGATGATCTAAGGGAGCAAAATTCCATTCTCAAGTGCAAATTATGGAAGAAACCTACACCATCAACAACTCCGTCAACACTTTCTTCACAAGCAAAGGAGACATAACCACATGGGTATGGGCACTCCCCTTAGCAACTGCCAAGCTTGGGGGAGTTGCCTCGGTATCGTATCACCATCACACTCCTATCTTTACCGTTTTTCTTAGTTTGATCCTTTTGGTAATTTCTAGATTTAGTAGAATAAAGTTTTGGTATGAATTAGTTTTGGGTTTTTGCTTTGTGATCCCTCTATGTAATCGAGTCCATGAGCTATATATAATAAAGATTAGTGTTGAGTCAAGGGCTTTGCTATCTTGCTATGATCTTAAGTGCATAAAAGAATAAAAATAAATAAAAAGAGACCATATTGATCTTATGGATAGTAATGACTTCACACATAAAGAGTATGGTACAGAAAAGTTGTTGAGAGTTGGCAAACATAGCTTTGGTCATCGTTGCAATTAATAGGAAGTAATAAAGAAAGAGAGGTTTTCACATATAAATATACCATCTTGGACATCTTTTATGATTGTGAGCACTCATTAAGTATGACATGCTAAAGAGTTGATGTTGGACAAGGAAGACAACATAATGGGTTATGTTCTCTCACATCTCAATTAAAGTATATTGTCATGGATCATTCAAACATGTTGAGCTTGCCTTTCCTCCTCGTGCTAGCCAAATTCCTTGCACCAAGTAGAGATACTACTTGTGCTTCCAAATATCCTTAAACCCAGTTTCGCCATGAGAGTCCACTATACCTACCTATGGATTGAGTAAGATCCTTCAAGTAAGTTGTCATGTTGCATGCAATAAAAATTGCTCTCTAAATATGTATGACTTATTAGTGCGGAGAAAATAAGCTTTATACGATCTTGTGATATGGAAGTAATAAAAGCGATGGACTGCATAATAAAGGTTCATATCACAAGTGGCAATATAAAGTGACATTCTTTTGCATTAAGATTTCCTTCATCCAACCCTAAAAGCACATGACAACCTCTGCTTCCCTCTGCGAAGGGCCTATCTTTTACTTTATGTCTTTTACCTTATGCAAGAGTCATGGTGATCTTCACCTTTCCTTTTTATATTTTATCCTTTGGCAAGCACCTCATGTTGGAAAGATCCTGATATATATATCCAATTGGATGTAAGTTAGCATGAACTATTATTGTTGACATTACCCTTGAGGTAAAACGTTGGGAGGCAACACTATAAGCCCCTATCTTTCTCTGTGTCCGATTAAGACTCCATAACCGTAAGTATTGTGTGAGTGTCAGCAATTATGAAAGACTAAATGATAGTTGAGTATGTGAACTTGCTGAAAAGCTCTTATATCGACTCTTTCCGATGTTATGATAAATTGCAATTGCTTCAATGACTGAGATTATAGTTTGTTAGTTCCCAACGAAGTTTTTGATTCATACTTACCATTGTGAATAGATTGTTACTTGAGCATAAGAAATCAGATGACAAAATCTCTATATGTTGTTGTTATAAGAATGATCATGATGCCCTCATGTCCGTATTTTATTTTTACCGACACCTTATCTCTAAACATGTGGGCATATTTTTTGATATCGGCTTCCGCTTGAGGACAAGCGAGGTCTAAGCTTGGGGGAGTTGATACGTCCATTTTTCATCATGCTTTTATATCGATATTTATTGCAATATGGGTTGTTATTTCACGTTATGTCACAATACTTATGGCTATTCTCTCTTATTTTACAAGGTTTACATAAAGAGGGAGGATGCCGGCAACTGGGATTCTGGGCTGGAAAAGGAGCAAATATTGGAGACCTATTCTGCACAGCTCCAAAAGTCCTGAAACTCCATGAAAGTCATTTTTGAAATTAATAATAATTATTCAGCGGAAGAAATACCTGAGGGGGGCCACCCACCGTCCACGAGGGTGGGGGCGCGCCCACCCTTACAGGGCGCGCCCCCTGCCTCGTGGGCCCTCTGGCAGCCCTCCGGTAGCCATCTTCTGCTATATGAAGTCTTTTACCCTGGAAAAAAAATCATAAGCAAGCTTACGGGACGAAACTCCGCCGCCACGAGGCGGAACCTTGGCGGAACCAATCTAGGGCTCCGGCGGAGCTGTTCTGCCGGGGAAACTTCCCTCCGGGAGGGGGAAATTATCACCATCGTCATCACCAACGATCCTCTCATCGGGATGGGGTCAATCTCCATCAACATCTTCACCAGCACCATCTCCTCTCAAACCCTAGTTCATCTCTTGTATCAAATCTTTGTACCAAAACCTCAGATTGGTACCTGTGGGTTGCTAGTAGTGTTGATTACTCCTTTTAGTTAATGCTAGTTGGTTTATTTGGTGAAAGATCATATGTTCAGATCCTTAATGCATATTAATACCCCTCTGATTATGAACATGAATATGCTTTGTGAGTAGTTACATTTGTTCCTGAGGACATGGGTGAAGTCTTGCTATTAGTAGTCATGTGAATTTGGTATTCGTTCGATATTTTGATGAGATGTATGTTGTCTCTCCTCTAGTTGTGTTATGTGAACGTCGACTACATGACACTTTACCATTATTTGGGCCTAGAGGAAGGCATTGGTAAGTAATAAGTAGATGATGGGTTGCTAGAGTGACAGAAGCTTAAACCCTAGTTTATGTGTTGCTTCGTAAGGGGCTGATTTGGATCCACTAGTTTCATGCTATGGTTAGGTTTACCTTAATACTTCTTTTGTAGTTGCGGATGCTTGCATAGGGGTTAATCATAAGTGGGATGCTTGTCCAAGAAAGGGCAGTACCCAAGCAGGCAAGCACCGGTCCACCCACATATCAAATTATCAAAGTAACGAATGCGAATCATATGAGCGTGATGAAAACTAGCTTGACGATAATTCCCATGTGTCCTCGGGAGCGCTTTTCTCATTATAAGAACTTGTCCAGGCTTGTCCTTTGCTACAAAAAGGATTGGGCCACCTTGTTGCACCTTATTTACTTTAATTGCTTGTTACCCGTTACAAATTATCTTATCACAAAACTATTTGTTACCTACAATTTCAGTGCTTGCAGAGAATACCTTACTGAAAACCGCTTGTCATTTCCTTCTGCTCCTCGTTGGGTTCGACACTCTTAGTTATCAAAAGGACTATGATAGATACCCTACACTTGTGGGTCATCAGCGCCCCAACCACTAGTGCACGTTACAGTACCTGGCACCAGTAAAGTTTCCACGGAGTTCGTCGTGCCGCTGTGCCACATGGTCGTGGGGGGACCTGACATTCACATTAGAATGAATTTTAGCTAGCCGCGTCATATAACCGAAATTTATGTGACAAAGAAGTGAATGGCAAACCTCAGATTCATTCACATTAAAATGAATTTGGTTCACAACTTTATTATAGAAATCCTCTAGGGAAAGGCGAAACAAACCACCACAATCATATCCCTTTTCAAGAAGTAGTCCATATCGAGATACGACTACTTTGTTGGACTCAAGTACTAACTTAAACCCTTCTTTACATAGAAGGGAGCCACTAACGAGATTCTTCTTGATGGCGGGGACATGCTACACATTCTTCAGTTGCACGGTCTTTTCTGAAGTAAACTTCAGATCTACCGTGCCAACACCATGAACAGAAGCATGTGAGCCATTCCCCGTCAGGACGGAACAATCTCGTGCGACCTAGTAAGAAGAAAACAAAGACACATCAGCACACACAAGAATATTGGCTCCAGTGTCAACCCACCAATCGGTGGACTGACAAACTGAAAGTACGGTAAACAAATTATCATACCCAGATGCCCCATCATTGTTGCTTAGAGTGACATTGACAGACTTGGAGTCCTATCCTGGCTTCTTATACTTTTTTGGGCACTTATTTGCCCAGTGTTCCTCTGAACCACAAGTAAAGCAGACATTTCTCTTTTTGTCTTTCTTCTTACCCTTCTTCTTAAAGGTAGTATTCTACTAGACAGAGTTCTTTTTCTTGAACTTGTGGAAATTCTTCTGCACCACATTTGCGCTAGAAGAACCCCCTACCCCTTTCACGTGGGAGTCCTTGATAACCCGCAAGTATACGGGATAGCTGTAGCCTCTTTCGATAAGTAAGAGTGTCGAACCCAACGAGGAGCTAAAGGTAGAAAAAATACTCTCTCAAGTCCTACCGGCCACTGATACGACTCTACACACGCTTGACCTTCGCTTTACCTAGAACAAGTATAAAACTAGAAGTACTTTGTAGGTGTTGTTGGATAGGTTTGCAAGATAATAAAGTTCAAGGAGCTCTCCCACTTCAACAATGCTTGTCTTTCTCACTTTCACTTTCCTTTTTGAAAAGTTTTTGGGTTCCCCTTTTTAATTTTTTGTTTTTAAACTATATGAAAGCACTCAACAGAAATAAATGACTCTCTAAAACTTCCGGATTGTCTCCCTGGCAGCGCTTTCTTTAAAGCCATTAAGCTAGGCATTTAGTGCTCAAGTAATGAATCCACCCGGATCCCAAGGTATATCAAAGCCAATTTTAATTAACAATGATTTGTAATTTAGTAGTGAGCACAAAGTAACATATATCAAGCAATAACGAAGTCTAACTCTCTTCCTATGCATAGGCATGTCATAAAAGAACAATTCATGCACACTAAGTAAAGGCCAATGCATAGTATAAACAGTTTCTTGCAATACTATCGTATTGAAAACATAGAGAGGTGGAGATATAGTTCCTCTCTCATAATAATTGCAAGTAGGAGCAGCAAGGACATGCATATTATATCTATTAAAATCATCATGTAAAGTAGTAAAATGCAACCCATCAATATAATCCTTAATAAGCACAAACTTCTCCGATATAGTGTAGTTGGGAGAATTCAAAAAGATAATAGGACTATCATGCATGGGTGCAATAGCAACAATTTCATGTTTAACATAAGGAACTATAGCAAGTTCATCTCCATAAGCATAATTCATATTGGCATCTTGGCCACAAGCATAGCAAGCATCATCAAAAAGGGATATTTCGAGAGAATCAACGGGATCATAGCAATAATCATCATAGCAATCATCCTTCGGTAAGCACAAAGGGGAATTAAACAATGTAGGAGTTGAAGAGTTACTCTCATTAGAATGTGGGCACGGGTGATCAATCCGCTCTTCCTCCTTTTGTTCCTCGCTCTCCTCATCATCTTTTTCATCCAAGAGCTCACAGTTTCATCAATTTCTTCTTCCATAGCTTCCTGCAAAATATTAGTCTCTTCTTGGACAGCGGAGACTTTCTCAATAAATGCATTAATATAGTAATTGTATTCATAATTTTCATAGCAATATCTAAGTATAGCAAGATTTTCTGGTCTATAAACTGAATCATCAAAATCATCAAACGCTTTAAACATAGATTCAACCTCATAAGCACCCATAAAAGCAACAAATTCTTCTATTTGTTTCACATCATAGTAATCAAAGATACCATTAGCATAAGAAGCTGAGGTTTCATTATCATTGAATTTGCATGAAAAGGGAAGGTGTGCAGCCTTCATCCTAGAGCAACAAGTATAATCATGTATCAAGCATAGTTGACGAGCATACCAACGCAACATAGAAATTTGATCCCATAATAGTTTCCCTTTTTGTGTCAAGCGATAATCCCTAAAGTATTCACATTGATCCAACGTGTCTCCCATAACATAACGGAATGGGGTTTTCTTAGGATTATTAAAGTAGTACATAATTTCTTTCACATAATGAGCATCGAGGGTTTTAGGAGGTTCCCCATCTCCATGAGTAGCATCTACACCTAATTTTTTTTGGTATTTCGTGTTCCATATCCATAACTAAAGATAGAGAACAACTTAGAACAGAAAATAAAAATTACTTAGTGATAAAGCAAACAAGCACACACGAGAATATTCACCCCACGCTATGACTCCTCGGCAACGGCGCCAGAAAAAGGTCTTGATAACCCGCAAGTATATGGGATAGTTGTAGCCTCTTTTGATAAGTAAGAGTGTCGAACCCAACGAGGAGCTAAAGGTAGAACAAATACTCTCTCAAGTCCTATTGGCCACTGATACGACTCTACGCACGCTTGACGTTCACTTTACCTAGAACAAGTATAAAACTAGAAGTACTTTGTAGGTGTTGTTGGATAGGTTTGCAAGATAATAAAGAATGCGTAAATAAAAACTATGGGCTGTTTAGATAAAGATGCAATAAAGTAAATAAAGCGAGTGTGGAAAAGTGGTGGTAGGAGTTGTGAAATTGTCCCTAAGCAATTGACTACTTTACTAGATCGGTAACCACTATTGCAATTCTATTTGAGGGAGAGGCATGAGCTAACATACTTTCTCTACTTGGATCATATGCACTTATGATTGGAACTCTAGCAAGCATCCACAAATAGTAAAGATTCATTAAGGTAAAACCCAACCATAGCATTAAAGTATCAAGTCCCCTTTATCCCATACGCAAACAACCTACTTACTCGGGTTTGTGCTTCTGTCACTCACGCCACCCACCATAAGCAAATCATAAACATATTGCAAACCCTACAGCGGGAATCCCTCACACTTGCGCGACACGGAGGGCACAATAGGACAGTACCAATAATAAAACATGCAACTCAAACCAATCATAGCAATTCATCAATCACCGATAGGACAACGAAAATCTACTCAGACATCATAGGATGGCAACACATCATTGAAAAATAATATGAAGCATAAAGCACCATGTTCAATTAGAGGGTACAGCGGGTTGCAGGAGAGTGGACCGCTGTAGATAGAGGGGGAAGGTGATGGAGATGTTGGTGAAGATGACGGCAGTGTTGGTGAAGACTGCGGTGATGATGATGGCCCCCGGCAGTGCTCCGACGCCACCAGAAGCAAGGGGGAGAGAGCCCCCCTTCTTCTTCTTCTTCCTTGACCTCCTCCCTAGATGGGATAAGGGTTTCCCCTCAGGTCCTTGGCTCCCATGGCGTGGGAGGGGCGACAACCCCTCCAAGATGGGACCTATCTCTCTGTTTCTGCATTCTCAGATTCTGCCCCTTCACCGTTTCTTTTATATCCGGAGATCCGTAACTCCGATTGGGGTGAATCTTTCGCCCAGATCTTTCTCATAAAATTAGCTTTCTTGTGGCAAAAGAAGAGAGCCAACCGCCATACGGGGGGGGGGGGGCAGGAGAGTCCAGGGCACGCCTGCCTCCCTGGGGCGCGCCCCCTATATCCTGGCCACCTCGGGCACCGTCTCGCGTTGATTTTACTTCCCAAAGATCACAAATATTCCAAAATAATTCTCCGTCCGTTTTTATCCCGTTTGGACTCTGTTTGATATGGGTTTTCTGCGAAACATAAAACATGCAACAGACAAGAACTGGCACTGGGCACTGGATCAATATGTTAGTCCCAAAAATAATATAAAAAGTTGCCAAAAGTATATGAAAGTTGAAGAATATTGGCATGGAACAATATAGATACGATGGAGACGTATCAGTCCTTTGCTCTCAAGTTCTGCTCACCACTTAGATGACCGATGACATTCTCAACAGAGAATTCACGTCTCAAGTGCTTGAGAGAAGTAGCAAAGTTCCTACATCCAGGAAGGAGTTTTGCAATAATGCAACGTGCGACAAACTTGTCTGGTAACTCACACTTCAGGAGCTCCAACTCCTTAGCGATGCATTATATCTCATGGTCCTGGTCCAATACAGAACGATTATCAACCATTTTGTAATCGTGGAACTGCTCCATAGCATACAACTCACTTCCAGCATCGGTTGCGCCGAATTTAGCTTCAAGCGCATCCCACAAATTCTTGGCAACATGCATATGGAGATACGCGTCGACTAGCTTGTCTCTGATCACAGTAAGAACGACTCCCACAAAGATGGTGGTTGCCTTCCTAAACGCATTCTCCTATTCAGGAGCAATCGTTACCGTGGGAGACACACCACCAACCCAGAACACGCTCATTGCTGTGAGCACAAGGTAGTCCTCGCCTGCCAACGCTTAAAATGCGTCCCGGTAAAATTTTCCGGTTTCAGTGTAGCGGCAAAGCCATGAGTCGAAAAGGTGCTTAAAATAAGGTTTTTGAATTGTTGGAAATATTAGCACTTTTCCGACTAATCTAATCCACAAGTAAATAATAAGCATGGCAAATCCGGTATGCATCTCATATCGAAACCTAAGCATATGAGCACGTACAGTACATAGAACCGAAACATCTATGAACAACATATATATGGCCAGTACAAGTACGAGCAAATAGGGGATGAACTAGTCATACCCTCCGGTTGACCAGGCCAACACGGTGGCGGTAACGGCACATCGGCATCGTCCGAGGCCTTCTTCTTGGCGGTTTCGTCGTTAGCCATGGAGTCGATGTAGGGGAAGTAGTGGAAGTAGAGGCGGACGGAGACGGGGGCAGATTGGGAGCAGTCGCGTCGAGACGCTCCCCAAAAACCTTATTGTTGTTCTCCCGGGCAGGATCTCGAACAACAGGGTTCCGGAGGCATCTGCTCTCCCGACCAACCATGCACGCGGTCGTCGGGATGGGATCGCCGGAAACAGCACGGTGAGAGGAACAGTAGATGACGGCTAGGGTTGTGCGGGAGGGAGTGAGTGAACTGAGTTAGGGTTCACTCCACTGGCCAGCGCATTCCTATATAGGCCCTTGGGTAGATGGGCATGGGCTCTGGCCCACGACCGAGTCATTGAACAGCCCATGGTCCAACGTCTCGGACAGTGGCACTTCCATAAGCGACTCGTTAATTGATACGAGATTAATTAACCATTCTTGACCGGCAAAATAAGCTTCGGCTCGGCTCATTCTCGCAACCGGTGGCGCGCGAGCTGTGACGAGGCGAAGCGGGCATCGGAGGAGGAGGAGCGCGTGATTACAACTCCTATTTCCAAGCTCCCAATAGCAAGTGATAGAGCAACCCTTGTAAAGATGTCTCACTCTTCTTATTATAGTAGTATAGTACTAAACTTTCCACACTTCCCACCACTTGCCATACACATTAATGGGCCTTAGAGATTAACCAGGTACTATTGTTTTATATGGGCCTAAGTCCATCCATAATCCATCAATTTGAATCCTTTCGGGCGGCGAATTTTTCATTTACGGGTAAAATAATCGAACGTGTCTTAAGTTATTTTATAAAATGCTATAAGCCTATATGATATGACAACCTAGCGATTAGCGTAGTGGTACTCGCGCGCGCCCCATATTGTCATGACCCAGGTTTGATTCCTGGGCGGGGCGACCCATCTCGTCCGCTGGCGTCTATTTGGGTCGGCCCGGACACAAAAAGCGGCTCAACACGCCGATGCAAACGGACGCGCGTTCACTTGGCTTCTGCATGGCTACCCATTCCCGGCCTAATTTAGAGCCGGATTTGCGCTGGCACGGACACGAGACGAACGCGTGCGCGCGTGTACTGCTCTCCTCGGGCCCACCGGTCGATAGCAGCCACCACCATTCCCCCCCCCATTTCCCCCAAAATCCCTCCCGCCCGTGCGCGCTCCTGCCCCACACCCGCCGTGGGCGACGACCTCGACCTTGACACCGTCGCCGGCCTCGCCTCCCTCGCCTCGTCCGGCATGACGACCACCCCCTCCGGCAAAGGCAAGCCTCGTGCCCCGTGCAAGACCGCCGCCGTGTCCAAGCCAAAGAAGGCGCTGACGCCCGAACAATGGGCAAGGGAGTTGTCCAAGAGGAAGGGTCGGAGGCACGCCGCAGACGCGAGGGTTGAAGCCGTCGCGACCGCCATCGTCGCCACTGCCGCACAGCAGGAGGTCACCAATGCCTGTGTCGCGGCGGCAAAGAGGGAGGCGCTCTACATGCTAGGGTTAAACCCTAGCTAGCACGGCCTCGTGAACGCCGCCGTCGCCGCGGCCAGCACCGGCTCATCGGTGTTCCCTCAGATGGTGCTGCCCGACTCGCCCCGCGCTTCGGCTTGCACCCCGATGCCCGGCTTCCACGTGTACCCGCAGGCCTACCGCCTCTCCGGGAAGTGCTCGCCCGACGTGAGCGTGGTGGCGCCTTCCACGCCCGCGCCCACGCCCATCGACCTCAACGCCACACCAGTGACCGGTGGCTCGTCATCCGGAGGCGCGAGGAAATGCGCGCGGCAGATGCCGGCCGGCGTGCTCCTGGACGCCCGCAACCTGTTCGAGGGAATGCCGTCCGCCGTCGACGAGGACTACATGCAGAAACTTATCTTCGAGCGCGTTGCACCGGCCACTGGCTACGATCTCGACAAGGCACAAAGCCAGGACGGCCACGGGGCGTTCACGCTGGGCGCTGGCTATGATCCCGATTAGACGGCCTTCATGCGTGATCAGGTCGGCATGGACCTGGACTGCTTCCCACTTGACCACGAGTTTCGGGACGACTACGGGCAAGAGGAAGAGGACGAGTGCGACATCGAAGCAGAGGCTTTGTTCGAGGACGAGCTCGCCAACCAAGCCATCGGTCCGAAGCCGAAGCTCAAGAGCAAGCGCACGAAGGCATACATGGCGTGTTGGAGTTGTGTCGAATATAGTGTATAAGGTAGGTTACAGTTGGACTTGTAGTTGTATTGTGTTTACATAGGATGTGGAGTCGTGTCCTAGTAGGACACTTGTATCCTAGGCCTCTCATATATAGTGGGGGTAGACACACGATGTAACCTATGCCAACATAATAGCACGGGCACGCGGGGGAGCCGGAGGCGTGTGCCGGCGCCCGGGTGGCCGGGGTGCGGTATTGTAGCGGTGTCATGGGGAGGAGCGCCCGTAGTCATGCCCCGGGGATGTAGCCATGATGGTGAACCTCGTTAACAAATCTCGGTGTCGTGCTCGTGTGATTGCTTGGTCCTCGGATGATCGACGGAGTGCCTCGGATTTATTCTAACACAAGTGGTATCATGAGCTAGGTTGTTCGGAGGGTGTGGATTGTTGATCTAGAGGAAAAGACGAGCTGAGACGTGCGGCGGTCGAGCAGGCGATCGATCGGGCGAGCGTTAGGCGTCACGGGTACATGTTGTGATTGCTGGTGGGCGGCGCACGCAGATTGGATCGGACAAGGGATCTCGGCGAGATACTTTTGATGCGGCGGCGTGATGTGTAAAAGCAGGCTGCAGGCAGAGCGCTAGGGTACGGCGCCCACTCAGTGCGAGGCAAGCGCGTTGCACGGGCAACGTTCGGGAAGCATGTGTCGTATTGGTCGTTGGCTAGGCGCAGACGATGTAACATCTGAGTAAACACAAGCGTGGTGCTGCTGTCCAGGAGAGCTGCTAGCCGAGTTGGCTGTGTGTGCGCTAACTCTGATCTGGAGTGCTACTGGAGGGTACGTATCT
Organism: Triticum timopheevii; assembly: GCA_963921465.1. Lineage (NCBI taxonomy): Eukaryota > Viridiplantae > Streptophyta > Magnoliopsida > Poales > Poaceae > Triticum > Triticum timopheevii. The sequence goes on along the minus strand of OY997268.1, from coordinate 508,205,780 downwards.
GCTCTGCAATCACAAGCTATGTGAGATTTGTTTTGGACAAAAAAAAGAGGACCGGGTCCTCGTTGACACGGAAAGAGGCAGCAGCAGATCCATTGGGCGAAGGAAATATCCATCGATACGTATCCATCAGGAGTACTACTTGCGCAGTAGGCGTTGGCAAGGCAGAGGCAACTAGCCAGCATTAAAAATTGTGTCAAGGGAGCTACGTGAGAAGACCAAAAGGTTTTTTTGGTTGGAAATTGCTATTGGTATGCGGAGGCTGTTCGTGTACTTGGGCATCGCGTTGATAGCTCGGATTTGTTGGCACAACAAGGATGCTTGAAGGGGTTGCAGGAAGCCATGTCAGCTAAGATGGAATTGTGATGTGATGGATGAAAATTCGCGGAAAATGGTTTGGGAGCCTTGAGTGTGTCGTACAGTCGAACGAGTTCGGCTGGGTCGGACTAGGCAGTCTGATGGATCGACGTGAGTCGGTTGATACAGAAGACGGTGGTGGAATCGGTGACGACGACATATGTGCGTGATGCTGATAGTGACTGACTTCTGGGGCATGGAAACACGTGACGCAGGCCCCGAGGGCTTGTGTGGCTTCGGCAAGACTATGGCGCGGGGTTGATTCAAGGTGGTGTACACACGGAGTTTGAATTCGACGGGGCGCAAGGGTGGACTGATCATCTACCATGGAGTCATGTTGAAGGTGGAGCTGGAGTCTGGAAGACTTCACTCAGTGCTGGATTGAGGGGCTATGGTGTAAGGATCCAGGGAATCAAAGTCTATTCAGCAAGGGGAAAAGCGAGTGACATGCAGTTCGGACTGGAGCCCAGTGGTCTGATGGAAGCGTGAAACTCGTCATCGGTCGGTGATGATCGATGGTACTCTGCAGTGGGGGTTGAGTGGTGTGGGTTCGCGACCCTTGAGACTCGACCGGGACAGCAAAGGCTCGACGCGGTAATAGCGGCGAGGCGTGCGGCGTGCATGAGACATGGAGACGGGCCAGGGCTCTGGTGGTCATACATGTGGTGAGACAACTGCGAATTTGACTCGGGTGACTACAAGCAATGGTGAAATTCCTTCATGTTTCAGACAGGCGGTCAAGAAAGGAGCGATGATGTTGAGTTCAGGTAACTCTTATGTGTGACACCCAATATGTGAGTTGTTCACTTTCACGCAGGTCAGTGATCAGTGTGTGATGGCGTTGGACGGGTACTCTGGAAGTTGGGGAGCACAAGCTAGAGTAACAAGGAACTTAATTTTGCTCGAGTGTTGACCGTGGTCAAGAAAAGAAGGAACTACAAGTTGCAGGTGCAGTCATATGGAGTCTTTGGAGTAGCAGCAGCACTCATGGGATATACTCAAGTCCAATGTACATGGAAGTTTGACGCATGGACAAATCCAGGGCGGTGGAGTATATTCGCCAAGGTGGAGTTTGTTGGAGCTGTGTCGAATATAGTGTACAAGGTAGGTTACAGTTGGACCTGTAGTTGTATTGTGTTTACATAGGATGTGGAGTCGTGTCCTAATAGGACACTTGTATCCTAGGCCTCTCATATATAGTGGGGGTAGACACACGATGTAACCTATGCCAACATAATAGCACGGGCACGCGGGGGAGCCGGAGGCGTGTGCCGGCGCCCGGGTGGCCGGGGTGCGGTATTGTAGCGGTGTCATGGGGAGGAGCGCCCGTAGTCATGCCCCGGGGATGTAGCCATGATGGTGAACCTCGTTAACAAATCTCGGTGTCGTGCTCGTGTGATTGCTTGGTCCTCGGATGATCGACGGAGTGCCTCGGATTTATTCTAACATGGCGACCGAGGAGAAGCTTCTTTGCGAGCGTTGGTGAGAGACATTGGACAAAACCCCAAGATGGGCGCCGAATAAAAGCATTCAACCTTTTGGATTCGTGTCCACCAGGAGTTTCATGAGCGCAAGAAGTTTCCGCCTTACCAAATTGTGAGCACGCGCTGGTGGGTGTCCATTTTGAAGCGATGGAGGGTGATCCAACAAGAGTGCAAAAAGTTTTGATCTACTCTTGAGAGCGTCAAGGCCCGCCCCATGAGCGTCAAGGCCGCGGGGGAAGACCAACTCCAAGAAGGAGGACAAGCGGGATGCGGCATCCAACGCCTTGATCGTAAGCGTGGAGGACATGATGAACAAGAAGGACTCAAGGGAGGAGCGTCGGTGTTTCAAAGAAGAGCAAATGAATGCCTTCATGAAGATCCAAAGGAGGAGGCTTGAGATGGACGCGGAGAAGCAAGTCAAGATGCTTGAGCTGGAGGCGGAGAAGCAAGTCAAGATGCTAGAGATCGAGGCCGCCAACGCCAAAACCAAGACGAAAGAAGTGGCTCTCGCGAGCATGATGACCGGGGTGGAGATCATGAAGGTGGATCTCAACACCGTGTCGCCAAGGAAGAGGCCGTGGTTCGAGAAGATGCAGGCCGACATGCTCAAGTTTCACCCGTTGGCATGACCACAAACCTGAACATCACTCCTCTCTTTTAAACCTTGTAAGGTGCAATGATACGCTAAGACAATTATGCAAAAAATTGAAAAGAGTAATAGACATTGGCTACAAACCATGCAGTTCAAGGCACAAGTCAGAGTCCGCGATGGCGTGGTCGAACTCAAGTCCCACCCTTTTTTTGTGTGCTGGCATGTGTGCCGGCCGCTGGCGAGTGCGCCAGCGCGAACTGTGTGGTGATATTTTTTGAAACAGGCAATGTACGCCGGCGCTGATAATGATGCCGGCATGAGACATGGCCGCTGACATGATCTATGAGCCGCGGGCCTTTTGAAAAAATTGAGTGCGGACACGAAAATGGGTCGGTGCGTTGGGCGGGCGGCCGACCAAATGCCAAACAAAGCGGACACCGGGTGGTCGGCGACCCAAACAGACAAAAAGTGGACAAATGCGCCTTCCGTTTGGGTCGGCCCGTTAGAGTTGCTCTCAGGGTGCAATCAACCGAAATTTCAACTTCAAGGTTCATTTCGCCGAACCTCTACAAATTCAAGGTTTGAAATAAAAGTTTTCCCATATAAGCCTTGACAAAGCTTTGGCAGTAGGCTCCCCGACGCACAAACATGAGAGCCCACGCGAGACGCAACTTTCGAAGCCGCGGGCCTGCGGCCACGCACGCACGCATGTGGATGTGGGTACACGCGGCTTTGTGACGGTGGCATGCACGTGCGCGCCTACCCATAGGTCACTCTGTGCGTTCGGTTTATTCAGTTTATACGGTTTTTCGGTTTGTACGGTGTTAATACTTTGATAAATACGGTATGAAACTAAAATACGGTTCGGTTTCGGCATATACCAAATTATCTCGGTATGGTTTCGGTATATACCATAATAACCAAAGTTGACATGAATTCGAAAAGGACATAATAATAATTTGCAAATTTATGACTCAAAAACACATACTGTTTTACACAAGTACTCCCTCCGTCCCATAATGTAAGACGTTTTTTGACACTGGTGTAGTATCGAAAAACGTCTTACATTATGGGACGAAGGGAGTAGTATATAACTGTATATATATAAGTATATATGCATCCATTGATTCATCTGTTGATGGTTATGGACGCGCTTAGCATTTTAAAAAGAGAAAAATGACTATGTTACAAGAAAAAATTACGTGCTTAGTAGTGAATTTGACTCATGTACAAGAAAAATGACAACTTGTATGGTTCTTCATCACAAGAAATATAAAATTATTTTTTACTTCGGTTTATTCGGTTAACCGTTCGGTTTTTTGGTATATACCATAAAAACCAAAGTTCAAATTGGTATGAAAAGTTTATACCATACCGAAACCAGAAACCATAAAAACCATAAATTTGGTTTGGTTCAGTTTATTTTCGGTATGGTTTTTCGGTTGGTTTTTCAAATGCACAGAGTGACCATATGGGCAGCAGCAGCACTGCAAACATAAAGCGACAGTGTCCTGCGTCGATCCGTGCGGCTGCAACGTGCCCTGTCTTTCTGATTCGTCTTTGCCCGTCTCATTTCGCTTGCCAGGCCCGGAGGGTCCGTCGTCCGTCGACGAGAGAAGTCGAGGGGCCAGCTTATCCTCGTTGGCGCACCAAGGAGGAGGATGAATCCGTTGAATCTGCTGCGTGTAGTGTACGATGCTAAAATCTGCATAACATGGCATGAGGGTAGCATGCATGTACCAAGCCTTTTGGTCACCCGCTGATATACACCGCGGAAAATTATGGTGGCCACAAGTCAGCGACCAGAATTATGGCACGTTAGCTGCCCGCACCGTTATTCCGGTAGCCCACGAAGTATCAGGATGACTGGATGAGGTATTACTCCTACCACCCTGTCATTGTCTGGAAAAACATGATGAGGCATTACGTACCACCTCAACTCGATCGAGACCAGTGAACGGTTCTACCTGCACTGCACACCCGTTGAACCAATGATCTGCACAACGATACACTAACAGAAAACAAGACCTGAACTGGTGCTACCTGGCTTGTGAAACTACATATGCACTCGTAGAGAGCTCAGCTGCCAGTGCCCGGTCGATCCGGGCCCAGTGAACCGGCCGAACATTTCAGGCATCAAACTGAAGAATCCCACAGTGATCGCTAGCCGTGGACATGGCGAGCCCTTTTTGTGCCCCGCACATGTGGTGGGCATCAGAAACGGATAATGGGATTGGGAGCAGGGGAGGCTTTGGTGCCGTCCATACCTCAGATCAGACATAAAGCTGGCGGCACAACATGATGATGATGACGATGAGCAAGGCGGTTAGGCATCCTTCGCGTCCCGGCTCCCATGCTCTGTCTATCGTCTATGCTCACCACACATGCATGTGCGCGCCGGCCGGCCTCTCGAGTGCGCATGAGAGATAGGATCTTCACTTGCATTCCCTGCCCTGCCCACGATCCGGATAGGGTTTGGGACTTGACATAACATGGAGTGCGGAAGCTTGCGCTAGATGATGCAAACCAGACATGCATGTTGTCCCTGGAGCACTTTGCAGCACGCATATCCCCAAAGCATTGTGCCTTTGTGGTCTTGATCGATGCAATCTTGCCTCCCCTTTCTAGGGGACAGGAATTGACTCTACGGTCTGTATTACAGAGTTTAAGGGCCGGTGTTATGAACGCAAGGATTGCCCTAGGACGGAGCCAAGGGGAACAGCATTGGATGTGCAATGTATTGTAGTACTATGTAAACTGGAAGCATTAGCGGCAATGTGGCTGGATCACTGAGCTTGGGGACGTGCCTCTCGATTCATTTTTTTTTTTTTTGGAAACGGAGGCAAAAGTGTCTCTCGATTCATCATCGATCCGTCCATCTTGGATTGGAATCCTCAGAGCCAAAGCATGCACGCGATGCCGCAGTTAGGATCTCATTGTTTTCTGCTGAAAATGAGGATGGCATACCTCTCATGTTCCAGTGAGAAGTTCTCCCGAGTCTTGAGACAGACAGTTTTCAGTTCTAGTGTTGTGGGTGGTGTACCCTGAAACCAAATTTCTCGCCGTTGATCGAACGAAAGCAACAGCTGGGGCTCGGAAACGCCGAGACTTTTTTTTTTTTGAAACAAGGCAAAAGATTTGCCATTTCCATTAATTAAGAAGAGGGTTTTGATACACACACGCCGCCAAGCGGCAAACACTAGACGTATTACTCTCGCGGCATTACATTACTCAAGTGCTTGGCACCCGCAATGGCCCAAAGCGACATTTCCTCTTTGATGTTTCGCAAGACGACCTGCACCGGTGCTGCCTTGTTTCTGAAAACGCGCGCATTTCTTTCCTTCCAGATTTCCCATCCCACAAGAAGTAATGCAGAAGACAAGGCTTTGACTAGATGAGCACTGGAAGTGAGGAGCTCATCCCACCAAGCTTTCACTGTGCCAAACCGGTGCCAGAGAGCCCTGGGGATATGCATACCGAGCCAGGCAAACACCTCATTCCAAATACGGATAGAGAACCTGCATTGGAAAAGGAGGTGAGCCGCCGATTCTTGTACTTGCTTGCAGAGAGGGCAACGGTCGCAGTTTGGCCATCCTCTGCGTTGAAGCCTGTCCGCGGTCCAAATCCTGTTTTGATTGACAAGCCAGGCGAAGAATTTGCATTTGGGAGGGGCCCAAGCCTTCCAAACCGAAACCTGCAAGCTTGAGCGAGATAGCCCAGAGAACTGCGCCATATAAGCGGTCTTAGTAGAGTATATTCCATCGTTGGCATGCTTCCACATAATGGTATCCTTGACGCCCGGCTGGATGACAACACTTGCAAGCTTCTCCCATACGGCCGTGAATTGCTGGAGGTGCACAAGCGTGAGGCCGCTTTGGGTGTCAATTTGAGTTATCCAGCTCCCATCCCTTAAGGCCGTAGCAACAGTGCAATCCTTTTTGTGTGATATCTCAAAAATCTTTGGGGCAATATCTTTTGGTCTGAGCCCCTCCGGCCAAGAAGAGGCCCAAAATTTTGCTTTATTTCCATCACCAAGCGTCACCTTGGTCGCAGCCGCGAAGAGACCATGATCTTGTTTCATGCAAGGCGTGCCCAGCCCGCACCACGCCCTTGGCGGGTCGTCCCAGTCTAGCCACAACCACCTCAACCGGAGAGCAGTTGCGAACTTTCCAAGGTGCAAAATGCCAAGACCTCCATACTCTTTCGATTTGCACACCAGCTCCCAGTTGAATTTGCATTTTCCACCTGTCACTTTGTCCGTTCCAGCCCAAAGATAGGCCCGCCTTAGTTTGTCAATTGTCTTGAGAACCTCCACCGGAAGGTCCAGTGGTGTGATATGATAGATGGCCACTGCAGTAAGGACCGCCTTGACCAAGGTCATGCGACCCGAGATAACCACATGCTTGCCTTTCCAAGGCACCAATTTGCCGGCTGCCTTTTCTTCCAAAAGTTGGAGATGAATCCTCTTTAGCCTTTTGATTGCGAGAGGGAGACCAAGGTAACGAATAGGGAGGCTGGAGCGACCTGCCAGGAAGGAATGAAGAATATCGTCGAGGTCCACACTACCGCATCTGATGGGGGCAACAATACTCTTTGCGCAATTAGTGGATAGACCGGTGGATTCGCCGAAGGAAGCAAGCATGGTGGCCAGGAATTGGACATCCTCCTTAACAGGGGCACAAAAAACGGCAGCATCGTCGGCATAAAGAGAGGCACGAATCTCCGTGTGCCTCCCAGGAAGGGGTTGGAGCATCCCCTGAGCCGTGGCCTCGTTGAGGATATGGTGCAGCGGGTCGATGGCCAGCACGAAGAGTAAAGGGGATAAAGGGTCACCCTGTCTGAGGCCCTGACCATGCTTGATAGGATCTCCAACAATACCCGCGATGACGCCGAAGAGAGGAGCGTCGAGACCCAGTCGCGGAAACGTGTAGGGAAGCCATGATGACTCAGCATCTCCAAAAGGTAATCCCATCTCACAGAGTCAAAAGCCTTCTTGATGTCAAGCTTGAAGAGAAGCATGGGCTTCTTTGTGCGGTAAAATTTTCTGGCCAAATTCCGCACTTACAGGAAATTGTCGTGTATGCTTCTTCTCTTGATGAAAGCACTCTGTGCAATGGATACGATGTCATTCATGTGGGGAGCCAGCCTGGAAGCAAGGATCTTGGCAATGAGCATTGCCACAGCATGGATCAGGCTAATATGCCTAAAGTCCGAGATTTCTTCCGCATCATCCTTCTTAGGCCAACTCCACCGCGCGACCCTATCCTGTCCGGCTCCGTCCGTTTGGGGTAAAAGGGACAAAAGAGGCGGCCCAGCGCACGGCCTCAAACGGATAAATGTCCGGATTCCGTACATTTTCGACCCATCCCCGGCCCAAACTTGCGCTCGGTTGGGGTGAAACGGACGCGCGCGGACAACCGCGACGCACGCCCTTGCCCCCTCCCCCCCCCCCCCCCCGTGGCCCGCCTGTCGGGGACACTAGCAGTCCCTCCGCTCCCCAACGCTTCACACTCTCTCCCCGCCTCGCCCCGCCGCTGGCGCCGCTGTATTCTCCGGCCGCCTCCTCACCGCGCAGCCCCCCGCCGTCCATAACAAACAACGTCTGGACATGGCCGCCACCACGCCCGCGCTTTCGCCGTAGTTTTGGCCGTCGCCGTCCTTGCCGGTGCCGAAGGGGACACGACTGCCGGCGACGGACCACGGCGGCCGAGGCAGATTCCGACGAGAGCTCCAGAGCGGCCGGCAACCACCCCTGCTACATCGAGGTGATCATCGCGGCCGCTTCGCCACCGTGACCGCAAGGTGTTCGACCTTTTGCCAACAATGGTATGGACAATGGAGACGAGTTTTTCTTCCTTCACTTCCTTTGTTTATCGGACGATTCGTCGTCGGATGATGAAGAACTTGTGGTGGCTGCACTGGTCGTGAACGACCATATTCAACGGCAGCTTCCTCAGTACAGGGGGTCACTCCCTGGCAAGGCTTCCAACCTGAACCGCAACAGGGAGAGAGGCCATGCCCTGCTCTATGCCGATTACTTTGCCAACACCCCGCTCTTCAAGCTGGATAAATTTCGTCGCCGTTTTCGTATGGCAAGGCATGTGTTCAATCGTATCCGAGAGGGAGTGGTTGCTCATGACCCATACTTCGAGTGCAAGACGGATGCCCTTGGCAAGCTTGGATTCTCCTCTTACCAGAAATGCACCGCGGCCATCCGCATGCTTGCATATGGTATTCCAGGCGATCTGGTGGACGAGTATGTGCGTATGAGTGAGACAACATGTCTGATGTCAATGTACAAGTTTTGCCAGGCTGTGATCGAGGTGTTTGGCCCAGAGTACTTGAGGCAGCCAACTGCCGCTGATACAGAGAGATTGTTGGCGACCAATGCAGCTAGAGGCTTTCCAGGCATGGTTGGCAGCATTGATTGTATGCATTTGGAGTGGAAGAACTGTCCATTTGCTTGGCAGGGCCAGTACAAGGGGCATGTTAACGGGTGCACTGTCATATTAGAAGCGGTGGCATCGCAAGATCTTTGGATATGACATTCTTTCTTCGGTATGGCAGGTTCTCACAATGATATCAACGTGCTCCAACGTTCTCCAGTCTTCGCGAGGCTTGCAGAAGGAAAGTCCCCACCTGTCAACTTTGAGATCAATGGCCACCAGTACAACAAAGGATACTATCTAGCAGATGGTATATATCCTCAGTGGTCAACTTTTGTGAAGACAATCTCGAAACCCCAAGGTGAGAAGAGAAAGAGATTTGCCCAAATGCAAGAAAGTGTTAGAAAGGATGTGGAACGTGCTTTTGGTGTGCTTCAATCCCGGTGGGGTATCGTTCGAAACCCTGCACTGTCATGGGATGAAAGGAAGCTTTGGGAGGTGATGACTGCTTGTGTGATCATGCACAACATGATCGTCGAGGACGAGCGTGATGAGAGTATCTTCGACCGAGGATTTGATTTTCAAGGTGAAAATATTGAGCCCCTGCACCAAGACCCGGCCACATTTGAACAGTTTGTCCAATTCCACTGTGAGATGCGTGATTGGCACGCTCATTTGAATCTTCAAAATGACTTGGTTGAGCACGTCTGGGATCACATTGGCAACCAATAGATGTATTGGTTCAATTTATGTTCAGTCAAGACAATTTTGATTTGGTTGTAAAACTATTTTATTTAAGACAATTTCAATTGGGTTGTAAAACTATTTTAATTTTCAGACAAATATTTGGGTTGGAAGTAGTTCGATACAAATTTAGGCATTTTTGGCCCTCACGGACAGGATGGGGCAAATGGATGCGGCCGCGCGCTGGGCGCACGGCCACCGCATCACAGGACAGGCCCGAACACGACCCCAAATCCTACCCAAACGGACAGAAACCGGACAAAACGGACGTCCGTTTGGGGTCGCGCGGTGGAGTTGGCCTTAGGAATGAGAGCAACATTCTCAGAGTTGAGCCAGTGCAAGTTTCGGGCCTGGCCGTTGGCTGGTCAGTGCATCGCATCATGACGGGACAGGAGTACCGTTTTCCTTTCCTGCAGTACGTACGTTGAGCCCGGCCGGCCGAGAGCAACAGCTAGCTGCGGCTCTCCAAAACTCAACGCCCAACGGTATGCGTGTCTCAGGTATAAATACTCCTACCGTCACCTTTTCTTTTGGCGGGAGACTCGTAGCGTACCATGCATGCATCATCAATCCCTACAAAAGTGTGCGTACCGTAGGAGTACATGCACCCGCACACACGGACGCTGGCATAGTTTTACGGTGGATGTTACGCTGGCTGCCTCCTGGTCTTGGACACGAGAGCACCGGCTCAGCTGCCATCGGCGTGGTTAAATGAAGGGCTCACGCATATAAAGCGTGTCCCCGGATTCACAGACAGCGCTCTCATCAACTGTTGGATAAGGCCAGCCAACGGCCAGGCGACCGCCCTTGCATTGAGAGGCAGCACCAGGAGTGGACTGGCTTTCTCTTGTGGAGGAGAAGGATCACCGAGCACTACACCAATCAGCGTTGTACTAGATAGGAAAAATATCACAGCTGAACGGGAACCATGCACGTTAGGCCAACTCCACCGCGTGACCCTAAACGGACGTCCGTTTTGTCCGGATTTTGTCCGTTTGGGTAGGGGATGGGGTCATGTCCGGGCCTGTCCTGAAATGCGGTGGCCATGCGCACAGCGCGCGGCCGCATCCTTTTGCCCCATCTCGTCCGCCAGGGCCTAAAAATGCCCATATTTTCATATGAAAACAAGTTTGCACGTCCAAATATTAATTGTTTGAAAATTAAAATAGTTTTACAAGCCAATCAAAATTGTCTCTAATAAGGATAGTTTTACAACCAAATCGAAATTGTTTTGAACGAACATAAAACGAACCAATACATCTATCAATTGCCAATATGCACCCAGACGTGCTCAACCAAGTCATTTTGAAGAGCCTTATGAGTGTGCCAATCACGCAGCTCACGATGGAACTGGCAGAACTGATCAAACGTGGCCGGTTCTAGATGCAGGGGCTCAACATTGTCACCTTGATAGTCATATACTTGGTCGAAGATACTGTCATCACGCTCGTCCTCGACGATCATGTTGTGCATGATCACACAAGCAGTCATCACCTCCCAAAGCTTCCTTTCATCTCATGACAGTGCAGGGTATCGAACGAGCGGTTTGTTGGAAAAGTAATCGACATAGAGCAGGGCGTGGCCTCTCTCCCTGTTGCGGGTCAGGTTGGGAGCACGGCCAGGGACTGACCCCCTGTACCGAGGAAGCTGCCGTTGAATGTGGTCGTGAACGACCAGTGCAGCCACCACAAGATCTTCATCATCCGACGACGAATCGTCTGATGAACAAAGGAAGTGGTGGAAGAAGAACTCATCTCCACTGTTCATACCTTTGTGGGCAAAATGTCGAACACCTTGCGGTCGTGGTGGCGAAGAGGCTGCGATGATCACCTGGACCCAGCAGGGGTGGTTGCCGGCCGGCTACTGGCCGCTCTGGAGCCGTCGGAAGCTGCCGCGGCCGCCGTGGTACGTCGCCGGCGGTCGTGTCTCCTCTGCCACCGGCAAAGACGGCGACGGCCAAACCTCCTTCGATCGACGGTCAAAACTACGGCGAAAGTGCGGGTGTGGTGGCGGCCATGTCTACACGTGGTTTGGTATGGACGGCCAGGGGCTACGCGGTGCGGAGGCGGCCGGAGAATAGCGGCGACGCGGGGCGGGAGAGGGAGGGTTGAAGCGTTGGGAGGGAGGGACTGCTAGGTGTCCCCGACAGGCGGGCCACGGGAGGGGGGGGGGGGGGGGGGGGACAAGGGCGTGCGTCACGGCCGTCCGCGCGCGTCCGTTTCACCCCAAGCCGAGCGCAACTTTGGGCTGCGGATGGGTCGAAAACGGATGGATTTCGGACATTTGTCCGTTTGAGGCCGCGCGCTATTCGTCCGTTTTATCCAAAACGGACGCACCGGACAAGATGGGGCGGGCGGTGGAGTTGGCCTTACGGTACCTGGCACCAGCAAAGTTTCCACGGAGTTCGTCGTGCCGCTGTGCAACATGGCCGTGGGGGACCTGACGTGAACGGAGCTCGTCAGCGTAGGCGAGTAGCACTCCACTCCACTGGCTCGCGATCAATTTCTTGAGATCCCGGCGCCGCGCGCGGTACGGAGGGAGGTAGACGACGTGTACTACCCGGTCTGAGACGACAGTCTCTCCCGCCCGCTGCGTGCCCGGCTGGCGCACCGTCATCGCGCGCCGGGCACGAGCAGGCAGCAGTACAGCCGGCCTAGCTGTCGCGCGATGACGACGGCGACGGCGCCGCGCCCGGACATCCTTTCCGGGCCAACGGGGTCGGCGCCCCCAGTTGCGGAAACATCCGTCCATCCCCATCCCATCCCGCCCCACGGCGCCAAAGCCCAACCCGGTAGTATCTCGGCCACCCTGGTTCTGAAAGCGACGGCGGCCATTCTCATGCTCCGTCGTACAGTAGGAATGGGTCGAGAGATATCCCCGTGCTTTGGCCCGTCTGATGCAACGCCGGTGCTGATGCAATGCTAGTGCCACGAGATGATGCTCGTGGGCTCAGACGATCGATCCAGTGCGTACGTGTACGTGTAGTGGGATTTGCCTCCACGCCATGGTTTGAGATTGACCGGCAGCGATGGCCACCCCACTTGGCCTCGGCCATCGCATGCTCGATACCAAGTAGCGATAATGCAATCCGGCCCTCCTGTAGAGCAGAGAGAGAGCGAGAGAGAATCTGTTTGCTTAAATAAATTACTGCACTCTAGTCTAGTGGAACCGTGCGCAGTCAGACACAGGCACTCGACGCGCACATGCCGTTTGTGCTGCAATAAAGAATTCAGCAGAGATCTTGCGCCCCTGAACCACATAATCTGTCGACCAAGACGACGACGCGCTGCTAGTAATCACTCGCTATAAAGCGCTCTGCGCGATCTCTCTCCCGTCGATCTGGCTTGGCTGGCTGGCTGGGGCCTAATCCAAATTTGAGTGCCCACGTGTGGATGTGCCCTCCGTGGCACTTCCTTTTGTTAGCATCAGACACGACAAATGAGAGACGTACTGCGTGGATGCCCGTGGAATCGGAACGAATGGCACTAGTCTAGCTAAGCTTTGTTGTTTCTAGCTAATCAGTTTTTACGTTACAGTTAAGAGACGAGGCTGATAGACAGAGTAATGGCCTGGTGGGCGGCGATACTTGATTGAGATTGATCATACGTGCTGCTTGCTCTCAACTTTCGATTCAAAATATCTAGAAGAAGAGAGCAGTAGATGCTTCCATTCATCAACTCAAAGGTGGTGATGGCGCCTGGATGGAGAGGTTGACTTCAACGCTTGCAAGCCTGAGAGAGACGGAGATAGGGCGCCATGCCATCATGACAGTGCAGCAGACGCATGTGGCGCAAAAAGAGATCTCACACTCGCTTGTGTTTTCCTTTCTTTCCCCTCAGGTTTTTGTTTCCCACTGCGCTGACAGCTCAAAAGCGGGGAGCAACGACAGGTACTGCAGCCATAGTGAAGTGAACACAGGACACACACGCGGAAAAGCTACTACTCCTACCAAAACTAATCTGAAAAAACTACCTCAAGACATGAAAAAAAGACCCTCGCAACGCACACTCATTCTATTCTATTCTTCTAGCTGCCCATCTCCTCCCGGCTTCCCAGAACACAACGGAGCAGAGCAGCCGCATAACGCCCTACGCCCAGCACCAACAGCGACGGGTTCATTCACCATCTCTCCATCTTGTCACCTCCATCTCTGCACGCCTGCGGGAGAAGAACCAAAAATATTTTGAGCTTAAGATTGAATGGCTGCCGATGTTGCATCAGAGCAAGGAAAAGGTCGGGGAATGGTCACCTGTCTTGTGGGCATCGGCGTGGCAGGGGCAGGGGAGTACTGCACCTGCAGGTAGCTGCCCAGAGGAGATCCGCTCAAGGGAGACTGCAATGGCAGAAGAAGATATGCTATGCGAATTAGTCACCATAAGCAGGGAACTAGTTATGAGACGTTAATGCTTCGCCACGTCGGTGCGCACCTCGAAGCCCGTCGTGGAGAAGAAGGTGGAGGAGAAGTCGGCTGCATTGCTGAACTCCATCGTCGACCCGGCCGCGCCGCCGTAGCCATTGGCCTCCGGGGAGCCCATCACCTGCTGGATGGCTAATGCGCGTCAGAACTCGGATTGGACTGCACGTAGCGTATTTAGAAGGAACCAAATGGCCGGGAGCCCGGGACTGCGGAAGCATGTGTAATACGTACCTTGGAGTGCTTGAAGAAGGCCGGCGAGCTGGCCGTGTCCTCGAGCAGAGTCGACGCGACGGCGGCGCCCATCTTGCCCTGCCGCCTCGCTGCCGCAGGCTCCTTTGCCCTGCACCTCCTCTCCGCACGTTGTGCATTGGCCAGCGCGGCGGCGCCTTCGTCGGAGCCGGCCGAGTACTGGTGGCGCGGCCCGGAGGAGGCGTCGGAGATCATGGACAGGTCGTCCTCCTCCGCCTCCTCGGATTGGTAGGACGAGCGGCACCGCTGCCCCTTGCCGTGGAGCCGCGCGGTGCCGCCGCGGGAGTAGGACGAGGTGTCGTCGTCCAGGTAGGTGGTCCAGCCGGACTGGCAGCCGCTGCTGCACTCGGAGCTCGCCGCGGCGGCCATGACCGCGTCCTCCCCCATCATCCCGTGCTCCCCTCCTCGCCACGGACGCACATACACTGGTGTACACCACTCACTATCTAATACGCTGATGTGATGAGCTGCTCCCGAGCTAGCAGCAGTACGCGAGTGTTAGCGCGTACTAAGTAGAGGGGGCGGAGGGGGGCGGCCCCACGCGTCTGTGGCGGGAGTAAACCTTGATCTCAGTGACAGGTGGGGGGAGGTCCGGCGTTGGGGACGGGGAGGAGGGGAGGAGCGGGGCGGGAAGCGAGGCATCACGTGGAGTACAGCGACAGCGAGGCGGCAACGGGGGGTGGACGGGGCGGACGGGCCGTCATTGCCCGGGCGGTACTGTTGCGTGGTCCGCGCGGCCGAATCATTCCCGTCCGTGACGGGGAGCAAACGCGACGCCAGCCCCGCGCGCCGGCTTAAACTCGTCTGCCTCCGGCCGCCCGTCCGCTCTGTGCCCTCCGGTTTCTCTCTCGCGCCGGCGGACGCGCGACGTCCGTCGATCCCTACGCGCGTTGTGGATGCTGGGCTGGGCCGGGCGGCGGGCCAGTTGACACAGTGCCGATGTTGTCCTGCACCGCACGGAAGCACGGTGGATGTTGCCCCGCTTCGTCTCACCCGCGCGGACGGCCGGACGGGTGCAAACTGGCAACAGGAAAGCTGCGGCTGAAATCACTTTTTTGACCTTTTCCACATAGATTAGCGTATTTTTTTTGGCAAAAACTTATAATTTATCGAAAAGACTAACTGCCACACGTGTGGCACTTCTCCAACCCGCTCACACGCCTTTATCGCCGTCCATTGAAACTTGCACGAATCTTGGCACGATGACATAATTTTTTGTTGCCACGTAGGACATGGGCGACGTGCGGTGTATGCAACAGTTCGCCCGCACGCGTTTACCACTCCGTCGTCAACGGTTGCGAGTCGGAGGCGTGCGGTGGAACCGCCGTCGCGCCCGCACGCGTGGCGCACGAGTTCTGTCGCCGTTTCCCTCGACTGGCCACTCCCCCCTCATTGCCTCTGCCCATCTCATTCATTTCCCCCAACCAACATTACAGAGGCAATTCGCTCGATTGAAGGAGAAGACGAGAAGAGGAGGCGGCGGCGCCGGCGGAAGAGTCGACTGCATTCACGGTCGTTGCTTGTGTTCGCCGGACCGGAGCGGCGTCGCCGGAGCAGCCGAAGTGAGGAGGTAAGACCGTGGAAGCTTCTGTACTCTCCCCCCTTCCTCCTTGGTCTCACTTCTCTCGAGCCCCCCTCCCCCCTCCCTCGGAGATTCAGGCGGATTTGCGGCCGCTCCGGCGTCCCCGACGGCGGGGGAGTCGTGCGTGTGCTATTTTACGGCGGCATTTCGCAGCCCCGGCGCCGTCGCGGTGGTACTCAAGCCGGTGAGGCTCGCCCGGGGTGGCAATTAGATTGATGCGATTACATGCGTGAGGGATTCCGTTTCCATTTGTTAGTTCGATTTTGTCTCAAAGGCTACGATCTTCAGTGTTTCAGGGCAATGTTGCTGTCGAATTGAGGGGTTTGATAGTTGTGTATGACCCCCTAGATCTAGGTAGGTGCATTTCAATGTATAGGATCATGGCAGTCATGGCAATTTCAGCAAATGGACTCTGTCAGTTGATGGCAACTAATTTTCTAAATGAAATCTGTCAGTTGCCATGTCTTGTGTAGGATAATGGCAGTTTCATGATATCCAAATTCAGGGAGTGATAGTTGTGTTTCTGAATCAACTGTCCTTCTAAGTGGCAAATAATTCTGAAAAACAAGTATGACAATTGCCATGTCATATGTAGAGTGATGGCAGTTTTGTATGTATCATGGACTCACTTAGTTGCCATACTGTTATGTGATAGCACAACATATTTGACCGCAGTACATGCCAACTCATTTTTTTTCACCAAACCAACGTGTGAGTTGCCACATTACATGTTGTGGACTGGCACACATCTGCTATTCATGATTTTCTCATGCATATTCTTCACTCTATACATATTCAGAACAGAGCAAAGCAGAGTCAATGGCGGAGGCAGGGGTGTTGGCAGGGGCCTTGGCCTCTGATGACCCACAAGTGTAGGGGATCTATCGTAGTCCTTTCGATAAGTAAGAGTGTCGAACCCAACAAGGAGCAGAAGGAAATGATAATCGGTTTTCAGTAAGGTTTTCTCTGCAAGCACTGAAATTGTAGGTGATAGATAGTTTTGTGATAAGATAAATAGTAACGAGTAACAAGTAAATAAAGTAAATAAAGTGCAGCAAGGTGGCCCAATCCTTTATGTAGCAAAGGATAAGCCTAGACAATTTCTAATAATGAGAAAGGAGCTCCCGAGGACACATGGGAATTATCATCAAGCTAGTTTTTATCATGTTCATATGATTCGCGTTCGGTACTTTGATAATTTGATATGTGGATGGACCGGTGCTTGGGTACTGCCCTTACTTGGACAACTATCCCACTTATGATTAACTCCTATTGCAAGCGTCCGCAAGTACAAAAGAAGTACTAAGGTAAACCTAACCACAACATTAAATATATGGATCCAAATCAGCCCCTAACGAAGCAAACGCATAAACTAGGGTTTAAGCTTCTGTCACTCTAGCAACCCATCATCTACTTATTACTTCCCTATGCCTCCTCTAGGCCCAAATAATTGTGAAGTGTCATGTAGTCGACGTTCACATAACACCACTAGAGGAAAAGACAACATACATCTCATCAAAATATCGAACGAATACCAAATTCACATGACTACTAATAGCAAGACTTCACCCCTGTCCTCAGGAACAAACGTAACTACTCACAAAGCATATTCATATTCATAATCGGAGGGGTAATAATATGCATTAAGGATCTGAAAATATGATCTTCCACCAAGTAAGCCAATTAGCATC
This sequence comes from Triticum timopheevii, assembly GCA_963921465.1. Lineage (NCBI taxonomy): Eukaryota > Viridiplantae > Streptophyta > Magnoliopsida > Poales > Poaceae > Triticum > Triticum timopheevii. Next base: position 508,188,281 of record OY997268.1, on the reverse strand, counting down.
AACTACAAAGAGTAATCAACACTACTAGCAACCCACAGGTACCAATTTATGGTTTTGATACAAGATTGGATACAAGAGATGAACTAGGGTTTTGAGAGGAGATGGTGCTGGTGAAGATGTTGATGGAGATTGACCCCCTCTCGATGAGAGGATCGTTGGTGATGATGTTGGTGATGATTTCCCCCTCCCGGAGGGAAGTGTCCTCGGCAGAACAGCTCCGCCGGAGCCCTAGATTGGTTCCGCCAAGGTTCCGCTTCGTGGCGGCGGAGTTTCGTCCCGTAAGCTTGCCCACAATTTTTTTCCGGGTAAAAGCTCTCATATAGCAAAAGACGGACACCGGAGGCCCACCAGGGGGGCCAGGAGACAGGGGGCGCGCCCAGTAGGGGGGGGGGGGGCGCCCCCCACTCTCCTGGCCAAGGTGTTGGCCCCCTGATGTATTTCTTTCGCTCAATAATTCTTATTAATTCCAAAAACATGTTTCGTGGAGTTTCAGGATTTTTGGAGCAGTGCAGAATAGGGTTTCCAATGTTTGCTCATTTTCCAGCCAGAATTCCAGCTGCCGGCATTCCCCCTCTTCATGGTAAACCTTGTAAAATAAGAGAGAATAGCCATAAGTATTGAGGTATAATGTGCAATAACAGCCTATAATGCAATAAATATTGATATAAAAGCATGATGCAAAATGGACGTATCAACTCCCCCAAGCTTAGACCTCGCTTGTCCTCAAGCGGAAGCCGAAATCAAAAAATATGTCCACATGTTTAGAGATAGAGGTGTCGATAAAAATAAAATACGTACATGAGGGCATCATGATCATTCTTATAACAGCAACATATATATATATATATATATTATCATATGATTTCCTATGCTCAAGTGACAATCAATTCACAATGTCAAGTATGGTTCAAAAACTTCATTGGGAACTAACAAACTATAATCTCAGTCATTGAAGCAATTGCAATTTATCATAACATCAGAAAGAGTCAACGATAGAGCTTTTCAGCAAGTTCACATACTCAACTATCTTGTAGTCTTCTATAATTGCTAACACTCACGCAATACTTGTGGTTATGGAGTTTCAGCTAGACACTGAGAAAGATAAGGGGTTATTGTGTTGCCTCCCAACATATTCACCTTTAGGTGATGTCAACAATTATAGCCCATGCTAGCTTACATCCAATTGGATATATCATGATCTTTCAGACACGAGGAGCTTGCCAAAGGATAAAATGAAAAAGGGAAAGGTGAGGATCACCTTGACTCAAGAATAAAGTAAAAAAACATAAAGTAAAAGATAGGACCTTCGCAGAGGGAAGCAGAGGTTGTCATGTGCGTTTAGGGTTGGATGCACAAAATCTTAATGCAAAAGAACGTCACTTTATATTGCCCCTTGTATGTGGATCTTTATTATGCAGTCCGTCGCTTTTATTACTTCCACAACAAGATCGTACAAAGCTTATTTTCTCTGCACTAATAAGTCATACATACTTAGATAGCAATTTTTATTGCTTGCAACATGACAACTTACTTGAAGGATCTTACTCAATCCATAGGTAGGTATGGTGGACTCTCATGGCAAAACTGGGTTTAAGGATATTTGGAAGCACAAGTAGTTCTACTTGGTGCAAGAAATTTGGCTAGCATGAGGGGAAAAGGCAAGCTCAGCATGTTTGGAAGGTCAATGACAATATACTTTAACTGAGATGTGCGAAAACATAAACCATTACGTTGTCTTCCTTGTCCAATGCCAACTCTTTTAGCATGTCATACTTAATGAGTGCTCCCAATTATAAAAGGTGTCCAAGATAATATATTTACATGTGAACCCCTCTTTCCTTATCACTTCCTATTAATTGCAATGATGACCAAAACTACGTTTATCAACTCTCAACAACTTTTATGCCTCATACTTTCTATGTGTGAAGTCATCACTATCCATAAGATCAATATGAACTCTTTTATTCTTTCTACTCTCTCAAGATCATAGAAACATAGCAAAGCCCTTGACTCAACACTAATCTTTATTATAGATAGCTCACAGACTCGATTACAAAAAGACATCACAAAGCAAAACTCAAAACTACTTGATATCGAAACTTCAATCTACTAGATCAAGATACTACTAAAAGGATCGAACTAAATAAAACGATAAAGATAGGAGTGTGATGGTGATACGATACCGGGGCACCTCCCCCAAGCTTGGCAGTTGCCAAGGGGAGTGCCCATACCCAAATTATGTCCTCGGAGGTGATGAAGTAGGAGCTGTTGATGATGTAGGCTTGTCGTCCGTCTTCCACGGCATGGGCTCACCATCATAGAAGGATGATCGAGTCTCCGGGATCCTTAAATCTGCAGCCAAACTCATCCTCTTGAATCTATATTCATACTCACAGTTCTGGTTTTGCAGGTCATAGATCTGGGCTTGGAGGTGCTCGATTTTCTCTTGAAGCTTGAAGATGGTCTCCCCAATGACCTTGGCATCTAACTTGTGGTTGTTGGTGAACTCCGTAATCATCATCTGGTTGGCATTGAGTCCATGCTCCACCGTCCCTTGGCACTTGAAAACTTGCTGCTCCACGGCTTCGAGCTTTGTCTCCACGCTCCTGGTACGCCTTGGTCCCTCCACGTCGCGGATGTGCAACACCCGCTCACGCATCTCAATGGTTTGAGGGTGTTGTAGCACCTCCGCGAGATAGGGTTTGATAACCCTCTCGAAAAACTTGTTCTTGGGAGCGCTTGGAGACGACATGATGCTCTAGATCTGAAACAGAAATAGCTCGAAACGAAAACAGAGGATATTTGTGTAATACGGTGGTCAAAACTTTCAGGAGTATATATAATGAATTTTTACCGACCAAAATATGTAACGTGCAAGAAAACGGAGTCCGGGAGGCACACGAGGTGTCCACGAGACAGGGGGTGCGCCCAGTAAGGGTGGGTGCGCCCTCCACTCTCGTGGGGGCCTCGTGTCCCTTTCGGACTACTTCTTTCTTCCTAAAATTCTTAAATATTCCAAAACTAATAAAAATTGCCATTGGAGTCATTTTGGAGTCGGTTTACTTACCGTTCCACATACCTTTTCCTTTTCGGAGTCTGGAACGTTCTAGAAAGTGTCCCTTATGTATTCCTCCGGGGTTACGGTTTCAATAATATTAGTTTCAACATTGATAGGGTTACCTGAAATATAATGTTTAATTCTTTGACCGTTTACCACCCTTGGACTTGTGCCTTCGAAGTTGTTGATTTTTATGGCACCAGAATGATAGACCTCCTCGACAACGTAGGGGCCTTCCCATTTAGAGAGAAGTTTTCCTGCAAAAAATCTTAAATGAGAGTTGAATAATAACACATAATCTCCTATGTTAAACTCACGCTTTTGTATCCTTTTGTCATGCCAGCGTTTGACTTTTTCTTTGAATAGCCTGGCATTCTCATAGGCTTGGGTTCTCCATTCATCAAGTGAGCTAATATCAAACAACCTCTTCTCACCGGCAAGTTTGAAGTCATAGTTGAGATCTTTAATAGCCCAATATGCTCTATGTTCAAGTTCAAGAGGTAAATGACACGCTTGTCCATAAACCATCTTATATGGAGACATACCCATAGGATTTTTGTATGCAGTTCTATAGGCCCATAATGCATCATCAAGTTTTTTGGACCAATTGTTCCTAGATCTATTCACAGTCTTTTGCAAAATTAATTTGAGCTCTCTATTGCTCAACTCTACTTGACCACTAGACTGCGGATGATAAGGAGATGTGATTCTATGATTAACATCATACTTGGCAAGCATCTTACGGAAAGCACCATGAATAAAATGTGAACCACCATCAGTCATAAGATATCTAGGGACTCCAAACCTCGGAAAAATAACTTCTTTAAGCATTTTAATAGAAGTGTTATGATCAACACTACTAGTTGGAATAGCTTCTACCCACTTAGTAACGTAATCAACAACAACTAAAATATGTGTATAACCATTAGAGGCAGAAAAAGGTCCCATATAATCAAAGCCCCAAACATCAAACGGTTCAATAGCTAGAGAATAATTCATAGGCATTTCTTGATGTCTACTAATGTTACCTATTCTTTGACATTCATCACAAGATAAGACAAACTTACGAGCATCTTTGAAGAGAGTAGGCCAATAAAAACCAGATTGTAATACCTTGTGTGCAGTTCTATCTCCAGCGTGGTGTCCTCCGTAAGATTCAGAGCGACACTTGCGTAGAATCTGTTCCTGTTCATGCTCAGGTACACAACGTCTAATAACACCATCTACTCCTTCTTTATAAAGGTGTGGGTCATCCCAGAAGTAATGTCTTAAATCATAAAAGAACTTTTTCTTTTGCTGGTATGTGAAACTAGGCGGTATAAATTTAGCAACAATGTAATTAGTATAATCGGCATACCAAGGAGGAGTACGAGAAGCATTTATGACACCTAATTGTTCATTAATAGGCAGCGGGTCATCAAGAACATTCTCTAACCTAGACAAGTTGTCTGCAACGGGGTTCTCAGCTCCCTTTCTATCAATAATATGCAAATTAAATTCTTGGAGCAGGAGAACCCATCTAATGAGTCTAGGCTTAGCATCTTTCTTTTCCATAAGATATTTAATAGCAGCATGATCAGTGTGAATAGTAACTTTGGAATCAACAATATAAGTTCTAAACTTATCACATGCAAACACAACTGCTAAGAATTCTTTTTCGGTAGTAGCATAATTTCTCTGGGCAGTATCAAGTCTTACTAGCATACTGGATAATATTCAATTTCTTATCAACTCTTTGCCCTAGTACAACACCTACAGCATAATCACTAGCATCGCACATAATTTCAAAAGGTAAATTCCAATCAGGTGGCTGAACAATAGGGGTAGTGATCAAAGCTTTCTTAAGTATTTCAAATGCTTCTACACAATCATCATCAAAGACAAAAGGAATATCTTTTTGCAATAAATTAGTCAGAGGCCTAGAGATTTTAGAAAAGTCCTTAATGAACCTCCTATAAGAACCGGCATGACCAAGGAAACTTCTTATACCTTTTATGTCCTTGGGACATGGCATCTTTTCAATAGCATCAACTTTGGCTTTATCAACTTCAATACCTCTCTCGGAAATCTTGTGCCCCAAGACAATGCCTTCATTAACCATAAAGTGACACTTTTCCCAATTCAGGACGAGACTAGTGTCTTCGCATCTCTGCAAAACTCGATCAAGGTTGCTCAAACAATCATCAAAAGAGGATCCATAAACGGAGAAATCATCCATGAATACCTCACGAATCTTTTCACAAAAATCAGAGAATATAGCCATCATGCATCTTTGAAAGGTAGCAGGTGCATTACATAAACCAAAAGGCATACGTCTATAAGCAAAAGTACCAAAAGGGCAAGTAAAAGTAGTTTTAGATTGATCCTTCGCTGACACAGGTATTTGAGAGAAACCAGAATAACCATCTAGAAAGCAGAAATGTGTGTGTTTGGATAGTCTTTCTAGCATTTGATCAATAAAAGGTAAAGGGTAATGATCTTTCTTAGTAGCTTTATTTAACTTTCGGAAATCAGTTACCATCCTATAACCTGTAATAATTCTTTGCGGGATCAATTCATCTTTATCATTAGGAACAACGGTAATACCTCCCTTTTTAGGCACACAGTGGACAGGGCTTACCCATTCACTATCAGCAACGGGATAAATTATACCTGCCTCAAGGAGCTTTAGTATCTCCTTTATTACCACTTCTTTCATCTTGGGATTTAGTCATCGTTGAGGATCTCTAACTGGTTTGGCTTTCTCCACTGTAATTTTGTGTTGGCATAATGTGGAACTAAGATCATCCAGAGTATATTCAATAGCTGCTCGGTGCTTCTTCAGAGTTTTCAATAATCTTTCTTCTTCTTGCTCTGAAAGGTTAGCACTAATAATAACATGATATATTTTCTTTTCATCAAGATAAGCATACTTAAGATTATCGGCTAATGGTTTGAGTTAAAACACGGGATCACCCTTGGGTGGAGGAGGATCCCCAAGAATTTTAACGGGAAGGTTATGTTTTAGCATATGTTCTTGTTTAAGGAACACTTCATCTATTTCCCTTCTTTCCTTCATAAACATATCGTTTTCATGGTCTAGCAAATATTGTTCTAACGGATCAGTAGGAGGCACAGCAATGGAAGCAAGACCAATAATCTCATCCTTACTAGGTGGTTCCCTATCACGAGGTTGTCTATGAAACTTAGCAAAATTAAACTCATGAGACATACCATCTATGCCAACGGTGACAGTATCTTTTTCACAATCAATCTTAGCACTAGCTGTATTCAAGAAGGGTCTACCAAAAATAATGGGACAAAAATCATCTTGTGGGGAACCAAGAACAAGAAAATCAATAGGGTATTTAACCTTCCCACACAAGACTTCAACATCTCTAACAATCCCAACTGGTTTAATGGTGTCCCTATTAGCAAGCTTAATAGTAACATCAATGTCTTCTAATTCAACGGGTGCAATGTCGTGCATAATTTCTTTATATAGATCATAAGGTATCGCACTAGCACTAGCACCCATATCACATAAACCATGATAACAATGATCTCCTATTTTAACAGAAATAACAGGCATGCCTACGACAGGTCTATGTATCTTAGTATCTGGTCTAGCAATATTAGCAGATTCATCACAGAAATAAATAACATGCCCATCTAAATCATCATCCAAGAGATCTTTAACCATAGCAATACTAGGTTCAACATTAATTTTCTCAGGGGGTGTATAAGTCCTAGTATTACTCTTACGAACAACAGTTGAAGCTTAAATCCACGAAAAGCATCGGTATCCATAAAAGATTTAACACAATCGAACTTAGGTGTCATACCTGACTCCTTACCATCGTCGGAACCCCAATCTTCATAGTTGTGTTTAATTCTTTCCAATAAGTCCCATTTGAAATCAATAGTCTTCAGCATATAAGAACCAGCACAGGAAGTATTGAGCAGGTTGCGATCATTAAGAGAAAGCCGAGCATAAAAGTTTTGAATAATCATTTCCCGGGAGAGCTCATGATTGGGGCATGAATATAACATTGACTTAAGCCTCCCCAAAGCTTGAGCGATGCTTTATCCTTTGCGAGGCCAGAAATTATATATGTAATTACGATCACGATGAACAAGATGCATAGGGTAGAACTTCTGGTGAAATTCCAACTTCAATCATTTATAATTCCAAGATCTCGAATCATCACATAGCCTATACCATGTCAATGCATCTCCCTTCAAAGATAAAGGGAAGACCTTCCTTTTGACAACATCATCAGGAATACCTGCAAGCTTAAATAATCCACAAACTTCATCCAAAATGATAAGGTGTAAATCGGGATGCAATGTTCCATCTCCTGCAAATGGATTAGCTAGCAGTTTCTCTATCATACCCGAAGGAATCTCAAAGTAAATATTTTCATAAAGTTCAGTAGGTTGAGGAGCAACTCTTTGCTCTTCTGGTTGGGGTGAAGATACCCCGAACAAGCCCCTCAAAGGATTAGTTTCCATAGTGACAAGTAACAGAAAATTTCAGCACACTATATAAATGTTTCCTTACCAAGTTCCACTCACCAAAAGCGCTACACTCCCCAACAACGGCGCAAAAAAAGAGTCTTGATGAGCCACAAGTGTAGGGGATCTATCGTAGTCCTTTCGATAAGTAAGAGTGTCGAACCCAACGAGGAGCAGAAGGAAATGATAAGCGGTTTTCAGTAAGGTTTTCTCTGCAAGCACTGAAATTGTAGGTGATAGATAGTTTTGTGATAAGATATATAGTAACAAGTAACAAGTAAATAAAGTAAATAAAGTGCAGTAAGGTGGCCCAATCCTTTATGTAGCAAAGGATAAGCCTGGACAATTTCTAATAATGAGAAAGGAGCTCCCGAGGACACATGGGAATTATCGTCAAGCTAGTTTTCATCATGTTCATATGATTCGTGTTCGGTACTTTGATAATTTGATATGTGGATGGACCGGTGCTTGGGTACTGCCCTTACTTGGACAACTATCCCACTTATGATTAACCCCTATTGCAAGCGTCCGCAACTACAAAAGAATATTAGGGTAAACCTAACCACAACATTAAACATATGGATCCAAATCAGCCCCTAACGAAGCAACGCATAAACTAGGGTTTAAGATCCTGTCACTCTAGCAACCCATCATCTACTTATTACTTCCCTATGCCTTCCTCTAGGCCCAAATAATGGTGAAGTGTCATGTAGTCGATGTTCACATAACACCACTAGAGGAAAAGACAACATACATCTCATCAAAATATCTAACGAATACCAAATTCACATGACTACTAATAGCAAGACTTCACCCATGTCCTCAGGAACAAACATAACTGTAGGACCTTGATAAGAGGTGTCTAGAGGGGGGGGGGGTGATTAGACACTAAGTACCAAAGTTGCAGTTTTTAACTTCTTTAAGTTTAAGTGGAGTTTAGGCACAAGTTTAACATTCACAATACATAACAAGCAAGCATGCAAAGAGTATATGAGCAGCGGAAAGTAAAGCATGCAACTTGCAAGAATGTAAAGGGAAGGGTTTTGGAGGATTCAAACGCAATTGGAGACACAGATGTTTTTGTCGTGGTTCCGATAGGTGGGGCTATCATACATCCACGTTGATGGAGACTTCAACCCACGAAGGGTAACGGTTGCGCGAGTCCACGGAGGGCTCCACCCACGAAGGGTCCACGAAGAAGCAACCTTGTCTATCCCACCATGGCCGTCGCCCACGAAGGACTTGCCTCACTAGCGGTAGATCTTCATCAAGTAGGCGATCTCCTTGCCCTTACAAACTCCTTGGTTCAACTCCACAATCTTGTCGGAGGCTCCCAAGTGACACCTAGCCAATCTAGGAGACACCACTCTCCAAGAAGTAACAAATGGTCCATTGATGATGAACTCCTCGCTCTTGTGCTTCAAATGATAGTCTCCCCAACACTCAACTCTCTCTCATAGGATTTGGATCTGGTGGAAAGAAGATTTGAGTGGAAAGCAACTTGGGGAAGGCTAGAGATCAAGATTCATATGGTAGGAATGGAATATCTTGGCCTCAACACATGAGTAGGTAGTTCTCTCTCAGAAAATGTATGCTGGAAGTGTAGGCACGTTCTGATGGCTCTCTCCACGAATGAAGAGAAGGTGGAGGGGTATATATAGCCTCCACACAAAATCTTACCATTACACACAATTTACCAAACTCGGTGGGACCGAATCAACAAACTCGGTCGGACCGATTTAGTAAATCTAGTGACCGTTAGGATTTTTGGTGGGACCGACATGCAACTCGGTAGGACCGATATGGTTAGGGTTAGGGCATAACGTAATCTCGGTGAGACCGATTACACAAACTCGGTGAGACCGATTTTGGTAATTAGCTAACCAGAGAGTTGGTCAGGCAAACTCGGTGGGACCGATTACTCAAACTCGGTGGGACCGATTTTGGGAATAAGTTAACCAGAGAGTTTGCATTGTATTCTCGGTAGTACCGATTGCTCAAACTCGGTGAGACCGATTTTAGTAATGGACATACACAGAGAGATTACAATCCCATCTCGGTGAGATCGAGATCCCTATCGGTGAGACCGATTTGTCTAGGGTTTGTGGCAGTGGCTAAGACATCTGAACTCGGTGGCGCCGGATAGAAAGAATCGGTAGGGCCAAGTTTGACTTTAGGTTTAGGTCATATGTGTGGAAGTGGGAAAGTAGTTGAGAGTTTTGGAGCATATCACCAAGCACTGTGGAGCAAGAAACTCATTAAGCAACACCTCATCCCTTCTTGATAGTATTAGCTTTTCCTATAGACTCAGTGTGATCTTGGATCACTAAAATGTAAAATGAAGAGTCTTGAGCTTGAAGCTTGAGCCAATCCTTTGTCCTTAGCATCTTGAAGGAGTTCCCACATCCTTTAGTCCATGCCACTCCATTGTTGAACTTATCTGAAACATACTAGATAAAAGTGTTAGTCCAACAAGAGATATGTTGACATTAATTACCAAAGCCACCTAGGGAGCACTTGTGCTTTCAATCTCCCCCTTTTTGGTAATTGATGACAACATACATCAAAGCTTTAGATAAAGATATAAAGAGTAGCAAATAAAGCTTTGGAAAGACATGTAACAAGCACAGGCTCCCCCTTCATGTATGCAATCATGTGAATATGGAATATAGAAGCATGTGAGAGCATAACCATGATAGAGCAGGCAATGTGTTACATGTATCTTGGCCATATGCATCAGAGCAAAGAATATTAAAGAAAATACCTTCATGCCCATGAGTCCTTCTTGCAAATAGTATGTACGTCAGCAAGAATTTCTCATACATACGATTGTGATGCATATACTTACCTTGTAGTCTTGAGTTGGCTTAGGATGGAATGAACCTGCGTAAACAAGGTTAGATAACACAAGTACATCTACTAGCGAGAGCAAACAGAAGAAACCACAAGAATACCAAGACTGGGATGACATGTAGAGAGTGAGTACTAAGTACCACATTGGATTAAACATGTCCCCAAGAGTAAAGATATGCAATGAATTTAAATGATTTCTTTCCCTTAGATGTCTTGCTCCCCCTGAATCTAGCATGGAATACTGGGAGAAGATAGGGAACAGAAAATCAGAGCTGAAAGATATAAATGAACAGAGCTAATGCAAGCTAATGCAAATAAGCACAAATGAACATGTCTTTCCCCTCAAGAAGACATGTGGCATCTCTCCTATTGAACACCAAGCATCTGGGATCCTTGAGAAATACTTTCTACTTGAGTATTCTCTCCCCTGGAGATCTCTTTCTCCCCCTGAGGAGGTGATACTCACTCTCTATGATGTGATCTCTCTAAGTGATAAGCTTTGATGTGATCTCTCTCTCCCCCTTTGACATCAATTTCCAAGAAGGGTTTGATCCTTGAGTCACAGCACAAAGCATATATATAAATGGGATGCTTGTAGAGGACAAGATTCATTGAGTGGAGCTGGATCAGAAGAAACACAGAATAAGTGGCAAACTGTTTTTCCTGTTGTGAAATCGGTGGCACCGAGTGGTATGCTTTGGTTGTACCGAAAGGATTCGGTTGGACCAAAAACAACAAATCGGTGAAACCAAGTTCATCACAGAGAAAACACTTGTCACCTCAGCTCTCTAGACTAGTAAGATCTCACAGAGATTTGCAAGGAATTTACTGAATGATATGCAATGAATTGGATGCAGAAAATGCAGAGCAAACAGAAAGAAATCTAGATGAAGTTTTTTTGGAAAGGGGAAACAAATATGCATGAGACAAATGCAAAAACACTTAAAAGAACACTAGAGAACTTCATGTAGAGATGGTCGGCGACAAGGTCACCTATGTTAGAGTATATTGACTTAGGAGTCAAGTGAGATCACTTGATCATAGGTCATACTCATCGTTTAAGCTCAAAATGGGGTTGCCATTTTTCGTTTAAGCATCTTGATGTATTCACATCTTGTCGAGTTGCTTTAGCTCATGACTTGGAGTAAAGCTTCTCTAAGATGGAATAACATACCTTGGTTGGTGGTGTAGAACGTGTAGTTGAACTTGTGTGGGTTGCTCAAGGTTGATGTAGCTCATCAAGAATTGGGAGCACCACTTGGAATTTGATTCCATCTACCTACATGGGTTAGTTCTTGCAAGGAAGAGCACTTGTGTATCCAAAAATGACAATCATGAAGCTCAACATAGAATTTGTCAAAGGATATGTTTGAATGGTTCCGTGCTTCCTTGTCTTCAACCACCATAGTGTAGAAACTTGGTGATGTAGAGATTGCTCAAGATGTGAGTAGTTTACAATCTCATGGAATTTGATTCAACCAAGTACCTACATGGGTTATATAACATGCAAGATGCAAATATATCTGTCGGTGTACTAAAGTAGGGGTACCTTAGTATCCCGAACTTGTGCACGGGCAGTCGCAGCGACCCGCGGCAGGGCTTGCCGGGCGTCCGCCAAGATCCTCAGCGGCTACTTTGATGCCATTCAAGAACAGAGTACTCAAGCTAAGGCCCCGGCAAGAGGAGCTTGCCGGGAAGGCCAACCAAGGCCCCGACAAGAGGATCTTGCCGGGAAGGCCAACCAAGGCCCCGGCAAAAGGAGCTTGCCGAGAAGAAGACAAGACCCCGACAAGAGGAGCTTGCCGAGAAGGCCACTCAAGGCATTCCAAGAAAACTTGCCGCGACGCCACGCGCGTCCCGGCAAGGCCCGGCGAGCGGCAAGCTTGCTGGTGCGACAAGACAAGGGCCGCGGAAAGGCGCTTGCCGCAGCAAGGCTGCCACTCTACACCCACGCTCCAGCGCATCCGACGACGTGTCGCCACAAGATCGCTCCTGGTGCACGTGGCGGGTAGCTGTGCAGCATGGTGGTGCGAGGTGGCAAGCGAAGCAGACAAGGAGGCCATCGTGGCGATCGGTGGCGCTCCTAACGGTCGTTTCCTTGCACTGTTGGGGCGACCGGACGGGCATTAAATGCCCCTGTCCCCTGCCGTCAGAGTTAGGTAGGGGACACTGTTGGTAGCAGTTGTACCAACCCGCATTTTTACCTTTCTACCCCTCTTTCTACGCTGCCACCTGTCGGTGACCCCTTTAGCCTATAAAAAGGAGGCCCATGCGCACGTAGAAGGGGTTCGGAGTTTTTGGGTTCGGCTCACTCGAGACTAGGAGAGAGGCGACTCATTCGAAACCTGAGAGCACCCACGCTCTCAAGCAAGAACAGGATACAAACACACAAAGCAGCAGTAGGAGTTTTATCTCTCCGGAGAGCTCCGAAGCTGGGTAAAAACCCCCCGCGCGCTCTCGCCTCGATCTGCTCTTTGTGCGCCCTCCGCCCCCTTGCCGGACTAAAAAGGGGCCCTTCCCCATAGGTGCTCGCTCCCCAAACGCGGCGACATCTCTGGCGCGCCAGGTAGGGGGTGCGTCGAGGTCGTGCGAACCTGATCCAGCGTTTGCGCGCGCTACATCAGCATCTTCATCGACATGCCACCGAAGAAGAAGGCTTCGGAGGTGGCCGCTCCGTCCGCGTCTATCCTACCGCCACCGGAGCAAACGGGCGGTGGGGTGGACACCGGCGGAGGAGCGTGCGCCAGCGGATGGACTCACATCGTCACTCGGTCCAAGGACAAGGCCCCGCAAGCTTCAGCGTCTGTACATCCGCCGCACCCCTCCCAGGAGGTGCAAGATCGACAACGCCACGGTGCTCCTAGCACCGTGCTCGTGTTAGAACAAGGCCAAGCTGGTGGGTCGCGGGACGCTCAAGGCCAACATGCGCGACAGCATGCTGGCACGAGCGGGAGACGGTCGCCTGGGCGAGATGTTGCTCCTTCTAACAATGTTAGAAGTCTGAGCATATCCCGCACCTCGCGTCGCTCGCCCCCGCCACCCAAGACTCCAGAGGAAGCGCTGGCCCGAGCCCAGCTGCTCCTGGATTACCCTCCAACGTCAGACAAGATCGACGACTGGAGGACCACCATTCAGAGCCTTATCGGCTTCGCCAACAGCGACAAGCCCCGGCAACCGAGCACACCGAAGCCCCGGAGAGACGCCCAGGCGCGATCCGACGCCGATAAGACCGCTGGGGGTGCCACCACCGTGTACTCCCCTGCACGAAGGCCAAGATCGCCGACTCGCCGGGCCAACCTCGACGCCGATTCCACCGCGTCGTCGGACCCGCGAGCTCGCCGCGACCAGCGCCAAGTTCTCCAAGAACGGCGACAAGAGGACGCTCGTACTCGCATCGAGCGCCGAAGAGAAGCACGGCGTCAGTCAGACCAGCGCGCTGGGCCCACTGTTGATATGCACGCGCCGGGGGAACCAGGCGACTTGCCGTACGCGGTAGGTTGCCCTGCGTTCACCCGTGAGCTGCGGCAGGTCCAGTGGCCCAATACCAAAAACTTCAAGCCAAATGTACCCGAGAAGTACGATGGCAGGATACATCCGTCGGAGTTCCTCAGCGTCTACACCATCGCGGTGCAGGCTGCTGGGGGGCGCGACGAGAAGATCATCGCCAACTACTTCCCGCTGGTGCTCAAGCCCAATGTCAGATCTTGGCTAATGCACTTGCCGGACAACTCCATCTCTTCGTGGGCGGACCTGTGTCATCAGTTCGTCGACGCCTTCACGGGCGGCCACAAACCTCATGGCCAGGAGAGCGATCTTCATCTGCTCGCCCAGAAGGAAGGAGAACCCCTGCGCAAGTACATATAGAGATTCAGCCAAGTGCAGTGCAACATCCCAGACGTCCACCCTGCCACGGTTATCAGCGCGTTCCATCAGAACGTGCGTAACCGCAAGATGAGGGAGGAGATGGCGATGTGCAAAATCAGAGAACGCAGGAGCAGAAGGATCTGATAGTGAGGATGCCGCCCCGGCAAAGAAGAACCGGAGGCGGAACAACAGAAACAGAAGAGCTAAGGATGTGCTAGTCGTCGAGCAGTCCGGCAGTGGAGGTGGCGCCGAGAAGGCCAAAGCTGGTGACTCCGGCGAGGCTGTGGCGGCCGCCGACAAGCAGGACGGCTCCGGCAAGCAGTACTGCAAGATCCACCGCACCAAGGGCCATGACCTCCGGGCCTGCAAGAAGGTTGAGCAGCTCGTTGAGCTACAGAAAGCCGAGTACGAGCGTCGCGACAAGGAGAAGGCCCAGGGAGGTGGCGGAGGATCCGGCAAGAAGCGTCCCGCCCAGGGGGGGCGCCGCGGCAAGGCCAAGGAGCGGCAAGGAGACAGGCCTCCCCGCGGCCGCGACAAGGACGAAGACGAAGACGAAGATGATGAGATGGAGGAAGATGAGGCCGACGAGCAGGAGTATCAGAAGGCAACAGGCGTTCTGTGCGTTGACGGCGGTGCCTCTCTGCACACCTCGCACCGCCAACTCAAACAGTGGATGCGGGAGGTGAACGCAGCAGAACTGTCCGTTGAGTCTCGCAAGCCTCTGAAGTGGTCCAGCACGCCCATCATCTTCGATGTTGAGGATCACCCTGACCGCACAACTGCGGTCGGGTGCTTGCCGATGTTGGTTTCGCCAACGATCCGCAACCTCAAGGTCACGAAGATGCTGGTTGACGGCGGGGCCGGCCTAAATCTGATCTCTTCCGCGGTACTCAAGAAGCTCCAGATCCCCGACAGCGAGCTCGAAGAAACCGGCACCTTTCAAGGGATCAACCCGGGAAGGAGCAAGCCGAAGGGGAAGATCATGCTGCCAGTAACGTTTGGCAGTGAGCTGAACTTCAGGACAGAGAGAGTCACATTCGACGTTGCCGATTTTCCATTGCCCTACAATGGGATACTTGGCCGTCCAGCGCTTGCTAAATTCATGGCAGCCTCTCATCTCGCCTACAACGTGCTCAAGATGCCCGGACCGATAAGTGTCATTTCTGTCCATGGCGACAAGAAAGATGAACTTATCTGTACCGACAAGATCTACCGGGAAGCAGCAGCCGCAACAGAACACAAACAACCTGCCGCTGAAGCTCCCGGGGAGAAGAAGAAGACCAAGTCCGGCAAGAGTAGCTCTGATGCGTACTCCGGCAAGCGCGCCTCTTCGGAGTGCTGCGCTACCGTCGAGGACGCACCATCGAGCTCCACCAGCAAGTCCAAGTCCGGCAAGAGTAGCTCTGATGCCTACTCTGGCAAGCGCACCTCTTCGGAGTGCTGCGCTGCCGTCGAGGACGCACCATCGAGCTCCACCAGCAAGTGCAAGAAGGCAAAGATAGCTTCATCAAAGACCAAGAAAGTGGCCGCCAAGGAGGACGGCACTGGTGGTACCTTCACCATTAGTGCCACACTTGACCCTAAATAGGAAAGCGCGCTCGTTACTTTCCTGCGGGCGAATGTCGATGTGTTTGCATGGCAACCATCTGACATC
Source organism: Triticum timopheevii (assembly GCA_963921465.1). NCBI lineage: Eukaryota > Viridiplantae > Streptophyta > Magnoliopsida > Poales > Poaceae > Triticum > Triticum timopheevii. The sequence continues at coordinate 508,172,355 of OY997268.1, read as the reverse complement.
CCCGGTGTTCCCAGGAAAGTAATTGAGCACCACCTTGCCGTCTGCCCTCACGCGCGGCCCGTCAAGCAGAGAGTCAGAAAACAAGCAGTAGAACGCCAAGAGTTCATTGCAGAGGAAATCAAGAAATTGGAAGCAGCAGGCTTGGTCCGAGGAGTACTCCATCCAACGTGGTTAGCCAATCCAGTAGTCGTGCGCAAAGCAAATGGGAAGTGGAGGCTTTGTATTGACTTCACTGATGTTAATAAAGCTTGTCCCAAGGATCCATTTCCCTTGCCGCGCATTGACCAGATTGTCAACTCCACGGCAGGATGTGATCTGCTTTCATTCCTTGATGCATACTCAGGATATCATCAGATCTTCATGGCGGAAGAGGATGAAGAGAAAACCGCATTCATTACTCCATGTGGCACGTACTGCTTTGTACGGATGCCTTTCGGACTAAAGAATGCTGGTTCAACATTTGCAAGAGTAGTCAGCCATGCTTTTGAGCCACAGCTGCACAGAAATGTAGAAGCTTACATGAATGACATAGTGGTCAAGAGCAAGGACAAAGAAACCTTGATCCAAGATCTGGACGAGACCTTCACAAATCTGCGCAAGATCAATCTTAAGTTGAATCCCGAGAAGTGTGTGTTTGGAGTTCCTTCCGGCAAGCTCCTCGGATTCTTCATGTCTCAGCGGGGGATCGAAGCCAATCCCGACAAGATCAAAGCCATCGAGGAAATCGAAGCACCGAAGCGAGTTAAGGACGTGCGAAGGCTTGCCGGCTGTGTTGCTGCTCTCAGTAAGTTCATCTCTAAGTCTGCTGAGCGCGCCCTGCCATTTTTCAAAGTTTTGAAAAAGGCAGGTCCAATGAAATGGACTCTGGAAGCGGAGGCTGCGCTGCAGGACCTGAAGAGATACCTATCCTCTACTCCAACACTTGTCGCACCTAAGCCACAAGAGAAGTTGCTGCTATATCTGGCGGCAACCAATCAAGTGGTTAGTGCTGCGTTAGTAGCGGAGAGGGAAGCAGATGGTGAGCCAGCGACCGCGGCAAGCGAGTTCAGCGACAAGCAGGGGGCTTCCCCGACAAGCTCTGGCCCGACAAGCCCTGATCCGGCAAGTTCCGGTTCCGGTAAGGACGGATCTGCGCAGCCACAAGAAGAGAAACGGAAGAAGATGGTGCAGCGCCCAGTTTACTTTGTCAGTTCCCTTCTTCAGGGGGCTAGATCAAGGTACTCTGGTGTGCAGAAATTTCTCTTCGGCCTTCTCATGGCCTCGAGGAAGCTGCGCCATTACTTTCAAGCGCATGAGATCATAGTGGTCACTCGCTTTCCGTTGAAGAGGATATTGCATAATCCAGAGGCAACGGGCAGGATTGTCGAGTGGGCACTGGAGTTGTCAAGCTTTGGCCTCAAGTTTGAAAGTACTTCAACTATCCAGAGCCGAACATTGGCAGAATTCATAGCAGAATGGACGCCAACGCCTGATGAAGAAACTCCGGAGAGGAGCATCCCCGTCAAGGAAGCAAGCAAAGAATGGATCATGTACTTTGACGGTGCCTTCTCGCTGCAAGGCGCCGGTGCGGGCGTGCTACTTGTCGCACCCACGGGAGAGCACCTCAAGTACGTGGTCCAGATGCACTTTCCCAAGGAGCAAGCAACAAACAATACTGCAGAGTATGAAGGCTTGCTTGCCGGACTCAGGATCGCGGCAGACCTTGGGATCAAGAAGCTTATTGTCCGGGGAGACTCACAGCTTGTCATCCATCAAGTAAACAAAGATTATCAGAGTCCGTTGATGGAAGCATACATTGATGAAGTGAGGAAGCTGGAAGAGTATTTTGACGGCCTGCAAATGGAACATGTTCCAAGAGCTCAGAATGACGTTGCAGACGGCCTGTCAAAATGCACTGCACTCAAGTTACCTGTGGAACCAGGGATTTTTGTGCTCAAGCTGACTCAACCATCTGTAACACCATCAACTGGACAGAGCAAAAAGAGGGAGTTGATTACTGGCGACTACCTTCCGGCAGAGCTCCCCGAAGCCGCCGTCAAGAAGGTCCCCAAGATCAACACCAAGAGCGCTGAGGAGCGGTCTGCTCCGGCAGGCCCTGGATCTTGTTCCGTTCGAGCAGAGGCTCCCGACGAGTTTTGCTCCGGCAAACTTCCCGGGGAACGTCCTGCTCCGGCAAGCCCCAGACCTTGTTCCGTTCGAGCAGAGGCTCCCGACGAGTTTTGCTCCGGCAAACTTCCCGGGGAACGTCCTGCTCCGGCAAGCCCCAGGCCTTGTTCCGTTCGAGCAGAGGCTCCCGACAAGTTTTGCTCCAGCAAGCTTGTCGGGGAACATCAGGCTCCGGCTGAGTCGCAGGCGCTCGCCGTAGAAGCGGATGTTCTCGCAGCAGCATTTATGCCTTTAGTCCTTGTCGTCGAGCCGCAGGCTCCGGCATGGGCACAGCAGATTGTCCATTTCCTTCAAACAGGAGAACTTCCCGAAGAGCAAGAAGAAGCGGAAAGAGTAGCCCGACAGTCGAGTATGTACCAGTTTGTCGATCAGACACTGTACAGAAGAAGACTCAACAGTGTGAAATTGAAGTGCATCTCCCGGGAAGATGGACAAGAGCTGTTGGCGGAGATCCATGGAGGCATATGTGGTCACCACATTGGCGCAAGAGCACTTGCCGGCAAAGCTTTCCGGCAAGGTTTCTTCTGGCCGACAGCCCTCCAGGATGCAACTGCACAAGTAACCAAGTGTGAAGCGTGCCAGTTCCACTCCAAGCAGATACATCAGCCAGCTCAAGCTCTCCAAACAATTCCTTTATCCTGGCCATTTTTGGTCTGGGGGCTCAACATCCTCAGCCCCTTCCCCCGAGCAATCGGGGGCTTTGAGTACTTGTACGTCGCAATCGACAAGTTCACAAAGTGGCCGGAAGTGGAAGCAGTGAGGAAGGTGACCGCACAGTCAGCAGTCAAGTTCTTCAGGTCGATTGTTTGCCGTTTCGGAATCCCTAAGAGGATCATCACCGACAATGGCACACAATTCACGAGCCGCACCTTCATGCAGTACGTCCAAGATCTTGGCGCCAAGATCTGCTTCGCTTCTGTTGCTCACCCGAGAAGCAACGGTCAAGTAGAGAGGGCAAACGCTGAAGTGCTGCGCGGGCTCAAGACCAGAACTTTCGACAGGCTGCACAAGTGCGGAAGAAATTGGATCGAGGAGCTGCCGGTGATTCTTTGGTCGATCAGAACGACGCCAAATCGAGCCACTGGCTAGACACCTTTTGCTCTAGTATATGGAGCAGAAGCAGTTATCCCCACGAAACTCGTGTACGGATCGCCTCGAGTGCTCGCTTATGATGAGCTTGAGCAAGAGCAGCTGCGCCAAGACGACGCGCTGCTCCTCGAGGAAGATCGTCTTCAGGCTGCTGTGCGAGCCGCTCGCTACCAGCAAGCTTTGCGCCGCTACCATAGCCGCAAAGTTAATGCCAGAAGCTTCGAGGAAGGCGACCTTGTTCTTCGGCGCGTTCAGTCGGCCAAGAATTCCAACAAGTTGACGCCGAAGTGGGAAGGCCCTTACCGGGTGAAACGAGTCACCAGGCCTGGCGCTGTCCGCCTGGAGACCGAAGATGGCATTCCAGTGAGCAACTCCTGGAACATAGAGCATCTTCGTAAGTTTTATCCGTAAGGCGCGGTTGTCGGACCCTGTCCGGCAACCACCTTTCTGTACAAGTCTTGCCGTTGTTGCATGTAATCCTTTGTACAGAGCCAGGCACAGATCCTGAGCACAAGTAAATGAAGCGCTGATACCCCGGGGTTATAGCATGCATGCTAAGTCGAGTCTCGTCCTTGGTTAGGGTTGATAGTGCCTAACAACAGCTAACCCTTAGCTTAGAGGTCGAGAGTCCGTCCTTTTGCTTTTCCTTCGTTCGCAGGGCTCGCACATCTTGGCTAGACCGCTTGAGAACGAAAAGGAGAAGAAGGGCGCGCCGGCACCTAGGCCCCGGCAAACCAGTGTTGCCGGGGGCTGCGAGTGCCAAGATCCGTCCCCGGCAAGCCAGAGTTGCCGGGGGCTGCAATATCAGATAAGTCTTTCGTCCCTCTTCATGCATCCTTTTATGGACTGGGGAATGCGAAACCGCGTTTCTTCCCAAAAACTGCCGTGCTCCCACAACTTTAGGCCCTGGAGCGCGTTCCCGGGGCCAAGATTGGTCGTAGTCGCGGCAGCAGAGGGATGAAACGAGGAGACCGCACCCACATCGTTCCCGCCTCCGTCAAAGGCGTGAGAAAGGTCGAGCGACGTGGGAAGGCGGCAAGGGCCTGTTGCCGGGAGGCAAACTGTCTGTCCGAGGGATACCAAGGATTTGTTCCTTGGCGTGGGTTTAACCCGCGAGACAAATAACCCGGCAAGCAACCCCTTTTTTATTAAAAAACATCCCACTCAGGTACAGTCCATAAAGGATGAAAAACATGAAAGAGAGGATTACAAGTTTTAGATACAGCTAAGGCCCGAAGGCTTACAAATTAAAAAGATAAGATGCCCGTAATGCCTTTCCTGTCCCTCTCTTCAGGAGGTAGGTCAAGGAGGCGAAAAGGGGCAAAAGAAGCGCCTAGGCGAGCTACGGGTGCCAGAAGACACCAAGAGAACAGCCCGGGGGCTGTCCGGAGGCTGGACGGTGATGGCAGCGCCGGAAGCGGGGCTCGAAGACGGGGCGGCAGGACGTCAGCACGCTGTCGAGGGCACCACGCCCTCGTACTCCGACCTGACGGCCTTGCCAGCCCTCTTCCCCTTCCGCAGCCTCCCTACGCCAGCTGCCCAAGGAGACGACCCCGGGGAGTCCGAGGAGCCGGCGACGTGGATGATGGGGTCGCCGGTGACGCGCGGAGCGGCGCCCGACACCTAGTCGGACCCGCCACTCCGCCGTCCGCTACCCTTGTCGTCGTTGTTGCTCTCCTCCTCGTCACTCTCGCTCGAGGGGGAGTCTTCGCTATCGGAGGAGCTATCCACGCAGCACCTCGACCGGATGCCGGAGTCCCCGAAGACCTTGACGGAGAGGAGGTCGCCCTCCATTAACTTGAAATGGAGGGTAAACCCCGCCGTCAGGCTGTGGATGCGGGCGAATGTCTTCCACCCTCGCTCAAGATACATCATGCTGGGGGCTGGGAATGCAACGCGGACTCACGTGCCGCTGATCCCACAGCCCCTCATCTGCAGTCTCAGCGACTCGGGCGGGTCCGGTTCCATCGCGCTCGCGAACGGAGCCGGGAGCCGGAGGCGACGACGAGGCGCCCGGCGCAGCCTGACGAAGAACTCGCAAGGATCGTCCCCTATGTGGACCGCCGTGGGGGAAGGAGCCGCCGGCGGAGGCGAAGCTGGCGCGCCGCCCCGTCCGCCTCTTCTCTGAGCGCCTCGACCTCGTCCTCGACCTCGTCCGCGACCTCGCCCCCTCCCTCTTCCCCTTATGGCTGGCTCTCCCGCCAAGGGCGCAAGAGAGGGAGAGGTGCGCTGTCTAGCGGTGACCCTCGCCGCCACCAATGAAGGACCAGGGTTCCCTTTCTCCATGGCGAATGGGAGAAAGGGGAGAAGAAGCTGAAGAAAGGAGGAGATGAGAGAGTGCGGGCTTCTGTGCTCCCCTCCTGCTCTTTATAAAGGAGCGCGGTAGGGGGGCCCGGCCGCCCCTCTCAGCGAGTCAAGGCACGGGAAGAGCAGGGAATCGGGACCGACCCGCTGCCTCTGCTCACGACGGCCCGGATTCCCACCGTCCGTGACCCCAAGCGCATGGGAGCCGCGTGGCGGGGATGCAGAGCCGAGGGGACGGGTGAGGCGGCCTCGCCCCACCCCGTGATCGTGGGAGTGGATGCCTCGAAAGCCGCGCACTGGCCCTGTCCAGTAAATGCACCACGCCCCCACGCCTACCTCCGCTTAGGAAGGGGGACGCGAGCCATCCCCTTCATCATGGCTTGACGCATGCTCACGGGGCACAGCCCCGCACACGCCGCCCACATCACCCACGACGCCGCGTTTGACGCGTGCCGTTCTGGGCGTGCGCGGTGGAAGCGGAGAGATATGCGGAGTGACCTAGGCCGCGCGTGCCCGTGCACTGTTTTGGGCCTGGCCCAACAACGCTCGGCACCGTGTATGGCCCAGGCCCGGGGGCTCCTGTCGGTGTACTAAAGTAGGGGTACCTTAGTATCCCAAACTTGTGCACGGGCAGTCGCAGCGACCCGCGGCAGGGCTTGCCGGGCGTCCGCCAAGATCCTCAGCGGCTACTTCGATGCCATTCAAGAACAGAGTACTCAAGCTAAGGCCCCGGCAAGAGGAGCTTGCCGGGAAGGCCAACCAAGGCCCCGGCAAGAGGAGCTTGCCGGGAAGAAGACAAGACCCCGACAAGAGGAGCTTGCCGGGAAGGCCACTCAAGGCATTCCAAGAAAACTTGCCGCGACGCCCCGCGCGTCCCGACAAGGCCCGGCGAGCGGCAAGCTTGCTGGTGCGACAAGACAAGGGCCGCGGCAAGGCGCTTGCCGCGGCAAGGCTGCCACTCTGCGCCCACGCTCCAGCGCATCCGACGACGTGTCACCACAAGATCGCTCCTGGTGCACGTGGCGGGTAGCTGTGCAGCATGGCGGTGCGAGGTGGCAAGCGAAGCAGACAAGGAGGCCATCGTGGTGATCGGTGGTGCTCCTAACGGCCGTTTCCTTGCACTGTCGGGGCGACCGGACGGGCATTAAATGCCCCTGTCCCCTGCCGTCAGAGTTAGGTAGGGGACACTGTTGGTAGCAGTTGTACCAACCCGCATTTTTACCTTTCTACCCCTCTTTCTATGCTGCCACCAGTCGGTGACCCCTTTAGCCTATAAAAAGGAGGCCCATGCGCACGTAGAAGGGGTTCAGAGTTTTTGGGTTCGGCTCACTCGAGACTAGGAGAGAGGCGACTCATTCGAAACCTGAGAGCACCCACGCTCTCAAGCAAGAACAGAATACAAACACACAAAGCAGCAGTAGGAGTTTTATCTCTCCGGAGAGCTCCGAAGCTGGGTAAAAACCCCCCGCGCGCTCTCGCCCCATAGGTGGTCGCTCCCCAAACGCGGCGACAATATCCAAGACATAAGATCTTCATCATAAGAGAAATATCAATGATTAGTCATAAGCTCATGTCTTGCATGTGTCCAATGGAGTTTCTACTCCAAGTTTGAAGCATCAATGATGTTCAATTCCCCTCTCAACCTGCAAAACACTTTCTCATCAAGAGGTTTAGTGAATATATCCGCTAATTGTTTTTCGGTGCGAACATGCTTAAGATTAATGTCACCCTTAGCAACATGATCTCGAATGAAATGATGACGAACTTCAATATGCTTAGTTCGAGAATGTTGAACGGGATTATGACCAATTTTGATAGAACTTTCATTGTCACAAAGCAATGGAACATGTTTCACATATATCCCATAATCTTAAGAGTTTGGGTCATCCAAAGTAATTGAGCACAACATGAGCCAGTGGCAATGTATTCTGCTTCGGCGGTGGATAAGGATACCGAGTTTTGTTTCTTGGAGGACCAAGACACAAGAGATCTACCAAGAAATTGACAAGTACCCGAAGTGGACTTTCTATCAACCTTGTCTCTGGCATAGTCCGAGTCGGAGTAGCCAACAAGATCGAAAGAGGCCCTCTTAGGATACCAAATGCCAAAATTTGGTGTATGGATTAAGTATCTCACTATCCTTTTCACGGCCTTAAGATGACATTCTTTAGGAGCAGCTTGATATCATGCACACATGCACACACTTAGCATGATATCGGGATGTGAATCACATAGATATAACAATGAACCAATCGTAGAGCGATAAACCTTTTGATCAACCGGTTCACCATCTTTGGTCAAGTCAAGATGTCCACTAGTAGGCATGGGTGTAGACATACCTTTGCATTCTTGCATATTGAACTTCTTGAATAGGTCTTTGGTGTACTTCGTTTGAGAGACAAAGGTACCTTCCTTAGTTTGCTTGATTTGCAAACCAAGAAAGAATTTGAGTTCACTCATCATAGACATCTCAAACTTCTCCGACATTAGCTTCCCAAACTTTTCACTTCAACTTGTGTGTAGCCTTGGGCGACGAGACGTGCTTTGTTGCAAACTACTTGTCCATCTTCAGCTTCCTTGTTGCGAAACATCCATTTGGTACCGATGATGCTGTGGTTGTTGTCGGGCTTCTCAACCAATGTCCAAACTTGGTTCCTCTCAAAGTTGTGTAGTTTTTTCATGCATAGCATTTATCCAATCCGGATCTTCCAATGCTTCTTCGACCTTCATAGGTTCAATGCTAGAGATGAAAGAATAGTTTTCACAAAAGTTAGCTAAACAAGTTTTAGAGCGAGTGATTCTCCCTGTTTGAATATCATTGTAGATTTGCTCGATGGGATGGTTTTTAGCAATTCTTGCTCGAACTCGTGAAAGCTTTTGCTTGGTTCTTGGTTGAAATTCTTCTTCATCTTGTTCTTCTTCTTGGCCTTCTTCATTGTTGGCGTTGTCGTTCTCTTGTCGTGGTGGAGAAGGAGGTTGTTGACGTTCATCTTGATGCACTTCCTCATTTTCTTCATCTTGGTGTGTCCCACTTGTGGATGCTTCCGTATCTACTCTTGGTTCACCTTGTCGTGAAGTAGAAGCTTCCACTTGGACAGACGAGGTACTCTCCTTCACCTCCGTTGGACGGACCTTGCCAATAGACAAGTCTTGGATTGCTTCCGAAGGATCTGTGTCTCCTACATCAATTGGCAATTGCTCTACTTGCGAGCCGTTAGATTCATCAAACTTCACATCTACCGTCTCTTCAACCTTTCGGGTGAAATTGTTGTAGACACGGTAAGTGTGAGAGTTTGAGCCATAACCTACTAGGAAACCTTCACGAGACTTAGGAGCAAATTTAGAACGACGATGCTTATCAAGAATGTAGCACTTTGAGCCGAATACTCGAAAGTATCCAACTTGGGGTTTGTTACCGGTGAGGAGCTTGTATGACGTCTTGCCGAGTAGCTTGTGAAGATACAAGCGATTTGTTGCATGACAAGCTGTCTCCACCACTTCTGCCCAAAAGTGCTTCGGCGTCTTGTACTCATCAAGCATCGTTCTCGCCATTTTGATGAGCGTCCGGTTCTTCCTCTCAACAACTCCATTTTGTTGACGTGTGTACATAGTTGAGAACTCGTGTGAAATCCCTTCTTCGTCAAGAAAGGTGTCCACATTTGCGTTCTTGAACTCCGTTCCGTTGTCGCTGTGAACCTTCTTGATCTTCACTTCAAATTGATTTTGGGCCTTCCTAGCGAAGTTTTTGAATATCTTTTGGACCTGCGATTTATCATCGAGAAAGAACACCCACGTAAATCTTGAAAAATCATCAACTATAACTAGACCAAAAGAATTTCCACCGAGACTCTTGTAAGAGTTGGGACCAAAAAGATCCATGTGAAGTAGCTCGAGTGGCCTCCTTGTGGTCATGGTGTTCTTCACGGGATGCCTTCCTCCAACCTGTTACCTGCTTGACAAGCACTGCAAAGTCTATCCTTATCAAATATGACATCGTTAACACCAAGGATATGATTCCCTTTAATAAGCTTGTCAAGGTTTCTCATGCCAACGTGACCTAGTCGTCTATGCCATAACCAACCTTTTGAGGATTTAGCAATGAAGCAAGTTTTAGGTTGAGCCTTTTTAGTGAAATCAACAATGTATAGATCACCTCTACGCACACTGGTAAAGACCATTTTATGATTATCTCTACGAAACACTTGGCAATCTATTTCAGTAAATAGGACATTGAAACCAAAATCAGCAAGTCTAGATACTAAAAGTAAGTTGTAGCCAAGAGATTCAACGAGCATGACATTTTGTATGGAGCTATCATGTGATATGGCCACCTTACCGAGGCCAACCACCTTACCCTTTGAGTTGTCACCGAAAGTGACATACTTTCGAGGACTATCATTTTCAGCAAGCTCACGAAACATGTGTTTATCTCCAGTCATGTGATCGGTACATCCACTGTCAAGAACCCATTCCTTTCCTCCTGACATATATCCCCGAAGATTTGCCATAAGACCAAAATGTCTCATTGCATCGTCAAGATCAAAATCACTAACATCATCCTCATCATAGTATCCATGTTCAACATCGTCATGTGGTGGATCAAGTCCTAGAGAGGGTAATTCGTTAGAGTGAGTCTGACAATGATCTTGCTTATGAATTCTTATAGCTTCGGAAATAATATCACCAATAATTCCAACATCTCCTTTGGCACGCATAAGGTTTGTAAGTTCAAATAGACGATCACCAAACATAGGATCACTAGTATTCATCTTACTCAAGGCAATAGACTTATGGAGAATTTCATCTAGATTTTTCAAGGAATAATTTGGAAAGCGTTCCTCAAGAAATTTCCATATAGTGTAGGCACACTCAAGAGTAGGCAAGTTTCTAATTAAGTTTCTAGGCAAGCCTCTTGTGATAAGATTAAAAGTTCTAAGATTCCTAATCATGTCAATTGACTCATCAAGAGTAGGATGCATAGGATCAACATGAGGTGCACAAGGGCTAGCAATGTACTTGTTCAAATGATATTGATTGAAAATTACAAGCATCTCATTTTTTCCACTCATGAAAATACTCTCCATCAAGTATAGGCACTCTATGTCTAAGACTCCCCAAAGTAGACTCATCCATCTCCCTCCAATGGTGAGTAAACCAAGGCAATGGAGACCAATGCTCTGATACCACTTGTAGGACCTTGAGAAGAGGTGTCTAGAGGGGGGGGGGGGTGATTAGACACTAAGTGCCAACGTTGCAGTTTTTAACTTCTTTAAGTTCAAGTGGAGTTTATGCACAAGTTTAACATTCACAATACATAACAAGCAAGCATGCAAAGAGTATATGAGCAGCGGAAAGTAAAGCATGCAACTTGCAAGAATGTAAAGGGAAGGGTTTTGGAGGATTCAAACGCAATTGGAGACACAGATGTTTTTGTCGTGGTTCCGATAGGTGGTGCTATCGTACATCCACGTTGATGGAGACTTCAACCCACGAAGGGTAACGATTGCGCGAGTCCACGGAGGGCTCCACCCACGAAGGGTCCACGAAGAAGCAACCTTGTCTATCCCACCATGGCCGTCGCCCACGAAGGACTTGCCTCACAAGCGGTAGATCTTCACGAAGTAGGCGATCTCATTGCCCTTACAAACTCCTTGGTTCAACTCCACAATCTTGTCGGAGGCTTCCAAGTGACACCTAGCCAATCTAGGAGACACCACTCTCCAAGAAGTAACAAATGGTGCGTTGATGATGAACTCCTTGCTCTTGTGCTTCAAATGATAGTCTCCCCAACACTCAACTCTCTCTCATAGGATTTGGATCTGGTGGAAAGAAGATTTGAGTGGAAAGCAACTTGGGGAAGGCTAGAGATCAAGATTCACATGGTAGGAATGGAATATCTTGGCCTCAATCCATGAGTAGGTAGTTCTCCCTCAGAAAATGTATGCTGGAAGTGTAGGCACATTCTGATGCTCTCTCCACGAATGAAGAGAAGGTGGAGGGGTATATATAGCCTCCACACAAAATCTAACCGTTACACACAATTTTCCAAACTCGGTGGGACCGAATCAACAAACTCGGTCGGACCGATTTAGTAAATCTAGTGACCGTTAGGATTTTCGGTGGGACCGACATGCAACTCGGTAGGACCGATATGGTTAGGTTTAGGGCATAACGTAATCTCGATGAGACCGATTACACAAACTCGGTGAGACTGATTTTGGTAATTAGCTAACCAGAGAGTTGGCCAGGCAAACTCGGTGGGACCGATTACTCAAACTCGGTGGGACTGATTTTGGTAATAAGTTAGCCAGAGAGTTTGCATTGTAATCTCGGTAGTACCGATTGCTCAAACTCGGTGAGACCGATTTTGGTAATGGACATACACACAGAGATTACAATACCATCTCGGTGAGATCGAGATCCCTATCGGTGGGACCGATTTGTCTAGGGTTTGTGGCAGTGGCTAAGACATCTAAACTCGGTGGCGCCGGATAGAAAGAATCGGTAGGGCTGAGTTTGACTTTAGGTTTAGGTCATATGTGTGGAAGTGGGAAAGTAGTTGAGGGTTTTGGAGCATATCACCAAGCACTGTGGAGCAAGAAACTCATTAAGCAACACCTCATCCCTTCTTGATAGTATTGGCTTTTCCTATAGACTCAATGTGATCTTGGATCACTAAAATGTAAAATGAAGAGTCTTGAGCTTGAAGCTTGAGGCAATCCTTTGTCCTTAGCATCTTGAAGGTGTTCCCACATCCTTTAGTCCACGCCACTCCATTGCTGAACTTATCTGAAACATACTAGACAAAAGTGTTAGTCCAACAAGAGATATGTTGACATTAATTACCAAAACCACCTAGGGAGCACTTGTGCTTTCAGTAACTACTCACAAAGCATATTCATGTTCATAATCAGAGGGGTAATAATATGCATTAAGGATCTGAAAATATGATCTTCCACCAAGTAAACCAATTAGCATCAACTACAAAGAGTAATCAACACTACTAGCAACCCACGGGTACCAATTTGTGGTTTTGATACAAGATTGGATACAAGAGATGAACTAGGGTTTTGAGAGGAGATGGTGCTGGTGAAGATGTTGATGGAGATTGACCCCCTCCCGATGAGAGGATCGTTGGTGCTGATGTTGGTGATGATTTCCCCCTCCCGGAGGGAAGTGTCCCCGGCAGAATAGCTCCGCCGGAGCCCTAGATTGGTTCTGCCAAGGTTCCGCCTCGTGGCGGCGGAGTTTCGTCCCGTAAGCTTGCCCACGATTTTTTTCAGGGTAAAAGCTCTCATATAGCAGAAGATGGACACCGGAGGCCCACCAGGGGGCCCAGGAGATAGGGGGCGCGCCCAGTAGGGGGGGGGGGCGCCCCCACTCTCCTGGCCAAGGTGTGGGCCCCCTGATGTATTTCTTTCGCTCAATAATTCTTATTAATTCCAAAAACATGTTTCGTGGAGTTTCAGGATTTTTGGAGCAGTGCAGAATAGGTTTCCAATGTTTACTCCTTTTCCAGCCAGAATTCCAGCTGCCGGCATTCCCCCTCTTCATTGTAAACCTTGTAAAATAAGAGAGAATAGTCATAAGTATTGAGATATAATGTGTAATAACAGCCCATAATACAATAAATATTGATATAAAAGCATGATGCAAAAGGGAAGTATCAGCCTCCCCTATTGTTGGGGATATAACTATTAGGTATGACCCGCCCGGGAGGGGCCGGGTTATACCTATGGCGATTCTAGATATGAAGCCCAAGATGACACTTGAAGATGGCGGTTCAGTTAAGGGCCCAAGCCCAAAGGCGACTTAAGGCCCGTAGAGATAAACCGCCATATGTATATAACTTGTATTGTAAGACAAGAATAGAAAGAGAGGCTGAGCCGGACACTGTTTATGAGCCGGCCGGGACTCTGTGAGCCGCTGGGCGTCGACCTCTATATATAAAGGGACGACCCAGCGGCGGTTCAGGGCAGGTAACATCAGATCGAGAACTAGGTCAAGCGGATTCGCTCCCTGGTAATCGAGACATAAGCAATCCCACTCAAAACTGGATCATAGGCTTTTACCTTCACCGTAAGGGGCAGAACCAGTATAAACCCCGTGTCCTTTGTCCCGATTAACCCCTTTAAGCTTCCTAGTTGTAATGGCTCCACGACTAAGTCCTTTCACTAGGACATCTGACGTGACAATTCCACGACAGTTGGCGCCCACCATAGGGCCAGCGCACGGTGGATTTGAGTTCTTGAAGGGCAGCTTCTAAGGGCTCAAGGGATACGCTGTGGGCCGGATGACCAAGACTCGTCGCAGCAAGCTCTACATCGACGACGCAGGCTGGGGCCCCAACGCCGGCTCAATTGAGTACGGGTACCGGGTCCCCTTCGGCGGAATCCACTTCTTCATCGGCAAGATCGGTGAGCCGGGCCCTGAGCCGGACATCTGCACCGACATCATCGAGACTGCTCAGCGTGCGAGACCCGCCCAGGCTCAGCCCGCCGTGAAGCATGCCTTCGTGGGATGCATCCATGGAGGGGAATTTTCTAAAGGATCTGTGTCTGGCGGTGAGACGGCCATTTACTCTGATGGTGAGTCGTCCACGGGTGAGATGGATTCGTTGTATCAACTGCAAGACGGCGGGCTTGGGGCCTGTTCCGATGGCAGCAGTATTCCGGACCTCCTTGAACCGCTGAGCAGAGTTGGGATCTTCATGGCTGGAACGCAACCCGTTCAAAACTCTACGGCTGTGGCAGCGATAACCTCCGGGTCAGCGGCAGCCGGGGCAGGAGGCCCTGCACGCTCGCCGGCTCAGGTTCTGATGGTCTGATGGATAAGATGACAGCTCTATTAACCTCCATGATCAACCCGGCGGATCAAGCTCAACATGATGCGGAGGTGGCGCATTTAAAGCAGGATATAGTGCAGGCTAAGGAAGACCTGGCAGCGGAAGACGTCAGGATGACCGCAGAGCGGGCGGCTCTGGACGCTCAAGATCAGCGGATTCAGTCGTAGGCTTTCCAGCTCATGATGTATCAGAACACGTCCAATGAGGTCATGAGGAGAAGGTACCAGAAGACTCAATCTCGTCTGCCCCCGGTTTATGACCCTCAAAACCTTTTCCGTACACCCGGCGCAGGGCCCAGTAACCTGCCGGAGGTAAACCGGGTTGCAATGCCCAGGGCTGGGACACCGGTTCAACCACGGGTGATGGAACCTCTTCGTCTGAATACTGCTCCACCTCACTATGTACCGACACCACCGGGTCATTATTCTAACCCTCTGGAAAACATGATCGATGTGGTGGCACGATTGGCGACTCTCCCGGTGGATGGCGACTCTCCGACGGCGGTTGAAACCCGAAGGGTCGGAGAGCTTCTTCAAACGGCTTTGGCGCAGCAGGAGGCATACTCGTATAGCCAAGACATGATTCATTCGACCCCCCATCCAAGCCGGAGCCCGAGTTATAACAGGGACATGGATTCAGCTGCCGTTTCAAGCAACGCCCGGTGCCGTGACCAGCCGTGCAGGCATGACCCAGTGTGTGATGGAGCTCCTAACTTGGTCGATCAGGACAAGATACGCCAAGAGGCTGAGAGGGCGGCTCAGCTGGCGGCTTACCAGCCTTTTCCGGTTTATCCGACTACTTCTATTGAGGCAGGTGTGACCACTAGGACTGGAGGCGTCCCTTGTCTGGTGTCGGCTCTGTGTAATGAGCGTTTGCCCAAGGATTTCAAGGGGCCTCGAAAGGTGCCTAATTACATGGCTGACTTATAGCCTAGGGCATGTATTGAAAGCTATGAGATGGCCTGGATCTACTGGAAGTCAGTGACGCTGTAGTGGCCAAGTACTTCACCATGATGTTGGATGGGACAACCCGCACTTGGTTGAAGGGGCTGCCACCTAATTCCATCGGTTCATAGGCAGATTTAAAGGCCTGGTTTATTCAGAACTTCAAAGATACATGCAAGCAGCCCATGTCAATTGTGGATTTGACTAATTGCAAGCAAGAGGAGGGCGAGTCCACGACCCATTGGGTAAGCCGGGTCAAGGCCATAATACATTCGTCTGATAAGATGGATGTCGGCTCTGTAGTCTTAATGTTGGAGAAAAATTGCCATTTTAGGCCTCTCAAAATGAAGTTGGGGCGGCTCAAGCGTGATTGTAATGACATGGGCCAGCTGATGGCGGCTCTAGTCAAATACGCTGACTCTGATAGTACCAAGGATCCCAAGTCTGACGAAGAAGATAGGGAAGGGAAAGAAGATCGGCAATGCCAAGGGTCCTCAGCATAACCCGGCAAATCAAGGAGGCAATAATAAATGTAAGGCTGATGGTAGCTCGGAGTTTGTGGCTAACACCATGCGCAGGGCAACAACCAACAACGTAAGGGGAGACCGCCTCCTCGGTCCGGCGGGTCAAGTCCCACTCTTGAGCAGTTGCTAAATGAGCCCTCTCCGAGGCACGGTACTCCGCAGAAACCGGCCACCCACATGTGGAAGGATGTACGATCATGAAGGCTTTCAAGAACTCTAACATGTTTGACGGCAATAATGGGCCGGGCGGCGGCTCAGGTGGCGGCGGCTTTCATGGCCCGGGTGGCGGTTCAAATTCCAACTTTCAAGGCTCTCAAGGTAATCAAGGTGTTTATAATCAACAATCTGGCCAGGGAGGTCAGCAGCAGCAACAATCTAGATATCAGAGTAATTCAAAGCAGCTGAATAGTGGACAATATTATGTGTTTGTTGGGGAACGTAGCAGAAATTCAAAATTTTCTACGCATCACCAAGATCAATCTATGGAGATACTAGCAACGAGAGAGAGGGGAGTGCATCTTCATACCCTTGAAGATCGCGATGCGGAAGCATTACAAGAACGCGGATGAAGGAGTCGTACTCGTAGCGATTCAGATCGCTGTTGATTCCGATCTAAGCGCCGAACAATGGCGCCTCCGCGTTCAACACACGTACAGCCCGGTGACGTCTCCCATGCCTTGATCTAGCAAGGTGAGAGGGAGATGTTGGGGAGGACTCCGTCCAGCAGCAGCACAATGGCATCAGTGATGGAGGAGCGTGGCACTCCAGCAGGGCTTCGCCAAGCACTACGAGAGACGAGGAGGGAGAGAGGTAGGGCTGCGCCTTGGAGAGAATAACTCATGTGTTGGGCAGCCCCTAGACCTCAACTATATATAGGGGGAGGGGAGGGGGCTGCGCCCCCTCTAGGGTTCCCACCCCAAGGGGTGCGACAGCCCCAGATCCCATCTAGGGTGGCGGCCAAAGGGGGAGAGGGGGAGGCGCACCTGGAGTGGGCCTTAGGGCCCATCTGCCCTAGGGTTTGCCCCCCTCTTCTCTTGAGGCGCCATGGGCCTTGGTGGGGGCGCCCCAGCCCACCTAGGGGCTGGTCCCTTCCCACTATTGGCCCACGCAAGCCTCTGGGGCTGGTGGCCCCTCCTGGTGGACCCCTGGACCCTTCCGGTACTCCTCGTGACGTCCGAGATCTCATCCGGGACTCCGAACAACATTCGGTAACCACATACTACATTCCCTTATAACCCTAGCGTCATCGAACCTCATGTGTGTAGACCCTATGGGCTCGGGAACCATGCAGACATGACCGAGACAACTCTCCGGCCAATAACCAACAGCGGGATCTGGATACCCATGTTGGCTCCCACATGTTCCACGATGATCTCATCGGATGAACCACGATGTCAAGGATTCAATCAATCCCGTATACATTTCCCTTTGTCTACCAGTATAGTACTTGCCCGAGATTCGATCGTCGGTATTACCGATACCTTGTTCAATCTCGTTATGGCAAGTCTCTTTACTCGTTCTGTAACACATCATCCCATGATCAACTCCTTTGATCACATTGTGCACATTATGATGATGTCCTACCGAGTGGGCCTAGAGATACCTCTCCGTCACACGCAGTGACAAATCCCAGTCTCGATTCATGCCAACCCAACAACACTTTCAGAGATACCTGTAGTGCACCTTTATAGCCACCCAGTTACGTTGTGAAATTTGGTACACCCAAAGCACTCCTACGGTATCCGGGAGTTGCACAATCTCATGGTCTAAGGAAATGATACTTGACATTAGAAAAGCTTTAGCAAACGAACTACATGATCTTGTGCTATGCTTAGGATTGGGTCTTGTCCATCACATCATTCTCCTAATGATGTGATCCCGTTATCAATGACATCCAATGTCCATGGTCAGGAAACCATAACCATCTATTGATGAACGAGCTAGTTAACTAGAGGCTTACTAGGGACATGTTGTGGTCTATGTATTCACACATGTATTACGGTTTCCAGTTAATACAATTATAGCATGAACAATAGACAATTATCATGAACAAGGAAATACAATAATAACCATTTTATTATTGCCTCTAGGGCATATTTCCAACAGTCTCCCACTTGCACTAGAGTCAATAATCTAGTTCACATCACTATGTGATTGTAATGAATTCAACACCCATGGGGTTTGATCATATCTCGCTTCTGAGAGAGGTTATTAGTCAACGGGTCTGAATCTTTCAGATCCGTGTGTGCTTTAAAAATCTCTAGGTCATCTCCTAGATGCAGCTACCATGCTCTATTTGGAGTTATTCCAAATAACTGTTCTACTATACGATTCCGGTTTACTACTCCGAATAATCTGGATTAGTGTCAAAGTTCGCATCGGCGTAACCCTTTATGATGAACTCTTTTACCACCTCCATAATCGAGAAAATTTCTTAGTCCACTAGTTACTAAGGATATGTTTGACCGCTGTCTTGTTATCCATTCCTGGATCATTCTTGTACCTCTTGACTGACTCATGGCAAGGCACACTTCAGGTGCGGTACACAGCATAGCATACTGTAGAGCCTATGTCTGAAGCATAGGGGACGACCTTCGTCCATTCTCTCTCTTCTGCCGAGGTCATGTCTTGAGTCTTACTCAATACTCACACCTTATAACACAGCTAAGAACTCCTTCTTCGCCGATCTATTTTGAACTTCTTCAAAATCTTGTCACGACATGTGTTCATTTGAAAGTATTATTGAGCGGTTTTGATCTATCCTTATAGATCTTGATGCTCAATGTTCAAGTAGCTTAATCCAGGTTTTCCATTGAAAAACACCTTTTCAAATACCCTATATGCTTTCTAGAAAATCTATATTATTTCTGATCAACAATACGTCAACAACATATACTCATCAGAAATTCTGTAGTGCTCCCACTCACTTCTTTGGAAATACAAATTTCTCATAAACTTTGTATAAATCCAAAATATTTGATCATCTCATCAAAGCGTATATTCCATCTCCGAGATGCTTACTCCAGTCCTTAGAAGGATTACTGGAGCTTTGCATACTTGTTAGCATCTTTCAGGATTGACAAAACCTTCTGGTTGTATCACATATAACCTTTCCTCAAGAAAAGCGGCGAGAAAACAATGTTTTGATATCCTATCTGCAAGATTTCATAAATAATGCAGTAACTGCTAATATAATTCCAACAGACTCTTAGCATCGCTACGAGTGAGAAAGTCTCATCGTAGTCAACTCCTTGAACTTGTCGGAGAACATCTTAACGACAAGTCGAGCTTTCGTAATGGTGATACTTACCATCATTGTCCATCTTCCTTTTAAAATCCATCTATACCCAACAGCCTTACGACCATCAAGTAGTTCTGCCAAAGTCTATACTTTGTTTTCATACATGGATCCTCTCGGATTTTATGGCCTTGAGCCATTCGTCGAAATCCGGGCCCACCATCGCTTCTCCATAGCTCGTAGGTTCATTGTTGTCTAGCAACATGACCTCTAAGACAGGATTATGTACCACTCTTAAGTAGTACGCATCCTTGTCGACCTATGAGGTTTGGTAGTGACTTGATCTAAAATTTCATGATCACTATCATCAGCTTCCACTTCAATTGGTGTAGGCGCCATAGGAACAACTTCCTGTGCCCTGCTACACACCATTTGAAGTGATGGTTCAATAACCTCATCAAGTCTCCACCATCCTCCCACTCAATTCTTTCAAGAGAAACTTTTCCTCAAGAAAGGACCCATTTCTAGAAACAATCACTTTTGCTTCCGGATCTGAATTAGGAGGTACACCCAACTATGTTTAGTGTCCTATGAAGATGCATTTTATCTGCTTTGGGTTCGAGCATATCAGACAAAACTTTTTACATAAGCGTCACAACCCCAAACTTTTAAGAAATGACAGCCTAGGTTTCTCTAAACCATAGTTCATACGGTGTCATCTCAACAGAATTACGTGGTACCCTATTTGAAGTGAATGCGGTTGTCTCTAATGCCTAACCCATAAACGATAGTGGTAATTCGATAAGAGACATCATGGTAAGCACCATATCCAATGGGGTGCATTTATGATGTTCGGACACACCATCACACTCTGGTGTTCCAGGCGGTGTTAGTTGTGAAACAATTTCCACAATGTCTCAATTGTGTACCAAACTTGCAACTCAGATATTCATCTCTATGATCATATCATAGACATTTTATCCTCTTGTCACGACGATCTTCAACTTCACTCTGAAATTACTTGAAGCATTCAATAATTCAGACTTGTGTTTCATCAAGTAAATATACTCAATATCTACTCAAATCATCTGTGAAGTAAGAACATAACGATATCCACTGCGTGCCTTAGCACTCATTGGACTGCACACATCAAAATGCATTACTTCCAACAAGTTGCTTTCTTGTTCCATTTTACTGAAAACGAGGCTTTCAATCATCTTGCCCATGTGGTATGATTTGCACACCTCAAGTGATTCAAAATCAAGTGAGTCCAAATGGTCCATCTGCATGGAATTTATTCATGCGTATATACCAATAGACATGGTTCACATGTCTCAATCTTTTCAAAAACGAGTGAGTCCAAAGATCCATCAACATGGAGCTTCTTCATGCGTTTTATACCAATATGACTCAAATGGCAGTGCCACAAGTAGGTGGCACTATATCATTACTATCTTATGTCTTTTGGCATGAACATGTGTATCACTACGACCGTGATTCAATAAACCATTCATTTTAGGTGCAAGACCGTTGAAGGTATTATTCAAATAAACAGAGTAACCATTATTCTCCTTAAATGAATAACCACATTGCGATAGACATAATCCAATCATGTCCATGCTCAACGCAAACATCAAATAACAATTATTTAGGTTTAACACCAATCTCGATGGTAGAGGGAGTATGCGATGCTTGATCACATCAAGCTTGGAAACACTTCCATCACATATTGTCATCTCACTTTTAGCTAGTCTCCGTTTATTCCACAGCTTTTATTTCGAGTTACTAACACTTAGCAACCGAACCGGTATCTAATACCCTGGCGCTACTAGGAGTACTAGCAAAGTACACATTAATATAATGTATATCCAATACACTTCTATCGACCTTGCCAGCCTTCTCATCTACCAAGTATCTAAGGTAGTTCTGTTTCAATGACTGTTCCCCTCATTATAGAAGCACTTAGTCTCGGGTGGGTTCAAACTTTGGGTTTCTTCACTAGAGAAGCCACTGATTTGCCGTTTCATGAAGTATCCCTTCTTTCCCTTGCCCTTCTTGAAACTAGTGGTTTCACTAACCATCAACAATTGATGCTCCTTCTTGATTTCTACTTTCGCAGTGTCAAACATCGCGAATATTTCAAGGATCATCATATCTATCCATGATATGTTATAGTTCATCACGAAGCTCTAGCAGCTTGGTGGCAATGACTTTGGAGAAACATCACTATCTCATCTGGAAGATTAACTCCCACTCGATTCAAGTGATTGTGGTACTCAGACAATCTGAGCACAAGCTCAACGATTGAGCTTTTCTCCCTTAGTTTGCAGGCTAAGAAACTCGTCGGAGGTCTTATACCTCTTGACGTGGGTGCGAGCCTGAAATCCCAATTTCATCCCTCGAAACATGTCATATGTTCCGCGACGTTTCGAAATCGTCTTCGGTGCCTCAACTCTAAACCGTTTAACATTACTGAACTATCACGTAGTTATCAAAACGTGTATGTCAGA
Organism: Triticum timopheevii; assembly: GCA_963921465.1. Taxonomy (NCBI): domain Eukaryota; kingdom Viridiplantae; phylum Streptophyta; class Magnoliopsida; order Poales; family Poaceae; genus Triticum; species Triticum timopheevii. The sequence continues at coordinate 508,150,735 of OY997268.1, read as the reverse complement.
TGTTCACAACATCCACAGACGACATTCGAGGTTCCGCACACCGAGCAGTGCATTAAGGACATAAGCCTTCTACGAAGCAACGAGGACAATCCTCAGTTTACGGACCTAGTCCGCATAATTGCTACTATCAACTTTCAACTGAATTTTCTCTAGGAACATATCTAAAACAGTAGAACTAAAGCGCGAGCTACGACATAATTTGCAAAAACCTTTTTGACTATGTTTAGGATAAGTAAGTTCATCTGATGAACTCCCACTTAGATAGACATCCCTCTAGTCATCTAAGTGATACATGATCCGAGTCAACTAGGCCGTGTCTGATCATCACGTGAGACGGACTAGTCATTGTCGGTGAACATCTTCATGTTGATCGTATCCACTATACGACTCATGTTCGAACTTTCGGTCTCTTGTGTTCCGAGGCCATGTCTGTACATGCTAGGCTCATCAAGTCAACCTAAGTGTTTCGCGTGTGTAAATTTGGCTTACACCCATTGTATGTGAAGGTTAGAATCTATCACACCCGATCATCACGTGGTGCTTCGAAAGAACGAACTTTCGCAACGGTGCACAGTTAGGGGGAACACTTTCTTGAAATTATTATGAGGGATCATCTTATTTACTACCGTCGTTCTAAGCAAATAAGATGCATAAACATGTAAACATCACATGCAATCAAATAGTGACATGATATGGCCAATATCATTTTTCTCCTTTTGATCTCCATCTTCGGGGCTCCATGATCATCATCGTCACCGGCATGACACCATGATCTCCATCATCATGATCTCCATCATCGTATCTCCATGAAGTTGTCTCGCCAACTATTACTTCTACTACTATGGCTAAGGGTTTAGCAATGAAGTAAAGTAATTACATGGCGTTATTCAGTGACACGCAGGTCATACAATAATTGAAGACAACTCCTATGGCTCCTGCCGGTTGTCATACTCATCGACATGCAAGTCGTGATTCCTGTTACAAGAATATGATCAATCTCATACATCACATATATTTCATTCATCACATCCTTCTTGGCCATATCACATCACACGGCATATGCTGCAAAAACATGTTAGACGTCCTCTAATTGTTGTTGCAAGTTTTGACGTGGCTGTTATAGGTTTCTAGCAAGAACGTTTCTTACCAACGCAAAGCCACAATGGTGATATGCCAATTTCTATTTACCCTTCATAAGGACCCTTTTCATCGAATCCGATCCGACTAAAGTGGGAGAGTCTGGCACCCGCTAGCCACCTTATGCAACAAGTGCATGTCAGTCGGTGGAACCTGTCTCACGTAAGTGTACGTGTAAGGTCGGTCCGGGCCGCTTCATCCCACAATACCGTCGAAACAAGATAGGACTAGTAACGGTAAGCATATTGAACAAAATCACCGCCCACAACAACTTGTGTTCTACTCGTGCATAGAATCTACGCAATAGACCTAGCTCATGATGCCACTGTTGGGAATGTAGCAGAAATTCAAAATTTTCTACGCATCACCAAGATCAATCTACGGAGATACTAACAACGAGAGAGAGGGGAGTGCGTCTTCATACCCATGAAGATCATGATGCAGAAGCGTTACAAGAACGCGGATGAAGGAGTCGTACTCGTAGCGATTCAGATCGCAGTTGATTCCGATCTAAGCACCAAACAACAGCGCCTCCGCGTTCAACACACGTACAGCCCGATGACGTCTCCCATGCCTTGATCCAGCAAGGAGAGAGGGAGAGGTTGGGGAAGACTCCGTCCAGCAGCAACACAACGGCATGGTGGTGATGGAGGAGCGTGGCACTCCAGCAGGGCTTCGCCAAACACTGCGAGAGACGAGGAGGGAGAGAGGTAGGGCTGCGCATTGGGGAGAATAACTCATGTGTTGGGCAGCCCCTAGACCTCAACTATATATAGGGGGAGGGGAGGGGGCTGCGCCCCCTCTAGGGTTCCCACCCCAAGGGGTGTGGCAGCCCCAGACCCCATCTAGGGTGGCAGCCAAAGGGGGAGAGGGGGAGGCGCACCTGGAGTGGGCCTTAGGGCCCATCTGCCCTAGGGTTTGCCCCCCTCTTCTCTTGAGGCACCTTGGGCCTTGGTGGGGGCGCCCAGCCCACCTAGGGGCTGGTCCCTTCCCACTATTGGCCCACGCAAGCCTCTGGGGCTGGTGGCCCCTCCCGGTGGACCCCCGGACCCTGCCGGTGGTCCCGGTACATTACCGGTGATGCCCGGAACACTTCCGGTGGCCAAATCCTCACTTCCTATATATCAATCTTTACCTCTGGACCATTCCAGAACTCCTCGTGACATCCGGGATCTCATCCGGGACTCCGAACAACATTCGGTAACCACATACCACATTCCTTTATAACCCTAGCGTCATCGAACCTTAAGTGTGTAGACCCTACGGGCTCGGGAACCATGCAGACATGACCGAGACAACTCTCCGGCCAATAACCAACAGCGGGATCTAGATACCCATGTTGGCTCCCACATGTTCCACGATGATCTCGTCGGATGAACCACGATGTCAAGGATTCAATCAATCCCGTATACAATTCCCTTTGTCTACTGGTATAGTACTTGCCCGAGATTCGATCGTCGGTATACCAATACCTTGTTCAATCTCGTTATGGCAAGTCTCTTTACTCATTCCGTAACACATCATCCCGTGATTAACTCCTTTGATCACATTGTGCACATTATGATGATGTCCTACCAAGTGGGCCCAAAGATACCTCTCCGTCACACGGAGTGACAAATCCCAGTCTCGATTCTTGCCAACCCAACAGACACTTTTAGAGATACCTGTAGTGCACCTTTATAGCCACCCAGTTACGTTGTGACGTTTGGTACACCCAAAGCACTCCTACGGTATCCGGGAGTTGCACAATCTCATGGTCTATGGAAATGATACTTGACATTAGAAAAGCTTTAGCAAACAAACTACACGATCTTGTGCTATGCTTAGGATTGGGTCTTGTCCATCACATCATTCTCCTAACCATTTTATTATTGAATCTAGGGCATATTTCCAACAGTGTTTACCACCAGTTTGTGCAAACGGGACCAGAAGCTTTATAAGAGGGCTGTGAATGCTGTTGAGCCGGTAGTTCCTCGTTATTTGAGATGGTCTGAGCAGCCTATTCTACGGAGTAGGGAAGATCACCTTCCCCGGGTTGACAATCCGGGTCACTTGGCCTTGGTGGTGGCACCTCAAGTTGGTGGGTATAAATTCACTAAGGTTCTCATGGATGGAGGAAGTAGCATCAACATCCTCTATTATGAGACTTTCTGTTGCATGGGGTTGACTGATAAATACCTTAAGACGTCCAACACTATTTTCCATGGAGTGGTGCCTGGTAAGTAGGCATATCTAGTGGGTAAGATTGAACTGGAAGTGGCCTTTGGGGGTGAGCATGATTCTAGGGCTGAGAAGTTAACTTTTGAGGTGGTCAAAATCAAGAGCCCGTATCACGCCCTGTTTGGATGGCCGGCTTATGCCAAGTTCATGGCACGGCCATGTTATGATTGTCTGCAGCTCAAGATGCCGGGTCATAAGGGCACCATCACAGTGCATGGGAGTCGGAAGGTAGCCTTGGAATGTGAGGAAGGTGATGCTGCTTACGTTGAATCTGTTTGTGCAACAGAGGAGTTGAAGTTCTACAAGGAAAATGTTGAACCGGCGGACATGACGTCTTTGAAGAAGCCAACCACGAAACATGAGCCGATGATGAAGTTTAAGTCGGCCGATGACACCAAGCTTGTTGATTTTGTTCCAGGCGACTCATCAAAGCAGTTCAGTATCAGTGCTAATATGGATCCCAAATAGGAAAGCGCGCTCATCGAGTTCATTCGTGAGAACCGGGACATCTTTGCATGGAAACCTTCTGACATGCCGGGTGTACCGAGAGAACTCGCTGAGCACACTCTCAATATTGATCCAAAATTTAAGCCGGTCAAGCAGTTTCTTCGACAGTTCAATGAAGAGAGGCGGAAGGCCATTGGTGAGGAAGTGGCCCAGCTCTTGGCGACCGGGTTCATTATTGAAGTTTTTCATCCAGAGTGGTTAGCTAACTCGGTGCTTGTGCTTAAGAAGAACGGCACCTGGCGTATGTGTGTGGATTACACGGACTTAAATAAGGCTTGTCTGGCTGATCCTTTCGCTCTCCCTCGTATTGATCAGATCATTGATGCTATGGCGGGTTGTGAGCGTTTGAGCTTTTTGGATGCTTATTCTGGTTATCATCAGATCAAGATGGTAGTTAAGGACCAGGAGAAGACAACTTTTATTACTCCTTTTGTAGCCTTCTGCTATGTGTCTATGCCTTTTGGGCTTAAGAGTGCCCAGGCGACTTATCAACAATGTGTGCAGAAATGTCTTCACAAACCGATTGGGCGCAATGTTCATGCTTATGTGGATGACATTGTGGCAAAGTCCAGAGAGAAGAGACCTTGATAGATGATCTGAAGGAAACCTTTGATAATATCCGGGTCTACAAGATGATGCTTAACCCGACCAAGTGTGTTTTTGGCGTGCCAGCGGGCAAGCTTTTGGGTTTTCTGGTTTCTAACAGAGGCATTGAGGCTAATCCGGAGAAGATCAAGGCAATCACCTCTTTGGCTAAGTCGACGTGTATCAACGATGTTCAGCGTTTGGCGGGTCGTATTGCTGCTTTAAGCCGGTTCATAAGCCGGTTAGGTGAGAAGGCCATAATGCTATATCAGATGATGAAGAAGACAAACGACTTTGTTTGGAGTGATGCTGCTAATGTTGCCTTTGAAGATTAGAAGAGACAGCTAGTTGAGCCGCCAGTCCTTGCTGCCCCCATTGATAAGGAGCCATTACTGTTATGTGTGGCTGCTAACACACGTGCCGTCAGTGTGGCCATTGTGGTGGAGCGCAAGGAGGCCGGCAAGGAACATCCGGTTCAACGGCCGGTTTACTACATCAATGAGGTGCTTATTGAGTCCAAGCAAAGGTATCGACATTGGCAGAAGCTCGTTTATGGGGTGTTCATGGCAAGCCGGAAGCTTAAGCAATATTTCCTGGGTCATCCCATCACTGTGGTCAGTTTTGCTCCTTTAGGAGATATCATTCAAAACAGAGAAGCCATAGGACGAGTCACCAAGTGGGCCATTGAACTTGGGCCTCATGGTTTAAAGTATGTGCCACGCACTGCTATCAAGTCTCAAGCACTGGTGGACTTCATCAACGATTGGACAGAGCTGCAGATGCCTGAAGAGAAGCCGGACAACACATATTGGACTATTCACTTTGATGGGTCCAGGCAATTGGAGGGCTCGGCGGCTGGAGTTGTTTTAGCTTCCCTTCGAGGTGACAAATTTTGTTATGTGCTACGGTTGATGTTTCCATGTACTAACAATAAAGCTGAGTATGAGGCCTCGCTCCATGGTCTTCGGATGGCTAAAGAGATGAGCTTAAGTCAGGTAAGGTGCTTTGGCGACTCAGATTTGGTGGCTCAACAAGTATCAGGAAAGTGGGATTCCAAGGATCCTCTCATGGCGGCTTATCGCCGTGAAGTTGATGCCATTGCTAGACACTTCAAGGGTTACCAAGTGGAGCACATTGATCGCAAAAAGAATGAGGCAGCTGATGCTTTAAGCCGGCTGGGGTCTCAGCGTAAGCCGGTACCGCCTAACACTTTCTTGGATATTCTGCATAACCCTTCTGTCAAGTTGCCTACAGAGGAAGACTTGGCTGTTCCTGACCCGGAAGCACAGTTAGTGGCGACTCTTCACGTCATCCAAGATTGGACAGTGCGATATTTGGCTTACATGACCTGGGGTGAGTTGCCTAAGGATGAAACTTTGGCCAGGCAGATAACCCAGCGGTCTAAATCAATGACAATTGCCAATGGCGAGTTGCATCATCGCAGTGTCACCGGGGCGTTTCAGCGTTGTGTCTCTCCTGAGGAAGGTCAAGAGATTCTTCGTGAGATTCATGAAGGAGATTGTGGCCATCATGCCGGTTCAAAGTCCCTTGTGGCCAAGGCTTTTCATCATGGATTTTATTGGCTGACGACTCACGCTGATGCGGAGGATCTGGTTAGTAAATGTGATGATTGTCAGAAGTTCTCAAGACGTGCTCACGTGCCGGCTCAAGAGTTGAGGATGATTCCAATTACTTGGCCGTTTGCGGTCTGGGGACTTGACATGGTTGGGCCTTTCAAAACGTCCAAAGATAAAAAGACCCACCTCTTGGTGGCGGTTGACAAATTCACAAAGTGGGTTGAGGCAGAGCCAGTTAGTAAGTGTGATGCAGCCACGATGGTTCAATTCATGAAAAAGGTGATCTTTCATTTTGGCTTTCCACATAGCATTATAACTGACAATGTTACTAATTTGTCCAAAGGCGCCATGGAGGAGTTTTGTCAACGTGAGCATATTTGGCTTGATGTTTCATCAGTAGCTCATCCCCGATCCAATGGTCAAGCTAAAAAAGCCAATCAGGAAATCTTGAAAGGCATCAAGCCCTGGCTTTTGGTTCCTTTGCAACGGAAGCCGGGTTGTTGGGTCAAGGAGTTACCCTCTGTGTTATGGAGCATCAATACTACCCCTAACAGGTCTATGGGTTATACGCCTTATCTTCATGGTTTACGGAGCCAAGGCGATTCTCCCTAGTGACATCCGTCATGACTCGCCCCGCGTGGCGGCTTATGTTGAGGCTGATAATGAACAAGCACGTCAGGATGCACTTGACCTGTTAGATGAAAAGCGTGACTTGGCAGCAGCCCGCTCGCGATTTACCAGCAGGACCTGCGCTGTTATCACATCCGCCGGGTTAATTCCAAAACCTTTCAAGAAGGTGATTTGGTGCTCCGGCTCATCCAGGATCAACTGATGCACACAAGTTATCCCCACCTTGGGAAGGGCGCTTAGTGGTCAGCAAGTACTTGAACAACGGGTCATACTACCTTATCGATGTTCGAGAGGACAAAGACTCACGTAAGTCGGAGGAGGAGACCCGCCGGTCGTGGAATATGGCTCATCTGCGGCCTTACTACACTTGAGCCACCGGATCACATGATGTACATATTTTGACGATGTATATATTATGCTAAGTAATAAAGCAGGACCTCTGTCCTTTTCATCCTCAATGATCATATGTCTACATCATCATCATTTCAATCTACCAATTGGGGGCTGATCGTATTCCAATCTAGCTTAACCCTCTTGGTCCGGCTCATGATCGTATTCGAATGTAGCCGTTAAATCTCATGATCACAAGGGGGCTTCCTGTTCAAACATAGGTCGTATTCGAACCAAAGAGAACATAGCTATCGGTACCCTCTTGATCGGCACAATGCCAAACTCACTAGGGGGCTTCTTGATCGTATTCGAATCATAGCTTAACCCCTTTTGTATCCGACTTTGATCATATTCGAATCAGAGTCGTTAAAAAACTCTCAAGGTCATTTGGGGGCTTCCTGTTCAAACATAGGCCGTATTCGAAACAAAGAGAACATAGCTGTCAGTACTCTCTTGATCGGCGCAACACCAAAGCCACTGGGGGCTACATGATCGTATTCGAATCCTAGCTTAACCCCTTTGGAATGGTTTACTGATCGTATTCGAATAAGAAGCCTCGATTTTTTCTTTCTATTTGGTTCAAGTTTTTGAAAACAATTTTTGGTTTTGTCTTGAGACTTTTTTGTTCAGATCTAAGTATAAGTGTGGTTTAAATTTAACCCGACTTAGCTTTGGACGATGAGTCGCCAGCATGTGACAATCATCATATATTTGGAAGTGTTGGCTTCTAAGGATTGGGTTATCACCCTTACTGTTCAGGTCACATAAACCGGCGGTACAAATTCAAAATCACATGTATGATATTATAGTTGTGTTTCAAAGCTATAATTCATAACAGGCTTATCTGTGATGCTTTTTGTTGGGAACGTAGTAATTTCAAAATTTTCCTATGCACACGCAAGATCATGGTGATGCATAGCAAAGAGAGGGGAGAGTATTGTCCACGTACCCTCGTAGACCATAAGCGGAAGCGTTATGACAATGCGGTTGATGTAGTCGTACGTCTTCACGATCCGACCGATCCAAGTACCGAACGTATGGCACCTCCGAGTTCAGCACACGTTCAGCTCGATGACGATCCCCGGACTCCGATCCAGCAAAGTGTCGGGGATGAGTTCCGTCAGCACGACGGTGTGGTGACGATGATGATGTTCTACCGGCGCAGGGCTTCGCCTAAACTCCGCGACGATATGATCGAGGTGGAATATGGTGGAGGGGCGCACCGCACACGGCTAAGGAACGATCATGTAGATCAACTTGTGTGTTCTAGGGTGCCCCCATGTCCCCTTATATAAAGGAGGGAGGGGGAGGTGCGGCCGGCCCCCTAGGGGTGCGCCTGGAGGAGTCCTACTCCCACCGGGAGTAGGACTCCCCCCTCTTGCCTTGGTGGAGAAGGAAAGGGGGAGGGAAAAAAGGAAAGGGGGACGCCGCCCCCCCTTCCTTGTCCTATTCGGACTAGGGGGGAGGGGGCGCGCGGCCTGCCCTGGCCGGCCCTCCTCTTCTCCCTCATGGCCCACTAAGGCCCATTAACCCCCGGGAGGGTTCCGGTAACCCCCCGGTGTTCCGGTAAAATCTCGATTTCACCCGGAACCATTCCGATATTGAAATATAGGCTTCCAATATATCAATATTTATTTCTCGACCATTTCGAGACTCCTCGTCATGTCCGTGATCACATCCGGGACTCCGAACAATCTTCGGTACATCAAAACTTATAAACTCATAATAAAATTGTCATCGTAACGTTAAGCGTGCGGACCCTACGGGTTCGAGAACTATTTAGACATGACCTAGAACTATTCTCGGTCAATAACTAATAGCGGAACCTGGATGCTCATATTGGCTCCTACATATTCTACGGAGATCTTTATCGGTCAAGCCGCATAACAACATACGTTGTTCCCTTTGTCATCGGTATATTACTTGCCCGAGATTCGATCGTCGGTATCCAATACCTAGTTCAATCCCGTTACCGGCAAGTCTCTTTACTCGTTACGTAATGCATCATTCCGTAACTAACTCATTTAGCTACATTGCTTGCAAGGCTTATAGTGATGTGCATTACCGAGAGGGCCCAGAGATACCTTTCCGACAATCGGAGTGACAAAACCTAATCTCGAAATACGCCAACCCAACATGTACCTTTGGAGACACCTGTTGTGCTCCTTTGTAATCACCCAGTTACGTTGTGACGTTTGGTAGCACCCAAAGTGTTCCTCCGGTAAACGGGAGTTGCATAATCTCATAGTTACAGGAACATGTATAAGTCATGAAGAAAGCAATAGCAACATACTAAACGATCAAGTGCTAGGCTAACGGAATGGGTCATGTCAATCACATCATTCTCCTAATGATGTGATCCCATTAATCAAATGACAACACATGTCTATGGTTAGGAAACATAACCATCTTTGATTAATGAGCTAGTCAAGTAGAGGCATACTAGTGACTATATGTTTGTCTATGTATTCACACATGTATCATGTTTCCGGTTAATACAATTCTAGCATGAATAATAAACATTTATCATGATATGAGGAAATAAATAATAACTTTATTATTGCCTCTAGGGCATATTTCCTTCAGTCTCCCACTTGCACTAGAGTCAATAATCTAGATTACACAGTAATGATTCTAGCACCCATGGAGTCTTGGTGCTGATCATGTTTTGCTCGTGAAAGAGTCTTAGTCAACGGGTCTGCAACATTCAGATCCGTATGTATCTTGCAAATCTCTATGTCTCCCACTTGGACTTGGTCCCGGATGGAATTGAAGCGTCTCTTGATGTGCTTGGTCCTCTTGTGAAATCTGGATTCCTTTGCCAAGGCAATTGCACCAGTATTGTCACAGAAGATCTTCATTGGTCCCGATGCACTAGGTATGACACCTAGATCGGAAATGAACTCCTTCATCCAGACTCCTTCATTTGCTGCTTCCAAAGCAGCTATGTAGTCTGCTTCACATGTAGATCCCGCCATGATGCTTTGTTTAGAACTGCACCAACTTACAGCTCCACCGTTTAATAAAAACACGTATCCAGTTTGCGATTTAGAATCGTCCGGATCAGTGTCAAAGCTTGCATCGACGTAACCATTTACGACTAGCTCTTTGTCACCTCCATATACGAGAAACATATCCTTAGTCCTTTTCAGGTATTTCAGGATGTTCTTGACCGCTGTCCAGTGATCCACTCATGGATTACTTTGGTACCTTCCTGTCAAGCTTATTGCTAAGCACACATCAGGTCTAGTACACAACATTGCATACATGATAGAGCCTATGGCTGAAGCATAGGGAACATCTTTCATTTTCTCTCTATCTTCTGCTGTGGTCGGGCATTGAGTTTGACTCAACTTCACACCTTGTAGTACAGGCAAGAACCCTTTCTTTGCCTGATCCATTTTGAACCTTTTCAAAACTTTATCAAGGTATGTGCTTTGTGAAAGTCCTATTAAGCGTCTTGATCTATCTCTATAAATCTTGATGCCCAATATATAAGCAGCTTCACCGAGGTCTTTCATAGAAAAACTTTTATTCAAGTATCCTTTTATGCTATCCAGAAATTCTATATCATTTCCAATTAATAATATGTCATCTACATATAATATCAGAAATGCTACAGAGCTCCCACTCACTTTCTTGTAAATACAGGCTTCTCCAAAAGTCTGTATAAAACCATATGCTTTGATCACACTATCAAAGCGTTTATTCCAACTCCGAGATGCTTGCACCAGTCCATAAATGGATCGCTGGAGCTTGCACACTTTGTTAGCACCTTTTGGATCAACAAAACCTTCTGGTTGCATCATATACAACTCTTCTTCTAGAAATCCATTCAAGAATGCAGTTTTGACATCCATTTGCCAAATTTCATAATCATAAAATGCGGCAATTGCTAACATGATTCGGACAGACTTAAGCATCGCTACGGGTGAGAAAGTCTCATCGTAGTCAACCCCTTGAACTTGTCGAAAACCTTTTGCAACAAGTCGAGCTTTATAGACAGTTACATTACCATCAGCGTCAGTCTTCTTCTTAAAAATCCATTTATTCTCAATGGCTTGCCGATCATCGGGCAAGTCAACCAATGTCCATACTTTGTTCTCATACATGGATCCCATCTCAGATTTCATGGCCTCCAGCCATTTTGCGGAATCTGGGCTCATCATCGCTTCCTCATACTTCGTAGGTTCGTCATGGTCAAGTAACATGACTTCCAGAATAGGATGACCGTACCACTCTGGTGCAGATCTTACTCTGGTAGACCTACGAGGTTCAGTAGAAACTTGATCTAAAGTTTCATGATCAATATCATTAGCTTCCTCGCTAATTGGTGTAGTTGTCACAGGAACCGGTTCTTGTGATGAACTACTTTCCAATAAGGGAGCAGGTACAGTTACCTCATCAAGTTCTACTTTCCTCCCACTCACTTCTTTCGAGAGAAACTCCTTCTCTAGAAAGGATCCCAATTTGGCGACAAAAATCTTGCCCTCAGATCTGTGATAGAAGGTGTACCCAACAGTCTCTTTTGGGTATCCTATGAAGACACATTTCTCCGATTTGGGTTCGAGCTTATCTGGTTGAAGTTTCTTCACGTAAGCATCGCAGCCCCAAACTTTAAGAAACGACAACATTGGTTTCTTGCCAAACCACAGTTCATGAGGTGTCGTCTCAACGGATTTTGATGGTGCCCTATTTAACGTGAATGCGGCCGTCTCTAAAGCATATCCCAAAAACGATAGCGGTAAATCAGTAAGAGACATCATAGATCGCACCATATCTAGTAAAGTACGATTACGACGTTCGGACACACCATTTCGTTGTGGTGTTCCGGGTGGCGTGAGTTGTGAAACTATTCCGCATTGTTTCAAATGTAAACCAAACTCGTAACTCAAATATTCTCCTCCACGATCAGATCATAGAAATTTTATTTTCTTGTTACGATGATTTTCCACTTCACTCTGAAATTCTTTGAACTTTTCAAATGTTTCAGACTTGTGTTTCATTAAGTAGATATACCCATATCTGCTTAAATCATCTGTGAAGCTGAGAAAATAACGATACCCGCCGCGAGCCTCAACATTCATTGGACCACAAACATCAGTATGTATGATTTCCAACAAATCAGTTGCTCGCTCCATAGTTCCGGAGAACGACGTTTTAGTCATCTTGCCCATGAGGCACGGTTCGCAAGTACCAAGTGATTCATAATCAAGTGATTCCAAAAGTCCATCATTATGGAGTTTCTTCATGCGCTTTATACCGATATGACCTAAATGGCAGTGCCACAAATAAGTTGCACTATCATTATCAACTCTGCATCTTTTGGCTTCAACACTATGAATATGTGTATCACTACTATCGAGATTCAATAAAAATAGACCACTCTTTAAGGGTGCATGACCATAAAAGATATCACTCATATAAATAGAGCAACCATTATTCTCTGACTTAAAGGAATAACCGTCTCGCATCAAACAATATCCAGATATAATGTTCATGCTCAACGCTGGCACCAAATAACAATTATTTAGGTCTAAAACTAATCCCGATGGTAGATGTAGAGGTAGCGTGCCAACCGTGATCACATCGACTTTGGAACCATTTCCCACGCGCATCGTCACCTCGTCCTTAGCCAATCTTCGCTTAATCCGTAGTCCCTGTTTCGAGTTGCAAATATTAGCAACAGAACCAGTATCAAATACCCAGGTACTACTGCGAGCATTAGTAAGGTACACATCAATAACATGTATATCACATATACCTTTGTTCACTTTGCCATCCTTCTTATCCGCCAAATACTTGGGGCAGTTCCGCTTCCAGTGTCCAGTCTGCTTGCAGTAGAAGCACTCAGTTTCAGGCTTAGGTCCAGATTTGGGTTTCTTCTCTTGAGCAGCAACTTGTTTGCTGTTCTTCTTGAAGTTTCCCTTCTTCTTCCCTTCGCCCTTTTTCTTGAAACTAGTGGTCTTGTTGACCATCAACACTTGATGCTCCTTCTTGATTTCTACCTCCGCGGCTTTTAGCATTGCAAAGAGCTCGGGAATAGTCTTGTCCATCCCTTGCATATTATAGTTCATCACGAAACTCTTGTAGCTTGGTGGCAGTGATTGAAGAATTCTGTCAATGACACTATCATTAGGAAGATTAACTCCCAGTTAAATCAAGTGATTATTATACCCAGACATTTTGAGTATGTGTTCACTGACAGAACTATTCTCCTCCATCTTGCAGCTATAGAACTTATTGGAGACTTCATATCTCTCAATCCGGGCATTTGCTTGAAATATTAACTTCAACTCCTGGAACATCTCATATGCTCCATGACGTTCAAAACGTCGTTGAAGACCCGGTTCTAAGCCGTAAAGCATGGCACACTGAACTATCGAGTAGTCATCAGCTTTGCTCTGCCAGACGTTCTTAATGTCGTCAGTTGCATCAGTAGCAGGCCTGGCACCCAGCGGTGCTTCCAGGACGTAATTCTTCTGTGCAGCAATGAGGATAATCCTCAGGTTACAGACCCAGTCCGTGTAATTGCTACCATCATCTTTCAACTTTGCTTTCTCAAGGAACGCATTAAAATTCAACGGAACAACAGCATGAGCCATCTATCTACAACAAACATAGACAAGCAAAATACTATCCGGTACTAAGTTCTTGATAAATTTAAGTTCAATTAATCATATTACTAAAGAACTCCCACTTAGATAGACATCCCTCTAATCCTCTAAGTGATTACGTGATCCATATCAACTACACCATGTCCGATCGTCACGTGAGATGGAGTAGTTTCAACGGTGAACATCAATATGTTGATCATATCTACTATATGATTCACGCTCGACCTTTCGGTCTCCGTGTTCCGAGGCCATATCTGTTATATGCTAGGCTCGTCAAGTTTAACCTGAGTATTCCGCGTGTGCAACTGTTTTGCACCCCTTGTATTTGAATGTAGAGCCTATCACACCCGATCATCACTTGGTGTCTCAGCACGAAGAACTTTCGCAATAGTGCATACTTAGGGAGAACACTTCTTGATAATTTTAGTGAGAGATCATCTTAAAATGCCACCGTCAATCAAAGCAAGATAAGATGCATAAAGGATAAACATCACATGCACTCAATATAAGTGATATGATATGGCCATCATCATCTTATGCTTGTGATCTTCATCTTCAAAGCACTGTCGTGATCACCATCGTCACCGGCGCGACACCTTGATCTCCATCGTAGCATCGTTGTCATTACGCCATCTATTGCTTCTATGACTATCGCTACCGCTTAGTGATAAAGTAAAGCAATTATAGGGCGTTTGCATTTCATACAATAAAGCGACAACCATATGGCTCCTGCCAGTTGCCGATAACTTCGGTTACAAAACATGATCATCTCATACAAGAAAATATAGCATCACGTCTTGACCATATCACATCACAACATGCCCTGCAAAAACAAGTTAGACGTCCTCTACTTTGTTGTTGCAAATTTTACGTGACTGCTACGGGCTGAGCAAGAACCATTCTTACCTACGCATCAAAACCACAATGATAGTTCGTCAAGTTAGTGTTGTTTTAACCTTCGCAAGGTCCGGGCATAGCCACACTCGATTCAGCTAAAGTGAGAGAGATAGACACCCGCTAGTCACCTTTAAGCACGAGTGCTCGTAACGGTGAAACCAGTCTCGCGTAAGCGTACGCATAATGTCGGTCCGGGCCGCTTCATCTCACAATACTGCTGAGCCAAAGTATGACATGCTGGTAAGCAGTATGACTTGTATCGCCCACAACTCACTTGTGTTCTGCTCGTGCATATGACATCTACGCATAAAACCTGGCTCGGATGCCACTGTTGGGGAACGTAGTAATTTCAAAAAATTTCCTACGCACACGCAAGATCATGGTGATGCATAGCAACGAGAGGGGATAGTATTGTCCACGTACCCTCGTAGACCATAAGCGGAAGCGTTATGACAACGCGGTTGATGTAGTCGTACGTCTTCACGATCCGACCGATCCAAGTACCGAACGTACGGCACCTCCGAGTTCAGCACACGTTCAGCTCGATGATGATCCCCGGACTCTGATCCAGCAAAGTGTCGGGGATGAGTTCCGTCAGCACGACGGCATGGTGACGATGATGATGTTCTACCGGCGTAGGGCTTCGCCTAATCTCCGCGACGATATGACCGAGGTGGAATATGGTGGAGGGGGGCACCGCACACGGCTAAGGAACGATCACGTAGATCAACTTGTGTGTTCTAGGATGCCCCCTGCCCCCATATATAAAGGAGGGAGGGGGAGGTGCGGCCGGCCCCCTAGGGGTGCGCCTGGAGGAGTCCTGCTCCCACCGTGAGTAGGACTCCCCCCTCTTGCCTTGGTGGAGAAGGAAAGGAGGGAGGGAAAAAAGGAAAGGGGGGCGCCGCCCCCCTTCCTTGTCCTATTCGGACTAGGGGGGAGGGGGCGCGCGGCCTACCCTGGCCGGCCCTCCTCTTCTCCCTCATGGCCCACTAAGGCACATTAACCCCCGGGAGGGTTCCGGTAACTCCCCGGTGTTCCGGTAAAATCCCGATTTCACCCGGAACCATTCCGATATCCAAATATAGGCTTCCAATATATCAATCTTTATGTCTCGACCATTTCGAGACTCCTCGTCATATCCGTGGTCACATCCGGGACTCCGAACAATCTTCGGTACATCAAAACTTATAAACTCATAATAAAATTGTCATCGTAACGTTAAGCGTGCGGACCCTACGTGTTCTAGAACTATGTAGACATGACCTAGAACTATTCTCGGTCAATAACCAATAGCGGAACCTAGATGCTCATATTGTCTCCTACATATTCTACGAATATCTTTATCGGTCAAACCGCATAACAACATACGTTGTTCCCTTTGTCATCGGTATGTTACTTCCCCGAGATTCGATCGTCGGTATCCAATACCTAGTTCAATCTCGTTACCGGCAAGTCTCTTTACTCGTTACGTAATGCATCATTCCGTAACTAACTCATTTAGCTACATTGCTTGCAAGGCTTATAGTGATGTGCATTACCGAGAGGGCCCAGAGATACCTCTCCGACAATCGGAGTGAAAAAACCTAATCTCGAAATACGCCAACCCAACATGTACCTTTGGAGACACCTGTAGTGCTCCTTTATAATCACCCAATTACGTTGCGACGTTTGGTAGCACCCAAAGTGTTCCTCCGGTAAACGGGAGTTGCATAATCTCATAGTTACAGGAACATGTATAAGTCATGAAGAAAGCAATAGCAACATACTAAACGATCAAGTGCTAGGCTAACAGAATGGGTCATGTCAATCACATCATTCTCCTAATGATGTGATCCCATTAATCAAATGACAACACATGTCTATGGTTAGGAAACATAACCATCTTTGATTAATGAGCTAGTCAAGTAGAGGCATACTAGTGACTATATTTTTGTCTATGTATTCACACATGTATAATGTTTCCGGTTAATACAATTCTAGCATGAATAATAAACATTTATCATGATATGAGGAAATAAATAATAACTTTATTATTGCCTCTAGGGCATATTTCCTTCAGTCTCCCACTTGCACTAGAGTCAATAATCTAGATTACACAGTAATGATTCTAGCACCCATGGAGTCTTGGTCCTGATCATGTTTTGCTCGTGAAAGAGTCTTAGTTAATGGGTCTGCAACATTCAGATCCGTATGTATCTTGCAAATCTCTATGTCTCCCACCTGGACTTGGTCCCGGATGGAATTGAAGCGTCTCTTGATGTGCTTGGTCCTCTTGTGAAATCTGGATTCCTTTGCCAAGGCAATTGCACCAGTATTGTCACAGAAGATCTTCATTGGTCTCGATGCACTAGGTATGACACCTAGATCAGAAATGAACTCCTTCATCCAGACTCCTTCATTTGCTGCTTCCAAAGCAGCTATGTAGTCCGCTTCACATGTAGATCCCGCCACGACGCTTTGTTTAGAACTGCACCAACTTACAGCTCCACCGTTTAATAAAAACACGTATTCGGTTTGCGATTTAGAATCGTCCGGTTCATTGGTCCCGATGCACTAGGTATAAAAGGGGGCGAATATAAGACGGCGGCTTCACAGTGTTGAGCACCAAAACGTGCACGATGGCACGACAAAGCAAAGTCATTTCTACCCTATTACATGACTCCCCAAGTCCAAATGATTAAGTTGTTTTTCAGCAGGTTACGAATATGAGCCGCCCGATGGGTCAATTCTCTTGTTGGCCTGAAGCTTCTGGATCAACCCTCTCCGCTCCTCCGTCCTGTTCCCTGTCTTGGAAGGTTGATGATGACCAGTCAATGCCATTCAAAGCTTCAAATTCAGCTTCATCATCAATTAGTCCGCCCGGGTCAACTTCAGGGGCGAAGGTATGCTTACAGATTGGAGGGATCAGGCTGGTCACTTTGTAATGCGGCGTTGGAATCCTCCGATTCTCCACATCATAACCCGGCTGGTACTTGGTGAGATCCGCCTCATCAGCAATCAGGGTGGCCACAGGGCGTATCTCCTTCACACAAGCGGCAAAGTCATCCTGTTCAAATGACGTGCCATGCTCCTTAAGGCTTGGATATCCAATGGCTATGTCGGCCGGGTCTAACTCCGGTAGCCAAGCTTTGGCCCGGCTTTAGGCAGCCACGGCTCCGGCTCTCGCAGATGATCGCCTTAGTTCATTGAACCGCCGGGGCAGCATAGAAAGCTTTTTTATTACCTCTACTAGGAGGGTGGTGACTTCATTTGACAGGTCAACTGTGGCCAAGGCACGCTGAGATCTAGTGTAAAGTTGTTCCACGAGTGTGTAAATCGCCTTCAGCTTCACCAGCATGTCCTGATTGAGATTTGTGCTCCTGGGGCCTGCATGGCAATATCAGGTGAGTTAATGACAATTCTTATGATCATTATAAAGATTCAAGTATTTGACACTTACATGGCGACTTACCAAAGATTGCTGAGACCATCTGAGATACATGGCGTTTTAAGCCGGATAATTCGACGGTCGCCTCTTCAAGAGCCACCTCTGCTTTCTCAGCTCGATTGGTCAAAGCGATCTTTTCTTCAACCCATGCCTTTTTCTCCACTTCAAAATCTTTTTTCAGTTTCTGTTGTTCAGATAGACTGAATTCAAAATTGGAGTTGGCTCTTTGGGTTTCAGTCTCCTGTGCTTCCAGGCGGTTTTTCAAATCAGACACTTCTGATTGAAGTTGAGTGGTGGTGGCCTGTACAAATACCGGGTCAAAATCATGACTGTTAGCATACAATATTAAGTCCCAAGCCTTTTGCAAGCAACAACACTTGTCACTTGGGGGCTAATGTCTACTGAAGAATTTTATATAAGTGGCGGTTCTTGAGAATAAGTCCCAAGCACCTTGCAAGCAAGAGTACTTGGCACTTGGGGGCTAATGCATATTGCTGTTAAAGTTTTACAGATATTTTCTTCTATACAAGCATATGAAGGACCGTTTCATTCATGCTGATTAAACTGGCCCTTGGGGACTATGCAGTAAGCCGGATTTTTTATATGTTTTGTCAAAATATATTAATAATGTTCATAAGTTTGTTTCTAAGTCTACAATATATTCATTATAAGCAATAGACTTGGGGCCTAGCATAGTAAGGATAATTCAATGAAGGGAAGAGTTTATACCTCAAATTTCTGGTGCATTTGCTTCACCATGTCAACTTCGACGTCACGGCTTGTGTGCACTTGGCTAAGATAGCCAGAGAAAACTTCCCCAATGCTCATGTGAGTATAATCAGCAATGTCAAATCTGACCTTACGGTGTTCCAGGTGCTCCTCTTTGGAAGAACACTTGGCGAGCATAGTAGGTCTCCCCGGCTTAGCGTAGCCGGTCTTGGTGATTTCAATATCAGCATCTTGTGGGCCGTCTGTCTTGGCCGAGCTAGAGACTTCAGGGTTTTCAGAGCCGTCGACGGCTTGTTCAGTAGGCGGGTCAGTAGTTGATGTGGGTGTATCATGCGCCGGTTCAAGTGCCGGCTCAGGAAGAGAGGCCTCAGGTGCGGCCGTCTAGAGTTCCGGTTCTTGGAAGATCGGCTCTTCGGCCGGCTTGTTCTTCTTCGTCCTCTTGCTAGGCTTTGCTTTTCCGCTGCATAAGATCAAAAAGATCAGTACAAATATGAAGAATGAAATGGGTACAGGATAAGTAAATCATTGTTACCTTGGAGCAGTCTTAAAAGCCAGCAAGTTGGACTGGATTGAGTCGCCGGAGGAAGGTGAAGTTTCCTGATAGTTTGAGTCAGAAGAATTGAGTGGTTGATGAGTGAGACCCGCCAAAGGATAAAAAGAATTTAAGTCGGAGGTGACCTCCTTTCGGTGCTTCCTTGGTGTATTAAGTAAGCCGGAGGAGAGTTCCGCGTCCTTGCTGGTCTGGGTCTGCCTCCGGATCTCATGAATCTGTCGCTTCAAAAGAAATTGAGGATCTTGATAATCTAAGGGATGTGAAAAATCTTACTTTCTGGGTTACTCTTCGGACTTTCTGTCTTGGCAAAGGCTCAAAGTCGGAGGAAATAATAGTTACCTCTTCATCTGCTCCATGACTCGTTCCCGTGTCCTCCTGATGATAATTAGTGTCAATAAGGTGGTTAAAAAAGGTTCCAAGAGAGTCAAGAGCTACCTCCGACTCAGAGGAATCTTCTAGTCAAAGCAAGTCAGAGGCGCTGGCCTTCTTTCCTTTTTTCTTGGCGGCGGCTTTCCTGGAAGATCTCTTGGCCTTCCTGGCTCTTTTTGCAGCCTCATGATCATATTTCTTCTTCCAAAATTCATCGTCAACCTGTAAAAATCAGCAAAAGTTTGAGTAAAGACAAAACATCAAGGATGAAGGTAAAGTTGTTCAGTTTGGCGGCTTACTTTTGGAGCCGGGTTAGCTCCGCAGAAGGGGCTTAAGCCCACCTTACCACAATCTGCTGGGCTTTCATTCAAGAGTGACTTTGTGATGTCATCAACAATGTGGTCAGGTAAATCATCAAGGCTGTGCCGCAGAGGGTCATTCTTCTTGCCCGTATAGGTGCACATCAAACCGGAGCGGCGGCTCAACAGAATGATCCACCAAGCAACCCAAACCCAGCAACCCAAACCCGGACCAAGTCAATGCCATTTAAACCATTCCCCAAAAGAGCCTTGACTTTAGCCATGGTGGGGGCGATTTTCTGGCGATCCACATCTGACAACTTGTCTGGAAGAGGGTGATTAGACTCCAGGCGCAGGGCGTGAAAGCCGGGCAGAGGGTTCTCATCAGCCGGAGACATATCTTGGCAGTAGAACCATGTCTGGTTCCAGTCTTTGGGGTGGCTTGGTGGATTGGCATAAGGGAAAATGGTGTCTCTCTGTCGTTGGATCGAGACCCCGCCAAGCTCCAAGCTAGGTTCGCTGGCACATTCATTCTGGCGGTTCAAATAAAACAACTCTCTGAAGAGTAGCAAGCTGGGCTCTTCTCCCAGATATACCTCACAGAACACTTGAAAGTTGCAAAAATTAGACACGGAATTGGGTCCGATGTCTTGAGGACGGAGGTCAAAGAAGTGCAGAACATCTCTGAAGAATTATGAGCAGGGTGGTGAAAAGCCCCGGATCATGTGATCAGTGAAAACGACGACCTCCCCTTCTTTGGGTTGAGGCTTCTCCTCTGTTGGGTCAGGAGCACAGTATGACATAACTTCCTTTTTCAGCAAATAGCCGGTTTTCACAAAATCGTCAAGAGTACTATCAGTGACGATGGATGGGACCCAGTTGCATGAAGTGCTTGCTTTGGGAGGCATTATGAAGGAAACCTAACAAAGAGTGAAGTTGTCGATTCAAATTTAAGCCGGAGGAAAAACATTACAGTGCATATTCAAATTTAAGCCGGAGGAAAAACATTACAGGGGCCTCATGGTATATGGATAATTATGTCAAGTTATTTAAGCCGCCATGAGTGCCATTAGCAGTCAAGTTATCTAAATCGCCATGAGTGGTTAAGGTTATCAATTGAGCATTGCAATTTTAAGCCGGTGATAAGAGTCGCCATGGCTAGGTGGATCTAACAAAATACAGTTTTTGCCTAAGTGTTACACAAACAAGTTTCACATGCTGCACCTATTATTTTGGATCAACGGTTGTTCAGGAAAAGGAAATAATCTAGACCTAAAAAACCAGTTCAGATAAGTTTGTGAGTTCTACTGAGGATTCTTTATAGAAAAAAGGGATCAGCTAGTATCAAAAATGGACGCAAAAGAACTACTGGATGAGTTTTGTATTACTTTTGGATCAAAAGAGGCCGCGGTGGAGGAACTATGAAGAAACAATTGTTGGGAATATGCCCCAGAGGCAATAATAAATTAGTTATTATTATTATATTTCCTTGTTCATGATTTGTTTATTATCCATGCTATAATTGTATTGATAGGAAACTCAGATACATGTGTGGGTACATAGACAACACCATCTCCCTAGTAAGCCTCTAGTTAACTAGCTGGTTGATCAATAGATGGTTACGGTTTCCTGACCATGGACATTGGATGTCGTTGATAACGGGATCACATCATTAGGAGAATGTTGTGATGGACAAGACCCAATCCTAAGCCTAGCACAAAGATCGTGTAGTTCGTATGCTATGGCTTTTCTAATGTCAAGTATCATTTCCTTAGACCATGAGATTGTGCAACTCCCAGATACTGTAGGAATGCTTTGGGTGTGCCAAACGTCACAACGTAACTGGGTGGCTATAAAGGTGCACTACGGGTATCTCCGAAAGTGTCTGTTAGGTTGGCATGAATCGAGACTGGATTTGTCACTCCGTGTGACGGAGAGGTATCTCGGGGCCCACTCGGTAATGCATCATCATAATGAGCTCAATGTGACTGAGTAGTTAGTCACGGGATCATGGATTACGGAACGAGTAAAGTGACTTGCCGGTAACAAGATTGAACGAGGTATTGGGATACCGACGATCGAATCTTGGGCAAGTAATGTACCGATTGACAAAGGGAATTGTATACGGGATTGCTTGAATCCTTGACATCGTGGTTCATCCGATGAGATCATCGTGGAACATGTGGGAGCCAACATGGGTATCCAGATCCCGCTGTTGGTTATTGGCCAGAGAGCTGTCTCGGTCATGTCTGCATGATTCCCGAACCCGTAGGGTCTACACACTTAAGGTTTGATGACGCTAGGGTTATAGGGAATAGATGTACGTGGTTACCGAATGTTGTTCGGACTCGGATGAGATACCGGACATCACGAGGAGTTTCAGAATGGTCCCGAGGTAAAGATTTATATATGGAAAGTCCTGCTTTGGTCACCGGAAAAGTTTCGGGTGCTATCGGTAACATACCGGGACCACCAGGAGGGTCCCGGGGGTCCACCAGGTGGGGCCACTAGCCCCAGAAGGCTGCGTGGGCCAAGTGTGGGAGGGTACCAGCTCCAGGTGGGCTGGTGCGCCCCCCACCAAGGCCCAAGGCGCAGGGAGAGTGGGAGGGAGCAAACCCTAGGTCCAATTGGGCCCTAAGGCCCACCTAGGTGCGCCCCCCTTCTCTCCCCCCTTGGCCGCCACCCAGATGGAATCTGGGGGCTGCCACCACCCCTAGGGAGGGAACCCTAGGTGGGGGCGCAGCCCCTCCTCTCCCCCTATATATACTTGAGGTTTGGGGGCTGCCCAACATATGATTTGATCTCCCTCTTGGCGCAGCCCTACCCCTCTCCCTCCTCGTCTCTTGCGGTGCTTGGCGAAGCCCTGCTGGAGTGCCACGCTCCTCCACGACCACCACTCCGTCGTGCTACTGTTGGACGGAGTCTTCCCCAACCTCTCCCTCTCTCCTTGCTGGATCAAGGCATGGGAGACGTCACCTGGCTGCACGTGTGTTGAATGCGGAGGTGCCGTCCGTCCGGCACTAGGATCATCGGTGATTTGGATCATGACGAGTACGACTCCATCAACCCCGTTCACTTGAACGCTTCCGCTTAGCGATCTACAAGGGTATGTAGATGCACTCTCCTTCCCCTCTTTGCTAGATTACTCCATAGATTGATCTTGGTGATGCGTAGAAAATTTTGAATTTCTGCTACGTTCCCCAATAGTGGCATCATGAGCTAGGTCTATGCGTAGTTTCTATGCACGAGTAGAACACAAGTTGTTGTGGGCGTTGATTTTGTTCAATATGCTTACTGTTACTAGTCCAATCTTGTTTTGACGGTATTGTGGGATGAAGCGGCCCGGACCGACCTTACACGTACACTTACGTGAGACGGGTTCCACCGACTGACATGCACTTGTTGCATAAGGTGGCTAGTGGGTGCCAGTATCTCCCACTTTAGTCGGATCGGATTCGATGAAAAGGGTCCTTATGAAGGGTAAATAGCAATTGACATATCACGTTGTGGTTTTTGCGTAGGTAAGAAACGTTCTTGCTAGAAACCCATAGCAGCCATGTAAAACATGCAAACAACAATTAGAGGACGTCTAAGTTGTTTTTGCAGGGTATGCTATGTGATGTGATATGGCCAAAAGATTGTGATGAATAATATATGTGATGTATGAGATTGATCATGTTCTTGTAATAGGAAACACGACTTGCATGTCGATGAGTATGACAACCGGCAGGAGCCATAGGAGTTGTGTTAATTTATTGTATGAGCTGCGTGTCAATGAACAATGCCATGTAATTACTTTACTTCATTGCTAAACCGTTAGCATAATAGTAGAAGTAATAGTTGGCGAGACAACTTCATGGAGACACGATGATGGAGATCATGGTGTCATGCCAGTGACGATGATGATCATGGAGCCCCGAAGATGGAGATCAAAAGGAGCAAAATGATATTGGCCATATCATGTCACTTTTGATTGCATGTGATGTTTATCATGTTTATGCATCTTATTTGCTTAGAACGACGGTAGTAAATAAGATGATCCCTCATTAAAATTTCAAGAAGGTGTTCTCCCTAACTATGCACCGTTGCGAAAGTTCGTTGTTTCAAAGCACCATGTGATGATCGGGTGTGATAGATTGTAACGTTCACATACAACGGGTGTAAGCCAGATTTACACACGCGAAACACTTAGGTTGACTTGACGAGCCTAGCATGTACAGACATGGCCTCGAAACACAAGAGACCGAAAGGTCGAGCATGAGTCGTATGGTAGATACGATCAACATGAAGATGTTCACTGATGATGACTAGTCCGTCTCACGTGATGATCGGACACGGCCTAGTTGACTCGGATCATGTAATCACTAAGATAACTAGAGGGATGTCTATCTGAGTGGGAGTTCATAAGATGAAGTTAAATATCCTGAACATAGTCAAAAGATCTTTGCAAATTATGTCGTAAGCTCGCGCTTTAGTTATACTGTTTAGATATGTTCCTAGAGAAAATTTCATTGAAAGTTGATAGTAGAAATTATGCGGACTAGGTCCATAAACTGAGGATTGTCCTCGTTGCTTCGTAGAAGGCTTATGTCCTTAATGCACCGCTCGGTGTGCTGAACCTCGAACATCGTCTGTGGATGTTGCGAACATCTGACATACACATTTTGATAACTACGTGATAGTTCAGTAATGTTAAACGGTTTAGAGTTGAGGCACCGAAGACGATGTCGAAATGTCACGGAAAATATGAGATGTTTCGAGGGCTGAAATTGGGATTTCAGGCTCGTGCCCACGTCAGGAGGTATAAGACCTCCGACGATCTTCTTAGCCTGCAAACTAAGGGAGAAAAGCTCAATCGTTGAGCTTGTGCTCAGATTGTCTGAGTACAACAATCACTTCAATCGAGTGGGAGTTGGTCTTCCAGATGAGATAGTGATGTTTCTCCAAAGTCATTGCCACCAAGCTACTAGAACTTCGTGATGAACTATAACATATCAGGGATAGATATGATGATCCTTGAGATATTCGTGATGTTTGACACCGCAAAAGTAGAAATCAAGAAGGAGCATCAATTGTTGATGGTTGGTGAAACCACTAGTTTCAAGAAGGGCAAGGGCAAGAAGGGATACTTCATGAAACGGCAAATCAGCTGCTGCTCTAGTGAAGAAACCCAAGGTTGAACCCAAACCCGAGACTAAGTGCTTCTGTAATAAGGGGAACAGCCACTAGAGCAGAATTACCCTAGATACTTGGTAGATGAGAAGGCTGGCAAGGTCGATAGAAGTATATTGGATATACATTATGTTAATGTGTACTTTACTAGTACTCCTAGTAGCACCAGTGTATTAGATACCGGTTCAGTTGCTAAGTGTTAGTAACTCGAAATAAAAGGCTGCGGAGTAGACGGAGACTAGCTAAAGGTGAGATGGCGATATGTGTTGGAAGTTTTCCAAGCTTGATGTTATCAAGCATCGCATGCTCCCTCTACCATCGAGATTGGTGTTAAACCTAAATAATTGTTATTTGATGTTTGCATTGAGCATAGACATGATTCGATTATGTCTATTGCAATACGGTTATTCATTTAAGGAGAATAATGGTTACTCTTTTTATTTGAATAATACCTTCAATGGTCTTGCATGTAAAATGAAAGGTTTATTGAATCTCGATCATAATGATACACATGTTCATGCCAAAAGATCTAAGATAGTAATGATAGTACCACCTACTTGTGGCACTGCCATGTAAGTCATATTGGTATAAAACGCATGAAGAAGCTCCATGTTGATGGATCTTTGGACTCACTCGTTTTTGAAAAGTTTGAGACATGCGAACCATGTCTATTGGTGTATATGCATGACGAAACTCCATGCAAATGGACCGTTCGGACTCACTTGATTTTGAATCACTTGAGACATGCAAATCATACCACATGGGCAAGATGACTGAAAGCCTCGTTTTCTGTAAAATGGAACAAGAAAGAAACTTGTTAGAAGTAATACATTTTGATGTGTGCAGTCCAATGAGTGCTGAGGCACGAAGTGGATATCGTTATGTTCTTACTTCATGGATGATTTGAGTAGATACTGAGTATATTTACTTGATGAAACACAAGTCTGAATTATTGAATGGTTCAAGTAATTTCAGAGTGAAGTTGAAGATCATCATGAAAAGAGGATAAAATGTCTATGATATGATCATAGAGATGAGTATCTGAGTTACGAGCATTGGCACGCAATTAAGACATTGTGGAAATTGTTTCACAATTAATACCGCCTGGAACACCATAGTGTGATGGTGTGTCCGAACATCATAGTTGCACCCTATTGGATATGGTGCGTACCATGATGTCTCTTATCGAATTACCACTATCGTTCATGGGTTAGGCATTAGAGGCAACCGCACTCACTTTAATAGGGCACCACGTAATTCCGTTGAGACGACACTGTTTGAACTATGGTTTGGAGAAACCTAAGTTGTCGTTTCTTAAAAGTTTGGGGCTGCGACGCTTATGTGAAAAAGTTTCAGGTTGATAAGCTCGAACCCAAAGAGGATAAAAAGCATCTTCATAGGACACCCAAAACAGTTGGGTATACCTCCTAATTCAGATCCGAAAGCAATAGGGATTGTTTCTTGAATCGGGTCCTTTATCGAGGAAAAGTTTGTCTCGAAAATTGAGTGGGAGGATTGTGGAGACTTGATATGGTTATTGAACCATCACTACAACTAGTGTGTAGCAGGGCATGGGAAAATGTTCTTGTGGCGCCTACACCAATTGAAGTGGAAGCTGATGATATTGATCATGAAACTTCGGATCAAGTCACTACCAAACCTCGTAGGTCGACAAGGATGCGTACTATTTTAGATTGGTACGTAATCCAGGCTTGGAAGTCATGTTGCTAGACAACAATGAACCTACAAGCTATGGAGAAGCGATGGTGGGCCCGGATTTTGACAAATGGCTCGAGGCCATAAAATCCGAGAGAGGATCCATGTATGAAAACAAAGTGTAGACTTTGGCAGAACTACCCGATGGTCGTGAGGCTGTTGAGTACAGATGGATTTTAGAAGGAAGACAGACAATGATGGTAAATGTCACCATTAAGAAAGCTCGACTTGTCGTTAAGATATTTTCTGACAAGTTCAAGGAGTTGACTATGATGAAACTTTCTCACTCGTAGCGATGCTAAGAGTCTGTTGGAATTAGATTAGCAGTTACTGCATTTTTTATGAAATCTTGTAGATAGGATGTCAAAAACATTGTTTCCTCGATGTTTTTCTTGAGGAAAGGTTGTATGGGATACAACCAGAAGGTTTTGACAATCCTGAAAGACGCTAACAAGTATGCAAAGCTCCAGCAATCCTTCTAAGGACTGGAGTAAGCATCTCGGAGTTGGAATGTGCGCTTTGATGAGATGATCAAAGATTTTGGGTTTATACAAAGTTTATGAGAAACTTGTATTTCCAAAGAAGTGAGTGGGAGCACTATAGAATTTCTAGAAAGCATATAGGGTTGTTTGAAAAGTGTTTTTCAATAGAAAACCTGGATTAAACTTCTTGAACATTGAGCATCAAGATCTATGAGGATGGATCAAAAACGCTTAATGGTACTTTCAAATGAGCACATACCTTGACATGATCTTGAAGGTGTTCAAGATGGATTAGTCAAAGAAGGAGTTCTTGCCTGAGTTGTAAGGTATGAAGTTAAGACTTAAAGCTCGACCAAGGCAGAAGAGAGAGAAAGGACGAAGGTCGTCCCCTATGCTTTAGACGTAGGCTCTACAGTATGCTATGCTGAGTACCGCACCTGATGTGTGCCTTGCCACGTGTCTGGCAAAGGGGTACAAGAGTGATCCAGGAATGGATCATTGGACAGTGGTCAAAATTGTCCTTGGAGTAATAAGGACATGTTTCTCGATTATGGAGGTGATAAAAAGTTCGGTGTAAAGGGTTACGTCGATGCAAGATTTAATACCTATCCGAATGACTCTGAGTAGCAAACCGGATACGTATAGTGGAGCAACCATTTGGAATAGCTCTAAGTGGAGCATGGAAGCAACATTTACAATATGACCTAGAGTTTTGCGAAGTACATACGGATCTGAATGTTGCAGACCCGTTGACTAAAACCTCTCTCACAAGCAAAACATGATCAAACCCCAGAACTCATTGAGTCTTAACCACATGATGATGTGAACTAGTTTATTGCCACTAGTAAACTCTATGGATGTTGGTCACATGGCGATGTGACCTGTGAGTGTTAATCACATGGCAATGTGAACTAGATTATTGACTCTAGTGCAAGTGGGAGACTGTTGGAAATATGCCCTAGAGGCAATCATAAATTACTTCTTAATATTATATTTCCTTGTTCATGATAATCGTTTATTATCCATGCTATAATTGTATTGATAGGAAACTCAGATACATGTATGGGTACATAGACAACACCATGTCCCTAGTAAGTCTCTAGTTGACGAGCTCGTTGATCAATAGATGGTTACGGTTCCTGACCATGGACATTGGATCTCGTTGATAACGGGATCACATCATTAGGAGAATGATGTGATGGACAAGACCCAATCCTAAGCCTAGCACAAAGATCATGTAGTTCGTATGCTAAAGCTTTTCTAATGTCAAGTATCATTTCCTTAGACCATGAGATTGAGCAACGCCTGGATATCGTAGGAATGCTTTGGGTGTACCAAACGTCACAACGTAACTGGGTGGCTATAAAGGTGCACTACGGGTATCTCCGAAAGTGTCTATTGGGTTGGCACGAATCAAGACTGGGATTTGTCACTCCGTGTGATGGAGAGGTATCTCTGGTCCCACTCGGTAGGACATCATCATAATGTGCACAATGTGACCAAGGGGTTGATCACAGGATGATGTGTTACGGAACGAGTAAAGAGACTTGCCGGTAACGAGATTGAACAAGGTATCAGGATACCGACGATCGAATCTCAGGCAAGTACTATACCGCTAGACAAAGGGACTTGAATACGGGATTGATTGAATCCTCGACATCGTGGTTCATCCGATGAGATCATCGTGGAACATGTGGGAGACAACATGGGTATCCAGATCCCGCTGTTGGTTATTGGCCGGAGAGTTGTCTCGGTCATGTCTACGTGTCTCCCGAACCCGTAGGGTCTACACACTTAAGGTTCGATGACGCTAGGGTTATAGGGAATAGATGTACGTGGTTACCGAATGTTCCTCGGAGTCCCGTACACTACTAGGGAAAAGCCTATACACAGAATCTTACCAGTAGCGCTCTTCAAAATACCACGCTACTGCTACTTAGCAGCAGCGCGTGTCTGCCAAACGCGCTACTGACTTGGAAGTAGCAGTAGCGCGTGTGTAGCCTACAGCGCTACTGCTATAGTTTCCATGACCTTTGCCCCCCCGCTAGCTATAGCAGTAGCGCACTTTACTATAGAGCGCTACTGCTACTCAGGTTAGCTGTAGCGCGTTTTGGCAAACGCGCTACAACTATCCCTACCTTATCCCCACGCACGACCGGCCCTCTCACTCACACTCTCACTCTCGCCCGCGTCAACCGTCATTGTCCGTCGTCGCCGCCGCCGCCGCCTTCGTCCGTCCGCCGCCGAGGTACTCCCCTCCTTCCGTCCCTCCTCCATCCTCCTCGCACATCCTCCCTCCGCCTGCGGCCGCCCCTCCCTCCTCCGCCGCCGCCCTCCTCCCTCCTCCTGCGGCCGGCCCTCCTCCCTCCTCCGCCGGCAGCCCTCCTCCCACCGCCCTCGACCTCGCCGCCCCTAGCTACCTCTCCGTTGCCCCCCACCCCCTGCCACTAGTTAGTACTAGATTTAGTAGTAGTAGATGTTAATTTAGGGTTAGCTAGTACTAGATGTTGCTTAGTTAGTACTAGATTTTTAGTAGTAGTATTGGTAGTTGAACTACTTTAGTTGTAGTTGAACTAGTTTAGTAAGTAAATTAATAAACTAGTTGAACTAGTTGAATTAACAGAACTAATCTATTTTTAGTAAGATAATTAATATAACTAGTTGAACTACTTTATTTTTAGAAAGAACTAGTTTTTTTTCTATTTATAGTAAGTTTATATTTAGTAAGAACTAGTTGAATTAATAAAACTAGTTGAACATGTCATGTTTGTTGTTAGTGATAACTTATATGATTTCAGGTGACCTCCGTCGTCCCCGTCACCGACCCCCTCCGACATCCCCGCCGTCGTCCCAGTCACCGATCCCCTCCGACATCGAGGTGAGACCAGCCAAATATCCTTGTATATCTTGTGTTGTTTCTCAAATTGGATGTGGTTGCCCAAGTGGCCGTTCATGTTCAGTTTACATCTCCGAGTGGCCTATGTTTTGCCGGAGTGTTGATTAATTTCCGTTCCGGCAAATTTCAGGCGCTCGATATGTCCTTTTTTAGCAAAGGTCATGCCGGATTTTGTCGTGAATTCTGGCATGACTTGTGCTAGAATATGTACAAGTTTAATCTTTGAATTATGATTGTAGGAAATGTCGTACTCGGACGACTACGGTCTCCCGAGGGAGTGTAGCTGGTGCCACGATGATCGAGGTATGTGCGACAGGTTCGTTCGGCTGGACGACGATCGACGCTTCAGCATTAAGCTCGAGGAGACCTTCGATTGTGAAACGGTACGCAACAACGACAAGTGTTTTTTTCTCCATTAAGCATGACTTCAACTATTTCAACATCTATTTTTCATATTTTACAATTCGACGAGCTTATCCCATGCCATGCAAGACGCTATGTCTTGGAGAGGATGGGTTTTGAAGACCATGAAAATTTCAAAACAAAGAAAATACACCTAAGGACCCATCATGATATGGATTTTGAAGTAAATCTGTACAATGCTCAGAGCGTAACCCATTTTGGTTGCCAAAATTGGGAAGCACTTTGCAAAATGTATGGTTTTTATGAGGGTATGATTGTCACCATGGATCTTGGTGATCCTGACAGCGAGGAAGACAATATGGACATTTGGGTCCTTGTTGATACGCTTCCGATTGTACCGCTATGTGAGTTTCTCAAACATAGTTATTAACTAATTTATATTGTTTATTTCAAAATAGTTGATAGCTTATTTCCATTGACAGCTTATTTTGATTCTTCAAAGACTGTGCGGAAGATGGTAGATAAAACCCACTACACCGAAGGCACCCAATTAACGTATAAGGAGAAAAATCATCTGATCGCATTTTGTACTCTTCTTGAGAATTACAATGACTATTATCGAACTCCTCCAAATTATGGTGAATACGTGCCACTAGTGCATGTGTTGAACAACGATAACTTCTCTGGAGATACCCTGGTAAGATTTTTTAATATTACGACATCCGTGCATTTTTTGCATACTTCTAAAACTAGCACATCATTGCTAACTACGAAGTTATTATTATGTTTTTCAATAGAAACTCCCGATGGATTGTGTGCCTCATCTGATGTCTCTGCATGGTCACCTCTCAGCTCTGAACATACTGCCAGGTAAATCTACGGAGCTCACCTGTGCATATCGGATTTCTAAAACCCGTGAACACATGATCATCAGAGAATGGAAGAAATGTATGGACATTCGCAAGGAGGTTCTTGGAAGTAACATTCAGCGAAAGGCAAGAATGGGAGACAGGTTAATCTCCATTCTCCATAATGGAGAGTCAGGGGCTATCTTGTTTTTTGTTATTTTACCTTAGAAAATGTAGTAGGTCTTAATCGAATGTAATAGGTCCTATGAGGTACAATATGTTTATTATGTGGTAATGTGTTAGAGTTGATAATGATGATCTTGAGGAGGTGTTATGTGATGTCAATGATGAAAACGATGATATTGAGGAGGTGTTATATGACAATGATGTATTATGATGCTAAGTTGTTAATGATATGATGATGATGATGATGATGATATTATATCATTGGGTGAAAGAACCGCGGATTAGTTTCAAGTGGATGGACATCCACTTGAAACTAGTCCACGGTTCTTTCACCCCATGATGTAATAACTCATTATGATGTAAAAACAATCTCTAAATTCCTGTTGTATGAAAACTTGTGTAAAGGTGTATGAATACAACATGAAAAAGAAAAGAAATAAAATACTAAATAATAGTAGTAGCGCGGGTAAGGAGAAGCGCTATGACTAATTACCAGTAGCGATGTTCCAAAGAACCGCTGCTACTAAGTCAATTTAGCAGTAGCGTGGGTCAGGACGCGCTATTGCTAAGCATTAGCTGTAGCGCCTTATCAGTAGTGCTCCTGCCAGCGCTACTGATAGGCCCAAAACCCGTGCTGCTGCTAGGCTTTTCCCTAGTAGTGGTATGAGATCCCGGATGTCACGAGGAGTTCCGGAATGGTCCGGAGGTAAAGATTTATATATGGGAAGTCCTGCTTTGGTCACCGAAAAAGTTTCGGGTGCTATGGTAATGTACCGGGACCACCAGGAGGGTCCCAGGGGTCCACCAGGTGGGGCCACCAGCCCCAGAAGTCTGCGTGGGCCAAGTGTGGGAGGGGACCAGCTCCAGGTGGGCTGCTGCGCCCCCCCCACCAAGGCCCAAGGCGCAGGGAGAGTGGGAGGGGGCAAACCCTAGGTCCAATTGGGCCCTAAGGCCCACCCTAGGTGCGCCCCTTCTCTCCCCCCTTGGCCACCACCCAGATGGGATCTGGGGGCTGCCGCCACACCTAGGGAGGGAACCCTAGGTGGGGGCGCAACCCCTCCTCTCCCCCTATATATACTTGATGATTGGGGGCCGCCCAACATATGATTTGATCTCCCTCTTGGCGCAGCCCTACCCCTCTCCCTCCTCACCTCTTGCGGTGCTTGGCAAAGCCCTGCTAGAGTGCCACGCTCCTCCACGACCACCACGCCGTCGTGCTGCTGTTGGACGGAGTCTTCCCCAACCTCTCCCTCTCTCCTTGCTGGATCAAGGCATGGGAGACGTCACTGGGCTGCATGTGTGTTGAACGCAGAGGTTCCGTCCGTTCGGCACTAGGATCATCGGTGATTTGGATCACGACGAGTACGACTCCATCAACCCCGTTCACTTGAACTTACAGCTGCAGGTCTACTACGGAGGGTCACTGCCGTTCTCTGGTTCGACTCAGGTTGATGCAGCAGCCTGGACGAGGACGCCGGTGTGCTCTGTGGTGGCGGCGGAGCTCCAGTAGTAGAAGGGTGCGAGAGGTGGAAGACGATGGAAAGGGGGAGAATGAGGAAAGACCGGTCATGCCTATTTATAAGGAAATGCTCTTAAGTGGGCGCGAAAAATGAGGAGGCCGAAAATATGGTTATCTAGATACTAGGACGCCTCGATTCTCGGGATGGTCATTAAGATAAGGATCCGTTGAGATATGTTGGACAAAGTGCGAATTAAAGACATATGACGTCATGGCGGGTTATCGCAAATCCAGAAGATGACGTCATGGCGGGTTATATTTTCTCGCGCAATGAAGAGCAGGAGATTTTTTCTAAGTGTTTAAGATTGACATGAACCAGTTCAAATCAACCTGGGGCCTAATGTTGGGGATATAACTATTAGGTATGACCCGCCCAGGAGGGGCCGGGTTATACCTATGGCGATTCTAGAAATGAAGCCCAAGACGACACTTGAAGATGGCGGTTCAGTTAAGGGCCCAAGCCCAAAGGCGACTTAAGGCCCGTAGAGATAAACCGCCATATGTATATAACTTGTATTGTAAGGCAGGAATAGAAAGAGAGACCGAGCCGAACACTGTTTATGAGCCGGCCGAGACTCTATGAGCCGCTGGGCGTCAACCTCTGTATATAAAGGGACCACCCGGCGGCGGTTAAGGGACCACCCAGATCGAGGACTAGGTCAAGCGGATTCGCTCCCTGGTAATCGAGACATAAGCAATCCCACTCAAAACTGGATCGTAGGCTTTTACCTTCACCGTAAGGGGCCGGACCAGTATAAACCCCGTGTCCTTTGTCCCGATTAACCCCTTTAAGCTTCCTAGTTGAGATAGCTCCACGACTAAGTCCTTTCACTAGGACATCTGACGTGACAATTCCACAACACCTATGTTCTCAATAGTACACATATATGTATTCCCAATCCTCCATTTGTCAGACAAAACTAGCTATGTTTAGGAGATTTGGTCCCCACTAGCATTATACGGCATGTCTTGGCCCCATCTCTATTCAGTTATTCTGGCTCAGCATTGAGTAGAGTATATATTCAGAGTTCTGAAAGCAGAGTATGTATCCATCTAATCTATTGTCTTCTCTTGTTATGTACTATTGGTAGCCAACAAACTCATTAATTCCCATGGCGTTGGTTGTGTATATACGATCAACTGAATCAATCAATCAATCAATCAATTAAGCAATCAATCAATCAATCAGTTTCTTAGTTGCCACATCCTTTTGTTTTGTTAACAAGGCAACCTGAACTTCGTAGATGTGTCCTGCGCTTTTTATTAAGCCAATGTGTTAGTTGACACACTAATTGTTAGACAATGGTAGTTTGGTGTTCCGATGTACTGCCCTCAGTTGCCACATTGTTTATTTTACCAATATGGCAACTTGAATCTCCTACATGGCAACTGAATTCTTAAGAAGCAAACACATATCCAGTTGCCATGTTTTCGCACCTACTTTCCAATTGGTTATTTGTTGCCTTTCTGTGCATGTTCAACACATGGCAACTGCATTCTTAAGAAGCAAACACATATCCAGTTGCCATGTTTTCGCACCTGCTTTCCAATTGGTTATTTTTTGCCTTTCTGTGCATGTTCATCACATGGCAATTACAAACTTTTCACATGCTAAAATTGTGGGGTAAATGTGGCAGTTTTCATTTTCTGTTAATGATGATATCCAGTGATTCGTTACTTAGTGTATCACTTTCTGAATTTGTCTGATGTGTTTTCATTTCACACTAATGTGTTTTTGCTCTTACTGTAGCAAATATGGCTCGTGGCGACCATCAAGATGATGATGATGATGACTTCATGGAGCCACCGCCACAGAATCGTGGGGATGAGGTCCCTCTTCTCCTATGTTTTAATATGACACCGAGTTTTCATTCTTCTGTTAGAACTAATTTTTACTACATTGCAACATGGCAACAAAATGATTCTTTTTGTGTTATGTAGAAGAAGAAGCGTGTGCGCAATAGGGCTTCGCAAGAACGCCTGACTATATTGACACAGGGATTTACTGATGATCAGAAGGCAGCTGCCGGTGAGATGGGTATGCAGGCTCTGATGATGGTTCGGTGCACGAACCTAGTAAATCATGTATGTGACTTGCTCGGCGAGATATATGAGCCTGCTTCTAGGGACTTCGTGATTCTGGGATGCGGAAGATTTCCTTTGAATGAGGAATCCGTGTTCTGCACTTTGGGTGTACCCCATGGAGAAATCAAAGTCCCTTATGAAGTGACCAATAATATTGGTCAAGCTTTGTTTGCCCGTTTGTTTGGAATGGCTTCCATGCCTAATATGGATGTTCTGGCAACTTCGCTGGAGGAGATGACAACCCATGGTGTGGTTTTTAAGATGAAGCTGCTCATGTACTTTATCTCGGCTGTATTTGCACCTACCACATCCCTTCGCCCAAGCAACAAGTGTTTTCCTATCCTGGTGAATCCACTCTCTTTACATACAATCTTTTTGTTTTTGATGTCATGCAGAAGTTAGTCATTACTAGTTTTAATGTTTTTCTTGAATGCCGACGCGGCATCTTTTTTGTCCCGAATTGTGTATGCGTAGGCGAAGCTGAAAGATGTTAAAAACATGAATTGGTGTAAATTTATTGCCGACTTCCTACATGATGCATTCTCAAATAAGATGTACCAAAAGGGATGTCGCTTGCATCTAATGGTATCTTCCCCCTACTCTTTATGCAAATGTTCTTATCACGATTCATTCTTTTCATAAATCAACATTTGCAGTTGTTAATAAGTGGCAACCAAACTGTTTTTGAATTTTAGTATCTCTGTTTGGCCATAGTCTGAACAAACCATAGTTCTTGATAGAGCTTTTATCTGATTTTGTATGGCAATCATAGTTGATCGTGCATGGCAACCATTTTTTATTTTTTGTTTTGTGACTTCTTCATGCCAAATTGAAGTTTGTTTGATACATGGCAATTGTAGTTGGTGTTTTCAAGGCAATTTCATTTTTTCTAGATATAGTACACATAGTGAACCACTTCCTATGTTCATTTCTATTTGTATAATCTGGATGGCAATTACAGTGTTGAACTGGTGGCAACTAAGAATATAATAACATGGCAACTGCTAACATAACATGTTTTCAACTAACAATATATGTAGGTTAAAACGAAGAACATATGTAGATGGAAAATCTCTTTGTTTTACTTTTTTTAAAAACTTGTGACTCAAGGGGCATTGTACTACCAATGACGTTTAAACAGTGGTCATTTTCATCTTTCTTTTTCCCCACATTTCTATATGTTTTATTTTTCCTGGACAACATTTGATCATTGTCATACTCTGATTTACTTGTTCGCTTTATTGTGCAAACCAGCTCATGTACGTCGATAGTCTTGATTTGTCCACTGTCAACTTTACTGGGATAGGAGGCCCGCCGCCTGCACATAAGTTTCCCGTCTCTGCGTGGACGTATGATGTTGTCAAGGCTGTACTTGCTGCACACAGGGCTTCTGATACAAAATATGGGAAACTGCTGGTTAGTTGTGTCATCTTTTACACCGCCTAACCACTTCCACCATGGTTGACTACACATGGAAACCATAATTGTCTTGATACGGCAACTCTGTCGTTCCCTGTTGAAACTCCTTTTCTTCCTTGCAATCCATAATTCTAGTCACTGCTTCTTATTTTTCATTTTTGACTTCTTTAGTTGTTTTTGATATTTCCTATAGAAGAAATCACTATCTGCATTTGCTTTCTCTTCGAAGTAGGCTATCATGGCTTCTATGTCAACCAACCTGCTCTCTCTACGGTACTTTGCCTTTAGGTTTTTGACGTCTGCTGGTATGTAGGGCATGCTACTCAGGCTCCCATCTCCGCTGTGGATCAGTGACAGTATTTGGACCATTCTTGATGGAACGACGTTAGAATCATGTAGCAACCTTATGAATTTCTTCTCGATGAGACTGAATCCTCTGTGGGCGCTCAGAAATTTTACTAGGTCAAACTTCTTTATGAGGTCGTGGTTGTGTTCTTCAAAATATTTGGTGACCACCCACCATCCTCCATTTTTTTAGCTTCAACCGAACAGGGCATCCCGTTTTGAGAATGATGCCTCTCTTTTGTTCTGGCACGATAGGCACAACACCTTTTCCTTTCTTGTTCTTCCGTGCCTTGTAGCACCTTATCTCATCTCTGCTATAGCCGTTAGTTTTTTTAATTTTCCTATGGTATTCTGTGTTCACCGCAAATCCATGGAACATCGCATATCTCTGGTAGTACTCCTTGGCATCTTCAAAAGTACCAAATCTCTGTCCAAGATATGGTGGTTGAGGTATCATGATTTCCGATTGTCCATCTTCTTCTTCCCCTTGCGCTTCTTCATCAGTTTCATCATTTACTTCAGTATTGATGGCTATTTCATGTGCTTGAGTGTTGCTTGTGCTGGTGTGCAGAGCCGTGCTTGTCGGCATTGCTGCAACGATTGCCATTTCTGACACTGATTTCGCATTGTTTGTGGCTGCATCGGTGACTTGCTCGTGGAATGCTCCTTCAGTGTTCTCTGAGGTTCCCACAATAGTTGTTCCTTTGCCACTGTTGATTGTAGTTGAAGCTCCTTCAAAAAATCAGGTACGTGTGTAAGCAATATTGCTTGAATGGCTGGTTCGTCGTAATGAAATGATAGCAGCTGCATCCGATTTTGTTCATGGCAACTGCATCTGAAACATTGTACACAACTACAGCTGTATAACTTTACGTATATAAAGTGCTGGAATGTGCATATTTGAAATCATGGCAACTGTAACCTATCATTTATTTGGATGATATCATTCATATATATGCAATTCTTGAGCATCTGCATTTTGCCATGCATGGCAACTGCAGTTCTCTAGCCATGGCAGCTGCAGTTGACCTAATATGGCAGCTGCAGTTGCCACGTCTTGGCAACCAACATCTCAACATCAAAACTTGCATTGTAGATATGATCCTACATGGCAAATGCAGATAATCACAAATGGCAAATACACACAGACCAGATGATCATAGATTACTAATGGTCATATTCACTTGGTGGCATTTGCCACTCCCACCATGACAAATGCACTGTTCCCAATGTTTTTGCACAAAGCAAATGCATGATGTTTTCTTGGTTTAGATATTTTACCTTGCTGTGCCACATGTGCTAATTGAAGTTGGTGTGACACTTCAATTTGGTGCGTTGTATCTGCATTACCAACGGCGTGCAATGGTGAAGCTTGTCACGAGACATTTGCTGGTGTGGTTGCATCATAATAACCTGCGATCACGTGGAAGTTAACTTTGAAATCATGTCAAACAAAGTCCACCTAGAAAGGCAACTACAGTTGACAAGGATTGACCAACTATTTTGGCTCAGGCATGGCAACTATAGCTTTTTAAAACATGGCATATGTAGTTATTCAATCATGGCAACTACAATTGTTGGGTCATGGGAACTATAGTTGTTGATACATGGCAACTGCAGTTGTTTAGACATGGCAACTGTAGTTGTTGAGACATGGAAAATGTAGTTGTTGAGACATGGCAACTGCCCACACATTTGTCTACATGTGGCAAATACAGCCGTGTATGCTTGTCATTTGCACTCCATCATTTTCTTCATTTCTATCAACTACAAATTCGAGTTTCCATCTTTTTCTTCATTTTAATCGTCACATCATGCAAGCACCAATGTCATCTAGTTTCCTTTCCTGATACACTATTCGCAAAATCAGTTTCTTATGTCTCACCTCCGTAAGACGTTGATGGTGTTGGGGAACGTAGTAATTTCAAAAAATTTCCTACGCACACGCAAGATCATGGTGATGGCATAACAACGAGAGGGGAGAGTATTGTCCACGTACCCTTGTAGACCGTAAGCGGAAGCGTTATGACAACGCGGTTGATGTAGTCGTACGTCTTCACGATCCAACCGATCCAAGTACCGAATGTACGGCACCTCCGAGTTCAGCACACGTTCAGCTCGATGACGATCCCCGGGCTCTGATCCAGCAAAGCGTCGGGGATGAGTTCCGTCAGCACGACGGCGTGGTGATGATGATGATGTTCTACCGGCATAGGGTTTCGCCTAAACTCCGCGACGATATGACCGAGGTGCAATATGGTGGAGGGGGGCACCGCACACGGCTAAGAAACGATCCGTAGATCAACTTGTGTGTCATGGGGTGCCCCCTGC
Organism: Triticum timopheevii; assembly: GCA_963921465.1. Classification (NCBI taxonomy): domain Eukaryota; kingdom Viridiplantae; phylum Streptophyta; class Magnoliopsida; order Poales; family Poaceae; genus Triticum; species Triticum timopheevii. The sequence continues at coordinate 508,111,436 of OY997268.1, read as the reverse complement.
CCCCGTATATAAAGGAGAAAGGGAGGGGGTGGACGACCTAGGAGGAGGCGCACCAAGGAGGAGTCCTACTCCCACCGGGAGTAGGATTCCCCCCTTCCAAGTAGTAGGAGTAGGAGTCAAGGAAAGGGGGAAGAGAAGAGAAGGAAGGAGGGGGCGCAGCCCCTCCCCCTAGTCCAATTCGGACTAGGCCTTGGGGGGGCGCCCAACCTCTCCTCTCTCTTTCCCCTAAAGCCCAATAAGGCCCATATACTCCCCGGCGAATTCCCGTAACTCTCCGGTACTCCGAAAAATACCCGAATCACTCGGAACCTTTCCGAACTCCGAATATAGTCGTCCAATATATCGATCTTTACGTCTCGACCATTTCGAGACTCCTTGTCATGTCCCCGATCTCATCCGGGACTCCGAACTCCTTTGGTACATCAAAACTTATAAACTCATAATATAACTGTTATCGTAACGTTAAGCGTGTGGACCCTACGGGTTCGAGAACTATGTAGACATGACCTAGAACTATTCTCGGTCAATAACCAATAGCGGAACCTGGATGCTCATATTGGCTCCTACATATTCTACGAAGATCTTTATCGGTCAAACCGCATAACAACATCTGTCGTTCCCTTTGTCATCGGTATGTTACTTGCCCGAGATTCGATCGTCGGCATCCAATACCTAGTTTAATCTCGTTACCGGCAAGTCTCTTTACTCGTTATGTAATGCATCATTCTGTAACTAACTCATGAGCTACATTGCTTGCAAGGCTTATAGTGATGTGCATCACCGAGAGGGCCCAGAGATACCTCTCCGACAATCGGAGTGACAAAACCTAATCTCGAAATACGCCAACCCAACATGTACCTTTGGAGACACCTGTATTACTCCTTTATAATCACCCAGTTACGTTGTGACGTTTGGTAGCACCCAAAGTGTTCCTCCGGTAAATGGGAGTTGCATAATCTCATAGTTACAGGAACATGTATAAGTCATGAAGAAAGCAATAGCAACATACTAAACGATCAAGTGCTAGGCTAACGGAATGGGTCATGTCAATTACATCATTCTCCTAATGACGTGATCCCGTTAATCAAATGACAACTCTTTTGTCCATGGCTAGGAAACTTAACCATCTTTGATTCACGAGCTAGTCAAGTAGAGGCATACTAGTGACACTATGTTTGTCTATGTATTCACACATGTATTTTGTTTTCGGTTAATACAATTCTAGCATGAATAATAAACATTTATCATGAAATAGGGAAATAAATAATAACTTTATTATTGCCTCTAGGGCATATTTCCTTCAGTCTCCCACTTGCTTAGAGTCAATAATCTAGTTCACATCGCCATGTGATTTAACACCAATATTCATATCTGTATATGATTAACACCCACAGTTCACATCGTCATGTGACCAACACCCAAAGGGTTTACTAGAGTCAATAATCTAGTTCACATCGCTATGTTATTAACACCCAAAGAATACTAAGGTGTGATCATGTTTTGCTCGTGAGAGAAGCTTAGTCAATGGGTCTGTCACATTCAGAGCCATATGTATTTTGCAAATATTCTATGTCTACAATGCTCTACACGGAGCTACTCTAGCTAATTTCTCCCACTTTCAATATGTATCCAGATTGAGACTTAGAGTCATCTGGATCAGTGTGAAAGCTTGCACCGATGTAACTCTTTATGACGGGCTCTTTTATCACCTCCATAATCGAGAAATATTTCCTTAGTCCTTACTAGGGATATTATTGACCAATGTCCAGTGATCTACTCCTAGATCACTATTGTACTCCCTTGCCAAATACAGAGCAAGGTATACAATAGGTCTGGTACATAGCATAGCATACTTTATAGAACCTATGACTGAGGCATAGGGAATGACTTTCATTCTTTTTTTTTCTAATTTCTGCTGTGATCGGGATTTGAGTCTTACTCAATTTCACACCTTTGCAACACAGGCAAGAACTCTTTCTTTGACTGTTCCATTTTGAACTATTTCAAAATCTTGACAAGGTATGTACTTATTGAAAAAACTTATCAAGCATCTTGATCTATCTCAATAGATCTTGATGCTCAATATGTAAGTAGCTTTACTGAGGTCTTTCTTTTAAAGAACTCCTTTCAAAACACTCCTTTATGCTTTGCAGAATAATTCTTCATTATTTCCGATCAACAATATGTCATTCACATATACTTATCAGAAATGCTGTAGTGCTCCCACTCACTTTCTTGTAAATACAGGCTTCACCGTAAGTCTGTACAAAACTATATGCTTTGATCAACTTATCAAAGCGTATATTCCAACTCTGAGATGCTTACACCTGTCCATAGATGGATCGCCGGAGTTTGCACATTTTGTTAGCACCTTTAGGATTGACAAAATCTTCTGGTTGCATCATATACAACTCTTCTTTAAGAAAACCATTAAGGAATGCAGTTTTGTCATCCATTTGCCAGATTTCATAAAATGTGGCAATTGCTAACATGATTCGGACAGACTTAAGCATCGCTATAATTGAGAAAATCTCATTGTAGTCAACACCTTGAACTTGTCAAAAACCTTTTTGCGACAAGTCGAGCTTTGTAGATAGTAACACTACTATCAATGTCCTTCTTCCTCTTGAAGATCCATTTATTTGCTATGGTTTGCCGATCATCGGGCAAGTCCACCAAAGTCCAAACTTTGTTCTCATACATGGATCCTATCTCAGATTTCACGGCCTCCAGCCATTTTGTGGAATTTGGGCTCATCATCGCTTCCTCATAGTTCGTAGGTTTATCATGGTTTAGTAACATGACTTTCAGAACAGGATTACCGTACCACTCTGGTGCGGACCGTACTCTGGAAGACCTACGAGGTTCTGTAGTAACTTGATCAGAAGTTTCATGATCATCATCATTAGCTTCCTCACTAATTGGTGTAGGAATCACTGGAACTGATTTCAGTGATGAACTACTTTCCAATTCGGGAGAAGGTACAATTACCTTATCAAGCTCTACTTTCCTCCCACTCACTTCTTTCGAGAGAAACTCCTTCTCTAGAAAGGATCCATTTTTAGCAACGAATATCTTGCCTTCGGATCTGTGATAGAAGGTGTACCCAACAATTTCCTTTGGGTATTCTATGAAGACGCACTTCTTCGATTTGGGTTTGAGCTTATCAGGATGAAACTTTTTCACATAAGTATCACAGCCCCAAACTTTAAGAAACGACAACTTGGGTTTCTTGCTAAACCACAGTTCATATGGTGTCGTCTAACCGGATTTAGATGGTGCCCTTTTTAACATGAATGCAGCTGCCTCTAATGCATAACCCCAAAACAATAGTGGTAAATCAGTAAGAGACATCATAGATCGCATCATATTAATAAAGTGCGGTTACGACGTTCAGACACACCATAACGTTGTGGTGTTCCAGGTGGCGTGAGCTGTGAAACTATTCCACATTGTTTTAATTGAAGACCAAACTCGTAACTCAAATATTCGTCTCCGCGATCAGATCGCAGAAACTTTATTTTCTTGTTACGATGATTTTTCCACTTCACTCTAAAATTCTTTGAACATTTCAACTATTTCATACTTATGTTTCATCAAGTAGATATACCCATATCTGCTCAAATCATCTTGTGAAGGTCAGAAAATAACGATACTTGCCACGAGCATCAACACTCATTGGATCGCATACATCGGTATGTATTATTTCCAATAAGTCAGTAGCTTGTTCCATTGTTCCGAAGAACGGAGTTTTAGTCATCTTGCCCAAAAGGCACAGTTCGCAAGCATCAAATGATTCATAACCAAGTGATTCCAAAAATCCATCTTTATGGAGTTTCTTCATGCGTTTTACACCAATATGACCCAAACGGCGGTGCCACAAATAAGTTGCACTATCATTATTAACTTTTCATCTTTGGGCATCAATATTATGAATATGTGTACCACTATGTCGAGATCCAACAAACTATGTTCATTGGGTGTATGACCATTGAAGGTCTTATTCACGTGAATAGAACAACAATTATTCTTTGACTTTAAATGAGTAACCGCATTGCAAGAAACATGATAAAATCATATTCATGCTCCACGCAAACGCCAAATAACATTTATTTAGGTTTAACACTAATCCCGAAAGTATAGGGAGTGTGCGATGATGATCATATCAATCTTGGAACTACTTCCAACACTCATCGTCACTTCCCCTTCAACTAGTCTTTGTTTATTTTGTAATTCCTGTTTCGAGTTACTAATCTTAGCAACCGAACAAGTATCAAATACTCAGGGGTTACTATAAACACTAGTAAGGCACATATCAATAACCTGTATATCAAATATACCCTTGTTCACTTTGCCATCCTTCTTATCCACCAAATATTCAAGGCATTTCTGCTTCCAGTGACCATTTCCTTTGCAGTGTAAGCACTCCGTTTCAGGCTTTGGTCCAGCTTTGGTCCTCTTCACGAGAGTGACAACTTATTTGCCATTCTACTTGAAGTTTCCCTTTCTTTCCCTTTGCCCTTTTCTTGAAACTAGTGGTCTCGTCAATCATCAACACTTGATGCTCTTTCTTGATTTCTACCTTCGTTGATTTCAACATCACGAAGAGCTCGGGAATCATTTTCGTGATCCTTTGCATACTATAGTTCATCACGAAGTTTTACTAACTTGGTGATGGTGACTAGAGAACTCTGTCAATCACTATCTTATCTGGAAGATTAACTCCCACTTGATTCAAGCGATTGTAGAACCCAGACAATCTGAGCACTTGCTCACTAGTTGAGCGATTCTCCTCCATCCTTTAGCTATAGAACTTGTTGGAGACTTCGTATCTCTCAACTCGGGTATTTGCTTGAAATATTAACTTCAATTCCTGAAACATCTCATATGGTCCATGACGTTCAAAACGTCTTTGAAGTCCCGATTCTAAGCCGTTTAGCATGGTGCACTAATTTATCAAGTAGTCATCATATTGAGCTAGCCAAACGTTCATAACGTCTGCATCTGTTCCTGCAAGAGGTTTGTCACCTAGCGGTGCATCAAGGACATAATTCTTCTGCGCAGCAATGAGGATAAACCTCAGATCACGGATCCAATCCGCATCATTGCTACTAACATTTTTCAACACAATTTTCTTTAGGAACATATCAAAATAAACATATGAAAGCAACAACGCGAGCTATAGATATACAACATAATTTGCAAAATACTACCAGGTACTAAGTTCATGATAAATTTAAGTTCAATTAATCATATTACTTAAGAACTCCCACTTAGACAGACATCCCTCTAGTCATCTAAGTGATTACGTGATCCATATCAACTAAACCATGTCCGATCATCACGTGAGATGGAGTAGTTTCAATGGTGAACATCACTATGTTGATCATATCTACTATATGATTCACGTTCGACCTTTCGGTCTCCGTGTTCCGAGGCCATATCTGTATATGCTAGGCTCGTCAAGTTTAACCTGAGTATTCCGCGTGTGCAACTGTTTTGCACCCCTTGTATTTGAATGTAGAGCTTATCACACCCGATCATCACGTGGTGTCTCAGCACGAAGAACTTTCGCAACGGTGCATACTCAGGGAGAACACTTCTTGATAATTAGTGAGAGATCATCTTAAAATGCTACCGTCAATCAAAGCAAGATAAGATGCATAAAGGATAAACATCACGTGCAATCAATATAAGTGATATGATATGGCCATCATCATCTTGTGCTTGTGATCTCCATCTTCAAAGCACCATCGTGATCACCATCGTCACCGGCGCGACACCTTGATCTCCATCGTAGCATCGTTGTCGTTACGCCATCTATTGCTTCTACGACTATCGCTACCGCTTAGTGATAAAGTAAAGCAATTACAGGGCGTTTGCATTTCATACAATAAAGCGACAACCATATGGCTCCTGCCAGTTGCCGATAACTTCGGTTTCAAAACATGATCATCTCATACAATAAAATATAGCATCACGTCTTGACCATATCACATCAGAACATGCCCTGCAAAAACAAGTTAGACGTCCTCTACTTTGTTGTTGCAAATTTTACGTGGCTGCTACGGGCTTAGCAAGAACCGTTCTTACCTACGCATCAAAACCACAACGATAGTTCGTCAAGTTAGTGTTGTTTTAACCTTCGCAAGGACCGGGCGTAGCCACACTCGATTCAGCTAAAGTGAGAGAGACAGACACCCGCCAGCCACCTTTAAGCATGAGTGCTCGTAACGGTGAAACCAGTCTCGCGTAAGCGTACGCGTAATGTCGGTCCGGACCGCTTCATCTCACAATACCGCCGAACCAAAGTATGACATGCTGGTAAGCAGTATGACTTGTATCGCCCACAACTCACTTGTGTTCTACTCGTGCCTATGACATCTACGCATAAAACCAGGCTCGGATGCCACTGTTGGGGAACATAGTAATTTCAAAAAAATTCCTACGCACACGCAAGATCATGGTGATGGCATAGCAACGAGAGGGGAGAGTATTGTCCACGTACCCTCGTAGACCATAAGCGGAAGCATTATGACAACGCGGTTGATGTAGTCGTACGTCTTCACGATCCAACCGATCCAAGTACCGAACGTACGGCACCTCCGAGTTCAGCACACGTTCAGCTCGATGACGATCCCCGGGCTCCGATCCAGCAAAGCGTCGGGGATGAGTTCCGTCAGCACGACGGCGTGGTGACGATGATGATGTTCTACCGGCGCAGGGTTTCGCCTAAACTCCGCGACGATATGACCGAGGTGGAATATGGTGGAGGGGGGCACCGCACACGGCTAAGGAACGATCCGTAGATCAACTTGTGTGTCATGGGGTGCCCGCTGCCCCCGTATATAAAGGAGCAAGGGAGGGGGTGGCCGGCCTAGGAGGAGGCGCACCAAGGAGGAGTCCTACTCCCACCAGGAGTAGGATTCCCCCCCCCCTTCCAAGTAGTACGAGTAGGAGTCAAGGAAAGGGGGAAGAGAAGAGAAGGAAGGAGGGGGCGCAGCCCCTCCCCCTAGTCCAATTCGGACTAGACCTTGGGGGGGGGGCGCCCAACCTCTCCTCTCTCTTTCCCCTAAAGCCCAATAAGGCCCATATACTCCCCGACGAATTCTCGTAACTCTCCGGTACTCCGAAAAATACCCGAATCACTCGGAACCTTTCCGAACTCCGAATATAGTCGTCCAATATATCGATCTTTACGTCTCGACCATTTCGAGACTCCTCGTCATGTCCCTGATCTCATCCGGGACTCCGAACTCCTTCGGTACATCAAAACTCATAAACTCATAATATAATTGTCATCGTAATGTTAAGCGTGCGGACCCTACGGGTTCGAGAACTATGTAGACATGACCTAGAACTATTCTCGGTCAATAACCAATAGCGAAACCTGGATGCTCATATTGGCTCCTACATATTCTACGAAGATCTTTATCGGTCAAACCGCATAACAACATACGTCGTTCCCTTTGTCATCGGTATGTTACTTGCCCGAGATTCGATCGTTGGTATCCAATACCTAGTTCAATCTCGTTACCGGCAAGTCTCTTTACTCGTTATGTAATGCATCATTCCGTAACTAACTCATTAGCTACATTAATTGCAAGGCTTATAGTAATGTGCATTACCGAGAGGGCCCAGAGATACCCCTCCGACAATCGGAGTGACAAAACCTAATATCGAAATACGCCAACCCAACATGTACCTTTGGAGACACCTGTAGTACTCCTTTATAATCACCCAGTTACGTTGTGACGTTTGGTAGCACCCAAAGTGTTCCTCCGGTAAACGGGAGTTGCATAATCTCATAGTTACAGGAACATGTATAAGTCATGAAGAAAGCAATAGCAACATACTAAATGATCAAGTGCTAGGCTAATGGAATGGGTCATGTCAACTACATCATTCTCCTAATGACGTGATCCCGTTAATCAAATGACAACTCTTTTGTCCATGGCTAGGAAACTTAACCATCTTTGATTCACGAGCTAGTCAAGTAGAGGCATACTAGTGACACTATGTTTGTCTATGTATTCACACATGTATTATGTTTCCGGTTAATACAATTCTAGCATGAATAATAAACATATATCATGAAATAGGGAAATAAATAATAACTTTATTATTGCCTCTAGGGCATATTTCCTTCAGATGGCAGGTATCCGGTTGCCACCTATCGCCGCGTGTTGCATAATGGTCCTGTGTTTTTGCAAAATACTCGTAAGTCTTGCCATCCTTTGCAAGTTATATTCGCCACATGGACATGCTATTTTTCTTAATTTCATTACCTTGATTTGCCACATTTGCTACTTGAAGTTGGTTTCCTGTATATATATATCACCGATAGCCCCTCGTGTTCCAATTTGCCATGGTACCCCTGCCTGTGTGTTCGTGTTATAAGAACCCGCAAACAACATCATAGTACTACATAAGTAGAATACCATTTTGAAGTCCACAAAATGTCAACTGTCCTTTTTTGATAATGCATCGTACCTAAGCTCGCGTACTGCTCTAGTAGTGGCAGCAATGGTCCTGTAGAAATGAGTTGATTTTACTCTGTTGCATCCTTAAACGGCGCTTGCGGCCTTCCAGAAAACCAAGGATCAGCCATGTCTTCATGATTCATTTTTCTCTGCTTTTCACATTGTGTTTTCGGTCACTTCACAAATAAGAACGCATCATTACTCCGTTTTTTGAATTCCATTTGTTTGCTGTTTGCACATAAAAGGAAACATGACAATCTTATCACATTCATGTTGTAAACAACTATTAAAGCATGGCAAGTAGGAATCATCACATGCGTGCATTTTTCAGACGATAGGGCATGCATGTTCATCCTCTTTCTACAATCTGGATGATGACTAGTTTGTTGAACTGATGGCAACTGACAATATAATATGATGGAAACTAACGACATAGATAGGTGGCAACTGACGACATAGGTAGGTGGCAAATATTTTTTCACTTCATATGACCTGCCCCAAATTGCTCTGTTCTTCCCTGTTCTTAGTGAATCTCAAACATCCTTTTCGAACACCTGCTGATAGCATCTGGAACCTAATTTCTTAGATCAGATCCATGATAGAACATGACAAATTTGTGTTTGTTTGAGGGCAGAGGAGAATAAACATGAGCAGCCGGAATTGTGGATCCAGTCGCCATCTACATGGGCAATCTACGGTGGGGTAGGGGGAGTGGGGTGGGATTTGGGGAAGGAGGAGGAGACAGGTTTCCTAACATGTGAGCTTGTTGCTGTCTTTTTTCGTCGATGGGGGGTGTGGGCGCTAGGGATCTGATCTGGTTGCCATGGCAACTAGTGAAGGAAGCCGATGAAGGTTGGGGAAGATCTTCCGGTGCATAGGTTGCAGACGACCACACGCAGTGGTAAGTTGGGTCGAACGTGGGGGTTCGGTCGATGGGTGCGCGAGTTTGTGCGGGCAGCGGGTTCGCTCGCCCAGACGTGCGCGCGATTGCGCCACACATCAGACGTGTGGGCTGCGGATGGGAGCGCCCGGACGCCGTCGTGCGGGCTAATTCGTGTCTGTGCCACACGGGGCGTGCGACACACACCCCCTAAATGCCACACGTGTGGTGGTTATCCGCATCCTAATTTATTCATCAAACGAGCCGAGGACACATCGCTCTTATCCACCATCCCTTATAGAAGTCAGCAAACCTTATTGAAATAGACATTCAGAAAGTCGTCGAGCTATGGCCCCAAAGGACCAACGCACCAGGACAACAATCGACGCTGATGAAGAGGAATGTATCAGAAGGATCCAACCTATAGACATACAAATGCAAAGGAAGAAAGACCGGATCCAACGAGATCCATCGAGACAAATGCCAACCGAATCTTGCGAGATCACGCCTTCTAAGGACACTTGACGATCGAAACCGGGGCTAGGCGGGAAGAACCATATTCTATCTTTAGAAAGCCACCGCCTCGTCTTCTTGAGCAGGACACAAACTCTAAACGAAATCGAAAAGACATCTAAAAATGAAGGAGGAGCCTTTCCACCAGCAAGGACCAAGATCCACCACACACCCATGGCCGTAAGGCCACGAGAGGCAAGGCAGATCCAGCATCGGCAGGAGCCGCCTGCGAGCCCTCTGTCATGCCCAATATGCGACCCTATCCAAAAGGAACTCGAAGGTCCCACCAAGGATAGACCCGCATATTGGAACGCTTTTGCAAGGTGGATATCATTACATCAACATTACATAATAGTGGGGATACATCCAATACATACAATGTCACCTGAATACAACAATACGACATACAAGAACAACATCCGACTACGGATGGATCATAAACAGAAACTCAAACAATATCCACCCTGCTAGCCCAGGCTACCGGCCTGGAACCTATCCCCTGATCGAAGAAGAAGCAGAAGATGAACTCAAGCAAGCAAGCATCGCTCTCGCGTCATGATCATCGCATAATCCGTACCTGCAACTGTTGTTGTAGTAATCTACGAGCCACGAGGACTCAGCAATCCCATTACCATGGGTATCAAGACTAGCAAAGCTTAATGGGAAAGGAAGGGGTAAAGTGGTGAGGTTGCAGCAGCGACTAAGCAAGATATGGTGGCTAACGTACGCAAATAAGAGCGAGAAGAGAAGCAAAGGAACGGTCGTGAAGCTAGCAATGATCAAGAAGTGATCCTGAACTCCTACTTACGTCAAACATAACCCAAAACCGTCTTCACTTCCCGGACTCCGCCGAGAAGAGACCATCACGGCTACACACGCGATTGATGCGTTTTAAATCGGATCTGGTGTCAAGTTATCTACAACCGGACATTAACAAATTCCCATCTGCCACATAACCGTGGGCACGACTCTCGAAAGTTTATACCCCTGCAGGGGTGTCCCAACTTAGCCCATGACAAGCTCTCGCGATCAACGAAGGAATAGACCTTCTCCTAGGAAGACCCGATCAGTCTCGGAATCCCGGTTTACAAGACATTTCGACAATGGTAAAACAAGACCAGCAAAACCGCCCGATGCGCCGACAATCCCGATAGGAGCTGCACATATCTCGTTCTCAGGGCAACACCGGATGAGACAGGCTACGAGTAAAACCAGACTTCGAGTTTCCCCGAGGTGGCCCCGTAGGCGGCTCGGTTCGGACCAACACTTAGACAAGCACTGGCCCGGGGGGGGGGGGGGGCTAAAATAAAGATGACCCTTGGGTTGGCCGACCCAAGGGTAGGGTATAGGTGGTGGTGAGGCAAATGGTAAAACCAAGGTTGGGCCTTGCTGGACAAGTTCTATTCAAAGCGAACTGTCAGGGGGGTCCCATAAATCACCCGACCGCGTTAGGAACGCAAAATCCGGGAACATAACACCGGTATGACGGAAACTAGGGCGACAAGAGTGGAACAAAACACCAGGCATAGGGCCGAGCCTTCCACCCTTTACCAAATATATAGATGCATTAATAATATAAAAGATATTGTGATATCCCAACATAAACCTGTTCACCATGGAGAAATCTTCAACTTCACCTGCAACTAGCAACGCTATAAGAGGGGCTGAGCAAAAGCGGTAACATAGCCAAACAACGGTTTGCATAGGAAAGGTGTCAAAGGTTAAAGGTTCGTGGCAATTTGGGATGGCTTGATAAACAGGTAATAGGTAGCGCAGCATAGCGATAGAACGAATCAACTAGCATAGCAATGATAGTAGTGAGATCCAGGGTAGCGGTCATCTTTCCTGAAATCCCGCAAGGAAGAAGAACGAGTCCATGAAGAAGATGAAGCCACGAAGACGAACCACACGTAGACGAACGCATCCTCACGATCGCAACGAAACGGGAACTATCGAGAAGAAGCACACAACATGGTAAACACACCACACAAAGACAAGACATGATGCAGAACAAACATGATGCATGGCCAAGCTACATGAAGCTACTCATGGCAAGAGATGATGCAAACAAGAACAACATATCAAGGCAAGTTTAAATGAGGCCGGAAACAACATATAACAATTCCGGTAAGTCCTCATATGCAAATTTCGAAATTGGTCCAGAACTGAATAAACCTTATGTTCAAGTTGTTGAACAGCAAGTTAAGATGCACCAAGAGGATCTACACGAAATTCTAGTCAAGTTACATATAAAGTTCATTAGATTCGGAGCTACGACCTAGAAGATATGAGCAAAACAAGTTAAACATGGCACAGATGCAAAATGCATACAAACATCAAGCAAACACCTCAAAACAAGGATGCAGCATGATAATATGAAGCTACATGCAAAATCAAGCAAGTTTCATATAGAGCACACTCAAAATGGAGCAACGGATCAACACATACACTCTATACAAGTCATAGCAACAATCTATCCATAACAGCAACTAGGCATCTTACAAGCATCAAAACAATATGCTACATCACCCCAACATAATAACAAAAGGCATGGGCATGAAGTACAGGTAAAGCATAACAAAACATGAACACTGGGCTATCTCCAGAAACATCTAGAACATGCTCAAAAGGACATGGGAAGATTGCAAATAATAACAGTTTCAGACTAAGAGAAATAACATCAGGTTGCAATGTTTATAGCTATCAAACAACATGTTACAGGAACTTATCATGGCAAACAAAGGCATGGCATGAATCTACTAATTGCATAGATCAAAAGACCCTTACTGACCATGAGCCAAAAGGGCACAGAAAATATTATGACACCCATGTAAACATGGCAAGTTATATTACAGATTCAAACATGGCAGGAACAACAATAAGTAGGCATGTTGGTGAGCTTGAACCGCTCACCACAGAGCAATACATGGCATGGCAAGGCAACCAACAGTAAGAAGGCATGTTTTTGAAGTTAAGCATGGCAAGAGCAAGGTCATAGGGTGCATGGATCACTAGGAAACAATCATGGAAACATTGAACTTAATGTTAACAGGCTGACAGCAACATTTTCAAGCAACTTTGGAGCAAGATTACAACAAGCTACATCAACCTATAAATGCAACCAGGGGCATGGATGGATAGAGGATGACATGTAGATCAAAACATGTTTATAGAACATCTCCAGATTATGCATAGAATGATTAGTAGAAGCATGTTAACATAGCAACAAAATATAACAAAATCTGTCAGGAAAACAGCAACAGCAACTACCCTACTTAACAAGTTTGATGCACTCAGCACACAACTCACAAAAATACATGGCATACACCCCTGGAAAGATGGCATGGCATAGATTAAAACACATGAAGACATCAACCTCATAGGATGCACACATCAATCATGGCAAAATGATAAATGAGCAAGTTATACCAGTTTCAGCAGATTAACATCAACATGCACTCTTCCAACAGCATTTGGGGCATCAAGATGAGCTCAAATGAAAATGATGCAATGGAATGAAATGAAGTAATCGTCGAGGCGAACAATTTGACATATTACACGCACGAAACGGAGCTACGGATGCAGAGATACAATGGCATGAACATGGCATGATTATGTAAAATATTTCGGGACTTAGGCATTTCGGGGTCAACCTGCGGGCACGGATTACGAGAATGGATGAAGAACTCGCCGGAGTTGCCACCGGAGAGGAGGGAGATGGCGGATCCGGGGCCGGGGAGACCTCCTCCGGCCGGATCTCGCCGGATCCGGCGCGGAGCGGCGAGGAGGCGCGGGGCCGGGGCTCCGACGAGCGCGGGCGGCCGGGATCCGGTGGTCGAGGACGCCGGCGGCGGCCCTGGGGCGGTCGCCGGCGGGAGGTGGCTCGGGCGAGCGAGAGGCGCGGGGAGGCTCGGGCGCGCGACCTCCGGCGGCGCCGGCAGGCGGACGAGGCGCCCGGGGCGCAGGGTCGCCGGCGGGCAGAGGCGGCGGGGCGCGGGGTCGCCGGCGGGCAGAGGCGGCGGGGCGCAGGCAGCGGCTCCGGCGGCACTCGGGAGGAGCCACGTGGAGGGGCGCGCGGGGCGGACGGGGGCCGCGCGGGCCTGGGCGGGCCGCGCCTGGTCCCGGCGGGCTGGCGGCGAAGTGGGCACGGGCGTGCTGACGTGCCGCCTTCTGGTTGGCTGAGGCGGCGGCGGGAGCTGAGGTGGCGGCGTGCCATTGGCCGGACGACTTGGAGGGGAGCGGCGGACATGTCCGGGCAGCCGGGGAGAAAGCGTCCGGCGGCGCGAGGTAGGGGAAGGCTAGGGTTAGACCGCAAATTTCGGGGAGGCACATATATATATAGGTAGAGGGAGCTAGGAGTGTCCAAATGAGGTGCGGTTTTCGCCCACACGATTGTGATCGAACGACCGAGAGGATGGACAGGAGTTAGATGGGTTTTGGGCCACTTTGGAAGGGGTGTTGGGCTGCAACTCAAAGGGGGCTTTTCGGTTACCCGGTTAACCGTTGGAGTATCAAACGATCTCCAAATGGCACGAAACTTGACAGGCGGTCTACCGGTGCTATACCAAGGCTGCTTGGCAAACCTCGGGCCATTCCGAGAAAGTTTAATACCCGCACAAGAGAAGAGGCAAAAGGGGACGCCGGGGGACATAGGAGTGTCGGATTGCAAAACGGACAACGGGGAAAATGCTCGGATGCATGAGACGAACATGTATGCAAAATGAGATGCACATGAAGACATGATATGAAATGCAGATGATGACATGGCAAAGTGCAACATGCAAGCAAATGACATGGCAACGACGGCGAATAACTGGCGGACACCTGGCGCATCGAATCCGGGGCGTTACAACACTCCTCCACTAACAAGAGATCTCGTCCCGAGATCTTAGGACCGAGACGGAAGGGAAAAGGGAAGAGGTGAAATAAGAACTCAAGAGAAGAAGCAAAGAATCGAGAGCACTCGAGAAGAAGAGAGGAACGACGAGAATGCCGAGAAACACCACCAAAATTACTGAGATACTCCGGAAGAATGAAAAACGAAGAGGTTGAGCCAATAATGAAATGATTTGAAATCAATCTTGGAAAAGGCATGTGACTGATGGAATCAATTCTTACGTCACACTTGAAAAGAATTTAGAATTACTCCGGGGGAATTAGAAGAGTCAGGTAAGATCCTGGGAAAAGACCTGTGGGTTAGGGCCCACTAAAGAGAAAAACACCATTAGAAAAGGGATGTTGGACAGATAGAAGAAGCACCGGAACAATTGAAATATTTCAATGAGGTGACCACCTCGAATTAATTGGAACACAGACAATTCTCTTGAGATTTCATGAACACTCCGGAAGGGTAAACTGGCGAGAGGCGAACGAGCAAGTAAAACACTTGAACCGAGGGAAAGAATATGATCAATACCGAAAAACTTGAATTGAATCCACCGGAAAAGAAAAAGAGAGATGAAGAATGTCGAACAAAAGGAGAATTCACCCGTTGAAATAATTGAGGGAAGACTGAAGAGGCTCTGCACGAATGAAATAGATGGTCGAGAGAGAGTCAGACTCCGGGAGGAAAAGGGGTGGGAGGGCGGGAAAACAAAGACAACTTGGAAAAGGGACCGACGAATATCTTCAAGAGGAAACACCGGTTGAAATCATTGAGGAAAGAAAACAAAGACTTCGCACGAGTAGGATGGGTACTCGATTACGGATTCTGGTTCAAAGAGAAAAGGGGTGGGCGGGTGGGAAAAGAAAACAACTGAGGATTGAACTTGACAATGATGAAGAGGCTCGAGTCAACTTGACGAGAAATGCACCGGATAAAAGAGCTGAGGAACAACGATCGGAAAACCAACTACGTGAACCTAAAGAAAAATTTGAAAGGGAAGAATAGTAGTTCAAAACACCTACGTCAAAATTCCTCACTAGAGCGACGAAGGGGCTGAGGAGTAAAAAGAAGTCCTACTCTCTGATATAACTAGACTCCGAAAAAGTTTTCTTCTAGACTCAACAGCGGCCAAACTACACGATCAATCAAGGGGGATCCTAAGGTCAGTCGAGGCTCTGATACCAACTTGTCACGCCCAATATGCGACCCTATCCAAAAGGAACTCGAAGGTCCCACCAAGGATAGACCCGCATATTGGAACGCTTTTGCAAGGTGGATATCATTACATCAACATTACATAATAGTGGGGATACATCCAATACATACAATGTCACCTGAATACAACAATACAACATACAAGAACAACATCCGACTACGGATGGATCATAAACAGAAACTCAAACAATATCCACCCTGCTAGCCCAGGCTGCCGACCTGGAACCTATCCCCTGATCGAAGAAGAAGCAGAAGATGAACCCAAGCAAGCAAGCATCACTCTCGCGTCATGATCATCGCATAATCTGTACCTGCAACTGTTGTTGTAGTAATCTGTGAGCCACGAGGACTCAGCAATCCCATTACCATGGGTATCAAGACTAGCAAAGCTTAATGGGAAAGGAAGGGGTAAAGTGGTGAGGTTGCAGCAGCGACTAAGCAAGATATGGTGGCTAACATATGCAAATAAGAGCGAGAAGAGAAGCAAAGGAACGGTCGTGAAGCTAGCAATGATCAAGAAGTGATCCTGAACTCCTACTTACGTCAAACATAACCCAAAACCGTGTTCACTTCCCGGACTGCGCCGAGAAGAGACCATCACGGCTACACACGCGGTTGATGCGTTTTAAATCGGATCTGGTGTCAAGTTATCTACAACCGGACATTAACAAATTCCCATCTGCCACATAACCGCGGGCACGGTTCTCGAAAGTTTATACCCTGCAGGGTGTCCCAACTTAGCCCATGACAAGCTCTCGCGATCAACGAAGGAATAGACCTTCTCCCAGGAAGACCCGATCAGTCTCGGAATCCCGGTTTACAAGACATTTCGACAATGGTAAAACAAGACCAGCAAAACCGCCCGATGCGTCGACAATCCCGATAGGAGCTGCACATATCTCGTTCTCAGGGCAACACCGGATGAGACAGGCTACGAGTAAAACCAGACTTCGAGTTTCCCCGAGGTGGCCCTGCAGGCGGCTCGGTTCGGACCAACACTTGGACAAGCACTGGCCCGGGGGGGGGGGGGGGGGCTAAAATAAAGATGACCCTTGGGTTGGCCGACCCAAGGGAAGGGTATAGGTGGTGGTGAGGCAAATGGTAAAACCAAGGTTGGGCCTTGCTGGACAAGTTTTATTCAAAGCGAATTGTCAGGGGGGTCCCATAAATCACCCGACCGCGTTAGGAACGCAAAATCCGGGAACATAACACCGGTATGATGGAAACTAGGGCGGCAAGAGTGGAACAAAACACCAGGCATAGGGCCGAGCCTTCCACCCTTTACCAAATATATAGATGCATTAATAATATAAGAGATATTGTGATATCCCAACATAAACCTGTTCACCATGGAGAAATCTTCAACTTCACCTGCAACTAGCAACGCTATAAGAGGGGCTAGCAAAAGCAGTAATATAGCCAAACAACGGTTTGCATAGGAAAGGTGTCAAAGGTTAAAGGTTCATGGCAATTTGGGATGGCTTGATTAACAGGTAATAGGTGGCGCAGCATAGCGATAGAACGAATCAACTAGCATAGCAATGATAGTAGTGAGATCCAGGGTAGCGGTCATCTTTCCTGAAATCCCGCAAGGAAGAAGAACGAGTCCATGAAGAAGATGAAGCCACGAAGACGAACCACACGTAGACGAACGCATCCTCACGATCGCAACGAAACGGGAACTATCGAGAAGAAGCACACAACATGGTAAACACACCACACATAGACAAGACATGATGCAGAACAAGCATGATGCATAGCCAAGCTACATGAAGCTACTCATGGCAAGTGATGATGCAAACAAGAACAACATATCAAGGCAAGTTTAAATGAGGCCGGAAACAACATGTAACAATTCCGGTAAGTCCTCATATGCAAATTTCGAAATTGGTCCAGAACTGAATAAACCTTATGTTCAAGTTGTTGAACAGAAAGTTAAGATGCACCAAGAGGATCTACACGAAATTCTAGTCAAGTTACATATAAAGTTCATTAGATTCGGAGCTACGGCCTAGAAGATATGAGCAAAACAAGTTAAACATGGCATTGATGCAAAATGCATACAAACATCAAGCAAAAACCTCAAAACAAGGATGCAACATGATAATATGAATCTACATGCAAAATAAAGCAAGTTTCATATAGATCACACTCAAAATGGAGCAACGGTTCAACACATACACTCTATACAAGTCATAGCAACAATCTATCCATAACAGCAACTAGGCACCCATGTAAATATGGCAAGTTATATTACAGATTCAAACATGGCAGGAACAACAATAAGTAGGCATGTTGGTGAGCTTGAACCACTCACCACAGAGCAATACATGGCATGGCAAGGCAACCAACAGTAACAAGGCATGTTTGTGAAGTTAAGCATGGCAAGAGCAAGGTCATAGGGTGCATGGATCACTAGGAAACAATCATGGAAACATTGAACTTAATGTTAACAGGCTGACAACAACATTTTCAAGCAACTTTGGAGCAAGATTACAACAAGCTACAACAACCTATAAATGCAACCAGGGGCATGGATGGATAGAGGATGACATGTAGATCAAAACATGTTTATAGAACATCTACAGATTATGCATAGAATTATTAGTAGAAGCATGTTAACATAGCAACAAAATATAACAGAATCTGTTAGGAAAACAGCAACAGCAACTACCCTACTTAACAAGCTTGATGCACTCAGCACACAACTCACAAAAATACATGGCATACACCCCTAGAAAGATGGCATGGCATAGATTAAAACACATGAAGACATCAACCTCATAGGATGCACACATCAATCATGGCAAAATGATAAATGAGCAAGTTATAACAGTTTCAGCAGATTAACATCAATATGCACTCCTCCAACAGCATTTCGGGCATCAAGATGAGCTTAAATGAAAATGATGCAATGGAATTAAATGAATTACTCTTCGAGACGAACAATTTGACATATTATACGCACGAAACGGAGCTACGGATGCAGAGATACAATGGCATGAACATGACATGATTATGTCAAATATTTCGAGACTTAGGCATTTCGGGGTCAACCTGCGGGCACGGATTACGAGGATGGACGAAGAACTCGCCGGAGTTGCCACCGGAGAGGAGGGAGATGGCGGATCCGGGGCCGAGGAGACCTCCTCCGGCCGGATCTCGCCGGATCCGGCGCGGGGCGGCGAGGAGGCTCGGGGCCGGGGCTCCGACGAGCGCGGGCGGCCGGGATCCGGCGGTCGAGGACGCCGGCGGCGGCGCTAGGGCGGTCGCCGGCGGGAGGCGTCTCGGGCGAGCGAGAGGCGCGGGGAGGCTCGGGCGCGCGACCTCCGGCGGCGCCAGCAGGCGGACGAGGCGCCCGGGGCGCGGGGTCGCCGGCGGGCAGAGGCGGCGGGGTGAGGGGTCGCCGGCGGGCAGAGGCGGCGAGGCGCGGGCGGCGGCTCCGGCGACGCTCGGGAGGAGCCACGCGGAGGAGCGCGCGGGGCGGACGGGGGCCGCGCGGGCCTGGGCGGGCCGCGCCTGGGCCCGGCGAGCTGGCGGCGAAGTGGGCACGGGCGTGCTGACGTGCCGCCTTCTGGTTGGCTGAGGCGGCGGCGGGAGCTGAGGTGGCAGCGTGCCATTGGCCGGACGACGTGGAGGGGAGCGGCGGACATGTCCGGGCAGCCGGGGAGAAAGCGTCCGGCGGCGCGAGGTAGGGGAAGGCTAGGGTTAGACCGCAAATTTCGGGGAGGCACACATATATATAGGTAGAGGGAGCTAGGAGTGTCCAAATGAGGTGCGGTTTTCGCCCACACGATCGTGATTGAACGACCGAGAGCATGGAGAGGAGTTAGATGGGTTTTGGGCCACTTTGGAAGGGGTGTTGGGCTGCAACTCAAAGGGGGCTTTTCGGTTACCCGGTTAACCGTTGGAGTATCAAACGACCTCCAAATGGCACGAAACTTGACAGGCGGTCTACCGGTGCTATACCAAGGCCGCTTGGCAAACCTCGGGCCATTCCAAGAAAGTTTAATACCTGCACAAGAGAAGAGGCAAAAGGGGACGCCAGGGGACATAGGAGTGCCGGATTGCAAAACGGACAACGGAGAAAATGCTCGGATGCATGAGACGAACATGTATGCAAAATGAGATGCACGTGAAGACATGATATGAAATGCAAATGATGACATGGCAAAGTGCAACACGCAAGCAAATGAC
Organism: Triticum timopheevii; assembly: GCA_963921465.1. Classification (NCBI taxonomy): domain Eukaryota; kingdom Viridiplantae; phylum Streptophyta; class Magnoliopsida; order Poales; family Poaceae; genus Triticum; species Triticum timopheevii. Next base: position 508,091,263 of record OY997268.1, on the reverse strand, counting down.
ATGGCAACGACGGCGAATAACTGGCGGACACCTGGCGCATCGAATCCGGGGCGTTACACCCTCCTCAAGGAGCTGTCGTCCATAGGAGTCATAGGGAACACACAAACATTAGCGTAAATAACCTTAGTTTAAGACATTTTTACAGTTTGTCATTTTTATTGATCATCCATCGTGTACTTTGTGCTGCATGCAAGACACCATGGTCAACGGCGTTTGGCCCTGGCTCACGTGTTGGGTCACCATTCATGTACCGTATGACGTGGCACCGTAGGAAGCACTATGGACCATGACGTTTTAACCTGCCTAAAACACTGTACACTGTGGCGTTTTGATACCGACAAAGATGCGACAGGCCGCGATGCAACATGCCGAAGAGGTAATAAACCGGGATTGGCCATGTGTGGAGCCTACTCTACTCGCAGCCCCCAATCGTCTGGCTACCCGGGCATCGAAGAACACAGGGGAGGTCCCTATCTTCCCACCTTAAGACCCCCTCAAATCCCGATCAAATTGAGCTTTTTTCGTATATCTTTCCCTCCACTTATTTCTTGAGGTAGTCTCCACCTTAGGACCACCGTAAGGTCCGGGAAGATTACTAAGTATTCTGAAACCTTCCGGAATAATATACGACTAAGGAGAAGAGCCTCAAGAAGGCGATCTGACTCGTCTCCTCTAGCTCAAAAGTGTTTGTAGTTATGGTATGGGTCTGATATGAAGACCAGCGGGTCAAAAAAGGGGATATCATAGGGCGCCACGAGCAGCCCCTTTTGGCTAAGCCCAAGTGTGGCGCTACCACACAGGCCTAAATTGAAGGAAATATGCCCTAGAGCCAATAATAAAGTTATTATTTATTTCCTTATTTCATGATAAATGTTTATGAAAGCACAAGTGCTCCCTACGTGGTTTTGGTAATTAATGTCAACATATCTCTTGTTGGACTAACACTTTTATCTAGTATGCTTCAGATAAGTTCAACAATGGATTGGCATGGACTAAAGGATGTGGGAACTCCTTCAAGATGCTAAGGACGAAGGATTGGCTCAAGCTTCAAGCACAAAACTCTTCATTTTATATTTTAGTGATCCAAGATCACATTGAGTCTATAGGAAAAGCCAATACTATCAAGGAGGGATGAGGTGTTGCTTAATGAGCCTCTGCTTCATGTGCTTAGTGATATGCTCCAAAAACCCTCAGCTACTTTCTCACATCCACAAATGACCTAAACCTAAAGCCAAAATCGGTCACACTAATTCTTTCTATCCGGCGCCACCGAGTTTGAATGTCATAGCCACTGCCACAAACCCTAGGCAAATCGGTCTTACCGATAGGGATCTCGGTCTCACCGAGATGGGATTGTAATCTCTCTGTGAATGTCCATTACCAAAATCGGTATCACCGAATTTGAGCAATCGGTACTACCGAGATTACAATGCAAACTTCCTGATTGACTCATTACCAAAATCTGTCCCACCGAGTTTGTGTAATCGGTCCAACCGAGTTTGCCAGACCAACTCTCTGGAAAGCTTATTACCAAAATCGGTCTCACCGAGTTTGCGTGATCGGTCTTACTGAGATTACGTTATGCCCTAACCCTAACCATATCGGTCCAACCGAGTTGCATGTCAGTCCCACCGAAGATCCTAACAGTCACTAGGTTTACTAAATCGGTCCGACCGAGTCTGTTGAATCGGTCCCACCGAGTTTGGTAAATTGTGTGTAACGGTTAGATTTTGTGTGGAGGCTATATATACCCCTCCACCTCCTCTTCATTCGTGGAGAGAGCCATCAGACTAAACCTACACTTCCAACTTACCATTTCTGAGAGAGAACCACCTACTCATGTGTTGAGGCCAAGATATTCCATTCCTACCATATGAATCTTGATATCTAGCCTTCCCCAAGTTGCTTTCCACTCAAATCTTCTTTCCACCAGATCCAAATCCTATGAGAGAGAGTTGAGTGTTGGGGAGACTATCATTTGAAGCACAAGAGCAAGGAGTTCATCATCAACGCACCATTTTTTACTTCTTGGAGAGTGGTGTCTCCTAGATTGGTAGGTGTCACTTGGGAGCCTCCGACAAGATTGTGGAGTTGAACCAAGGAGTTTGTAAGGGCAAGGAGATCGCCTACTTCGTGAAGATCTACCGCTAGTGAGGCAAGTCCTTCGTGGGCGACGGCCATGGTGGGATAGACAAGGTTGCTTCTTCGTGGACCCTTCGTGGTGGAGCCCTCCGTGGACTCGCGCAATCGTTACCCTTCGTGGGTTGAAGTCTCCATCAACGTGGTTGTACGATAGCACCACCTATCGGAACCATGCCAAAAACATCCGTGTCTCCAGTTGCGTTTGAATCCTACAAACCTTTCCCTTTACTTTCTTGCAACTTGCATGCTTTAATTTCCGCTGCCTATATACTCTTTGCATTCTTGTTTGATATGTATTGTGAATGTTAAACTTGTGCCTAAACTCCACTTAAACTTAAGGGAACTTAAAAACTGCAACTTTGGTACTTAGTGTCTAATCACCCCCTCTAGACACCTCTTCTCAAGGTCCTACAAGTGGTATCAGAGCATTGGTCTCCATTGCCTTGGTTCAATCACCATTGGAGGAAGATGGATGAGTCTACTTTGGGGAGTCTTAGACATAGAGTGCCTATTCTTGATGGGGAGTATTTTCATGAGTGAAAAAATGAGATGCTTGTAATTTTCAATCAATATCGTTTGAACAAGTACATTGCTAGCCCTTGTGCACCCCATGTTGACCCTATGCATGCTACCCATGATGAGTCAATTGACATGATTAGGAATCTTATAACTGCCGACCTTATCATTAGAGGATTGCCTAGAAACTTGATTGGATGTTTGCCTACTCTTAAGTGTGCCTACACCATATGGAAATTTCTTGAGGAACGCTTTCCAAATTATTCCTTGAAAAATCTTGATGAAATTCTCCATAAGTCTATTGCCTTGAGTAAGATGAATACTAGTGATCCTATGTTTGGTGACCGTCTATTTGAGCTTACAAACCTTTTGGATTAGTGATATTATTTCCGAAGCTATAAAAATTCATAAGCAAGATCATTGTCAAACTCATTCTAATGAATCACCCTCTCTAGGATTTGATCCACCACATGATGATGTTGAACATGGATACTATGATGAGGATGATGATAGTGACTTCGATCTTGATGATGCAATGAGACATTTTGGTGTTATGGCAAATCTTCGGGGATATATGTCAGGAGGAAAGGAATGGGTTCTTGATAGTGGATGTACCGATCACATGACCGGAGATAAAGACATGTTTCGTGAGCTTGCTGAAAATGATAGTCCTCGAAAGTATGTCACTTTCGGTGACAACTCAAAGGGTAAGGTGGTTGGCCTCGGTAAGGTGGCCATATCACATGATAGCTCCATACAAAATGTCATGCTCGTTGAATCTCTTGGATACAACTTACTTTCAATATCTAGACTTGCTGATTTCGGTTTCAATGTCCTATTTACTGAAGTAGATTGCCAAGTGTTTCACCGAGACAATCATAAAATGGTCTTTACCGGTGTGCGTAGAGGTGATCTATACATTGTTCATTTTCCCTAAAAAGTCTCAACCTAAAACTTGCTTCATTGCTAAATCCTTAAAAGGTTGGTTATGGCATAAACAACTAGGTCATGTTGGTATGCGAAACCTTGACAAGCTTATTAAAGGAAATCATATCCTTGGAGTTAACGATGTCATATTTGATAAGGATAGACTTTGCAGTGCTTGTCAAGCAGGTAAACAGGTTGGAGGAAGGCATCCCGTGAAGAACATCATGACCACAATGAGGGCACTCGAGCTACTTCACATGGATCTTTTTGGTCCCAACTCTTACAAGAGTCTCGGTGGAAATTCTTTTGGTCTAGTTATAGTTGATGATTTTTCAAGATTTACATGGGTGTTCTTTCTCGATGATAAATCGCAGGTCCAAAAGATCTTCAAAAACTTCACTAGGAAGGACCAAAATCAATTTGAAGTGAAGATCAAGAAGGTTCGCAGCGACAACGGAACGGAGTTCAAGAATGAAAATGTGGACACCTTTCTTGACAAAGAAGGGAATTCACACGAGTTCTCGGCTACGTACACACCTCAACAAAATGGAGTTGTTGAGAGGAAGAACCAGACGCTCATCGAAATGGCGAGAACGATGCTTGATGAGTACAAGACACCGAAGCACTTTTGGGCAGAAGCGGTTGAGACAGCGTGTCATGCAACAGATCGCTTGTATCTCCACAAGCTACTCGGCAAGACGGCATACGAGCTTCTCACCGGTAATAAACCCCAAGTTGGATACTTTCGAGTATTCGGCTCAAAGTGCTACATTCTTCATAAGCATCGTCGTTCTAAATTTGCTCCTAAGTCTCATGAAGGTTTCCTACTAGGTTATGGCTCAAACTCTCACACTTACCGTGTCTACAACAATTTCACCCGAAAGGTTGAAGAGATGGTAGATGTGAAGTTTGATGAATCTAACGGCTCGCAAGTAGAGCAATTGCCAATTGATGTAGGAGACAAAGATCCTTCGGAAGCAATCCAAGACCTGTCCATTGGCAAGGTCCGTCCAACGGAGGTGAAGGAGAGTACCTCGTCCGTCCAAGTGGAAGCTTCTACCTCACGACAAGGTGAACCAAGAATTGATACGGAAGCATCCACAAGTGGGACACACCAAGATGAAGAAAACGAGGAAGTGCATCAAGATGAACGTCAACAATCTCCTTCTCCATCACAACAAGAGAAAACACAACGCCAACAATGAAGAAGGCCAAGAAGAAGAACAAGATGAAGAAGGAGTTCAACCAAGAAACAAGCAAAATCTTTCACGAGTTCAAGCAAGAATTGCTAAAGACCATCCCGTCGAGAAAATCTACAATGATATTCAAACCGGGAGAATCACTCGCTTTAAACTCGTTTAGCTAACTTTTGTGAAAACTATTCTTTCAACTCTAGCACTAAACCTATGAAGGTTGAAGAAGCATTGGAAGATCTGGATTGGATAAATGCTATGCATGAAGAGCTACACAACTTTGAGAGAAACCAAGTGTGGACATTGGTTGAGAAGCCCGACAACAACCACAACATCATCGGTACCAAATGGGTGTTTCGCAACAAGCAAGATGAAGATGGACAAGTAGTTCACAACAAAGCACGTCTCGTCGCCCAAGGCTACACACAAGTCGAAGGTATGGATTATGGTGAGACTTACGCCCCTGTTGCTAGACTTGAGTCCATTCGCATCTTACTTGCCTATGCTAATCATCATGATATCACCTTGTACCAATTGGACATTAAAAGTGCTTTTCTAAATGGTGAAATAGAGGAGGAAGTTTATGTTAAGCAACCTCCCTGCTTTGTCAATCCTAAGAAACCCAATCATGTTTGCAAACTTCACAAAGCTCTTTATGGTCTTAAACAAGCTCCTAGAGCGTGGTATAAATGCTTGACCAAGTTTCTTATTGAAAAAGGCTTTGAAATTGGGAAAATTGATTCTACTCTTTTTACTAAAAGGGTTAATGGAGAACTATTTGTGTGCCAAATCTATGGTGATGATATTATATTTGGTTCAACTAACCCTCATTTTAGTGAAAAGTTTGAGAAGCTAATGTCGAAGAAGTTTTAGATGTCTATGATGAGTGAACTCAAATTCTTTCTTGGGTTGCAAATCAAGCAAACTAAGGAAGGTACCTTTGTTTCTCAAACAAAGTACACCAAGGACTTATTCAAGAAGTTCAATATGCAAGAATGCAAAGGTATGTCTACACCCATGCCTACTAGTGGACATCTTGACTTAACCAAAGATAGTGAACCGGTTGATCAAAAGGTTTATCGCTCTGTGATTGGTTCATTGTTATATCTATGTGATTCACGTCCCGATATCATGCTAAGTGTGTGCATGTGTGCACGATATCAAGCTGCTCCTAAAGAATGTCATCTTAAGGCCGTGAAAAGGATAGTGAGATACTTAATCCATACACCAAATTTTGGCATTTGGTATACTAAGAGGGCCTCTGATGATCTTGTTGGCTACTCCAACTCGGACTATGCCGGAGACAAGGTTGATAGAAAGTCCACTTCGGGTACTTGTCAATTTCTTGGTAGATCTCTCGTGTCTTGGTCCTCCAAGAAAAAAAACTCGGTATCCTTATCCACCGCCAAAGCGGAATATATTGCCGCTGGTTCATGTTGTGCTCAGTTACTTTGGATGACCCAAACTCTTAAAGATTATGGGATATATGTGAGACATGTTCCATTGCTTTGTGACAATGAAAGTGCTATCAAAATTGGTCGTAATCCCATACAACATTCTCGAACTAAGCATATTGAAGTTCGTCATCATTTCATTCAAGATCATGTTGCTAAGGGTGACATTGATCTTAAGCATGTTTGCACCGAAAAGCAATTAGCGGATATATTCACTAAACCTCTTGATGAGAAAGTGTTTTGCAGGTTAAGAGGAGAATTGAACATCATTGATGCTTCAAACTTGGAGTAGAAACTCCGTTGGATACATGCAAGACATGAGCCTATGACTAATCCTTGATATTTCTCTTATGATGAAAATCTTATGTCTTGGATATATTTGCAACTTGCATGTTATCTAACCCATCTAGGTACTTGGTGGAATTAAATTCCATGAGATTGTAATCTACTCAAATCTGGAGCAATCTCTACATCACCAAGCTTCTACACTATGGTGGTTGAAGACAAGGAAACACGGAACCACTCAAACATATCCTTTGACAAATTCTATGTTAAGCTTCATGATTGTCATCTTTGTATAACAAGTGCTCTTCCTTGCAAGAACTAACCCCTGTAGGTAGATGGACTAAAATTCCAAGTGGTGCTCCAAATTCTTGATGAGCTACATCAACCTTGAGGAACCCACACAAGTTCAACTACATGGACAACACCACCAACCAAGGTATGTTATTCCATCTTAGAGAAGCTTTACTCCAAGTCATGAGCTAAAGCAACTCGACAAGATGTGAATACATCAAGATGCTTAAACAAAAAATGGCAACCCCATTTTGAGCTTAAACGATGAGTATGACCTATGATCAAGTGATCTCACTTGACTCCTAAGTCAATATACTCTAACATACGCGACTTTGTCGCCGACCATCTCTATGAAGTTCTCTTGTGTTCTTTTCTGTGTTTTTGCATTTGTCTCATGCATATTTGTTTCCCCTTTCAAAAAAAACTTCATCTAGATTTCCTTCTGTTTGCTCTGCATTTTCTGCATCCAATTCTTTGCATATCATTCAGTAAATTCCTTGCAAATCTCTGTGAGATCTTACTCGTTTAGTGAGTTGAGGTGACAAGTGTTTTCTCTGCAATGAACTCAGTTTCACCGATTTGTTGCTCTCGGTCTAACCGAATCCTTTCGGTACGACTGAAGCATACCACTCGGTGCCACCGATTTCATAACAGGAAAAACAGTTTGCCACATATTCTGCATTTCTTCTGATCCAGCTTCACTCAATGAATCTTGTCCTCTACAAGCATCACTTTTTATCACTGCTTTGTACTGTGTCTCAAGGATCAAACCCTTCTTGGAAATTGATGTCAAAGGGGGAGAGAGAGAGCACATCAAAGCTTATCACTTAGAGAGATCACATCAGAGAGAGAAAGTATCACCTCCTCAGGGGGAGAAAGAGATCTCCAGGGGGAGAGAATACTCAAGTAGAAAGTATTTATCAAGGATCCCAGATGCTTGGTGTTCAAGAGGAGAGATGCCACATGTCTTCTTGAGGGGAAAGACATGTTCATATGTGCTTATTTGCATTTGCTCTGTTCAATTATATCCTTCAGCTTTGATTCTCTGTTCCCTATCTTCTCCCAGTATCACATGCTAGATTCAGGGGGAGCAAGACATCTAAGGGAAAGAAATCATTTAAATTCATTGCATATCTTTACTCTTGGGGACATGTCTAATCCAATGTGTTACATAGTACTCACTCTCTACATGTCATCCCAGTCTTGGTATTCTTGTAGTTTCTTTTGTTTGCTCTGGCTAGTAGATGTACCTGTGTTATCTAACCTTGTTTACGCAGGTTCATTTCATCCTAAGCCAACTCAAGACTACAAGGTAAGTATATGCATCACAATCATGCGTATGAGGAATTCTTGCTGATGGACATACTGTTTGCAAGAAGGACTCATGGGCATGAAGGTATTTTCTTTAATACTCTTTGCTCTGATGCATATGGCCAAGATACATGTAACACATTGCCTGCTCTATCATGGTTATGCACTCACATGCTTCTATACTTCATATTCACATGATTGCATACATGTAGGGGGAGCCTATGCTTGTTACATGTCTTTCCAAAGCTTTACTTGCTATTATTTATATCTTTATCTAAAGATTTGATGTATGTTGTCATCAATTACCAAAAAGGGGGAGATTGAAAGCACAAGTGCTCCCTAGGTGGTTTTGGTAATTAATGTCAACATATCTCTTGTTGGACTAACACTTTTATCTAGTATGTTTCAGATAAGTTCAACAATGGAGTGGCATGGACTAAAGGATGTGGGAACTCCTTCAAGATGCTAAGGACGAAGGATTGGCTCAAGCTTCAAGCTCAAGACTCTTCATTTTATATTTTAGTGATCCAAGATCACATTGAGTCTATAGGAAAAGCCAATACTATCAAGGAGGGATGAGGTGTTGCTTAATGAGCCTCTTGCTTCATGTGCTTAGTGATATGCTCCAAAAACCCTCAGCTACTTTCTCACATCCACAAATGACCTAAACCTAAAGCCAAAATCGGTCACACCGATTCTTACTATCCGGCGCCACCGAGTTTGAATGTCATAGCCACTGCCACAAACCCTAGGCAAATGGGTCTTACCGATAGGAATCTCGGTCTCACCGAGATGGGATTGTAATCTCTCTGTGAATGTCCATTACCAAAATTGGTCTCACCGAGTTTGAGCAATCGGTACTACCGAGATTACAATGCAAACTTCCTGGTTGACTCATTACGAAAATCGGTCCCACCGAGTTTGTGTAATCGGTCCAACCGAGTTTGCCTAACCAACTCTCTGGAAAGCTTATTACCAAAATCGGTCTCACCGAGTTTGCGTGATCGGTCTTACCGAGATTACGTTATGCCCTAACCCTAACCATATCTGTCCTACCGAGTTGCATGTCACCGAAAATCCTAACGGTCACTAGGTTGACTAAATCGGTTCGACCGAGTCTGTTGAATCGGTCCCACCGAGTTTGGTAAATTGTGTGTAACGGTTAGATTTTGTGTGGAGGCTATATATACCCCTCCACCTCCTCTTCATTCGTGGAGAGAGCCATCAGACTAAACCTACACTTCCAACTTATCATTTCTGAGAGAGAACCACCTACTCATGTGTTGAGGCCAAGATATTCCATTCCTACCATATGAATCTTGATCTCTAGCCTTCCCCAAGTTGCTTTCCACTCAAATCTTCTTTCCACCAGATCCAAATCCTATGAGAGAGAGAGAGTTGAGTGTTGGGGAGACTATCATTTGAAGCACAAGAGCAAGGAGTTCATCATCAATGCACCCTTTGTTACTTCTTGGAGAGTGGTGTCTCCTAGATTGGCTAGGTGTCACTTGGGAGCCTCCGACAAGATTGTGGAGTTGAACCAAGGAGTTTGTAAGGGCAAGGAGATCGCCTACTTCGTGAAGATCTACCGCTAGTGAGGCAAGTCCTTCGTGGGCGACGGCCATGGTGGGATAGACAAGGTTGCTTCTTCGTGGACCCTTCGTGGGTGGAGCCCTCCGTGGACTCGCGCAACCGTTACCGTTCGTGGGTTGAAGTCTCCATCAACATGGATGTACGATAGCACCACCTATCGGAACCACGCCAAAAACATCCGTTTCTCCAATTGCGTTTGAATCCTCCAAACCCTTCCCTTTACTTTCTTGCAAGTTGCATGCTTTAATTTCCGCTGCCTATATACTCTTTGCATGCTTGCTTGATATGTATTGTGAATGTTAAACTTGTGCCTAAACTCCACTTAAACTTAAGGTAACTTAAAAAGTGCAACTTTGGTACTTAGCGTCTAATCACCCCCCTCTAGACACCTCTTCTCAAGGTCCTACAGTTTATTATTCATGCTAGAATTGTATTAACTGAGAACTTAGTACATGTGTGAATACATAGACAAAACATAGTGTGTCTAGTATGCCTCTACTTGACTAGCTCGTTAATCAAAGATGGTTAAGTTTCCTAACCATAGACATGTGTTTTCATTTGATGAACGGGATCACATCATTAAGAGAATGATGTGATGGAGATGACCCATCCATTAGCTTAGCATTATGATCGTTATAGTTTCATTGCTACTACTTTCTTCATGACTTATACATGTTCCTCAGACTATGAGATTATGCAACTCCCGGATACCCGAGGAACACTTTGTGTGCTATCAAACGTCACAACGTAAATGGGTGATTATAAATATGGTTTACAGGTGTCTCCGAAGGTGTTTGTTGGGTTGGCATAGATCGAGATTAGGATTTGTCACTCCGTGTTTCGGAGAGGTATCTCTGGGCCCTCTCGGTAATGCTCATCACTATAAGACTTGCAAGCAATGTGATAATGAGTTAGTTGTAGGATGAAGTATTACAAAACGAGTAAAGAGACTTGACGAAAACGAGATTGAACTAGGTATGATGATACCGACGATCGAATCTCGGGCAAGTAACATACCGATGACAAAGGGAACAACGTATATTGTTATTAGGTTTGACTGATAGAGATCTTCGTAGAATATGTAGGAGCCAATATGAGCATCCATGTTCTGCTATTGGTTATTGACCAGAGATGTGTCTCGGTCATGTCTACATAGTTCTCGAACCCATAGGGTCCACACGCTTAACATTCGATGACGATTTGTGTTATGAGTTATGTGTTTTGATGACTGAAGTTTGTTTGGAGTCCCGCATGAGATCACAGACGTGACGAGGAGTCTCAAAATGGTTGAGACATAAAGATTGATATATTGGACCATGTTATTCGGACACCGAAAGTGTTTCGGGTGGTTTCGGGAAAAACGGAGTGCCGGAGGGGTTACCGGGACTCCCGGGGGAACTAATGGGCCACCATGGGCCTTAGTGGAGAGAGAGGAGGGCCGCCAGGCAGGCCACGCCCCCCCTTAGCAGTCTGAATTGGACCAGGGGAAGGGGGCGGAGCCCCCTTTCCTACTCCCCCCCTCTCCTTCCTTCCCCCTCTCTTCCTTGTAGGAGAATCCTACTAGGACTAGTAGTCCTAGTAGGACTCCTCCTCTTGGGAGCGCCCCCAAGGGCCAACCGGCCTCCCCTCCCTCCTTTATATATGGGGGCAGGGGGCACCCTAGAACACACAAGTTTCTCTTAACCGTGTGCGGTGCCCCCCACCACAGTTACACACCTCGACCATACCATCGTAGTGCTTAAGCGAAGCTCTGCGCCGGTAACATCATCATCACTGTCGGCACCCTGTCGTGCTGACGGGACTTACCCTTGTCTCAACTGGATCAAGAGCACGAGGGACGTCATCGAGCTGAACGTGTGCTGAATGCGGAGGTGTCACATGTTCGGTACTTGGATCGGTTGGATCGCGAAGACGTTCGACTACATCAACCGCGTTCACTAAGCGCTTCCGCTTTTGGTCTACGAGGGTACGTGGACACACTCTCCCCTCTCGTTGCTACACATCTACTAGATAGATCTTGCGTGATCATAGGAATTTTTTTGAAATTACTGCGTTCCCCAACAGTGGCATCCGAGGCAGGTCTATGCGTAGATGTTTTATGCACGAGAGTTGTGGGCAATAATAGTCATACTGCTTACCACCAACGTCTTACTTTGATTTGACGGTATTGTTTATTGAAGCGGATCGGACTGACATTACATGACCGCGTTCATGAGACTGGTTCTACCAACGTGCTTTTGAACATAGGTGGCTGGCGGGTGTCTCTTTCTCCAACTTTAGTTGAATCGAGTTTGACTACGCCGGTCCTTGGTGAAGGTTAAAACAGCACACTTGACAAAAAATCGTTGTGGTTTTTATGCATAGGTAAGAACTATTCTTGATAGAAGCCCGTAGCAGCCACGTAAAATGTGCAACAACAAAGTAGAGGACGTCTAACTTGTTTTTGCAGGGCTTGCTGTGATGTGATATGGTCAAGACATCATGTGATATAAATTGTTTTGTGAGATGATCATGTTTTGTAACAGAGTTATCGGCAACTGGCAGGAGCCATATGGTTGTCGCTTTATTGTATGCAATGCAATCGCCATGTAATTGTTTTACTTTATCACTAAGCGGTAGCGATAGTCGTAGAAGCAATAGTTGGCGAGACGACTGTTGGTGTCAAAACCGGCGGATCTCGGATAGGGGGTCCCGAACCGTGCGTCTAAGGCTAATGGTAACAGGAGGCGGGGGACATAATGTTTACCCAAGTTCGGGCCCTCTCGATGGAGGTAATACCCTACTTCCTGCTTGATTGATCTTGATGATATGAGTATTACAAGAGTTGATCTACCACAAGATCGTAGAGGCTAAACCCTAGAAGCTAGCCTATGGTTGTGATTGTTGTTGACCTACGGACTAAACCCTCCGGTTTATATAGACACCGAGGGGGCTAGGGTTACACAGAGTCGGTTACAAAGAAAGGAATCTTCATATCTTAACCACCGAGCTTGCCTTCCACGCAAAGGAGAGTCCCATCCGGACACGGGACGAAGTATTCTATCTTGTATCTTCATAGTCCAACAGTCTGGCATTCGCATATAGTCCGGCTGTCCGAGGACCCCTTAATCCAGGACTCCCTCAGTAGCCCCTGAACCAGGCTTCAGCGACGATGAGTCCGGCGCGCAGATTGTCTTCGGCATTGCAAGACGGGTTCCTTCTCCGATTATTCCAAAGTAGATCTTGAACATAAGAATCGTGTCCGGCTCTGCAAAACAAATTCCATATAACACCATGGAGAGTATAATGTTCTCACGGGTCCAATCCGCTGACAGCTTTGACAATACGACATTACGTCATAACCCAGCCATTATTTCGAATCATTTTTCCGGCCTGCTGCTCCACGCTTCGCGAGGCGGTTTTATTGGCATGTCTTGTCAAAGCGGAGACCGTGCCCCCTTATTACGGTATTCTCATGAACACGGGCATGGGTAACCCAACCGTCCCGTTGGCATGATTCCTTGGGGATAGGCCTGTTTTAAGGCCGCGTAGGGGACGTTTTATATTCGTCATCTTTATAAGGACGCCGAGACCCGCCTTTTCCCCTCCACGCTACTCCCTCCTCCTCCCACCTCGAGTTCCAACACCCGAAGCTTAACCAGTCGCTTCGATCCTCAGGCCATGTCCTGATCCAGCTCTCACGGCCGGTGGACGGCTTCCTCTGTCACCAAGGAGGATATCGCGAAGCTCAAGGAGGCGAGGTACATGGCCGCGGAAATCCTTCACAGGCTTCGTGCACAAGGGCAGGTTATCCCTACCCCTAGGCCTAATGAGAGGGTTGTATTTATCCCTCACTTCCTTCGGGGGCTAGGTTTCTCCCTCAATCCCTTCGTTCGAGGGCTCATGTTTTACTACGGACTAGATTTCCATGATCTAACTCCTGACTCCCTCCTTCACATCTCATCATTGATCATCGTATGTGAGGCTTTCCTCTGTATATCTCCACACTTAGGCTTGTGGCTCAAGACCTTCAATGTAAGGCCGAGGATAATAGACGGGAGATACGCAGAGTGCGGAGGTGCTCTGATAGGCAAATCGGCCGACGTCGTCTGGCCAAAGGGTTCCTTCACCACAACTTCCGGATTATGGCAACGGGAGTGGTTTTATATCACGGAGCCCCGTGGTACCAAGTGGGTGGCTTCACCCACCTTCCGATCCGGCCCTCTGCCACAGCTTGCATTGTGGATTAACAAGGGGCTGGATTGGGGGTCGCCAGATGAAGTTCAAGTACTGCAAAGCCGCATTCGAGACCTTATTAAGAAGGACATCGATCTTGTAAGGTAATTCAAGTTATGTTAGTCCGTCGGATCTTGCCATGCCAGCGCCGACCTCTCTGTATGTGGGAATTCAATCTGGAAGGACCGCGAACCATTCAACGCTTCTTCGGCACAACGCTCGAAGGGATGTATGAATTAGTCTTCGGATCACGAAAAAGGTGTCTGGTCACCACAGAGGACGCAGGCCTCGACTGCAACCATCCGGATTCCCCAGTAAGTACTCTATTTCCGAACATGTTTTTAGTTTTAGGTTTCTCATAACAAAACTGAGAAAATCATACTCTGCCAGGGCTGGGTGAAGAAGGCAGAGAGGATTAGGTGTTCGGCCCCTCTTCCCGAAAAGTCAGCGGACCCAGTGTTAACCAGGATGCGGGCTCTGGCACCATATCAAGTGCCGTTGAGGGAAGGAAAGGAGAGGAGTTGAGAGGCCCAAAGCGGCCTTCATACCGGAGGTGCGTCACGCATCGTATCCGAGGAAGTCAGAACTCCCGTGCCGGAGGCTGAACGGGGAGGAGAATCTGACATTCCCTCCCCCCACGGGAAGAAAAGAGCCACTCCCGAAGATCTGGAGGCCGAGGCTTCCAAGCGAGGGAAGAAATCCCTATCAGGGGGCCCGAATTCGGGTGGTGGTATTGCCGCACAGTGCCCACAAGGGGGCCAACCTTTAGCCGAACCGTAAGTGAACAAAGGTGTTTAATAAGCATACCCCGTTCTTTTCTCGTTTGTGAGGGTAACGTTTTGGAATGCATATTTTGCAGTTCGGCCTATAGCCTCCCTCAACAATCTTTGTCTTTGGGGGATCTTCTTCCGGAGATGATGGAGAGCGAAACGCCGCCCCATACTTCCCCGCCCCATAAGGCGGACGACCCCGAGTTGTCATCCTGCAGGATCTCTCCCGACCCGTGAAGGAGCGCCCGTCCAGAAGATGACTCTTCGGCCGCCCGAGGTCCGGGGTGTTCGGCTCCTAAAGAGACCAACAACAAAAGTCCCGAACCATCCGATATACAACCGAACATATGGATGGGTCTTCTGCGGCAAGCGCCTATCTCAGAGGAACATCGTACCTTAATGGGTACGGTGATTGAGAGAATTTCGTCCACAAAAAGTGGATTGAATGAAGCCTTTACGAGCCTGCTAAGAGGCTTTGAGGTACGTAATGTAACCTCTTGTTTTGTACGGTAAACGCAATGTGCACTGTGTATAGATAGTAGCCCCTGAGACTCTGGTTGTCCTGCGAATGGGACGATCAAAGGATCAATATGCCCAGGTAATATTTCGCTAATTTGTACGCAGGTGGCTGCCACCCCGACCAATGCCCGGGCTGCCCAATTTGCCGAACTGAAGCGGCAACTTAACGTGGCGGATGATGACATCACGCTCATGAACAAGCGGCTTGACGAGGCGCAAGGTATGTCTTTTGGGTGGTCAGTGAATATAAATAGGAGCATGATGCTGGAATTTATAGTATGCTTGACTGCAGATGGTGCTGCCCGGGCCAAGGAGCAAGCCAAGATAAGCAATGCGGCTGCCGAGAAGGCAGTTGGTGAATTAAAAGCCGAACAGGCTGCTCATTGCCTGAGTAAGCAGGAAATATCCAGCATGGCGCTTGAGCTGAGGGATGCCGCTGGCCAATATGCACTTCTTGAGAAAGAGACCAAAGAAAAAGTGGCTGACCTTGAGAAGGCCTTACAAATAGCAAAGGTAACCCGGTGAGAGGCCAGAGCGTCACGGGAGGAAATCCGGCAAGGTGGGGAGATCGTGGCTGGGAAGCCCTTTTTGTTACGAACTAAGTTCGGCGATCTAAAGTATTCCCCGCTTGATAAAATGTGGAGTTCTCCGGATGCATATTTGGACTTGTCGAAGAGTGCTTATGATGCGACGCAGTTTTTCCAGGCCCAAGAAGGCCATGAAGCGGAACGGCTTTTCTGGTCGCAATTTAGCATGCCAAAGCGTCCGCTGTTGTTGAATGAGCAGATGGCCGAATGGGCGGAGCTCCACAGGATATCCGGACATGCCATGAAGGCTGTTGTGGACCGGCTGTGTCCGAGGGGACCAACTATGAATAGTTCTTTTGGTTTTATGCAGCAACTTGTTTGTGTGGTGTCGCATATCGACGCTGTCAAGTGGTCAACGTGCATAGAAGGTGCACGGATGGCCCTTGCCCGTGTGAAGACATATTGGGCGAAGATGAAGGCCACCGATATTGCAGCAGGGGGTCCACCCGAGGGTTAGGACACACCAGATCAATATTTTGAAGAAGTATTAGAGGGTGCCCGCTTGATAGAGGATCAGTGCTCAAAAAATGTTATGTTCGAGTAGCGTGTATCCGAATTGTAAAAACAATGCTTGTGATGATGAAGGCTGTGTTTATACTTTTGCCCGTAAAGTATTTTAGTGCCTCCTGTGCAGCCGTTTATGTATATGTGTATCTAACCTGAAAGTTTGCACTCTTCGGCTTCAGCCTCCTCGCGTATAACGGGGGGGGGGGGTGTTCGGAAAAGCACTCGATCACACTTGACCCAACGTCTTGGTCCATTGAGGTGTTAGTACGGCGAACTAGGCAATTGGACTATTGAGCTTTAACACTTTCACTTAGCCATAGGAGTTTGATGGTGGGGCTACTATATAGCCCTTGGTATGTCCGCGTTTATCCGAATACGGTGTGTTTACATACATGACCAGGAAACCGGTCCTTCGTTAATGCGGAGGAATCACGAAGATTCCGCTGAGTCATTGAGTGGTTGACCAGCTCTCGCCTTATCAGGACAGTCAATTTTCGGCTTTCTCGACTAAGGTGCTCGTCCGGATGAACCAGTGCACAATCGCAGTAGTTCTCCCTTGGCTGCCTTAGCTGATAGAACGGAACGTAAGGTAGCAAGCACAGGAGCCGGGCAAACCCAACTATTGACCAAAGACATGATTTAGAGCTGATGCATATAAGGCCACAACTCGCGACGCCGAGCACTCGGAACGTAAGATTCGTCCTCATCTTCGCTTTGCGGTCCCTTCCCCTTGTGTTCGGTGTTGAGTTTGCCGACTTGCTTGAAGACCCAACATTCTCTGTTGGTATGATTGGCTGGTTTGTCTGGGGTGCCGTGAATCTGGCAGGACCTTTCGAGAATTTTATCTAGGCTAGATGGACCATCTCTGCTGCCTTTAAGTGACTTATTCCATTGACCAGGTCTGGAGCCTCTGAATCCGGCGTTTACCGATGTATTGTCCGGGCTTTCTCCATTGTTCCAATGTTTGTTTTTATTGCGTCGTGGCTTTCCATTGCCGTCCCTGACTTCAGATGTGCTAGGATCGCTGGTGTTGCTACGCGCCAACCAGCTGTCCTCTCCCGCACAAAAGCAGGTCATGAGTGTAGTTAGGGCTGCCATTGTCCTTGGCTTCTCCTAGCCTAGGTGTCTGGCCAGCCATTTGTCCCGAATACTGTGTTTGAAAGCTGCTAAGGCTTCGGCGTCCGGACAGTCGATGATTTGGTTCTTCTTAGTGAGAAATCGGTTCCAAAGCTTACAGGCTGACTCTCCGGGTTGTTGGGTTATGTGACTTAGATTGTCTGCGTCCGGAGGTCGGACATAGGTCCCTTGGAAATTGGCCCTGAAAGCGCCCTCAAGTTCCTCCCAGTTTCCGATGGAATTTTCGGGGAGGCTTTTCAGCCAATGCCGAGTTGGTCCTTTTAGCTTGAGGGGTAGGATTTTGATGGCGTGGAGATCGTCTCCGCGAGCCATGTGGATGTGAAGAATAAAGTCTTCTATCAAGACTGCAGGGTCTGTCGTTCCGTCGTATGCCTCGATATTCACGGGTTTAAAACCCTCTGGAAATTCATGATCCAGTACCTCATCGGTGAAGCACGAGGGGTGTGCGGCACCCCTGTATTTGGCTGTGTCGTGACGCGGGCCCGACGGTTGCAGTGTTCGGTGTTGGTTCCAAACTGGTAAGTTACCTGCATATTCGGTTTGATGGCCCTAATCTTGTGCGGGGACGCGTTCCTTGTATCTATAAATGGACCTGGTTCTGCCAACCCTTTTGTCCAGGTCTTCGCGTACATCATGTTTCTAGTTTTGGGTTGCGACCTCCTTTCCATTATGGGGAGAGGGTGCGGTTTTGTGTGCGGCGTTATTAGCCGCTCTGTCTTGATTATGAGGTGGTCGCCCTGGTTGATCGGCCGTATTGTTATTCGGCGGTATGGGCGCCATAGCATTGTCGTCGAATTCGGGCAGCAGTTTGCGTTTGGGATAGCTATTTATTTGGCGGTTACCGCAATATTTTTCCTCAGTGTCGAACACTTCATTCCATTTATTGTTGAGCGTATCCTGTGCATCTTTAAGCCATTGCTTCTGCTTCTTCAAGCTCCTCGCGGTGGCGATAAGTCTCGTGTGGAGGTGTTCCTGTTCCAATTGTTCTTCCGGGACGATGAATGCATCGTCATCCCGACTGCTCTCCTCTTGAGAGACAGGTTGATAATTGGAGTCTTTGGCATCGCTGTGATCGGACTGGAGCCCTGGACTGTGTTCGCCAGCACCTTGCTCATCCTGCTCCATTGCTGGGTCTGCGGTTTCTTCTTTGTCTTCGGTGTCGTCCGGGGTGTTATTCCCTCTTGTACCGGTATCATTGTTTTTACCATGGCGTGGTTTCGAGCGGCGTCGCTGACATCGGCGCTTTGGCTACTTTCCAGGAGTTTTATCCTTAACTGGTTCCTTTATTTCACCGCCATTGTCTTCTTTAGGTGTATCCACCATGTATATATCGTATGAGGAGGTGGCTGTCTAGCGCCCTGTGGGCGGTGGTTCCTGTTCTTCTCTGGCATCATCGTCCATACCGTCGGTGTCTTCAGAGTCAAAATCAAGCATGTCGGTTAAATCGTCAACAGAGGCTATCAAGTGGGTGGTGGGTGGGCAACGAAGTTCTTCGTTGTCCATTTCCCACTCAAGCCAGACATAGTTCGGCCAGGACTCTCCTGTCAAGGAGAGAAACTTTAATGAGTTTAAGACGTCGCCTAGGGGTGAGTGTTGGAAGATGTCCACGGAGCTGAACTATAAGATCGGCGCCCAGTTAGATTCGATGGGTGCGGATTCACGTGGTTCGGAGCCTGTAGCTGGAGACGAGTCCGAGGTTCCGATGACACAGGCCTGGTTGGAGATTAGGTCTGTGTGCGGCTCTAGCGCCGCTGAGTCCACGGCTTCCGTGGCGAGGTTGAACCTCCCGCTCTCGGACAGTGTGCTCTGATCTGGATCTAGGGCTAGTGCGGTTACAGGCGCACTCTCTTGCACACAGTCTGATGATAGATTTAGGCCATGTTCATCGTGGCGGCAGGGCGCGGCTATCATGGGCTCGAATCCGTCGAATATCAAGTCTCTGTGGATGCTGGCAATGTAGTTCAAGCTTCCAAACCTGACCTGATGGCCAGGGGTGTGGCTGTCGACTTGCTCCAGATGGCCAAGCGAGTTGGCCCGAAGTGCGAAGCCGCCGAATACGAAGGTCTGTCCAGGGAGAAAAGTTTCACCCTGTACTGCGTTGTTGTAGACGATTGGAGGAGCCATCAAACCTTATGGTGACGACACAGTGGATATCTCGATGAAAGCACCAATGTCGGTGTCAAAACCAGCGGATCTCGGGTAGGGGGTCCCGAACTGTGCGTCTAAGGCTAATCGTAACAGGAGGCGGGGGACACAATGTTTAGCCAGGTTCGGGCCCTCTCGATGGAGGTAATACCCTACTTCCTGCTTGATTGATCTTGATGATATGAGTATTCCAAGAGTTGATCTACCACGAGATCATAGAGGCTAAACCCTAGAAGCTAGCCTATGGTTGTGATTGTTGTTGACCTACGGACTAAACCCTCCGGTTTGTATAGACACCGGAGGGGGCTAGGGTTACACAGAGTCGGTTACAGAGAAAGGAGTCTTCATATCTTAACCACAAACTTGCCTTCCACGCAAAGGAGAGCCCCATCCGGACACGGGACGAAGTCTTCTATGTTGTATCTTCATAGGCCAACAATCCGGCACTCGCATACAGTCCGGCTGTCCAAGGACCCCTTAATCCAGGACTCCCTCAACGACAACGATGCTACGATGGAGATCAAGGTGTCGCACCGGTGACGATGAGATTATGACGATGCTTCGGTGATGGAGATCATGAGCACAAGATGATGATGGCCATATCATGTCACATATTTTTGATTGCATGTGATGTTTATCTTTTATGCATTTTATTTTGCTTAGTACGGTGGTAGCGTCATAAGATAATCCCTTACTAAATTTCAAGGTATAAGTGTTCTCCCTGAGTATGCACCATTGCTACAGTTCATCGTGCCGAGACACCATGTGATGATCGGGTGTGATAAGCTCTATGTTCACATACAATGGGTGCAAGCCAGTTTCGCACACACAGAATACTCGGGTTAAACTTGACAAGCCTAGTATATGTAGATATGGCCTCGGAACACTGAGACCAAATGGTCAAACATGAATCATATAGTAGATATGATCAACATAGTGATGTTCACCATTGAAAACTACTCCATCTCACGTGATGTTCGGACATGGTTTAGTTGATTTGGATCACGTGATCATTTAGATGACTAGAGGGATGTCTATCTAAGTGGAGTTCTTAAGTAATCTGATTAATTGAACTTTAATTTATCATGAACTTAGTCCTGATAGTTATTTTGCATGTCTATGTTATTGTAGATCAATGGCCCGTGCTACGTTCCTTTGAATTTTAATGCGTTCCTAGAGACAGCTAAGTTGAAAGATGATGGCAGCAATTACACGGACTGGGTCCATAACTTGAGGACTATCCTCATTGCTGCACAGAAGAATTACGTCCTGGAAGCACCGGTGGGTGCTAGGCCTGCTACAGATGCTACTGATGACGTTAAGAACGTCTGGCAGAGCAAAGCTGATGACTACTCGACAGTTCAGTGTGCCATGCTTTATGTCTTAGAACCGGAACTTCAAAGATGTTTTAAACATCATGGAGCATATGAGAGTTCGGTTTTCCCCGATTTTTTCCATTCCTCTGTGTAAATAGCCTAATATGGATTCACAATCAATAACATCCTCACCATCGAGAGTAATGATCAGTCGAAGAACACCATGCATTGATGGGTGTTGACGGCCCATATTGACTATCATGAGATCTTTTCTTATGTTCCAAGAGTTGAAGTTAATATTTCAAGCAAATGCCCGAGTTGAGAGATATGAAGTCTCCAACAAGTTCTATAGCTGCAAAATGGAGGAGAATAGCTCTGTCAGTGAACACATACTCAGAATGTCTGGGTACCATAACCACTTGACTCAGCTGGGAGTTAATCTTTCTGATGATAGTATCATTGACAGAATTCTTCAATCACTGTCATCAAGCTATAAACGCTTCGTGATGAACTATAATATGCAAGATATGAACAAGACAATTCCCGAGATCTTCGCAATGCTAAAGGCCACGGAGGTAGAAATCAAAAAGGAGCATCAAGTGTTGATGGTCAACAAGACCACCAGTTTCAAGAAAAAGGGCAAAGGGAAGAAGGGAACTTCAAGAAGAGCGGCAACAAAGTTGCTGCTCAGGAGAAGAAACCCAAGTCTGGACCTAAGCCTGAAACTGAGTGCTTCTACTGCAAATGAACTGGTCACTGGAAGCGGAACTACCCCAAGTATTTGGTGGATAAGAAGGATAGCAAACTGAAAGGTATATTTGATATACATGTTATTGATGTGTACCTTACTATTGCTCGTAGTAGCGCCTAGGTATTTGATACTGGTCCTGTTGCTCATATTTGCAACTTGAAACATGGGCTATGGATTAAATGAAGATTGGCTAAGGATGAGGTGACGATGCATGTGGGAAATGGTTCCATGGTCAATGTGATCGCCGTCGGCACGCTACCTGTACATCTACCTTCGGGATTAGTTTTATACCTGAATAATTGTTATTTGGTGCCAGCGTTGAGCATGAACATTATATCTGGATCTTGTTTGATGCGAGACGGTTATTCATTTAAATCAGAGAATAATGATTGTTCTATTTACACGAGTAATATCTTTTATGGTCATGCACCCTTGCTGAGTGGTCTATTTTTGTTGAATCTCGATCATGATGATACACATGTTCATAATATTGAAGCCAAAAGATGCAAAGTTGATAATGATAGTGCAAATTATTTGTAGCACTACCATTTTGGTCATATCGGTGTAAAGCGCATGAAGAAACTCCATGTTGATGGGCTTTTGGAATCACTTGATTATGAACCACTTGGTGCTTGTGAACCATGCCTCATGGGCAAGATGACTAAAACTCCGTTCTCCGGAACAATGGAACGAGCTACTGACTTATTGGAAATAATACATACCGATGTATGCGGTCCAATGAGTGTTGAGGCTCGTGGCGGGTATCGTTATTTTCTTACCTTCACAGATGATTTGAGCAGATATGGTTATATCTACTTAATGAAGCATAAGTCCGAAACATTTGAAAAGTTCAAAGAATTTCAGAGTGAAGTAGAAAATCATCATAACAAGAAAATTAAGTTTCTATGATCTGATCGTGGAGGTGAATATCTGAGTTACGAGTTTGGTCTTCATTTGAAACAATGTGGAACAGTTTCACAACTTATGCCACCTGGAACACCACAGAGAAATGGTGTGTCTGAACGTCGTAGCCATACTTTATTGGATATGGTGCGATCTATGATGTCTCTTACTGATTTACCGCTATCGTTTTGGGGATATGCTTTAGAGACGGCTGCATTCACTTTAAATAGGGCACCATCAAAATCCATTGAGACGACGCCTTATGAACTGTGGTTTGGCAAGAAACCAAAGTTGTCGTTTCTTAAAGTTTGGGGTTGCGATGATTATGTGAAAAAGCTTCAACCTGATAAGCTCGAACCCAAATCAGAGAAGTGCATCTTAATAGGATACTCAAAAGAAACTGTTGGGTACACCTTCTATCACGGATCCGAAGGCAAGATATTCATTGTTAAAAATGGATCCTTTCTAGAGAAGGAGTTTCTCTCGAAAGAAGTGAGTGGGAGGAAAGTAGAACTTGATGAGGTAATTGTACCTTCTCCCGAATTGGAAATTAGTTCAACACAGAAACCAGTTCCAGTGATTCCTAGACCAATTAGTGAGGAAGCTAATGATGATGATCATGAAAGTTCGGATCAAGTTACTACAGAACCTCGTAGGTCTTCCAGAGTATGATGTGCACCAGAGTGGTACGGTAATCCTGTTCTGGAAGTCATGTTACTAGACCATGGTGAACCTACAAACTATGAGGAAGCGATGATGACCCCAGATTCCTTGAAATGGCTTGAGGCCATGAAATCTAAGATGGGATCCATGTATGAGAATAAAGTGTGGACTTTGGTGGATTTGCACGATGATCGCAAGCCATAGAAAATAAATGGATCTTCAAGAAGAAGACTGACGCTGACGGTAATGTTACTGTCTACAAAGCTCGACTTGTTGTGAAAGGTTTTCGACAAGTTCAAGGAGTTGACTACGATGATACTTTCTCACCCATAGCAATGCCTAAGTCTGTCTGAATCATGTTAGCAATTGCTGCGTTTTATGATTATGAAATTTGGCAGATGGATGTCAAAACTGCATTCCTGAATAGATTTCTGGAAGAAGAGTTGTATATGATGCAACCAGAAGGTTTTGTCAATACAAAGGGTGCTAACAAAGTGTGCAAGCTCAATCGATCCATTTATGGACTGGTGCAAGCCTCTCGGAGTTGGAATAAACATTTTGATAGTGTGATCAAAGCATATGGTTTTATACATACTTTTGGAGAAGCCTGTATTTACAAGAAAGTGAGTGGGAGCTCCCAAGAATTTCTAATATTATATGTGGATGACATATTGTTGATTGGAAATGGTATAAAATTTCTGGATAACATAAAAGGGTACTTGAATAAGAGTTTTTCAATGAAAGACCTCGATGAAGTTGCTTACATATCGGGCATCAAGATCTATAGAGATAGATCAAGATGCTTAATTGGAATTTCACAAAGCACATACCTTGATAAAGTTTTGAAGAAGTTCAAAATGGATCAGTCAAAGAAAGGGTTCTTGCCTATGTTACAAGGTGTGAAATTGAGTCAGACTCAATGCCCGACCACTGCAGAAGATAGAGAGAAAATGGAATTCATTCCCTATGCTTCAGCCGTAGGTTCTATCATGTATGCAATGCTATGTACCAGACCTGATGTGTGCCTTGCTATAAGTATAACAGGGAGGTACCAAAGTAATCCCAGAGTGGAGCACTGGACATCGGTCAAGAACATCCTGAAATACCTGAAAAGGGCTAAGGATATGTTTCTCGTTAGTGGAGGTGACAAAGAGCTCGTCGTAAACAGTTACATTGATGCAAGTTTTGACACTGATCTGGATGACTCTAAGTCGCAATCTAGATACGTATTTTTATTGAATGGTGGAGCTGTCAGTTGGTGCAGTTCCAAGCAAAGCGTCATGGCGGGATCTACATGTGAAGCAGAGTACATAGCTGCTTCGGAAGCAACAAATGAAGGAGTCTGGATGAAGGAGTTCATATCCGATCTAGATGTCATACCTAGCGCATTGGGTCCAATGACAATACTGGTGCAATTGCCTTAGCGAAGGAATCCAGATTTCACAAAAGAACCAAGCACATCAAGAGACGCTTCAATTCCATCTGTCATCAAGTGTCCGAAGGAGACATAGAGATTTGCAAGATACATACGGATCTGAATGTTGAAGACCCGTTGACTAAGCCTCTTCCACGAGCAAAACATGATCAACACCAAAACTCCATGGGTATTAGAATCATTACTTTGTAATCTAGATTATTGACTCTAGTGCAAGTGGGAGACTGAAGGAAATATGCCCTAGAGGCAATAATAAAGTTATTATTTATTTCCTTATTTCATGATAAATGTTTATTATTCATGCTAGAATTGTATTAACCGAAAACTTAGTACATGTGTGAATACATAGACAAAACATAGTGTCCGTAGTATGCCTCTACTTGACTAGCTCGTTAATCAAAGAGGGTTAAGTTTCCTAACCATAGACATGTGTTGTCATTTGATGAACGGAACCACACATTAGGAGAATGATGTGATGGACATGACCGGACCCATCCATTAGCTTAGCATTATGATCGTTACAGTTTCATTGCTACTGCTTTCTTCATGACTTATACATGTTCCTCAGACTATGAGATTATGCAACTCCCGGATACCGAAGGAACACTTTGTGTGCTATCAAATGTCACAACGTAAATGGGTGATTATAAAAATGATCTACAGGTGTCTCCGAAGGTGTTTGTTGGGTTGGCATAGATTGAGATCAGGATTTGTCACTCTATGTTTCGGAGAGGTATCTCTGGGCCCTCTCGGTAATGTTCATCACTGTAAGCCTTGCAGGCAATGTGACTAATGAGTTAGTTGCGGGATGAAGTATTACGGAACGAGTAAAGAGACTTGCCGGTAACGAGATTGAACTAGGTATGATGATACCGACGATCGAATCTCGGGCAAGTAACATATCGATGACAAAGGGAACAATGTATGTTGTTATGTGGTTTGACCGATAAAGATCTTCGTAGAGTATGTAGGAGCCAATATGAGCATCCAGGTTCCGCTATTGGTTATTGACCAGAGATGTGTCTCGGTCATGTCTATATAGTTCTCGAAACCGTAGGGTCCGGACGCTTAACGTTCGATGACGATTTGTGTTATGAGTTATGTGTTTTGATGACCGAAGTTTGTTCAGAGTTCCGGATGAGATCACGGACATGACGAGGAGTCTCGAAATGGTCGAGACATAAAGATTGATATATTGGACCATGTTATTAGGACACCGAAAGTGTTCTGGGTGGTTTCGGGTAAAAACAGAGTGCCGGGGGGGGTTATCGGAACCCCCGGGGAACTAATGGGCCACCATGGGCCTTAGTGGAGAGAGAGGAGGGCCGCCAGGGCAGGCCGCGCCCCTCCCCCTGTAGCAGTCCGAATTGGACTAGCGGAAGGGGGCGGCGCCCCCCTTTCCTACTCCCTCTCCCTCTCCTTCCTTCCCCCTCTCTTCCTTGTAGGAGAATCCTACTAGGACTAGCAGTCCTAGTAGGACTCCTCCTCTTGGGCGCGCCCCTAGGGCCGACCAGCCTCCCCCTCCCTCCTTTATATAAGGGCGCGGGTGGGCACCCTAGAACACACAAGTTTCTCTTAACCGTGTGCGGTGCCCCCCTCCACAGTTACACACGTCGATCATACCATCGTAGTGCTTAGGCGAAGCCCTGCGCCGGTAACATCATCATCATCGTCGCCACGCCGTCGTGCTAATGGGACTTACCCTCGTCCTCAAGTGGATCAAGAGCACGAGGGACGTCATCGAGCTGAACGTGTGCTGAATGCGGAGGTGCCGTACATTCGGTACTTGGATCGGTTGGATCGCGAAGACGTTCGACTACATCAACCCCATTAAATAAACGCTTCCGCTTTCGGTCTACGAGGGTACGTGGACACACTCCCCCCTCTCGTTACTATGCATCTCCTAGATAAATCTTGCGTGATCGTAGGAATTTTTTTAAAATTACTGCGTTCCCCAACATAAATGACCAAGAATAGGGAGTTCCCTTTGACTTGGTGGCCAAACCTCCTTGTGCGCCTAGGGACCCCCCCCCCCCCCCCGGGCTTCACGTTTGGCTATGTTGTCCAAAAGACCTCCACTATTCCACAAAACAAATCCCCTCATCGGTCATGATTCTTCTTTCCAGCAAGTGTCCGTTTAAGTTATCATTAAATGTGGCATGAATAATTGTGAAACAAATACTTCCATGTGAAATTGTTATTCCAAGTTTCGATGAGGTCTTCCTGTGGCATTTGTCAAGGTTGTTGTGACTGCGAAAGGGTCACAAAAGTTATTAAATGCTCTTGGGTTCCACCAATGGTGGTCAAATGACAGATAGCTCCTTCTAGATGTGCATGAGTGTAAGCTGATATATGGGCACCCGAAGCCCCTATATGTGAAAGTACCATAACAAAACCAATGCCATTGGGTCCGTCTTTCTCCCCATTGCAGTGTTGGTGTTTTAGTCGTCTAAGTGTCCCAGTTTTCACTTTCGGGAGGAGTGATGATTTTGTCTATTGTACATTTGGTTTTGCCTTTGTTTGTTAGGTTACGTTGTCCCTTGGTTGGTCAATGAACTATGTATGGGTTCTTTGCCCTTTCCCCTATTTATGTATTGAATATGCAACCCTCCTGCATGGTTCCAAAAAACCTATGGATTCTTCTTTTCTGGGAAGGCCCCACGCGAATAAAAAATAAGTTTTTTCTCACAGGATGAATCCTCATTTGAAAATAAATCTCGAGTAAAAAATAACTACATATTTCATTACTTGGACTAAACAATGTAACAAAACTCATGAAAGATTTTAATTTTGCTACGTGTAAGTCGCGTGGAATTTATTTTCGGTAAGTCACTTTTTTCTTCTACCAATACTTGATATTCTTGCGGAAGTACTTTTCTCAACTGTTTTCTAGAAGGAAACAAATACTCTATTGTTATTTTGTGATTTTCTCATTTTTCTTCCTTTTGGTAGCATAATATCAATGCCACTAATTCAACTTCCTTAGAGAAATCGTTATTTAGTTTTTTAGTTTTTTTAATTTTTCTTTCTTTCTTTACGGGTAATACCAATGCCACTAGTCCATTCCTTATGACGAAACTATTTTTTCTTTGCAAAATTCCACTATTGTAAGTTTAATTCTTGCATACTATAAAAGGTGCATTTTCTGTCAAATTTGTGTGAAAACTTTATCATTATTTGCTTTAATTTGTTTCCTTCTAGAAGGGTGATCAGGTGCCACTAATTCAATCCGTGAACACGCAGTACCTGGATCGATTAAATATGTTAGTGGTGTCAAATTTTCCATCTCTCACACACGCGTTCATATACCCTATGCATGCACACTCACATAGTTGGGGGTACACACAGATGAGCACACGCACACGAGCACATGGGCACACACTGCACCGACACACACCCACAGGCACGCATATACGAAGAACAAATAAGCACACATATGTTGAACTAGCTAGCTATACTGCCGCGTAAGAGCATCTACAGCCTCGCGGAGGAAGGTCTCCGACTCATCGTCGGGTCCCCGGAGTGGCTGCCGGTGCTATAGACATGGTGATCTGAGATCGGTAGGGGAATGGATTGGAGAAATGGAGGAGAAGAGACGGAGAGCAGGGTGAAGTGAAGTGAGCAAGGGCCTAGGGTTAGCTCCCGGTGGGGATTTGGTGGGGACGGAGTGGGGTCGTGGTGGGCTAGCCTGAACTGGCGGATGTGTCCGGGCCGTCCCATATCACCCTTACATTTGAGCTGGATATAAAGGGTGCCCAACTTAGTTTTTTTACAGGACAGCTATCGTTCCATTCGGTCGGACGTTTAAGCCCGGTTTGAGGCGGCCGACTGTAGATGCTCTAACACTAGTACTTTGGGTATAGCTAGCATCCAGTGCATGCGCTCCAAAAATATTTGACTGACCTTAAAACTATTTTTAGGCAACTGGCATATAGCCACGACCGAAAGGCTGAAAGATTTTTACTCAATCCCGAGTGCTCTCCCGAGTGAAGGTTTTAGTGGATGCAATAAAGCTAAATGAAGGCCATTCAATGGTTTCAGCGCCTATGCTAAATGATTGCCAAAATATCTGGAGTGATTTTGGGAAGGTTACTATTGAGCATTGCTTTAGAGAGTCAAATGTAGCTCATGAGCTGCCAAAGTGTGGGTGTGCAAACGACCCTTGTGTTTGTTGGAAATATGAGCAATTTACCAAATGATTTTATTAACAGAAATAGTAGATAAAACATGACTAAAATAGCAAATATAAAGCAAGTCATGCAATCTGACAGAGAGAAGGTAAACATCATCTGCATATATGAACTTGAGGTAAACACATCTAGAACTGTCACTAGATGAAGTTGCTTATACGACATAGAACCTAACATACGTAGGACAGAAACTAGAGCCAAGAACTGTAGCAGGACTTCTAACAGAAAGGAGAAGAACACGTACGGCACAGCAGCAGCAGAAGCGCTGAACTTGGGGTCGGTGTCCTCGCCTGCCATGTCATCGAGGAGGTCGTGGACGTCGGGGAATAAGTCGTCATCGGGGAAGTAGTCGTCGGCGACCGGATCGTCCGTGATGAAGCAGCCAGTAGTCGCGCAGAGCGCTCCCCAAAAACCTTATCACCCTTCTCCCGTACAGGACTCAAAGAGTGCGGTTTCGGAGGCCTACTGTCCCGACCTGCGGTGCACGCCGCAAGCCGGGATGGAGAAGATCGTACCAGCAGCGCAGTGCTCAGGAACCGGTGGCGAGAGGAAGAAGTAGTTCTGGTGCGTCTTGCTGAGAGGAGCGACCTCCCTTTTATAGGCGCAAGAGAAGGAGGCGAGAGGGCAGCGCCGGGAGTTGAAGGGAACGAGGGAGATGAAACGAACAGACAGCAGCCGAAGGGTGCAGCGTTCGCATTTAATCTCCACTACAGCAAAAACTTTCCATCTCCCGAGTGACCTTTCGTATACCCGTAGTGCGTGGCAAAAATTTAGACATCGGCTCGGCTTATTCCCGCAACTAGTGGCGCGTCGTGACGAGGCGAGGCGAGGCGAGGCATGGCGTGGCGAGGCGGGCGACGGAGGAGGAGCGCGCGTGGATGTCCCTCTTGTTCTCATGCTCATAGAAGTGGGGAAGGAGCCTCCCTTATAAAGAGGTCCAACTCCCTCTAAACTAGCGATGTGGGACTAAACTTTAGTTCCACCTCTTGCCTTGCACAAATGGGCTGTGTGGGCCTCTAGGATTTATTAGGAATTTCTAAAACTGCTACTGGGCTAAGCCCAAAATGGACAAAATTCCAGCAATCCCCCACCAGATCCCAGAGGCACACAAAACTTGCCTTTGGTTCCAAAACACTGTTTTATATACCGGTACTGCAGTGGAGACTGTTAAGTTGAACTTCCACCTAGAACTCTATGCTACACTAGTAAGCAACTTGAACAGTGGAGTGGGCCTTGAACTGCAAGTTTTCTGCGAATCTAGCTTCACATAAAGCCTTGACCGATACATGGCTACCGTGGGTCTTCCCCGCGGGTGTTGCTTATGCGTCATACTCTGTGACCTTTCATGAGTTTACTAGAGAGAACCCTACTCTCATAGATTGCGACGTTTGACAATCAGACTCATATAGGTGTGCTCTTCAAAAGATGTTCTGCAGGACAACATCTCTGCTTCAAAGAGCCACTTAGAACACATTAAGATATACATCAACCTGCCATGCAGATTAGGAGAGTATTGCATCTTCATGGAGTGGTATTTTAATAGTAAGGATACTCTCCTCCCAGTTGACCAACAGCTTGTCTTCCACATCTAATTCATGGGATCTCCGATCACAAAGAATAGGTTACCACTGTGAACAACTCATATTGTGGGTCTCATACCCATCTCCCTCGATGCATTATCAATCACATTACGTGATAGACCCTTAGTGAAAGGATCTGCCAGATTTTTAGACGTTTGGATATAATCCAATGCAATAACTCCGGAGTTTCTCATTTTCCTGACAGACTTTAACCTTTTCTGAACGTGTCTTGATGACTTCATGTTATCCTTAGAGCTATTCACTTTCGTGATCACAGTTTGATTGTCACAGTTCATAAGGATACCCGGTACAGGTTTCTCAACAACCGGCAAGTCATTCAAGAGCCGGCAAAGCCAATCTGCTTCGACCGTAGCTGTATCTAGTGTTGTGAGTTCTGCTTCCATAGTTGACCTCGTTAAGATGGTCTGCTTGCAAGACTTCCAAGAAATAGCGCCACCTCCATGAGTGAATACATATCCTCTCGTGGCCTTTATCTCATCAGCATCTGAGATCTAGTTTGAGTCACTATACCCTTCAAGCACCTTTGGGTGCCCAGTGTAGTGAATTCCATAATTTACGGTGCCTTTCAAATAACGCAAAACTCTCTCTAGAGCTTTCCAATGCACATCTCCCAGTTTTGAGACAAACCGGCTCAGCTTGCTAACAGCAAAAGAGATGTCAGGTCTTGTAGCACTGGCTAAGTACATAAGCGAGCCAATAATCTGAGATACTTCAATTGATCTCTAGCAATTCTTCGATTCTTTCGAAGCAGCACACTAGCATCATATGGTGTTGGAGAGGGCTTGCAGTCACTATAGCCAAAGCGACTCAAGATCTTTTCCACATAGTGAGATTGAAGCAATGTAATCCCACCATCATCATCTCTCAACAACTTGATGTTCAGAATGACATCAGCCACTCCTAAATCCTTCATCTCAAAACAGCGAGATAGGAAATCCTTGACCTCCTTTATAACATTCAGATTTGTTCCGAAAATCAGTATGTCATCAACATACAGGCAAAGCATAACTCCCTCGCCCCCACCATGGCAATAGTACACACATTTGTCAGCTTAGTTTACAACAAAGCGTGCAGCTGTTAAAGTTCTTTCGAACTTCTCATGCCACTGTTTGGGTGCTTGCTTGAGTCCGTACCAAGACTTCAGCAGCTTGCACACTTTCCCTTCCTGATCATCTATTACAAACCCATCTAGTCGTTCCATATAAATTTCCTCATCCAACTCTCCATTCAGGAAAGTAGTCTTAACATCCATTTGATGAACGAGAAGACCATGTGAGGAAGCTAGTGAAAGTAGAACTCGAATAGTGGTTAGTCGAGCCACAGGTGAGTAAGTATCAAAGAAGGAGCGACCTCCCTTTTATAGGCGCAAGAGAAGGAGGCGAGAGGGCAGCGCCGGGAGGTGAAGGGACCGAGGGAGATGAAACGAACAGACAGCAGCCGAAGGGTTCAGCGTTCGCATTTAATCTCCACTACAGCAAAAACTTTCCATCTCCCGAGTGACCTTTCGTATACCCGTAGTGCGTGGCAAAAATTTAGACATCGGCTCGGCTCATTCCCGCAACCCGCAGCGCGGCGCGTCGTGACGAGGCGAGGCGAGGCGAGCCGAGGCGTGGCGTGGCGAGGCGGGCGGCGAAGGAGGAGCGCGCGTGGATGTCCCTCTTATTGTCATGCTCATAGAGGTGGGGAAGGAGCCTCCCTTATAAAGAGGTCCAACTCCCTCTAAACTAGCGATGTGGGGCTAAACTTTAGTTCCACCTCCTGCCTTGCACAAATGGGCTGCGTGGGCCTCTAGGATTTATTAGGAATTTCTGAAACTGCTACTGGGCTAAGCCCAAAATGGACAAAATTTCAGCAATCCCCCACCAGATCCCAGAGGCACACAAAATTTGCCTTTGGTTCCAAAACACTGTTTTATATACCGGTACTGCAGTGGAGACTGTTAATATGAACTTCCACCTAGAACTCTATGCTACACTAGTAAGCAACTTGAACAGTGGACTGGGCCTTGAACTGCAAGTTTTCTGTGAATCTAGCTTCACATAAAGCCTTGACCGATACGTGGCTACCGTGGGTCTTCCCCACGGGTGGAGTTTATGCGTCATACTCCGTAACCTTTCATGAGTTTACTAGAGAGAACCCTACTCTCATAGATTGTGACGTTTGACAATCAGACTCATATAGGTGTGTTCTTCAAAAGATGTTCTGTAGGACAACATCTCTGCTTCAAAGAGCCACTTAGAACACATTAAGATATACATCAACCTGCCATGCAGATTAGGAGAGTATTGCATCTTCATGGAGTGGTATTTTAATAGTAAGGATACTCTCCTCCCAGTTGACCAACAGCTTGTCTTCCACATCTAATTCACGGGATCTCCGATCACAAAGAATAGGTTACCACTGTGAACAACTCATATTGTGGGTCTCATACCCATCTCCCTTGATGCATTATCTATCACATTACGTGATAGACCCTTAGTGAAAGGATCTGCCAGATTTTTAGACGTTTGGATATAATCCAATGCAATAACTCCAGAGTTTCTCATTTTTCTGACAGACTTTAACCTTCTCTGAACGTGTCTTGATGACTTCATGTTATCCTTAGAGCTGTTCACTTTCGTGATCACAGTTTGATTGTCACAGTTCATAAGGATACCCGGTACAGGTTTCTCAACAATCAGCAAGTCATTCAAGAGCCGGCGAAGCCAATCTGCTTCGACTGTAGCTGTATCTAGTGCTGTGAGTTCTGCTTCCATAGTTGACCTCGTTAAGATGGTCTGCTTGCAAGACTTCCAAGAAACAGCGCCACCTCCATGAGTGAATACATATCCTCTCGTGGCCTTTATCTCATCAGCATCTGAGATCCAGTTTGAGTCACTATACCCTTCAAGCACCTTTGGGTGCCCAGTGTAGTGAATTCCATAATTTACGGTGCCTTTCAAATAACGCAAAACTCTCTCTAGAGCTTTCCAATGCACATCTCCCGGTTTTGAGACAAACCGGCTCAGCTTGCTAACAGCAAAAGAGATGTCAGGTCTTGTAGCACTGGCTAAGTACATAAGCGAGCCAATAATCTGAGAATACTTCAATTGATCTCTAGCAATTCTTCGATTCTTTCGAAGCAGCACACTAGCATCATATGGTGTTGGAGAGGGCTTGCAGTCACTATAGCCAAAGCGACTCAAGATCTTTTCCACATAGTGAGATTGAAGCAATGTAATCCCACCATCATCATCTCTCAACAACTTGATGTTCAGAATGACATCAGCCACTCCTAAATCCTTCATCTCAAAACAGCGAGATAGGAAATCCTTGACCTCCTTTATAACATTCAGATTTGTTCCGAAAATCAGTATGTCATCAACATACAGGCAAAGCATAACTCCCTCGCCCCCACCATGGCGATAGTACACACATTTGTCAGCTTAGTTTACAACAAAGCGTGCAGCTGTTAAAGTTCTTTCGAACTTCTCATGCCACTGTTTGGGTGCTTGCTTGAGTCAGTACCAAGACTTCAGCAGCTTGCACACTTTCCCTTCCTGACCATCTATTACAAACCCATCTGGTTGTTCCATATAAATTTCCTCATCCAACTCTCCATTCAGAAAAGCAGTCTTAACATCCATTTGATGAACGAGAAGACCATGTGAGGCAGCTAGTGAAAGTAGAACTCGAATAGTGGTCAGTTGAGCCACAGGTGAGTAAGTATCAAAGAAATCTTCACCTTCCTTTTGGGTATAACCCTTAGCCACGAGCCGAGCCTTGTACTTTTCAATAGTACCATCAGGCCTAAGCTTCTTCTTGAATACCCATTTGCATCCCATAGGTTTGCACCCATAAGGACGATCAGTTATCTCCCAAGTTTCATTCACCAAGATGGAATCCATCTCAGTACGAACTGCTTCCTTCCAGTAGTCAGC
Source organism: Triticum timopheevii (assembly GCA_963921465.1). Taxonomy (NCBI): domain Eukaryota; kingdom Viridiplantae; phylum Streptophyta; class Magnoliopsida; order Poales; family Poaceae; genus Triticum; species Triticum timopheevii. The sequence continues at coordinate 508,056,892 of OY997268.1, read as the reverse complement.
ATCTTCAGATGCATAGGCCTCTGAAATAGAACTGGGAGTGTCATCTATGAGATACACAAGAAAATCATCACCAATGGACTTTGCAGTCCTCTGTCTCTTGCTCCTAATAGGAACTTAATTGTTTTCCTCCACGGGAGTTTCAAAGTGTTCCATCGAAATGGCAGGATCGGTAATTGTAACTGGTTCCTGATTCGATGAACTAGGCATGTCCTGATTAGATGAGGTAGCCATATCCTTCATGGGAAAGATATCTTCAAAGAAAGTCGCATCATTCGACTCCATGATCGTACCGACATGCATGTCAGGTACCTCAGATTTTACAACCAAGAATCTATAGCCAATGCTATGAAAAGCATATCCCAAGAAAACACAATCCACAGTCTTTGGTCCAAGTTTCTGTTGGGGAACGTTGCAGAAAACAAAACATTTCCTACTCGTTTCACCAAGATCATCTAGGAGTTCATCTAGCAACGAGCTATCGGATGCATCTACATACCTTTGTAGATCGCGCACGGAAGCGTTCAAAAGAACGGTGATGATGTAGTCGTACTCGACGTGACCCAAATCACCGATGACCAAGCGCCGAACAGACGGCACCTCCGCGTTCAACACACGTTCGGGACGGGAGACGTCTCCTCCTTCTTGATCCAGCAAGGGGGGAGGAGAGGTTGATGAAGATCCAGCAAGGGGGGAGGAGAGGTTGATGAAGATCCAGCAGCACGACGGCGTGGTGGTGGATGCAGGGCGTCACAGCAGCAGGGCTTCGCCAATACTACGAGGGAGAGACGTAACGGGGAGAGAGGGAGGCGCCAGGGGCTGGTGTGTCAAGTCCCTCCTCTCCCCCACTATATATAGGGGTGCCAAGGGGGGGCGCCGGCCCTAGTAGATGGCATCTACTAGGGGGGGCGGCGGCCAAGGGGAGGTTTCCCTCCCCCCCAAGGCACCTAGGGGTGCCTTCCACCACTTGGACTCCTCCTTTGTGGAAACCCTAGGCGCATGGGCCTATAGGGGCTGGTGCCCTTGGCCCATCTAGGCCAAGGCGCACCCCCTACAGCCCATGTGGCCCCCCGGGACAGGTGGCCCCACCCGGTGGGCCCACGGGACCCCTCCGGTGGTCCCGGTACAATACCGATAACCCCGAAACTTGTCCCGATGCCCGAAACTGCACTTCCTATATATAATTCTTTACCTCCGGACCATTCCGGAACTCCTCGTGATGTCCGGGATCTCATCCGGGACTCCGAACAACATTCGGGTTACCGCATATACATATCTTCACAACCCTAGCATCACCGAACCTTAAGTGTGTAGACCCTACGGGTTCGGGAGACAAGCAGACATGACCGAGACGACTCTCAGGTCAATAACCAACAGCGGGATCTGGATACCCATGCTGGCTCCCACATGCTCCACGATGATCTCATCGAATGAACCACGATGTCGAGGATTCAATCAACCCTGTACGCGATTCCCTTTGTCAATCGATATGTTACTTGCCCGAGATTCGATCGTCGGTATCCCAATACCTCGTTCAATCTCGTTACCGGCAAGTCACTTTACTCGTACCGTAATGCATGATCCCGTGACCAGACACTTGGTCACTCTGAGCTCATTATGATGATGCATTACCGAGTGGGCCCAGTGATACCTCTCTGTCATACGGAGTGACAAATCCCAGTCTTGATCCATGTCAACCCAACAGACACTTTCGGAGATACCCGTAGTCTACCTTTATAGTCACCCAGTTACGTTGTGACATTTGGTATACCCAAAGCACTCCTACGGTATCCGGGAGTTACACGATCTCATGGTCTAAGGAAAAGATACTTTGACATTGGAAAACTCTAGCAAACGAACTATACGATCTTGTGCTATGTTTAGGATTGGGTCTTGTCCATCACATCATTCTCCTAATGATGTGATCCCGTTATCAATGACATCCAATGTCCATAGTCAGGAAACCATGACTATCTATTGATCAACGAGCTAGTCAACTAGAGGCTTACTAGGGACATGTTGGTGTCTGTTATTCACACATGTATTACGATTTCCGGATAACACAATTATAGCATGAATAAAGACAATTATCATGTACAAGGAAATATAATAATAATGATTTTATTATTGCCTCTAGGGCATATTTCCAACAGTCTCCCACTTGCACTAGAGTCAATAATCTAGTTACATTGTGATGAATCGAACACCCATGGAATTCTGGTGTTGATTATGTTTTGCTCTAGGGAGAGGTTTAGTCAACGGATCTGCTACATTCAGGTCCGTATGTATTTTACAAATCTCTATGTCTCCATCTTGAACATTTTCATGAATGGAGTTGAAGCGACGCTTGATGTGCCTTGTCTTCTTGTGAAACCTGGGCTCCTTGGCAAGTGCAATAGCTCCAGTGTTGTCACAGAAGAGCTTGATCGGCCCCGACGCATTGGGTATGACTCCTAGGTCGGTAATGAACTCCTTCACCCATATTGCTTCATGTGCTGCCTCCGAGGCCGCCATGTACTCCGCTTCACACGTAGATCCCGCCACGACGCTTTGCTTGCAACTGCACCAGCTTACTACCCCACCATTCAAAATATACACGTATCCGGTTTGTGACTTAGAGTCATCCAGATCTGTGTCGTAGCTAGCGTCAACGTAACCCTTTACGACGAGCTCTTCGTCACCTCCATAAACGAGAAACATTTCCTTAGTCCTTTTCAGGTACTTCAGGATATTCTTGACCGCTGTCCAGTGCTCCTTGCCGGGATTACTTTGGTACCTTCCTACCAAACTGACGGCAAGGTTAACATCAGGTCTGGTACATAGCATGGCATACATAATAGAACCTATGATTGATGCATAGGGGATGACGCTCGTCTCTTCTATATCTTCTGCCGTGGTCGGACATTGAGCTGAGCTCAATTTCATACCTTGTAACACAGGCAAGAACCCCTTCTTGGATTGATCCATATTGAACTTCTTCAATATCTTATCAAGGTATGTCCTTTGTGAAAGACCTATGAGGCGTCTCGATCTATCTCTATAGATTTTGATGCCTAATATATAAGCAGCTTCTCCAAGGTCCTTCATTGAAAAACTCTTATTCAAATAGGCCTTGATGCTGTCCAAGAGTTCTATGTCATTTCCCATCAAAAGTATGTCATCTGCATATAGTATGAGAAATGCTACAGAGCTCCCACTCACTTTCTTGTAAACGCAGGCTTCTCCATAAGTCTGCGTAAACCCAAACGCTTTGATCATCTCATCAAAGCGAATGTTCCAACTCCGAGATGCTTGCACCAGCCCATAAATCGAGCATTGGAGCTTGCACACCTTGTCAGCATTCTTAGGATCGACAAAACCTTCTGGCTGCATCATATACAATTCTTCCTTAAGGAAACCATTAAGGAATGCCGTTTTGACGTCCATTTGCCATATTTCATAATCGTAGAATGCGGCAATTGCTAACATGATTCGGACGGACTTCAGCTTCGCTACCGGTGAGAAAGTCTCATCGTAGTCAACCCCTTGAACTTGTCAATAACCCTTAGCGACAAGCCGAGCTTTATAGATGGTCACATTACCATCCGCGTCTGTCTTCCTCTTAAAGATCCATTTATTTTCTATGGCTCGCCTCTCAACGGGCAAGTCAGTCAAAGTCCATACTTCGTTTTCATACATGGATCCTATCTCGGATTTCATGGCTTCTAGCCATTTGTCGGAATCCGGGCCCGCCATCGCTTCTTCATAGTTCGAAGGTTCACTGTTGTCTAACAACATGATTTCCAAGACAGGGTTGCCATACCACTCTGGTGCGGAACGTGTCCTTGTGGACCTTCGAATTTCAGTAGGGGCTTGATCAGAAGTATCTTGATCATTATCATTAACTTCCTCTCTAGTCGGTGCAGGCACCTCAGGAACATTTTCTTGAGTTGCGCCATTTTCCGGTTCAAGAGGTAATACTTCATCAAGCTCTACTTTCCTCCCACTTACTTCTTTCGAGAGAAACTCTTTCTCTAGAAAGGACCCATTCTTGGCAACAAAGATCTTGCCTTCGGATCTGAGGTAGAAGGTGTACCCAATAGTTTCTTTTGGGTATCCTATGAAGACGCATTTTTCCGACTTGGGTTCGAGCTTTTCAGGTTGAAGTTTCTTGACATAAGCATCGCATCCCCAAACTTTTAGAAACGACAGCTTAGGTTTCTTCCCAAACCATAATTCATACGGTGTCGTCTCAACGGATTTCGACGGAGCCCTATTTAAAGTGAATGCAGCAGTCTCTAAAGCATAGCCCCAAAAAGATAGCGGTAAATCGGCAAGAGACATCATAGATCGCACCATATCTAATAGAGTGCGATTACGACGTTCGGACACACCATTACGCTAAGGTGTTCCAGGCGGCGTGAGTTGTGAAACTATTCCACATTTTCTTAAGTGTGTGCCAAACTCATGACTCAAGTATTCTCCTCCACGATCTGATCGTAGAAACTTGATTTTCCTGTCACGTTGATTTTCAACCTCACTCTAAAATTCCTTGAACTTTTCAAAGGTTTCAGACTTGTGTTTCATTAAGTAGATATACCCATACCTACTTAAATCATCAGTGAGGGTGAGAACATAACGATAGACACCGCGAGCCTCAACACTCATTGGACCGCACACATCAGTATGTATGATTTCCAATAAGTTGGTTGCTCGCTCCATTGTTCCTGAGAACGGAGTCTTGGTCATTTTTCCCATAAGGCATGGTTCGCATGTGTCAAATGATTCATAATCAAGAGACTCTAAAAGTCCATCTGCATGGGGCTTCTTCATGCGTTTGACACCTATGTGACCAAGGCGGCAGTGCCACAAGTATGTGGGACTATCATTATCAACCTTACTTCTTTTGGTACTCACATTGTGAACATGTGTAGCATCACGTTCGAGATTCATAAAGAATAAACCATTCACCATGGGAGCATGACCATAAAACATATCTCTCATATAAATAGAACAACCATTATTCTCGGATTTAAATGAGTAGCCATCTCGAATTAAATGAGATCCCAATACAATGTTCATGCTCAAAGCTGGCACTAAATAACAATTATTAAGGTTTAAAACTAATCCCAAAGGGAGATGCAGAGGCAGCGTGCCGACGGCGATCACATTGACCTTGGAACCATTCCCGACGCGCATCGTCACCTCGTCCTTTGCCAGTTTCCGCTTATTCCGCAGCCCCTGCTTTGAGTTACAAATGTGAGCAACTGCATCGGTATCAAATACCCAGGAGCTACTACGGGCACTAGTAAGGTACACATCAATTACATGTATATCACATATACCTTTTGTTTTGCCGGCCTTCTTATCCGCTAAGTACTTAGGGCAGTTCCGCTTCCAGTGACCGCTTCCCTTGCAATAAAAGCACTCAGTCTCGGGCTTGGGTCCATTCTTTGGCTTCTTCCCGGCAGCTTGCTTGCCGGGCGCGGCAACCTCCTTGCCGTCCTTCTTGAAGCTCTTTTTACCCTTGCCTTTCTTGAACTTAGTGGTTTTATTAACCATCAACACTTGATGTTCCTTCCTGACTTCTACCTCTGCTGATTTTAGCATAGCAAATACTTTAGGAATGGTCTTTTCCATCCCCTGCATATTGAAGTTCATCACAAAGCTCTTGTAGCTTGCTGGAAGCGACTGGAGGATTCTGTCAATGACCGCATCATCCGGGAGATTAACTCCCAGCTGAGTCAAGCGGTTATGCAACCCAGACATAGTGAGTATGTGCTCACTGACAGAACTGTTTTTCTCCATCTTACAGCTGAAGAACTTGTCGGAGACTTGATATCTCTCGACCCAGGCATGAGCTTGGAAAACCATTTTCAGCTCTTCGAACATCTCATATGCTCCGTGTCTCTCAAAACGCTTTTGGAGCCCCGGCTCTAAACTGTAAAGCATGCCGCACTGAACGAGGGAGTAGTCATCGGTACGTGCCTGCCAAGCGTTCATAACATCTTGTTCTGCAGGGAGAACGGGTGCGTCACCAAGCGGTGCTTGTAGGACATAATCTTTCTTGGCAGCTATGAGGATGATCCTCAGGTTCTGGACCCAGTCCGTATAGTTGCTGCCATCGTCTTTCAGCTTAGTTTTCTCTAGGAACGCGTTGAAGTTGAGGACTACGTTGGCCATTTGATCTACAAGACATATTGTAAAATATTTAGACTAAGTTCATGATAATTAAGTTCAACTAATCAAATTATTAATGAACTCCCACTTAGATTAGACATCCCTCCAGTCATCTAAGTATTACATGATCCGAGTTAACTAGACCGTGTCCGATCATCACGTGAGACGGACTAGTCAACATCGGTGAACATCTTCATGTTGATCGTATCTTCTATACGACTCATGCTCGACCTTTCGGTCTTCTGTGTTCCGAGGCCATGTTTGTACATGCTAGGCTCGTCAAGTCAACCTAAGTGTTTGCATGTGTAAATATGTCTTACACCCGTTGTATGTGAACGTCTGAATAAAACACCCGATCATCACGTGGTGTTTTGAAACAGCGAACTGTCGCAACGGTGCACAGTTAGGGGGAACACTTCTTGAAATTAGTATGAGGGATCATCTTATTTACTACCGTCGTTCTAAGTAAACAAGATGCAAAACATGATAAACATCACATGCAATCAAATAATAAACGTGACATGATATGGCCAATATCACATAGCTCCTTTGATCTCCATCTTGGGGCTCCATGATCATCTTGTCACCGGCTTGACACCATGATCTCCATCATCATGATCTCCATCATCGTGTCTCCATGAAGTTGCTCGCCAACTATTACTTCTACTACTATGGCTAACGCATTTAGCAATAAAGTAAACTAATTTACATGGCGTTTCTCAATGACGCGCAGGTCATATAAAAGAATAAAGACAACTCCTATGGCTCCTGCGGGTTGTCATACTCATCGACATGCAAGTCGTGATTCCTATTACAATAGCATGAACATCTCATACATCACATATAGATCATTCATCATTCATCACAACTTTGGCCATATCATATCACAAACCACTTGCTGCAAAAACAAGTTAGACGTCCTCTAATTGTTGTTGTAGTTTTACGTGGCTGAATTAGGGTTCTAGCAAGAACGTCTTCTTACCTACGTTAAAGCCACAATGTGATTTGTCAACTTCTATTTACCCTTCATAAGGACCCTGTTCATCGAATCCGCTCCAACTAAAGTAGGAGAGACAGACACCCGCCAGCCACCTTATGCAACTAGTGCATGTTAGTCGGTGGAACCGGTCTCACGTAAGCGTACGTGTAAGGTTGGTCCGGGCCGCTTCATCCCACAATACCGCTGAAGCAAGAAAAGACTAGTAATGGCAAGAAAGTTGACAAATCCACGCCCACAACTAATTGTGTTCTACTCGCGCAAGAAGAACTACGCATAGACCTAGCTCATGATGCCACTGTTGGGGAACGTTGCAGAAAACAAAAATTTTCCTACTCGTTTCACCAAGATCATCTAGGAGTTCATCTAGCAACGAGCTATCGGATGCATCTACATACCTTTGTAGATCGCACACGGAAGCGTTCAAAAGAACGGTGATGATGTAGGCGTACTCGACGTGATCCAAATCACCGATGACCAAGCGCCAAACGGACGGCACCTCCGCGTTCAACACACGTACGGGACGGGAGACGTCTCCTCCTTGATCCAGCAAGGGGGGAGGAGAGGTTGATGAAGATCCAGCAAGGGGGGAGGAGAGGTTGATGAAGATCCAGCAGCACGACGGCGTGGTGGTGGATGCAGGGCGTCACAGCAGCAGGGCTTCGCCAATACTACGAGGGAGAGACGTAACGGGGAGAGAGGGAGGCGCCAGGGGCTGGTGTGTCAAGTCCCTCCTCTCCCCCACTATATATAGGGGTGCCAAGGGGGGGCGCCGGCCCTAGTAGATGGCATCTACTAGGGGGGGCGGCGGCCAAGGGGAGGTTTCCCTCCCCCCCAAGGCACCTAGGGGTGCCTTCCACCACTTGGACTCCTCCTTTGTGGAAACCCTAGGCGCATGGGCCTATAGGGGCTGGTGCCCTTGGCCCATCTAGGCCAAGGCGCACCCCCTACAGCCCATGTGGCCCCCCGGGACAGGTGGCCCCACCCGGTGGGCCCACGGGACCCCTCCGGTGGTCCCGGTACAATACCGATAACCCCGAAACTTGTCCCGATGCCCGAAACTGCACTTCCAATATATAATTCTTTACCTCTGGACCATTCTGGAACTCCTCGTGACATCCGGGATCTCATCCGGGACTCCGAACAACATTCGGGTTACCGCATATACATATCTTCACAACCCTAGCGTCACCGAACCTTAAGTGTGTAGACCCTACGGGTTCGGGAGACAAGCAGACATGACCGAGACGACTCTCAGGTCAATAACCAACAGCGGGATCTGGATACCCATGCTGGCTCCCACATGCTCCACGATGATCTCATCGAATGAACCACGATGTCGAGGATTCAATCAACCCCGTACGCGATTCCCTTTGTCAATCGATATGTTACTTGCCCGAGATTCGATCGTCGGTATCCCAATACCTCGTTCAATCTCGTTACCGGCAAGTCACTTTACTCGTACCGTAATGCATGATCCCGTGACCAGACACTTGGTCACTCTGAGCTCATTATGATGATGCATTACCGAGTGGGCCCAGTGATACCTCTCCGTCATACGGAGTGACAAATCCCAGTCTTGATCCATGTCAACCCAACAGACACTTTCGGAGATACCCGTAGTCTACCTTTATAGTCACCCAGTTACGTTGTGACGTTTGGTATACCCAAAGCACTCCTACGGTATCCGGGAGTTACACGATCTCATGGTCTAAGGAAAAGATACTTTGACATTGGAAAACTCTAGCAAACGAACTATACGATCTTGTGCTATGTTTAGGATTGGGTCTTGTCCAACACATCATTCTCCTAATGATGTGATCCCGTTATCAATGACATCCAATGTCCATAGTCAGGAAACCATGACTATCTATTGATCAACGAGCTAGTCAACTAGAGGCTTACTAGGGACATGTTGGTGTCTGTTATTCACACATGTATTACGATTTCCGGATAACACAATTATAGCATGAATAAAGACAATTATCATGTACAAGGAAATATAATAATAATGATTTTATTATTGCCTCTAGGGCATATTTCCAACAGTCTCCCACTTGCACTAGAGTCAATAATCTAGTTACATTGTGATGAATCGAACACCCATGGAATTCTGGTGTTGATCATGTTTTGCTCTAGGGAGAGGTTTAGTCAACGGATCTGCTACATTCAGGTCCGTATGTATTTTACAAATCTCTATGTCTCCATCTTGAACATTTTCACGAATGGAGTTGAAGCGACGCTTGATGTGCCTTGTCTTCTTGTGAAACCTGGGCTCCTTGGCAAGTGTAATAGCTCCAGTTTTGTCACAGAAGAGCTTGATCGGCCCCGACGCATTGGGTATGACTCCTAGGTCGGTGATGAACTCCTTCACCTATATTGCTTCATGTGCTGCCTCCGAGGCCGCCATGTACTCCGCTTCACACGTAGATCCCGCCACGACGCTTTGCTTGCAACTGCACCAACTTACTGCCCCACCATTCAAAATATACACGTATCCGGTTTGTGACTTAGAGTCATCCAGATCTGTGTCGAAGCTAGCGTCGACGTAACCCTTTACGGCGAGCTCTTCGTCACCTCCATAAACGAGAAACATTTCCTTAGTCCTTTTCAGGTACTTCAGGATATTCTTGACCGCTGTCCAGTGCTCCTTGCCGGGATTACTTTGGTACCTTCCTACGGTCGGACCTAAGCCTCTTGATTTTTCTGATCAAGTTGGTTTTCCACTTCAGCTTTATAGATCTTGAAAAAGTTCAAAGCCTCATCCTTAGATTTCAGAAGATACACACAGCAGTATCTAGTGGAGTCGTCAATTAACGTCATGAAATATTTCTTTCCACCTTTTGTCAAAACACCATTCGTTTCACATAGATCTGAATGTATAAGTTCTAGTGGTGCAAGATTTCTTGTCTCCGCAGTCACGTGAGATTTACGAGGTTGCTTAGCTTGCACACACACTTGACACTTAGATCCCTTAATGGTGGTGAAACTAGGGATTAAGTTCAACTTCGCTAGTCGCGACATGCAACCAAAGTTAACATGACAAAGTCGTGAATGCCACACATTTGATTCACTATTGTTGCACATATGATTAACAACTTTATTGCAAACGTCTGATAAGGATAAACGAAACAGGCCTCCTGACTCATAGCCTTTACCAACAAAGGTTCCATACTTGGATATTACAAATTTATTCGACTCAATGACAAGCTTATAGCCATCTCTACACAGAAGAGATTCGCTAACAAGATTTTTATTGACGGAGGGGACATAATGCACGTTCTTCAGCCGCACGATCTTCCCTGAAGTAAACTTCAGATCGACCGTGCCAACACCACGAACAGAAGCACTTGAACCGTTGCCCATCAGCACGGTTGAAGTCCCTGCGGTCTGATAAGACGAAAACATGGAAATATCACCGCATACATGCACATTAGCACCCGTGTCAATCAACCAATCAGGAGAATGACATACTGAAAGAATAGTGGGAAATATACCATACCCAGCATCCTTCATGTCAATGTCTCCGATGACAACATTAGCGGTCTTGCCGCCTTTCCCAGGATGACGCTTGTCATAGCGATTGGGCAACTAGGAGCCCAATGATCAGGATCTCCACACACATGACAAGCACCTTTCTTCTTGTCATTCTTCTTCTTGAAGTTCGTGTGCTACACAGCCTTGTTCTTCCCATCAAACTTTCCTTTACCATCAAATTTGCCCTTGTTCTTGAACTTGTGGGACTGGAAGTTTTTCTTCTGTACCAGATTGGCACTAGATCCTCCCTCAATACCTCGAGCACGTGTGTCCTTTGCTCTCGCCTTTTCTTCCACATCAAGAGTCATTGGATCCGGAACGGAAAACTCCTGTCTCTTATGCTTCAGTAAGGTAGCAAAGTTCCTCCACGAAGGAGGAAGCTTAGTGATGATACCCCCGGCAACAAACTTGTCCGGTAGGATACAATTGAAGTGCTCAAGTTCTCTAGCAAATGACTGTATCTCGTGAGCCTGCTCAACCACGGAGCGCTCTTCAGTCATCCTGTAATCATAGAATTGCTCCATGATGTACAGCTCAGTGCCGCCATCCGAGACCCCAAACTTGGCCTCGAGTGCGTCCCACATATCTTTTCCATTGTCAATTGACGCATAAGCATCAACTATGTTCTCACCAAGAACACTCAAGAGAGCAGCCTTAAACAAGGTATCCATTTTCTGAAAAGCTTATGCCTGTTGGGCATCTTGCTCTCCTTCAGGTTTGCCAAGAGTGGCGTCATAGCAACTCATGGTTTGAAACCATAAGACTGCTCTCACGCGCCACCTCTTATAGTGGATACCCTCAAACATAGGAGGTCTCATGGAAGCAGCAAAACCATTCGAGGTAAATTGCCTATAATAAGGTTTTTGGATTGTTGGAAATATGAGCAATTTACCGAATGATTTTATTAACATAAATAGTAGATAAAACATGACTAAAATAGCAAATATAAAGCAAGTCATGCAATCTGACAGAGAGAAGGTAAACATCGTCTGCATATATGAACTTGAGGTAAACACATCTAGAACTGTCACTAGATGAAGTTGCTTATACGACATAGAACCTAACATACGTAGGACAGAAACTAGAGCCAAGAACTGTAGCAGGACTTCTAACAGAAAGGAGAAGAACACGTACGTCACAACAGCAGCAGAAGCGCTGGACTTGGGATCGGTGTCCTCGCCTGCCATGTCGTCGAGGAGGTCGTGGACGTCGGGGAAGAAGTCGTCGACGACCGGATCGTCCGTGATGAAGCAGCCAGTAGTCGCGCAGAGCGCTCCCCAAAAACCTTATCACCCTTCTCCCGTACAGGACTCAAAGAGTGCGGTTTCGGAGGCCTACTGTCCCGACCTGCGGTGCACGCCGCAAGCCGGGATGGAGAAGATCGTACCAGCAGCGCAGTGCTCAGGAACCGGTGGCGAGAGGAAGAAGTAGTTCTGGTGCGTCTTGCTGAGAGTAGGGACCTCCCTTTTATAGGCGCAAGAGAAGCAGGCGAGAGGGCAGCGCCGGGAGCTGAAGGGACCGAGGGAGATGAAACGAACAGACAGCAGCCGAAGGGTGCAGCGTTCGCATTTAATCTCCACATCTCCCGAGTGACCTTTCGTATACCCGTAGTGCGTGGCAAAAATTTAGACATCGGCTCGGCTCATTCTCGGCCCGGCCCGGCCCGGCCCGGCGCGGCGGAGGAGCGCGCGTGGATGTCCCTCTTGTTCTCATGCTCATACAAATGGGGAAGGAGCCTCCCTTATAAAGAGGTCCAAGTCCCTCTAAACTAGCGATGTGGGACTAAACTTTAGTTCCACCTCTTGCCTTGCACAAATGGGCTGCGTGGGCCTCTAGGATTTATTAGGAATTTCTGAAAGTGCTACTGGGCTAAGCCCAAAATGGACAAAATTCCAACAGTGTTTGGGCAGATGCACCTCCTAGTTTTCTTGTTAAATTCCTAGCGGATGATGTAACAGTTATTTGAGTTAATAAATTATAATTTACCGTCAGAAAAAAAAAACACTACCAAAAAAATTTGGCACCTCCTAGTACTCTGGGCTATAGCTAGCATCCAGTGCATGCACTCCAAAAGAATTTGACTGGCCCTAAAACTATTTTTAGGCGACTGACATATAGCCACGGCCGAAAGATTTTACTCAATCCCGAGTGCTCTCCCGAGTCAATTATGGGGTGCATAATTGGCAGCTTGCAATAACAAGAATCAGAGAGAAAAGTAAAGTGGTGTGGGGAATGAACCAGGGCTGGCCTTTAGTTTTGGTGCGGGGGTGTCCGTCGAAATGAATAAACCCTAGCTGTTAGCGAAGCTCGCAGTTGGAGAAAAGCGCACCAACCGGGCTTGATCGAGCAGATTCACTGGCCTGGCCTTGTCTGCGCACGGGAAAGAGAATACGACAGGAGTGGGTGGACAGGTGCCCGCCAAACAGGAAACCGGTTGGACCATCTCGTCCCAACCTGCCGCAGGTGTTTATGATCTCTGGTCAGGGTTTAGCATTTCGATTCGTCGTCAGCGGAGTCGGAGACAAGCCGCTGTAGCAACTCTCGACCTGGTGGCGCAATAGAAGGGCTCAATTAGGTCGCACTAAAGTGCTTAGGCCAATCACTTTGACTGGCTGGCGATCTGCTCTGCTCAGACACAACAATGAATTACCATTATGGTGGCTTGAAACCATGACAGTCACAGCACACGTCGATTAATTAAGCATGAATGGATTCTTGCAATCTGCTTCTGCTCTGCGGGCGCCGCGCCGGCCCTGTACCACGGAGTTAGAGTAGCGTAAAGCCTCTGGTTTTCTGAGCCTGAGGGCGGAGTAAAGCCTCTTGATCTGCTACCGGACATGAGACAGCTGTGCGCGCAAGAGACCCCTCGACCGGAACAGTGGCGCCGATCAAAGCGCGCAGAATCATCAGCAGTCAGGCCGGCCGCGGCCGGGCCAAGAGCGCGCGGCGCTGGCAACAGGCGGGATCGACGAGCGATAGTAGTACGTCGGTCGCCGCATGTGCGCCCGTCGCCGGAGGGCGCAGGCGAACAGATAGAGACCAGGCACATGCGCGGTGCATGCACAGCAAACGCTGCGCTGCAGCCGCTTGCCGGTGCCAGCTATAGCTGGACCAGGACGGGTGGCCCGGTGGGCGTAGCTGTACTTGTACTTATACATGTACGCGCGCTCGTCGCTGCGGATACTTGGATGCCCGGCCCGGCCCGGCCGGCAGCGCGCCGGAGAGCGTCGCGCGGGAGCTCTGCACAGTCAGAGATCGTCTTCTCGGTCCCGCCGCTGCCGTGCATTCATGCGTGCGTTGATGGAGTCGCTTCTGTTCCCATCTGCGCCGCATTACATATGCACAGTCGAATGACTTCATGAGCGAACCCCAGCCTATTATGATTCGAAATCATTACTACGACACACCTGTTTCTTTCTCTCTCTCTCTCTCTCGGAAATTTGAACGTGTATATACGAGGGAACAGTGGCATGAAAAACTTAGTTGGGTGGGCGGGCCAATGCTGGTACCAGTTACAGATGGATACCAATCAAGTATCTCTGTTGCATGCACACATGCTGCATCTGGCGCCTGTGCCTGTGTAACGACAATCGCTCCAGACTTGAGTTGTCCAGCTGTTATACTACCCGGCGCGCCGGCCGGAGGCACTGTTCACGCGCTAGGGTTAGGGCAGAGCAGTGAGCACCTGGCACGCACGCGACAGCGGAGCCATGCATGCGCTGCCGGCCGCGGGCGCGTAAATCAGCACGGCTCCACATGTTTTGTCTGTGCCGTGGAGGACCCATCGCCATGCATGCGATGCACACGCTCCTTAACTAACACCGATCAGATCGGATCAGACGGGCATTAAACTTGCACGTGCGACGTCGTACGGCCTGCATTCATGCACAGCTCCGAGCTGTTGCCGTCGCATGCACGCATGCATGGCGTGGAGCCGGGCCAGCGCCATGGTGCCCCACGCTGGATAGTGTGTGTGAACCGTTGACACGTGCTTTGACGTCGATCCGGTCTTGGATGTCGCTGCTCTTCTTGACTTGATGAGGAACTTAAAGCATACTGTGGGGGATTGAATTTGAATTAACTGGGAGGAGTACGACCGGTTATGTATGGTGTGCTCACATACACATGCGTACGTAGAGGCATGTATGTGTTGAATCGGCTCTGTCGTTCGATAATATTTCTTTCTAGCACAACATTCCTACTACATGAACTTTAGCTTCGCCAATACATTTCAGCGTCGACACAGGCCCGCCATACCAGCATATCGGGCTCGGCCATGTCTTATTTCTCATTTTGGATGATTGCTTCCGCTCCAAATCTCAATTTTGGCACCACCATAGACATTACTTACCTTCAAATCCCTTTTTACTTTTTATGAGGGAGATGATACACTAATGTCTCACCGATGTATCGGTGTATGCTGGGAAGAGAACAAGGTCAAGTGGAGGTGGAGCAAACTTGAAGGTTGCGAGACTAATTGGTTAAATGGATCTAAATCTCCAGGAATGCTAGATTAGGGCATCTCCAACGCCGACCCGCAAAAGTATCTGATATATGTCTGTTTTTATATCCAGACGTGATCCGCGGACAATGATACCGGAGTGAGCCATTCAATGCTAATCTCAAATAATCCGGTTGGGAGGAGAAAGAGTAGGCATGGACCATGCATGTGGTGGGTTAGAGTAAATTGCAGAAAACCACCAGTTTAAGGTTAGGTTTGCGAAAAACACTACAATACATTTTTTTTAGAAAACATCATGTCTTTAGTAATGTTTTTGCAAAAAACACTGATTGGTGGATCGGGCTCAGTTAAGTGAGTTTATGACAAGTGGGGCCCTTTTTGCGGACGTGGCACTGTCAGCCGTTCCGACAGCCGTTAGACGGCGTCGTTCGATGGACCCGGTCAAAAGACGTAAGCCACATCTTCTCCACTCTGTCTCGCTTCTCTCTCGCTCTGTTTTTGCAGGTGCGCACCGGCCGCCGCCTCGCCATGGTGTCCTAGAGTAACGGGTTCGATAGCAGCGACCACACCGTGGAGTACGTCAACTCAGCTTCCGATGACGGCACCATTAAGGTAAGTTCTTAGAATTTCGGGTTAGGCTTTGTGATTTGGGGATTTCTTGAAGGAGCTTGTTCGCAAGTTGTGGATCAAATGTCTGGTATTCCTATGCACTATAGATCCCTGCTACCACTGACGACTCTGATTTTGAGGGACCTGAAATTGAGTTGCTTGTTTTGTGCCATGGACATGGGAAGGCCGCAGAGAGACTGTTGCTTTCCAAGGAATCCTCACTGGTAGGAGGTTTCCTTGTTGTGCTGAGAAGGTATGGTTCAAACTAGACTAATTCGAAGTTGTAAATATGTCATTTGTTTTCTCTGGATCCGTATTGTGGAAGAAGTCATTGCAGCATATTGTTAAGTTTTGTTATATTGTTAAGTTAGGACAGTGGATCCAGTATTTTTTTACTCTGGCAGTATCTTTTCCTCTGGGTCTGGCAACATTGTTAAGTTAGGTCATTTTGTTTAGTCTAGCATGCTATTAATAATTTAGGACAAATGATGCATGGCTTACTGGAGCAGGACAGAGGATGCATTTTGTTTAGACTGGTGTGTCAGGTCATTTGATTGCTTTTGTTTACTTTAGAGTAGGACAACATTGTTTACTTTAGGACAGGTTTAAATAGTCCTCTCTTCAGCTTGCAAGCTTTGAATTTGAGGATAGTATTTAAATAATGTAGCATGTAAGCAATTTAAACAATCTAGCTTGTAAGCACTCCAGTGTACTTGTTTATGTTAATTCTGGGTTTTTTTCAGGAAGATAAAAACTATGGACTAGTTGAATGGATTGATCCAACTTGGCATAATACCCTTGAGAATGCATTGGTCAAGGTATGGCATATGTATGAAGAGAGTAAGAGAAACTGGATTGATGACAATCTGATGAATTCATTTGTTGTTCATAACTTGACAAAGAGAAGAACAAACTACAACCCAACTATGATAAGTTGGTTGAAGATGTCAATGGACTTTTGGATGCCCAGGAGCAGAGGGCAGAGATAGAAAGGAAAGAAGCTGAAAGCAGTAAGCTGCAGGAGGAGTATGACATGGTTAAGAACCTAGCAGCTGCTCAAGCTAGTGTCATTTGGAACATGAAGTTGAAGCTAGCTGAAGAGAGGAAGAACTTGTAGTTCCACATTGATGAGCTCCAGAAGATAGTGGAACAGAGCAATGTGAAGCTGGAGGGGATCAAAGCCGTCATAAATGGATGAGCAGGTGGTTGTGGAAGAGAAGAGTGGGCAGTATCATTTGGCATTTGCTGACCTTTTGCAGGGTGTGGTTTGGCTGTGCTGTAATGATAGTAGTTTTAATTCTCTGATCTATGGATATGTAATGTACTAATGTACTACTATGAGTATGTACGAATTTGAAGCTATGCTGAATGTTATGGTATTTAGAGTTGCTTAATGTGATGTTAAGTAAGTGGTATACAATTGATGAATGGGACCTTAAGTATGTTGTTTACAATTTGATGAATGAGCCCTTAAGTATGATGTTTATAATTGATGGATGTGATATGAAATATGTTGTTTAGAATAGATGAATTGCACAGTGATGCATCAAATAAGGCCAAGTTAATCTCTTTGCCATTTCATGGTTTTCTTGATGTCGAGGCATCAAATAGGGTTATCATCGCCATTTTAGGGTTTTCTCGACGTCGATGCATCAAATAGGGTTATCGATGCCACTTTAGGGTTTTCTCTACGTCGAGGCATCAAATAGGGTTATCGATGCCACTTTAGGGTTTTCTGGACGTCTAGGCATCAAATAGGGTTATCGATGCCGGGTTTTCTCGAAGTCGAGGCAGCAAATAGGGTTATCGATGCCACTTTAGGATTTTCTCGACGTCGAGGCATCAAATAGGGTTATCGATGCCACTTTAGGGTTTTCTCGACATCGAGGCATCAAATAGGGTTATCGATGGCACTTTAGGGTTTTCTCGATGTAGAGGCATCAAATAGGGTTGTCGGTGCCACTTTAGGGTTCACTCGATGTAGAGGGATCAAATAGGGTTATCGATGCCATTTTAGGGTTTTCTCGATGTCAAGGCATCAAATAGGGTTATCGATGCCATTTTAGGGTTTTCTCGACGCCGAGGCATGAAATAGGGTTATCAATGCCACTTCAGGGTTTTCTTGACGTCGAGGTATCAAATAGGGTTATCGGTGCCACTTTAGGGTTCTCTCGACATAGATGCATCAAATAGGGTTATCGATGCCATTTTAGATTTTTCTCGACGTTGAGGCATCAAATAGGGTTGTCGGTGCCACTTTAGGGTTTTCTTGACGTCGAGGCATGAAATAGGGTTGTCAGTGCCACTTCAGGGTTTTCTTGACATCGAGGCATCAAATAGGGTTACTATGCCAGTTTTGGGTTCTCTTGACATCGAGGCATTAAATAGGGTTATCTATGCAGAACATAACTTGAGGATAACACAACTAGCAGAACATCACTTGATCATCACAATAGTAGCAGCACATTAGTAGCATAACATAACTGGATCATCACAATAGTACCAGATCATAAGTTGATCATTACAATACTAGCATACGGTAACTTGATGATCACTTGATCATCACAATACTAGCAGTACCACAACATCATAAAGCATTGGTTGGATCACAACATCATAAAGCATGGTTTGGATCACAACATCAATCCCATGCTGCACTAAAAGAAGTCGAGTAGTCCTTGATTTTCTGGGTTGGCTTCCTGACTCTCTGGGAACCACTGTTTGGTCTTGGAGGCAAGAAAGCCGCCCTTGGTCCCTTTGCAGCGGCAGTTGAAGCCCTTCTTGCTGGTGCCTTACCCTTTGCCACAAAAGCAGATCTAGTTGATGGTGCAGTAGTAGCAACTATAGTTGAAGCCCTCCTTGCTGGTGTAGTAGTATCTACTATAGATGAAGCCCTCCTTTCTGGTCCGGTGTAGTTGTAGTAGATGAAGCCCTACTTGCCGGTGCTGGTGTAGTGGCAGTAGATGAATCCCTCCTTGCTGGTGCTGGCTTAGTGGCAGTAGATGAATCCCTCCTTGCTTGTGCAGCAGTAGCAGTAGTAGTTGAAGCCTTCTTTCCCGGTGCAGCAGTAGAGGCATCAGTTGAAGCCCTCCTTGATGGTGCTGGTGCAGCAGTA
Source organism: Triticum timopheevii (assembly GCA_963921465.1). Taxonomy (NCBI): domain Eukaryota; kingdom Viridiplantae; phylum Streptophyta; class Magnoliopsida; order Poales; family Poaceae; genus Triticum; species Triticum timopheevii. The sequence goes on along the minus strand of OY997268.1, from coordinate 508,038,016 downwards.
GAGGTAGCAGTAGCAGCATCAGGTGGGTAAGAATCGCTGCTTGGCTGCAAAGAGAACACAATTAATTTAGCATTTTTGTTAGATCCAAAGAGAATACAAGTAATTTAGCATTTTTGTTGCATTGTTTCTTACCTCATGCATGTTCTTTCTCATGGCTAGTGCAGGCTCCAAAGCATCATGGCAGTTGGTGTATCTATGTCCAACTTTGGTGTTATTAGAGCAAGTGATTGAGGCCATCATTGAAGTGTCTTTGGGAGCTGGCTTCTCATATTTGCCCTTTCTGCTCTTAGTCTGTGCTCTGCCTTTGTGTTCTTTGAAGACTGGAGGCTCAGTTTCCACACTTTCTGTCCTTGGCCACATGTTAGGACTAGGTACTGGAAAGATTATGGGATTGTAAGCAGCCTTGTACATTAGTTTTTGAAAAAAAAATCATGAACAGAGTCCTCTGGCTGGAGCTTAGGCTTGTGTATGGCAGAAACAACATGATGGCAAGGCACTGCTGTCCTATCCCACTTCCTACACCCACAACTCTTTTCTTGCAGGTTGACAACATAACTTTTCTTTCCACTTGTCCCTTGGTAAAGATGTGGGCCAGCCATCAAAGATTGGCAGTTCTTAGACCACTTCTTTGCTTCTTCCAATTTCTTAGCATATGTAGGACAAATCTCGCATCTGACAGTCTCAGTTTTTGTTCTGTTTGCATTGAACTTGACCATTAACGTAGTCCTAATTCCATCAACTCGTGTCCTTATTGGCTTAGCCCTGACATCCAGGACCCACCTATTAAAAACCTCACTTAGATTGTTATCAACTAAGTCTGTTTTGCAGTTCATATTCATGGCATGTCTGACCCATGTGTGTTTGGGTATTTTGCTAAGCCATACCCAAGTTGCTTCACACTCACTCTTTAACCCATCCATGGTAACCTGAAAACCATGTTCAGTATATGAGTAACTTGCTGCATCCATGTATTTCTTTAATTTTGGCCCTATAAACCCAACATTTTGAAAGTTCCGTTAAATATGTCTAAGGCAAAACCTTTGTGGGAAATTGGGGAAGACTCTGTTTATGACTTTCAGAAGACACTATATGAATGAACTACAACTAAATGAAAATAACTACATGAAAGTGAACAAAATGGCACGAGTGTGTTAACAAGACTAGAGAAATATATTACCTTTTGCCTATCTGAAATGGTTGTGTACTATCCAAACTTGCCAGATTGCCCACCTATTGCTACCCTCAGCTGGTATAGAAACCAGGTCTAGGAACTAGTGTCGTCCTTGTCTGCAATTCCAAAAGCAATGGGAAAAATATTGTTGTTCCCATCTCTTCCAGTAGCAGCTAGAACTTGTTGACCAGTAGTGAGCTTTATGAAGCATCCATCCAAACCTACAATATTAGCACAAATGATAAGTAGTTGAAAGAACATATAAGTGGCAGAAACAACAATAAAAGGCAATTACCTATGAATGTTCTACAGCCATTGAGGAAATCTTCTTTGCATCCATTCAGGAAGATGAACAATCCATGAAACCTAGATTTCTTGCTAGGATGCTCCCTAATATATTTTGTTGTCACGATACATCTAGAACCTGGATTAGTATCTAGGACAGCCTGCAAATAATCCCTAATCCTGGTGTATTTGGCCTTCTAATCTCCTAAAACAACATTCTTTGCTGCCTTACTGGACCTGTAGGCCATGCGGGGTTGATATCGACTCCATAATTGATCTTTGCAGTGTTAATAATTGTTGTTATTGTTGTGCATGGTTCATTCCTAACTGCCTCCTCACAATGTTTTGCAACCCACTTGGCAATGACTTTGGTGCTCTAGATGGTAAATGTCTTCTCATGGTAAATGTCCATCTTCACAAAAGGGCGATATATTTTGTTGTATCATGGTAAATGTCTTCATGGTAAATGTCCATCTTTGCAAATGTCATCTCATGGTAAATGTCCATCTTTACAAATGTCATTTACCATATATTTTGTTCTTGCTAGGATGCTCCCTAATATATTTTGTTGTCACGATACATCTTCACAAAACGGCATGTGTGCATAAAATACTACTTCCTAATGGTAAATGTCTTCTCATTTGAAATCTGAGAAGCTGCTATATAAAAAGGGCATTGCTCATCTATGCACTGTGCTATAACCCTATCATTCTAGTTTTTATGGTACTCAAAGTTCCTGTTCTGTCATGTGTGCAGGGTTTGGAGTGTAGTTCTGAACTGGTGCACATCAATGAAGCAAAGATGCTTCACAAATTGGTCGTGTGGGTCAGCTCTGTCCTCATCATACCATATCCTTGGCTTCATCTTATTTGCTCTGCTCTTCCTACCATTGGGCAACACATATGCCATTGCCTCAGCACTATCATCATCTTCCAAACCCAGGTCTAGCGGTTTAGTATCCTCATCAGATGATGGTAACCAGTCCTCCTCAAACAAGTGCTCTATACTTCCATGTGATCTACTTGTTGGCCCTTTTCTGTGTCTCTTGGCCTTTTTCTTCTTCTCAAGATGTTGCCCACCCTCTTGATCCTCTTCATTGTGTTGCTCCTCTTGGACCTCTTCCTCCAACTCCTCCTCCTCTTGATCATCATCATCCTCTTCTTCTTCACCAGATGGCTCATATAGTTCCTCCTCCTCATCTGTCTCCCACGTCTCCTCAACATCTGTGTCCCCTTCATAATTCAGTAATGGGTCATTCCTCTGTTTTTTCATTTCCTCAAGCCTACCAAGGATATCCCCATATTTTATCAAATTGTCACCATCAATGTCCTCTTCATTGTCCATAACTGCAACTTTTCTTTTCAAAGGAGTGGCCTTCTATTTTTCATTTTTATTCTTCCTAAATATTGGAATTTCCTTTCTCCTTTTCTCCTCCATAATTTTTTCTATTTGCAATTTCTCCTCTGAAATGTTTGTGCTCTGCTGCGTTTGAAACTATATTGGCAGTGACTATTCTTCTGCTCTACATCTGAATTTTCTGCTCCTAGATCTACATGACACTACTAGGGAAAAGGCTAGCAGCAGCGCGGGTTTTAGATGTATCAGTAGCGCGGGGATAGGCGCTACTAATAAGGCTCTACATCTAACACATAGCAATAGCGCGTGCCCACCGGCGCTACTGCTACACAAGTGTTGGGGAACGTAGCAGAAATTCAAAAATTTTCCTACGTATCACCAAGATCTATCTATGGAGAGACCAGCAACGAGTAGAAAGAGAGTGCATCTACATACCCTTGTAGATCGCTAAGCGGAAGTGTTCAAGTGAATGGGGTTGATGGAGTCGTACTCGTCGTGATTCAAATCACCGATGATCAAGTGCCGAACGCACGGTACCTCCGCGTTCAACACACGTACAGCCCGGTGACGTCTCCCACGCCTTGATCCAGCAAGGAGAGAGGGAGAGGTTGAGGAAGACTCCATCCAGCAGCAGCACAACGGCGTGGTGGTGGTGGAGGAGCGTGGCAATCCTGCAGGGCTTCGCCAAGCACCGCGAGAGAGGAGGAGCACTTGGGAGAGGGAGAGGGCTGCGCCAGAACTTCGTGTGTAGCTCCTATGCGCCTCCCCACTATATATAGGGGTGGAGGGGCTGATTTCTTGCCCTCCAAGTCCATTGGGGCGTTGGCCAAGGTGGGAGGAAAGAAATCACATCATTTCCTTCCCCACCGATTGTTATCCCCCCTTTTTAGGGATCTTGATCTTATCCCTTCGGGATATGATCTTATTCCTTCTAAGGGGGAATCTTGGTGCGCCTTGACCAGGGGTGTGGGGACTTGCCCCCACTATCGACGTTCATGTGGGTCCCCCATGCAGGTGGGCCCCACTCCGGAACCTTCTAGAACCTTCCCGGTACAATACCGAAAAATCCCGAACATTTTCCGGTGGCCAAAATAGGACTTCCCATATATAAATCTTTACCTCCGGACCATTCCGGAACTCCTCGTGACGTCCGGGATCTCATCCGGGACTCCGAACAACATTCGGTAACCACATACAAGCTTCCTATATAACCCTAGCGTCATCGAACCTTAAGTGTGTAGACCCTACGGGTTCGGGAATCATGCAGACATGACCGAGACGTTCTCCGGTCAATAACCAACAGCGGGATCTGGATACCCATGATGGCTCCCACATGTTCCACGATGATCTCATCGGATGAACCACGATGTCAAGGACTTAATCAATCCCGTATGCAATTCCCTTTGTCTAGCGGTATTATACTTGCCCGAGATTCGATCGTCGGTATACCGATACCTTGTTCAATCTCGTTACCGGCAAGTCTCTTTACTCGTTCCGTAACACATCATCCCGTGATCAACTCCTTGGTCACATTGCGCATATGATGATGTCCTACCGAGTGGGCCCAGAGATACCTCTCCGCTTACACGGAGTGACAAATCCCAGTCTCGATTCGTGCCAACCCAACAGACACTTTCGGAGATACCTGTAATGCACCTTTATAGCCACCCAGTTACGTTGTGACGTTTGGTACACCCAAAGCACTCCTACGGTATCCGGGAGTTGCACAATCTCATGGTCTAAGGAAAAGATACTTGACATTATAAAAGCTCTAGCAAACGAACTACACGATCTTTGTGCTATGCTTAGGATTGGGTCTTGTCCATCACATCATTCTCCTAATGATGTGATCCCGTTATCAACGACATCCAATGTCCATAGCCAGGAAACCATGACTATCTGTTGATCACAACGAGCTAGTCAACTAGAGGCTCACTAGGGACATATTGTGGTCTATGTATTCACACGTGTATTATGATTTCCGGATAATACAGTTATAGCATGAATAAAAGACAATTATCATGAACAAGGAAATATAATAATACTTTTATTATTGCCTCTAGGGCATATTTCCAACAGTCTCCCACTTGCATTAGAGTCAATAATCTAGTTCACATCGATATGTGATTAACACTCAAGGTCACATCCCCATGTGACTTACACCCAAAGAGTTTACTAGAGTCAATAATCTAGTTCACATTTACCATGTGATTAACACTCGATGAGTTCTGGGTTTGATCATGTTATGCTTGTGAAAGAGGTTATAGTCAACGGGTCTGAACCTTTTAGATCCGTGTGTGCTTTACAAATCTCTATGTCACCTCCTAGATGTAGCTACCACGCTCTATTTGGAGCTATTCCAAATAACTGTTCTATTTGGAGCTATTCTAAATTGTTGCTCCATTATACGTATCCGGTATCTCTACTCAGAGCTATCCGGATAGGTGTTAAGCTTGCATCGACGTAACCCTTTACGACGAACTCTTTTACCACCTCATAATCGAGAAAATTCCTTAGTCCACTAGTTACTAAGGATAACTTTGACCGTTGTCCTGTGATCCATCCTTGGATCACTCTTGTACCCCTTGACTGACTCATGGCAAGGCACACTTCAGGTGCGGTACACAGCATAGCTTACTATAGAGCCTACGTCTTAAGCATAGGGGACGACCTTCGTCCTTTCTCTCTATTCTGCCGTGGTCGAGCTTTTATGTCTTAACTTCATACCTTACAACTCAGGCAAGAACTCCTTCTTTGACTGATCCATCTTGAACACCTTCAAGATCATGTCAAGCAATGTGCTCATTTGAAAGTACCATTAAGCGTCTTGATCTATCCTTATAGATCTTGATGCTCAATGCTCAAGTAACTTAATCCAGGTTTGCTATTTGAAAAACACCTTTCAAATAACCCTATATGCTTTCTAGAAATTCTACATCATTTCTGATCATCAATATGTCAACAACATATACTCATCAGAAATCCTATAGTGCTCCCACTCACTTCTTTGGAAATACAAGTTTCTCATAAACTTTGTATAAACCCAAAATCTTTGATCATCTTATCAAAGCGCACATTCCAACTCCGAGATGCTTACTCCAGTCCTTAGAAGGATCGCTAGAGCTAGCATACCTTTTAGCATCCTTAGGATCGACAAAAACTTTTGGATTGTATTACATACAACCTTTCCTTACGAAAACTGGTAAGGAAACTTGTTTTGACATCCATCTGCCAGATTTCATAAATGCAGCTAATGCTAACATGATTCCGACAGACTTCAAGCATCGCTACAGATGAGAAAATCTCATCGTAGTCAACTCCTTGAACTTGTGAAAAACTCTTCGCCACAAGTCGAGCTTCATAGATGGTGACATTACCATCCACGTCCGTCTTCTTCTTAAAGATCCATTTATCTCAATGGCTTGCCGATCATTGGGCAAGTCCACCAAAGTCCATGCTTTGTTCTGATACATGGATCCTATCTCGGATTTCATGGCTTCTAACCATTTGTCGGAATTTGGGCCCACCATCGCTTCTCCATAGCTCGTAGGTTCATTGTTGTCTAGCAACATGACCTTCAAGACAGGATTACCGTACCACTCGGAAGCAGTACGCATCCTTGTCGTCGTACGAGGTTCGGTAGTGACTTGATCCGAAGCTTCATGATCACTATCATAAGCTTCCACTTCAATTGGTATAGGTGCCACAGGAACAATTTCCTGTGCCCTGCTACACACTTGTTGAAGTGACGGTTTCAATAACCTCATCAAGTCTCCACCATCCTCCCACTCAATTCTTTCGAGAGAAACCTTTCCTCGAGAAAGGATCCGATTCAAGAAACAATCCCTATTGCTTTCGGATCTGAATTAGGAGGTATACCCAACTGTTTTGGGTGTCCTATGAAGATGCATTTTATCCGCTTTGGGTTCGAGCTTATCAACCTGAAACTTTTTCACATAAGCGTCGCAGCCCCAAACCTTTAAGAAACGACAACTTAGGTTTCTCTAAACCATAGTTCATGCGGTGTCATCTCAACGGAATTACGTGGTGCCCTATTAAAGTGAGTGCGGTTGTCTCTAATGCCTAACCCATGAACGATAGTGGTAATTCGATAAGAGACATCATGGTACGCACCATATCCAATAGGGTGCAACTATGATGTTCGGACACACCATCACACTATGGTGTTCCAGGCGGTATTAATTGTGAAACAATTTCCACAATGTCTTAATTGTGTGCCAAAACTCGTAACTCAGATATTCATCTCTATGATTATATCATAGACATTTTATCCTCTTGTCACAATGATCTTCTACTTCACTCTGAAATTACTTGAACCATTCAATAATTCAGACTTGTGTTTCATCAAGTAAATATTCTCAACATCTACTCGAATCATTTGTGAAGTAAGAACATAACGATATTCACTGCATGCCTCAGCACTCATTGGACTGCACACATCAAAATGTGTTACTTCCAACAAGTTGCTATCTTGTTCCATCTTACTGAAACCGAGGCTTTTCAGTCATCTTGCCCATGTGGTATGATTTGCATGTCTCATGTGATTCAAAATCAAGTAAGTCCAAACGGTCCATTTGCATGGAGTTTCTTCATGCATATACACCAATAGACATGGTTCGCATGTCTCAAACTTTTCAAAAACGAGTGAGCCCAAAGATCCATCAACATGGAGCTTCTTCATGTGTTTTATACCAATATGACTTACGTGGCAGTGCCACAAGTAGGTGGTACTATCATTACTATCTTTTGGCATGAACATGTGTATCACTACGATCGAGATTCAATGAACCATTCATTTTAGGTGCATGACCATTGAAGGTATTATTCAAATAAACAGAGTAACCATTATTCTCCTTAAATGAATAACCGTATCGCAATAGACATAATCCAATCATGTCCATGCTCAACGCAAACACCAATCTCGATGGTAGAGGGAGCGTACGATGCTTTGATCATATCAACACTTGGAAACACTTCCAACACATATCGTCAGCTCACCTTTAGCTAGTCTCCGTTTATTCCGTAGCCTTTTGTTTCGAGTTACTAACACTTAGCAACCGAACCGGTACCTTAATACCCTGGTGCTACTAGGAGTACTAGTAAAGTGCACATTAACATAATGTATATCCAATATACTTCTATCGACTTTGCCAGCCTTCTCATCTACCAAGTATCTAGGGTAATTCTTCTCCAGTGGTTGTTCCCCTTATAACAGAAGCACTTAGTCTCGGGTTTGGGTTCAACCTTGGGTTTCTTCACTAGAGCAGCAACTGATTTGCCGTTTCATGAAGTATCCTTTCTTGCCCTTGACCTTCTTGAAACTAGTGGTTTCATCAACAATTGATGCTCCTTCTTGATTTCTACTTTCGCGGTGTCAAACATCGTGAATACCTCAAGGATCATCATATCTATCCCTGATATGTTATAGTTCATCACAAAGCTCCAGCAGCTTGGTGGCAATGACTTTGGATAAACATCACTATCTCATATGGAAGATCAACTCCCACTCGATTCAAGTGATTGTTGCACTCAGACAATCTGAGCACAAGCTCAACGATTGAGCTTTTCTCCCTTAGTTTGCAGGCTAAGAAAATCGTCGAAGGTCTTATACCTCTTGACGTGGGCACGAGCCTGAAATCCCAATTTCAGCCCTCGAAACATCTCATATGTTCCGTGACGTTTCGAAAACGTCTTTGGTGCCTCAACTCTAAACCGTTTAACTGAACTATCACGTAGTTATCAAAACGTGTATGTCCGATGTTCGCAACATCCACAAACGATGTTTGGGGTCCAGCACACTGAGCGGTGCATTAAGGACATAAGCTATCTACTGTCCGCATAATCGCTACTGTCAACTTTCAACTATATTTTCTCTAGGAACATAACTAAACAGTAGAACTAAAGCGCGAGCTTACGACATAATTTGCAAAAGGTCTTTTGACTATGTTCAGGATAATTAAGTTCATCTTATGAACTCCCACTCAGATAGACATCCCTCTGGTCATCTAAGTGATTACATGATCCGAGTCAACTAGGCCGTGTCCGATCATCACGTGAGACGGACTAGCCAACGTCGGTGAACATCTTCATGTTGATCGTATCTACTATACGACTCATGCTCGACCTTTCGGTCTCCGTGTTCCGAGGCCATGTCTGTACATGCTAGGCGCGTCAAGTTAACCCTAAGTGTTTTCGCTGTGTAAATCTGTCTTACACCCGTTGTATGTGAACGTAAGGATCCATCACACCCGATCATCACGTGGTGCTTAGAAACGACGAACTGTAGCAACGGTGCACAGTTAGGGGAGAACACTTCTTGAAATTTTTGTAAGGGATCACCTTATTTACTACCGTCGTCCTAAGTAAACAAGATGCATAGACATGATAAACATCACATGCAATCAAATAGTGACATGATATGGCCAATATCATTTTGCTCCTTTTGATCTCCATCTTCGGGGCTCCATGATCATCATCGTCACCGGCATGACACCATGATCTCCATCATCATGATCTCCATCATCGTGTATCCATGAAGTCGTCTCGCCAACTTATTACTTCTACTACTATGGCTACCGGTTAGCAATAAAGTAAAGTAATTACATGGCGTTGTTCAATGACACGCAGGTCATACAATAAATTAAGACAACTCCTATGGCTCCTGCCGGTTGTCATACTCATCGACATGCAAGTCGTGAATCCTATTACAAGAACATGATCAATCTCATACAACACATATCATTCATCACATTCTTGTTGGCCATATCACATCACATAGCATACCCTGCAAAAACAAGTTAGACGTCCTCTAATTGTTGTTTGCATGTTTTACGTGGCTGCTATGGGTTTCTAGCAAGAACGTTTCTTACCTATGCAAAACCACAACGTGATATGTCAATTGCTATTTACCCTTCATAAGGACCCTTTTCATCGAATCCGTTCCGACTAAAGTGGGAGAGACTGGCACCCGCTAGCCACCTTATGCACCAAGTGCATGTCAATCGGTGGAACCTGTCTCACGTAAGAGTACGTGTAAGGTCGGTCCGGGCCGCTTCATCCCACAATACCATCGAAACAAGATTGGACTAGTAACGGTAAGCATATTGAACAAAATCAACGCCCACAACTACTTTGTGTTCTACTCGTGCAAAGAATCTACGCAATAGACCTAGCTCATGATGCCACTGTTGGGGAACGTAGCAGAAATTCAAAAAATTTCCTACGTATCACCAAGATCTATCTATGGAGAGACCAGCAACGAGTAGAAAGAGAGTGCATCTACATACCCTTGTAGATCGCTAAGCGGAAGTGTTCAAGTGAACGGGGTTGATGGAGTCGTACTCGTCGTGATTCAAATCACCGATGATCAAGTGCCGAACGCACGGCACCTCCGCGTTCAACACACGTACAGCCCGGTGACGTCTCCCACGCCTTGATCCAGCAAGGAGAGAGGGAGAGGTTGAGGAAGACTCCATCCAGCAGCATCACAACGGCGTGGTGGTGGTGGAGGAGCGTGGCAATCATGCAGGGCTTCGCCAAGCACCGCGAGAGAGGAGGAGCACTTGGGAGAGGGAGAGGGCTGCGCCAGAACTTCGTGTGTAGCTCCTATGCGCCTCCCCACTATATATAGGGGTGGAGGGGCTGATTTCTTGCCCTCCAAGTCCATTGGGGCGTTGGCCAAGGTGGGAGGAAAGAAATCACATCATTTCCTTCCCCACCGATTGTTATCCCCCCTTTTTAGGGATCTTGATCTTATCCCTTCGGGATATGATCTTATTCCTTCTAAGGGGGGATCTTGGTGCGCCTTGACCAGGGGTGTGGGGCCTTGCCCCCACTATCCACGTTCATGTGGGTCCCCCATGCAGGTGGGCCCCACTCCGGAACCTTCTAGAACCTTCCCGGTACAATACCGAAAAATCCCGAACATTTTCCGGTGGCCAAAATAGGACTTCCCATATATAAATCTTTACCTCCGGACCATTCCGGAACTCCTCGTGACGTCCGGGATCTCATCCGGGACTCCGAACAACATTCGGTAACCACATACAAGCTTCCTATATAACCCTAGCGTCATCGAACCTTAAGTGTGTAGACCCTACGGGTTCGGGAATCATGCAGACATGACCGAGACGTTCTCCGGTCAATAGCCAACAGCGGGATCTGGATACCCATGATGGCTCCCACATGTTCCACGATGATCTCATCGGATGAACCACGATGTCAAGGACTTAATCAATCCCGTATGCAATTCCCTTTGTCTAGCGGTATTATACTTGCCCGAGATTCGATCGTCGGTATACCGATACCTTGTTCAATCTCGTTACCGGCAAGTCTCTTTACTCGTTCTGTAACACATCATCCCGTGATCAACTCCTTGGTCACATTGCGCATATGATGATGTCCTACCGAGTGGGCCCAGAGATACCTCTCCGCTTACACGGAGTGACAAATCCCAGTCTCGATTCGTGCCAACCCAACAGACACTTTCGGAGATACCTGTAATGCACCTTTATAGCCACCCAGTTACGTTGTGACGTTTGGTACACCCAAAGCACTCCTACGGTATCCGGAAGTTGCACAATCTCATGGTCTAAGGAAAAGATACTTGACATTATAAAAGCTCTAGCAAACGAACTACACGATCTTTGTGCTATGCTTAGGATTGGGTCTTGTCCATCACATCATTCTCCTAATGATGTGATCCCGTTATCAACGACATCCAATGTCCATAGCCAAGAAACCATGACTATCTGTTGATCAGAACGAGCTAGTCAACTAGAGGCTCACTAGGGACATATTGTGGTCTATGTATTCACACGTGTATTACGATTTCCGGATAATACAGTTATAGCATGAATAAAAGACAATTATCATGAACAAGGAAATATAATAATACTTTTATTATTGCCTCTAGGGCATATTTCCAACAACAAGTGTAGCAGCAGCGCGGTTAGAGGAAGCTCGCTACTGCTAGTAGCTCTAGCGCGCTTTGCCTGGACGCGCTACTGCTATCGCGGCGCTGCTGCTAACTTTTATACACTCGCTACTGCTAATTTAAGTAGTTTTTTTGGGCATATTTGTTTTGTATTTGAACAGGCTTTGTAGAAGAATCTTTAGCACATAGAAATGTCATCTTGATACACATATAAATGCCTGCGAGACCACAAATGTAATCAGAGCATGTACATACAAATAGTCTCATCATAATCATCATCCAACACAAAGTGATATCTTGTCATCATCTCGAAAATAGCGATACATGCAAGTCTCGAATACTTGCAACTACAACAATGTCATCCATCTAAACAAAGGTATACGCAAGAAGTGCTATCACTATGAGTGAGAGCGGAACTATGCAGTACATGAGGTGGCAGTTACGAGTCCTCTCTCGTGCTAGCGTGAACCTCAAGTAACTAGCTTCTCCTTCTTGTCTGCTTTTGAACCCTTTATGGCTGGCGCCCGTGAACCCATTCACTTGCGCCTGACACTCATGCCACTCGTTGTACACCCGTGGAACATTCCCTTTGTACACGACATAGCAATTCCATCTCGCCATCAAGAAACTAGGTACCTGTTAGAGATGCATGTTCATGAAGAGGATGTACAATCATATATATGCAACAAAATATACTAGAGCAACACCGAAAAAGAAAGGTTTGGCAACTAGATGCAACATACAGTATGCAAATTAATTAACTAGAGGTACGCAGGTCATCATACGCACACTAACAAAGTAGCGTTACGCAAGTTCAGCAGGGACCGTGGACATCACAAAGTTTCATCGCTACAAAAAGTATACAAGTTCAACCGACACATATCATCATCATCGGTATCATAAATCACTAGAAGTTCCATCCTTCCATATCATCGAGGACGAACCCTAGCTTCTTGAATGGCGTGAGGTCTAGACATTGCATGCCTATGCGAGTTCGGACGTCAGCTCGCGATATAGGGCCGTGGTGGAACATCCCCTTCTCATCGACGACTTCTTTCATGATGATCGTCGCAATGTCGCTTTGGATGCGAAAGAAGTCATCTCTAAGTTTATAATCCGCTTCTCCATGAGATTCTAGCCACTTGTGGATATGATCATCATTTCTGCTGTTAATGCGAAGCTTTTGGTGATCCGTGTTGAACTGAATCATGAGATGGACGATGTAGAATCCATCCTTCTTGCTTGGTTTTGGGACATGGATGTAGGAGAAGTTAGTTTTATGCGCGAAACCCATCTTCTTGTTCCTTTGTTTCCTGATCTGCACCTGGCCACCTCTAAAGCTGAAGCCTTGGAGAGCATCATCTAGAATATTCATTATGTGGGTGTAGTCTTTTTTCTCGTAGTCTCTGGAAGGGTCAAAATACACAACATGTGAGACTTGCGGGTAAAGAATGATAAGGACGGCGCGCCCGTTGCTGCGGGGAAAAGACACCTCAAATTATTCCCCATATGAGAGAGAAGGAATGATTGAAATGTACGAAACGGTTGTCCGGAACTGACTTACTTTGGATGATAAGGCACGAGGACAATTTCCCGGTCCTTATTCTGTACCATGAAGTTTTGGAGGTACTCCCTAGCAGTTTCACGCTCAAAGTCACTGAGACTCAAGAAAGACTCGTGCATATAGTACGGATCCGCCACACAGATTTGCGAGATTTCTTCACTCTTCATGACGGAGCTCATATGTAGCGCAAAAAGGCGGACGATAGTAAAATCAAGTCGCCTTGTTAGAAACATCTCAAAGATATGGTCAAACCGTAGGAAGAACACCTCCGCGGGCCGTGTGTTGACGTAGCACTTCCCCTCAGGCACACGAGCCGCGTATGTCGGATATCCTGGATCCTTTGAGGCTAGTAGGCTTTTCTAAGTCGACAGCACATGGTCGTGCAGTCTCCTGAGATCCCCTGATAGTGCCTCCAGTGGTTTTGGCGGTAGCATCGGCTTGCCCATGAGATGGAACATGACCGCACCTTTCACGGGTACACTCTCTTCAAAATGCATCGTCTGGCTGCTATGTGCTCTGGCTTGTTTGGAGGCAGTTACCTTCCCCAATCTCTTCCTCTCCTTTTTCTTGGGCACACCTTCCAGACCCTTCCTTAACCCCTGCCCCAGTGTTCTTGGGCTAAGTACTGTATGACCCTCGCGCCCGGCTAGTTGAGCCTGTGTTGAGGCGGCATCTTCAGGCGTGTCCTGTGAGGATTTCATGAAGAGAGACTTTTTGCAATCCATGGTACGACCCTGCCCGGGCATATCATCCATATCCTCATTAGCAAGCTGATAGCCTAATTCGTCATATGGTTGACTCATCATATCTATGTCACAGTCATACGCGTTTGTATTGAGGTAATCCATAGGGTCGACCTCCGTCTCATCATCCATTCTCTGTTCTACAGGAGAAATTACATCAGTCAGTACTATTGCACCCCCTTCATCATGTCGTCCGCCGCTCTCACCCGGCACTACAGGAGCTGGTAATTGCGTAGGCGGGGTGGTGGTCTCCGCACATGCTTGTTGATGTGTGGTAGTGTTGGTGTGCTCTCGGCCGGCTCCAGACAAATAAGATTCTTCGGCCATAGCAGCACCCAATTCTTGCAGCTTCCAATCCGCGGCGGGGTCTCATCGTCCGCTCCCAAATGCTGTACTGGAGGAGGCAAATCCTCGTGCCCTGATTTCACACTGGTCAAGCTAACCCTGAAGTGCCCAGCGGGGATCGGCTGGTTGTGGAACGTGCGTTGAGAGGGGTCCATTATCATCCCCTTTCGCACGTCCACCTTCTGGCCTTTGATCAAGTAGAGTATGGTGCACGAGGTTTCTTTCGCCTGCAAACACATATGTCTATGGCGTAAAACAACCAAAAGGCAACAAAAATGGAATATTATCTATATATATATATATATATATATATATATATATATGTTGGTGCGACATGTAATTACCGTGACGGCGTCGAGCTCAGCCAAAGATGAAGGCCCACCTAGCGTGCCTGAGACTGAGGACGGGCTGCTATGAGCGGGAGCAGCTGCGAGAGGAGGCCCGATTGCTTGAGCAAGTGATGGTGCGATGGTGTTGTTGTTCATGGAGTTGCTCGCGACGAAACTGGGCATCAGGAAATCATGTACCGTCTTGTCTGGATTTTCCTTTGCCCAGTTGATGATAACTGGAACCAAGTTAGTAGCGAAATCATTTCTGTAGGCAGTTACAGCTGCATTGACTGCCTGCTGTAGCAACTCATATTTGTCCTCGGCTGCTTTTTTCGCGTCCTCGGCTGCTTTTTTTCTCGACCGCAAGCTTCACCTTCACGTCGATGTCCGCCTGACTAAAGTTCTTTTTCTGCTTCTTGGCCTCCAGGCAGTCGTTGTAAAACACCTTCCACGTGGCGCCGTCTCCAGCGCCGTGCACAAGACCATATTATGGCAGCTGGTCCAAAGGGAGTCCCTTAAGTTCGTTCAAGGCCCGGTTGAGAGGGGTGTCCCACTTGGGCCTCATCGGAGAAGTAGGGCTTTCGGCTGCAAGCCGGTGTTGCTTCTCCAGTAGTCTAATCAATTTCCTCGTGATCTTGTCCATGTAAAAAACCTTTTTCTCCTTGTCCCACTTGTTGCGAGCCCTGATGAAGTCATGCTCCAAGGGGTTTGTGAACTTCGCGAAGGGGTCTGGGAGACCCGCGGCTTCACGTTCCGCGTCCTCCTTTTCCCATATGGGCCTTTTACCGAGGTAGCCACGGCTTCCGAGGCAATGCTTCCCCGTGTTCCTTTGCTGAAGGCTTTTGAATTTCGCAGCCTTAGCTTTGGCTACCTCGGTAGCGCAAGTGTCCTTGAACTTTTCGAACTCCTCTTCCGTAAGTGTCGGATTTTCCTCCAGAATCTTGGACAGGGGTTCATCAGCCTCAATAGCTCATTTCACCCTCCCTTTCCAGGAGGCCAAATCATTGCTGAACATGCCCATGGCGTGATTGTTAATATTTTTCATCTTCGGATCATCCCACGGTTGTTCTATGTTATCATCCCGGTCGGGGAACTTGAATCTCTTGTGCAACTTCGTTAGGAGCAACTGCGTCAAATGTTCTTGACTCCTTAAGTCATCGTCGTTGATGCTCGCGCATTCCCGTAGGATGCATCCTACTTGGTTCCCATAACACTTGCGAGGTTCTTCCGGCTCTAACGGCTCAAACTTGCCAGGTGCCATCTTTGTGATCACAAGTCGTCCAATCCCTAGTTCGTTAGGTTTTTGTATCCTCTGCTTCTTATGCTTCCTCTTTTCGGTAGCGGCATCGGGGCCGGTACCTTCCCCGCCGATACCTTCCCCACCGGTCTCGGTGCCGCCATCGGTGGCGGCGCCGTCGGTGTCGATGTCGGCGTCAATACCATCATCGAGGCCGACCTGCAAACCTTGCTTAGCAGTCAAATAGTCGAGGTACTCTTGTTCACCCACATAATCCATCTCGTCTGCATCTTGGTCAGAAGGCCCAGTTTCTTCATTGTTCAACATGTTTCCTATGATTAAGTGTCCTCATTTATTTCTAAAAGTATGAATAAATGAGAAATGACATAAAAAGAAATCTATGTGCCAACACTCGATATGCCAACTATGTAGCACAAATCATGCCTTTATTCACGGGAAATTTCGGCATGACCTTTGCTAAAAAAATGGACATATCGAGCACCTGAAATTCACTGGAACGGAAATGAATCAACATTCCGGCGTAACATAGGCCACTCGGATCATTTTCCAAACATGACATGTCCAAAACATGACATATGCACATATCACATGTCCAGTTCAAATTTGCATATAAATTCAGCTAATTTTGAAACCTAGCTAAATTCATAACTAAATAGATAACCTAATTAACATAACCGAAGAACCCTAGCAGAGAGAGAGGGGGGGTTTACAGAGGGTGCAAGGGCGAGGAGGCAAGCTCGACGACGGCCGGGAGGGGAGAGGAGGGAGGCGAGGGCTGACGGGTCGGGGGCGACCACGCCGGGGTCGGGGGCGAGCGCCGGCACCGGAGTCGGGGGCGAGGGCCGGGTCGGGGGCGAGCGCCGGGGTCGGGGGGCTAGCGCCGGCGCCAGGGTCAGGGTCGAGGGCCGGGTCGGGGGTGAGCGCCGGGGTCGTCGGGGGCTAGCGCCGGCGCCGGAGTCGGGGGCGAGTGCCGGGCCGGGTCGGGCGCGGCGGTGCGACGGGGGAAGAGAGAGTGGGGATTTGGGGGGGAAAGGCGGGATGAAGCAGGGCGAGTGAGAATTTTGGGTTAAGTGGACGTAACAGTAGCGCATTATGTCAAAACGCGCTGCTACTAACTTCAGTAGCTGTAGCGGTTTAGGAAAAATTTGCTACTACTAACTTCAGTAGCCGCAATGGTTTATGCAAAACGCGCTGCTACTACCATCGCTACTGCCAGTTTTCCTTTTTCTTTTCCTTTATTTTATCCCACTTTTATTTCCCGAGGGCAGTGAACGAAGGGAGGGCGATATATATTGCATCATTTGACGGTTAAATATGTATGCAAAATAGGAACATATATATTACACATCATTGGACCCATGCATAATAATGGCTAAGTGTGTATACAAAATAGGAACATATATATATATATATATATATATATATATATATATATATATATATATATATATTACTGTAAGTGCATCTAGTGCCACCCCTAGTTGGTTTTGGAGTATTGACGACAAATTTGGTTGAGGGACTAATGCGTTCGTGAGAATTGCAGGATAACGCAGGTAGTGTCCCTCATTGATTCGGTTTACCTACCAGAGATGACCCCTAAAAATGTATGAAGACATTGAAGACAATGGTGGTATGAGAAGATATTTATATCGAAGACTATGACATGAGAAGACATTGCGTGAAGACTATGGAGCACGAAGACTGTGTGGTTTCGTTGTTTCCTTTTTTTTTTGAGTCATAGGAACCACCGTACTGTTAAGTGGGGTCCAAGTGAACTAAGTCAGAGTGACTGAAGTGATACTCAACCCAAATCCTATGTCTTCGAGCGAAGACAATGAGAGCAAACCTTATCCAGACCTAGATGAGTCGGCTTTGCTTGTAGCCCAAGTAAAGTTGCCGCGTGTGTTTGAAATCTGACCGTTGGAACACGTGTCAGTTCCTTAGTGACCCAGGGTCATTTTGGACAAATCAGGTCGGGTTGCCTAGTGGCTATAAATAGCCCACCCCCTACACCATAAATTGGTGGCTGCTCAGAGTTTGTGCACGGCTTTTGTCGTTTGAGAGCAACCCACCTCGAAGCATTTGAGAGAGAGAAATCCTTGCGAGGACAAAGCCCAAACACCCAGAGCCAAAGAGTGTTAGGCATCACTAAAGTCTTTCTGTCTGTGTGACCTAAAGACTTATTACACTTGAGGACTGTGAATCCTCCAGCCGGTTAGGCGTCACGTTCTGAGCATCCAAGAGTCATTGTGCATTGCCGGTGAACGAAGTCTGTGAAGGTTTGGAAGTCTCCCTTGAAGACTTACCAGAGTGATTGGGCGAGGACTGGGTGTCCTTAGCTCAAGGGGAATAAGGTGAAGACACGGTCTTCTGAGTTAAATCTTAGCCTCCCTAACCAGACGTACAGTTGTCACAGCAACTAGAACTGGTCCAACAAATCCTGTGTCTTCAACAAGCGACTGGTTCTATCCCTTCCCAACCTTACTTAAGTTTGTCTTCGTGAAGTCATTGCCTATCTGTGTATCTGTTTGACTTCATTGCTTGACTACTACTGTTGATTGGCTTCATACTATCTTCCGTTCTGATCCTACTACCTTGCTGCTATTAGTCCTGTACTTTTACATCATTGCATACCTGACTATGGCTTGCTTAGGGTAGTTTATCTTCCGCTGCATATCAATTAGGTCATTTCTGTTGTTTGTCTTTGAAACTTCCTAGTTTTGAAGACTTTCATAAAAATCGCCTATTCACCCCCCCTCTAGTCGATACTAGCACTTTCAATTGGTATCAGAGCAAGGTACTCCCTTGTTCTGTGTGATTCGGTTTAACCACCTGGAGTTTCAGCTATGTCGACTGCAGGATTGAGGAACATATCTTTTCCCACCTTGACGGTCATGAGTATCCCCGATGGAAGGCCATGATGAAGAAGCGACTCATGTCCATGGATAACGAACTGTGGACCGTCACTGAGATTCGACTCACTGAACTATGCAAGATGGCAGAGGCTGATGACATTCGCAAGTATACTCTATTAAACCTTACGGCGAAGGATGTCATCTGCTCTCATTTGTCCCGAAATCAGTTCAGGAATGTTATGCACCTCAATCACGTGAAGCTAATCTGGGACCGACTTTCTAAGGTATATGAAGGTCATCGCACTCGTCATGATCCGTGGTTTGAGGACTACAAGGAGTCTCTCAAGGAGATGACCTTTGCACCTGAATCATCATCATCCTCATCATGCCACATGGCAAGGGGTGATAAGGTAACTGAATGCTATCTCTCTGAATCTAGCGATGATGAATCAGGTGATGAATTTGGCCCCAGTTATGACAAGTTTGCTTCCCTTGCCACTAAACAACAAAGAATCTTGGAAAAGGTTCAAGACATGCTTAGTAAAAGCGATGACATGTTGGGTGAGGAAATGGATCAGTCAAAAGTTTGGCTGATAGTCTTCAGAGACTTCATGCTAAGTTTGACGCCCTTCAAGATCAACATAACACTCTCTTGTCTGATCATGAGAAGCTTTCTTCTGAATGTTTTCAAAGAAAGCTAGACCTTGAAAAGATAAGAGTGGATTATGTAGATCTTCAGAAGGAGCGAGATTCATTACTTACTCAAAAGATCAGTCCCGCTCAGGAAGGATTTGAACCACCATGTCTAAAATGCATTGAGCGTGATAATGCTACATCTGTTGCTGAATGTTCCATTGCTGCTACTGTTTCATTGTCTTCACCTACTGATGTGGTCACTAACCCCTCTGCGGAGGATACCACTGTTATTGCTAATCGAAATGCTATGTTGAAGACATTGCTTGAAACAGGGATGTACAAAAGTTTGAAGGGACATCAGACTCTCTGCGATGTCCTCAAAAAGCAGATTCTGAACCGAAACCCTAGGAAGGAGGGTGTTGGGTTCGAAAGGAAAATGAATGTTGATGGCTCGTACTGGAAGCCTGAGCAGTACCCCAAAACCACATGGGTTGCTGCAAAGGAACCTTCAGTCGATCCATCCACTTTATCTGGCTTTACCTGTGCTAATCCTATTATTATTGATGAATCCTTTGATGCAAACTATAAGCTGTTCAAAAACCAGAATGGTGAAGTGTTTGCCAGGTACATTGGTACTAACTGCAGGAATGGACCACCTATGAAGAAGATCTAGGTACCTAAGCAGTACATTGAAAATCTTCTTGTGAATGTCATCATGACACCACCAAGGAAGAAGACAAACCCCAGACCTATAGCTTCATGTGGCCCAAAGGCTTCATACAGATACAGGACTCACATGAGTCACCCTAACGCCAATGTTTTGCAGGGAAATCATGCTCAGACTTATGAATATGAGCGTGTATCTTCGAACCGCTATGTTCATAGGACTAAGAACTTTTCAGCTTATTCATATGAGTATCATTCATCTCCTGCAAGGCTATTTGCTAGGGCTTCAAAGCCAAAATTCTCAGATGCTGCACTTAGACTCATTGCTTCTAAGCCACCACTAAAGATGTGGGTGGCAAAGAAGAACTAACTCTCTTTTGCAGAAAACGGTCTCCAGCCAGCAATCAATGGCGTCCGATACTATTGCTGGGGACCTAAAACTCACCTAGGACGCACGATAAAATGTCATTCTATATACTTCACATCTGAATCTCTTATCTGTCATACTATGTCCCAACCTTGATATAAGCTGTGACTGTCCCTATATGTGTCAAATGCTTATGCTTCACAACATTCTTGTGAAGCCTATCCTCCTAACTGCACTGTAGGGTACATCACCAAAAGCTTCAGAATGGATTATGGACAGTGGATGCACAAATCATATGACTGGTGATCGAAGTCTTCTCATGGACTCAACCTGACGTCCATCCGACAAGAGCCACATTACATTTGCTGACACTGGTAAAAGCAAGGTATTGGGTCTAGGTAGAGTTGCAATCTCAAGGGATCAACACATGGATAAAGTGATGCTTGTTGAATCCCTTGGTTTCAACTTAATGTCTGTCTCAATGCTTTGTGACTTGAACATGATTGTGATATTTGGCAAATATCGTTGCCTTGTACTAATGGAATCTGACAAATCTCTAGTCTTTGAAGGGTATCGAAAAGATGATCTATACATGGTAGATTTCTCAGCAGGTCCACAGCTTGCCGTATGCCTTCTAACAAAAGCTTCAGAATGCTGGCTCTGGCATCAAAGGCTAGGACATGCTGGCATGAGGAACTTACACTCACTCGTCAAGAAGAAGCATGTCATTGGCATTGAGGATGTCAAGTTCAAGAAGGATCATCTGTGTGGTGCCTGTGAAAGCTGGAAAGATGACAAGGGCAAAGCACCCCTCGAAGACAATCATGACAACATATCAACCCTTTGAGCTGTTACACATGGACTTATTTGGACCTACGCACTACTCCACCCTCACAACAACTGTCTGTCTCTATGGCTTCGTCATTGTTGATGACTACTCAAGATACACATGGGTTCATATAATCCTTTACAAGACTGAAGTGCAAGATGTCTTCAGGCGCTTCGCAAATCGAGCAATGAACAATTATGGCGTGAAGATCAAGCACATCAGAAGTGACAATGGCACTGAACTCAAGAACACTGGACTTGATCTATATCTGAATACAATGAGAATCACTCATGAGTTCTCTGCTCCATACACACCTTAGCAAAATGGCATCGTTGAGCGCAAAAACAGAACCCTCATTGAGATGGCTCGAACAATGCTAGATGAGTACAAGACACCAATAAAGTTCTGGCCTGAAGCTATTGATACAACATGTCACATCATCAATCGTGTGTACATCCATAAGCTTCTGAACAAAACATTTTATGAGCTCCTTACTGGCAAAAAGCCAAACGTCAGTTACTTCAGAGTATTTGGAGCTAGATGCTGGATCAAGGATCCCCATCACAAGTCAAAATTTGCACCTAAGGCTCATGAAGGCTTCATGCTTGGCTACGGATAGGATTCACACTCCTACAGAGTCTTCAACCTTTATCTCTACAAAATCATTGAAACTGTGGATGTGAGATTTGATGAAACCAATGGTTCACAGAGAGAGATTCTGCCAAGTACACTTGATGAAGCTCCTTCAAACGAGTCTATCAAGCTGATGGGAACTGGTGAAATCATGCCCTCTGAAGCACAGCCTGAAGAGGAACTTATCATCTCTGCACCAAATCAACCTGAAGACAATGCTCAGACCGAAGACAATCCTCCCAATGATGACAATGATCAGCCAGAGCAAAATCTTCGTCCTGTTCATCCTCGTGTTGCAAATGAAGTTCAAATAGAGAAGATAATTGACAGCATCAATGCACCTGGTCCGCTCACTCGATCAAGAGCAACACAGCTAGCAAACTTCTGTGGGCACTTTTCATTTGTGTCAATATCAGAACCCAAGAAAGTTGCTGAAGCTTTTATGGATCCAGAATGGATTCAAGCCATGCAAGAAGAACTTCAACAGTTCAAGCTGAATAATGTTTGGGAACTTGTCAAGCGACCTGACCCTCACAAGCATAACATTATTGGAACAAAGTGGATATATCGAAATAAGCAAGATGAGCATGGTCAAGTTGTCATAAACAAAGCACGTCTTGTGGCTCAAGGATATACTCAAGTTGGAGGAATTGACTTCGATGAAACATTTGCTCCTGTTGCTAGGCTAGAAGCTATTCGCATACTGCTAGCCTACGCTAATCATCACAACATCTTGCTATATCAAATGGATGTAAAGAGTGAATTTCTCAAGGGCAAGATTGAAGAAGAAGTATATGTCGCACAACCACCTGGCTTTGAAGATCCAAAACATCCTGATATGGTGTACAAGCTAAACAAAGCACTGTATCGCCTCAAACAAGCTCCTCGTGCTTGGTATGATACAATCAAAGACTTCCTGAAGAGCAAAGGCTTCAAACCTGGATCCCTAGATCCCACACTCTTCACGAAGACATATGATGGTGAACTGTTTGTGTGCCAAATATATGTGGATGACATAATCTTCGGCTGCACCAACCAAAAGTATAGTGATGAGTTTGGGTACATGATGCAAGAGCAATATCAAATGTCCATGATGGGTGAGCTGAAGTTCTTCCTTGGTCTTCAAATTCGTCAGCAAAGAAATGGCATCTTCATATCTCAAGAAAAATACCTCAAAGATTGTCTAAAGAAGTTTGGAATGGAAGACTTCAAAGGCTACATGACGCCAATGCCAGCCAAACACCATCTTGGTCCCGACGACAATGGTAAAGAGATCGATCAAAAGGTATACCGCTCCATGATTGGTTCTTTGCTTTATTTATGTGCATCTAGGCCAGATATTATGCTTAGTGTTTGCATGTGTGCTCGATTCCAAGCGGCACCAAAGGAATCGCATCACTTAGCAGTGAAGTGAATTATTCGATATTTGGCTTACACCCCAACACTCGGATTATGGTATCCCAAGGGATCAAAATTTGATTTAGTTGGATTCTCGGATGCTGATTATGCTGGTGACAAGGTGGATCACAAGTCTACATCAGGCACATGTCATTTTCTTGGTCGATTACTTGTCTGTTGGTCTTGAAAGAAGCAGAACTATGTATCACTCTCAACTGCTGAATCTGAATACATTGCTGCTGGATCCTGTTGTGCTTAGCTTCTATGGATGAAGCAAACTCTCAAGGATTATGGCATCAACCTGAAACAAGTACCTCTCTTCTGCGACAACGAAAGTGCCATCAAAATAGCCAACAATCCAGTCCAACACTCGAAGACAAAGCACATTGAAATTCATCATCACTTTCTCAGAGATCATGTTATGAAGAAAGATATCGATATCATTCACGTCAACACTGAAGAGCAACTGGCAGATATCTTCACAAAGCCCTCGGATGAGAAAAGGTTTTGCAAGTTACGGTGTGAGCTAAATATCTTGGAATCCTCTAATGTCCTGTGATCAGGCACACATCCTAACACTTATGCATGTTGATGACTTAGATGTGCAACACACAAAGTAATGTATATCTTCAATCAACGAAGATTTACACTCTGAGTGTGAATACATTAAAATGTAATATGACTTCGGAGTGCCACGATAATTGTGCGCCGTGTCTGGGTCTAATACTTCCTATACGGTGGGTAACGCCACCACCAACTTTCTCCGTTTGAAGTGTTTCACTCGTGGCGTTATATTGCAATGACTTCGCAATTGGTTTGTCTTCAGTTTCAATTTGTCTTCATGATTTCCTACACTATGATGATTTGATTGCTTTCTGATATATATACATAGATACTAGTGTTCTGTCCTCTACAGCATTCACTTATAGCTATGTCTTCAAGATTGGATCTTTTGAACTAAGTGAATGTGATCGGACCCTAACCTCTCTATGCTTCCTATCTCAAACTCTATCTGTCCAAATCATATGCATTCTATTGAAACTGTCAAATGTCTTCTCTGCGTCCTAGTCAGCAGAAGGCAAAGAGACAAACATTAAATCTGTTTTAATGACTTATCTTTATTGTTGAAATCCTGAGAAGCCGGAACAACTCTCCGACATGCCTGGCAGGCGTGGGAACGTGGGACAACTCTGAGTATGTTGCATGCTTGCCACGTACCCCTCAGATGTGAACCGCCAGGGGCAACAGTGTAATTGCGCTGTGTCTCTCACCTACTTATAAATACTTGACCCCTGCAGTAAAGAAATCCTTCTTCCACCTCTCCACCTCCGTCAAAACCCTAGCGCCACTGCTAGCTCGCGACGACAACGGCGACGAAGCGCTTAGCAGCCACGACTTCTCTGACACCGTCCTCACATCGGCCGCGGACATCATTCTCTCCGCTGTCGCCGTAGGTGTCCTCCGTCGCCAAGTTAGGGCACGGTGGGCTGAACTGCTCGGTCTCCTATTCATCCCATCTAGCAGTTCTTCGTGCGGTAATTATAACTCTATTTTTACCACCTTTTTGATCTTCAAGATTCATCCTGTTTACCGAAAGTGGTTTCTGCCTATTCAATGCTAGATCTATTCTGTCTGCATCTCATACTGCCTAGTCAATTCACTTAGATTTCCTGTCTAGTTTGATTCCTCACTTGTACTTATTCACAAATTGGTACAAATCTGGAACCAACTCACCCATATAAGTGAATGTCTTCGCAACATGAGGTCAATGTCTTCAAACTGATTTATCTTCAAAATCTTCTGAGAATGCATATGACCTCTTCCCCTTCCCTCGCATGTCTAATGCTGTCACAGGTACATGTCCGTGGGAGAATCCCTTGGTTCTCATAGTCTGCATTTGTTTGCAGAATACTTACAGCATCATATCAATTCTCCTGAAGCCAGTTCCTGCTTGACTAGCAAGCGTAAGTCTCTGAAGCCTTTGAACGTATTGAAGCCATTCAGTTTGAAGTTCATGGCTGCAGAAAAATCAGCAAGGAAGGGTGGCAGACAGCGCAGAGAAGGAACATCCAAAGATCTGCCTGATGACTTAGCAGGACTCTACAAGACAGATCCCAAAGAGAATTATCATCAGAGAAAGACGCGAATCCAATGGATTCGACGCTATTGGGCTGAGGAATGGTTCAAGTACAAGTTTGTGAAGAAGGAATATGCAGAGAAGAATGCCATCAAGAGACCTTGGGGTGATATCCTCTATCGAGGCCTTCAACCCAAGAGCAGAGCTGAAGCCATTGATCAAGGATTCTATCCTTGCATGGTCCATGGACCACAACCTGAGAACGCCGATGTCGGTGTTAAAACCGGTGGATCTCGGGTAGGGGGTCCCGAACTGTGCGTCTAGGCGGATGGTAACAGGAGACAAGGGACACGATGTTTTTACCCAGGTTCGGGCCCTCTCGATGGAGGTAAAACCCAACTCCTGCTTGATTGATATTGATGATATGGGTAGTACATGAGTGGATCTACCACGAGATCAAGGAGGCTAAATCCTAGAAGCTAGCCTATGGTATGATTGTTGTAATGGTTGTTCGTCCTACGGACTAAAATCCTCCGGTTTATATAGACACCGGGGAGGGCTAGGGTTACACAGTGTCGGTTACAATGGTAGGAGATCTACATATCCGTATCGCCAAGCTTGCCTTCCACGCCAAGGAAAGTCCCATCCGGACACGGGACGAAGTCTTCAATCTTGTATCTTCATAGTCTTGGAGTCCGGCTGACGATGATAGTCCGGCTGTCCGGACACCACCTAGTCCAGGACTCCCTCAGTAGCCCCTGAACCAGGCTTCAATGACGATGAGTCCAGCGCGCATATTGTTCGGCATTGCAAGGCGGGTTCCTCCTCCGAATAATTCATAGAAGATTGTGAACACCAGGATAGTGTCCGGCTCTGCAAAATAAATTCCACATACCACCGTAGAGAGAATATTATGTACACAAGTTCAATCTGCTGACGTGTTTTGTGGCATGACGTCACACCACCACCAAGCCTTTACTGGAATCTTTTTTTATTATACCACCTCAGCACATTTAGCGAAGCGGTTTTCTTGGCACGTCTTGTCGAAGCACAGATCGTGTTCCCCTTATTCCGGGATTCTCATCAATACGGACGTGGGTAACCCAACCGCGCCCGTGGCCACGCCCCCTCTATCGAAGGCGAGTCCCGAACGATCACGGAGACAGCTCTTGGTATTCTCCCTCTTTATAATAGGACCAAGGCCCGTTTCTTTTCTTCAATCCTTCGTCGAATCTTCTCCTTGCTCCAAGTCCCAACACCCAGAGCCCTAGATTCGCGCGCTTCGGACCTTCAACAATGTCTAGCTCCGACCTTCAGGGCCGGTGGATGTCCTCCTCCATCACGGAGGAGGACGTGCTAAAGCTACGAGAGGCCAAGTACCTGTCTTACGAGATTTCGCACAGGTTGCCCGCCGAAGGGCAGGCCATCCCCACCCCCAAGCCCGGCGAGTACGTCGTCTTTGTATTCCACCTCCGTCGGGGTATAGGCTTCCCGATGGATCCTTTTCTGAGAGGGCTCATGTTCTACTATGGGTTGGAATTCCACGACTTGGCTCCGGTGTCCATCCTCCATATCTCGTCATTTATCATCGTCTGCGAAGCCTTCCTCCGCGTCACCCCCCACTTCGGCCTGTGGCTGAAGACCTTCAATGTGGAGCCGAAGATGGTCGAGGGGCGTCAAGCAGAGTGCGGCGGGGCGGCCGTGAGCAGGAGGGCCGACGCCCCGTGGCCCGAGGGCTCCTTCCAAGAGGAGCTCGGCTTATGGCAATAGGAGCGGTTCTATATCACCGCTCCGAAGGGCAGCAGGCAGAAGCCGCCGCCAGTATTCCGCTCGGGACCTCCTCGACGGCTGATGTCGTGGGTCAACCAAGGGCTCAACTGGGGGCCGTCAAAAGACGTGCCCCTATTGCAGGGCCAGATTCGAGACCTCCAAGCGAGGGAGATCGATCTAGTCGTGGTGATGCAGGTTATGTTGATTAGGCGTCTCCTGCCCTGCAAACGCCGTCCTCTCCGGCTATGGGAGTTCAATCCGGAGGGACCATGGATTCTCCAACACTTCATGGGTACGACACCCGTGGAGATGTACGAGTTGTTCTTCGGATCACGGGCGGTGTGTCCGGAATTGACCAAGGACGCCGGCCTAAGCTGCAATCGCCCGGATACTCAGGTAAGTAGCTCGGTGTTCGGACGTACCGTTTGTTTGCCTTTCTACAATTCTCCTTTTAACCCGTTATCCTTCAACAGGAGTGGATAGCGCAAGCAAAGCTGATACGGTGTCCGGCCCCCCTCCCAGAGACCGCGCCGGATCCCGTGCTGGTCAAGATGCTGGAGGTTGCGCCTTCAGAAGAAAGCGGAGGGGAAAATAAGGGAGCTACCGCCTCGCCCAAGGAGGCTCTTAAAAAAGGGGGGATCGAAAATCCCTCCCTCCAAGGGGAGAAGAGGACCGCCTCTGGAGACCTAGAGGCCAAAGCCCCTAAGCGGGGGAAGAAATCTTCACCAGAGGGTTCTGCATCCGGGGAGGCCCCGGCCGCACAGTCTCCCCTAAAGAATCAGCCCTCCAGTGAGCCGTAAGTGGAAAAAGGGAGTTTGGTAATAAGAGACATCCCTATTTGTGCTTCTGAGGATAACCGAAGTTTTTACCTTGTAGTTCGGATCTCCGACCTTCTCAGATGAGCTCGTCTTCGGGGGACCTTCGTCCGGAGATGGTGGAGAGCGAGACGCATCCGTCCTCTGCGCCGTCAGATAGGGCGGACGAGCCTAAAGTGTCATCACGGAGGGTATCCCTGAGCCCGGCAGAGCCGAAGAGTTTGGCGGCGACTAGTGTTCGGCCGGGGGAGCTGAAGGATCTGCTTGAGAGGGCGTCCATATCAGAAGATCACCATGCATTGATGAGTATGGTGATTGGAAGGATTTCGTCCGCCGAAAGCGGATTGCATAATGCCATTAGGAGTTTGCTGGCGGGGTTTGAGGTATGTAAAAAATGACACACCTTTTTGACAGTTTTGCACATAAAATGCGCCCTGTGTAGATAGTAGCCCCTGAGACTCGGTAGGTTGTCGAAAGCGACAGCGTGCCGAGGATCAAAATCGCAGGTATGAACTTTCGCCTTTTCTATGTAGGTGGCGAATAGTCCGGGGGCCAGCCGGACTGATAGAGTTGCTGAATTAAAGCGGCAACTCGACGTTGCGGATGCGGACATCGCACTAGTCAACAAGCGACTTGACGAGTCGCAAGGTAAATTTTTTCTCCGCAGTCACCTAGTAAGGGAGCCGAAGCCCACCTCTTACAAATTTTGTGCTTGACGCAGATGGTGCCGCTGCTGTGGAGAGCCTTCGGGCTGAACTTGCTCAAGCCAAGGAGCAAGCCAGAAGGAGTGATGTGGCTGCCTTTAGGGCAGCCAAGGAGTTAGAAGCCGAAAGGGCTGCGCACTGCCGAAGCAGGGAAGAGATGGCCGAAATGGCCGTAAAGTTAAAAGATGCTGCCGACCGCAATGAGGCTCTTGAAAAGGAGCGCCTAGCGGAGCGAGAAGACCTGGGGAAGGCCACCGCCGAAGCCAAGGATGCCCGTTCTGCAATGCGGGCTATAAAGGAAGAGTTGCGCCAGGCCAGAGTCTTTGTGGCTGGCAAGTCTTTTCTGCTGCGCCGAAGGTTTACGATCCAAAGTATGCTCAGCTTGGCCAGCTGTGGCGTCCAGAGGATCCTTATATGGACTTAGCGGCGAGTGCGGCGGATGCCGTTGTGCACTTCCGAAGTCAGAAGGATCACAAGACGGAAGAGTTGTTTTGGTCTCAATTCCATAGTCCGGAGCGTTCACTTCCGCTGACCAATCGGTTGGCCAAGTGGGCTGAGCTGAATAGGTTGTCCGGACTTGCCATCACGGATATCGTGACTCATGTCTGGCGGGATAGGCCCAAGCCGAAGAGTTATTTTGGCTTGTTGCAGCAATTTCTTGGGGCGGTGCCGCATATCAAGGCGATGAAGCGGTTGGCCTGCATAGAGGGTGCATGGATGGCCCTCGCCCGTGTGAAGACACATTGGACAGAGATGGATGCCACCGCAGTTGCGATCCAGGGTTTGGACGAGAGCCGGTTACCCGTCGAGCACTATTTTGGGGAAGTTCTGCGTGGTACTCGTGTAATAGAGTCGCAGTGCTCAAAAAATGTCACGTTCAAATGAACGTTTTTATTTTATAAAACAATGTTTATGATGTAGGCGCTTTTTGTACTTGTGCGTTCAAGTATTGAAATATCTCCTGTGCGGCCATTTGTGTATACGTATGTATAACCTGAAAGATGGCAGTCGTCGGCTTCAGCCCCCACGCACAAGGTGCGGAGGTGTTCGCAGAAATAGCACATTTTCACACTTAATCCGACGTCTTGGTCCTGTTAAGGAGGTGGTAGCGTAGCAAATGAGGCAACCGGACTATAATGCTTTATCACTTTCACTTAGCCATTGGAGTTCGAGGGTGGGACTACAATATAGCCCCGAGGGGCACCGCGCTCTCCGGATTCGGGGCGCGTATGTGCCTGACCGGGAAATGGTCCTTCATCAAAGCAGAGGAATTCTAAACATTCCGGTAGTCGATCGAGTGGTTGACCAGTCTCTCGCTATATCATGACAGTCAGTTTTCGGCTTTCTCTACTAAGGTGCTCGCCCAGCCGAACTGGGGCACAATCGCAGTAGTTCTCCTGGTGCCGCGTTAGCCGATGATACGGAACGTAAGGCAGCAAAACACAGGAGCCGGGCAACCCCAACATTTGACCAAAGACATGATTCGGAGCTGATGCATATAAGGCCTAACTCGAGACGCCGAACACTCCCTATGGTGTTCGGTCTTTATAATGATGGGCAGAACAATGCCCTAAGCCCCTAGTGTCCAGGTACGAGCAAGGTCTTCTGACACGGACAATGCCAAAACGTCAGTCTCCTCTCTGGTTATAATGAGAAACCAGGGGATTATAACAACAAGAGACAGTAAAAAAGGTTTGCGCAGGGTCTTAATATGAAAAGAATCCTTGCAACGGGTCCCTACTGCACGTCTGCGCCTGTGCCTCCGTTGTGCCGTTATCCTGGACGGGTGTGCACGTTGTTCATCTATAAAAAGAGAGGAACTTAGTTTGAAAGGAAATCGTGCGAGAAAAGTGCATAAAAAATATTAATAAATGAATAAAGCTGAGCCAAATTAGCTCATTATTGCTTATATGCACAGCCCCTTGTGAAGGGGTGTGCGGCTAGGGAGCCCCTAGCTTATTTATTCCGGACTCGTCTAGCCGTGTCCGGGGTCTTAAACGACCTTTTAATGAAATGATGCCGCGTGGACCGGGCATTTTAAGCGTAAGAGACGCGTAAAGTGGTATTGTGTTAAAGCGGACAAAAGCTTCACGTCCCAATAGTGCTTGATAGCTACTTTTGAATGGGGCGACATGAAAGATTAGCTTTTCGCGTCGGAAGTTGTCAGGTGTCCCGAACACAACTTCTAGTAATAAGGAGCCTGTGCACTTGGCGTAAGGGCCTGGCGTCACTCCTTTAAAGGAAGTGCGGTTACATTGAATTTTAGTAAGGTCTATCCCCATCTTGCGGATTGTGTTTGGATATAGCAGGTTTAAATCGCTGCCGCCGTCCATCAGGACTTGTGTAAATTGTAGTCCATCGATTATAGGATCCAATATCAAAGCAGTCCATCCTGCGTTTCGAATGCTTCTGGAGTAATCCAGGTTGTCAAAAGTGATTGGTTTTGACATCCAACTTCGAGGTTCCGCTGGGGTGGACCGTGCGGCCCTTATTTTAGCGGGTGCCGCATAGTTTTTCCGTAATATCACATGAAGTGAGTTTACTGTTCTGACTTCTTGTGGGAAAGTCTTTTGTTTTTCGGTGCTCTGCTGGTGGGGTTCGTCATCGTCCTCGCTTGGCGCGTCGAGCCCCTTGTGTTCGGCGTTGAGTCGGCCGGACTGTTTGAAAACCCAACAATCTCTGTGGGTGTGGTTTGCAGGCCTTCCGGAGGTACTATGGATTTGACATATCTGATCCAAAATTTTGTTTAAGTTGGATAGCTCATCACTGTTGTCCTTAAGAGGCAGTGTTTTGTTGTTTGGCCGCGAGCTTTTGAATCCGGCGTTGACCGCCGTGTTCTTTGGGATTTTTTCTTTATTCCGGCGCTGATCCTTTCTGCGCCGTGATTTTCCGTTTCCATCTCTGATCTCGGATGTACTCGGGTCGCTGGTGCTGCATCTTGCTAGCCAGCTGTCTTCCCCCGCGCAAAAGCGGGTCATGAGGCTTGTTAGCGCGGCCATTGTTCTCGGTTTCTCTTGGCCGAGGTGTCTGGTGAGCCATTCGTCTCGGACATTGTGTTTAAAAGCTGCTAAGGCTTCAGCGTCTGGACAGTCGACTATTTGGTTCTTTTTGGTAAGGAACCTGTTCCAGAATTTGCGCGCTGACTCTCCGGGCTGTTGAGTTATATGACTTAGATCGTCTGCATCCGGAGGGCGGACATAAGTCCCTTGAAAATTTGCTCTAAACGCATCCTCGAGCTCTTTCCAACTTCCAACAGTGTTTTCTGGGAGGCTTTTGAGCCAATGCCGAGCTGGCCCTTTGAGCTTGAGGGGTAGGTATTTTATGGCGTTGAGATCATCTCCTCTAGCCATGTGTATGTGTAGTATGTAATCCTCTATCCAGACTCCAGGGTCTGTTGTTCCGTCGTATGCCTCTATGTTTATGGGTTTGAACCCTGCTGGAAATTCATGATCCAGCACCTCATCGGTGAAACATAGTGGGTGTGCGGCGCCCCTGTATTTGGGTGTGCCGCTGTCTTCGAACACTTGGCGTGTTGTGTTGCTTCCTGGGGCCCTCTTTGTTGGCCCGTAAATGGACCTGACCGGGCCATTTGTTTTCCGAGGATCATGAGTCGGTTTGTGTGCGGCGCCGCTTGCCGCTTTTGGCCTGTCATCTGGTCGTCTATCCGGCCAAGCGGCCTCTTTGTTTTTTGACTGTGGGGGCTCTATGGCTTCCTCGTCAAATTCTGGCAGCAGCTTGCACTTCGGGTAGCTCTTTGATTGATGGCTATTGCCATATTTGTCCGCGGTCTTGAGTACTTTACTCCGCCTCATTCTGAGTATGTCTTCCGCTGTTTTGAGCTTCCGTTTTTCCTTCTTCAGGATTCTTGCAGTGGCGACAAGTCTTTTGTGATTGTCCTTATGCTCCGGTCGTGTGTCCGGCGTGAGATCGTCTGGACTGTTGTTTTCGCCGGGCATAGATTGATTATCCGATTCATCCTGTTCGGATGGTTGCTTGGTTGCATGTTCGTCGCCCACTGATTTGCCCTGCTCTATTGCTGGGTCATTAGGAGTGATGTTTTTGTCGAGGCGGGACTTAGGGCGGCGTCTGCGTCGCCGTTTTGGTTGTTTGTCGGCGGGATTATCCTTTGCCGCGCCCCGTTGTTCCTCGTTGTCGCTTCCTTTTGGGGTGTCCACCATATATACACCATGGGTTGATGTGGCCTTCCAGTGCTCGGCGAGCGCTGGTTCTTGATCGTCTCCGGCATCGTCGTCCATACCGTCGATGTCTTCGGAGTCGTAACCTAGCATGTCGGTTAGATCGTCGACAGTGGCTACAAAGTGGGTGGTGGGTGGGCTTTGAATTTCTTCGTCGTCCGCGTCCCAACCATCCTGGCCGTAGTCCGGCCAGGGCTCTCCGGATAGCAGAGATGTTTTAGCAAATTTAGGCTATCGCCAAAGGGTGAGTGCTGAAAGATGTCTGCAGCGGTGAACTCCATGATCGGCGCCCAATCGGATTCGATTGGCCGGGGCGCAGGAGGTTCGGAGTCCGGCAAGGAGTCCGGCGCCTCGGAGTCATGAGCTTTATAAGGGACAAGGTCAGTATTCGGCTCCATCGCCGTAGCGGTTGCAGCTACCGAGGCGGTGTCCAGCCATCCGTCCTCGATCTGCGCGATTGGCTCCGGACTATAGGTCGGAGCGGATCCATGCGCGGCCTCCAAAGCACTGTCCGGCGGCAGAGTTAGATCATGCCCATCGTGACAGCGCGGCGCGCTCGGTTGTGGCTCGGATCCATCGAAGATCAAGTCTCCGCGGATGTCTGCCGTGAAGTTTAGGCTTCCAAACCTGACCTGATGGCCAGGGGCATAGCTTTCGATCTGCTCCAGATGGCCAAGCGAATTGGCGCGCAGTGCGAAGCCGCCGAATACGAAGATCTGTCCGGGGAGAAAAGTCTCACCCTGGACTGAGTTGTTGTTGATTGAAGAAGCCATCAAGCCTATCGGTGACGACACAGAGGAACTCTCAATGAAAGCACCAATGTCGGTGTTAAAACCGGCGGATCTCGGGTAGGGGGTCCCGAACTGTACGTCTAGGCGGATGGTAACAGGAGACAAGGGACACGATGTTTTTACCCAGGTTCGGGCCCTCTCGATGGAGGTAAAACCCTACTCCTGCTTGATTGATATTGATGATATGGTTAGTACAAGAGTGGATCTACCACGAGATCAAGGAGGCTAAACCCTAGAAGCTAGCCTATGGTATGATTTTTGTAATGGTTGTTCGTCCTACGGACTAAAACCCTCCGGTTTATATAGACACAGGGGAGGGCTAGGGTTACACAGAGTCGGTTACAATGGTAGGAGATCTACATATCCGTATCGCCAAGCTTGCCTTCCACGCCAAGGAAAGTCCCATCCAGACACGGGACGAAGTCTTCAATCTTGTATCTTCATAGTCTTGGAGTCCGGCTGACGATGATAGTCCGGCTGTCCGGACACCCCCTAGTCCAGGACTCCCTCAGCCAACCCCACCTCACTACTCTGGTGTCTTGACGACTCTCTCTTCAAGCGCAACTACCAGTTTGCAGTGGCTTCGGCCAAGAAGAACAAGAAGCCATTGGGCTTGAACTTCAACCCAGGTCCCTCTGCTCCCCGTGCTGACGGCTCCCGTGATGCTGATCCCAATGAGATGGGCCCCTTCTCCAACCTTGATGGCCTCATCACCTACATCGTGGTTCAAGGCGCCAGAGTTGATCATTCTGAAAATGATGAAGACTCCAATGAAGCCCCTGCTCCTCCTCCAAAGCCGCAGAAGCAAAAGAAGCTAAAGGCTTCAAGATCAGCTGCACCTCCGAAGACTTCGCGTGCGAAGCCACTGGCCACTGCACCTCCTGAAGCCAGTGTGCAGTCTGAAGATCAATCCCGTGTCTCCAAGAGAACGGAGAAGAAAAAGCAACTTGTCAGACCATCTGATCAAAGAGCCTTGACTCCTGCTGCCATTCTGCGTGAAGAACCCATTGATCTGTCAAGTGATGAAGATCTTGCTGATGATGCCCTTGAGCAGCTGATAAAGAGCAAGGAAGAAGCAGAAATCTTCAACAACTTGCCTCTCTTTGATGTGGCCATCATCCACAATTTCATTGATGAGTGGTTCGACACCCCCAATGTCAGCTTTGAAGATTTACAGCTTCCCATTGGCCTTAGTGTCGCCTTCAATGGCGCCATTTCTTCTAAGCTAGCTCTCGCTCAGCGCATCGTTGAGCTCAAGAACAAGATTGATTATGAGAAGGCTCAATTCAAGAAGCATGTGGCCAAGCTAAGTGTTCAAGACGTCAGAAACTTCAAGGTCATGCTGCATGAGCTTAAAGAAGCTTTTCTCAAGAAACGCCATGAAGCTCAGGGCTCTCGAGAGCGCATGAAGATTTTGGCTGATAAGTGTGTGCTTGCCTACAATGAGGCTGAGAAGCGCAAGTCACTTGGCCGTCCTGGCATTGACCCCAGGATGGCTGCAAAGAAGAAGAAGAAGCACCCTGCTGAACAGCCTGAACCTTCAAGTCAAGAAGCCCCTCGCATTATCTTCCCAAGCAGCATGACTGGCTCGAAGCCAAAGGTCACCACAACTGCTTCAGAACAGAAGAAGACGAGGGATGCCGAGGCTGAAGCCAGAAAGAGAAAGAACACTGAAGCCTCTGATGCCGCTCCCTCCAAGAAGAAGCGCAAGACCAAGAAGACTAGGGATGCTTCCACAGAGCCCTTAGTCGTTGAACCCATTTCTGTGGTTCGCCCAGCGTCAAAACATCAAGAACGAAGGCTGATAGTCCATGAGCCTGCTTCCACAGAGGCTCATGAAGCTGAAGATATTCCAGCAACTGAACCCACCGCTGCTGAAGACATTGGTCACGATGACAATGTAGCTGATGATGAAGTTCTTCCTCAGATCGAACATGACATGGAATCATCGCCTATTCATACGAACAGCGAACTCATCAGCATTGGTCGTCTTCTGACGCCAATTGCTCAGGATGCATCATGGGCTGATCACCCACAACTAAAAGACTCCCCCAGTACTCCCCAACAACAACAACAAGCTACACCCCCCGTGCAAGAAGAGGATGAAGACTATGAGGCCCAGCCAACTCCATCTCCTAAGGAGAAGCCAGCATTTCGCAGGCTTCGCAAAGGACAAAGGCCTCAAGTCCCTCTGTCGAGCGTTCCACAAGGAGAAGTGCAACGTTCACCTATTGCACGTCAAGTATTTTCTGAACCTCCTCCAACTGTGAATGTCTCCGAGTCTGAAGCACATGCTGCTAAAGACATTCCGGCTGCATTAGCCGAGGAAAATCAAGAAGAAGTACGTGTACCTACTCCCCCACTGATTGAAGAAGAAGCAGTTCCTAATGTGA
Source organism: Triticum timopheevii (assembly GCA_963921465.1). Taxonomy (NCBI): domain Eukaryota; kingdom Viridiplantae; phylum Streptophyta; class Magnoliopsida; order Poales; family Poaceae; genus Triticum; species Triticum timopheevii. Next base: position 508,001,879 of record OY997268.1, on the reverse strand, counting down.
ATGTGCCTGTGCCCGACCCTCCTGTTCGTCAGGAGGAGGTTGACAATGTTGAGGCTGCCACTGCCAACACCAATGAAGCCAATGATGTAGTCATGGCTGACGCTAATGTGGAGCCTGCCCCAACTAGTGTGCCTAAAGCTAATGTGGCCACTGAACCTGAAACCACTGACGCTGCTGCGCCTGAACCTAATGTGACAACCGCTCCCGATGCACCTGTTGTGCAGTCTGACGCCTCAGCTGTTGCCCCTGCTCCTATTCGGCCACCAAGGCCTCACACAATTGAGCAAGCATACAGTCATGGTCAGCTTACCATTGTCCGATGGCCCATTCTGGTGCCTCCGCCTACTGCCTCAGGACCTCAATTTGACTATCATGTTGAGAATAGGCCTCAGGTCCAGAAGCCAAAGCCTAGGTTGCCAAGGTTTCCAGGTACTGCCAATTCACCAGGGTCCTTTAATGCTAATGGCTTCAAAAGCCACAATGCCTTCTTTGGCAGCGCCAAGAACCCCTACTCCAAGCCAAGGATATCATCAGATCGGTTCTAGAGCTATCAGCAGAGAAGCTATTACTCCTGTGTTCTATATGATCAAGGATGCATTTTCCCTCATATGCGCCTTGATACTGAAGCCATTGCTGGATTGCCGTGCTTAGAAGAAGCACTTGATTGCTTTCGTGATGCTGGTCTGCTCCACTTTGTGACAGACAAAGAACATTGGAATGAAGAGCTATTGCTTCAATTCTATGCTACTCTGCACATTCGCGGCTACTACAGAGACATCAAGACATGGGTTCTCGAGTGGATGACTGGAAATGTCCATCATGAAACCAAAGCTATGGATATCATCGAGCTTACAGGGCTAGCCACTCCTGGAGAACTATATGAACCTGACTGTCAGCTACACCGCAATGCTGTAGAGAGTATCTTCCATAAGCCAGAACCCAATATGAGCCAGATGTTGAGCATGATGAAGCCCTTGCCATCTGATGCTGAATATCCAACAAATTTCTTTGTTGAAGACCTTGAGTATCTGCCTTGCACTATATATCATATCATCAGGCGAACTCTATGGCCTGTCAAAGGACATTCATCAGCAGCCAAGCTTGAAGGAGCTATGAAGACATTGGTCTTCTATATTCTCAATGGCATCAGCTTCAACACTCAGGAATTCTTCATTAGGCAACTTGCTGCTTCCGGCTCTGACCTATTTGGTCTGAAGTTTTATGCTCCCTGTGTCATGCGCCTCATCAAGCGACACTCATCTGTCAATTATCAGCCCTCTACTCGCAATCATATGATCTTTCTGCCAGAGGTTGATATGTCAGTTGATGCTATATGCTCTGACCCTGCCAAGACGCCTCTTTGTCTTCAAAATGTCAAGCACCAAAGCTTCACTCAGCCTATTGAAGGTGTTCAAGCAGCGACACGAATCTATCCATTGGCTGGAAACACTCGTCTGCCTCATCGAGCACCCACTGAAGCCACTGAAAGCACCATTGCACAAAAGCCTCGGAAGCGTTCTCGCGTTCTCAATGACCGAGAACTTCTTGTGGCCCTTCATCAGAAACAGGATAAGCATCATTTCTGACTCAAGAGACAGATGCAAAGCCTCTTGGTGGATGTCAATCGCATTCGTAACCTTGCCACCAAAAATGCCTTTGTTGCTCATGAAACTTGCCGGCGATCATGGAAGAGTTGGACCCTGCTTAGTGCTGAAGCAGATCTTCAAGACGATGGCTTCAATGAAAGATTCCAGTTCGACTCCACTCCTCCACGGACTACTACCCTGTGTCGAACTCCATCTCTTGAAGACTCTGAATATTCTTCCTCCGCGGCAACGGTAAATGCCAGAGTGATCGATGATGAAGATGATACTACTTCACCACCTCCTACTACTGCGCGCATTGACACTGCACCAAGTTCATCTGCACCGCCAACCAACGACGACAACCCAGCTGCTTCACCTACTCATGACAAGTAGATGCTCTATGTCTTCAAACCTTTTTGGTCATTACTGACAAAAGGGGGAGAAGCGTATGAGTTGATAGTCTTCAAGCGGGTTCATATGGGCGGTTGCATTATATTTTGCTTCATGCTTACAACTCTTGCTTTTGAAACATTTGGTTCTCTGAGTTGTAACACCTAAACTTGATGGTCGTCTGCACTTATTTTCTTTACTGTGATGCGATGATAAATTCCGCATGTGCGATGATAACTTCCGCACTTAGATCATTCTGCAGACGTCCATTTTTCATTATGCATGTCATTCTACTTGCTATATCGTTTCATGCATGATGAATTATCTTCATAAGTTGAAGTGGATCTCCACAAGTACAACCTGCCATGTGCATTTGCATTCCAAAAGCAAATTACTTATATGCACATCTTCAGGGGGAGCCCTTGCAACTTATGAAGACAATTCCCTATCCTTACAATTTCACATATTTATCCCCGTTGAAAACTTCAACCAGTTTGTCATCAATCACCAAAAAGGGGGAGATTGTAAGTGCATCTAGTGCCACCCCTAGTTGGTTTTGGGGTATTGACAACAAAGTTGGTTGAGGGACTAATGCGTTTGTGAGAATTGCAGGATAACGCAGGTAGTGTCCCTCATTGATTCGGTTTACCTACCGGAGATGATCCCTAAAAATGTATGAAGACATTGAAGACAATGGTGGTATGAGAAGATATTCATATTGAAGACTATGACATGAGAAGACATTGCGTGAAGACTATGGAGCATGAAGACTGTGTGGTTTCGTTGTTTCCTTTTCTTCTTTGTTGAGTCATAGGAACCACCGTACTGTTAAGTGGGGTCCAAGTGAACTAAGTCAGAGTGACTGAAGTGATGCTCAACCCAAATCCTATGTCTTCGAGCGAAGACAATGAGAGCAAACCTTATCCAGAGCTGGATGAGTCGGCTTTGCTTGCAGCCCAAGTAAAGTTGTCGCGTGTGTTTGAAATCTGATTGTTGGAACACGTGTTAGTTCCTTAGTGACCCAGGGTCATTTTGGACAAATTAGGTCGGGTTGCATAGTGGCTATAAATAGCCCACCCCCTACACCATAAATTGGTGGCTGCTAAGATTTTGTGCACGGCTTTTGTCGTTTGAGAGCAACCCACCTCGAAGCATTTGAGAGAGAGAAATCCTTGCGAGGACAAAGCCCAAACACCCAGAGCCAAAGAGTGTTAGGCATCACTGAAGTCTTTCTGTCTGTGTGACCTGAAGACTTATTACACTTGAGGACTGTGAATCCTCCAGCCGGTTAGGCGTCACGTTCTGAGCATCCAAGAGTCATTGTGGATTGCCGATGAACGAAGTCTGTGAAGGTTTGGAAGTCTCCCTTGAAGACTTACCAGAGTGATTGGGCGAGGACTGGGTGTCCTTAGCTCAAGGGGAATAAGGTGAAGACACGGTCTTCTGAGTTAAATCTCAGCCTCCCTAACCAGACGTACAGTTGTCACAGCAACTGGAACTGGTCCAACAAATCCTGTGTCTTCAACAAGCGACTGGTTCTATCCCTTCCCAACCTTACTTAAGTTTGTCTTCGTGAAGTCATTGCCTATCTGTGTATCTGTTTGACTTCATTGCTTGACTACTACTGTTGATTGGCTTCATACTATCTTCCGTTCTGATCCTACTACCTAGCTGCTATTAGTCCTGTACTTTTACATCATTGCATGCCTGACTATGGCTTGCTTAGGGTAGTTTATCTTCCGCTGCATATCAATTAGGTCATTTCTGTTGTTTGTCTTTGAAACTTCCAAGTTTTGAAGACTTTCATAAAAATCGCCTATTCACCCCCCCTCTAGTCGATACTAGCACTTTCAATTACACATCATTGGACCGATAACATACGTTTCCTCAGTGCTGACGTTTTCGTTTTTGAGTCAGCTTCTTTCCCTTCTTGTTCGTCGAAGAATAATTGAGCCCCTCATTGTGACTTTGCCTTTTCCATGGAGTACAATTTTTCTTAGGTAATGTAGTATTGATTCTTCTTTTGACGTATACTTCATCATCATCATCTTCCCTCATTGGGTTGCCATACTGATCATAGTCTTCCTCGTTGGCAACTCCATCCATTCCAATGATGTTCCTTTTGCCTCTCCTCACGACAACACGGCTGGGATTGCGCGGGTCAGTTATGAAGAAGCATTGTGTCACGTGCTTAGCATGTACCCATGGCTCGTTTTTTGCGATAGCGTTCACGGTAGCGCTCTTGGCGTCGGGTATAGTCATGGTAGTGAAAATCCGGCTTTCTCTTTCGACATTCTTAGCCCATCTGACATGGAACATCGTCGTGTTGTGCAGTCCAGAGTAGTCAAGCTCCCAGATCTCCTCGACCCTTCCATAAAATCGTTCAGTTGCGCCGTTGTCGTTGTCGGTCATGCATTCCATCGTCACCCCTGAGTTCTGATCATCACTGTCCATATCTTTGGCCTCCGTGTAGAACGTGTATCCATTGATATCATATGCCTGATAGGTTACAAGGTTGGGCGAGGGGCCATGTGCTAAGGCGTATATGAGCAATCCGTCCTTAGAGCCCTCCTCCGGGGGATTAGCAATAATATGCTCTTTGAACCAATGCAGGAAAGTGGAGTTGTGCTCTCTAGTAACTTCGGCGTCCGTCCTGCATACCCCCCGGTCACGATACTTCTTTGCGATAATTTCTTTCTGCAGTGCCACGAAAGGATCTACCTCGTCTAGGTGTTGTAGCACTACCAAGTTTGCTCTGTCAAAGTCGTTGTGTCGATCTGAGTATGCCACGTGCAGTTCCCTGCGACCATTGCAGTGACCATCTCCTTTGAGCCTCCCATCGTGCTTGTTAACGGGCAAACCAACACTAACACCAGGCGCCTAGTCTGCGCCATATAGAAAATTCTCACAGAAAGAGATGCACTCTTGTGCCAAATAGCCCTGGACGATGCTTCCATCCGGACGGGACATGTTACGAACGAATCCTTTGATGATCCCATTCATCCTCTCAAACGGCATCATGTTGTGCAGGAATGACGGCCCCAGGTCTATTATGTCATCCACAATATGGACACACAGATGCACCATCACGTCGAAGAACCCGGGCGGGAAGTACATCTCAAGCGCAGTATCACAACGATCTCTTCCTGTAGCCTTTGGAGCTGCTTCACACTGATCGACTTTTGAGAGATGACGTCGAAAAAGTTGCAAAGACCAATAAGCGTGTCATGGACGTGCTTGTCCATTATCCCTCTAAGGGCAACAGGTAGTATCTGCATCATCATCACATGATAGTCATGAGACTTCATCCCGCTGAACCTTTTCTTGTCCGTGTCTAGATGTCTGCTTATCTTGCCACAGTAACCGGAACTAACTTTGACTCCGGTAAGGCACTTAAAGAATTGATTGATCTCAGCCTGACTTAAGGTGAAGCAAGAAGGGGGGCAATAATCCTCTTTCTTTATTTTCTTGCCCTTCTTCTCCCGTGCCTCTGTCTCCGTCTCTGTCTTGTCTGACATTTTACGGGGCGGCATGTGTAGATCTTCCCTGATTTTCAAATCTTGCAAGTATTTTCTTGCCTTCGGCCCATCCTTGGTCTTATCCGGCATGTTCATCAGTGTTGCGAGCAAGCTCTCGAGGACATTCTTACAGATATGCATTTGATCAAGGCAATGAGGTGTATCGAGTTTGTGCCAGTACTCCATGTCCCAGAACATAGACCTCGTCTTCCATACCTTCAGCAGTGGCTCCGGCGCCTTTCTCATCGTCTTTCCCGGCGAGGGGCACTCCTTCCAGTTTTTCAACAGCTCATCGATTTCGGCACCGCTCCGCTTACGTGGAGGTCCTCAATGCTCAGCGTGACCATTGAATAGATCTCCACGGTTTCTCCACGGGTCGTCCTGTTCAAGCCATCTTCGATGCCCCATGTACACGATTTTCCCAGAACCGCCATCTTTCCTTGACATTAGCTGCTGAGACGTCGTATCATCCATGCACCGCATGCATCCGCAATATCCATGGCACACCTGGCCTGCCACATATCTGTAACCGAGATAGTCCTGCACTGTCATGATCAGCGCGGCTCTCATGTTGAAATACTCACCTTTGCTGGTGTCCCATGTCTTGGCCGGTGTTTTCCATAACGTGTCTAACTCCTCTTGAAGTAGCCCCAGATACAAATTAATATTATTTCCTGGTTGTTTCGGCCCTTGAATAAGCATGCTCATGTGAATGTACTTCGATTTCATGCACAACCAGGGGGGAGGTTGTACATCCATACAAACACGGGCCATGTGCTATGGTTGGTGTTCTGGTTGCCAAACGGATTCATGCCATCGGTACACGCGCCGAGCACGATTTTCCTTGCATCACATTCAAAATACCGATAGAAGCTGTTCAACGCTCTCCACTGGCTTCCATCCTTCACGTGTCTCAGCTTCGGATCATCTCCATCGTCGGGCTTCTTCCTCTCCACGTGCCAGCGCATTAGCTTAGCTTCCTTGGGATATACAAAATACCTCTGGAGATGGGGAGTGATCGGTAAGTACCATACAACTTTCTGGGGACATTTCTTCCCAGCCTTCTTGTATCGAGAAGCATTGCACACTGGACAGCTTGTTTTTTCCGCGTGCTCCTTCTGATAAATTATGCAATCGTTGATGCATGCATGGTATCTAACGTGTGGCAGATCAAGAGGGCACACGATCTTCTTGGCCTCATCAACACTAGTAGGACATAGATTACCCGCGGGAAGAACATCCTTTAGGTACTTGAGATGCTCATCGAGGCTAGTGTCGGTCCATTTGTTTTTAGCCTTCGTCTTCAGGAGTTGGAGCGTGAAACTCAAGCGGGTCACCTCAAGATTGCAACCATCATACAATGGAGTGTTCAAGTCTACCACCAGTTGCTCCAGCTTAGCCTCCTCTCTAGAAGCAGCTCTCTCAGTACTCGTCTCCTTGCGAAGCAATGCTTGAACATGAGGGTCCCGCACAATTGAACGTAGTACCGACGAACTCTGCTGCGTGGAGTCCATGTCGTTCTATCCGCCGCCATGTCCGGCCCCTTCTCCGCCGCCATGTCCGGCCTCTTCCCCGCCGCCATTATCGATCATCTCTTCGTCTTGCCCCGTGTCATCATTGCCTGCCCCGTCGGCATCCTCAACATCGTCATCCTCATCTTCAATTATCCACCGAGTATAGCCATCCATGAAACCAGTCATGAGCAGGTGCGCTTCGACATGACCATCGTCATGGGGGTCAAGCCAAACTATTCCTTTGCATTTTCGACACGGACATAAAACCCCTGTCCGGTTATTTTCTTTCATGTCCTGCACCGCCGACCGCAACCACCTGTCCACCATCGTTCCACTGACCATCGTCAACTCTGCACGATAATAATAAACAAATTGATTATAAAAATGCATACATGCATCAAAGTCATAAAAAAATTTGGCACGGCCTTCCCTAAAAATAGGACATATATGGATCTAGAGTTTGCCCGAAATTCGCCGAAACAGAAATAAATCGACATTTCGGCAAAACATATGCAACTCAAAAGCATAATTTGGCGTCAACTCATGCCACACACACAATTCCCACAAACATATCACACACACATAAACATATTTCCATTTTGCAAAAGCATGAAATTTTCATCACCTCTATCTCGATCGAGATCGAGCACACGGTGGAGATTATGTTGTAGGGAGATCAAAAGTGCACAAAGCTCTTCTTGACAAAGATAGATCTAGTTAGGGGGCAAATAGGTCACTTAACTAAATCCTACATCTACCTAGCTACCTAATTTGGGAGGAGACAACTTCAACTAGTGGAGGGTGAAGGAAAAAGAGAAAGGAGATGCATTAATGGAGGTGGTGTAGTTCGGTAGGAGTAATGAAGAGAGAGAAAGGTGGGTAGAAGAGAGATAGTAATGGGGGAGAAGTATTGAGGAAGAAGAAGAGTGAGAGTGGGAGCATGTGGGGGAGGTAGGGGGAAGGGAAGAGAGGAGGGGGAGGGGGAGGTAGGGGAAGGGAAAGAGAGGAGGGGGAGGGGAGGGACGGGTGGGGAAAGGTGGTGGGTTGGTGCGGGTTAGCAGTAGCGCGGGATCTAAAACGCGCTGCTGCTAAGGAATTAGCAGCAGCGCGCTTTGGGATACGGCGCTACTGCTAACTGGGACAAAAAAGTGTGGCAATTTGAAATTTAGCAACAGCGATCTCAGAAAAAGGCGCTACTACTACATCCTTAGCAGTAGCGCGGTTCGCGCGACCGCGCTACTGCTAAATAGAGTTAGGGGAACACCGCCGGTCGATATTTGTAGCAGCGCGTTTTACGACGAGCGCGCTGCTGCTAAAAACTTATCAGCAGCGAGTTTCCCTCACACGCGCTACTACTAGTTAGCAGCAGCGCTCCTTTTTGAGCCGCGCTGCTGCTAAGATTCTGTGTATAGGCTTTTCCCTATTAGTGTGATGTTTATTGAACAAAACTCCTTCTTCATCAACCTAATACAGTTGGGGCTCTCCAATTTCCTACAGATGGATCTGCTTCTCAATAACATTAGCACTGCTATTTATATCTGCAGGTTTGGGGGAACTGGCCCTAACAACTGTCACATTCAAGATCTTATGCTTCTGCATGGCTATGTGGTTTAGAATTTCCTTGTTTGACACGAGAAATAATAAAAATAACATGGGTTATTGTATTATTATCTCTCTACGCACCAGGGGAAATAAAACATTGCGGGCGTGCCAGTGTACTAAGTACACAAATATAGATGGGGAAACATGCACTTAATTAATCTCTCAATGGAGAAACAAAAATACAAGATCCCTTTACATATGCGCTCCGTGGCCTACTAGCGCAGCCTGCCTGACTGTTGCGATTGCGGTCTCTTAGTTCTCGGGGCCTTGGAAAGCTCCCGGTTAATTACTCCCGCGGGTTGCTCCACGAGATACCTCCGATTAAGCCGTGTGGTCATCTTTGTCATCTTGGTTTCGCATTCTCCATGCATGGTGATGATGGTGTGAGTGTGTAGGTGTGGGTAGCGGCAAAGTCCGTGTCCTCGTCAGTACATGTGCCGCTTAAAACATGGCTTTGTGCTAGCCACGTCCGACCTCGCCGTCATGCCTCGTCGGTCTTGACAGTGTTGATGTAGTCGGTGTTGGGGTAGCATGGATCCTGCTTGGCTCGGACTTCTTGACGACGTAACAGCTTCGTCAGGATATGCAGGGGGTCTGCTAAAACAAGGATCACGCCACAGGGCCGAAGAAAGGTGACATCATGGAGGGGAACCATTGATGCCTCGTCTCAGCTAGACGCCGTATTCGGTGGTCTGCTAAAACAAGGATCACGTCGCCGACGAGACCTGTATGAAATCAAGGGTGCACCTCATCTCGGCTGGACGCCGTATTCGATGGTTCACAAGACAAGTGCAAAACGTCGTGGTGCCAAAGAAAGGTGGCATCATCGAGGGGCGTGGTTGATGCCTCGTCTCAGCTAGACGCCGTATTCGGTGGCCTGCTAAGACAAGGAGCACGCAGCGTGTACGCTGAGACCTGTATACCATGAAGAGTGCACCTCATCTCGGCCGGACACCATATTCGGTGGTCCGCCAAGACAAAGGAAACACATCGTGGGATCGTGGTAAGGGTCGGTGAAGACGTTTCATCGTGTAAGGCATCTTCTTCGTATCGCGGGCTTCGTGTTGCGGGCAGCATCGGGGGCGTGTGTCATCTTCATGGGCTCCAGGTTGCGGGCTCCATCTTGACGAGGTAGACATTGGTGGTGTCGTCCCGAGAGCTCCACGCCTCCGTGCACCACGGCACCAGCTTGATGATGTTGACGATGGACGTCATCCTAGTGAGCTCGGTGTCGCCATCCACCACGGCACGGCGGAGGCATCCTCACTAACTCCAGGCCTCCGTCCTCCATGGCACCGGCTTGATGAAGAAGACGATGGGCGTCGACCTAGCGAGCTCCATGTCGCCATCCACCGCGACATGGCAGAAGCATCCTCGCGGGATCCACGCCTCCGTCCTACACGGCATCTGCTTGATGATGTCGATGATGAGCGTTGTGCTGGCGAGCTCCGTGTCGCCATCCACCGTGGAACGGGAGGGCATTCTCATGAGCTCCACGCCACAACCCTCCGTGACGCTAGCTTGATGAAGAAGATGACGGGCGTCGTCCTAGCGAGCTCTGTCCATCCACCACGGAACGGCGGCGGCATCCTCGTGAGCCTCCACGCCTCCGGGCTCCATCTTGACGAAGCAGATGTCGATGGCGTCCCCAACGAGCGCCACACCTACGTCCTCCTTGCGAGCTCCACACTGCAATCCTCTGTGACACTGGGTTGATGATGTTGGCGAAGGGCCTGGCGGTGTTGATGCATTCTCCTTGTTCCGCATCATTGTTCGCCGTCTTCATTGCATCTGGTACGAGAAAGAGTGTCGCTCCGTTCGCAGCCACCACCGCCGGGCATGTCGTCCGCCACCTCGACAACACCTGGTACGAGAAGAGCGCCTCTTCGTTCGCGGCCACCTCCATTGGGCACGTCGTTTGCCACCTCGAGAGCACCTGTACGAGAAGAGCGCCTCTCCGTCCGCAGCCACCTCTGTTGGGCGTGTCGTTCGCCACCTCAACTCTGAGGAGAGTGTTGCATCTTCCTCGGCCACCTCTGCTAGGCGCGTCGTGCGCAGGTCATTCTGAAAAATACATGATAACACATAGAAAAAGAAAGATTATTGCAGCGTCGTTGCACGTGAATGCTCGGTTTCCTGCTTGGAGCACATCCTCCTCATATGTGCATTGCCTCTGCCGCGCCACTTCTCGGCTCATGTGCCACCACCATGGGCGCGTCCTTTCTCCTCGATGATGCCGCCAGGGCACGTCTCTTGCCTCAGCGAGACACGGCACTGCGCGCGTCTTGGTGCGCTGGCTGCATAGGTGTGTTGCTGCGACGTGCTCTTCCGCCGGCTACCTCTTCGGTCTTGCGGCTGCGTGGGTTCTCTCCCGCAAGATGTGTTCTACCTTGCCGCGAGATGATAGTGATACATACATACAACATGAACTCTGCACGTCCCTTGGCCATCCTGCAACAACACATAGAGAAAGAACAAGATTATTGCACCGACGGAAGTCCTCCCGCGGGCACGTTCATCTGCTCGTCAATGCTCTGTTTCCGTGTGAGGATGCCATCGTTGCATCCCCTTGGCGTACGCGCCGCCGCATGGGAGCACCCTCCGATCTCCTCGACGTTGTGGCCAGGGGCACGTCTCCTCATCTTCTCTGTGCGTGCGGGAGCCTGGAGATGTGTGCTTGTTGCTGGCTCTCGGCTGGTCGTGGTCTCACATATTTATATAGGGTGAGCTTTGGTCACGCATCAACCTCTCCTCCAAGTTGATTCCGGATCCGTGATCTTCAACGAACGGTTGCACCTCTTTCCAATCTTGATACTTGCCTATTATGTGTTGCATTTCTTTCCAAGTTTAATGCTTGCGGGTTGGTTACAGCTTTTTCCAATTTGTTGCTTGCCGATTGGTTGTAGTCTTTCCAATTTGATATTGCGCCTCATCCCGGTTGATCGACTAGTTGATCTGGCAGGCCTGCAAAACAAAACCAACAAAAGAAAACATAACTGATCGGATTTACTTGCCAGCTCCTAGGCTCGTACGCTGTGTAGGTATAGCTTTTTTTTTTGCATGGTAATACGTGTCTCATTTATATCATAAGGATCATAGTACAAGCCACGTACATACCGACCTGAAAAACTGAAAAGACCGCATAACGCGCCTTTGCACACAGGAAAACCAGCCAAGAAGTAAAACTGCAAACAAGACTGAAGAATCCTCTAAGCTTGACACCAACGTCCGTCACCTGCCTCTGGCACCACCATAGCAGCCACCAAAGGAGAACATGACGGATCACCTCCACACCCGAGCTTGACGCGGCTCCATCGCTGATATGTAGCTGTGCAGACCTCCAAGGTGGCTCGCCAATAAAGGTGAAGCCATTGCCATTTAACGAATCAGACCGGGGCAACACCACGGACACGCCATCGAATTCCAGATCTGGGACCTCCGCCCAACTAAGATGTTGGAGGAGAAAACCATACCTGCCTGCCACGAACCACGAACCCAGATCCATCATCTTCCAGATGCCGTCGATGCAGACTACAATGTGCATCCGCTCCTGAACTACCTTTCAAGCTCCACGCCGGTGCTGGAGCAAATGCCGTCGCAACGGCGGAGCCCGAGGACACAGGTCCACCACGAGGATGCCGCCGCCACCACACCATCATTGCTTGAACAGTCTGGTTTCCAAATCCACCCCAAAAGCGGATCGCCTCATTGGGGAAGGATCTGAAGATTTATTAGTCGGCGCCGCCATCGCCACTGCCGAAGCCATGACGATGAACAACCAAAAATTCTAAAAAACTAATGCCTAAAAGAATCCACACGCATGGAGCCAGCGGCCCCGAGGTCGTCAGCGGAGGGGAGCCGCCGGAGGACGGCACGGCGGAAGACGCCCTGGCGGCAGCACGCGAGATCGCCTTTCTTTTCTTCTCTAGAAGAAAGAAAGCGACCCGTGGTGGAGTGCCTGTGTAGGTATAGCTCGCACCCAATGGTAATACGTGTCTATATTTCATGTATGTATATATTTTAGTTTGCGGGTATTTGGATACATATACGTGCGCGAGCTTGCCGATCGGTATACGAGTATAGATACATACACACCGACCTACTCTGGACTCTTCATGCATGTATACAAAAATAGAAGGACCTGAATCTCACGTACATGACTACGTGCATGATTCTCCCTTTCTCTCCTTTCCTCTTTCTTTTACATGTATTCAGGTACGTACATGCGCGAGCTTGCCGGCCGTAGATACCCGAATACATACACACAGTGTAGTTAGTTTTTGACCTTGCATGCACGAATTGATACGCATGGTGTGCACATGCACGTGTACAACTAGTCCATCAAACCCAATAGATGTGCACTATGCACACATGCATATTTCTTTTTCTTTTCTCTTACACTCATGGGCACTCCTTGCTCCATGTATGTATGGCCAGAAAATATTTGAACAAGTTATCATCAGATAACTTTGTTAACTTATCCTCTCTCTATTTTCCTACTACTTGTGAAAAAATCTCATCGAACATTCCTCCAGCTTGTCATCATCCTCTATTTCTTACATTCGTTCTATCCCTCGGCCAGGATCCTTCACATAGTACATGTAATCCCTCAAAACATATCCTTCAGTCTCTATCAGTGCTACTAGATTGTAAAATGTGATGTTTAACAACATCATAGTTCTCTCAAGATTGTCTGTGTCATGAAAATGCATCCTCAATTCCCAAACCTCATCATGCATCCAAACCGGAAATTACAAAAGCAACATAACAGTGTTGTATAAGTGTTCAATTATAACACTTATGAAAAAGCAGAACAACAAGAAAACAGAGCAATACAAAGCTTTGGGTTACTTAAGAAATAATGCAATACTCCCTCCGTTCCTAAATATAAGGTGTATTAGTTTTTCAAAAAGTCAACTGTTGTCTATGTTTGACCAACTTTACAGCAAAATATATAAAGATTTATAATACTAAATATATAAAATGTAAAAATATAGCTCATGATGAATCTAGTGATAATGATTTGGTATTCTAGATATTGATATTTTTGTCTATAAACTTGGTCAAACTTAGAGAAGTTTGACTTTTTGGAAAAATAATACACCTTATATTGAGGAACGGAGGGAGTACAAAGCAACACAGTACAATAACCCTAGCTTTGGTTAATTAAGAAATAGTGCAATACGGAGCAACACAATACAATAACCCTAGCTTTGGTTAATTTAAGCCTTGGTACATTACAAAAACATACACAAACACAGTACAAACAAATGATTTTGTTAATTATACATCAGTTTAACATCAACTTAATTGACACACTAGCTAATTTCAACTAAATAAGACACAAACAACACCTAATTTCAACTTAATCACTTAATTTCAGAAACAAACATCGCAATAACAACCATAGGAACAACAATATGCAATACTTATCCTAACCCTAACCCTAGAAACAGATCAGAGAACGTAATGGAGAAGGGGAAGGCGATCTCACTATACGCCGCCGAAGGATGAAGCGATGTGGTGGCTTCCCGTTGGATTGGCCTTCACCGCCGCTTATTCCACCAAATAGTGCAGCTCCGCATTCGACATCGCCTTGCTAGGGTTCGAGCTCCCGGAAAGCTCACCTGGGTCGGGATCCCCGTCGCCTGCGCCACTATCGGGAGGCCCACTGCCGCCAGCAGCGCCTGCTTTCGCCGGAGTAGCCATCTGCGTACTGCGACATGGGGAGGGGGAGAGCGGGCAGGAGCAGGAAGGGGGAGGAGGGAAGGAAAGGGGGAACAATGGGCAAACACGGGGAACAGCGAACAAAGTGGGAGATGCATCAAACGGCGTCATCTCACGTCATCTAATGGATGTCGGGACGGTTGACAGTGCCATGTACAAAAAAGGGCACCACCTGTCATAAACTCACTTAACTGAGCCGAAATCCACCAATCAGTGTTTTTTTTGCAAAACACATTACTGAAGACATGGTGTTTTGTGCAAAAAATTGTATTGTAGTGTATTTTGCAAACCTAACCTTCAAACTGATGGTTTTCTACAATTTACTCGGTGGGTTATTTGTGGTGTGGTGTCCGGTTGGGAGGAGAGACAGGAGAGTGATTCATGCATGTGAAGAGAGAGAAAAGAGAGAAGGACCACACCAGTGTGCTACCTCGGCCAAAGTCTCGCCTCCTTTGCCACGGGACGAGCCAACCGTCGAGTCGTCGCTGCGACAACCGCCGCCCATTCTGCCTTCATCAGAGTCATCTCGCCCACAAACCGCCATCCTGGCGTTACCTCTCTCCGCGTTGAGCCGCCATCAGAGAGCCGTCGAGCTGCCTCTAAGCCGCCGCAGAGGAGGATCACATCAAGCCATTTCCGCCGGCCCTGCTGAGCCACCGGCCGCGTGCCCTCATCTCCACGACCGCGCACCTGGATCGGGTCGCCGCTCGGGTCAGCTCCGGCGCCCCCTACGCTGGTTCTGCAGTTCCGACTCCGCCTCTGCCACTACTAACCGCCACGGTGGTCCGCCTTGGCCTCACGCCTCCGAGTCTCCCTCGCTGCTGGCCATCTTCAAACTGGCCTCGCCTTTGAGCCGCGGAGGCACGGTGACTGTACCACTGCTTTGCACCTCGCTGCGCCCTGAGCTGCCCCATGGAGTCCCGCGCGTTGTGAGCCGCCACGGCCTCACGCCGGTTCAGCCGTAGTTTTTCCTCAAGTTGGCGCGCCGGTTCTCTCCGCTACGTGTCCTGCTGGGCCAAACCGCTGTTCGCTTGAGTCGCGGATGCCACCGGGGTTGGCCTCGTTTCTGTCTTAGCTGCAAGCCGCCAATAATGCGCCAAAACTCGTCGGCTTGCGATACGCCTTGCCTCCTCTACTGCGGCTCTACCGTTGCCGTTACAACTTCACAATCGAGATCCGACCTCAAGCCACCGAACCGCACCGAGCGCCACCCAACTCCATGGCCGCAGCCAAGTTGCTGCGGGCCTCGGCCACAACCGCGCCTGGCTGCCTCCGCCTTTGAGCGCGTGGCCCGTGTTGCCCCTGTGTGGCTGGCCGCTGCTGCACCCGCTGCCGGCTCCGGCCCACCTTGTGGTCCTGCCTCTGTCTGGGCTTGGTTCTGCTCTGCTCAGCTCTTTACCCCGCGTTGCTCCCTCGTGCTCCTTAGCCATCTGAACAAAAAGACAGCAGCACATGAAAAGAAGGGAGTACTGCATGCTCCTTAGCCCTATTTATTTTACTAGCAAAAGAGCCCGTGCGTTGCTACGGGAGAGAAAACATAACACACGCTCTTAACCCAACAACCATCACTCAAGACCACAATAGGTCCATCTTATTTATTTTTGTGAGGCATCATATTTGTGTTGCTGCTTATCCTCCTTCTCACCCTCGCCGGCGATGGTCTCGGTGTTCACACAAAACAAAACAAAAATGTGTTTGAATATGGTTATTCCTAAGGCGCCTCTCCCTCTCTCTCTCTCTCTCTCTCTCGCTATCTCTCACTCCCGTGATGAGAAATCTATTGTTTTCCCCTGTGACATTTTTCAGAGGTATGCATGTGTAGTTAGCGATGATTTCTTTTCCCTATATGATTATAGTGGGGTGTTTATTTGCAATCCGGATCGCCGCCGATATGGAAAAAAAATGGATCTTGCGCTATAAATTATAAGTTTGCTTCTAAAACAATATTTTAAAAATATTTAAAGGTAAAGTTAACAATACATTTAGATTCCACACATTTTTCTAATAAAATTTCGTATATAATATGTTAAAATCGAAGTTACGGTTTAAAAGATACGGATAATTTAAAAAATCATTTGTTTGACTTAAATATATTTCAAAATAATATTTAAAATACTTAATAGGTAAAAATAATCTCATATTCATATTCTACATATTTTTCTAATCAAATTTCATACATAACATGTTTAAATCGGAGTTACGGTTTAAAAGATATGGATGATTTAAAAAAGCATTTGTTTGACTTAGATATGATCTGCGGATGAATTACCTAAAATATCAGGGGGGGGTTCAAAAAATGTAAAATAACGGTTCGGGTGTGACTTAAATCCAGACCGCGGGTTGATTTCATCAAAACACAGGGACTTTTCTGAAAAATGCCATGACGGACGACCGAAACCGAATTTGCTTTATTATTAAGGTAAAGATTATTATACTTTAGTTCCTCGAGAACAATTATTCTGCCTTTAATGTTTTTATACACAGGACAAATTGTTTCATGTCCATGGCAGACATGATGAAAAATTCTGTCATCCAAATATCAGGGCAATTGTTCACTCCACAATGGTGTTATGTCGCTGCTATGAAGCACATGACAGCATCATTTTGTCCTGACGATTATCCGTGCTATCCGCTCAATGGAAGCACCCAAGTCACTGCAACTGCGGACTGGTTTACATCAATATGTTAGGGCTATGCCCGCTCGCACAAGCTGCCCAACAGACATGTGCAAGTCTTTGCTCTTGCAGCCCGGTTTATTCCAACAACTCTGGAGCAAATTGTCATGTATTATCAACCTTCGTCTGCACCGGATGGCTAGATGGACAGCGTTCCGCTATTCAATTATATGGCGGTTTATATCACGGTCAAATATGGGGAATCTCAAGCCAACTCCTCGAGTCATCTTCAGATTTGGGGGCTACATGGACATGACTCAGCAAATCTTGCCAGTTTTAGCAAAATCAAGAACCCCGGGTCATTGGAGGGAAAATAACCCGGGCTCGAGGGCTACTGCACATTGGTGCAAATTTAAAGACCATCAAAAAAATCCGGCTTAAAAAATGTCGAGCGATCGGAAAGTCTGGCTCAGAAGAAAGTTTTTGGGTTATCAGAAAATATTCTGGTTCAAAATCCGGTTCAAGGAAAATTTGTCTCCAAAAATCTTTGAAGCTCTCAATATCCGGTTTAAAAATTCCGGCTCAAAAGAGTCCATCTCTCGCAAGTTTGAGTTCTCAGAAAAAATAAAGGTTGCCAAAGAGAACTTGCTGCCATGATGCGCGTTTCAAACATGGGTATCCTGCCTTATGGACTTATCTTATTGGTCACTTGGGGGCTCCCTGCTCATTGAGCATAGCTATGACTACCCTTTTGATCCGGCTTGTACGCCATGATTACAAAATACTTGGGGGCTTCCTGCTGATCGAGCATAGCTATGACTACCCTTGTTGATCTGGTTTGTACGCCGGGAATGAAATATTACTTGGGGGATCTTTGTTTAACGGACAAGAGTTTTTACGACCCTTGTAATAGGCTTGGAAGCCAACTGTATTCACCTAAAAACCCGGGTTATCCTGCCATTTTAAGTCTGCCACTTCGCCCAGATTGACTGGAATGACCCGCCATACTTTTGACAGTCAATCTTATACAAGACCCTGAACTTGTCAAAGTTAAAATGACGATTGGTCATGTGAGGCCCGACTTATAAGGTTTACATGAAGGTTTAACTCAGTGGCTATGCGGCCCTTTGAAAGCACTTGATTTTTAGGCCTGGCCGCCTATGAAAGCCTTGATTTTCTAGTTATTTGATTTGAACATTTTTGAGGTTCATCTATTGTGACATGTTAATACATTGTTGAAAACCGATGAGGGCTATGATGCTTTATGGTTAATATATGAAATTATCCGGTGTTTATTAACCCGGCCTGGCTTTGGACTATAAGTCGCCAGTGTATGATGATCTTATATACTTGGAGGCGCTGTGCTCTAAGTTTTTGGATAAGGCGTTGTAAGCCGACAGTATATGACAATTGAACATGGCATTGTGCGCTCAAACTGTTGGGTTGTCACCCTTACTGCACGACATATGATGAGTCGGCAGTGTTAACAAGTATCACAAGTATGATATTTATTTTGTTATGATTATATGAGGTTTTTTATAAACCGGCCCTGGCTATGGACTTTAAGTCGGCAGTATCATTTTGGATTGCGTCATTGGAATAATGCGCTTATAAATCATTGGATTGTTACCCTCACTGGATATGGTAAGGTAAGCCGGCAATATGAGCCAATTCTATAAGTATGTTTTCCTGGTTATATGAATATGCGAGGTTTGATAACCCGCCCTGGCTTTTGACTTTAAGTCGCCAGCATGTTTTGGCTTGAATGGCCTTGCTTAGTCTTTTCAGTAATTATATAAGACTATATTGGGTTGTTGCCCGCCCTGGCTTTTGACGTTAAGTCTCCAGGGTATATGTTGTTTAAACTCTGTGCAGGATTTGCAGAGCTATGACTTACATAAATGATTAAGTTCAAGCCCATCATCAAAAATTGAAATTGATGTTTTAAAAGGGTTATCAATTATTGATTTTCACAAAGGCTATAAACCGCCGGGTTACAAAAATCCCGTATTACAATGGATGTGCATTAAGTCGCCATCGGCCAAGAGCCGCTGGGTATTTAAACTCCGGATTTACTTGTCAACCGATAAGGTATTTAAATCTTTGAATAGCCGACATGGCTGGATTTTATTATGGTTATCAATAACCAGTATTATGATTGAGGCTTTCAAAGTCACTTTAGCGCAATGGCTATTATTTCTTTATCAATGGATATGATTTATTCTGCGATGGAAGGAATAGTCCCGAGTTTCTACAGGCTTACGACCCGACACTTGGGGGCTACATTATTCAGATTGATATTACATCAAATACGCAAGTCCCATGTCACTGCCAGCATGCACCATGGCACTTGGGGGTTAATGCAAGGTCATTTTTACCTGCCTTATTGAAGACCCGACTCATCATATTGTAATGAGCCGGCCCTTGATGGCTACCAATTGCTCCTGTCGAAAATTCAATGTACACAAAGCCTTAATCTATTATATTGAAGGGTCCACTGCCCAGTTGGTAGAGCACAAATTTCTTAATCTTATGGTCTGGGTTCAGGCCTCATGGTGAGGGTTACATCATATGATGTTATTTTTGATGAAGTATATATAAAGTCCCAGCTCAGTATTATCTTACTGAGTCGGCCCTTGGGAGCTACACGTTGCTGCTCAAAGTTTACATGATCATATCTAAAAAGTCCCTGCTCATTATTGCATAATGACCTGGCCCTTGGGGGCTACACTGGTTGAACTTTTAATGAGTATAAGACAATTACAAGTCTCAGGTTGCTGCAAGCATGACAACTCGGCACTTGGGGGCTACATATGTGGAATATTCAGTTTTGACTAGTGATTGAGATGAACAACCTGGATTTCGTTGCAACATTTATATTGAAGCAAGTCTTAAGTTGTTACTACGCTCCCTTCTTAAGACTTGGGGGCTACAGGTGATATGCATATAAGGGAGGAACAACTTCAAATTCTCGGTTTTGAGCAAATAAGGTATTATATTATTATTGGAGAAATCTGCAAAGTTTATGACCCGTGTCAGCAAGAATTATGACCCGGCATCAACAACAATCATGAGCCGGCATCATCTGTTTTATAACCCGGTAATTTTCGCAATTATAAATTGGCAAGATCTACATATTCAAGTCGACTGAAAATCAGATGAGTATTTTGAGTCCAATATTTTTGTCAAGTCAGAGCATTGGAAGCCGACTCAAATGGATTATTTCTTATAATATTTTTCTACAAGAGACCAATGTCAGCAAAATGATTATGAAGCTGGCCTATTGACCCGGATTTTTTCAGAAGAAGTGCCCAGATTTTTTGCATTGGCAATGTTTGAACATATCTGGTAAAAGAGATTTGCTATGAGATCATGGACACGCTTGCAGGCTTAAAATGACAATGACTTAAAGATGATCAGGTGCGTGCTCAGGAAAACTTTTAACCCGGAGCACAACATGTGAAATTTGCTCTTGTGTTTATTTTGCAGCATAAGTTTACCATGGATAAATCCAAGCTAAACTGGGGGCTAATGTCAGGGATATACCCCGCGGTGTAACCCGCCGAATGTATGACCAGACTGAAGCTTGGCGACTCACTGGCGACCCGCCCGGACCTGGCGGTTTACGGCAACCCGCCTGAACATTGTGACTCACTGGTGGCCCGTCGGACGGGTCATACAGACAACAAGGCCAGTAACGCCCCGGATTCGATGCGCCAGGTGTCCGCCAGTTATTTGTCGTCGTTGCCATGTCATTTGCTTGCGTGTTGCACTTTGCTATGTCATCATCTGCATTTCATATCATGTCATCATGTGCTTTTTATTTCGCATTCGTGTTCGTTTCATGCATCCGAGCATTTTCCCCGTTGTCCGTTTTGCAATCCGGCACTCCTATGTCATCCGGCGTCCCCTTCTTCTCTCCTATTGTGAGCGGGTATTAAACTTTCTTGGAATGGCCCGAGGTTTGCCAAGCGGCCTTGGTATAGCACCGGTAGACCGCCTGCCAAGTTTCGTGTCATTTGGAGGTCGTTTGATACTCCAACGGTTAACCGGGTAACCGCAAAGCCTCTTTGAGTTGCAGCCCAACGCCCCTTCCAAAGTGGCCCAAAACCCAGCAAACTCTCCTCCATGCTCTCGGTCGTTCGATCACGATCGCGTGGCCGAAAACCACACCTCATTTGGACTCTCCTAACTCCCTCTACCTATAAATATGTGATTCTCTCTCAAATTCGCGGATGATTTCCCCCTAACCCTACCCTCCACCTACCTCCGCCGCCGGACACATCCGCGCCACCGCCCCGCTCCCAATCTCCGCCTGCCACGTGGCGCGCCGTCGCCGTCCGCCGCAAACGGCCCGCCCGGCCCGCGGCTGGCCCGCGCAGCCCGCACGCGCCCGCGCCGGGCCCGAGCCGCCCCGCCGCCTGGGCTCCTCCGCGCCGCCGCCGGAGAGCGCCGGTGCGCCCGCCGCCGCCTCGAGCCCCATCGCTGGAGCTCCTTCCCCGCCGCCTCTCTGCCGCGGCCGCTGCCCGCCGTCGCCGGCTGCGCCGCCCCCCGGCCGCGCCCGAGCCTCCCCGGCCGCGCCCGCACCTCCGCTGCCACCTCTAGTCGCTGCCCCGGCCACCCGCCGCCGCGGCGCCCCGCGCCTCCCCGGTCCCGCGCCCTGCCGGTGCGCCTCCTCCCGTGGCCTCGCCGGAGCCCCACATCGCCGGCCCCGCCGCCTTCCTCGCCGGAGCACCGCGCCGCTCGCCGGAGCTTCCTCCGACCAGATCCAGCCGGGGTGGATCAGATCCACCACCTCGCCCATCCAAATGCCCGTGCCCCGTCCCGGATCTCGTCGTCCCGTTTTCGTCGGTATAAAATTCCACTAAGTCCCCGTTTTCTGACATTATCATGCTATGTTTGACCTGCTGTGTCTCTGCATCAGCAGCTCCGTTTTGCACGTATAATGTGTCAAATTGTTCGTCTTGACGAGTACTTCATTTCATTCCATTGCATCATTTTCATTTGAGCTCATCCTGATGCCCGAAATGCTGTTGGAAGAGTGCATGTTGATGTTAATCTGCTGAAACTGTTATAACTTGCTCATTTGTCATTTTTGCCATGATTGATGTGTGCATCCTATGAGGTTGATGTCTTCATGTGTTTTGATCTATGTAATTCCATCTTTCCAGGGGTGTATGCCATGTATTTTTGTGATCAATGTGGTGACTAGCACAAGCATGCAAACTAGGCTTCGTGATATTGCTGATTTTAGTCCCTGTTCTACTGTTATTTTGATGCCATATAAACTTGATGCTACAGAGAGATCCATGCATATTTTTAGATACTTCAGTAAGGGTGTTTTGAACATATGGTTATTGTCTATCCATTCATGCCCTTGTTTGCAATTATGGAGTAGTCTAGAATGTCATTTTAGTGCTCTACTTTTGCTTCAAAATGTTTCCTGGCAGATTGTTTACATGTTATTCAATATGGCCAAGCTTGCTATAGTTGATCCTTGCATGCTATGGACTTGTCCTTGACTTGGTTTGTTTCACAAACATGCCTTCTTGATGATGCTATGCTTATATTGTCATGCAATGACTTGTGCTGAGTGAATCGAGTTTGTTAAGTAGGGTACTTGTTGTTGCTGTTTTGCTAGACAGATTCTGTTATATTTTGTTGCTATGTAAACATGTGGCTACTAATCATTCTATGCATAATCTGGAGATGTTCTATAAACATGTTTTGATCTACATGTCATGCTCTATCCATCCATGCCCCTGGTAGCATTTATAGCTTGCTATAGATTGTTGTAATCTTGTTCCAAATTTGCTTCATAATGTTGCTATCAGCCTGTTAACATTAAGTTCACTAGTTCCCATGTGTTTTCCTAGTGATCCATGCACCCTATGACCTTGCTCTTGACATGCTTAGCTTCATAAACATGCCTTATTACTGTTGGTTGCCTTGCCATGCCATGTATTGCTCTGTGGTGAGTGGTTCAAGCTCACCAACATGCCTACTTATTGTTGTTCCTGCCATGTATGAATCTGTAATATAACTTGCCATGTTTACATGGGTGCCATCATATTTTCCGTGCCCTTTTGACTCATGGTCAGTAAGGGACTTTTGATCTATGCAATTAGTAGATTCATGTCATGCCTTTGTTTGTCATGATAAGTTCCTGTAACATGTTGTTTGCTTGCTCTAAACATTGCAACCTGATGTTATTTCCTGATAAGTCTCAAACTGTTATTATTTGCAATCTTACCATGTCGTTTTGAGCATGTTCTAGTTGTTTCTGGAGATAGCTCAGTGTTCATGTCTTGTTGTGCTTTACCTGTACTTCATGCCCATGCCTTTTGTTATTATGTTGGGATGCTGTAGCTTGTTGTTTTGATGCTTGCAAGATGCCTAGTTGCTGTTATGGACAGATTGTTGTTATGACTTGTATAGAGTGTATGTGTTGCCCCGTTGCTCCGTTTTGAGTGTGCTCTATATGAAACTTGCTTGATCTTGCATGTTGTTTCATATTATCGTGTTGCATCCTTGTTTTGAGGTGTTTGCTTGATGTTTGTATGCATTTTGCATCGATGCCATGTTTAACTTGTTTTGCTCATATCTTCTAGGCCGTAGCTCCGAATCTAATGAACCTTATATGTAACTTGACTAGAATTTCATGTAGATCATCTTGGTGCATCTTAACTTGCCGTTTAACAACTTCAACTTAAGGTTTGTTCAGTTCTGGACCCATTTCGAAATTTGCATATGAGGACTTACCGGAATTGTTATATGTTGTTCCCGGCCTCATTTAAACTTGCCTTGATGTGTTGTTCTTGTTTGCATCATCTCTTGCCATGAGTAGCTTCATGTATCTTGGTCATGCATCATGCTTGTTGTGCAACATGCCTTGTTCATGTGTGGTGTGTTTACCTATGTTGTGTGCTTCTTCTTATTAGTTCCTGTTTCGTTGCGATCGTGAGGATTCGTTCGTCTACGGTTGGTTCGGCTTCATCCGTTCATCTTCTTCATGGACTCGTTCTTCTTCCTAGCGGGATTTCAGGCAAGATGACCGCTACCCTGGATCTCACTACTATCATTGCTATGCTAGTTGCTTCGTTCTATCGCTATGCTGCGTTACCTATCTTTTGCTCATCAAGCCTCCCAAATTGCCATGAACCTCTAACCTTTGACACCATTCCCAGCAAACCATTGTTTGGCTATGTTACCGCTTTGCTCAGCCCCTCTTATAGCATTGCTAGTTGCAGGTGAAGTTGAAGATTGCTCCATGGTGGACAGGATTTATGTTGGGATATCACAATATCTCTTATATTATTAATGCATCTATATACTTGGTAAAGGGTGGAAGGCTCGGCCTTATGCCTGGTATTTTGTTCCACTCTTGCCGCCCTAGTTTCCGTCATACCGGTGTTATGTTCCCGGATTTTGCGTTCCTAACGCGGTCGGGTGATTTATGGGACCCCCCTGACAGATCGCTTTGAATAAAACTTGTCCAGCAAGGCCCAACCTTGGTTTTACCATTTGCCTCACCACCACCTACTTTTTCCCTTGGGAGTCGCTCTCTCGAGGGTCATCTTTATTTTAGCCCCCCCCCCCCCCGGGCCAGTGCTTGTCTAAGTGCTGGTTCGAACCGAGTAGACTGCGGGGCCCCCTCGGGGCAACTCGAGGTCTGGTTTTACTCGTAGGATGTCTCATCCGGTGTTGCCCTGAGAACGAGATATGTGCAGCTCCTATCGGGATTGTCGGTGCATCGGGCGGCTTTGCTGGTCTTGTTTTACCATTGTCGAAATGTCTTGTAAACCGGGATTCCGAGACTGATCGGGTCTTCCTGGGAGAAGGTCTATTCCTTCGTTGATCGCGAGAGCTTGTCATGGGCTAAGTTGGGACACCCCTGCAGGGTTTAAACTTTCGAGAGCCGTGCCCGCGGTTGTGTGGAAAATGGGAATTTGTTAATGTCCGGTTGTAGATAACTTGACACCAGATCCGAATTAAAATGCATCAACCGCATGTGTAGCCGTGATGGTCTCTTCTCGGCGGAGTCCGGGAAGTGAACACGGTTTCTGTGTTATGTTTGACATAAGTAGGTGTTCAGGATCACCTCTTGATCATTGCTAGTTCACGACCGTTCCTTTGTTTCTCTTCTCGCTCTCATTTGCGTATGTTAGCCATCATATCATGCTTAGTCGCTGCTGCAACCTCACCACTTTACCCCTTCCTTTCCCATTAAGCTTTGCTAGTTTTGATACCCATGGTAATGGGATTGCTGAGTCCTCGTGGCTCACAGATTACTACAACAATAGTTGCAGGTACAGGTTATGCGATGGTCATGATGCGAGAGCGATGCTTGCTTGCGTTGAGTTCTTCTTCTGCTTCTTCGATCAGGGGATAGGTTCCAGGTCGGCGGCCTGGGCTAGCAGGGTGGATGTCGTTTGAGTTTCTGTTTGTGTTTCATCCGTAGTCGGATGGTGCTCTTATGTATGATGATGTTGTATTCGGGTGACATTGTATGTATTGGATGTATCCCCACTATTATATAATGTTGATGTAATGATATCCACCTTGCAAAAGCGTTCCAATATGCGGGTCTATCCTTGGTGGGACCTTCGAGTTCCTTTTGGATAGGGTCTCATATTGGGCGTGACAAGTTGGTATCAGAGCCTTGACCGACCCTAGGAGCCCCCCTTGATTGATCGTGTAGTTTGGCCGTTGTTGAGTCTAGAAAAAATTGTTTTCGGAGTCTAGTTATATCGGAGAGTAGGAATTCTTTTTACTCCTCTGCCCCTTCGTCGCTCTGGTGAGGAATCGTGACGTAGGTGTTTTGAATTACTCCTCTTCCCCTTCAAATTTTTTCTTTAGGATCACGTAGTTGGTTTTCCGATCGTTGGTTCTCAGCTATTTTCATCCGGTGCATTTCTCGTCAAGTTGACTCAAGCCTCTTCATCTCTGAGTTCAATCCTCAGTTGTTTTATTTTCCCACCCGCCCTACCCTTCTTCTTCTCGGAACGGGAGTCTGTAATCGAGTATCCATCCTACTCGCGTGAAGTCTTTGCTTTCTTTCTCCAATGATTTCAACAGGTGTTTTCTCTTCTAGTTTTTCATCGGTTTTCCCCTTCCAGTTGCCTGTGTTTTTTCCCGCCCTCCCACCCTTTTCTTCCCGGAGCCTGAGTCTCTTTCGACCATCAGTTTCATTCGTGTGGAGTCTCTTCATTCTTCCCTCAATTATTTCAACCGGTGAATTCTCGTCTCGTTCGTCACTCTTCACCCCTTTCTTTTCCCGGTACACTCAATTCAAGTTTTTCGGGTTGATTATATTCTTTCCCTCAGCTCAAGTGTTTCCCCTTGCTCGTTTGCCTCTCGCCAGTTTATCCTTCCGGAGTGTTCAAGATATCTCAAGAGATTCATCTGTGTTTGAATTAATTCGAGGTTGTCACCTCATTCAAATATTTCAATTGGTCCGGTGCATCATCTACCTGTTCAATAATCCTTTCCAACGGTGTTTTCTTTAGTGGGCCCTAACCCACAGGTCTTTTCCCAGGATCTTACCTGACTCTTCTGATTCCCCGGAGTTATTCTTAATTCTTTTCAAAGTGTGATGTAAGAATGGATCCCATCAGTCATATGCCTTTTCAAACATCGATTTCAAATCATTTTCATTGTTGGCTCAACCCCTTTGCTTTTCATTCTCCCGGAGTATCACAGTAATTTTGGTGGTGTTTCTCGTCATCATTTGAAGACCGGAGAAGAGTTTTTCCTCTAAATCTTGTCCGTTCTCCCAGAGATTTGCGGTGCTAGCTCGATGTTGTCCTATCAAATTGTTTCAAGTCATGCAAATTCTTTCCATCCATCCGGAGCATTTCAGGAGTTGCTTTCTCTCTCGATTATCCGGAGGCCATCTTTTCGGAAGATTTCTTCGTTCTAAGTTTTCAGCTTCGGTCGTCTCCATATTCTTCCGGTGCTTCGTTCAAGTGTTCTTTAATCAGCTCATGATCTCTTTGTTCTTTTGCATCTAAATCCCCTCAAGCATTTTTGTTCTTCTAATTCTTTCCGGTGATTCATTCTCTTTCGTCATTCAATTTTTGAATCCTTATGATGGTTCGTTCAACAGTCTTTGTCCTTGATTATCATATTAATTAATTCGTTCTTTCAATCCTACCGGCGGTTCATGAAGACCTTCTCAAGTTCGCGATATGTCACTTCTCAATCCTTTTCAAGAAGAATAAGTAGTATGAAAAATCCATTGCTTGTCATCAATTTAGTTTGATGAGGGATAAGCATACAATAAATCTTATTCTTATTTCCTCGTAGCGAGTAATCCCTTCCTTCAGAGTTTGTTCATGAGGAATAAATTCTAGTGCCAAGCCTTTTCATCTTTTCTTTTCCGGAGTTCAAATTTTTCCTCGGTCATCTCGTCGGAAGCCCCATCTAAATCATCGCAGGGCCTTAATCTTATTCTTTCCATCCTTCATTTCTACCTTTTGTTAACGGAGTTCTTCATGGTGGTTCTTCATGATTTAATTCATTCTGCAAGAGTTCGTCAAGTATCTTTCCATCCTCTCAAGTTCATGTTCTAATCATTCCATTTTTAGCCGGAATGCTACCTAAATCCTTTCGGTCTTATTCGTTTCTTTTCTCATTCTAACCACTCCGGTTAGAACGAGTGATTTCATAGTCTATCTTATTCCGTGAGTTTTCGATTCTCGTCATTCTCGTCATTCCTCTCTTCTTCTCGAGTGCTCTCGAATCTTTGCTTCTTCTCTTGATTTCTTGTTTCACCTCATCCCTTTTTCCCTTCCGTCTCGGTCCTAAGATCTCGGGACGAGATCTCTTGTTAGTGGAGGAGTGTTGTAACGCCCCGGATTCGATGCGCCAGGTGTCCGCCAGTTATTTGTCGTCGTTGCCATGTCATTTGCTTGTGTGTTGCACTTTGCCATGTCATCATCTGCATTTCATATCATGTCATCATGTGCTTTTCATTTCGCATTCGTGTTCGTTTCATGCATCCGAGCATTTTCCCCGTTGTCCGTTTTGCAATCCGGCACTCCTATGTCATCCGGCGTCCCCTTCTTCTCTCCTGTTGTGAGCGGGTATTAAACTTTCTTGGAATGGCCCGAGGTTTGCCAAGCAGCCTTGGTATAGCACCGGTAGACCGCCTATCAAGTTTCGTGCCATTTGGAGGTCGTTTGATACTCCAACGGTTAACCGGGTAACCGCAAAGCCTCTTTGAGTTGCAGCCCAACACCCCTTCCAAAGTGGCCCAAAACCCAGCAAACTCTCCTCCATGCTCTCGGTCGTTCGATCACGATCGCGTGGCCGAAAACCACACCTCATTTGGACTCTCCTAGCCCCCTCTACCTATAAATATGTGATTCCCTCTCAAATTCGCGGATGATTTCCCCCTAACCCTAGCCTCCACCTACCTCCGCCGCCGGACATGTCCGTTTCCCGCCGGACACATCCGCGCCGCCGCCTCGCGCCCAATCTCCGCCTGCCACGTGGCGCGCCGCCATCGTCCGCCGCCCGCGGCCCGCCCGGCCCGCGGCTGGCCCGCGCAGCCCGCACGCGCCCGCGCCGGGCCCGAGCCGCCACGCCGCCTGGGCTCCTCCGTGCCGCCGCCGGAGAGCGCTGGTGCGCCCGCCGCCGCCTCGAGCCCCATCCCCGAAGCTCCTTCCCCGCCGCCTCTCTGCCGCGGCCGCCGGCTGCGCCGCCCCCCGGCCGCGCCCGGGCCTCCCCGGTCGCGCCCGCACCTCCGCCGCCGCCTCCAGTCGCTGCCCCGGCCACCCGCCGCCGCGGCGCCCCACGCCGCCCCGCCGTTCCGCCGCCGGCGCGCGCACCGCCCGCGCCTCTCCGGTCCCGCGCCCTGCCGGTGCGCCTCCTCCCGTGGCCTCGCCGGAGCCCCACATCGCCGGCCCCGCCGCCTTCCTCGGCGGAGCACCGCGCCGCTCGCCGGAGCTCCCTCCGGCCAGATCCAGCCGGGGTGGATCAGATCCACCACCTCGCCCATCCAAACGCCCGTGCCCCGTCCCGGATCTCGTCGTCCCGTTTTCGTCGGTATAAAATTCCACTAAGTCCCCGTTTTCTGACATTATCATGCTATGTTTGACCTGCTGTATATCTGCATCCGCAGTTCCGTTTTGCGCGTATAATGTGTCAAATTGTTCGTCTTGACGAGTGCCTCATTTCATTCCATTGCATCATTTTCATTTGAGCTCATCCTGGTGCCCGAAATGCTGTTGGAAGAGTGCATGTTGATGTTAATCTGCTGAAACTGTTATAACTTGCTCATTTGTCATTTTTTCCATGATTGATGTGTGCATCCTATGAGGTTGATGTCTTCATGTGTTTTGATCTATGCCATTCCATCTTTCCAGGGGTGTATGCCATGTATTTTTGTGATCAATGTGGTGACTAGCACAAGCATGCAAACTAGGCTTCGTGATATTGCTGATTTTAGTCCCTGTTCTACTGTTATTTTGATGCCATATAAACTTGATGCTACAGAGAGATCCATGCATATTTTGAGATACTTCAGTAAGGGTGTTTTGAACATATGGTTATTGTCTATCCATTCATGCCCTTGTTTGCAATTATGGAGTAGTCTAGAATGTTATTTTGGTGCTCTACTTTTGCTTCAAAATGTTTCCTGGCAGATTGTTTACATGTTATTCAATATGGCCAAGCTTGCTATAGTTGATCCTTGCATGCTATGGACTTATTCTTGACTTGGTTTGTTTCACAAACATGCCTTCTTGATGATGCTATGCTTATCTTGTCATGCAATGACTTGTGCTGAGTGAATCGAGTTTGTTAAGTAGGGTACTTGCTGTTGCTGTTTTGCTAGACAGATTTTGTTATATTTTGTTGCTATGTAAACATGTGGCTACTAATCATTCTATGCATAATCTGGAGATGTTCTATAAACATATTTTGATCTACATGTTATGCTCTATCCATCCATGCCCCTGGTAGCATTTATAGCTTGCTGTAGATTGTTGTAATCTTGCTTCAAAGTTGCTTCATAATGTTGCTATCAGCTTGTTAACATTAAGTTCACTAGTTCCCATGTGTTTTCCTAGTGATCCTTGCACCCTATGACCTTGCTCTTGACATTCTTAGCTTCATAAACATGCCTTATTACTGTTGGTTGCCTTGCCATGCCATGTATTGCTCTGTGGTGAGTGGTTCAAGCTCACCAACATGCCTACTTATTGTTGTTCCTGCCATGTATGAATCTGTAATATAACTTGCCATGTTTACATGGGTGCCATCATATTTTCCGTGCCCTTTTGACTCATGGTCAGTAAGGGACTTTTGATCTATGAAATCAGTAGATTCGTGTCATGCCTTTGTTTGTCATGATAAGTTCCTGTAACATGTTGTTTTCTTGCTCTAAACATTGCAACCTAATGTTATTTCCTGATAAGTTTGAAACTGTTATTATTTGCAATCTTACCATGTCCTTTTGAGCATGTTCTAGTTGTTTCTGGAGATAGCTCAGTGTTCATGTCTTGTTGTGCTTTACCTGTACTTCATGCCCATGCCTTTTGTTATTATGTTGGGATGCTGTAGCTTGTTGTTTTGATGCTTGCAAGATGCCTAGTTGCTGTTATGGACAGATTGTTGTTATGACTTGTATAGAGTGTATGTGTTGCCCCGTTGCTCCGTTTTGAGTGTGCTCTATATGAAACTTGCTTGATTTTGCATGTTGTTTCATATTATCATGTTGCATCCTTGTTTTGAGGTGTTTGCTTGATGTTTGTATGCATTTTGCATCGATGCCATGTTTAACTTGTTTTGCTCATATCTTCTAGGCCGTAGCTCCGAATCTAATGAACTTTATATGTAACTTGACTAGAATTTTGTGTAGATCATCTTGGTGCATCTTAACTTGCCGTTTAACAACTTCAACTTAAGGTTTGTTCAGTTCTGGACCCATTTCGAAATTTGCATATGAGGACTTACCGGAATTGTTATATGTTGTTCCCGGCCTCATTTAAACTTGCCTTGATGTGTTGTTCTTGTTTGCATCATCTCTTGCCATGAGTAGCTTCATGTAGCTTGATCATGCATCATGCTTGTTGTGCAACATGCCTTGTTCATGTGTGGTGTGTTTACCTATGTTGTGTGCTTCTTCTTGTTAGTTCCTGTTTTGTTGCGATCGTGAGGATTCGTTCGTCTACGGTTGGTTCGGCTTCATCCGTTCATCTTCTTCATGGACTCGTTCTTCTTCCTAGCGGGATTTCAGGCAAGATGACCGCTACCCTGGATCTCACTACTATCATTGCTATGCTAGTTGCTTCGTTCTATCGCTATGCTGCGTTACCTATCTTTTGCTCATCAAGCCTCCCAAATTGCCATGAACCTCTAACTTTTGACACCATTCCCAGCAAACCATTGTTTGGCTATGTTACCGCTTTGCTCAGCCCCTCTTATAGCGTTGCTAGTTGCAGGTGAAGTTGAAGATTGCTCCATGGTGGACAGGATTTATGTTGGGATATCACAATATCTCTTATATTATTAATGCATCTATATACTTGGTAAAGGGTGGAAGGCTCGGCCTTATGCCTGGTGTTTTGTTCCACTCTTGCCGCCCTAGTTTCCGTCATACCGGTGTTATGTTCCCGGATTTTGCGTTCGTAACGCGGTCGGGTGATTTATGGGACCCCCCTGACAGATCGCTTTGAATAAAACTTGTCCAACAAGGCCCAACCTTGGTTTTACCATTTGCCTCACCAGCACCTACTTTTTCCCTTGGGAGTCCCTCTCTCGAGGGTCATCTTTATTTTAGCCCCCCCCCCCCCGGACCAGTGCTTGTCTAAGTGCTGGTTCGAACCGAGTAGACTGCGGGGGCCCCTCGGGGCAACTCGAGGTCTGGTTTTACTCGTAGGATGTCTCATCCGGTGTTGCCCTGAGAACGAGATATGTGCAGCTCCTATCGGGATTGTCGGCGCATCAGGCGGCTTTGCTGGTCTTGTTTTACCATTGTCGAAATGTCTTGTAAACCGGGATTCCGAGACTGATCGGGTCTTCCTGGGAGAAGGTCTATTCCTTCGTTGATCGCGAGAGCTTGTCATGGGCTAAGTTGGGACACCCCTGCATGGTTTAAACTTTCGAGAGCCGTGCCCGCGGTTATGTGGCAGATGGGAATTTGTTAATGTCCGGTTGTAGATAACTTGACACCAGATCCAAATTAAAACGCATCAACCGCGTGTGTAGCCGTGATGGTCTCTTCTCGGCGGAGTCCGGGAAGTGAACACGGTTTCTGTGTTATGTTTGACGTAAGTAGGTGTTCAGGATCACCTCTTGATCATTGCTAGTTCACGACCCTTCCTTTGTTTCTCTTCTCGCTCTCATTTGCGTATGTTAGCCATCATATCATGCTTAGTCGCTGCTGCAACCTCACCACTTTACCCCTTCCTTTCCCATTAAGCTTTGCTAGTTTTGATACCCATGGTAATGGGATTGCTGAGTCCTCGTGGCTCACAGATTACTACAACAACAATTGCAGGTACAGGTTATGCGATGGTCATGACGCGAGAGCGATGCTTGCTTGCGTTGAGTTCTTCTTCTGCTTCTTCGATCAGGGGATAGGTTCCAGGTCGGCAGCCTGGGCTAGCAGGGTGGATGTCGTTTGAGTTTCTGTTTGTGTTTCATCTGTAGTCGGATGGTGCTCTTATGTATGATGATGTTGTATTCGGGTGACATTGTATGTATTGGATGTATCCGCACTATTATGTAATGTTGATGTAATGATATCCACCTTGGAAAAGCATTCCAATATGCGGGTCTATCCTTGGTGGGACCTTCGAATTCCTTTTGGATAGGGTCGCATATTGGGCGTGACAGCCCAAGGCCCAGACAGCCGTCTCATGTTATGGTGGGCCGGCTTAAGAGGAAAGGCATGAGAAATATTTCCCTTACAAGGAATCAGGACCCGGAGTTGTATCCGGCTTGTATTAGAAGATAGACTAGTCCTAATCCTATTGAGGCACCACATGCTACTCGCCCCTCCAACTTATATAAGGAGGGGCAGGGCACCCCAAGAAAGGGGCGAAGAATAGTCTCTAAGGCTAGATACAACAAAGGGGAGCCGGCTTATACAGCAACTCCCTCATGAGCATAATGAGACCTAGCCACAAACAGCATGTAGGGCTATTACCGGATAATGTTTCCCGGGGCCCGAAACTATCTAAATCCTTGTCTTGTGTGTTGAACCGCCTCGCGTCTCTCATCCCAATCAACCCCTCTCAAGCTACCACATAGATGTGTTGGCCTTACGACTAAGTCCTTACACTAGGACATCTGCCGTGACAAATCCACAACACGTACTCTAGTATATCACCCCACGTTTGTCTCCAATTTGCAGAAAAACGGACGTCCGAACCACTTCTCTGATGGATCCAGGACCGCGTTGGATTGCAAAAGTGAATAAAAGTGTCTGATCGGAAGGGCACTGCTAGAAAATTGTTCCTAGTAGTTGGAAGACAGTACATTGAGCCACCTATGTTTTACAGAAAGGTTAAAAATCTGATGTCAAATTTTTAGATATAAAAAATTGATTTTTTATGGCAGTTTATAGTGGAATGAGGATAGCAAATTTAGTTTGCTAGCATTGCAATTCCCTAGCAAAATATGGACTACAACAGATTTGCTATACTCGTCAACTGAATTTGCCATCATCGAAGTACACAACTTGTAATGCTTAAAAATATGGCGTTCACTCGATATCAAGATCCATGTTTTATTTCAAATAAAGAAGTATTGTGATATACTCCCTCTGTAAAGAAATATAAATATAGAGCTCTTTATTCCCCCGCATACATCCCTAAAGACTCTATGCTCCCTCAAAATCTCTCAGGGCTCATGGTATTTTTTTTAATGATCTTGTGGCCGGATGTCAGCCGTTGCTCGTCCCGTCCTTTCTATTTTTCACTATCTGATTGTGTCCTGCTCACATCCACACGTCTACGGCCACGGTTCTCATGCATCCAAATGACCGCACACGTTTTTTAAAATACATGTCTTTTTTTTTTGCACAGTACAGACGCAAGTGTTCATACATAGATATACTCGTCCATATATACATACGTACATACACTTATCTTTATGAATGCTCGCACGTGCACCCTATCCTTATGAGTACCTTCAAGAGACTAAGCTGGCACATCATCTTCAGATTGACGAACTTGCCACAGACGCCTTTGTAGTTGACGGAATCTCGTCCCACTGAACGCACATCACCGGAAGGCCTGAAATAATTCCCGGAAAATGCGAGCATAAATGTCAAATCTGATACTTGAACTAGGTGGGGAAGAGATATCATTATTCTCCTAACCATCCAACCACAGATTGGTTCCCACTGTGTCGTCAGACAATTGAGCACTTTGCTTTCCACGTGAATGGATCATTGGCCAAGCTTGGCTTATAGACTTCTTTTGTGAATACTAGCATAAATTATAGATGCAGCTCAATGTATGTACATATGGGCGCACACGAGTGCCCAAATTTTAGTTCCTGCAGGCTCCATATAGCGTGAAATGTTAGATAAATTTGAAAATAGTTTTTTGAAGTTTACAAAAAAAATTGACAATTTCCTCTATAAGTACAGATGGATATTCTTTGTGTAACTTAAGATTTTCATTAAATAATACGACATATTATACGCTAGCAAAAAGATAAAAATCTGGCCCAAAAACAACAAGATACAAATCCATTTTTTATCATGTGTTTGCTTTTCTTTCTTCTATATATCATACAAATATGTATCTTGGTGAAACTTCGTATGGTACCCCCTGGAACCTGGGAACTAAAGCAACTTTATGCAACGCACAAGCACGTGTGCGCACACACACTATCAGCCAACTGAGAAACGAAGGGAGTAGCTAGCGTTTCCCGTGTTCGGTCTTTGTTGCTACCATCCCCACACGTCGGATCACCTTCCTCCAATAGTGCCCGCTTCCACCGCGTGAATGTGTTAACCTTGGTGTTATGGAGGTAGCAACTGATGCTAACTTCCCCAGGCGTTGGGGAATCACCTCCCTCCAACAATGCACGCTCACACCGTGTGGAGACGTTGACTTGGGTGCTATAGTTGAAACGTCCTGAGCAGCCGACGCTACCGTCCCATAACTCAATGCTCCACCCCTTCGGTGCCACATGAAGCTACGATATTGCCTCCCCGATCCTCCAAGCGCTGAAAGGGGAGTAGACATTGTGGATGTAGAACGCCGCGCGGGATAGCACTACCTTGCTCGGGTGGAATTAACCATTGATTTGCCTCCACCAGATGAGCTCGCCGTATTTTCTCCTATAAAAGTTTTATCTTTCTTGCTCTACTGCTTCCGTCCTCGCATCATTGTGTGATTTGTGTCCAACGGCCTGTTGGTTTGCTCATTTCCCTCTCTTCTTTCTTCCTCCTTCTCTCAATGACCCAACTCTATTCCCTTCAACAATTTTGTATGTCGACCTAATTTTGCCGGAAGATGTTTTGATCAATATTATACCCCCCCCCCCCCCCCTTTTATTTATGTGGTGACCACCACAACATCTCGGGCTGCATTGGTTTGCTAAACTGAACCATCTATACTAATAATGTTTGGTTGTGCAAAATTCTTAGTATGAATGTTGGCCAGGTATTTGATGGAAATCCAAGCAGATCTGCAGGTGTGCTTGTGTAGATTTTTTTTTTGTCCACAAGGTTTGATGACAATCTATACATGTTGCAGGAACAAATGAGTTCAATGGGTATACAGGCTATAGATTTTGTCCCCGACTTAATATCGTGATGTACTTACTTTTACAGATGAAAGAAAAGTATATTTCAATCCTTCAGTTACTTTCACCCAGTTGAACCAATTTACTGATGTGTTCGTAGCAACAAACTTCTATTGATACATTTGTTGTCCAATGATTTTGGGACTAGTATGTAGTTTGGGTAAAACGTTAAATTGTGTAGTTCTCTCTTCACTTTCAACAACACTTAATTTGAAATTTCAAAGTGTTTGTGTTAGGGAAATGGAAAACTAGAGTTCATGGTTTAGCAAGACTCATGTTCATCACCCCGGTATTGCAGTTCAATTGACTTTGTTCTGGATTTGCTTATTTGTTTTCCAATATTTCAAGAAGACACAAATTTGCAAAAGGAACATGGAGAAGAACTCCACCAATCCACTAATACGAATAAGGCAATAATGGAGCAAGATGGTGTTGCAAGGATTGAAATCTTATAGGGTAGGTGAGATAAACATATCAATAGTTAATTTGGAATGTGAAAACATATATTCAATGCAAGTGTTTACATTTGTTTCAGTTTATGAACTTTTGGTCCGTGCAGTAGCGCCATCATTGATAGATGATTAGAGAAACAGTGCGCGCGTATGCTTCTAGTGCATGTTACTCCCACTGTGGGTAGTCTGAGTGGCCCATACCGCCACGCTTATCTGGCCCAAAGTGCAAGATCGGCAGCAACGACGATTGCTTGGAAAACCTCATCCACCTATTGCGCAGGATGCTCAGCATAGGGGAGAAACATGCATGTGATGATCAATCGGTTGACTAATGTGCACTTGAATGGCTGATTAAAATCAACACAGAAGCTAAACCTACCACAATTTTTTGAAAGAAAAAACCTACCGTAATTCATGCACCAACCATGGCTGCATGTCTCAATCGATCGACAGTTCCTGACAATCTTGTCTGTGCATACGTACATAGGCATACGGGCAGTCAGACGTGGGAGTCGTTCGGCGCGGTGCGTACGTACGTATATGTAGGTACAGACAGATCTGCGGTGCTCTCAAGTTTAAAGGGATACGTGCACGCATACGCATGGCTGGCTAGCTGTAAGCACGTAACGGATTCCTGGGACCATGCATCTACATTTTGGATCGGGTATGCCGTGACATGAGTGCTCCCTCGCATGTCATGTCGATCGATCGACTGTAACGGCTTCCATGTGCGAGATTTATTTCGTGATGCGATCGATGCAGGCCGCAACACGCCGGCCGGCCGTTCTGTGGTTTGCATGTTGCCTCCAGCGAAACAGCAGACACATACGCTGACGGATCGATACGCTCCCCATCCCGCACGTTGAGCTCTGCTCAGCCATAGAAGAAATACAGGGCAGGCTGGAGTCGACGCATTCCGAGTAGGCTCCTCGCGGGCGGGGGTGGAGCGGAGAAGAAGGTGGTGGGATGGAGGGCATGAAATGCCGGCGGCGTGTGTGTGAGTGTGTCTGCTAGCATGCTACGATTTGGAATGGTGCTGGTCTTTTTTAGACCTCTAATATTTCATCCGTTTCATAATACTTGTCGTGGATTAGCTCAAATTAGTACTGCAGAGTACACTTTGGCATGGCAGGTTGTACTCCCTTCGTTCCAAAATAGATGACCCAATTTTGTACTAACTTTGAAACGGAGGAGTATATAGAGTTGTGTCGAATATTGTGTACAAGGTAGGTTACAGCTGGACTCTAAGTAGTATTGTGTTTACATAGGATATGGAGTCGTGTCCTCGTAGGACACTTGTATCCTAGGCCCCTCATATATAGTGAGGGTAGACA
Organism: Triticum timopheevii; assembly: GCA_963921465.1. Classification (NCBI taxonomy): domain Eukaryota; kingdom Viridiplantae; phylum Streptophyta; class Magnoliopsida; order Poales; family Poaceae; genus Triticum; species Triticum timopheevii. The sequence continues at coordinate 507,964,367 of OY997268.1, read as the reverse complement.
CGATGTAACCTATGCCAACATAATAGCACCGGATCGCAGGGGAAGCCGACGGCATGTGCCGGTGTCCAGGGCGACCGGGTGCGGTATTGTAGCGGTGTCATGGGGGGGAACGCTCATAGTCAGGCCAGGGGATGTAGCCATATCGGTGAACCTCGTTAACAAATCTCGATGTCGTGCTCATTTGATTGCTTGGTCCTCGGATGATCGACAGTATGCCTCGAATTTATTCTAACAAGTGGTATCAGAGCAAGGTTACGAAGAGGTTGCGTGGATTGATTCAGAGGAAGATTGTCGTTGAGTTTGTCGCGGAGATGGAGTGCGGAAGAATTAGTGTTCGACCGAAGCTAGGAAGCAAGTTTTTCCCTGAAAGTCATCTTGTACTGCGGTCATCGGCGAATATTGGAAGCATCGCGGCGGAAGGATCGTGATCGGCTGGTTGGCAGCTGACGTAGCGGCAACCCTAGGCAGCGCGTGCGAAGAGTACGAGCTGGCCCAGGCGGGGCTGGCAGGTACACGCGGCCAGGCACGGAAAAGCTAGCTAGGCAATTGGCACGCTGCGTGGAACGGCTGCAGTGCAGATCCGATCGAGTCACGGAGATTTGTTTTGGAAACAAAATCGGGACCGAGTCCTGGTGAAACTCGTGTACGAGCCGGACAGCTACACCCGTGCACGTGCACGTTAAAAGCAGCAGCGGCTGGACGCAACGACGAGACATGAAACGAATCAAATAGGCGGAGAAAAATCTATTGGTATGAATACATTGAAAAGCACGGACTTGGCAAAGCAAAGCTAGGATCAGATACTGAGCCAGGAGCATATCATGTGAAAGACCAAGTTTGGTTGGATTTTGCTATAGTACATAGGGGTGTACCTCATCAGGTTTTGCTCATGTACTTGGGGCATTGCGGTGGATGCTCGGTTAATTTTTTCACTGGGTCAATCATACGAAGAGCCATGGTGCCAACGGGTACCATGTTTGAGGTGAAGAAGTTCAACGGGACATAAAACCTTGCGTTATGACAGACAAGGATGAAAGATTTGTTGGCGCAACGTAGATGCTTGAAGGCGTTGCAGGAAGTCATGTCAGCTAAGATGGAATTATCATGTGATGGATGGAAATTCGCGGAAGATGATTTGGGAGCCTGAATCGGATTGGACAGTCTGACGGATCGACAGGGATGTCGATTGGTACAGAAGACGGTGGTGGGATCGGCGATAGCGACATAGGAGCGTAATGCTGATGGTGACCGACTTCTGGGGCGTGGAAACACGTGGAGCAGGCCGAGGGCTTGTGCGACTTCGACAAGACTATTGTGCGGGGTTGATTCAAGACGGTGCGCACATGAGAGCTTGGAGTCGACGAGGCGCGGGGTGGCACGTACAACCACCATGGAGTCATGTTGAAGGTGGAGCTGGATTGAGGGGCTACGGTGTAAGGATCCCGGAAATCGAAGCCTATTCAGCAAGAAGGAAAAGCGAGTGACATGTAGTTCGGACTGGAGCCTATTTGGCCGGGGTAATCAACCGACGTCCTATTTGGCCGACCAAATGGCAAACATCGGTGCTCCTTGCATCGCAAAAACGAAGATCAACCATCAAAAACAAACTAAAACTCAAACACCGCAGAAAGGGCGAGGCTAGCATCATGCAAGTAGGGCGCCAAAACCCCCACAACAGCCAATTAAAAAACCTAGTGTAAAGCCCGCCCTTCACCGCTTGTATTATTAGATACTTTTAGAGCTTTCAATGAGTTTATTTAATAGTATTTATATATTGAAATTTGTGTTCCATTACGTATAGAGCTACAAAGTTCAAATGTTACTGAAATGCATAACCTAGTTGAAATGTTAAATTTTGGTACAATAGTTTTCTGCCAGAGTTAACACAATCTCAATGGTCACATCTTTTGGAAAGCTACAAACTGAATTTTGTAAAGTGCTAATTAAACAATTATTGTGCTTCCTTTCATTCTTTTGTGTGTCCACAAAGAGACATATTTTTACGGAGGGACATATCTTTCGACGAAGAGACATATTTTCACCAAGGGACGTGTATTTCCACGAAGAGATGTCATTTCACCAGGGGACGTGTCTTTTAACCAAAGGACATAAATGGTCATATGCCCCAACCGCGAAGATCTAATGGACTTGATTGATCCTCGCTATAATCAAACAACAATTATTGTTACGGTGACATGACTTAATGTGGATGGTGCATTAGGAGTCAGTTTTAGAATAAAGAGAGATTTAGGAAGAGCATGCGTTAAGCCCTAGTTGATGGTATTGAAAATAAAACTATTTGACGCTAATAGGCGGTCCATCACACCAGACATGCGAGAAGGGCTAGCCCATTTATAGTCTCTGCTCGCTACACGTGAGAGGCACTGCATATGATATTTTTTAATTCATTATGTTTTCTTTTTATAATATTTTAGTGAAAATATTTTTAATTTCCGGTTTTCCCCTTTTGGTATTTTTTCATATTTTACATTTCAATTTATCACTTAAAATTCAGAAGAATTTCTTTATTTTGTGAGCATATTTTAAATTCATGATATTTCTTTAAAAAATACACAAACACATTTTTAAAATCCGATTTTTATAATTCATGGCATTTTTATAAAAACAAGCATATTTGTCAAAAATAGTAAGTGTCTAACTAATTCATGCCAATTTTCAGTTCTAAGTTTTTATATAAAATCTAGATACTTTTTAAATCTTGTGATTATATATATCTTACTGCTAACTAAGATTCAAGCATTCATTCTTTTAACCCCTTAAAAGTAGTAGGAATAACATCGCCAGAAGCAAACAAGTTAACAAGAAGGGAAGCCCAAAACCAAACTGGGCCTCTAGCCCACGAGCGAGCACGTGTTTGAAAAACCCTCGGTGTAGGCGTGAGAACTATATCTTGCTTTATGCGAGATGGAAGTTACTCTCAACAGATGGAATAGGTCTCTCATGTGAGGCGGGGCCGACCCTTTTTCTAGGGGGTTCCTCGAGCAAACGATTTAATAGTTCGAGCATTTCGGTCATGATCACTTCACTGGGTTTTTGCTCCGATGATTTCTTTTGTTTGTTTTTTCTTTGTCGGTTTCTATGGTTTTTTTTGCTTTTCTTTGTTTTTCACTGGTTTCTTCATCTCTTTATCTGTTTTTATTGGTTTTGTCTTCACTTTTTCATGGTTCCTTCTTGTTTTCTTTGTTTTTCATGGGTTTCTTCGATTTATCGAGTCTTTGTTATTTTATCATCGATTCTCTTCGGGTTTTTTCTCGGTTTTCAATGCATTTTTCTTATCTTTTGTACTTTCATTCCTTTTTTGATTCTTTCTTGGTTTTTCTTGTTTCATTGTTCCTTTTTGTCTTTATTGATTTTATGTACACATTCAACATTTTTTATATCAGAACATTTTTATATACACCTTTGAAATATTTCAATAAACGATTAACATTTTAAAAATTCTTATAGTTTTTTATGTCTACTTTTTCCATACACATTGCAATTTTTTGGTAGATGTCTAATGCATTTCTCTTATACACGTCAGCATTGTTGAAATACAAATTTAACATTTTATTAATACATGGTAAACGTTTTATCTATGAACATTTTCTAACAATTTCCAATTTCTTGATTAAAATTTTCAAATAAAAGATTAACTTTTTAATACATAGTGAACATCTTTTCTACACATATATAACATTGTTTTAAATGCTTGATTAAGATTTTTCAAGTACAAAAGAAGAAATTTCAATACGTGCTCAACATTCTGCTATACACATTCAACATTTTTTAAATGATAGATCAACATTTTCTTCAATACGAGAATAATATTTTTTTGAATACAAGGTCAATATTTTTCAATACACATTCCATATTTTTTCAATACTTGTTTAACATTCCTTTGAAATACTTGATTATCATTGTTTAAATTCATGATCAACATTTTCACACACATTGTATATTTTTGTATACAGTTTTTGTATAGATGCTCAACATTTTTGTACACATTTAACACTTTCCAACTGCATAATTAATAATTAAAAATTTATTCTATTGAATATACTTTTAATATATATGATTATAAAATTTTGAATTGTAAACCAGAGTAAGAAAAATATAGAAAACAAAAACAAAAAACATGAAAAGAATCAGAGAAAAAAACCAAGTTGTGGCCACCAACGTACCTGGGCCAGCCCATCTCACGCTGCCAGTGAGACGATAAACCAGCTCGCACCTATTTCGCGGCTTAAGCACCCGATATAAGCTACTACACAAACCAGCGGACACCGGAAACTTTTATCTAATTCCTGAACTTTTTCTAAATCAGTGAATTTTTCGAAATTCATGATTTTCCAGATTTATGTACATCTTTCTTGTAAATTTAATGGACTACATTTTCGAATCCATGAACTTTTTCAAAAATCCGTTAAGTCCATTTGAAAACGGAACTTCTTCAAACTCTGTGAATGTTTTTCAAAAATTGACGAACATTTTTTTATAAAAAATCCATGAATTTTTTCAAATTGACATCTTTTAAAAAAATGTATGGATATTTTTCCATATCCATGAACTTCTTTCAAGTCGGCAAATCTTTTGGCTCAAATTCATGAACTTTATTCAAAATCATTAACTTTCTTCGAATTCGGTAAAAAAAATAAAAAATTTCATTTCTTTAATAATAAGATTTTTTGGAAAAAAGGGTAATGACCGACGGTGAACCCGCCTAGTAAATCGCGACTACAAACTAGGAAAACCTGCAACTACCTGAACCTACGATAGAATCTTTTGTTGGGCCGCCCCTTGAGGGATGGCACGTTGGTGACAACTAGTCTCCTTGGCGCTTAAGGCGCTGTGGAGGAGCTCCCTATAAGTGAGACATAGGGGCGCCCCAGCGTAGCGCGCTTAGAATTGAGATCTCTTATCTTCCGCTCAATGCGGCAAACTGAGCATGATGTACAGGGGATTCCGACCGGGCCGGGAATTAGCACTGTAACGCAAGATACTGTAGCTGGTCATTAGCTACGCCAGTTAACCGTAGTGTTTTTACTGTAAAGTGCAGTTAAAAATCTTGCATGTTCTTGGAGCAGATAATGGCGGCGCTTCGGTGTCGCGTTCCTTCTCGGAGGCATCGTTCTGGAGTGGTCTTGGCCTGGCAGGGCCATCGGCTCGGGTGGTGCGCGGCCTCTCAGGATGCCAACATTGGTCACGTTGGTGGTAGTGTCGTTGGCCAGCGTGGAGGTCGGAGCGGCGGCTCCGGATATGATTGTTGAGTGTCGGCTCTGGTTGCTCAGTTGACAAAGCTTGCGGCTTGTCTGGTGCGCGTCCTTGGGGTCTGCGTGTGTTGATGGTGCCCTGTTGGGGGCGTGCTGTAATGGTTTTCTCCCCGGGTTTCGTTAAGCAACTCTCTTCTATTTCTTTTAATGAATCAGGCCATAAAGGACCGTGTTTTAAAAAAAATCTTGCAAACACATTTTTTTAAAAGTCAATATTTTATGAAAATACGATTTTTTTAAAATACAAGTTAAATTTGGAAAAAAGAAATAATTTTTTAAACTTAAAATTCTCGATTTTTTATTTAAAGATGAAAACATTTTCTAAAATTGCGAACAGCTTTTGTAAAACATGGATAATTTTGAAAATTATGAATATATTTTAAAAATATTGGTTTTCTTAAAACATTGTGAAATTTTTTGGAAATCTCAAACATTTTTTGGATAGCACAAACATTTTAGTAACCACTAGCACATATGCCCGTGCGTTGCAACGGGAGAAATTAGTCTGTCCATTAAAATAACATCCAAACGGTGTCGTCCGGCGATGACACGGAGGTGCACCCCAAAATCTAGATAATTTTTGTTTCTCTTAAATATCAGATTATCTGCATGATGAAATGATGGGTAACATAATAGACGCACTATTTGTTTCTATTAAAAAATTACAAACTAATAGCACAACATAAAAATCAATGAGTTTATCCCTTCGCCATCGAACCACGGACCTCTGCATTTTCTATTTATCCCATGTCAGCACAAACCCATATAGACAACGGTAACATAACTTCTCAAAAAAAACCAGAGTTGAACCAAGTTGAGCTGCAGTCAGCTTTGATCTTCAGAGCGTTGTGTGGTGGAGGCGGACAGATAGAGCATGCATGTCTTGTTTAAATACTCTTTATGCAACCCACAATCATGTGCCTTAATTATTGAGGTAGCCTACAAATCCTCTTTCTTGTAAATTATGATCCTCTTCCGTATTTGTCATGTCCCCCCATCTCGTTTATTTAGCTCACACCCTTTAGTCACAACAATGTTGCTTTCCTCCTTCCCCACGTTTGCTTGTTGATCCGAACGTATATGAACAGGTGCGAATCCTTTTCTGACAGCGAGGTGGGATTAACAAACTGGCATATGCTAGCTCAGTGGTTGTTGTCTCCTAAACTAAACGAAAGGTCTTGAGTTCGATCCTAGCTAAGAGCTAGCTTTTTTCTACATGGTGTCTATTTTTGCTGCTTCTAAAAAGGCCCACGCTGGCCTGCGGCGGGCAGATGCGCCAAGGCCCATTGCAGCGGGGCAGACGTCCGGAGGCCCATTACAGCGGGCGAGGCAACATTGACAGAAAATATTACCAGTACAGGATAGAACACATTTGGTGCATAGAAAATTAGTACCACCTCGTGAAAAACAATAATAATATAGATCACCTAAGTGGGACGAAACCAAAAATATCACCTTGCTTTAAAATAATATATATATATATATATATATATATATATATATATATATATATATATATATATATATATAGTAGGTATAGATATAGATATAGATTAGGAGATTCGCAAAACCGGGATCGATATAACCCATATGGGCCAGCCTAATCCAGCAATTCCCTGTGCGAAACAACGACTATTGCACGCATTGGGCATCCGATAGGAAATTGCTTTAGAGTTGGCACTTGATAACGAGACAGGCTAGCCATCACTTTGTGCCATGGAATGGCAGGAAACGGACAGTGGGATGGTGTTAATGGTTTCGCCTAGTCATCGAACCTCTCTTTCGGCCTTAGAGTGATTCTTTCTTCTTCTTTTTCCTCAGCTTTCGTTACTCTTTCATTCCCTTTTTCCTTTTCCCTCACTTTTTTACATGAACAGCTTTTATTACTATATGTGAATTTTAAAAAAGTTTCTAAATTTTGATAAGTTCAGGAATTTAGAAACATGTTAGCAAATTTTAAAAAATTATGAATTCCAAAGTGTTCTCCAATTTCAAAGTGTTCATGAATTTTAATTAGTACTTCTTTCTTTGCAAAAACTTTCAGGAATGGAAAATAAAAAATGAATAGAAAAAGGAGAATAATCTAGAGGTAAGAAACAAAGAAGAAAATCAAAAGGAAAAACAAAGAAACCTACCTAACAACTGAAGAAACAAATACAATGGTGGGAATAAAAAAACAACTTGCGTCAGCTCATGGTGCGCTTTCGCATGTCCGGTTGCCCGGCAAATAGTCGCGCAGAGCGACGAATAGAGTTGTTCTTTGGAAAAGGCGCCCAACCCTCGAGGACCATGCAGTTTGCACTACCGAATTGGAAAGGGTCTCCTTTCAATCTTGATGTATCCCCATTTCTCCTGACAAACACAGGGAAACTTCTCGCATTCTGGGATCAAGAATCATGCAGCCTGGCGGAACTATTACGTCACAGGCCCTTCTCAATAGATCACATTGTGCGGTTGCGCCATCATTGCATTTACACCGGTAATATTTCAATAAAGCAAAGAATTGCTTGTGTGTGCAAACGGGGGTAAAAAAATTTGTGTACTGCAATTACTGTGATTGAACCGCCATTTTATTGTCAATGTGATTACATGCACAAAATATGACGTTTAGCTGCCAATTGCATGAGTACTTATTGCCAAGCCAAACGAAACATGATTTTATTTGGTATAAGCAAATAAAACGTGGCATAGTTGAATCGGTTTTCAAGGGAAAACAACGAGAAAATTTGACAAAACTAGAAAACGGAGATGAGGTATGGAGGGGAATGAAATAAAGAAATGTAAGACGTAACCCTAAATAATTTTAAAACTTAGATATTAACCAATCACATTATGCCAGATCTTGCCTTTTCGGTTTTAGTGTTAAAATACGAAAAGTATCATTTCAATAACATTCAACCATTGTCCCCATAAAATAAAAACCAAAGACTTAAAAAAATCAACAAAAACTCAAAGATATATGAAATTCGAAAAAACATTCTAAAAAATAAATAAAATACAAGGTTACTAATTGTTGTTGTTGTTGTGATAGGTTGTATATATCATCTCACTAATTTTCCATATTTTCAGATACCATTCAATTATATTTTTCAAACAAAAATATCAAACAAGTTTCTCGATATGTGTGTAATGTTTCTATTTGATGGGAATAAGAATAAAACAAAACTATATATGAAATCTCTTTGGAATGTTTCCAGAACTGGTTCAAATATCGTTTGAATAATTAAAACCCGTGTGATTGTTATGTTTCAAACATTTTGAAACAATAAAATGTTTCTGAAATAGTTCATAGAACTAGAATAAAAATGATTTTCTTTCTAAAATATACTAAAATAATTTAATTCTATTGGAATATATCACTGAAATAACTAAAAAAACTGACTATTTTTTAGTATTTTTTTGAAAGACGAAAGCTCACTGATATAATTCATAAAATCCAAATCCAAATGTATTGGTAATGTATTGAAATAAGTGAAGATATTTGAAGCAAAATATGTCACTCAAAGTTATTTTAGAAACATTTCACTTGAAACAACGAAATATTTGGTGAACTATTTTGAAAGATTGTTTAAACAATGCAATCTAAACTAAATTAAATGTATCCAAGACCGTTTTATTCTCAAGGATTTGCCACAAAGAATTCAAATATGTAGAAATATCATAAATGGGATTTTTTTGTTAAAAAGAGACCAATTATCTAAATTATCAATTTAAATAAAACATGTGTCGTATGTATGAGGAGAGATAATGCATGCAACCATCCTTCTATGTACACACTCTCTGACTTTCCCTGACGCAAAGCTAACGTGGGAGGTACTTAGATTTGTATTTGCTACTGTCCCTAAATCGCATTGGAATGCCTAATGCATGCAGAAATCTCAAAGCATAAATAAATATGATAGTGCTACTGCGCTAGGTAGCAGAGCCGTCAGAAAATCTAGGTTCTATACCCTATCCGCAACAACAGTAGACTATTGGGGCGATCTGTGAGGGAGATGAGTACTGGCACTAACAGTATCTAGCCAATGTAGTGGTAGCTTAAGGTTTGAGGCCACGGTCTAGTCGTTGACTGGACCCAATAGTGGAGTATTGGAGGCTAGGATGAACGTATGTACCTTTCTATGCAGGTGAAAAATCTTAGGTCTAGCCTTCGCATTTCAGACCCGGTGAGCACGAAATTCTACAATATCGTCTTTGTAAGTGTGTTGTTGTGTAGTAATTGGACTGGTTGTGTGGGAGTGAAAACCTTGATTTGTTGAATTTGATGACTATGGTATGGTTCAGTCGTATTTCTCATTGAAAGCATTGCATGATGACAAAGTCTTTTACTTTGTTATTGTTGTGCAATCGTTGTCTTTCGGCTTCAGTATGTTTCCACTTTTTTCATGGAGTTTAAATAGTTTTGTATCAGTTTTGTTACATGTGTTCTCAGTTGGTGCAACAGTGGATGGTTGATTATTTCGTTATCTAGAATTTTTTTTATTTGAAGAATGTGTACCATCATGTGTGTGTGTGTGTGTGTGTGTGTGTGTGTGTGTGTTTTGCAAAAGGGACTCATATCTATTCTAAATGTTTATCAGAAAAACAAAGGGTGGGAGGTGGATGCGGCTTGACCGCTTGTACATATGATGTAACGCGTGTAACTTTGGGGAGCTCCCCCCCCCCCCCCCCCCCCTTCTTTAATGCATGATATGCACACTCATGCGTAGTCGAGATTTTTTTTTTAGAAAAACAAAGCACCCCCAACATAAAAAATATCGCATTGAGGTCCCTGGACCACTGAACGACCACTATCGTCGCCAGAACGAGCCGCCGATTCGCCTCTGTTGTCGCTCCCATATTGGAAGTCAGGAAGTCTTCGTGCACTTACCCCTAAGGACTAGCACATCAGAGATGCATTAATGCCTTTTTCCCAAATGTCTTTTTTCCCCTCTTGCAAGGCCCCTAAGGCAAAGCCTTTCTCCCCTCGATATCCGCCGACAAGCCCATGGATTCGCCTCCCCTCTATCTGCCACTCTGGAGGTCGCTGGTGGAGAGGGGAATCCTGGTGCCTCGGCTCTGGCTAGTAGATAGGTTAGGATTTTTAGTCTTCGCAAGGGCGGCGCTTCTTTTTCGAGTCGGTCTTTCGGGCTCCGACTGTTCTCAAATTCGTCCATCAGGACAGATTACACTAAGCTCCAGCTTAGATTCCTTTCACCCTCTTTGGGCAGCGAGGTTAGAGTTTCTCATGTGCATACGTAGTTGGGAAATTGGGTGTGAGATTCTTCAGACTGATTCGGTCCAGTTCTCTATGTCTTATCGGATATCATAAAAAATAAATAAGATGAACTCACTTTACAATTCTTTTTGACTTATAATATAGTGTATATGCGTATATGCATGATATGCTTTGGTACTACAAAGTTCCAAGTACTATTTGGATGCGTAGAGAGCGAATCTAATCCTTGACTTTCTAGCACTCGCTCCCATGCCGCTTCTGGAGGCACCGGGGCGCCAATCCTAGCCGCGAGAGGAGGACCTGATCGAGCGGCCCTGCCGCCACTGCCTGATACGTCCATTTTGCATCATGCTTTTATATTGATATTTACTGCATTACGGTCTGTTATTACACGTTATGTCACAATACTTATGCCTATTCTCTCTTATTTTACAAGGATTACATTAAGAGGGAGAATGTCGGCAGCTGGAATTCTGGGCTGGAAAAGGAGCAAATATTAGAGATCTATTCTGCACAACTCCAAAAGTCATGAAACTCCACGGAAGTTATTTTTGGAATTAATAAAAAAATACTGAGCGAAGAAAGTACCAGAGGGGGCCCACACCCTGGCCACGAGGGTGAGGGGCGCGCCCTACCCCCCTGGGCGCGCACCCCTGCCTCGTGGGCCCCCTGGCAGTCCTCTGGTGGCCATCTTCTGCTATATGAAGTCTTTTACCCTAGAAAAAATCATAAGCAAGCTTTCGGGAAGAAACACCACCACCACGAGGTGGAACCTTGGCGGAACCAATCTATGGCTTTGGTGGAGCTGCTCTACCGGGGAAACATCCCTCCAAAAGGGGGAAATCGTCACCATCGTCATCACCAATGATCCTCTCATCGGGAGGGGGTCAATCTCCATCAACATCTTCACCAGCACCATCTCCTCTCAAACCCTAGTTCATCTCTTGTATCCAACCTTTGTCCCAAAAACTCAGCTTGGCACCTGTGGGTTACTAGTAGTATTGATTACTCCTTGTAGTTGATGTGGAAGATCATATGTTCAGATCCTATATGCATATTAATACCCCTCTGATTATGAACATGAATATGATTTGTGAGTAGTTACGTTTGTTCCTGAGGACATGGGAGAAGTCTTACTATAAGTAGTCATGTGAATTTGGTATTCGTTCGATATTTTGATGAGATGTATGTTGTCTCTCCTCCAGAGGTGTTATGTGAACGTCGACTACATGACACTTCACCATTGTTTGGGCCTAGAGGAAGGCGTTGGGAAGTAATAAGTAGATGATGAGTTGCTAGAGTGAAAGAAGCTTAAACCCTAGTTTATGTGTTGCTTCATAAGGGGCTGATTTGGATCAATATATTTGATGCTATGGTTAGGTTTACCTTAATAGTTATTTTGTAGTTGTGGATGCTTGCAATAGGGGTTAATTATAAGTGGGATGCTTGTCCAAGAAAGGGCATTACCCAAGCATCGGTCCACCCACATATCAAATTATCAAAGTAACGAACGCGAATCATATGAGCTGATGAAAACTAGCTTGACGTTAATTCCCATGTGTCCTCGGAAGCGTTTTTCTCTATATAAGAACTTGTCTAAGCTTGTCCTTTGCTAAAAAAAGGATTAGGCCACCTTGCTGCACCTTATTTACTTTTTATACTTGTTACATGTCGGTGTCAAAACCGGCGAATCTCGGGTAGGGGGTCCCGAACTGTGCGTCTAGGCGGATGGTAACAGGAGACAAGGGACACGATGTTTTTACCCAGGTTCGGGCCCTCTCGATGGAGGTAAAGCCCTACTCCTGCTTGATTGATATTGATGATATGGGTAGTACAAGAGTAGATCTACCATGAGATCAAGGAGGCTAAACCCTAGAAGCTAGCCTATGGTATGATTGTTGTAATGGTTGTTCGTCCTACGGACTAAAACCCTCCGGTTTATATAGACACCGGAGAGGGCTAGGGTTACACAGAGTCAGTTACAATGGTAGGAGATCTACATATCCGTATCGCCAAGCTTGCCTTCCACGCCAAGGAAAGTCCCATCCGGACACGGGACGAAGTCTTCAATCTTGTATCTTCATAGTCTTGGAGTCCGGCCGATGATGATAGTCCGGCTATCCGGACACCCCCTAGTCCAGGACTCCCTCAGTAGCACCCGAACCAGGCTTCAATGACGACGAGTCCAGCGCATATATAGTCTTCGGTGTTGCAAGGCGGGTTCTCCTTCAAATTCCATGTGCTTGCCGAATAGTGTCCGGCTCCCTTACAAATGTTGCGCTCCTTGGCTTCCACGCCCAATAATGGCCCTCTTCCACGCGTCGCACGAATGCGAAAAGCCAGGGTATCTTTTATGTTTTACCCCCTAGCTGCGCAAATAATCTGCCTATAAGAGAGATAAGAATCCAGATCCAAATCACACCATCCTACTTCCGCGAGTACTCATCGGAGCACTTCTGACCGAAAACCCATTCCATCATGGACCGTCGACGCGGCTCCTCCTCTCGCGCTCCCAGCCCTCCGCCAGGAGATTGGAGGAGATGTTCAGTTCCGCACAACGAGCTGGTGAAGCTTCAAGCGGAGGGATATCTTCCTCCGGCCTTTATGGTCCCAGTTCGAGCCGGGCTGGCCACCTACAAAGGTGGGAAGCAAGCGGAGGCCACCCCTAGTCCCTCTAAAGGAGAGCGGGTGTGCTTCATTCCCTATCTAATAAGGGGGCTTGGATTTCCCGTACATTCGTTCCTCCGCGGGCTTCTGGAGTTCTATGGACTCCAGCTCCATCACCTCACGCCCGCCTCTATTCTGCACATCGCGGGTTTCGTAGCCCTTTGCGAGCTATTCTTGGGCATCGAGCCCCATTTTGCGTTGTGGAAGAGGCAATTCTGCCTCGTACCCCGTTCTCACGAGGGGTCAATATATCAAGTGGGCGGTGCCGAAATATGGCGCATCGCTGGGATCGGATATCCATCCGGAACCCCAAAGAAGGCGTCCAAAGACTGGCCTTCAGAATGGTTTTACGTAGAGGACGCTCCACTGCCGGACCCAGTTCGGATCGGCCTTTCGGCGTTCAGCGAGGCTCCTCTGAAGAAACGCCTAAGTTGGCGCCCGCGGAGCCCTCAACTGGAGGAAGACAAGGGCGTCCATTATTTGATGGGCCGGATAAGGTTGCTGGCCCATTCCGGATTGACCATGATTGGAGTCATGGCCACGTGCATAATGCGGGGGGTGCAGCCGCTGCAATACAGGGGCCACCCTGTGTGGGATTTCAACAGGGAAAATGATGCCACCCGTCATGGCCGCAAAGGGCCGGGATCGGCCGAAGATCTGGTGAAGATTCTGTCCGGCATGTACAAGGGGGAGAAGGAGGACTTCCTCCAGACGAGCCCATTGAATGGGTTCTCCATGAATAACCCTTGGCGCTGGGTAAGCGGACATTTTATTTATCCGACCCATGTTTTCAAAGTTAAGTACCTTACTGTACGATTTCGACACAGGAGCTGCGTCGGGACGTGGAGGGCATACATAGTCTGGCTCCACAACTCAAGGATCCAGGAAGATCCCTTGATCCAGCCTCCGAAGAGGATCCGGACATAAAGGTGGAGCTAATCGATGGGGTGTTTCACCAACTCAGCATGGACAATGCTCTAGTCGCCATTACTGACTACCCCGGCTTATCTCCGGCTCCCCAGGTGATTGTGACCGAAGTGCTGACACCATTATTTAGTCCTTGCGCATTTCTGAGCACCGTATACAATGATGTATCGCAGGAGGTGCCTTCAAGGCAGGAAACCGAGCCCACGGCGGCTGACTAACGAGGGTCAGTCCGGCCCAGCAGGCGGAAGAGGAGTGCGGCGCGGATCGAAACGTCACCGCAACGGTATAGCTCGCGACTGTTATTTAGGAAAAGGATTCCCAGGAGGTGTATTAACACTCATGACCTTTCCAGGAGAAAGAGCACTCGCCGGACTGTGTCCGGAGAGGTTGCCAACCAAGCCTCCGCCCGCCAGGCTCCAACACCTGGTCCGGAGGGGGAGGCGAGCGCAAGGCGCGAGCCGGATACTCCTCCAGCGGAGGATGCCGACCGGCTGTCCGCCACCAGGTCTGAGGTGGAGAGCGCCATGAATCATAGGCATCGCCGGACAGTTCTGCGTGACGCGTGTTTCTCCCCAGAGGCATTGAATGCCTTTAACACGGGAGACATGCACCTCCGTGCCGCTCAAGATGGTTTAACCAGAGCCACGGAGCAATATGTAAAAGACATACGGGTAAGAGATTTTAATAGTTGTATATGCCAGTAGCCCCCGAGACTTAAAGTAGTTAAAGTAACTGATTTAAGGATCATATAATATGCAGGATCTTACAGAGAAGCATACCCAATTGTCCCAGGAGCTGCAAGAGTGCAAGGCCCAGCTTGAGGCCGCACTAGCTGCCGCAGAAGGAGGCACAGAAACCCCCTCCGGTAACACATTATTTCAGAAAGATAAGCGGTGTGCGACATGCGTATAAATCTGACAATGGTATTGCAGATGTTGCCGGACTTGATCCGGACAAGCAACAACTACTGCGCCAGCTGAAGGCCGGCGAGAGGGTGCTTACGAAGGTGCACCAGGAAAGGAACAAACTCTAGGATGCCCACGCCCAGCTTGGAGAAGAGCTGAAAGGTGTTCGGGCCGAGCTGTCTGGCTCCGTGAAGGAGAATCAGCGGCTTCGTCGCGGCATCTATAGTAAGTGCTTGAGCGAAATCCTTTGAAAGAAGAGTTCGGCGAGGAAGTCAATTGACAGAAATATGTCTGTAGGTGTGCTCACAGGTCGCCCTGCGGAGGAGATGCCCGTCTCAACGGGTGATCAACTTCCCGAGCTGGTGCAGCTGCTCGAACGTGTTCGGCAGGCGATGAGCGGCGTCGTCCAGGCCTTATGGCCGTCCCTCTCCCTACCCGAGGGCCTTGGAGAGCTTGCGGAGAAGCTTCAAGGAGTGCGGCAGTGCTTCCGTTTATGAAAGATATCGGCCTGCCGCCAAGGTGCCAGGGAGGCCTGGGCCATGGTGAAGACGCGGTACAAGAAGGCGGATCCAAACCACATGGCCGAGGTCGGACCTGTGGGGCCCGATGGGAAGGAGATCCCTGTGAGCTTAGTGTACGGCCAGGTAGAGTTGGCCGCTAAATATTCCCAACGGGACTGTAAATTAGACAGCCTGTTAGACGGGATTGAGGAGGAGTATAGTCAGTCGATTTGACGATGTATTTAAAATGACATGTAAAATGCCTTCTAGCCGGATTTTAGATCGTTTGTCTTTGCCGACCTTTTCGCTTCAACCTCGGGATCCTAAAGTCCGGAGTGTGTCCGAATACCTTCTCGGTTAAGAAAAAACCGGGGCATGCATGGAGACCAGGCGTAGGGGTCATTAGTGCTTTATCAGACAAGTGCCCAACTAGTTATGTTATATTACATGGTTAGTAAGAAACATCTTCTAGGGAGAATAGTTCCATTAAGGGTTCCTTTCCCTAGGAGGCATGCCCTAAAGTGCATGTCCGGACTGCAAAAAGAGCAGGAAAACATCTGGGGGCAGATAAATACATATGTAAAAAAATCATCTTTCAAGTCACCGACCGAATATTCCCTTAAGAACGCTAGCTTTCGGCTTCACCCAGTCTGAGGTACACATCCGGCTGACCCGGCAGTAACAATCGCAGAGGTGCTCCCTTTACCTCCTAGCCGAACAATCGGGAATGTAGGGGTAAGCACAGGAGCCAGGCAACCCAGCTTGGCCAAAACTTAAGTCATATCGATGCATATAATGGTTAATAAAAGGTACATGTGGAAGTTTGACACATGTGCTGGGCATGAAGCCCGTATAAGTAAGCTTCTGTTAAAGAAGCCCCTAGGTATAATGAGTGTGGATAGCACATCAAGTGTGTGCGAACAATGCGCGAATAGGACTTTAAGGGCTTTTATGAAAAAGGTGAGAGAAAAGAGAGAGACGAAAGACAACTGAAGTGTAAAAATTTGGACGGAGGAAGGAGACGAACTCTTAGTCCAGCGCTAGGCGTAGAATCTGCGGAGGCGGGCTGCGTTCCATGGGTTCGGCTCGAGTCGGTTGTCCGATGCATTTCGCAGACGGTATGCTCCGCCGGTCAGGACTTGGTCGATAATGAAGGGACCTTCCCATTTGGGCTTGAGCTTGTCCTTTTTCTTATCTGGCAGTTGTAGAACTAGTTCGCCAATATTGTAAGTTTTAGCCCGTACTTCTCTACTTTGATATCTTCGAGCCTTCTGCTGATAGAATGCGGAACGAGACTTTGCCACGTCGCGTTCTTCCTCCAATGCGTCCAAGCTGTCCTGCCGATCCAGCTCGGCTTCTCTTTCTTCGTACATGCGCACTCGAGGTGAGTCATGAATTATGTCGCAGGGCAAAACTGCCTCTGCGTCGTATACCATGAAGAATGGTGTGAATCCGGTAGTAAGGTTCGGCGTAGTCCGCAGCCCCCAGAGTACGGAGTCAAGCTCCTCTACCCAGTGCGTGTTAGATTCCGTAAGGGACCGCACTAGTCTGGGCTTGATGCCGCTCATTATCAGACCATTTGCTCGCTCAACTTGACTGTTGGTTTGAGGGTGATAGACTGAAGCGTAATCGAGCTTGATGCCCATATTTTTGCACCAGAGTTTGACCTCGTCGGCCGTGAAGTTCGTGCAGTTATCAGTAATGATGCTATGGGGGACGCCATAACGGTGTACTACCCCGGATATGAAGTCTATCACCGGTCCGGACTCTGCCGTTTTAACTGGCTTGGCCTCTATCCATTTGGTGAATTTGTCCACCATGACCAATAGGTACCTTTGCTTGTGGGTTCCCCCTTTGAGGGGTCCGATCATGTCAAGCCCCCAGACCGCGAACGGCCAGGTAATGGGTATAGTTTTGAGGGCGGTGGGTGGCATATGGCTCTGATTAGCAAAGAGCTGACAACCGACGCATCTTTGGACTAAGTCCTGAGCATCTGCCCGGGCCGTTGGCCAATAAAATCCTGTACGGAAGGCCTTACCCACAAGGGCCCGGGCTGCAGCGTGGTGTCCGCCTAGTCCGGCGTGAATTTCAGCCAGAAGATTTCGCCCTTCCTCTTCGGAGATGCACCTTTGAAGGACTCCGGTTGTGCTTTTCTTGTAAAGTTCCCCCTCATGGACCTTGTAGGCTTTAGATCGCTGAACTATGCAGCGGGCCTCGTTTTGGTCTTCGGGAAGTTCCTGCCTAATTCAGTAGGCTAGGAATGGTTCTGTCCACGGGGCAATTACCGCCATTATTTCGTGGGCTGAAGGTGTTATTTCATCGGCTGAACCGCCGATTATGTCAGACTGTTCTGTGTTGGGTGGCGCGGTTGTTTCCGGGTTGTTATTTCCGGACTCCTCTTCCCATAGTACGGATGGCTTAAAGAGCCGTTCCAGGAAGATGTTTGGAGGAACAGCGTCGCATTTTGCGCCGATGCGTGCCAGCACGTCGGCTGCTTGGTTATTATCCTGGGCTACGTGGTGGAATTCGAGTCCTTCGAACCGAGCTGACATTTTCAGGACATCGTTACGATAGGCTGCCATTTTCGGATCCTTGGCGTCAAAGTCTCCATTTACTTGGGATATTGCAAGGTTTGAATCCCCGCGCACCTCTAGGCGTTGAATACCCATGGAGATTGCCATCCGAAGACCATGGAGGAGGGCCTCGTATTCGGCTGCATTGTTGGAGTCCGTGTACATTATCTGAAGTACGTATTGGACTGTGTCTCCGGTTGGGGACGTCAGTACGAAGCCAGCCCCCAAGCCGGCCAACATTTTGGAGCCGTCGAAATGCATAATCCAATTGGAGTATGCGCCGTACTCTTTAGGGAGTTCGGCTTCGGTCCATTCAGCGATGAAGTCGGCCAAGACTTGCGACTTTATAGCTCGCCGAGGTTTATAAGTTATATCGAATGGTAAGAGCTCAATGGCCCATTTTGCAATCCTGCCTGTCGCGTCGCGGTTGTTTATAATGTCGTTGAGGGGCACTTCGGAGGCCAATGTTATCGAACACTCTTGAAAGTAGTGTCGGAGCTTCCGGGATGCCATGAACACCGTGTACGCTATCTTTTGATAATGCGGGTACCGGGACTTGCAGGGAGTTAAGACAGTGGATACGTAGTACACTGGTTTTTGAAGAGGGAATTTATGCCCTTCTGTTTCTCGTTCGATGACGAGCACCGCGCTTACAACTTGATGTGTTGCCACGATATATAACAACATTGGTTCGCCCGGGTTAGGTGCAGCCAAGACCGGATTTGTTGCCCATATGGCTTTTATTTCTTCGAGTCCGGCGGTGGCAGCATCCGTCCACTCGAAGTGTTCGGTGCGCCTGAGGAGGCGATAGAGGGGCAATGCCTTTTCTCCCAAACGTGAGATGAAGCGGCTTAGAGCCGCCACGCATCCAGTCAATTTTTGTATTTGTTTGAGGTCTTTTGGAATATCCAGCTGTGACAGAGCTTGGATCTTGGTTGGGTTTGCTTCAATTCCTCTACCGGATACAATGAAGCCTAGGAGCTTTCCGGCTGGTACGCCGAAGACGCATTTTTCCGGATTCAGCTTAATGCCATATGCTCGGAGGTTGTCAAATGTGAGCCTCAAGTCGTCTACTAGAGTTTCGACGTGTTTGGTTTTGACGACTACGTCGTCTACATATGCCTCTACTGTTTTGCCGATCTGGGTAGCCAGACATGTCTGAATCATGCGCTGATATGTTGCGCCGGCGTTTTTGAGTCCGAAGGGCATCGTGTTGAAGCAGAATGGTCCGTATGGAGTAATGAATGTCGTTGCGGCTTTGTCTGCCTCCGCCATCTTGATTTGATGGTATCCGGAGTATGCGTCAAGGAAGCACAATGAATCGTGCCCTGCAGTAGCATCAATTATTTGGTTGATGTGGGGGAGGGGAAAAGGGTCCTTTGGGCAGGCCTTGTTAAGGTCTTTAAAATCGACACATAGGCGCCAGGATTTGTCCTTCTTTGGTACCATTACCAGGTTTGCTAGCCAGTCCGGATGTTTGATGTCTCTTATGAATCCGGCTTCCAGTAGTTTGGCTAGCTCTTCTCCCATTGCTTGTCTTTTGGGTTCGGAGAATTGCCGAAGTGCCTGTTTGACTGGCTTGAATCCTTTTAGGATGTTTAGGCTGTGTTCTGCCAATCTGCGTGGGATTCCTGGCATGTGTGAAGGGTGCTAGGCAAAGATGTCCCAATTTTCCCGAAGGAATTCTCGCAGTGCGACGTCTACATCTGGGTTTAACTGTGCCCCGATGGAGGCCGTCTTTGTTGGGTCCGTTGGATGGACCTGGAATTTGACTATTTCATCCGCTGGTTTAAAGGAGGTGGACTTGGATCTCTTATCGAGTATCACATCATCCCTATTCACCGTAGAGCGTAGCGCAGTGAGTTCCTCCGCCGCTAGGGCTTCGGATAGTGCCTCCAGGGCTAGTGCGGCTGTCTTGTTTTTGGCCCGGAGCACTGTGTCCGGATCACTGACGAGAGTGATCATTCCACCGGGCCCGGGCATCTTAAGCTTCATGTACCCGTAGTGGGGTATGGCTTGAAAAATTGTGAATGCTTCCCGTCCTAATATAGCGTGATATCCGCTGCTGAACGGGGCCACTTGGAACGTGACTTCCTCGGACCTGTAATTGTCCGACGAGCCGAGCACCACATCAAGTGTGATTTTTCCTGTGCAGCGCGCTTCCCGGCTAGGGATTATTCCTCGAAAGGTTGTGCTGCTTCGCTTAATGCGGCTCCAGTCTATTTCCATTTTTTGAAGAGTTTCCTCGTAGATGAGGTTTAATCCGCTGCCGCCATCCATGAGTACCTTGGTAAGACGAAAGTCGTCCACTATTGGACTGAGGACCAATGCGGCGGTGCTCGGCTTGTTCAGAATTTTGGTTCGTCACCGGCGTTGAAGGTGATGGCCGTGTCGCTCCATGGATTTGTTGTTGCTACTTGGTAGACTTTGGCGAGGCTGCGGATTGTTCATTTTCGCGTATTATTTGATGTGAAAGTATTGAAGACCGTTGACACCGTACTGGTACCATTAGAGTGGTTTTCTGGAGTTAGAAGCTCTTCGCCACTTTTGGCCACCTGCCGCAGTATCCAACATGCTTGAAGGCTATATGTTGGAGTGGCGCCTTCTGTGCTGTGAATTTTACTGGGTCCGCTGAGCCATCCCTCCAGTACGGTTCCGTGCCCTTGATGGGGTTTTTGCTTTTTGGTTTTTGTACCTGGTGCCTGAGTATGATGCACCCTTTTGTTTCGGACTAGGGTTGTATTCGGAGCCGGATTGTCCCAAAACTTAGTTTCAGTTTTCCGGAAACTCTCCATCGCACAGTACTTGCGTACTATGGACGCCAGGTTGGCGAATCGTGTAATTTCGCGATGACTTACGGCGTTCAAGATTCCCTTGTCCGTGCAATTATTGCAGAAAATTGAAATTGTGCTTTCCTCACAGCAGTCTTTTATCCTGTCCATAACCAGGAGGAATCTGGCCCAGTAATGATGTACTGTTTCAGCGGGCTCTTGCCGGATTTGGGATAGATCGCATATGTTTGGGTGGGTGGGTGGAATTGAGTCCTGAACCCCACCCATCTCAAGGCTCAAGGGCCTGAAAGTTTCCGAATTTGGAAGCTTGGATTGCTGGACATTGTCCAACGAGTCTGGTCCGATGTCTGACTTTAGGTTCAGTGCTTGATCGATGTCCGTCCCTCCATGGAAATCCGGCATGGAGGGTTTGAGAGTCCGGACATAACTAGTTTTCAATGTAGAAGAAGAATCGCCGCGTTGTTCCTCTACCACAACAACGTGGTGGGTGACCTGGGGAGAGTTAATCTCTCTCAGATCGGTTTTAAGCCCAATCTGATTGTAGTCTGTAGCGACTCCCAGGGCGGTGATACGATCCAAGAGCTCGTTTACGGACAAGAGCTCTATTGGATCTAGCTGCTCGGCGAATCCCGAGTTGACGTGAAGATTGCTTTCGATGACCCGAGAGGTCATCGTCGAAGCGGTGGCCGAACAGGCGGTCATGAGAAAACCACCTAGCCGGATAGTTTGGCCGGCGGCCAGGGCTCCTTTAGTGATGATACCGTCTTTAAAGACAGGAAGAGGCATCCTTCCTGATCGCGACGGCACAGAGGAACTCTCAATGCAAGCACCAATGTCTGTGTCAAAACCGGCGGATCTCGGGTAGGGGGTCCCGAACTATGCGTCTAGGCGGATGGTAACAGGAGACAAGGGACATGATGTTTTTACCCAGGTTCGAGCCCTCTCGATGGAGGTAAAACCCTACTCCTGCTTGATTGATATTGATGATATGGGTAGTACAAGAGTAGATCTACCACGAGATCAAGGAGGATAAACCCTAGAAGCTAGCCTATGGTATGATTGTTGTAATGGTTGTTCGTCCTACGGACTAAAACCCTCCAGTTTATATAGACACCGGAGAGGGCTAGGGTTACACAGAGTCGGTTACAATGGTAGGAGATCTACATATCCGTATCGCCAAGCTTGCCTTCCACGCCAAGGAAAGTCCCATCCGGACACGGGACGAAGTCTTCAATCTTGTATCTTCATAGTCTTGGAGTCCGGCCGATGATGATAGTCCGGCTATCCGGACACCCCCTAGTCCAGGACTCCCTCATTACCCGTTACGAATTACCTTATCACAAAACTATCTGTTACCGATAATTTCAGTGCTTGCAGAGAATACCTTACTGAAAACCGCTTGTCATTTCCTTCTGCTCCTCGTTGGATTCGACACTCTTACTTATCGAAAGGACTACGATAGATCCCCTACACTTGTGGGTCACCAAGACTCTTTTCTGGCGCTGTTGCCAGGGAGTGAAGCTCCTTTGGTAAGTGGAACTTGGTAAGGAAAAATTTATATAGTGTGCTGAAATTTACTGTCACTTGTTACTATGGAACATAATCCTTTGAGGGGCTTGTTCGGGGTATCTTCACCCCGACCAGTAGAGCAAAGAGTTGCTCCTCAACCTACTGAACCTACTGAAAATGTTTACTTTTAAATTCCTTCGGGTGTGATAGAGAAACTGCTAGCTAATCCTTTTACAGGAGATGGAACATTGCATCCCGATTTGCACCTAATCTATGTGGATGAAGTTTGTGGATTATTTAAGCTTGCAGGTATGCCCGAGGATGTTATCAAGAAGAATGTCTTTCCTTTATCTTTGAAGGGAGAGGCATTGACATGGTTTAGGCTATGTGATGATATGGGATCATGGAACTACAACCGATTGAAATTAGAATTTCATCAAAAGTTTTATCCTATGCATCTTGTTCATCGTGATTGTAATTATATACATAATTTTCGGCCTCGCAAAGGAGAAAGCATCGCTCAAGCTTGGGGGAGGCTTAAGTCAATGTTATATTCATGCCCCAATCATGAGCACTCAAGAGAAATGATTATTCAAAAATTTTATGCTCGGCTTTCTCACAATAATCGCTCCATGCTTGATACTTCTTGTACTGGTTCTTTTATGATGAAGACTATTGAATTCAAATGGAATTTATTGGAAAGAATTAAACGCAACTCTAAAGATTGGGATCTTGACGAAGGTAAGGAGTCAGGTATGACACCTAAGTTTGATTGTGTTAAATCTTTTATGGATACCAATGCTTTTCGTGAATTTAGCACTAAATATGGACTTGACTTTGAGATAGTAGCTTCTTTCTGTGAATCATTTGCTACTCATGTTGACCTCCCTAAGGAGAAGTGGTTTAAATACAATCCTCCCATTGAAGTAAAAGTAGTTGCACCTATTATAGTTGAAGAAAAGACTATCACTTATAATGATCCTATTGTTCCTACCACCTATATTGAGAAACCACCTTTCCCTGTTAGGATAAAGGATCATGCTAAAGCTTCAACTGTGGTTCATAAGAGTAATACTAGAAAACCTACACCACCTGAGCAAATTAAAGTTGAACCTAGTATTACTATGGTTAAAGATCTCTTGGCTGATAATATTGATGGGCATGTTATTTACTTCTGTGCTGAAGCTGCTAGAATTGCTAGACCCGATACTAAAAATAAACATAGACCTGTTGTAGGCATGCCTGTTATTTCTGTTAAAATAGGAGATCATTGTTATCATGGCTTATGTGATATGGGTGCTAGTGCTAGTGCAATACCTCATTCCCTATACAAAGAAATTATGCATGATATTGCACCTGCTGAGATAGAAGAAATTGATGTTACAATTAAGCTTGCCAATAGAGATACTATTTCACCAATTGGGATTGTTAGAGATGTTGAAGTCTTGTGTGGGAAAGTTAAATATCCTGCTAATTTTCTTGTTCTTGGTTCCCCACAAGATAGCTTTTGTCCCATTATATTTGGTAGACCCTTCTTGAATACTGTTAATGCTAAGATAGATTGCGAAAAGGGTATTGTTACGATTGGTTTAGGGGATATGTCTCATGAGTTTAATTTTGCTAAATTTCATAGACAACCCCATGATAAAGAATTGCCTAGTAAGGATGAAATTATTGGTCTTGCTTCTATTGTCGTGCCTCCTAATGATCCTTTAGAACAATATTTGCTAGACATGTTTATGAATGAAAGAAGGGAGATATATGAAGTATTCTTTAAATAGGGACCTATTTTGAAACACAACTTGCCTGTTGAAATTCTAGGGGATCCTCCACCACCCAAAGGAATCCCGTGTTTGAGCTTAAGCCATTACCCGATACTTTTAAATATGCTTATCTTGATGAAAAGAAAATATATCCTGTTATTATTAGTGCTAACCTTTCAGTGCAGGAAGAGGAGAAACTATTAAAAACTCTGAAGAAGCACCGTGTTGCTATTGGATATACTCTTGATGATCTTAAGGGCATTAGTCCCACTCTATGCCAGCACAAAATAAAATTGGAGAAATACGCCAAACCAGTTGTTGATCACCAATGACGGTTAAATTCTAAGATGAAAGAAGTGGTAAGAAAGGAAATTCTAAAGCTCCTGGAGGCAGGTATAATTTATCCCGTTGTTGATAGTCAGTGGGTAAGTCATGTCCATTGTGTCCCTAAGAAAGTAGGTATTACTGTCATTCCTCATGATAAAGATGAATTGATCCCGCAAAGAATTGTTATAGTTTATAGGATGGTAATTGATTTCCGCAAATTAAATAAAGCTACTAAAAAGGATCATTACCCTTTGCCTTTTATTGATCAAATGCTAGAAAGATTATCCAAACATACACATTTTTGCTTTCTAGATGGTTACTCTGGTTTCTCTCAAATATCTGTGTCAAAAGAGGATCAAGAAAAGACCACTTTTACTTGCCCTTTCGGTACTTTTTCTTATAGACGTATGCCTTTTGGTTTATGTAATGCACCTGCTATCTTTCAAAGATGCATGATGGCTATATTCTCTGACTTTTGTGAAAAGATTGTTGACGTTTTCATGGATGATTTCTCCGTTTATTGATCTTCTTTTGATGATTGCTTGAGCAACCTTGATCGAGTTTTGCAGAGATGTGAAGAAACTAATCTTGTCTTGAATTGGGAAAAATGCCACTTTATGGTTAATGAAGGTATTGTCTTGGGGCATAAAATTTCTGAAAGAGGTATTGAAGTTGATAAAGCTAAAGTCGATGCTATTAAAAAGATGTCGTGTCCTAAGGACATCAAAGGTATAAGAAGTTTCCTTGGTCATGCTGGCTTTTATAGGAGGTTCATTAAGGACTTCTCTAAAATCTCCAGGCCTCTGACTAATCTCTTACAAAAAGATATTCATTTTTGTCTTTGATGATGATTGTGTACAAGCATTTGAAATACTTAAGAAAGCTTTGATTTCTGCACCTATTTTTCAACCACCTGATTGGAATTTACCCTTTGAAATTATGTGCGATGCTAGTGATTATGCTGTAGGTGCTGTTTTAGGACAAAGAGTTGATAAGAAATTAAATGTTATTCAATATGCTAGTAAAACTCTAGACAGTGCCCAGATAAATTATGCTACTACTAAAAAAGATTTTTTAGCAGTTGTATTTGCATGTGATAAGTTCAAACCTTATATTGTTGATTCTAAAGTAACTGTTCACACTGATCATGCTGCTATTAAATATATTATGGAAAAGAAAGATGCTAAACCTAGACTTATTTGATGGGTTCTCTTGCTACAAGAATTTGATTTGCATATTATTGATAGAAAGGGAGCTGAGAACCCCGTTGCAGACAACTGTCTAGGTTAGAGAATGTTCTTGATGACCCACTACCTATTGATGATAGCTTTCCTGATGAACAATTAGCTGTCATAAATGCTTCTCGTACTGCTACATGGTATGCTGATTATGCTAATTACATTGTTGCTAAATTTATACCACCTAGTTTCACATACTAGTAAAAGAAAAGTTTCTCTATGATTGACATTAGTTCTGGGATGACCCACACCTTTGTAAAGAAGGAGTGGATGCTGTTATTAGACGTTGTGTACCTGAGCATGAACAGGAACAAATCCTACGCAAGTGTCACTCCGAAGCTTATGGAGGACACCACGCTAGAGATAAAACTGCGCACAAGGTATTGCAATCCGGTTTTTATTGACCTACTCTCTTCAAGGATGCCCGTAAGTTTGTCTTGTCTTGCGATGAATGTCAAAGAATTGGTAATATTAGTAGACGTCAAGAAATGCCTATGAATTATGCTCTTGTTATTGAACCATTTGAAGTTTGGGGCTTTGATTATATGGGACCTTTTCCTTCCTCTAATGGGTATACACATATTTTAGTTGTTGTTGATTACGTTACTAAGTGGGTAAAAACTATTCCAACTAGTAGTGCTGATCATAACACCTCTATTAAGATGCTTAAAGAAGTTAAATTTCGAGGTTCGGAGTCCCTATATATTTAATGACTGATGGTGGTTCACATTTTATTCATGGTGCTTTTCGTAAAATGCTTGCTAAGTATGATGTTAATCATAGAATTGCATCTCCATATCACCCACAGTCTAGTGGCCAAGTAGAACTGAGTAACAGGGAGCTTAAATTGATTTTGCAAAAGACTGTTAATAGATCTAGAAAGAATTGGTCCAAGAAACTTGATGATGCATTATGGGCTTATAGAACTGAATATAAAAATCCTATGGGTATGTCTCCATATAAAATGGTTCATGTAAAAGCATGCATGTCACTTACCTCTCGAACTAGAACACAAGGCATATTGGGCCATTAAAGAGCTCAATTATGATTTCAAACTTGCCGGTGAGAAGAGGTTATTTGACATTAGCTCACTTGATGAATAGAGAACTCAAGACTATGAGAATGCCAAACTATTTAAAGAAAAATTTAAAAGATGGCATGACAAAAGGATACAAAAGCGTGAGTTTAATGTAGGTGATTATGTGTTGCTTTTCAACTCTCGTTTAAGATTTTTTGCAGGAAAACTCCTCTCTAAATGGGAAGGTCCTTACGTTATCGAGGAGGTCTATCGTTCCGGTGCCATAAAAATCAACAACTTCGAAGGCACAAATCCGAAGGTGGTGAACGGTCAAAGAATCAAACATTATATCTCAGGTAATCCCATAAATGTTGAAACTAATGTTATTGAAACCGTAACCCTGGAGGAACATATAAGGAACACTTTCCAGAACGTTTCAGACTCCGAAGAGAATAGGTATGTGGTACGGTAAGTAAACCGACTCCAAAACAGTTCTAATAGCAATTTTTCCATTTTGGAATATTTAAGAAAATAGGAAAATAAGAAGTAGTCCAAGAAGGACACGAGGCATCCATGAGGGTCGAGGATGCGCCCCCCTACCTTGTGGGCACCTCGTGTGCTCTCCGGACTCCGTTTTCTTGCACGATACTTCTTTTGGTCGGTAAAAATTCATTATATAATCTCCCGAAGCTTTTGACCACCCTATCATGCAAATATCCTCTGTCTTTGTTTCGAGCTGTTTTTCTGACAAATCTAGATCACCATGACGTCTTCAAGCGCCCCCAAGGACAAGTTTTTCGAGAAGGTCATCAACCCCTACCTTGCGGAGGTGCTGCAACACCCTCAAACCATTGAGATGCGTGAGGGGGTGCTGCACATCCGCGATGTTGAGGGACCAAGGAGGGCCGGAAGCGTGAAGACAAGACTCGAAGCAATGGAACAACAAGTTTTCAAGTGCCAAGGGATGGTGGAACGTGGACTCAATGCCAACCAGATGATGATCGCGGAGTTCACCAACAACCACAAGCTGGATGTCAAGAACATTGGGGAGACTATCTTCAAGCTTGAGAAAATCGAGCACCTCCAGGCACAGATCTATGACTTGCAAAACCAAAACTGTGAGTATGAATATAGATTCAAGAGGATGAGTTTGGCTGCATATTTGAGGATCGCGGAGACTCGATCACCCTTCTATGATGGTGAGCCTATGCCTTGGAAGACGGACGACAAGCCTACATCATCAACAACTCCATCATCACCACCTCCGAAGAAGGAGAGATAAACACATGGGTATGTGCACTCACCTTGGCAACTGCCAAGCTTGGAGGAGGTGCCCCGGTATCGTATCACCATCACACTCCTATCTTTACCGTTTTTCTTAGTTTGATCCTTTTAGTAATATCTTGATCTAGTAGAATAAAGTTTTGGCATGATTTAGTTTTGAAGTTTTGCCTTATGATCCTTCTATGTAATCGAGTCCGTGAGCTATATATAATAAAGATTAGTATTGAGTCAAGGGCTTGATTATCTCACTTTAATCTTGAAGGAATAAAAAAAGAAAGAATAAAAAGAAATAAAAGAGATCATATTAATCTTATGGAGAGTAATGACTTCACATAAAGAGTATGATGAATAAAAGTTGTTGAGAGTTGGCAAACATAATTTTGGTCATCGTTGCAATTAATAGGAAGTAATAAAGAAAGAGAGGTTTTCACATATAAATATACTATCTTGGATATCTTTTATGATTGTGAGCACTCATTAAAATATGACATGCTAAGAGTAGATGTTGGACAAGGAAGACAACGTAATGGGTTATGTTTTCTTATATCCGAAATAAAGTATATTGTCATGGATCATCCAACATGTTGAGCTTGCATTTTCCCCTCATGCTAGCCAAATTCTCTACACCAAGTAGAGATACTACTTGTGCTTCCGAATATCCTTAAACCTAGTTTTGCCATGAGAGTCCACCATACCGACCTATGGATTGAGTAAGATCCTTCAAGTAAGTTGTCATGTTGCATGCAATAAAAATTGCTCTCTAAATATGTATGACTTATTAGTGTGGAGAAAATAAGCTTTATACGATCTTGTGATATGGAAGCAATAAAAGCGACAGACTGCATAATAAAGGTCCCTATCACAAGTGGCAATATAAAGTGACGTTTTTTGCATTAAGATTTCGTGCATCCAACCATAAAAGCACATGAGAACCTCTGCTTTCCTCTGCGAAGGGCCTATCTTTTATTCTTGTCTTATACATTATGCAAGAGTCATGGTGATCTTCACATTTCCTTTTTATATTTTATCCTTTGGCAAGCACCTTGTGTTGGAAAGATCCTGATATATATATATATATATATATATATATATATATATATATATATATATATATATATATATATATATATATATATATATATATATATATCCAATTGTATGTAAGTTAGCATGAACTATTATTATTGACATTACCCTTGAGGTAAAAGGTTGGGAGGCAACACTATAAGCCCCTATCTTTCTCTGTGTCCGATTAAAACTCCATACCCACAAGTATTGCGTGAGTGTTAGCAATTGTGAAAGACTAAATGATAGTTGAGTATGTGGACTTGCTGAAAAGCTCTTATATTGACTCTTTCCGATGTTATGATAAATTGCAATTGCTTCAATGACTGAGATTATAGTTTGTTGGTTTTCAATGAAGTTTCTAATTCATACTTGACATTGTGAATAGATTGCTACTTTAGCATAAGAAATCATATGACAAAATATACATATGTTGATGTTATAAGAATGATCATGATGCCCTCATGTCCATATTTTATTTTATCGACACCTCTATCTCTAAACATGTGGACATATTTTTCAATTTCGGCTTCCGCTTGAGGACAAGCGAGGTCTAAACTTGGGGGAGTTGATACGTCCATTTTGCATCATGTTGTTATATCGATATTTATTGCATTATAATCTGTTACACGTTATGTCACAATACTTATGCCTATTCTCTCTTATTTTACAAGGATTACATGAAGAGGGAGAATGTCGGCAGCTGGAATTCTGGGCTGGAAAAGGAGCAAATATTAGAGACCTATTCTGCACAACTCCAAAAGCCCTGAAACTCCATGGAAGTTATTTTTGGAATTAATAAAAAATACTGAGCGAAGAAAGTACCAGAAGGGGCCCACACCCTGGCCACGAGGGTGGGGGCACGCCCCCTTGCCTCGTGGGCCCCCTGGAAGTCTTTCGGTGGCCATCTTCTGCTATATGAAGTCTTTTACCCTGGAAAAAAATCATAAGCAAGCTTTCGGGAAGAAACACCGCCGCCACGAGGCGGAACCTTAGCGAAACCAATCTAGGGCTCCAGCGGAGCTGTTCTGTCGGGGAAACATCCCTCCGGGAGGGGGAACTCGTCACCATCGTCATCACCAACGATCCTCTCATCGGGAGGGGTCAATCTCCATCAACATCTTCACCAGCACCATCTCCTCTCAAACCCTAGTTCATCTCTTGTATCCAATCTTTGTCTCAAAACCTCAGATTGGTACCAGTGGGTTACTAGTAGTGTTGATTACT
The DNA here is from genome assembly GCA_963921465.1 of Triticum timopheevii. NCBI lineage: Eukaryota > Viridiplantae > Streptophyta > Magnoliopsida > Poales > Poaceae > Triticum > Triticum timopheevii. The sequence continues at coordinate 507,934,081 of OY997268.1, read as the reverse complement.
CCTTGTAGTTGACGCTAGTTGGTTTATTCGGTGGAAGATCATCTGTTCAGATCCTATAGGCATATTAATACCCCTCTGATTATGAACATGAATATGATTTGTGAGTAGTTACGTTTGTTCCTGAGGGCATGGGGGAAGTCTTGCTATAAGTAGTCATGTGAATTTGGTATTCGTTCGATATTTTGATGAGATGTATGTTGTCTCTCCTCTAGTGGTGTTATGTGAACGTCGAATACATGACACTTCACTATTGTTTGGGCCTAGAGGAAGGCACTGGGAAGTAATATGTAGGTGATTAGTTGCTAGAGTGATAAAAGCTTAAAACCTAGTTTATGCGTTGCTTCGTAAAGGGCTAATTTGGATCCATATGTTTCATACTATGGTTAGGTTTACCTTAATACTTCTTTTGTAGCTGCGGATGCTTGCAATAGGGGTTAATCATAAGTGGGATGCTTGTCCAAGAAAGGGCAGTACCCAAGCACCGGTCCACCCACATATCAAATTATCAAAGTAACGAACGCGAATCATATGAGCGTGATGAAAACTAGCTTGACGATAATTCCCATGTGTCCTCGGGAGCGCTTTTCTCTATGTAAGAACTTGTCCAGACTTGTCCTTTGCTACAAAAAGGATTAGGCCACCTTGCTGCACCTTTTTTACTTTTTTTACTGGTTACCCGTTATGAATTACCTTATCACAAAACTATCTGTTACCGATAATTTCAGTGCTTGCAGAGAATACCTTACTGAAAACCGCTTGTCATTTCCTTCTGCTCCTCGTTGGGTTCGACACTCTTACTTATCAAATGGACTACGATAGATCCCCTACACCGAAGATGGCGGGGCACCCATTCGTCGTTTTGACAGCGGTCCTGGGAGCTCGGGATGGCGACCCCGGGGTTGGTTGTGACGCCGGTTCGGTTGGCGTGGCTGTGGATGCGGCGGTTCTCTTCGGCTGCGTGGGCGGCAACGAGGCAGCTGAGTGATGGGCGTCCTTGTTCAGGTGGCTTCGGGAGCGGCCCTGGGGCGCCTCGACGAGATCTGGCGGGGACGGCTTGGCGGTTGGTAGCGCTCAGGTGGCTCTTGCCGTGTGGATCCGGCGGGTGGTGATGCGGCCGGTCGATCCTGGATGCTTGCGCTTAAGCCCGACAGCTTTGCTCGGGGGACCCCCCCCCCCTTCAGGCTTGGTGCGACGGATGATGCCGGGGTGTTGGTCCCGGATTTGGTGGTAGCGGCTTCGGCTAGGGGGTGGTGCGTGCGTCTGGACATGGTGGGTCGTGGGATCCCGTGGCCAGTTCGTGGTCGGCCTCGGCAGGATGGGGTTTGTTGGCTGCGCAGGTGCGAGTATGTGGTGGTTGGGCATCTCGGGGAGAAATCCTACGCCCGGCCTCTGCCGGTTCAAGCGACGGCGACGCCCGTGGGCGTCGTGCTCTTTCTTGTAAGCGTTGATGTTGTGTGGTGCTCCACCTCCCTCCTCGCGGCCTTGGCTGTGGAGGGAAACCTCAAATCCTCGTGATCGGGCGATGAAGGCGCATTCACGTCTTCTTCCTCTTTGGGGGCATCATCTCGGAGCCGGCCACAACCTGGAGACCAGTGGATGGCAGCATATTCATCACGTGGTTTGCTAAGGTGGCCATTTCAGGGCGCTGATTTCTGTTTGGCAACGATGATGGAGTCGAGAGAAGCTTTGGTCGCGGCTCGGGCTTCGGTAGTCAGATCTTCCCGGCGTGTCCAGGGTGCTCTTCTGTTGGTTGCTTGGTTGCTTTGAAGTCAGAGCTACGGTGGAGTGTGTTTATGCGGTGTCGATGGCAGGCGCTCGATGGGCGGTTTACGGAGGGCACGGTTGGCGCAAGTCTTGCATATTTCCCTTGTGGTGATCGTCGTCAGAGTCGGAGTTGTCGGTTGTTCACGTGTGTGGCCTTCTGTTGGCATGTGTCGTCATGGTTTCTGCGCAGCTGTTTGCGGGTTGGTTTCGGCGATGAAGGTCAATGGTGAAGTCGAAGTCGCTCGTTCGGAGGTAACGGTGATGACGATGATGCTTGCGACTGCTTTGCGGATGTCTTTTCCTCTTTGTATCTCTGTGTTCGATGTCGGGGGCAAGGTTGGCCGGTGATACCCATGTTATGTTGGTTGGATTGTATCGGTTTTAGCACGGTTTTTCGTTAATTAGCGGGGCAATTCTCACTCTCTTCTTAATCAATGAAAATGACAAGTTTTTTGCCTCGTTCCAAATACTATTTGGATGCGTAGACGAGTGGAAAATCTGTCAAAGAAAAAGTTTCAAGTAGTATTTGGTACTACAAAGTTTCAAGTACTATGCTAGCTTCAGATTATTACGAGTATAATTTCAAATATAAATACTCGTCCACTCAGTTTACAAAAGTACACCGGTGCTTTTCGCAACAACACGGGCGGCCTACAATTTGGAGTTGGGCGAAGATCCAAAGGAAGTGCGTAGACAACAACAAACCCAGCTTCTTGGGGAACGCTATCTCAAGGACTTGGAAGGCTTTGTTCCAGCAAAGATCCAAGCAATAGCGTCGTGTGCATAGACAAGACAACAAGTGCCATTGATCGGGGTTTACCACTACCCCCAAAAACAAAACAAAATTGGATTGGTGCGCAGGCATAAAACTTGTCGTTGACGGAGTATGTTAACAAGGGAGAAATACGGCCATACATCGAGAAACATGGAGACAGGTTCAAAGAGTTCAGCGTCTAGTGGGATCGAGGCTCCACCTGCACCAATGTTTGATACTGATCTGACATAGCCGTAGACGTAGGGACTGTCGGGGATACGTCTGATGATTTCGGTTTAATAGACAAGGCAAAGAAAGCTTTCGCCTCCGTTTCGAAGGAAAAAAAAATGTTGAACGTGGCAGATGATCGTGAGCAGAACATGAACACAGTTACACAGGGGATGCTACTTCCCCAGTGGCAGCAACATTTCTCTGACGAAGTGTTCTATGATCACCATCGTTTTCTTCTGAGGAGAGTATTAAGCCGCCAAAGTTGAACCGAGGCTGTTTGCCGTACTGCACACGTCCAGCAGTCCTGCGTGTCCCCGGTCGGCTTGCAGAGTATTTTTGGTCCTGTTATCCGCGATCGGCCTGACTAACATCAGTTAGCACATCGTATGGTCGTCCAGGTGTTCGTAAAATTCACACTGTACTGTGACTTTACTTCGTCTGCCATTGATTGGTGTTGCAAAACACCGCGCGCAAAGCAGCCACCGGGAACAACGACAGGCTACATAGCAGCACACGAGCACTCGTGGTCTGCCTATTAGTATTAACTTCTGCCGGCGCTAATTGCTGGACCTGCACCACGATCCGCCGTTTTTTAAGCGCCCTGGCGTGCGCAGTTGCTCTAATCGGACCGTTTCAGGGCAGCCATTTCCCACCTTAAATCGGTCACAATAAGTCAACATTAGAGCTTATATAAACCCAGAGAAGACCAACCACACTGGAACCACACTCCAATCGCCTCCTCTACTTCTCCCTCGCCCTCGGTCGATCACACGAGATCGAGCTTTTCCAAAGCCGGCAACTGAACAAGACTCGGGGAATGGCTTCCACGGTGACACTGCTGAGGAAGACGGCCACCATGCGGATGAGCGACGTCGCCACCGTGGCGTCACCAGCGGCGATGAAGTCGCTTTTGCTGGAGGGAAGCAAAGGCGGCGACGTGGCGAAGCGGTGCTGCGGGCGCAAGTGCGAGCTCGTCGGCTACGACGCGCTCCCGGCCTTCCTGCAGCACAACGAGTTCATCCTCCACTACTACCGCAGCGAGTGGCCCCTCAAGGAGGCGCTCCTCAGCGCCTTCGCCCTCCACAACGAGACCATCAACGTCTGGACGTAAGCCTCTCTGCCCGAGCACGTACGTCCGTGACACGTCGCGCATGCGCTTTAGAAGCTGACGCGTGTTTTCTCGCAGGCATTTGATCGGCTTCTTCGTGTTCCTCGCGCTCACCGTGTGCGCCGCCACGATGGTCCCCATGGAAACCAGAGCGACATCCGCGGGCCTGGCGAACTGCACCGGCAACAGCAGCCCTAGAGTGCTGATGACCTCCTACGGCGGCAACGGAGCGGCCGTGGCAATGCAGGCGCTGCTGCGCCGCAACGTGTCCGTCTCCGGCGAGACGGACCTCGCGGCAGCGGCGGCGTTGTCGCTGTTGTCAGGAGAACACGGCCCGGTCGAGCGGTGGCCGTTCTACACGTACCTGTGCGGCGCCATGTTCTGCCTGCTGATGAGCAGCGGGTGCCACCTGCTGGCGTGCCACTCGGAGCACGCCAGCTACGTGCTGCTCCGCCTCGACTACGCCGGCATCACCGGCCTCATCGTCACCTCCTTCTACCCGCTCGTCTACTACACCTTCCTCTGTGACCCCTTCTCCCGGACGCTCTACCTCGGCTCCATCACCGTCTTCGGCGCCGCCGCGGTGGCCGTGTCGCTGCTGCCGGTCTTCGAGGCCCCCGAGCTCCGATGGGCGCGCGCCGCGCTGTTCGTGTGTATGGGCGCGTCCGGCCTCGTGCCCATCGTGCACAAGATGCTCGTGTTCGGCGCACGGCCCGAGGCGGTGGTCACCACGGGATACGAGGTGGCCATGGGGGTGTTCTACCTGGCCGGCGTGCTGGTGTACGCCACGAGGGTGCCGGAGAGGTGGATGCCGGGCAGGTTTGACCTCGTCGGGCACAGCCACCAACTGTTCCACGCGCTTGTCATCGCCGGCGCTTACGCGCACTACAATGCCGGCCTGGTTTACTTGAGTTGGAGGGACATGGACAAGTGCTGACTACTGTCGTGCACGGTCTGCCAAGACAAAGAATTTTGACGAAAGAAGTTCTAGTACTACAAGAATTGTGGTGTTATTAAGCTACACAAACCTACGCCAGAACCACAAAAGAACATCAAATTTCACACTTTTTGTGTGTAGATAGACTTGACATATAACTAGTTCAATGCACTTACTTTGCCGACAATACTTTTAGACATAAATATAGGGTGTGGCTAGCTCTCAGTCGACTGATATTTAACCAAGTCTTAGTCAAGTGGCATAATATGCAAAAGAGAAAAAGAAAAAAAAAACTAAATGAAAATTTTGCATGAATCTTAATGTAAGATCTCGTAGATATAACATCGACTGAGACTTCGTTAAGTTTCAGTCGACTGAGACTTAGCAAGACTGGTAAATGTATTGATTCATACCAAATTCCTATGAATAAATGGTATACCTCTGGCCATAATTGGAGTAACTTAAGCATCTCTAAACGAAACTTAAATTTTAGCCCCACGCGCTCTCAAACCTTAACTCCACAATTTGAGTCCCCGCAAAAAAATACCCCTCCACAATTTGAGGATTTAAATTAAAGCGGTTCCTAGCAGACCTCCTATAACTTAACTCCCCAAGAAGATTTAACACAAATTCATTTTTTTAGGTAAATGAGTTAAAAGCTTCACTACTAAAACTACTTCATAAAATGACATTTTGGCACACGGTCCATCAGATCCTTAACTTGAGAACTTATCCAAACAGGACGACAAGAACAAGAACACAACTTACTGCTACCACAAGTGCAATCAACACTTTTTCCATCTCCTTATGTTCACCATTAACACTTTTGCCCTTCTCTATTGACTTCTTTGCCATGCACACTTTTTATTCTCTTAATCCTAATGGAGAAAAGTTTGAACACTGCATCCTCTCTGATCTCATCTCTAGTAACTAGTACACCAACATCCAATAGACCTTTCTGAATCAATAGATTAATGTGTTCTTCTCCCCAATACCATAATTTTAAACTTTTCACACAATATTTAAGCCACCATTGAGCTCAGACTGCCTGAAACCGGAAAAAACACCAGCACCTTTTCACACTTATAGAAGACCCATCTGGGATGCTTCTTCGTCGTGAAGACCCGGCATAGCACCGGTCGCCATTAGTCGTCGCATTTCATGAGCGATAGAGGGGAGCCAACGAATTGCTAGGTGACGCTTCTTCCCAGTCTAGCGACTGATGAGGATGTGTCGACACTTGGAAGAGTGGTGAGAGGAGAATGCCGAGATGAGGAGGACATCCTGGGAGGAGCTCCCGAGGCGACGCGGGACACTCGGGGTGGGTGCGCGGTTCTGTTCTCGATGAAATGTGGCTTCGCGGTGGCCCTTCTCGTTAACAAGTCCGGGGCGACGGTGGGGCCTAGAAGCAACGATTAAGGCGACGTCGGTGATCGGCGAGTGAATCAAAGTGGGGCGGTAGGGCGGTGAGCGTATGAGGTGTCTGAAGGAAATATGCCCTAGAGGCAATAATAAAGTTATTATTTATTTCCTCGTATCATGATAAATGTTTATTATTCATGCTAGAATTGTATTAACCGGAAACATGATACATGTGTGAATACATAGACAAACATAACGTCACTAGTATGCCTCTACTTGACTAGCTCATTAATCAAAGATGGTTATGTTTCCTAACCATAGGCATGTGTTGTCATTTGATTAATGGGATCACATCATTAGGAGAATGATGTGATTGACATGACCCATTCCGTTAGCCTAGCACTTGATCGTTTAGTATATTGCTATTGCTTTCTTCATGACTTATACATGTTCCTGAAACTATGAGATTATGCAACTCCCGTTTATCGGAGGAACACTTTGGTGCTACCAAACGTCACAACGTAACTAGGTGATTACAAAGGAGTACTACAGGTGTATCCAAAGGTAGATGTTGGGTTGGCGTATTTCGAGATTAGGTTTTGTCACTCCGATTGTCGGAGAGGTATCTCTGGGCCCTCTCGGTAATGCACATCACTATAAGCCTTGCAAGCAATGTAACTAATGAGTTAGTTACGGAATGATGCATTACGTAACGAGTAAAGAGACTTGCCGGTAATGAGATTGAACTAGGTATTGGATACCGACGATCGAATCTCGGGCAAGTAACATACCGATGACAAAGGGAACAATGTATGTTGTTATGCGGTTTGACCGATAAAGATCTTTGTAGAATATGTAGGAACCAATATGGGCATCCAGGTTCCGCTATTGGTTATTGACCGAGAATAGTTCTAGGTCATGTCTACATAGTTCCCAAACCCGTAGGGTCCGCACGCTTAACGTTACGATGACAGTTTTATTATGAGTTTATAAGTTTTGATGTACCGAAGTTTGTTCGGAGTCCAGGATGTGATCACGGACATGACGAGGAGTCTCGAAATGGTCGAGACATAAAGATTGATATATTGGACGACTATATTCAGACACCAGAAGTGTTCCGGGTGATTTCGGAGAAAACCGGAGTGCCAGAGGGTTACCGGAACCCCCCGGGAGAGTTAATGGGCCACATGGGCCTTAGTGGAAAGAGATAGGGGCGGCCAGGGTGGGCCGCGCGCCCCCTCTCCCTCTGGTCCGAATTGGACTAGGAGGGGGGCGGCGCCCCCCTCTTTCCTTCCCCCTCTCCCCCTTCCTTTCCCCCTCCTAGTAGGAGTAGGAAAGGGGGAGTCCTACTCCTACTAGGAGGAGGACTCCTCCTCCTTGGCGCGCCCACAAGGTCCGGCCGGCCTCCCCCTTTGCTCCTTTATATACGGGGGCGGGGGGCACCCTAGAGACACATAAGTTGATCTACGGATCGTTCCTTAGCCGTGTGCGGTGCCCCCCTCCATCATATTCCACCTCGGTCATATCGTCGCGGAGTTTAGGCGAAGCCCTGCGCCGGTAGAACATCATCATCGTCACCACGCCGTCGTGCTGACGGAACTCATCCCCGAAGCTTTGCTGGATCGGAGCCCGGGGATCGTCATCGAGCTGAACGTGTGTTGAACTCGGAGGTGCCGTACGTTCGGTGCTTGGATCGGTCGGATCGTGAAGACGTACGACTACATCAACCGCGTTGTGCTAACACTTCTGCTTACGGTCTACGAGGGTACGTGGACAACACTCTCCCCTCTCGTTGCTATGTCATCACCATGATCTTGCGTGTGCGTAGGAATTTTTTTGAAATTACTACGTTCCCCAACAGTGGCATCCGAGCCTAGGTTTTATGCGTTGATGTTATATGCACGAGTAGAACACAAGTGAGTTGTGGGCGATACAAGTCATACTGCTTACCAGCATGTCATACTTTGGTTCGGCGGTATTGTGAGATGAAGCGGCCCGGACCGACATTACGCGTACGCTTACGCGAGACTGGTTTCATTGTTACGAGCACTCGTGCTTAAAGGTGGCTGGCGGGTGTCTGTCTCTCTCACTTTAGCTAAATCGAGTGTGGCTACGCCCGGTCCTTGCGAAGGTTAAAACAGCACTAACTTGACGAACTATCGTTGTGGTTTTGATGCGTAGGTAAGAACGGTTCTTGCTAAGCCCGTAGCAGCCACGTAAAATTTGCAACAACAAAGTAGAGGACGTCTAACTTGTTTTTGCAGGGCATGTTGTGATGTGATATGGTCAAGACGTGATGCTATATTTTATTGTATGAGATGATCATGTTTTGTAACCGAAGTTATCGGCAACTGGCAGGAACCATATGGTTGTCGCTTTATTGTATGAAATGCAAACGCCATGTAATTGCTTTACTTTATCACTAAGCGGTAGCGATAGTCGTAGAAGCAATAGATGGCATAACGACAATGATGCTACGATGGAGATCAAGGTGTCGCGCCGGTGACGATGGTGATCACGACGGTGCTTCGAAGATGGAGATCACAAGCACAAGATGGTGATGGCCATATCATATCACTTATATTGATTGCATGTGATGTTTATCCTTTATGCATCTTATCTTGCTTTGTTTGACGGTAGCATTTTAAGATGATCTCTCACTTAAAATTATCAAGAAGTGTTCTCCCTGAGTATGCACCGTTGCCAAAGTTCGTCGTGCCCAGACACCACGTGATGATCGGGTGTGATAATCTCTACATCCATCTACAACGGGTGCAAGCCAGTTTTGCACACGCAGAATACTCAGGTTAAACTTGACGAGCCTAGCATATGCAAATATGGCCTCGGAACACGGAGACCGAAAGGTCGAGCGTGAATCATATAGTATATATGATCAACATAGTGATGTTCACCATTGAAAACTACTCCATCTCACGTGATGATCGGTTATGGTTTAGTTGATTTGGATCACGTGATCATTTAGATGACTAGAGAGATGTCTGTCTAAGTGGGAGTTCTTAAGTAATATGATTAATTGAACTTAAATTTATCATGAACGTAGTACCTGATAGTATTTTGCTTGTCTATGTTTGTTGTAGATAGATGGCTCGTGCTGTTGTTCCGTTGAATTTTAATGCGTTCCTTGAGAAAGCAAAGTTGAAATATGATGGTAGCAATTACACGGACTGGGTTCGTAACCTGAGGATTATCCTCATTGTTGCACAGAAGAATTACGTCCTGGAAGCACCGCTGGGTGCTAGGCCTGCTGCTGATGCAACTGACGACGTTAAGAGCGTCTGGCAGAGCAAAGCTGATGACTACTCGATAGTTCAGTGTGCCATGCTTTACGGCTTGGAACCGGGTCTTCAACGACGTTTTGAACGTCATGGAGCATATGACATGTTCCAGGAGTTGAAGTTAATATTTCAAGCAAATGCCCGGATTGAGAGATATGAAGTCTCCAATAAGTTCTATAGCTGCAAGATGGAGGAGAATAGTTCTGTCAGTGAACACATACTCAAAATGTCTGGGTATAATAATCACTTGATTCAACTGGGAGTTAATCTTCCTGATGATAGTGTCATTGACAGAATTCTTCAATCACTGCCACCAAGCTACAAGAGCTTCGTGATGAACTATAATATGCAAGGGATGGACAAGACTATTCCCGAGCTCTTCGCAATGCTAAAAGCCGCGGAGGTAGAAATCAAGAAGGAGCATCAAGTGTTGATGGTTAACAAGACCACCAGTTTCAAGAAAAAAGGCAAAGGGAAGAAGAAGGGGAACTTCAAGAAGAATAGCAAACAAGTTGCTGCTCAAGAGAAGAAACCCAAGTCTGGACCTAACCCTGAAACTGAGTGCTTCTACTGCAAGCAGACTGGACACTGGAAGCGGAACTGCCCCAAGTATTTGGCGGATAAGAAGGATGGCAAAGTGAACAAAGGTATATGTGATATACATCTTATTGATGTGTACCTTACTAATGCTCGCAGTAGCACCTGGGTATTTGATACTGGTTCTGTTGCTAATATTTGCAACTCAAAACAGGGACTACGGATTAAGCAAAGATTGGCAAAGGACGAGGTGACGATGCACGTGGGAAACGGTTCCAAAGTCGATGGTATCGCGGTCGGCACACTACCTCTACATCTACCTTCGGGATTAGTTTTAGACCTGAATAATTGTTATTTGGTGCCAGCGTTGAGCATGAACATTATATCTGGATCTTGTTTGATGCGAGACGGTTATTCATTTAAATCAGAGAATAATGGTTGTTCTATTTATATGAGTAATATCTTTTATGGTCATGCACCCTTGAAGAGTGGTCTATTTTTATTGAATCTCGAAAGTAGTGATACACATATTCATAATGTCGAAGCCAAAAGATGCAGAGTTGATAATGAGAGTGCAACTTATTTGTGGCACTGCCGTTTAGGTCATATTGGTGTAAAGCGCATGAAGAAACTCCATACTGATGGACTTTTGGGTTCACTTGATTATGAATCACTTGGTACTTGCGAACCGTGCCTCATGGGCAAGATGACTAAAACACCGTTCTCTGGTACTATGGAGAGAGCAACAGATTTGTTGGAAATCATACATATAGATGTATGTGGTCCAATGAATGTTGAAGCTCGTGGCGGATATCGTTATTTTCTCACCTTCACAGATGATTTGAGCAGATATGTGTATATCTACTTAATGAAACACAAGTCTGAAACATTTGAAAAGTTCAAAGAATTTCAGAGTGAAGTGGAAAATCATCGTAACAAGAAAATAAAGTTTCTACGATCTGATCGTGGAGGAGAATATTTACGAGTTTGGTTTACATTTGAAACAATGCGGAATAGTTTCGCAACTCACGCCACCTGGAACACCAAAAAGAAATGGTGTGTCCGAATGTCGTAATCGTACTTTACTAGATATGGTGCGATCTATGATGTCTCTTACTGATTTACCGCTATCGTTTTGGGGTTATGCTTTAGAGACGGCCGCATTCACGTTAAATAGGGCACCATCAAAATCCGTTGAGACGACGCCTTATGAACTGTGGTTTGGCAAGAAACCAAAATTGCCGTTTCTTAAAGTTTGGGGCTGCGATGCTTATGTGAAGAAACTTCAACCAGATAAGCTCGAACCTAAATCGGAGAAATGTGTCTTCATAGGATACCCAAAAGAGACTGTTGGGTACACCTTCTATCACAGATACGAAGGCAAAACATTCGTTGCTAAGAATGGATCCTTTCTAGAGAAGGAGTTTCTCTCGAAAGAAGTGAGTGGGAGGAAAGTAGAACTTGATGAGGTAACTGTACCTGCTCCCTTATTGGAAAGTAGTTCATCACAGAAATCAGTTCCTGTGACACCTACACCAATTAGTGAGGAAGCTAATGATATGATCATGAAACTTCAGATCAAGTTTCTACTGAACCTCGTAGGTCTACCAGAGTAAGATCCGCACCAGAGTGGTATGGTAATCCTATTCTGGAAGTCATGTTACTTGACCATGATGAACCTTTGAACTATGAGGAAGCGATGATGAGCCCAGATTCCGCAAAATGGCTAGAGGCCATGAAATCTGAGATGGGATCCATGTATGAGAACAAAGTATGGACTTCCGTTGACTTGCCCGATGATCGGCAAGCCATTGAGAATAAATGGATCTTTAAGAAGAAAACTGACGCTGATGGTAATGTAACTGTCTATAAAGCTCGACTTGTTGCGAAAGGTTTTCGACAAGTTCAAGGGGTTGACTACGATGAGACTTTCTCACCCGTAGCGATGCTTAAGTCTGTCTGAATCATGTTAGCTATTGCTGCATTTCATGATTATGAAATTTGGCAAATGGATGTCAAAACTGCATTCTTGAATGGATTTTTGGAAGAAGAGTTGTATATGATGCTTAAGTCTGTCTGAATCATGTTAGCTATTGCTGCATTTCATGATTATGAAATTTGGCAAATGGATGTCAAAACTGCATTCTTGAATGGATTTCTGGAAGAAGAGTTGTATATGATGCAGCCAGAAGGTTTTGTTGATCCAAAAGGTGCTAACAAAGTGTGCAAGCTCCAGCGATCCATTTATGGACTGGTGCAAGCATCTCGGAGTTGGAATAAACGCTTTGATAGTGTGATCAAGGCATATGGTTTTATACAGACTTTTGGAGAAGCCTGTATTTACAAGAAAGTGAGTGGGAGCTCCGTAGCATTTCTGATATTATATGTAGATGACATATTATTAATTGGAAATGATATAGAATTTCTGGATAGCATAAAGGGATACTTGAATAAAAGTTTTTCAGTGAAAGACCTCGGTGAAGCTGCTTACATATTGGGCATCAAGATTTATAGAGATAGATCAAGACGCTTAATAGGACTTTCACAAAGCACATACCTTGATAAAATTTTGAAAAAGTTCAAAATGGGTCAGGCAAAGAAAGGGTTCTTGCCCGTGCTTCAAGGTATGAAGTTGAGTCAGACTCAATGCCCGACCACAGCAGAAGATAGAGAGAAAATGAAAGATGTTCCCTATGCATCAGCCATAGGCTCTATCATGTATGCAATGCTGTGTACCAGACCTGACGTATGCTTAGCAATAGGCTTGGCAGGAAGGTACCAAAGTAATCCAGGAGTGAATCACTGGACAGCGGTCAAAAACATCCTGAAATACCTGAAAAGGACTAAGGATATGTTTCTCGTATATGGAGGTGACAAAGAGCTAGTCGTAAATGGTTACGTCGATGCAAGCTTTGACACTGATCCGTACAATTCTAAATCGTAAACCGGATACGTGTTTTTATTAAACAGTGGAGCTGTAAGTTGGTGCAGTTCTAAACAAAGCGTCGTGGCGGGATCTACATGTGAAGCGGAGTACATAGCTGCTTCGGAAGCAGCGAATGAAGGAGTCTGGATGAAGGAGTTCATTTCCAATCTAGGTGTCATACCTAGTGCATCGGGACCAATGAAGATCTTATGTGACAACATTGGTGCAATTGACTTGGCAAAGGAATCCAGATTTCACAAGAGGACCAAGCACATCAAGAGATGCTTCAATTCCATTCGGGACCAAGTCCAAGTGGGAGACATAGAGATTTGCAAGATACATATGGATCTGAATGTTGCAGACCCATTGACTAAGCCTCTCTCACGAGCAAAACATGATCAGCACCAAGACTCCATGGGTGTTAGACTCATTACTATGTAATCTAGATTATTGACTCTAGTGCAAGTGGGAGACTGAAGAAAATATGCCCTAGAGGCAATAATAAAGTTATTATTTATTTCCTCATATCATGATAAATGTTTATTATTCATGCTAGAATTGTATTAACCAGAAACATGATACATGTGTGAATACATAGACAAACATAACGTCACTAGTATGCCTCTACTTGACTAGCTCATTAATCAAAGATGGTTATGTTTCCTAACCATAGGCATGTGTTGTCTTTTGATTAATGGGATCACATCATTTGGAGAATGATGTGATTAACATGACCCATTCCGTTAGCCTAGCACTTGATAGTTTAGTATATTGCTATTGCTTTCTTCATGACTTATACATGTTCCTGAAACTATGAGATTATGCAACTCCCGTTTACCGGAGGAACACTTTGGGTGCTACCAAACGTCACAACGTAACTGGGTGATTATAAAGGAGTACTACAGGTGTCTCCAAAGGTAGATGTTGGGTTAGCGTATTTCGAGATTAGGTTTTGTCACTCCGATTGTCGGAGAGGTATCTCTGGGCCCTCTCGGTAATGCACATCACTATAAGCCTTGCAAGCAATGTAACTAATGAGTTAGTTACGGAATGATGCATTACGTAACGAGTAAATAGACTTGCCGGTAACGAGATTGAACTAGGTATTGGATACCGATGATCGAATCTCGGGCAAGTAACATACCGATGACAAAGGGAACAACGTATGTTGTTATGCGGTTTGACCGATAAAGATCTTCGTGGAATATGTAGGAACCAATATGGGCATCCAGGTTCCGCTATTGTTTATTGACCGAGAATAGTTCTAGGTCATGTCTACATAGTTCTCGAACCCGTAGGGTCCGCACCTTAACGTTACGATGACAGTTTTATTATGATTTTATAAGTTTTGATGTACCGAAGTTTGTTCGGAGTCCCGGATGTGATCACAGACATGACGAGGAGTCTCGAAATGGTCGAGACATAAAGATTGATATATTTGACGACTATATTCGGACACCGGAAGTGTTCCGGGTGATTTCGGAGAAAACTGGAGTGCCGGAGGGTTACCGGAACCCCCCGGGAGAGTTAATGGGCCACATGGGCCTTAGTGGAAAGAGAGAGGGGCGGCCAGGGTGGGCCGCGCGCCCCCTCTCCCTCTGGTCCATATTGGACTAGGAGGGGTGGGCGGCGCCCCCCTCTTTCCTTCCCCCTCTCCCTCTTCCTTTCCCCCTCCTAGTAGGAGTAGGAAAGGGGGAGTCCTACTCCTACTAGGAGGAGGAGGACTCCTCCTTGGCGCGCCCACAAGGGCCGGCCGGCCTCCCCCTTTGCTCCTTTATATACGGGGGCGGGGGGCACCCTAGAGACACATAAGTTGATCTACGGATCGTTCCTTAGCCGTGTGCGGTGCCCCCTCCACCATATTCCACCTCGGTCATATCGTCGCGGAGTTTAGGCGAAGCCCTGCGCCGGTAGAACATCATCATCGTCACCACGCCGTCGTGCTGACGGAACTCATCCCCGAAGCTTTGCTGGATCGGAGCCCGGGGATCGTCATCGAGCTGAACGTGTGCTGAACTCGGAGGTGCCGTACGTTCGGTGCTTGGATCGGTCGGATCGTGAAGACGTACGACTACATCAACCGCGTTGTGCTAACGCTTCCGCTTACGGTCTACGAGGGTACGTGGACAACACTCTCCCCTCTCGTTGCTATGTCATCACCATGATCTTGCGTGTGCGTAGGAATTTTTTTGAAATTACTACGTTCCCCAACAGTGTCAGCGGAAGTGCTTAGTGGACGTAGGAGTCAATGCTCTCGACGCCATCGCAGAGGCGGGCGAGCAGGGCGAAGAGATAGTCTTGTGAGGGGATGGGATCTTTTTTCCTGAGATCTTCGTTCAACCGCTCAAATTTGAGATCCGGTGGAGGGTTCTCCTAATTTTTTTTTCAGGAATTATACCGGCTGAGCATTTGGCTAGGTGCGGCTTAACTCGTCAGAAGATAATATTTTGAGGAGATAAGCCCATTTGAGGGTTCGCATAGAGTTGCTCTTATATCAACATGGCCCAACACCCACATGTCAAGTCCTTCCTTCTCATTCCCCAACTCCCCCCTATCTAGCTAACACAAACATTTTGTGTGGATTCGTCCAGGGTCACAACACCGCAATGATGAGGGGACACATTTCATGGAGTAACAATTTCTCCAACCGAAATGGACTGTTTTGACCTATCATATATCAACGAGCGCGCCCGCGGGCAGGAGAGTGTCGACCCCTATTTGCCAACCCCCGCAGCCGTCCCCCTCATATCTGAACCCACAAATTCGTACAAGCCATGCAACGACCATCGACAAATACATAGTCCATACATCATAATACATAGGACAATGAATGGCAACTTTAAGCTAAGACTAGGGTAGTGAGATAGCAACATTAAACTAAGGGCATGTCCGGCAACTTCCCATCTCTTGGCTTCTCTAAATCATCGAGCGAAGCCTGGTCGAACGGGTCAGCTCCATGAAGCTAGCTTCCCACATCTAAGGCGAGTTGTGTGTAAAAACTAGGAGCTGGTGTTTTGGCGATCCCATGAATTGCAAAACAAGGAGTTCACGTTATTTACGGAGAGTTGTCACCGCGAAGTGAAAGAAAATGCTTTGTACCAGGGAAGAAAAGAACAAAGCAAGTACCTTCCCTCCCTACCGCCAAGCCAGAATCGAGCTTAATGGGCTAAGCGGCTACCAGCCCAAGACTAGCAACCGGGTATCTGGGAGTTTTGTTGCCAAACTATTTTTCCGACCCACAATTTTCGTTGGGAAGTTGGAAGCGAGATCGAGGAGTTGGATTTGAGGATTTATTGTGTTGGGCAATTGCTGAACAGACCCTAAGAGTAGATAGTTTGATGGCAACATTGAACTAAGACTAGATAGTTCAATAGCATAAACTAAACTAGGACTAAGGAGAAGTTCACCGACGTCCGCCCTTACCCCCTTGTCATCGTTGTCGCAGAAGTAGCGCTCAAATGCCATATAGGGTTCGACGTTGATCTTCTCGTTGTTGTAGCCGGATGTGTCGGAGGAGGCACCAGGCATATTCTCGCCTTTCTTGGACCTCGGAGTAGCCTTGGTATCGCGTCCTTCACATCTGCGGACATGGTTGTTGTCGTTGGCCTTGGACTCCAAGGCGGACGTCGCAGAGACAAGCACCCAGTGTCATGGCGGCGATGCGTTGCGAGCTTTTGCCAGACACGACGCTACTGCTGGATTCGTGTCGGACTGGTGGAGAAGAAGCCCGACTGCTGAATACACGTCAAGGCGGCTCCAACGCCAGAGCTCAAGTCTTGAAAGCCGCTTAGGCAATATACAACGTTAAGTGCTTAGAAAACAAACTGGTTTTTGTTTAAGTACCAATGCTTATTTGTGTAGTGTAGACCCTTAATTAGGCACCTCTACTAAACAAACTTGCTAGATTAGCTAGATTTTTTTTTTTTGATATATTGGCTTGAGGAGCCTTTAAATGAAACTGTACCAGTCCTCATAAATGATGTAATGATTATTTTAAATGAATAAAGTTTCGTATATTTCCAGAAAAAGGGCACCTCTACTACACAAATAACAACCGGTGTTTAAGGGGAGCAAAATTAGCCATCGAACATGTAAGTTTGCGCAATCAGCTTTCCCCATGACATAGTGAAGCCAAATTTTTTAGCCAACATGCAATATATAGAAATCCTTTTGGAAAAGACGATGGAGAACGTGTGGGTCCCATCCTAGATTCCTAGTGCAGCACGCT
The DNA here is from genome assembly GCA_963921465.1 of Triticum timopheevii. Lineage (NCBI taxonomy): Eukaryota > Viridiplantae > Streptophyta > Magnoliopsida > Poales > Poaceae > Triticum > Triticum timopheevii. Next base: position 507,916,938 of record OY997268.1, on the reverse strand, counting down.
AGTTAATTGGGCGGGCGTGCAAACATGACACCCAGTCGCCTACTTGGCCTGTGCTTGGCGGGCGGATTAACCTACGCCGCCGCGGCGTGGACTCATCGAACGATCATAGAAGAGGTCAGCAGGTGCACCAGCGCGCACCAAGCGAGCCTGGCGTGTGGTGTGGTGCGGGTTGCGCGGCCGGCGATGGCAAGGCAGCGCGTTGCATCCGCGGTGGCGTCATCGAAATGTCAATTTGGGTTCCTCTGGGTGGAGTCAATTTGGGTTCATTACAGTGAATTGAAATGGGAACGTTCTAAGGGCCTGTTCGGCCGCTCTTCGCGGAGCGGAGCCGGCGGAGCGCCCTTTTAGCAGCTCTGCCGATTATACCTAGCAAGCCACTCCGCTCCGGCGCGGAGCCGCGGAGCGGAGGGAGTCCGAACGTGGCCTAAGTGTCGAACGAATTCGAAGAGCAGCAGCGGCTCTGTGATGATTACGTGCACGGTGCACATGTTAGCTGTTGTTTCAGAGCTTGGCGTGCGGTTGCAGCTCCAGGTGATCTCCATGGGACACTGAGTAGAGAACGACTGCCCGCGTAAAATACTCCTACTTTGGGCCAGCCTGTACTATATGGCCTGTATAATTTAAGGACGGACAAATTTCTGTATGCGGCCTGGTCAGCCCAGTCAGTGAACTTTGAAGAAGCTTCTGGCCCATCTAAGATAACGACTAGACAAGGAAAACGCGAGGTCCTTATAGACATTCCTTGCGAATAAACCTCGACCTGCCGCATACGCCTTAGCCGCGAGCAAACTGTAGCGAGGCGGTCATGCTAAGAAAAACAGGGCTAGAGTGGCAGCCGCTTTTTATAGTGCTTTTTTTTTCCATTCGATTTTCCTTAAAACACGTAAACAAACATATTTTTAAAAGTTCGAACATTTTTTGAAAATTCGATAAATAGTTTTCGAAACACATTTTATTTTTGAAATTTAGTTTTCTTAAAAACGCGAATATATTTTAAAACGAGAATATTTTACGAATATCTGAATATTTCGTGAAAACATTAACAGTTTTTTGAACTTGTGAACAGTTTTTCAAAAAAATTAATATTTCTTAAGCTGCGCACAATTTTGAAATTCTTATTTGAAAAATATGAACATTTGTAAAAAAAATGTGAACATTTCTTGACCAACAAAATTTGAAATTTTCACATAATTTCTGAAATTCTGAACAATTCCTGAAGAGTTTGAATATTTTTATAAAATTCAGTATTTATGAAGAGGAAAACAAAAATAATACTCCTAAATTTTTTAAACTGACAAAACATCTTATATTTAAAAATGAGGTAGTAATTTTTTAATTTTTTTGCGGCAAAATGAGGTAGTAATTGCAAATCCAGTTAACTAGTACTCTCTCCGTCCGGAAATACTTGTCGCATAGATGGATAAAAGTGGATGTATCTAGAACTAAAATATATGTAGATACATCCATTTCTTTGACAAGTATTTTCGGACGAAGGGAGTAGTAAACAGAGTAAAACAAAACAGAAAACTGGTTCATAAACCTTCTAGAAGGTTTTCAAAACCGATGAAGACTCCCAAAACCAGAACCAGAACCCTCTGCTTACAGGCTGAAATGGCTGGCCCACTCGCTTGGTCGTCCGTCTGCGTTGCAACGACATTATGCCACAACGTGCGGCATATAGGAAAGGAAAATGACTCCACTTCAAGCCCATGGATGTACATGGATGTTAGGTCTGGCTGCGAGGTCTGTTTGGTGTTAGGCCCAGACTATCAGCATCCCTTCATCAATTGGATAGGAGTAGCGACAGATGTTGCCTAGACGGTGGTTTTAGTCTTACTGTTGTTTCACTTTGTAAGGTCTTGTGTGAATAATTAATAAAGTGGCTGCTGCATCGTACAGATGCAGAGGCCGGGGATCCTCCTCCATTTCTAAAAAAACAAAAATTATCCTTATCATGCCACCTTGTTTTGAAATAATTATTTTTTGATAAAGAATCTCTTGATAACTCATCATACAGCATTAAGCGGATACAAAAGGTGATGAGGCGGAACTGAAAACCACCGCCTGTCCATATACGAGAACCACCTTTCATATACTCATCATACAGTGGTAGCACGCAGCGACCTGCACACGCACATTTGGGACTGCGCGTCTACGTCAAGATTGGAAATTTTGGTTGGTCCACTGCATATGTTTAGCCCTTGATTACATGCTTTTGTCAGAGAATGCATGCTCCATCCGCCCCACTTCCATGTTTTTTCATTTGATTTTTAAATTTGATCTATTATATCTTTTGGAGGACGACGAGGTCTCTGGCAAGTGACACGACGATACGGCTAGCCTAGCCCACCCCCGCCTTGCCCCACCGGTGGACACTCCGGCTCCGACGTCCACGTCTCCCCGCCGCTAGTCTGCACCTTGCCGGGGTCTTCGCGATCCCCCGTTGGTGTCACTCCAACTCCATCATCCAAGATCTGCTGCCGCTTTCACCCTCAACCTCTCACCCGACCATGGCCCTCGCCGACCTCGACTTCGACAAGGGTCAAGATTTTGCTGCTGAAATCTGGAGGAAATGGGGTGTTCCAATCAACCATGCTGAAGATCTAGAAACTGAAGAATTCCCTATGGTGGCTGAATTCACCAGATCACGCCTACGCCTCACGGAAGAATCGGTTAGCACTATTCTTTTGGCTTGTTTTGGGGGTAGAGCATCCCTTTTTAAATTCAAGTTGTTGCAAAATTGGTCTTTCAAGTTTATCGTCTCATCCAAAGAAGTTGGTTTCTCCATCATCAGAGGGGGCAACATTTCTCTTCCCCTTCTCAATGTTAACCTTCTGCTTTGGGGAGAAGGAGGCCCCAACTCATGTTGGGAACTAGATCAATACCTCCAAGAGAAAGAGGATGAACGGACGCATGTTTTCCGTCGTCATCCCAGGAAATCCTACGCTGATGCTATTAGATCTCCTGGTTTTTTCCCCATTCCTGCTCGTGTTAATCATCATGCTCCGCCTGATCGATCATCCCAGTCAATCCGACATGCTCCATCATCGAGACATAATGGCAATAATGGAAATAATGGTCATTCATCTGCCATCATGCAGCCAAGGGCGGGATCAACGCAAATTCAAACCACCCAGCAAGCCTTCTGTGTGCACTGCCTACTCTTTGGTCACGCTAGGCCCAACTGTACTAATCGAATCAAGTGTCGGGCTTGCAAAAAATGGGGCCACATTGCTAAAGATTGCTACTCCTCGGCCCAGCCCAACAACCAACAGCCCACCAACCCATTACCTGGCCCAAGCCAGGCGATTGCGATTCCAAGGCACATAGCCACTGTTCCCGCTGTTGAATTGGCAGGTGCGGTCAATCAGCCATCATCTCCTGCTCGCCTCGATTTTACCTCCTCTGTTCCTTCCCGAGTTAGCTCCCTCCATTACTCCACCTTATCGCCTTCTGCTGCACAGAGACTGCAATCCGCCATCATCCCCATTGCCCAGCGCTCGCCGCACATCGTAGCTCCATCCATCTCTCCTCCCGAGAGTGCCATCGCCATGGCCTCCTCCCCGTTTGATCCCTCCCCTTTCCTCCCTCCTAACCACCAGAGCATTACAGTGGAAGGGAGACCTGCTCGGATCAAAGTCCTAGCGGCGGCGCCAACTCCACTTCATGAAGATTGGGCCATCGCCACCATCGTGCCCATGCCAAATCTTCCGGTGGATTTCAACACGGTGCGTGAGGTACTCTCTGATTTCCTCATTGACAGGCATCTAGGCTTTCGGGAGATTACACAGCGTCCGTTTGGGCAAGCATATGTTCAACTCAACAGTGTTTTCGGTCGGGATGATTTGGTGGGAAACAGCCCGCACCAGTATACTGATGTCCATGTTATCTTCCAAAATCATGACAAGGGGCTTAACTGGAGAAAGCTTGTTCTTACTAGAGAGGTTTGGGTTATGCTCTGTGGTTATCCCTTTGACAGAAGAAACATTAGAGAAATCAATGATGCGGTCAGTAAATTTGGGAAGTTTGTGATGTGGGACAGAGTCAGAAGCACCAAGGCGAATCAGATGGTTAAGATCAAAGTGGAAGAATTGAGAGACATACCTTCAAGTATTGTATTTGGAGATGGGGAACACTCTGACTCTCTCACTGTTCCTGTAGTTATTCTGCAACATCATGTTCTTGGGGAAGAACCACACGATGAGGATCAGATCCCATCATTTGGCAATCCTCACCTTCAGCCTGCTCAACCTCATCATCACCCCAACCAACACAACCATTTCCTGGGTCCACTTCAGCACCATGAGGTTGTGCCTCCAGGAAATTCACCTCTGAATCTCAACCTGGCTCTACAAAATGAAGGAAATGAAGATTAGTTGGAGGAGGAAGAAGACCCTGAAGAGATGCCTGGCTGGGGGCATTGGGCTATGCCTGAAGGAAACCCTGTCATTGATCAAGAGTTGCATCCTGGTGAGTTTCTTGAGCTTCAGGATCTGATGGCTCCCATGGAAGAAGATCAACCACAAAATCTGGATTTGGCACCACACAGCAGCCTCACACTCTCACTAGGACAGTCTATTAGCAGTGGAAACACAGGAGCATCTGTGGCTGGTCCTTTGGCGCCACTTGTACCAGATTTGAATTTAATGGATGAGCCCATTGGGCCTATCCAGGAGCAGGTACCAGCAGCTCTAGCTGGGCCCATTGGCCCACTGCCTGTTCAACAGCTAATCCCTGTGGAGGCCCAGGAAGTAGCTCCTCTCCCTATTGATGATCTGAGTCCGAACCTCATGCTGATCCCATCTCAGTCAATTGTTGTGGCTAACAGAGAGGACCCTATGCTCTTGGAAGCCTTGACCATGACAGATCCTATGAACCTGGTCTACATCAAGAAGAATCCTACTGCTCCTTCTGCTATCATCACTGAACAAGACCCCAATCTTACTGATTTTCAGCCTCAGTCTGACTTGCCTCAAGATTTACTTACTGAACATAGAATGGGAACCAAAGTTACCTAACCTACAACATCTGATGGTACTGAGAAGCTGATTGTGTCTGGAGCCCTGGGTGAGTCATCTTCCTCTTCTGAGCTCTCTGCTTCCCCTGGTTTTCCATACCCTGCTTTTCTTCAAAGCAATGCATTAATTTCGGAAGAAGATAACTTGAGATACTATGCTTTGAGCACAGATGATAGAATAGACACAGCTCATGTGGATGATCTTTTGGGAAAGGAAGGGGCTGAAGTCTGCAACAGGCATTTTGCCCCCTCAAACAAGGAGCAAGCTGCAATTCAGGTACCTGTTGAATGGGTGAATTTTCTGTCAGTCACATTTCTTACACCTGACAAATTTGACTGGGCAAAGAAGTTTGTTACCTAACAGTTTGGGAGATTATTACTCAAGGAACCAGTAATACTACCCATGTTATTCCTCAGTCATGTCCTCCTGTGGATTCATCCTTGTCCTTCTCTCAATTTTTGGCACAGGACACACAGGAGCAAGAAGTTAACTCTCCAGCTCCTGCTGCACCTCTGTTGGCCCAGGCTCCTGCATCTACTTCTAATATGCATAACATCAAGAAAAGAAAGGAAAAGGTCCCATTGGTGGAGATTGAGGTAAGAAGAAGTTGTAGATTACGAAAACTAGCAAAGGGTTATAAGAAAAAGATTTGCATGGATAAGAATTGTCTTGCTTGCCATGCTCTTCCTCCACCAATTCCTGCAAAAGTGATTAAAAGTCTTAATACTTCTTTCTGCAAGGTGGCTGCACAAGATACTTCAGAGGAGATGCTGGATACCAAACACAAGAAAAGCAAGGGCAATCCAGCTGCCAAGGAAGCCCCAGGAGTCAGCTCCTAAGTTCTAGTGTCAGTTATCCTCAGCAGACTCTTAGCACTCTACCATGTGTCTGGCTGGTTCTAACTTTTGGAAAGATTCTTGTAAATATGTCAAGGGTGTAATAATTTTGCTATATAGAGCCTTTTGTCACTTTGTTAAACTGTCTACTTCTGATTATGCTGCTGGCAGTCCTCTCCTGCTGTTTGAGGTGTTCTGTTATATGATATGTCTCTGTCTGCTATGGTTTGGGATGTGGATGCATGTCACTCTAAGTGTGTGTTATGTTTGGTGCATTTCTTGGTATTATGCATGTGTCAGTCCTCTTTTCCTTCAGAAAGGGAGCACCATTTTCAGATGGTTTCTGTGCCAGTTTTACTCTGTCTTTGATCATGAACAAGGATTGGTCAATCCTCAACTGGAATATTAGAGGTTTGAATGATCCCAAGAAATGGACAACTATCAGGAATAAGATTGAGGAATCTAATTGTGCCATCCTATGCATTCAGGAAACCAAGAGAGAAATGATTGATAGTAGATTCTTGCAAAACTTCTGCCCAAGGAGGCTCAGTAAATTTGAATACCTACCATCTGTAGGTGCTGCAGGTGGACTGTTAATTGTTTGGAATGATCAGGTGTTCCAGGGTCAACTTTTCCACTCCAATAATTATTCCATATCAATCTCTTTCACTTCCTCACACAATGGGGATAATTGGATTTTGACTAATGTTTATGGTCCTAGCCAGCAGGATGAGAGGCCACTTTTTAATGAATGGTTTAAACACTTCCAAACTCCCGAGGACAGTAATTGGATGGTACTTGGAGATTTTAATCATATTAGATATCCTCACAACAGAAATCAGGAAGGGGGTAATATTCACAATATGTTAGCTTTTAGTGAAGCTATTAGCAACTTATCCTTGATTGAAATCCCTATCAAAGGCAGAAATTTTACCTGGAGTAATATGCAAGAGGCCTCTTTTGGAAAAAAATTGATTGGTGTTTTACTTCTGAGAACTGAACTTTAAGCTACCCTACTACTTTGGCACACCCTCTAGCCAAAACCACATCTGATCATGTTCCTTTTATGGTCAAGATTGGTACCTCTATTCCTAAATCTCACATTTTCAGATTTGAGAATTTTTCGTTGGAACATAATGATTTTCTGACAGTGGTCCACAGTATCTGGACACAGGATGTGAATGAGACAGATAGTGCCAAGGTCATTGCAACAAAGTTTAAGAGACTAAGGAAATGGTTGAAAAACTAGGCCAGAAACCTTTCTGATCTCAAGAAAATTATTGATAATACCAACTTTTTGATCCTGTGTTTTGATTATTTGGAAGAAGCTAGGGACCTCACAGCTGTGGAAACTAATGGTAGGAACATCCTAAAATCTCATTTGGAAAAGGTCCTCAAACATTAGAGACTTTACTGGAAGCAAAGAGCCACTATCAGGAAAATTCAGGTGGGAGAGGCTAATACTAAATATTTTCAAGCCAGGGCTACTATCAAACATAGAAATAATTGTATTGCTATGCTCAAAGATGAGGATAATTTGGAACATTACTCTCACAGTGCTAAAGCTGCTATTCTATACAGAGCATTCAAGGACAGACTGGGTACTACTATTGCCACACAAAATCCTCTTCTCCTGAACAATCTTATATCTCCTAATGAGAATCTGGCACAACTTGAGGTCCCTTTCACCACTGCTCAGATTGATCAGGTGGTGCTTCATATGCCTGCAGACAAAGCCCCTGGACCAGATGGCTTTAATGCTACATTTTTGAAAGCTTGCTGGTCTATCATTGCTCCTGACTTTTACAGGCTTATTAATGATTTCTATCATGGGAAAGTCAATCTTCAGAGCATCAACTACTCCTTCAACACCTTGATTCCTAAAACAGAGGCAACATCCACTCCAGCTGAATTCAGGCCCATCTGTCTGCTGAATTGCACTCTTAAGATCCTCACAAAATTGTTGGGGAACGTAGTAATTTCAAAAAATTTCCTACGCACACGCAAGATCATGGTGATGGCATAGCAACGAGAGGGGAGAGTGTTGTCCACGTACCCTCGTAGACCGTAAGCGGAAGTGTTAGCACAATGCGGTTGATGTAGTCGTACGTCTTCACGATCCGACCGATCCAAGCACCGAACGTACGGCACCTCTGAGTTCAGCACACGTTCAGCTCGATGACGATCCCCGGGCTCCGATCAAGCAAAGCTTCGGGGATGAGTTCCTTCAGCACGACGGCGTGGTGACGATGATGATGTTCTACCGGCGCAGGGCTTCGCCTAAACTCCGCCACGATATGACCGAGGTGGAATATGGTGGAGGGGGGCACCGCACACGGCTAAGGAACAATCCGTAGATCAACTTGTGTGTCCTAGGGTGCCCCCCTCCCCCGTATATAAAGGAGCAAGGGAGGGAGGCTGGCCGGACCTAGAGGGCGCACCAGGAGGAGGAGTCCTCCTCCTAGTAGGAGTAAGACTCCCCCTTTCGTACTCCTACTAGGAGGGGGAAAGGAAGGGGGAGAGGGAGAAGGAAAGAGGGGGGCGCCGCCCCCCCTCCTAGTCCAATTCGGACCAGAGGGGAGGGGGCGCGCGGCCCACCCTGGCCGCCCCTCTCTCTCTCCACTAAGGCCCATGAGGCCCATTACTTCTCCGGGGGGGGGGGTTCCGGTAACCCTCCGGCACTCCGGTTTTCTCTGAAATCACCCGGAACACTTCCGGTGTCCGAATAGAGCCGTCCAATATATCGATCTTTATGTCTCGACCATTTCGAGACTCCTCGTCATGTCCGTGATCACATCTGGGACTCCGAACAAACTTCGGTACATCAAAACTTATAAACTCATAATAAAACTGTCATCGTAACGTTAAGCGTGCGGACCCTACGGGTTCGAGAACTATGTAGACATGACCTAGAACTATTCTCGGTCAATAACCAATAGCGGAACATGGATGCCCATATTGGTTCCTACATATTCTACGAAGATCTTTATCGGTCAAACCGCATAACAACATACGTTGTTCCCTTTGTCATCGGTATGTTACTTGCCCGAGATTCGATCGTCGGTATCCAATACCTAGTTCAATCTCGTTACCGGCAAGTCTCTTTACTCGTTACGTAATGCATTATTCCGTAACTAACTTATTAGTTACATTGCTTGCAAGGCTTATAGTGATGTGCATTACCGAGAGGGCCCAGAGATACCTCTCCGACAATCGGAGTGACAAAACCTAATCTCGAAATACGCCAACTCAACATGTACCTTTGGAGACACATGTAGTACTCCTTTATAATCACCCAGTTACGTTGTGACGTTTGGTAGCACCAAAAGTGTTCCTCCGGTAAACGGGAGTTTTATAATCTCATAGTTACAGGAACATGTATAAGTCATGAAGAAAGCAATAGCAACATACTAAACGATCAAGTGCTAGGCTAACGGAATGGGTCATGTCAATCACATCATTCTCCTAATGATGTGATCCCGTTAATCAAATGACAACTCTTTTGTCCATGGCTAGGAAACATAACCATCTTTGATAAACGAGCTAGTCAAGTAGAGGCATACTAGTGACGTTGTGTTTGTCTATGTATTCACACATGTATTATGTTTCCGGTTAATACAATTCTAGCATGAATAATAAACATTTATCATGATATGAGGAAATAAATAATAACTTTATTATTGCCTCTAGGGCATATTTCCTTCAGTCTCCCACTTGCACTAGAGTCAATAATCTAGATTACATAGTAATGATTCTAACACCCATGGAGTCTTGGTGTTGATCATGTTTTGCTCGTGAGAGAGGCTTAGTCAATGGGTTTGCAACATTCAGATCCGTATGTATCTTGCAAATCTCTATGTCTCCCACTTGGACTTGGTCCCGAATGGAATTGACGCGTCTCTTGATGTGCTTGGTCCTCTTGTGAAATCTGGATTCCTTTGCCGAGGCAATTGCACCAATATTGTCACAGAAAAACTTCATTGGTCTCGATACACTAGGTATGACACCTAGATCGAAAATGAACTCCTTCATCCAGACTCCTTCATTTGCTGCTTCCGAAGTAGCTATGTACTCCGCTTCACATGTAGATCCCGCCACGACGCTTTGTTTAGAACCGCACCAACTTACAGCTCCACCGTTTAATAAAAACACGTATCCGGTTTGCGATTTAGAATCGTTCGGATCAGTGTCAAAGCTTGCATCGACGTAACCATTTACGACTAGCTCTTTGTCACCTCCATACATGAGAAACATATCCTTAGTCCTTTTCAGGTATTTCAGGATGTTCTTGACCGCTGTCTAGTGATCCACTCCTGGATTACTTTGGTACCTTCCTGCCAAGCTTATTGCTAAGCATACGTCGGGTCTGGTACATAGCATTGCATACATGATAGAGCCTATGGCTGAAGCATAGGGAACATCTTTCATTTTCTCTCTATCTTCTGCTGTGGTCGGGCATTGAGTCTGACTCAACTTCACACCTTGTAGCACGGGCAAGAACCCTTTCTTTGCCTGATCCATTTTGAACTTTTTCAAAATTTTATCAAGGTATGTGCTTTGTGAAAGTCCTATTAAGCGTCTTGATCTATCTCTATAAATCTTGATGCCCAATATGTAAGCAGCTTCACCGAGGACTTTCATTGAAAAACTTTTATTCAAGTATCCCTTTGTGCTATCCAGAAATTCTATATCATTTCCAATTAATAATATGTCATCTACATATAACATCAGAAATGCTACAGAGCTCCCACTCACTTTCTTGTAAATACAGGCTTCTCCAAAAGTCTGTATAAAACCATATGCTTTGAGCACACTATCAAAGCGTTTATTCCAACTCCGAGATGCTTGCACCAGTCCATAAATGGATCGCTGGAGCTTGCACACTTTGTTAGCACCTTTTGGATCAACAAAACCTTCTGGCTGCATCATATACAACTCTTCTTCTAGAAATCCATTCAAGAATGCAGTTTTGACATCCATCTGCCAAATTTCATAATCATGAAATGCAGCAATAGCTAACATGATTCGGACAGACTTAAGCATCACTACAGATGAGAAAGTCTCATCGCAGTCAACCCCTTGAACTTGTCGAAAACCTTTCGCAACAAGTCGAGCTTTATAGACAGTTATATTACCATCAGCGTCAGTCTTCTTCTTAAAGATCCATTTATTCTCAATGGCTTGCCGATCATCGGGCAAGTCAACCAAAGTCCATACTTTGTTCTCATACATGGATCCCATCTCAGATTTCATGGCCTCTAGCCATTTTGCGGAATCTGGGCTCATCATCGCTTCCTCATAGTTCGTAGGTTCATCATGGTCAAGTAACATGACTTCCAGAATAGGATTACCGTACCACTCTGGTGCGGATCTTACTCTGGTAGACCTACGAGGTTCCGTAGAAACTTGATCAGATGTTTCATGATCAATATCATTAGCTTCCTCACTAATTGGTGTAGTTGTCACAGGAACCGGTTCTTGTGATGAACTACTTTCCAATAAAGGAGCAGGTACAGTTACCTCATCAAGTTCTACTTTCCTCCCACTCACTTCTTTCGAGAGAAACTCCTTCTCTAGAAAGGATCCGATTTTAGCAACGAAAATCTTGCCCTCAGATCTGTGATAGAAGGTGTACCCAATAGTCTCTTTTGGGTGTCCTATGAAGACACATTTCTCCGATTTGGGTTCGAGCTTATCTGGTTGAAGTTTCTTCACATAAGCATCGCAGCCCCAAACTTTAAGAAACGACAACTTTGGTTTCTTGCCAAACCATAGTTCATAAGGCGTCGTCTCAACGGATTTTGATGGTGCCCTATTTAATGTGAATGCGGCCGTCTCTAAAGCATAACCCCAAAACAATAGCGGTAAATTAGTAAGAAACATCATAGATCGCACCATATCTAGTGAAGTACGATTACGACGTTCGGACACACCATTTCGTTGTGGTGTTCCGGGTGGCGTGAGTTGCGAAACTATTCCGCATTGTTTCAAGTGTAGACCAAACTCGTAACTCAAATATTCTCCTCCACGATCAGATCATAGAAATTTAATTTTCTTGTTACGATGATTTTCCACTTCACTCTGAAATTTTTTGAACTTTTCAAATGTTTCAGACTTGTGTTCATTAAGTAGATATACCCATATGTGCTTAAATCATCTGTGATGGTGAGAAAATAATGATACCCGCCGCGAGCCTCAACATTCATTGGACCACAAACATCAGTATGTATGATTTCCAACAAATCAGTTGCTCGCTCCATAGTTCCGGAGAACGGTGTTTTAGTCATCTTGCCCATGAGGCACGGTTCGCAAGTACCAAGTGATTCATAATCAAGTGATTCCAAAAGCCCATCAGTATGGAGTTTCTTCATGCGCTTTATACCGATATGACCTAAACGGCAGTGCCACAAATAAGTTGCACTATCATTATCAACTCTGCATCTTTTGGTTTCAACACTATGAATATGTGTATCACTACTATCGAGATTCACTAAAAATAGACCACTCTTCAAGGGTGCATGACCATAAAAGATATTACTCATATAAATAGAACAACCATTATTCTCTGATTTAAATGAATAACCGTCTCGCATCAAACAAGATCCAGATATAATGTTCATGCTCAACGCTGGCACCAAATAACAATTATTTAGGTCTAAAACTAATCCAGATGGTAGATGTAGAGGTAGCGTGCCGACCGCGATCACATCGACTTTGGAACCATTTCCCACGCGCATCGTCACCTCGTCCTTTGCCAATCTTTGCTTAATCCGTAGTCCCTGTTTTGAGTTGCAAATATTAGCAACAGAACCAGTATCAAATACCCAGGTGCTACTGCGAGCATTAGTAAGGTACACATCAATAAGATGTATATCACATATACCTTTGTTCACTTTGCCATCCTTCTTATCCGCCAAATACTTGGGGCAGTTCCGCTTCCAGTGTCCAGTCTGCTTGCAGTAGAAGCACTCAGTTTCAGGGTTAGGTCCAGACTTGGGTTTCTTCTCTTGAGCAGCAACTTGTTTGCTGTTCTTCTTGAAGTTCCCCTTCTTCTTCCCTTTGCCTTTTTTCTTGAAACTGGTGGTCTTGTTAACCATCAACACTTGATGCTCCTTCTTGATTTCTACCTCCGCGGCTTTTAGCATTGCGAAGAGCTCGGGAATAGTCTTGTCCATCCCTTGCATATTATAGTTCATCACGAAGCTCTTGTAGCTTGGTCGCAGTGATTGAAGAATTCTGTCAATGACACTATCATCAGGAAGATTAACTCCCAGTTGAATCAAGTGATTATTATACCCAGACATTTTGAGTATGTGTTCACTGACAGAACTATTCTCCTCCATCTTGCAGCTATAGAACTTATTGGAGACTTCATATCTCTCAATCCGGGCATTTGCTTGAAATATTAACTTCAACTCCTGGAACATGTCATATGCTCCATGACGTTCAAAACGTCGTTGAAGACCCGGTTCCAAGCCGTAAAGCATGGCACACTGAACTATCGAGTAGTCATCAGCTTTGCTCTGCCAGACGCTCTTAATGTCGTCAGTTGCATCAGCAGCAGGCCTAGCACCCAGCGGTGCTTCCAGGACGTAATTCTTCTGTGCAACAATGAGGATAATCCTCAGGTTACGGACCCAGTCCGTGTAATTGCTACCATCATCTTTCAACTTTGCTTTCTCAAGGGACGCATTAAAATTCAACGGAACAACAGCACGAGCCATCTATCTACAACAAACATAGACAAGCAAAATACTATCAGGTACTAAGTTCATGATAAATTTAAGTTCAATTAATCATATTACTTAAGAACTCCCACTTAGACAGACATCTCTCTAGTCATCTAAGTGATCACGTGATTCAAATCAACTAAACCATGTCCGATCATCACGTGAGATGGAGTAGTTTCAATGGTGAACATCACTATGTTGATCATATCTACTATATGATTCACGTTCGACCTTTCGGTCTCCGTGTTCTGAGGCCATATCTGTATATGCTAGGCTCGTCAAGTTTAACCTGAGTATTCCGCATGTGCAACTGTTTTGCACCCGTTGTATTTGAACGTAGAGCTTATCACACCCGATCATCACGTGGTGTCTCAGCACGAAGAACTTTCGCAACGGTGCATACTCAGGGAGAACACTTCTTGATAATTAGTGAGAGATCATCTTAAAATGCTACCGTCAATCAAAGCAAAATAAGATGCATAAAGGATAAACATCACATGCAATCAATATAAATGATATGATATGGCCATCATCATCTTGTGCTTGTGATCTCCATGTTCGAAGCACCGTCGTGATCACCATCGTCACCGGCGCGACACCTTGATCTCCATCGTAGCATCGTTGTCGTTACGCCATCTATTGCTTCTACGACTATCGCTACCGCTTAGTGATAAAGTAAAGCAATTACAGGGCGTTTGCATTTCATACAATAAAGCGACAACGATATGGCTCCTGCCAGTTGCCGATAACTTCGGTTACAAAACATGATCATCTCATACAATAAAATATAGCATCACGTCTTGACCATATAACATCACAACATGCCCTGCAAAAACAAGTTAGACGTCCTCTACTTTGTTGTTGCAAATTTTATGTGGCTGCTACGGGCTTAGCAAGAACCGTTCTTACCTACGCATCAAAACCACAATGATAGTTCGTCAAGTTAGTGCTGTTTTAGCCTTCGCAAGGACCGGGCGTAGCCACACTCGATTCAGCTAAAGTGAGAGAGACAGACACCCGCCAGCCACCTTTAAGCACGAGTGCTCATAACGGTGAAACCAGTCTCGCGTAAGCGTACGCGTAATGTCAGTCCGGGTCGCTTCATCTCACAATACCGCTAAACCAAAGTATGGCATGCTGGTAAGCAGTATGACTTGTATCGCCCACAACTCACTTGTGTTCTACTCGTGCATATAACATCAACACATAAAACCTGACTCTGATACCACTGTTGGGGAACGTAGTAATTTCAAAAAATTTCCTACGCACACGCAAGATCCTGGTGATGGCATAGCAACGAGAGGGGAGAGTGTTGTCCACGTACCCTCGTAGACTGTAAGCGGAAGCGTTAGCACAACGCGGTTGATGTAGTCGTACGTCTTCACGATCCGACCGATCCAAGCACCGAACGTACGGCACCTCCGAGTTCAGCACACGTTCAGCTCGATGACGATCCCCGGGCTCCGATCCAGCAAAGCTTCGGGGATGAGTTCCGTCAGCACGACGGCGTGGTGACGATGATGATGTTCTACCGGCGCAGGGCTTCGCCTAAACTCCGCGACGATATGACCGAGGTGGAATATGGTGGAGGGGGGCACCGCACACGGCTAAGGAACGATCCGTAGATCAACTTGTGTGTCCTAGGGTGCCCCCCCGTCCCCGTATATAAAGGAGCAAGGGGGGAGGCTGGCCGGCCCTAGAGGGCGCGCCAGGAGGAGGAGTCCTCCTCCTAGTAGGAGTAGGACTCCCCCTTTCCTACTCCTACTAGGAGGGGGAAAGGAAGGGGGAGAGGGAGAAGGAAAGAGGGGGGCGCCGCCCCCCTCCTAGTCCAATTAAGACAAGAGGGGAGGGGGCGCGCGGCCCACCCTGGCCGCCCCTCTCTCTCTCCACTAAGGCCCATGAGGCTCAGTACTTCTCCCGGGGGGGGGGGGGTCCGGTAACCCTCCGGCACTCCGGTTTTCTCCGAAATCACCCGGAACACTTCCGGTGTCCGAATATAGCCGTCCAATATATCGATCTTTATGTCTTGACCATTTTGAGACTCCTCGTCATGTCCGTGATCACATCCGGGACTCCGAACAAACTTCGGTACATCAAAACTTATAAACTAATAATAAAACTGTCATCGTAACGTTAAGCGTGCGGACCCTACGGGTTCGAGAACTATGTAGACATGACCTAGAACTATTCTCGGTTAATAACCAATAGCGGAACCTGGATGCCCATATTGGTTCCTACATATTCTACGAAGATCTTTATCGGTCAAACCGCATAACAACATACGTTGTTCCCTTTGTCATCGGTATGTTACTTGCCCGAGATTCGATCGTCGGTATCCAATACCTAGTTCTATCTTGTTACCGGCAAGTCTCTTTACTCGTTACGTAATGCATCATTCCGTATTATTAGTTACATTCCTTGCAAGGCTTATACTGATGTGCATTACCGAGAGGGCCCAGAGATACCTCTCCGACAATCGGAGTGACAAAACCTAATCTCGAAATACGCCAACTCAACATGTACCTTTGGAGACACCTGTAGTACTCCTTTATAATCACCCAGTTACGTTGTGACATTTGGTAGCACCCAAAGTGTTCCTCCGGTAAATGGGAGTTGCATAATCTCATAGTTACAGGAACATGTATAAGTCATGAAGAAAGCAATAGCAACATACTAAACGATCTAAGTGCTAGGCTAACGGAATGGGTCATATCAATCACATCATTCTCCTAATGATGTGATCCCGTTAATCAAATGACAACTCTTTTGTCCATGGCTAGGAAACATAACCATCTTTGATAAACGAGCTAGTCAAGTAGAGGCATACTAGTGACATTGTGTTTGTCTATGTATTCACACATGTATTATGTTTCCGGTTAATACAATTCTAGCATGAATAATAAACATTTATCATGATATGAGGAAATAAATAATAACTTTATTATTGCCTCTGGGGCATATTTCCTTCAAAAATTGCTTGCCAACAAACTGCAAAAGGTGATCCTCTCTCTGGTGCATAAGAATCAGTATGGCTTCCTCAATAATAGATGCATACAAGATTGCCTTGCCTGGTCCTATGAGTACATACACAAATGCCACTTATCCAAGAAAGAAGTCATTCTCCTCAAGTTGGACTTTGAAAAGGCTTTTGATATGATTAATCATGATATTATTGTGGATATTCTTCAAGCAAAGGGTTTTGGTAGCAGATGGATTAATTGGATCAAGATGATATATGGCTCTGGTTTCTCCTCCATCCTACCTAATGGTATTCCTGGCAAGCAATTTTTTTGTAAGAAAGGGGTCAGACAAGGGGATCCATTATCCCCCCTCATATTTGTTCTAGCTGTTGATCTGCTCCAAACAATGTTCAATGAGGCCATGCAACACTCCTTGATCAGCTCCCCTCTTATTCATGCTTCTTGCCCAGAGTATCCTATTATTCAATATGCAGATGATACTATCTTGGTGGCCAATGCTGATTGTGGACAACTTCTTCAAATTAAAAACCTGCTTCTCCACTATGCAGCCTACACTAGTCTCAGAGTTAATTATGCTAAATCCATTATGATTCCCATCAACACTCCTCCTGCCAAAATGATGGAGCTTTCAGAGATTCTAGGCTGCAAAATTAGTAATCTTCCCCATGCATATCTTGTCTTACCTCTCAGTATTAATAGACCCAGAATTGTGGATTTCATGCCCATGTTGAGAAGAATTGAGAATAGACTCTTAAGTTGCTCTACCCTTTTATCCACTGGTGACAAACTTACCCTGATCAAATCAGTTTTTGCCAGCATGCCTATCTTCTTCATGTGCTCTTTAATGTTACCAAAAGTTGTGGTCAAACAAATTGAAGGCTACTTAAGGAGTTGTATGTGGAGAAAATTTGGATCTATGGACTCAGGACCTGCTTTGATCTCATGGGATACTGTCTGTAAGCCTAAGGCACAAGGTGGACTAGGCATTCTTGATATCTCTGTCCACAACAAAGCCCTGCTGATGAAATTTCTTCACAATTTTTTTTAATAAAGTGGATACCCCTTGGGTGAACATCATTTGGGAAACTTACTACCAAAGTGGTCCACCTAGTGACAAGTTGTTGGGTTCATTTTGGTGGAAGACCTTGCTCAAGCTCATTCCCTTATACAAATCACATGCCATTTGTCAAGCTGGTCAAGGAGATACCATATTCTTTTCGACTGATAATTGGGGTGGAATTCCATTAAAAGCATAATTCCCAGAGCTATTCTCTTTTGCTATTCACAAGGACTGTACCCTCCATTCTGTGACAAATCAAGAAGATCTCAGCACCCTCTTCCATAGGCCACTCTTCATGCAGGCCTACCAACAGTTAAATAGGGTTGAAGACATGTTAACCTCCAGAGCTCAGACTGATAGCATGGACATATGGAAATATCATTGGGCTTCAGGGCAGTACTCCTCTATGAAAATGTACAAGCATCTTATGGGCCCATCCTCTGCCCATAGCATCTTTCAGAAATTATGGGGTACCTCTTGCAGATTGAGACACAAGATTTTTGGCTGGCTTCTATTGCATGATAGAATTAACACAAGGAATATGCTCCTTAGATGCAATATGCATCTCCCTGACTCCAACCGTGCCCTTTGTTCAGACAAAGTGGAAGAAACTTTAATTCACTTATTTTGGGACTGCCCATTTGCATTAGCCTGTTGGGATATCATTGTGCCTGAGAGAACCAGATGTATCTCCACTTTTGATGAGATTGTACTCAATTCTACTCGGCTTCCCAAAGATCTGGCACTGGATATTATAGTTATGAGTTGCTGGAGCATATGGTCTGTGCGAAATGACAAGATCTTTCGGTCGGCACCACCTGCTATTGACTCTTGGAAGTTTCATCTGTCAGAAGGTCTTTGGGCTTTGCAACTTCGAGCCAAAGAGGACAAAGCGAACAGGATCAAGGAATGGACTGATTTAAACCTCTAATGGATTTGCATATGATTTCTAGAACTGGGATTGGCTGAAGATCTTTGCCTTTTATTTTTTTTCTATTTTGTATTATAGCATGTACCATATTTGTTATCTATTTTATTAATGAAAATACCGTACAACAAATTGTTCTACGGTCAGGGCTCAAAAAAATTATATCTTTTGGATCAAAAGTCTATTTTATGTTTTCCATTGCATATTTGTGTTATTCACGGCGAGTACTTTGAAACAAGATCATTCTTGAATACGTTTTGACAAGTTTTGAAAGTTTCACCAAGTTTCAAAACTTAAAATTTGGTAAGAACGAATGATATAATCAAAAGTTTTAAATATTAGAACTTAAAACCTAAACCCTAGACCTAAGAAATTTAATAGTACAACCAGTCAGTCGGACAAGCAAGAAAATTGAGATGTATTTCACTCATGATAATTCCACCCATGGTAGTTTATCGTTTCCTTTCTTCCACAAAAGAGGACCCTTTGGCTAGGATGTCTCGTGCCTCCCGACGGTGACGTCGTCGGTCTACCTCATCTTATGTGGTCTTAGGGCCATGATGGCACGATGGATCCCGATTCTTGCTGGCGGGAGGGCTCCGTTTATTTTATGTTTTTCTAAGTTTTTTTAGAGTTTGTGTCCTGCTTAGAGAGGCAATGCGCCGTCGTCTTCCTGAAGTTGGAATAAGGTTCTCCATGCATAGTCTTCGTCCCGGTGGTGTTTCTAGCATCGTCGGAGGGCGTGTGGAGGTTTATCTCCAGCGGATCTCGCGAGATTTGGTCAGCGTTTGTTTTAGGTGGATCCACATGGATCATGTCTTCGTTCGTCTGTGTTCGTGTGTTTACAAGTTGGATCCTTCCGATCTACGCTTCTCTTCATCGGCGGTGGTTGTTGTTCTGGTGCGCTACACTTATGGGGCCTCAGCACAACAACTTCCTGACTATCTACGGCAACAAGGTTTGTCCGGCTCCGATGAGGGAGAGGCGAAGACGCCGGCGCGCCTTCGGCTCACTCTAATGCTTCTAGTCGTCGCTAGGTAGTCTACATCGATGTATTTTTTACTTATTGTGTTTTTTGTACTACTTTGACTGTTGACGAATAAATCAGAAGTTTTTCCTCACAAATTTCTTTTCCCACCCACAAAGCTTCGGTTGATCAGAGCTTATCGTCGTACCAACAGTGAACCCGCAAGTGAAGCAAGTGACGAGGCAAGGCAGCAAGTGACACGCGCGCCACATGGCCGAAATCCCAACCGGAAAAGCGAGTATTAACTTGAGCATTAATCCACTAACAAACGCCGGGAAAGAATGGACATCTAATAACGCGCGGGCACGTCCGCCACACTAAACGCACAAAGATCGTGCTGTTGCCGACCGAGGACGGCCCGGACCGGCCGGGACCATGCATGCACGCTCCAACCTCCTCGGCGATCGACGGAGTTGTTGCCCCGACGCACTCTCCCTTTGCCTTGCTTGCTTCGGCTCGCAAATTCTTACTCTAATCCCTATCTACATGCGCCTTTTCTCATCCGCCCGCCCCACGTGTTGTGCCCTTCACCGCGTGCGCGTCACCCTTCACGCACAAGAAAGTGCGGCCGCGAGCCCTTTCCCTTGTCCCCTTGCTAGATCTCTACGTACGACGGAGGCCGCTGCTGGCGGCCGGGGAGACGCAACCGAGATGGGCACCGTTACTTGCGCACCAATGCACCCGTCCATCCATGCGTCGCCGTTCGGGTGGCAACGGGACAAGCGCAAGGTGGCCGCCGGTTGATAGTTGACACGGCCATCTCAACCTACGGATCGGCCGATTCCCCGGACGCGCGCCCGGAAAATTACTTCTTTGGGGTGTTCTCCGACGCTTTCACTTTTCCAGGGTGCCGATCGATCGATCGACTTGGCGTCCCTAGCGGACGCCGCTTTAGCACGGAAAAGCCAACTGCCTCTTCCGGAGGTGAAAGCAATGAGGTAACCACCACCGCTAGGAAATACCAGGAGCTACTGGTGTGCGCGCGCCGTGCGTGGAGGCGGCCGGCCGGGAGATGGAGATCGGATCGTCCGGGTTGGTTGCTTGCTGCAGGCTCCCGTTGCAGCGGCGTTCGGTGCATGCATGTATGCCTGCATGCGCCGGGTAGGCCAGTGGCCGGAATCTGAATATGGACACCAGTTGATGATGCGTGATACACGGAAGTTCATGCCCAGCTGTAGTCACCAGTAGTACCATTTTTTTTACTCTATCGGGAAAACATAATTTCATCAATTGGAGAGATGGAGTGAGTTACTCCTAGTGTACAATGCTGCACGACTGTCTGCTCAGCAGAAGACAGACAAGACAGGCAGTAGCAATATTTTGTGCGTTCGGTTTCGCAGGTTCGTCGAGATTAATTACGAGCTAACTATGTGATTTTGTTGCCTCTTCGCTTTCCTAAGTACTTTGTTTATTTGTCTCAAGAAAAGGTACTTTGTTTATGAGCTAGCTATGCGATTAAGTTGTCTCTTCGCTTTCTTAACCGAAACCCCCGGGGCTTAGCTAGTGGAGTATGCCCATACCAGTACCATACGCACGGCCAAGTTGCTTGATTGCCGAACTGAAATCGTGGCATGGTGAGAGCCGAGGTTGATCAGCTGTCCTGGGGGCTTTTCTTCTTCGATCCAACGGTCTCCCGGGTCTATTAATAGAAATATGGTAGCTGTCCAGAAATAGTAGAGCGCTCAGCGGTGCCAAACCGGCTCAGAATTAATAAATGGAGCTAACAAACAGACCATGTAGTGCTTCTTGGCCCAGAAGGCACCGCAGTTTCCAGACACACCACCAACTTTACTGTCTCCGGGCCAAACAGTCGCCCGGTCGTCCGTTCTTGCATACACGATCGACCAGGTTTCATCATGCGATATACTCCCTCCGTTCCTAAATATAAGTCTTTGTAGAGATTTCATTATGGACTACATACAAAGCAAAATGAGTGAATATACACTCTAAAATGCATCTACATATATCCATATGTGGTTCATAGTGAAATCTCTCCAAAGACTTACATTTAGGAACGGAGGGAGTATGATATGATCTTCATCATGCGAGAGCTTCTTCGGGCCATGGCCGTCAACGCGTCACCTGACGTGTGGACTGTTCGTCTCGGAAGGGGTCGAGAGGGTGCATCAACCCGGCCCATGATGATGTGGGTTCGAGAAATATCAGCCCGTTTAAGAGCTACCAAGAGACGAGGTGGAGGCACAGAAAAGAATCGTGGAGACGGCCGCAGTAAACACATTGCATTCGCCATCATGTTACACCCTTGTTTTGGCTAGATAACACTACTAACAGTCCTCTTGACTAATCATGTATTGATTAATCTACACGCAGCCATGACGCTGATTGTAGTTGTGGGATAGCTTGTTGTGCCAGCGATGTAATTTTACGGGATTTTTTTTGGATAGAATTATTCTAGATGCAGATATGGTTCATTCTCATCTCAACATAGAAGCCATGACCCATACTTCTCGCGCATATGTCATGAAGTGTTGTTTTATCACCCGCAAAGTACTGTTTATCACCAGCAAAGTACCGGACGCTGCTTGGGTGCCATAACTGCACCTGCAGTTGGGTCAATGGCATGTGGGCCAGCCGTCTGTTAGGCCCACATGTCATTGGCCCAACTGCAGGTGCAGTTACGGCACTGAAGTTCAGTACCATATCCGGTACAGATCCCCAGAAGTGGAGTGGAGATACTCCAAAGTACAAGAAAATGTGGGTATTGCCTTTGGAGGCCGAGCTCCATGAAGGTCGGTTTTGAAACATTCAAAATTCATCGAATTTCATATTTTCTATGTTCCAAAAAAGATTGAAAAGGGATACAGATATACATGGAGGCATAACACACATGTTGAAATGAGGCCTACGCAAAAAAGAAAAATCTAAGGTTTTTTAACACATGATACTATCCATCCTCCCAGGCCATGAACTTTCTTTGTACAAGTCGCATTTCAACCTGAAATTTTACATACATACACATAACATCCTTGTTTACTTTCACAAATATTTCCAGATTTTTTTGAAACTGAAAAGTTTAAATTTTGAATTTTTCGAAAAAAGGCCTCCATGGAGGCCGAGAGCCAAACGCTCGTTCTCAAGAAAATGTCTCTATATACTTTACACTACTGTATACTAGTCGCTTTTGCTATTTCTCATACGACCGTTGAGTTACTATTTCGACGCTAAAATCATTCGATGGGATGATTAAAATTGAAGCAAGCACAAAGGGACGTACGCCAATCCAAATCTACCAAAAAACAGCTTGTCCCCTTTGTAATAATTAATGGTTTAACCTTTTTCTGTGATTGCATGGAACAAGGTACACATGAGCTTGCATGCGTGCAACATGTGCACACACTTGTGTTCTTTTAATCACACACTAGAATGGTCAAGCCCCCGCATCGCCCCCACCCCGGGCGACTTGGGTGCCCACAAACCCTAGCCGTCAGGCTCCTCCCTCCGTCCTCCTCTCCTTCCGCCGCCGCTGTAGGACACCACTAGGCTAAGCCTGGTGGCCGGCGGTGGTGGCGGGGGGATCCCCTCCCTACTAGCGATTGAGAAGGTGGGACGGACCTCATTCCGCGAGGAGGTGCGACCTATCAGGATCTAGGCGGCGAGAGGGTGCGTCAACCCGGCCCATGATGATGTGGGTTCAAGAAATATCACCCCGTTTAAGAGCTACATAGAGACGAAGGTGGAGGCACAGAAAAGAATCATGGAGACGGCCGCAGTAAACATATTGCATGCGCCATCACATTACACCCTTGTTTGGCTAGATAACACTACTAACACTCCTCTTGACTAATCATGTCTTAATTAATCTACACGCAGCCATGACGCTGATTGTAGTTGTGGGATAGCTTGTTGTGCCAGCGATGTAATTTTACGGGATTTTTTTTGGATAGAATTATTCTAGACGCAGATATGGTTCATTTTCATCTCAACATAGAAGCCATGACCCGTATTTCTCGCGCATATGTCATGAAGTGTTGTTTCATCACCCGCAAAGTACTGTCTATCACCAGCAACGTACCATATCCGGTACAGATCCCCAGAAGTGGAGTGGAGTTTCTCCAGAGTACAAGAAAATGTCTCTATAATCTTTATACTACTGTGTAATAGTCGCTTTTGCTGTTTCTCATACGACCGGTGAGTTACTATTTGCACGCTAAAATCATTCGATGGGATGATTAAAATTGAAGCAAGCACAAAGGGACGAGAAGTCCTTAAACCGCTATGAATGCCGACTAAAAAAAGTACGCCAATCCAAATCTACCCAAGAATAGCTGATCCCTTTTGTAATAATTAATGGTTTATCCTTTTTCTGTGATTGCATGGAACAAGGTACACATGAGCTTGCACGCGTGCAACGCGTGCACACACTTGTGTTCTTTTAATCACTCACTAGAATGACCAAGCAAAGAGATTTGACCTTGAACGGTGAAGTGACACCCCCCAATAAATCGTTCCTCGGGACCGTTCGTTTGTGGTGACAAAAATTGTAGGTTTTGTTGCTGGCTAAACATATATAGAGAAATGACATACAATCAAGTCCGTAGCATACAAGAAATTGCCATGCTGAACTACAAAAAAATTGCCTACATGGGGAAAATATGCCATATTAAATAAAAAAAACATTGCCATGGTCCACTACAGAAAAATAAAATCATACAAGGCAAATTTGCATATATTGATTAAAAAATGCATACAGTTTGCCATGGTGCACTAAAAAGATATAAAAAAAGAAATATTTCAGGTTGCCGTGGTCGTATAATTTGAGTTGCCATGACAACAGAAATTAAGTTGCCATGGCAACAATTTTTTAGTATTTTTCGATGATAATGATGCAAAAATTGAAATGTTATGAAAACAAAGAAAACTGCCATGATGGAACTAAGAAAATTTTCATGTCATCAAAATATACATTTTTGTTAATAACAAAATGGGCATGTTGTATATTTTCTTAACAAAATTTCCATACCATTAAAAGTAATATTTTTTCCTCTTAATGATAAATGCCAAGCCGTGCTCTTAATAAAATTTCCATACTCTTAATAATAAAATTGGTATGGTTGAGAGGAACAAAAAGGACAAAAATTGCCATGAGAACAAACAAAAATAACTATCTGTAGTTGATATGCATAAATTTGATAGGACAAAAAACATAAAAGGTGCCATGCCCATAAATTGCCATCTCAAAAACGGTTGTGAAAAAGAAAAGAATATACATAAACATGGATATTGGGATAAAAATGACAGAAAATTAAGTTTGTCGTGATCATGATTAAAAGCCACCTATATAAAACAGAAAAATTGCCATGTCCATGATTTCATATATAGTATATGAATAAATATTAAAATAGAGATAAATTGCCATGACACGGTGAAAAAATCCGCCTACATGATCTAAATGTAAAGTGCAATGCTGCATTCAAATAAATTGCCATGCTATACTCAATAAATTGGCCATGCTATTTAAAATAATTTTTCCATGGTGCAATGCAGAAAAAAATGCAAGATAAATGTCCATGGTATTGTATGAGGAAACATGAAGAGTTAAAAATTTGTCATGGTCATGGCAACTATGATGGGAAATGTTTTATATATCAAGGAAAACATGCCAAAGTTGCTGGGAATTTTGTAATCGTCACACGATAACCTGTAGGAAATTTTTTAATTCACCACATGGAAAATTAGAAGAAGAAAATACATATTTCACTATAAAATACAGGAACATGGCAAAATTGTGCCCATATATGTTCTGTTTCACTTTTTATTGTTTTGTTAGTTTTACATGGATGACAAGCACTAGGTTTCACTCATGGCTATTCCGCCTTTAAAATGTGTTGGAAGTTTTCTATGAAACAAAATTATTCCCAGGATAAATTGTTTATATCATATCATGTAATTGTATATACTCCCGGACACCTATACATACATCATGGGAAAATCATCGAGGGTGGGCCAACACGGCGCATAATAAAGTGGGATCCTCAAGAAATATCAGCATGTTTTAGAGGTACTAAGAGACGGAGGTAGAAGTGCATAAAAGAATTATGGAGACGCTCGCAGTAAACACATTCGTACACCCTAGTTTCTCTAGGTAACACCAACAATCCTCTCACTAATCATATTTTAATCTACACACATCTATGACGCTGATTATGGGATAGCTTGTTGTGACAGCGATGTACTTTACGGGATTTTTTTTAGAACTGTTCCGGACACAGATGTCGTTCATTTTCATCTCAATATAGAAGCCATGGCCCATCTTTCTCGCACACATGTCCTGAGGTGTATTGTTTTATCACCCGCAAAATTCTGTTTATCACCAACAAGTACCATGTCAGGTATAGGTCCCCAGAACACTACTTTTAAGTGGATGGTGTGCCTCGCTCCTCTTGCGTGCGGGCCGCCTAGTCCTCGTAAACTCCAAGCTCTCGGCGATGCCTATCTTCCACATGATGGCCCTAGACCTCCCGTCCTGGTTCTTCAAGTGCGTGGACAAGCAACACCACGACTTCTTTTGGCGTGGAGTCGAGGACACAAAGGGTGGGTGCTGCCTGGTGGCTAGGCACATTTTGTGCCTTCCCAAGCCTTACGGCGGCCTTGGCGTGCTGAATCTCGGGCTACTTAACCAATCCATGCGCATGGGATGGCTCTGGTTCGAGAAGATGGGCTTGGACAAACCTTGGCACGGTCTTCCTATGTCGTTGCGCCCCGAAACCCTACACCTTGCTCGCGCGGCCATGCACTGCTCCCTTGGGGATGGACATAGGCTAAATTTCTGAACGGATCGATGGATCAATGGACAAAGCGTCGAGCAGCTTGCCCCCAACCTTATGGGCTTTGTCTGACCCGCGGCTCGTGGTCTGTGTGTCGCAAACGCGCTTCGTAGCCGCACCTGGCTCCAGTCTATCAGAGGAGCGCCCTCTGTCCCGGCCAATACAAAGTTCCTTGACCTCTGGGAGGCGCTAGGCCACTACCAGATCTCTGCAAACCCGGGTACCTTTGCTTGGAAGTCGGCAGCAAGATGATCCTACTCCTCACGTGACACTTACCGGGTCTTCATTTTCGGGCGTGGGTTCGCCCCTTGCACGACGGAAATCTGGCATTCGTGGGCTCCCCTCGAGGTGAAGATTTTCACCTGGCTAGCAGTTATGAACCGGCTGTAGACTACCATCGCGTCGCAGACTCCCAAACACCACGCGGTGCCTGTTATGCTGCCAGGTCGACGAGGATTCCACTCACATGTTTCCAGGCTGCTCGTTCTCACACGAAGTGTGGTACCACACCCTCCTGCTACTTCACCTACATCGTTTCACTCTTACGGGACTGCAAGGTCTTCAGGATTTGGTGGCCATCCGTCGCTTCGTCTGCCAGCTCGGCGAACCGCAAGGAAGTTAACACAGCCATCGCCGCAACGCTTTGCTTCATCTGGCTAGAGCGGAATAGTAGGGTTTTCGACCACTCAGCCTCCACCATGGCTAACGTCATTGCACTTTTAAGAGCGGAGCTCGAACTGTGGAAATCAGCTAGGCTAGACTGTGGGCATTGCTTTCCAAGTGCACTAAGAGCATCTCCACTCGCGCCCCCAACTGCCCCCCCGGGGCGACTTTTTTCCCACTGACGCAAAAAAAAAACAAGTCGCCCCTCCCCCAGGACACCGAATTTCGCCGGTTCGGCCCATTTTTTGGCTCGGCGATCCCAGGCTGAACCCAGCGCACTGGGGGCGCATGGGGGCTCTGGTGAAAGGAAAAGCAGCGCATGGGCCACCACTGTCAGGCGAAAAACGCTGTTTGCACGTCCAGATTCGCCTCCCCCCCCCCCCCCCCCCCCGCGTGCACTACTCCTTACGCCGCTGTGCCGATCCCGGCGCCGCCTACCTGCCCACCGCCGCTAGAAAGGCCATTTCCCCACCAGAAAGAGAGGGTTCGTCGTGGCAGCCTCCACCCTACTCCTGGGCAAGCTTTCCGGTGCTCAGGCCACACAGGCGGGGATACCGGCGGCTGCGCGCCTACCACGCCCGCCAGGAGTTCGGCGTTTTGTCTGCTCGGCGATGGATTCGGACGACGACGAGGCGTTCGCGTCGCTACTGGAGGAGGAAGCCGATGCAGATGCCTAGGATGATGAGCACCTCATGGTCCTCACCGCTCTGGACAGCTTGTTCGTGAGCAATGCGAAGCCGCAGCAAGGTGGCCCGGCGCCGGGCCGGCAGAAGGCAAAGCAGAGGCATCGACTGGAGGGCTACTGCTTGCTCTATGCTGACTACTTCACTGAAGCTTCACTGCACGGTGAGAAAGTATTTCGGCGCTGTTATCCGATGAGCCAAAAACTCTTCCTCAGGATTGTGAATTCCATCCGGGAGTTCGACAACTACTTCAAGTGCAAAAACGATTGCACCGACACACTTGGATTTACCTCACTCCAGAAGTGCACGACAACTATGTGAAGGAAATATGCCCTAGAGGCAATAATAAAGTTGTTATTTATATTTCTTTATATCATGATAAATGTTTATTATTCATGCTAGAATTGTATTAACCGGAAACTTAGTACATGTGTGAATACATAGACAAACAGAGTGTCACTAGTATGCCTCTACTTGAGCTCGTTGAATCAAAGATGGTTAAGTTTCCTAGCCATAGACATGACTTGTCATTTGATTAACGAGATCACATCATTAGAGAATGATGTGATTGACTTGACCCATCCGTTAGCTTAGCATGATGATCGTTTACTTTGTTGCTATTGCTTTCTTCATGACTTTTACATGTTCCTATGACTATGAGATTATGCAACCCCTGAATACCGAAGGAACACTTTATGTGCTATCAAACGTCACAACATAACTGGGTGATTATAAAGATGCTCTATAAGTGTCTCCGATGGTGTTTGTTGAGTTGGCATAGATCGAGATTATGATTTGTCACTCCGATTGTCGGAGAGGTATCTCTGGGCCCTCTTGGTAATGCACATCACTATAAGCCTTGCAAGCAATGTGACTAATGAGTTAGTTGCGGGATGATGTATTACGGAACGAGTAAAGAGACTTGCCGGTAACGAGATTGAACTAGGTATTGAGATACCGACGATCGAATCTCGGGCAAGTAACATACCAATGACAAAGGGAACAACGTATGTTGTTATGCGGTTTGACCGATAAAGATCTTCGTAGAAAATGTAGGAACCAATATGAGCATCCAGGTTCCGCTATTGTTTATTGACCAAAGATGAGTCTCGGTCATGTCTACATAGTTCTCGAACCCGTAGGGTCCGCACGCTTAACGTTCGATGACGATCGGTATTATGAGTTTATGTGTTTTGATGTATCGAAGGTTGTTCGGAGTCCCGAATGTGATCATTGACATGACGAGGAGTCTCGAAATGGTCGATACATAAATATCGATATATTGGAAGGCTATGTTTGGACATCAGAATGGTTCCGGGTGAGTTCGGGCATTTACCGGAGTACCGGGGGGTTGCTGGAACCCCCCTGGGGAGTCTATGGGCCTTATTGGGCCTTAGTGGGAGAGAGGAGGCGGCCAAGGTGGGCCCCCCCAAGACCAATCCGAATTGGGGTGGGGGGCCGCCCCCCTTTCCTTCTCCCTCTCCCCTCCTTCCTTCTTCTCCTACTCCAACTAGGGAAGGGGGAATCCTACTCCCGGGGAATCCTACTCCCATCGGGAGTAGGACTCCCCCCTTGGGCGCGCCATGACAAGGCCGGTCCTCCCCTCCTCCAGTCCTTTATATACGGGGGAGGGGGGCACCGCATAGACACACAAGTTGATTGTCTAGCAGTGTGCGGTGCCCCCCTCCACAGATTTCCACCTCGGTCATACGGTTGTAGTGCTTAGGCTAAGCCCTGCGTCGGTAACTTCATCATCACCGTCATCACGCCGTCATGCTGACGAAACTCTGCCTCGACCTTAGCTGGATCTAGAGTTCGTGGGAGTTCGTGGGACGTCACCGAGCTAAACGTGTGCAGATCGCGGAGGTGCCGTACTTTCGGTACTAGGTTCTGTCGGATCATGAAGACGTACGACTACATCAACTGTGTTGTCATAACGCTTCCGCTTTCGGTCTACAAGTGTACGTGGACAACACTCTCCCCGCTCGTTGCTATGCATCACCTAGATGGATCTTGCGTGTGCGTGGGATTTTTTTGAAATTACTGCGTTCCCCAACAGTGGCATCCGAGCCAAGTCTATGCGTAGATGTTACTTGCACGAGTAGAACACAAAGAGATGTGGGCGATAATAGTCATACTGCTTACCAGCATGTCATACTTTGATTCGGCGGTATTGTTGGATGAAGCGGCCCGGTCCGACATTACGCGTACGCTTAGCGAGACTAGTTCTACCAATGTGCTTTGCACACAAGTGGTTGGTGGCTGTCAGTTTCTCCAACTTTAGTTGAATCGAGTGTGACTATGCCCGGTCCTTGTTGAAGGTTAAAACAGCACACTTGACAAAAAATCGTTGTGGTTTTGATGCGTGGGTAAGAACGGTTCTTGCTCAGCCCATAGCAGCCACGTAAAACTTGCAACAACAAAGTAGAGGACATCTAACTTGTTTTTGCTGGGCATGTTGTGATGTGATATGGTCAAGACATGATGCTACATTTTATTGTATGAGATGATCATGTTTGTTAACTGAGTTATTGGCAACTGGCAGAAGCCATAAGGTTGTCGCTTTATTGTATGCAATGCAATCGCCCAACAATTGTTTTTTACTTTATCAATAAGCAGTAGTGATAGTCGTAGTAGCAATAATTGGCGAGACGACAATGATGCTACGATGGAGATCAAGGTGTCGCACCGGTGACGATGGTGATCATGACGGTGCTTTGGAGATGGAGATCAAAGGCACAAGATGATGATGGCCATATCATATTACTTATATTGATTGCATGTGATGTTTATCCTTTATGCATCTTATTTTGCTTAGATCGACGGTAGCATTATAAGATGATCTCTCACTAAATTTCAAGGTACAAGTGTTCTCCCTGAGTATGCATCGTTGCGAAAGTTCGTCGTGCCGAGACACCACGTGATGATCGGGTGTGATAAGCTCTACGTTCACATACAACGGGTGCAAGCCAGTTTTGCACACGCAGAATACTCGGGTTAAACTTGACGAGCCTAGCATATGTAGACATGGCCTCAGAACACTGAGACCGAAAGGTCGAGCGTGAATCATATAGTAGATATGATCAACATAGTGATGTTCACCATTGAAAACTACTCCATCTCACGTGATGATCGGACATGGTTTAGTTGATTTGGATCATGTGATCACTTAGATGATTAGAGGGATGTCTATATGAGTGGGAGTTCTTAAGTAATATGATTAATTGAACTTTAATTTATCATGAACTTAGTACCTGATAGTATTTATCATGTCTATGTTGTTGTAGATCAATGGCCCGTGATACTGTTCCTTTGAAGTTTAATGTGTTCCTAGAGAAAGCTAAGTTGAAAGATGATGGTAGCAATTACACGGACTGGGTCCGTAACTTGAGGATTATCATCATTGCTGCACAAAAGAATTACGTCATGGAAGCACCGCTAGGTGCCAGGCCTGCTGCAGATGCTGTTGATGATGTTAAGAACGTCTAGCAAAGCAAAGCTGATGACTACTCGATAGTTTAGTGTGTCCTGCTTTACAACTTAGAACCGGGACTTCAACGTCGTTTTGAACGTCATGGAGCATATGAGATGTTCTAGGAGTTGAAGTTAATATTTCAAAAAAATGCCCGGATTGAGAGATATGAAGTCTCCAATACGTTCTACAGCTGCAAAATGGAGGAGAATAGTTCTGTCAGTGAACATATACTCAGAATGTCTGGGTACCACAACCACTTGACTCAGTTGGGAGTTAATCTTCCTGATGATAGTGTCATTGACAGATTTCTTCAATCACTGCCACCAAGCTACAAGAGCTTCGTGATGAAGTATAATATGCAAGGGATGGATAAGACAATTCCCGAGCTCTTCGCAATGCTAAAAGCTGCGGAGGTAGAAATCAAGAAGGAGCATCAAGTGTTGATGGTCAAAAATACCACCAGTTTCAAGAAAAAGGGTAAAGGGAAGAAGGGGAACTTCAAGAAGAATGGCAAGCAAGTTGCTGCTCAAGTGAAGAAGCCCAAGTCTGGACCTAAGCCTGAGACGAGTGCTTCTAATGCAAAGGTACTGGTCACTGGAAGCGGAACTGCCCCAAGTATTTGGCGGATAAGAAGGATGGCAAGCTGAACAAAGGTATATGTGGTATACATGTTATTGATGTGTACCTTACTAATGCTCGCAGTAGTGCCTGGGTATTTGATACTGGTTCTGTTTCTAATATTTGCAACTCAAAATAGGGACTACGGATTAAGCGAAGATTGGCTAAGGACGAGGTGACGATGCGCGTGGGAAATAGTTCCAAAGTCGATGTGATCGCCGTCGGCACACTACCTCTGCATCTACCTTCGGGATTAGTTTTAGACCTGAATAATTGTTATTTGGTGCCAGCGTTAAGCATGAACATTATATCTGGATCTTGTTTGATGCGAGACGATTATTCATTCAAATCTGAGAATAATGGTTGTTCTATTTATATGAGTAATATCTTTTATGGTCATGCACCCTTGAAGAGTGGTCTATTTGTGTTGAATCTCGACAGTAGTGACACACATATTCATAATATTGAAGCCAAAAGATGCAGAGTTGATAATGATAGTGCAACTTATTTGTGGCACTGCCGTTTGGGTCATATTGGTGTTAAGCGCATGAAGAAACTCCATTCTGATGGACTTTTGGAATCACTTGATTATGATTCACTTGGTACTTGCGAACCATGCCTCATGGGCAAGATGACTGATAATCCCCAAGTGCAAGGAATCATCATAGCAATTCCCAAAGGTGGAAGTGATAAGTATGGTGTGTCGAACCCACAAGGAGCTAAAGGTAAGATCAATATTCTCTTAATCCCTATCTGCCACTGATACGACTCTACGTGCACCGAACATTTGCTTCCAACTAGAAACAAGAAATAAAATTGTGTTGTGGGTATAAAGAGGATAACTTTGCATGATATCGGAGAGCTAAAATATAAAATTAGGTGCTGTTATCATAAAGTTAGAATATATTACTAAATAATATAAATAGCGAGTGCGGAATAATGGTGGATCGGTGTGCGGAATCGTCCTAAGCAATTGTTAACAAGATCGATAGTCGTCATTGCAATTTCATATGAGGGAGAGGCATAAACTAACATAATTTTCCTACCTGGATCATATGCACTTATGATTGGAACTGTAGCAAGCATCCGCAAATACTAAAGATTCATTAAGGTAAAACCCAACCATAGCATTAAAGCATCAAGTCCTCTTTTATCCCATACGCAACAACCCCCTTACTCGGGTTTGTGTTTCAGTCACTCACGCAACCTACTATAAGTGAATCATGCACGTATTGCAACACCCTACAGCGGGAATCCCTCACGCTTGCGCGACACGAAGGGCACCATAGGACAACACCAAAATAAAACATACAACTCATACCAATCTAGATCACCAATCAACCCTAGGACAAAAGACATCTACTCAAAACATCATAAGATGGCAACACATCATTGGATCATAATATGTAGCATAAACCACCATGTTCAAGTAGGGATTACAGCGGGGTGGGGGAGAGTGGACCGCGTAAAAGAGATTAGGATGGTGATGATGATGGTGATGTTGATGAAGACGATCACCGCGGCGTTGATTCCCCTCCCGATGGCACTCCGGTGCCACCAAGAGAGAGGAGGAGAGGTTCTCCCCCTTGGGCTTCCTCCTCCATGGCTTTCCCCCTTTGGTCCTTGGCCTTCATGGCGATGATGGCCCCTCCGAGATCCTCCTCCATGGCCTCCGGTGATGATGGCCACCTCCGGCAGGGTGCCAGAGAGGGCCTAGATTGATTTCTCGTGGCTACAGAGGCTTGCAGCAACGGAACTTCCGATCTAGGTTGATTCCCGAAGGTTTCTGTATTTACAGGAATTTTTGGCGTTGGTTTCATGCCAGGGAGGTCTCCGGGCTGTCCACGACATAGGGGGCCATGCCCTAGGGGGGAGGGCGCGACCCCCACTCTCGTGAGCAGCCCGGGACTCTTCTGGCCCAAATCCGATGCTCCGTGGTCTTCTTTTGATCCATAAAAAATCCTCAAAAATTGGCACGTCAATTGGACTCCGTTTGGTATCCCTTTTGTGTAAAACACAAAAACAAGGAGAAAATAGAAACTGGCACTGGGCTCTAGGTTAATAGGTTAGTCCCAAAAATCATATAAAATGGCATATAAATGCATATAAAACATCATAGATGGATAATATAATGGCATGAATACTTCATAAATTATAGATATGTTGGAGACGTATTAGCATCCCCAAGCTTAATTCCTACTCGTCCTCGAGTAGGTAAATGATAAAAGAAATAATTTATGAAGTGTGAATGCTAGTAGGTGCACAAGTTTGATCAATGATAATTCCAATCACATTTTCTAGCATCAAGATGTGTCATAATAGTAGCTTATCTCATAAAAAATTTCATGATCAAGTAACAATCTATTCACAATGTCAAGTATGGTTCAGAAACTTCATTGAGAACTAACAAACTATAATATCAGTCATTGAAGCAATTGCAATTTGTCATAGCATCAGAAAGAGTCAAGAATAGAGCTTTTCAGCAAGTCCACATACTCAACTATCATATAGTCTTCTACAATTGCTAACACTCACGCAATACTTGTGGTTATGGAGTTTCAGCCGGACACTGAGAAAGATAGGGGCTTATTGTGTTGCCTCCCAACATATTCACCTTTAGGTGATGTCAACAATAATAGCCTATGCCAACTTACATACAATTGGATATATATATCATGATCTTTCAAACACGAGAAGCTTGCCAAAGATAAAATGAAAAACAAGAGGGAAAGGTGAGAATCACCTTGACTCAAGCATAAAGTAAAAACATAAAGTAAAAGATAGGCCCTTTGCAGAGGGAAGCAGAGGTTGTCATGCGCGTTTAGGGTTGATGCACAAAATCTTAATGCAAAAGAACGTCACTCTATATTGCCCCTTGTATGTGGACCTTTATTATGCAGTCCGTCGCTTTTATTACTTCCACAACAAGTTCGTACAAAGCTTATTTTCTCTGCACTAATAAGTCATACATATTTAGAGAGAAATTTTTATTGCTTGCACCGATGACAACTTACTTGAAGGACCTTACTCAATCCATAGGTAGGTATGGTGGATTCTCATGGCAAAACTGGGTTTAAGGGTATTTGGAAGCACAAGTAGTATCTCTACTTGGTGCAAGGAATTTGGCTAGCATGAGGGGGAAAGGCAAGCTCAACATGTTTGGAAGGTCAATGACAATATACTTTAAGTGAGATGTCGGAAAACATAAACCATTACATTGTCTTCCTTGTCCAACGTCAACTCTTTTAGCATATCATACTTAATGAGTGCTCCCAATCATAAAAGATGTCCAAGATAATATATTTGTATGTGAACCTCTCTTTCCTTATTACTTCCTATTAATTGCAACGATGACCAAAACTACGTTTGCCAACTCTCAACAACTTTTATGCCTCATGCTTTCTATGTGTGAAGTCATCACTAACCATGTTATAAGCATATGAAACATATAAAAATTCAGATTTATGACATTAAATTCATTCCCCCATTTACTCATAGGATATACATGAAGCACATGAGTAAATGACAAACTACTCTAAAAGATATGAGTGAAGGACACCGAGTAGTCAAATAATTAACTAGCCATGGGAGGGTTCCCCTTTTTTATTCAACAATTCAGATCCAATGATTTTATTCAAACAACAAGTAAAACAAAATAAAATGACATTGCAAGGATAGCACAACTCATGTGACGAAGCAAAAACTTAGGCTCAACCGATACTAACCGATAGTTGTTGAAGTAGAAAGGTGGGATGCCTAACGGGGCATCCCCAAGCTTAGATGCTTGAGACTTCTTGGAATATTATCTTGGGGTGCCTTGGGCATCCCCAAGCTTGAACTTTTATATCTCCTTAATTCCTCTCATATCATGGTTTCTCTTTTTATCAAAAGCTTCATCCACACCAAACTCAACAAGAACTCGTGAGATAGGTTAATATAAACCAATGCAAAACCTTATCATTTTCTACTGTAACAAAACACTAAAATTATTATTCAACATTGCATACTACTCCCTCCGTAAACTAATATAAGAGTGTTTAGAATACTAAAATAGTGATCTAAATGCTCTTATATTAGTTTACAAAGGGAGTAAATGTCTCTGCATATTTAATACTCCTATCCTCAAATAGAATCATTAAACAAGCAAACATATGAAAACAATGCAACTATAACAGCAATCTGCCAAAACAGTATAGTCTGTAAAGAATGCAAGATTTATCATACTTTCCTAACTCCAAAAATTATGAGAAAAATACTACGCTGTAGAAGATTTATCAGAGCTCAACATGCAAAAAGTTTCAACATTATATCATTCTCTGACTTTTCTAGGGAATTTTTGCAACAGCATTAAACTTTCTGTTTTCAAACAGCAACATGTATACTAGCAAAATAAGCATGGTAAAGGCTATCCTTGAAATTTTATTGAAACTAAAGATGCAAAACACTATTCTAAATAACATAAAGCAAATATTAACAAAAGAAAATGACGCTCCAAGCAAAACACATATCATGTGACGAATAAAAATATAGCTCCGAGTAAGGTATACCGATAGTTTTGAAGAGGAAAGAGGGGATGCCTTCCGGGGCATCCCCAAGCTTAGGCGCTTGAGTCTTACTTGAATATTACCTTGGGGTGCCTTGGGCATCCCCAAGCTTAGGGTATTCCCACTCCTTATTCTCCTCATATCGATATCTCACCCAAAACTTGAAAACTTCAATCACACAAAACTTAATGGAACTTCGTGAGATAGGTTAGTATGATAAAGAGTAAACCATGCACTTTGGTACTGTAAAAGACAAGGTTCATAATTGTTTTAACATAATGCATACTGTACCATATCATTTCTACCATTTATATTGAGAAATATAAGCCATAGAAACTAGAAAACAAGCAAACTATGCAATGAAAACAGAATCTGTTAGAAACAGAATAGTCTGTAATGATCTGAACAATAACCATACTTCTGCTACTCCAAAATTATGAAATAAATTGGTGGACGTGAGGAATTTGTCTATTAATCTTCTGCAAAAAGAATCAACTCAAAAGCACTCTTCTGTAAAAAAAATGACAGCTAATCTCATGAGCGCAAAGTTTCTGTTTTTTACAGCAAGATCACATTAACTCTCACCCAAGTCTTCCCAAAGGTCTTACTTGGCACTTTATTGAAACAAAAAGCATAAAACATGATTACTACAGTAGCTTAATCATGTGGACACTCAAAAAACAGTAAGGATAAATATTGGGTTGTCTCCCAACAAGCACTTTTCTTTAATGCCTTTTAGCTAGGCATGATGATTTCAATGATGCTCACATAAAAGATAAGAGTTGAAACATAAAAAGAGCATCATGAAGAATATGACTAGCACATTTAAATCCAACTCACTTCCTATGCCTAGGGATTTTGTGAGCACACAATTTATAGGAACAAAAGTCAACTAGCATAGGAAGGCAAAACAAGTATAACTCCAAAACTCTAAGCACATAGAGAGGAAACTTGATATTATTGCAACTCCTACAAGCACATATTCCTCCCTCATAATAATTTTCAGTAGCATCATAGATAGCAACTTTGTTCTCATACTCAATTGGAACCTCTTCCGAAATAGTGGAATACTAACTAAAGTTGACACTCTTCCAAATCCGCTTTCAGAAATATCGTACGAAGATTCAACACCCTCCAAGATAGTGGGATCACTAATTCCTAAAGTTGACACTCTTCCAAACCCACTTTAAATTATAGTATTATTCATACTCCAAAAGATATAAGTGAAGTTCCTGGAGCATTCCACAATTAATATAGACTAGCCAGTATCCAAGCTCAAAATATATAAGTGAAGCGTACGAAGCATTCTATAAAACCATACTCAAACGATTTAAGTGAAGCACAAAGGGCAATTCTATAAGACCATACTTAAAAGATATAAGTGAAGCACATGAAGTATTCTATTAATCAATGAAGAGCTATCTCATACTAGCATGATTCTTAAAGAAAAATAAAAACACAAAGGACACGAATCATGTGAACAAAACAAAAACCGAGGTATACCGATATTTGTTGAAGAAGAAAGGTGGGATGCCTAACGGGGCATCCCCAAGCTTAGATGCTTGAGTATCCTTTGAAATATTTACTTGGAGTGCCTTGGGCATCCCCAAGCTTGAACTCTTGTCTCTCTTTATTCTTCTCACATCGGTAACTCCTCGTTCTTCAAATACTTCATTCACAAAAACTTAAACAAAAACTTTGTGAGATCCGTTAGTGTAATAAAGCAAACTACCACTTTAAGGTACTGTAATTAACTCATGCATGTTTATATTGGTGTTAAACCTACTGTATTCCAACTTCTCTATGGTTCATACCCTACATACTAGCCATAGGTGCATCAAAATAAGCAAACAACACACGAAAAACAGAATCTATTAAGAACAGGACAGTCTGTAGTAATCTGGAAGTTTAGTAAACTTCTGTAACTCCAAAAATTATGAAATAAATTTGACAATTTGAAAAATTTGTACAGAAGTAATGTGCAAAAAGTTTCAGACCCATTTAACTTTCCAGTAAAAAAATGTAAATTCATGCACTACAGCCAAAGTTTCTGTTTTTGTTCTGCACATAGTAAGCAAGCAATCTTATCATCCTACAACCAAAGCTTGGCACATTATTTTTATAATACAATGACTATATACAAGGGGATAATTATTTACAGAGAAACTTCCATGAAAAATTCTACATTGTTTCCGTGATCATGAACACAAGTGCTCAAGGTCGACCCTCACTTCTTCAATGCATAACTTTCCAATCACTTCTCTTTTTGAAAAACTTTTTTTTTGGCATGAGAGGCAAGTAAATATTTTTTTGGTATTTTCAATCTTTTTTTTAAAAAAAATTGTATGTTTCACCCACAACTAAATAGAAACAAAAAGGAAAAACAAAATCTACTAAGTAAAGAAAGCAAACGAGCACACACAAGAATATCAACCCCACGCTATTGCTCCCCGGCAACGGCGCCAGAAAAGAGCTTGATAATCCCCAAGTGCAGGGAATCATCGTAGCAATTCCCAAAGGTGGAAGTGATAAGTATGGAGTGTCGAACCCACAAGGAGCTAAAGGTAAGATCAATATTCTCTCAAGCCCTATCTGCCACTGATACGACTCTACGTGCACCGAACGTTTGCTTCCAACTAGAAACAAGAAATAAAACTGTGTTGTGGGTATAAAGAGGATAACTTTGCATGATATTGGAGAGCTAAAATATAAAAGTAGGTGCTGTTATCATAAAGTTAGAATATATTACTAAATAATATAAATAGCGAGTGTGGAATAATGGTGGATCGGTGTGCGGAATTGTCCTAAGCAATTGTTAACAAGATCGATAGTCGTCATTGCAATTTCATATGAGGGAGATGCATAAACTAACATACTTTTCCTACTTGGATCATATGCACTTATGATTGGAACTCTAGCAAGCATCCGCAAATACTAAAGATTCATTAAGGTAAAACCCAACCATAGCATTAAAGCATCCAGTCCTCTTTTATCCCATACGCAACAACCCCCTTACTCGGGTTTGTGTTTCAGTTAGTCATGCAACCCACTATAAGTGAATCATGCACGTATTGCAACACCCTACAGCGGGAATCCCTCACGCTTGCGCGACACGGAGGGCACCATAGGACAATACCAAAATAAAACATACAACTCGTACTGAGGGAGTCCTGGACTAGGGGGTGTCCGGATAGCCGAACTATCACCGTCGGCCGGACTCCAAGACTATGAAGATACAAGATTGAAGACTTCGTCCCGTGTCCGGATGGGACTTTCCTTGGCGTGGAAGGCAAGCTTGGCGATACAGATATGTAGATCTCTTACCGTTGTAACCGACTCTGTGTAACCCTAGCCCTCTCCGGTGTCTATATAAACCGGAGGGTTTTAGTCCGTAGGACGAAAAACAATCATACCATAGGCTATCTTCTAGGGTTTATCCTCCTTGATCTCGTGGTAGATCTACTCGTGTACTACCCATATCATCAATATTAATCAAGCAGGAGTAGGGTTTTACCTCCACCGAGAGGGCCGGAACCTGGGTAAAAACATTGTGTCCCTTGTCTCCTGTTACCATCCGCCTAGACGCACAGTCGGGACCCCCTACCCGAGATCCGCCGGCTTTGACACCGACATTGGTGCTTTCATTGAGAGTTCCTCTGTGTCGTCACCTATAGGCCCGATGGCTCCTTCGATCATCAACAACAACGTGGTCCAGGATG
The DNA here is from genome assembly GCA_963921465.1 of Triticum timopheevii. Classification (NCBI taxonomy): domain Eukaryota; kingdom Viridiplantae; phylum Streptophyta; class Magnoliopsida; order Poales; family Poaceae; genus Triticum; species Triticum timopheevii. The sequence continues at coordinate 507,876,871 of OY997268.1, read as the reverse complement.
AGACTTTTCTCCCCGGACAGATCTTCGTATTCGGCGGCTTCGCACTGCGGGCCAATTCACTTGGCCATCTGGAGCAGATCGAAAGCTACGCCCCTAGCCATCAGGTCAGATTTGGGAGTTTGAACTATACGTCCGACATCCGTGGAGACTTGATCTTCAACGGATTCGAGCCACAGCCAGGCGCGTTGCACTGTCACGATGGGCATGATTTAGCTCTGCTGCCGGACAGTGCCCTGGAGGCCGCACAAGAGTCCGCTCCGACCCTTAGCTCGGAGCCGACGGCGCCAATCGAGGATGGGTGGCTGGACACCACCTCGGGGGCTGCTACCTCTACGGCGATAGAGCCGAATACCGACCCTGTCCCTCGTGAAGCTCGTGACTCCAAGGTACCGGACTCCTCTCCGGACCCCGAACCTTCCGCGCCCCTGGCAATCGAATCCGATTGGGCGCCGATCATGGAGTTCACCGCTGTGGACATCTTTCAGCACTCGCCTTTTGGGACATCCTGAATTCGCTAAAGTGTCTCTCTTTATCAGGAGAGCCCTGGCCGGATTATGGTCAGAACGGTTGGGATGCGGACGATGAAGAAATTCAAAGCCCACCGACCACCCACTTCGTAGCCACTGTCGATGACTTAACCGACATGCTAGACTTCGACTCCGAAGATATCGATGGTATGGGCGATGATGCCGGAGATGACCAAGAACTAGCACCTACAGGGCACTGGAAAGCCACCTCGTCATATGACATATACATGGTGGACACCCCAAAGGATGGACCAGCGGAGGGTGACCCCTCCAAAAAGCAGCCTAAGCGCCAGCGTCAGCGGCGCCTCTCCAAATCCCGCCACAGCAAGAATGGAGATTCCGGCACCGGAGATAATAACACCCCGGACAGTGCCGAAGATAACCCCCTCCAGCAAGATTCAACACAGCAGGACGGAGAAGCCAGCCCTCGTGACAGAGCGGCAAACGAAGAGGTAGAGGATGATAATTACATGCCTCCCTCCGGAGACGATGCAAGCCTCGACGACGACGAAATTGTCGTGCCTGAGGATCCCGTCGAACAAGAGCGTTTCAAACGCAGGCTTATGGCCACGGCAAGCAGCCTCAAGAAAAAGCAGCAACAACTTAGAGCTGACGAAGACTTGCTAGCCGACAGATGGACTGAAGTCCTCGCGGCCGAAGAGTATGAACTCGAACGCCCCTCCAAAAGCTACCCCAAACGCAAGCTGCTACCTCGATTAGAGGAGGAAGCACATAAACCTACATCACCAGCGCACAATACGGTCGACCGGCCACCTCGTGGCCGCGACAGAGAGGCCCCTAGGCCCTCCACTAAGGCCGCACCCCGACGTCGCTCGAAAAGTACAAAGCCACGGGGGAACGTGCCGGACTTGCGAGATATATTGGAGGATAAGGCGAGGCAAACAAGATCGATCTACGGATTGCGTGGGCGCCCTATGATACGCGACGACAATCGTCACGCCGGATACAGCAATCCCGGCCGGGCCGAACACAGTAGACAAAGCTCGTTTGAGCTGCGTCGTGATATAGCCCAATACAGAGGCGCCGCACACCCACTATGCTTCACAGATGAAGTAATGGATCATCAAATCCCCGAAGGGTTCAAACCCATGAACATTGAATCCTACGATGGCACAACAGATCCTGCGGTTTGGATTGAAGACTATCTTCTTCATATCCACATGGCCCGCGGTGATGATCTTCACGCCATCAAATACCTCCCACTCAAGCTTAAAGGACCAGCTCGGCATTGGCTCAACAGCCTGCCAGCAGAATCAATTGGGTGTTGGGAGGACCTGGAAGCCGCAATCCTCGATAACTTCCAGGGCACATATGTGCGACCACCAGACGCCGATGACCTAAGCCACATAATTCAGCAGCCAGACGAATCGGCCAAACAATTCTGGACACGGTTCTTAACCAAGAAAAATCAAATCATCGACTGTCCGGATGCAGAGGCCCTTGCAGCCTTCAAACACAACATCCGCGACGAATGGCTTGCCCGGCACCTAGGACAGGAAAAGCTGAAATCAATGGCAGCCCTCACATCACTCATGACCCGCTTCTGTGTGGGAGAAGACAGCTGGCTAGCTCGCAGTAACAACCTAACCAAAAACTCTGGTAGTTCGGATACCAAAGACAGCAATGGCAGGTTGCATCGCAATAAGCACAAGCGACGCATTAACGGCGATAATACTGAAGATACGGCAGTCAATGCCGGATTCAGAAGCTCTAAACCCGTACAGCAGAAAAAGCCATTCAAAAGAACTACTCCGGGCCCGTCCAATTTGGACCGGATACTCGATCGCTCGTGCCAGATACACGACACCCCCGAAAAGCCAGCTAATCACACCAACAGAGATTGTTGGGTGTTCAAGCAGGCAGGCAAGCTAATCGCTGAAGGCAACGACAAGGGGCTGCAAAGCGATGACGAGGAGGAGACACGGCCGCCGAACAATAGAGGACAGAAGGGATTCCCCCCACAATTGCGGACGGTGAACATGATATACGCAACCCACATACCCAAAAGGGAGCGGAAGCGTGCGCTCAGGGACGTTTACGCGATGGAGCCAGTCGCCCCAAAGTTCAATCCGTGGTCCTCCTGCCTGATCACTTTTGATCGAAGGGACCACCCCACCAGTATCCACCATGGCGGATTCGCCGCATTGGTTTTAGACCCAATCGTCGATGGATTTCACCTCACTAGAGTCCTGATGGACGGCGGCAGTAGCCTGAACCTGCTTTATCAGGATACAGTGTCCAAGATGGGCATAGACCCCTCAAGGATTAAACCACAAAGACGACCTTCAAAGGCGTCATACCAGGTGTAGAGGCCAATTGTACAGGCTCAGTTACACTTGAAGTGGTCTTCGGATCCCCGGATAACTTCCGAAGCAAGGAGTTAATCTTCGACATAGTCCCGTTCCATAGCGGCTATCATGCACTGCTCGGACGAACCGCATTTGCAAAGTTCAATGCGGTGCCACACTACGCATACCTCAAGCTCAAGATGCCAGGCCCTCGAGGAGTCATCACGGTCAATGAAAACACCGAACGCTCTCTCCGAACGGAGGAGCACACAGCGGCTCTCGTGGCGGAAGTACAGAGTAGCCTCCTAAGGCAATTCTCGAGTCCGGCTGTTAAGCGACCGGACACCGTCAACCGCGCCCGAAGTAACCTACAACATGACCACTTGGCACGTTCCGAGCATGCGTAGCAATGCGGCCCCAACCCCAGCCCTCGCAAAATCGCGAGACCAATGCCACGCGTACATCACTATGCTCTGGAGATACCATGGGCATAGGGGGAGGGGCACGACCACGGCATGCCCAGAGTGCGGATCAACCACACCAGAGGCTCCCGAATTTGTCATTCTTCCTTTCTTTTATTATTATCAGGACTCCATTTTTCAGAAGCCTTGTCCGGCAGTAGATCCGCCGAACTCACGATGCAACAACCAGGGAAGCAGAAAGGCTACAACGAGTATCCAGGTGGTCTCCATTACGAGCATTATACCTATTTTACATACCATTCCGCAGCCTACCCCTGGAGGGGGACATGTTAAATAGTCCCACCCCTCTCTTATCGCACTATTTGTATCATCCTGCGTTTATTGCAGTATCTTTTGAATAAACAATGCATCGCTTTTTGCCTATCATTGCATTCCTTTCTATATATGTTCACTTATGACATGTTGCAACCGTACGCCTTGGTACGACCAAACACACCAGGGGCTTAAGTTCCCCAAAGTATGGTGTGATAAGTCCGAACACTTTCACAAGTGCGGCACCCCGAACTTATAGCATTATATGCATCGGCTCTGAATCATGTCTTGGGTCAATAGTTGGGTTTGCCCGGCTCCCATGTTTTGGTACCTTACGTTCCGTTATATCGGCTAAGGTAGCGCTGGGAGAACCACTGGGATTGTGCCCCAGTTGAGCTGGGTTGAGCACCTCAGTGGAGAAAGCTAAAACTGGCCGTCATGATAAGGCGAGAGCTGGTCGCTGTTTGAGAGGTCTTTTCAAGTCCCTAAAGACTTATGCCGCTTAGAGCGAGGAGCCGGCTTTGTCCGGCCCCAGGCGTGGATAGCGCCCCGAATTCGGCCTTCCGAACACTAGGGGCTTCGCCAAAATTTAAAATTATAGAATTCTATGGCTAAGTGAGAGTGTTCAAGCATTATAAGTCCGGTTGCCTCGTTCGTCGTGTTGAGCGCCTCCCTAGAAGGACCCAAAAATGGGAACAAGAGCGCTCAAGTTTATCCGGAACACCCCAGCACTCGTGGCATGGGGGCCGAAGCCAACGACTTGCCATCTCTCAGGTTTGATAAATGGCCGCACAGAAGGTAATATTTTAAATTAACAAGCGTTGCTTAGCGCATATGAACAAAGTTTTCAGCGCACAGGATAACAAAATGCGAGTCTACTCAAAAATTACATCTTTGGAGCATTCACCCGCAATAAGGCGGGCACCCTTCAGGACACCCTTATAATACATCTCGGGCGTGCGATACTCCTTGCCCGGAGGTGGTGCGTCCGTCACAAGCTTCTCGGCATCCATCCTGCCCCAGGGCACTTTAGCACGGGCAAGGGCCCGACGGGCACCTTCAATGCAGGCGGAGTGCTTGATGACTTCAACCCATGGACAGGCGTCCACCAGCCGCCGCACCAGACTGAAGTAGCTCCCAGGCATGGCTTCTTTGGGCCACAGCTGAACTATGAGGCCCTTCATGGCCTGTTCGGCCACCTTGTGGAGCTCGACCAGCTGCTTCAGCTGGTCGCTCAGGGGCACCGGATGTTCGGCCTCAGCATACTGAGACCAGAACACCTTTTCCGTCGAGCTCCCCTCCTCGGCTCTGTAGAACGCGGCAGCATCGGACACGCTACGGGGCAGATCTGTGAACGCTCCTGGAGAGCTCCGAATTCGGGTAAGTAACAAGTAATTCACTTTTACATGCTTGTTTTGCATGAAGAATGCCTTACCCGCCGCTATCTTCTTCACTGCCTCGATTTCCTGGAGGGCCTTTTGGGCTTCAGCCTTAGCAGCTTTGGCACTCTCAAGAGCCGACGCGAGCTCGGACTCTCGAGTCTTCGAGTCACGCTCCAAACTCTCGTGTTTTTCCACGAGTGCCTGGAGATCTTGCCGCACCTCCGCCACCCGCGCCTCCTGCTTCTCTCGCTCGGTGCGTTCCGTGGCTGCATTTCGTTTGGCCGCGGACACCGCCTCCTTCAGGGTTGCCACCTCGTTCCTAGTCCCTGGAATACCCATGTTATCCTCGTCATTTTTCGCAACCAAATCCTTTTCTGTAAGGTACAACTTTACTAAGGTGTTACTTACCTTCCTTGTCCTCGAGCCGCTTCTTGGCACGGCCGAGCTTGCTCTCGGACCGCTCGAGGCTCTGCTTCAAGGCATTAACCTCCGCAGTCAGTGCGGCAGAGGTCAGCAGCGCAGCCTGCATTCCCATATTGACATATTTGTGTTAGACTCCTGCGTATATCTTTTTAGATTCTCAGTTCGGCTTTTCTTTTCGAACACTGAACTGAGCATTAGGGGCTACTGTCTATGCGGTACTATTTCACATATCTTAAAATCCTTACCTCAAAGCCTGTTAGAAGGCTGGTGCAAGCTTCGGTCAGCCCGCTCTTGGTGGACTGAACTTTCTGAATCACCGCACTCATGACAATGCGGTGTTCCTCTTCGATGGAAGCGCCGTTGAACGCCTCCAGCAAATTATCCGGCGCCTCCAGTTGGATGGAGGTCACCGGCATCGCCATCTCACCCTTCTTACGAAGGGGCCGCCCGCCGGACTCCGGAACCACCGAAGGTTTCGGTGCGGAGTCCGGCCCAAAGTCCGGGAGGTTGCCCTGCGGCACCTCCGGGGCCTCCTCCTCCTGGCTGGTCCCTTTCTGGGACCCCGCCTCAGCGTCGTCTGCGTCACGGGGGGAGGAGGCGGTCGGAAGTGAAGCGCTATTCACATCCAACGAACCAAGGGAGCCGCTCGACAAAGCGGGAAGGTCGTCCTTGGGCGGGCTACATGGTTGTGTTCGGCGTTAGAAGACACTATACGACGAAAGGAAAATCATAAGCTATTCTGGAACCCGGACACTTATGATCTCGCCAGGGGCTTGGCCCTCGGGGGCCACTCCTCCTCGCCATCGTCGGTGTTGGTGTAACAGTCCGGAGGAAGGTTCCTTCCCTTCTTGGACCCTTCGGCCTCCCCCGTTGGGGAAGCCTTCCTCTTCTTCTCTCCCCCCGCTGGGGGAGAGGCCTCTTTCTTCTCCTCCTCGTCTTCGTGGGAGGAGTCCGCCTCGGAGTCATCGGACGATGAGTCCGATAACACCTGGCGCCGGGAACTCCTCCGGTTTCCCGTGGCCTTCTTCTTGGCCTTCTTCTCTGGCACCACGTAAGGCGCCGGGGCCAGCAGTCCCGATAATCAGGCATCCGCTGGGTCTTCGGGCAAGGGAGCCGGGCAGTTAACCTGCCCGGACGTCTTCTGCCAAGCCTGTCAAAGTTAATGGGAGTTTTAGATCCCGCATAGAGTCAAACTATGGAAAGCAAGTGTTCCGTAAAGGATAAAATAGCTTACCTCGCCGGCTTGACGCAGCGAGCTGAATCCGCGATCCTCGGTAGCGGATGAGGGAGCCTCGGCGCCCTTGAACAGCACCCTCTAGGCATCTTCGTACATAGTGTCGAAGAGCCTGCTCAAGGTTGGGTGCTGTGCCGGATCAAACTCCCACAAATTGAAAGCCCGCTGTTGGCACGTGAGGATCCGGCGGATGAGCATGACCTGGATTACGTTGACAAGATTGAGCTTCTTGTGCACCAGGGTTTGGACGCAGGATTGAAGTCTGGTCAGCTCCTCCGAATCACCCCACGTCAGGCCCTTCTCTTTCCAGAAGGTGAGCCGTGTGGGGATCCCAGATCTAAATTCGGGGGCCGCTACCCATTCAGGGTCACGCGGCTCGGTGATGTAGAACCACCCCGATTGCCACCCTTTGATGGTTTCCACGAAGGCGCCCTCGAGCCATGTAATGTTGGGCATCTTGCCCACCATGGCGCCTCCGCACTCCGCTTGGCGGTCGCCCACTACCTTCGGCTTGACGTTAAAAGTCTTCAGCCATAAGCCGAAGTGGGGCTGGATGCAGAGGAAGGCCTCGCACACGATGATGAACGCCGAGATGTTGAGGATGAAATTCGGGGCCAGATCATGGAAATCTAGGTCGTAGTAGAACATGAGCCCCCGGACAAATGGGTGGAGTGGGAAGCCCATTCCACGGAGGAAACGGGGAAGGAACACCACCCTCTCATGGGGCCTGGGGGTGGGGATGAGCTGCCCCTCGTCGGGGAGTCGATGCGCGATATCGCTGGACAAGTATCCGGCCTTGCGCAGCCTCTTGATGTGCCCCTCCGTGACGGAGGAGGCCATCCACTTGCCTCTCGCTCCGGACATGGTTGGAGAAGGTTGAGGTGAGATGTGCGGACTTGGGCGCTGGAGCTCGAGTGCGCGGAGATGGTTAAGCAAAGGAGGAAGAAGGCGTAGGTGAAAAGGTGGATTCTTATCCTCTTATATATGAGCGGACGAAACTATGCGTCCCCACCGGCCCAGTAAAACTCGCTTATCTCCCAAGCGCCACAATCAATGGCGCTGTTGGGTTACCCACGCCCGTATTGATGAGAATCCCGGAATAAGGGGACACGATCTCTGCTTTGACAGGACGTGCCAAGGAAACCGCTTCGCTAAACGCGATGAGGTGGAATAGTTGAAACAATTCGAATAAAGGCTTGGCCGTGGTGTGACGTCGTGCCACGAAATACGTTAACAGATTGAACTTGTTTAAATATTATTCTCTCTACCATGGTACGTGGAATTTATTTTGCAGAGCCGGACACTATCCTGGTGTTCGAAATTTTCTATGAATTATTCAGAGGAGGAACCTGCCTTGCAATTTTGAAGACAATATGCGCGCCATACTCGTCGTCATTGAAGCCTGGTTCAGGGGCTACTGAGGGAGTCCTGGACTAAGGGGTGTCCGGATAGCCGAACTATCACCGTCGGCCGGACTCCAAGACTATGAAGATACAAGATTGAAAACTTCGTCCCATGTCCGGATGGGACTTTCCTTGGCGTGGAAGGCAAGCTTGGCGATATGGATATGTAGATCTCCTACCATTGTAACCGACTCTGTGTAACCCTAGCCCCCTCTGGTGTCTATATAAACCGGAGGGTTTTAGTCCGTAGGACGAAAAACAATCATACCATAGGCTAGCTTCTAGGGTTTAGCCTCCTTGATCTCGTGGTAGATCTACTCGTGTACTACCCATATCATCAACATTGATCAAGCAGGAGTAGGGTTTTATCTCCACCGAGAGGGCCCGAACCTGGGTAAAAACATCATGTCCCTTGTCTCCTGTTACCATCCGCCTAGACGCACAGTTCGTGACCCCCTACCCGAGATCCGCCGGTTTTGACACCGACACGTACCAATCTAGATCACCAATCAACCCAAGGACAAAAGATATCTACTCAAAACATCATAAGATGGCAACACATCATTGGATCATAATATGTAGCATAAAGCACCATGTTCAAGTAGGGATTACAGCGGGGTGCGGGAGAGTGGACCGCGTAAAAGAGATGAGGATGGTGATGATGATGGTGATGTTGATGAAGACGATCACCGCAGCGATGATTCCCCTCCCGATGGCACTCCGGTGCCACCAAGAGAGAGGAGGAGAGGTTCTCCCCCTTGGGCTTCCTCCTCCATGGCTTTCCCCCTCTGGTCCTTGGCCTTCATGGCGATGATGGCCCCTCCGAGATCCTCCTCCATGGCCTCCGGTGATGATGGCCCCCTCCGGCAGGGTGCCAGAGAGGGCCTAGATTGATTTCTCGTGGCTACAGAGGCTTGCAGCGGCGGAACTTCCGATCTAGGTTAATTCCCGAAGGTTTCTGTATTTATAGGAATTTCTGGCGTTGGTTTCACGCCAGGGAGGTCTCCGGGCTGTCCACGAGATAGGGGGTCACTCCCTATGGGGGAGGGCGCGGCCCCCACTCTCGTGGGCAGCCTAGGACTCTTCTGGCCCAACTCCGATGCTCCGTGGTCTTCTTTTGGTCCATAAAAAATCCTCAAAAATTGGCACGTCAATTGGACTCCATTTGGTATCCCTTTTTTTGTAAAACACAAAAACAAGGAGAAAACAGAAACTGGCACTGGGCTCTAGGTTAATAGGTTAGTCCCAAAAATCATATAAAATGGCATATAAATGCATATAAAACATCATAGATGGATAATATAATGGCATGAATACTTCATAAATTATAGATACGTTGGAGACGTATCAATGACCAAAACTCCGTTCTCCAGAACAATGGAGCGAGCAACAGATTTTTTTGGAAATCATACATACTTATGTATTTGGTCCAATGAACATTGAGGCTCCTGGCGGGTATCGTTATTTTCTGACCTTCACAGATGATTTGAGCAGATATGGGTATATCTACTTGATGAAACATAAGTCTGAAACATTTGAAAAGTTCAAAGAATTTTAGAGTGAAGTGGAAAATCGTCGTAACAAGAAAATAAAGTTTCTACGATCTGATCATGGAGAAGAATATTTGAGTTACGAGTTTGGTCTTCATTTGAAACAATGCGGAATAGTTTCACAACTCATGCCACCCAGAACACCACAACGTAATGGTGTGTCCGAACGTCATGACCACACTTTATTAGATATGGTGCGATCTATGATGTCTCTTACTGATTTAGCGGTATCATTTTGGGGTTATGTGCTGGTGGGAACGACACCTATCGGATCACGAGAATCCCTACTACGGTTGCGGGGCGCAGGGTCGTGAGAAGAGCGGGATCAACAATCAGCACAAGCACATGGGTCGTTTACCCAGGTTCGGGCCGCGAGGATGCGTAATACCCTAGTCCTGCTTTGGTGTGTATATTTGAGTGTTCTTGGAGTTCTTGAGCTAGCTACGATGAGCATAACTTGTCCAAGGGTCCGAATCCCTTCTCCTAGATGCCTCGGGCCTCCTTTTATAGTCAAGGGGATCGCCACAGTGGCACACAGGAGGTGGCATTGGTGTACGGTGGCTAAGCTTATCGCTTAGCCGTTACGGCACAAGACGCATTTAATACGCCTCTTAGGTGCCCCCCTCACTTTACCACCGCTTCGTCCTGCTTCGACACGTGCCCGGGCACGCGAGGCGGTCAGTGCCATGTAAGCTGGCAAGCTGCTGAGGTGGCACGGCGGTAGGGCCTTCACGAAGATTTGCATGCCACCACGTAGGCGCTCGCTGAGTTGGTTTTGAAGCCTCGCATCGACACACAGGTGCCTGCCTAGCTGGTGGGCTAGTAGCTGCATGGGAGCGGTGATGGAAACTTGGCGGGCATGGGCCTGGCTGCGGACCCGTGGATGTCCTCGGCAAGGGCCTTGCTGCGGCTCCGGCAAGGGTCTTGCTGTGGCGTCGTGGTCGTCCCCGGTAAGGATCTTGCCGAAGGTCTTGCGGGTTTCCTCGGCAAGGATCTCTCCGAGGTTTGTCGTCTTCTAATCCTCATCTGACTTGGAGTGTTCGTGATCTTCACAAAGATCTGCATGCCATCATGGAGGTGCCTCCCGAGCCTTGGTTCCAATGTGGTTGTCGGGAACCTCGGGCTCGAGGGTGGCGTGCTCCGCTGGCGTTGGGCAAGCTTCCCCGGCAAGGTCCTTGCCGGGGCCGTGGAGGCTGCCCCGGCAATGGTCTTGCCGGAGGAACCCATCTCACCTTCTTGCTCTTCGTGTCTCTGTCTTAGCGTCGCTTTGACCATCTTGCGGCTTTGACTCCTCCCTTTGTCCTGCTAAGCGTGGCCGTGGGCGTGGCTCCAACTGCCCGTGCACAAGTAAGGGGTACAAAGGAGTGCCCCTACTTTAGTACACCGACAGTATGCTTTAGAGACAGCTGCATTCACGTTAAATATGGCACCATCTAAATCCGTTGAGACGACACCTTATGAATTGTGGTTTGGCAAGAAACCCAAGTTGTCGTTTCTTAAAGTTTGGGGCTACGATGCTTATGTGAAAAAACTTCAACCTGATAAGCTCGAACCCAAATCGGAGAAATGTGTCTTCATAGGATACTCAAAGGAGGCTGTTGGGTACACCTTCTATCAATGATCCGAAGGCAAGCCATTCGTTGCTAAGAATGGATCCTTTCTAGAGAAGGGGTTTCTCTCGAAAGAAGTGAGTGGGAGGAAAGTAGAACTTGATGAGGTAACTATACCTGCTCCCTTATTGGAAAGTAGTTCATCACAGAAATCAGTTCCTATGACTACTACACCAATTAGTGAGGAAGCTAATGATGATGATCATGTAACTTCAGATCAAGTCACTACTAAAACTTGTAGGTCAAGCAGAGTAAGATCCGCACTAGAGTGGTACGGTAATCCAGTTCTGGAGGTCATGTTACTTGACCATGACGAACCTACGGACTATGAGGAAGCGATGATGAGCCCAGATTCTGCAAAATGGCTTGAGGCCCTGAAATCTGAGATGGGATCCATGTATGAGAACAAAGTGTGGACTTTGGTTGACTTGCCCGATGATCGGCAAGCCATCGAGAATAAATGGATCTTCAAGAAGAAGACTAACGCTGATGGTAATGTTACCGTCTACAAAGCTCGACTTGTTGCGAAAGGTTTTCGACAAGTTCAAGGAGTTGACTACGATGAGACCTTCTCACCCGTAGTGATGCTTAAGTCCATTCGAATCATGTTAGCAATGGTTGCATTTTATGATCATGAAATTTGGCAAATGGATGTAAAGACTGCATTCCTGAATGGATTTATGGAAGAAGAGTTGTATATGATGCAACCCGAAGGTTTTATCAATCCAAAGGATGCTAACAAAGTGTGCAAGATCCAGTGATCCATATATGGATGGGTGCAAGCATCTCGGAGTTGGAATAAACGTTTTGATAGTGTGATCAAAGCATATGGTTTTATACAGACTTTTGGAGAAGCCTGTATTTACAAGAAAGTGGGTGGGAGCTCTGTAGCATTTCTAATATTATATGTCGATAACATATTGTTGATTGGAAATGATATAGAATTTCTGGATAGCATAAAAGGATACTTGAATAAGAGTTTTTCAATGACAGACCTCGGTGAAGCTGCTTATATATTGGGTATCAAGATCTATAGAGATAGATCAAGACGCTTAATTGGACTTTCACAAAGCACGTACCTTGATAAAGTTTTGAATAAGTTCAAAAGGGATCAAGCAAAGAAAGGGTTCTTGCCTGTGTTACAAGGTGTGAAGTTGAGTCAGACTCAACGCCCGACCACTGCAGAATGAAATTCATTCCCTATGCTTCAGCCATAGGTTCTATCATGTATGCAATGCCGTGTACCAGACCTGATGTGTGCCTTGCTATTAGTTTAGTAGGGAGGTACCAAAGTAATGCAGGAGTGGATCACTGGAAAGCGGTCAAGAACATCCTGAAATACCTAAAAAGGACTAAGGATATGTTTCTCGTTTATGGAGGTGACAAAGAACTCGTCGTAAATGGTTACGTCGATGCAAGCTTTGACACTGATCCGGATGACTCTAAGTCACAAACCGGATACGTATTTATATTGAATGGTGGAGCTGTAAGTTGGTGCAGTTTTAAGCAAAGCATCATGGCGGGATCTACATGTGAAGCAGAGTACATAGCTGCTTCGGAAGCAGCAAATGAAGGAGTCTGGATGAAGGAGTTCATATCTGATCTAGGTGTCATACCTAGTGCATCGGGTCCAATGAAAATCTTTTGTGACAATACTGGTGCAATTGCCTTGGTAAAGGAATCCAGATTTCATAAGAGTACCGAGCACATCAAGAGACGCTTCAATCCATCCGCGATCAAGTCAAGGAGGGAGAAATAGAGATTTGCAAGATACATACGGATCTGAATGTAGCAGACCCGTTGACTAAGCCTCTCTCACGAACAAAACATGATCAACACTAAAACTCCATGGGTGTTAGAATCATTACTGTGTAATCTAGATTATTGAATCTAGTGCAAGTGGGAGACTGAAGGAAATATTCCCTAGAGGCAATAATAAAGTTGTTATTTATATTTCCTTATATCATGATAAATTTTTATTATTCATGCTAGAATTGTATTAACCGGAAACTTAGTACATGTGTGAATACATAGACAAACAGAGTGTCACTAGTATGCCTCTACTTGACTAGGTCGTTGAATCAAAGATGGTTAATTTTCCTTGCCATAGACATGAGTTGTCACTTGATTAAAGGGATCACATCATTAGAGAATGATGTGATTGACTTGACCCATCCGTTAGCTTAGCACGATGATCGTTTAGTTTGTTGCAATTGCTTTCTTCATGACTTATACATGTTCCTATGACTATGAGATTGTGCAACTCCCGAATACCGGAGGAACACTTTGTGTGCTATCAAATGTCACAACGTAACTGGGTGATTATAAAGATGCTCTACAGGTGTCTCCGATGGTGTTTGTTGAGTTGGCATACATCGAGGTTAGGATTTGTCACTCCGATTGTCGGAGAGGTATCTCTGGGCCCTCTCCGTAATGCACATCACCATAAGCCTTGCAAGCAATGTGACTAATGAGTTACTTGCGGGATGATGCATTACGGAATGAGTAAAGAGACTTGCCGGTAACGAGATTGAAGTAGGTATTGAGATACCGACGATCGAATCTCGGGCAAGTAACATAGGGATGACAAAGGGAGCAATGTATGTTGTTATGCGGTTTGACCGATAAAGATCTTCATAGAATATGTAGGAACCAATATGGGCATTCAGGTTCTGCTATTGGTTATTGACCAGAGATGACTCTCGGTCATGTCTACATCGTTCTCGAACCCGTAGGGTCCGCACGCTTAACGTTCGATGACGATCGGTATTATGAGTTTATGTGTTTTGATGTACCGAAGGTTGTTTGGAGTCCCGGATGTGATCACGTACATGACGGGGAGTCTTTAAATGGTCGAGACATAAAGATCGATGTATTGGAAGGCTATGTTTGGACATCAGAATGGTTCCAAGCGAGTTCAGGCATTTACTGGAGTACCGGGGGGTTACTGGAACCCCCCGGGGAGTCTATCGGCCTTATTGGGCCTTAGTGGGAGAGAGGAGGAGGCGGCCAAGGTGCCCCCCCAAGTCCAATCCGAATTGGGGTGGGGGGCCCCTTTCCTTCTCCCTCTCTCCTTCCTTCTTCTCCTACTCCAACTAGGGAAGGGGGAATCCTACTCCCATTGGGAGTAGGACTCGCCCCTTGGGCGCGCCATGAGAGGGAGTAGGACTCGCCCCTTGGGCGCGCCATGAGAGGGCCGGCCTTCCCCTCCTCCACTCCTTTATATACGTGGGAGGGGACACCCCATAGACACACAAGTTGATTGTTTAGCCGTGTGTGGTGCCCCCCTCCACAGATTTCCACCTCGGTCATATTGTTGTAGTGCTTAGGCGAAGCCCTGCGCCGGTAAGTTCATCATCACTATCATCACACCATCGTGCTGACGAAACTCTCCCTCGAGCTCAGCTGGATCTAGAGTTCATGGGACGTCACCGAGCTGAACGTGTGCAGATCGTGGAGGTCCCGTACTTTCGGTACTAGGATCGGTCGGATCATGAAGACGTACGACTACATCAACCGGGTTGTCATAACGCTTCCGCTTTCGGTCTACGAGGATACGTGAACAACGCTCTCCCCTCTCGTTGCTATGCATCGCCTAGATGGATCTTGCGTGTGCGTAGGAATTTTTTTGAAATTACTGCATTCCCCAATACTATGAGGATGCTTCCATAGGGAGCTCCCGGTAATATACTGGAAGATTATGGATGCATGGCGGAGTCCACCACCATTGAGTGCTTGTACAAGTTCTGCAGGGCAATGGTGGTAGTGTTTGGACCACAATACTTGCGATCACCCAATGCTAAAGACACTGCTCGGATCCTAGTACAGAATGTAGCAAGAGGATTTCCTGGGATGCTTGGAAGCATCGACTGCATGCACTGGGCATGGAAAAGCTATCCATTTGCTTGGTAGGGGATGTACAAAGGCGCCAAAGGAGCTTGTAGTGTGGTACTTGAGGCAGTGGCCACGCAGGACCTCTGGATTTGGTAGTCCTTCTTTGGTATGCCAGAAGACATCAATGTACAACAGTGCTCGAATGTCTTTGCCAAGCTTGTTGAAGGTCATGCTCCTCCGGTGAACTTCAAGGTCAATGGGCACCACTACAACAAGGGATACTACCTAGCAGATGGCATCTATCCGAGATGGTCCATATTTGTGAAGACCATCTCAAACCTTGTGCCAGGAGGCAAGAACTCCTAGTTTGTCAAGTGTGAGGAGGCTTGCTGGATGGATGTCGAGCGGGCATTTGGTATGCTCCAATCTCAATTTGCTGTTGTCCGGTACCCCGCTCTGACCTGGTCGAAAGATCAAATGTGGGAAGTCATGACTTGCTGTGTCATCTTGCACAACATGATCATTGAGAGCGAGCAGGAAGAGCCAGTGTTTGACACTGAACCATATTACAGGCAGGGTCCTCTTGCCCAAGTTCATCGCCAGTTTCCGGCAACCTGGGTTGCCATCCTGAATATGCGTCAGGACATCCAAAACCCACAGGTGCATCAAGAACTGCAACACGATCTAGTGGAGCACCTATGGAGGCTCAAGGGGAACGCCTAGCTCGACGTGTGATGAAATGTGAGTTTCTATTATGTTCAAATTATGAGTTTGATTTGTTGAACTATTTGATTTGTATTGATTTCTGTGATGAACTATGTGATAAAAATTAGTTAGTGTTGAATTGTATTGATTTCTGTGATGAACTATGTAATAAAAATTAGTTAGTGCCGAAGCACGTCGAATATGGGCCGAAATTGGGCCAATTTGCCCCGAAAGTGGATCAAAATCGGTGGCTAGGGGCGACCTTGGAGGACGGCTGGGAACCCCAGCCCCTCACACCATTTTTGGCGCCAGTTGGCCCCCAGGCTGCGCTATTTCAAGCTCCTGGGGGCGAATGGCTGGAGATGCTCTAATTCTCCTGTAACTAGGCGGGAGGTGTTGGCTTTCTCTTGTGAAGCTGACAACGTTTGTAAACTCTTTTTTTCTATCTTAATAGAAAAAACATGCAATGCTCTTGCATGTCCTTGAAATTTTTTTAAAGTGGATGGCGTCTAGGAGTGGAGTGTCTTCGAAGTAAAAGAAAATGTCTCCATGTACTTTGTATATTGTCACTTTTGCTATTTCTCATACAAGATGTCGCTTTTGCTATTTCTCGTACAAGATGCTTGAAATTGATGCAAGCGCGAAGGGATGAGAAGTCCTTAACTGGCATGAATGTCAACTACTAGCCAAAAATAGTCGATTCCTTTTGTAATAGTGGTTTATCATTTTTGTGAATCAACCTACGTTTGGATGGTTAGGAGGACAGTGGCATTCTCAACTATAGCTGGCCATGGGCAGCCCAGCACGGACAGCCCGACTCGACCCGGCCCGAAAAAGGTCGACCGATGTTGCCCATGGGCCGGGCCTGGGCCTAGATTTTGAGCCCGATGGCCGGGCCTAGCTGGGCATGGGCCCGTTGTATAGACAATTTAAGGAAGAGGCCTGGGCCAAGGCCCGACAGGCTTTTTGCCTGATGGGCCGGGCTTGGGCCTGATTTTTAGGCTCGACGGCGGGGCCGGGCCGGGCTCGGGCCTACGTTTTTTTGCATCGGGCTCTGGTCGGCCCGGCCCGATAGATGGCCATGTATATCCTCATCCCATCATGGTTCAAATCCTGGTGTACGCATTTATCCTGAATTTATTTTAGAATTTCCGGCGATATGCATTCAGTGGGAGGAGACGTTTCCATCAACTACAAGGCGCCAATGGTGACTTCGTAAAATCTCAAGATGATATGTCGACTCAGTCTCTCGGGGTTCTCATAGGGGTAGGGTGTGTGTGCGTGCTCATAAAGGTCAGTGTATGCGTGTATAAATGAGTGCGTGTTGAGGGAGTCCAAGATTAGGGGGTCCTCAGATAGCCGGACTATATGCTTATGCCGGAGTGTTGGACTATGAAGATACAAGATTGAAGACTTCGTCCCGTGTCCGGGTGGGACTCTCCTTCGCGTGGAAGGCAAGCTTGGCAATTCGGATATGTAGATTTCCTTCTCTATAACCGACTCTGTGTAACCCTAGCCGCCTCCGGTGCCTATATAAACCGGAGGGTTTAGTCCGTAGGACAACCATCATAATCATAGGCTAGCTTCTAGGGTTTAGCCTCTACAATCTCGTGGTAGATCAACTCTTGTAATACTCATATCATCAAGATCAATCAAGCAGGAAGTAGGGTATTACCTCCATAGAGAGAGGGCCCGAACCTGGGTAAAACATTGTGTCCCCTGCCTCATGTTACCATTAGCCTTAGACGCACAGTTCGGGACCCCCTACCCGAGATCCGCCGGTTTTGACACCGACACTGGTGCTTTCATTGAGAGTTCCACTGTGTCGTCACCATAAGGCTTGATGGCTCCTTCAATCTGTTGGAAATATGCCCTAGAGGCAAGAATAAAAGTATTATTATATTTCCTTGTTCATGATAATTGTCTTTTATTCATGCTATAACTGTATTATCCGGAAATCATAATACACGTGTGAATACATAGACCACAATATGTCCCTAGTAAGCCTCTAGTTGACTAGCTCGTTGTGATCAACAGATAGTCATGGTTTCCTGGTTATGGACATTGGATGTCGTTGATAACGGGATCACATCATTAGGAGAATGATGTGATGGACAAGACCCAATCCTAAGCATAGCACAAAGATCGTGTAGTTCGTTTGCTAGAGCTTTTCCAATGTCAAGTATCTCTTCCTTAGACCATGAGATCGTGTAACTCCCGGATACCGTAGGAGTGCTTTGGGTGTATCAAACGTCACAACGTAACTGGGTGACTATAAAGGTGCACTACAGGTATCTCCGAAAGTGTCTTTTGGGTTGGCACGGATCGAGACTGGGATTTGTCACTCCGTGTAAACGGAGAGGTACCTCTGGGCCCACTCGGTAGGACATCATCATAATGTGCACAATGTGACCAAGGGGTTGATCACGGGATGATGTGTTACGGAACGAGTAAAGAGACTTGCCGATAACGAGATTGAACAAGGTATCGGTATACCGACGATCGAATCTCGGGCAAGTATAATACCGCTAGACAAAGGGAATTGTATACGGGATCAATTGAGTCCTTGACATCGTGGTTCATCCGATGAGATCATCGTGGAACATGTGGGAGCCAACATGGGTATCCAGATCCCGCTGTTGGTTATTGACCGGAGAACGTCTCGGTCATGTCTACATGTCTCCCGAACCCGTAGGGTCTACACACTTAAGGTTCGATGATGCTAGGGTTATAAAGGAAGTTTGTATGTGGTTACCGAATGTTGTTCGGAGTCCCGGATGAGATCCCAGACGTCACGAGGAGTTCCAGAATGGTCCGGAGGTAAAGATTTATATATGGGAAGTCCTGTTTTGGTCACAGGAAAAGTTTCGGGTTTTATCGGTAACGTACCGGGACCACCGGGAGGGTCCCGGGGGTCCACCAAGTGGGGCCACCGGCCCCGGAGGGCTGCATGGGCCAAGTGTGGGAGGGGACCAGCCCCAGGTGGGCTGGTGCGCCCCCCACCAAGGCCCAAGGCGCCTAGGGTTTGGGGAGGGGGTGCTTCCACCTGACTTGGGGGGCAAGTTTCCCCCCCTCTTCCCCCTTGGCCGCCACCCATAGATGGGATTGGGGCTGCCGCACCCCTTGTGGGTGGAAAACCTAGAGGGGGTGCACCCCCTCCCTCTCCCCTATATATAGTGGAGGACTTGAGGGCTGCCAACACACAAGAACTTCTCCTCTTGGTGCAGCCCTACCTCTCTCCCTTCTCCTCATATCTCGCGGAGCTTGGCGAAGCCCTGCTAGACTACCACGCTCCTCCATCACCACCACGCCGTTGTGCTGCTGCTGGATGGAGTCTTCCTCAACCTCTCCCTCTCTCCTTGCTGGATCAAGGCGTGGGAGACGTCACCGGGCTGTACGTGTGTTGAACGCGGAGGTGCCGTCCGTTCGGCACTAGGATCTCCGGTGATTTGGATCACGACGAGTACGACTCCTTCAACCCCGTTCTCTTGAACGCTTCCGCTTAGCGATCTATAAGGGTATGTAGATGCACTCTCCTTCCCCTCGTTGCTGGTTTCTCCATAGATAGATCTTGGTGACACGTAGGAAAATTTTGAATTTCTGCTACGTTCCCCAACAGTGGCATCATGAGCTAGGTCTATTGCGTAGATTCTTTGCACGAGTAGAACACAAAGTAGTTGTGGGCGTTGATTTTGTTCAATATGCTTACCGTTACTAGTCCAATCTTGTTTCGACGGTATTGTGGGATGAAGCGGCCCGGACCGACCTTACACGTACTCTTACGTGAGACAGGTTCCACCGATTGACATGCACTTGGTGCATAAGGTGGCTAGCGGGTGCCAGTCTCTCCCACTTTAGTCGGAACGGATTCGATGAAAAGGGTCCTTATGAAGGGTAAATAGCAATTGACATATCACGTTGTGGTTTTGTGTAGGTAAGAAACGTTCTTGCTAGAAACCCATAGCAGCCACGTAAAACATGCAAACAACAATTAGAGGACGTCTAACTTGTTTTTGCAGGGTATGCTATGTGATGTGATATGGCCAAGAAGAATGTGATGAATGATATGTGATGTATGAGATTGATCATGTTCTTGTAATAGGAATCACGACTTGCATGTCGATGAGTATGACAACTGGCAGGAGCCATAGGAGTTGTCTTAATTTATTGTATGACCTGCGTGTCATTAAACAACGCCATGTAATTACTTTACTTTATTGCTAACCGGTAGCCATAGTAGTAGAAGTAATAGTTGGCGAGACAACTTCATGAAGACACGATGATGGAGATCATGATGATGGAGATCATGGTGTCATGCTGGTGACGATGATGATCATGGAGCCCCGAAGATGGAGATCAAAAGGAGCAAAATGATATTGGCCATATCATGTCACTATTTGATTGCATGTGATGTTTATCATGTTTTTGCATCTTGTTTACTTAGAACGACCGTAGTAAATAAGATGATCCCTTACAAAAATTTCAAGAAGTGTTCTCCCCTGACTGTGCACCGTTGCTAAAGTTCGTCGCTTCTAAGCACCACGTGATGATCGGGTGTGATGGATTCGTACGTTCACATACAACGGGTGTAAGACAGATTTACACACGCGAAACACTTAGGGTTAACTTGACGAGCCTAGCATGTACAGACATGGCCTCGGAACATAGAGACCGAAAGGTCGAGCATGAGTCGTATAGTAGATACGATCAACATGAAGATGTTCACCGATGATGACTAGTCCGTCTCACTGATGATCGGACACGGCCTAGTTGACTCGGATCATGTAATCACTTAGATGACCAGAGGGATGTCTATCTGAGTGGGAGTTCATAAGATGAACTTAATTATCCTGAACATAGTCAAAAGATCTTTGCAAATTATGTCATATGCTCGCGCTTTAGTTCCACTGTTTAGATATGTTCCTAGAGAAAATATAGTAGAAAGTTGACAATAGCGATTATGCGGACAGTAGAAAGCTTATGTCCTTAATGCACCGCTCAGTGTGCTGAACCCCAAACGTCGTTTGTGGATGTTGCGAACATCAGACATACACGTTTTGATAACTATGTGATAGTTCAGTTAAACGGTTTAGAGTTGAGGCACCAAAGACGTTTTCGAAACGTCGCGGAACATATGAGATGTTTCAAGGGCTGAAATTGGGATTTCAGGCTCGTGCCCACGTCAAGAGGTAGAAGACCTCCGACAATTTTCTTAGCCTGCAAACTAAGGGAGAAAATCTCAATCGTTGAGCTTGTGCTCAGATTGTCTGAGTGCAACAATCACTTGAATCGAGTGGGAGTTGATCTTCCAGATGAGATAGTGATGTTTCTCCAAAGTCATTGCCACCAAGCTGCTAGAGCTTCGTGATGAACTATAACATATCAGGGATAAAAATGATGATCCTTGAGGTATTCGCGATGTTTGACACCGCGAAAGTAGAAATCAAGAAGGAGCATCAATTGTTGATGGTTGGTGAAACCACTAGTTTCAAGAAAGGGCAAGGGCAAGAAGGGATACTTCATGAAACGGCAAATCAGCTGCTGCTCTAGTGAAGAAACCCAAGGTTGAACCCAAACCCGAGACTAAGTGCTTCTGTAATAAGGGGAACAACCACTAGAGCGGAATTACCCTAGATACTTGGTAGATGAGAAGGCTGGCAAGGTCGATAGAAGTATATTGGATATACATTATGTTCATGTGTACTTTACTAGTACTCCTAGTAGCACCAGGGTATTAGATACCGGTTCGGTTGCTAAGTTTTAGTAACTCGAAATAAAAGCTACGAAATAAACGGAGACTAGCTAAAGGTGAGCTGACGATATGTGTTGGAAGAGTTTCCAAGGTTGATGTGATCAAGCATCGCACGCTCCCTCTACCATCGAGATTTGGTGTTTGCGTTGAGCATAGACATGATTGGATTATGTCTATCGCAATACGGTTATTCATTTAAGGAGAATAATGGTTACTCTATTTATTTGAATAATACCTTCAATGGTCTTGCACCTAAAGGAATGGTTTATTGAATCTCGATCGTAGTGATACACATTTTCATGCCAAAAGAGTGCTTGGGTTTATCCCGAACACCCCCGTACTTCCTACGTGGGGGCAGAAGCCGATGACCGGCCAACTCTTAGGATTAATATATAAAACGGCCGCACAGGAGGAAAAACTTTTAAATAACAGGCAATAAATAATAGAAATGACCTTGTTTAACATTACATAGGACAACTTGACTATATTCATGGGAATATAATGTCCTGGGTGCATTGCTCCGCCACAAGGCGGGATCCTTTCAGGACACTATCATAATATAACTCGGGCTTGCGGTGCTCCTTCCCCTCCGGCGGTCCTTCAGTCATCAGCTTTTCAGCATCCATCTTTGCCCAGTGCACCTTCGCACCGGCGAAGGACATTCGCGCACCCTCCATACAGACCGACCACTTGATGACTTCAAGTCGAGGGCAGGCACTCACAAGCCGCTTCACGAGCCCGAAGTAGCTGCT
Source organism: Triticum timopheevii (assembly GCA_963921465.1). Classification (NCBI taxonomy): domain Eukaryota; kingdom Viridiplantae; phylum Streptophyta; class Magnoliopsida; order Poales; family Poaceae; genus Triticum; species Triticum timopheevii. The sequence continues at coordinate 507,854,656 of OY997268.1, read as the reverse complement.
TGGAATCGGCTCGGCAGGCCATAGCCGAATAATTAAATCCTTCATGGCTAGTTCGGCCGCCTTATGCAGTTCGATCAGCTGTTTCAGCTGATCGGCAAAAGGCACTGGATACTTTGGCGCCAGATACTGCGACCAGAAGAGCTTCTCCGCAGTGCTCCTTTCTTCGTCCCGGTAGAATTGGGCGGCATCAGATATGCTGCGTGGCAGCTCCGCAAATACCCTTGGAGAAATCCGAATTCAAATTAGTAAAACGTGATTTTCTCCCTTCAAATACCTGCTTTGCATAGAAAAGGCCTTACCCGCCGCGATCTTCCTCGCCTCCTGGATTTCCTGCAGGGCACCTTGGGCTTCCCCCCAGGCATCACATGCGGCTTCTTGAAGCCTAGGTGAGTTTGGATTCTTTCTCCGTTACACTCTGCTCCAAGGTCTCGCATTTCTTCACGGCCTCCTGAAGCTCTCGCTCAGCTTCAATAACCCTGGCCTCGTGCTTTTCGCGAAGAGCCTACTTTGCGGCTGCCTTCTTCTCAGCTTCGGCCACAGCCTTCTTAATAGCCTCAACTTCGGCCGTCGCCCCTGGAGCACAACATAAAAATATTTTCATCATACTAACTCCTTCATTCACGCTAAATGCGAACAAGGTGTTTTGCATACCTTGGTTATCCTCCAACTGCTTCTTCACTCGGCCGAGTGATAACCCACAAGTATAGGGGATCGCAAAAACTTTTGAGGGTAGAGTATTCAACCCAAATTTATTGATTAGACACAAGGGGAGCCAAAGAATATTCTCAAGTATTAGCAGTTGAGTTGTGAATTCAACCGCACCTGGATAACTTAGTATCTGCAGCAAAGTATTTAGTAGCAAAGTAGTATGATAGTAATGGTAACAGTGGCAAAAGTAAAGATAGCAGTTTTGTAGTAGTTGTAAAAGTAGCAACGGAAAAGTAAATAAGCAAAGCACAATATGTGAAAAGCTCGTAGGCATTAGATCAGTGATGGATAATTATGTCGGATGCGATTCCTCATGTAATAGCCATAACATAGGGTGACAAAGGACTAGCTCCAGTTCATCAATGTAATGTAGGCATGTATTCCGTAAATAGTCATACGTGCTTATGGAAAAGAACTTGCATGACATCTTTTGTCCTACCCTCCCGTGGCAGCGGGGTCCTAGTGGAAACTAAGGGATATTAAGGCCTCCTTTTAATAGAGAACCGGACCAAAGCATTAGCACTTAGTGAATACATGAACTCCTCAAACTACGGTCATCACCGAGAAGTATCCCAATTATTGTCACTTCGGGGTTGTCGGATCATAACACATAATAGGTGACTATAGACTTGCAATATAGGATAAAGAACTCACATATATTCATGAAAACATAATAGGTTCAGATCTGAAATCATGGCACTCGTGCCCTACTGACAAGCATTAAGCATAGCAAAGACATAGCAACATCAATCTCAGAACATAGTGGATACTAGGGATCAAACCCTAACAAAACTAACTTGATTACATGGTAAATCTCATCCAACCCATCACCGTCCAGCAAGCCTATGATGGAATTACTCAAGCACGGCGGTGAGCATCATGAAATTGGTGATGGAGGATGGTTGATGATGACGACGGCGACGAAACCCCCTCTCCGGAGCCCCGAACAGACTCCAGATCAGCCCTCCCGAGAGAGATTAGGGCTTGGCGGTGGCTCCGTATCGTAAAACGCGATGAAACTTTCTCTCTCATTTTTTCTCCGTGAAATGGAATATATAGAGTTGGAGTTGAGGTCAGTGGAGCATCAGGGGGTCCACGAGATAGGGGGGCGCGCCTAGGGGGATGGGGCGCGCCCCCCACCCTCGTGGACAGGGTATGGGCCCCCTGGCCTTGATTCTTTCGCCAGTATTTTCAGGTCATTCCAAGAACTTTTGTTTTCTGCACAATAAACAACACCATGGCAGTTCTGCTGAAAACAGCGTCCGTCCGAGTTAGTTTCATTTAAATCATGCAAATTAGAGTCCAAAACAAGGGCAAAAGTGTTTGGAAAAGTAGATACGTTGGAGACGTATCAACTCCCCCAAGCTTAAACCTTTGCTTGTCCTCAAGAAATTCAGTTGATAAATTGAAAGTGATAAAGAAAAAACTTTTACAAACTCTGTTTGCTCTTGTTGTTGTAAATATGTAAAGCCAGCATTCAAGTTTTCAGCAAAGATTATGAACTAACCATATTCACAATAACACTTAGGTCTCATATTTACTCATGTCAATGGCATAATCAACTAGCGAGCAATAATAATAAAACTCGGATGACAACACTTTCTCAAAACAATCATGATATGATATGACAAAATGGTATCTCGCTAGCCCTTTCTGAGACCGCAAAACATAAATGCAGAGCACCTTTAAAGATCAAGGACTGACTAAACATTGTAATTCATGGTAAAAGAGATCCAGTCAAGTCATACCCAATATAAACTAATAGTAATGCATGCAAATGACAGTGTACTCTCTAGCGAGTGCTTTTTAATAAGAGGGTGATGACTCAACATAAAAGTAAATAGATAGGCCCTTCGCAGAGGGAAGCACGGATTTGTAGAGGTGCGAGAGCTCGATTTTAAAATAGAGATGAATAACGTTTTGAGCGGTATACTTTCACTGTCAACGCAACAACTATGAGATGGCGATACCTTCCATGATACATACATTATAGGCGGTTCCCAAACAGAATGGTAAAAGTTTATACTCCCCCACCACCAACAAGCACACTCCACGGCCATCTAGAACAACGGGGTACCGTCCATACCAACAACATTCCTGGGGGATTTTTGTTTTAATTATTTTTGATTTGCTTTGATCTTTTTGATCATGGGACTGGGCATCCCGGTTACCAGCCATTTTCTCGTGAATGAGGAGCGGAGTCCACTTCCCTTGAGAATAACCCACCGACCGTGAAAGATACAGACAACCCTAGTTGAAACATGAGCTGCTCGAGCATACAAAACAGAATTTCGTTGGAAGGTTTGGAGTTTGGCACATACAAATTTACTTGGAACGGCAGGTAAATACCGCATATAGGAAGGTATGGTGGACTCATATGGAATAACTTTGGGGTTTATGGAGTTTGGATGCACAAGCAGTATTCCCGCTTAGTATAGGTGAAGGCTAGCAAAAGACTGGGAAGCGACCAACTGAGAGAGCGACAACAGTCATGAACATGCATTAAAATTAATCTACACCAGGTGCAAGCATGAGTAGGATATAATCCACCATGAACATAAATATCCTAAAGGCTATGTTGATTTGTTTTCAACTACATGCGTGAACATGTGCTAAGTCGAGTCACTCGATTCATTTAAAGGAGGATACCATCCCATCATACCACATCATAACCATTTTAATAGCATGTTGGCACGCAAGGTAAACCATTATAAGCTCCTAGCTAATTAAGCATGGCATAGGAACTATAATATCTAAATGTCATTGCAAACATGTTTATTCATAATAAGCTGAATCAGGAATGATGAACTCATCATATTTACAAAAACAAGAGAGGTCGAGTTCATACCAGCTTCTCTTATCTCAATAAGTCCATCATATATCATCATTATTGCATTTCACTTGCACGACCGAACGGTGTGTATAATAATAATAATAGTGCACGTGCATTGGACTAAGCTGGAATCTGCAAGCATTCAATTCAAGAGAGAAGACAAAGTAATATGGGCTCTAAGTTAAATCAACAATCATGCATATGAGAGCCACTAAACATTTTGATTATGGTCTTCTCCTCTCGACCCCCAAAGGAAAGAAAAGAAATAAAACTATTTACACGGGAAAGCTCCCAACAAGTAAAAGAAGAACGAGAAATCTTTTTGGGTTTTCTTTTTAATTACTACTACAAGCATGGAAATTAAATGAACTAATTTTTTTGATTTTTCTTAAGGTTTATCAAACACACAAGAAGAAAACTAGAAAAGTAAATTAAACTAGCATGGATAATACAATGAAAGAGTATGAGCACCAACGACTAGAAAAGTGTGTGAACATGAATGTAAAGTCGGTGTGAAATACGTACTCCCCCAAGCTTAAGCTTTTGGCCTAAGTTGGTGTAATGCCAAGGATCGCGGTTACTCTCCCCGGTGTACTGAGGAGCGTCATCAGGATACCACTAGCTAGCGATCTCCTCCGGATCCCACTGATAAGATGATGGACGATAAGGGTCCAGTGGAGGTTCCGGCTCAGGCTCTGGAGCGGATGTCTGGCCTCGATGCGCGTACACAGCCTTCGGCAAGACAAGGTAATGGCATGCAGTTAAATCAAACAACAAAGGCGTAGGCAGGGTAATACTGTCATTGTGTTTCTTACTAAATCTCAAGTTATACAAGAGCATCTTATCATCATTGTCAGCAATAAACTCATGCGCTACCATGCTTCTGTAATCTAAAAAGGTACGAGGCAGCAGTGTCTCCTCTTTCTCAGCAAGGTGTGCAACATAGATACCTCCAAAGATGGGGCCCTTTGTATGGTTCAGGCTTAACCGTTTAGCAATAACGACACCCATACTAAAAGTGGTATCACTAAATAAGGCATGGAGCAGAATAATAATATCAGGAACACTGAAGTTTCCACTATTTCTACGACCAATTAAGCATCTACTAGCAAATATGGCAAAGTAGCGTAAAACAGGAAAGTGTATGCTAGTGATTCTCGCATCGGAACCCTTCTTCGGATCTCCTACAGTAATAGTGTTAACAAAACCATCCACATCTTTACGATGTGGTTCATCTAAACTGCCCTCAAAGGGTATTCTACATACCGCGCAAAAATTACGTAATGACATTTCCATGAACTCATCATATAAATGAAATGATACTGAAGGAGGTGAATTCTTAGGATAGTAATAAAAGTTTTGCATGAAAGTATTGGTGAGTAAGAGATACTGATCGATCCGGTCGTGGAGGAAGTCAGTGAGGCCCGCATTTTCAGCCAAAGAATAAAAGTCTTCATAAATCCCGACTTCTCTCAAGAAATTATCACAAGGCCATTCACATAGCTGTACTTCCGCTACGTGAGGAAGATTATACTTGGCCTTTTCCTTCTCCTTAGCTTGTTTATCCTTGGAGCCTTGGCTAGAAGAGCCCCTCAAAAATCTCCTTATCATTTTCTGAAAATTTCTGAAATTTTTAGTAACTTCAAAATAAAAGGGAATCAAACTGAACAAGATTGATAGAAACCACTCCCACAAGTGCCTAGAGCCTATATCATGCATTAGAATTACTTGGGACCTCATAAATTTGACATGCAAGCTCAAGAACAGGATCACCTAGGCAACAAAAATTAATTGGACCAATGGAGGAGTCGCATACCAAGCAACAATCTCCCAAAGCAGTTTTGTGAATGGAGCTTTGAGCAAGGAGATCGAAAATCGTAGCAAAATGAGCTAGAACTCGTGCTTGAGCTGGATGGGGATTTTTTTTAGGAGGAAGATGGAGTGTGTGGGTGCAGGAATAAGTGGAGAGGGGCAACCGTGGGCCCACGAGACAGGGGGCATGCCTAGGGGGTGTGGGCGCGCCCTCCACCCTCGTGGCCAGGTGCTTCCCCCCTGCCGTGTTCTCAGTGCCTAAAATCCTCAAATAATCCATAAAAAATCATACTAAATTTGTAGGGCATTTGGAGCACTTTTATTTTCAGGAAATTTTTTATTGCACGGATAATTCAGAAAACAGACAGATAATACTTTTTTTGCTTTATTTATTTTAAATAACAGAAAGTAAAAAGAGGGTACAGAAGGTTGTGCCTTCTAGTTTCATCCATCTCATGATCATCAAAATGAATCCACTAACAAGGTTGATCGGGTCTTGTTAACAAACTCATTCCGAATAACACAGAACCGGAGAAATTTCGAGTAACACTAGGTTACCTCAACGGGGATATGAACATCCCCAACAATAAGAATATCATACTTTTTCTTGACAATAGGAAGAGGAAATTCAAAACCTCCAATAATGATAGTTGGAACTTTTTCAATAGAATTGATGCTATGAACTTGAGGTTGTTTCCTTGGAAAGTGTACCATATGCTCATTACCATTAACATGAAAAGTGACATTGCCTTTGTTGCAATCAATAACAGCCCCTGCAGTATTCAAAAAGGGTCTACCAAGGATAACCGACATACTATCGTCCTTGGGAATATCAAGAATAACAAAGTCCGTTAAGATAGTGACATTTGCAACCACAACAGGCACATCGTCACAAATACCAACAGGTATAGCAGTTGATTTATCAGCCATTTGCAAAGATATTTCAGTAGGTGTCAACTTATTCAATTCAAGTCTACGATATAAAGAGAGAGGCATAACACTAACACCGGCTCCAAGATCACATAAAGCAGTTTTAACATAATTTCTTTTAATGGAGCATGCTATAGTTGGTACCCCTGGATCTCCAAGTTTCTTTGGTATTCCACCCTTAAAAGTATAATTAGCAAGCATAGTGGAAATTTCAGCTTCCGGTATCTTTCTCTTATTTGTAATGATATCCTTCATGTATTTAGCATAAGGATTTACTTTAAGCATATCAGTTAAGCGCATACGTAAGAAAATAGGTCTAATCATTTCAGCAAAGCGCTCAAAATCCTCATCATCCTTTGTCTTGGATGGTTTAGGAGGAAAGGGCATGGGTTTCTGAACCCATGGTTCTCTTTCTCTACTGTGCTTCCTAGCAACAAAGTCTCTCTTATCATAACGTTGATTCTTTGATTGTGGGTTATCAAGATCAACATCAGGTTAACCTCTACATCATTGTTATTGCTAGGTTGAGCATCAACATGAACATTATCACTAGGTTCACGTTCATCACCTGATTGTGTTTCAGCATCAGAGATAGAAATATCATTAGGATTCTCAGGTGTGTCTACAACAGGTTCACTAGAAGCATGCAAAGTCCTATCATTTTTCTTTTTCTTCTTTTTAGAAGAACTAGGTGCCTCTAAATTATTTCTCTAAGAATGTTGCTCGATTCTCTTAGGGTGGCCTTCAGGATACAAAGGTTCCTGAGTCATTCTACTAGTTCTAGTAGCCACTCTAACAGCAAAGTCATGTTTATTATTTAATTCATCAAGCAAATCACTTTGAGCTTTAAGTACTTGTTCAGCTTGAGTGGTAACCATAGAAGCATATTTGCTAATGAGTTTGAGTTCACCTTTAACTCTAGCCATATAATCACTCAAGCATCCTATCTCGAAAGCATTATTCTTTAATTCTCTACCAACATAAGCATTAAAACTTTCTTGTCTAGCCATAAAGTCATCAAATTCATCGAAACATGGGCTATGGAATTTAGTAGACGGGATTTCAACTTTATCATATCTATAGAGAGAATTTACCTTTACTACCTATGTCGGGTTATCAAGACAATGTGCTTCTTCAATAGGCAGTATATTAAGATCATGTATTTCTTCAATAGGAGGTAAATTCTTAACATCTTCTGCTTTAATACCTTTTTCTTTCATAGATTTCTTTGCCTCTTGCATATCTTCAGGACTGAGAAATAGAACACCCCTCTACTTCGGAGTTGGTTTAGGAATAGGCTCGGGAGTTGGCTCAATTGGCTCAGGAGTTGGCTCAGGAAGAGTCCAATTATTTTCATTAGTCAACATATTATTCAATAGTAATTCAGCTTGGTCGACTATTCTTTCCCTGAAAACACAACCAGCACAACTATCCAAGTAATCCTTGGAAGCATCGGTTAGTCCATTATAAAAGATATTGAGTATTTCATTTTTCTTAAGAGGATGATCAGGCAAAGCATTAAGTAATCGGAGAAGCCTCCCCCAAGCTTGTGGGAGACTCTCTTCTTCGATTTGCACAAAATTATATATTTCCTGCAAGGCAGCTTGTTTCTTATGAGCAGGGAAATATTTAGCAGAGAAGTAATAAATCATATCCTGGGGACTACACACACAACTAGGATCAAGAGAATTAAACCAAGTTTTAGCATCACCCTTTAATGAGAACGAAAATATCTTAAGGATATAATAATAGCAAGACTTCTCATCATTAGTAAACAGGGTGGCTATATCATTCAACTTGGTAAGATGTGCCACAACAGTTTCAGATTCATAGCCATAAAAAGGATGATTCAACCAAAGTAATTATCTCAGGATCAATAGAGAATTCATAATCCTTATCAGTAACAAAGATAGGTGAAGTAGCAAAAGGAGGGTCATATTTCATTCTAGCATTCAGAGTTTTCTGTTTAAGTTTAGCTAGTAATTTCTTAAGATCAGATCTATCATTGCAAGCAAAAAGATCTCTAGCAGTTTCTTCATCCATAACATAACCCTTAGGAACAACAGGCAATTCATACTTAGGGGGAGAACCTTCATCATCACTATCATCAATAATTTCATCTTCAATAATTTCATTCTCTCTAACCCTAGCAAGTTGTTCATCAAGAAATTCACCTAATGGCAAAGTAGTATCAAGCACTGAAGTAGTTTCATCATAAGTATCATGCATAGCAGAAGTGGCATCATCAATAACATGCGACATATCAGAATTCATAGTAGTAGCAGGTATAGGTGTCACAAGCTTACTCAAAACAGAAGGAGAATCTAGTGCAGAGCTAGATGGCAGTTCCTTACCTCCCCTCGTAGTTGAGGGAAAAATGTTAGTTCTTGCGTCTTTCAAGTTCTTCATAGTGATCAGCAGATATAAATCCCAAGTGACTCAAAGAATGGAGCTATGATCCCCGGCAACGGCGCCAGAAATTAGTCTTAATAACCCACAAGTATAGGGGATCACAACAGCTTTCGAGGGTAGAGTATTCAACCCAAATTTATTGATTCGACACAAGGGGAGCCAAAGAATATTCTCAAGTATTAGCAGTTGAGTTGTCAATTCAACCACACTTGGATAACTTAGTATCTGCAGCAAAGTATTTAGTAGCAAAGTAGTATGATAGTAATGGTAACAGTGGCAAAAGTAAAGATAGTAGTTTTGTAGTAGCTGTAACAGTAGCAACGGAAAAGTAAATAAGCAAAGCACAATATGTGAAAAGCTCGTAGGCATTGGATCAGTGATGGATAATTATGTCGGATGCGATTCCTCATGTAATAGCTATAACATAGGGTGACACAGAACTAGCTCCAGTTCATCAATGTAATGTAGGCATGTATTCCGAATATAGTCATACATGCTTATGGAAAAGAACTTGCATGACATCTTTTGTCCTACCCTCCCGTGGCAGCAGGGTCCTAGTGGAAACTAAGGGATATTAAGGCCTCCTTTTAATAGAGAACCGGACCAAAGCATTATCACATAGTGAATACATGAACTCCTCAAACTACGGTCATCACCGAGAAGTATCCCGATTATTGTCACTTCGGGGTTGTCGGATCATAACACATAATAGGTAACTATAGACTTGCAAGATAGGATCAAGAAGTCACATATATTCATGAAAACATAATAGGTTCAGATCTGAAATCATGGCACTCGGGCCCTAGTGACAAGCATTAAGCATAGCAAAGTCATAGCAACATCAATCTCAGAACATAGTGGATACTAGGGCTCAAACCCTAACAAAACTAACTTGATTACATGGTAAATCTCATCCAACCCATCACCGTCCAGCAGGCCTACGATGGAATTACTCATGCACGACAGTGAGCATCATGAAATTGGTGATGGAGGATGGTTGATGATGACGACGGCGACGAATCCCCCTCTCCGGAGCCCCGAACGGACTCCAGATCAGCCCTCCCGAGAGAGATTAGGGCTTGGCGGCGGCTCCATATCGTAAAACGCGATGAAACTTTCTCTATGATTTTTTTCTCCGTGAAACGGAATATATAGAGTTGGAGTTGAGGTCAGTGGAGCATCAGGGGGCCTACGAGATTGGGGGGCGCGCCCCTACCCTCGTGGATAGGGTGTGGGCCCCCTGGCCTTGATTCTTTCGCCAGTATTTTTTATATTTTCCAAAAGTTATCTCCGTGGATTTTCAGGCCATTCTGAGAACTTTTGTTTTCTGCACAATAAACAACACCATGGCAGTTCTGCTGGAAACAGCGTCAGTCTGGGTTAGTTTCATTCAAATCATGCAAATTAGAGTCCAAAACAAGGGCAAAAGTGTTTGGAAAAGTAGATACGTTGGAGATGTATCACCGAGTTCTTCTTTGGCCCGCTCCAGACTCTACTTCAGTCCGAAGACTTCCGCAGTATGAGAAACGGCAGTCACTACAGACGCCTGCTTATAAAAAAGGGGGAGAGATGCCATAAAGTGAGTCTCCTGCGAACATATATTTGATCCTCTGTCCGGTTCTTTCTTTCACCGAACAGTGTATCAGGGGCTACTACATATACTATGACACTCTTCGAAACCTCACAAAACATACCTCAAAGCCCGTTATAAGGCTGATGCAGGCTTCATTCAGCCCACTCTCAGTGGACTGAATCTTCTCAATCACCGCACCCATAAGGGCACGGTCTTCTTCAACGATGGAGGCGCTCTTCAGCGCCGCCAATAAAGTATCCAGCACCTCTGGTTGGATAGAGGTTGCCGACAGAACAGGCGCACCCCTTCCAGCCGAGGGAGGTTGCTCTCCTGATTCTGGAGCCATATTGGTCTCCAGAATTGTGTCCGGTTGGGGTCCGAAATCAAGATAGCCCCCGCCGTCGACGTCCATGGGAGCCTTTTCTCCCATGTGTCCGGCCCCTGAAGTTTGACCTCCTGGCGCCGCCTTGACGATCCCCCCCACTCCTTGGCCTGGGTCCCACTAGGACAATACCTCGGTGTCGTTCACGTGTTTTGGGGAAGGGGCCTTCAAGGGTGTCCCGCTGTCCATAGCATCCAAGCCTAGTAAATCCTCCGATGAGGATTGTTCGGTGCGGGACCTCGCCGGACTGCAAAAAAGTATGGCTCAATGATTAAAACATCATGCCATAGTGAGTCTGGACGCGCAAACGTGTTCGAATTTTATATACTCACGAGTTCACTAGGGGCTGGGCCCTGGGATGCCACTCCGGGCTGCTGTCGGTAGCGGCGGCGGACTCCTCCGGAAGGGGAGTTTTTCCCTTCTTAGGCGACTCGGCCTCCAAGGATGTGAAGGCCGTCCTTTTCTTTCTTCCCCTCGCCGGGGATTGGTTTTCCTCCTCTTCCTCATCTTCTCCGGAGGAAGAACGGGCATCGGAGTCTTCGGATATTTGTGTCCAAAGTGCCGCGGCGACGAAGGCCGCCCCTGGTCTCTTTGGCCTTCTTCTTCGACGCCTTGTAAGGCGCCGGGACCAACATCTTCGTCAGAAGCAGGTCGACCGGTTCTTCTGGCAGTGGGGCCGGACAGTAGATCCGCCCCGCCTTCTTTGTCCAGCCCTAGGAGAGTTGTGGAAAACACATTAAGCATTCCCCTTGGGTTATGCAAATAAAACGTATGGCTTGCCAACATACAATGATTTACCGAACTTGCAGGACGTGACAGTTGGTACCCGCGGTCCTCGACTGAGTCCGGCCATGATTTGCCGGACTTAAAGAGCACCTTCCAGATGTCTTTGTGCGAGGAGCCAAAGAACTCTAGCAGGGTCTGGTTCTTGGCTGGGTCGAATTCCCACAAATTGCAGGCCCTATGTTGACAAGGAGGAATCCAGCAAACTAACATCACCTGGACTACATTGACAAGTTTGATATTCTTGTCTTCCATATCCTTGACGCGCGTTTGGAGCACCGACAACTCGTCGGGCGAAGACCAATTCAGCCCTTCTTGGGCCAGGACGTAAGCCGCAGGGGAGCTCCGGATCAGAATTTGGGAGCTGCGGCCCATTTTGGGCCGCGCAGCTCAGTGACGTAGAACTACTGATGTTGCCACCCTTTGACGGAATCATTGAAAGTACCTGATGGCCATGTAATGTTTGGCATCTTGCTCACCATGGCGCCTCCGCACTCAGCGTGCTCGCCGCTCACTACCTTGGGTTTCACATTAAAAATCTTCAGCCATAAGCCGAAGTGTGGCGAGATGTGGAGAAAGGCCTCGCACACGACGATGAATGTCGAGATGTTGAGAAAGGAATTTGGGGATAGATCATGAAAATCGATCCCGTAGTAATACATGATGCCGCGAACGAATGGGTGGAGGGGAAACCCTAGCCCGCATACAAAGTGAGGGAGGAATACAACCCTCTCTTGGGGTTCCGGGGTTGGGACGATCTGTCCCACCGTCGGGAGACGATGGCTGATTTTCTTGGCCAGATACCTGGCCTCCCGAAGCTTTTTGATATCCTTCTCCCGGACGGTAGAGGCCATCCACTTGCCTCCTGCTCCGTATTTGGACATTTTCGGAGGGCCTTTGTGGGCGGAGAAGACGAAGGCTTGGGCGCTGGAGCTTGAGTGAGAGAGAATGGACGAGCAGAGGAAGGAGAAGGCGTGGGTGGAAATGGGGAGTCCTTATCTCCTTATAAAGGCAGCAGGGATCCTACGCCTCCCCACTTGCCCGGTAAACTCGCTTATTCCCCAAGCGCCACGCTAATGGCGCGGTTGGGTTACCCACACCCGTATTGATGAGAATCCCGTGATAAGGGGACACGATCTCTGCTTCGACAAGACGTGCCAATAAAACCGCCTCGCGAAATGTGCAGTAGTAGGTTGGGAAAAACGGTTCGAATAATGATCGGGCCGTGGCGTGATGTCATGCTTTGAAAGGTTGTCAGCAGATTAGACTTGTGGAATATTGTGCTCTCTACAGTGGTATGCGGAATTTGTTTTGCTGAGCCGGACATGATTCATGTGTTCAAGATCTACCTTGGAGTATTCAGAGAAGGAACCCGCCTTGCAATGCCGAAGACAATTTGCGTGCCGGACTCATCATCATTGAAGCCTGGTTCAGGGGCTACTGAGGGAGTCCAGGATTAGGGGTCCTCGGATAGTCGGACTATATGCTTATGTCGGACTGTTGGACTATGAAGATATAAGATTGAAGACTTCATCCCGTGTCCGGCTGGGACTCTCCTTTGCATGGAAGGCAAGCTTGGCAATTTGGATATGTAGATTTCCTTCTCTGTAACCAACTCTGTGTAACCCTAGCCCCCTCCGGTGCTATATAAACCGGAGGGTTTAGTCCGTAGGACAACCATCATAATCATAGGCTAGCTTCTAGGGTTTAGCCACTACGATCTCGTGGTAGATCAACTCTTGTAATACTCATATCATCAAGATCAATCAAGCAGGAAGTAGGGTATTACGTCCATAGAGATGGCCCAAACCTAGGTAAAACATTGTTTCCCCCGCCTCCTCTTACCATTAGCCTTAGACGCACAGTTCGGGACCCCCTACCTGAGATCCGCCGGTTTTGACACCGACACCTACGTTTGTATTGTGTTAAAAAATGGTTTATTATTTTTCCGCGATTACATGAGAAAAGGTACACATGAGCTTGCACGTGTGCAATACGTGCATAATCTTGTGTGCTTCTTCATGGTGAAGTGACCGTTGGTTTGTGGCGACAAAATATATAGGTTTTGTTTCTGGCTAAATGTGTATCCAAAAGTGACCACACATAGTGCTAGATATCGGATCAAATCTTTACTCACTCAAACCCTCCACGAGTTCAAACACACAGGCATCACACAACTCAAAGCTTCGACTTGGACATTAGAAAATCTCAGACAAATTTGACCTAGCAAAAACAAAATATATATTTACTCTCACAAATATAACATATCTATACATGCTCCTTATCTTCTACAATATTAGAAGAGTCAAGGATGTATGCAAACATTACAAACAAATGGTCTCATACGAACAAGACGCATATTCGGTTGTGCGCTTCGCTCTTTCTAAAGCGACCAAGAACAACTATTTTGATGGCATCACTAAAAACTGTCCAATTACCCTCCAACATTCATGCTAATGGAACAGTGATGAGAGAAATGTTTCAAATTTTCAAAAAATAAAAACATGTGCATAAAGATATGATCGAGGTACCTATACATTTTAATTTAAAACATGTTTCTATATGTGCATTTACAAAAAGACAAATACATAGATTTGAAAATAGCAAACAGTAAACACATTTTTTGCCATTACAAAAAAACAAATTAGTGTGTGTATCTCACATGACAAAGTATTACCTCCGTTCCAAATTATGTGTCTAGATGCATCAATGTCTAGACAAACCTAAGACAATTAATTCAGAAGGGAGGGAGTATGTCCTAATGAGATTTACACATACACATAGTGGAATTTTTTTTACAAATTATTTGAGGCTTCTACATAAACATTTGATTTCCCTTCTTTCGAAAACTTGGCCCAGTGGAGCCCCAGATTTCAAAAAAGAATTCTCACATTGATTGGACATAATAAATGTGGTAAAGGTTCATGTCCATTATTAGCTTTCGAGAAAAGTATAATTTCAGTCCCTCAAGTTTACTGAAAGTCTACATCTGGCGGCTGACGGTGTCCTGGACTAGGGAGTACTCACCACGTCATCTCCCGATCTGTTAGATTGGGCCGAGGACCCCCATGGACGTATACTCATGGCCAGTTCGGACAGCTGTCGCATACAAGGAAGATTCCACAAGACTTGGCGATCAAGACAAGGACTCCTCCCCACCGGCGTATTTGGCTAGGACTCTTGTTATCCTAGGCCTCTGGTGCATTATATAAACCGAGGTCAGGCTGGTCGATAGATCATATACAACAGTCAAAATCATAGACTAGCTCCTAGGTTTTAGCCTCTACGATCTCGTGGTAGATCAACTCTTGTAATACTCATATCATCAAGATCAATCAAGCAGGAAGTTGGGTATTACCTCCATCGAGAGGGCCCGAACCTGGGTAAACATCGTGTCCCCCATCTCCTATTACCATTGGCCTTAGACGTAGAGTTCGGGAACCCCTACCCGAGATCCGCCAGTTTTGACATCGACATTGGTGCTTTCATTGAGAGTTCCGTTGTGTGATCGGCAAAAGGATCAATGGCTCGACTGCAGATCAACTGCGACGTCGGCTTCTTCGTCACCGGCTCGACTGGTCGCCTTGGCTGGACCAAGGACTACGCCCTACCTCCGATCGTCATGTTTGGATGAGGGCCTTCATCAACATCCACTCCGGTCTCTATCAAGATCATGGACGAACCATCCAGGGAGCCCGGGGGCTCAACGTCAACATTGCCCTCGGGCGACCGTGATGTTTTTCTGGACAGCGAACTTGTATCCGCCGCCACCGCCTCCTCAAGTGTCGTTTTAATGATTGCTTCGATGGAATTGTGCGGAATTGAGTCTACAACAACCTTGGAAAATTTTGTTGAGTTTCGATGGAGGAATCTCTGGCAATCCGCGATATACCTGAGCCCTGTCAAATCTGGACGGGAATCTGGACGAGTTTAGGGCGTGGTGTCCAGCTTCTAGCTCGGACGTCCTTTCGAAGATCCAACCGTTGATCGGCTGCGGAATTCGGATATCTACCACACCTCAAAATTTCAGCTCGATCCGACCATCCAAACTTTGGGAACCTTCTGATTAGTGCATCACTTTTCGGATCTGTTTTCTGCGCGAAAACGAATCCGACCCGAGTTCGTATTTTTTATGAACGGGATTTCGGACATCCTTTTTGAAGGAAGTTTTGTATGGGTTATTTTGTTTTGTTCCCGAACACATTCCACTAAATTTAAAATCTTTTGAACATGATCTTCACCATCATGCTGGTGTCAAACCAGTCCGGCAATATTGCTCCACGGCTGCCGACCTGCGATAGACACGTCGTCACTTTGTTGAGCCGAGCTCAACTTCTTCGGATCATCATCTCGGCGAGCCGAACAAGAGTTCGGCATCGCGAAGGATAAATCATCACCAACATCGCTGCCCCATGGATTACACGGAGCGGGCACGCCGGCATCGCCGCACGGTCACTTCATCAAGCCAGCATTGACCACGTCACGAGTAACGACCTGCATCGGCAGGGCCGCACTGTTGCTTTTTCAAGCCAATGTCCATCAGGCCGACCTACTTTGACTCATCGGCTGACATCGATGCTTCAACACCTCGGCTGGACCGGGGACTTCGCCATCTCTTCATAAACCTACTCCATAGATTTCGGCCTCACTAGCCAACCAGCTTCATCACGCTAGCTGGATCGAGGGCTTTGCCTTGGCAAGCCAAGCTTTGCCAGCATCGCCATGCCGTCACTTTATCGCCCATCAGGCAATGGGTGTGCGGATCGAGTCCCAGCTTTGGGAGTCATCTTTCTTCGAATTCCTACAACAAATAAAGCAGGTGCTATTAATCCCAGTAGTTTTTTGTTTGGGTTTATTTTTTCCAAGAAATTATTACTCTGGTTTGTTCCATCATATGTACACAGGTCTATCGAATGGTGGTCGCACTACCGACGGTCGCATGGTGGTTCAGTCAGTTTTCGTGCATAGTCCGTCGAACGCCGCATCCAGAACTCAGACCGACCTGTGAATTCAGGATTTGCCACGCCTTTACCGCATCACGCCGACGCCCTGCATCGACATTGACATCAGCGCCAGGCCATATTTCTTTTATTACTCACTTTGCATAAATTATTTATTATGCAATGATTTTTTAAAATTATTATTATTACTATTATCACCGGTTTGCACTCTTTTTTGTGCACAGGAAAATGATCCGGGTTGGGCAGTATCGTCAACTCGGCGTACTAACATACCACATCACCTCGGCTGGACAGGTGGCTTCGTCAACGCTTTATTACCCCATGCCGAGGACTTCGGCATCACTCTGCCGGCCTACGTTGACCGTGCTATGTCACCACTTCGGAGTGCCGAGCTCTTTGCTCCGCTACCTCGGAACCGGCTTGGGGGATGGAACCTTGTCCCGCATCAAGCTCGAACCGCGTCATCAATACCGAACACATTAACCAGCTAAGTTGCCTTCATGCTCAAAGTTTTAAATTTTTAACTTGTGTTCGGTTCGACCAAGTGTTATACTTTTTTGGAAAAGATTTGCTTGCAAAACATTTTTCCTTGTCAAAACTCTGTTTGTGACACACAAATTCAAATACCCAATTCACTTGGGGGCTTCCTTCATGAAGCCTTTCATCTTGAAAATGATTCCACTTGTACAGCTTCGTTCCTTGTTCGTGTATTACGCCACAATATGCACCATGTTGACTTAAGCGATTTGCAAGCTGGGTTGCCTTGCTCCTGTGTTTACCCCTACGTTCCCGATTGTTCGGCTAGGGAGTAAAGGGAGCACCTCTGCGATTGTCACGATCGGGTCATCCGAGTCGGACCTCAGACTGGGTGAAGCCGAAAGCTAGCGCTCTTATTGTTTTCAATTATGGTCAGCACACAACGGAACTCATGAGTACAAAAAATCTATTGCACAAGTCTCATAACAGCAATGAGCAGCCGAAGAAAGGTATCGGTGGGGGTACTATTTTCTTCGAAAATGCTTCTTACACTTCGTTAGTAATATAGCATAAGTTCCCTGAGTTCGCTTTGTCTGTTACAGCCTTATAGCCTGATTGCATGGTTATCGGAAACACCGTCGATATTCTCGACAGGTGGAGTACATAACACTTTTCGGTCCTGACCGAAGAGGGAGAAGCCGACGGTCGGTTAAGACGCGTTTAAAGTTCGGGTGAACACAGATATGATATAAGTACTTCGGTTCATAGAATCATTATACATAATTTTTTTTACCCAAGTCACTTGGGGGCTCTTAAGTTCGTATGAGCCGTTTTATAATAAGTGTTCTTCTTCTTAGTCGTTGCAAAGTTTATTATTATTATTATTATTATTTATCACTCCTTTTTTCGACACGAGTGTGTGGTCACTAGTCGGGGAGCCTAATTTCTCTCTCAAAGCCGCTAGTGTTTAGTTTGCTACACTGGCCTAATGAGAAGTACTCCGCCTTCGGGATAGGAGGTTGAAGCCGTAGGCTGACCCGCTTAACGTCTTGAGATAGGATGTGTCATGATAAAGCACGACAGAAACACAATTTTCTTTTTTAAGACCAATTTTCGATTTGGCACTGAACACTTGATCTAGTTCGGACGTCCAGTTTTTACTGAAGTTTTTTTGGTTTTCCAAGCCTATGGCACTTTTAAACTATTTGTGCGTTTCCAGCATTAGTCTCGCAGTGCAACGTCGGACACCTTTAGGGATTCGGCAAAAACATTCTCGGATATTGCTATATATGCATCGGTTTTGAATTGTGCCTTCGGTCAATAGTTGGGTTGCCCGGCTCCTGTGCTTGCCTCCTACGTTTCGCTTTGTTCGGCTAGATGTGCAAAGGGAGAACCACTGCGATTGTGCTTCCAGCTCGCATGGTTAAGCACCTCAGTGGAGAAAGCCGAAAACTGACTGTCACGATAGGCGTAAACTGGTCAGCGATCCGATGACTATGTTAAATGACGGGCCGTTCATAACATTGGCCGAAGTGTCTATGGCTTGACCTCGGATATCGCCGAACACTAACCGGGGGCTCATAGCTAGCTTCCCCAGTTTAAAGCTCCTATGACTAAGCGAAAGTTATAAAGCCCGCATATCTGATTGCCTCGTTTCCGCTAACACAACCGCCTTCGGGCACCGAGACATCGGCTAAGGGTTGTTTTGTTATTTTGGAAACACCCTGCGTAGTATCTACCAAGGGGTAGAAGCCGACGATGGGACACTTTCAACTAATAAACGGTCGCAATGGAGTCAAAATAATGATGTAAAGTACTTGGATACATAGAATCATTACACATAATCTGTGATTTTACTCAGGATATCGATCCTTAATTTGGCCACCCGTGCCCACATTAAGGCTCGGGGGCTACTGGGCTTTGCACTGATTATTTACAAATATTAAAGTGGCACATTGATCCCCTAATCGGGTGTTGCCACCTGACCAGTGTCTCGGGTGCTACTGCATTGCCTATTCAATGCAGGAAATTTAAAGGGCTCAGTGTTCGGCTTGATCGAACTATGGGAAAGCACGTCTTTGGACAACAATAAGTACCATCTGGACCTATCTGGCGTCAAGCTAATATATTGCGGCAACTTCTCAAGACCCTCTCTCAAGGGCCCGTTCGCCGATCACTATTATCTCTAATATGTTACACTGCGGGGTTTTCCCTATGTATGCTGCCGAGCTAGGAATTGATCCTCAGGCCGATTTCGCGCATCGACCTGAGTCTCAGGGGCTACTAGGAACAGCGGTTTCATGTTTTCCTTCAGGTGCATCTCGTGTTTTAGACTGAAACACACCTTGAGAGCTACTGGATATACATATACTGCCTATATACCTCGGCAGAGAATAAACTGCACCAGTTAAAAATACTCACAAAAATCAGCCCACGGTCGGGGTGGTGCACCACCTCGGTGGCAGTCCGGCGTATAGCTCGGGCGCCAGTGGCTAGCTCCATAGAGGGCATTTCCGGCATTAAGCTCGGCTAAACTCCTTCGACTTTTTTGAACCAAGATAATCTATGACATCTTGGATATAGTCCGGCGTTGGAGCTCGGATACATTTCGGCGTTGGAGCTCGGAAGCAGTCCGACATTGGTGCTCGGCTGCAAAAGATACCTCGAATGCAGTCCGGCGTTAGAGTTCGGACGCAAGAGGACACTGCCTCCCGGGAACAACTTCAAACCCGAGGTGTGGCATAAAAATAACAAGGCATTGATAAAGGCCGGAAACTTAAAGGGGCTCCTCGGATGCCCGACGTGTAAACTCTTCGGATGCACTTCGGTGATCCTCAAGATCGAAGATGAGAAGATTTGTTGAACCAGTTTTCAAGACCGATGACCGAAGATGAAGAACAGTTCGGAAGAATCGAGGAGCGTCCCTAATTTGAAGACCGGTTCAGGGGCTACTGACGGTGTCCTGGACTAGGGGGTACTCACCACGTCATCTCCCGATCTGTTAGATTGGGCCGAGGACCCCCATGGTCGTATACTCATGGGCCAGTTCGGACAGCTGCCGCATACAAGGAAGATTCCACAAGACTTGGCGATCAAGACAAGGACTCCTCCCCACTGGCGTATTCGGCTAGGACTCTTGTTATCCTAGGCCTCTGGTGCATTATATAAACCGAGGCCAGGCTGGTCGATAGATCACATACAACAATCATAATCATAGGCTAGCTCCTAGGGTTTAGCCTCTATGATCTCGTGGTAGATCAACTCTTGTAATACTCATATCATCAAGATCAATCAAGCAGGAAGTAGGGTATTACCTCCATCGAGAGGGCCCGAACCTGGGTAAACATCGTGTCCCCCGCCTCCTATTACCATTGGGCTTAGACGCACAGTTCGGGGCCCCCTACCCGAGATCCGCCGGTTTTGACACCGACAGCGGCCTCAAATGTTTTTGTGTGGCATTTTCCCTCAAGGGCCCGTTCGGAAGCTCGTTGGATTTCCAAACGAGCCAACTTCTCGTGGAGCCAGCGCTAGCTAGCTTCTCGCAGGAGCCGGCGATCGTTTGGCAGTAGAAAATAGTTCATGGTGCACTGTAGCGAGAGAAAAACTCTTCGGGGAGGCACTTCAGGAGGGCATTCCCACGTAATATCAAGCAACTCCAGCTTCTGATTTTCGCGAAGCTGGGCGATCATTGCTTTTGAAATTTGCACCGCGGGCTGCTCGTTCTCCGGGAGCGAGCTTCTTGAAGCTGCAGCGTTCGGCCAGCTCCTCGCCCGCTTCCGAAGAAGCGCGGAGCCGGAGCACTTTCGAACGGGCCCTAAGTCTCAAAACTGGATAAGTTTGGTCCAAAACCAAATTGTCTTCATATTTTCATATATTTTTACGCTTGTCACAAATTTGGTTGCGAACCAGACGTGCTTCAAGTTTTCCCTTTAATCCACCATTGGGTCACCCTCAAAAAAAAAAATTCCACCATTGGGTCCTTTCGTGGCAGTACGTCCTCTGCCGGCCCATCCTCGTTAGTCATTCCACACTTTCCTATATCAGTCCTATATCCGATACATATACATACATGTTACAGATTCATTGTTCTCTCAAGCTTGACACTAACTTTAGAAACAATTTTTCATCATTTTTGTACGCTTACCACATTTTGGTAGACCACCAAACACGCTCAACATTTCCCCACTAGTACTAGTTCGTAGTGTTTTGGTACTCTCCCCGGTTTGTCTCATTCGTGCCACCACACCCGGTCGAGCCGCACCCGGCCACCACACACACGCGACAGCTGAAAAAGGGCAACGCAACGGGGGACTCGCCGGCCTCGATCGCTGCTTAATGCGTGCACGGTCAAGTAACGTGGACTGTAGCTAAATTCGGCACACCGGCCCGGTCGAGTTAGGCGTCGACCCGCTGGGTGGGAGAGAAATACCACTCCCAATAATTAACTTCGGTCACACTTAGCCGGCCGCACGTATCTCTCTCTCTCTCTCCATCGGCATCGACGGCACCACCCGGGCACAGAACCGCCTTATAAAACGGTCGCCACTGCCACCTGCGACGGTCACTCGCCCACCCCGACCCCCCTCTCCCCTCGCCTCTCAAACGCACAAGAGAACAAACGCCGGCGTGTGCAGAGCCATGGGTAACTGCCAGGCGGCCGACGCGGCGGCGGTGGTGATCCAGCACCCGGCCAGCGGCCGCACGGAGCTGGCCTACTGGTCGCTCCCGGCCGGGGAGGTCATGGCCGCCAACCCGGGCAACTACGTCGCCGCCGTCATCACCGCCCCGCACACCGCGTCTTCTGACGGCGGCGGCGCTGCTCCCGTGAAGCACCTAAAGCTGCTCCGCCCCGACGACACGCTCCTTCTCGGCCGCGTCTACCGCCTCGTCAGCTTCGAAGGTACGTCGCGTCTACCGCCTCCAAGCTCCCGCCGCCCCCTCCCATCGCTTGCGTTGAGACGCCACACCGAAAATGTTTCCCCGCGTTAACTTGTTGCGCGTGTACGTGCGTACCTCCGATTGCGACGGGCGAGGGAGGGATTAATCTGCGATTCCCGCCTCTCGCCGTCCGCTTAAATGCCGTTTTTTGACTACTCGTGCGGCGGATTAAGTGGAGCTTTACCCGTAATAACTTTCTGGGCCGAGTTGGCGCTCTAGGTGTCACCGTACTCCATTATTTGCTAGTATCGTCTTTCCTATTCTGAGTAATTAACGAGGAGTAATTAACGAGATCTTCTCCATTGATTGGTGCTTTGCGGCGATCAAGCAGAGGTGCTGAAGGAGTTCGCGACGAAGCGGCACGTCAAGCTCAGCCGCGTCATGGTCAAGGCCAAGGACGTGGCGGCGCCCACGAAGCCGGCCAAGCCCAGGCGCCGGCGTGGCAGCGGCGGCGGCGCCGACGCCGGCGTCGCGCGCGAGGAATCCGACCGGTCGCTCGCAAAGGTGCGTTCGCATCTCTCCCAGTTTTCGAATGTTCACTCGCACATGCATTGCAACCACCGGCTCGCCCCAAAATCTTTTGTGATCCGTTCGGTCGCCGTCGATGGAGATCATGGACCGATCCATCGCAGCTCCTACGAATATCTTCGTCGCATTGAACTGCCAGTCCTCGTCATCGCTGTCCAAACTAGTTAATGCAGCGAAACGGCCGTGTCACCAACCCTGCACTGTTCTCTCTCAATCCAGATCATGCGCCAGTCGGTGGAGGAGGAGGAGGAGAAGGAGGCCGCGGCTGGACCGACCTCCGGCCCCGTGCCGAAGCCAGGAGTAAACGACAACAGTGGCGTCGCGGCGTCCGAGCCCGGCCTCGACGACGACTGCGACCTGGAGTCGCTGCTGCCGCCCGGGCTGGCGCTCGGCAGGCGGCTCGGCCGGCAGTGGCGGCCGGCCCTGCAGAGTATCGCGGAAGGGCGAGACTGAAGCGGAGTACACGACCGCGGATCAGACGCACGGCTCCGTCTCTCTGTGTGTGTATTGTATGTAAAATGTACTCGGGCTGTACCAGCTGGGGCGTGTTGCGTAGCTGCGGCTCCAGATGCCTAGTGGTAGTAGTGCTAGTAACTGTGCAAGTATGGGTCACTGGGTGTAAAAGTGTGTAACGTGACAGATGATATGGACTTTTGACTAGTCCTCGAGAACAAAAATGACCACGCGATCAAACTGCTCGAGCCGTGGGTCGAGCGTCCCGGGCGGCGAGCCTCCCACATTATTACGTATCGGGAGGCTCAATCTCTTTTGATCGAGAGAGAAAGATCGGGATGCTCAACTGATCTCCAGTCACAGAGGCTCGTTCGGGCATCTGAACAGCGGCCGGGCCAAGCGCTGAGCGCCATCATGCACGTGTAGCAGAGGCTATCATCGAACACGTGCACGGCGATCTCTGATAGTATCCCTTGCTCCGCAGGGGAAAGCCCCGGTTTCCTCTGCGTGCCCGGTCTCCGGACTGATCATCAGCTCGGCTCCGTGACAAAGCCAGGGAGGGATTCGGCAGTGTTTCAGACGATGCATGGATGGACAGATGGATGCGTGTGGGAGATAGGTTGGGGACTGACCCGACCTGACCTGATAGAACTTGACCGGCGACGTGATCCCCATGCTGCCCATGCACTGCAGCCGGTATCTGTACTGTATCTGCCTATCCGTCTGGGCGACGCTGCACTGCAGCAGGCGTGTGGTAGCTCGGTAGCCTAGCTTCCGAGACAAGAGAAGTCGACACGAAAAGTGCCTGCATAGATAGCTCCCGGAGGGCAAAATTCCTGGCGCAGCATATACTGTAGGTACAGGGGCACGAGAGGCGCCGAAAGATTCGTTGGCCTCGTTAACCTGATGGACTGATCGGAACCAGCGCTGGTGCTATGGCCTGCCTAGCCGCGGCTGGAATCGTTTCGTTTTGTTCTCCCTTGGGCATTGTGGTGTCAGGGCATCTCCAGCTCGCCCCCAGGCGCTGAAATTGGCCCATTTTACAGTCCAATTTCGGCGAATAAACGGCCCATATGGGCGAGAATAGGCCCATATTCGGCGTGGTTTCGCCCTGTCTCGGCGTTCAATTATCAACATAATTATTCCTTATCACATATTTCATCGCAGAAAAATCAAATACTTCAACAAAATAGTACAACAACAAATAGTTGAATACAAATTATATAGTTCAACAAATAAAAACTCGTATTTCATCACGCGGTGTCCCCCTTGAGCCTCCATAGGTGCTCAATCAGATCTTTCTGCAGTTGATGATGCACTTGTGGGTCTCGGATCTCTTGACGCATACTGAGATAGGCACTCCAAGTTGCCGGTAGCTGGTGATCAACTTCGGCTAGAGGACCCTGCCTGTAGTATGGTTCAGTGTCAAACACTGGGTCTTCCTGCTCGCTCTCGATGATCATGTTGTGCAAGATGACACAACAAGTCATGATCTCCCACATTTGATCTTTCGAGCAGGTCTGGGCGGGGTACCGAACAATAGCGAATCGAGATTGAAGCACACCAAATGCCCGCTCGACATCCTTCCTGCAAGCCTCCTGAACCTTCGCAAACCAGGCGTTCTTGCCTCCTGGCACAGGGTTTGAGATCGTCTTCACAAATGTCGACCATCTCGGATAGATGCCGTCAGCTAGATAGTACCCCTTGTTGTATTGGTGCCCATTGATCTCGAAGTTCACCGGAGGAGAATGGCCCTCAACGAGCTTGGCAAAAACAGAAGAGCACTGCAACACGTTGATGTCATTGTGAGTTCCTGGCATACCAAAGAAGGAGTGCCAAATCCAGAGGTCCTGTGTGGCTATCGCCTCAAGCACCACACTGCAACTGCCTTTGGCGCCTTTGTACATCCCCTGCCAACCAAATGGGCAGTTCTTCCATTTTCAATGCATGCAGTCGATGCTTCCAAGCATCCAGGAAATCCCCTTCCTGCATTCTGGGCTAGGATCCGAGCAGTGTCTTCCGCATTGGGTGCTCTCAAGTATTGTGGCCCAAACACTGCCATCACTGCCCGACAGAACTTGTAGAAACACTCTATGCTGGTGGACTCGGCCATGCGCCCATAGTCGTCGAGTGAATCACTGGGAGCTCCATATGCAAGCATCCTCATCGCTGTCGTGCACTTCTGGATGGAGGTGAATCCAAGAGCGCCAGTGCAATCCATCTTGTACTTGAAGTAGTTGTCGAACTCCCGGATGGAATTCACAATCCTGAGGAAGAGCTTTCGGCTCATCCGATAACGGCGCCGAAATGTTCTCTCGCCATGAAGTGGAGCATCGGCGAAGTAGTCGGAGTAGAGCATGCAGTAGCCTTGCAGACGATGCCGGTTCTTTGCTTTCACCCGCCCCGGCGCCGAGCCACCTCGACGCGGCTTTTCACTGCTCGCCAGCAGCTGGGCGAGGGCGGTGAGCACCATCAGATGCTCTTCTTCCTGGACGTCGGCCGCGACTTCCTCCTCCAGCAGCGCGGCGAGCTCTTCCTCCTCATCGGTGTCCATCGCCGACTCAGTCAAAACGCCGAACACCTTGCGCTCGGTGGGCGTGTACCCGCCGTTAAACCGCGCCTCCGCGGCCGGAAACGGCGGCCGGCAGCGCCTAGTGCTGCGGGAGGGGCTGCCGCGGCGAAGCGCTGCTATTTTCCGGCGGGGAATGGCTATCTAGCGGAGTAGGCCGGCGCCCGTCGCCGGGATACAGCTAGTGGTGGCCGAGGGCGCGGGGGGTGCGAGGCGAGTCGGGGAAGAAAAACTTGACTTTTCCCCTGTCGGTGTGGGCCAGGCGTGCTTTTCACTAGCGCCGGAGCCCCCAACGGCTCCCCAGCGCGCCGGGTTCGGCCTGTGACCGCCGGGCAGAAAAAGGTCCGAACCGGCGATTTTCGGCGTCCTGGGGGCGCGACTGGGCCGTTTTTTCGGCGCCGGCGCGAAAAAATCGCCTAGGCCGGACAGGAGAAAAATGACCCCGTCAGAGGTGATTTGATCGAGATAGATAATTTGGTCGATGCTTTATACTAGCAAAATCAACAAAGCAACGGCCGTAAATGGTGCTCTTGGTCTGCATGTACTGGCCGGGCTAGCTCTGCATGCAAATGCTTGCATGCTTCCTAGAATAGGCGAGTAGCAGCACATCACTCCCTCCAGATCGGTCTCGTCTGCTCGTCTCCCTCAACAACCGGCAGCCTCCCCTCCTCCGGATCAAGCACCCCAATCTCCTTTCGTTTTCTTCACTTCTTCTTGTTCAGAAAACAATACTAGTTCTTCTTCTTCTTCGTCGTCGTCGCCGATGAGCTACTACAACCCGCATGCCCCTGTCGGCGCCCCGCCCCCGCAAGGTGAGACGTGCTAATCATTATCATCATCATCATCATCCTAATTTTACCCGTTTCAACGGTTCGTCGTGAAAGCATGCTCCGATCTGTTCTTTATTCTATCGAAATCACGCGGACTGACTATATCTCGTTGACATTGCGTTGTTATTAAAAGAAACAACTGTCGCCGACCGACAGTTTGCACGAAATCGTTTATACGTTTTTTCTGCGGCATTTTGCGTTTTGAAATTGTGATGATGATTCTTGTATTCGCACTGACACTGACACATGTAAACGTGATCGCGCATCAGGGTACCCGATGGATCCGTACGCCAAGACCGGCGTCGAGGAGAGCCAGCACCAGCCGTACCCGCCGCCGCCGGGCCAGCCGTACGCGCCGTCGCCGCCGAACCAGCCGTACCCTCCGTCGCCGCCGAACCAGCCGTACCCTCCTCCGCCGAACCAGCCGTACCCGCCGTCGCCGCCAAACCAGCCGTACCCTCCTCCGCCGAACCAGCCGTACCCGCCGTCGCCGCAGCAGCAGCAGAACCGCGAGCTGTACGCGCCACTGCCGCCCGGCCAGCCGTACCCGTCGCCGGCGGGCCAACCGTACCCGCCACCGCCGGGACAGCCGTACCCGCCGCCGATGGCGTACCCGGCGCACCCGTACGCGCAGCCCTACGGGTACCCGCCGCCGCAGCCGTACCCGCCGTACGCGCAGCCGCCGCCGCCCCCGCCGCACCGGCACGAAGGCCCGTCCTTCGCCCAGGGATGGTACGTACCCGCAACCTCACCTCACCTCACCTCGTCATCGGTTGACAGCTTCAAAACTGCGACTAGAGTTAAGAATTCAGAGGGTGATTGCATGGTCTCAACTGTCAAGAAACGTCAGAACAGAAATGGTAAAATGATGGGCACGAGGTACCGGGAAAACGGGGTCACGATATGCTACCTTTGAGACAGGAACACGTCTTGGTCTGTCATATGCAGACCATACGTGTATGCGAGATGACGAACTAGGACTCCATTAATTAGCCAACACTGCCCCCTGATCAACATACATTAGTAGTAATTAGAAACTAGCCAAATACTCAGACGTAAGATGTTTTGGATATTTCAATGTAGACTATGTACGATATGAGTGAACAAACACACTAAAACATGTCTATATACATCCAATTCAGAAAAAAAAAATAAGTTAAAACATCTTAAATTTGTGAGCAGAGGGAGTGCGTCTTTTTTTTTTACTTTGGATATTAGTTTTGGGTTGAGTCGAATTTTATAAAATTCAACCAAATTTATGTTAAAAATATCAACATCAAATATAAAAACATACCCCATGATGGATCTAACAATATTGATATGGTATCATGAAGGTTGAAGACAATATCCGCGAAAATAAAAATGAATCAAAATTCATATGTGAAATAAAAATGAAACGAAGGAGGTGATGTATGAATAACTGTTGTGCATCTTAGGATCGACTAACTGCCCGACCATGCGTGCAATTGTCATATGGTGCAATGCTTCCTCTATTGTTACCGATGTACTAAATAGAGGAAGCATTGCACCATATTAAATACTATTTCTAACTTTAACAAAAAAATCCAACTCATAAAGTGTGCATCGGTGATGTGTCTTCATATTCGGTCTGTTTCAGCGAGACATTCAAAACTAGATATCATATATCTATGTTTTGAGAATATTGTTTTCCTTGTAAAAAGTTATCACCCAGTGATTTATGAAGTTGCCACTCTTTTTTGATATTAAAGCATTGTCATTCAATTTACTTGCTTAGTTTATGACACTGATGACGAGTCTTCAACACAACTGTGAAAGTGCAAAGTTATAAGGATTAGCTATAACACAAACACTATCAGCTAGTCACTCATTTGTAGAAATAAATTACCACCACCATAGTGATGACACTGGTGATGTTGTATTAGTGATCACCACGATGGTGATGCACTTACAAGAGATGATACTAACATTGATGTTGTGTGTAGTTACCATGACAACAACACATTTGCCATGCCCTTCGCTGGAAACTTACTATGTGATGTAATTATCGTGTTTTAGTATTAATTATGACCTTGTTGGTGCGATGAAGTGACATGGCAACTACTCCTTTAATATGTTATTATATGTATTAACATACACATTGATCAAATTTGTAAATAGGTGAAGTATCACCGCGATGGTGATGTGCATACCAACCTGCCTAGAACATCATGTTGAGGATGTACCCATTAGTTTGTTTTGAAGTAGATGCCACCATAGTAGTAAGACTATATGGCAAGTTGTTACAAAATAGATAACTAGTTCCTCACTACGTGCTAACAAAGGTGTTCGGAAAAAGTTTTTCGATACATACTTAAGTGAAATATAGCCTTGAAGTCATTGTCGATATAAAGTCAACACTGAAAATTAGATTGTGGAACTAGTAGAGGGTTTGAGCTACAAAACTTTATTTTAACAATCATGAAACCAAGAATTAGTGGGTTGATGTCATCATCTGTTGTCTGTGTATGTGTTCGCATAGCAACTAAACTTTTCCCCTGTGTACACCTTCTAATTTACCTTTTCTTTTATGCCTTTCCATACGCATCGGTTATCACGGACAAGAAAACTTACTGAGACAATAATTTGAACATTTGTCCTCTTGATTTTTCATTTTTGTTAACATTTTTTGCACTTTGGTTCATCGGTTCATTGCAGATGCTATAGTATATTGTTGTTATGATAATTGATTCCTAACTTCTGCTATATGTTCTCATATCCAGTCTTGCAGCATGTTGCTGTTGTTGTCTCATGGATGCATGCTTCTAAGAGAAAACATGGATCATGATACAAAATGAAGGAAGACTTGGTTACAATAGTTGCGCGGCGTCAACATTAGTTCATTTAGACCCAAGAGTTTTGTATTCATTACTCAACATAATTACAGTTGTGTTGAGTGCACGTTTTTGATGAAACCATGAAAGTTAGTTAGTTAGGAGGGTATGTTGTAGCTTTAGTAATATATTTAGTCACTGATAAAAAATGCTATCATCTAACTAATATATCCATAGATATCAATAAATAAGGTTGTGTTTGCCACTGAGGGGAATAATGATAATCTGACTTTTCAAACCCTGTTTTTTTGTTTCGCTAACTATTTTTCTTTGCTTTTATAGAGTTTTCCATAATAGATTACAAAATATATTTTTAGCATAACGACATTTCACCATGTTGCTGTCACCTCGTTGTGTTACTCTTGAGGGCTTACCAACCTTGGAGAGCAACCTATTATTTCGATATCTCTAGTTGGCGTCGGTCTTGGAGATTGCTTTGTCGACCATGAACATGTACCAGGGAGAAGAGGCAGTGGGACGATGTCATCCTCGGCCCTGCTCAAAAAGCAATGCTTCGAGTGGCTCCTTTGGTCACGTAATAGACCAATAATCGCTCACAAAGAGGGTACCTGGGAGCATGAACCATCTCATATGGTGGAGATTGTCGTAATGTTGTTAAAGTAAAGATTGTAAACAACCATGCCCAAGCACTCTGACATCCCGAGCTCCTAGTCCCTCTCTAGTCATGGTCGCCAGGGTTGGCCCGCTCAGCGTTATAGAGTGTAACACCCTGATAATCATGCTACAGTAATCTCCCCCTAATGGTGCCATGTCATCACATTTTTGCTAAGCAAATTGTCACTTGGTCAAAATTCAAGTCAAACTCAAATTTAAAATAAAATAAAAATAATATTTATTCAAACAGCAAAATAAAAATGTTCATTGGGTGGGAAATATTCACTAACGAATTATCATGTAGAAACCAACAACATTTAACTCGTAGATAAATTCCTAGGAAATTAATAAATGGTCCAGCAGCAATTATCTTGGCCTTTTCAAATTAAACAAATATCTATACATTTCCACATGATGGGGAACCTTGTGTGTGGTCTTGAAATGTTGTACTGGATTTAGGTGCCAAGTTTCAACTCAAACAAAATTCATTTGCTATTTTAAATAAATGGAAAATAATAGTTGATTCAACTGACAGAAAAGAAAAAAAAGGGAAAAATTAACTATTGTGCACTTAGGCCGAACTGCTACAATGGCAGCCTAGCCCATCTCTCCCTCATCTCTTCTCACTAGTAGAAAAAGGCCCATTTGTCCCGGTTCATAAGGCCCATTTGTCCCAGTTCCCGAACCGGGACTAAAGGGTCGGTACTAAAGCCCAATACCTTCAGTCCCGGTTTGCCAACGAACCGGGACAGATGTGGCTCCACGTGACCGTTGTGGCTTGCCCAGGCAGGAGGGCCTTTTGTCCCGGTTGGTAGCACCAACCGGAACCAAAAGGCATCCACGCGTTAGCAGTTCAGGGGCTGGGGTTTGTTTTTTGAAAGGGGGGTGGGGGTTTTGGGGGTTTTGTAGGGTTAGTTTAGGGGTTTTATACATTATGTTAGCTAGCTAATAGAGAGAAGTGTCCTCTCTTATCTCCGTGCTTGGTCGACGCTACGTACTATACGTATAGAGAGGACTCGACACGCTAGCTAGCTAGTAAGCAAATAAAGTAAACCATTAAGTACAGAAGATCATCTTGAACATATATAGAGAGAAGTGATCGACCTCTCCTTCTCCGAGAGATTGGTCGAACAAGTTTTGGTGTATCTATCCGACACTACTGGCTACATATATACAATATAAGATCTCTTACAATCCCCTAACATCTGAACTCAAGTTCCACATGGCATTCTCCGTCTTTATCGATGACGTGGTCAAGAAAGAATGCGGCCAATTCCTCTTGAATTGCTCGTATGCGATCTTGTGGTAGGAGTTCCCCCCACATCTAAAACATCTAATTTGAAGAAGGGGGTCAATACATATATATGAATGAAACTCAACACAAATGATGGTAATAAAATAAAATTGTGAATATTATTGCTTACGCACTTCATATTATTTTTTAGAGTAGCCCCGCTCACAGGTCATGTGGCAGATGAACTCGCAAATGTAGTATCCACAGTAATTATTCCCGGGTTCCTACCACAACCACTTTACAAGAAATAGAGGTCAATCAAACTGATAAGCAAGCATGCTAAATGGTATTGATGAAACTAGCTAGAATCAATGGGAGATGTGCGGAACTAGCTAGTAGTACTTACTTTCAGGTGTTTAAATCGCAGCTCCGCCAGCAGTTCTGGAGCTTCTGCGGTGAACTTTTTCCAAACCCTGCCAGACAAAGAAAACAATTACTTGATATCAAGAAATGAACAAAGTTACCGATATGGTGCGATAATGATCGATTGAACTTACTTCTCGAGCATTTTAGTCATGGTCGCATACTCCTCGGGATCTTTTCGTTTCGAGTCTATGACGGTTACTAGTCCCTACTCAAGCTTAATCTCTAGCAGAATAAAGTGGAAGCTGCGCACGCATGCATAACTCATAAATTACATTACTATAACCTCGAGTAACAAGGGAAATCGAATATGCACAAGACAGTAA
This sequence comes from Triticum timopheevii, assembly GCA_963921465.1. Taxonomy (NCBI): domain Eukaryota; kingdom Viridiplantae; phylum Streptophyta; class Magnoliopsida; order Poales; family Poaceae; genus Triticum; species Triticum timopheevii. The sequence goes on along the minus strand of OY997268.1, from coordinate 507,823,017 downwards.
CACGCACTTGAATTCGTAAGGAAAGAGTATTGTATCTTTGTTTTGATTTCGACGTAACGATCGTAGCAAGTTGGCCTCGGTTTGTTTGGCATCATGTTTAACATTCCATCCATCTATGAGATTTGTGTTAATGAACCCAATATCACCGATTTGTATTTTCTTGCATTCGGCGATTTTCAGTCTGCATAATATAGTGAGGATAATTACACACACACACACACACATGCAACGAAAGAGCTGAGCTATATATATAGAGTTAATTACGGGAGTAGTACTTACAAACAGTAGCAAGTGATGATTACTTTGCCGAGGGCTTTTTGATTGAAAAACTGGAAGAACTCCTCATATGGAACAGACAACAGATCAATTCCAACGAGGTCATGCTCCTCTTTAACTCTCAGCAAAGTATCCTTCCCAGACTTGCTATAGATGTCCATGTAGCAATCATGGAATCTTCGCATCATCGTTGTTAGAGGAGGATGACCAGGTTTGACGAGAGGCTTCCTGTGCCAGTATTTGAATACGTCCTCCATTGTATCAAAAAGTGCATCGTCGGACATGTAATCTCCAAGATTGGTACCGGACACCATCCCCGGATGATTAGCGATGATATTGCTAGACACCTTGAGCGGGGGGCACGATTGCTTCGCTTGTTCGCCGAGCTGGGGAATTTTTTCCCACTTCTTTGTTCTGCTAACCTTCGATCACTGCAAGTACTTCCCGACCGCTCCGCTTCCTTATATGTACTTTCAATAATGCGGTCATAGTTGGTTTGCGGCAGAGGCGGTGGTTCTCGCTTCAGGGCATCCAAAGTGCTCTTCGCTTTCACCGCATCTATCTTCTCCTCTGGAGGTGGATGTTTCTTAGCTCTTTGTGTTTCAAGAAGTCCTTCACTTGGGCTTCACAGATCTTCTTGTTTTCCTCCTCGCTCATCTCGTATGGTAACTTCTCTAGAAGCTTGAGAGAATGACCAAATCTGTATTGCCTCCCGCCTCTGGTTGTACTGCTAGACATCGGAGCAGCCGGAGCGGCTGCGACTATCTTCTTCCGTTGCTTACGAGGCAGAGAAGAAGGAGGCGGAGTGCTACGACGCATCGGAGCAGCCGGAGTGGCGGTGTCTGTGTTCCGCCATCGCCGACGAGGCGAAGGAGGAGGCGGGTTGCTCGGACGCGCCAGAGCAGGCGGAGAAGGATACGGAGTACTGCCGCCCTCATGCGTCGGAGCAGGAGTCGGAGTGCCCTGATCACTCGCTGGAGGAGGAGGAGGCGAAGTGCCCAGCTGACTCGCCAGAGGACAAGGAGGAGGCGGAGCCGCGAAGTTCAGAAGCTTGATGTGCTCTTTCTGCCATAGACATGGAGTCTTCAGAGCAAGACCTAGCTGAGTCTCCCCTTCACCTGTAGAGTGGTCAAGCTGGAGCTCCTCAAATCCCTCCGTTATTTCATCCACCACCACAATAGCATAGCCTTGTGGAATCGGATGGCAATGAAAAGTTGCGTCGGGTCCAGGAGTGAACACAGAGCCGACAACCACCTTGACTTTGGGGTGCTGCCACTGTGTCATAAGGTGGCAATCTTCAGCCTCCAGGATAGCATCCACGGGGTAGCTGGGAGCCATGAAGTCAGGCTGCTGAAGGACCTTGGTGGAAACCACGCTGCTTCTCCGCTGAGATGGCAGGGTAGCTTCCGGGATAGATTCGTGCAGCTGATCTGGTTGGTCGGCAGCTCGCTGGCTCTCAACTTGTTACTCTAGTTTTAGTACTCTTGCATTCAGCTTCTACATATCGCTGAGCTCCAGTTTCCTCTTCCTTTCCTGGGTTTTGTACCCGCCTGCATCGGGAAACCCAACCTTTCACGCAATGGAGCCTGCCGTGTCTCGTATTCGTTCTGGGTGCTCAGGATTGCCGAGGGCCTTTGTGAGCCTGCCGTCCCTTCCTGCGCTGCGGCGATATACTTCTAAAGCTTCTTGACCGGTATTTGAAGTTGCTCGTTCGTCGAACAACACTTTCCTGTTTCAGGGTCCAATGTTCCCCCAACCCCGAAAAACCAAGTTCTTGAATGGTCTATCCATTTCAGTGTCTCTGGTTCGACCCCTTTATCAAGGAGTTCCTTCTCAGCCTTGTCCCACAACGACCGGGCTTTGAGGTAGCCACCTGACCCTGTGCAATGGTGATGCTCCTTCTTTGCAGCATTTAACTTGTTTGTCGCTGACATCTTCTTACTCTTCTCCGATGTCTTGTAGGCCACAAATGCGGCCCAGTGATCTCTTATCTTCTCAAGTCGGCCGGTGAATTCTGGAGTCTTCCCTTTGTCGACAAACATTGATTTCAACTCATTCTTCCACCTCCTTAATAGATCTACCATCTTCTTAAGAGCATGAGCCTTGACTAATGGCTCTATAACAGGATTATCTGGATCCTCCTCTGGAGGTAGGGTGAAATTTGCCTTCAGCGCGGTCCAAAGATCAACTTTCTGTCTATCGTTGACATAAGACACTTGAGGGTCTTCGCTCTTAGGCTGATTCCATTGGTGGATGCTGATCGGGATCATGTCCCTAACAAGAACCCCACATTGAGCAGAAAATGCTTCCTTGGTCCAGATGAGTTCAATCGGTTGGCCATCGCGCGCGATTGCCGTGATCGTGAACCTTTCATCCAGGCGCAACTTTTTCTTCGGGCCTCGTCTCGTTAACGAACTTTGGCTCGATCTGGAGGGCTAGAAAAGAAGAAAGAAGAGAGTTAATATGTGTACATACCAAAACAATTAATGCATCAATTAGCTAGTCAGCACAGGCTAAATTAATAATATATATACCTCGCCAGACTTTGCAACAGCTCCTTCCTCCATTCCGTCACCGCAGCCGTCATCACGGTCTACTTCTTCCATCGGCATTCCGTCACCGGAGCCATCATGACCATGTCCTTCCACCTCCATTGTTCGATCACCGGAGCCTACTTCACCCTCTCCTTCCAGACCATCGGTGTCTTTAAGAAACGACAAGACTACATCAGCTCCTCCGTGGATGATGTCCCCCAACAACATGGAAATTAATATACAAACATGAGAGATGGATATATCAGTGGCAAACATAGACGCTTCTACGGTTTGGGGTGGCCTCTACGACGCTTCTAGGGTTTGGGGGTGGCCTCGACAATGCTTGTAGGGTTTGGAGAACTTCGTACCATCATGCCCCAGTTACTTCCATCATGCCACTCGACGACCCTCGACCCTCGAACCCTTGGCGATCCTCGACCCCTAGGTGTTCCTCGACCCTCGACCCCTCAAGGACCCTCGCCCCTCGAACCCTCGGCAACCCTCGACCCCTCGGTGACCCTCGACCCTCTACCCTAGTTCTCGACCCTCGATCGCTCGGCGATCCTCGATATCCTCATTCCCGATAAAAATTAAGAAGAGGAAGAAGAAGAAAAAAAGAGGAGGAGAATAAAAAAAGAGGAGAAGAAGAAAAAATAGAATATCTATTTTTCTTCTTCTCTTTTTTTTCTTGTCCTTCCTATTATTATTATTTTTTCGATGTCCCCCCTCATGTCATTTCCGACGTCCCCCCTCATGTCATGTCCGACGTCCCCCCTCATGTCATGTCTGACGTCCCCCTCATGTTGATGACGACGATGCAGGAGAAGAACAGGAACCACCGCCTGTAGGGCGCTGGACAACCACCTCATCATATGATATATATATGGTGGACACCCCCAAAGAAAGCAATGGCGATGAGGCAACAGAAGATAACCCCTTGGAGAAGCAATCTAGGCACCGGCGTCATAGGTGCCGCTCCAAGCCCCGCCATAGCAAAAATAGTGATACCGGCACAAGAGATAACAATCCGGATGGTGCCGAAGACGAAAACAATCCTGCCTAGCCAGGCTTCGAGCAGGCCGAGCAAGAGGATGGGCAATCTAGCCCTAAAGAACAGGCAACAGATGGAGAATCAAAGGATGATAACTACATGCCTCTCTCTGAAGACGAAGTGAGCCTTGGCGACGAAGAATTCATCGTGCCCGAGGATCCCGTCGAGCAGGAGCGCTTCAAGCGCCGGCTTATAGCCACTGCAAAAAGCCTGAGGAAAAAGCAGCAATAGCTTCAAGCTGATCTGCTAACTGATAGATGGACCAAGGTCCTGGCTGCCGAGGAATACGGACTCGAGCACCCTACAAAAAGTTACCCAAAGCGCAGGTTGCTACCTCAACTCGAGGAGGAGGTGTTAAAACCCATACTACCAGCGCATGATGCGGCTGACCGGCCACCCCGTGGCTGGGACAAGGCGACGTACTAGCCCGAAGTCCAGACCGCACCCGCTTGCCAATCAAACAATAATACTAAGGCCCGAGGCTACACGAAGGACCTGCGAGATGTATTAGAAAACAAAGCAGGACAGTCAAGATCGATCTACGGATCACGGGGGCGCGCCACAACACGTGACGATGACCGTCACGCCAGATACAATATACAAAAGTCCGGCCGGGCCGAATACAATAGACCAGATTCATTTGAACTACGTCGGGATGTAGCCCGGCACAGAGGCGCCGCACACCCCCTAGGCTTCACTGATGAAGTTATGGATCATGAATTCCCAGAAGGGTTTAAACCCGTAAACATTGAATCATATGATGGCACAACAGACCCCGTGGTATGGATTGAAGATTTTCTCCTACACATTAACATGGCCCGTGACGATGACTTACATGCCATAAAGTACCTATCACTTAAGCTCAAAGGACCGGCTCGGCATTCGCTGAATAGCCTGTCAGCAAGCTCCATTGGAAGTTGGGAGGACCTGGAAGACGCATTCCTTGACAACTTCCAGGGCACTTACGTGCGACCACCAGATGCTGATGACTTAAGTCACATAACCCAATAGCCCTAAGAGTGAGCCAGGAAATTCTGGACTCGGTTCCTAACCAAAAAGAACCAAATTGTCGACTGTCCGGATGCCGAAGCCTTAGCAGCCTTCAAGCATAACATCCGTGACGAATGGCTAGCCCGACACCTCGGCCAAGAGAATCCAAAATCCATGGCAGCCCTCATGACACTCATGACCCGCTTTTGCGCGGGTGAGGACAACTGACTGGCTCGTAGCAACATCACACCCAAAAACTCCGGTGATTCAGACGCCAGAGATAGCAACGGCAAGCCACGACGCAATAGACAGAAGCATCGCAATAATGGCGACAACGCTGAAGACACGGCAGTCAATGCCGGATTCAGAGGCTCTAAATCCAGACAACGGAAAAAGCCATTCAAAAGAAACAATCCGGGCTCGTCCAGTTTGGACCGCATACTCGATCGCTCATGTCAAATTCATGGCACCCCCGATAAACCAGCCAACCTGTAACACCCCGGTAGTCAAGCTACGGTAATCACACACTGATGGTGCCTTGTCATCGCAATTAATTTGCTTAACCTCACTTTGATTGAAACCGAATTCAAATCCAAATTTTAAAATAAAGTAAAAATAATATTTATCTCAACAACAAAACAAAATTTTTCAAATTATTCTATAATTCACTCTGATTAGTTGTCATGTAGAAACTAACTCCTTTTGACTCACAAATAAATTCCAAGCAAATTAATAAATGTCCAACAGCAAATAAAATGACCTTCTCAGAATAAACAATTACTTATTTAACTCCAGTTGCCTCCAAACATTGTGGGTATGCTCAAAATAATACCTAGTATTTATGTGACAAATTTCATCTACAACAAAATTCATTTAGTTCGAACTTCAAACAGAAATAGAGGAGAAATCTAAAACAGTAGTAGCATAAGAAGATTGGATATGGCACTGTGCACTTTGGACCATTTAGCAAAAGGAGCTAGGCCAGCCCAATTCCCCCTCTCCTTCTAAACTCTGTTCACTGAATAGAGGCGTGACAGCCATCCACGGCCATGGCCGTGCCTTGGCATGCGTGGCGGCCATCCGTGCCTCCCCTCGACCTATAAGGCGTCCTCCCGAAACCCTAGCCCTCTCTCATCCAGTTCCCCTGTTTCCCCATCGTGCCCCCTCCCCATTTGCTCGAAATCGAGCTCAAAGGCTCGTGCGGTGACCGTGCTCGTCGTCACTGTTGCCGCGGCCACCGTTGTCGCCGTCGCAGGAGAAGGAGACCAGGAGATCCGTCGCTGTCAGCTTCGTCCGTCCCGGGCACCAGCTCAAGCCAGAGCGGCCCGTGCACACGCCATCGCCGTCGTCTTTGTCACATACATCGCCGACCGCAGTCGTCGATTTCCACCGCTTCGGTCTACCCCCAGACTCCTCGACCGCGCCCCTGAGCTCGCTGTGAGCTCCTCTCCCGGATCCCCTCTCCCCCTGCTTTGATCTGTCGTCGTTGAGGCCGTCCCCGTGCTCGGCCCCCATGGCCGGAGCTCGCTCCGCGCGTGCTCGCCCGCGGCCCTGACCACGCCCGTTTCCCCGCTGACCCCAGTGCGCGACCGCATCGCCTCCTGCTGCTCACTACTGCTTCTGTAGTGCCCCGCCTCCACTTCTCACCGCGCCGGCCGCCGGCGCTCCTCTGTGAATGACCGCGGGCACGAGCCCAGCCGTGGCCGACTTGTGCCTCTGCCGCTAGGGCCTGGCCGCTAACTATCTAGTTAGCCCCCTAACCCCCAGTTAATTAGTTAGGTCCATTAATCTAGTCACCTAAATAAGTTAACTGTTAGCCACTAACTGCTGGACCCTCATCTAGGTAACTAAAGTAATTAAAACTCTGTTAAAATGTGTATGTATGACACAGGGGTCCCACTGGCCCCATTGACTAGTCAAACTGCTGACCGGGATAACCCAGTCAATGACATGCGGGTCCCCTGGTCCCTTTGACTAGTTAACAGTCTCAGTTGACTGCTGACTGAGCAGTCAACTGGACCCCAACTGTCAGCCTCTGATAACTCTGCCGGGTACACTTCAGTGTGTACTCATAGCAAATTGCTATTTAATTTTCAATTAATAATAATTTCAAAAATGAATAAAACTTTGAAAACTAATATAAAATAAACCGTACATCGAATGGAAAAACTTTGTACATGAAAGTTGCTAAGAACGACGAGACGAATACGAATACGCAGCTCGTTCGACCGCCACACATACCTAGCATAGCGAACACACAACTTTCCCCCTCTGGTTCATTTATCCAAAAACACGAAACACCGAGGATACTTTCTCGGATGTTTCACCCCTTCATCGGTATCACCTACTACCGCGTTAGGGCACACTAGCACCGCGTATTGCCATGTTACACTTTGTGATGCTTTGATTGCTTTGTTATTTATTCTGTTCCCCCTCCGTTACTTCTTTCCAGTAGACCCCGAGACTGCCGGCGACCCCAGTTCGACTACGGAGTTGACGACCCCTCCTTCTTGCCAGAGCAACCAGGCAAGCCCCCTCCCCCTTGATCACCAGATATTGCCTATTCTTCTCTCTACTGCTTGTTGGGGATCGTTGCAGAAAATAAAAATTTTCCACGCATCACCAAGATCAATCTATGGAGTCATCTAGCAACGAGAGAGAGGAGTGCATCTACATACCCTTGTAGATCGCGAGCGGAAGCGTTCAAGAGAACGGGGTTGATGGAGTTGTACTCGTCGTGATCCAAATCACCGATGATCCTAGCACCGAACGGACGGCACCTCCGCGTTAAACACACGTACAGAGCGGTGACGTCTCCTCCTTCTTGATCCAGCAAGGGGAAAGGAGAGGTTGAGGAAGAGAGCTCCAACAGCAGCACGACGGCGTGGTGGTGATGGAGTGGTCGTACCCCGACATGGCTTCGCCAAGCACTTAATCGGAGGAGGAGAGGTGTTGGGGAGGGGAGGGGCTGCACCTTGGATGTGGTGGTCAGCCCTCCCCTCGCCCCTCTATTTATAGGGGAAGGGGGAAGGGGGCCGGCCCCCTCTAGATGAGATCTAGAGGGGGTGCGGCGGCCAAGGGGAGGGGGCTTGCCCCCCAAGCAAGGGGGGGCCCTCTAGGGTTCCCCCCGCCAACCCTAGGCGCATGGGCCCAAGGGGAGATGCACCCAGCCCTCCAAGGGCTGGTTCCCTTTCCCTCACGGCCCATGAGGCCCTCCGAGAGAGATGGCCCTTCCCGATGGACACCCGGAACCCCTCCGGTGGCCCCGGTACAATACCGATATGCCCCCGAACCTTTCTGGTGACCGTATGATAACTTCCCACATATAAATCTTCACCTCTGGACAAGTCCGGAACTCCTCGTGACGTCCGGGATCTCATCCGGGACTCTGGACAACATTCGATAATAACATACAAGTCTTCCTAATAACCCTAGCGCCATCGAACCTTAAGTGTGTAGACCCTACGGGTTCAGGAATCACGCAGACATGACCGAGACCGCTCTCCGGCCAATAACCAACAGCGGGATCTAGATACCCATGTTGGCTCCCACATGTTCCATGATGATCTCATTGGATGAACCACGATGTCGAGGATTCAAGCAATCCCGTATACAATTCCCTTTGTCAATCGGTACGTTACTTGCCCGAGATTCGATCGTCGGTATCCCAATACCTCGTTCAATCTCGTTACCGGCAAGTCACTTTACTCGTACCGTAATGCATGATCCCGTGACCAACCACTTGGTCACATTGAGCTCATTATGATGATGCATTACCGAGTGGGCCCAGAGATACCTCTCCGTCATACGGAGTGACAAATCCCAGTCTTGATCCGTGTCAACCCAACAGACACTTTCGGAGATACCTGTAGTATACCTTTATGGCCACCCAGTTACTTGTGACGTTTGGTACACCCAAAGCACTCCTACGGTATCCGGGAGTTACACGATCTCATGGTCTAAGGAAATGATACTTGACATTATAAAAGCTCTAGCCAACGAACTACACGATCTAGTGCTATGCTTAGGATTGGGTCTTGTCCATCACATCATTCTCCCAATGATGTGATCCCGTTATCAATGACATCCAATGTCCATGGTCAGGAAACCGTAACCATCCATTGATCAATGAGCTAGTCAACTAGAGGCTCACTAGGGACATGTTGTGGTCTATGTATTCACACATGTATTACGATTTCCGGATAACACAATTATAGCATGAACAATAGACAATTATCATGAACAAGGAAATATAATAATAACCATTTTATTATTGCCTCTAGGGCATATTTCCAATAGTCTCCCACTTGCACTAGAGTCAATAATATAGTTACATTGTGATGAATCGAACACCCATAGAGTTCTGGTGTTGATCATGTTTTGCTCGTGGAAGAGGTTTAGTCAACGGATCTACGACATTCAGATCCGTATGCACTTTGCAAATATCTATGTCTCCATCCTGAACATTTTCACGAATGGAGTTGAAGCGACGCTTGATGTGCCTGGTCTTCTTGTGAAACCTGGGCTCCTTTGTGTAGGACCTTGAAGTATTTCTAGAGGGGGGGGGGGGGGATTAGACTACTTGACCAATAAAAACTTAACCTTTTCCCAATTTTAGAGTTTGGCAGATTTTAGCTACTTTAGGACAAGTCAAGCAATCATCACACAATTCAAGCAAGCATGCAAAGAGTATATAGGCAGCGGAAATTAAAGCATGCAACTTGCAAGAAAGTAAAGGGAAGGGTTTGGAGGATTCAAACGCAATTGGAGACACGGATGTTTTTGGCGTGGTTCCGATAGGTGGTGCTATCATACATCCACGTTGATGGAGACTTCAACCCACGAAGGGTAATGGCTGCGCGAGTCCACGGAGGGCTCCACCCACGAAGGGTCCACGAAGAAGCAACCTTGTCTATCCCACCATGGCCGTCGCCCACAAAGGACTTGCCTCACTAGCGGTAGATCTTCACGAAGTAGGCGATCTCCTTGCCCTTACAAACTCCTTGGTTCAACTTCACAATCTTGTCTCAGGCTCCCAAGTGACACCTAGCTAATCTAGGAGACACCACTCTCCAAGAAGTAACAAATGGTGCGTTGATGATGAACTCCTTGCTCTTGTGCTTCAAATGATAGTCTCCCCAACACTCAACTCTCTCTCATAGGTTTTGGATCTGGTGGAAAGAAGATTTGAGTGGAAAGCAACTTGGGGAAGGCTAGAGATCAAGATTCATATGGTAGGAATGGAATATCTTGGCCTCAACACATGAGTAGGTGGTTCTCTCTCAGAAAATGTATGCTGGAAGTGTAGGTTCAGTCTGATGGCTCTCTCCACGAATGAAGAGGAGGTGGACTCGATGGGACCGAATTGTTAAACTCGGTCAGACCGATTTAGTAAACCTAGTGACCGTTAGTGATTTTCGGTGGGACTGACATGCATCTCGGTGAGACCGATTCGCTTAGGGTTAGGGCATAACATAATCTCGGTAAGACCGATTAGACAAACTCAGCGAGACCGATTTGGTAATAAGCTTTCCAAAGAGTTGGTCAGGTAAACTCGGTGGGACCGATTTGCTCTTTTCAGTGAGACCGAAATGTTACAAAAAGGAAACAGAGAGTTTACATTTCAATCTTGTTGGGACCGATCGCTCACTTCAGTTAGACCGAAACGTTACGAAGGGAAACAGAGAGATTGCAACCCCATCTCGGTGAGACCGAGATCCCTATCGGTAAGACCGAGATCCCTATCGGTAAGACCGATTTGCTTAGGGTTTGTGGCAGTGGCTATGACTTTTGGAATCGGTGGCGCCGGATAGGAAGTTTCGGTGTGACCGATTTTGGCTTCGGGTTTAGGTCATTTGTGGATGTGGGAAAGTATTGAGGGTTTTGGAGCATATCACTAAGCACATGAAGCAAGAGGCTCATTAAGCAACACCTCATCCCTCCTTGATAGTATTGGCTTTTCCTATAGACTCAATGTGATCTTGGATCACTAAAATATAAAATGAAGAGTCTTGAGCTTTTGAGCTTGAGCCAATCCTTTGTCCTTAGTATTTTGAGGGATCCACTTTCATCATCCATGCCATGCCAATCATTGAGCTTTCCTGAAATAATAGTCTTGGAATAGCATTAGCTCAATGAGCTATATGTTGTTATGAATTACCAAAACCACCTAGGGATAGTTGCACTTTCAATCTCCCCCTTTTTGGTAATTGATGACAACATATAGATCAAAGCTTCGACAAATGATAATAAGATTTAGTAACATCGTCACTTTGTGAAGTATGTGATAAGCAAGAGCTCCCCCTAAATTTGTGCATAGTTTTGGATTTGCTTTGGACTGCAAATGCACAATGAATTAGGCTCATGGGTTACTCTTCCATGTCACATACATCTTGGTGGAGCGCTCAAAATAATAAACAATGAATACATGCACTCATCACCAAGCATAGTGAGTGATCACATAAGATAGATAGGATAATATCAAGCATGCATAAGTGTAGCTTATGATCAAACACATGATCATCAATGTCTCACAGGCATAGTATCTCAACCAAAAGCAAACAAAGTTTGAAAAACCACCAAATAAAGCAAGAGAGAACAAAAGCAACACTCTCTCTCTCTCGAAGCCTATGATCTATACGTTTTTCTCCCCCTTTGGCAACAAGTTACCAAAAAGTTCATAGAAAATGCATAGTGCTAGATCGACTCTCAGGCTTGATCTTCTGGTGGTGGTGTCCTGATGGCTCCTTGGACGAAGGCTTCAGTTGAAGTAGAGGGTGCTGGAGTGGATGCTGGAGCTGGTTGCACTGGAACTGTAGGGGCAGTAGCTGGTGCTGAAGTTGTTGCTCTAGTGTCTGTCACTGGCACTGCAATTGACCTCTGGACTCTAGGCACTCTAGCAAACACATTGGTGGTTGTCTTGCCCTTCCTCTCCTGCATATCATCCTGCAGCTGCTCTACAACCGACTGAGTCTCAGTTACCTTGACATCTAGATCATAGAATTTTTGTTCCATGATTCTTTCCAGGCTCTCCTGATTTTGTGTTAGGGTGGCCAACCCCTTCTCAATCCTAAGAGTTGATGCTATCAAGTAACCAAGCTGCTCATGTTTGGTTTTCAAGAAATACTCAGATGCCTCCTCTTGAGTTGGCATCTTGGCAGCCTTCTCCTTCTTTGCCTTCTCCTTCTTCTCCTGAGCTTGAACTAATTGTGGATCATCTCCATCCATGACAACCTCATTGTCCTCAAAGTCTGGATAAATTGGAAAATGTTCCTTATCCAATTGATATTTTCCTGTGCCCATCTTTGAGTTGATCAATTCTTGAATCTGAGGTGCATATCCACAACTCCTCTTCTGATCTGCTGCAGTCCTCTTGATTGTTTCAACTATGAGGCTCATGACTTTGAACTTCTGGGGCACATCAAACACATGCAGCATGTTGATGGCATGCCCTCTGATCATGTTATGGTCACCTGACTTGGGCAACAGAGTGTGCCTCAGAATCCAATTTATGGTTGGCAATCCTGACAGCAGAAAGTGAACTGATCCAAACTTGTGAGTCTCTACTGCCTTGTCAGGAATTTCCTTGTACATGTGAGCCATTGAATTGTGACCCAACTTCTTCTTTGCATAAATGTCCAGGTCATCCTCTTCTTCCTTGGGGGCATTTATGAGACTTGCCCATTCCTCAATAGTGGACTGGTACCTTGTACCTTCAGACATCCAAACAATTCTACCATATGGATAAAAATGTGCTGTGGAGTAGAACTGCATGATAAGCTCATCATTCTAGTTGGTGAACTTCTCTCCAACAAAATCTGCAACTCCACAAGCAACAAAGTTGTCTTCCACTCCAGGGTAGTGCTGATCATTTTCCCTGATGAATTTCCAGTCAACCCATCTCATGTCACAAACTATGGGCTTCTTGTCCAACAAAATGGTCTCATAAAAGTCCTGATGTTCCTTTGTATGGAACCTGTAGTCAACAATAGTTCTTCTTCTTGAAGCATATGGATCTTCCATCCTCCACAGTCTCAGCCCTGAATCCTTCCTAATTCTCATGTCCTCAGCCACATGATGGGCATCATTGTGGTCTGGTATCTTGGGCTTGAGCTGGCACATGAGTGGACTTCCTGGCCTTTGGCATTGGAGTTCTCTTGGCAGGAACTTTCTTCTTCGGACCTGGTTTTGTGCTTTGAGCAGAGCCATATTCTTTCTTGAGCACCACTTTCTTGGAAGTGGCCTCATCTTCCTCAGCTTTGTAATCTTCATCCTCAGAATCTGAAGTTCTTTTCCTCCTTTGCCTAGTAGTAGCCTTAGGCAAATTGCTAGGAGTACTTATGCTCCCATAATCTGAAGTTGAGGGACTAGTGCCCTCACTCAAGTCCATGTGCTCTTCTGACCTGTTTTGGCTGTCACTATGATCAGACATACTGCAAAAGCTGACTACTGACCCTGTGAAGAGTTATAGATGAGATAGAATAGATGAGCATCACAAAATGCAGAGATTTTTGCAAAAGAATGATTCAAAAGTTCAGTTTTAGTTTTCCATGGAAAGCATTTCGGATCAACCGCTTTTCAAACTCGGTGATACCGAAGCAGTTTTGGAGCCTAAACTGATGATCTCGATTGGACCGAGTTTCAGTTCGGTGGCACCGAGACTGCTAGGGTTTCACAGAATCCTAAAATCGGTCGCACCGATTAGCAATTCTCGGTCAGACCGAGAGTCACTAGTGCAATGGCATAAGCCAAATCGCTGAGACCGAGTTTTTCAACTCGGTGGGTCCGAGATGGTTTCGGCGGAAACCTAACCCTAAAAATTTGAATCGCATCTAATCTATGGACTATTTTGGCTGGATAAAGAATCTCAATCGTGGCAAGAATCAATATGAAAACAATGTGCTAGGAATCAGACGTGGATAGCACAAAGATCAAGTCCATACCCTAACTTGGCGGTGGACTTGCTACGGCGGCAACAGCGGGGATGAAATCCGTTGACGGCGGCGAAGACCAGCGATAGGAGGCTGCTGGCGACGAGGAGATGATCCGGAGACCATGATAGCAGAGCGAGCTGTTGCACGGGCTAAGGGTTTCGGAGAAATTTCCAAACTTTTGCCCGTGGCTATATATAGCCCGACCCTGTCGTTGTGACCGAGTGGAACAACTCGGTGGCACCGAGATGCATAACTGTGTTTAGTTACAGCAAATCGGTGAGACCAAAAAGTTCAAATCGGTTGCACCGAGATTGAAAACTCAGATCAACTTGATGATCTCGGTAGGACCGAAATGGAGGAACCGGTCTGACCGAGAATCACAAAGAGGTTTTGGAAGTTTAAGTCTATGACGAATCGGGGACTCTGAGTGCTCCTCACACAGAGTGGTTCGAATCTGACTTGATCAAATTTTGTGATGTAGCATGAATAGAGTTTGAGATGAGAAAAGCATAGATAGCTAAAGAAGGTTCTTAGGCATTCTTGTCCATCCACTTGGCAAAAAGAAAAGAAACCAAACAATCAAAACAACAAGTGGATGTCCTTGAATGAGTAAAATATGCACCAACATGCTCACACAATAAGATAGCAAATGAAATATGTGGCAAAGCATGCACAACCAATTCTAGCATCTATCAAACAATTGGCGATGACTAGGTCATCTATATATGAGTATATTGACTTAGGAGTCAAATGAGAACATTTGATCATAGGTCATACTCATCGTTTAAGCTCAAGTGGGGTTACCACTTTTACATAATGCATTGATGTGTTCACACCATTAGAGTTGCTTTGACTCAATTCTTAGAGTTAAGCTCCCCCTAGATGTGAGATCCCCCCTTAGAGGGATGAACTAACCTTGGGTTTTGTCGATGATGACTTCATGTAGGTGTTGAAGATGTAGATGCTCAATGTTGATGTAGACCATTTGGAGCAATCCTTTGGAGTGAGTTGCACTTTCAACTTACCTACATGGGTTAGTCCCACAAGGAACAAACAAGAATATCCATAGACATAGAGTGATGCACACACAAGATGATGTCCATGAATTCATTAGGTTACCTTGTCCCTTGTCTTACCAACATGAGGGTTTGTGACTCCTTGAACTAGTGCAAGATGTGGAAGTTGATTGCACTTGTTCTTGCCAAAATGATATGAGTGAAGAATGTTGGCGGAGTCACCCTCAAGAACTCTCTAGTTCTTCTTCTTCGGGATCCACATCATCTTGATGGGAATCCTTGGAGTTTTAGTTGTACTTAATGAAGTAGAACTTGACGTAGTCTTGGGGACCCACTTGAACGAGGCTTTAGGTGCTTCTTCAAATGCATCAATCTCTTCTTGAAGCTTGTCCTTGCCTTTGTTCTTGTGGTCTTGTGGTGGAAGATCATCTTGAGCTTGTGTTCCCTTGAAGGAAGTGGGATCATACTTCTCTTGTTGAGGAACAAACTTTGTCTTGGGGTATTGATCTTCTTCCCACTCAACTCCATTGGCATTGAACTTTCGTTCAAAACCAACACCTTGATTCTTCCGGTGTCTTCCTTGCTTGCGTACAATTTCCTCGAATTGCTTACTCCCGGCAAGGCTCTTGTAAACACCCTTCTCTATAATTCCCTTCAATAAGCTATTTTCTTGCTCAAGTGTAACTTGGCTAAGAGAATCATTAGTGGAATCAAGAGAACTACTAGAAGCAACAATATTGGATTTGACATTATTATTGTTACTACTAGAGGAAGTATCTTTCTTGTACTTGTTACTAGACTTGACTTGAGGCATGTAAGTAGATAAGAGCAAACGCTTGGCAATGTAAGAAGAACTTTTCTTGTGAAGATCATCATTGATTGATTTTAAGAACTCATGCTCTTGCTCAAGATTGTGCTTTTCAAAGCGAAACTTCTCATGAGCCCTTAAAAGTTCTCGATGATCTTTGTAGATAGTTTCATGAGCTAACTTAAGAGAGTTTAGTTCTTTAGTTAGAAGCTCAATCTTCTACTTATCATTGTCATTCGTTTTATCTTGTTTAGCATGATTAATTGACGTTTCATCATAGTATTCATCACTAGAGTTGTCAACAAGTAAATCATCATCCACAAGCAAGTCATCTTCATCACTATTGAAATCAACATACTCGGGATGTGTTACCTTTGGACCTTTGGCCATGAAGCATCTTCCAACACCCTCATTTGGTGAGTCAAATATGTCGTAGGAGTTGGTTGACACAAGTGCTAGACCGGCAACACCTTCATCTTGAGTATATTCGGAGTTGGAGTGATAGCTTCTCTCAGAGTGATTGTCGGAGTCGGAGCCGGAAACCCATTCACCAACATGAGCTTGATGTCTTTGTTTTGTGTAGCTCCTTGATGACTTGTCCTTACTTTCCGAATCCTTGCTTCTCCATGAGGATCTTCGTTCATAACGATCATCTCTACTCCTCCTCTCTCTTGGTGGTGATTCTTCTCTTTTGCTCCTTCTTCTTGGAGAATCTTCTCTTCTTTTGTAGGGTGCCGTACACTCATTTGAGTAGTGTCCGGGTCTCCCACAATTGTAGCAATTGTGCTCTCGACTAGAAGATCTCTTGTCACTGTAAGACCTTGATTTGGAGCTTCTTTCTTTGCTTCTACTCTTGTAGAATTTGTTGAAGTTCTTCACCATTAAGCTCAATTCTTCATTGAAGGTTTGTTTCTCACTTGATGATGTGGGGGCTTCACTTGAGGCTTTGTAAGCACCACTTGACTTGTTGTGAAGTTCCTCCTTATCCTTGAGTGACATCTCATGAGCAACAATTCTTCCAATGACTTCTGTTGGCTTGAGATCTTTGTAGTTTGGCATCATCTGAATCAATGTGCACACGGTATCATACTTTCCATCCAATGCTCTTAAGATCTTCTTGATGATGAATTTGTCAGTCATCTCTTCACTCCCTAAGCCGGCAATATCATTTGTGATAAGAGCAAGCCTAGAGTACATTTCAGCGACACCTTCACCATCCTTCATTTTGAACTTGTCAAGCTGACTCTGGAGCACATCCAACTTGGATTCCTTGACGGACTCGGTACCTTCATGTATATCAATCAAAGTATCCCAAATTTCCTTTGCATTCTCAAGACGGCTGATTTTGTTGAATTCTTCGGGGTACAATCCGTTGAAGATGATATCACGAGCTTGAGCGTTGTATTGTAGCATCTTCAATTCTTCCGCGTTAGCTTCACGGTTCGGTTCTCTCCCATCAAAAAATTCACCTTGCAAGCCAATACAAATAATTGCCCAAACGGCGGGGTTATTTCCAAGAATATGCATTTTCATCTTATGCTTCCAACTAGCAAAATTAGTACCATCAAAGTAAGGACCTCTACGGTGATAATTTCCCTCGCTAGACGCCATACTCTCCTAGGTTGTGAAACCAAGGCTATGACCACCAAAATCTATGGAAATCAAAGCAAATGGAGACCAAAGCTCTGATACCACTTGTAGGACCTTGAAGTATGTCTAGAGGGGGGGGGGGTGATTAGACTACTTGACCAATAAAAACTTAACCTTTTCCCAGTTTTAGAGTTTGGCAGATTTTAGCTACTTTAGGAAAAGTCAAGCAATCATCACACAATTCAAGCAAGCATGCAAAGAGTATATAGGCAGCGGAAATTAAAGCATGCAACTTGCAAGAAAGTAAAGGGAAGGGTTTGGAGGATTCAAACGCAATTGGAGACACGGATGTTTTTGGCATGGTTCCGATAGGTGGTGCCATTGTACATCCACGTTGATGGAGACTTCAACCCACGAAGGGTAACGGTTGCGAGTCCACGGAGGGGTCCACCCACGAAGGGTCCACGAAGAAGCAACCTTGTCTATCCCACCATGGCCGTCGCCCACGAAGGACTTGCCTCACTAGCAGTAGATCTTCACGAAGTAGGCGATCTCCTTGCCCTTACAAACTCCTTGGTTCAACTCCACAATCTTGTCGGAGGCTCCCAAGTGACACCTAGCCAATCTAGGAGACACCACTCTCCAAGAAGTAACAAATGGTGCATTGATGATGAACTCCTTGCTCTTGTGCTTCAAATGATAGTCTCCCCAACACTCAACTCTCTCTCATAGGTTTTGGATCTGGTGGAAAGAAAATTTGAGTGGAAAGCAACTTGGGGAAGGCTAGAGACCAAGATTCATATGGTAGGAATGGAATATCTTGGCCTCAACACATGAGTAGGTGGTTCTCTCTCAGAAAATGTATGCTGGAAGTGTTGGTTCAGTCTGATGGCTCTCTCCACGAATGAAGAGGAGGTGGAGGGGTATATATAGCCTCCACACAAAATCTAACCGTTACACACAATTTACCAAACTCGGTGGGACCGAATTGTTAAACTTGGTCAGACCGATTTAGTAAACCTAGTGACCGTTAGTGATTTTCGATGGGACTGACATGCATCTCGGTGAGACCGATTCGGTTAGGGTTAGGGCATAACGTAATCTCGGTAAGACCGATTACACAAACTCGGTGAGACCGATTTGGTAATAAGCTTTCCAGAGAGTTGGTCAGGTAAACTCGGTGGGACCGATTTGCTCTTTTCGGTGAGACCGTAATGTTACAAAAAGGAAACAGATAGTTTACATTGCAATCTCGATTGGACCGATCGCTCACTTCGGTTAGACCGAAATGTTACGAAGGGAAACAGAGAGATTGCAACCCCATCTCGGTGAGACCGAGATCCCTATCGGTAAGACCGATTTGCTTAGGGTTTGTGGCAGTGGCTACGACTTTTGGAATCGGTGGCGCCGGATAGGAAGTTTCGGTGTGACCGATTTTGGCTTTGGGTTTAGGTAATTTGTGGATGTGGGAAAGTAGTTGAGGGTTTTGGAGCATATCACTAAGAACATGAAGCAAGAGGCTCATTAAGCAACACCTCATCTCTCCTTGATAGTATTGGCTTTTCCTATAGACTCAATGTGATCTTGGATCACTAAAATATAAAGTGAAGAGTCTTGAGCTTTTGAGCTTGAGCCAATCTTGTCCTTAGTATTTTGAGGGATCCACTTTCATTATCCATGCCATGCCAATCATTGATCTTTCCTTAAATAATAGTCTTGGAATAGCATTAGCTCAATGAGCTATATGTTGTTATGAATTACCAAAACCACCTAGGGATAGTTGCACTTTCACTTGGCAAGGGCAATGGCTCCAGTGTTGTCACAGAAGAGAGTCATCGGCCCCGACGCATTGGGAATAACTCCTAGGTCGGTAATGAACTCCTTCATCCAGATTGCTTCAGGTGCTGCCTCTGAGGCTGCCATGTATTCCGCTTCACATGTAGATTCCGCTACGATGCTTTGCTTGCAACTGCACCAGCTTACCGCCCCACCATTCAAAATATACACGTATCCGGTTTGTGACTTAGAGTCATCCAGATCTGTGTCGAAGCTAGCGTCGACGTAACCCTTTACGACGAGCTCTTCGTCACCTCCATAAAAGAGAAACATATACTTAGTCCTTTTCAGGTACTTCAGGATATTCTTGACCGCTGTCCAGTGTTCCATGCCGAGATTACTTTGGTACCTTCCTACCAAACTTACGGCAAGGTTTACATCAGGTCTGGTACACAGCATGGCATACATAATAGACCCTATAGCCGAGGTATAGGGGATGACACTCATCTTTTCTCTATCTTCTCCCGTGGTCAGGCATTGAGCCGAGCTCAATTTCACACCTTGCAACATAGGCAAGAACCCCTTCTTGGACTGTTCCTTATTGAACTTCTTCAATATCTTATCAAGGTATGTGCTTTGTGAAAGACCTATGAGGCGTTTTGATCTATCTGTATAGATCTTGATGCCTAATATGTAAGCAGATTCTCCAACGTCCATTGAAAAACACTTATTCAAGTAGGCCTTAATGTTGTCCAAAAGTTCTATATCATTTCCCATCAAAAGTATGTCATCTACATATAATATGAGAAATGCTACAGAGCTCCCACTCACTTTCTTGTAAACGCAGGCTTCTCCATAAGTCTACATAAACCCAAACGCTTTGATCATTTCATCAAAGCGAATGTTCCAACTCCGAGATGCTTGCACTAGCCCATAGATGGAGCGCTGGAGCTTGCATACCTTGTTAGCATTCTTAGGATCGACAAAACCTTCCGGCTGCATCATATACAATTCTTCATTAAGATAGCCGTTAAGGAATGCCGTTTTGACGTCCATTTGCCATGTCTCATAATCGTAGAATGCGGCAATTGCTAACATGATTCGGACGGACTTCAGCTTCGCTACGGGTGAGAAGGTATCATCATAGTCAACCCCTTGAACTTGTCGATAACCCTTAGCGACAAGTCGAGCTTTATAAATGGTAACATTACCATCCACGTCCGTCTTCTTCTTAAAGATCCATTTATTTTTCTATCGCTCGCCGATCATCGGGCAAGTCTGTCAAAGTCCATACTTTGTTTTCATACATGGATCCTATCTCAGATTGCATGGCTTCAAGCCATTTGTTAGAATCTGGGCCCGCCATCGCTTCTTCATAGTTCGAAGGTTCACCGTTGTCTAACAACATGATTTCCAGGATAGGGTTGCCATACCATTCTGGTGTGGAACGTGTCCTTGTGGACCTTCGAAGTTCAGTAGCAACTTGATCCGAAGTACCTTGATCATCATCATTAACTTCCTCTCTAGTCGGCTCAGGCACCACAGGAACATCTTCCTGAGCTGCGCTACTTTCCGGTTCAAGAGGCAGTACTTCATCAAGTTCTACTTTCCTCCCACTTACTTCTCTCGAGAGAAACTCTTTCTCCATAAATGACCCGTTCTTGGCAACAAAGATCTTGCCTTCGGATCTGAGGTAGAAGGTATACCCAATGGTTTCCTTAGGGTATCCTATGAAGACGCATTTTTCGGACTTGGGTTCGAGCTTTTCAGGTTGAAGTGTCTTGACATAAGCATCGCATCCCCAAACTTTTAGAAACGACAACTTAGGTTTCTTCCCAAACCATAATTCATACGGTGTCGTCTCAACGGATTTAGACGGTGCCCTATTTAAAGTGAATGTAGCTGTCTCTAGAGCGTATCCCCAAAATGATAGCGGTAAATCGGTGAGTGACATCATAGATCGCACCATATCCAATAGAGTGCGATTATGACGTTCGGACACACCGTTACGCTGAGGTGTTCCAGGCGGTGTGAGTTGTGAAACAATTCCACATTTCCTTAAGTGCGTACCAAATTCATGACTTAAATATCCTCCCCCACGATCTGATCGTAAGAACTTTATTTTTCGGTCACATTGATTCTCTACCTCATTCTAAAATTCCTTGAACTTTTCAAAGGTCTTAGACTTGTGTTTCATCAAGTAGACATACCCATATCTACTTAAGTCATCAGTGAGAGTGAGAACATAACGATAGCCTCCGCGAGCCTCAACGCTCATTGGACCGCACACATCAGTATGTATGATTTCCAATAAGTTGGTTGCTCGCTCCATTGTTCCGGAGAATGGAGTCTTGGTCATTTTGCCCATGAGGCATGGTTCGCATGTGTCAAATGATTCGTAATCAAGAGACTCCAAAAGTCCATCAGCATGGAGCTTCTTCATGCGTTTGACACCAATGTGACCAAGGCGGCAGTGCCACAAGTATGTGGGACTATCGTTATCAACCTTACATCTTTTGGTATTCACACTATGAATATGTGTAACATCACGTTCGAGATTCATTAAGAATAAACCATTGACCAGCGGGGCATGACCATAAAACATATCTCTCATATAAATAGAACAACCATTATTCTCGGATTTAAATGAGTAGCCATCTCGTATTAAACGAGATCCAGATACAATGTTCATGCTCGAAAGCTGGCACTAAATAACAATTATTGAGGTTTAAAACTAATCCCGTAGGTAAATGTAGAGGTAGCGTGCCGACGGCGATCACATCGACCTTGGAACCATTCCTGACGCGCATCGTGACCTCGTCCTTCGCTAGTCTCCGCTTATTCTGCAGCTCCTGTTTTGAGTTACAAATATGAGCAACCGCACCGGTATCAAGTACCCAGAAGCTACTACGAGTACTGGTAAGGTACACATCAATTACATGTATATCACATATACCTTTGGTGTTGCCGGCCTTCTTGTCCGCTAAGTACTTGGGGCAGTTCCGCTTCCAGTGTCCGCTTCCCTTGCAATAAAAGCACTCAGTCTCAGGTTTGGGTCCATGCTTTGGCTTCTTCCCGGCAACTGGCTTACCGGGCGTGGCAACTCCCTTGCCGTCCTTCTTGAAGTTCTTCTTACCCTTGCCTTTCTTGAAACTAGTGGTTTTATTGACCATCAACACTTGATGTTCCTTTTTGATCTCCACCTCCGCTGATTTCAGCATTGTAAATACCTCAGGAATAGTTTTCACCATCCCCTGCATATTGTAGTTCATCACAAAGCTCTTGTAGCTAGGTGGGAGCGACTGGAGGATCTGTCAATGACCGCGTCATCCGGGAGATTAACTCCCAGCTGAGACAAGCAGTTGTGCAACCCAGACATTTTGAGTATGTGCTCGCTAACAGAACCATTCTCCTCCATCTTACAACTGTAGAACTTGTCGGAGACTTCATACCTCTCGACCCGGGCATGAGCATGGAAAACCATTTTCAGCTCTTGGAACATCTCATATGCTCCGTGCCGCTCAAAACGCTTTTGGAGCTCCGGTTCTAAGCTGTAAAGCATGCCGCACTGAACCAGGGAGTAATCATCACTACGTGACTGCCAGGCGTTCATAACGTCTTGAGTTGCCGGGAAAACGGGTGCTTCACCTAGCGGTGCATCTAGGACATATGCTTTCTTGGCAGCTATGAGGATGATCCTCAAGTTCTGGACCCAGTCCGTATAGTTGCTGCCATCGTCTTTCAGCTTGGTTTTCACTAGGAACGCGTTGAAGTTGTGGGCAACATTAGCGTGAGCCAGTTGATCTACAAGACATATTGCAAAGATTTTAGACTAAGTTCATCTAATCAAATTATATAATGAACTCCCACTCAGATAGACATCCCTCTAGTCATCTAAGTGATACGTGATCCGAGTCAACTAGGCCGTGTCCGATCATCATGTGAGACGGACTAGTCATCATCAGTGAACATCTTCATGTTGATCGTATCTTCTATACGACTCATGTTTGACCTTTCGGTCTCTTATGTTCCGAGGCCATGTCTGTACATGCTAGGCTCGTCAAGTCAACCTAAGTGTTTTGCATGCGTAAATCTGGCTTACACCCGTTGTATGTGAACGTTAGAATCTATCACACCCGATCATCACGTGGTGCTTCGAGACAACGAAATTTCACAACGGCGCACAGTTAGGGGGAACACTTTCTTGAAATTATTATGAGGGATCATCTTATTTATGCTACCGTCGTTCTAAGCAAATAAGATGTAAAACATGATAAACATCACATGCAATCAAATAGTGACATGATATGGCCAATATCATTTTGCTCCTTTTGATCTCCATCTTCGAGGCGCCATGATCATCATCGTCACCGGCATGACACCATGATCTCCATCATCGCGTCTTCATGAAGTTGTCACGCCAATGATTACTTCTACTACTATGGCTTTCGGTTTAGCAATAAAGTAAAGTAATTACATGGCGTTATTCAATGACACGTCGGTCATACAAAAATAAAGACAACTCCTATGGTTCCTGCCAGTTGTCATACTCATCGACATGCAAGTCGTGATTCCTATTACAAGAACATGATCAATCTCATACATCACATATATTTCATTCATCACATCCTTTTGGCCATATCACATCACAAGGCATATGCTGCAAAAACAAGTTAGATGTCCTCTAATTGTTGTTGCATGTTTTACGTGGCTGCAATAGGGTTCTAGCAAGAACGTTTCTTACCTACGCCAAAACCACAACGCGATATGTCAATTTCTATTTACCCTTCATAAGGACCCTTTTCATCGAATCCGATCCGACTAAAGTGGGAGAGACAGACAACCGCTAGCCACCTTATGCAACTAGTGCATGTCAGTCAGTGGAACCTGTCTCACGTAAGCATACATGTAAGGTCGGTCCGGGCCGCTTCATCCCACGATGCCGCCGAAACAAGATAAGACTAGTAGTGGCAAGTAAATTGACAAAATCTACGCCCACAACAAAATTGTGTTCTACTCGTGCATAGAAACTACACATAGACCTAGCTCTGATACCCCTGTTGGGGATCGTTGCAGAAAATAAAAAATTTCTACGCATCACCAAGATCAATCTATGGAGTCATCTAGCAACGAGAGATAGGAGTGCATCTACATACCCTTGTAGATCGCGAGCAGAAGCGTTCAAGAGAACGGGGTTGATGGAGTCGTACTCGTCGTGATCCAAATCACCGATGATCCTAGCGCCAAACGGACGGCACCTCCGCGTTCAACACACGTACGGAGCGGTGAAGTCTCCTCCTTCTTGATCCAGCAAGGGGAAAGGAGAGGTTGAGGAAGAGAGCTCCAACAGCAGCACGATGGCGTGGTGGTGATGGAGTGGTCGTACTCCGACAGGGCTTCGCCAAGCACTTAATCGGAGGAGGAGAGGTGTTGGGGAGGGGAGAGGCTGCGCCTTGGATGTGGTGGTCTGCCCTCCCCTCGCCCCTCTATTTATAGGGGAAGGGGGCCGGCCCCCTCTATATGAGATCTAGAGGGGGGCGGTGGCCAAGGGGAGAGGGCTTGCCCCCCAAGCAAGGGTGGCGCCCCCTCTAGGGTTCCCCCCAACCCTAGGCGCATGGGCCCAAGGGGGGATGCGCCCAGCCCTCCAAGGGCTAGTTCCCTTTCCCACACGGCCCATGAGGCCCTCCGAGAGAGATGGCCCCTCCCGGTGGACCCCCGAAACCCCTCCGATGGCCCCGGTACAATACCGATATGCCCCCGAACCTTTCTGGTGACTGTATGATAACTTCCCACATATAAATCTTCACCTCTAGACCATTCCGGAACTCCTCATGACGTCCGGGATCTCATCCGGGACTCCGAACAACATTCGGTAATCACATACAAGTCTTCCTAATAACCCCAGCGTCATCGAACCTTAAGTGTGTAGACCCTACTGGTTCGGGAATCACGCAGACATGACCGAGACCGCTCTCCGGCCAATAACCAACAACGGGATCTGGATACCCATGTTGGCTCCCACATGTTCCACGATGATCTCATCGGATGAACCACGATGTCGAGGATTCAAGCAATCCCGTATACAATTCCCTTTGTCAATCGGTACGTTACTTGCCCGAGATTCGATCCTCGGTATCCCAATACCTCATTCAATCTCGTTACCGGCAAATCACTTTACTCATACCGTAATGCATGATCCCGTGACCAACCACTTGGTCACATTGAGCTCATTATGATGATGCATTACCGAGTGGGCCCAGAGATACATCTCCGTCATACGGAGTGACAAATCCCAGTCTCGATCCGTGTCAACCCAACAGACACTTTCGGAGATACCTGTAGTATACCTTTATGGCCACCCAGTTATGTTGTGACGTTTGGTACACCCAAAGCACTCCTACGGTATCCGGGAGTTACACGATCTCATGGTCTAAGGAAATGATACTTGACATTATAAAAGCTCTAGCAAACGAACTACACGATCTTGTGCTATGCTTAGGATTGGGTCTTGTCCATCACATCATTCTCCCAATGATGTGATCCCGTTATCAATGACATCCAATGTCCATGGTCAGGAAACCGTAACCATCCATTGATCAACGAGCTAGTCAACTAGAGGCTCACTAGGGACATGTTGCGGTCTATGTATTCACACATGTATTACGATCTCCGGATAACACAATTATAGCATGAACAATAGACAATTATCATGAACAAGGAAATATAATAATAACCATTTTATTATTGCCTCTAGGGCATATTTCCAACACTGCTTGCATTAGAGTAGTATAGCATGTTACTGTTTCGATTGATCCTATTCTGTTGCATAGCCTGTCATTGTTGCTACAGATGTTGATACCTTACCCGCAATCCTAAATGCTTAGTATAGGATGCTAGTTTATCATCATTGGCCCTACATTCTTGTTAGTCTGCCTTGCTATACTATCGGGTCATGATCACTCAGGAGGTGATCACGGGTATATACAATACAATACATACATACATACATACTATACAGATGGTGACTAAAGTCGGGTTGGCTCGTTGAGTACCCACAAGTGATTCCGATGTGGGGGCTGAAAGGACAGGTGGCTCCATCCCGGTAGAGGTGGGCCTGGGTTCCCGACGGCCCCCGACTGTTACTTTGTGGCAGAGTGACAGGGCAGGTTGAGACCACCTAGGCGAGAGGTGGGCCTGGCCCTGGTCGGCGTCCGCGGTTACTTCATAATAACATGCTTAACGAGATCTTGGTATTTGATCTGAGTCTGGCCACTGGCCTATATGCACTAACCAACTACGGGGGAACAGTTATGGGCACTCGATGTCGTGGTATCAGCCGAAGCCTTCTTGACGTCAGCGACTGAGCAGCGCGCGCCGGGTTGGACCGCGTAGCGCAACTTCTTTTGTAATGGAGGTTGCTAGGTCTGCTCATTGGCCGCGTACGCAACATGCAGGTGTGCAATGGGTGATGGGCCCAAACCCCTGCGTGCGTAGGATTTAGACCGGCGTGCTGACCTATGTATTGTGCCTATGTGGGGCTGCGACGTGTTGATCTTCCGAGGCCGGGCATGACCCAGGAAAGTATGTCCGGCCAAAGGGGATCAAGCGTGTTGGGTTATGTGGTGCACCCCTGTAGGGAAGTTTATCTATTCGAATAGCCGTGTCCCTCGGTAAAAGGACGACCCGGAGTTGTACCTTGACCTTATGACAACTAGAACCGGATAATTAATAAAACACACCCAGACAAGTTCCAGAGACAACTCGGTGATCGCTTTCCCACAGGGCGACGAGGGGAGGATCACCGGGCAGGATTATGCTATGCGATGCTACTTGGAGGACTTCAATCTACTCTCTCCTACATGCTACAAGACGGAGGCTGCCAGAAGTGTAGTCTTTGACAGGATTAGCTATCCCCCTCTTATTCTGGCATTCTGCAGTTCAGTCCACCGATATGGCCCTTTACACATATACCCATGCATATGTAGTGTAGCTCCTTGCTTGCGAGTACTTTGGATGAGTACTCACGGTTGCTTTTCTCCCTCTTTCCCCCCTTTCCCTTCTACCTGGTTGTCGCAACCAGATGCCGGAGCCCAGGAGCCAGACGCCACCGTCGACGACGACTCCTACTACACTAGGGGTGCCTACTACTACGTGCAGGCCGCCGCCGATGACCAGAAGTACTTTAGGAGGATCCCAGGCAGGAGGCCTGCGCCTCTTTCGATCTGTATCCTACTTTGTGCTAGCCTTCTTAAGGCAAACTTGTTTAACTTCTGTCTGTACTCACTAACTCATCTATGATCGAGCACTTGTATTCTAGCCCTCGAGGCCCCTGGCTTGTATTATGATGCTTGTATGATTTATTTTACTTTTTAGAGTTGTGTTGTGATATCTTCCCGTTAGTCCCTGATCTTGATCGTACACGTTTGCGTGTATGATTAGTGTACAATTGAATCGGGGGCTTCACAAGTTGGTATCAGAGCCGACTGGATATAGGAATCCCCCTTCCACACTCCTTGGCCAAAGTTGAGTCTAGACATTGCAAAACTTTTACTAACATGGCTGTGTGCCTTTATGGGCCCACGTCGCCATTGGGTGGTATTAGGATCTTTTACTCCTCGTCTATACTCTGGGACTCTGATCTCTCTTCTATTCGGGTTAAACGATTTTACTAAAACTGACTCTAGGTTCTCATAACTACTTTCTCCCGGAGAGCCCCTAATCACAGATGATCGCCTACTGCGTCATAAGATTTCGAAGATACCCTCTGATGTTCTCTTGAGACTTTGTGCCCGCCGTTTTTGCAATTCCTTATCATCGATATATCCCTATGGATAAATACATACACTCGCCGTCCATACCTTCATCCCAAGATGCTCTTGATATTACTAGATACCACGAAATATTTTCCAATATCTCGAGAATCCTTTGTGTCTACTGTTAGCTCTATTCAGCATGAGTACCCCTACGGATAATTCCTGGCACTTACCGAGTATCCGCTCATCCCCAGTTGTTCAGGTGTTTCACAAAAGTCTTCAAAATACTATTCGGTCCTCCGAAAATCCTTAGCAGCTTTATTGCTCTGCAAATACTTGTGTGCTTGCATTATGGATGCTTCCCATACATCTGGCAATATTCATTAGTCTCCTTTTGACACCGTCATTTTGATCCTATTGATTCAACATGAGTGCTAATGCACGCAATCATCGGTTGATCCTTTTAAAATATCTTTCCGGCTCAAATGTCATCTTGAACATGACCTGGTTCTCGACCAACCAAATTGCAATCGATTGTGCCCCTAAGTCTTTTCAACTTATCCATCCTTGATCAGAGCGTCTCCTTCTGATCCTTCGATTTGGAATCATACTTCCTTTGCAATTAAGCTTCGAATTATCCAGATGATTCCATAACCTATGGCATTTGCATTCTTTCCTCTTCTGGTTGAGTACTGATACTCACCTCAGATCCCTTGTGGACCACCAGAACCTTTATTCGATTTATCCGACGATGTCCTTCATATTCAATAACTTTGTGAGTCTTTTCTTGGATACATAATACCTTTGGTAAATTGTATCCTCTGCTTTGCCAACCATGCTCTGCTTTCGAGCTGGTGATATTTACTATTGAAGCTTGTGGAATATGTTTCCACGATACCCTGATGGGTTGAACCTATGCCTTCCTTTATATGTCTGAACTCAAAAGTTTCATGAGTCGTACTCTTCTGGTATTTTGCCAGATAAAATTTCAACAATACAACTTCATCGAACGCGAGAAGTGAATGAAAGGTTGTGCGTTGGAGAAGTGGGAGTCAACCTTGAACTTTGTGTTAATGCCCATGGACACGATGTACATCTTCTCATTGAAGCTTATTTTAAAATTAATTATTCCCTTGGTATAAGTTCATCTTATATCTGGGATCTGGCCTTTTGCAATCGTGGTTCCGACCATGTTCTCCTTTAAATACCATTTCCGGTGCAAGTGTAAGCACTTGTCTTCTATAGAGCAATACCCCAGTCCAACCTCTACTTTGATCTATCGTCGAGTATTACCCCCTGGTATCTCGAGGTTATCACGAAACATCATATCTTCTTATGAGTTCTTCGTCAAGTACTACATTCTCACCAGTTCCAATTTTTCCTAGGTTCTGAGTGGTTAGTCACTCGAGTACACCGATAACTGAATCGAGTCCGCATCGCGATTAGACAACTCTTAGTAATCTTCTTTACTTATGAGTTTGTACTCGATCATGTCATTCCTAGCCGGATCGGCTATATCATTATCGTGCTGATTTTAACTTTGCTACCTGGTCCTTATTCCCGGAGCATAAATTTCTATGCTGAGATAATCTAACATCGATCTTCCTCGTCATATTATTCTTCTTGAACAACAAACTTGATTTCGAGTTTGTGTCCTACTCGTGGTTCCAATAACCTTTCGC
Source organism: Triticum timopheevii (assembly GCA_963921465.1). Lineage (NCBI taxonomy): Eukaryota > Viridiplantae > Streptophyta > Magnoliopsida > Poales > Poaceae > Triticum > Triticum timopheevii. Next base: position 507,793,608 of record OY997268.1, on the reverse strand, counting down.
TTCATCATTCATTTGACTTGATGTCATCGTCAATCGATTTCATCTTCGTGAAATCTCTCGACAAATGTGTTGTGATCATCATTAGTATTCCGAGCTTTTCCATGATATCAATTTAATTCATGATGAGAAATACCATCATTGCCTCGATGATTTGTGTTATCATCGACCACTTTATTGTCTTAACTTCAACACAAACTTGTTCATGTTTTGTGGTATACCTTGAGTTCCTTGCTACCCATCATTTGTTCTTCTTTACCTTGAAGTATTACCATCTTTTATGTCAAGAATGTCGTGAGAATTTCACCACCTCTTAAGAATTCTTGATTCAAGTGATACTTCTTGCAATCTCCATTCAATTCTTGGTCCCTGTATTCTTGCTAACCGGAATACCAACAAATGAAATGTGCGGTGTAATTCCAAACTTCTAGCAACCCTATTGCTTGAAGTTAATGGTCAAAAGTTCATTCTTAGACCATCGGTTATTGAAACACCATTCTGACATCGTTCCTACCTAAGCCCATAACTCGGGTGCTGTTGGGTAACGTAGTAATTTAAAAAAAAAATCTACGCACACGCAAGATCATGGTGATGCATAGCAACAAGAGGGGGAGTGTATCTTCATACCCTTGAAGATCGCTAAGCGGAAGCATTTATCAACGCGGTTGATGTAGTCGTACGTATTCACGATCCGACCGATCCAAGTACCGAACGCACGACACCTCCGAGTTCTGCACACGTTCAGCTCGATGACGTCCTTGCCTTCTCGATCCAGCAAGATGGACGAAGTAGTAGATGAGTTCCGGCAGCACGACGGCGTGGTGACAGTGTTGGTGAAGAACAATCTCCGCAGGGCTTCGCCTAAGCACTACGGAAACTATGACGGAGGATAAACTAGAGGGGATGGGGTTGCCGGCACACAGCTTGGTGTTTCTTGATGTGTCTTTGGTGCTAGCCCTGCCCCTCTATTTATATGTTGAGCCCTGGGGTCGAAACTTGGAGCAAAAGCCTCCTCAAAGTCGGTTTTGCCCGAAAGGCAAGAGTCCCATTCGGACTCCAGGACCAAACGCCAGACGCCAGGGTCTCGGGCGTCTGGCCCCCTGGCGTCCGCAAAACTCCTTTTGCACCGACTTATAGCCCCGTGGGCCTGACCCCTTGGCCTAACCATATCATATAATATATGAATCTTTACCTCTGGACCATTCCGGAGCTCCTCGTCATGTCCGTGATCTCATCCGGGACTCCAAACAACATTTGGTCACCAACATACATAACTCATATAATACTATATCATCAACGAACGTTAAGCGTGCGGACCCTACGGGTTCGAGAACTATGTAGACATGACCGAGACACCTCTCTGGTCAATAACCAATAGTGGAACCTGGATGCCCATATTGGCTCTTACATATTCTACGAAGATCTTTATCGGTCGAACCGCATAACAACATACGTTGTTCCCTTTGTCATCGGTATGTTACTTGCCCGAGATTCGATCGTCGGTATCTCAATACCTAGTTCAATTTCGTTACTGGCAAGTCTCTTTACTCGTTCCGTAATACATCATCCCGCAACTAACTTATTAGTTGCAATGCTTGCAAGGTTTATAGTGATGTGCCTTACCGAGTGGGCCCAGAGATACCTCTCCGACAATCGGAGTGACAAATCCTATTCTTAGAATGTGCCAACCGAACAAGTACCTTCGGAGACACCTGTAGAGCACCTTTATAATCACCCAGTTACGTTGTGACATTTGGTAGCACACAAAGTGTTCCTCCGGTAAACGGGAGTTGCATAATCTCATAGTCATAGGAACATGTATAAGTCATGAAGAAAGCAATAGCAACATACTAAACGATCAAGTGCTAAGCTAACGGAATGGGTCAAGTCAATAACATCATTCTTCTAATGATGTGATCCCGTTAATCAAATGACAACTCATGTCTATGGCTAGGAAACACAACCATCTTTGATCAACAAGCTAGTCAAGTAGAGGCATACTAGTGACACTATGTTTGTCTATGTATTCACACATGTATTATGTTTCCGGTTAATACAATTCTAGCATGAATAATAAACATTTATCATGAAATAAGGAAATAAATAATAACTTTATTATTGCCTCTAGGGCATATTTCCTTCAGGTGCACCTTTCAACCAATGTTTAATTGTGTATTTTCCTTGAGCATACATCATTATATCATTTGATCTGACTAATGTTATCTTCTTGTTCACATAATTGTGGAAACCCATCTTTTGGAAGTCTCAATGAATTGTTGCTGAGTTCATCAGCTACCACCTTATCCCTTCATTGGTTTAATGGTGAGCTTTTGTTTCGGAACTTGCTTTCATAGTAATTTTCCCAAGAATCTTACAACGTCGTCTCGTCAATTTGTTTTGCACCTTTTCTTCTCAGGCATCCTAACACCGGTCAGATCTGAATCTCGGTCAGATATGATGGTTGGAACATTTTGCCAAGAGTTATAACACTAGTCTTTTATGACCCGGTAAGGTGATGGCATGCCCAACACACCTGGCCGGATGATCTGCTATTGTAGTTTCCTTATTAGCAAGGTTATCCATTCTTCCATATGGAAATTGTAAGACTTATTCTATAAGTTGTTCCTGATGGATCCATGTGTATCTAAAATCTGACCCTTACTTGATGTCCATGTCAATGCTATCTCGAAGCATGTCTATGCTACTCCGATTATCAATAAGAGCATTTGAAGCACAATGCTAAATTCTCTTTATCCATTATCCAAACACTTTTGTATGGGTAATGTCATGAAATTTCTCTCCCCTTTCCTAAAGGGTTTTCTACGTTATATATTGTCATGGATATCATGCTCTGTTTGTCCTTGGGAAGGATATACCCCCTGAAATTTGTGTTTAAACACATTTTCCTTTCCATTGTTCTGTTTAATATGAAGATCACCTTTTCCTTTCCATTGTTTTGTTTAACCTTTCTGGTGATCGATATGATCTAAGCAGTAATTTTCTTCTGCTTATGTAAACACCTTGGTGTAGAACCGTGTCAGTAAGACCTTGTTGCTTTTGTTGATAGCATTCCGGTAACCACCGATAGACGAGAACTTTGCCTATTGGTCTGCCTCATTCAACGAGCAGGAAGATGGTTCTCTTCGTCCCTCGCCCTTGGTACCGATGTTGTTGCCGACATGATCGACAGGCTACCCTCTGACATGCCTTGCTATCATGACCATGCAAGATGTCACCCCTACTACTTTTATCCCACATGGTGGGCCCATAACCCACAGTTACACAGGATCGAAACCTGACTCTCCTGTACACCACCTGTTCCCAAGGCTGTTCCTCGCGCTTGACTTTGTATGTAATTCACAGACCACCTGTCTAGTGATCTATTCTTGTATGAGACGCAATACCTATTCTCTTTGCCCTGAAACCCTTTCACCTTCTGATTAGGCATCGAACGATTGCCTATCCGTTTGAAACTTCTCATGGTACCTTCTTACTTTGCTCTCGATACCTTCTTAAGTTTCAAATCGAGAGATACTTATGCTTCTTCCCTGAGTTAATCATCTGATGCTCGATCTTGTTAGAATCCATCCTTATAGAGTTTCCCTTCTTACCCTTTCGTAAGTACGGTGAAGACCTGAAGGAAGGACGACAACTTCATCATGATGACCTGAAGCAGAGAAATGAAGACATCAGCGCTATGGATCGACCACTTCGAGAAGAGCAGACATGAATGAGAAGATCCGTTCGAATGTCATAACCAAATATTTCCCCCTTACTCCCCTCTTAAATCTCAGGACGAGATTTCTTTTAGTGGAGGAGATTTGTAACACCCTGGTAGTCAAGCTACAGTATTCACACACTGATGGTGCCTTGTCATCGCAATTAATTTGCTTAACCTCACTTTGATTGAAACCGAATTCAAATCCAAATTTTAGAATAAAGTAAAATAATATTTATTCCAACAACAAAACAAAATTGTTCAAATTATTCTACAATTCACTCTGATTAGTTGTCATGTAGAAACTAACTCCTTTTGACTCACAAATAAATTCCAAGAAAATTAATAAATGTCCAAGAGCAAATAAAATGACCTTCTTAGAATAAACAATTACTTATTTAACTCCAGTTGCCTCCAAACATTGTGGGTATGCTCAAAATAATACCTAGTATTTATGTGACAAATTTCATCTACAAAAAAATTCATTTAGTTCGAACTTCAAACAGAAACAGAGGAGAAATGAAAAACAGTAGTAGCATAAGAAGATTGGATATGGCACTGTGCACTTTGGCCCATTTAGCAACAGGAGCTAGGCCAGCCCAATACCCCCTCTCGTTCTAAACTCTGTTCACTGAAAAGAGGCGTGACAGCCATCCACGTCCATGGCCGTGCCTTGGCATGCGTGGCGGCCATCCGTGCCTCCCCTCGACCTATAAGGCGTCGTCCCGAAACCCTAGCCCTCTCTCATCCGGTTCCCCTATTTCCCCATTGCGCCCCCTCCCCATCTGCTCGAAATCGAGCTCAAAGTCTCGTGCGGTGACCGTGCTCGTCGTCACTGTTGCCGCGGCCACCGCCGTCGCCATCGCAGGAGAAGGAGTCCAGGAGATCCGTCACTGTCAGCTTCGTCCGTCCCGGGCTCTAGCTCAAGCCAGAGCGGCCCGTGCACACGCCATCGCCGTCGTCTTTGTCACATACATCGCCGACCGTCGTCGTCGATTTCCACCGCTTCGGTCTACCCCCGGCCTCCTCGACCGCGCCCCTGAGCTCACTGTGAGCTCCTCTCACGGATCCCCTCTCCCCCTGCTTCGATCTGTCACTGTTGAGGCCGTCCCCACGCTCGGCCCCCATGGCCGGAGCTCGCTCCGTGCATGCTCGCCCGCGGCCCTGACCACGCCCGTTTCCCCGCTCACCCCAGAGCGCGACCGCCTCGCCTCCTACTGCTCGCTACTGCTTCTGCCGTGCCCCGCCTCCGCTTCTCACCACACCGGCCGCCGGCGCTCCTCTATGAGCGACCGCGCACTTGAGCCCAGCCGTGGTCGGATTGTTCCTCTGCCGCTAGGGCCTGGCCGCTAACTATCTAGTTAGCCCCCTAACCCCAGTTAATTAGTTAGGTCCATTAATCTAATCACCTAAATAATTTAACTGTTAGACAGTAACTGGTGGACCCTCATCTAGGTGGATCCGGCTTGCCTGCTCCCTTCCCATGCTCCCATCTGTGCTCCCAGTTCGTCCTATGGCTGTCCTTGTCCCTTTTTCTTTTTTAATCTAATCATATCCCCCCTGATTTTCAGGGGGTGGGGCCGGGTCTTATTTTATTCCAATCAAATTAAGCCACGTATGCGGGAGCACGGATGGGAGCATGGGAAAGGAGCAGGCAAGTCTCGTCCCATCTAGGTAACTAAAGTAATTAAAATCCTGTTAAAATGTGTATGTATGACACAGGGGTCCCACTGGCCCCATTGACTAGTCAAACTGCTAACTGGGATAACCCAGTCAATGACATGCAGGTCCCCTGGTCCCTTTGTCTAGTCAACAGTCTCAGTTGACTGCTGACTGAGCAGTCAACTGGACCCCAACTGTCAGCCTCTAACAACTCTGCTGGGTACACTTCAGTGTGTACTCATAGCAAATTGCTATTTAATTTTCAATTAATAATAATTTCAAAATTGAATAAAACTTTGAAAATTAATATAAAATAAGCCGTACCTCGGATGGAAAAACTTTGTACATGAAAGTTGCTCAGAACGACGAGACGAATCCGAATACGCAGCTCGTTCGTCTGCCACACATCCCTAGCATATGGAACACAAAACTTTCCCCCTTCGGTTCATTCGTCCAAAAACACGAAACACCGGGGATACTTTCTCGGATGTTTCCCCCTTCGTCGGTATCACCTACTACCGCATTAGGGCACACCTAGCACCGTGCATTGCCATGTTACACTTTGTGATGCTTTGTTATTTATTGTGTTCCCCCTCCGTTACTTCTTTCCGATAGACCCTGAGACTGCCGGCGACCCCAGTTCGACTACGGAGTTGACGACCCCTCCTTCTTGCCAGAGCAACCAGGCAAGCCCCCCCCTTGATCACCAGATATCGCCTATTCTTCTCTCTACTGCTTGCATTAGAGTAGTATAGCATCTTACTATTTCGATTGATCCTATTCTGTTGCATAGCCTGTCATTGTTGCTACATTTGTTGATACCTGACCCGCAATCCTAAATGCTTAGTATAGGATGCTAGTTTATCATCATTGGCCCTACATTCTTGTTAGTCTGCCTTGCTATACTATCGGGCCGTGATCACTCGGGAGGTGATCACGGGTATATACAATACATACCTACATACTATACAGATGGTGACTAAAGTTGGGTTGGCTCGTTGCGTACCCGCAAGTGATTCTGATGTGGGGGCTGAAAGGACAGGTGGCTCCATCCCGGTAGAGGTGGGCCTGGGTTCCCGACGGCCCCCGACTGTTACTTTGTGGCGGAGCGACAGGGCAGGTTGAGACCACCTAGGCGAGAGGTGGGCCTGGCCCTGGTCGGCGTCGGCGGTTACTTCATAATAACACGCTTAACGAGATCTTGGTATTTGATCAGAGTCTGGCCAGTTGCCTATATGCACTAACCAACTACGCGGGAACAGTTATGGGCACTCGACGTCGTGGTATCAGCCGAAGCCTTCTTGACGTCAGCGACTGAGCGGCGCGCGCCGGGTTGGACCGCGTAACGCAACTTCCTTTGTAATGGAGGTTGCTAAGTCTGCTCACCGGCCGCGTACGCAACGTGCAGGTGTGCAATGGGCGATGGGCCCAGACCCGTGCGCTCATAGGATTTAGACCGGCATGCTGACCTCTCTGTTGTGCCTAGGTGGGGCTGTGACGTGTTGATCTTTCGAGACCGGGCATGACCCAGGAAAGTGTGTCCAGCCAAAGGGGATCAAGCGTGTTGGGTTATGTGGTGCACCCCTGCAGGGAAGTTTATCGATTCGAATATCCGTGTCCCTCGGTAAAAGGATGACCCGGAGTTGTACCTTGACCTTATGACAATCAGAACCGGATACTTAATAAAACACACCCAGACAAGTTCCAGAGACAACTCGGTGATCGCTTTCCCACAGGACAACGAGGGGAGGATCGCCGGGCAGGATTATGCTATGCGATGCTACTGGGAGGAATTCAATCTACTCTCTTCTACATGCTGCAAGACGGAGGCTGCCAGAAGTGTAGTCTTCAACAGAATTAGCTATCCTCCTCTTATTCTGTCATTCTGAAGTTCAGTCCACCGATATGCCCTTTACACATATACCCATGCATATGTAGTGTAGCTCCTTGCTTGCAAGTACTTTGGATGAGTACTCACGGTTGCTTTTCTCCCTCTTTCCCCCCTTTCCCTTCTACCTGGTTGTCGCAACTAGATGCCGGAGCCCAGGAGCCAGACGCCACCGTCGACAACGACTCCTACTACACTGGAGGTGCCTACTACTACGTGCAGGCCGCCGCCGGTGACCAGGAGTAGTTTAGGAGGATCCCAGGTAGGAGGCCTGTGCCTCTTTCGATCTGTATCCGAGTTCCTGCTAGCCTTCTTAAGGCAAACTTGTTTAACTTATGTCTGTACTCAGATATTGTTTCTTCCACTGACTCGTCTATGATCGAGCACTTGTATTCGAGCCCTCGAGGCCCTTGGTTTGTATTATGATGCTTGTATGACTTATTTTACTTTTTAGAGTTGTGTTGTGATATCTTCCCGTGAGTCCCTGATCTTGATCGTACACGTTTGCGTGTATGATTAGTGTACGATTGAATCAGGGTCGTCACAGAACCACACCAACAGAGAATGCTGGGTGTTTAAATAGGCCGGCAAGTTGAATGCCGAAAACAAGGAAAAGGGGCTGCATAGTGATGACGACGAGGAACCCCGGCCGCCGAACACAGGAGGACAGAAGAAATTCCCTCCCCGGGTGAAAACAGTGAATATGATATACGCAACCTGTTGGGTATATAACTACTGAGTATAGACCGCTCAGGAGGGGCCGGTTTACGCTCATCTATATTGAAGCCCATGAAGACAAGGAATATGGCATTCTACTATTAAAGCTTAGAGGCCTAGAGCCCAATGGCGAATTAGGGCCCATAGTAGTAAACAGCCATAGATGTATAACTTGTATTGTAAGTTAGGGAAAGGAAGAGACCCAGCCGGACACTTGTATGAGCCGGCCTCGGGATTCTGTAAACCGGCCGGGCGTCAACCTGTGTATATAAAGGGACGACCCGGCGGCGGTTCAAGGACAAGAAACAACAGCTCGTGAGATAGGTAAAGCGGATTCTCTCCCTGCTCATCGACAAAAATCAATCCCATAACAACTGGATTGTAGGCTTTTACATTCACTGCAAGGGGCCGAACCAGTATAAACTTCCCGTCTCCCTTGTTCCGGTTCAACCCCTTTATGCTAATCTCGTTGCGATGGCTCCACGACTAAGTCCTTCCGCTAGGACATCTGATGTGTTAATTCCATGATAGTTGGCGCCCGCCGTGGGGCTATCGCACGATGGTTTCGTGTTCTTAAAGGGCAACTTTGAAGGACTCAAGGGATATGCGGTTGGCCGGATGACCAAGAGTCGTCGCGGCAAGCTCTACATCGATGACGCAGGATGGGGCCCCGAGGCCGGCTCAATTGAGTACGGGTACCGGGTCCCCTTTGGCGGAATTCACGGTTTTATCGGCAAGATCGGCGAACCGGGCCCTGAGCCGGACATCTCCACCGACCTCGTCGGGATGGCTCAGCATGCAAGTCCTCCCTGGGTTAAGCCTGCCGTGAAGCGCGCGTTCGTAGGATTCATCCATGATGGGGAATATGAACCGGTGTCCGACGGTGAGACGGCCATCTACTCAGATGGCGAATCATCCACTGGCGAAACCGAGTCGCTATACCAACTGCAAGATGGCCGGATTGGGGGCTATTCCGATGGCGACAATATTCCATACCCCTTTGGACCACCGAACCGGGTTGCAATCTTCATGGCCGGTACGCAGTCCACCTTGCAATCTTCATCTGCAGCAGCAATGATTTTCGGATCGGCAGCCGGTGCAGGAGGCCCTGCGCGCTAGCCGGCTCAAGTTCTTTCCGGTTTGCTGGACGCTTTGATGACATTGTTGACCACGGCAGTCACCCCGGAGACCCAAGATCAGCATAATGCGGAGGTTACAAAACTGAAGGATCAGATAAGTCAGGCCAAGGCGGACTTGGCGGCTGAGGAGGCCAGGATGACTGAAGAGCGGGCCGCTTTAGATGCCCAATCACAGCAGATCCAGGCGCAGAATTACCGGCTTATGTTGGATCAGAATGCGTCAAACGAAGTAACGAGGAGGAAGTACCGGTCTTGTCTGCCACCGGTTTAAGAAGGAATGAATCTCTTCAATACGCCAGGAGCCAGGCCTAGTAATCTGGCAGCAGTAAACCGTACTAAGGCACCTGGGGCGGCACCGGATCAGCCACGGGTAATGGACCCGCCTCGACGGACGGACAACCTGCCGCAATACGTACCGCCGCCGCCAAGTCACTTCTCCAGCCCTTTGGATAACATGATTGCTGAAGCATCGCGTTTGGCAGCTATTCCGATGGAAGGTGATTCACTGGCGGCGGTTGAGACACGACGAGCCGGGGATCTTCTTCAAACCGCTGTTGTGCAGCAGCAGGCTTATTCCTACAGCCGAGACAAAATACATTCAACCCCCCGTCCGAGCAAAAGTTACAGCAGACACATGGACGAGCCGGCTGTGTCAAGCAGTGTGCGGCACCGTGATGCCCCTCGAGGACCTAATCCGGTGTGTGGCGATATGAATGATCAAGATGTGGTAAATAATGGCAGAGCATGACGCGAAGCAGAGTTAGCGGCACAGTTGGCAGCACAGTACCAGAATCATCAAACCGCTCTGGTTCAACCAGCGGCATCAATTGAACGTGGTTTGGCTTTTAGCTCTAGGGGAGTGCTGTCGGTGTCAAAACCGGCGGATCTCGGGTAGGGGGTCCCGATCTATGCGTCTTAGGCTGATGGTAACAGGAAGCAAGGGACACAATGTTTACCCAGGTTCAGGCCCTCTTGATGGAGGTAAAACCCTACTTCCTGCTTGATTAATATTGACGATATGAGTAGTACAAGAGTAGATCTACCACAAGATCATAGAGGCTAAACCCTAGAAGCTAGCCTATGATGATTATGATTGTAGTTATGATCGGCTTTCTAAGGACCAACCTCTCCGGTCTATATAGACACCGGAGAGGGCTAGGGTTTACATGGAGTTGGTTACAAGGAAGGAAATATAATATTCGGATCGCCAAGCTTGTCTTCCACGCAAAGGAGAGTCCCATCCGGACACGGGACGGAGTCTTGAGTCTTGTATCTTCACGCTCCAATAGTCCGGACAAAGTATATAGTCCGGCTGTCCGGATACCCCTAATCCAGGACTCCCTCAGTAGCCCCTGAACCAGTCTTCAATGACGATGAGTCCGGCGTGCAGTCTTGTCTTCGGCATTGCAAGGCGGGTTCCATCTCCGAATACTCCAAAGTATTTATCAAACACTTAAACCGTGTCCAGATCTGCAGAATGATTGAGGGAGTCCTGGATTAGGGGGTGTCCGGATAGCTGAACTACCATCTTTGGCCGGACTCCTGGACTATGAAGATACAAGATTGAAGACTTCGTCCTGTGTCCGGATGGGACTTTCCTTGGCGTGGAAGGCAAGCTTGGTGACACGGATACATAGATCTCCTACCATTGTAACTGACTCTGTGTAACCCTAACCCTCTTCGGTGCCTATATAAACCGGAGGGTTTTAGTCCATAGGACGAACAACAATCATACCATAGGCTAGCTTCTAGGGTTTAGCCTCTCTGATCTCGTGGTAGATCTACTCTTGTACTACCCATATCATCAATATCAATCAAGCAGGAGTAGGGTTTTACCTCCATCGAGAGGGCCCGAACCTGGGTAAAAATATCGTGTCCCTTGTCTCCTGTTACCATCCACCTAGACGCACAGTTTGGGACCCCCTACCCGAGATCCGCCGGTTTTGACACCGACATTGGTGCTTTCATTGAGAGTTCCTCTGTGTCGTCGCTATCAGGAAGGATGCCTCATCCCATCTTTAAAGACGACACTGTTGCTAAAGGAGCTTTGGCTATCGGCCAAACTCTCTGGCTAGGCAGTTTCCTTATGACCGCCTGTCCGGCCGCCACGCCGATGATGACTTCTCGGGTCATCGAAAGCAATCTTCACATTAGCTGGGAACTCGCCGAGCTGTTGGATCCGATAGAGCTCTCTTCCTTAAATGAGCTCTTGGATCGCCTCGCCGCCCTGGGAGTCGCTACAGATTACGGTCAGATTTGGCCTAAATCCGATCTGAGAGAGATTAACTCTCCCCAGGTTACCCACCACGTTGCTGTGGTAGAGGAACAATACGGCGACCCTTCTTCTATCTTAAGGACTAGCTATGTCCGGATTCCCGATCCCTTCATGCCAGATTCCCGCGGAAGGGAGGATGTTACTCAAGCCCTGAACCTAAAGTCAGGCAGCGGGCTAGACTCATTGGACAACATCCAAGAACCCAAGCTTTCGAGTTCGGAAACTACTTGGCCCCTGAGTTTTAAAGTGGACGGGGTTCCGAATTTAATTCCACCCGCCCACCCAAACACAAGAGATCTATCCCAAATCCGACAAGAGCCAGTAGAAACAGTACACCATTACTGGGCCAGATTCCTCCTGGTCATAAACAGGATAAAGGACTGCCGTGAGGAGGACGCAATTTCATTCTTCTGCAATAATTGCACGGACAAGGGAATCCTCAACGCCGTAAGTCGTCGTGAAATTACACGCTTCGCTGACTTGGTGTCCATAGTACGAAAGTACTGTGCGATGGAAAGCGCCTGGAAAACCGAAATCAATTTTTGGGACAGTCCAGCCCTGAATACAACCCTAGTCCAAAATAAAAGGATGCATCATCGCCAGGCACCCGTACTGGATGGATGGCTCAACGGACCCTGCAAATTCGTAGTACAGAGGACACCACTCCAACTCACAGCCTTAGAGCATGTTGGATACTACGGCAGGTGGCCAAAAGTGGCGAAGATCTTTTAACTCCAGAGTACCAGTCCAAGGATACCAATACGGTCTTAGCAGTCTTCGAGACTTCCGCATCAAATAATATGCGGAAACGAACTCTCCGCAGCCTTGCCGAAGTCTACCAAGTAGCAACAATAAACCCATGGAGTGACACGGCTATTACCTTTAATGCCAGTGACGAACCTAAATTCCGAACAACCCGAGCACCAGCCGCATTGGTCCTCAGTCCAATAGTGGACGGCTTTCGCCTTACCAAGGTACTCATGGACGGTGGCAGCAGACTGAACCTCATTTACGAGGAAACCCTCCGAAAAATGGAAATAGACTGGAGCCGCATTGGGCGAAGCAACACAACCTTTAGAGGAATAATCCCCAGTCGGGAAGCATGCTGTACAGGAAAAATCACACTGGATGTGGTGTTCGGCACGCCGGATAATTACAGGTCCGAGGAGGTCACGTTCCAAGTGGCCCCATTTAGCAGCGGATATCATGCTCTATTAGGACGAGAGGCATTCACAATTTTTCAAGCTATACTCCATTACGGGTATATGAAGCTCAAAATGCCCGGGCCCAACGGAATCATCACTCTTGCTAGTGACCCGGACATAGCACTCCGTGCCAAAAATAAGACAGCCGCACTGGCCCTGGAGGCACTATCCGAAGCCCTAGCGTCCGAGGAACTTACTACGTTGCGCTCCACGGTGAATAGGGACGATGTGATACTCGATAAGAGATCCAAGTCCACCTCCTTTAAACCAGCAGACGAAATAGTCAAATTTCAAGTCCATCCAACGGACCCTACAAAAACGGCCTCCATTGGGGCACAATTAAACCCTGATGTAGACACCGCACTACGAGAATTCCTACGCGAAAATTGGGACATCTTTGCCTGGCACCCTTCAGACATGCCAGGAATCCCACGCCGGTTGGCCGAGCACAGCCTAAACATCATAAAAGGATTCAAGCCAGTCAAACAGGCTCTTCGGCGTTTCTCCGAACCCAAGAGACAGGCCATGGGAGAGGAGCTAGCCAAACTATTGGAGGCCAGATTCATCAGAGATATAAAACATCCGGACTGGCTAGCAAACCTGGTGATGGTACCAAAGAAGGACAAATCCTGGCACCTATGCGTCGATTTTAAAGACCTCAACAAGGCTTGCCCAAAGGATCCCTTCCCCCTCCCCCGCATTGATCAAATTATCGATGTTACCGCAGGACACGATTCATTGTGCTTCCTCGATGCATACTCCGGCTACCACCAGATTAAGATGGCAGAGCCCGACCAGGCCGCAACGGCATTCATCACCCCATACGGCCCATTCTGCTTCAACACAATGCCCTTTGGGCTCAAAAACACCGGCGTAACATATCAGCGCATGATTCAGACATGTCTGGCAAACCAGATCGGCAAAATGGTGGAGGCATACGTAGACGATGTGGTCGTCAAAACCAAGCACGTCGAAACTCTAGTAGACAATTTGAGGCTCATGTTCGATAATCTCCGAACATACGACATTAAGCTCAACCCAGAAAAATGTGTTTTCGGCGTACCAGCCGGAAAGCTCTTGGGCTTGATTGTATCCGGTAGAGGAATTGAAGCAATCCCAGCCAAGATCCGAGCTCTGTCACAATTGGATATCCCAAAGCACCTCAAACAAATACAAAAATTAATGAGATGTGTGGCGGCTTTAAGCCGCGTTATCTCCCGTTTAGGAGAAAAGGCATTACCCCTTTATCGCCTCCTCCGACGCACCGAACACTTCGAGTGGACGGATGCTGCCATGGCCGGACTCAAAGAAATAAAAGCCATATTGGCAACAAACCCGATCCTGGCCGCACCCAACATAGGCGAACCAATGCTATTATATATCGCGGCAACTCATCAAGTGTTGAGCATGGTGCTCGTTGTCGAACGAGAAATGGACAGACACAAGTTCCCCCTTCAAAAACCAGTTTACTACGTGTCCACTATCCTGACTCCATGCAAGTCACGGTACCCGCATTATCAGAAGATAGCGTACGCGGTGTTCATGGCATCCCGGAAGCTGCGACACTACTTTCAAGAGTGTTCGATAACTGTAGCCTCCGAAGTACCTCTTAATGACATTATAAACAACCGCGACGCGACGAGCCGGATTGCCAAATGGGCCATTGAGCTCCTCCCGTTCGACATAACCTATAAGCCACGGCGAGCTAGTAAGTCGCAAGTTTTGGCCGACTTCATCGCCGAATGGACTGAAGCCGAACTCCCTAAAGAGTACGGCGCATATTCCAACTAGATGATGCACTTCAACGGCTCCAAAATGTTGGCTGGTCTGGGGGCTGGTGTCGTCCTGACGTCCCCAATCGGAGATACGGTTCAATACATACTCTAGATAATGTATACATACTCCAACAACGCAACCGAATACGAAGCCCTTCTACATGGCATCCGGATGGCAGTCTCCATGGGCATTCAACGCCTAGAGGTCCGCGGGGATTCAAACCTCGCGATATCCCAAATAAATGGAGACTTCGATGCCAAGGATCAGAAAATGGCAGCTTATCGCAACACCGTCCTAAAAATGTCAGCTCGGTTTGAGGGGCTCGAATTCCACCATATAGCCCGGGATAACAACCAGGCAGCAGACGTAGTGGCACGCATTGGCTCAAAGCGCGATGCCGTCCCTCCCAACATCTTCCTAGAGAGGCTGTTCAAGCCATCCGTACTATGGGAGGGGGAATCCGGAAATAATAACCCGGACCCAACCGCACTGCCCGATACCGAACATCCTGACACAATCGGCGGTTCTGCCAACGAAGTAACATCCTCAGCCCATGTAATAATGGCAGTCATTGCCCTATGGACGGAACCATTCCTAGCCTACCTAACTAGGCAGGAACTTCCCGAGGACCAAAACGAGGCCCGCTGCATAGTGCGGTGATCTAAAGCCTATAAGGTCCATGAGGGAGAACTTTACAACAAAAGCACAACCGGAGTCCTTCAAAGGTGTATCTCCGAAGAGGAAGGGCGGAACCTTCTGGCTGAAATTCATGCCGGACTCGGCAGGCACCACGCCGCAGCCCGGGCCCTTGTAGGCAAGGCCTTCCGTACAGGATTTTATTGGCCGACGGCCCGGGCAGATGCTCAGGACTTAGTCCAACGATGTGTTAGTTGCCAGCTCTTTGCTAATCAAAGCCACATGCCACCCACCGCCCTCAAAACTATACCTATAACCTGGCCCTTTGTGGTCTGGGGGCTTGACATGGTTGGACCCCTTAAAGGAGGAACCCACAAGCAAAGATACCTACTGGTCATGGTGGATAAGTTCACCAAATGGATAGAGGCCAAGCCTGTTAAGACGGCCGAATCCGGACCGGTGATAGACTTTATATCAGGGGTCGTACACCGTTACGGCGTCCCCCATAGCATCGTCACTGACAACGGCACGAACTTTACGGCCGACGAGGTTAAACTCTGGTGCAAAAACATGGGCATCAAGCTCGACTATGCTTTAGTCTATCACCCTCAAACTAACGGTCAGGTCGAGCGAGCAAATGGTCTAATCATGAGCGGCATCAAACCCTGATTAGTGTGGTCCCTTAAGGAATCTAACACGCACTGGGTAGAGGAGCTCGACTCCGTACTCTGGGGGCTGCGGACCACTCCAAATCGCACCACCGGATTTACACCATTTTTATGGTATACGGCGCAGAGGCAGTTCTGCCCTGTGACATAATTCATGACTCACCTCACGTGCGCATGTATGAAGAAAGAGAAGCCGAGCTCGATCGGCAGGACAGTTTGGACGCATTGGAGGAGGAGCGTGACGTGGCAAAAGCCCGTTCCGCATTCTATCAACAGCAAGCTCGAAGATATCAAAGCAGAGAAGTACGAGCCAAAACTTACAATGTTGGCGGGTTAGTTCTACGCTTGCCGGACAAGAAAAAGGACAAACTCAAGCCCAAATGGGAAGGTCCCTTTATCATTGACCAAGTCCTGACCGGTGGAGCGTATCATCTGCGAGATGCATCGGATAACCGACTCGAGCCGAACCCATGGAACGCAGCCCGTCTCCGAAGATTCTATGCCTAGCACCAGATTCTGAGTTCGTCTCCTTCCTTCGTCTATATTTTACATATTAGCTGTCTTTTGTTTCTCTCCTTCTCCCCCCTTTCCTATTACAGCCTTTGAAAGCTTGTTCGCGCATTGTTCACACACACTTGACGCACTATGCATGGTCATTATACCTGGGGGCTTCTTTAACAGAAGCTTATTTGTACGGGCTTCATGCCCAACACATGTGTCACACTTCCACATGTACCTTTTATTCACCATTATATGCATCAATATGACTTAAGTTTTGGCCAAGCTGGGTTGCCTGGCTCCTGTGCTTACCCCTATGTTCCCGATTGTTCGGCTAGGCGGTAAAGGGAGCAGCTCTGCGATTGTTACTGCCGGGTCAGCCGGATGTGTACCTCAGACTGGGTGAAGCCGAAAGCTAGCGTTCTTAAGGGAATATTCGGTCGGTGAACTAAAAAGACGATTTTTTACCTATTTATTCATCTGCCCCCAGATGTTTTTCTGCTTTTTTCGCAGTCCGGACATGCACTTTAGGGCATGCCTCCCAGGGAAAGGAACCCCTAACGGAACTATTCTCCCTGGAAGATGTTTCTTACTAACCATGTAATATAACATAACTAGTTGGGCACTTGTCTGATAAAGCACTATTGACCCCTACACCTGGTCTCCATGCATGCCTCGGTTCTTATATAACCGCGAGGGTATTCGGACACACTCCGGACTATTGGGTCCCGAGGTTGAAGTGAAAAGGTCCGCTATTACAAACGATCTACAATCCGGCTAGAAGGCATTTTACCTGTCATCTTAAATTACATAGTCAACTTGACTAGGCATATTCCTCTTCAATGCCATCCAGCAGGCTGTCTAGCTTACAGTCCTGTTGGGAATACTTTGCGGCCAATTCTACATGGCCGTACACTAAGCTCACAGGGATCTCCTTCCCATCAGGCCCCGCAGGTCCGACTTCGGCCATGTGGTTTGGGTCAGCCTTCGTGTACCGCGTCTTCACCATGGCCCAGGCCTCCCTGGCGCCTTGACGGCAGGCCGAAATCTTCCATAAGCGGAAGCACTGCCGTGCTCCCTGAAGCCTCTCTGCAAGCTCTCCAAGGCCTTCGGGCAGGGAGACAGATGGCCACAAGGCCTGGGCGACGCCTTTCATCACGTGCCGAACTCGTTCGTGCAGTTGCAAGAGCTCGAGAAGCAGGTCACTCATAGAACCGGGCATCTCCTCTGCAGGACGGCCTGTGAGCATACCTACAGACATAACTCTGTTAGACGACTTCCTCACCGAACTCTTTTTCAAAGTTCATTCAAGCACTTACTAAAAATGCCGCGTCGAAGTCGCTGATTCTCCTTAACGGAGTCAGATAGCTGGGCACGAACATCCTTTAGTTCCTCACCCAGCTAGGTGTTGGCACTTGGAGATTATTTTTCTCCTGCCTCACCCTTGTAAGCACACTCTCGCCGGCCTTTAACCAGCGCATGAGCTGTTGCTTGTCCGGATCTATCCCGGCGCCATCTGCAATATTATTGTCAGACTTATACACACGCCGCACTTCACAAATTACTTGTCTTTCGAAGCATATATTACCAAAGGGGGTCTCTTTGGCTCCCCCCGCTGCGGCTAGTGTGGCCTCAAGTTGGGCTTTGCACTCCTACAGCTCCTGGGACAGTTGGCTATTTTTTTCGGTAAGACCCTGCACAACAAATGATCCTTAAATCAGTTATTCTAACTATTTCAAGTCTCGGGGGCTACTGGCATATATAACTGTCAAATCTTCTCACCTGTATGTCTTTTACATACTGCTCCGTGGCTCTGGCTAGACCATTTTGAGCGGCACAGAGGTGCGCATCTCCCAATTAAAGGAATCCAATGCCCCTGGGGAGAAACTTGTGTCACGAAGAGCTGTCCGGCGGCGCCTGTGAATCATGGCACTCTCCACCTTGGAATTGGTGGCAGATAACCTGTCGGCATCCTCTGTCGGAGGAACATCCGACGCACGCGTCGTGTTCGCCTCCGCTTCTGGACCTGGCTTTGGAGCCTGGCGAGCGGAGGACTGATTGGCAACCTCTCCGGATATAGTCCGGCGAGCGCTCTTCTTCCTGAAAAGGCACGAGCGTTAGTATGCCTCCCGGGAATAAAGCCGGGGAGTAAGGTGACGCGTCATACCGTTGCGTCGGAGTTTCAATCCGGACCACACTTCTTTTTAGCCTGCTGGGCCATGCTGCCCCTTGTTGGCCAGCCGCCGCGGGCCCGGCCTTCCGCCTCAAGGGCGCCCCTGCGAAACACCATCGGTATACGGTGATCAAAAACATGCATGGATGGGTCATTTTCAAAGTATCGGACTTCGGTCTCAGTTACCTGCGAGGCGGGAAGTATTCCGGGGTAATCGGCCGTAATGGCGACCAAGGCATTATCGATGCTCAGTTGATGGAAAACCCCGTCAATCAGCTCCACCGATATGTCCGGATCCTCTTGGGAGGTCGGATCTAGGAACCATTCCGGATCCTCGGGTTGTGGAGGCGGGCTGTTCATATCCTTTACGGCCCGGTGCAGTTCCTGCGCCAAAATCACAAAATGAGATACTTGACTATGGGAGTATGGATCAGATAGGCAAAAATGAATGTCCGCTTACCCAGCTTGGAGGATTGTTCATAGAAAATCCGCCCTGCGGATTGATGCGGAGGAACTCCTCCTCTTCTCCCTTGTACAATGCGGATAAGATCTTCATTAGATCAGCGACCGATCCGGGCCCCTTACGGCCGCATCGGGTGGCATCATCCTCCCTGTTGAAATCCCACATGGGGTGGCCTCTATACTGGAGTGGCTGCACCCCCCGCATAATGCATATGGCCATGACTCCGATCATGGTCAGTCCGGAATGAGCTAACAACCTTATCCGGCTCATCAGGTAAATGACATCCCTGTCGTTTTCCCTCTGAGGGCTCCGTGGACGCCAGCTTAGGCGTTTCTTCAAGGGAGCGTTATTAAACTCAGGGAGGCCGACCCGAACAGGGTCCGGCAGGGGGACATCTTCTATGTAAAACCATGCCAAAGGCCAGTCTTCGGACGCCTTCTTCGGGGTTCCAGACAGATATCCGGTCCCGGCGATGCGCCATAGTTCGGCTCCGCCCACTTGATATATCGACCCCTCTTGAGAACGGGGCACGAGACAGAACAACTTCTTCCATAGTGCAAAATGAGGCTCGATGCCCAAAAACAGCTCAGGAAGGGCCACGAAGCCCGCGATATGCAAAATGGAGGCAGGCGTAAGGTTTTGCAACTGGAGGCCATAGAACTCCAGGAGCCCCTGGAGAAACGGATGAATTGGAAATCCGAGCCCTCTTATTAAATAAGTGACAAGGCATACCCTCTCTCCTTTGGAGGTGCTGGGGACGCTCTCCGCTTGCTTTCCGCCCTTATAGGTGGCGAGTCCGGCTCAAACCGGGACCATGAAGGCTGGGGGAAGAAATCCCTTGGTTTGGAGCGCCACTAGCTCACTGTGCGGGACGGAGCATCTCTCCTAATCTCCAGGCTGAGGGCTGGGAGGGCGAGAGGAGGAGCCGCGTCGACTGTCCATGATGGAATGGATTTCTGTCAGATGCGCTCTGACGAAAGCTCGCGAAGGGAGGATGGTGTGATTCAGATCTAGATCCTCGTCTCTTCTATAGGCAGCTCATTTGCGCAGCTAAGGGGGTAAATGCAAAAATACCCTGACTTTTAACATTCGTTCAACACGTGGAAGACGACCATTATTGGGCGTGGAAGCCAAGGAGTGCAATATTCAGAGGAAGCCGGACGCTATTCAACAGGTACACAGGATTTGGAGAAGAACCCGCCTTGCAATGCCGAAGACAATCTACGCGCCGGACTCATCGCCATTGAAGCCTGGTTCGGGGGCTACTGAGGAATTCCCGGATTAGGGGGTGTCCGGATAGCCGAACTACCACCTTTGGCCGGACTCCTGGACTATGAAGATACAAGATTGAAGACTTCATCCCGTGTCCGGATGGGACTTTCCTTGGCGTGGAAGGCAAGCTTGGCGACATGGATACATAGATCTCCTACCATTGTAACCGACTCTGTGTAACCCTAACCCTCTTTGGTGCCTATATAAACCGAAGGGTTTTAGTCCGTAGGACGAACAACAATCATACCATAGGCTAGCTTCTAGGGTTTAGCCTCTCTGATCTCGTGGTAGGTCTACTCTTGTACTACCCATATCATCAATATCAATCAAGCAGGAGTAGGGTTTTACCTCCATCGAGAGGGCCCGAACCTAGGTAAAAACATCGTGTCCCTTGTCTCCTGTTACCATCCGCCTAGACGCATAGTTCGGGACCCCCTACCTGAGATCTGCCGGTTTTGACACTGACAAAGATCTTCAAATACCACCGTAGAGAGAATCATATTTCACAAATGCAATCTGCTGACAACTTTTTTAGACAACGTGACATGTCATTACGGTCGGGTCATTATTCAAACCGTTTTCCCACAACTAGCCACGAGGCGGTTTCCTTGACACGTCTTGTCAAAGCAGAGATTGTGTCCCCTTATCATGGGATTCTCATCAATACGGTATGGGTAATCCCACCGCGCCATCAATCGTGGCGCTTGGGAAGTAAGCAATTCTCAACGGGTAAGTGGGGAGGCGCACCACTTTCATTGCCTCTTATAAAGGGATAAGAGTTCCCCATTTTTACCCATGCCTTCTTCCTCCTTTGCTCACCCTTGCCCCCTCGAGCTCCAGCGCCCTAGCCCAAGTCTTCTCCGCACAGCTAAACATGTCCGGAGCTGGAGGCAAGTGGGTGGCCTCCACCGCGAAAGAGAAGCATATCACGAATCTTCGGGCGACCGGATACTTGGCCGCAGACATCACGCACCGGCTACCGGACAAAGGGCAGGCCATTCCGTCCCCGGAACCTCACGAAAGGGTCGTGTCGCCCACTTCGTCCGTGGAGTGGGATTTCCACTTCATCCCTTCGTCCACGGGCTCATGTTCTACTACGGGCTAGATTTCCATGATCTAGCCCCAAATTTCGTCCTCAACATCTCGGCATTCATCGTCGTATGCGAGGCCTTCCTCCGCATCAAGCCTCACTTCGGCCTGTGGCTGCAAATGTTCTGCGTGAAGCCGAATATCGTGAGTGGCCAGCAAGCGGAGTGCAGAGGGGCCATGGTGGGCAAGATGCCTAACGTCACCTAGCTTGACGGCTCCTTTGCGGAGACCTTGAAAGGGTGGCAATCAGGGTGGTTCTACATCACCAAGCCACGCAGTGCCAACTGGGTAGTGGCCCCTGAGTTCTGATCCGGAACCCCCATGCACGCGGCTCACCTCCTGGGTAAAGAAGGGCCTGGCCTGGGGCGAACCTACAGAGATGACCGGACTCCAAAACTGCAACAAGAGCATGAAGGACAAGAACATCAAGCTTGTCAATGTGATCTAGGTCATGCTCATTCGCCGGATTCTTCCGTGCCAAAGGCGGGCATTTAATTGGTGGGAGTTCGTCCCGGCCGAACACCGGACACTTCGTAGGCTCTATGGCATGACGCATAAAGATGCCTGGAAGGCGCTGTTCAAGGCCTCCGAAGTACCTCCTCCCACATCTGAGGACCATGGACTTCACGCCGCGCGACCTCCTTATCTGGTGAGTTTTCTAACTACCACCGGATTCAGCTCTCCCCAATATAAACATGAGGGAGTTTTAAGTAATTGCGTACATTTGATCAGGATTATGTGGAGATAGCGGAGTGAATTGACTGTCCAGCTCCGCTGCCAGAAGGCCCAGCTGATGCTCTCCTGACGGAGATGCTAGTCCCGGCGCCCTACAAGGCACCGGAGAAGAAGGCCGAAAAGAAGGCCCCGGGGACTAGGAAGGGCCTCTGGCATAAGGTTGTACCGGAAGCCTCGTTCGAAGACGATGAGGCAAACTCCTCCCCCGAAGGTGAGGAAGAAGAAGGGGCCGCCCCATCCAGAGAGGATGGGGGGCCTGAGAAGGCAGACCAGGGGGCCGGGAAAGGCCCTCGGCGCAAGGCCGTCATACCCACGTCGTCCGACGACGACGAGGAAGATTCCTCCCGTGGAGGCGGGGGGAAGCAAGAAGAAACTCTACCTCCCCTCACTAGGGAGGAGAAAAAGAGGAAAGCCGCCCCGGAGGAGGAGGCTGGGGCATCCAAGAAGGGAAAGGTGTCCCTTCCGGACTACTCCGCCACGGCCGCCCATTGTGAGGAGGGGTGGCTGCACAGAAGGAAGCCCCTAGCGCGATCGTAAGTATCCGCACTCTATCGTGATTTTACTTCATAGTCTTTTAATAACGCCGAACATATATGCAGTCCGGCCAGGGTTCATCCCGAGGTATCGTCTTCGGATGGGTCCCTGAGCGATTCAGTGATGAACTCGCTCCCGATGGCCACTACTCCTCAGCCCGCGGATGACATGGAGGTGTTGTCCCAAAGGCTCCCAGAGCGGGGGGAGGTGACTCTGGAGACGCCCCAAGGCGGAATTCCAGATGTCGGACACGCGGGGTTCAAGATCCCCGCGGATCGTGTCGATGAGAGCCGCAGTAGGCCGGGCTCTCAACCGAACACTGTTCCGGAACCTCCAACGGTTCCAGACTCAGGCGGGCAGCCCCTCGTTAGGGAGGGCGAGCCATCCATGCCGAGGACTTCCGTCACGCCAGAGGCGTCTGATAGTCTGGTGGAACCGCTTCGAGCCGCTTCCATGGATGACGAGCACCGAACTCATATGAGTGCGGTGATTCAAAAGGTTCTGTCCGCCAAGAGCGGACTAACCGAAGCCTGCACAAGCCTCCTAACGGGCTTCGAGGTAAGTAGGAAATATGTAAAATTACCACCCGATAGGTAGTAGCCCCTGATACTCTGTTCAGTGTTCGGAAGGAAAAGCCAAACAGAGGGTCAATTATAATCCGCAGGAGTCTAATAGTAAGTATGTATGTCAATAAGCAGGCTGTGCTGCTTGCCGCTGCTGTCCGCATAGCCGAGGTCGCCGGACTAAAACATGACCTGAAGCAGGCGCAGGGAGAGCTCGACCTCACAAAGAGGCAGCTCGAACAGAACAAAGGCGAGTAATTCCCCGCTCTCATATAATGAAGAATAGGCAAAATTGGTTATTCTGACAACAAAGCATCATGACTTTGCAACAGGGGCCACCATCGAAGTGGCGTCTCTGAAGAAAGCGCTGTCCGAGGCCGAGGACAAGGCGGCTCTGGAGCGCAAAGAGTGCGAAAAGCAAGATGCTAGGATAGGCGAGGTACAGCGAGAGCTCCAGGAACTCGGTAAAAAGTTCGAGTCCTTGGAGCATGATCTTAAGATGAAAGAGTCCTAGCTTGCGAAGGCCCTTGTGAGTATGAAAGACGCCAAGGCCGAAGCCGAGAAGGCACAGCAAGAAATCCAGGCGGCCAAGAAGATAGCGGCGGGTAAGACATTCTTTATGCAAATCAAACATGTGGAGGAGGCGTTTCTTTTACTTAGCCGAATTTGGAGCTCTCCAGGGGCATTCGCAGATCTGCCACACAGCGTCTCAAACGCTGCGGAGTTGTACCGTGCCTAAGAGGGGAGCTCAATGGAGAAGATGTTCTGGTCCCAGTATGCTGGGGACGAACACCCAATGCCTCTGAGTGACCAACTGCAGCAGTTGGTCGAACTCCATAGGGCGGCCGAAGTGGTATGAAATATTTCATAGTCTGGATGTGGCCTGATGAGCCCCTGCCCACTAGCTACTTCGGCTTGATCAAGCAGATGGTGAATGACTGTCCGCGGCTTGAAGTTATCAAGCGATCCGTTTGCATTGAGGGTGCCCGCCGGGCCTTTGCCCGCGCGAAGGTGCATTGGGGCAAGCTGGATGCGGAGAAGCTGGTGAAGGACGGGCCGCTGGAGGGCAAGGCGCATCGCTATCCCGAGAAGTATTATGATGGCGTTATGAAGGGCGCTCGTCTCGTGGCCGATGAATGTACCAAGGACAAGATCTTTGAATAAATGTACCTCTGTCGCTGTTGTAATTTAAAGACGAAGTTACTTGTGCTATGTAGCACTGTTTGATTTAAAATATTACCTTCTGTGCGGCTGTGTATAAAATTCTGAAAGTAGGCTAGTCGTCGGCTTCCGCCCCCATGTAACTAGTACCGGGGTGTTCGTGGAAAAACCCGGATACTCTTTACCCAAATTTTTGGTCCCTGAAGGAGGTATCCGGCGCAGCGAACAAGGCAATCGGACTATGCGGCTTTATAACTTTCACTTAGCCATAGAAGTCTACAATTTTAAATTTCGGCGAAGCCACTAGAATTCAGAGGGCCGAATTGGGGCGCTATATACGCCTAAATCGGACGAGGCCGATTCATCGCCTAAAGCGGAAAAAATCTTTAAGGATTTTAACACCTCTCGAACAGCGACCAGCTGTCGTTGCATCATGCCGGTCGGTTTTTGGCTTTCTCTACTGAGGTGCTCGTCCGGCAGAACCGGGACACAATCACAGTAGTTCTCCCTGTGCTACCTTAGCCGATATAACGGAACGTAAGGTACCAAAACAAGGGAGCCGGGCAAACCCAACTATTGACACAAGACGTGATTCGGAGCTGATGCATATAGTGCTATAAGTTCGGGGTACCGCACTATTGAAAGTGTTCGGACTTGTTTTGCCGTATTATGAGGCGCTATATGAAGCCCCTCGCAAACTAATCGTACCAAGGTGTACGGATGCAATATTAAATAAATATTTGCAAGAAACATGTGCAAATAGGAATAATAAGCGGA
Organism: Triticum timopheevii; assembly: GCA_963921465.1. NCBI lineage: Eukaryota > Viridiplantae > Streptophyta > Magnoliopsida > Poales > Poaceae > Triticum > Triticum timopheevii. Next base: position 507,768,662 of record OY997268.1, on the reverse strand, counting down.
CGCTATATATTATCTCCCATTGATGAATAATACGTTTAGGCGGATGTTTACAATGGTTGCATTTAAGCAGAAGTAAATAGGACTATTTAACATATCCTATCCATGGGTAGGCTGCATGTAGGTATGTAAAACAGGTATAACGATCGTGAACAGATTCTACCTGGCTATTTCCTTTTGTGCGCAAAGCCTGTTTCCTCATTGGTTTTCTCTCCTATGTAAGTCCGACAATCCGGCTCTTCTGAAGAGGCTGCTTCTAGAGCAACGTCCTGAAAAATAAAAAGGGAGGTTTATGAAGGTACGTGGCGGTTATACCGCACTGTTGACTGAGTCACTGCTGCACCTCCGCCTACGCCCATGGTATTTTGAGTGCGTAATTGTGTACGCGTGGCATGAATGCTGCTTTGATGGGGCTTGAGCGGAGGCCGGACTGCTAGTCGTGCTCTTGGCGTGCCTGATGATCCTGTTGCGGGGTGCTCCGGACTCGCTTGATGGTGCTCGAAGTTGTTGTCGCCGGATTGGTTTGTCGGAGGAGGCCGCATTGTACTTCCGCCACGAGGGCTGCAGTATGCTCTTCTGTTCGGAGAGAGCGGTCCATGTTTCGTTATGACTCCGCGCGGTCCTGGCATATTGAGCTTGAGGTATGCGTAATGTGGTACCACATTGAATCTAGCGAATGCGGTTCGTCCCAGCAGTGCATGGTAACCACTACGAAAGGGGACGATATCGAAGATTAACTCTTCGCTTCGGAAGTTATCCGGAGATCTGAAGACCACTTCCAATGTTATAGAGCCCGTACAACGGGCCTCTACTCCAGGAATTACACCTTTAAAGGTGGTTTTGGTGGGCTTGATCCTTGAAGGGTCAATGCCCATTTTGCGCACTATGTCCTAATAAAGCAGGTTCAGGCTGCTGCCGCCGTCCATAAGGACTCGCGTGAGGTGGAATCCGTTGATGATTGGGTCTAGGACCAATGCGGCTGAGCTGCCGTGATGGATGCTACTAGGGTGATCCCTACGATCAAAGGTGATCGGATAAGCTGACCATGGGTTGAATTTGGGGGCGACTGGCTCCATCGCATAGACGTCCCGTAGTGCTCGCTTCCGTTCCGCTTGGGAATGTGAGTGGCGTAGATCATGTTGACCATTTTCACCTTGGGGGGAATTTCTTCTGTCCCCCCGTGTTCGGATGGCGGGGCTCTTCATCGCCATCACTGTGCAGCCCCTTGTCCTTGTGTTCGGCGTTTATTTTGCTGGCTTGTTTGAACACCTAGCAGTCTCTATTGGTGTGGTTGGCTGGCTTGTCCGGGGTGCCATGAATTTGGCACGAGCGTTCCAGTATACGGTCCAGACTGGACGGTCCCTGATTGTTCCTTTTGAATGGCTTCTTCCTCTGACCGGACTTGGATCTGCTGAATCCGGCATTGACTGCCGTGTCTTCAGTGTTGTCGCCGTTGTTCCGTCGCTTATATCTGTTGCGCCGTGGCTTGCCGTTATTGTCGCGGACATCCGAAGTGCCAGGATGTGGTGTAGTGCTGCTGCAAGCCAACCAGCTGTCCTCACCCACGCAAAAGCGGGTCATTAGTGTTGTGAGAGCTGCCATGGACTTGGGTTTTTCCTGGTCGAGGTGTCGGGCGAGCCACTCGTCACTGATATTATGCTTAAAGCCGCCAGGGCTTCAGCATCCGGACAGTCGACTATTTGGTTCTTTTTAGTTAGGATCCGAGTCTAGAATTTCCTGGCTGACTCTCCGGGCTGTTGAGTAATGTGGCTCAAGTCATCGGCGTCTGGTGGTCGCACATATGTGCCCTGGAAGTTGTCGAGGAATGCGTCTTCCAGGTTTTCCCAACTGCCAATGGAATTTGCTGGCAGGCTGTTTAGCCAGTGCGGGGCAGGTCCTTTGAGCTTAAGGGGAAGATACTTGATGGCGTGTAGATTGTCTCCGCGGGCCATGTGAATGTGGAGGAGAAAATCTTCGATCCATACTGCGGGGTCTGTTGTGCCATCATATGATTCAATGTTTATGGGTTTGAATCCTTCTGGGAATTCATGATCCATTACTTCGTCAGTGAAGCAGAGGGGGTGTGTAGCGCCTCTGTGCCGGGCTATGTGGCTACACACTTCAAATTGGTCTGTGTGGCTGTGTTCGGCCCGGCCGGACTTGTTTATGGTGTATCCGTCGCGACGGTCATCGTCGCGTGCTGGGGCGCGCCCCCGCGATCCGTAGATCGATCTTGGCTGTCCTGCTTTGTTTTCCAGTATATCTTGCAGGTCTTGCTTGTTGCCCTGGGCCATAGTGTATTGGCGTGGGGGTGCGGGCTGGTATTCGGGCTGATATGCCGTTTTATCCCGGCCGCGGGGTGGCCGGTCAGCCGAGTGGCGCTCGAGTCTGTATTCCTCGGCTGCCAGGACCTCAGTCCATCTATCTGTGAGTAGGTCTTGATCATCTTGGAGTTGCTGCTGCTTCTTTTTCAGGCTCCTCGCAGTGGCCATAAGTCGACGCTTAAAGCGCTCCTGCTCCACGGGATCCTCAGGCACGCCAAACTCGTCGTCACCGAGGCTAATCTCGTCTTTGGAGGGGGGCATGTAGTTGTCCTCCTCCGAATATCCGTCCGTTGCCTGTTTGTCTGGGTTGACCTGCTCATCTTCCCGCTCAGCCTGCTCGAAGGCAGGCTGGTCAGTGTTGTATTCCTCTTCGGCACTGTCCAGATTGTTTTCGTCTCCTGGGCCGGTATTGCTGTGATGGGGCTTGGAGCGGCGTCGAAGATGCCCATGCTTTGTTTTTCTCCCTGAGGGGTTATCCTCCGTTGCCTCATCGCCATTGGTTTCCTTCGGAGTGTCCACCATATATATATTGTATGAGGAGGTGGCTGTCCACCGCCGTGAGAGCGGTGGTTCCTGTACTTCTCCTGCATCGTCGTCCATACCATCGATGTCTTCGGAGTCGAAGTTAAGCACGTCGGTTAGATCATCGACCGTGGCAATTAAGTGGGTGGTGGGTGGGCAGCGAATTCCTTTGTCGCCTGCTTCCCACTCGAGCCGGGCATAGTTCGGCCAAGAGCCTCCGGGGCCCAACCTGGCTCGGCTGGCTCGGGAGCGCGCGGACTGGAACCAACAACCGGATATGAGTCCAGGGGTCCGGAGTCACAGGCTTCCACACACATGAGACTTGTGTTTGACTCCACCGCCGATGAGTGTGCGGCCTGCGGGGCGGGGTCCATCCCTCCGTCCTTTGGAAATGCAGCCTACTCCGGATTTAGGTCCAGGGCTAATGCAGGGGTGATGTCCCGAGCATTGTCCAACAACAGGTCTAAGCCATGCTCGTCGTGACTGTCAGGTGCTCCTGGCATAGGCCCGAATCCGTCGAAGATCAAGTCTCCGCGAATGTCCGCTGTGTGGTTCAGGTTTCCGAACCTGATCTGGTGGCCAGGGGCGTAGCTGTCGATCTGCTCCAGATGGCCAAGCGAATTAGCCCGCAGTGCGAAGCCGCCGAACACAAAGATCTATTCGGGGAGAAAAGTTTCACCCCGGACCGTGTCGTTGACGATGATTGAAGGAGCTGAAAGTGCAACTATCCCTAGGTGGTTTTGGTAATTAGTAACAACATATAGCACATTGAGCTAATGCTATTCCAAGACTATTATTTCAGGAAAGCTCAATGAATGGCATGGCATGGATGATGAAAGTGGATCCCTCAAAACACTAAGGACAAAGGATTGGCTCAAGCTCAAAAGCTCAAGACTCTTCATTTCATATTTTAGTGATCCAAGATCAGATTGAGTCTATAGGAAAAGCCAATGCTATCAAGGAGGGATGAGGTGTTGCTTAATGAGCCTCTTGCTTCATGTGCTTAGTGATATGCTCCAAAACCCTCAGCTACTTACTCACATCCACAAATGACCTAAACCTAAAGCCAAAATCGGTCACACCGATTCTTCCTATCCGGCGCCACCGATTCCAAAAGTCATAGCCACTGCCACAAACCCTAAGCAAATCGGTCTTACCGATAGGGATCTCGGTCTCACCGAGATGGGATTGTAATCTCTCTGTTTCCCTTCGTAACGTTTTGGTCTTACCAAAGTGAGCGATCGGTCCCACCGAGATTGCAATGTAAACTCTCTGTTTCCCTTTTGTAACATTTCGGTCTCACCGAAAAGAGCAAATCGGTCCCACCGAGTTTACCTGACCAACTCTCTGGAAAGCTTATTACCAAAATCAGTCTCACGGAGTTTGTGTAATTAGTCTTACCGAGATTACGTTATGCCCTAACCCTAACCGAATCGGTCTCACCGAGTTGCATGTCAGTCCCACCGAAAATCCTAACGGCCACTAGGTTTGCTAAAACGGTCCGACCGAGTCTGTTGAATCGGTCCCACCGAGTTTGGTAAATTGTGTGTAACGGTTAGATTTTGTGTGGAGGCTATATATACCCCTCCACCTCCTCTTCATTCATGGAGAGAGCCGTCAGAACAAACCAACACTTCCAACTTACCATTTCTGAGAGAGAACCACCTACTCATGTGTTGAGGCCAAGATACTTCATTCCTACCATATGAATCTTGATCCCTAGCCTTCCCCAAGTTGCTTTCCACTCAAATGTTCTTTCCACCAGATCCAAAACCTATGAGAGAGAGTTGAGTGTTGGAGAGACTATCATTTGAAGCACAAGAGCAAGGAGTTCATCATCAACGCACCATTTGTTACTTCTTGGAGAGTGGTGTCTCCTAGATTGGCTAGGTGTCACTTGGGAGCCTCCGACAAGATTGTGGAGTTGAACCAAGGAGTTTGTAAGGGCAAGGAGATCGCCTACTTCGTGAAGATCTACGCTAGTGAGGCAAGTCCTTCGTGGGCGACGACCATGGTGGGATAGACAAGGTTGCTTCTTCGTGGACCCTTCGTGGGTGGAGCCCTCCGTGGACTCGCGCAACCGTTACCCTTCGTGGGTTGAAGTCTCCATCAACGTGGATGTACGATAGCACCACCTATCAGAACCACGCCAAAAACATCCGTGTCTCCAATTGCATTTGAATCCTCCATACCCTTCCCTTTACTTTCTTGCAAGTTGCATGCTTTAATTTCTGCTGCCTATATACTCTTTGCATGCTTGCTTGAATAATGTGATGATTGCTTGACTTGTCCTAAGATAGCTAAACTCTGCCAAACTCTAAAATTGGGTGAGGCACGACACTTGAGGGAGTCCTCGATTAGGGGGTATCCGGCCAGTCGGACTATATACTTCGTCCGGACTATTGGAGCGTGAAGATACAAGACTCAAGATTTCGTCCCGTGTCCGGATGGAACTCTCCTTTGCGTGGAAGACAAGCTTGGCGATCCGGATATCATATTTCCTTCCTTGTAACCGACTCCATGTAAACCCTAGCCCAAGGATTTCAAGGGTCTACGAAAGGTGCCTAATTATACCGCCGATCAACCCCCTGAGGCGTGGGTTGAGAGTAATGAGATGGAAATGGAGATGCTGGATGTGGATGAAGCGGCGTGTGCAAAATACTTCACCATGATGTTAGACGGAATGGCTCACACCTGGCTGAAGAGCCTGCCCGTTAACTCGATCAGTTCATGGGACGAGTTGAAGGCCCGGTTTATAGCAAACTTCAAGGATACGTGCAAACAACCCATGTCTATTGTGGATCTGGCTACTTGTGTCCAAGGAGAGAACAAATCAACAACTCATAGGGTGCGCCGGGTTTCAGAAATCCTGCATTCGTCGGGCCGCATCAATGCTGATATGGCAATCGTGACCTTGGAGGGTAACTGCCGGTTTAAGTCGCTGAAGATGAAGTTGGGACGGCTCAAGCGTCACTGCAACGATATGTGAACACTCATGGCAGCTCTAGTTAAGTATGCTGATTCTGATAATACCAAGGACCCCGATTCTGACAAAGAAAAGCAGGAGAAGGGAAAGAAGAGTGCCGGTACAAAAGGACAACATAACCAGGCGAGCCACGGGAACAATGGTAAGCGTAAAGCGGACAATTCGAATTTTGTGGCTAACACCAATACGCAGGGCAATACGCAACATCATATGGGTAAACCGCCCCAGCGCGGTGGAGGCATGAATCTGGAGCGCCTGTTAAACCAGCCCTGCCCAAAGCACGGGATGAAGGAGGTCCCGACCACGCACCTCTGGAAGGATTGTTTCATCATGAGAGAATTCAAAAACTCTAATCTCTTCCGGTATGATCAGGGTCCATCTGGCGGTTCCGGTCCAGGGTTTCACGGGCCGGGTTACGGTGGTGGCGGTTCAAACTCAGGATTTCAGAATAATCAGGGCAACTAGAACAACCAAGGTGGTCACAATCAGCAGAGTAATCAGGGGAATCAGCAGCAGTCGGGTTATCAGAGGAACCCAAAGCAGTTAAATGAAGGACAATATCATGTCTTCACTACTAGTCTGTGCAAGCGCGATCAGAAGCTCCATAAAAGGGCAGTAACTTCTGTTGAACCGGCAGTGCCTCGTTATCTGCGCTGGTCTGAACAGCCTATTGTCTTGAGCCAGGAGGAGCATCTGCCCCGGGTTGATAATCCTGGCCATCTAGCGTTGGTGGTTGCACCAGAGGTTGGAGGTTATAAGTTCACCAAAGTTCTCATGGATGGAGGGAGCAGTATCAATATCTTGTATTATGAAACCTTCCGGCGTATGGGGTTAACAGATAAGAATCTTAAACCGTCAAACACTATTTTTCACGGTGTGGTGCCTGGTAAATCGGCTTACCCGGTCAGTAAGATAGCTCTGGAGGTGGTCTTTGGAGATGATCATGATTCAAGGTCCGAGACGGTGACCTTTGAAGTAGTAAAAATCTGAAGTCCGTACCATGCCCAGTTTGGACGGCCGGTTTATGCTAAATTCATGGCAAGGCCGTGTTATGTTTATCTATAGCTCAAGATGCCGGGTCATAAGTGGACCATCACGGTTCATGGTAGCCGTAAGATTGCGCTGGAGTGCAAGGAAGGTGATGCGGCTTATGTTGAGTCGGTTTGTGCAACAGAGGAGTTGAAGTTCTATAAGGGCAATGTTGATCCGGCAGATATGAGTTCTCTGAAGAAGCCTACTACAGAGCATGATCCGGCTTTAAAGTTCAAATCGGCTGATGAGACTAAATTGGTTGATTTTGTTCCTGGCAATTCACCCAAGCAGTTCAGCATCAGCGTCAACTTGGATTCAAAATAGGAAGGCGCGCTCATCGAGTTCATCTGTGAGAACTAGGACATCTTTGCATGGAAACCATCTGACATGCCAGGTGTACCGACGGAACTCGCTGAGCACACTCTAAATATTGATCCGAAATTCAAACCGGTAAGACAGCTTCTTTGCCGTTTTAATGAAGAGAGGCGCAAGGCCATTGGTGAAGAGGTAGCCTGGCTGTTGGCAGTAGGATTTATTGTGGAGGTGTTTCACCCCGAGTGGTTGGCTAATCCGGTGCTGGTACTTAAGAAAAACGACACTTGGCGTATGTGTGTGGATTACACAGATTTGAAAAAAACTTGCCCAACTGATCCCTTTGCCCTCCCTCGTATTGATCAAATCATTGATGCCACGACGGGTTGTGAGCGTTTGAGTTTCTTGGATGCTTATTCGGGTTACCATCAGATCAAAATGGCAGTTAAGGACCAGGAGAAGACAGCTTTCATCACTCCCTTTGGAGCCTTCTGTTATGTGTCTATGCCCTTTGGGCTCAAGAGTGCCCAGGCAACTTATCTGCGCTGTGTGCAGAATTGTCTTCATACTCAGATTGGGCGCAATGTTCATGCTTATGTGGATGATATTGTGGTAAAATCTAGGAAAAAGGAGACATTGGTAGATGACCTCAAGGAGACCTTTGACAATCTTCGGGTTTATAAGATGATGCTCAATCCGGACAAGTGCGTCTTCAGTGTTCCGGCAGGCAAGCTCTTAGGTTTTCTGGTATCTAACAGGGGTATTGAGGCTAATCCGGAAAAGATTAAAGCTATTACATCTCTCACTAAACCGGCGTGTATCAACGATGTTCAACGTTTGGCGGGTCGTATTGCGGCTTTGAGCCGGTTTATCAGCAGGTTGGGAGAGAAGGCGATCCCTCTATATCAGATGTTGAAGAAGACAGACAATTTTGTCTGGAATGATGCTGCTGATGCGGCGTTTGAGGACTTAAAGAAGCAGTTGGCTGAACCGCCGGTTTTGGCTGCTCCAGTTGATAAGGATCCACTGTTGTTATACGTGGCTGCTAATGCCCGGGCTGTCAGCGTAGCTATTGTGGTGGAGAGCACGGAGGCTGGGAAGGAATACCCGGTTCAAAGGCCAGTTTATTATATCAGCGAAGTGCTCATTGAGTCAAAGCAAAGATATCGGCATTGACAGAAGCTGGTGTATGGGGTTTTCATGGCAAGTCGGAAGCTTAAACAGTACTTTCAAGGCCATCCCATCACAGTAGTCAGTTCCACTTTTTTGGGGGATATAATCCCGAATAGGGAGGCAACTGGCCGGATTGCTAAGTGGGCTATTGAACTTGGACCACACGGTTTGAAATATATGCCTCGAACAGCTATCAAGTCCCAGGCCCTTGTGGATTTCATCAATGATTGGACAGAGTTGCAAGCACCGGAAGACAAACCGGACAACACATACTGGACTATCCACTTCGATGGGTCTAGACAATTGGAGGGCTCGGGGGCTGGAGTTGTCCTTACTTCCCCTCGAGGTGATAAAATTCGTTATGTTCTTCGCTTAATGTTTCCTTGTACTAACAATGCAGCTGAGTACGAGGCTTTATTCCATGGTCTTCGAGTGGCTAAGGAAATGAACTTAAGCTGGGTACAATGCTTTGGGGACTCTGATCTGGTGGCCCAGCAAGTTTCGGGTACTTGGGATTCTAAGGATCCACTCATGGCGGCTTACCGACGAGAGGTGGATATTGTCGCTGGTCATTTCAAGGGTTATCAAGTATAGCACATTGATCGGCGCAAAAATGAGGCAGCCGATGCTTTAAGTCGGCTGGGATCTTAGCGTAAACCGGTGCCGCCCAATACCTTTCTGGATGTCTTGCACAACCCGTCAGTTCAGTTGCCTACAGAGGAGTACCTCGCTATTTGGTGGCCGCTTTACACATTATTCTGGATTGGACGGTTCCATACTTGGCGTATATGAACCAGGGCGAGTTGCCAGAAGATGCAGTTTTGGCCAGGCAGATAATCCGGCGATCCAAGTCCATGGTTATTCACAATGGCAAGTTACACCGTTCCAGTGTCTCCGGCGTGTTCCAGCACTGTGTTTCTCCTGAGGAAGGCCGTGAGATTCTACGTGAGATCCACGAAGGAGACTGTGGTCATCACGCTGGTTCAAAATCCTTGGTTGCTAAGGCTTTTCGCCATGGCTTCTATTGGCTGACAGCTCATGCTGATGCTGAGGACTTGGTGAGGCGGTGCGACGGTTATCAGAAATTCTCACGACGTGCTCATGTTCCGGCTCAGGCGCTATGAATGATTCCAATCACTTGGCCGTTTGCTACTTGGGGGCTTGATATGGTAGGGCCCTTCAAGCGGTCCAAAGATAAGAAAACCCACCTGTTGGTGGAGGTTGACTAATTTACTAAATGGGTTGAAGCGGAGCCAGTAAGCATGTGTGACGCAGCCACGGCGGTTCAATTCGTCAAGAAGGTGATCTTCCGCTTTGGTTTTCCACACAACATCATCACAGATAATGGCACGAACCTCTCCAAAGGTGAGATGGAGGACTTTTTCAACGAGAGCACATCCGGCTTGATGTGTCGTTCATGGCCTCAACCCCAGTCCAATGGTCAAGCTGAGAGGGCTAATCAGGAAATCTTGAAGGGCATGAAGCCCCGGCTTATGGTTCCTTTGAAGGGGACGCTAGGTTGTTGGGTGGAGGAGTTACCATCTGTGTTATGGAGCATAAACACCACCCCAAATCGATCTACATGTTATACACCTTTCTTCATTGTTTACGGGGCAGAGGCGGTACTCCCAAGTGATATTCGTCATGATTCGCCCCGGGTTGCCAATTATGTTGAAGCGGACAACGAGCAAGCACTGGACCTGTTAGATGAAAAACGAGACATGGCGTTGGCTCGTTCGGCGGTTTATTAGCAAGACTTGCAGCGTTATCACAGCCGCCGGGTCAAAACAAGAACCTTTCAAGAAGGCGACTTAGGGCTCCAACTCATCCAGGATCAGGACGATATGCACAAGTTATCCCCACCTTGGGAAGGGACCTTTGTGGTCTGCAAGAATCTGCACAACGGATCATACTACCTCATCGACGTTCGAGAACACAAAGACTCAAGCAAATCGGAGGAGGAGACCCGTCGGCCGTGGAATATCGCTCATCTACGGCCTTACTACACCTGAGCCATAGGCTCCCATTATGTACATATTTTGACAATGTATATATATATTATGATCAATATAATAAAATGACATCCTTGCTACAAGCAGGGCCTCTGCCATTCTTCCAATATTTCTTGGTTACAAGGGGGCTTCTGCTTATAAAGCGACATCCTATTTGTCCATTAAACCGGCTATCATGTCACAACAAGGCTTGGGAGCTTCACACCCAAGGGGCCAAAGAGAGTATTGTTGCTGAAGCACGACTCAAACATAGGCACCCATTGAGCACCGCTCACAAAGTTACTTGGGGGCTCTTTGTGCGAAGCAACAAAGAGTTTGAAAGGACCCTTGTAATTGGCTATCAAGCCACGGCTTGGAAGCCTGGTGTATTCACCTAAAACCCTGGGTTAACCTGCCTTCATCAAGCAAGCCACTCCTGTACAGGTAATCCTGGTATGACCCGCCGAACGTTTGACAAGTCAATCTTATACATACCCTGAACTTGTCAAAGTTAAAACGACGATTGGTTAATTGGAGGCCCATCTTGAAAGGCTTTGTCAAATGGTTTAACTCAGCGGCTTGGCAGCCCATGAAAAGCCTCGAATTTGGGCCTGGAAGCCCTTGAAAAGCCTCGACTACAAAGTTTTATTTGATTTTGTTTTCGCAAAGTTTTATCTCCCTTGATAAGGTTTTGAGTTAAACCGGCATCTCTTGACCCGGCCCGACTATAAGTCATTACATCAACCCGGTGTTTCTTAACCCGGCGTGGCTTTCAGTTATCAGCTGTTAGTACATAATCAATTATGAACCGGCATTTCTTAATCCGGTCTGGCATTGACTATAAGTCGCCAGGATGATCATCCGGTGTTTGTCATAACCCGGCATGGATTATTATGCACCAGCACGACATGGTGGGAGTTTTCAAAACACTCAAAATCTGGGTTATCACCCTTACTACACAAGTTGCTAAACCAACAATGTGATTCAATATCACAGGTATGATATATTTCATATTTCATTGCTTTATAACCTTGGTTATGGAAACTCTGGTTCTGTATTGGGTATCATAACCCGTTAGGTGGTAATCCGCCAGGGCATGTTTAAGTTTTCAAATGCAGAAGGTAGGATTTTATAAAAATATTAAGGCACATAAAGCAGGCATAGCAACAATCATGCCGGATTACAATGTCAGGTAGCAGTGCACGATGGCAGAAGATCAAAGTATTTCAACTAGCCTATTACAAGGCGCTTTGATGCCTAAAAGAATAATTGTTGGTTGCCCGGAATGCTATATGCGGAAATCAAATCGGCTGCCGGTTTATGATTCGTCACCAGGTTGACGTGAAGTTGATGGATCATCTCGCGTCGGTTCAACCTCCTCCTCCTCACCCAGTGGCTGGAAGTCAATGGTGGCCCAATCAATCCTGGTTAAGGCTTGGAAGACAGCTTTGTCACTTATAAGATTGGACGGTTCAACGTCGGGGGCATAAGTGTGCTTACGGATTGGCGGGATATGATTCTGTGCTTGTTTCACAGCTGCATCAACCCGTTTGTTGTCCGTATCATAGCTGGACCGATGGACAGTCAAGTCAACCTCTTCGGCCAATTGGCTTGCCAGCGGGCACATCTCCTTTGTGAAGGCTTTGATGGCTTCATTATCAAAATCTGACCTGTCTTCTTGTTGGCCAGGATAGCCCTTTGCGATATCTGCCAAATCAAGATCCGCAATCCAAGCTTTGGCCCGAGTCAGTGCTGTTAAAGCACCAGCCCTTGCAGAAGATCGCTTTACCTCTTCTATCTTGGCAGGGGTCATACATAATTTGGCCAGTGTATCCTTGATCAAGGTTGGTGCCGGTTTATTGTATGAGGCCGCACAGATGACTCGTTGAGCACCGGTATACAGTTTTTCTATCAACGTATAGGCTGCTTTCAACTTCATCCGCATATCCGAGCCCAGATGAGCAACACGACTACCTGCAACGGTTTAAGAATTTGCTGTTAAACCGGCAACTTCAAAGATGTTTAAGAAAGGCTCTTGAGAAGAGTGCTTACCAAATATAGCAGAGGTCATAGCATTGACCTGACGCTTTAAACCACTTAGCTCTTCTGCCACCGGTTTAAGAGCCGCTTCAGCATCCTCAGCCCGCTTTAATAGAGCAGCCTTCTCAGTTTCCCAGTCAGCTGCTCGCTCTTGAAACCATCCTTTAATTGCTCCATGGTAGTTAAAGCACCTTTCAGCTCATCTCTGGCTTTGGAGGTTTCTGCCTGCTGGGACTTGATATTTTCTTAAAGATCGGCAATTTGGGAATCTTTGTTGCTCAAGTCAGCCTGCAAAAGACAGATGATGAAGATGTTAATATTTTTTTCAAAGTCCCAAGCACATAACAAGTTATACACTTGGCACTTGGGGGCTAATGCGGATTGCTTCTTTTTTTTACTGTTCTTTGAAGTCCCAAGGCTCAATACAAGTATTAATCTTGGCACTTGGGGGATAATGCGTAACTAATCAGAAAAATCAGAGGTGAAGGAATTCAACAAGGACAAGTTTTGCAACAGAAAGTCCCGGTTCATCTTGAAGAGATAAACTGGACCTTGGGGGCTACACAGTTGAAGTCTTTTTATCCAAAGTCCCGGTTCATCTTGAAGAGATAAACCGGCCCTTGGGGGCTACAATGGAGTTGATATACAGTACAAAGAAAATTTATGAAGTGTTTGGAATGGAAGTTACCTCATAGCGCTCCTTCATCAAATTGCTTAAATCGGCCTCATAATTATGACTTGTATACAGGCGGTTTAGATATCCAGAGTGAAGTTCTTGAGCGTTGAGATGAGCACAGCTTGACAGATCTGTCTTCCATTTGCCTTTCTCCACAGCAGCAGATTCCACTTTGGCACTGTGCTTTGACAAAGCGACAGGGTTGCCAGGAGAAGTGTGGCCAAAACCGGTGATCACCACATCATCGGTCTTGCCATCAACAATCTCATCTCTGTTGGGAAGTTGAGTAGCGGCTCTTGCTGGGCTTGGAGGATTAGCAGCTGGACTTGGTGGATGGGCAGCTGGGCTAGGCGGATCAGCATGAGGACTAGTTGGGTTAGCTTCGGGAGGGTCAACATAAGTGTCCTGACCCTGTGATACAGGATCATCCATAGCAATATCAGTATCCCCACCAGCACCTTCTGAGGTCCTCTCCGGTTCAAACTCTTCAGTGGGAGCACTCAGTTTTGCTTTTTTGCTGAGTCGGGCTTTGGCGCTGCAAAGTAGCAAACAGAGGTTAATATGGTAAGCCGGTGCAAGAAAGCAAAGCTAAAATTATTATACTTACCCATGGACGGTCTTGAGGGGAGGCATTTATGTGGTTGATGATTCGCCAGAGGATGAATTGGAAGTTACCTGATAATTTGAGTCGACGGATTAAGAGGGTATGAGAAGTAACCCGCCAAGGGATAAGATTTGTTAGAATTACAAGAGACCTCTGCACGGCGCTTCCGGATTGGGGTGTCTAGTAAACCGGAGGAAGTGACTTGCTGGCCACTGTGCCGGGTTGTGCGACGAGCTTAAGGTGCTGTGTATTCAAAGAAAATTGTGGATCCAAATGAGTGAGAGGATGTGAACGTTTCACTTTCCGGACTGCGTGACGGAGTTTTCATACTGGCACAAGATCGGAATTGGAGGAAAGGGAGATTACCTCTACGTGGTCAGCACGGCTGGCTTCCGCATCATCCTGATAATGGTCATTGTCAATAAGATGTATGAAAAATGAACCAAGGGAGTCAAGTTCTACCTCTAATTCCGAGTCATCAACATCTTCGGGCGGATCAGAGGACTCGGCGGTTTTCTTCTTTGCTGGCCTCTTTGTGGCCTTGCTCTTGGCACGAGGAGCTCTCACCGGTTTGTCTTGTGGTTTTGCCGATTTGTCTTGAGCTTTCCTCTTCCATAATGGATCTTTGGCCTATAAAGATAAAAACAAAAGGCTATCAGAAAAATGTTAAAGGGGAGACGGATTAAAAAGCAGAAAGATAAATTCTTACAGCTGGCGGTTTGTTGGAGGCGTAAAAGGGACGCAACCCAGTCTTGCTGCACTCAGATATCGGTTCATCTAGCATCTTTTTAACAGACTCAGTGATTTCATCATCATTCATCTGTATTTCAGTGTGCCGTTGAGGGTCTTTGACATCCCCTGTATATCCATGCATTAATCTGGTGCGACGGCTGAAGGGCAAGATACCCCATGAAACCCAGCAGCGGACCAGGTCAATACCGGTTAAACCGTTTGCTAGAAGAGCACGGAGCTTAGCAAGCTGTGGTGCATATGTTTGTCGTTCTTTGGCAGTAAGCCGCTGAGGCGGTGGATGTCCATTGCTGAGTCGGTAAGCGCGGTAACCCGGCAGAGGATTTTCATCAGCATGAGCGGTGTTCCGACAATAGAACCATTTTTGATTCCAATCCTTGGGGTGGCTGTGATGTTTGGCATGAGGAAAACCGACTTCTTTCCTTTTTTGAATCGACACTCTACCAAGTTCAGTATTGGGGCCGTCAAAAAATTCGGTACGGCGGTTCAAGTGGAAGAAATCTCTGAAAAGTTCAACAGTCGGTTCTTCTTGCAGATAAACTTCACAGAACACTTGAAAATTGCAAATGTTGGACACAAAGTTTGGTCCAATGTCTTGAGGGTGGAGTTGGAAATTGGCAAGTACATCACGGAATTTTTTTGATCCGGGAGGGCTAAACCCTCGGTACAGATGCTGCATAAACACAACCACTTCTCCATCTTGAGGTTCAAGAGGGTTTTCATTACCAGGGACTCTCCAATGAATGACCTCCTTCTTTGCTAAAGCGCCAGTCACAACATATGCAGTAAGTTGATCTTCTGTAATCCGGGAAGGAACCCAATTGCAAGAATAGAACTGTTTGGCCATTTTTGGTGACAAAATGTAAAGGAAGTTCAAATGCCGGTCCATAGTTCAAGATTGATATGTACAAACCAGCGTCAAACCGGGGAATTTAATCATAGCACGTGCGCACGTTAAACCGGATATGGATGTTCAAGAAAGAATGGCGGTTTACGTGAGGGCTAATGGTACCTGGCAGATTATCATTTTGTACAGGTTAAACGGCCTACAGTGGTATGGACGAAAACAGATCTGAAAATTGCTAAGTGCCACACGAACAGATTTCACAAGCTAAGGATTATCATTATGGATCTAGCACAGTTCAGGAAAAGGAAAAAATATCAAAGCCCTAAAATGGCGACAACAGAATAGAAAGGATCCAGATGGGGTCTGTTCGTAGTCAAAAGGATACTATGGGGAGGCAAAATAAACTACAGCTTCGGCCGCAAAGGAAAGATGTCAAGCTTATCTAGATTCAATGAGACAGTAAGGTCGAGACAACGAACGCAGATGAACACTGATGAACACGAATGAACATCGAAACCCTAATGCAGATCTAGGGCTGAGGGAAGGAGGCTTACCGGATTCACAGGAGTGGCGGAGAAGTGCTGCGGATTTCTGGTACGTTCAGGTTGATGCAGTGGCCAAGGGTGATGCAGAACTTGAAGGTCGAGTGCAGCGGTGGAAATTCAGGGTTCGAGAGTCGCGAGGAGGAAGAAGAAGCACGGAAGGGGAAAAGGGAAAGACCCCTGGGCCTATTTATAAGGCGAATGGATAAGCAGGCAAGCACGGGGATCGAGGAGCTCGAAGCAGAAAATGGGGCACAATTGTTGCCTCGATCTTTGGAAATTAATAAAGGAAGGTATTTATGAGTTTTTTACGTAGATGATGTCATGACGATTTGCTGCAATTTTGGAAGATGACGTCATGGCGGTTTACCAAGCTCACATGGAGAAGATGTCATGGCGGTTTACAAAGATCATAGGAAGATGTTCAAGGAATTTTTTCTAAGTATTGAAGATTGACATGAACATGCTCAAATCAATCTGGGGCCGAATGTTGGGGATATAACTACTAAGTATAAACCTCCCAGGAGGGGCCGGTTTACGCTCATCTATATTGAAGCCCATGAAGACAAGGAATATGGCGTTCTACTATTAAAGCTTAGAGGCCCAGAGCTCAATGGCGGATTAGGGCCCATACTAGTAAACCGCCATAGATGTATAACTTGTATTGTAAGTTAGGGAAAGGAAGAGACTGAGCCGGACACTTGTATGAGCCGGCCTCGGGATTCTGTAAACCGGCCGGGCGTCAACCTGTGTATATAAAGGGATGACCCGACAGCGGTTCAAGGACAAGAAACGACGGCTCGAGAGATAGGTAAAGCGGATTCGCTCCCTGCTCATCGAGAGAAATCAATCCCATAACAACTGGATCGTAGGCTTTTACCTTCACCGCAAGGGGCCGAACCAGTATAAACTTCCCGTCTCCCTTGTTCCGGTTTAACCCCTTTAAGCTAATCTCGTTGCGATGGCTCCACGACTAAGTCCTTCCGCTAGGACATCTGACGTGTTAATTCCATGACACAACCCATATTCCCAAGCGGGAACGGAAGTGTGCACTAAGGGACATCTATGCGATGGAGCCAGTCGCCCCAAAGTTAAATCCATGGTCCTCTTGTCCGATCACTTTCGATCGCAGGGACCATCCTACCAGTATCCATCATGGCGGTTTGGCCGCATTGGTCCTTGACCCAATCATCAACGGATTCCATCTCACACGAGTCCTCATGGACGGTGGCAGTGGCCTGAACCTGCTCTATCAGGATATAGTGTGCAAAATGGGCATCGATCCCTCAAGTATCAAGCCCACAAAAACCACCTTCAAGGGTGTCATACCAGGTGTGGAGGCCTGTTGCATGGGCGCAATCACACTAGAAGTGGTCTTTGGATCTCTGGACAATTTCCGAAGCGAGGAGTTAATCTTCGATATCATCCCCTTCCGTAGTGGTCATCATGCCCTACTAGGACGAACCACATTTGCCCAATTCAATGCAGTACTGCACTATGCATACCTCAAGCTCAAGATGCCAGGACCTCACAGGGTTATAACAGTCAATGGAAACATAGAACGCTCACTCCGTACGGAGGAGCACACTGCGGCCCTCGCAGCAGAAGTACAAAGCAGCCTTCGTAGGCGGACTGCCAATTCAGCGACAATGCCCTCGGACACCGTCAAGCGAGTCTGGAGTACCCTGCAATAGGATTGTCCGACACGCCCAGAGCTCGACTAGCAATTCGGCCTCCATCCTAGTCCCAACCAAGTAGCAAAAATTGTGCCACGCGTACATAATTACGCACTCAAAATACCATGGGATGGGCGGAGGCACGGCCACGACACGGTCCACGACGCGGCTCCACCGCCCCAGGACCCGTATTCCTTCATCATTTTCTTTCTTTCAGGACCCTACTTTATGGAAGCCCTTTCAGGTATCCGGATTATCGGACTCATCACCGGAAGGAGAACCCAAGAAGAAAAGAAGCTGGGGCGTATAAGGGAATACTCAGGTGGTCTCTGATAACGACCATTATACCTGTTTTACATACCCACGTGCAACTTACCCTTGGCTAGGACATGTCAAATAGTTCCATTTTGCTCATTGCACTACTTGTATACATACGCTTTGACGTACTATTTAAATAACAATGGGAAATACACAACGTCAGCTTATTATTACACTTTCCTTATGTTTTTCCTTGGCGGCTTATTTATGAAAAACCGCACCCGTACACTTTGGTACGGTTAGTTCGCCAGGGGCCCCAGTGTACCCCATAACATGGAAAGAAAAGTCCGAACACTTTCGACAGTGCGGCACCCCGAACTTATAGCATTATATGCATCAGCTCCGAATCATGTCTTGGGTCAATAGTTGGGTTTGCCCGGCTCCTATGTTTTGGTACGTTACGTTCCGCTATATCAGTTAAGGTAGCGCAGGGAGAACTAGTGCGATTGTGTCCCGGTTCTTCCGAACGAGCACCTCAGTAGAGAAAGCCGAAAACTGACTGTCATGATAAGGCGAGAGCTGGTCGCTGTTCGAGAGGTCTCAAATCCTTAAAGATTTTTTCCTCTTCAAGCGAGGAACCAGCCTCATCCGATTTAGGCGTGTATAGTGCCCCGAGACTGGCCTTCCGGATACTAGGGGCTTCACAAAAATTAAGAATTGTAGACTTCTATGGCCAAGTGAGAGTGATAAAGCTGTATAGTCTGATTGCCTTGTTCGCTGCGTTAAACACCTCCTTAAAAGGACCAAAAGTTTGGATAAAGATTGTTTATATTTATCCCGAACACCCCAGTACTAGTATGATGGGGGCAGAAGCCGACGACTAGCCAACTCTCAAGATTTTATAAACGGTCGCATAGAAGGTAGTATTTTAAATTATCAAGCGCCATATAGCGCACATAAACTTGTTTTCATATTACAGGATGATATGAGTACATTCATTCAAATATTACATGCTTAGCACATTCATCCGCCACAAGGCGGGCATCCTTAATGACATTGTCATAGTATTGTTCGGGGTGGCGATGCTCCTTGCCCTTCGGCGGCCCCTTTGTCACCAGCTTCTTGGCATCCATCTTTGCCCAGTGCACTTTCGCACGGGCCAAGGCCCTGCGTGCACCTTCAATGCAGACGGACCGCTTAATGACTTCAACCCACGGACAGGCATTTAGCATACACTTGATAAGGCTGAAGTAGCTGCCGGGCAGGGGCTCGCCAGGCCACAGCCGGGCTATGAGGTCCTTCATGGCCAGTTCGGCCGCCTTGTGAAGTTTGACCAGTTGCTTCAGCTGGTCGCTCAAGGGCATCGGATGTTCGGCCCCAATATACTGGGACCAAAATAGCTTATCCGTCGAGTTCCCTTCCTCAACTCGGTAGAACTCTGCGGCATCAAAAATGATGTGCGGCAGATCTGCGAATGCTCCTGGAGAGCTCCGAATTCGGGTAAGTAAAAGGAAAGTTTCCTTCACATGCTTGCTTTGCATAATGAAAGCCTTACCCGCCGCTATCTTCTTGGCTGCCTCAATCTCCTAGAGGGCCTTCTGGGCTTCGACCTTGGCATCTTGCGCGCTCTGACGGGCCTTCGCAAGCTCAGACTCTTGCATCTTGGAGTCACGCTCCAAGGACTAGAATTTTTTGACGATATCCTGGAGCTCTTGTTGGACCTCATCAACCCAAGCCTCTTGTTTTTCGTGCTCGGTGCACTCCCTGGCCACTTTGTCTTCGGCCTTGGACAGTGCCTTCTTAAGGGCCGCCACTTCGGTCGTGGCCCCTATTAAAATTCATCATGCTTCTATTAGCATCAATGATTTTTTTTCCTTTATATAACATTCAGATGCGTTATCACTTACCTTTGTTCTCCTCGAGCTACCTCTTCACGAGGCCGAGCTCTTCTTCAGCCCGCCCCAGGTTCTGCCTCGGTCCGGAGACCTCCGCAGTGGCGGCGGCGGCCAGCAGCGACGCCTGCTTATTCACATAGACATAATATGATTCGACTCCTGGGAATAATATTTGATCCTCTATTCGGCCTTTCTTTCCGAACACCAAACAGAGCATCAGGGGCTACTATCTACACTATGATACTTTCTCAAAATTTAATTACTTACCTCAAAGCCTGTCAGGAGGCTGGCGCAGACTTCAGTCAATCCGCTTTTGGCGGACTGAACCCTCGCGATCACCGTACTCATAAGAGTATGGTGTTCTTCATCAAGGGAAGCGCTCTGAAGCGCTTCCACCAAGTTATCCGATGCCTCTTGATGGACAGAGGTCATCGGCACAGGCGGCTCGCCCCCCTTAGAGAGGGGCTGCTTGCCTGAATTCAGAACTACTGGAGGTTCCAGTGCAGTATCCGGCTGGGGTCCAAGCTTACTATGACCCCCCTCATCAGAATCCATGGGGATCTTCCCCCCCATGAGCTCGGCATCGGGGGTTTCACCTTGAGGCGCCTCCAGAACTATCTCTCCCTGGCCCGGTATCCTCTAAGACAACACTTCAGTGTCGTCCACGGACCGCGGAGTGGAGGCCGTCGGGAGCGAATAGCTGTTCATCGCCGACGAGCTCAAGGACCCATCCGAGGAGGATAAGTCGATGCAGGGTTTGGAAGGATTGCACAAATATATTTCGACATGATAAGAAGCCATAAAGCTAAACATGCCAGAAGTATTATGGTATCCAGATACTTACGACTTCGCCAGGGGCTTGTCCCTGGGTAGCCACTCCTCGTCGTTGTAGGCGGCCGTGGTGGAGTGGTCCGGAGGGAGGGTCCTTCCCTTCTTGGACCCTTTGGCCTCCCCGGAATGGGCGGCCTTCCTTTTCTTCTCCCCCTCAGTTTGGTGGAGAGGGTTTTCCTCTTCCTCTTCCTCGTTGTCGTTGTACGAGTGCGCCTCGATATCTTCGGATGATGAGTCCGACACAACCTTGCGCCGGAGACCTTTCATGGTCCCCGTTGCCTTGTTCTTGGCCTTCTTCTCTGGCACCTCATAGGGCGCCGGAAACAACATCTCCGCCAGGAGAGCGGTTGCTGGATCTTCAGGCAACGGAGCTGGACAGTCGATCCGCTCCACTGTCGCCACATAGTCCTGTTAAATCAGTATGATGGCTTAGATTCCTCCCACGAACATACTGAGAAAAGGCACATCTTGTGAAATATAGAAAGCTTACCGGATTGGTGGGGCGCTTTGCGCTGAGTCCGCGGTCCTCGGTGGTGGGAGGAGGTACTTTGGCGGCATTGAACAACACCTTCCAGACGTATTTGTGCGTCGTGTCGAAGAGCTCTCGCAGCGTCTGGTGTTTGGACGAATCAACCTCCCACAGGTTAAATGCCTGTCTTTGACACGGGAGGATCCGGCGGAAGAGCATGACTTGGACCACATTGACAAGCTTGATCTTCTTGCTTATCATATTTTTGATGCAGTTCTGGAGTCCGGTCAGCTCCGCAGGCGCACCCCAGGCTAAGCCCTTCCTTTTCCAAGAGGTAAGCCACATGGAGATGCCGAATCTAAATTCGGGGGCCTCCGCACAGTTGGAGCCGCGCGGCTCAGTGATGTAGAACCACCCCGATTGCCACCCCTTCACGGTCTCCACATAGGAGCCTTCAAGCCAGGTGACGTTGGGCATCTTGCCCACCATGGTGCCTCCGCACTCTGCTTGCTGGCCGACCACTATCTTCGGCTTCACGTTGAAGATCTTCAGCCACAGGCCGAAGTGGGGCTTGATGCGGAGGAAAGCCTTTCACACGATGATAAACGCCGAGATGTTGAGGATGAAATTAGGGGCCAGATCATGAAAATCTAGCCCATAGTAAAACATGAGCCTGCGGACAAATGGGTGGAGGGGGAATCCCAGTCCGCGGAAGAAGTGGGCGAGGAACACAACCCTCTCGTGGGGTTCCGGAGTCGGAACAATTTGCCCTGCGTCCGGGAGCCGGTGCACGATGTCTGTGGTCAAGTATCCGGCCTCCCGGAGCTTCGAAATGTCCTCCTCCATGACGGAGGAGGCCATCCACTTGCCTCCCGCTCCAGACATGTTTGGAATGGCTGTATGGAGAAGGTGAGAACTGGGGCGCTAGAGGTCGAGCGTGCAAGAATGGATGAGCGAAGGAAGAAGAAGGCATGGGTGAAAAAGGGGAATCCCTATCTCTTTATAAAGGCGGTAGAAACTGTGTGCCTCCCCACTTGCCCATTAAAATTTCTTATTCCCCAAGCACCATGATTGATGGCACAGTTGGGTTACCCATGTTCGCATTGATGAGAATCCCGCAATAAGGGGACACGATCTCTGCTTCGACAAGACGTGTCAAGGAAACCGCCTCGCATTATGTGCAGTAGCTGGTTGTGAAAAACAGTTCGAATAAAGACCGGGCCATGGCATGACATCACGCTATGAAAAGTTGTCAGCATATTAGATTTGTGGAATATTGTGCTCTCTACAGTGGGATGTGGAATTTCTTTTGTAGAGCCGGACACGATTCTTGTTTTCAAAATCTTCTATGGAGTATTCGAAGAAGGAACCCGCCTTGCAATGCCGAAGACAATCTGTGCGCCGGACTCATCGTCATTGAAGCCTGGTTCAGGGGCTACTGAGGGAGTCCTAGATTAAGGGGTCCTCGGACAGCCGGACTATATACTTTGGCCAGGCTGTTGGACTATGAAGATACAAGATTGAAGACTTCGTCCCGTGTCCGGATGGGACTCTCCTTTGCGTGGAAGGCAAGCTTGGAAATCCGGATATGTAGATCTCCTTATCTGTAACCGACTCTGTGTAACCCTAGCCCCCTCCTGTGTCTATATAAACCGGAGGGTTTAGTCCGTAGAACAACAACAATCATAATCATAGGCTAGCTTCTAGGGTTTAGCCTCTACGATCTCGTGGTAGATCAACTCTTGTAATACTCATATCATCAAGATCAATAAAGTAGGAAGTAGGGTATTACCTCCATCGAGAGGGCCCGAACCTGGGTAAAACATCGTGTCCCCTGCCTCCTGATACCATTAGCCTTAGACGCACAGTTCGGGACCCCCTACCCGAGATCCGCCGGTTTTGACACCAACAAGGGGGTAGACGACAACGACGCTCACCCCCTCATCACATGTCAGACGTCCCCGGCCCCCTCATGTCCTGTCCGACGTCGCCCCTCACTTTAACAAAAAACTACATTAGAAAAAAATGCGGTGGTGGTCGGGCCGGGCGGTTTTCTATTCCTTCTTCATTTTTTCCTTTGTTTTTTCTTATATGTTTGTTTTCGTTTTCACTCTATATTTTTGTACATATGAAAAAAAGAAGTTTCTATATAAAAGTGCACAACTTTTATGAACAATAAAAATCTATGAACAAAAAAAATCATACATCAATATATCCATACATATGAACAAAAAAATCTACGAACAAAAAAAATCATACATCTATGAACAAAAAAAATCAATACATTTTCATACATAGGTGGAGAGGAGGGGATCGAGGCCGGCGGCGCTCACAGTGAGGACGCAGAGCGCGGCGATGACGTCGGTGCAGGGAACGGGGACGGCGACGACGAGGCAGGGCCAGCGACGAGGAGCACGGCGTCGGCGTGGCGCGCGCAGGGCGACAACGACGAGGAGCAGGGCGTCGGCTTCGGGGCACAGGGCGACGGCAACGAGGAGCAGGGCATCGGCGTCGGGGTGCAGGCGACGGCGACGGAGATGAGGAGCAGGGTGTCGGTGACTGTGACGAGGAGCAGGGTGTCACTGTTGGGGCGCAGGGCGTCGGCGTCGGGGAGAATGAGAACTTGCTAAATATTTCCTAAGTGTTGGCTTATATAGCAGCCCTTTAGTCCCAGTTGGTGCCACCAACCGGGACCCATTCGTCCCGGTTCGAGCCCGAACTAGGACCAATGGCCTCGGGCTGGAACTGGCACGATGCGGTGGGGTGGGATAATTAGGTCCACCTCGCTAGCTGAGGGGCTTCGACGGTGGTTTATAAGCGCTGCTGCGCTAACGACTTCGAGCTCCTCTCAAATGCAGGCTTACAGGCCTAAAGTCACATTATCTGCCTGTGGGCCTACTGGGCATTCAGCGGGCCTGAATCCTGTCCCATGGGTGGGGTTTCTAGTCGTATTCAGGCCGTGGTGGCCTAGTAGGTGGCATTTTTTATTTGTTTCCAGTTTTTTGTTTTCTTTGTTGCTTTATTTATTTTATTTTGTTTCTATTTTTATTTATTTTATTAAAGTTTATTTATTTTACTTTATTAAAGTTTATTTTGTTTCTACTTATTTATTTTATTAAAGTTTATTTATTTTATTTTGTTTCTACTTATTTATTATATTTTATTTTTTGCTTTTTTTATTTATTTTATGAAAATTCTTTTTGCTTTTAATGTTTTGAACAGAAAATACTTTGATAATTTTAGTTGCATAAATTTTATATAATTTTAGTTTAAATAATACTAGAGGTTTATAAAAACTTTTTAGTTGATTCCTTTTGCTATTAGAGTTTCATTAAAGTTTTCTAGTTCATTCTTTTTTCTATTAGAGTTTCATTAAAGTTTTCTAGTTCATTCTTTTATTTTTGCTATTAGAGTTTCATAAAAGCTTTCCAGTTCATTCTTTTTTATATTAGTTCATTCTTTGAGCTAAATGACCCTAAAATTGAAAAGCACTTCAGATGAACTCTGAAGAGGTTGAAAATTGGCATGGTATCACCATTTCACCCACATAGCATGTGCTAAAAAGTTCAGAGGGTTACGGCAAAAACTGGATGCACTTTGTGTACAAAATGGACAATCTCTTTCGAAGTATTAGGGTTTCGGACGAAAACTCATCTATTACAAAGGGATTTCATTTTTTGAACATATTTGAACTCCAAACTTTTTGTGTGTTCGAAGTTCACCATTAAAAGCCACATCATCAATTTTCAATCCTTTCTGACTTCATTTGTTATTTTTCATGCATTAACTGATTTTTTGAGCTAAATGACCCTGAAATTAAAAATCACTAAAAATGAACTCTGAATAGGTTGAAAGTTGGCAAGGTATCATCATTTCACCAACATAGCATGTGCTAAAAAGTTGAGAGGGTTACGACAAAAACTTGGATAATCTTCATCGTTTAACATGAGAAAGTCTTCACTTTTTCTTTGCTTGTGTCCTTTGCTTGATTCCGCCGTAACCATGGATAATCTTGATCATTTAACAGGGTGCTTGGGTCATCCTTGACTTTGAAGGGAGGAATTTCATGAAACTTTTCATAATCTTCAGATATGTCTGTCTTGCCCTCCACTCCCATGATGTCTCTTTTTCCTGAAAGAACTATGTGGCGCTTTGGCTCACCGTATGATGTATTGGCTTCCTTATCTTTTATTTTTCTCGGTTTGGTAGACATGTCCTTCACATAGAAAACCCGCGCCACATCATTGGCTAGGACGAATGGTTCGTCTGTGTACCCGAGATTGTTCAGATCCACTGTTGTCATTCCGTACTATGGGTCTACCTGTACCCCGCTTCCTGACAGATTGACCCATTTGCACTGAAACAAAGGGACCTTAAAATCATGTCCGTATTCAAGTTCCCATATGTCCACTATGTAACCATAATATGTGTCCTTTCCCCTCTTGATTGCTACATCAAAGCGGACATCACTGTTTTGGTTGGTGCTCTTTTGATCTTGGGTGATCGTGTAAAATGTATTCCCATTTATCTCGTATCCTTTGTAAGTCAATACAGTCGAAGGTGGTCCCCTGGACAATGAGTACAGCTCATCACAAATAGTGTTGTCACCTCTGAGACGTGTTTCCAACCAACCGCCAAAATTCTTGATGTGTTCACATGTAATCTAGCCGTCACATTGCTCCGGGTGTTTGGAGTGCAGACTATTCTTGTGTTCATCGACATACGGGGTCACCAAGGTAGAGTTCTGTAGAACTGTGTAGTGTGCTTGAGACCAAGAATGCCCGTCCCTATATATTATTGAGTCCCCTCCAAGCGTGCCTTTTCCAGTCAATCTCCCCTCATACCGTGATCGAGGGAGACCAATCTTCTTAAGGCCAGGAATGAAGTCAACACAAAACCCAATGACATCCTCTGTTTGATGGCCCATGGAGATGCTTCCTTCTGGCCTAGCACGGTTACAGACATATTTCTTTAGGACTCCCACGAACCTCTCAAAGGGGAATACATTGTGTAGAAATACGGTGCCCAGAACAACAATCTCGTCGACTAGATGAACTAGGACGTGCATCATGATATTGAAGAAGGATGGTGGGAACACCAGCTCAAAACTAAAAAGAAATTGCGCCACATCACTCTTTAGCCATGGTATGATTTCTGGATCGATCGCCTTCTGAGAGATTGCATTGAGGAATGCACATAGCTTCACAATGGCTAATCGAACATTTTCCAGTAGAAGCCCCCTCGATGCAACCGGAAGTAGTTGCGTCATAATCATGTGGCAGTCATGAGATTTTAGGTTTTGAAACTTTTTCTCTGGCATATTTTTTATTCCCTTTATATTCGACGAGAAGCCAGACGGGACCTTCATACTGAGCAGGCATTCAAAGAAGATTTCCTTCTCTTTATTGGTAAGAGCGTAGCTGGCAGGACCTTCATACTGCTTTGGAGGCATGCCATATTTTTCGTGCAAACGTTGCAGGTCCTCCCGTGCCTCCGGTGTATCTTTTGTCTTCCCATAAGAAGCCTAGTAGGTTCACGCAAACGTTCTTCGTCACGTGCATCACGTCGATTGAAGAGCGGACCTCTAGGTCTTTCCAGTAGGGTAGGTCCCAAAATATAGATTTCTTCTTCCACATGGGTGCATGTCCCTCAGCGTCATTCGGAACAGATATTCCGCCGGGACCCTTTCCAAAGATTACCTGTAAATCATTGACCATAGCAAGTACGTGATCACCGATACGCATGGCAGGCTTCTTCCGGTGATCTGCCTCACCTCTGAAATGCTTGCCTTTCTTTCAACATTGATGGTTGGTCGGAAGAAATCGACGATGCCCTAGGTACACATTCTTCCTGCATTTGTCCAGGTATATACTTTCGGTGTCATCTAAATAGTGCGTGCATGCGTGGTATCCCTTGTTTGTCTGTCCTGAAACGTTACTGAGAGCAGGCCAATCGTTGATGGTTACAGACAGCAAGGCATGCAGGTCCAATTCCTCCTATTTGTGCTCATCCCACACACGTACACCTTTTCCATTCCACAGCTGTAAAAGTTCTTCAACTAATGGCCTTAGGTACACATCAATGTTGTTGCCGGGTTGTTTAGGGCCTTGGATGAGAACTGGCATCATAATGAACTTCCGCTTCATGCACATCCAAGGAGGAAGGTTATACATGCATAGAGTCACAGGCCAAGTGCTGTGATTGCTGCTCTGCTCCCCGAAAGGATTAATGCCATCCGCGCTTAAACCAAACCATACGTTCCTTGGGTCACCTGCAAACTCAGCCCTGTACTTTCTCTCGATTTTTCTCCACTGCGACCCGTCAGCAGGTGCTCTGAACTTCCCATCTTTCTTACGGTCCTCTCTGTGCCATCGCATCAATTTGGCATGCTCTCTGTTTCTGAACAGACGTTTCAACCGTGGTATTATAGGTGCATACCACATCACCTTGGCAGGAACCCTCTTCCTCGGGGGCTTGCCATAAACATCAACAGGGTCATCTCGTCTAATCTTATACCGAAATGCATTGCATACCGGGCATGCGTTCAAATCCTCATATGCACCACGGTAGAGAATGCAGTCATTAGGGCATGCATGTATCTTTTGCACCTCCAATCCTAGAGGGAATACGACCTTCTTTGCTGCGTACGTACTGTCGGGCAATTCATTATCCTTTTTAAGCTTCTTCTTCAATATTTTCAGTAGCTTCTCAAATCCTTTGTCAGGCACAACATTCTCTGCCTTCCACTGTAGCAATTCTAGCACGGTACCGAGCTTTGTGTTGCCATCTTCGCAATTGGGGTACACAACTTTTTTGTGATCCTCTAACATGCGATCAAACTTCAGCTTCTCCTTTTGACTTTCACATAGTCTCCTTGCATCAATAATGACCCGGCGGAGATCATCATCGGGCAAATCGTCTGGTTCCTCTTGATCTTCAGCAGCTTCCCTCGTTGCAGCATCATCATATTCAGGGGGCACATAGTTGTCATCGTCCTCTTCTTCTTCGATGTCTTCCATCATAACCCCTATTTCTCCGTGCTTGGTCCAAACATTATAGTGTGGCATGAAACCCTTATAAAGATGGTGGGTGTGAGGAGTTTTCGAGTCAGAGTAAGACTTCGTATTCCCATATATAGGGCATGGACAACACATAAAACCATTTTGCTTGTTTGCCGCAGCCACTTCGAGAAAATTATGCACGCCCTTAATGTACTCGGAGGTGCGTCTGTCACCGTACATCCATTGTCGGATCATCTGCGTGCATTATATATAATTAAGTGTGTCAAAAACCATTACGGAACATCATGAATAGATAAGTGACCAAATTAATAGAAGTTCATCATCACATTAAAACCAAAGTACATACATAGTTCTCATTGAACAACATATAGCTCTCCAGAGCATCTAATTAAACCATACATTGAAACTATGTAAAACATTTCAATGCAACAGCACATGCGATCATAATCACGACCAAGGTAACAATTGATCCAACGGCATAATGATACCAAGCCTCGATACGAATATCATATTTGCTAATCTTTCTAATCTTCAAGCGCATTGCATCCGTCTTGATCTTGTGATCATCGACAACATCCACAACATGCAACTCCAATATCATATTCTCCTCCTCATTTTTTTTATTTTTTCCTTCAAGTAATTATTTTCTTCTTCAACTAAATTTAACCTCTCGACAATAGGGTCGGTTGGAATTTCTGGTTCACATACCTCCTAGATAAATAAAATCTATGTCATATTGGTCGGCATAATTGTCATAAACAATAAATGAACCAAATAGTTATAAAAGATAATATATACCACATCCGAATCATAGACAAGACGATGGCCGACGGGGGTGGATACCAAAACCATCGCACTATATAATAAGAAGCAATAATAAAAGTAAGAAAATTATACAAGTATCTATCTAAACATACAAGTAAGAATTTTTTTCCTTTCAGAAAGAAGATAAGAACAATAGGCTCACCACGGTGGTGCCGGCGACGAGATCGGCGCGGGCGATCGACGGTGGTGAAGACGGGGACGGGACGTGATGGACCACTAAACCTAGACAAATATTGAGGAAAATGGAGCTTGGAGGTCGAGCTTGGAGAGGAGAAAGCTTAAGTAGTGTGGCTCGGACATTTCATCGAACACCTCATGTGCATAGGAGGTGAGTTAGAGCACCACAAAGCCCTCCCCCCGCCGGCCAAAAAAATAGAGCAGTGTGGAGTGCTTTGCTCGCCGGCAAGGGGGTATATATAGGCACATCGTTGGTCCCGGTTCATGGCTGGAACCGGGACTAAAGGCCCCCCTTCTGTCCCGGTTCCGGCCACGAACCGGTACCAATGGATGTGGGCCAGGAGCGTGGCCCATTGGTCCCGGTTCGTGTCTGGAACCGGGACAAAAGGGTCCAGACGAACCAGGACCAATGCCCACGAGGCACCGGCCGGCCCCCTGGGCGCACGAACTGGGACGTATGCCCCCATGGGTCCCGGTTCATGACTGAACCGGGACTAATGGGCTGGCCAGGCCTGTACGAAAGCCCTGTTTTCTACTAGTGTCTTCCTCATCTCCTCCTCGTCTCTTCTCCCTCATGTTTTTCTCATCTCCCTGTGAGTCTCTGATCTTGATCATGTGCATTTGCGTGTATGATTAGTGCATGATTAAGTTGGGGTGTCACATAGAGGCTTTTGGCCGAGAGTCCATGAATGTTATATAACCCCGCACTAGAGAATTATTAGGAGGCATCTCCAAGAGGAAAATTTGTTTCAGACAAAACGTCAAAGTTTTGTGGTCATGTTGTCTTGACGAGAACATCATATCACCCAACAAATAGTGAGAGATGGCGATGTACGAAATACGTTGATAGTGTATATAGGAGTATACATAGTAAAAAATAAGGGGATGAGGCAATGCGAGCATTTCAATGATGAGCTCGGACGAGACTAATGTGATGACTGGGACGATTTACACAGGTTCAGACCCTCTATGCCCGTAAATCCCTATGACACGTGTTGATATGATTTTCTTATAATGTGGACACAATTTCCCGACGTGTTTGTGGCCAAAAGACTAAACCTTAGATTGGCTAGAGCTTGTTGTTTGTGGCTCCAGACTAGGTTGTTCCGGCTTCCAAGTTTTTATATATGTGTCATTTCTTGGCCTCCCAGTCAGGATCAATCCAGTATGTCATCCAAATCTTAACGAACTAAGGGAACATATCTCTTAGTCAGGTTGCAACTCAAAGTACATACAATAACATCCTTATAAGCGCTCGAGTCACTTCCTCGCATGATCTAGGTCAAAACTTTAGAAGAAACTGTACTTGCATGCGAATACATCATACTATATTTTATAGATACGGTATTCATATCAATACAGGTACTGTTACGAAATCTGGCATCTAATGTTGGCGCCGCCTCCTTGCAGCGCCACTTCTTCTACCTCTCAACTCTCTCTTGTGGTTTCCCTCAACACACACCATGGAAGGGAACTCAACACAGACACACACACGCACAAGGGAGAGCACAAAAGCTTTGCGAATGGCTCTACTCCTTGGCGTACACATGGGCTACATTTCTTCTCCAGCCCTCACGGCCGCTTTTTCTCATTCATCTCATCACCTTAAATACCAGTACAGAAAGACCCACACGTAGCCAAGGCAACAACCTGCCCGGTTCTCATGCCATGCACCACACGACTTGATCCACTAACCAACTAACTCACCCACTAACAAACTCCATGCGGCCACTGTCTTGCACGCACTCACATGGAACACAAACGGCCATCAACTGCACCGCAACTCACGTATGCATGCACGGCCGTCAAGCTAGCTCACACGACCTGGTCATGGACTTGTGCTAGGCATGCATGCACCCACGAGCACACCTAACGTGGTTTACTCTAACATCTAAGTCGCTCTTCTCACCCCATCTCCATCTGGAAGTGTCGTCTGAGTTGCATTCCAACCCACCTTCTCAAGAGTCACCCAAGCTAGCAGTGGCATTTCAAATCACAATAGGATGGTCCAAAGGTTGTACCTGTAAGTGCATCTAGTGCCACCCCTAGTTGGTTTTGGAGTATTGACGACAAAGTTGGTTGAGGGACTGATGTGTTTGTGAGAATTGCAGGATAACGCAGGTAGTGTCCCTCATTGATTCGGTTTACCTACCGGAGATGACCCCTAAAAATGTATGAAGACATTGAAGACAATGGTGGTATGAGAAGATATTCATATTGAAGACTATGACATGAGAAAACATTGTGTGAAGACTTTGGAGCGTGAAGACTGTGTAGTTTTGTTGTTTCCTTTTCTTCTTTGTTGAGTCATAGGAACCACCGTACTGTTAAGTGGGGTCCAAGTGAACTAAGTCAGAGTGACTGAAGTGATGCTCAACTCAAATCCTATGTCTTCGAGCGAAGACAATGAGAGAAAATCTTATCCAGAGCTGGATGAGTCAGCTTTGCTTGTAGCCCAAGTAAAGTTGTCGCGTGTGTTTGAAATCTGACCGTTGGAACACGTGTCAGTTCCTTAGTGACCCAGGGTCATTTTGGACAAATCGGGTCGGGTTGCCTAGTGGCTATAAATAGCCCACCCCCTGCACCATAAATTGGTGGATGCTCAGAGTTTGTGCACGGCTTTTGTCGTTTGAGAGCAACCCACCTTGAAGCATTTGAGAGAGAGAAATCCTTGCGAGGACAAAGCCCAAACACCCAGAGCCAAAGAGTGTTAGGCATCACCGAAGTCTTTCTGTCTGTGTGACCTGAAGACTTATTACACTTGAGGACTGTGAATCCTCCAGCCGGTTAGGTGTCGTGTTCTGAGGATCCAAGAGTCATTGTGGATTGCCGGTGAACGAAGTCTGTGAAGGTTTGGAAGTCTCCCTTTAAGACTTACCAGAGTGATTGGGCGAGGACTGGGTGTCCTTAGCTCAAGGGGAATAAGGTGAAGACGCAGTCTTCTGAGTTAAATCTCAGCCTCCCTAACTAGATGTACAGTTGTCACAGCAACTGGAACTGGTCCAACAAATCCTGTGTCTTCAACAAGCAACTGGTTCTATCCCTTCCCATCCTGACTTTAGTTTGTCTTCGTGAAGTCATTGCCTATCTGTGTATCTGTTTGACTTCATTGCTTGACTATTATTGTTGATTGGCTTCACACTATCTTCCATCTTGATCCTTACTACCTAACTGCTATTAGTCTTGTACTTTCACATCATTACATACTTGACTATGGCTCGTTTAGGGTAGTTTATGTTCCGCTGCATATCAAGTAGGTTATTTCTGTTGTTTGTCTTCGAAACTTCCAAGTTTTGAAGACTTACATAAAAATCACCTATTCACCCCTCCTCTAGTCGATACTAGCATTTTCAATTGGTATCAGAGCAAGGTACTCCCTTGTTCTGTGTGATTCGGTTTAACCACCTGGAGTTTCAGCTATGTCGACTGCAGGATTGAGGAACATATCGTGTCCCACCTTTGACGGTCATGAGTATCCCCGATGGAAGGCCATGATGAAGAAGCTACTCGAGTCCATGGATAGCAAACTGTGGACTGTCACTGAGATTGGACTCACTGATCTATGCAAGATGGCAGAGGCTGATGACATTCCCAAGTATACTCTATTGAACCTCACAGCAAAGGATGTCATCTGCTGTCATTTGTCCAGAAATCAGTTCAGGAATGTTATGCACCTCAATCACGCGAAGCTAATCTGGGACCGGCTTTCTGATGTATACGAAGGTCATCGCACTCGTCATGATCCACGATTTGAGGACTACAAGGAGTCTCTCAAGGAGATGACCTTTGCACCTGAATCATCATCATCCTCATCGTGCCACATGGCAAGGGGTGATAAGGTAACTGAATGCTATCTCTCTGAATCTAGTGATGATGAATTAGGTGATGAATTTGGGCCCAGTTATGACAAGCTTGCTTCCCTTGCCACTAAACAACAAAGAATCTTGGAAAAGGTTCAAGACATGCTTAGTAAGAGCGATGATATGTTGGGTGAAGAAATGGATCAGTCAAAAGATTTGGCTGATAGTCTTCAGAGACTTCATGCTAAGTTTGACGCCCTTCAAGATCAACATAATGCTCTCTTATCTGATCATGAGAAGCTTTCTTCTGAATGTCTTCAAAGAAAGCTAGACCTTGAAAAGATAAGAGTGGATTATGAAGATCTTCAGAAGGAGCGAGATTCACTTCGCGCTCAACAGATCAGTTCCACTCAGGAAGGATTTGAACCACCATGTCTAAAATGCATTGAGCGTGATAATGCTACATCTGTTGCTGAATGTTCCACTGCTGCTACTGTTTCATTGTCTTCACCTACTGATGTGGTCACTAACCCCTCTGCGGAGGATACCACTGCTGTTGCTAATGAAAATGCTATGTGGAAGACATTGCTTGAAACAGGGATGTACAAAAGTTTGAAGGGACATCAGACTCTCTGCGATGTCCTCAAAAAGCAGATTCTGAACCGAAACCCTAGGAAAGAGGGTGTTGGGTTCGAAAGGAAAATGAATGTTGATGGCTCGTACTGGAAGCCTGAGCAGTACCCCAAAACCACATGGGTTGCTGCAAAGGAACCTTGAGTAGATCCATCCACCTTATCTGGCTTTACCTGTGCTAATCCTATTATCATTGATGAATCTTTTGATGCAAACTATAAGCTGTTCAAAAACCAGAATGGTGAAGTGTTTGCCAGGTACATTGGTACTAACTGCAGGAATGGACCACCTATGAAGAAGATCTGGGTACTCAAGCAGTACATTGAGAATCTTCCTGTGAATGTCTTCATGACACCACCAAGGAAGAAGACAAACCCCAGACCTATGGCTTCATGTGGCCCAAAGGCTTCATACAGATACAGGACTCACATGAGTCACCCTAACGCCAATGTTTTGCAGGCAAATCATGCCCAGACTTATGAATATGAGCGTGTATCTTCGAACCGCTATGTTCATAGGACAAAGAACTTTTCTGCTTATTCATATGAGTATCATTCATCTCCTGCAAGGCTATTTGCTAGGGCTCCAAAGCCAAAATTCTCAAATGCTGCACTTAGACTCATTGCTTCTAAGCCCCCACTGAAGATGTGAGTGGCAAAGAAGAACTAACTCTCTTTTGCAGAAAACGGTCTCCAGCCAGCAATCAATGGCGTCCGATACTATTGCTGGGGACCTAAAACACATTGAGGACGCACGATAAAATGTCATTCTATATGCTTCACATCTGAATTTCTTATCAGTCATACTATGTCCTAACTCTATTATAAGCTATGACCGTCCCTATATGTGTCAAATGCATATGCTTCACAACACTTTTGTGAAGCCCATCCTCCTAGCTGCACTGTAGGGTACATCACCAAAAGCTGCAGAATGGATTATGGACAGTGGATGCACAAATCATATGACTGGTGATCGAAGTCTTCTCATGGACTCAACCTTACGTCCATCCGACAAAAGTCACATTACATTTGCTGACACTGGTAAAAGCAAGGTATTTGGTCTAGGTAGAGTTGCAATCTCAAAGGATCAACACATGGATAAAGTGATGCTTGTTGAATCCCTTGGTTTCAACTTAATGTCTATCTCAATGCTTTGTGACCTGAACATGATTATGATATTTGGC
Source organism: Triticum timopheevii (assembly GCA_963921465.1). Lineage (NCBI taxonomy): Eukaryota > Viridiplantae > Streptophyta > Magnoliopsida > Poales > Poaceae > Triticum > Triticum timopheevii. The sequence goes on along the minus strand of OY997268.1, from coordinate 507,734,097 downwards.
AAATATTGTTGCCTTGTACTAATGGAATCTGACAAATCTCTAGTCTTTGAAGGGTATCGAAAAGATGATCTATACATGGTAGATTTCTCAGCAGGTCCACAGCTTGCCGTATGTCTTCTCACAAAAGCTTCAGAATGCTGGCTCTGGCATCGATGGCTGGGACATGCTGGCATGAGAAACTTACACTCACTCGTCAAGAAGAAGCATGTCATTGGCATCGAGGATGTCAAGTTCAAGAAGGATCATCTGTGTGGTGCCTGTGAAGCTGGAAAGATGACAAGGGCAAATCACCCCTTGAAGACAATCATGACAACATCTCAACCCTTCGAGCTGTTACACATGGACTTATTTGGACCTACTCACTACTCCACCCTCACAACAACTTCCTGTCTCTATGGCTTCGTCATTGTTGATGACTACTCAAGATACACATGGGTTCATATAATTCTTTACAAGACTGAAGTGTATGATGTCTTCAGGCGCTTTGCAAATCGAGCAATGAACAATTATGGCGTGAAGATCAAGCACATCAGAAGTGACAATGGCACTGAATTCAAGAACACTGGACTTGATCTGTATCTGGATACAATGGGAATCACTCATGAGTTCTCTGCTCCGTACACACCTCAGCAAAACGGCATTGTTGAGCGCAAAAACAGAACCCTCATTGAGATGGCTCGAACAATGCTAGATGAATACAAGACACCAAGAAAGTTCTGGCCTGAAGCTATTGATACAGCATGTCACATCATCAACCGTGTATACATTCATAAGCTTCTGAACAAAACATCATATGAGCTGCTTATTGGCAAGAAGCCAAATGTCAGTTACTTCAGAGTATTTGGAGCAAGATGCTGGATAAAGGATCCCCATCACAAGTCAAAATTTGCACCTAAGGCTCACGAAGGCTTCATGCTTGGCTATGGAAAGGATTCACACTCCTACAGAGTCTTCAACCTTTATCTATACAAAATCGTTGAAACTGTGGATGTGAAATTTGATGAAACCAATGGTTCACAGAGAGAGATTCTGCGAAGTACACTAGATGAAGCTCCTTCGAACGAGGCAATCAAGCTGATGGGAACTGGTGAAATCATGCCCTCTGAAGCACAGCCTGAAGAGGAACTTATCATCTCTGCACCAAATCAACCTAAAGATAATGCTCAGACCGAAGACAATCCTCCCAATGATGACAATGATCAGCCAGAGCAAAATCTTCGTCCTGTTCATCCTCGTGTTGCAAATGAAGTTCAAATAGAAAAGATAATTGACAGCATCAATGCACCTGGTCTGCTCACTCGATCAAGAGCAACACAGCTAGCAAACTTCTGTGGGCACTTTTCATTTGTGTCAATATCAGAACCCAAGAAAGTTGCTGAAGCTTTTATGGAACCTGAATGGATTCAAGCCATGCAAGAAGAACTTCAACAGTTCAAACTGAATAATGTCTGGGAACTTGTCAAGCGACCTGATCCTCGCAAGCATAACATTATTGGAACAAAATGGATATATCAAAACAAGCAAGATGAGCATGGTCAAGTCGTCAGAAACAAAGCACGTCTTGTGGCTCAAGGATATACTCAAGTTGAAGGAATAGACTTCGATGAAACATTTGCTCCTGTTACTAGACTTGAAGCTATTCGCATACTGCTAGTCTACGCTAATCATCACAACATCTTGCTATATCAAATGGATGTAAAGAGCGCATTTCTCAATGGCAAGATTGAAGAAGAAGTATATGTCGCACAACCACCTGGCTTTGAAGATCCAAAACATCCTGATATGATGTACGAGCTAAACAAAGCACTGTATGGCCTCAAACAAGCTCCTCGTGCCTAGTATGATACAATCAAAGACTTCCTGAAGAGCAAAGGCTTCAAACCTGGATCCCTAGATCCCACACTCTTCACGAAGACATATGATGGTGAACTCTTTGTGAGCCAAATATATGTGGATGACATAATCTTCGGCTGCACCAACCAGAAGTACAGTGATGAGTTTGGGTACATGATGCAAGAACAATATCAAATGTCCATGATGGGTGAGCTGAAGTTCTTCCTTGGTCTTCAAATTCGTCAGCAAAGGAATGGCATCTTCATATCTCAAGAGAAATACCTCAAAGATTGTCTGAAGAAGTTTGGAATGGAAGACTGCAAAGGCTACATGACGCCAATGCCAGCCAAACACCATCTTGGTCCCGACGACAATGGTAAAGAGTTCGATCAAAAGGTATCCCGCTCCATGATTGGTTCTTTGCTTTATTTATGTGCATCTAGGCCAGATATTATGCTTAGTGTTTGCATGTGTGCTCGATTCCAAGCGGCACCCAAGGAATCGCATCACTTAGCTGTGAAGCGAATTCTTCGATATTTGGCTTACACCCCAACACTCGGATTATGGTATCCCAAGGGCTCAAAATTTGATTTGGTTGGATTCTCGGATGCTGATTATGCTGGTGACATGGTGGATCGCAAGTCTACATCAGGCACATGTCATTTTCTTGGCTGATCACTTGTCTGTTGGTCTTCGAAGAAGCAGAACTATGTATCACTCTCAACTGCTGAATCTGAATACATTGCTGCTGGATCCTGTTGTGCTTAGCTTCTATGGATGAAGCAAACACTCAAGGACTACGGAATCAATCTGAAACAAGTACCTCTCTTCTGCGACAACGAAAGTGCCATCAAAATAGCCAATAATCCAGTCCAACACTCGAAGACAAAGCACATTGAAATTCGTCATCACTTTCTCAGAGACCATGTTATGAAGAAAGATATCGATATCATTCACGTCAACAATAAAGAGCAACTGGCAGATATCTTCACAAAGCCCTTGGATGAGAAAAGGTTTTGCAAGTTACGGTGTGAGCTAAATATCTTGGAATCCTCTAATGTCCTGTGATCAGGCACACATCCTAACACTTATGCATGTTGATGACTTAGATGTGCAACACACAAAGTAATGAATATCTTCAATCAATGAAGATTTACACTCTGAGTGTGAATACATTAACATGGAATATGACTTCGGAGCGCCACGATAATTGTGCGCCGTGTCTGGGTCTAATACTTCCTATACGGTGGGTAACGCCACCACCAACTTTCTTGTTTGAAGTGTTTCACTCATGGCGTTATATTGCAATGACTTTGCATCTGGTTTCTCTTCTGTTTCAATTTGTCTTCATGACTTTCTGCACTATGATGATTTGATTGCTTTCTGATATATACTAGTGTTCTGTCCTCTACAGCATTCACTTATAGCTATGTCTTCAAGATTGGATCTTTTGAACTAAGTGAATGTGATCGGACCCTAACCTCTCTATGCTTCCTATCTCAAACTCTATTTGTCCAAATCATATGCATTCTATTGAAACTGTCGAATGTCTTCTCTGCGTCCTAGTCAGCAGAAGGCAAAGAGACAAACATTAAATCTGTTTTAAATGGCTTATCTTTATTGTTGAAATCCGGAGAAGCCGGAACAACTCTCCGACATGCCTGGCGGGCGTGGGAACGTGGGACAACCCTGAGTGTGTTGCATGCTTGCCACGTACCCCTCAGATATAAACCGCCAGGGGCACTAGTGTAATTGCACTGTGTCTCTCACCTACTTATAAATACTTGTCCCCTGCGGTAAACAAATCCTTCTTCCACCTCTCCACCTCCGTCAAAACCCTAGCGCCACCGCTAGCTCGTGACGACGCCGGCGACGAAGCGCTTAGCTGCCGCGACTTCTCCGACGCCGTCCTCACGCCGGCCGCGGACATCGTCCTCTCCGCCGTCGCCGTAGGTGTCCTCCGTCGCCAAGTTAGGGCACGGTGGGCTGAACTGCTCGGTCTCCTATTCTTCCATCTAGCAGTTCTCCGTGCGGTAATTATAACTCTATTTTTACCACCTTTTTGATCTTCAAGATTCATCCTGTTTACCGAAAGTTGTTTCTGTCTGTTCAAGTTAGATCTATTCTGCCTGCATCTCATACTACCTAGTCGATTCACTTAGATTTCCTGTCTAGTTTGATTCCTCACTTGTACTTATTCACGGATTGGTAAAAATCTGGAACCAACTCACCTATATAAGTGAATGTCTTCGCATCATGAGGTCAATGTCTTCAAACTAATTTATCTTCAAAATCTTCTGAGAATGCATATGACCTCTTCCCCTTCCCTCGCATCTCTAATGCTGTCAGAGGTACACGTCTGTGGGAGAATCCCTTGGTTCTCATAGTCTGCATTCGTTTGCAGAATACTTCCAGCATCATATAAATTCTCCTGAAGCCAGTTCCTGCTTGACCAGCAAGCGTAAATCTCTGAAGCCTTTGAACATATTGAAGCCATTCAGTTTGAAGTTCATGGCTGCAGAAAAATCAGCAAGGAAGGGTGGCAGACAGCGCAGAGAAGGAACGTCCAAAGATCTGCCTGATGATTTAGCAGAACTATACAAGACAGATCCTGAAGAGAACTATCATTAGAGAAAGACGCGAATCCAATGGATTTGACGATATTGGGCTGAGGAATGGTTCAAATACAAGTTTGTGACGAAGGAATAAGCAGAGAAGAATGCCATCAAGAGACCTTGGGGTGATATTCTCTATCGAGGCCTTCATCCCAAGACCAGAGCTGAAGCCATTGACCAAGGCTTCTATCCTTGCATGGTCCGTGGCCCACAGCCTGAGAACGCAGATCCCACCTCACTACTCTGGTGTCGTGACGACTCTCTCTTCAAGCGCAACTATCAGTTTGTTGTGGCTTCGGCCAAGAAGAACAAGAAGTCCTTGGGCTTGGACTTCAACCCAGGTCCCTCTGCTCCCCGTGCTGACGGCTCTCGTGAAGCTAATCCCAATGAGATCGGCCCCTTCTCCAACCTTGACGGCCTCATCACCTACATTGTGGTCCAAGGTGCCAGAGTAGATCATTCTGACAATGATGCTGACTCTGATGAAGCCCCTGCTCCTCCTCCAAAGCCGCAGAAGCAAAAGAAGTCAAAGGCTTCAACCTCAGCTGCACCTCCGAAGACTTCGCGTGTGAAGCCACTGGCCACTGCACCTCCTGAAGCCAGTGTGCAGTCTGAAGATCAATCCCATGTCTCCAAGAGAACGGAGAAGAAAAAGCAACTTGTCAGACCATCTGATCAAAGAGCCTTGACTCCTGCTGCAATTCTGCGTGAAGAACCCATTGATCTATCAAGTGATGAAGATCTTGCTGATGATGCTCTTGAGCTGCTGATAAAGAGCGAGGAAGAAGCAGAAATCTTCAGCAACTTGCCTCTCTTTGATGTGGCCATCATCCACAATTTCATTGATGAGTGGTTCGACACCCCCAATGTCAGCTTTGAAGATTTACAGCTTCCAATTGGCCTCAATGTCGCCTTCAATGGCCCCATTGCTTCTGAGCTAGCTCTCGCTCAGCGCATCGTTGAGCTCAAGAACAAGATTGACTATGAGAAGGCTCAATTCAAGAAGAATGTGTCCAAGCTAAGTGTTCAAGATGTCAAAAACTTCAAGGTCATGCTGCATGAGCTTAAAGAAGCTTTTCTCAAGAAATGTCAAGAAGCTCAGGGCTCTCGAGAGCGCATGAAGATTTTGGCTGATAAGTGTGTGCTTGCCTACAATGAGGCTGAGAAGCGCAAGTCACTTGGCCGTCCTGGCATTGATCCCAGGATGGCTGCAAAGAAGAAGAAGAAGCACCCTGCTGAACAGCCTGAGCCTTCAAGCCAAGAAGCCCCTCGCATTATCTTCCCAAGCAGCATGACTGGCTCGAAGCCAAAGGTTACCACAACAACTTCAGAACAGAAGAAGACGAGGGCTGCCAAGGCTGACGCCAGAAAGAGAAAGAACACTGAAGCCTCTGATGCCGCTCCCTCCAAGAAGAAGGGCAAGACCAAGAAGACTAGGGCTGCTTCCACAGAGCCCTTAGTCGTTGAACCCATTTCTGTGGTTCGCCCAGAGTCAGAACACCAAGAACGAAGGATGATAGTCCATGAGCCTGCTACCACAGAGGCTCATGTAGCTGAAGATATTCCAGCAGTTGAACCCACCGCTGCTGAAGACATTGGTCATGTTGACAATGTAGCTGATGATGAAGTTCTTCCTCAGATCGAACATGACGTGGTATCATCGCCTGTTCATACGAACAGTGAACTCATCAGCATTGGTCGTCCATTGACGACAATTGCTCAGGATGCATCGTGGGCTGATCACCCACAACTCCAAGACTCCTCCAGTACTCCCCAACAACAACAACAAGCTACCCCCAACGTGCAAGAAGAGGATGAAGACTTTCAGGATCAGCCAACTCCATCTCCTAAGGTGGAGCCAGCACTTCGCAGGCTTCGTAGAGGACAAAGGCCTGAAGTCCCTCTGTCGAGCGTTCCAGAAGGAGAAGTGTAACGTTCACCTGTTGCACGACAAGTATTTTCTGAACCTGCTCCAACTGTGAATGTTTCCGAGTCTGAAGCACATGCTGCTGAAGACATTCCGGCTGCATCAGCCGAGGAAAATGAAGAAGAAGTACGTGTACCTACTCCCCCAGCAATTGAAGAAGAAGCAGTTCATGATCTGAACGTGCCTGTGCCCGACCCTCCTGCTCGTCAAGAGGAGGTTGACAATGTTGAGGCTGCCACCACCAACGCCAATGAAGCCGGTGACGTGGTCATGGCTGATGCTAATGTGGAGCCTGCACCAACCAGTGTGCCTGAAACCAATGAGGCCACTGTGCCTGAATATTATGAGGCCCCTGTGCCTGAAGCCAATGAGGATGCTGCACCTCAAGCCAATGAGAATGTTGCACCTGAAGCTAATATGACAACTGCTCCCGAAGCACCTGTCGTGCAGCCTGAAGCCTCCACTGTTGCCCCTGCTCCTGTTCCGCCACCAAGGCCTCACACAATTGAGCAAGCATACAGTCATGGTCAGCTTACTACTGTCCGATGGCCCATTCTGGTGCCTCCACCCTCTGCCTCAGGACCTCAATTTGACTATCATGTTGAGCATAGGCCTCAGGTCCAGAAGCCAAAGCCCAGGTTGCCAAGGTTTCCAGGTACTGCCAACTCACCAGGGTCCTTCAATGCTAATGGCTTCAAAAGCCACAATACCTTCTTTGACAGCGCCAAGAACCCCTACTCCAAGCCAAGGATATCATCAGATCGGTTCTGGAGCTATCAGCAGAGAAGCTATTACTCATGCGTGCTATATGATCACGGGCGTATTTTCCCTCATATGCTCCTTGACACTGAAGCTATTGCTGGTCTGTCGTGCTTAGAAGAAGCACTTGACTGCTTTCGTGATGCTGGTCTGCTCCACTTTGTGACAGACAAAGAACATTGGAATGAAGAGCTACTGCTTCAATTCTATGCCACTCTGCACATTCGCGGCTACTACAGGGACATCAAGACATGGGTTCTCGAGTGGATGACTGGAAATGTTCATCATGAAGCCAAAGCCATGGATATCATCGAGCTTACAGGGCTAGCCACTCCTGGAGAACTATATGAACCTGACTGTCAGCTACACCGGAATGATGTAGAGAGTATCTTCCATAAGCCAGAACCCAATATGAGCCAGATGTTGAGCATGATGAAGCCCTTGCCATCTGACGCTGAATATCCAATAGATTTCTTTGTTGAAGACCTTGAGTATCTACCTTGCACCATATATCATATCATCAGGCGAACTCTATGGCCTGTCAAAGGACATTCATCAGCAGCCAAGCTTGAAGGAGCTATGAAGACTTTGGTCTTCTACATTCTCAATGGCATTAGCTTCAACACTCAGGAATTCTTCATCAGGCAACTTGCTACTTCCGGCTCTGACCTATTTGGTCTGAAGTTTTATGCTCCATGGGTCATGCGCCTCATCAATCGACACTCATCTGTCAATCATCATCCCTCTGCTCGCAATCATATAATCTTTCTGCCAGAGGTTGATATGTCAGTTGATGCTATATACTCTGACCCTGCCAAGACGCCGCTTTGTCTTCAGAATATTGAGCACCAAAGCTTCACTCAGCCTATTGAAGGTGTTCAAGCAGCAACACGAATCTATCCACTGGCTGGTAACACTCGTCTGCCTCATAGAGCGCCCACTGAAGCCACAGAAAGCACCATTGCACAACGGCCTCGGAAGCATTCTCGCGTTCTCAATGACCGAGAACTTCTTGTGGCCCTTCATCAGAAACAGGATAAGCATCATTTCTGGCTCAAGAGACAAATGCAAAGCCTCTTGGTGGATGTCAATCGCATTCACAACCTTGCCACCAAGAATGCCTTTGTTGCCATGAAACCGGCGATCATGGAAGAGTTTGATCCTGCTCAGTGCTGAAGCTGATCTTCAAGACGATGGCTTCAATGAAAGATTCCAGTTCGACTCCACTCCTCCACGGACTGCTACCCTGTGTCGAACTCCATCTCTTGAAGACTCTGAATATTCCTCCTCCGCGGTAACGGTAAATGCCAGAGTGATCGATGATGAAGATGATGCTACTTCACCACCTCCTACTACTTCGCGCATCGACACTGCACCAAGTTCATCTGCACCGCCAACCAACGACGACAACCCTGCTGCTTCACCTACTCATGATGACGAGTAGATGCTCTATGTCTTCAAACCTTTTTGGTCCTTACCGACAAAAGGGGGAGAAGCGTATGAGTTGATAGTCTTCAAGCGGGTTCATATGGGCGGTTGCATTATATTTTGCTGCGTGCTTACAACTCTTGCGTTTTGAAAAATTTGGTTCTTTGAGTTGTAACACCTCAACTTGATGGTCGTCTGCTACTTCTGCTACTTATTTGCCTTACTATGATGCGATGATAAATTCCGCATGTGCGATGATAACTTCCGCACTTAGATCATTCTGCAGACGTCCATTTTTCATTATGCATGTCATTCTACTTGCTATATCATTTCATGCAAGATGAATTATCTTCATAAGTTGAAGTGGATCTCCACAAGTACAACCTGCCATGTGCATTTGCATTCCAAAAGCAAATTACTTATATGCACATCTTCAAGGGGAGCCCCTGCAACTTATGAAGACAATTCCCTATCCCTACAATTTCACATAACTATCCCCGTTGAAAACGTCAACCAGTTTGTCATCAATCACCAAAAAGGGGGAGATTGTAAGTGCATCTAGTGCCACCCCTAGTTGGTTTTGGAGTATTGATGACAAAGTTGGTTGAGGGACTCATGCGTTTGTGAGAATTGCAGGATAACGCAGGTAGTGTCCCTCATTGATTCGGTTTACCTACCGGAGATGACCCCTAAAAATGTATGAAGACATCAAAGACAATGGTGGTATGAGAAGATATTCATATTGAAGACTATGACATGAGAAGACATTGTGTGAAGACTTTGGAGCGCGAAGATTGTGTAGTTTCGTTGTTTCCTTTTCTTCTTTGTTGAGTCATAGGAACCACCGTACTGTTAAGTGGGGTCCAAGTGAACTAAGTCAGAGTGACTGAAGTGATGCTCAACTCAAATCCTATGTCTTCGAGCGAAGACAATGAGAGCAAATCTTATCCAGAGCTGGATGAGTCAGCTTTGCTTGTAGCCCAAGTAAAGTTGCCGCGTGTGTTTGAAATCTGACCGTTGGAACACGTGTCAGTTCCTCAGTGACCCAGGGTCATTTTGGACAAATCAGGTCTGGTTGCCTAGTGGCTATAAATAGCCCACCCCCTACACCATAAACTAGTGGCTGCTCAGAGTTTGTGCACGGCTTTTGTCGTTTGAGAGCAACCCACCACGAAGCATTTGAGAGAGAGAAATCCTTGCGAGGACAAAGCCCAAACACCCAGATCCAAAGAGTGTTAGGCATCACTGAAGTCTTTCTGTCTGTGTGACCTGAAGACTTATTACACTTGAGGACTGTGAATCCTCCAGCCGGTTAGGCGTCGCGTTCTGAGCATCCAAGAGTCAGTGTGGATTGCCGGTGAACGAAGTCTGTGAAGGTTTGGAAGTCTCCCTTGAAGACTTACCAGAGTGATTGGGCGAGGACTGGATGTCCTTAGCTCAAGGGGAATAAGGTGAAGACACGGTCTTCTGAGTTAAATCTCAGCCTCCCTAACCAGACGTACAGTTGTCACAGCAACTGGAACTGGTCCAACAAATCCTGTGTCTTCAACAAGCAACTGGTTCTATCCCTTCCCATCATTACTTTAGTTTGTCTTCGTGAAGTCATTGCCTATCTGTGTATCTGTTTGACTTCATTGCTTGACTACTATTGTTGATTGGCTTCACACTATCTTCCATCTTGATCCTTACTACCTAACTGCTATTAGTCATGTACTTTCACATCATTACATACTTGACTATGGCTCGTTTAGGGTAGTTTATCTTCCGCTGCATATCAAGTAGGTTATTTCTGTTGTTTGTCTTCGAAACTTCCAAGTTTTGAAGACTTTCATAAAAATCACCTATTCACGCCCCCCCCCCCTCTAGTCGATACTAGCACTTTCAGTACCAAGTTCCCCTCCAAGCTTGAATTACTACCTCTGACCCATTAGGGAAGATCAAGATTAAAACCAAGATGCTCGGATAAGGAAAATTCAATGATAATGAGTACACCAATGAATAATTCAAGGAAAAAGACCCCACAGTGGAGTTGGCACTCAAGTATAATAAAGGAAATACACTACTACTCCCTAGAGATTCTAATATGACATGCTCGTGTTTACAAAATATTGCATACTGACGACTTGTAGATAAACTAGTGTCAGTGATACAAGAATTGTACTTCCAAAAGAGCAATCCCTCCATAAGTTGGTAGTATGTATTGAAGTGTTAACTTCATGGACTTGTACCTCCTCTTCAACCTTGTCTGCTCATTTCATGTATTTTGCAAATAATTTCAACATTCAAGTGGCTATCTTTTGTTTAGTACTCCCTGTGTTCCAAAATACTTGTTGTGGTTTTAGTTCAAATTTGAAATAAAATCATGTTATGTATTTTGAAACAGAGGGGTTACATGATAATTCTTATCTTTCATATGCTTAAGTACTTGATGACCGAGTGCAGAAGACAAAAATAGTTGGTTGATTTGTTGAACCAAATTTGGTCTTCAGTCAACAAATCAGCTATGAAAGTAACACCATCTAGGATTAACTGTCAAGGCATTCTTGGGTAAATAGGACAAAGTACTCATTCTACTTAAATACAATTATGTGTACCTAAATGTCACAGTACGTGAACAACACATCTATATTGTTGAGGCATTATATACGAACTCTTATCTCCATTAGTTGTCATCATCACATTAGGGTTGTGATAGCCTTTTTCAAGGATCTTAGATGTCACTGTACCTAAATGGAACACGTTCATGTAGCTTGACTCTATCTATGGGTCAAACCATGACTACACTACAAGAAATATGTCAACTTGTGACCACCACTATTGGTCACTGAAAGGTCACAAATTTCCATTTACGACCTTTTTGTGACCAAAAATAGAAGGTCAAAAGCTGGCGGTCGTAAACTGACTATAGCGACCTTTCTTCTGGAATGGTCAAAGACGTTTACGACCAAAATATTCCTACTGTGGTGTTTTGGTCACTAGCAACCTCCCCCAGGCCACGTAGGTATCCAGCGTGGCAAGCTGATGTGGCACAAGATTCAGCCCGGTCCAATTCGATTTCCTACATGGGCCGAGCCCAACAATTCGGCCTTTTTACTGTATATTTTCTCTATTAATTTTCTCTAGCTACATGGGCCTGGCCCAACAATTTGGCCTTTTTATTTCTAGATGCGGCCTTTTACAGCGTATGATCTTTTACTTTTTGCTATTTTATTTTCCACTGTTTTACATTTGTCCCAAATATCATAATATCATACACTGGTCCCACACGTCAGAAATTTCAAATGTGCTCAAATTATTTTGATAAGTGGGTCGCATGAGTCATGTTTCCATTGCACACATTTTCAAATCACATACATAATTACTATTTCATATGAAACAGAAATTGTAATTCTGAAACATACATGAAATTCACAAACAGAGAGAAGATACATTAAATCACATACATAATTACTATTTCATTCACAAACAAAGAGAAGATACATTAAATTCCCAGATAACGCAGCTATTATTACAGAACTTGCTATATAAGAATGTCTTGGAGCTTCTTTGAACATCTTTGGTCTTGAATTTACTCAAAATATCTGCCAACAAGAAAACAGAAAACAACAGGTGAGCTATTTAGTAGTAAGATCAAGTCTGGAAAGAAACATGCATGAAAATTAAGAAGAGCTAGAGTATGGATGCCCAAATAGTTTTCGTGCACGTCATGCCAAGTTAGGCAACACGTAGAATGCATATGGGCCATAAAAATGATCAAATGAGGAAGGGATGAAGCCAAACAATGGTTCCTCCTTGCAATGATCACATTTAGATAACAACGACCTACTACAGTTCATGTTACAACAACACTAGTTCATGTGAGAAACACACAGGGTCCAAAGTACAAACCAAAAATAATCTGACTTGGGTAAACCAGGACATGATGAAACAAAATTATTCATTTTGGGTTAAAAGAGGAATATGATGTCCACCTTATAGTACTACATCATCATCAGGATTAAAACAACACATTTATAGTCAGAGTGTTGGATGAGACAAATATCAATTGAAAAAAAGACAAGGTAGCATCAAATCAGGTTATAGTTTGTGGGAATCAATGCACACAACATGAATGACAAGGTAGCATCAAATCAGATGATGATTGCATACATACAAATCATGTGCTGGCAGAAAAAAATCCAAGCAGGAGCTCATCTTCCCTCTCTGTTTGGTAACTAACAACCTAAATAAAATAAAATAAAAACATGACTTGTTCATACAGATCCCTCTAAAATTCCTTGGGACAAGTGCATCACATATTCATCAACTTAGCAGTAGAAGTAGTGAGCACGGGAAGAGGGGGAGGGAGATGGAGGAGCTACCTGCCGCGGTCGCAATGGAAGCAGAGGAGCAGACCCCTCCTACCCCTCCCCCACGAGCAGGACAGGGCTGCCGGCTGGGCACGCCCCTACTCCTCCGCCTCCTTGATCAGGAGACCCCCTTCCCCTACTGCTGCTTGGCGCGCCGCATCACTAGTCACCTCCTCATGCAAGAAGTACACAATAAATAGACAGACGGTCAGTGAGGTACATTTTCACAGCAACATAAGCTTAAAATTAACAAAAATACACACATCAAATGAAGTCACTAAGATACTTAAGTCCACCACATGGTGTATAATTATGTGGTATACTATTGCAACACATTAGTAGGCAAAACTGAATCGACGGATAAATGGACCATTTCCCCAGATTTTTCCCTGATTCAAACATCTATAGTCCAGCCACTGATGTCTTAAGCATGTGTTGTTGGTACGACCACACATGAGAATCAACTTCAGAGAACAAAAATCACATTCGCTCAAATTATGCGAGAAAATCAAGGGCCCCTGCCCTCCTACTTTCCTAGAACAAAATGAGTACATGAGCAGCAGCTATATAGGACTAATGATGCATGTACTACTTGGGAAAGAGCCACAACCAGCAGTTTGTTATAGTAGCAGAGTTAGTGAACTTTCCAAATATGAATTCAGCAAATGCATAGTGAGTTCACTTGTTAATTGGCTAGTTGAGTTATACTGATAACCTACAGAGCAACTAAAACTGTGCTGCTATACATAGACACGCAGCGTAGATGAGAAAAATGGAAGACATAAATTTGATGCTATCTTGAAAGTAAAAAAGAACTATATTTCTCACAACTTTGAAAAGTAAATAAATAGTGCAATGGTATAATATTTGATACAGCAACCATGAAGTGGTACAATACAAATGCTGATTAACCAAATTACAAAAGAGTTCACAAACATTTGGTGCACACAGGTAGAACTTAAGAATCATTGGTGAATTACCAGTGCAATACAGAGATGCTGAAACATACCCAAACCCGTTCAAGATTTCCGCACATTTTATTTTTGCAATGTTTTCTATGTAAAGAAGTTCTTTTCTGCAATGTTCCAGCAAACAAAATGAAAGATGCCAATCTCACACTATGCAGAATATGAACCTGTGTGAAATGCAAATGAACAGATGACCCAGTACCTGCTAGCATTTGTACAAGACCGAGATAATGTAATCATGCGTTGGGCAAGAGAAACTATTGACAACGACCACATAGAACAAAATTCAGTAGACCAACAATGTGTAAGGCAAGACCATGGCAGGGATCTAGTTCTCCCCTAGCAGAGTCCCTTTGGAGCCGATCAGCTCCCCACGCAAGTAGCTTCTAGATGCAATCCAAGTCCCCGCTGCGAGCCGCCAAATGTACAGGGTGAGGGGGCGCCATGACCCTGATGATCAGCCGGAGGTTGCTTCTCACCACACAAGTACCTGCACATATCACTTGTTGGAGTTAGTTCTTTTCAATTAATAAATTATTTTAGTTGAACAAGAAATGCTCATCCATGGCGCAGTCCAAGAATACATGTATAAATCATTGCCTGAACCATACATGTACGTATCTCTCTCTTTCTCTCTGAAATTGAATTGCCCTCTTACTTTTTCCTCTATTCCATACATGTACTTAAATCACAACTGATTTCCAAAGCTAATTAACAAAGTCACATTTCTACTGTAGCAATAGCCAAACGTGACTGATTTATCATGCAAAACCCAGTTTCACACGCTAAACATCAAGCATTACAAACAGAGCAAATAAATACTCATGTTGTGACCACCTTGACCAGAAAGGCCACCACCTGGTGTCCACAGCTAGACAACAGGGCGGAGAATCACGAACTTAGAATTATAAACCTCTAGGCATAACAGGGTGGCGGACAAAATTCCGCACATGTAATTTAGGATGTGGAATAATACTAGTGCTGACAATGTACTGTTGTCTCACATTATATGTGTGGCATATGCTTTCAAAACTATGGTCAAATAACCATGCACATCTGATAGTTCCAGTGAAAAGAATATATGCAAATTGAGCAACCTGAGTGTAGATACACTACAATTTCAGATACACTACATAACATCTGCATGGATCCAATTTGCAGGTCATTCGGCAGATCCAAAATGGGGGCTTAAGTAGCTAAGCAAAATAGCTAAAAGGTAAAAGAAGACACTGAAGCAAAAGTAACTTTGTCAAAAAGTTAATAGTGCCACTGGACGTGGCGGGAACCATCGGATGGTTGATCTGTGGCTGTGGTAGTCCTGCGGTTGTGAACCGGCACGAAGCAAGTAGGGCCTTGCGATGCAGATCAAATGGACGACAGAGACCGAGGGACTGAAACTAATCATGAATAGTATAAGTGTTGAAAATATTCAGTTTCGTCAGGCTTGGATCTTGACACTAGTCATTTGCATGGACATATGTTTTTTCTTAGATGGCGTTGCTACTGTATATTCATTCATAACAGAAACTCAAGATCCAAAAGGGAGGGATGCTCCAGTTCTAGTCTCACGGTCTAACCATACACATACATACAAATTGCTTTAACCAACACGTTTCATATATATCAGTACAATTGCAAGTAGCGGGACTGGATGATGAAGAAACAAAACATATTGTACATGTTGAGATTTGATGAGTATGAAAACCCTACCTTTGCTTGATGACTGGCTTGGTCATGGTGTTGATGGAGCGTGCCATGAAGTGGGTGGGGGTCCTTTTTCTCCTCCTTGAGCTTCGCATCAGGTCCATCTAGGGCTCCTCCTGCGATGAACACATCCGTCAGAGAATCCAACCGAAGGAAAAGGAAGGGGAAAGGAGAGCAAATCCAGAGAGAGGGGCGGACCTTGTCCTTATCCCAGCAGCGCAGGTTGTGGGCAAGGAGCTGAGCCATGAAGTGTGCCATGAAGACCTTCCGGTGGTCCTTCTCCTCCTCCTCCGCCAGTACCCCTATGGGTATGCTGAGTTCTTCTGCATCAGCAGCACGAACTTGACGAACACAGGAACCATGTCTGCAAACTCGAATAGAATCGAATCAGAGAGAGAGAGAGGGAGAGGCGTGTGGACGAGAAAAGGGGAGAGATAGGGGACCTTGTGGATGAGATTCGTGGATCTGGCCACGGCTTCCCTACTGCTTGATTTGGACCGGATGCGGTGGCGGCTCTGGGCGGGGATGTGGGTGCGACGTGTATGAGGAGGGGCGGTGGCGTGCGTCGGAGGTACGGGTGTGGGGAGTTGTTGATGGGGATTGCGTGGCGGGTGACAATGGGATTCAGAGGCGGCGGTGATCTGGCATTGGCAGCCCGATGGAGTTGGCAGCGGTGATCTGGCCTCGCCGTCGCTGGAAGTGGTGGATCCTAGCGAAGTTAGGGGTGGCGGCCAAAACCCTAGCTAGCCACGAGGGGTTGGTGGAAGACGGGAGCGACGATTCTGGCCGGAGGCGAGGGAGGAGTGGAGGGGAGGGAAGGGGAGGGTGTAGAACTATGGCGAGGGAGGGGTGGGTGGCAGAGGCGAGGGGAGAGGTGGGCGGCGGAATGAAGGGGAGGACGGGGCGACGGCGGAGGGATCTGGATTGGGAAGAGGAGTGGGGGCGGGGATGGATCTGGATCGGCTAGGGTTCACGCGCGTGCGAGAGAGAGAGGCTGCACTGGGTTGGATTGGATCGACGAATGGATTGATGTATGGATGGACGGATGGACGGATGTTTGCCACATCATCGATCCATGTCACAATGGATTCCACCAATCAGAATTCAGCCTATGTTTCTCTTATAGTTTTTTATCCTCTTTTTAGGGCAAACATTCAACATATTAACCACTTATAGTTTCCTTTCAAAAAAAACACTTATAGTTTTTTAAAATGAAATAATATTGTGCACATGTGTGTATCTTGTGATGACAAACAATGTTGATCTGGGGAGTTTTCATTTTCATTGCACAAAAGAGCCGTTTTCTGTTTTCCGAGTGCCCGAAATGGTTTTTTGTGAAGGACCTACCATACATCTATTGCAAAATTGGACCAAATCATTTTTCTAAAATCATTTTCCATTTTCTTTGGACGAAAAAACCATTTTCCATTTTTCGAGTGCCCAAAAGAAGGTTTTTTTGTGAAGGACCTCCAAAATAATTGTTGCAAAATTGGACCAAATCAATTTTATAAAATACTAGGACATATATAATGCACAATTGACCAAATGGTTGGGTGAAAAAAGTTTTTATCCACCTCTGGTGAAAAAGACAAATTGCCGTCGATTCAGCTGGAAATGGGTCAAATTTGAACTGTAGCTGCCTCATAGTTTGCTCTTTATTTTTTCCAAAAATCATTTCTATGTACATAAGTATCTATTTAATCAGAGAAACACCAAAAAAAATTCCAAGATTCAACCACTAGCTAGGAACGGTCAAGCCCGTCGTTTTGACCGCATTTTGAAACGGGTATAAAAAATTCAAAAAAATCAAAAAATTGTAAAACCTTCGCATTGTGTCATTATATGTGACCAAGTTTCCAGGAAAAATAATAAACTTGTAATACGGTAATTATTTTAAAAAAGTGTTCTCAGAAATGAGCTACCATGCGTGAAGATTCGTGTATTTCAAACCAAACGGTCAATCTTATGGCCACATTCATGGCATAGTTTGTTCAAATGATCTCATATTGTGCACAAGGGTGCATCTTGGAATTCCAAACAATGTTGCCAAAGGGATTTTTCATTTTCTTTGCACGGAAAATTCATTTTCCATTTTTCGAGTGCTCGAAAGGAGGTTTTTTTGTGAAGGACCTACCATATATTTGTTGCAAAATTGTACCAAATCATTTTTATAAAATACTAGGACATATTTAATGCACGATTGACAAAATGATTGGGTGTTAAAAGTTTTGATCCACCTCTGGTGAAAAAGACAAATTCCCGCCGATTCAGCTGGAAGCGGGTCAAATTTGAACTGTAGCTGCCTCATAGTTTACTATTTATTTTTTCCAAAAATCATTTCTAGGTACATAAGTATCTATTTAATCAGAGAAACACCAAAAAAATTCCAAGATTCAACCACTAGCTTGGAATGGTCAAGCCTGTCGTTTTGACCGCATTTTGAAACGGGCATAAAAAATTCAAAAAAATCAAAAAATTGGAAAACCTTCGCATTGTGTCATTATATGTGACCAAGTTTCCAGGAAAAATAATAAAATTGTAATACGGTAATTATTTTAAAAAAGTGTTCTCAGAAATGAGCTATGAAGTGTGAAGATTCATGGCTTTCAAGCCAAATGATCAATCTTATGGCCACATTCATGGCATAGTTTGTTCAAATGATCTCATATTGTGCACAAGGGTGCATATTGGAATGGCAAATAATGTTGCCTAAGGAAGTTTTCATTTTCGTTGGACGAAAAAACCATTTTCCATTTTTCGAGTGCCCGAAAGGAGGTTTTTTTGTGAAGGAACTACCAAATAATTGTTGCAAAATTGGACCAAATCATTTTTATAAAATACTAGGCCATATTTAATGCACAATTGACAAAATGTTTAGGTGTAAAAATTTTTGATCCACCTCTCGTGAAAAAGACAAATTTCCGCCGATTCAGTTGGAAGCGGGTCAAATTTGAACTGCAGCTGCCTCATAGTTTGCTATTTATTTTTTCCAAAAATCATTTCTACTTACATAAGGACCTATTTAATCATAAATACATGGTTTGGTGGTGATACATCGAGGTTTGGGCGGTGGCCGAGGGCCCCAACTCTAGAGCGCGTAAACTCGCATGCCCGCCGCGTGGTCACCGCGTGACCGTGGCGTTGCCATGTGTTCTGGGCGGCCTAGGCATGTCTAGTGGGTTGGGCACTCCCCAGGTTGGTGCTAGGAAGAAAATTACAACATAAGATTCTCACGAGGAGACCAATCGATGCTTAAACATGAATTAGCAGCCAAGTGTTTGATTAGCGGTACGGGAAATGTACATGGCTAATGGGCGTGAGTTTTGGCTGAGGATGATTAGTTACTAAGAAGACCGTTTTGACAAATTTTCAGCTCAAAAGGAGGAGCCTAGGTGGTACTTGCTTTGCAAACTACCACACTGGACATAACTACGAATGTTGAAGTTTGTCTCAAAATAATGAATGGATTGAGCTGGCATTTGGTGGAGGATGGTTATTTGGGCATATGAAAGCACTGTAGAAAATGGATGCTATTTGGACATGCCAAAGTGGTACTTCCTTCACAAACTGTTGTTCTGAACAGAATAGGAAAATGAATATTTTGAATTATTTTTGAACTAGGCAAGGAAGGTTTTTACATATTTGACGAAGATATGACCCAAAGAATTTATGAGATTTGTTTGGGAATTTTGGCCATGACAGAAATATAGGTTGCTTCACAACCTAGGGCAAAAACTGCCACATGGACATGACACATAGGCAAAACTGGTGAGATGGCGCCTAGTCATCGCAACCCACCACAATTTACAAGGCTATGACCATCTATATTGGTCGTTAACAACTAGAAATAAGGTAGCGGACTAGCGCTGTTTGCTTTATGACCATTTCGTGTAAGGAAATTATGACCTTTCTGACCAAAATGGTCGCAATGGTTTAGGGTTTGGAGCCCCCCAGACAGCTTTTGACCAATTGGTCTAAAATGGTCATAAATTTATGACCAATTCTTCGAGGGTCACTGACATAAGGTCATAAGTTGACATATTTCTTGTAGTGCTACATGATGATCTATATCTTCTTGGATAGGTAATACATAATATTTTCATTCCACTTGTTATTTTCAAATTTATCTTTGGTTTGTTGATTATCTAAACCAATTCATCAACCATTGTAGTGCATCTTCTATATCAAAATAGATATCCCCCACTATTAGGTTTCTCTCCATATGTGTGGTTCCACATCACTTTAATTACTAGTAGTTGTACCATCAAAACTGTATGACATCCTTAAGCCATGCATGTACTTATAGGTTACTATTTTGCATTAATATATCAATGAAAATAATGCCACCTCATCAAGTCATGCATGCATTTTGTTTCTTGAGGAAATCAAGCTATCCATGTTTCACAAGTTATTTTTTTAAGTTAGTCTTCTATATCTAAATAGCTAACCCTCACTATTATATCTTCACATGTGTGCTTCCCAATCACCTCAATTATTAATAGTCATCCGATCAAAATGGTGTGACATCCTCAAGTCATACATGTACTCATAATTTAAAATTTAGCATTAATGTATTGATGCAAATCAGGACACCTCATCAAGTCATGCATGTCAGTCACAAGTTAAGTTTTTCGCGTTAGTTTTTATATAGTCATGGACGGTATATGCGTTGGACGGTTGAAAAAATAGTCCATGCTTCGCATTTTTTGTTTGCTAAAAATGGTGTCAAGTTAAGTTTAATTTAAATGGTTTTCTCTTTTTATACATCATGTTTGTTAATATATAATTTATGCTTCACTTTGTAGGTTTTACCTTTAAAAAAATGCAAACTAAGAAACACTATCGCTTTTGTTTTTTATTAGTTTAAATTATTTTTAAATGCCTATTTGTCCATTTGTTTTAATGTGACTCATGTGCCAACATGTAGGGCGTATTATCTAGTTAAACAAATACGTGCATCAAGAGGGAAATCATTATCCAAGTACCAAATAGAGCAACAACAAGACCCAATTGTCTTAACACGAGTCAAGATCTTTTTGGCCACGGACGCAAAAAAAACTTTCTGGTAAGAAATGCTACAATATTCCATGACGGAGAAGGGAAATTTGGATCTCCTTGCGCTTGAAGTCCTTGTGTTGCTTGTGAATTTAGAACTCGTTGAGATTATGTATCTTGTGGTGGTGTGAACCTCCTATGTTTTGAACTTCCTTAAATGCAATACTCGTGGCTACGAACATATGGGAGGGTGTTATATCGGCTTAGCTATGATGAAATATGTTGTTTTCGAAGAAGGGTGAATTGTATTGGCTCAAAATAGAGAGTCAAGAGGATACAAAATCAATGAGTACACATCCGGCCTCTACATAGCTAGAATGCACAAATCCTACACCAACACATATACAAAAACACACTCACAAGTAGCAAAGTCATATAAGAACAAAGTTATTGAAGGCGGGGAAAAACAAAGAGATCTGATATGCGATCGACAAACTACAACAATGACCATATCCACATCAACCACCTCATGACACCACACATACGATGACCTTCGTCAATAGCAACGCCTTCAAGAAGGTAGCGACACTCAAGTATCGCCGTCACTGGATCCAAACAGCCATGGTTAGATTCTTTGTTTTCACCCTGAAGGACTAGTCTGAGCATGTCCGAGCCATGCCTTCAACAATATAACATCGTAAAAACTTCATTGCCGGGTATAACCAACTCATGTCAGACCTAGGATTTCACCCTGGATTTCAAGACCAGTTCCTCGAGTAGGACCATCATCGAAGTAACTCATGCGTTGTCGCTGAGGGAGTCCTGGATTAGGGGGTATCCGGACAACCGGACTATATAAATCGTCGGGACTATTGAAGCGTGAAGATACAAGACTCAAGACTCCATCCCGTGTCCGGATGGGACTCTCCTTTGCGTGGAAGAGAAGCTTGGCGATCCAGATATTGCATTTCCTTCCTTGTAACCGACTCCATGTAAACCCTAGCTCTCTCCGGTGTCTATATAAACCAGAGAGGTTGGTCCTTAGAAGGCCGATCACAACTACAATCATAATCATCATAGGCTAGCTTCTAGGGTTTAGCCTCTACGATCTCATGGTAGATCTACTCTTATACTACTCATATCGTCAATATTAATCAAGCAGGAAGTAGGATTTTACCTCCATCGAGAGGGCCCGAACCTGGGTAAACATTGTGTCCCTTACTTCCTGTTACCATCAGCCTAAGACGCACAGATCGGGACCCCCTACCCGAGATCCGCCGGTTTTGACACCGACATTGTTGCTTTCATTGAGAATTCCTCTGTGTCGTTGCTGCAAGGCTTGATGGCTCCTTCAATTATCATCAACGACACGGTCCAGGGTGAAACTTTTCTACCCGGACAGATCTTTGTGTTCGGCGCCTTCGCACTGCGGGCTAATTCACTTGGCCATCTGGAGCAGATCGACAGCTACGCCCCTAGCCACCAGATCAGGCTCGGAAACCTGAACCACACGGCGGACATTCATGAAGACTTGATCTTCGACGGATTTGGGCCTATGCCAGGAGCACCGGACAGTCACGACAAGCACGGCTTAGACCTCCTGTCGAACAATGCTCGGGACATCACCCCTGCAATAGCCCCGGACCTAAATCCGGAGCAGGCTGCGTTGCCTAAGGACGGAGGGATGGACCCCGCCCTGCAGGCGGCACAATCATTGGCGGTGGAGCCGAACACAGGTCTCACCTCTGTGGAAGCCTGTGACTCCGGACCCCCAGACTCGTATCTAGTTGTTGGTTCCAGTCCGCACGCTCCCGAGCCAGCCGAGCCAGGTTGGGCCCCGGTAATGGAGTTTGCCGCTGCGGATATCTTCCAGCACTCGCCCTTTGGCAACATGCTGAACTCATTAAAGTCTCTCTCTTTGTCAGGAGGCTCTTGGCCGAACTATGCCCAACTCGAGTGGGAAGCAGCCGACGAAGTAATTCGCTGCCCACCCACCACCCACTTCATTGCCACAGTCGATGATCTAACCGACGTGCTTAACTTCGACTCCGAAGACATCGACGGTATGGACGACGATGCAGGAGAAGTACAGGAACCACCGCCCTTAGGGCGGTGGACTGCCACCTCCTCATACGATATATATATGGTGGACACTTCGAAGGAAACCAATGGCAATGAGGCAACGGAGGATAACCCCTCAGGGAGAAAAACAAAGCATGGGCGTTAATCAGCGCCGCTCCAAACCCCGCCACAACAATACCGGCCCAGGAGACGAAAACAATCCGGATGGTGCCGAAGAGGAATACAACCCCGACCAGCCTGCCTTCGAGCAGGCCGAACAGGCGACGGACGGATATCCGGAGGAGGATAAGTACATGCCCCCCTCCGAAGACGAGATTAGCCTCGGCAATTCCGAACGCGGCGTGCCTGAGGATCCAATGGAGCAAGTTTGCTTCAAGCGACGACTCATGGACATGGCAAGGAGCCTGCAAAGGAAGCAACAGCAGCTCAAAGCTGACCAAGATTTGCTCGTGGACAGATGGACCAAGGTCCTGGCCACCGAAAAATACAAACTAGACCGCCCTGACAAAGGACACACACGGCATAATTCGCTACCCCAACCTAAGCAGGAGAACCCAAGGCACATATCCTGACGTCAACACACCACAACGGTCCAAGACAATACGAAGGATACACGAAGAGGCATCCTAAAGCCTCGGCGCAATTGTCATAAATGTCAAGTTAGGGAAGTTGGTGCCAAATTCAGCAACTCCCAGTCCGGTCAGCGGACAAAGAACAACTCAAGCCTATACGGCCCGAGCAACATACTCGATCAACCATGTGAAATTCATGGTACTCCTAGTAGGACGGCCATGCACACCAATAGAGAATGCCGGATCCTCAAAGCAAAGCGGCCGGTCGTGCACCGGAAACAATGAGGGGAGGAGTTCAACAACGGCAAAGTCAAAAGATCCTCCAGATCATAAAAGTACGGCCGATCTCCCCTGATCACATCAACCACAACAATTCAATTGCAGTACCTCTAGACCTAGTAGTCCGGGGGCTCCATAACACATAGAGCCCCCGCGGGTATGAAACCACAAATAACATCTTCTAAAAGATGCCAGGTGCAAAGGCCAAGTTTTATTGCCCCACCACTCTAACGGTTGTCTTCGCATCACCAAAAAATGCGATGCCAAAGAATAATTCTTTGGCACCTTCCCCTCATATAGTAATTTACCATACGCTAACGGGATGAACCACGTTGACTAGATTCCACGTGGTAAACCATTAGGCCAACATTGTGTGATATAATCACACTTATGTGCAAGGCCGAACACCGCCCTTAGAGCGGAAATCACACAGCTGCCGGAGTAGCGAGTTGTGCATGCCTATCAAAATTTTGATATGACAGCCAACTATCCGCTACTTCACGGTATGATGGCTGGGTTAACCAGGGTCCGATTAGGAACCCTTGGACCAACCACAAGAGGGCGTTTAGCTCCCTCCAAGTATTTGCCTTTACAAACTAACTTTGACGCAGAACAGGATTGGCGACGCGGAATCGGCCCGGACACAAAAGGGTAGGAACATGCATGTGAACCCCCCAAAGAAGGCAGCCCGGATTCACTTGAGATCCACTCACAGCCCCCTTCAGTCCGGCCATCACAGGTTCCGCCAAAAATACCTCTTTTCATAATCATAAATCATACTCATATGCATAGACATATCATCCTACTACAATGCGTAGACTTAAATAACACTTACCGGCCGTCGTTTATCATCGACGCCTCTTTGCCAAAAACGGCAGCCACGCCTCGTGTTACGCCCGATTATGCCAGGGGCTTCACAGTACGACAATAAAGTTCGACAAACTTTTCGGTCGCTCGGCACCCCGAACTTATAGCACTGTATACCTCAGCTCCGAATCATGTCTTGGGTATTGGTTCGGTTTGCCCGGCTCCCCTGTTTTGGTACCTTACATTCCGCCCCATCGGCTAAGGTAGCGCTGGGAGAACTACTGCGATTGTGTCCCGGTTCTGCCGGACAAGCACCTCAGTAGAGAAAGCCGAAAACTGACTGTCATGATACAGCGAGAGCTGGTCAGCTGTTCGAGAGGTTGTAAAATCCTTAAAGATTTATTCCGCATAACACCATTATAAATCCAGAGTGCGACGGATCGTTCTTCCGATTAGGCTCCAATAGAGCCCCTAGTTCGGCCTTCCGAACACTAGGGGCTGCGCCGACCATACTCGAATTCCTATGGATAAGTGAGAGTGGTAAATCCCTATAGTTTGATTTCCTGGTTCGTGGTGAGGAACACCTCCTTAAAAAGGACCCAGCCATGGGATAAAGAGTGTTCAGGTATACCCCGAACACCCCCGTATTTCTTTCGTGGGGGCAGAAGCCGACGAATGGCCAACTCTCAGGATTTACATACAATAAACAGACACACAGGAAGAAAAAATGTTCAAACAAAACCGGCAATAAATAATAGAAGTGCCATTATCCCATATTACAAAGAACGACACGAATAACCTCAGGGAAATATAATGTCTTTGGTACACTTATCCGCCACAAGGCGAGCTCGCTTCAGTACACCTTCAAAGTACAACTCGGGCTTATGGTGCTCCTTACCCTCTGGCGGCCCCTCAGTCATCAGCTTCTCCGCGTCAAGCTTCCCCCAATGCACTTTTGCACGAGCAAACGCCATGCATGCACCCTCTATACAGATCGATCGCTTAACAGCATCAAGCCGAGGACAGGCGCCCACAATCCGCTTCACGAGTCCGAAATAACTGCTTGGAATTGGCTCCGCGGGCCACAACCGGAAAACCAAGTCCTTCATGGCTAGTTCGGCCGCCTGGTGCAGTTCGACCAGCTGCTTCAGCTGATCGATAAAGGGCACCGGATAGTTCGGCGCCAAATACTGCGACCAGAAATTCCTCTCCGCAGACTTCTTCTCCTCGGTCCGGTAGAATTGGGCGGCATCTGATATGCTGCGAGGCAGATCCGCAAACGCCCCTGTAAAAACAAGAATTCAGCTTGTCGCTTAGAGTTCTTCCCACTATCATGTGAAAATGGCCATGAATACAAAAGGCCTTACCATCCACAACTTTCCGGGCCTCCTGAATGTCCCGCACAGCACCTCGGGCTTCTGCCCGAGCATCTTCCGCGGCTTGGAGCGCTTGGGCGAGTTCGGATTCTTTCTCTACTAGACTCTGCTCCAAGCCCTCGCTTTTCTTCACAGCCTCCTGGAGCTCTCGCTTAGTAGCGATGACCCTGGCCTTGTGTTTCTCACGAAGCGCCTGTTCGGCGGCACCCTTCTCATTGGCATCAGCCACGGCCTTCTTCAGTGCCTCATACTCGGCACTCGCTCCTAGGGCATACAATGCAAATACTTTTCAATAGGCACAATTACTCATTCGTGCCAAATTCAAGACAATGTTTCAACATACCTTGCTTGTCCTCCAATTGCTTCTTCACACGGCCAAGTTCCTCCTCGGCCTGTTCCAGGCTCTGCTTCAATCCGGACACTTCCGCATTATGAGCGGCCGTCTTCTCCGCAGACGCCTGCATTCACACAAAGGGGTATACGTCATTAACAAAGGCTCCCGCCAAAGCAGAGGATTTGATCCCCTGCCCGGCTCTCTTTCTTTCGCCGGACAGTGTATTAGGGGCTACTACTCATATTATGACGATTCCTCAAAGGTTTCTTAGAAAACATACCTCAAAAGCCTTTTAAAGGCCAATGCAGGACTCATTCAGCCCACTCTCGGCGGACTGAATCATTTCAACCACCGCACCCATGAGGGTCCGATGTTCATCGACCATAGATGCGCTCTTTAAGGCTGTCGATAGACCGCCTGGCAGCTCTGCTTGGACAGATGTTGCCGGCGGAGTAGGCAAGCCTCCCACTGTCGAAGGTGGCTACTCGCCCGATCCAGGATCCTTAGAGGTCTCCAGGACCTTGTCCGGCTGTGGTCTGAACTCGAGATCGCCCCCATTGTCGACACGCCGGGGGCCACCGCCCCCATGTGTCCGGCCCCAGAGGCATGCCTCCCCTGGTCCGAGTCTCTCTGAGACGACACCTCGGTGTCGCGCCTGGACTTCAGGGAAGGGGCCTCTGGAGGCGTCTCGCTCGCCAAAGCGTCTGAGCTCAGCGAATCCTCCGAAGAGGATTGTCCAGCACGAGACCTCGCCGGGCTGTACGAAATATGGCGACAGTTAAAACTACTGTACCCAAACGACCCTGGATGCATATGCGTGCTCGGATCTCGGATACTTATGACTTTTCCAGGGGCTGGGCCCTGGGATCCCACTCCGGGCTGTTATCGGTAGCCGTGGTGGTTGCCTCTGGGTGGGAACCTCTCCCCCTCTTGGGCAATTCAGCCTCTAGGGATGAGGAGGCTGCCCTTTTCTTCCCACCTCCAGAGTGAGGCTCGCCCTCCTCTACTTCCTCCTCTTCGTCTTCGGAAGAAGGAGCGTCGCTGGAGTCTTTGGATTTTGCGTCCGAAGCCTCGCGACGATGGAGGCCACTCCGGGTCTTTTTGACCTTCTTGGAGGCCTCTTTCTTTGGCGCCTCATAAGGCGCGAGGACTAGCATCTTCGTCAGAAGAGGTCCGGACGGTTCCTCCGGAAGCGGGGTCGGACAATGTACTCGCTCCACCTTCTTTATCCATCCCAGGGGTCACGATGAAGCACAATAAAAATGTCTCCCTCGGGACATGCCAACTGAAGCATGGATGGACAGAGCGTGGCTATAACTTACCGGGCTTGCAGAATGGGATAATTGATACCCATGGTCCTCGGCGGAGCCCGGCCATGATTTGCCGGACTTAAAGAGCACCTTCCAGATATCCTTGTGGGAAGAATCATAGAGCTCCCGAAGGGTTTGGTGTTCGGTTGGGTCGTACTCCCACAAATTGCAGGCTCGGCGCTGGCAAGGGAGAACCAGGTGAACTAACATCACCTGGACTACGTCGACGAGCTTGACGTCCTTGTCGACCACACTCTGAACGCGCATCTGGAGCAGTGACAGCTCATCGGACGAGGACCAGTTCGGGCCCTTCTCGGGCCAGGACGGGAGCCGCAGTGGGGCTCCGGATCTGAACTCAGGAACTGCAGCCTACTTCTTGCCGCGTGGTTCGGTGATATAGAACCACTGCTCCTGCCACTCCTTGACGGATCGTTGAAGGCACCCGTCGGCCAAACGACCTTGGGCATCTTGCTCACCATGGCGCCGCCGCACTCGGCGTGCTCGCCGCTCACCACCTTGGGCTTCACATTGAAAATCTTCAGCCACAGGCCGAAGTGAGGCGAAATTCCGAGAAAAGCCTCGCACACGAAGATGAACGTCGAGATATTGAGGAAAGAATTGGGGGAAAGATCATGAAAATCAATCCCATAGTAATACATGACTCCACGGACAAATGGGTGAAAGGGAAACCCGAGCCCACGGACAAAATGGGGAAGGAATACGACTCTCTCGTGAGGCTCCGGAGTAGGGACGACCTGTCCCGCCAGTGGGAGATGGTGGCCGATCTTCTTGGCCAGATACCTGGCCTCCCGGAGCCTCTTGATATCCTTCTCCTGGACGGTGGATGCCATCCATCTGCCTCCTGCTCCGGATCCGGACATCTTTGGAAAACCTCTCTTCGATGGAAAAGAAGAGTGCCTGGGCGTTAGGGCTCGAAAAGAGGGGAATGGGCTAGCGGAAGGAGAAGGCGTGGGTAAAGAGGAAGAGACCTTATCTCTTTATAGAGAAGGAAGAAGCTTTTTGCACCTCCCCACTTGCCTGGTGGAACCCGCTCGCTCCCCACTCACCGTGATTAGCAGTGCGGTTGGATTATCCATGCCAGTATTGATGAGAATCCCACAATAAGGGGACACGATCTCTGCTATGGCAAAACGTGCAGAAGAAACCGCCTCGCGATATGCGTTGTGGCTGGTTGTGGGAAAACGGTTCGAATAATGACCCGACCGTAATGACATATCACGTCGTCTAAAAAGTTGTCAGCTGAAATTCATTCTCTCTACGGTGGTATGTGAAGATCCAGAAACGGTCTAAGTGTTCGATAATCACTTTGGAGTATTCGAAGAAGGAACCCGCCTTGCAATGCCGAAGACAAGACTGCGTGCCAGACTCATCGTCATTGAAGCCTGGTTCAGGGGCTACCGAGGGAGTCCTGGATTAGGGGGTATCCGGACAGCCGGACTATATACATCGTCCGGACTATTGGGGCGTGAAGATACAAGACTCAAGACTCCGTCCCGTGTCCGGATGGGACTCTCCTTTGCGTGGAAGACAAGCTTGGTGATCCGGATATTGTATTTCCTTCCTTGTAACCATCTCCATGTAAACCCTAGCTCTCTCCGGTGTCTATATAAACCGGAAAGGTTGGTCCTTAGAAGGCCGATCACAACTACAATCATAATCATCATAGGCTAGCTTCTAGGGTTTAGCCTTAAGCTAGGGTTTAGCCTTTACGATCTCGTGGTAGATCTACTCTTGTACTACTCATATC
Source organism: Triticum timopheevii (assembly GCA_963921465.1). NCBI lineage: Eukaryota > Viridiplantae > Streptophyta > Magnoliopsida > Poales > Poaceae > Triticum > Triticum timopheevii. Next base: position 507,704,991 of record OY997268.1, on the reverse strand, counting down.
CTCAATATTAATCAAGTAGGAAGTAGGGTTTTACCTCTATCAAGAGGGCCCGAACCTGGGTAAACATTGTGTCCCTTGCTTCCTGTTACCATCAGCCTAAGACGCACAGATCGGGACCCCCTACCCGAGTTCCGCTGGTTTTGACACCGACAATCGCCACCACTTCTTCGCGATCCCCACAACTACATGTGAGGTGCAACCGCCACCGCTATAACCAGCCAGTTGTTTCAAGCCATCGTCCATAGTCTACATCTCACTGTCGAGGTCAACCATCGGGTCAGGAGAGAGGAACTCTCATGAAGACATTTTGATGGCACGCAATCCACAGCGAGGCTGCCGCTGCGGGCCAGAGTGGACGCTCCAAGGCCCAACACCAAAGGGGGAGCACACCACCGCTGATTACCACCTCGTCAGAGAGAGCCCTACACAGGCCCAATGGTCACCATTATCAAAATTAGAGCATGAAAGGCAGATATGCACTGCAACCTGTGGCACCCATAGTAGACCAATCCATGACCTGATCGGATATGGATGAGCGCCGCTGCCATGCCCCAACTGCTATTGTTGCTATTGATGTCTAGGTATCCACTCATACGTTGTTTGCCACAAGGGGAGAAGACCACATCACGCTACCATGACTTCCACGTTCCGGTCCGCTGTCGCCCCACACGAGACCACCATTGAAAAGAACCCCCACCACCATTTGGTAGTAGGGTCAGCCACCACCGCGGTGCAAGAAGGCGACAATAACAGATTAGTAGGAGTCAAGTAGGGGTTGTCCACTGGGCGCTAGGGTTGGCCCCTTGATGCATAGCATCCTACGGACATCGCCATGTCAAGAGTCCGTTTGGCAAGTGACACGTGTGACATATACTTCACATACATAAAGGTGAATCATCTCCTTTACACGTGCTCACTTGACCCGTTCGAGGATGGTATACTACTTGACACTTGATACATCTCCAACGTATCTACTTTTCCAAATATGCTTGCCCTTGTTGTGGACTCTAATTTGCATGATTTGAATGAAACTAACCTGGACTGACGTTGTTTTCAACAGAATTGCCATGGTGTTATTTTTGTGCAGAAATAGAAGTTCTCAGAATAACATGAAACTTCACGGAGTCACGTTTTGGAATTAATAAAAAATACTGGCGAAAGAATCAACAGAAGGGGGCCCACACATTAGCCACGAGGGTGGGGGCGCGCCCCCTAGGGTGCACCCGCTGCCTCGTGGGCCCCCTGGAGCTCCACCGACGTCAACTCTAACTCCGTATATTCACGTTTGGGGAGAAAAAACCAGAGAGAAGGATTCATCGCGTTTTATGATACAAAGCCGCTGCCAAGCCTTGTTCTTCCTTGGGAGGGCTGATCTGGAGTCCGTTCGGAGCCCCGGAGAGGGGAATCCGTCGCCATCATCATCATCAACCATCCTCCATCACCAATTTCATGATGCTCACCGCCGCGCGTGAGTAATCCCATCGTAGGCTTGCTGGACGGTGATGGGTTAGATGAGATTTACCATGTAATCGAGTTAGTTTTGTTAGGGTTTTATCCCTAGTATCCATTATGTTCTAAGATTGATTTTGCTATGACTTTGCCATGCTTAATGCTTGTCACTAGGGCCCGAGTGCCATGATTTCAGATCTGAACCTATTATGTTTTCATGAATATATGAGTGTTCTTGATCCTATCTTGCAAGTTATAGTCACGTACTACGTGTTATGATCCGAAAAACCCCGGAGTGACAATAGCGGGACACTTCCCGGTGATGACTGTAGTTTGAGGAGTTCATGTATTCACTAAGTGCTAATGCTTTGGTCCGATACTCTATTAGAAGGAGGCCTTAATATCCCTTAGTTTCCAATAGGACCCCGCTGCCACGGGAGGGTAGGACAAAAGATGTCATGCAGGTTCTTTTCCATAAGCACGTATGACTATATTCGGAATACATGCCTACATTATATTGATGAACTGGAGCTAGTTCTGTGTCACCCTATGTTATGACTGTTGCATGATGAATTAAATCCGACATAATTATCCATCATTGATCCATTGCCTACTAGCTCATTTCATATTGATCTTTGCTAAGTTACTTTTCCGTTGCCACTGTTATGATTGCTATAAAACTACTATTGTTACCTTTGCCACCGTTACCATTACTTCCATACTACTTTGCTACTAAATACTTTGCTGAAGATATTAAGTCTTTCAGGTGTGGTTGAATTGAGAACTCAGCTGCTAATACTTGATAATATTCTTTGGCTCCCCTTGTGTCGAATCAATAAATTTGGGTTGAATACTCTACCCTCGAAAACTGTTGCGATCCCCTATACTTGTAGGTTATTAAGACTATTTTCTGGCGCCGTTTCCGGGGAGCATAGCCCTTTTCTCTGAGTCACTTGGGATTTATATCTGTTGATCACTATGAGGAATTTGAAAGATCAAAGAACCAAGATTTTCCCTCAACTACAAGGGGAGGTAAGGAACTGCCATCTAGCTCTGCACTTGATTCACCTTCTGTTTTGAGTAAACTTGAGACACATACACATGCTATTAATTCTGATATGTCGCATGTTATTGATGATGCCACTTCTGCTATGCATGATGCTTATGATGATACTACTTCTCTACTTGATAATAATGTGCCACTAGTTGAATTTCTTGATGAACAACTTGCTAGGGTTAGGGAGAATGAAATTACTGAAACTGATGATATTAATGAAAGTGATGATGAAGATTCTCCCCTTAGATATGAATTGCTTGTTGTACTTGAGGGTTATGTTATGGATGAAGAAACTGCTAGAGACTTTCTTGCTTGCAATGATAGATATGATCTTAAGAAACTGTTAGCTAAGCTGAAAGAAATTTTTTTGAATGCTAGAATGAAATATGACCCTGCTTTTTCTACTTCACCTATTTGTGTTACTGATAAGGATTATGAATTCTCTATCGATCCCGAGTTAATTACTTTGGTTGAATCTGATCCTTTCTATGGCTATGAATCTGAAACTGTTGTGGCACATCTTACTAAATTGAATGATATAGCCACCCTATTTACTCATGAGGAAAAAATCACTATTATTATATTCTTAAAATGTTTCCTTTCTTGTTAAAGGGTGATGCTAAGATATGGTTTAATTATCTTGCTCCTGGTTGTGTGCATAGTCCCCAGGATATGATTTACTACTTCTCTGCAAAATATTTCCCTGCTCATAAGAAACAAGCTGCCTTGAGGGAAATATTTATTTTTGTGCAAATTTAAGAAGAGAGTCTCCTACAAGCTTGGGGGAGGCTTCTCCAATTACTTAATGCTTTGCCTGATCATCCTCTCAAGAAAAATGAAATACTTGTTTATAATGGACTAACCGATGCTTCCAGTGACCACCTAGATAGTTGTGTTGGTTGTGTTTTCAGGGAAAGAACGGTTGAGCAAGCTGAATTGCTATTAAATAATATACTGAGTAATGATAATGATTGGACACTTCCTGAACCAACTCCTAAGCCAAATCCAAAGAAAAGGGGTATTCTATTTCTCAGTCCTGAAGATATGCAAGAGGCAAAGAAATCTATGAAAGAAAAAGGTATTAAAGCTGAAGACGTTAAGAATTTACCGCCTATTGAAGAGATACATGGACTTGATAACCCGACACAGGTAGTGAAGGTAAATTCTCTCTATAGATTTGATAAGGGTGAAATCCCATCTACTAAGTTTGCTAGTCAATGCCTGGATGAGTTTGATAATTTTATTGTTAAACAAGAAGACTTCAATGCTTACTTTGGTAGACAATTGAAATACAATGCTTATATGGTTGAACACTTGAGTGATTATATGTCTAGAGTTAATAGTGATCTTAAGCTTATTAGTAAACATGCTTCCATGGTTACAACTCAAGTAGAACAAGTGCTTAAGGCACAAGATGATTTGCTCAATGAGTTAAATAATAAGAACAATGATAATATTGTTAGAGTTATGACTAGACGTGGTAAAATGACCTAGGAACCTTTGTATCCTGAGGGCCACCCTAAGAGAGTTAAGCAATATTCTCAGACAATTAATATTGATACACCTAGTCCTTCTAATAAAAAGAAAAAGAATAAGGATAGGACTTTGCATGCTTCTAGTGAACCTGTTATTGACACACCTGAGAATCCCAATGATATTTCTATCTCTGATGCTGAAACACAATCTGGTGTTGAACATGAACCTAGTAATAATGTTAATAATGATGTTCATGTTGATGCTCAACCTAGTAACAATAATGATGTAGAGATTGAACCTGCCGTTGATCTTGATAACCCACAGTCAAAGAATCAACGTTATGAGAAGAGAGCTTCGTTGCTAGGAAGCATGGTAAAGAAAGAGAACCACGGGTTCAGAAACCCATGCCTTTTCCTCCTAAGCCATCCAAGAAAAAGGATGATGAGGATTTTGAGCGCTTTGCTGAAATGATTACACCTATCTTTATGCATATGCCTTTGACAGATATGCTTAAAATGAATCCTTATGCTAAGTATATGAAAGACATTGTTACTAATAAAAGATAGATTCCAGAAGCTGAAATTTCCACCATGCTTGCTAATTATACTTTTAAGGGTGGAATACCAAAGAAACTAGGAGATTCAGGAGTACCAACTATACCATGCTCCATTAAAAGAAACTATGTTAAAACTACTTTATGTGATCTTGGAGCCGATGTTAGTGTTATGCCCTTCTCTTTATATCGTAGACTTGATTTGAATAAGTTGACACCTACTAAAATCTCTTTGCAAATGGCCGATAAATCAACTGCTATACCCATCGGTATTTGTGAGGATGTGCCTGTTGTGGTTGCAAACATTACTATCTTAACGGACTTTGTTATTCTTGATATTCCCGAGGACAACAGTATGTCGATCATCCTTGGTAGACCCTTTTTGAATAATGCAGGGGCTGTTATTGATTGCAACAAAGGCAATGTGACTTTTCATGTTAATGGTAATGAGCATACGGAACACTTTTCGAAGAAACAACCTCAAGTTCATAATATAAATTCTATTGGAAAAATTTCAACTATCACTATTGGAGGTTTTGAATTCCCTCTTCCTACTGTCAAAAAGAAATATGATATTCTTATTGTTGGGGACATGCATATCCCCGTTGAGGTAACATAGTGTTATTCGAAAATTCTCCGGTTTCATGTTATTCGGAAGAAGTTTGTTAACAAGACTTGATCATGGATTCCTTTTGATGAGCATGAGATGGATGAAGTTAGAAAGCACAACCTTTTGTACCCTCCTTCTACTTTCTGTTATTTAGTTTAAATAAAGTAACAAAATGTATTTTCTGCCTATTTTCTGAATTATCCGTCAAATAAAAAATACCCCAAAAATAAAAGTTCTCCAAATGCCCTGAAAATGGAGTACAATTTTTTGTAGAATATTTGAGAATTTCTAACACTCAGAACACACCAGGGGGACCCACCATTTGGCCACGAGGGTGGAGGGCGCGCCCTACCCCCTAGGCACACCCCTTGCCTCATGGGCCCCACGTGGCCCCCCTCCACTTTTTCCAGTACACACACACTTTGTCTTCCTCTAGAAAAAATCATCCCGTAGCTCAAACCCGTGTACTTGCTCGTTTTGGTGCCATTTTCGATCTCCTTGCTCAAAGCTCCATTCACAAAACTGCTTTGGGGGATTTTTCTTTGGTATGTGACTCCTCCAATGGTCCAATTGGTTTTTGTTCTAGTGCTTTATTTATTGCAAATTTTTGCTGCTGAGGTGACCCTGTTCTTGAGCTTGCATGTCAAATTTATATGGTCCAAAGTTGTTTTAATGCATGATATAGTCTCTAGGCACTTGTGGGAGTAGTTTCTATCAATCTTTTTGAGTTTGGTTCACTTTTATTTTGAGTCACTAAAAATTTCAGAAATTTCTCAGAGGAAGAAAAATGTTTAGGAAATTGTACGTAGGTGGTTCTTCAAGGAAGCAAGCACTGAGGCTCGCGATACGTGAGCCGGACCTTGAACCATGAAGAGAAGCTCCAGTGCGGCCTTGCCAATGGCCGTCAGACGAATTTATGACCCAAGCAGGCTTCCAGGATGAATTTGATGCGTATGTGCATAATGCTGATCTTGAGGACTTCGTATCAGATAAGTGCCGTCAATATTATCACCTCACTGATTCCTTTGTGAGGAGGTTTAACTTTTAATCTAAGCGCAACACTCACACTGTTATATTTGACCTCTATGATAAATCATATACCATGGACCTTGAAGATTTTAACACTACTTGCAAAATCCCATAGTGGGGCATCTGTTGAGGATATAACTACTGAGTGTAAACCGCCCAGGAGGGGCCGGTTCACGCTCAACTATACTGAAGCCCATGAAGACAAAGAAGATGGCGCATTACAGATAAGGCTTAGAGGCCCGGAGTCCAGTGGCGGATTAGGGCCCATGGTGGTAAACCGCCATAGTTGTATAACTTGTATTGTAAGTTAGGGAAAGGGAGAGACCGAGCCGGACACTTGTATGAGCCGGCCTCGAGACTCTGTAAACCGGCCGGGCGTCACTCTGTGTATATAAAGGGACGACCTGACGGTGGTTCAGGGACAAGAAACAACAACTCGAGACCCAGGCAAAGCGTATTTGCTCCCTGGTCATCGAAACCCCAATAATCGCATCACAACTAGACGTAGGCGTTTAGCTTCATCGTAAGGGGCCGAACTAGCATAAAACTCTCTTGTCCCTTGTCTGGTTTAACCCCTTCAGGCTAATCTCATTGCGATGGCTCCATGACTAAGTCCTTCTGCTAGGACATTCGATGTGATATTTCCACGACAGCTTCCTTAGTGAACCTCGCAAATCTGAATATAATGATTTTCTTGCTAATATCACTGTGTGAGAAACTAGAGATATCACACAAGCTACCATAGGGAGCATTCATTTAACTTCCATACATTACTTTGCTCTCTTTATAGGTAGATGCATTAACAGTAAGCATGAGCTTAGCCACATTTGCGTCCCAGATCTTAGTGTCCTCAAGAGTGCGGTATCAGGAAAATGGGAGATATTTTATAACCACAGAGGAGGCAAATGAATATGAGAGGAAGACGGAGACTGCATCTCTTCAGGCAGTAGCTGATGCATCTCAGTACAACCCCGACTACAACTTTGGATATCTGCTAGGCCACCATGGGCCTAGACCAACTTAGGACAAAAGCCTAAGCTTGGGGGAGTATGTATTTCTCACCGACATTACATTCATGTTCACACACTCATTCTAGTTGTCGGTGTTCATACTTTTTCATTGTACTATACATGCTAGTTTATTTTCTTTTCTTGCTTTCTTCTTGTGTGTTTGAAAAACTTTGAGAAAAAACAAAAAAAAATAGTGTAGCTTTTAGCTAGTTTACTTTCCATGCTTGTAGTAGTAGTAATTAAATAAGAAAACCCAAAAAGATTTCTCGTTCTTCTTTTGCTTGTTGGGAGCTTTCCCGTGTAAATAGTTTTTCTCTTTCTTTAAATTTCTTTTCTTTGGGGGTCGAGAAGAGAAGACCACGATGGAAATGATGAGTGGCTCTCATATGCATTATTGTTAATCTAACAAAGAGCCCATATTACCTTGTCTTCTCCTTAGAATTAAATATTTGCAGATTCCATCTTAGTCCAATGCACGTGCAAGTGAAAGGCAATAATGATGATATATGATGAAATGATCGAGACGAGGAAAAGCGGGTATGAACTCGACCTATCTTGTTTTTGTAGATATGATTAGTTCATCGTTCCTGATTTAGTCTATTATGAATGAAACATGTTTGCAATGACAATTAGAGATTATAGTTACTCATGCCATGCTTAATTAGCTAGGAGTTTATAATGGTTTACCTTGCATGCCAACATGCTATTAAAATGGTTGTGATGTAGTATGATAGGATGGTATCCTCCTTTGAATGATTCGAGTGGCTTGACTTGACACATGTTCACGCATGTAGTTGAAACAAAATCAACATAGCCTCCACGATATTTATCTTCATGGTGATTTATATCCTACTCATGCTTGCACTCATTGTTGGTTAATCCTAATGCATGTTTATGACTGTGTCGCTCTCTAGTTGGTTGCTTCCCAATCTCTTTCTAGCCTTCACCTGTACTAAGCGGGAATACTGCTTGTGCGTCCACTTCCATAAACCCCAAAGTTTTTCCATGTGAGTCCACCATACCCTCCTATATGAGGTATTTACCTGCCAGTCCAAGTAAATTTGTATGTGCCAAACTCTAAACCTTCAAATGAAATTCTGTTTTGTATGCTCGAATAGCTCATCTGTCAACTAGGGCTGTCTACATCTTCCATGCTAAGTGGGTTATTCTCACGATGAGTGGACTCTGCTGATCATTCACGAGAAAATGGCCGGTAACCGGGATGCCCAGTCCCATGCTCAAATCAAATCAAATTAATTGCAAACAAAACTCCCCCAGGATTGTTGTTAGTTGGACGGTACCCGTTGTTTCGGACTAGCTGTGGAATGTGCTTGTTGGTGGTGGGGGAGTATAAACTTTACCATTCTGTTTGGGAACCGCCTATAATGTATGTAGCATGGAAGATATCGAGATCTCTTGGTTGTTATGTTGAAAATGAAAGTATGCCGCTCAAAATATTATTTATCTCTGTTTCAAAACTCGAGCTCTGGCACCTCTGCAAATCCCTGCTTCCCTTTGCGAAGGGCCTATCTATTTTCTTTTATGTTGAGTCGTCACCCTCTTCTAAAAAAGCACAAGTTGGAGAGCACCACTTTCATTTGTATGCATTGTTATTAATTTACATTGAGTATGACTGTGACTGGATCTCTTTTGCCATGAATTACAATGTCGAGTCAGTCCTTGAACTTCAGGGGTGCTCTGCATTTATGTTTTGTGGTCTGAGAAAAGGCTAGCGAGATACCATCCTGTTATATCATATCATGATTGTTTTGAGAAAGTATTGTCATCCGAGATTCATTATTATTGCTTGCTAGTTGATTATGCCATTGATATGAGTAAACATGGGACCTAAGCGTTATTGTGAATATGGTTAGTTCATGATCTTTGCTGAAAACTTAAATGATGGCTTTACATATTTGCTACAACAAGATCAAACAAAGTTTGCAAAAGTTTTTCTTTATCACTTTCAGTTTGTCAACTGAATTGCTTGAGGACAAGCATAGATTTAAGCTTGGGGGAGTTGATACGTCTCCAAAGTATCTACTTTTCCAAACACTATTGCCCTTGTTGTGGACTCTAATTTGCATGATTTGAATGGAACTAACATGGACTGACGTTGTTTTCAGCAGAATTGCCATGGTGTTATTTTTGTGCAGAAATAAAATTTCTCGGAATGACCTAAAACTTCATGGAGTCACATTTCGGAGTTAATAAAAAATTCTGGCAAAAGAAACAATAGAAGGGGGCCCACACACTGGCCACGAGGGTGGGGGCGCCCCCCTAGGGCGCGCCCCCTAACTCGTGGGCCCCCTGGAGCTCCACCGACCTCAACTCCAACTCCATATATTCATGTTCGGGGAGAAAAAAAAATCAAAGAGAAGGATTCATCGCGTTTTATGATACAGAGCCGCCGCCAAGCCTTGTTCTTCCTCGGGAGGGCTGATCTGGAGTCCGTTCGGGGCTCCGGAGAGGGGAATCCTTCGCCATCATCATCATCAACCATCATCCATCACCAATTTCATGATGCTCACCACTGTGCGTGAGTAATCCCATCGTAGGCTTGCTGGACGGTGATGGGTTGGATGAGATTTACCATGTAATCGAGTTAGTTTTGTTAGGGTTTTATCCCTAGTACCATTATGTTCTAAGATTGATTTTGCTATGACTTTGCCATGCTTAATGCTTGTCACTAGGGCCCGAGTTCCATGATTTCGGATCTGAACCTATTGTGTTCTCATGCATATATGAGTGTTCTTGATCCTATCTTGCAAGTTATAGTCACCTACTATGCGTTATGATCCGGCAAACCCCGAAGTGACAATAGTCGGGACACTTCCCGGTGACGACCATAGTTTGAGGAGTTCATGTATTCACTAAGTGCTAATGCTTTTCTCCGGTACTCTATTGAAAGGAGGCCTTAATATCCATTAGTTTCCAATAGGACCCCGCTGCCACGGAAGGGTAGGACAAAAGATGTCATGCAAGTTCTTTTCCATAAGCATGTATGACTACATTCGGAATACATGCCTACATTATATTGATGAATTGGAGCTAGTTCTGTGTTGTAACAGCCTGTATTTCTGCCCTTTTCTTTTTCCTTTGATTTTGTTGGATTTCCTGAATTGATTTGCTTTTCCGTGGCTATGTGGTTCTGAAACTTGGGAAGATCATGTCTTCCTAGGTTTATAGTGGCTTGTCATCCTCATCATCAACCTGAAACCCTGTCATCTTCATCCTTGACCTAACCCAATATTCTTTTTACTGGGAATATTCCTTTTTTGATAAAGGAATAACCCTTTAAAACCCTAGGTTGTGAAGCAACCTATATTTCTGTCACTCCTAAAATTTTCAAATAATTCTCATAAATTGTTTGGGTCATATCTTGATCAAATACGGCAAAAATTTTCATTGCCATAATAAAAATAATCCTCAAATAATTTATTTCCTATTCTGCCCTAAATGGCACATTGTGAAGCAAGTGCTATTTTAATTTTCCGAAATGACCTTAAACTCCTTGGACATCTTTTCATGTCCATATAATTGCCACATGCCAAAATTCAACCTCATTTGCCTAGTAATTATTTAATTATGATTTTCCAAATTTCTGTTCAGAAAGAAGCTTTGTGAAGGAGCTGCAAGATAGGCATATCCAAATGAGTTGCAATTTTTCATGATCCTTCATATCATCATATAATAGCCCTCCACCAAAGTTGAGTTCATGTCAGGCATCCATATGAGCTCAGATTCAATTCTTAGATTATGCCCAAAATTTCAGTTTGTGAAGCAAGTATATTTTATCTTTCTCCATTATGGATGTAAATGTTTCTAGGCCTTCTAGTATTCATATAACCTCCCTCCACCAAGTTGTGGCTTAATCCTTTTGGCAATTTGCCCTGTAGAATTTTTCCATTTTTCTGGTCAGAATAAATCTTTCTGAAGTGAGTGCTATTTTGGTTCATCCAAATGGCATGAAACTCCTTGGGAATCTTAATATCTTAAAATAATTGGGTCATGCCCAAATTCATCTCAATATCAATTGATATGTGAGTGCTACTTCATGTATTGTATTTCTGTCCAGTCTGGTGGTTTCTACAACAACCACTAGCTACACTCCTCTTCTTGAGCTTAAACTATGTCATCTTAGTCATCTTAGAGTGTGATCAATGCCAGACAAAATATTTACCACCTTACCAAGCTGGAGTATCCACAACAAGTTACAAACACCTTCCTGTTGATTTACTTTGGAGCTAAGTGCAAACCTTTTCTTTGCCCCTGGACTGATTAATTTCCTCAGTTGACTGAGAACTTTATATTCTATCTACTGGACATGGTTGGCCCGGCCAGAACGCGCCATATTCACCAGTGCCCGTGGTGTTCATGCTGGCGTCACGCACATTGCGTGCTCTGGCTGGTTCTTGCCCCTGTGCTCGTCTCCTCCCTCCTCTTCTCGACGTCCAACCGTGTCCTGGAGCTTCCCCGTGATCTAATTCACCTCACTACATCGATGGATCGTCGTGGTTCGCCATAAATGAGCTGCTAGCTCCATGCCTGTGCCGTGCCCCGCCAGTGTCCACCATTAGAGCCATGTAGGAGCTCGCTTGTGATGCTGAGAGGCTTCCCCTCGGCTATATAAGTGTGCCCGAGGTCCTCCCTCTGCTACCAAGCCCCTCCCTCGCCTCATTTGGTCACCAGGATCGCCACATCTCGCCGGAGTTCGCCTCTGTCCTCCATGGCCGCATCGGCCTCGGCGTGATTCCGACCAAACCAAGCCTCCTCTCCTCCTCTAGCCACGTCCACGGCCTCCCCCACCTCTCCACGGGCCACCCCGCCCACTCAGACCCCGCCGGAGCTGTCCGTATAGCCAAAGACCTCTGTCGCCCGCCGTCCTCTGCCTCCCCTCGGTCCTCCTCCGCCCCGCGTCCTCCTCTCCTCCCCGGGGCCGGCTGACCCCCTGGACGGACGCGCCACGCCGGGCCACGCCCGCCGGTGCCCGCGCCCTGGCCGGAGCTGGCCTGGGCCGGCCGCCCCAGCGTCGCCCCCTCCCCTGCTTCCTCTCCTCTGCTCACGGGAGCACAGGAGCGAGAGGAAGGAGACGACCCGATCGCCCCCACCCCTTGCCAGCTCAGTGTAAGTGGAAACGTATTCTTGAAATTCATTTCCGTTACATGAAAGTGTATCTCTGATTTTACGCCTCTGCCTTATCCACTCAGGGACCCGTTGGTGATAAAAATATTCACGAATTGGTCCTTCTTCTTCCACACCTCGCAACTTTTTAACCATAGCTCCGATCGAGGTGAAACCAACGCTCACTTCTTCGTCTCGTCGAGCTCTTTCTATGGGTACCATTTTCATAAAGTGTTCACACTGTGAAAATGACCATATTGCCCTTGCCTCTAATCAGCCCCCTACGAGAGAGTACCGTCCGGCGTTTCGTTCCGCGGCTTCACCGCACCACTTCCCGGAGTCTCCGTCACCCTCAGGCAAGCCACAACAACCACTTGCATGATAGTCATGCAGTAGCCATGGTTTTCAACTTGAATCTTTATTTAATGTTTGCTTGTTTACAACATGGTTATCGTTGTTCTGGTGCTGCTTATAGTTTCTTGTTCACTCTCGTACTATGTTGTCTTGCACTATGTTATCATGTTATAGTTGTTAGTATTCCTTTCATATGCTTATGCTTGCTAGTAGTACATGTTGATGTTGGTGATGGTCTTCGGTGCATGACTGATATGTCTCCAACGTATCTACTTTTCCAAACACTTTTGCCCTTGTTTTGGACTCTAACTTGCATGATTTGAATGAAACTAACCCGGACCGACGCTGTTTTCAGCAGAACTGCCATGGTGCTATTTATTGTGCAGAAAACAAAAGTTCTCGGAATGACCTGAAAATCCATGGAGATAACTTTTGGAAAATATAAAAAATACTGGCAAAAGAATAATGGCCAAGGGGCCCACACCCTGTCCACGAGGGTGGGGGGCGTGCCCCCTCCCCCAGGCGCGCCCCCCTGTCTTGTGGGCCTCATGGAGCTCCACCGACCTCAACTCCAACTCTATATATTCCGTTTCGCGGAGAAAAAAATTAGAGAGAAAGTTTCATCGCGTTTTACGATACGGAGCCACCGCCAAGCCCTAATCTCTCTCGGGAGGGTTGATCTGGAGTCCGTTCGGGGCTCCAGAGAGGGGGATTCATCACTGTCGTCATCATCAACCATCCTCCATCACCAATTTCATGATGCTCACCGCCGTGCGTGAGTAATTCCATCATAGGCTTGCTGGATGGTGATGGGTTGGATGAGATTTACCATGTAATCAAGTTAGTTTTGTTAGGGTTTGATCCCTAGTATCCACTGTGTTCTGAGATTGATGTTGCTATGACTTTGCTATGCTTAATGCTTGTTACTAGGGCCCGAGTGCCATGATTTCAGATCTGAACCTATTATGTTTTCATGAATATATGTGAGTTCTTGATCCTATCTTGCAAGTCTATAGTCACCTATTATGTGTTATGATCCGACAACCCCGAAGTGACAATAATCGGGATACTTCTCGGTGATGACCGTGGTTTGAGGAGTTCATGTATTCACTATGTGCTAATGCTTTGGTCTGGTACTCTATTAAAAGGAGGCCTTAATATCCCTTAGTTTCCAATAGGACCCCGCTGCCACGGGAGGGTAGGACAAAATATGTCATGCAAGTTCTTTTCCCTAAGCACGTACGACTAAATTCGGAATACATGCCTACATTACATTGATGAACTGGAGCTAGTTCTGTGTCACCCTATGTTATAACTATTACATGATGAATTGCATCCGACATAATTATCCATCACTGATCCAATGCCTACGAGCTTTTCACATATTGTGCTTTGTGTATTTACTTTTCCGTTGCTACTGTTACAATCATTACAAAACTGCTATCGTTACTTTTATCACTGTTACCATTACTATCATACTACTTTGCTACTAAATACTTTGCTGCAGATACTAAGTTATCCAGGTGTGGTTGAATTGACAACACAACTGCTAATACTTGAGAATATTCTTTGGCTCCCCTTGTGTCGAATCAATAAATTTGGGTTGAATACTCTACCCTCGAAAACTGTTGCGATCCCCTATACTTGTGGGTTATCAAGACTATTTTATGGCGCCATTGCCGGGGAGCATAGCTCTATTCTTTGAGTCACCTGGGATTTATATCTGCTGATCACTATGAAGAACTTGAAAGATGAAAGAGCTAAGATTTTTCCCTCAACTACGAGGGGAGGTAAGGAACTGCCATCTAGCTCTGCACTAGATTCTCCTTCTGTTTTGAGTAAGCTTGCGACACCTAAACCTGCAACTGCTATGAATTCTGATATGTTGCATGTTATTGATGATGCCACTTTGCTATGCATGATAATACTTATGATGAAACTACTTCTGTGCTTGATACTACTTTGCCATTAGGTGAATTTCTTGATGAACAACTTGCTAGGGTTAGAGAGAATGAAATTATTGAAGATGAAACTATTGATGATAGTGATGATGAAGGTTCTCCCCCTAAGTATGAATTGCCTGTTGTTCCTGAGGGTTATGTTATGGATGAAGAAACTGCTAGAGATCTTTTTGCTTGCAATGACAGATCTGATCTTAAGAAATTACTAGCTAAACTTAAACAGAAATCTCTGAATGCTAAAATGAAATATGACCCTGCTTTTGCTACTTCACCTATCTTTGTTACTGATAAGGATTATGAATTCTCTATTGATCCTGAGATAATTACTTAGGTTGAATCTGATCCTTTTTATGGCAATGAATCTGAAACTGTTGTGGCACATCTTACCAAGTTAAATGATATAGCCACCCTGTTTACTAATGATGAGAAGAATCGCTATTATTATATCCTTAAGATATTTCCATTCTCATTAAAGGGTGATGCTAAAACTTAGTTTAATTCTCTTGATCCTGGTTGTGTGCGTAGTCCCCAGGATATGATTTATAACTTCTCTGCTAAATATTTCCCTGCTCATAAGAAACAAGCTGCCTTGCGAGAAATATATAATTTTGTGCTAATCGAAGAAGAGAGTCTCCCACAAGCTTGTGGGAGGCTTCTCTGATTACTTAATGTTTTGCCTGATCATCCTCTTAAGAAAAATGAAATACTTGGTATCTTTTATAATGTACTAACTGATGCTTCCAAGGACCACTTGGATAGTTGTGCTGGTTGTGTTTTCAGGGAAAGAACAGTTGTCGGTGTCAAAACCGGCGGATCTCGGGTAGGGGGTCCCGAACTGTGCGTCTAGGCGAATGGTAACAGGAGACGATGGACACGATGTTTTTACCCAGGTTCGGGCCCTCTCGATGGAGGTAAAACCCTACGTCCTGCTTGATTAATATTGATGATATGGTTAGTACAAGAGTAGATCTACCACGAGATCAAGGAGGCTAAACCCTAGAAGCTAGCCTATGGTATGATTGTTGTAATGTATGTCCTCCTACGGACTAAAGCCCTCCGGTTTATATAGGCACCGGAGAGGGCTAGGGTTACACAGAGTCAGTTACAATGGTAGGAGATCTACATATCCGTATCGCCAAGCTTGCCTTCCACGCCAAGGAAAGTACCATCCGGACACGAGCTGGAGTCTTCAATCTTGTATCTTCGTAGCCTTGGAGTCCGGCGGATAATGATAGTCCGGCTGTCCGGACACCCCCTAGTCTAGGACTCCCTCAGTAGCCCCTGAACCAGTCTTCAATGACGATAAGTCCGACGTGCATAATGTTCGGCATTGCAAGGCGGGTTCCTCCCTTGAATAATCCAGAGAAGATCATGAACACCACGATAGTGTCCGGCTCTGCAAAAATAAATTCCATGTTCCACTATAGAGAGAATAAAATGTACACTTAGTTCAATCTGCTGACGTATTATGCGGTGTGACATCGCACCGCCACCAGGCCTTTGTTCGAATTACTATACCACCTCAGCACATTTAGCGAAGCGGTTTCCTTGGCACGTCTTGTCGAAGCAGAGATCGTGTTCCCCTTATTCCGGGATTCTCATCAATACGTGCGTGGGTAACCCAACCGCTCCCGTCGCCACGCCTCCTCTATCGAAGGGGAATCCCAAACGGTCACGGAGACGGCCCTTGGTATTTCTTCCCCTTTATAAGAGGACCAAGGCTCGCCATTGATCTTTAATCTCGCATCGAATCTCTTCCCCGCTCCCAGTTCCAACACCCAGAGCCTCAGATTCGAGCGCTTCGGATCCTCAATCATGTCCGGCTCCGACCTCCAAGGCCGGTGGATGCCCACCTCCGTCACGGCGGAGGACATATTGAAGTTGCGTGAGGCCAAGTACCTGGCCTACGAAGTTTCGCACAGGTTGCCTGCCCAAGGGCAGGCCGTGCCAGCCCCCGAGCCCGGTGAATACGTCGTTTTCGTATCCCACCTCCGTCGGGGTTTAGGCTTCCCGACGGATCCCTTCGTGAGGGGGCTCCTGTTCTACTATGGGCTGGACTTTCACGACTTGGCTCCGGAGTCCATCCTCCATATCTCCGCATTCATTATCGTCTGTGAAGCCTTCCTCCGCATCATTCCCCACTTCGGCCTATGGCTGAAGACCTTCAAGGTGGAGCCGAAGATGATCGGGGGGCGTCAAGCGGAGTGCGGCGGGGCGACCATAAGCAAAAAGGTCGATGCCCCGTGGCCCGAGGGTTCCTTCCAAGAGGAACTCGGACTGTGGCAGCAGGAGTGGTTCTATATCACCGCTCCAAGGGGCAGCAGGCAAAAGCCTCCGCCCTTATTCCGCCCGGGACCTCCACGCCAACTGATGTCGTGGGTCAACCAAGGGCTCAATTGGGGGCCGTCCGAAGACGTGCCTTCGCTGCAGGGACGGATTCGAGATCTCCAAGTGAGGGAGATCGACCTGATCAAGGTGATGCAGGTTATGCTAATCAGGCATCTTCTGCCCTGCAAACGCCATCCTCTCCATCTATGGGAGTTCAACCCGGAGGGACCTCGAATTCTCCAACACTTCATGGGTGCGACACCCGTGGAGATGTACAAGTTGTTGTTCGGACCACAGGTGGCGTGTGCGGATTTAGCCGAGGATGCAGGTCTAAGCCGCGGTCGCCCGAATACTCAGGTAAGTAGCTCAGAGTCCGGACATTCTGTTTATGTGCCTTTCTAGAGTTCGCCTCCTGACCCTTTGTTCTTTACAAGAATGGGTGGCACGATCAAGGCTGATAAGGTGTCCGGCCCCCCTCCTAGAGACCGCACAGGAGCCCATGCTGGTCAGAATGTTGGAGGTTGCGCCCACAGAAGGGGGCGACGGGGAAAATAGAGGAGCTAATATTTCGCCCAAAGGGGCGACTGAAGAGGGGGGAACCAAGAACCCCTCCCTTCAGGGGGAGAAGAGGACCGCCTCCGAAGATCCGGAGGCCACAGCCCCTAAGCGTGGGAAGAGATCTTCCCCGGGGGGTCCGGCGCCCGGAAAGAATCCAGACGCACAATCATCATCAGAGGACCGGCCCTCCAGCGAGCCGTGAGTATGAAAGAGGGAGTTAATTAGTAAGGAAATACCTTCATTCGTGCTTCTGTAGATAACTGAAATATTTATATTGCAGTTCGGATCTGCAGCCTTCTCAGATGAGTTCATCTTCGGGGGACCTTCTTCCGGAGATGATGGAGAGCGATATGCCTCCGTCCGCAGTGCCGCCAGATGAGGCAGGCGAACCCGAAGTGTCATCACGGAGGGTATCCCCGAGTCCGGAGGGGCCAGAGAGTTCGGCACCTACTAGTGTCCGGCCGGGAGAACTGAAGAATCTGCTTGAGAGGGCGTCCATTTCAGAAGATCACCGCGCGTTAATGCGTATGGTGATTGGAAGGATTTCGTCCGCTGAGAGAGAATTGCGTAATGCCGCCATGAGTTTGCTGGCGGGATTTGAGGTATGCGAGAATGACGCACCCCTTTGTCTTTTAATAGTTTTGCATATAAAAAATACGCCCTGTATAGATAGTAGCCCCTGAGACTCGGTAGGTTGTCGGAAACGACAGCGTACCGAGGATCAAAATCTAAAGGAATGAATTCCGTCGTTCCTATGCAGGCGGCGGATAGTCCGGGGGCTAGCCGGACTAGTGAGTTTGCCGAGTTAAATCGGCAAGTTGACTTGGCAGATGCGGACATCGCACTTGTCAACAGGCGACTTGACGAGTCGCAAGGTAAAAGAGTTCTCCGTAGTCGCTTTATTAAGGGGGTCGAAGCCCTCCTCTGATAAATTATATGCTGTTTGTACAGACAGTGCTGCTGCTCTGGAGGGCCTTCGGGCCGAACTTGCTCGAGCTAAGGAGCAAGCCCGAAGGAGTGAAGCGGCTGCCTCGAGGGCGGCCGAGGAGTTGAAAGCCGAAAAGGCTGCGCACAGCCTAAGCAGGGCCGAGGTGGCCGAATTGGCCATAAAAGTAAAGGATGCTGCCGACCGCAATGAGGCTCTTGAAAAGGAGCGCTTATCGGAGCGGGAAGACCTGAAGAAGGCCACCGCCGAAGCCAAGGATGCCCGCTCTGCAATGCGGGCTATGAAGGAGGAACTGTGCCAGGCCAGAGAGATCGTGGCTGGCAAGCCTTTTCTGCTGCGTCGCCGGTTTATGGATGGGAAGTATGCTCAATTTGAGCGGCTGTGGAGTCCGGAGGATCCTTATATGGACTTAGCCGCAAGTGCGGCCGATGCCATTAAGCACTTCTGGAGCCAGAAGGATCACGAGACGGAAGAGCTATATTGGTCTCAATTCCACAGTCCGGATCGCCCACTTCCATTGACAGACCGGTTGGCCGAATGGGCCGAGCTAAATAGATTGTCCGGACTTGCCATGACTGACATCGTGGCCCATGTCTGGCCAGAGAGGTCCAAGGCGACGAACTACTTTGGCTTACTACAGCAATTCCTTGGAGCGGTGCCGCATATAAAGGAGATGAAGCGGTCGGCCTGCATAGATGGCGCGCGGATGGCTCTTGCCCGTCTGAAGGCGCATTGTCCAGAGATGGACGCCACCGCTGTTGCTGCCCAGGGTTCGGATGAAAACCGACTCCCTGCCGAGCACTATTTCGGGGAAGTTATGCGTGGCGCTCGTGTAATAGAGTCGTAGTGCTCGAAGAATGTAACGTTCAAATGAACGCATTAGCTTGTAAATCGATGATTATGTTATAACTGCTTTTTATACTTGTGCGTCCAAGTAGTAAAACTTCTCCTGTGCGGCCGTTTACGTATACTTGTGTATAACTTGAAAGATGGCAGTCTTCGGCTTCAGCCCCCATGCACAAGGTGCTGGGGTGTTCGCAAAAATAGCACGTTTTCACACTTAATCCGACGTCTCGGTCCTGTTATAAGGAGGTGGTAGCGTAGCGGACGAGGCAATCCGGACTATAATGCTTTATCACTTTCACTTAGCCAGTGGAGCTCGAGGGTGGGGCTACGATATAGCCCCTGGTGGCATCGCCCTTCTCCGAAGTCGGAGCGCGTGTGCCTGACCGGGAAACGGCCCTTCGTCAAAGCGGGGAATTCTAAACATTCCAATAGTCGATCGAGTGGTTGACCGGTCTCTCGCTGTATCATGACAGTCAGTTTTCGACTTTCTCTACTGAGGTGCTCGCCCAGCCGAACTGGGGCACAATCGCAGTAGTTCTCCTGGTGCCGCGTTAGCCGATGATACGGAACGTAAGGCGGCAAAACACAGGAGCCGGGCAAACCCAACATTTGACCAAAGACATGATTCGGAGCTGATGCATATAATGCCTAACTCGAGACGCCGAACACACCCTAAGGTGTTCGGTCTTTATAATAATGGGCAGAACGATGCCCTAAGCCCCTAGTGTCCAGGTACGGGCATGGTCTTGTAACGCGGCCAATGCCAAAACATCAGGCTCCGCTTTGGCTATAGGAAGAAACCAAGGGGGAATAACAACAAGAGACAGTAAAAAAGGTTTACGCAGGGTCCTAATCTGAAAAGAATCCTCACAACGGGTCCCTACTGCACGTCTGCGCCTGTGTCTCCGTTGCGCCGTTATCCTGGACGGGTATGCACGTTGTTCATCTGTGAAAAGAGAGGAACGTTTAGTTTTAAAAACAGTTCGTGCAAAACATATTAGAAATATAAATAATTAAAGCGGGGTTTGTATGAACCCGCGGTTATTTGTGCGCGCAGCCCCCTGTGAAGGGGTATGCGGCTAGGGAGCCCCTAGCCCATTGACGCCGGATTTGTCTATCCAAGTCTGGGGTCTTTAAGTGACCCTCGCACTAAAATTACGCCACGCGGTCCGGGCATCTTGAGTGTAAGAGACGCGTAATGCGGTATGGCGTTGAAGTGGACAAAAGCCTTTCGTCCCAAGAGTGCTTGATATTCACTTTCGAATGGGACGATGTGAAAAATTAATTTTTTGCGTCGAGAATTGTTCGGCGATCCGAACACGACTTCTAGTAATATGGAGCCTGTGCACTTGGCGTAATGGCCTGGCGTCACTCCTTTGAAGGAAGTGCGGCTGTGTCGAATTTTGGTAGGGTCTATCCCCATCCTGCGGATTGTGTTTGAATATAGCAGGTTTAACTCACTGCCTCCGTCCATTAGGACGTTAGTAAATTGCAATCCGTCTATTATGGGATTCAATATCAGGGGAGTCCGTCCCGCATTTCGAACGCTTCTGGAATAGTCCAGGCAGTCGAAAGTGATTGATTTTGATATCCAATCTCTACGGTATGCTATGCTGGACCGCGCGAAGCTCTTTTTAGAAAGTGCCGCACAATTTTTCCGTATTATCACATGAAGTGATTTTACTGCTTTGACCCCTTGTGGGAAAGTCTTTTGTTTTCCGGTACTCTGCTGGTGGGGTTTATCTTCTTCGCTTGACGCGTTGAGCCCCTTGTGTTCGGCATTTAGTCGGCCGGACTGTTTAAAAACCCAACAATCCCTGTGGGTGTGATTTGCAGGCCTTCCGGGGGTACTGTGGATTTGGCATATCCGACCCAAAATTTTGTTTAAGTTGGACAATTCGTTACTGTCATCCTTAAGAGGCTGTGTTTTATTATTGGGCCGCGAGCTTTTGAATCCGGTGTTGACTGGCGCGCTCTTTGGGCTTTTCTCTTTATTCCAGCGCTATTCTTTTCTGCGCCGTGATTTTCCGTTTCCATCTCTTGTCCCTGATGTACTTGGGTCGCTGGTGCTGCATCGTGCTAACCAGCTATCCTCGCCCGCACAGAAGCGGGTCATGAGGCTTGTTAGTGCGGACATTGTCCTCGGTTTCTCTTGACCGAGGTGCCTGGCGAGCCATTCATCTCGGACATTGTGCTTGAAAGCTGCTAAGGCTTCGGCGTCCGGACAGTCGACTATTTGGTTCTTTTTTGTAAGGAACCTGTTCTAGAATTTCCGCGCTGACTCTCCGGGCTGTTGAGTTATATGAATTAGGTCATCTGCATCCTGAGGACGGACATAAGTCCCTTGAAAATTTGCTCTAAACGGGTCCTCGAGCTCTTCCCAACTTCCAACAGTATTTTCTGGGAGGCTTTTAAGCCAATGACGGGCTGGCCCTTTGAGCTTGAGGGGTAGGTATTTTATGGCGTGGAGATCATCTCCTCTGGCCATATGTATATGTAGTATATAATCTTCTATCCAGACTCCAGGGTCTGTTGTTCCATCGTAGGCTTCTATGTTTATGGGTTTAAATCCTGCTGGGAATCCATGGTCCAGCACCTCGTCAGTGAAACATAGTGGGTGTGCGGCGCCCCTGTATTTGTGTGTGCCGCTATCATCGGACACTTGACGAGTTGCCTTGCTTCCTGGGGCCTTCTCCTTTGGCCCGTAGATGGATCTGACTGGGCCATCTATCCTTCCAAGTTCGTTGGTTGGTTTATGTGGGGCGCCGCTGTCAGAATTTGGCCTATCATCTGGCCGTCTATCCAGACAGGCAGCCCCTTTATTTTTGGACGGTGGGGGCTCTATGGCCTCCTCGTCGAATTCTGATAGCAGCTTGCGCTTCGGGTAGCTCTTTGATTGGTGGCCATTGCCGTACTTATCTGCGGTTTTGAGCACTTTGCTCCATCTCATTCTGAGTGTGTCTTCCGCTGTTTTGAGCCTCGGTTTTTCCTTCTTCAGGCTTTTTGCCGTACTGACGAGTCTTTTCTGAAGGTTCTTGCTCTCCGGCGGTGTGTCCGGCGTGAGGTCGTCCGGACTGTTGTTTTCACCTGGCCTGGACTGATTATCTGACTCATCATGGTCGGATGGTTGCTTATCTGCGTGTTCGTCGTCCGTTTGTGAGCCCTTCCTTATTGCGGGCTCTTTGGGAGCATTGTTGTCAAGGCGGGACTTAGGGCGGCGCCTGCGCCGCCGTTTTGGTCGTTTATCGGCGTGGTCATCTTCTGCCGCGGCCCGTTGATCCTCGTTATCGCTCTCCTTTAGGGTGTCTACCATATATATGTCATGTGACGAGGTAGTCCTCCCGTGCCTTATAGGCTCTGTTTCTTGTTCATCTCCAGCATTGTCGTCTATTCCGTCAATGTCTTCGGAGTCAAGGTCTAGCATGTCGGTTAGATCGTCGACAGTGGCTACAAAGTGGGTGGTGGGTGGGCTCTGAATTTCTTCATCGTCCGTTCCCCAACCGTCCTGGCCATAGTCCGGCCAAGACTCTCCTGATAACGAGAGACGCTTTAGTGAATTCAAGATATCGCCGAAAGGCGAGCATTGGAAGGTGTCCGCGGTGGTGAATTCCATAACCGACGCCCAATCCGGATCGATTGGCAGGGGCGCGGGAGGTTCGGAGTCCGGCAAGGAGTTCGGCGCCTCGGAGTCACGAGTTTCGCGGGGGACAAGATTAGTGTTCGGCTCCATCGCCGTGTATGTTGAAGCCCCCAGGGTGGCGCCTATCCACCGACCCTCGATCTGGGCGATCGGCTCCGGGCTAATGGCCGAAGCGGATCTGTGTGCGGCCACCAAGGCACTGCTCGGCGGCAGAGCTAGATCATGCCCATCGTCACCGTGCGGCGCGCTCGGCTGTGGCTCGGGTCCGTCGAGGATCAAGTCTCCGCGGACATCGGCCGTGAAGTTTAAGCTTCCAAATCTGACCTGACGGCCAGGGGCGTAGCTTTCGATCTGCTCCAGATGGCCAAGTGAATTGGCCCGCAGTGCGAAGCCGCCGAATATGAAGATCTGTCCGGGGAGAAAAGTCTCACCCTGGACAGCGTTGTTGGTCGAAGATGCCATCAAGCCTATCGGTGACGACACAAAGGAACTCTCAATGAAAGCACCAATGTCGGGGTCAAAACCGGCGGATCTCGGGTAGGGGGTCCCGAACTGTGCGTCTAGGCGGATGGTAACAGGAGACGAGGGACACGATGTTTTTACCCAGGTTTGGGCCCTCTCGATGGAGGTAAAACCCTACGTCCTGCTTGATTAATATTGATGATATGGGTAGTACAAGAGTAGATCTACCATGAGATCAAGGAGGCTAAACCCTAGAAGCTAGCCTATGGTATGATTGTTGTAATGTATGTCCTCCTACGGACTAAAGCCCTCCGGTTTATATAGACACCGGAGAGGGCTAGGGTTACACAGAGTCGGTTACAATGGTAGGAGATCTACATATCCGTATCGCCAAGCTTGCCTTCCACGCCAAGGAAAGTACCATCCGGACACGAGCCGGAGTCTTCAATCTTGTATCTTCGTAGCCTTGGAGTCCGGCGGATAATGATAGTCCGGCTGTCCGGACACCCCCTAGTCCAGGACCCCCTCAACAGTCAACCAAGCTGAATTACTATTGAATAATATGTTGACTAATGAAAATAATCGAACTCTTCCTGAGCCAATTCCTGAGCCAACTGAGCCAACTCCTGAGCCTATTCCTACACCAACTCCGAAGAAAAGGGGAGTTCTATTTCTAAGTCCTGAAGATATGCAAGAGGCAAAGAAATCAATGGAAAAAAGGTATTAAAGCTGAAGATGTTAAGAATTTACCTCCTATTGAAGAAATACACGGTCTTAATATACCGCCTGTTAAAGAAACACATTGTCTTGATAACCCGACACAGGTAGTAAAGGTAAATTCTCTCTATAGATATGATAAGATTGAAATCCCGTCTATTAAATTTCCTAGCCAATGCTTAGATGAATTTGATGACTTTATGGCTAGGCAAGAAAGTTTTAATGCTTATGTTGGTAGAGAGTTAAAGAGTAATGCTTTCATGATAAGACACTTGAGTGATTATATGGCTAGAGTAAAAGGTGAACTTAAACTCATTAGCAAATATGCTTCTATGGTTACCACTCAAGCATAACAAGTACTTAAAGCTCAAAGTGATTTGCTCGATGAATTAAATAATAAACATGATTTTGCTGTTAGAATGGCTACTAGAACTGGTAGAATGACTCAGGAACCTTTGTATCCAGAAGGCCACCCTAAGAGAATCGAGCAGGATTCTCAGAGAAATAATTTAGAGGCACCTAGTCCTTCTAAAAAGAAGAAAAAGAAAAATGATAGGACTTTGCGTGCTTCTAGTGAACCTGTTGTAGACACACCTGAGAATCCCAATGATATTTCTATTTATGATGCTGAAACACAATTAGGTGATGAACATGAACCTTGTGATAATTTTAATGATAATGTTCATGTTGATGCTCAACCTAGCAATAATAATGATGTAGAGATTGAACCTGCTGTTGATCTTGATAACCCAAAATCAAAGAATCAACATTATGATAGAAGAGACTTTGTTGCTAGGAAGCATGGTAAAGAAAGAGAACCATGGGTTCAGAAACCCATGCCTTTTCCTCCTAAACCATCCAAGACAAAGGATGATGACGATTTTGAGTGCTTTGCTGAAATGATTAGACCTATCTTCTTACGTATGCGCTTAACTGATATGCTTAAGGTAAACCCTTATGCTAAATATATGAAGGATATCATTACAAATAAAAGAAAGATACCGGAAGCTGAAATTTCCACCATGCTTGCTAATTATAATTTTAAGGGTGGAATACCAAAGAAACTTGGAGATCTAAGAGTACCAACTATACCATGCTCCATTAAAAGAAACTATGTTAAACTGCCTTATGTGATCTTGGAGCTGGTGTTAGTGTTATGCCTCTCTCTTTATATCGGTGATGTGAATTGAATAAGTTGACACCTACTGAAATATCTTTGCAAATGGATGATAAATCAACTACTATACCTGTCAGTATTTGTGAGGATGTGCCTGTTGTGGTTGCAAATGTCACTATCTTAACGGACTTTGTTATTCTTGATATTCCCGAGGACGGTAGTATGTCGATTATCCTTGGTAGACCCTTTTTGAATACTGCAGGGGCCGTTATTGATTTCAACAAAGGCAATGTGACTTTTCATGTTAATGGTAATGAGCATACGGTACACTTTCCGAGGAAACAACCTCAAGTTCATAGCATCAATTCTATTGGAAAAAGTCCAACTATCATTATTGGAGGTTTTGAATTTCCTCTCCCTACTGTCAAGAAAAAATATGATATTCTTATTGTTGGGGATGTTCATATCCCCGTTGAGGTAACCTAGTGTTATTTGAAATTTCTCCGGTTCCATGTTATTCAGAATGAGTTTATTAACAAGACTTGATCAACCTTGTTAGTGGATTCCTTTTGATGATCATGAGATGGATGAAACTAGAAGGCACAACCTTCTGTACCCTCTTTTTACTTTCTGTTATTTGGAATAAATAAAGCAAAAATAGTATTATCTGTCTGTTTTCTGAATTATCCATGCAATAAAAAATATCCCGAAAATAAAAGTTCTCCAAATGCCCTGCAAATTTAGTCTGATTTTTTATGGAATATTTGAGGATTTTAGGCACCGAGAACATAGCAGGGGGGCAAACACCTGGCCATGAGGGTCCAGGGCGTGCCCACCTGCCTCGTGGGCCCACGGTGGCCCCCGTCCACTTATTACTACACCCACACACTCCATCGTCCTCCCAAAAAATCCCCATCCAGCTCAAGCACGAGTTCTAGCTCATTTTGCTGCGATTTTCGATCTCCTTACTCAAAGCTCCATTCACAAAACTGCTTTGGGAGATTGTTGCTTGGTATGTGACTCCTCCAATGGCCTAATTAGTTTTGTTCTAGTGCTTTATTCATTGCAAATTTTTGCTGCCTAGGTGACCCTGTTCTTGAGCTTGCATGTCAAATTTATGAGGTCCTAAGTAATTCTAATGCATGATATAGGCTCTAGGCACTTGTGGGAGTAGTTGCTACCAATCTTGTTTAGTTTCGTTCACTTTTATTTTGAAGTTACTAAAAATTTCAGAAAATGATGAGGAGATTATTGAGGGGCTCTTCTAGCCAAGGCTCCAAGGATAAACAAGCTAGGGAGAAAGAAAAGGCCAAGTATAATCTTCCTCACATAGCGGAAGTAAGGCCTTGTGAGTGGCCATGTGATAATTTCTTGAGAGCAGACGGAATTTATGAAGACTTTTATTCTTTGGCTGACAATGCGGGCCTCACCGACTTCCTCCACGATCGGATCGAACAGTATCTCTTACTTACCAATACTTTCGTGCAAAACTTTTACTATTATGCTAAGAATTCACCTCCTTCAGTATCTTTTCATTTATATGACGAGGCTAAAGAAATGTCATTACATAATTTTTGCGCGGCTTGTAGAATACCCTTTGAGGGCAGCTTAGATGAACCACAACGTAAAGATGTGGAAGGTTTTATTGACACTATTACTGTAGGGGAATCGAGGAAGGGTTCCGATGCGAGAATCACTAGCATATATTTTCCTGTTTTATGCTACTTTGCCATATTTGCTAGTCGATGCTTAATTGGTCATGAAAATAGTGGAAACTTTAGTGTTCTTGATATTATTATTCTGCCCCATGCCTTATTCAGTGATAACACTTTTAGTATGGGTGCCGCTATTGCTAAACGGTTAAGCCTAAACCGTACAAAGGGCCCCATCTTTGGAGGTATCTATGTTGCACGCCTTGCTAAACATTTCGAGATACCTATTAGGCATGATGAGAAAGAAGAGACACCGCTGCCTCTTACCTTTTTAGATTACAGGAGCATGGTAGCGCATGAGTTTATTGTTGACAACGATGATAAGATTCTTCTGTATAAGCTGATATTTAATAAGAAACACAATGAGATTATTACCCTGCCTGCGCCTTCTTTGTTTGATTTAACTGCAGGCCATTACCTTGTCTTGCCAAAGGCTGTGTACGCGCTTCGAGGCCAGACGTTCACTCCAGAGCCTGAGCCAGAACCTCCACTGGAACCTTATCATCCATCCTGTTATCAGCGGGATCCGGAGGAGATCGCCAGCCAGTGGTATCTAGATGACACCCCTCAGTACACTGGGGAGAGTAGCCGAGATCCTTGGGCATAGACCAACTTAGGCCAAATTCCTAAGCTTGGGGGAGTATGTATTTCTCACCGACTTTACATTCATGTTCACACACTATTCTAGTTGTCGGTGCTCATACTCTTTCATTGTATTATCCATGCTAGTTGTCGTGGATTTGTCACGGCGGATGTCCTTAGTGTCAGGACTTAGTCGCGAGGCCAACGCATCTATGTGGTAGCTTGAGAGGGGTTGAGTGGGACGAGAGATGCAGGGCGGATCAACACGCAAGATAAGGGTTTAGACAGCTTCGGGCCCCGGGAAACATCATCCGGTAATAACCCTACATGCTGTTTGAGGCTAGGTCTCATTATCATCATGAAGGAGTCGCCGTAAACCGGCTCTCCTCTTTGTGTCTAGCCCTAAGATTGTTTCTTGTTGCTTGTAGCTTCTAACTTGTCTCTCTTTGGGGAGCCCTGCCCCTCCTTATATATGTTGAAGCGGCGGTTTACATGTGGAGTCCTATTAGGATTAGGACTAGTCTATCTCTAATACAAACCGGATACAAGTTCTAGTATTAACTCCTTGTAAGGCAAATATTCCTTTCCTCTTAAACCGGCCCACAATGGTTGAATCGGCCTTCATGAACCGCCAGACAGGCCACCGGGTCTTGTTGCTCCTCTGGCCCGCCTACCGGATTACCAATGAACTATAAATCGTCTGGTCTGTGCAGGTCACCGGTGAATCGCCAAGTCCGGCCGGTTTATCCTTCCGGCTGGTTTACACCGCGGGGCATATCCCCGACACTAGTTTTATTTATTAATTTTTCTAGCTTTCTTCTTGTGTGTTTGATAAACCTTAAGAAAACCAAAAAAATTAGTTAGTTTACTTTCCATGCTTGTAGTAGTAATTAAAATGAAAACCCAAAAAGATTTCTCGTTCTTCTTTTGCTTGTTGGGAGCTTTCCCGTGTAAATAGTTTTATTTTATTTTCTTTCCTTTGGGGGTCGAGAGGAGAAGACCATATTGAAAATGTTTAGTGGCTCTCATATGCATGATTGTTGATTTAACTTAGAGCCCATATCACTTTGTCTTCTCTCTTGAATTGAATGCTTGCAGATTCCAGCTTAGTCCAATGCACATGCACTATTATTATTATACACACTGTTCGGTCATGCAAGTGAAAGGCAATAATGACGATATATGATGGACTGATTGAGATGAGAGAAGCTGGTATGAACTCGACCTCTCTTGTTTTTGTAAATATGATGAGTTCATCGTTCCTGATTCAGCCTATTATGAATAAACATGTTTGCATGACAATTAGAGATTATAGTTGCTTATGCCATGCTTAATTAGCTAGGAGCTTATAATGGTTTACGTTGCGTGCCAACATGCTATTAAAATGGTTGTGATGTGGTATGATAGGGTGGTATCCTCCTTTGAATAATTCGAGTGACTTGACTTGGCACATGTTCACGCATGTAGTTGAAACAAATCAACATAGCCTTCATGATATTTATGTTCATGGTGGATTATATCCTACTCATGATTGCACTCAGTGTTGATTAATTTTAATGCATGTTCATGATTGTTGTCGCTCTCTTAGTTGGTCGCTTCCCAGTCTTTTGCTAGCCTTCACTTGTACTAAGCGGGAATACTGCTTGTGCATCCAAACTCCATAAACCCCAAAGTTATTCCATATGAGTCCACCATACCTTCCTATATGCGGTATTTACCTGCCGTTCCAAGTAAATTTGTATGTGCCAAACTCCAAACCTTCAAATGAAATTCTGTTTTGTATGCTCGAGCAGCTCATGTTTCAACTAGGGTTATCTGTATCTTCCATGCTAGGTGGGTTATTCTCAAGAGGAGTGGACTCCGCTCCTCATTCACGAGAAAATGGCTGGTAACCAGGATGCCCAGTCCCATGATCAAAAAGATCAAAGCAAATCGAAATAATTAAACAAAACTCCCCCAGGGCTGTTGCTAGTTGGAGGCAGTCGTTGTTTCGAGCAAGCCATGGATTGATGCTTGTTTGTGGTTGGGGTATATAAACTTTACCATTCTGTTTGGGAACCGCCTATAATGTATGTAGCACGGATGATATCGAGATCTCATAGTTGTTGCGTTGACAGTGAAAGTATACCGCTCAAAATGTTATTAATCTCTGTTTTAAAATCGAGCTCTCGCACCTCTACAAATCCTTTCTTCCCTCTGCGAAGGCCTATCTATTTACTTTTATGTTGAATCATCACCCTCTTATTAAAAAGCACCCGCTGGAGAGCATGCTGTCATTTGCTTGCATTACTATTAGTTTATATTGGGTATGACTTGACTGGATCTCTTTTACCATGAATTACAATGTTTAGTCAGTCCTTGATCTTTAAAGCTGCTCTGCATTTATGTTTTGCGGTCTCAGAAAGGGCTAGTGAGATACTATCTTGTTATATCATATTACGATTGTTTTGAGAAAGTGTTGTCATCCGAGTTTTATTATTATTGCTCGCTAGTTGATTATGCCATTGATATGAGTAAACATGGGACCTAAGCGTTATTGTGAATATGGTTAGTTCATGATCTTTGCTGAAAACTTGAATGCTAGCTTTACATATTTGCAACAACAAGATCAAACAGAGTTTGCAAAAGTTTTTCTTTATCACTTTCAGTTTATCAACTAAATTGCTTAAGGACGAGCAAAGGTTGAAGCTTGGGGGAGTTGATACGTCTCCAACGTATCTACTTTTCCAAACAATTTTGCCCGTGTTTGGACTCTAAGTTGCATGATTTGAATGAAACTAACCCGGAGTGACGCTGTTTTCAGCAGAATTGCCGTGGTGTTATTATTGTGCAGAAAATAAGAGTTCTCGAAATGACCTGAAAATCCACAGAGATAACTTTTGGGAAATATAAAAAATACTGGCAAAAGAATCAAGGCCAGAGGGCCCACACCCTGTCCACGAGGGAGGGGGGGGGGCTCCCCCTGGGCGCGCCCCCTGTCTCGTGGGCCCCCTGGAGCTCCACCGACCTCAACTCCAAATCTATATATTCCGTTTCGCGGAGAAAAAAATCACAGCGAAAGTTTCATCGCGTTTTACGATATGGAGCCGCCGCCAAGCCCTAATCACTCTCATGAGGGCTGATCTGGAGTCCGTTCGGGGATCCGAAGAGGGGGATTCGTCGCCGTCGTCATCATCAACCATCCTCCATCACCAATTTCATGATGCTCATCGCCATGTGTGAGTAATTCCATTGTAGGCTTGCTGGACGGTGATGGGTTGGATAATTTACCATGTAATCAAGTTACTTTTGTTAGGGTTTGATCCCTAGTATCCACTATGTTCTGAGATTGATGTTGCTATGACTTTGCTATGCTTAATGCTTGTCACTAGGGCCCGAGTGCCATGATTTCAGATCTGAACCTACTATGTTTTCATGAATATATGTGAGTTCTTGATCCTATCTTGCAAGTCTATAGTCACCTATTGTGTGTTATGATCCGACAACCCCGAAGTGACAATAATCGGGATACTTCTCGGTGATGACCATAGTTTGAGGAGTTCATGTATTCACTATGTGTTAATGCTTTGGTCTGGTACTCTATTAAAAGGAGGTCTTAATATCCCTTAGTTTCCAATAGGACCCCGCTGCCACGGGAGGGTAGGACAAAAGATGTCATGCAAGTTCTTTTCCCTAAGCATGTATGACTATATTCGGAATACATGCCTACATTACATTGATGAACTGGAGCTAGTTCTATGTCACCCTATGTTATAACTATTACATGATGAATTGCATCCGACATAATTATCCATCACTAATCCAATGCCTATGAGCTTTTCACATATTGTGCTTTTCTTATGTACTTTTCCGTTGCTACTGTTACAATCATTACAAAACTGATATCGTTACTTTTATCACTGTTACTATTACTATCATACTACTTTGCTACTAAATAATTTGCTGCAGATACTAAGTTATCCAGGTGTGGTTGAATTGACAACTCAACTGCTAATACTTGAGAATATTCTTTGTCTCCCCTTGTGTCGAATCAATAAATTTGGGTTGAATACTCTACCCTCGAAAACTGTTGCGATCCCCTAAACTTGTGGGTTATCAATGACTGTCGTCTGTCCCGAGTACCGTTGTTATGCATGTTCCATTGCATCCAATTGGTGAAATACTTGCATGATGGCATTGTTGATATGTTCTTGCAGGATATTCATTGTTGATATTAGTAGTACTGCTATGTTTCTGAGAAGTATGCACTTGTGATGTTCATGTTCATCATTATGCCATGCTTAGTTGGATATGATTCATTGTTGATATGGTTGATAGTTATGTTGTACCCTCATATGTTGATATCATGCTCATGCATTGTAGTTACATCCTGTTTTTTTATCATGGCTCAGCATATTTGCATTCAAATTTAACCGGATTAAATTGAACTTGAACAACTATTGGCTGAGTCATGGTGCCACCATATCGAGCTGACCAGTGCAAACACACTTACCTTTATGGGAAGGTCCTAACTGGGTCTATTGTCGTGCCTCTCGCCGGTGCCTCCAACGAGGGAAGGTTATGGGCGTGCGCTACCTCAATCAGGTAGGTGGACATAAGCCTTGTGAGCCCGAGTTTGGTTATGTGCACATGTCCCCGTTTGGGACCGTTCATTGTTTGGCCATGACGGTGGACGTTGGTGCCTTTGGTAGGCACGAGGCCACCCAGGACTTAGCCCAAAGGGGAGTTGGTCGGAGTGGCCGGGAGAGTGTCATGGCAGTAAGACGGTTTTGTCGAAATGTCGTTGGTCCACCTGAATGGGAGTGCGAGGCCATGGGTTCCGTAGTGTGGGTACAGTGTACTAACCTCTGCAGAGTGTATATTAAATCTATTGATAGCCGCGCCCATGGATAAGGGCCCAGTTCGTAGTTGGTCACACTGTGAGTTAACAGTAATAATAATAATAATGTGATTAATAACAACCCCAGTTTGATGAGGAGATAAGTTGGTTGTGATCGCCAGAAAGATCACCATTTGAGACCAAGTGTTGGTCATGGTTGTGATCACAGGAAAGCTCACCGTTCGGTTACCAGGTAACCCGAGCAGAATAAGTTGGTGCATGATAATGTCATTATGTTGCATGATAGTGTCATCATGTTTATATGTTCATGCCATGTTCATGTTTTTCTAGCGGTATCATGTTTATGTTGTTCATGCCAAGTTATCCTGATGATCTCATGAAAAGTTCATGCTTAACCTGTAATTGCCATGCTGTTGTTTGTCTTGAATGCTTCTGGTTATGGTGAGCTTGCAAGTACATTCAATGTACTGACCTGGCGTGTCATGCCAGTTTGTAGGTCGTGCCTAGATTGCTTGCTTGTTTGATGTGGTTCCTGTGTGCGTGAGCTAGGATAAACGTTCCAGCCAGAGTCCCTGCGGACTGGAGTCCATCATCGTCGTTCGTTGTTCCGCTGCCAGTAGTTGTTCCGCTGCCTCAGTTTGTTATGTTGCTTGCATAGAGCAACTGAGGATGGCATAGTGTCGCCGTGCCGGTGGTATTCTCTGTAATATCGGAGACCTTGTATTCATATTCGTGTAATAATAGAAAGTTGGTTTGTTCTATGCTAAGGAGCGCCGTATTCCAGAAGACTTCATCTCGATCTCTGGGCTGGAATACGAGGCGTTCCGGTTTTCTCTGAGCCAGGGTGCCACATGTGTCACCCTATGTTATGACTGTTGCATGATGAATTACATCCAACATAATTATCCATCATTGATCCATTGCCTACGAGCTCGTTTCATATTGATCTTTGCTAAGTTACTTTTCCATTGCCACTGTTACGATTGCTATAAAACTGCTACTGTTACCTTTTCCACCGTTACCGTTACTTCCATACTACTTTGCTACTAAATACTTTGCTGCAGATATTAAGTCTTTTAGGTGTGGTTGAATTGACAACTCAGCTGCTAATTCTTGAGAATATTCTTTGGCTCCCCTTGTGTCGAATCAATAAATTTGGGTTGAATACTCTACCCTCGAAAACTGTTGCGATCCCCTATACTTGTGTTATCAACACTACACTCATGTGCATGCATATTTATGGTCGGAGCATCACAGACGACGAGGAGGAGTGCAAGCGCTAAGGATCACCTACACCATTTGCGAGGGAAGCGTGGAAGAGAATACGGAAGAAACGGATCTGGTGCAAGCTACAACCACCGGACGTCTGACCAACACCAGACATTCGATACCTGACGTAGCCTAGACGGCCAGAAGAACTCTAGGCTACGAGTGCCCCAGTGGCCGGACGACCGACAAACACCGCACGTCCAACAAGTCCCAGCGACTAGACGACTGACGCCAACCAGAAAACCGGTGCCACCTGTCCAGAGAAGAAACGTCTGAAGTCTGACGCCCTCCGGATGTCCAGACCCCCGCGAGTGACTGGATGTCTGACACCGATCGAACGTTCGACACTGCCTGTGCGCAGCGGCCTTTGGCCTTGTATCCCTCTCCCACTTATCCCTTCATGGCTTAGACTATAAATAGACCACCTCCACCTCTTTTCTAGGGTTAGCGAAGTGATAGATCATTTGTATGTGATCTTTGCTCCCACTACTCTTCTCTAGAGAGAGAGAGAGACCATATTCCCATGGAGTTCAAGACCTCCATGTGAGAAGATCCCGAGGGATTCAAGACCCCCTCTTTGGGAAGATCCTTCTAGGATTCAAGCCCCATCTCCTTTTGATTTGGGATGAACTTTACCTTGTATATTCTCTTTTGTTGTTCATGTACCCATGTGGATCTTGTGTGTTTGATTATCTAGTGGATGTGTGGTTGGACTTGTTCTTGAGTGTTTCCCCTTGTGATTTCTCTCCGTTCTTCCCCGTGTTCTTCGTGTTCTTCAAGGGAATCCACTCCAGTCGTGAAAGATCGGCCTACACCGGGTTAGCCCCGTATCATATGGTATCATGAGCCACGTTGATCACGTATTTGGAGTCTTCCCCCTCCTTTTCTAGCTTTGTTTTGTGTGATTTCGTCCTAAATTTCAAAAATCCTGACCAAAAATAGCTCCAATTTTTTTGTGATTTGTTGGTTTGATGATGCTTTTATTGATTTTGATCCATGGATTTGCTTGGTTTCAAGTGGATCTAGCATCTCCCCAAGTTTGCCCACTTTCCATCCACGAAATCTTCTCAATTTTGCCCCCAAAATCCCCAATTTCCGCCCAAAATCGCATCCCAAAACTCACATCTCACGTTGGCCCGGACCTAAAGGACGACCGACGTTTTCTCGGACGTCCGAGCCCCGGAATCACCGGACGTCACAGACCCGATCCAGAACAAAAACCTCGGCTTTCCGGTCATTTCCGGACGTCCGTCCCGCTCCAGCCCTCGGACTTCCGACACCTGTAGATTTTGACTTCGGCTGATTTTTGTTTCTCCCATAACGAATTCATCTGCACCCCGATTTTGACATTCTTTAGCTCGTTTTGAAGCTCTTGACATCCCCCATACCACAAAAATACTACCGACATCATTTGACACCATCAAAGTTTTGGAACTTTGGCATCTTTGCCTAGGGCCACCACCATATCATCCGGATAACCACCATAGCCTTCGCAACCTAACCCATTTCCCCCCCATAGCATTAGTGATTGCTTGAGTAGTGATTCAAGTCTCCTAAGGTGTTTCGGCTACTTAGGTACAGTTACTTCATCAACCACCACCTTAACCTCCGCATAACCTAGTACACCATAACTTCTGACCACCCCAACTTAACCCAATGTTGTTTGAGCTTGTTTGAGTTGTGGCTTGTGTCTCCTAAGGTGTTTCGGCTACTTAAGGATGGCAACTTCAACTTCAACTCACATAACTCATCATTCCACTTTCGCATTACCGAGTGAAAAACCACCACCGCTTTTCCGCTACCACCATTTGACATTTGACGTTTGAGATTTTGAGTTTGCGGTTTTTCTGTTTCCTAAGGTGTTTCGGCTAATTAGGAATGGTTCTACATCAAGAACACCGCCACTCATCATCGCCACGAGGTCGTCATCGTACATAAGGATGGCAACCTTGACGACACCCTTGTATATTCCCCTTGCCATTGCATTGATAACCCCTAGCCCATTTTGCGTCACTTGCCTATCGAGACTAGCCATTGAGTATTGTCGGCAACATTACTTGTGCACATTACTGATCTATACCTCCCATTGCATACAAACCATATCATATTGTCATATCATCTCTTGTATCACAAGATTGTTACCGCATATACACAATTTCTATCTTGGTTTGTGCATTGTGCAAAAGTGGCCATACAGAACAAAAGTAAGCTTTTAAGCAAAGCAAAAGAGAGAGCAAAGAAGCTCGTAAGCAATAGCCATATCATCATACCACATTGCATATAAGATTCTCATATCCGATCATCTTGGATCATCTTGAGAAACACCGGGAACCATACATAAATAGCATACTTGGGATAGAAAGTTGATACATTTTGCATCTTATAGGTTGTGCACAAGTGTCGTATCCACCAATTGAGCAATCGTGCTAGCGTCTCTCTTAAGTTGTGCAACACGAGCATTTTCCGTGGATTACACATTTTGTGCTCATTCCTTGGTTGCACGACCCCATTTATCTGTCCGTGTGTGCGTTTCCGTGTGCCATTCATTGCTATTGGTATACTTGTTTCACTTGCGAATTTGTGAATCTCTTTCAACATTGTTGACTCTTGCTAACATTTTGCATCAATTTTTTTGCCACTTTCCTCACCGAACTCCACAATAAGCTTTACTTGATAGGTGTGAGTGAACAAGTCCGCTACCAATTCCACTATTCTTTCATTTCAGATTGAGTGAAACGGGATACATCATCAATTTTGGGAAAAGGTAACTTGGTCTTGTTTATCTTATTTCCTACTCACCTTTGCTCGAGTCTTGTGATGGATAGGCGAAGCACACCTCTTTCGGTCTACAACAACAACGACGAGTTCGATGCCACGAAAAACAACTTCGGCGCCAAGATGCAAGCTCAAATGGAGGAGATCAAAGCCCTCATCAAGTCCAGATACGACTCCAATGTATCTATAATTTTTGATTGTTCCATGCTATTATATTATCTGTTCTGGATGTTTTATATGCATTTATATGCTATTTTATATTATTTTTGGGACTAACCTATTATCCTAGAGCCCAGTGCCAGTTTCTGTTTTTTGCCTCTTTTAGAGTTTCGCGGAAAAGGAATACCAAACGGAGTCCAAAACAGAATGAAACTTTTGCGATGATCTTTCTTGGACCAGAAGCAAACCAGGAGACTTGGAGATGAAGTCGGAGACACAACAAGGCGGCCACGAGGGTGCAGGGCGTGGCCCCTACCTCATGGTCCCCTCAGAGCTCTCCTGACCTAATTCTTTCGCCCATATATACCATTATACCCCAAAATCATCAGGGGCAGCCACGAAAACACTTTTCCACTGCCGCAACCTTCTATACCTGTGAGATCCCATCTAGGGGCCTTTTTCGGCGTCCTGCCGGAGCGGGATTCGATCATGGAGGGCTTCTACATCAACACCATTACCCTTTTGATGAAGCAGGAGTAGTTTACCACAAACCTACGGGTCCATAGCTAGTAGCTAGATGGCTTCTTCTCTCTCTTTGATTCTCAATACCATGTTCTCCTCGATGTTCTTGGAGATCTATTCGATGTAATATTCTTTTGCGGCTTGTTTGCCAAGATTCGATGAATTGTGGATTTATGATCGAATTATCTATGAATATTATTTGAGCCTCTCTGAATTCTAATATGCATGATTTCATATATTTGCAAGTCTCTTTGAATTATCGCTTTCGTTTGGCCTACTAAGATTGGTTTTTGTTGCAATGGGAGAAGTGCTTAGCTCTGGGTTCAATCTTGTGGTGTCCTTTCCCAGTGATAGTAGGGGAAGCAAGGCACGTGTTGTATTGTTGCCTGATGACCCACAAGTATATGGGGTCAATTGTAGCCTTTTTGATAAGTAAGAGTGTCGAACCCAACGAGGAGCACAAGGAAATGACAAGTGGTTTTCAGCAAGCTAATGTCTGCAAGTGCTAAAATTGTAAGTAGCGGAGTAGTTTGATAGCAAGATAATTTGTAAAAAGCAAGTAACGACCGCAGTAACAAACGTGCAGCAAGCTCGCCCAATCCTTTTGAGGCAAAGGACAGGCCAAAACGGTTTCTTATGATAGGCAAAGTGTTCTTGAGGGTACATGAGAATTTCATCTACTCACTTTCATCATGTTGGCTTAATTCGTGTTCAGTACTTTGATAATTTGATATGTGGGTGGACCGGTGCTTAGGTGCCGTTCTTACTTGAACAAACCTCCTACTTATGATTAACCCTCTCGGAAGCATCCGCAACTACAAGAAAAGTATTAAGAATAAATTCTAACCATAGCATTAAACTTTTTGATCCAATCGGTCCCTTACGGAATAGCGCATAAACTGCGGTTTAATCTTCTATCACTCTCACAACCCACCATCTAATAACTACTCCACAATGCATTCCCTTAGGCCCAAATATGGTGAAGTTTCATGTAGTCGACATTCACATGACACCACTAAGAGAATGACAACATACATATCATCAAAATATCAAACACATATCAAGTTCACATGATTACTTGCAACATGAATTCTCCCGTGACCACAAGAACGAAAGTAACTACTCACAAATGATAAACATGCTCAAGATCAGAGGGGTATTAAAAAGCATAATGGATCTGAACATATAATCTTCCACCAAATAAACCATATAGTAATCAACTACAAGATGTAATCAACACTACTAGTCACCCACAAGCACCAATCTATAGTTTTGATACAAAGATTGAACACAAGAGATGAACTAGGGTTTGAGAGGAGTTGGTGCTCTTAAGATGTTGATGAAGATAGCCCTCCCAAAGATGGGAGAGTTGTTGGTGATGATGATGATGATGATTTCCCCCTCCGGGAGGGAAGTTTCCCCCGACGGAATCGCTCCACTAGAGGGCAAAAGTTCTCCAGCCCAAGTTCCGCCTCGAGGCTGTGGCGCTTCGTCCCGAATGTCCTCCTCTGATTTGTTCTAGGTCAAAATGATTTATATACCAGAAGATGGGCATCGGAGGTGGGCCGAGAAGGGCAGCACCCACCAGGGCGTGCATGGGCCTCCTAGCGCACCCAGGTGGGTTGTGCCCACCTGGTGGCCCCCCTCTGGTACTTATTTGCTCCAATAATCCTTAAATATTCCATAAAAAATCCTCGGGAAGTTTC
The DNA here is from genome assembly GCA_963921465.1 of Triticum timopheevii. NCBI lineage: Eukaryota > Viridiplantae > Streptophyta > Magnoliopsida > Poales > Poaceae > Triticum > Triticum timopheevii. The sequence continues at coordinate 507,666,189 of OY997268.1, read as the reverse complement.
AACTCATTTAAAGTCGCGCAGAATAGGTAGCTTGACGTAGCTTTTTCAGGTCCAAATTTCCAGCTGCCAGAATTCTCCCCCTTTGTGCATACCTTGCATATTATGAGACAAAATGCATTAGAATTACTCCAAAAAGCATTATTATACAATAAAACAAGATAAATAACAGTAGTAAAACATGATGCAAAATGGACGTATCAACTCCCCCAAGCTTAGACCTCGCTTGGCCTCAACCAAAAACTGAAATCGAAAACATGTCCCCATTTTAAGAGAGAGAGGTGTCGATAAAAACAAAAATACGAACATAGCAGCATCATGTGACTTATTATAACAACAACAAACTTTAACATAGAACTTTTATCATAGAACTTTTATCATAGACTTCTCATGAACAAGTGACGATTCATCAGAACATCGAAGTATAAAGCATAAACTCTATGGGAAACCAACAAACTATGTTCTCAGTCAACTTTGCAACTACAATTCATCATCTTTTCAGGAAGGGTCACGTATCGAAGCCTTTAGGCAAGTCCACATACTCAACCATCATTTAGTCTTCTATGATTGCTAACACTCACCGCGTACACATGAGCAAAACGTTTCAACCGGACACATAGAAAGATAGGGGCTTATAGTTTCGCCTCCTAACGCATTCACCTCAAGGGTGATGTCAACAATAATAACTCATGCTACCCATATTCAACTAGATATATGTGCCTAGATCTTTCCTCACCACATGATGCTTTCCAAAGGAGAAAAATAAAATGAATAGAGAGAACAACTTTGACTCTTGCATAAAAGTAAATACATGAAAGTAAAAGATAGGCCCTTCGCAGAGGGAATCAGAGGTTGCCATGCGCTTTTTGTTTGTATGCTCAACCCCTTAGTGTAAGAGAACGTCACGTTATATTGCCCCTTGTGATGGCAACCTTTATTATGCAGTCCGTCGCTTTTATTCTTCACCATCACAAGTTCGTACAACGCTCAATTTTCCCTTACACTAAATGATCTCACATTTATAGAAGCAATTTTTATTGCCCTTTTTGCACCGATGAAAACTTACTTGAAGGATCTTACTCAATCCATAGGTAGGTACGATGGACTCTCAAACAAGATGGGGTTTAAGGGTTTTGGATGCACAAGTAGTATCTCTACTTAGTGCAGAGTTTTTGGCTAGCAAAGATAGGGGCAAGCACCACACGTTGAAGGATCTATGACAATATAACTTCTATGTGAATATGAACAAACATAAATCATTTGGTTGTCTTCCTTGTCCAAAGTCAACAATTTTGGCATATAATATTTTGATGGGTGCTCACAATAATAAAAGTTTTCCATGATAGTATATTTATATGTGAATCTTCTCTTCCCTATCGGCGGGCAAGTCTTGCTCGTCCCTCGGCACTTGATCTCTGGTCGCCTCCTTGCTCTTGTCCTCCTTAACTGCTCCAACGGGGTCTTCTCTCTTCAGCTTGATCTTCATTAACCAAGCATCCTCTTCCATTCGATCAGAGGGAGAAGAAGACATGATGCCTGGCTCAACAGATCTGACAGAAAACAGCAGGAAAAGAAACATGAGATTTCTCCATGATACGGAGGTTAACAGGTTCGGGAGGTATATATAGATTTTTTATCTTGGGGAACAAGCAGAACGGAAGAAAAACGGAGTCCAGAAAGTACCCGAGGTGGGCACAACCCACCTGGGCGTGCCAGGCATGCCTGGCGCGCCCTGGTGTATCACGTACGTCCCCTTTTTCACGATTCTGGAGTGTCCCGGCAGGTTTCATTTATGTATTCTTCCAGTGTCAAAGTTTGGATAATATTGCTTTCAACATTAATGGGCGTACCTGAGATATAGTGTTTTATTCGTTGCCCATTGGCAACTTTCAGGTTAGTCCCTTCGGCATTATTTATTTTAATAGCTCCGGATTGATAGACCTCCTCGATGACATAGGGTCCTTCCCATTTGGAGAGGAGTTTTCATGCAAAGAATCTAAAATGAGAGTTGTACAAAAGAATATATTCTCCAACCTCGAACTCACGCTTTTGGGTTCTTTTGTCATGCCATCTTTTAACTTTTTCTTTGAACAATTTTGCATTTTCCTAAGCCTGGGTTCTCCATTCATCTAATGAGTTAATATCAAATAACCTCTTTTCACCAGCAAGTTTGAAATCATAATTGAGTTCTTTAATTGCCCAAAATGCTTTGTGTTCTAACTCAAGAGGCAAATGACAAGCTTTTCCATAAACCATTTTATATGGAGACATACCCATAGGATTTTTATAAGCTGTTCTATAAGCCCAAAGTGCATCATCTATTTTCTTAGACCAATTCTTCCGGGACCTATTGACAGTCTTTTGTAAGATTAGTTTTATTTCTCTATTGCTAAATTCAACTTGACCACTAGACTAAGGATGATAAGGTGATGCAATTCTATGGTTAACATCATACTTAGCAAGCATTTTACGGAAAGCACCATGAATAAAGTGTCAACCACCATCAATCATTAAATATCTAGGGACTCCAAACCTTGGGAAAATAACTTCCTTAAGCATTTTAATACAGGTGTTGTGATCAGCACTACTGGTTGGAATAGCTTCAACCCACTTAGTAACATAATCAACAGCAACCAAAATATGTGTATACCCATTATAGGAAGAAAAAGGTCCCATGAAATCAAATCCCCAAACATCAATGGTTCAACAACAAGTGAAGAATTCATAGGCATTTCTTGACGCTTACCGATATTACCTATTCTTTGGCATTCATCACAAGATGAGACAAACTTACGGCATATTTGAAGAGAGTAGGCCAATAAAAACCAGATTGCAATACCTTATGAGCGGTTCTGTCCCCCGCGTGATGCCCTCTATAAACTTTAGAGTGATACTTCCGTAGGATTTGTTCCTATTCATGCTCAGGTACACATCGTCTAATAATAGCATCTACTCCTTTATAAAGATGTGGGTCATCCCAAAAGTAATGTCTTAAATCATAGAAGAATTTTTATTTTGTTGGTATGTGAAGCTAGGTGGTATGTATTTATCAACAATATAATTAGCATAGTTGGCATACCTAGGTGTACTATGAGAAACATTTATTGCAACTAGTTGTTCATCAGGAAAGCTATCATTAATAGGTTGTGGGTCATCAAGAATATTTTCAATCCTAGACAAGTTATCAGCTACGGGGTTCTCTGCTCCTTTCCCATCAGTGATATGCAAATCAAATTCTTGTAGCAAAAGAACCCACCTAATGAGTCTAGGTTTAGCATCTTTCTTTTCCATAAGATATTTTATAGCAGCATGATCGGTGTGAACAATTACTTTAGAATCAACAATGTAAGATCTGAATTTATCTCAAGCAAACACCACTGCTAAGAATTCCTTTTCAGTAGTAGCATAATTTCGTTGAGCATTGTCTAGAGTTTTACTAGCATAATGAATAACATTCAGTTTCTTATCAACTCTTTGCCCTAGAATAGCACCAACAACATAATCACTAGCATCACACATAATCTCAAAATGCAATTTCCAATCAGGTGGTTGAACAACAGGTGCAGTAATTAAGGCTTTCTCTAGTGTTTCAAAGGCTTCCATACAATCATCATCAAACACAAAGGGAATATCCTTTTGCAAAAGATTCATAAGAGGCCTAGAAATTTTAGAAAAGCTTTGATAAACCTTCTATAGAAACCAACATGAACAAGGAAACTATGAATACCTTTGGTATCTTTAGGACATGGCATTTTCTCAGTTGCATCAACCTTGGCTTTGTCCACCTCAATGCCTCTTTCAGAAATTTCATGGCCCAAGACAATACCTTCGTTAACCATAAAGTGCACTTCTTCCAGTTCAAGACAAGATTTGTTTGTTCACATCTCTGCAAAACTCGATCAAGATTGCTTAAACAATCATCACAAGACTTCCCATAAACAGAAAAGTCATCCATGAAAACCTCAACAATCTTTTCAAAAAAATCAAAGAATATAGCATTCATACATCTTTGAAAGGTAGCAGGTGCATTACACAAACCAAAAGACATACGTCTATAAGCAAATGTTCCAAAAGGACAAGTAAAAGTGGTCTTTTCTTGATCAGATTGTAAAATAGGTATTTGTGAGAAGCCAAGTATCCATCAAGAAAGCAAAAATGTGTGTGCTTAGATAATCTTTCTAACATTTGATCAATAAAAGGTAGAGGAAAGTGATCTTTTCTAGTAGCTTTATTTAATTTTCTATAATCAATTACCATCCTATAGCATGTGAAAATTCTTTGTGGAATGAGCTCATTCTTATCATTAGGAACAACAGTAATACCTCCCTTCTTAGGGACACAATGAACAGGACTTACCCATCTACTATCAACTATATGATAGATTATTCCTGCTTCCAGAAGTTTCAATATTTCCATTCTTACCACTTCTTTCATCTTCGGATTTAACTGATGTTGGTGATCAACAACGGGTTTAGCATTAGGATCAATATTAATCTTGTGTTGACATAGAGTGGGACTAATGCCTTTAAGATCATCAAGAGTATATCCAATAGCAGACTTGTGCTTCCTTAGAACTTTCAATAATATTTCTTATTCATGTTCTAAAAGGTTAGCACTAACAATAACATGATATATCCTTTTCTCATCAAGATAAGCATATTTAAAAGTGTTTGGCAATTGTTTTAGTTCAAACACATGATCACCTTTAGGTGGAGGAGGACCTCCTAGAGTTTTAATAGGCAAATTGTGTTTAAGCAGAGGTTGTTGTTCGAAAAAGATTCTATCTATTTCATTTCTTTGATGCATATGCAAATCATTTTCATGGTCTAGCAAATATTGTTCCAAAGGATCAGTGGAAGGCACAACAATAGAAGTAAGACCATTACTCTCATCCTTACTAGGCAAATCTTTCTTATGAGGTTGTTTACTAAACTTGGAAAAATTAAATTCATGAGATTCATCACCAAAGCTAACACCGACAGTTTGTTTCTCACAATCTATTTTAGCATTGACGGTGTTCACACTACAAAAAAAAATACACTTCCGTGATGATACGTGTTTGTCACAGTAGGTTGTGTTTTTTGTCATGCATGTACATCTATGACAAATTTATGACAGAATCAAGATAGTCATACCTGTGCTGTCGTAGAAGTGTTCCATGACATTACAAAATTATCATCACGGAAGTGTCCACTTCCATGATGATAAATCGCGTGTCATAGAAGTGCTTTCGTCAAGGGTGACCGACACGTGGCATCCACCATAACGGAACACCGTTAAACTATCGGGTCAGGTTTTGGATCCGATAACCCGTAAACAGCCCCGACCAATGGGGATTTTCCACATGTAAAATCATCATTGGCTAGAGGAGACACGTGTCAGGTCCGCGCTGGCACAGGTGTCACTCATCCAATGGGCGAGACGCGCCAATGATATGTTGACACGTGGACCGGCCCATCAAGTTTAAATGGGCTGACCCAACTAAAGGCCCACAAGATTTTGCGGACCATAATAGGCCGGCCCAGCTAAAGGCCCATGAGATTTTGCAGGCCATAATGGGCTGGCCCAGCTAACGGCCCACAAGATTTCGCGGGCCATAATGGGCCGGCCAGGTAAAGGCCCACAAGATTTTTGTTTGCCATAATGGGCCGGCCCACAAGATTCTTGCGGATCATAATGGGCCAGCCCGGCTAAAGCCCCATGAGATTTCGCCGACATTAACGGGCCGGCCCAGCTGTAGGCCCACAAGAATTTGAGGGCCCTAGTAGGCCGGCCCATTAACTGGCTGCCATGTTTTGGGCCAAATGTCGGCCCATATTTGATACGGTCCATTAATGGCCTGCCACATTCCGGGCCTAATAGTGGCCCATATGAGATCCGGCCCATTAAAAGCCTACCACGTTCTGGGCCAAATTACGGCCCAGATCAAGTACAACTCTTTAAGAGGCTATGGGCTCAATTATGGCCCATATCAGATTCGGCCCGTCAACTAGACACTATGCTTTTGGGCCCACTTGCTAGAGGCCCACTTAGTAATTCGGCCTGACATTAGTTTTGGCCTCTTAAGGACCCGTTTAACATTTTGGCCCTATATTAATTTCGGCCTGTTAAATGCCCATCATATAGTTGGTCCTAACTACGACCCGGTTTGCATCCGGCCTGCTCGCAGCTGACATCTGATTGGGCCAAAGAAGGACCGAGACAATTTTGGCCTGTTAAAAGCCCGTGATTTGATTCGCACAATCATGGGCCGGGGTTCATTTCGGGCTGCTGCCGGCCCAATCATGGGCCGGGGTTCATTTTGGGCTGCTGCTGGCCCGTTAGCTGTTCGGCACGTTTCAGGCCCAACATACATCGTGATTGCATGACGGCCTGATTATGTACCGTAATTTTACGGTTTGGCCGGTTTACTGGGAAGACAGTAAAATAAATGCAGCATCGTGAATAAGGAAAAACCTATACTATACAATAAAGAAATTATAGCATATTACATCCACTAGGCATCAAAGTTCGCCACTATGATAATAAAGCACAAGCAGACAGCAGATTACATACACTGGGCATCAAAGATCGCCACCAGTGCAAATAAACACACTGACAAAATAATATACAAAACCAACAAAACTTCAATAGAGTTCAAGAAAGGTTAGCCCTTCTGGGGAGCTGCAGCGCACGCAGTTGAGCAAGATGATGAGACTACGATTGTTCAACACTTGAATCTTCCTCACTCTGAAAGATAAACAAGCAGACAGATGACAGGTTTTGCACATAAAAGTATTAGTGCTGACAATTCATCACATTTCTTACTAACGAATAAAGTGACACAGTTTAAAATTGCATTAACACAATATGGTATTGTTCAGGTCAAGACATGGCAGGAAATGACATTGTGAAGGAGTTGGCAGCTTTACGACACCGCTGGATTACAGATCAAGAACTCATCAGTATCAATGGTTAGTGTGCTGTCAATTTATCCCATTTCAGATTGGCAAATAAAGAGACGGTTTAAATAATACCCCCTCCGTCCAGAATTACTTGTCATAAAAATGGATGTGTCTAGAACTAAAATACATCTAGATACATCCATTTCAATGACAAGTATTTTCGGACGGAGGGAGTAGTAGAATGATATGACATTGTTCATAGTTAAGACATTGCAGAATATGTCATTGTGCTGTAGTGGGTAGGTTCACCACACCACTGGATTATGGATGAAGAACAGAAGCATACATGCAGTGCAAAAGAAGATCACTTGCTCTGTATACTTTAATTTACATGGTATGAATAAGGAACTTGGTTGTACAACTAAAAACTTAAATTGAGAAAGGACAAACTTTTGTTTATGAACTACTCTCTCCCTTCTAAAATAGATGACCCAACTTTATACTAACTTCAGTACAAAATTGGGTCATCTATTCTGGAACGGAGGGAGTACATAATAAACTTTAAACATGCAATTTGATGCAAACACCAAAAATAAACAGTTATTGCAGTCATGCCTAACCAAATATATACAACAAAATTTGAAGGCTTGAGATGGAAAAACTTACATTATTGGTGAAGACAGGCTCTATAAAGTCCTTGTCCATGCTGATGGGGGGGGGGGGGGGGGGCAATTCAAGAAGTTTACCACAGAATCTTCTTCATAAGCATTGCCTTTATTCTACATTTTGTTAAGAGTAAATATAGATGTGATAATATATGAAAAAATGGAGAATATTTAAGATAAGATGAAGAGTGATGCTACATAACCAAGTAGCTATAAATGTAAGTGCAGTGATACAGGCAAAAGGTACAGCCAAGAGCAATGCACAACTAAACTTCTTCAGTACCAACCTTATGGTAAGAGTAAATATAGATCTGATGTGTAGAAAATGGAGGGCAAAGGAAAATAAGCTGCAGAGTGATGGTACATGAACAACTACCTGTCATTATAAGTACACTGATAAAGGATAGCATGTACTTACAAGAACAATGCAGAGCTAAAAAAACATTGGCATTGGATACTGAAGAATTTGGAGCGAACAATTGATAAGCAAGCTATCATGCATACTGCTGTCACATAATGAACCAGGTATGTATGCAAGTACAGTGATACAGGACAACAGGTACTAACAAGAGCAAAGCAGCGAGCAGCATATTTGTGATATCCTGACGTTCTTTTCAAACCGGAATTCTTCTTCGAGAAGATTTCCTGCAAACAAGATCCGTAAGGCACATGCGGAAAAGTAGAAGTTCAAATTGTCATGTGATTTCATAGACAGTACCTCATCCTGGGAATGAGACCAGTGCATAACAATGTTTTTCCATTCAATGTCTTCTAAATTTAGCATAGGAGACTTCACCGGAAATTCGTTTATAGATTTGCCACCAAAGTGTGATTTCCTTAGGTAACACCGATACTGCTGCAATGCTTCCTTGAAAAGCACAAGCAAGCTTTCCTCATCATGACTATCCAGATTGACCCTCGCCTAGTTACAACAATGTAATGTAAATCATTGATGTGTTCAATCAGCAGAAAACAGGAAAATAATAACCATGAATAATAGCACTTACACGTAAGTTGGACAGGAAGATGTGAAAATGGTGTTTGTCTTCACAATAATCTTCCCATGATGGGAATATATGCACGTGGTCCCTAACAACATTGAAAGCATTGTCTTTTAAACTAGGAATAAATGGAATGGGGTTCCAATCTGCAGGAATTGGCTGTCTCTGCAGTTGGGATAGGTCTTCGGCCGGTGGACTTGCTGTACTTTTTGCTGGAGTGGGATTTTTCTGTGGTACAGCTGGTGCTATGGCAAATGAAATCGGTATACCTTTTGCTGGAGTGCAGTTCCTGTGTGGTGGGGCTAGTGGTGTGGCCAATGAAGTATGGGTACAGTCTACTGGAGTCGGTCCTACGTTTTGTGTCACAGGTCCTCGTCTGTGATTCTTCCCATACAGAACACCGCACGGGCCGCCGGCTGGACCACCGGCCCCCACCGCCTGTGTTCCTCCGCCACCCCCACTGTCATGGTGGACTGGGAGGCCACGAGCACCTATGGGGCAGGAGGGCCCCTTTCTCGTTCGGCAAGGGAGCGGAGGGCGCACGCAGAGCAGATCGAGGCGAGGGAGCGCGCGGGGGATTTTTACCCAGCTTCGGAGCTCTCCGGAGAGATAAAACTCCTACTGCTGCTTTGTGTGTTGTATTTGTTCTTGCTCGAGAGAGCGGGCTTGGCGTCGAATCAGCCGAACCGCTGAACCCCCTCTACGTGCGCATGGGCCTCCTTTTTATAGGCTAAAGGGGTCACCGACAGGTGGCAGCGTAGAAAGAGGGGTAGAAAGGTAAAAACGCGGGTTGGTACAACTGCTACCAACAATGTCCCCTACCTAACTCTGACAACAGGGGACAAGGGCATTTAATGCCCGTCCGGTCACCCCAACAGTGCAAGGAAACGACCGTTAGAGGCGCCACCGATCGCCACGATGGCCTCCTTGTCAGCTCCTTTTGCCACCTCGCACCGCATGGCTGCACAGCGCCTTGCCACGTGCTCCTGGGATAGTCCTGGGGTGACACGTCGTTGGATGCGCTGGAGCTCGGGTGCATGGTGGCAGCCTTGCCGCGGCAAGCGCCTCGCCGCGGCCCTTATCTTGGAATGCCTTGAGTGGCCTTCCCGGCAAGACCCTCTTGCCGGGGTTTCTTCTTCTTCCCGGCAAGCTCCTCTTGCCGGGGCCTTGGTTGGCCTTCCCGGCAAGCTCCTCTTACAGGGGCCTTGGTTGGCCTTCCCGGCAGGCTCCTCTTGCCGGGGCTTTGGTTGGCCTTCCCGGCAAGCTCCTCTTGCCGGGGCTTTTAGCTTTAGTACTCTGTTTTTGAATGGCATCTAAGCAGCCATTGAGGATCTTGGCGCATGCCCGGCAAGCCCTGCCGCGGGTCGCTGCGACTGCCCGTACACAAGTTCGAGGTACTAAGGTACCCCCTACTTTAGTACACCGACAGGAGCCGCCGGGCCTGGGCCATACATGGTGCCGAGCGCTGTTGGGCCAGGCCCAAAACAGGGCACGGGCACGCGCGGCCTAGGTCACACTGAATCTGACTACGCATCCACCGCGCTCCCTTGCAACGGCACGCGTCAATCGCGGCGTAGTGGGAGACGTGGGTGGCGTGCGCGATTTTCGAGGCGTCCACCCCCCCACCCCGCCCGTGACTGCGGGGAGAGGCGAGGTCACCTCATCTGTCGCCTTGGCTCTGCATCCCCGCCATGCGGCTCCCATGCACTCGGGGTCGCTGACGGTGGAAGTGGGAAACCGAGCCGTCACGGGCAGAGGCAGCGGGTCGGCTCCGATTCCCTGCTCCTCCTGTGCCCTGATTCACCGAGCGGGGCGGCCGAGCCCCCACCTCGCTCCTTTAAGAAGGGCGAGAGGGGAGCGCAGAAACCCGCACTTTCTCATCTCCTCCTTTCTTCAACTTCTGCTTCCCTTCCCCTCATCCGCCATGGAGGAAGGGAACCCTGGCCCTTCATCGGTAGCGGCGAGGGTCGCCGCCAGACAGCGCATCCCTCCCTATTCCACGCCCGTGGTGGCAGATCCAGCCACAAGGGGAAGAGGGAGGGGGCGCGGTCGTGGGCGAGGCCGAGGACGAGGTCGAGGCGCTCGGGGAAGCGGCGGCCGGGGCGACACAGCGTCTCTGCCTCCGCCGGCGGTTCCTCCCCTCGCGGCGGTCCATACGGGGGACGACCCTTGCGAGTTCTTCGTCAGGCTGCGCCGGGCGCCTCGTCATCGTCTCCGGCTCCCAGCTCCGTTTGCGAGCGCGATGGAGCCGGAACCGCCCGAGACGTTGAGATTGCACATGAAGGGCTGTGGGATCAGCGGCATGCGAGTCCACGTTGTATCTCCAGTCCCTGATGTGATGTATCTTGATCGTGGGTGGAAGATGTTCGCCCGCATCCACAGCTTGACGGCGGGGTTTACCCTCCATTTTAAGTTAATGGAGGGCGACCTCCTCTTCATCAAGGTCTTCGGGGACTCCGGCATCCGGGCGAGGTGCTGCGTGGACAGCTCCTCCGATAGCGAAGACTCCCCCTCGAGCGAGAGTGACGAGGAGGAGAGCGACTGCGACGATGAGGGTAACAGGCGGCGGGGTGGCGAGTCCCACTAGGTGTCGGACGCCGCTCCGCGCGTCACCGGCGACCCCATCATCCGCGTCGCCGGCACCTTGAACTCCCCGGGGCCGTCTCCTTGGGCGGCTGGCGTAGGGAGGCTGCGGAAGAGGAAGAGGGCTGGCGGCAAGGCCGTCAAGTTGGAGTACGAGGGCATGGTGCCCTCGACAGCGTGCTGACGTCCTGCCGCCCCGCCTTCGAGCTCTGCTTCCGGCGCCGCCATCACCATCCAGCCTTCGGACAGCCCCTGGGATGTTCTCTTGGTGTCTTCTGGCACCCGTAGCTCGCCTAGGCGCCCCTTTTTCCCTTCTCGCCTCCTTGACCTACCTCCTGAAGAGAGGGACAGGAAAAGGATTACGGGCATCTTATCTTTTTAATTTGTAAGCCTTCGGGCCTTAGCTGCATTTAAAACTTGTAATCCTCTCTTTCATGTTTTTCATCCTCTATGGACTGTACCCGAGTGGGATGTTTTTTAATGAAAAAAGGGGGAGCTTGCTATGCCGTATCCTTTACTTGACTCTATTCCTTGTATCTTCTTACCCTACGCTTTTTAGGGAACTTGCCGGCACAGGCACGCTTGCCGCGAGTGCTGAGTGCGGAACATCAGCAGCTTGCTGGCGGTGCCGGAGCACGCTTGCCGCAGGCGCTGAGTGCGGGACATCAGCAGCCTGCTGGCGGTGCCGGTTCCGGCAAGAAACCTTGTCGGGGCTAGTTGCAGCGCACTTAAGTCCCTGAGCGGGCTCGAAAATAACGTAAGGGCGCTTAGCGGCTCACTTAGGTTGCTGAGCGGACTCGAAGCAAAGTAAGGGCGCTTAGCAGCTCACTTAAGCTGTTGAGCCGACTCGAGACGAAGTAAGGGCGCAACTAGCTACGAGGAGGTTCCTCCGCGCACAGGTTTTTTGTACAAGGCACAATCGTTCAAGGACGCGGCTTCGCGCTCCCCAGTCCATAAGAGGATGCATGATGAGGGATGAAAAACTTATCTGATATCGCAGCCCCCGGCAACTCTGGCTTGCCGCAGATGAATCTTGGTATTCGCGGCCCCCGGCAACACTGGCTTGCCGGGGTCCAGGCGCCGGCGCGCCCTTCTTCTTCTTCCTGGTCGCTGTCATTTTAGTTATGAGAGCATCTTAGCCAGTGCCGCAACAAGTTACTTTTGCAATATAACTCTATTCTGGGCACTATCTGCTATGTTACTTCCTTTACTTGATTCCGCCCCTTGTATGTTTTCACCCTACGCTTTGAGGGAAACTTGCCGGTGCAAGCACACTTGCTGAGTGCGGGACATCAGCAGCCCGCTGGCGGTGTTGCATCCGGCAAGAAACCTTGTCGAGGCTAGTTGCAGCGCGCTTGTATTGTTGAGCGGACTCGAAACAAATCAAGGGCGCACCTTAGCCACGAGCCGGTTCCTCCGCGCACAGGTTTTACACACAAGGCACGGTCATTCAAGGAATATAACTTTGTCCTGGGCGACGCTTGCTATGTTATATCCTTTACTCTGTCACATCCCTTGTATGTTTTCACCCTACGCTTTGAGGGAAACTTGCCGGCGCAAGCACACTTGCTGAGTGCGGAACATCAGCAGCCCGCTGGCGGTGCTGCATCCGGCAAGAAACCTTGTCGGGGCTAGTTGCAGCGCGCTTGTATTGTTGAGCGGACTCGAAACAAATCAAGGGTGCAATTTAGCCACGAGTCGATTCCTCCGCGCAGAGGCTTTCCATACAAGGCACGGACATTCAAGGAATATAACTTAGAAATTTAAAACTTGAACATGCTCAAACTTTGGCAACTTATCTTTTCTGTCGCCTGTGTTCTGGCGAGGCCATGCTCCTTTGAACGACACCCGGCCCACACAACTATCCTCTCCTCCTCGAAGCTTCTGGCGTTAGCTTTGCGGCTATGATAGCGGCGCAAAGCTTGCCGGTAGCAAGCAGCTCGTACCGCAGCCTAAAGACGATCTTCCTCGAGGAGCAGCACGTCATCTTTTCCGCGGCTGCTCTCGCTTTAGCTCATCGTAATGGAGTACTCGAGGCGATCCGTATACAAGGGGAGAGGGGTCGAGAATGTCGAGCCCCCAGCCCGAAAATGGCCAGGACAAAAGGATTGTTCGGGGAGCTTGAGCTGGCTGATGAATCTGTTTGGAGTGGAACTGGCACGCTTCACACTTGGTTACTTGTGCAGTTGCATCCTGGAGGGCTGTCGGCCAGAAGAAACCTTGCCGGAAGGCTTTGCCTGCAAGTGCTCTTGCGCCAATGTGGTGACCACATATGCCTCCATGTATCTCCGCCAACAGCTCCTGTCCATCTTCCCGGGAAATGCACTTCAATTTCACTCCGTTGAATCTTTTTCTGTACAGTATGTCATCGAGAAACTGGTACATACTTGATTGCCGGGCTACTTTCTCCACTTCTTCTTGTTCCTTGGGAAGTTCTCCTGTCTGAAGGAAATGGACGATCTGCTGTGCCCATGCCGGAGCCTGTGGCTCGACGACAAGGACTAAAGGCGCGAATGCTGCTGCGGGAACATCCGCTTCTATGACAAGAATCTGGGATCCTGCCGGAGCATGATGTTCCCTGGCAAGCGTGTCGGGACACAGCTTGTCGGGAGCGTCTGCTTCAACGAAACAAGCCCTGGGGCTTGTCGGAGCAGTCCGCTCCTCAGCACTCTCTGCGTTGATCCCGGGGACCTTCTTGGCGGCGGCTCCGGGGAGCTCTGCCGGAAAGTAATCGCCGGTAACCATCTTTCTTTTCTTGTTCTGCCCAGTTGATGGTGTCACCGATGGCTGAGTCAGCTTGAGCATAAAAATCCCTGGTTCCACAGGCAACTTGAGTGCGGCGCACTTTGACAGTCCATCTGCAATGTCATTCTGAGCTCTCGGAACATGCTCCATTTGCAGTCCGTCAAAATGCTCTTCTAGCTTCCTCACTCCATCGATGTAGGCTTCCATCAACGGACTCTGATAATCTTTGTTAACTTGGCGGACGACAAGCTGTGAGTCACCCCTGACAATAAGCTTCTTGATCCCAAGTTCTGCCGCGATCCTGAGTCCGGCAAGCAAGCCTTCATACTCTGCAGTATTATTTGTTGCTTGCTCCTTGGGAAAGTGCATCTGGACCACGTACTTGAGGTGCTCTCCGGTGGGTGCGACAAGTAGTATGCCCGCACCGGTGCCTTGCAGCGAGAAGGCACCATCGAAGTACATGATCCATTCCTTGCTCGCTTCCTCGACGGGGATGCTCCTCTCCGGAGTTTCTTCATCAGGCATTGGCGTCCATTCCACTATGAATTCTGCCAAGGCTCGGCTCTGAATAGTTGAAGTACTTTCAAACTTGAGGCCGAAGCTTGACAACTGCAGGGCCCACTCGACAATCCTACCTGTTGCTTCCGGATTTTGCAATATCCTTTTCAACGGAAAGCGAGTGACCACTGTGATCTCATGTGCTTGAAAGTAATGGCGCAGCTTCCTCGAGGCCATTAGGAGGCCGAAAAGCAACTTCTGCACACCAGAGTACCTTGATCTAGCCCCCTGCAGAAGGGAACTGACAAAGTAAACTGGGCGCTGCACCATCTTCTTCTGTTTCTCTTCCTGTGGCTGCGCAGACCCATTCTTGCCGGAACCGGAACTTGCCGGATCAGGGCTTGTTGGGCCAGAGCTTGTCGGAGAAGCCCCCTGCTTGTCACTGGGCTCGCTTGCCACGGTCGCTGGCTCATCATCTGCCTCCCTCTCTGCTACTAACGCAGCACTAACCACTTGATTGGATGCCGCTAGATATAGCAGCAACTTCTCTTGTGGCTTAGGTGCGACAAGTGTTGGAGTAGAGGATAGGTATCTCTTCAGGTCCTGCAGCGCAGCCTCCGCTTCCGGAGTCCATTTCATTGGCCCTGCCTTTTTCAAAATTTTGAAAAAGGGCAGGGCGCGCTCAGCAGACTTAGAGATGAACCTACTGAGAGCAGCAACACAGCCGGCAAGCCTTCGCACATTTTTAACGCGCTTTGGTGCTTCGATTTGCTCAATGGCCTTGATCTTGTCGGGATTAGCTTCAATCCCCCTCTGGGACACAAAGAATCCGAGAAGCTTGCCAGAAGGAACTCCAAACACACACTTCTCGGGATTCAACTTGAGGTTGATCCTGCGCAGATTTGCAAAAGTCTCGTCCAAGTCTTGGATCAAAGTCTCTTTGTCCTTGCTCTTGACCACTATGTCATCCATGTAAGCTTCTACATTCCTGTGCAACTGTGGCCCAAAAGCATGACTGACTACTCTTGCAAATGTTGAACCAGCATTCTTTAGTCCGAAGGGCATTCGTACAAGGCAGTACGTGCCACATGGAGTAATGAATGCGGTTTTCTCTTCATCTTCTTCTGCCATGAAGATCTGATGATATCCTGAATATGCATCGAGGAATGAAAGCAGATCACATCCCGCCGTGGAGTCGACAATCTGATCAATGTGCGGCAAGGGAAATGGATCTTTGGGACAAGCTTTCTTAACATCAGTGAAGTCAATACAAAGCCTCCACTTCCCGTTTGCTTTGCGCACGACTACTGGATTGGCTAACCACGTCGGATGGAGTACTCCTCGGACCAGGCTCGCTGCTTCCAACTTCCTGATCTCTTCTGCAATGAACTCTTGTCTCTCCACTGCTTGCTTCCTAACTCTCTGCTTGACGGGCCGCGCGTGAGGGCAGACGGCAAGGTGGTGCTCAATTACTTTCCTGGGAACACCAGGGATGTCAGATGGTTGCCATGCAAACACATCGACATTCGCCTGCAGGAAAGCAACGAGCGCGCTTTCCTATTTAGGATCAAGCATGGCACTGATGGTGAAGGTGCCACCAGTGCCGTCCTCCTTGGCGGCCACTTTCTTGGTCTCTGGTGAAGCTATCTTTGCCTTCTTGCACTTGCCAGTGGAGCTCGATGGTGCGTCCTCGACGGTAGCGCAGCACTCCGAAGAGGTGCGCTTGCCGGAGTAGGCATCAGAGCTACTCTTGCCGGACTTGGTCTTCTTCTTCCCCTCGGGAGCTTCATCGGCAAGTGGTTTGCGTTCTGCCACGGCTGCTGCTTCCCGATAGATCTTGTCGGTACAGATGAGTGCATCCTTCTTGTCGCCTTGGACAGAAATGACACTTATCGGACCAGGCATCTTGAGCACATTGTAGGCATAGTGAGAGGCTGCCATGAACTTAGCGAGCGCTGGACGGCCAAGTATCCCATTGTAGGGCAATGGGAAATCAGCAACGTCAAATGTGACTCTCTCTGTCCTGAAATTCAGCTCGCTGCCAAATGTCACTGGCAGTGTGATCTTCCCCTTCGGCTTGCTCCTTCCCGGGTTTATTCCTTGAAAGGTACTAGTCTCTTCGAGCTCGCTGTCGGGGATCTGGGGCTTCTTGAGCACTGCGGAGGAGATTAGATTCAGGCCGGCCCCACCGTCAACCAGCATCTTCGTGACCCTGAGGTTGCGGATTGTTGGCGAAACCAACATCGGCAAGCACCCGACCGCAGTGATGCGATCAGAGTGATCTTCAATGTCGAAGATGATGGGCGTGCTGGACCACTTCAGGGGCTTGCACGACTCAACGGACGGTTCTGCTGCGTTCACTTCCCGAACCCATTGTTTGAGTTGTCGGTGCGAGGTGTGCAGAGAAGCACCGCCGTCGATGCACAACACCTCTGTTGCCTTCTGGAACTCCTGCTCGTCAGTCTCATCTTCCTCCATCTCATCATCCTCATCTTCGTCTTCGTCTTTGTCGCGGCCGCGGGGAGGCCTGTCTCCTTGCCGCGGCTTGGCCTTGCCGCGGCGCCCTCCCCGGGCGGGATACTTCTTGCCGGACCCTCCGCCACCTTGCCGGGCCTTCTCCTTGTCGCGGCGCTCGTATTCAGCTTTCTGTAGCTCCGCCATCTGCTCAACTTTTTTGCAGGCTTGGAGGTCATGGCCCTTGGCGTGGTGGATCTTGCAATACTGCTTGCCGGAGACATCCTGCTTGTCGGCGGCCACCACAGCCTCGCCGGAGTTACCAGCTCTAGCCTTCTCGGAACCGCCTCCGCTGCTGGATTGCTCAACAACTAGCACATCCTTAACCTTCCTCTTTCTATTATTCCGCCTCCGTTTCCTCTTTGCCGGAGGGGCGTCCTCGCTGTCAGATCCCTCTGCTCCTGCATTCTCTCCGGGGAGCCTCCTCCCCTCTTCAGCCCGTGCACACTTGTCGGCCAGAGCATATAGCTCGCTGACATCTCTGATTTTGCACATCGCCATCTCCTCCCTCATTCTGCGGTTACGCATGTTCTGATGGAAAGAGCTGATAACCGCGGCCGGTCAGATTGACGTCGCGCTTCTCTTTGACGCTCGATGCGAGTGCGAGCGTCTTCGTATCATCGTTCTTGGAGAACTTGGCGTTGATCGCGGTGAGCTCGCGGGTCCGACGACGCGGTGGAGTCGGTGTCGAGGTTGGCCCGGCGAGTCGGCGATCTTGGCCTTCGGGGCGGGGAGTGCACGGTGGTGGCACCCCCAGCGGTCTTGTCAGCATTGGCTTGCGCCTGGGCGTCTTGCCAGGGCTTCGATGTGCTCGGTCGCCGGGGCTTGTCGCCGTTGGTGAAGCCAATGAGGCTATAAATGGCGGCCCTCCAGTCGTCGATCTTGTCCGGCGCTAGAGGGTAGTCTAGAAGCAGCTGGGCTCGGGCCAGCGCTTCTTCTGGAGTCTTGGGTGGCGGTGGCGAGCGACGCGAGGTGCGAGACATGCTCAAACTTCTAACAATGTTAGAAGGAGTAACATCTCACCCAGGCGACCGCACTGCGCTCGTGCCAGCGTGTTGACGTGCATGTTGGCCTTGAGCATCCCGCGACCCACCAGCTCGGCCTTGTTCCAACGCGGGTACGGTGCTAGGAGCATCGTGGCGTTGTCGATCCTGCACCTCCTGGGAGGGGTGCGGTGGATATGCAGAAGCTGAACCTTGCGGGGCCTTGTCTTTGGACCGGGTGACGACGCCCCCCCCCCCCCCCCCGCCGGCGTCCGCCCCACCGCCCGCTTGCTCCGGTGGCGGTAGGGAAGTTGCAGACGGAGCGGCCACCTCCGAAGTCTTCTTCTTTGGTGGCATGTCGATGAAGATGTTGATGTAGCGCGCGCAGACGCCGGATCAGATACGCACGACTTCGACGCGCCCCTACCTGGCGCGCCAGAGATGTCGTGGTGGACTGGGAGGCCACGAGCACCTATGGGGCAGGAGGGCCCCTTTCTCGTTCGGCAAGGGAGCGGAGGGCGCACGCAGAGCAGATCGAGGCGAGGGAGCGCGCGGGGGATTTTTACCCAGCTTCGGAGCTCTCCGGAGAGATAAAACTCCTACTGCTGCTTTGTGTGTTGTATTTGTTCTTGCTCGAGAGAGCAGGCGTGGCGTCGAATCAGCCGAACCGCTGAACCCCCTCTACGTGCGCATGGGCCTCCTTTTTATAGGCTAAAGGGGTCACCGACAGGTGGCAGCGTAGAAAGAGGGGTAGAAAGGTAAAAACGCGGGTTGGTACAACTGCTACCAACAGTGTCCCCTACCTAACTCTGACAACAGGGGACAAGGGCATTTAATGCCCGTCCGGTCGCCCCAACAGTGCAAGGAAACGACCGTTAGAGGCGCCACCGATCGCCACGATGGCCTCCTTGTCAGCTCCTTTTGCCACCTCGCACCGCATGGCTGCACAGCGCCTTGCCACGTGCTCCTGGGATAGTCCTGGGGTGACACGTCGTTGGATGCACTGGAGCTCGGGTGCATGGTGGCAGCCTTGCCGCGGCAAGCGCCTCGCCGCGGCCCTTATCTTGTCGCACCAGCAAGCTTGCCGCTCGCCGGGCCTTGCCGGGACGCGCAGGGCATCGCGGCAAGTTTACTTGGAATGCCTTGAGTGGCCTTCCCGGCAAGATCCTCTTGCCGGGGTCTCTTCTTCTTCCCGACAAGCTCCTCTTGCCGGGGCCTTGGTTGGCCTTCCCGGCAAGCTCCTCTTGCCGGGGCCTTGGTTGGCCTTCCCGGCAGGCTCCTCTTGCCGGGGCTTTGGTTGGCCTTCCCGGCAAGCTCCTCTTGCCGGGGCTTTTAGCTTTAGTACTCTGTTTTTGAATGGCATCTAAGCAGCCGTTGAGGATCTTGGCGGATGCCCGGCAAGCCCTGCCGCGGGTCGCTGCGACTGCCCGTGCACAAGTTCGGGGTACTAAGGTACCCCCTACTTTAGTACACCGACACCCACCCCCACCCACGTCGAGTTTTCTTCGTTCGGCGAGGCCCCACAACCACCCGAGCCCCTTGGATCGCACCGGCAAACTCCGGCGAGCTCTGAAAAATCGACTGACCCAATTTTGAAATTTAGTCTACTGTGATTTAACTAGTGTGGAATATAAAAGGGGAAAACCATAAGCGTTGGGAGTGTACTGTTGAGCGTGCCATGGCGGATCTGAAGGTGCAAACCGGACAAAGGCAACTTCGCAACCAAGACAAGAAATCAGAGTAAAGCAGTGGCAATCTATTTTCTTGCTGCGATAAATAAGTTGAGTAGATACGAAAGAGTATCGCCTCTGGTGCGGCGCCGTGTACGCATCTGGTGAGAATTTGATGGTGCTGCGGTAGCGATGGCTTTCGGTGGCGTGGAAGCAGATCTAGGAGGGTAGACGGTGGCGACGGGGCGCGGTGGACGAGACGGTCGTAGGAGTGGCACCGGCAAGGTGGACGATGGCGGGGATGAAGCGAGAGGACGGGATGCAAGGATCCCGGTCCGAAGGCGTGGATGAGAGAGGTCGATCTCTTGTAATGGACGGTGGCGTCGGGGTGTCAGCTCCGGCATGGTGGAGGAGGACGGCGGTGGATGGGGTGGCGGACGGCGGCGGACGGAGGAGGGTGGGGTGGAGAGGGTGTTTTGGCGCCCACGGAGTACGAATGGGGAAAAGGGAGGTAGAGAGGAAGGGGGGAACCATGTAGTCAGGACGCGCTTGTCTCAAATGCGAGGAAATTTACAAACTTAGCCCCCGTTTCAAATTTCTACTACATCACAACAACATTAGTCGGTTGGGGATAGGACGGTAATCTCGCATACACCGAATATTTGTCGACGAGAGTTTGTTTTTGGCGCCCACCGTGTATGAATATGAATCAGGGAGGGAGTCGATTTCGGCCGAGGGCACACTGTGTTTTGGCGCCAACCATGTATGAATCCGGGTGAGAGGCGGTTACGTCACGTTTGGGTGAAAGTACAAACCTACCCCTATCAAAACCTATAGAAATCCAGCAGATAGGCTTTGCGCGGCAGGGATAGGCAGTAATGATTTCCATCTCGCAGATTTTGGTTTCGGGCGGTTACTGCGACTTTCCCTGCTTCGTTCAAAATTTTGCACAGTGCACGTTTACCGTGCCAACTCAATTCGAATCCCGTTTGTATTCTACTATTTTTTTGGGCGGGTTCCATTTTCAATTGGAATTACATTCTATATACATCATTTTTTTACGTATATACTTTCAAAGCCACAACAAAGAATTCTGCTCCTTTATATGTATAATATGATTTACAGATACAACGATCTCGAAATCTTAAGGTTGAATTCGAAAAAATTTAACCAAATTATGTTCTACTAAAATGTATGGATCAATAATATCTACATATTAAATAACATTGATGTGCGTGAATTCATATGAGTATGCATGTTTGATAGATCAATTTTGGTTCGAGTATGGATTACATGTATCATCATCTCGAATTCAAATATTTGAATCCCTTTTTTGTTCGCTCCTTTCACGCCCATCTCTCTCGCATGCATGATCCTTCAGGTAGCCATCACTCTCTTTTCTCCACCTCACCCGCATGCTCACTTCATGTTTCTCCTGTCCTCGCAAACATGGTCTCTCGACGTCTCCCTTGAGAAGTGTCACACTCTCCCTATCATTATACATTACACGGTTTTCATTATCTCTCACGTCTCTACTGTTCTCTGGTATCACTCGGTACCTAAGCTTTCTTTTTCACCGCCACACACACAGTCTCCACTCGTCTTTCACTTTTTCTTTCTCTCTATGGGATTCTCTCACACACCCTATATGTCTCTACATATGACTCATACCACTAAAATTACTCTCTCTCTCTCCTGTAGACACAACATTTGTTGCGGTCTCCTTTTCGTCTCCATCCCAGACTGATACCGATCAGACAACCCCGACTATCGTCTCCTCTCTCTCTCTCTCTCACAGACACACACACACAACTCCTGCTTCCACCCACCTTCCCGACTACCGTCTCTCTCTCTCACACACACAAAACTCTCGCTTTCGCACCCCGACTCGTATTTCTCTCACAAGCATTTATCGACTAGCTAGCCTGTAGACAGGTTTATACACCCGCACACTCATGCTTCCACCATCGCATACATGTCTCTCTCTCTCTCTCGCTCCTTGTATCTATGTAGCTTTTTCTTCTCTTCTTGAGACACGCCCTCTCGATCGTGCACACACACACTATCGCCTCATTTTAAGCTGATACCTATCGCACACACACTACTTGTGTCTTTGTCACACATGCACTCCGTCCTCCTCCACTCTCCCTCTCTCTCTCACACACATGGGCTTTTTGCGACAACTATCAAGATGCCATGCGTTGCACGGAACATCAAGATGCATTTGTATGAGGAGTTTATCTTTTGGGGGAAAAGGTTGAACGAGGAAAGACCTTATTTGCAAATGTGGAGAGGGGTGTGGGTATCTTTTTGCAAAATTGCCATAGTTTCCTTCCTATCCGTCAGATATAGATCGGACAACCTATATTGCAGGATGGCAGGCACACAATCATCACCGACAATGCTTTTTATAAGAGTAGGGATAAAAAATAGAGTTAGTGATGATGGTGGGCCTGCCATCCCGCAATGTAGGTCGCCCGATTTATATCTGACGGATAGGAAGGAAAATATGGCAATTTACCCACACTCTTCACCACATTTGCTGATAAGGCCTTCCCTCGTTCATCCTTTTCTCCCACGAGATTTTGATGTTCCGTGCAATGCACGGGCATCTTGCTAGTAAGAGTAGAAATTAGACATATACCACTTCTCGAATCTTGAAACCAACAACATGCCTCCCTTATCTCATCAAAACCGCCAAAGGAATATATTTTGAGTGAAACATAACATATTTTTAGTGATATACGTATTTCAAAACTAGACTTTTTTTCTATCAAATCGGTGAATATGTATTAATCTACTTTGATCGTGTGGCAACGCATTGGCACATTGCTAGTAGTTATTATAATTTTTTGGACACCAGACAAACGATGGAGTACATATACGAAGAGAAGAGGCGCACGCACGCAGTCGGCCTCTCGCTGTCTCGCACACATGAGTGTTATGTAAAGGCGACATTAACAAATAAACCCTAAAACCCTAGGTGCATGATTGCTGCATTCGCGGGTACCGGGTACGTGGTGGAGCACCTTTGTAGGAGTTGATGGTCGGGACCACAGGTGAATGACTTGGAGCGCGGTGGCTCGCCAGTTGCCACAGACCGAGTAGCCACGTTTAAAATATCGTTTTTTTTAGCGGGGTTAAGAGTTCTGATTTTAAATGGCACGTTATAAGTAGTAAGTAGTTTTTAGAACGATTTGTATGGAGCGAAAATGGAATTCATAGTACTACGTACCTCCTTTGTGTATGGTTGTATGGGTTTATGTTACGAGATGTTGAACCTGGTAGTTCTAGGGCAAATACTATGGTTTAGATTTAGATGCTGGTTTTCAGTAATCGGAAGAGGAAACCCTTCTTTGATTAAAGAAAACTACTACCTCCATTCTGGTTTACTAGTCCCCATCGTACTTTGGGTCAAAGTTTGTCCATGAATTTTAGTTGTAAAATGTTAATGGAAAACGAGATTTTGTTATACCCAAACAAAAAAGTACTCGAGGGAGTGTTGCTCTGACACGGACGCGACCTCTCATAGCACAGGCATTGAACCGGCGCGCCGGCCAAGAGGGCCGCACTCGCTGCAGGCCCGGCTGAGCACGCCTCCTCGCCGCGTGCAACCAGCTTAAGACTGCCCCGCCTACCTTCATTGAATCCGCGCGTGTGCCGGCAACACGTCCTTCCGCGAGCCGGCAGGCATTTTAGAACACAAAAAATGACTAAAATACAATTAATTTACGCATGGTCTTGACTTGTTGTGCTCGCACTGGTAGCAGGAACTAGTAGAGATTTTTCTTTATTTATAACTCTCCTCACATTTTTTTGGTTTTGAAGTGAATCATGGTTGTGGCCATTATGTATAAATGTGCAGATATCTGTGAACATGAGTTTGATGTGGAAGTTGGACTTGGAATGTCGGGCTTGCGCGTGAACTAATCCATGTCCAATGCTTCATCTGTTATTGTTTGGAAAGTAATTGCTGTTATTACATGACCCGAAAAAAACATTTTGTGCCACATCAGTAGATGCACAAACATCACAACAGGCATGCTGACTGGATAAACATTTGAACCTAGCTATTATGAAGGAATTTTTGTATTGACAACAGTTTTAGATAGTAGGAGACGCCTAGCCTGCTCTGCCTCTGCTAGCTTATTTCTGGCTTCTTCCATCTCTTCTTTGGCTTGGGTGAAGAGAGCATCTGATTGCTCTTTTCGCTTCTTTAGGAACTCAGCTACAGTCACAAGGGCTGCTGCACGCTTTCTTTCAGCCTTTACTAATGCCACGAGGACATGAACAGCTGACGATCCACCTAGCTTGTGTGTAATCCAACATCATCTGGGAATTTGCACCTTGTGTCTAATCCAGCATGATTAGGGAACTGGCACCTTGTGTGTAATCCAGCCTCATTTTGGAAACATGATCTCGAGGTTGACCATACTTCCCTCCTCGCAGGAACTGCATCCTGACATGAAGTTACTTCTTTTTTAGATCAATACTCAGAGAAACCTAGATCCATTTAGTAGAAGCTAGATAAACATAACTCGGAGAAGTGAATTCGAAAGGAAAAGAAATATAAAAATAGACTACACGGTGAGAACACCCACTTCCTACATCAAGTTAAAAACGAAAGCATTAGGACGATTAAGACTCTTCTTATTACACATCAAAGAACACCACGCTTAAGAGAAACAGAAACTACAACATATACACATCGAAGAACACGAGGCTAAACGAAAGTAATTGAAAGGGTGTTACTTACCAAAGCTTGTTTTACAGGTTCGGTGCAGCTCCTCTTTAACTTGCCACGCTCCTTGAAGATGTCCCGAATATCCCGTGTTTGGTCTTCATTGCTCCTCTGCATATTCACACTCGTGGTTTCAAAATCTCAACATGGCAAGAAAAATACTACTAATAATACTTGCGCATCTTGTGGGCAACATTAAAGCACTCGTCTGCCATGTTAGAGCATCTCCAACAGAATCGCAATGCGCGGCGCTTTAAAAAAGCGTTTACAGTGCTGAGATCGAGAAGTAGATACTAGAGAGTAGAGGATAGTTCTCAGCATAAATAGATACAAAAAAGATAATTCAACTACTCCTCGTCGTCCGACTGCTCCTCAGTGATGTCCTCCTCCGACGTCTGACTGTAGGCGTGAAGATACCAATCATCGTCGGATTCCCAGGGTGACGCTGCTGCTAGCCTCATGTTGAATTGAGCGTCCGCTTTTCGCCTACGCTTGTCCTCGCGATAGGCGGCTCGCTCCGCCCTCCTCTTATCCCTCTCCGCCCTCCTTTGCGCGTAGAACTCGCGCTCGTTGATGATGTCCTGCGGGAAGTGTTGGCGCCACAGCGCAATGGCTTCCTCGTCCATCTCGGCAATGCCGAGACGGTGCTCCCGCCACCGGTTGTCGCGATGATCCTCGTCGGTGCTAAGCCGCGGCAAAGGCGCGAGCTCCTGCGCCCGCTCCCGCGTCGGCACGTTGGGGAAGTTCAATCTTCTATGAGGCCACCGGAGGCACCACGCCGCTGCGTCGTACGCGCGGGCGGCCTCGGTGGCGGTGTCAAAATTGCCGAGGCCAAGGCGCATCCCATGGAACCGGATCTCGGCGGAGAAGCTGCCGGA
This sequence comes from Triticum timopheevii, assembly GCA_963921465.1. Taxonomy (NCBI): domain Eukaryota; kingdom Viridiplantae; phylum Streptophyta; class Magnoliopsida; order Poales; family Poaceae; genus Triticum; species Triticum timopheevii. The sequence continues at coordinate 507,641,030 of OY997268.1, read as the reverse complement.
GGGGCGCGCACGGACGCCGCTGTATCCCCATGTTTCCCGGCGACGCGGCGGCATGGTGGCGCGGCGGCGGTGAGGCGAGAAAGAGCGGGGAGAGAGCAGTGGCGAGGCACAGAGCGGTGGCAAGGCATAGAGCGGTGGGAGGGCATTGGATTTTATAAAGCGCGCTGGACGCCTCGCGCCAAAACTAGCGCACGCCCAGCCGCTTTTTCCCGCGTGCGCAATCCTTTCCCGACGTCTGTGCTATCTCTACTCTCTTCTCTACGGTTATATTTATTTTATATTTAATATTTAATATTTATCTCTACTTCCTTTACTGTCTACTTTTTTTTCTCTATAATTTTTTTCTTGCAATATAGGCCGTCCAATTTACATCTGACAGATAGGAAGGAAACAAATGGGAATTTTGCAAAAAGATACCCATACCCCTCTCCAGATTTGCAAATAGGGCCTTCCCTCGTTCATCCTTTTCTCCCACAAGATAAACTACTCATACAAATGCATCTTGATGCGTGCAACGCATGGGCATCTTGCTAGTTCTAAAAACCTTTCCATCATTTGCCACACTGCTGGTTGCAGATGAAAAACCTACCCAAGCACAGCGCGATACAGGAGCGACGCACAATTACAAGCTGATATTCTGTTGGACAATGGAGGCTATAACCAATTACTTTTATGGGAACAATAGCACCCAGGAAAATTGAAGGGTAGGTATGAACAAAATTGGAACTGCACATGTACTGCTAAGTGATTCCATACACACATTACCAATCGAGGAGGAGAACGATGGTCATTGCGGCCTTTGTGAGTCATGGTCGGCAACAGGAGTCAGTTCATTGTCCACGACGGTGGTACTTCTGCGCTTGGCGTCGGCTTCCGGGAAGCAGATCCGAGACCGTGGAAGAAGATGCCGGGGAAGAGGCTCCGTCTACGATGACGGCGGTGGACCGGCTCCAGTACGGCGTACGAGGTCGTCGATGAGGCAGATGCGCTGCAGTGGACGAGTGCGCCGATGTTAAGGGGAGGAGCACGAGGGCTGCGGTGCCGTGGAGAAGTCTATTTTGTGGTGGGGATAGAAAATGGGGAGTATTCAGGTGTACTTCTCTGGGTGCCGGGGTGGGGCTGGCTGGGTAGGGTGAACCTAAAGTTACAAAAACAGCCCCCTACCAAGTGTCGTATGTAGGCCTGTTCCGAAGGCTATGATGGTAACTTCCCACTGCTCGAATCAGGGTCGCGGGAGATTTTCCCGCCGACCTCAAAATTTTGTGACACTGGACTCCCCGTGTGGCGTGTTGAGTGATTCGGCTAAGCAACTAGCGAGTAGTAGTAGTAAACTCTGCATATTAGGTTTGACCGAAGTCAAACTTCCTAAAGTTTGACCAAGTTTATATAAAAATATAAACATTTACCATAACAAATATGTACGATGTGGAAGTACATTCAATAATGAATCTAATGGTATTTATTTGTTATTGTATATGTTAATATTTTTTGTTATAAGCTTTCTGAGAGTTTACAAAACTTGACTTTGACCAATGCTAATACGTGGACTCAAATAAAAACGGAGGGAGTACACATTTGTTTTCTTAGTTTGTAGTGAACTAATCATTTTTTGAAATTGTGAAATAAATATATTAGGCTATTGACTTCGGATGTAATGGTCTATACAATTCAATAGTTACAATCATTGTCGAATCCCAAGATGTATACAAGGTCTATAGTACTTCACAACATGCTCAAACTCACATAATCCCAGTCAAATGAGAATCTAAATGCATTTCATAGTTACTTTGTAGGATGCAACAAACAAAACCAAAACTCTACAGCATCCATTATAGAAGCAACATTTTGACATATCCCATTGTGTGAATGAAACGTGCAGAGAGAGCTTTTGAAGATGGAGCAGGTAGGGCGGGAAAGATTGTATGTATGTGGACGAGAGAGTAGGAGACAAACGAGAGACACACACACACACACACACACACACAGAGAGAGAGAGAGAGAGAGAGAGAGAGAGAGAGAAAGAGAGAGGAAGAAGTTAGGTGTGTGAGAAAGATGGAGACATGTAATATACGTGATTCAGTATACGTGGAAGGAGAAGAGACAACATGTTTGATGAGAGAGCTGGAAAAACATGGACGAGAGGGGAAGGATCTCATGGGTTGAGGGATTGACAATTTTGTACGGGGAAGAGAGGGATTCGTAATTTTGTGCAAGAGAGAGAGAGACGGTGGGGGGAGGAGTCAGTCAGCCGTCGTCACATCACCCTGCTTCCAAATGACCCCGCATTCTCTAGCGCGGTGTGGTCGCCATCTTTGATCTGCTCGATGCCCTCTTTGAAGATTGAGGTGTTGTGCATGTTGGGGTGCAAACAAACCTAAGGAGAGAAATGGGTATTCTTGGAGAGAAATGGGTATTCACGAAGAGATTGCGTGGGCCCTTAGGTGGGCAGGGGCCAAGTGAGGGTGTCAAAATGTGCGCGTTGATGCATATGTTGCATGCGATCGTGCGAGGGACGGACGAATCGAGAGAGATGGTTGTTGTGTTACGGATGCTCCTCTCTCTCTCCCTCTCTCTCTCTCTCTCTTCACACACACACACACACGCAAGTGAACTAGAAGACCGTTCTCTCATGTATACACAACGTATCGGCATCTGTCTATGTCTCACGCATGCATGATCATTTGCACATTCACACCTCTCTATGTCTGTATCACACGCACACCGTCTCCACATTGCCCTTCCGCCACAACACACATATGGACACATACACACGTTCTCTCTCAGTCACACACACAAAATAAGTATTAAAAAAAACTAGGGCGCACCTAAAACGTCCAAATCCAAATAAACACAAACTGGAGCTAAATTCAAATATGTGGAGATATTGAAGCGTCAAGAACTTTCCCAGGAAAAAAAAGTTGAGTAATATTCGAGGATTGTTTTCACACACACAAAAAGGTTCGGTGGATGTCCTTCGAGCGCGACACGGTGACGCACCATTCGATCAACCGCGCGGCCGCGGTTCACGCGCTTGCACAGGATTCCGTATCGTGGCTGTGGTACTAACTTCAAAAAAAAGCGCCGCCTAAGTCTAATGTTTACGTGTACTAGTACGGTTTTCTTTTAAGTTTGACCAACCTCATATAAAACTAAAGTAAGCTCCCATGCACGCACTCATCAATATGCCGCCACCGCTGTTGTGCATGCCAGCGCCCACCTGCTCCGGCCAACAATTTCTCGCCCATCACCGCCGTGTCGCCGCCATCCCTGTGCCATGAAGCCGAAGGCTCGCCCGGTCATGTCGTCTGCAGTCCCTCGTCGCCATGCCGCCGTGCTGCCAAGCACGTGAGCAGCTGGTGGAGCCGCGTCTATGCACGCAGCATACAAAGAGGAGGACGAGCGTGTGCTCTAGCACGCCGGCGAGGAGGAACTAGCGTGTCATCGTCGTCTCCGCCCGCGTGGAGGAGGCGCGCATGGTGGCTGTCGTAGTGGAAGCCGGTCGCGCGCTCGTCGAGCCCGCAAACCGGGTGCAGACGCGGAATCTACCTTCGAGACCTTGAATGCCACGTGGATCCTGCAATCTGAAGGAGCAATTTGGGTCAGTAGACTCATGTGAGCCATTTGATGCAACATGGATGGCTAGAAGGGCTTCTTCCACCTCTTCTGTCGTCTTCTTCCTTCGCTCCGTCGAACTTCTTTCACAAATCGACTGACCCAATTTATACTACTAGTACGAACGTATTAAGTACATTGGGAACACGAAGGTACGAGCAGTAGTACCAACTGCAAGAACAACATAGTAAGACATAGTACTAGTACTACTCTACGTACTAAACAGTTCAAACAACGAGAAAGAACATAAACATAGTTCTGCTGGGGCCTCAGCACAACACACCCTTGAAAATAAACTAAGAAACTAGTCAGCTTGACACTGTAGTAGAATCAGCATGAGCGACAGCACTGCCACCTATTCGGAGTCCGAGTCCATGTCCTCGACTTCGTCCTTGTCCCTCTTCCTCTTCCTCTTTGCCGACGCTTCTTTGCTTGAACTGGACACTGGGCTCTGCTTCTTCATCCAACCCATGTAGATATTTAAACAAAGGTAGGCATCCATTGCTGCGTACAGGATGTGATCTTCATCTAATGTCTTCGACTCCCATGCATGATGAAACTCGTGATGAGGTTTCTTCAGTTTAGCGTATGAAGGATCAATCATGGCTGCTGCCAGGGTCAGCATTGAAGGTTGAGAGGAGGACACCAGTCTTGCCTTCTGGAGATCGAAGGGCTGGCCTACAACGAGACCTATCCGACGCAGGACTTCATTGTCGTTCTTAAAGCCTACAGTAACAAATTTCACTCTTTTGTCCTTGAGGAAGTTCTTAAAATCCTGGCACTCAACGTCGGCATGGCATATGTGGTAGACCAAGCAAACGTTATGTACGCAAACCTGGATCACGGCGGGCTTCTTCCTCTCTTCATCCTTTAGATCCTTCTCTCATCCCACGATTGTGGTGTACTCAACATCTAGCCCAGCGACCCACTCATCCATTGAACTGTTGAACATGCCTAGGAAGCGAGCAAGCCATGCTTTCACCGTCGCGGATCTACGTGTGTAGATGACGATGAACTGATCACCGGTGATGGATCTAACCTGGTACTCAGCGGCGACCATGGAGATTTGGGAGGCCATGTATTTTGGAGGAGGGTTAGGAGACGTTGAACTGTTGTACCCCGCAAAAACTGGGAGCAAACTAATGTGAAAGGACGGGACGACTGGGAGCAAACTGTTGTGAGGTAGAAGACGGGGACGAGTAGGGCGTGCAAACAGCATGGGGTTGCTGGCTTGCCCGGTGGATAAACGGCTGCAAGCCCCCAAAGAGTTCTCGAGAACTATGCAGGACCCACTAGATGTCATGTCTACTAGACCCATATCGTAGGCCTGACGGTATAGCTTCTTCCTGTTCGCACACCATGCCGGCGCGTGGATGTAACTTCAATTAATTCCGTCAACCGTCGCGCCTCCCACGACCTTCGCCTCCCATGCGCGGTCGCGCCCTTTGAGACTTCGACCGGCTAAAAATGATAAAATTTTTTGCCTACTCCGCATGCATGATACTCCCTCTGGTCCTTTTTACTCCTGTCAACCATTTGCAAAGTATTTGACCAAATATATACTTTTTTAAACACCACCTTATACTAATTAACCAGCCACACCAGTACACTCATTCGATACAATACTCACCACACAGGGCGGTACGTTATTTACAAGAATACCATCTAATCTATTGTCAAATCTATACTTAGCGATTAAGTGTGCCACCTTATTGGCCGAACGGCTAATCTTTGACAATTGAAGATTGTTGATCAACTTCGAGATGCTCAACGCTTTCATCTTCAGGTCACGCATAGCAGACCTGTCATAGTCCCCCGATGCAAGAGACGCTACCACAAAAGTGCAATCAGTCTCTAAAATTACAGGATTATGAAGAGAAATACCTATGTAGAGACCGGCAATGCAAGCCCTAAGCTCTGCTTCCTCGACGCTTTGACAGGCATCAATGAAATCCCACGACCAAATTTATACTAAAAATATCAATATCTACAATACTGATTATAATGAGTATAAGAACTACGTTTTATAATGAGTGTAAAAATATTGATTTGACATTGTGAATGTTGATACACCCTCCGTCTAGGTGAGTAAGTCATCTTAGGCTGTGCATCGTGACCAAGGAGGGGAAAATGAGAGACATTAATGTTTATTTGCTAATTAAATAGTATTTCATGCAATGAACTAACCACTGCATGTCATGTTTGATAGTCTCGGGTCATTAAAAGCATGCACACCCTCATCTCTTATTGGTTGATATGTCAAGAAACAAGAAACGATGTAGAAGTTAATGCACCGCGCCTACGTGTTTTCGGATTATTTGATTTTCGTAAGATGACTTACACACCTAGCTATTAGAGTACCACTACCTCCCTTCTAGTTTAAAGGGCTCGACCCAAAAATTTCACCTACTCTTAGCAAGATAGTAGAGGCGGTGGAATAGTTTTTGAAGTCTGCAAAAGTACTCAACTAATGCTATCGTTCTTCACAAAAAAATGTGTTTACCAATGCATGCATGAACACTAGTTAGTCTAACCCCCCTCTCTTCTTTAATTCTTTCCACATCAGCATGTTTGCTATTCCCGTGTACCAGCTAAGATACCACCATGATGGCTAGCCTTAATCATCGCATGCAATAATTTAGTGCACCTTGAAATATGAACATGTGTGGGGCGTGTATGTTTTTAATGACTTGAGACTATACCTAGCCCGGCATGCAAGATGACTTATTATGCACCGTTCCCCATACCTGCAGGAAGCCCGTTCGTCTCCAAATCTTTTCCTCTCCATGTGTGGAAACAATATGCCTGCCAAACTCTCCTTCTCCCTCTGGCGGTCCCACCACTCCACCCCGTGTGAAAAAATCGGCATGCATGACTCTCCTCCCCCCACGCTCGTCCAATCCGTTGTGACCATTAATATTTCCACCCTTCGCTCCCCCATAATTTACTCCAACAAATATGCCCATGTAGCTTTTACTTAATTTCAGATGCATTGGGTCACTGACATACGTGTGGGGGAACGTAGTAATTTCAAAAAATTTCCTACGCACACGCAAGATCATGGTGATGACATAGCAATGAGAGGGGAGAGTGTTGTCCACGTACCCTCGTATACCGTAAGCGGAAGCGTTAGCACAACGCGGTTGATGTAGTCGTACGTCTCCACGATCCGACCGATCCAAGCACCGAACGTACGGCACCTCCGATTTCAGCACACGTTTAGCTCGATGACGATCCCCGGGCTCCAATCCAGCAAAGCTTCGGGGATGAGTTCCGTCAGCACGACGGCATGGTGACGATGATGATGCTCTACCGGCGCAGGGCTTCGCCTAAACTCCGCAACGATATAACCGAGGTGGAATATGGTGGAGGGGGGCACCGCGCACGGCTAAGGAACGATCCGTAGATCAACTTGTGTGTCTATGGGGTGCCCCCTGCCCTCGTATATAAAGAAGCAAGGGGGAGGCCGGCCGGCCCTTGTGGGAACGCCAAGGAGGAGGAGTCCTCCTCCTAGTAGGATTAGGACTCCTCCTTTCCTACTCCTACTAGGAGGAGGAAGGAAGGGGGAGAGGGGAAGGAAAGAGGGGGGCGCCGCCCCCCCTCCTAGTCCAATTCGGACCAGAGGGAGAGGGGGCGCACGGCCCACCCTAACCGCCCCTCCCTCTTCCCACTAAGGCCCATGTGGCCCATTAACTCTCTGGGGGGGGGGTTCCGGTAACCCTCCGGCACTCCGGTTTTCTCCGAAAACGTCCGAAACACTTCTGGTGTCCGAATATAGTCGTCCAATATATCAATCTTTATGTCTCGACCATTTCGAGACTCCTCGTCATGTCCATGATCACATCCGGGACTCCGAACAAACTTCGGTACATCAAAACTTATAAACTCATAATAAAACTGTCATCGTAACGTTAAGCATGCGGACCCTACGGGTTCGAGAACTATGTAGACATGACCTAGAACTATTCTTGGTCAATAACCAATAGCAGAACCTGGATGCCCATATTGGTTCCTACATATTCTACAAAGATCTTTATCAGTCAAACCGCATAACAACATACGTTGTTCCCTTTGTCATCGGTATGTTACTTGCCCGAGATTCGATCGTCGGTATCCAATACCTAGTTCAATCTTGTTACCGGCAAGTCTCTTTACTCGTTACGTAATGCATCATTCCGTAACTAACTCATTAGTTACATTGCTTGCAAGGCTTATAGTGATGTGCATTACCGAGAGGGCCCAGAGATACCTCTCCGACAATTGGAGTGACAAAACCTAATCTCGAAATACGCCAACCCAACATCCACCTTTGGAGACACCTGTAGTACTCCTTTATAATCACCTAGTTACGTTGTGACGTTTGGTAGCACCCAAAGTGTTCCTCCGGTAAACGGGAGTTGCATAATCTCATAACTCCAGGAACATGTATAAGTCATGAAGAAAGCAATAGCAATATACTAAATGATTAAGTGCTAGGCTAACGGAATGGGTCATGTCAATCACATCATTCCCCTAATGATGTGATCCCATTAATCAAATGAAAACACGTGCCTATGGTTAGGAAACATAACCATCTTTGATTAATGAGCTAGTCAAGTAGAGGCATACTAGTGACGTTATGTTTGTCTATGTATTCACACATGTATCATGTTTCCGGTTAATACAATTCTAGCATGAATAATAAACATTTATCATGATATGAGGAAATAAAAAATAACTTTATTATTGCCTCTAGGGCATATTTCCTTCAGTCTCCCACTTGCACTAGAGTCAATAATCTAGATTACATAGTAATGATTCTAACACCCATGGAGTCTTGGTGCTGATCATGTTTTGCTCGTGAGAGAGGCTTAGTCAATGGATCTGCAACATTCAGATCCATATGTATCTTGCAAATCTCTATGTCTCCCACTTGGACTTGGTCCCGAATGGAATTGAAGCGTCTCTTGATGTGCTTGGTCCTCTTGTGAAATCTGGATTCCTTTGCCAAGGCAATTGCACCAGTATTGTCACAGAAGATCTTCATTGGTCCCGATGCACTAGGTATGACACCTAGATCGGAAATGAACTCCTTCATCCAGACTCCTTCATTTGCTGCTTCCGAAGCAGCTATGTATTCCGCTTCACATGTAGATCCCGCCATGACGCTTTGTTTAGAACTGCACCAACTTACAGCTCCACCATTTAATAAAAACATGTATCCGGTTTGCGATTTAGAATCGTCCGGATCAGTGTCAAAGCTTGCATCGACGTAACCATTTACGACTAGCTCTTTGTCACCTCCATATACGAGAAACATATCCTTAGTCCTTTTCAGGTATTTCAGGATGTTCTTGACCGCTGTCCAGTGATCCACTCCTGGATTACTTTGGTACCTTCCTGCCAAGCTTATTGCTAAGCATACGTCAGGTCTGGTACACAGCATTGCATACATGATAGAGCCTATGGCTGAAGCATAGGGAACATCTTTCATCTTCTCTCTATCTTCTGCTGTGGTCGGGCATTGAGTTTGACTCAACTTCACACCTTGAAGCACGGGCAAGAACCCTTTATTTGCCTGATCCATTTTGAACTTTTTCCAAATTTATCAAGGTATGTGCTTTGTGAAAGTCCTATTAAGCGTCTTGATCTATCTCTATAAATCTTGATGCCCAATATGTAGGCAGCTTCACCGAGGTCTTTCATTGAAAAACTTTTATTCAAGTATCCCTTTATGCTATCCAGAAATTCTATATCATTTCCAGTTAATAATATGTCATCTACATATAATATCAGAAATGCCACAGAGCTCCCACTCACTTTCTTGTAAATACATGCTTCTTCAAAAGTCTGTATAAAACCATGTTCCTTGATCACACTATCAAAGCGTTTATTCCAACTCCGAGATGCTTGCACCAGTCCATAAATGGATCGCTGGAGCTTGCACACTTTGTTAGCACCTTTTGGATCAACAAAACCTTCTGGCTGCATCATATACAACTCTTCATCCAGAAATCCATTCAAGAATGCAGTTTTGACATCCATTTGCCAAATCTCAGAATCATGAAATGCATCAATAGCTAACATGATTCGGAAAGACTTAAGCATCGCTACGGGTGAGAAAGTCTCATCGTAGTAAACCCCTTGAACTTGTCGAAAACCTTTCGCAACAAGTCGAGCTTTATAGACAGTTACATTACCATCTGCGTCAGTCTTCTTCTTAAAGATCCATTTATTCTCAATGGCTTGCCGATCATCGGGCAAGTCAACCAAAGTCCATACTTTGTTCTCATACATGGATCCCATCTCAGATTTCATGGCCTCTAGCCATTTTGCGGAATCTGGGCTCATCATCGCTTCCTCATAGTTCGTAGGTTCATCATGGTCAAGTAACATGACTTCTAGAATAGGATTACCATACCACTCTGGTGCGGATCTTACTCTGGTAGACCTACGAGGTTTAGTAGAAACTTGATCTGAAGTTTCATGATCAATATCATTAGCTTCTTCACTAATTGGTGTAGGTGTCACAGGAACTGATTTCTGTGATGAACTACTTTCCATTAAGGGAGCAGCTATAGTTACCTCATCAAGTTCTACTTTCCTCCCACTCACTTCTTTCGAGAGAAACTCCTTCTCTAGAAAGGATCCATTCTTAGCAACGAATGTTTTGCCTTCGGATCTGTGATAGAAGGTGTACCCAACGGTCTCTTTTGGGTATCCTATGAAGACACATTTCTCCGATTTAGGTTTGAGCTTATCTGGTTGAAGTTTCTTCACATAAGCATCGCAACCCCAAACTTTAAGAAACGACAACTTTGGTTTCTTGCCAAACCACAGTTCATAAGGCGTCGTCTCAACGGATTTTGATGGTGCCCTATTTAACGTGAATGCGGCCGTCTCTAAAGCATAACCCCAGAACGATAGCGGTAAATCGGTAAGAGACATCATAGATCACACCATATCTGGTAAAGTACGATTAAGACGTTCGGACACACCATTTCTTTGTCGTGTTCCGGGTGCGTGAGTTGCGAAACTATTCCACATTGTTTCAAATTTAAACCAAACTCGTAACTCAAATATTCTCCTCCACGATCAGATCGTAGAAACTTTATTTTCTTGTTACGATGATCTTCCACTTCACTCTGAAATTCTTTGAACTTTTCAAATGTTTCAGACTTGTGTTTCATTAAGTAGATATACCCATATCTGCTCAAATCATCTGTGATGGTGAGAAAATAACGATATCCGCCACGAGCTTCAACATTCATCGGACCACATACATCTGTATGTATGATTTCCAACCAATCTGTTGCTCTCTCCATAGTACCGGAGAACGGTGTTTTAGTCATCTTGCCCATGAGGCACGGTTCGCAAGTACCAAGTGATTCATAATCAAGTGATTCCAAAAGTCCATCAGTATGGAGTTTCTTCATGCGCTTTACACCGATATGACCTAAACGGCAGTGCCACAAATAAGTTGCACTCTCATTATCAACTCTGCATCTTTTGGCTTCGACATTATGAATATATGTATCACTACTTTCAAGATTCAATAAAAATAGACCACTCTTCAAGGGTGCATGACCATAAAAGATATTACTCATATAAATAGAACAACCATTATTCTCTGATTTAAATGAATAACCGTCTCGCTGCAAACAAGATCCAGATATAATGTTCATGCTCAACGCTGGCACCAAATAACAATTATTCAGGTCTAAAACTAATCCCGAAGGTAGATGTAGAGGTAGAGTGCCGACCGCGATCACATCGACTTTGGAACCATTTCCCACGCGCATCGTCACCTCGTCCTTCGCCAGTGCTCGCTTATTCCGTAGTCCCTGTTTTGACTTGCAAATATTAGCAACAGAACCAGTATCAAATACCCAGGTGCTACTACGAGCTCTAGTAAGGTACACATCAATAACATGTATATCACATATACCTTTGTTCACCTTGCCATCCTTCTTATCTGCCAAATACTTGAGGCAGTTCCGCTTCCAGTGTCGAGTCTGCTTGCAGTAGAAGCACTCAGTTTCAGGCTTAGGTCCAGACTTGGCTTTCTTCTCTTGAGCAGCAACTTGCTTGCCGTTCTTCTTGAAGTTCCCCTTCTTCTTTCCTTTGCCCTTTTTCTTGAAACTAGTGGTCTTGTTGACCATCAACACTTGATGCTCCTTCTTGATTTCTACCTCCGCAGCTTTTAGCATTGCGAAGAGCTCGGGAATTGTCTTGTTCATCCCTTGCATATTATAGTTCATCACGAAGCTCTTATAGCTTGGTGGTAGTGATTGGAGAATTCTGTCAATGACGCTATCATCCGGAAGATTAACTCCCAGTTGAATCAAGTGATTATTATACCCAGACATTTTGAGTATATGCTCACTGACAGAACTATTCTCCTCCATCTTGCAGTTGTAGAACTTATTGGAGACTTCATATCTCTCAATCCGGGCATTTGCTTGAAATATTAACTTCAACTCCTGGAACATCTCATATGCTCCATGACGTTCAAAACGTCGTTGAAGACCCGGTTCTAAGCCGTAAAGCATGGCACATTGAACTATCAAGTAGTCATCAGCTTTGCTCTGCCAGACGTTCTTAATGTTGTCAGTTGCATCAGCAGCAGGCCTGGCACCCAGCGGTGCTTCCAGGACGTAATTCTTTTGTGCAGCAATGAGGATAATCCTCAAGTTACGGACCAAGTCCGTGTAATTGCTACCATCATCTTTCAACTTTTCTTTCTCAAGGAACGCATTAAAATTCAACGGAACAACAGCACGAGCCATCTATCTACAACAAACATAGACAAGCAAAATACTATCAGGTACTAAGTTCATGATAAATTTAAGTTCAATTAATCATATTACTTAAGAACTCCCACTTAGACAGGCATCTCTCTAGTCATCTAAGTGATCACGTGATCCAAATCAACTAAAGCATAACCGATCATCACGTGAGATGGAGTAGTTTTCAATGGTGAACATCATTATGTTGATCATATCTACTATATGATTCACGCTCGACCTTTCGGTCTCTGTGTTCCGAGGCCATATCTGCATATGCTAGGCTCGTCAAGTTTAACCTGAGTATTCTGCGTGTGCAAAACTGGCTTGCACCCGTTGTAGATGGACGTAGAGCTTATCACACCCGATCATCACGTGGTGTCTGGGCACGACGAACTTTGGCAACGGTGCATACTCAGGGAGAACACTTCTTGATAATTTTAGTGAGAGATCATCTTAAAATGCTACCGTCAGTCAAAGCAAGATAAGATGCGTAAAGGATAAACATCACATGCAATCAATATAAGTGATATGATATGGCCATCATCATCTTGTGCTTGTGATCTCCATCTTCGAAGCACCATCGTGATCACCATCGTCACCGGCGCGATACCTTGATCTCCATCGTAGCATCGTTGTCGTTATGCCATCTATTGCTTCTACGACTATCGCTACCGCTTAGTGATAAAGTAAAGCAATTACAGGGCGTTTGCATTTCATACAATAAAGCAACAACCATATGGCTCCTGCCAGTTGCCAATAACTTCGGTTACAAAACATGATCATCTCATACAATAAAATATAGCATCACGTCTTGACCATATCACATCACAACATGCCCTGCAAAAACAAGTTAGACGTCCTCTACTTTGTTGTTGCAAGTTTTACGTGGCCGTTATGGGCTTAGCAAGAACCGTTCTTACCTATGCATCAAAACCACAATGATAGTTCATCAAGTTAGTGCTGTTTTAACCTTCACAAGGACCGGGCGTAGCCACACTCGATTCAGCTAAAGTGAGAGAGACAGACACCCGCCAGCCACCTTTAAGCACGAGTGCTCGTAACGGTGAAACCAGTCTCGCGTAAGCGTACGCGTAATGTCGGTCCGGGCCGCTTCATCTCACAATACCGCCGAACCAAAGTATGACATGCTGGTAAGCAGTATGACTTGTATCGCCCACAACTCACTTGTGTTCTACTCGTGCATATGACATCTACGCATAAAACCTAGCTCGGATGCCACTGTTGGGGAACGTAGTAATTTCAAAAAAATTCCTACGCACACACAAGATCATGGTGATAACATAGCAACGAGAGGGGAGGGTGTTGTCCATGTACCCTCGTAGACCGTAAGCGGAAGCGTTAGCACAACGCGGTTGATGTAGTCGTACGTCTTCACGATCCGACCGATCCAAGCACCGAACGTACGGCACCTCCGAGTTCAGCACATGTTCAGCTCGATGACGATCCCCGGGCTCCGATCCAGCAAAGCTTCGGGGATGAGTTCCGTCAGCACGACGGTGTGGTGACGATGTTGATGCTCTACCGGCGCAGGGCTTCGCCTAAACTCCGCGACGATATGACCAAGGTGGAATATGGTGGAGGGGGGCACCGCACACGGCTAAGGAACGATCCGTAGATCAACTTGTGTGTCTATGCGGTGCCCCCTGCCCCCGTATATAAAGGAGCAAGGGGGGAGGCCGGCCGGCCCTTGTGGGCGCGCCAAGGAGGAGGAGTCCTCCTCCTAGTAGGAGTAGGACTCCTACTTTCCTACTCCTACTAGGAGGAGGAAGGAAGGGGGAGAGGGGAAGGAAAGAGGGGGGCGCCGCCCCCCCTCCCAGTCCAATTCGGACCAGAGGGAGAGGGGGCACGTGGCCCACCCTGGCCGCCCCTCTCTCTTCCCACTAAGACCCATGTGGCCCATTAACTCTCCGGGGGGGGGGGGGGTCCGGTAACCCTCCGGCACTCCGGCTTTCTCCGAAAACGTCCGGAACACTTTCGGTGTCCGAATATAGTCGTCCAATATATCAATCTTTATGTCTCGACCATTTCGAGACTCCTCGTCATGTCCGTGATCACATCCGGGACTCCGAACAAACTTCGGTACATCAAAACTTATAAACTCATAATAAAACTGTCATCGTAATGTTAAGCGTGCGGACCCTACGGGTTCGAGAACTATGTAGACATGACCTAGAACTATTCTCGGTCAATAACCAATAGCGGAACCTAGATGCCCATATTGGTTCCTACATATTCTACGAAGATCTTTATCGGTCAAACCGCATAACAACATACGTTGTTCCCTTTGTCATCGGTATGTTACTTGCCCGAGATTCGATCGTCGCTATCCAATACCTAGTTCAATCTCGTTACCGGCAAGTCTCTTTACTCGTTACGTAATGCATCATTCCGTAACTAACTCATTAGTTACATTGCTTGCAAGGCTTATAGTGATGTGCATTACCGAGAGGGCCCAGAGATACCTCCCCGACAATCGGAGTGACAAAACCTAATCTCGAAATACGCCAACCCAACATCCACCTTTGGAGACACCTGTAGTACTCCTTTATAATCACCCAGTTACGTTGTCACGTTTGGTAGCACCCAAAGTGTTCCTCCGGTAAATGGGAGTTGCATAATCTAATAGTTCCAGGAACATGTATAAGTCATGAAGAAAGCAATAGCAATATACTAAATGATTAAGTGCTAGGCTAACGGAATGGGTCATGTCAATCACATCATTCTCCTAATGATGTGATCCCATTAATTAAATGACAACACATGCCTATGGTTAGGAAACATAACCATCTTTGATTAATGAGCTAGTCAAGTAGAGGCATACTAGTGACGTTATGTTTGTCTATGTATTCACACATGTATCATGTTTCCGGTTAATACAATTCTAGCATGAATAATAAACATTTATCATGATATGAGGAAATAAATAATAACTTTATTATTGCCTCTAGGGCATATTTCCTTCAATACGGGCCTAGCAGTGTACTGGCCCACATGTCAGTGACGCAACTGGACCTGTAGTTAAGTTAGTGCAGCTCAGTCCATATCTTACGTTGGTGTGCCATTGCTCGCTATAAATACCGCGCCTCCCACGACATCGCTATCTCCTCCCCCTCACA
Organism: Triticum timopheevii; assembly: GCA_963921465.1. Classification (NCBI taxonomy): domain Eukaryota; kingdom Viridiplantae; phylum Streptophyta; class Magnoliopsida; order Poales; family Poaceae; genus Triticum; species Triticum timopheevii. The sequence continues at coordinate 507,625,513 of OY997268.1, read as the reverse complement.
TTCATGTTCATCGCTATCTCCTCCCCCACCCTCTCACGTCGACCACCATGGTATCTCCCCTCCCAAGCCCTAGGAGCCCCTTGCTGCACCGCGTGGACGGTCATGCGTCGCCTTTCCGTTCCTCGCCACCACTAGTCGAGGAGGATGCACCGGCGTTCCGCTCCTCGCCGCTACGCGATGCGTCTCCATCCCGTTCCTCGCCGCCACTAGTCGAGGAGGACGCGTCGTCGTTCCGCTCCTCGTCGCGACGCGACGCGTCGCCGTTCCGTTCCTTGCCGCCACTGGTCGAGGAGGACGCGTCGGTGTTCCGCTCCTCGCTGCGACGCGTCGACGTGGACGCGTCGGCGTTCTCAATCTCGCCGGCACACGCGTCGGAGGACGCGTCGGCTCCCCGCTACGAGGAGAACGCCGCGCCGCCCGCCGAGCCCCCCAGCCTTGAGGAGCTTTGGAAAGAAATGGATGTCGCCTTGTGGGAGGCTTTGCCTCCAGTAGAGCGCGCCAAAATAGAGGTGGAGAAGAAGGCCGAGGAAGAGAAGCGCACCGCGCAACAAGCTTTCTGGGAGATCTATGTCACGTCCGAGAGAGTCAAGCAATTGGTTCTTTGGCAGAAGGCTCGTGCGAGGGCCGTGAGGGTGGCGGAGGACGCCCGTGTCGACGCCCTGAGTGCAGTAGGGACCAAGCACCTCATCTACACTTGGCGGTACGTGGACCGGGTGCACGCTTCCAGCCAGGAGGAGTACCTGTTGGCGCCGGATCACCACACCGGTGAGATCGCGCTCGCCCGCCGGCAAGCCGCCAATCATCACCTCGCGAGTTGCGAGGCTGAGGAAGAGGCGTTGTGTCGGCGCGCTGGGAAACGGCCGCGCACCAGGTCACTTGTGGCGCACCGCAAGCGCTCCTGCGAGCACCGTGGCTTTTAGGAGGAGTATAATTTTTGTTTCGTAAGGCGATCTCATTAGTTTTGGAACGCGAATGATCAATCCCGAACGTTCAGGAATTTTTAGCGTCCTTAATTAAGTATGTAAAAGAGAAAGTTTGGAAACGTTGTGTATTATTATGCATTTTGCAAGTACGTGCATATAGCACAAACTTTACTATATACTATCGGACTACACGTCTCTCTCGATATATGCTTGCAGACTGTGCTACTCCCTCCGTCCAGGTCAATAAGTCATCTTTGGTTGTGCATGGTGACCAAGAAGGAGGGAAGACTTGTACACCTAGACGGAGGTAGTACTACTACTATTAGTTATGTACGTGCAAATGCACGTTTGAACATTACGATGCGGTTTTGTAAAAGTGGAAAAACAGCACTAGTCAAGCTTGTGAAACGATTCAATGCAAAACAATTGCAAAAATGCTCGTTTGATTGTTTACTTTTAGCTTCCTTCTCTGTGGTTATTTCTATGTGCACCGTGACCAAGGAGGAGGAGAAAACGAGAAACATTAATGTTTATTTGCTAATTAATAGTATTGCATGCAATGAACTAACCACTGCATGTCGTGTTTGATATCTCAAGTCATTAAAAGTATGCACACTCTTTATCTCTTATTAGTTGATATGTCAAGAAACAAGAAACGAGGTAAAAGTTAATGCACCGCGCCTAAGTGTTTTCGGATTATTTGGTTTTTGTAAGATGACTTACACACCTAGATGCACCACGCCTAAGTGTTTTGAGTAACATTTTATCAGTTAAATCTTTGGTCAAAATTTAGCACAAATTACAATGGTGAGGAATAAACCAGGACGGAGTAGTAGTTTAGAAGCCCAAATAAATGAGTGAGGCGCCTTATTGTTACTCTCCACTTTGACTAATCTTGTGGGAAAAGCTGGGGAAGCCGCCAAAAGAACTGGCCCTAGGAGTAGTAGCTACGGATCGAGCGTGGGAGATGAACCGGAGAAAGTAAATGCAGAGAGATGAAATGCAAAAAAGACGGAGGGATGTGATGGTTGCTTGTCTGTTTATTTTACCAGGCCATTTATTACTAGGAGTGGTTGGTTTTTGTGATATGACGGTTTACTGCGGCGCCACGAGCGGGGTGAGAGGTGAGACTCCTGTGCAGCGCCGCCCTCTACACTTGTACTACATCGGTCGTGGTTTATTAGTCCCCCATTGAATTTGACTGAAGATTTAACTGACAAAATGTTAGTGCATGTCAACAAAAACTATATCGTTGGATTCGTATTTGAACATAGTTTTGAATGATATAATTTTAGGTGATATGCATCAGTATTTATCGTACTATATATAATGTTAGTTCAATTTTTGGTCGTACTAATCTATAGTAGTAAGGTGCCCGTGCATTGCACCGAAGAGTGAAATGCATTGATCGGGGAGTTGTTTATTTTGACGAAGGATGTGGGGGTCATCTCATGTGTAACGGGTATCGATAGGTTTCTTCGGATATTATCTCATCTCTAGAGCTCACAAACATCCGGGTGAAATAGATAAAAAGGTATCTTTTGCAAACAAAAGCGTTCAACTGTTCAACCTGCATCCAAAACTTGTGAAGAAATAACACTTATTGTGCTTTGCAAGAAATGATCTTTAAGAATTAGTTTTTGAGTATTGATTGTCATACATGTTGGCTACAGATGACATGGCACTTTCTTATCATCAACAGTTGGCTATACTATTAACTAATATTAACCATGCCCTTATACACCTAGACGGAGGGATTAAATTAGGATGACTTGCAAGGGGGCAGAGGAGATGTAAGAAATGGTTCATCATAAGTCTTTCACCAGTACTATAGTAAAAATTCATACATGGAAGATTCTAGACTAAACCATAAACGGATAAACTTTTATTCATGCGCGATACTCCAATAGAGCAAGATCCTGCATGGAAGTCTCCACATGCTTAGACAGCGGATTACATTGAGCGAAGACTAATGATCAACATTTAACTTGATAATGCGTATTTTTTTAGAAGAATAGGGAGGCTCCTCCCCGGTTCCATTATCAAATGAAACCCAAAGTGTCTTACATCAGCTCACTGAGAGGGGCAGTTCAAAGGAAGGACTGCGGCGAAAGCCACTCAAGTTTAACGACAAGCTTACAGAATCAAAAGCGGCAAAGACACACGCCATAAGCACGCACACACACACTACATGTTTTCTAAGTGCACTTGATAATGCGTATGTCCAGGTGAACCTCCTTGGAGTCCCCGTGCACCGAGTCGGCGGGTAAAGGATAGAACGGATGCCATGGGTTTTCCAAGTCCACATTGGCGGGATAGTCCCAGCTCCTCAGATTCCAAGTCTGTCCGATGAGGCCGGTTTTGCCGCCCACGTGACCCGGAGGGGTAGTAGCACTGACCTTGCACCCGTACATCTGCCTCGTGTCAGTGTCAGTGTCAGCGTCGACACCCCTGACGCACGCTACAAAGATGGGGCGGCGTCCTGCGCGGGCCTCGCCGGTGCCCATGATCAAGAGGAAGACGCTGCCGTCCTCCTTCGAGACTAGCAAGCGGCGGTGATCCTCTAGCGACTCCGGCATGGTGAACCAGTAGCACGTGTCATACTTGATGTTCTCCGCCAAGGGCCAGCAGTGATCGCTGCACGCATCCGTGAGGTGATGCACCATGTCCGCCGGTGAGCCACAAAACGGCATCAGGCACTCATAGCAGTGGACGAAGGGCTCCTTTGAGGCATCGAACAGGCCATCCATGAAACGGGAGTGGCTGTAGGGAACATTGCACCAGTTGAATATGTGAGCAAGTTACTACGAGATTTAATCCGAATAAGCACAAAATAAATCGACGGCTATAACAGAGATGAAACTAATCATGTGGACTAGCATAGTAGTAGGATACAGAGTAGAAACATGAATTCTACCATGATTTCGAACAGGAAGGACAGAAACACATACGGTGCAACGGGAGCAGCACCGTTGGCGTTGAGGTTGTCGCCCATGTCGTTGAGGAAGAGGTTGCCGAGGTTGGGGAAGAAGTCGTCGTCGGTGAAGTCGGGGCTGCCAGCAGTCGCGAGAGTGCATTCCCCAGATTTCAACAGCGCCCGCCGAATGGAGCGCAGGAGGGAGTGGCTGTAGGGGGGACGTTGCGGCCGCCGAATGGAGCGTAGGAGTAGCACATGAAGCAGTAGATGGTGTCCTTACTAGTACTCCCTAGTCTCTATCTATCTATATCTATATATATCTACTCTTATAGAAAACCGAGTTGGTGATGATGGTGTGCCGTGCAATGCATGGGCATCTTGCTATTTTTTTGCATATAAATCCAAACACCACGTAGACACGGTCTTTGAGCATGGTTCGTAGTCGTTTCACGATCGGGCATCAAAGTTTGTAACTATTTTAGATTAGAATATACTACTCCTCCGGCGCTAGTAGTAGAGCAGAGTCCTAATCTACTACTCTACTCTAGCAAGCTAGGGCATAGTACTGTAGTAGGTACTATAGGGAGTACCAGTACTGTGATCACTCAAGCAAGTTGTCTGGCATCGGTATGACCCTACGCTGCTCGTATGTGTCTCGTAAGTCAAGCGGCGTGCTGTAGTCATCATCACCTGTCCACTTCCCGCAGCACATATTCGCTTCTCCATCTTTGTCCGCACATAATCTCGTCCAAGCTTCCATCCCCGCTAAGGCGCCTCCCCCCCTCGTCCGAAACCCAAGCACTAACAATGGCAGAACCGAGCAGCGTTCGCCGAAAGAGTGGCTGGAATTCGCTCCCCACAGAGGTAATCAAGCTCATTGTTTCACGGGTGGACAATCTCAGTACCATGCCGCTCACCGCGTGCTCGTCGGGGCTCATCGTTTACTCAAAGCCCTCAGGCCGGAGCTTTCTAAGCCAGCTCCTTGCTTGCTGATGCCGCCTGAACTTCAGAAACGGCGTGTCACGCAGCATAACGATCGTAGGGTGGCGAGCATCAACCCCCTTCACTGCGATCTGATCCCCGTCAGCCTTAGCTACATTAACGATATGTACTGGGTCGGCATGAACACGTCTTGGATGGTGCTCGTCGACGGTCGCGGCCGCTGGATGCTCGTGGAGGTCTACACCCGGCGATTGATCCCCCTTCCTTCGATTAACACTGCACTGCTTTGGCACCGCGGCCCAAAATACTCGGAATCTTACAGTAGCCAACATGATACCAAGTTTGATTTGCTCAAGGTTGTAATCTGCCAAGTGCCCACAAGATCTGGGAATTACAAAGATTTCAGGCTAATTGCGTTCTTCAACCGCGGTCTCGCCTATCTGACAGGTCATTGCGGTAAGTGGATAAATCTGCATGTCCATCGCAGGATCATACATCCTCCATGGTTCTATGATGCCATTGAACACAAGGGCTTCATTTACGCTGTCGACTCCTTCTATGGCTGGACGTATTGCTGGCCTACTCCAGTCATCGCTACAAACGGCTGTTACAGCAGTATGTTACTTTCCTATGATATCATGATGGCTTGCTTATATTACTGTCAACATTTACTGAAAAAATATTCATGCTCATAACATGTTGTTCTTAAGATTGACTAAATCAAGAGCCCTTTTTTTATTTGACTCCAACTTGATATGATGTTGTAGGCCGCCTGGTGTCCCTACCCTTCCTAATCCTAGAACCTTTCAAAGAAAAGCGGCATGGCAGTTGCAGGTGGTTCCTGGCTCGATCAAACGACGGCGAAAGATTGATGATCGTTCGCACGTACCGGACGTGTTGTTTCGCGAAATACAATCACAGTCACTGCAAGGTCTTTGAGCAGGATCCCAGCTTCTCTGGGCCTTCAAGAATTTTTGACTGGAGGCTGGTAAGTAGCCTTGGCACACGCTCTTTGTTTGTCAGACTGAATTATCCGATTAACCAGGAGATAACTGATGGCAAGGATCATGATGGCAGCGCAGTTTCATTCATCAGGCAAAACTGTGTGTACACAGCGTACCATGCGTCTCTACATGCACCATACCCTGATATGTGCCGCCATGCTCTGCAGCCCAAAGTAGGAGAGAGGGTCGCAAGTATCAGACTTCGACCTGCTGGCTGGAGTTTCCCCCGTCAGGCACTCATCTAGTTCAAGCTGTCAGCCAATCTCCACAGCTTAATAAATAGTAACGTCTAACTGAGCCAGTTAGTTAGATGCGTACACTTGGTGTAGTAGGATCTTTATTTAGTTTGATGCATACACTTGCTCTTTTTTGGTAGCCCTTTTGTAATGATGGATGATGTTTGGTTTGGAAGAGAGAGTTGCGTCTTCACTCTTCTGGCCTGCTTACTGCTTCTGTTGCACCCCCAGCCTTGGTTGCTGCTGCTACTATTTTCAATGTACAATCAGTAGTATATTTCGTCTGTTGGTTGAATATAAATGTGTTGTTAGAATGACAAACACAATGTTTTGGAAGTCGCTGCACGGTTCGATCCTTTAGTGCCCCATACCTTACGTAGCTCATACTATTTTTCGTACGGAACACATTTTCCACTTGTTGATAACATGCAGCCCACTGATGAAGGCCCAATAGAGAAGCCCATAATTAACTAGAAGGGACGCTCTCACATGAATCCAGCCCAGTTACATGCTCATGGTCCCCTAAACATAAATAAGTAAATAAATAAATAAAGCTAAATGCTCATGCACCAGTTCTTTGGGAAAATAGGTAGCCCAGTATTTCTTTTTGAAGAATACCCAAGCTAAGCCTATTTGTTTTCTCCGAATTACTGGGCTGCAAATCTTTCAAGACGAGCAAATGGGATATTAGTTTTTTTGAATTTTGTTCTTCACTGATATATTATACGTATTTCATTGGATTTAACATGACATAGTACTAACTTATTTTTAAATTTGTTTTAGTATGGCTATTAATTTTTGGATTAAGAATATTTCGTTCCCCAGCAAAAATTCCCACATATTTAGTTAATTTTTTGACCCTGGTACTGACCAGAAAATGGCCGACAATTCTAAAAATGGAAAACGGGCTGCAATAAATTCCATATGAATTAGAAAATGAGTAAAAATTATAAAAATAATAGCAAATGGGCTGTACACGCCACAGATTTCGAGGCTGACTTGTTTACGCAAGGCTTTGTTAGTGAACACACGATTCTAGCCGCTGTGCTTCTTCAATCTCTGATCTTCCTGCTCCAGCCGCCTAAACTAGCGCCGGCGGGACTGCCTGCTCCCTCCTCTTGTGGCCCGCTGTGAAGCCACGCAGGCTTCCCTGGCCCACCCTACTCTCTCCGCTGGCCTGGCCGCACGCAATCAACTGCCTCCTTATTACGCGATAAAATGATTCCTCCCACTGACATCTGGGGCGCACCGGTTGGGAGGCTGACCTGTGGGCCTACTTCGTTGACGCGTACGCAGGGCTTGTCAATTTAGTCAACAAAGGATTCTAGCAGCAGTAACCGTAGGATTTGAATCGAACGGTCCTGCTGCTTCTTCAATCGCTGCTCTTCTTGCAACGGCCGCCCAAACCAGCGCCAGGGAGACCGCCTGCTCCTGCCTCCAGTGGTTGGTTGTGCTACTGTTGAGGCCTCATCGCCCCCTACTACTCCCACCGCTAGCCAGGCCCTGCAGCGACAGCAGCCTCACATCGCAGCCGAACCAGTGAACCCTAGTACTCCACTCCGCGTGGGCGTCCACTACCGCGTCTTCCCCGCCTCCGCGTCATCCCCTTCCTAGGCCTCACCATCGTCCACCGCCTTGGTGCTCTCGGCACGGCGTGGTCAATGTGGTCAACGACATTCCATCGGGAGAGTACTGTACGTGTAGAGGCTGACAGCTGGGTCCACGGCCACAACCCAGTTTTTTTGAGATTTGCCAAGTAAGTCGCTTTGTCAGGCCTGTTGGGCTGTAAATCTTTCAAGACGAGGAGAGCTTTCATTCGGCTGGCCGAGAAAATGGCTCATCAGTAATGAGAAATGGGCTGTACATTTTTAAAACACATCAAACCGGCAGTTAGTTTCAAATATCTTTTTTTTAATTTCGAGATTTTAAATTACATTAATTTTTATGCATGGAGAATTTGTTGGATTTTATATTGATATACATTTATTTTTAAAATCAGTTTGAATGTGATTCGAAATTTCGGGATTAAAAACAGTTCGGACCGCACCGAAATATGCAAAATTTCGTATAAGTTTTTAACCGTGGCCACAATATGGGTTGTAATGCTAACAAAAAGAATATTGGCTCCAAAAAAACCTTAAGAATTAGCAAATGGGCTATAAATTATTAAAAATAATGGCAGATGGGATGTATGCTGTTTTCCACAGATTTGAGGCTTTCCTAAAAAAAGGTTGACGCACAAGTAGTGACTGTTGGATGGCCATCCAATGGCCGTCGTGCTTCTTCAATCTCTGCTCTTCCTGCTCCAGCCGCTCAAACAAGCGCCGGCGGGACTGGCTGCTCCCTCCTCCCCGCGGCTGGCTCTGACAGCTCGGACCCACCAGCTATATCTTTGCACGCAAGGAAGTGCCTCCTTATTACGCAAAAAAAATGAATACTCCCCCTGTTAGCTGGGACCCAGTATAGCGGCAGGCTGACTTGTGGGTCTACTAAGTTGACAGGGACGGAGGCCTTTGTCAACTTAGTCAATATGCACGATTCTAGCTCCAGTGACTGTACGTCCATCCAATGGCCGTAGTGCTTCTTCAACCTCTAGTCTTCTTGCTCCAGCCGCCCAAACCAGCGCCGGTCGTGCCTCGTGCTCCTGCCTCCCGTGGCCGGCTGCGATGCGGCGGAGGCCTCACCGCCCCTACTACTCCCACCGCTGGCCAGGCCATCCCTCTACTCACCCACACCCCCTATTATTCTGAGGAGACGGCAGCCTCACACCGCAACGAACCAGTGAACCCTCGTACTCCTCTACGCGTGGGCATCCACTATCGCGTCTTCCCCGGCTCCGTGTCGTCGCCTTCCTAGGCCTCGCCGTCGTCCACCGCCCTGGTGCTCTCGGCGCGGCGTGGTCAATGTGGTAAAAAACGGCTTCCATCGGACGTGGACTGTACATGGAGAGGCTGACAGCTGGGTCCACGACCGCAGCAAGGAAGTGCCTCCTTATTACGCGCAAAATAATTATTTCTCCACCTGACAGCGGGGACCACCGGACGGGCCACCATATTTCGTGAAAAAAACGGTTCCCCCCTGACTGCTGGGACCCACCAGCTACACCTTCGCACGCAAGGAAGTGCGTCCGGGCAAAAAAAATGATTCGCCCCCTGACTGTTGGGACCCACCAGCTACATCTTCGAACACAAGGAAGTGCGTCCGGGCAAAAAAACGATTCGCCCCCCTGACTGCTGGGACCCACTAGGTACATCTTCGCATGCAAGGAAGTGCCTGACAGTCGGGACCCACCTGGTCGAAGCGTACATAGCGTTGTCATTCGGGTCGCGAACGTGTACATACATACTGGTCGATGTAGAGGCGCACACGTAGCATGTACACGTACGTACAGCGGTGAGGGTGCAAGAAAGAAAATACGGCCACATACGTACATATGGGCAGGGTCTCTAACGCCTATCGCGCATACGTACATGGCTGGGTCGGATCGGGAGGGGCCTACATTCGGAACGGGGTCCTGTTGATCGGGAGGGGCCTGGCGTATCGCAAAATGGAGGAAACAGACCTCCTACGGTCGAAACGGGGGTCCTGTTGATCGGGAGGGGTGTGGCGTACCGCAAAACAGACGAAACGGACTTGTGTTGGAGCTCTACGGTCGAAACGGGGGTCCTGTTCATCGGGAGGGGTGTGGCGTACCGCAAAATGGACGGAACGGACTTGTGTTGGAGCGCTATACGGTCGAAACGGGGGGGAGGGGTGTGGCGTACTTCAAAACGGGACTCCAAGGGATACTGTTCATCTCCACCGTCGACCTCCTCCAGCCTCCACGGGCTACCGTCGACCTCCTCCGGCCTCCACGGGCTACCATCGACCTCCTCCAGCCTCCACGGGCTCCTGTTCATCCAGCCTCCACAGCGCGCTACTCCACCGGCTACTATTCAACCACCCCTCCACGGGCACCCCTCCACCATCTACTATTCATCCAGCCCTCCACACCACGGGGTCCTATTCAACCACCCCTCCACGGCCACCCCTCCATCGTCTACTATTCATCCAGCCCTCCACACCACGGGTTCCTGTTCAACCACCCCTCCACGGCCACCCCTACACCGTCTACTGTTCATCCAGCCCACCACACCACGGGTTCCTGTTCATCCAGAGGCAATGCCACCGCTCACTGTTCATCCAAACCCCCCGCAACGCTCACTGTTCATCCTAGAGGCAGCATCGATCGGCTTCAGTTAGCAGCAGTAGCGAAGGAATCGCTCCATCGGGTTCAGTTAACATCCATCGATCCATCGCTCGGGTTCAGTAATGCGTAGCCTGCAGTGCAATCGCTCGGGTTCAGTGCCTCGCTTGGCTTCAGTTAGAGCCAACGCCTCGCACACATGCGCGTACCTGTATGAGAGAAACGCGCATCGGTCTCCCACTGTAACCGGCAACTCCCCGAAATCCCCCCCCCCCCTCGCTTCTACCACGGTTTTTTCCGTCATGGACGGCCCAAAGAATGTCATGCAGCTGTGTCTCCAGCCCGCCCGGGACGAAAAGCCCATTTTCTATCATGATTTTTTGTCATAGAAGTAGGAGCCCACCACATCTATGATGATACCGGGTTTTGTCACAATTATCGTCATAGAAGTGTCATATGTATGACAGAAAAAAATTCGTTCGGCCCAAAATGTCACGGATGTGTCTTTTTTTGTAGTGTCAAGAAAGGTCTACCAAAGATAATGGGACAAAAGTCATCTTGTGGGGAGCTAAGAACAAGAAAATTAGTAGGGTATTTTATTTTCCCGCACAAGACTTCAACATCTCTAAGAATCCCAAATTTAATAGTGACATCTATGCCTTCTATTTCAGCAGGTGCTATTTCATCTTTAATTTCTTGATACAAGGAGAAAGGATAGCACTCACACTAGCACCTAGGTCACATAACCCATGATAACAGTGATCTCCTATCTTAACTGAGACAACAGGCATGCCAAGAACTAGTCTATGTTTATCTTTTCCTTTAGGTTTCGCAATTCTAGAAGCTTCACCACAGAAGTAAATAACATGCTCATCAATATTATCAACTAAGAGATCTTTAATCATAGCAACACTAGGTTCAACTCTGATTTGTTCAGATGGTTTGGGCGTTCTAACATAACTTTTGTTAACCACAGTTGAAGCTTTAGCATGTTCCTTCATGGTAACAGGGAGAGGTGGTTTTTGAATATAAGCAGTGGGAACAACTAGATCAACACTGTAAATGATAGTTTCTTCTTTAGATTTTACCGGTTCTTTAATTTCATCTTTAATTGGTGGGTGATATTTAAACCACTTCTCCTTAGGGGGATCAACATGAGTAGCAAAAGATTCACAGAAGGAAGCTACTATCTCAAAGTCAAGTCCATATTTAGTGCTAAACTTTTGAAAAGCATCAATATTCATAAAAGATTTAACACAATCAAACTTAGGTTTAATACCTGACTCTTTACCTTCGTCGAATTACCAATCTTCAGAGTTGCGTTTAATTCTTTCTAAAATATCCCACCGGAATTCAATAGTCTTCTTCATAAAGGAACCAGTAAAAGAAGTATCGAGCATGGATTGATCATTACGAGAAAGCCGAGCATAAAAATTCTGAATAATAATTTCTCTTGAGAGCTCATGATTGGGGCATGAATATAACATTGACTTAAGCCTCCCCCAAGCTAGAGAGATACTTTCTCCTTCATGAAGCCAAAAATTATATATGTAATCCCGATCACGATGAACTAGATGCCTTTGATGAAATTCCAATTTCAACCGATTCCAGTTCCAAGATCCAATATCATCGCATAGCCTAGACCATGTCAATGCTTTTCCCTTCAAAGATAAAGGGGAAACCTTTTTCTTAGCTTCATCTTCGGGCAAACCTGCAAGCTTAAACAATCCACAAATTTCATCCACATGTGTAAAGTGCATATCAGGATGTTCGGTTCCATCTCTTACATAAGGAGTAGCTAGCAGTTGTTCTAACATACCCGAAGGAATTTCATATTCAATATTTTCAGTAGGTGCAGTAGGTTGAGGGGCAACTAATTGTGGTTCTGGTCGAGGTGAAGATACCCCGAACAACCCCTCAAAGGATAGTTTTCCATAGTAGCAAGTGACAATAAATTTCAGCACGTAGTAATAATGTTTCCTTACCAATTTCCACTTACTAAGACAGCTTCACTCCCCGGCAACGGAGCCAGAAAATAGCCTTGATGACCCACACGTATATGGGGTCAATTGTAGCCTTTTCGATAAGTAAGACTGTCGAACCCAACGAGGAGCAGAAGGAAATGACAAGTGGTTTTCAGCAAGGTAATGTCTGCAAGTGCTAAAATTTTAAGTAGCGGAGTAGTTTGATAGCAAGATAAATTGTATCGAGCAAGTAATGATAGTAGTAACAAAAGTGCAGCAAGGTAGTGCTATGTCTTGAGCTTGCGTTGGTTTTCCTTGAAGAGGAAAGGGTGATGCAGCAATAGTAGCGTAAGTATTTCCCTCCGTTTTTGAGAACCAAGGTATCAATCCAGTAGGAGGCTCCTCAAAAGTCCCACGCACCTACATAAACAAACAAAGAACTCGCAACCAACGCAATAAAGGGGTTGTCAATCCCTTCACGGCCACTTGCGAAAGTGAGATCTGATAGAGATAATATCATAAGATAAATATACTTTTGGTATTTTATAATATAGATTGGAAAAGTAAAGATGCAAATAAAAGTAAATTGAAAGCTTAGATGATAAAAGATAGACCCGGGGGCCATAATTTCACTAGTGGCTTCTCTCAAGATAGCATAAGTATTACGATGGGTGAACAAATTACTGTCGAGCAATTGATAGAAAAGCGAATAATTATGAGATTATCTAGGCATGATCATGTATATAGGCATCATGTCCGTGACAAGTAGACCGACTCCTGCCTGCATCTACTACTATTACTCCACACATCGACCACTATCCAGCATGCATCTAGAGTATTAAGTTCATAAAGAATAGAGTAATGCATTAAGAAAGTTGACATGATGTAGAGGGATAAACTCATGCAATATGATATAAACCCCATCTTTTTATCCTCGATGGCAACAATACAATACGTGCCTTGCTGCCCCTGCTGTCACTGGGAAAGGACACCGCAAGATTGAACCCAAAGCTAAGCACTTCTCCCATTGCAAGAAAGATCAATCAAGTAGGCCAAACCAAACTGATAATTCGAAGAGACTTGCGAAGATAACTTAATCACACATAAAAGAATTCAGAGGAGATTCAAATATTTCTCGTAGATAAACTTGCTCATAACCCGTAATTCATCGGATCTCGACAAACACACTGCAAAAAGAGTTAAATCGAATAGATATCCAAGAAGATCAAGGAGAACATGGTATTGAGATCCAAAAAGAGAGAAGAAGCCATCTAGCTAATAATTATGGACCCGAAGGTCTGTGGTAAACTACTCACAACTCATCGGAGGGGCTATGGTGTTGATGTAGAAGCCTTCTGTGGTCGATTCCCCCTCCGGCGGAGCACCGACGAAGGCTCCAAGATGGGATCTCGCGGATACAAAAGGTTCGATGGTGGAAATAGTTTTTCATGGTCGCCTTTGATGTTCTCGGTGTACGTGGGTATATATAGGAGGAAGAAGTAGGTTGGTGGATGCCCGAGGGGTCCACGAGATAGGGGGCACGCCCAGTAGGGGGGAGCCCTCCACCCTCGTGGCTGCCTCGACTGCTTCTTGACTTGCACTCCAAGTCCTCTAGATCACGTTCGTTCCAAAAACCACGCTCCCGAAAGTTTCATTCCGTTTGGACTCCATTTGATATTCCTTTTCTTCGAAACACTGAAATAGGCAAAATAACAGCAATACGGGCTGGGCCTCCGGTTAGTAGGTTAGTCCCAAACATGATATAAATGTGTAAAGTAAAGCCCATAAACATCCAAAACGGGTAATATAATAGCATGGAACAATAAAAAATTATAGATATGTTGGAGACGTATCAAGCATCCCCAAGCTTAATTCCCGCTCGTCCTCGAGTAGGTAAATGATAAAAACAGATTTTTTGATGTGGATTGCTACCTAGCATAATTCTCAATGTAATTGTCTTTATTGTGGCATGAATGTTCAGATCCAAATGAGTCAAAATAAAAGTTCATATTGATATAAGAAATAGTAATACTTCAAGCATACTAATCAAAGCAATCATGTCTTCTCAAAATAACATGGCTAAAGAAAGTTCATCCCTACAAAATCATATAGTTAGGCTATGCTTCATTTTCATCACACAAAAATGCTCCCGAATTATACACCCCCGATGACAAGCCAAGCCATTGTTTCGTACTTAAATAATCTCAAACTTTTTCAACTTTCACGCAATACATGAGCGTGAGCCATGGATATAGCACTATGGGTGGAATAGAATATGATGATGGGGATTGTGTGGAGAAGACAAAAAAGGAGAAAGTCTCACATTGACGAGGAAAATCAACAGGCTATGGAGATGCCTATCAATTGATGTCAACATGAGGAGTAGGGATTGCCATGCAACGGATGCACTACAGCTATAAATGTATGAAGGCTCAACAAAAGAAACTAGTGGGTGTGCATCCAACTTGCTTGCTCATGAAGACCTAGGGCATTTTGAGGAAGCCCATCGTAGGAATATACAAGCCAAGTTCTATTATGAAAAATTCCCACTAGTATATGAAAGTGACAACATATGAGACACGCTATATGAAGAACATCGTGCTACTTTGAAGCACAAGTGTGGAAAAAGAGATAGTAATATTGCCCCCTTTTTATTTTTTATTTTGGGCCTTCCTTTTTTTCTTTTGGCCTTTTTTTCTTTGGTCTTTCCCTTTTTTCTTTTTGCCTTTCTTTTTTTATTTGGGGACAATGCTCAAATAATGATGATCAGCACACTTCTATTTATTTACAACTCATGAATTACAACCCAAAACTAGAACAAGATATGACTCTATAAGAATGCCTCCGGCGGTGTACCGGTATGGGAAATGAATCAAGAGTGACATGCATGAAAATTATGCATGGTGGCTTTTCCACAAATACGATGTCAACTACATGATCATGCAAGGCAATATGACAATGATGATGTGTGTCATAAAAAAATGGGACGGAACGGTGGAAAGTTGCATGGCAATATATCTCGGAATGGCTATGGAAATGCCATAATAGGTAGGTATGGTGGCTGTTTTGAGGAAGATATAAGGAGGTTTATGTGTGATAGAGCGTATCGTATCACGGGGTTTGGATGCACCGGCGAAGTTTGCACCAACTCTCAAGGTGAGAAAGGGCAATGCACGGTACCGAAGAGGCTAGCAATGATGGAAGGGTGAGAGTGCGTATAATCCATGTACTCAACATTAGTCAAAAGAGCTCATATACTTATTGCAAAAATCTACAAGTCATCAAAAACCAAGCACTACGTGCATGCTCCTAGGGGGATAGATTGGTAGGAAAAGACCATCGCTCGTCCCCGACCGCCACTCATAAGGATGCACAATCTAAGAACACCTCATGTTTCAAATTTGTTACACAACTTTAACCATACGTGCATGCTACGGGACTTGCTAACTTCAACCAATAATTCTTTAAATTCATAATCACCCAACTAGCATGACTTTAATATCACTACCTCCATATCTCAAAACAATTATCAAGTATCAAATTGATCATAGCATCCAATTCACTTCCTATGATAGTTTTTATTATACCCAACTTGGATGCCTACCATTCTAGGACCAATTTTATAACCATAGCAAATACCATGCTGTTCTAAGAGACTCTCAAAATAATATAAGTGAAGCATGAGAGACTAACAATTTCTACAAAATTAAGCCACCGCCATGCTCTAAAAGATATAAGTGAAGCACTAGAGCAAAAACTATCTAGCTCAAAAGATATAAGTGAAGCACATAGAGTATTCTAATAAATTTCAATCAAGTGGGCTTCTCCCAAAAGGTGTGTACAGCAAGTATGATTGTGGTAAACTAAAAGGCAAAGACTAATATCATACAAGACGCTCCAAGCAAAACACATATCATGTGGCGAATAAAAATATAGCTCCAAGTAAAGTTTCCAATGAACGAAGACGAAAGAGGGGATGCCTCCCGGGGGCATCCCCAAGCTTAGGGCTTTTGGATATTCTTGAATATCTTGGGGTGCCATGGGCATCCCCAAGCTTAGGCTTTTGCCACTCCTTATTCCATAGTCAATAAAATCTTTACCCAAAACTTGAAAACTTCACAACACAAAACTCAAGAGGAAATCTCATAAGCTCCGTTAGTGAAAGAAAGCAAAACCACCACATAAGGTACTGTAATGAACTCATTCTTTATTTATATTGGTGTTCAACCTACTGTATTCCAAGTTATATATGGTTCATACCACTTAATACTAGCCATAGATGCATCAAAATAAGCAAACAACACACAAAAAAACAGAATCTGTCAAAAACAGAACAGTCTGTAGCAATCTATAACCGCCTAATACTTCTGGAACTTTACAAATCCTACCAAAATAGGAAGTCCTGGTAAATGTGTCTATTGATCTACATCAAAAAGAATCAACGAAAAAGCACGTTTTTGTGAATTAACAAAATTATTTTCATGCGCGCAAAGTTTCTGTTTTTCAGCAGAATCAAATTAACTATCACCATAGGTTATCCTATAGGTCCTACTTGGCACAAACACTAATTAAAACATAAACACACATCTAAACAGAAGGTAGATGCAAGATTTATTATTAAACAGAAACAAAAACAAAAAACACAAATAAAATTGGGTTGCCTCCCAACTAGCGCTATCGTTTAACGCCCCTAGCTAGGCATAAAAGCGAGGATAGATTTAAGTAGTGCCATCATTGATTTTCAGTTTTTTAGCGGAGTCATGCTCAAATTCGGGAGGTTCTTTACGTTTTCCTTCATACTCAAAAATTTTTAGATCTAAAGAATCCAACCACTTATTGAATATAGTAATCAACATATTCATGCGGTGAAGATTTCCGCTAACACTCTTGAGAGGTTCAAGAGACTTTTGTAAGATTTTTGTAACTTCGCAAATCTTTTCAAATACTTGTGTTTCTTCTTGGGTAGGATGAGATCCCCCTTTTTGAGGTAGTGTTCCCACTATTCCCTCTATAATTTCATGCGCAATACTGGGATCAATTTCAATAAATTTTCCTTTGGCAATACAATCCAAGAGTTGTCTATGAGACATATTTAGCCCAACATAAAAATTGCGAAGTAGAATTCTAAAATTACGATAAGATTCCATCATCCTATACCAAGCATCTTTTAAATTTTCTCCTTGCCTTTGCTTGAAGTGAAGTTCAAACTCGGGGGACATAGGAGCGGATAAAGGACTAGCCATAGCGACGAACACACAAAAGGCAAGCGAGAGAGAGAGGAGATTGGGAAAGAGAGGGCAAATAAAATGGCAAGGGTGAAGTGGGGGAGAGGAAACGAGAGGCAAATGGCAAATAATGTAAATGCGAGGGAGATGTGTTTGTGATGGGTACTTGGCACGTCTTGACTTGAGTGAAGACCTCCCCGGCAACGACGCCAGAAATCATTCTTGCTACGTCTTGAGCTTGTGTTGGTGTTCCTTGAAGAGGAAAGGGTGATGCAGCAATAGTAGCATAAGTATTTCTCTCAGTTTTTGAGAACCAAGGTATCAATCCAGTAGGAGGCTCCTCAAAATTCCCACGCACCTACACAAACAAACAAAGAACTCGCAACCAACGCAATAAAGGGGTTGTCAATCCCTTCACGGCCACTTGCGAAAGTGAGATCTGATAGAGATAATATGATAAGATAAATATTTTTTTGGTATTTTCTAATATAGATTAGAAAATTAAAGATGCAAATAAAAGTAAATTGCAAGCTTATATGATAAAATATAGACCCGGGGGCCATAGGTTTCACTAGTGGCTTCTCTCAAGATAGCATAAGTGTTACGGTGGGTGAACAAATTACTGTCGAGCAATTGATAGAATAGCGAATAATTATGAGATTATCTAAGCATGATCATGTATTTAGGCATCACGTCCGTGACAAGTAGACCGACTCCTGCCTGTATCTACTACTATTACTCCACACATCGACCACTGTCCAGCATGCATCTAGAGTATTAAGTTCATAAGGAATAGAGTAATGCATTAAGAAAGTTGACATGATGTAGAGGGATAAACTCATGCAATATGATATAAACCCCATCTTTTTATCCTCGATGGCAACAATACAATACGTGCCTTGCTGCCCCTACTGTCACTGGGAAAGGACACCGCAAGATTGACCTCAAAGGTAAGCACTTCTCCCATTGCAAGAAGGATCAATCTAGTAGGCCAAACCAAACTGATAATTTGAAGAGACTTGCGAAGATAACGTAATCACACATAACAAAATTCAGAGGAGATTCAAATATTTCTCATAGATAAACTTGATCATAAACCCACAATTCATCGGATCTCGACAAACACACCGCAAAAAGAGTTACATCGAATAGATCTCCAAGAAGATCGAGAAGAACATGGTATTGAGATCCAAAAAGCGATAAGAAGCCATCTAGCTAATGACTATGGACCCGAAGGTCTGTGGTAAACTACTCACAACTCATCGGAGGGGCTATGGGGTTGATATAGAAGCCTTCTGTGGTCGATTCCTAGGCGGAGCACCGGCGAAGGCTCCAAGATGGGATCTCGCGGATACAGAAGGTTATGGTGGTGGAAATAGTTTTTCGTGGTTGCTTTTGATGTTCTCGGGGTATGAGGGTATATATAGGAGGAAGAAGTAGGTCGGTGTACGCCCGAGGGGCCCACGAGATAGGGGGCGCGCCCAGTAGGGGGGGCACGCCCTCCACCCTCGTGGCCGCCTCGACTGCTTCTTGACTTGCACTCTAAGTCCTCTGGATCATGTTTGTTCCAAAAATCACGCTCCCGAAGGTTTCATTCCGTTTGTACTCCGTTTGATATTCCTTTTCTTCGAAGCACTGAAATAGGCAAAAAAACAATACGGGCTGGGCCTCCGGTTAGTAGGTTAGTCCCAAAAATGATATAAATGTGTAAAGTAAAGCCCATAAACATCCAAAACGGGTAATATAATAGCATGGAACAATCAAAAATTATAGATACGTTGGTGACGTATCAGGTAGCCCAATCCTTATGAGGCAAAGGACATGCCAAAACGGTTTCTTATGAGAAGCAAAGTGTTCTTGAGGGTACATGAGAATTTCATCTAGTCACTTTCATCATGTTGGCTTATTTCGTGTTCAGTACTTTGATAATTTGATATGTGGGTGGACCGGTGCTTAGGTGCTGTTCTTACTTGAACAAACCTCCTACTTATGATTAAACCTCTCACAAGCATCCGCAACTACGAGAAAAGTATTAAGAATAAATTCTAACCATAGCATTAAACTTTTGGATCCAATTGGTCCCTTACGGAATAGCGCATAAACTGGGGTTTAAGCTTCTATCACTATCGCAACCCACCATCTAATAACTACTCTACAATGCATTCCCTTAGGCCCAATTATGGTGAATTGTCATGTAGTCGACGTTCACATGACACCACTAAGAGAATGACAACATACATATCATTAAAATATCGAACACATATCAAGTTCACATGATTACTTGCAACATGATTTCTCCCGTGACCTCAAGAACAAAAGTAACTACTCACAAATGATAAACATGCTCAAAATCAGAGGGGTATTAAATAGCATAATGGATCTGAACATATAATCTTCCACCAAATAAACCATATAGTAATCAACTACAAGATGTAATCAACACTACTAGTCACCCACAAGCACCAATCTATAGTTTTGATACAAAGATTGAAAACAAGAGATGAACTAGGGTTTGAGAGGAGTTGGTGCTCTAAAGATGTTGATGAAGATGGCCCTCCCAAAGATGGGAGAGTTGTTGGTGATGATGATGACGATGATTTCCCCCTCTGGGAGGGAAGTTTCCCCCGGCGGAATCGCTCCGCTAGAGGGCAAAAGTTCTCCTGCCCAAGTTCCGCCTCTAGGCGGCGGCGCTTCGTCCCGAATGTCCTTCTCTGATTTTTTCTAGGTCAAAATGACTTATATACCAGAAGATGGGCACCAGAGGTGGGCCGAGCAGGGCAGCACCCACCAGGGCCCGCCTGGGCCTCCTGGCGCGCCCAGGTGGGTTGTGCCCACCTGGTGGCCCCCCTCTGGTACTTATTTGCTCCAATAATCCTTAAATATTCCATAAAAATCCTCGGGAAGTTTTAGCTCATTTGGAGTTGTGCAGAATAGGTAGCTTGACGTAGCTCTTTCAGGTCCAGATTTCCAGCTGCCAGAATTCTCCCCCTTTGTGCATACCTTGCATATTATGGGAGAAAAGGCATTAGAATTACTCCAAAAAGCATTATTATACAATAAAAGAACATAAATAATAGTAGTAAAACATGATGCAAAATGGACATATCATTGCCATCGAGGATAAAAAGATGGGGGTTTCATCATATTGCTTGAGTTAATTCCTCTACATCATGCCATCTTACTTAATGTGTTATTCTATTCTTTATGAACTTGAGACTCTAGATGCAGGCAGGAGTAATAGTAGTAGATGTAGAATCGATTTGGTCTACTTGACACAGATGTGATGCCTATGTTCATGATCATTGCTTTAGATATCGTCATAATTATGCGCTCTTCTATCAATTGCTCGGTAGTAATTTGTTCACCCGCCGTATTATTTGCTATCTTGAGAGAAGCCACTAGTGGAACCTATGGCCCCCGGGTCTCTTTTCCATCATACAAGTTCTCTTTTCCATCATACTAGTTTCTGATCTACTATTTTGCAATCTTTTACTTTCCGACCTATAAACCACAAATACCAAAAATATTTACTTTACCCTTTGTCTATCTCTATCGGATCTCACTTTTGCAAGTAACCGTGAAGGGATTGACAACCCCTTTATCGCGTTGGGTGCAAGTTTGTTGATTGCTTGTGCAAGTATTCGATGACCTGTGCGTTCTCTCCTACTGGAGTGATACCTTGGTTCTCAAACTGAGGGAAATACTTACTCTACTTTGCTGCATCACCCTTTTCTCTTCAAGGGAAAAACCAACGCAAGCTCATGAAGTAGCAGGAAAAATTCCTGGCGCCGTTTCTGGGGAGATCTACGTCAAGTCAAGACATACCAAGTACCCATCGTAAACTATCATCTCCTGCATTACATTATTTGCCATTCACCTCTTGTTTTCCTCTCCCGCACCTCTAAAATGATTTTCAAAATGATTTGCCTTTTCTTCGCCCTCCTCCGGTCGTCTTCTTCGCTTGCTTCTTGTGTGCTCGTGTGTTGGATTGCTTTCTTTGTCACGATGGCCCAAGATAATACTAAATTGTGTGACTTCTCCAACACCAACAACAATGATTTTATTAGCACTCCAATTGCTCCCACTACTAATGTTGAAACTTGTAAAATTAATGTCGCTTTGCTGAATCTTGTTATGAAAGATCAATTTTCTGGCCTTCCTAGTGAAGATGCCGCATCCGATCTAAACAATTTCGTTGATTTGTGTGATCTGCAAAAGAAGAAACATGTGGATAATGATATTGCTAAATTGAAGCTATTTCCGTTTTCTCTTAGAGATTGTGCTAAAACTTGGTTTTCATCTTTGCCCAAAAATAGTATTGATTCATGGAATAAGTGTCAAGATGCTTTTATCTCTAAGTATTTTCCTCCCGCTAAGATCATCTCCCTTAGGAACGATATTATGAATTTCAAGCAACTTGATCATGAGCATGTTGCACAATCTTAGGAGAGGATGAAATTGATGATATGAAATTGCCCTACACATGGTTTGAATTTGTGGATGATTATACAAATTTTTTATGCCGGATTGAATTTTGCTTCAAGAAATATTTTATATTCGGCCGCGGGGGGAACTTCTATGGAAATTACTTTAGGAGAGGCTACTAAGCTCCTAGATAATATCATGGTTAATTAGTCTCAATGGCACACCGAAAGATACACTAGTAAAAAGGTTCATGCGATTGAAGAGTTTAATGTTTTGAGTGGAAAGATGGATGAACTTACAAAATTATTTGCTAATAAGAGTGCTTCTTCTAATCCTAATGATATGCCTTTGTCCACTTTGATTGAGAATAATAATGAATCTATGGATGTGAATTTTGTTGGTAGGAACAATTTTGGTAATAACGCGTATAGAGGCAATTTTAATCCTAGGCCGTTTCCTCGTAATTCCTCTAATAATTATGGTAATTCCTACAACAATTCTTATGGAAATTTCAGCAAGATGCCCTCTGATTTTGAGAATAGTGTTAAAGAATTTATGAGCTTGCAAAAGAATTTTAATGCTTTGACTGAAGAAAAAATTCTCAAGATTGATGATTTGGCTAGGAACGTGGATAGAATTTCTCTTGATGTTGATTCTTTGAAACTAAGATCTATTCCACATAAGTATGACATCAATGAGTCTCCCAAAGCCATGAGAATTTCCATTGATGAGTGCAAAGAAAGAACTGCTAAGACGCGTGCAAAACAAGATTGGTTTGTAAAAGCGCGTTCTTCTAGTTTTTATGATAATAATGATGAAGATCTAAAAGTGATTGATGTGACTCCTATTGAATCTTTGTTTTCCAATATTAATCTTGATAAAGGTGGGACTGGAGATGAGTTTAGTTAAAAGGCGTCCCAATGATTCGGAGTTTTGGTTTAATCCTTAAGATCATCCACAGAAACCAATATGGGTTTCTCAAGGGTAGATGGATCCAAGACTGCTTGGTCTGGGCGTTCAAGTACATTAACCAATGCCAAGCCTCTGGACGTGCCTGCTGCCTGCTGAAATTGGACTTTGCCAAGGCATTCGATACAATTCAACATGAACCTATGATTGAGATAATGAGAAGCATGGGCTTTGACGAGAAATGGATTGGTGGATTAAATGCATATTCTCGTCGGGCACCTCGCCTGTCCTGCTGAACGATACCCCAAGAAAGCAATTCCCATGTCAGTGTGGTGTGAGGCAGGGAGATCCTCTCTCGCCCCTCATCTTTGTCCTCGCTGCAGATTTGTTGCAGGCAGCGATCAATGAGGCGTCTAGGGCTGGGCAGCTATGTATGCCAATTCCATCGCATGATGAAAATTACCCTGTGATTCAATATGCGGATGACACAATTATGGTGTTCCCTGCCTGCCCTACTCAAGCTCTCGTCCTTAAAGGAATTTTGATGGATTATGCAACTTCGGTTGGTTTGAAAATCAACTTCCATAAATCAACCCTAGTCCCAATCAATCTGGGACAGGGGACGGCGTCAGAATTGGCTGCAATCTTCGGTTGTGTTGTGGGACAAATGCCATTTACTTACTTGGGTCTGCCTATGGGGACGACTCGTCCTTCGGTGACTAGTCTGATGCCCATGGTTACAGCAGGCAGAGGAAAATCCCAGCGGCGGCCTCTTTGCTTGATTATGGATCCAAGCTAACCCTCCTAAACTCTGTTGTGACCTCTCTAGCGATTTATGCTATGTGCTCCATCAAGATAAACCCCAAGATCATTGAGCACTTGGATAAACTCTGTAGATCATGTCACTGGCTCAAGAAATCCGGTGATGGCACCAGGGGAATTCTCTCGCTGCATGGGATTTGGTCTGTAGACCAAAGAACAAGGGGGCTAGGGATCATAAACCTGAAAATTCAGAACCAGGGGCTTCTGCTGAAACAACTACACAAATTCTACAACAAACAAGATGTACCATGGGTTCAACTTTTCTGGCATTCATATTACGTGGATCGTGTCCCGCATGCGACTGATCCTTGTGGGTCGTTTTGGTGGAAAGATCTGATGCAACTTTCTGACATTTACAGAGGGGTTACCAAAGCTTCTGTGGTGGCAGGAGACACTATTCTATTCTGGAAGGACGAGTGGAATGATACATTACTAGAAGAAGCTTTCCTGAGGGCCCTTTATTTTGCCAGAGATCAAGATATGTTAGTTAAAAATCTGCTGTCCTCAGCGAGTCTAAGTAATGTGTTCCACTTGCCTCTATTGATAGAAGCCCGGCTGGAAGTCACTGAGTTGCAACTTGCAACGGCTGATGTTGCACCGACTGAAGGCATTGACACTTGGAGTTGTGTCTGGAGTGGGGCTGAATTCAAAGCATCCAAATTTTATGAGCACTGCTTCAGAAACAAGCAGGTTGATGAGGCCTTTTGTTGGATCTGGAAATCCAAATGCACAATGCAATGGAAGATGTTTTCTTGGTTGCTGCTGGCTGACCGCCTAAACACAAGAAATATGTTGAGAAGAAGGCATTACAAGATACAAGATGATGACTACACTTGCTTGTTATGCCAAAACCCACCTGAGGAGGATGTGGAACATCTATTCTTCAACTGACCCTTCAGCCGGAGATGCTGGGATAGCATAGGGGTCCAATGGCCGGTGGCTGACTGCAGACTAGAATTGCTGCACGCTGGCAAAATCTCTAGGGGTGGGCCAATGTTTATGGAGGTGTTCACTGTGGCGGCCTGGGGGAACTGGAAGGAAAGAAATGACAAGCACTTTAGAGGGGTCAGCCAACTTTGAGATCCTGGAAGATCAGGTTCAAAAATGACTTTGCTATGTTGGTCCATAGGGCCAAGCCAGAGTCGGCCACATTCATATTATCTCTGGTTGCTGCTTTGTAAGAGTTGTGCTCCCTTGTAATCTCTAACCCCCCCATTCATATGTAGTTCCTGCATGTAGGCTAACTAGACTGTACTGAGACTGTACTAACCCCCTTAACTATTTAATTTAAAGTCAGTGGGATCCTCTCCCACTGTCATCAGTTCTCAAAAAAAATGATTCGGAGTTTTAGATCTTGATGCAAAAATTGATAAAAGTGGGATTGGAGAGGTCAAGACTTCAAGTAGCAATGAACCCACTCTTTTGGATTTCAAGGAATTTAATTATGATAATTGTTCTTTAATAGATTGTATTTCCTTGTTGCAATTTGATACGTATCCGTCGTATCTACTTTTCCAAACACTTTTTGCCCATGTTTTGGACTCTAACTTGCATGATTTGAATGGAACTAACCCGGACTGATGTTGTTTTCAGCAGAACTGCCATGGTGTTATTTTTGTGCAGAAATATAAGTTCTCGGAATGACCTGAAAATCCACAGAGCAACTCTTTGGAATTAATAAAAAATACTGGCGAAAGAATCAGCACCAGGGGGGCCACACCCTGTCCACGAGGGTGGGGGCGCCACCCCCCCTAGGGTGCGCCCCCTGCCTCGTGGGCCCCCTGGACCTCCACCGACCTCAACTCCAACTCCATATATTCATGTTCGCGGAGAAAAAAATCAGAGAGAAAGATTCATCATGTTTTATGATATGGAGCTTCCGCCAAGCCCTAAACATTCTCCGGAGGGCTGATATGGAGCCCGTTCGGGCCTCCAGAGAGGGGGATTCATCGCCGCCGTCATCATCAACCATCCTCCATCACCAATTTCATGATGCTCACCGCCGTGCATGAGTAATTCTATCGTAGGCTTGCTGGAAGGTGATGGGTTGGATGAGATTTACCATGTAATCAAGTTAGTTTTGTTAGGATTTGATCCCTAGTATCCACTATGTTCTGAGATTGATGTTTCTATGACTTTGCTACGCTTAATGCTTGTCACTAGGGCCCGAGTGCCATGATTTAGATCTGAACCTATTATGTTTTCATGAATATATGTGAGTTCTTGATCCTATCTTGCAAGTCTATAGTCACCTATTATGTGTTGTGATCCGTTAACCCCGAAGTGACAATAATCGGGATACTTACCAGTGATGACCGTAGTTTGAGGAGTTCATGTATTCACTAAGTGTTAATGCTTTGGTCCAGTACTCTATTAAAAGAAGGCCTTAATATCCCTTAGTTTCCAATAGGACCCCGCTGCCACGGGAGGGTAGGACAAAAGATGTCATGCAAGTTCTTTTCCATAAGCACGTATGACTATATTCGGAATACATGCCTACATTACATTGATGAACTGGAGCTAGTTCTGTGTCACCCTATGTTATAACTATTACATGAGGAATCGCAACCGACATAATTATCCATCACTGATCCAATGCCTACAACTTTTCACATATTGATCTTTGCTTATTTACTTTACCATTGTTACTGTTACAATTACTACGAAACTACTACTGTTACTTTTGCTACAGTTACCGTTACTTCCATACTACTTCGCTACTAAATACTTTTCTGCAGATATTAAGTTATCCAGGTGTGGTTGAATTGACAACTCAACTGCTAATACTTGAGAATATTCTTTGGCTCCCCTTGTGTTGTATTAATAAATTTGGGTTGAATCCTCTACCCTCGAAAACTGTTGCGATCCCCTATACTTGTGGGTTATCAACGTTGTTGCCGGGGAGCATCGCTCTTTTCTTTGAGTCACTTGGGATTTATATTTGCTGGTCACTATGAGGAACTTGAAAGACAAAAGAACTAAGATTTATCCCTCAACTACGAGGGGAGGTAAGGAACTGCCATCTAGCTCTGCACTTGAATCTCCTTCTGTTTGCGACACCTAAACTTGCTTCTGCTATTAATTCCGATATGTCGCATGTTATTGATGATGCCACTTCTACTATGCATGATACTTATGATGAAACTACTTCTGTGCTTGATACTATTGTGCCATTAGGTGAATTTCTTGATGAACAACTTGCTAGGGCTAGAGAGAATGAAATTATTGAAACTGATATTATTGATGATAGTGATGATGAAGGTTCTCCCCCTAAATATGAATTGCCTGTTGTTCCTGAGGGTTATGTTATGGATGAAGAAACTACTAGAGATTTTCTTGCTTGCAATGATAGATCTGATCTTGAGAAGTTATTAGCTAAACTGAAATAGAAATCTCTGAATGCTGGAATGAAATATGACCCTGCTTTTGCTACTTCACCTATCTTTGTTATTGATAAGGATTATGATTTCTCTGTCGATCCTGAGATAATTACTTTGGTTGAATCTAATCCTTTTTATGGCTATGAATCTGAAACTGTTGTGGCACATCTTACTAAATTAAATGATATAGCCACCTTATTCACTAATGATGAGAAATCTTGCTACTACTATATCCTTAAGATATTTCCATTCTCATTAAAGTGTGATGCTAAAACTTGGTTTAATTCTCTTGATCCTGGTTGTGTGCATAGTCCCCAGGATATGATTTATTACTTCTCTACTAAATATTTCCCTGCTCATAAGAAACAAGCTGCCTTGAGGGAAATATATAATTTTGTGCAAATTGAAGAAGAGTGTCTCCCACAAGCTTGGGGAGGCTTCTCCGGTTACTTAATACTTTGTGTCGGTGTCAAAACCGGCGGATCTCGGGTAGGGGGTCCCGAACTGTGCGTCTAGGTGGATGGTAACAGGAGACAGGGGACACGATGTTTTTACCCAGGTTCAGGCCCTCTCGATGGAGGTAAAACCCTACTCCTGCTTGATTGATATTGATGATATGGGTAGTACAAGAGTAGATCTACCATGAGATCAGAGAGGCTAAACCCTAGAAGCTAGCCTATGGTATGATTGTTGTTCGTCCTGTGGACTAAAACCCTTCAGTTTATATAGGCACCGAAGAGGGTTAGGGTTACACAGAGTCGGTTACAATGGTAGGAGATCTACATATCCGTATCGCCAAGCTTGCCTTCCACGCCAAGGAAAGTCCCATCCGGACACGGGACGAAGTCTTCAATCTTGTATCTTCATAGTCCAGGAGTCCGGCCAAAGGCTATAGTCCGGCCATCCGGACACCCCCTAATCCAGGACTCCCTCAGTAGCCCCTGAACCGGGCTTCAACGACGACGAGTCCGGCGTGCATATTGTCTTCGGCATTGCAAGGCGGGTTCCTCCTCCGAATACTTCATTGAAGATTTTGAACACTAGGATAGTCTCTGGCTCTGCAAAATAAGTTCCACATACCATCGAAGAGAGAATAATATTTACACAAATTCAATCTGCTGACGTATTCCGTGGCGTGACATCACACCACGGCCAAGCCTTTATTCGAATCGTTTTTACTATTCCACCTCAGCGCGTTTAGTGAGGCGGTTTCCTTGGCACGTCTTGTCAAAGCAGAGATCGTGTCCCCTTATTCCGGGATTCTCATCAATACAGGCGTGGGTAACCCAACCGCGCCATTGATTATGGCGCTTGGGAGATAAGCGAGTTTTACCAGGCTGGTGGGGACGCATAGTTTCGTCCGTCCATACAAGGGGATAAGGATCCACCTTTTTACCTACGCCTTCTTCCTCCTTTGCTTATCCATTTCCGCGCACTCGAGCTCTAGCACCCAAGTCCGCACATCTCGCCTCAACCTTCCCCAGCCATGTCCGGAGCGGGAGGCAAGTGGATGGCCTCCTCCATCATGGAGGGGCACATCAAGAGGCTGCGGGAGGCCGGATACTTGTCCAGTGACCTCGTGCATCGGCTCCCTGACAAGGGGCAGCTCATCCCCACCCCTGGGTCCCATGAGAGGGTGGTGTTCCTCACCCACTTCCTCTGTGGCCTAGGTTTTCCACTTCACCCATTTGTCCGGGGGCTCATGTTCTACTACGGCCTGGATTTCCATGATCTGGCCCCGAATTTTATCCTCAACATCTCGGCATTCATCGTCTTGTGCGAGGCCTTCCTCTGCATCCAGCCTCACTTCGGCTTATGGCTGAAGACCTTCAATGTCAATCCAAAGGTTGTGGGCGGCCGCCAAGCGGAGTGCGGAGGCGCCATGGTGGGCAAGATGCCAAACGTCCTATGGCTCGAGGGCTCCTTCGCGGAGACCATAAAGGGGTGGCAATCGGGGTGGTTCTACATCACCGAGCCGCATGACCCTAAATGGGTAGCGGCCCCCGAATTCCGATCTAGCTTCCCTACACGGCTCACCTCTTGGAAAGAGAAGGGCCTATCATGGGGTGATTCGGAAGAGCTGACCGGACTCCAATCCTGTGTCAAAACCTTGGTGAACAAGAAGCTCAAGCTCGTCAATGTAGTCCAGGTCATGCTCATCCGCCGGATCCTCCCGTGCCAACAACGGGCCTTTAATTTGTGGGAGTTTGATCCGGACAGCACCAAACCTTGAGCAGGCTCTTCGATACTACGTACGAAGATGCCTGGAAGGTGCTGTTCAACGGCGCCGAGGCTCCCGCATCCGCTACCGAAGATCGCGGATTCAGCTCGCAGTGTCAAGACGGCGAGGTAAGCTATTTTACTCTTTACAGGACACTTTTTTTCATAGTTTGACTCTATGCGGGATCTAAACTCCCTTTACCTTTGACAGGCCTGGCAAAAGACGTCCGAGCAGGTTAAGTGTCTGGCTCCCTTGCCAGAATACCCAGCGGATGCCCAATTAATGGGGCTGCTGGTTCCGGCGCCTTACGTGGTGCCAGAAAAGAAGGCCAAGAAGAAGGCCACGGGACCTCGAAGGAGCTCCCGGCGCCAGGTGTTGTCGGACTCATCGTTCGATGACTCCGAGGCAGACTCCTCCCGCAAAGACGAGGAGGAGGAAAAAGAGGCCTCTCCCCCAGCGGGGGAAGAGAAGAAAAGGAAGGCCGCCCCAACTGGGGAGGCCGGAGGGTCCAAGAAGGGAAGGACCCTTCCTCCGGACTACTCCACCAACGCCGACGACGGCGAAGAGGAGTGGCCACCCAGGGCTAAGCCCCTGGCAAGATCGTAAGTGTCCGGATACCAAAATAACTCATGGCGTTTCATTTGTCGCACAGAATCTCCTATCGCCGAACATAACCCTGTAGCCCGCCCAAGGACAGGCTCGACACTTCAACGAGTGGCTCCCTGGCATCGTCGGACGTGAATAGCACTTCACTTCCGGCCGTCTCCTCTCCTCGCGCTGCGGATGACACTGAGGTGGGGTCCCAAAAGGGGCCCAGCCAGGAGGAGGAGGTCCCGGAGGTGCCGCAAGGCAACCTCCCGGACTTTGGGCGCAAGTGGGATCAAACCCCGAGGGGTTCTGAGTCCGGCCCTGGTCCGGACTCCGCACCGGAACCTTTAGTGGTTCCGGAGTCCGGCAGGCGCCCCCTTCATAAGAAGGGAGAGACTACGACACCGGTGACCTCCGTCCAACCGGAGGCACCAGATAATTTGCTGGAGGCGCTTAACGGCGCCTCCATCAACAGGGAGCACCGCACTGTTATGAGTGTTGTGATCCAGAAAGTTCAGTCCACCAAGAGCGGGCTGACTGAAGCCTGTGCTAGCCTTCTAACAGGCTTTGAGGTATGTATTAAGATATGTAAAAGTATTACCGCATAGATAGTAGCCCCTGATGCTCAGTTTGGGTGTTTGGAAAGAAAAGCCAAATTCAGGATCTAAAAAGATGTACGCAGGAGTCTAACATAAGTATGTCAATATGGGAATGCAGGCTGCACTGCTGACCTCTGCTGCACTGACTGTGAAGGTCAATGCATTGAAGCAGAGCCTCGAGCGGTCCAAGAACAAGCTCGGCCTTGCCAAGAAGCAGCTCGAGGACAAGGAAGGTAGGTAATACCTTATGGAAGTATATAAAAGATGTGGTTGCAAAAAATAACAGGAATAACGTGAGAATTGCAAGGGCCACAAATGAGGTGGCGACCCTGAAGGAAGCGGTGTCCAGGGCCGAAAGCAATGCCGCCGCGGAACGCACCGAGCGAGAGAAGCAGGAGGTGCGGGTGGCGGAGGTGCGGCAAAAGCTCCAGGCTCTCGTGGAAAAACATGAGAGTTTGGAGCATGACTCAAATACTCGAGAATCCGAGCTCGCCTCGGCTCTTGAGAGCGCCAGAGCCGCTAAGGCCGAAGCCCAAAAAGCCCTCCAGGAAATTGAGGCAATAAAGAAGATAGCAGCGGGTAAGGCATTCTTCATGCAAAGCAAGCACGTGAAAGTGAATTACTTGTTACTTACCCGAATCTGGAGCTCTCCAAGAGCATTCGCAGATCTGCCCCGCGGTGTGTCCGATGCTGCCGCATTCTACCAGGCCGAGGAAGGGAGCTCGATGGAGAAGGTGTTCTGGTCTCAGTATGCTGAGGCCGGACACCCAGTGCCCTTGAGAGACCAGCTGAAGCAGTTGGTTGAGCTCCATAAGGTGGCCGAACAGGCCATGAAGGGCCTCATAGTTTGCCTGTGGCCGAAGGAGGCCATGCCTGGGAGCTACTTTGGGCTGGTGAGGCAGATGGTGGACGCCTGTCCGTGGATTGAAGTCGTCAAGCACTCCGTCTGTATCGAAGGTTCCCATAGGGCCCTTGCCCGTGCTAAAGTGCACTGGAGCAAGATGGACACTGAGAAGCTTGTGAGGGACGCTCCACCGCCGGGTAGGGAGTATCGCAAGCTCGAGATGTATTATGCGGGCGTCCTGAAGGGTGCCCGCCTTATAGCGGTTGAATGCTCCAAAGATGTAATTTTTGAGTAAACTCGCCTTTGTCATCCTGTACGCTTGAAAACTTGTTCATATGCGCTAAGCAACGCTTGTGAATTTAAAATATTACCTTTTGTGCGGCCGTTTATTAAATTTGAGAGATGGCGAGTCGTCGGCTTCTGCCCCCATGCCACGATTGCTGGGGTGTTCGGGATAAACTTGGGCGCTCTTTTTCCCATTCTTGGGTCCTTCGAGGGAGGCGCTCAATGCAACAAACAAGGCAACCAAACTATAATGCTTGAACACTCTCACTTAGCCATAGAATTCTATAATTTTAAATTTCGGTGAAGCCCCTAGTATTCGGAAGACCGAGTTCGGGGCGCTATCCACGCCTGGGCCGGACAAAGCCGACTCCTCGCTCTAAGCGGCATAAGTCTTTAGGGACTCGAAGAAACATCTCGAACAGCGACCGGCTCTCGCCCTATCATGACGGTAAGTTTTAGCTTTCTCCACTAAGGTGCTTAACCCAGCTCAACCGGGGCACAATCGCAGTGGTTCTCCCAGCGCTACCTTAGCCGATATAACGGAACGTAAGGTACCAAAACATGGGAGCCAGGCAAACCCAACTATTGACCGAAGACATGATTCGGAGCCG
Source organism: Triticum timopheevii (assembly GCA_963921465.1). Taxonomy (NCBI): domain Eukaryota; kingdom Viridiplantae; phylum Streptophyta; class Magnoliopsida; order Poales; family Poaceae; genus Triticum; species Triticum timopheevii. Next base: position 507,593,432 of record OY997268.1, on the reverse strand, counting down.
ATGCATATAATGTTATAAGTTCGGGGTGCCGCACTTGTGAAAGTGTTCGGACTTATCACAGCATATTTTGGGGTACTTAAGCCCCTGGTGTATTTGGCCGTACCAAAGCGTACGGGTGCAACATGTCATAAGTGAACATGTATAGATAAAATAAAAAAAGGAATGCAGTAATAGGCAAAAGCTATGCATTGTTTATTCAAAAAAGCGGCAATGAAAACAGAACGATACAAATAGTGCGATAAGCAAGGGACGGGACTATTTGACATGTCTCCCTCCGGGAGCGAGCTGCGTGATGATATGTAAAACAAGTATACTGCTTGTTATAGAGACCACCTGGACACTCGACGTAGCTTTCTGCTTCCCTGGCTGTTGCATCGTGTGTTCGGCGCTTCTACTGCCGGACAGGGCTTCTTGAGAAAGGAGTCCTGAAAGTAAGAGAAAAAAGAAGAATGACACAATTGGGAGCCCCTGGTGCGGTTGAGCCACATTATGGGCCTGCCATGGTCGTGCCCCTCCCCTATGCCCATGGTATTTCCAGAGCGTAATTATGTACGCGTAGTACTGGTTTCGCAATTTCGCGAGGGCTGGGGTTGGGACCGCATTGCTACGCGTGCTCGGAACGTGCTAGGCGGTCTTGTTGTTAGTTACTCCGAGTGCGCTTGACGGTGTCCGGCCGTTTAATAGCCGGACTCGAGAATTGCCTTAAGAGGCTGCTTTGTACTTCTGCCGTGAGGGCCGCCGTATGCTCCTCCGTTCGGAGAGAGCGTTCGGTGTTTCCATTGACCATAATGGCTCCTCGAGGACCTGGCATCTTGAGCTTGAGGTATGCATAGTGCGGCACCGCATTGAACATTGCAAATGCGGTTCGTCCGAGCAGTGCGTGATAGCCGCTGCGGAATGGGACTATGTCGAAGATTAATTTCTCGCTTCGGAAGTTATCCGGTGATCCGAAGACCACTTCAAGTGTAACTGAGCCTGTACAGTTGGCCTCTACACCTGGTATGACGCCTTTGAAGGTCGTCTTTGTGGGTTTAATCCTTGAGGGGTCTATGCCCATCTTGCACACTGTATCCTTATAAAGCAGGTTCAGGCTGCTGCCGCCGTCCATCAGGACTCTAGTGAGGTGAAATCTGTCAACGATTGGGTCTAGAACCAATGCGGCGAATCCGCCATGGCGGATGCTAGTGGGGTGGTCCCTTCGATCAAAAGGTATCGGGCAGGAGGACCACGGATTGAACTTTGGGGCGATTGGCTCCATCGCATATACATCCCTTAGTGCACGCTTCCACTCCCGTTTGGGTATGTGGGTTGCGTATATCATGTTCACCGTCTGCACTTGTGGGGGAAAGCCCTTCTGTTCTCTATTGTTCGGCGGCCGTGGCTCCTCCTCGTCATCGCTATGCAACCCCTTGCCATTGTTTTCGGCAGTTAGCTTGCCTGCCTGCTTGAACACCCAACAATCCCTATTGGTGTGGTTGGCTGGTTTTTTGGGGGTACCATGTATCTGGCACGAGCGATCAAGTATTCGGTCCAAATTGGACAGGCCAGGAGTATTTCTTTTGAATGGCTTTTTCCGCTGACCGGGTTTGGAGCCTCTGAATCCGGCATTGACTGTTGTATCTTCAGCATTATCGCCATTAATGCGGCGCTTGTGCTTGTTGCGACGCGACCTGCCGTTGCTGTCCTTGGTATCTAAATTACCAGGGCTCTTGGTCATATTGTTACTATGAGCAAGCCAGTTGTCCTCTCCCATGCAAAAGCGGGTCATGAGTGTTGTGAGGGCTGCCATGGATTTCGGCTTTTCCTGTCCTAGGTGCCGGGCAAGCCACTCGTCGCGGATGTTATGTTGAAGGCTGCAAGGGCCTCTGCATCCGGACAGTCGATGATTTGATTTTTCTTGGTTAGGAACCGTGTCCAGAATTGTCTGGCCGATTCTTCTGGCTGCTGAATTATGTGGCTTAGGTCATCGGCGTCTGGCGGTAGCACATAAGTGCCCTGGAAGTTGTCGAGGGATGCGGCTTCCTGGTCTTCCCAACAACTGATTGACTCTGCTGGCAAGCTGTTAAGCCAATGCTGAGCTGCTCCTTTAAGCTTGAGTGGGAGGTATTTGATGGCGTGTAGATCATCACCGCGGGCCATGTGGATATGAAGGAGATAATCCTCGATCCAGACCGCAGGATCTGTTGTGCCATCGTATGATTCTATGTTTATGGGTTTGAAACCCTCATGGATTTGATGATCCATCACTTCGTCCGTGAAGCATAGTGGGTGTGCGGCGCCTCTGTATTGGGCTATATCACGACGCAGCTCAAATGAGCTTTGTCTACTGTGTTCGGCCCGACCGTAATTGCCATGTCTGGCATGACGGTTATCATCACGTATCGTGGGGTGCCCACGCGATCCGTAGATCGATCTTGTTTGCCTTGCCTTGTCCTCCAGTATATCCCGCAGGTCTAGCGCATTTTCCCGCGTCTCGGTATTTTTTGAGCGGCGCCGGGGTGTAGCTTGAGTGGAGGGCTGAAAGGCCTCTCTATCGCGGCCACGAGGTGGCCGGTCGGCCGTATCATGCGCTGGTGATGTAGGTTTAGGTGCTTCCTCCTATAATCGGGGTAGCAGCCTGCGTTTTGGGTAGCTCTTGGAGGGGCGTTCGAGTTCATACTCTTCGGCCGCAAGGACTTCAGACCATCTGTCGGCTAGCAAGTCTTGGTCAGCTCTAAGCCGTTGCTGCTTTTTCTTAAGCCTGCTTGCCGTGACCATGAGCCTGCGTTTGAAATGCTCTTGTTCGACGGGATCCTCAGGCAAGACAAATTCGTCGTCGTCGAGGCTTGCCTCGTCTTCAGAGGGAGGCGTGTAATTATCATCCTCTACCTCTTTGCCTGCCGCTCTCTCATGAGGGTTGGCTTCTCCATCCTCCTGCATTGAATCCTGTTGGAGGGGGTTGTCTTCGGCACTATCCGGGGTGTTATTGTCTCCCGTGCCGGAATCACCGTTTTTGCTGTGGCGGGATTTAGAGCGGCGCCGCTGACGCCGGCGCTTAGTCTGTTTCTTGGAGGGGTCATCCTCCATTGTTCCATCGCCATTCCCATCTTTTGGGATGTCCACCATGTAAATGTCATATGACGAGGTGGCCTTCCAGTGCCCTGTAGGCGCTGGTTCTTGGTCGTCTCCTGCATCGTCGTCCATACCGTCGATGTCTTCGGAGTTGAAGTCGAGCATGTCAGTTAAATCATCGATAGTGGCTACTAAGTGGGTGGTGGGTGGGCTTTGAATTTCTTCGTCGTCCGCATCCCAACTTTCCTGACCATAATCCGGCCAGGGCTCTCCTGATAAAGAGAGAGACTTTAGTGAATTCAGGACATCGCCAAAGGGCGAGTGCTGAAAGATGTCCGCGGTGGTGAATTCCATGACCGGCGCCCAATCGGATTCGATTGACAGGGGCGCGGAAGGTTGGGAGACCGGAGAGGAGTCCGGCACCTTGTAGTTATGAGCCTTGCAAAGGACAGGGATGGTGTTTGGCTCAATCGCCATAGAGATCGCAGCCCCCGAGGCGGTGTCCAGCCACCCGTCCTCGGTCGGCGCAGTCGGCTCCGAGCTAAGGGTCGGAGCGGACACTAGTGCGGCCTCCAGGGCACTGTTCGGCAGCAGAGCTAGATCATGCCCATCGTGACAGTGCGGCGCGCTTGGCTGTGGCTCGAACCCGTCAAAGATCAAGTCTCCGCGGGCGTCAGCCGTGTAGTTCAAACTTCCAAATCTGACCTGATGGCCAGGGGCGTAGCTTTCAATCTGCTCCAGCTGGCCAAGCGAATTGGCCCGCAGTGCAATGCCGCCGAATACAAAGATCTGTCCGGGGAGAAAAGTCTCACCTGGACCGTATCATTGTTGATGATCGGAGGAGCCACCGGGCCTAAAGATGACGACAAAGAGGAACTCTCAATGAAAGCACCAATGTCGGTGTCAAAATCGGCGGATCTCGGGTAGGGGGTCCCGAACTGTGCATCTAGGCGGATGGTAACAGGAGACAGGGGACACGATGTTTTTACCCAGGTTCGGGCCCTCTCGATGGAGGTAAAACCCTACTCCTGCTTGATTGATATTGATGATATGGGTAGTACAAGAGTAGATCTACCACAAGATCAGAGAGGCTAAACCCTAGAAGCTAGCCTATGGTATGATTGTTGTTCGTCCTACGGACTAAAACCCTTCGGTTTATATAGGCACCAAAGAGAGTTACGGTTACACAGAGTCGGTTACAATGGTAGGAGATCTACATATCCGTATCGCTAAGCTTGCCTTCCACGCCAAGGAAAGTCCCATCCGGACACGGGATGAAGTCTTCAATCTTGTATCTTCATAGTCCAGGAGTCCGGCCAAAGGCTATAGTCCGGCTGTCGGTGTACTAGAATAGGGGTACCCTAGTATCCCGAACTTGTGCACGGGCAGTAGCAGCACCCCGCGGCAAGGCTTGCCGGGTGACCGCCAAGGTCCTCCGTGGTTCCTTTGGAGCCATTCAAGAACAAAGTGTTTAAGTCAAGGAGACAAGGCCCCGGCAAGAGGAGCTTGCCGGGAAGGCCAACCAAGGCATCTCAAGGAACTTGCCGCGACGCGCCGCGCGTCCCGGCAAGACCCGACGAGCGACAAGCTCCCGGGCGCGGCAAGGCAACGACCACGGCAAGGTGCTTGCCACGGCAAGCTACCATCCTGTACCCACGCTCCAGCACATCCACCAACATGTCGCCCTGGGGCCTTTCCAAGCGCGCGTGGCGAGAGGCTGTGCAGCCAGCGGCGCGAGGTGGCAAGCGACGCTGACAAGATTGTCATCGTGGCGAGTGGTGGCGCCCCTGACGGTCCTTTTCTGCACTATTTGGGTGACACAGACGGGCATTTAATGCCTTTGTCCCCTGCCGTCAGGGTTAGGTATGATACACTGTTCAGGTAGTTGTACCAACCGCAACTCCTTTTCCATTTTTGCCCTTGCCCACGTTGCCACCTCTCGGTGACCCCTTGAGCATATAAAAGGAGGCCCATGCGCAACGTAGAGGGGGGGGGGGGAGCCAGAAAACACTCACGCTCGGTCTCGTTAGTAGCTGGGGTGTACTGTAGCTCGCAGCGCTCTCGAGCAAGAACACAATACAATCACAAAGCAGCAGTAGGAGTATTATCTCTCCGGAGAGCGTCGAAGCTGGGTAAATCGCTCGTGTGCTTCGCCTCGATCTGCTCTTCGTGCGATCTCCGCCCCCCACCAAACCGAAAGGGGCCGCCGGCCCCATAGGTGTTCGTTCCCACGACAACTTTGGCGCACCAGGTAGGGGGCGTCGAGGTTGTGTGAACCTGATCCGGCATTCACGCGAGTTAGATCTTCATCATCTTCATCAACATGCCACCGAAGAAGAAGGCTTCGGAGGTGGCCGCTCCGTCCACGTCGTTCCCACCGCCGCCGGAGCAAACGGGTGGTGGGGTACACGCCGGCGGAAGAATGGGCGTCAACGAGGGAGCTCACGGTGCTGCCAGGTCCAAGGACAAGGCTGCACAGACCTCGGCGTCCGTACATGCACTGCGCCCATCACAGGAGGTGCGGGACCAACAGCGTCATGGTACTCGCGGTACCATACATTCGTTGGACCGAGATCGAGCTGGTGGATCTCGGGATGCTCAAGACCAGCATGCGCGCCAACATGCTGGCACGAGCAAGACACGGTCGCCTAGACGAGATACTGCTCCTTCTGACGTAGTTAGAAGTCCGAGCATATCCCGCTCCTCGCACCGTTCGCCACCGCCACCCAAAACTCCAGCAGAAGCTTTAGCACGAGCTCAACTGCTCCTAGATTACCCTCCAACGGCAGACAAGATCGACAATTGGAGGGCCACCATTCAGAGTCTCATCGGCTTCGCCAACGGCGACACTCCACGGCAGCCGAGTAAATCGCAGCCGCGGCAAGATTGCCAGGCGCGAGCCGATGGCGACAAGACCGGTGGGGGTGCAACCACCGTGCACTCTCCGCCCCGAAGGCCAAGATTGCCGACTCGCCGGGTCAACCTCGACACCGACTCCACCACGTCGTTGGATCCACGAGCTCGTCGCGATCAGCGCCAAGTTCTTCACGAACGACAGCAAGAAGACGCTCGTACTCGCATCGAGCGTCGAAGAGAAGTGCGGTATCAATCGGACCAGCGCGCTGGGCCCACTATCGACATGCATGCGCCAGGGGAACCGGGCGACTTGCCGTACGCGGGAGGTTGCCCTGCGTTCACTCGTGAGCTGCGGCAAGTCCAGTGGCCCAGCACAAAGAATTTCAAGCCAGACGTACCAGAGAAGTACGACGGCAAGTTGCAACCGTCGGAGTTCCTCAGCATCTACACCATCGCGGTGCAAGCTGCCGGGGGGCGAGACGACAAGATGCTTGCCAACTACTTCCCGCTGGTGCTCAAGCCCAATGTCAGGTCCTGGCTCATGCACTTGCCGGACAACTCCATATCCTCCTGGGCAGATCTGTGCCATCAGTTTGTCGGCGCCTTTACAGGCGGCCACAAACCTCATGGCCAAGAGAGCGACCTTCATCTGCTCACCCAGAAGGAAGGAGAGCCCCTACGCAAGTACATTCAGAGATTCAGCCATGTACAGTGCAACATCCCAGATGTCCACCCTGCCGCGGTCATCAGCGCGTTCCATCAGAACGTGCGGAACCGCAGGATGCGGGAGGAGATGGCGATGTGCAAGATCAGAGACGTCAGTGAGCTATACGCCCTGGCCGACAAGTGTGCGCGTGCTGAGGAAGGGAGGAAACTCCCCGGAGAGCATACAGGAGCAGGAGGATCTGACAGCGAGGATGCTGCCCCGGCAAGGAAAAACCGGCGGCGGAACAACAGGAAGAAGAAAGGCAAAGATGTGTTAGTCGTTGAGCAGTCCAGCAATGGAGGTGGTGCCAAGGAAGCTGAAGCTGTGGCGGCCGCCGACAAGCAGGACGGCTCCGGCAAGCAGTACTGCAAGATCCACCGCACCAAGGGCCATGATCTCCAGAGCTGCAAGAAGGTCGAGCAGCTTGTCGAGCAGCAAAAGGCTGAGTACGAGCAACGCGACAAGGAGAGGGCCCAAGAAGGTACTGGAGGATCCGGCAAGAAACGTCCGGGCCGGGGAGGACGCCGCAGCAAGGCCAAACAGCGGCAAGGAGACAGGCCTCCCCGCAGCCGCGACAAGGATGAAGATGACGACGACGATGAAGATATGGATGATGACGAGGCCGCTGAGCAGGAGTTCCAGAAAGCCACAGAGGTCATGTGTGTTGATGGCGGTGCTTCTCTGCATACTTCACACCGCCAGCTCAAGCAGTGGGTGCGGGAAGTCAATGCGGCGGAACCACCCGTCGAGTCACGCAAGCCCCTAAAATGGTCCAGCACGCCTATCATCTTCGATATTGAGGACCACCCTGATCGCATAACTGCGGTCGGGTGCTTGCCGATGTTGGTCTCACCAACTATCCGCAACCTCAAGGTCACTAAGATGCTAGTTGATGGCGGGGCCGGCTTGAACCTGATCTCCTCCGCGGTACTCCAGAAACTCCAGATCCCTAATAGCGAGCTCGAAGAGACCGGCACATTCCAAGAAATCAATCCGGGAAGGAGCAAGCCGAAGGGAAAGATCATGTTGCCGGTGACATTTGGCAGCGAGTTGAACTTCAGGATTGAGAGGGTCACTTTTGACGTTGCTGACTTTCCATTGTCTTACAATGGGATACTCGGCCGTCCAGCGCTCGCCAAATTCATGGCAGCCTCTCACTATGCATACAACGTACTGAAGATGCCAGGCCCGATAAGTGTCATCTCAGTTCCTGGCGACAAGAAGGAAGCTCTTATCTGCGCCGACAAGATCTACCGGGAAGCAGCAGCCGCAGCTAAATGCAAGTCACTTGCCGCTGAAGCTCCCGGAGGGAAGAAGAAGACCAAGTCTGGCAAGAGTTCTGATGCCCACTCCGGCAAGCGCACCTCTTCGGAGTGCTGCGCTACCGTCGAGGACGCACCATCGAGCTCCACCGGCAAGTGTAAGAAGGCAATGGCAGCTCCGCCAAAGACCAAGAAGGTGTCCTCCAAGGAGGACGGCACTGGTGGTACCTTCACCATCAGTGCCACTCTCGACCCTAAATAGGAAAACGCGCTCGTTGCTTTCCTGCGGGCGAACGTCGACGTGTTTGCGTGGCAACCGTCTGACATCCCCGGTGTTCCCAGGAAAGTAATCGAGCACCATCTTTCCGTCTGTCCTCATGCGCGGCCTGTCAAGCAGAAGGTCAGGAAACAAGCAGTGGAGCGCCAAGAATTCATCGCAGAAGAAATCAAGAAGTTGGAAGCAGCAGGCCTTCTCAGAGGAGTGCTCCATCCTACGTGGTTGGCCAATCCTGTAGTCGTGCGCAAGGCAAACGGGAAATGGAGGCTTTGTATCGACTTTACCGATGTTAATAAAGCTTGTCCCAAAGACCCATTTCCCTTGCCGCGCATTGACCAGATTGTTGACTCCACGGCCGGATGTGATTTGCTTTCATTTCTTGATGCATACTCATGATACCATCAGATCTTCGTGGCAGAAGAGGATGAGGAGAAGACCGCATTCATCACTCCATGTGGCACATACTGTTTCGTACGGATGCCTTTCGGTTTGAAGAATGCTGGTTCAACATTTGCAAGGGTAGTCCATCACGCTTTTGAGCCACAAATGCACAGAAATGTGGAAGCCTACATGGATGACATAGTGGTCAAGAGCAAGGACAAGGCAACTCTGATTCAGGATTTAGATGAAACCTTTGCAAATCTGCGCAAGATCAACCTCAAGCTTAACCCCGAGAAGTGTGTGTTTCGAGTCCCCTCCGGCAAGCTTCTCGGGTTCTTCATGTCTCAGCGGGGAATTGAAGCCAATCCTGACAAGATCAAGGCCATTGAGCAGATTGAAGCACCAAAGCGCGTCAAGGATGTATGAAGGCTTGCCGGTTGCGTGGCTGCTCTCAGCAGGTTTATCTCTAAGTCTGCTGAGCGCGCCCTGCCGTTTTTCAAAATATTGAAAAAGGCAGGTCCAATGAAATGGACTCCGGAAGCGGAGGCTGCGCTGCAGGACTTGAAGAGATACCTGTCCTCCACTCCAATACTTGTCGCACCTAAGCCACAAGAGAAGTTGCTACTGTATATAGCGGCAACCAATCAAGTGGTTAGTGCTGCGTTAGTAGCCGAGAGGGAGGCGGATGATGAGCCAGCAACCACGGCAGATGCATCCAGCGACAAGCAAGAGACTTCACCGACAAGCTCTGGTCCCGACAAGGATGGATCTGCGCAGGCACATGAGGAGATGCAGAAGAAAATGGTGCAGTGCCCAGTTTACTTTGTCAGTTCCCTTCTGCAGGGGGCTAGGTCAAGGTATTCTGGTGTGCAAAAATTTCTTTTTGGCCTTCTCATGGCCTCGAGAAAGTTGCGCCATTACTTCCAAGCACATGAGATCACAGTTATCACTCATTTTCCACTGAAGAGGATATTGCAGAATCCAGAAGCAACAGGCAGGATTGTCGAGTGGGCACTGGAACTGTCAAGCTTTGGCCTCAAGTTTGAGAGCACTTCAACTATCCAGAGCGGAGCATTGGCAGAATTCATAGCAGAATGGACGCCAACACCAGATGAAGAAATTCCAGAGACAAGCATCCCCGTCAAGGAAGCAAGCAAAGAGTGGCTGATGTACTTTGATGGTGCCTTCTCGCTGCAAGGCGCCCGTGCGGGCGTGCTACTTGTCGCACCCACCGGAGAGCACCTCAAGTACGTAGTCCAGATGCACTTTCCCAAGGAGCAAGCAACAAACAATACTGCAGAGTATGAAGGTTTGCTTGCCGGTCTCAGGATCGCGGCAGACCTTGGGATCAAGAAACTCATTGTCAGGGGTGACTCGCAACTTGTCGTCTGCCAAGTAAACAAGAATTATCAGAGTCCGTTGATGGAAGCTTACGTTGATGAAGTGAGAAAGTTAGAAGAGCACTTTGACGGCCTACAGATGGAACATGTTCCAAGAGCTCAGAACGACATTGCCGATGGCCTGTCAAAGTGCGCGCACTTAAGTTACCTGTGGAACCAGGGATCTTTGTGCTCAAACTGACTCAACCGTCTGTAACACCATCAACTGGACAGAGCAAGAAGAGGAAGTTGATTTCTGGTGACTATTTTCCGGCAGAGCTCCCCGAAGCCGCCGCCAAGAAGGTCCCCAAGATCAACACCAAGGGTGCTGAGGAGCAGTCTGCTCTAGCAAGCCTTAGGGTTTGTTCCGTTGAAGCAGACGCTCCCAACAAGTTTTGCTTCGGCAAGCTTGCCGGGGAACATCAAGCTCCAGCTGAGCCGCAGGTTCTCGCCGTAGAAGCGGATGTTCCCGCAGCAGCATATGTGCCTTTAGTCCTTGTTGTCGAGCCGCAAGCTCCAGCATGGGCGCAGTAGATTGTCCGTTTCCTTCAGACAGGAGAACTTTCCGAAGAGCAAGAAGAAGCGGAAAGAGTAGCCCGGCAGTCAAGTATGTACCAGTTTTTCGACAACACACTATACAGAAGAAGACTCAACGGTGTGAAATTGAAGTGTATTCACCGGGAAGATGGACAGAAGCTGTTGGCAGAGATACATGGAGGCATATGTGGTCACCACATTGGCGCAAGAGCACTTGCCGGTAAAGCGTTCGGGCAAGGTTTCTTTTGGCTGACAGCCCTCCAGGATGCAACGACACAAGTAACCAAGTGTGAAGCGTGCCAGTTCCATTCCAAGCAGATACACCAGCCAGCTCAAGCTCTCCAGACGATCCCTTTATCCTGGCCATTTTCGGTCTGGGGGCTCGACATCCTCGGCCCCTTTCCCCGAGCTGTCGGGGGCTTTGAGTACTTGTACGTTGCAATCGACAAGTTCACAAAGTGGCCGGAAGTGGAAGCAGTGAGGAAGGTGACAGCACAGTCAGCAGTCAAGTTCTTCAGGTCAATTGTTTGCCGTTTAGGGGTCCCTAACAGGATCATCACCAACAACGACACGCAATTCACGAGCCGCACCTTCATGCAGTACGTCCAAGATCTTGGCGCCAAGGTCTGCTTCGCTTCTGTTGCTCACCCGAGAAGCAACGGTCAAGCTGAGAGGGCAAATGCTGAAGTGCTGCGCGGGTTCAAGACCAGGACTTTCGACAGGCTGCACAAGTGCGGAAAGAACTGGATTGAGGAGCTGCCGGTGGTTCTTTGGTTGATCAGGACGACGCCAATCGGGCCACTGGCCAGACACCTTTCTCTCTAGTCTATGGAGCAGAGGCAGTTCTCCCCACGGAACTCGTATACGGGTCGCCTCGAGTGCTCACTTATGATGAGCTTGAGCAAGAGCAGCTGCGACAAGATGATGCGCTGCTCCTTGAGGAGGACCGTCTTCAGGCTGCGGTACGAGCTGCTCGATACCAGCAAGCTTTGCGCCGCTACCATAGCCGCAAAGTTAATGCCAGGAGTCTCGAGGAAGGCGACCTTGTTCTTCGGCGCGTTCAGTCCGCCAAGAATTCCAACAAGTTGACGCCAAAGTGGGAAGGCCCTTACCGGGTGAAACGAGTCACTAGGCCCGGCGCTTTCCGCCTTGAGACCGAAGATGGCTTACCGGTGAGCAACTCCTGGAACATTGAGCATCTTCGTAAGTTTTACCCGTAAGGCGCGGTTGCCGGAACCTGTTCCGGCAACCACCTTTTGTATAAGTCTTGCCGCTGTTGCATGTAATCCTTTGTACAAAGCCGGGCGCAGACCCCGTGCATAAATAAAGCTTATGTGCTCCGCACATCTTGTCGATTTCATGCTTTCTATTTTTTGCATGTGTTATCTGACACCTTGTGCAGCACCTACCCCCGGTAAGCAATAACGAGCCGTAAGGCTCCATATCTTTATTTTCTCTTCTTTCTTTTTCTCAAGCAAAGAGAAGGTTCCCTCGCCCACAAGTTTGCCGGGGGGAAAGGAGAAGATAATGATGTAGACCAGGCGTCGTTCAAGAAAGTTTCGCCTTACCGGGAAGCAAACGACAGAAAAGCTAAGTTGCCAAAGTTTTTGCAATCGGTTTTAAAATTTTTAAGTTATCTTCCTCGAACAACCGTGCTTTGTATGGAAAACCTATGCGTGGAGGAACCAACTCGTAGCTAGTTGCGCCCTTACTTTGTTTCGAGTCCGCTCAACAACTTAAGTGAGCTGCGACTAGTTGTGACAAGGTTTCTTGTCGGTAGCGGCACCGCCAGCAGGCTGCTGACGTTCCGCACTCAGTGCTCGCGGCAAAGGCGCCTGCACCGACAAGTTCCCTAAAAGCGTAGGGCAAAAACAAACAAAGAAAGGAATCAAGTAAAGAAAATAACATAGCAATTGATACTCAAAATAATGTTATATTACAAGATAGCTTGTCGCAGCTCTAATAGATTGTTCTCGTAACATGACTAGCAGCGACAAGGAAAGGGGGAAACGGGCGGCCTAATCTACGCGATCGCCATCAACCCTCTTGACCTCGTTCACCTTGTCCACAATGGGTGCGAGAAGGGCCTTGAGCGCTTCCAGATCAGCATCCGGAGGCAGCTTCTTGAGGACGTTGGTGAGGTTGAGGCCTGGGTTGCGGAAGGCCACCTTCACCAACACCTTTTGCAGAACTCTCGCGCAGATCGTGCGCGACTCATCGGCCAGCTGCTTTGGGATCCTTTCCTGGAGTCTCTGGAGGGCCGTCGCCACGCCTTTGAAGAACAAGGTGAGCTTGGCGCTGGGCTGGAGGTTCTCATTGGAGGAATACCCGAAATCCTCAATCCCTAGCTGCGCTAGCTCCCTGTCGATGTCTGCGGCAACATCCACGAGACCCTCCGTCCAGTGCTCCACATTCTCCCTGAAGGTGTTCTGGGTGGCGGCAGCACTCGCCAGCAGCTCCTCGTTGGCCTTGATTTCCTTCTTCAAGGCCACCTCCTGCTCCCTGGCGTCGTCCAGCGTCTTGGTCAAAGTAGCCAGCTTCAACTCAAGATCTGTGTTGGAGTCCTTGGCGGCGCTCAGCTCCTTGCCCTTCTCGACGAGACGACCCTGCAGCTCACCGTGGGCATGGGCGTCCTTCTCGCGCTCACGCTTGAGCGTGGCAAGCTCTTCATCCCTCGCCTTGAGATCGGCCTCTAGCTGCGCCACCTTCGTCTCCAGCTCCTTCTTGGCGGCCTCAGCAGCCGCGGCAGCATCCTTTGCCTCCTTGAGAGCCCCGCCAAATGTCTGCTCTCGCGCGGCAAGCTCCTCCTCATGGCTGTCAAGATTGACCTTCCGCTGCGCCAACTCGCCTTCCCGCGCAAATAGCTCCTCGGCGGCAAGCCGCTGTTGCTCTTCGGCTTCAGCCTTCTCGAGGAGGAAGGCTTTCCGCGCCTCGGCGAGTTGCTCCCGCTCCTCTGCCAAGGACCGGAGAGCTTCCTGGTTGCGACTCCGGAGCTCCTCCGCATGCTTCTCGATATCCACTCCCGCCCTCGCGACGAGCGCTTCTCGGGATTCCAGCTTGGCCTGTCGGGCGCGGTAGAGTGACACCAGCTTCCGCAGCAGCTGCTCCTCCTCAGACTCGCCGCTGCTGCTACTCGGCGCGTCAACCAGCGTCAGCCCAGCGGAGGCGAGCACTTCTCCATCAAAAGTTTCTCCTTCGACCGGCGCCCTGGAGCTTGACGCCCAGGGGAGCTTGATGAAGACGCCATCGCCGGCCTTCAAATAGGCGCCGGGCTGGGGCTCTTCGGAGCCTCACGCTGCGGCAGCGGCGGAGGGATCGGCGGTCGGGGTAGCGCCTTGTGCTCCTACGGCCTCAGGGTCGTCAGTGCGATCGCCGGACCCCTCGCCAGCTCCTGGAGCGGCAGCTTTGGCGGCCTCTTCACCGGCGGGATCATCAGCACCGGCTTCTTCTTCGGTGGCGGCGGCATCATCAGTGTTGCCGCGTGCGTTCTCCTTGCCGGCGACCTCGGTCTCCATCGGCTCCGTGGAAGGTGGATCTGAAGGCCGGAAGAGGGAGAAAAGTCAAGCAAATATCCAAAAAGAAAATCAGAAGAAGAAGAACACAAGGGAAGTTTTCAAGCAAGAAGGGTTACCTGTACTGGGATCTGCAGTCATGGGCTCCACCACCGGGGGGTCGCTGGTGCTGTCCCTTGCCGGAGAACCGTCCCTTGCCGGAGAATTGTCCCTTGCCGGAGACTTCTCCCTTGCCGGAGAATGCTCCCTTGCTGGGGAATCCTCCCTTGGCGGTGTAGCCGAAGCAGATAGCATCTCGGGGGCGGCTTTCGGTTGCTCCTGGTGAGGCTGCTCTGCTCCTACACAAACCAGTAATCAGATGTCAGCAAAGAAAGAGCACCCATGCGCGCCAAACAGCGGAAAGTGAACCATGTACTTACGCTGGGGGCTGTGCTGAGGGCTGCTTCGGGGAGTAGTTGCCGGGTCCGGCAATGTGGTCTCGGGCGCGCCCCCTGCTGTCGCGGTGGGCTCGTCCTCGATGACAATCACCGGAGCCTTGGCTCTCTTCGCCGCTCTCTGGGCCAGGGTCCTGAAAAGGAATGAGTTCAGAGTAAAGCAAATCAGATACAAGACAGAAACAACAAAAATTGAAGAACTACAAGTACAGCAAAGAATCTTACTCTTCTTCTTCCTCGTCGGAGCTGAGTGCAGAGAGGTCGAAGTCTGGCCCACCTTCGGCGTGACGAGGCGGAGGAGTGGGTTCCCTTGACCGCTTAGCGGGGGCAGCGGCAGGAGCAGAAGCGGTGGTCCGGGAGGACCCCGCTCCAGTTGCCACAGCGGCATGAGGCGCTCCCGCGGCAATAGTGCTTGTCGCGGTGGAGCGTGCCCCGCGGCGCGACGACTGTTGACTCGTCTGCCGCCCTGCTACATCCCCGGCCTTGCGGAGATGCCTTCTTGGTGGAGCTGGCGGCTGCGCTGGGGGCTCTGCTTGTGGCAAGCTGCCTGAAGATGGCGGGCCGCTCGCACCCTCGGCGGGCTCGCTCGACTCGGCTTCAGGCTCGGCAAGCTCTCCCTCGCCGGCAAGCTCTCCAGCAAGCTCATATTGATCGGCAAGGCTTGTCGCCTCTGCTGCCTCTGCCTCCTCCACGGTGAATCCAAACTCGCCCGCGGCAGCGGCTGCCGCCGCCTCTTCCGCCCTTGTGGCGATGCGCCGCATCTCCGCATCGGTGGTGTCGCGGGTGAGGCTCTTCCGTTCATCGGAGCGGACCGCCACCTCCACCAAGCCATCGAAGAACTGCTGCACGACATCGTCTGCAGGCTCCTGCCAAGTTGGAACAATTCCATGCGAATCGCACAACGGCATCATTGCACGGATGCGGTCGAGCGAGGAATTGTTGCACAGCGAAACGACACCCTGCGGCAACCTGAACCATTCGGGATGCTGAGGGTCGTGCTTGAACAGCTCCTTGAGCATCGCGTCCAGTTCCAGGATAGTGAAGTTGAAGTTAAGGCCCGGGCGCAGCCTCATTATGTCCGCCGGACCCCCGAATTCCCAGGTGGGTCTCCTCCTCTCCTGCAGGGGGGCGATGCGGCGGCGAAGAAAATCTGCGCCAACAGCGCCTACAGTAAGCCCGGCAAGCCTGAGGCGCAGGATCCGGGTGACGGCAATCTTCGGCCTATCGTCTTCTGGCGCCAAGTTGCTCCAATCGTTGCCGCGCACTGCTGGGGCTTGGCGCTGGGCAGTGAACGGCTGCGGGTTCTCCTCAACGATCCAGCACCAGTCTGCTCTCCACTCCTCCCATTTGCTGCGGAGCTCCCCTTCAAGATAAGCTTCCTTCTTGCCGGCCCTCGAGATCCAGGCGATTCCGCCGGATAAAGCCTCTCCTCTCTCGACTCGGGGCATAAAGAAATGGCGGAAAAGAGCTACGCTTGGGTGAACTCCGACAAAGTTTTCGCAGAGATGTGCGAAAACTGCCATGGTCAGAACGGCATTGCAGGTGAAGTCAAGGAGGTGGAACCCGTAGGTGTTCATGATATCGCAGAAGAATTCAGAGAAAGGCGGGCAGAGCCTGCAGTAGAAGAACAGTGTGAAAATGGGATATCCATTCGGAGCCCATTCCGAAGCGGCGGCGGAGAGTACCTTCGTGCGCGGATGCGCTCGCGTCTCCGTCGACCAGAAAAGGTAGTACCACTCCCTCAGCTCCTTCGCGGCGAGCTCGGGGGGGAAAGTTGCCCGCTCCTTTCGCAGCGCCTCGAGCCGCAGCGCCTCGGCCGACTTCGCAGCCTTCCCGGCTTTCGGAGCCATGGTGGAGGTAGTGGGGGAGATCGAAGGCGTAGGTGGCGCCGGTGGCGATGGGGGGCGGAGCGCTGCTCTCTCTCGGCTTTGGAAGAGGGGGGGGAGCGGTGGAGATTTCTGAGATTGGAAGTAGCAACTCGCAAGATGGAGGAACTGCCCCTGTTTCCTCTGCTTATAAAGAGGGAGGGGGCGGACGTTCCGTTTTTTCGAATAAAGAAGCCACCCACGATCTCTCCCACGACGCCGCATTCAACGCGTGCCGTTAGGGGAGGGCGCGGTGGATACAGAGTAAGATATGGTGAAACCAGGCCGCGCGTGCCCGTGCCCTGTTTTGGGCCTGGCCCAACAGCGCTCGGCACCGTGTGTGGCACAGGCCCGGGGGCTCCTGTCGGCGTATTAGAATAGGGGTACCCTAGTATCCCGAACTTGTGCACGGGCAGTCGCAGCACCCCCACGGCAAGGCTTGCCGGGTGACCGCCAAGGTCCTCCGTGGTTCCTTTGGAGCCATTCAAGAACAAAGTGTTTAAGTCAAGGAGACAAGGCCCCGGCAAGAGGAGCTTGCCGGGAAGGCCAACCAAGGCATCTCAAGGAACTTGCCGCGACGCGCCGCGCGTCCCGGCAAGACCCGGCGAGCGACAAGCTCCCGGGCGCGGCAAGGCAACGACCGCGGCAAGGCGCTTGCCGCGGCAAGCTACCATCCTGTACCCACGCTCCAGCATATCCACCAACGTGTCGCCCTGGGGCCTTTCCAAGCGTGCGTGGTGAGAGGCTGTGCAGCCAGCGGTGCGAGGTGGCAAGCGACGCTGACAAGATTGTCATCGTGGCGAGCGGTGGCGCCCCTGACGGTCCTTTTCTGCACTGTTTGGGTGACACAGACGGGCATTTAATGCCTTTGTCCCCTGCCGTCAGGGTTAGGTATGATACACTGTTCAGGTAGTTGTACCAACCGCAACTCCTTTTCCATTTTTGCCCTTGCCCACGTTGCCACCTGTCGGTGACCCCTTGAGCATATAAAAGGAGGCCCATGCGCAACGTAGAGTGGGGGAAGCCAGAAAACACTCACGCTTGGTCTCGTTAGCAGCTGGGGTGTACTGTAGCTCGCAGCGCTCTCGAGCAAGAACACAATACAATCACAAAGCAGCAGTAGGAGTATTATCTCTCCGGAGAGCTCCGAAGCTGGGTAAATCGCTCGTGTGCTTTGCCTCGATCTGCTCTTCGTGCGATCTCTGCCCCCCGCCGAACCGAAAGGGGCCGCCGGCCCCATAGGTGTTCGTTCCCATGACACCGGCCATCTGGACACCCCCTAATCCAGGACTCCCTCACTTTGCCTGATCATCCTCTTAAGAAAAATGAAATACTTGATATCTTTTATAATGGACTAATTGATGCTTCCAAAGACCACTTGGATAGTTGTGTTGGTTGTGTTTTCAGGGAAAGAACAGTCGATCAAGCTGAATTATTGTTGAATAATATGTTGACTAATGAAAACAATTGGACACTTCCTGAGCCAACTCCTAAACCAACTCCGAAGAAAAGGGGTGTTCTATTTCTCAGTCCTGAAGATATGCAAGAGGCAAAGAAATCTATGAAAGAAAAAGGTATTAAAGCTGAAGATGTTAAGAATTTACCTCCTGTTGAAGAAATACATGGCCTTAATATACCACCTATCGAAGAAATGCATGGTCTTGATAACCCGACACAGGTAGTAAAGGTAAATTCTCTCTATAGATATGATAAAGTTGAAATCCCTTCTACTAAGTTTGCTAGCAATGCTTGGATGAATTTGATGACTTTATGGCTAAACAAGAAAACTTTAATGCTTATGTTGGTAGACAATTGAAGAGTAATGCTTATGATTGGACACTTGCGTGATTATATGTCTAGAGTTAAGGGTGAACTTAAACTCATTAGTAAACATGCTTCTGTGGTTACCACTCAACTAGAACAAGTGCTTAAGGCTCAAAATGATTTGCTCAATGAATTGAATAATAAACAAGACTTTGCTGTTAGAGTGGCAACTAGAACGGGTCAAATGACTCAGGAACCTTTGTATCCTGAAGGCCACCCTAAGAGAATTGAGCAAGATTCTCAGAGAAATAATGTTGGTGCACCTAGTCCTTCTAGGAAGAAAAAGAAAAATGATAGGACTTTGCATGCTTCTAGTGAACCTGTTGTTGACACACCTGAGAATCCCAATGATATTTCTATTTCTAATGCTGAAAAACAATCTGGTGATGAACATGAACCTAGTGATGATGTTAATGATAATATTCATGTTGATGCTCAACCTAGCAATAATAATGATGTAGAGATTGTACCCGTTGTTGATCTTGATAACCCACAATCAAAGAATCAATGTTATGATAAGAGAGACTTTGTTGCTAGGAAGCACAGTAAAGAAATAGAACCATGGGTTCAGAAAGCCATGCCTTTTCCTCCTAAACCATCCAAGAAAAAGGATGATGAGGATTTTGAGCGCTTTGCTGAAATGATTAGACCTATCTTTTTGCATATGCATTTGACTGATATGCTTAAAGTGAATCCTTATGCTAAGTACATGAAGGATATTATTACAAACAAAAGAAAGATACCGGAAGCTGAAATTTCCACCTTGCTTGATAATTATACTTTTAAGGGTGGAATACCTAAGAAACTTGGAGACCCAGGATTACCAACTATACCATGCTCCATTAAAAGAAACTATGTTAAAACTGCCTTATGTGATCTTGGAGCCGGTGTTAGTGTTATGCCTCTCTCTTTATATCATAGACTTGAATTGAATAAATTCACACCTACTGAAATATCTTTACAAATAGCCGATAAATCCACAGCTAGACCTGTCGATATTTGTGAGGATGTTCTTGTTGTGGTTGCAAACGTTACTATCTTAACGGACTTTGTTATTCTTGATATTCCCGAGGATGATAGTATGTCGATTATCCTTGGTAGACCCTTTTTGAATACTACAGGGGCTGTTATTGATTGCAACAAAGGCAATGCCACTTTTCATGTTAATGGTAATGAGCATACGGTAAACTTTTCGAGGAAACAACCTCAAGTCCACAGTATCAATTCTATTGGAAAAATTCCATCGATTATGATTGGAGGCTTTGAATTTCCTATTCCTACTGTCAAGAAGAAATATGATATTCTTATTTTTGGGGATGTACATATACCCGTTGAGGTAACCTAGTGTTATTCGAAATTTCTCCGGTTCCATGTTATTCGGAATGAGTTTGTTAACAAGACTTGATCAACCTTGTTAGCAGATTCCTTTTGACGAGCATGAGATGGATGAAGTTAGAAAACACAACCTTCTATACCCTCCTTTTACTTTCTGTTATTTAGATTAAATTAAGAAAAAATAGTATTTTCTGTCTGTTTTCTGAATTATCTGTGCAATAAAAAATACCCCAAAAATAAAAGTTCTCCAAATGCCCTGAAAATTTAGTATGATTTTTTCTGGAATATTTGAGAATATCTGGCACTGAGAACACATCAGGGGGAGCCAGCACCTAGCCGCGAGGGTTAGGGGCGCGCCCTACCCCCTGGGCGCGCCCCCTGCCTCGTGGGCCCATGGTGCCCCCCCTCCACTTATTCCTGCACACATGCTCTTCTTCTTCCTCCCAAAAAAATCACTATCCAGCTCAAGAACGAGTTCTAGCTCATTTTGCTGCCATTTTCAATCTCCCTGCTCAAAGCTCCATTCACGAAACTGCTTTGGGGGATTGTTCTTTGGTATGTGACTCCTCCAATGGTCCAATTAGTTTTTGTTCTAGTGCTTTATTCATTGCAAATTTGTGCTGCTTAGGTGACCCTGTTCTTGAGCTTGCATGTCAAATTTATTTGGTCCCAAGTAGTTCTAATGCATGATATAGTCTCTAGGCACTTGTGGGAATAGTTCCTACCAATTTTGTTGAGTTTGGTTCACTTTTATTTTGAGTCACTAAAAATTTCAGAAATTTTTTAGAGGAAGAAATATGTCCAGGAAAATGTACCAAGGTGGTTCTTCAAGGAAGCAAGGACCTAGGCTCACAATACATGAGCAGGACGATGAACCACCGAGGGAAGCTCACGTGCGGCCTTGTGAATGGCCATCAGAGGAGTTTATGGTCAAAGAAGGCATCAATGATGAATTTTATGCATATGTGCGTAATGCTGATCTTGAGGACTTCATGCAAGATAAGTGCCATCAATACTACCATTTGACTGATTCCTTTGTGAGAAGGTTTAAATTTACATCTTCACGCAATTCTCACAATGTCCTGTTTGATCTTTATGATAAGTCATATACCATGGACCTAGAAGATTTTACTACTGCTTGTAACTCAGTGGGGCAGTGTTAATAAACCTCTTAAATCTGAATATAGAGACTTTCTTTCTAGTATCATTGTGGGAGAATCCAGAGAAATAGCACAAGCTACCATAGGGAGCATTCATAGGTAGATGCATTAACGGTAGAGATGAAGCTTGTCACATGTGTGTCCCGGATCTTAGTGTTCTCAACAGTGTTGTATTAGGTGATAAACAATATAACTTGGGGGCAATTGTTGCACGTAGGCTGCATAATAATGGTTTAGATGGAGACTTGTTTGGAGGGATTTATGCGACCCGTGTGGCTAATTATCTTGGTATACCCACACAAGAAAATGATAGGGAGTTGCCTACCGCTTATTTAGATTATAATGTCATGGTTAATCATCATTTTCTTGAGAGGAATGAACAAATCCTCCAGTATCAACTAATCTTTGACAGACGTCGTGCTATCCATATTACTCTCCCTGCTCCTGCCTTCTTTGACTATCAGGCAAAAGGAAGATATGTTATCACCAGGGAGGAGGCGAACGAGTATGAGAGGAGGACGGAGGCAGCTCACCTCCAGGCTGCAACTCGGGAGGCAATGGCTGCTGCATCTCAATACGACCCCAGTTACAACTTCGGATATCTGCCAGGCCATCCATGGGCATAGACCAACTTAGGCCAAAAGCCTAAGCTTGGGGGAGTACGTATTTCTCACCGACATTACATTCATGTTCACATGCTCATTCTAGTCGTCGGTGCTCATACTTTTTCATTGTACTATCCATGCTAGTTTATTTTCTTTCTCGCTTTCTTCTTGTGTGTTTGAATAACCTTAAGAAAAACCAAAAAATTGGTTAGTTTACTTTCCATGCTTGTAGTAGTAATTAAAAGAAAACCCAAAAAGATTTCTTGTTCTTCTTTTGCTTATTGGGAGCTTTCCCATGTAAATAGTTTTATTTCTTTTCTTTTCTTTGGGGGTCGAGAGTAGAAGACCTTGATGAAAATGTTGAGTGGCTCTCATATGCATGATTGTTGATTTAACCAAGACCCATATTACCTTGTCTTCTCCCTTGAATTGAATGCTTGTAGATTCCATCTTAGTCCAATGCACGTGCACTATTATTATTATCCACACCGTTTGGTCGTGCAAGTGAAAGGCAATAATGATGATATATGATGGACTGATTGAGATGAGAGAAGCTGGTATGAACTCGACCTATCTTGTTTTTGTAAATATAATTAGTTCACCGTTCCTGATTCAGCCTATTATTAATAAACATGCTTGCAATGACAATTAGAGATTATAGTTGCTTATGCCATGCTTAATTAGCTAGGAGTTTATAATGGTTTACCTTGTGTGCCAACATGCTATTAAAATGGTTGTGATGTGGTATGATAAGGTGGTATCCTCCTTTGAATGATTCGAGTGACTTGACTTGGCACATGTTCATGCATGTAGTTGAAACAAAATCAATGTAGCCTTCACGGTATTTATATTCATGGTGGATTATATCCTACTTATGCTTGCACATAGTGTTGATTAATTTTAATGCATGTTCATGACTATTGTCGCTCTCTAGTTGGTCGCTTCCCAGTCTCTTTCTAGCCTTCACTTGTACTAAGCGGGAATACCGCTTGTGCATCCAAACTCCATAAACCCCAAATTTATTCCATATGAGTCCACCATACCTTCCTATATGCGGTATCTACCTGTCGTTCCAAGTAAATTTGTATGTGCCAAACTCCAAACCTTCAAATGAAATTCTGTTTTGTATGCTCGAACAGCTCAGGTATCAACTAGGGTTGTCTGTATCTTCCATGTTAGGCGGGTTATTCTCAAGAGGAGTGGACTCCGCTCCTCATTCACGAGAAAATGGCTGGTCACCGGAATGCCCAGTCCCATGCTCAAATCAAATCAAAATAATTGCAAACAAAACTCCCCCAGGATTGTTGTTAGTTGGAGGCACTCGTTGTTTTGGGCAAGCCATGGATTGATGCTTGTTGGTGGAAAGGGAGTATAAACTTTACCATTCTATTTGGGAACCGCCTATAATGTGTGTAGCATGGAAGATACCGAGATCTCTCAGTTGTTATGTTGACAGTGAAAATATACCGCTCAAAATGTTATTTATCTCTATTTCAAAATCGAGCTCTGGCACCTCTACAAATCACTGCTTCCCTCTGCGAAGGGCCTATCTAATTACTTTTATGTTGAGTCATCACCCTCTTATTAAAAAGCACCCGCTGGAGAGTACCGCTGTCATTTGCATGCATTACTATTAATTTATATTGGGTATGACTATGACTGCATCTCTTTACCATGAATTACAATGTTTTGTCAGTCCTTGATCTTTAAAGGTGCTCTGCATTTATGTTTTGCGGTGTTAGAAAGGGCTAGTGAGATACCATCTTGTTATATCATA
Source organism: Triticum timopheevii (assembly GCA_963921465.1). NCBI lineage: Eukaryota > Viridiplantae > Streptophyta > Magnoliopsida > Poales > Poaceae > Triticum > Triticum timopheevii. The sequence continues at coordinate 507,570,471 of OY997268.1, read as the reverse complement.
ATATGATTATTTCGAGAAAGTGTTGTAATCCGAGATTTATTATTATTGCTCGCTAGTTGATTATGCCATTGATATGAGTAAACATGAGACCTAAGTGTTATTGTGAATATGGTTAGTCCATAATCTTTGTTGAAAACTTGAATGTTGGCTTTACATATTTGCAATAACAAGAGCAAACAGAGTTTGTAAAAGTTTTTCTTTATCACTTTCAGTTTGTCAACTAAATTGCTTGAGGACAAGCAAAGGTTTAAGCTTGGGGGAGTTGATACATCTCCGTCATATCTACTTTTGCAAACACTTTTACCCTTGTTTTGGACTCTAACTTGCATGATTTGAATGGAACTAACCCGGACTGACTCTGTTTTCAGCAGAACTGCCATGGTGTTATTTTTGTGCAGAAATAAAAGTTCTCAGAATAACCTGAAAATCCACGAAGCAACTTTTTGGAATTAATAAAAAAATACTGGCTAAAGAATCAGCACCACGGGGCCCACACCCTGTCCATGAGGGTGGGGGCGCCCTCCCCCCTTAGGGCGCGCCCCCTGCCTCGTGGCCCCCCTGGACCTCCACCGACATCAACTCCAACTCCATATATTCACGTTCACGGAGAAAAAAAATCAGAGAGAAAGATTCATTGTGTTTTACGATACGGAGCCGCCGCCAAGCCCTAAACTCTCTCGGGAGGGCTGATCTGGAGTCCATTCAGGGCTCCGAAGAGGGGGATTCGTCGCCGTCGTCATCATCAACCATCTTCCATCACCAATTTCATGATTCTCACCGCCATGCGTGAGTAACTCCATCTTAGGCTTGCTGGACAATGATGGGTTGGATGAGATTTACCATGTAATCAAGTTAGTTTTGTTAGGGTTTGATCCCTAGTATCCACTATGATCTGAGATTGATGTTGCTATGACTTTGCTATGCTTAATGCTTGTCACTAGGGCCCGAGTGCCATGATTTCAGATCTGAACCTATTATGTTTTCATGAATATATGTGAGTTCTTGATCCTATCTTGCAAGTCTATAGTCACCTATTATGTGTTGTGATCCATTAACCCCGAAGTGACAATAATCAGGATACTTACCGGTGATGACCGTAGTTTGAGGAGTTCATGTATTCACTAAGTGTTAATGCTTTGGTCTGGTACTCTATTAAAAGGAGGCCTTAATATCCCTTAGTTTCCAATAGGACCCCACTGCCATGGGAGGGTAGGACAAAAGATGGCATGCAAGTTCTTTTCCACAAGCACGTATGACTATATTCGGAATACATGTCTACATTACATTGATGAACTGGAGCTAGTTCTGTGTCACCCTATGTTATAACTATTACATGAGGAATCGCATCCGACATAATTATCCATCACTGATCCAATGCCTACAACTTTTCACATATTGCTCTTTGCTTATTTACTTTACTGTTGTTACTGTTACACTTACTACAAAACTGCTACTGTTACTTTTGCTACTGTTACCGTTACTTCCATACTACTTTGTTGCAGATATTAAGTTATCCAGGTGTGGTTGAATTGACAACTCAACTGCTAATACTTGAGAATATTCTTTGGCTCCCCTGTGTCAAATCAATAAATTTGGGTTGAATACTCTACCCTCAAAAACTGTTGCGATCCCCTATACTTGTGGGTTATCACAATCCATGTTGAATTCTCCTCATGCTTATAATCAAAACAAGGCTTTTACTAAACATATCATTGATGCTATGATGCAATCTTTTGAAGAAAAGCTTGAATTAGAAGTTTCTATCCCTAGAAAACTTTATAATGAGTGGGAACCTACTATTAAGATTAAGATTAAAGATTATTAATGCCATGCTTTGTGTGATTGCGTGCTAGTGTTTCCACGATTCCAAAAACTTTGTGTGATGTGTTAGGTTTTCGTGAATTTGATGATTGTTCTTTAAATTTGCATCTTGCGGATTCCATTATTAAGAAACCTATGGGAAGGATTAATGATGTTCTTATTGTTGTAAATAGGAATTATGTGCCATAGATTTCATTGTTCTTTATATAGATTGCAATCCTACATGTCCTATTATTCTTGGTAGACCTTTCATTAGAACGATTGGTGCAATTATTGATATGAAAGAAGGAAACAGTAGATTCCAATTACCGTTAAGGAAAGGCATGTAACACTTTCTTAGTAAGAAAATTAAATTTCCATATGAATCTATTATGAGAGCCACTTATGTATTGCATACCAAAGATTACAATACTTAGATCTATTCGCGTTGTTATGCCTAGCTAAGGGTGTTAAACAATAGCGCTTGTTGGGAGGCAACCCAATTTTATTTTTGTTCCTTACTTTTTTTCCTGTTTAGTAATAAATAATTCATCTAGCCTCTGGTTAGATGTGGTTTTATGTTTTAATTAGTGTTTGTGCCAAGTTAAACCTTTAGGATAGCTTACGGTGATAGTTGTTTGATCCGGCTGAAAATCTGAAACTTTTGCACCTAGGAAATTAATTTTCAAAATTCACAAAAACGTTATTTTGATCTGATTCTTTTTGATATGGATTGTTACACAAATTTCTCAGGTCTTCCTAATTTTTCAGAATTTTTGGAGTTACAGAAGTATTCGAGAGTTACAAATTGCTACACACTGGTCTGTTTTTGACAGATTCTGTTTTTTGCGTGTTTTGATGAATCTATGGGTAGTATCGGGGGGTATGAACCATGGAAAAGTTGCAATACAGTAGATATTACACCAATATAAATAAAAAATGAGTTTTCAACAGTACCTTAAAGTGGTGACTTATTTTCTTATACTAACGGAGCTCATGAGATTTTCTGTTGAGTTTTGTGTTGTGAAGTTTTCAAGTTTTGGGTAAGGATTTGGTGGACTATGGAATAAGGAGTGGCAAGAGCCTAAGCTTGGGGATTCCCAAGGCACCCCAAGGTAATATTCAAGGAAAACTAAAAGCCTAAGCTTGGGGATGCCCCGGAAGGCATCCCCTCTTTTGTCTTCGTCCATCGATAACTTTACTTGAGGCTGTATTTTTATTCACCACATGATATGTGTTTTGCTTGGAGCGTCTTGTATGATTTGAGTCTTTGCTTTTAAGTTTAACACAATCATCCTTGCTGTACACACCTTTTGGGAGAGACACGCATGAATCGTGATTTATTAGAATACTCTATGTGCTTCACTTATACCTTTTGAGCTAGGCAATATTGATCTAGTACTTCACTTATATATTTTTAGAGCATGGCGGTGGATTTATTTTATATTGATATAGTACTTCACTTATATTATTTTGATAGTCTTTTAGAAAAACATGGTAATTTGCTTTGGTTATAAATTTAGTCCTAATATGATAGGCATCCAAGAGGGATATAATAAAAACTTTCATATAAAGTGCATTGAATACTATGAGAAGTTTCATATAAAGTCTGTTTGGAAGAGTGTCAACTTTAGGAATTAGTGATCCCACTATTTTGGAGGGTGTTGAATCTTAGTGTGATATTTATGAAATTGATTTGGAAGAGTGTCAACTTTAGTTAGTAATGATTCCACTATTTCGGAAGAGGTTCCAATTGATTATGAGAACAAAGTTGCTATCTATAATGATTATTGTGATGACATATATGCTATAAATAATAATGTTAAACATGAAACTTTTCATCATGATTTTAATTTTCAATTGGATTATGCCTCACATGACAGTTATTTTGTTGACTTTGCTCCCACTATTCCGAATGAGAAGAATTTTACTTATGTTGAGAGTAGAAAAATTTCTATGCTTGTAGATCATGAAAAGAATGTTTTATGTGATGGTTATATTGTTGAACTCATTCATGATTCTACTGAAACTTATTATGAGGGAGGAATGCATGCTTGTAGGAGTTGCAATGATATCAAGTTTCCTCTCTATGTGCTTAAAGTTATGAAGTTATACTTGTTTTGCCTTCCTATGCTAGTTAATTGGTGTCCTATAAATTGTGTGCTCACAAAATTCCTAGGCATAGGAAGTGGGTTAGATTTAAATGTGCTATTCATATTCTTCATGATGCTCTCTTTATGTTTCAATTCTTATCTTTTATGTGAGCATCACAGAAATCATCATGCCTAGCTAGAAGGCATTAAAGAAAAGCACTTGTTGGGAGACAACCCAATATTTACCCTTAGTGTTTTTGTGTGTTCACATGATTAAGCTACTGTAGTAATCATGTTTTATAGCTTTTGTTTCAATAAAGTGTCAAGTAAGACCTTTGAGAACACTTGGGTGAAAGTTAATGTGATCTTGCTGTAAAAAACAGAAACTTCGCGCTCAAGAGATTAGCTGTCATTTTTTTTACAGAAGAGTGTTTTTGAGTTGATTATTTTTGCAGAAGATTAATATACAAATTCCTCACATTGACCAATTTATTTCATAATTTTTGGAGTAGCATAAGTATGGTAGATGTTCGGATCATTACAGACTGTCCAGTTTCTGGCAGATTCTGTTTTCAATGCATAGTTTGCTTATTTTCTAGTTTCTATGGCTTATATTGTTCAATATAAATTATAGAAATGATATGGTACAGTAGGCATTGTGAGAGAACAATTATGAATCTTGTCTTTTACAGTACCAAAGTGAATGGTTTACTCTTTATCATGCTAACCCGTCTCACGAAGTTCCGTTAAGTTTTGTGTGATTGAAGTTTTCAAGTTTTGAGTGAGATGTCGATATGAGGAGAATAAGGAGTGGAAAGACCCTAAGCTTGGGGATACCCAAGCCACACCAAGGTAATATTCAAAGAAGACTCAAATGCCTAAGCTTGGGGATGCCCCGGAAGGCATCCCCTCTTTCGTCTTCAAAACTATCGATATAACTTACTCGGAGCTATATTTTTATTCTTCACATGATATGTGTCTTGCTTGGATCATATTTTAAATTTTACTTTCTGTTTGAATAAATCATTGGATCCGAAATCTTGAATAAAAATAATCCTCCCATGGCTAGTTAATTATTGGACTGCTCAGTGTTCTTCACTTATATCTTTTTGGAGTAGTTTGCCATTTACTCATGTGCTTCACGTATATCCAATGAGTAAATGGTTGAATGAATTTAATATCATAAATATGAATTTATATATGTTTCATATGCTTATAACATGGGTAGTAATGACTTCACACATAATAAGTATATGTAGTAAACTTATTGAAAGTTAGCAAACACATAATTGGTCACTTGAACAATTCATGAAAGAATATTAAAGGAAGAGAGATTGCACATATAAATATACTATCTAGGATATCTTTTGTAATTGTGAGCACTCATTAAAATATGATATGCTAAAAGGTTGGTGTTGGACAAGGAAGACAACTTAATGGGTTATGTTTTCCTATATCCGAAACGTTATATTGTCTTGGATCATCTAACATGTTGAGCTTGCCTTTCCCTCTCATGCTAGCCAAATTCTATGCACCAAGTAGAGATACTACTTGTGCTTCCAAACATTCCTTAAACCAGTTTTGCCATGAGAGTCCACCATACCTACGTATGGATTGAGTAAGATCCTTCAAGTAAGTTGTCATCGTGCATGCAATAAAAATTGCTCCTTAAATATGTATGATCTATTAGTGCGAAGAAAATAAGCTTTATACAAACTTGTGATAGAGAAGAAATAAAAGTGACAGATTGCATAATAAAGGTCTTTATCACAAGCGGCAATATAAAGTGACGTTGTTATGCATTAAGACTTTGTGCATCCAACCATAAAAGCACATGACAACCTCTGCTTCCCTCTACGAAGGGCCTATCTTTTACTTTTATCTTCTACCCTTATACAAGAGTCATGGTGATCATCACCTTTCCTTTTTACACTTTTTCCTTTGGCAAGAACTTTGTGTTGGAGCGATCCGGATATATATATATCAACTTGGATGTAGGTTTTCATAAATTATTATTGTTGACATTACCCTTGAGGTAAAAGGTTAGGAGGCGAAACTATAGGCCCCTATCTTTCTCTGTGTCAGATTGAAACTTTGAAACCATAAATATCACATGAGTGTTAGCAATTGTGAAAGATTAAATGATAGTTGAGTATGTGGAGTTTGATGAACCAAAGCTCTTACATAGACCCTTCCCAAAAATAAGATGAATTGCTTTTGATGGCTAAGAGAATGGTTTGTCAGTTTTCAAGAAAGTTTATGATCTATACTTTAACATGTGAATAGCTTGTTACTTGATCATGAGATGTTTTATGAGTTGAGCTACTATTATGATATATAATGATGCTAGAAAACGTGATTGAAACTATCATTGGTCAAACTTAAGCACTTGTTAGCATTCACATTCACAAATTATTTCTTTTATCATTTACCTACTCGAGGACGAGCAGAAATTAAGCTTGGGGTTGCTGATACGTCTCCAACGTATCTATAATTTACGAAGTATTCATGCCATGTTTTCAATAGTTTTATATGATTTTGGTATGATTTGATTAGAACTAACCCGGACTAACGCTGTTTTCAGCAGAACTACCGTGGTATTGTTTTTGTGCAGAAATAAAGGTTCTCGGAATGCGTTGAAAATCAACGGAGATTTTTTGGGAAAATATAAAAAATATTGGAACAAAAATCTACCAGAGGGGAGTCCCGTGGGCTCCATGAGGGTGGTGGGCGCACCCACCCCCCTGGGGCACGCCCATGTGCCTCATGGGCTCCCCATGGTGCCCCTGGCTTGTCCTCGACGCCAACCTCTCCTATAAATGCCCAAACTTCTAGAAAATAACCTAGATCGGGAGTTCCACTGCTGCGAGCCTTTGTAGCCACGAGAAATCAATCTAGGCCCTCTCTGGCACCCTGCCGGAGGGGTCCATCATCACCGGAGGCCATGGGGAAAGATCTCGGAGGGGCCATCATCGCCATGAAGGCCAAGGACCAGAGGAGGAACCTCTCCCCATCCAGGGGGGGGGCTATGGAGGAGGAAGCACAAGGGGGAGAACCTCTCCTCCTCTCTCTCGGTGGCACCGGAGTGCCATCGGGAGGGGAATCATCGCCGTGGTGATCATCTTCATCAACATCACCATCACCATCACCATCCTCATCTCTTTTACGCGGTCCAATCTCCCGCACCCCGCTGTAATCCCTAGTTGAACATGGTGCTTTATGCCACATATTATGATCCAATGATGTGTTGCCATCCTATGATGTTTTGAGTAGATATACTTTGTCTTTGGGTTGATTGATGATCTAGATTGGTATGAGGTGTATGTTTTATTTTGGTGATGTCCTATTGTGCCCTCCGTGTCGCACAAGCGTGAGGGATTCCCGCTGTAGGGTGTTGCAATATGTCCATGGTTTACTTATTGTCTGCGTTGCTTGGGTGGCAGAAGCATAAACACGGATAAGTGGGGCACGGCGTATGGGAATAAAGGGGACTTGATATGTTAATGCTATGGTTGGGTTTTACCTTAATGATCTTTAGTAGTTGCGGATGCTTGCTAGAGTTCCAATCATAAGTGCATATGATCCAAGAAGAGAAAGTATGTTAGCTTATGCCTCTCCCTCATATGAAATTGCAATAGTGATCATCAGTCTTGTTAACAATTACCTAGGATAATTCTGCACACCGACCCATCATTATTCCACATTCGCTATTTATAATAATTAGTAACATATTCTAACTCTATGATAACAGTACCTACTTTTATATTTTAGCTCTCCGGTATCATGCAAAGTTATCCTCTTCATACCCACAACGTAGTTTTATTTCTCGTTTCTAGTTGGAAGCAAACGTTCGGTGTACGTAGAGTCGTACCAGTGGCAGATAGGACTTGAGAGAATATTGATCTTACCTTTAGCTCCTTGTGGGTTCGACACTCCATGCTTATCACTTCCACCTTTGGAAATTGCTACGATGATTCCCTGCACCTGGGGATTATCAGTACCATACACCCACCATATACCTTCCTCAAAACAGCCACCATACCTACCTATTATGGCATTTCCATAGCCATTCCGGGATATATTTCCATGCAACTTTCCCCCGTTCCATTTATTATGACATGCTTCATCATTGTCATATTGCTTTGCATGATCATGTAGTTGACATAGTATTTGTGGCAAAGCCACCTTTCATAATTCTTTCATACATGTCACTCTTGATTCATTGCACATCCCGGTACACCGTCGGAGGCATTCACATAGAGTCATATTTTGTTCTAAGCATTGAGTTGTAATTTTTCGAGTTGTAAGTAAATAGAAGTGTGATGATCATCATTATTAGAGCATTGTCCCATGTGAGGAAATAATAATAATAAAGGAGGCCAAACAAGCCAAGAAAAAAATGAAAAATGAAAAAAAATGAGAGAAAAATAGAGAAGGGGCAATGTTACTATCCTTTTTCCACACTTGTGCTTCAAAGTAGCACCATGATCTTCGTGATAGTGAGTCTTCTATTTTTTCACTTTCATATACTATTGAGAATTTTTCATTATAGAACCTGGCTTGTATATTCCAATGATGGGCTTCCTCAAATGCCCTAGGTCTTCATGAGCAAGCAAGTTGGATGCACACCCACTTAGTTTCTTTTTGAGCTTTCATACACTTATAGCTCTAGTGCATCCGTTGCATGGCAATCCCTACTCACTCATATTGATATGTATTGATGGTAATCTCCATAGCCCATTGATACGCCTAGTTGATGTGAGACTATCTCACTCTTTTTTCTTCTCCACAACCACCATATTCTCTTCCACCATAGTGTTATGTCCATGGCTCACGCTCATGTATTGTGTGGAAGTTGAAAAGGTTTGAGAACATCAAAGTATGAAAAAATTGCTTGGCTTGTCATCGGGGTTGTGCATGATTTGAGTATTTTTTGTGATGAAGATGGAGCATAGCCAGACAATATGATTTTGTAGGGATAAGCTTTCTTTTGCCATGTTATTTTGATAAGACATAATTGTCTTGTTAGTAATTGCGTTGAAGAAGTGAGGGTCGACCTTGAGCGCTTGTGTTCATGCTCATGGAAAAAATGTAGAATTTTTCATGGAATTTTCTTTGTAAATAATTATCCCCTTGTATATATCCATTGTATTATAAAAATAATGTGTCAAGCTTTGGTTGTAGGATGATTAGATTGCTTGTTTACTATGTACAGTACAAAAAGAGAAACTTTGGCTGTAGCGCGTGAATTTACATTTTTACTGGAAAGTCAAATGGGTCTATAACGTTTTGCACATTACTTCTGCACAAATTTTTTAAATTGTCATATTTTTCTAGTTTTTTTGGAGTTACAGAAGTTTACTAAATTTCCAGATTACTACAGCCTGTCCTGTTTTTGACAGATTTTGTTTTCTATGTGTTGTTCGCTTATTTTGATGAATCTATGGGTAGTATCGGGGGTATGAACCATGGTGAAGTTGGAATAAAGCAGATAAAGTGCTAATATGAAATTGGAATGAGTTTACAACAGTACCTAAAGGTAGTGATTTGCTTTATTATACTAATGGATCTCACAAAGTTTTTGTTAAGTTTTGTGTGAATGAAGTTTTCGAAGAACAAGGAGTTACCGATGCGAGAAGAATAAAGAGAGGCAAGAATTCAAGCTTGGGGATGACCAAGGAACCCCAAGTAAATATTTCTAGAATACTCAAGCATCTAAGCTTGGGGATGCCCCGGTTGGCATCCCATCTTTCTTCTTCAACAATTATCGGTATACCTCGGTTTTTGTTTTGTTCACATGATTTGTGTCCTTTGTGTTTTTCTTTTTCTTTAAGAACCATGCTAGTATGAGATAGCCCTTCATCGATTTATAGAATGCTTCATGTGCTTCACTTATATCTTCTGAGTATGACCATATAGAATGCTCTTTGTGCTTCACTTAAATCTTTGGAGTATGCTTTATAGAATGCTTAGTGTGCTTCACTTATATATTTTGAGCTTGGATATTGGTTAGTTTATATTAATTGTAGAATGCTCCATGAACTTCACTTATATCTTTTGGAGTATGAATAATACTATCATCTAAAGTGGGTTTGGAAGAGTGTCAACTTTAGGAATTAGTGATCCCACTATTTTGGAGGGTGTTGAATCTTATTGTGATATTTATGAAAGTGGATTTGGAAGAGTGTCAACTTTAGTTAGTAATGATTCCACTATTTCGGAAGAGGTTCCAATTGATTATGAGAACAAAGTTGCTATCTATAATGATTACTGTGATGACATGTATGCTATAAAGAATAATGTTAACCATGGAACTTGTCATCGTGATTTTAATTTTGAATTGGATTATGCCTCACATGACAGTTATTTTGTTGAGTTTGCTCCCCCTATTCCGAATGAGAAGAATTTTGCTTGTGTTGGGAGTAGAAAAATTTCTATGCTTGTAGATCATGAGAAGAATGCTTTATGTGATGGTTATATTGTTGAAATAATTCATGATTCTACTGAAAATTAATATGAGGGAGGAATACATGCTTCTAGGAGTTGCAATAATATCAAGTTTCCTCTCTATGTGCTTAAAGTTATGAAGTTATACTTGTTTTGCCTTCCTATGCTAGTTGATTCTTGTTCCTAGAAATTGTGTGCTCAAAAAAATCCCTAGTAATAGCAAGTGGATTAGATTTAAATGTGCTAGTCATATTCTTCATGATGCTCTCTTTATGTTTCAATTCTTATCTTTTATGTGAGCATCATTGAAATCATCATGCCTAGCTAAAAGGCATTAAAGAAAAGCGCTTGTTGGGAGACAACCCAATATTTACCCTTACTGTTTTTTGTGTTCACATGAGTAAGCTACTGTAGTAATCATGTTTTATAGATTTTGTTTCAATAAAGTGCCAAGTAAGACATTTGAGAAGACTTGGGTGAAAGTTAATGTGATCTTGCTGTAAAAAACAGAAACTTCGCGCTCACGAGATTAGCTGTCATTTTTTACAGAAGAGTGTTTTTGAGTTGATTCTTTTTGAAGAAGATTAATAGACAAATCACTCACGTCCACCAATTTATTTCATAATTTTTGGTGTAGCATAAGTATGGTAGATGTTCAGATCATTACAGGCTGTTCTGTTTCTGGCAAATTCTGTTTTCAATGCATAGTTTGCTTGTTTTCTAGTTTCTATGGCTTATATTGTTCAATATAAATTGTAGAAATTATATGGTAAAGTAGGCATTGTGAGATAAAAATTATGAATATTGTATTTGACAGTACCAAAGTGAATGGTGTACTCTTTATCATGCTAACCCCTCTCACGAAGTTCCGTTAAGTTTTGTGTGATTGAAGTTTTCAAGTTTTGAGTGAGGTGTCGATATGAGGAGAATAAGGAGTGGAAAGACCCTAAGCTTGGGGATGCCCAAGGCACCCCAAGGTAATATTCAAAGAAGACTCAAGTGCCTAAGCTTGGGGATGCCGTGGAAGGCATCTCCTCTTTCGTCTTCAAAACTATCGGTATACCTTACTCGGAGCTATATTTTTATTCGTCACATGATATGTGTTTTGCTTGCATCGTATTTTCAATTTTACTTGCTGTTTGAATAAAATCATTGGATCTTAAATCTTGAATGAATAATAATCCTCCCATGGCTAGTTAATTATTGGACTGCTCAGTGTTCTTCACTTATATATTTTTGGAGTAGTTTGCCATTTACTCACGTGCTTCACGTATATCCTATGAGTAAATGGTTGAATGAATTTAATATTATAAATCCGAATTTATATATGTTCCATATGCTTATAACATGGGGAGTAATGACTTCACACATAACAAGTATAGGTAGTAAACTTATTGAAAGTTAGCAAACACAGAATTGGTCACTTGAACAATTCATGAAAGAATATTAAAGGAAGAGAGATTTCACATATAAATATGCTATCTTGGATAATTGTGAGCACTCATTAAAATATGATATGCTAAAAGGTTGATGTTGGACAAGGAAGACAACTTAATGGGTTATGTTTTCCTATATCAGAAACGTTATATTGTCTTGGATCATCCAACATGTTGAGCTTGCCTTTCCCTCTCATGCTAGCCAAATTCTTTGCACCAAGTAGAGATACTACTTGTGCTTCCAAACATCCCTTAAACCAGTTTTACCATGAGAAACCACCATACCTACCTATGGATTGAGTAATATCCTTCAAGTAAGTTGTCATCGTGCATGCAATAAAAATTGCTCCTTAAATATGTATGATCTATAAGTGCGAAGAAAATAAGCTTTATACGAACTTGTGATATGGAAGAAATAAAAGTGATGGACCGCATAATAAAGGTCCTTATCACAAGCGGCAATATAAAGTGACGTTCTTTTGATTTAAGATTTTGTGCATCCAACCATAAAAGCGCATGACAATCTCTGCTTCCCTCTGCGAAGGGCCTATCTTTTACTTTTATCATCTACCATTATATAAGAGTCATGGTGATCATCACCTTTCCTTTTTACACTTTTTCCTTTGGCAAGCACTTTGTGTTGGAGCAATCCGAATATATATATCCACTTGGATGTAGGGTTTCATAAATTCTTATTACTGACATTACCCTTGAGGTAAAAGGTTGGGAGGCGAAATTATAAGCCCCTATCTTTCTATGTGTATGATTGAAACTTTGAAACCATAAATATACATGCATGTTAGCAATTGTGAAAGATTAAATGATAGTTGAGTATGTGGAGTTTGCTGAACCAAAGCTCTTACATAGACCCTTCCCGAAAATAAGATGAATTGCAATTGTTTGATGACTAAGAGCATGGTTTGTTACTTTTCAAGAAAGTTTATGATCTACACTTTAACATGTGAATAGCTTGTTACTTGATCATGAGAACTTTTATGAGTTGATCAACTGTTATGATATATAATGATGTTATAAAACGTGATTGAAACTATCATTGATCAAACTTAAGCGCTTGCTAGCATTCACACTTCATAAATTATTTCTTTTATCATTTACATACTCGAGGATGAGCAGGAATTAAGCTTGGGGATGCTGATACGTCTCCAATGTATCTATAATTTATGAAGTATTCATGCCATGCTTACGATAGTTTTATATGATTTTGGTATGATTTGATTAGAACTAACCCAGGCTGACGCTGTTTTCAGCAGAACTACCGTGGAGTTGTTTTTGTGCAGAAATAAAAGTTCTCGGAATGCGCTGAAAATCAGCGGAGATTTTTTGGGAAAATATAAAAAATACTGGAACAAAAATCTACTAGAGGGGGGTCCCGTGGGCTCCATGAGGGTGGGGGCACGCCCACCACCCTGGGGCGCGCCTCTGTGCTTTGTGGACTCCCCGTGGGACCCCCTGAATTGTCCTTGACGCCAACCTCTCCTATAAATGCCCAAACTTCCAGAAAATAACCTAGACCGGGAGTTCCGCCACCACAAGCCTCTGTAGCGATGAGAAATCAATCTAGGCCTTCTTTGGCACCCTGCCGAAGGGGGCCATCATCACCGGAGGCCATGGGGAAGGATCTTGGAGGGGGCGTCATTGCCATGAAGGCCAAGGACCTGAGGAGGAACCTCTCCCCATCCAGGGGGAGGCCATGGAGGAGGAAGCACAAGGGGTAGAACCACTCCTCCTCTCTCCCGGTGGCGCCAGAGTGCCATCAGGAGGGGAATCATCACCGCGGTGATTGTCTTCATCAACATCACCATCACCATCACTATCCTCATCTCTTTTATGCGGTCCACTCTCCCGCACCCCGTAATCCCTACTTGAACATGGTGCTTTATGCCACATATTATGATCCAATGATGTGTTGCCATCCTATGATGTTTTGAGTAGATATATTTTGTCTTTGGGTTGATTGATGATCTAGATTGGTATGAGTTTTATGTTTTATTTTGGTGTTGTCCTATTGTACCCTCCATGTCGCGCAAGCATGAGGGGTTCCCGCTGTAGGGTGTTGCAATATGTCCATGGTTTACTTATTGTCTATGTTGCTTGAGTGACATAAGCATAAACACGGATAAGTGGGTCACGGCGTATGGGAATAAAGGGGACTTGATATGTTAATGCTATGGTTGGGTTTTACCTTAATGATCTTTAGTAGTTGCGGATGCTTTCTAGAGTTCCAATCATAAGTACATATGATTTAAGAAGAGAAAGTATGTTAGCTTATGCCTCTCCCTCATATGAAATTGCAATAGTGATTATCGGTCTTGTTAACAATTGCCTAGGATAATTCCGTACACCGACCCATCATTATTCCACACTCGCTATTTATAGTATTTAGTAACATATTCTAACTCTATGATAATAGTACCTACTTTTATATTTTTAGCTCTCCGATATCATGCAAAGTTATCCTCTTCATACCCACAATGTAGTTTTATTTCTCGTTTCTAGTTGGAAGCAAACGTTCAATGTACGTAGAGTCGTATCAGTGGCAGATAGGACTTGAGAGAATATTGATCTTACCTTTAGCTCCTTGTGGGTTCGACACTCCATGCTTAACACAGAATTGCTATGATGATTCCCTGCACTTGGGGATTATCAGTTCCATACACCCACCATATACCTTCCTCAAAACAGCCACCATAGCTACCTATTATGGCATTTCCATAGCCATTCCGAGATATATTGCCAAGCAACTTTCCACTGTTTCATTTATTATGACACGCTTCATCATTGTCATATTGCTTTGCATGATCATGTAGTTGACATAGTATTTGTGGCAAAGCCACCTTTCATAATTCTTTCATACATGTCACTCTTGATTCATTGCACATCCCGGTACATCATTAGAGGCATTCACATAATCATATTTTGTTCTAAGCATTGAGTTGTAATTTTTCGAGTTGTAAGTAAATAGAAGTGCGATGATCATCATTATTAGAGCATTGTCCCATGTGAGGAAATAATAAAAAAAATGAGGCCAAAGAAGCCAAGAAAAAAATAAAAAGAAAAGAAAAAAGAACAAATGTGAGAAAAATAGAGAAGGGGCAATGTTACTATCCTTTTTCCACACTTGTCCTTCAAAGTAGCACCATGATCTTCATGATAGAGAGTCTCCTATTTTTTCACTTCCATATACTAGTGAGAATTTTTCATTATAGAACTTGGCTTGTATATTCCAATGATGGGCTTCCTCAAATACCCTAGGTCTTCATGAGAAAGCAAGTTGGATGCACACCCACTTAGTTTCTTTTTGAGCTTTCATACACTTATAGCTCTAGTGCATCCGTTGAATGGCAATCCCTACTCACTCACATTGATATATATTGCTGGGAATCTCCATAGCCCGTTGATACGCCTAGTTGATGTGAGACTATCTCCCTCTTTTTGTCTTCTCCACAACCACCATATTCTCTTCCACCATAGTGCTATGTCCATGGCTCACGCTCATGTATTGTCTGGAAGTTGAAAAGGTTTGAGAACATCAAAGTATGAAACATTTCCTTGGCTTGTCATCAGGGTTGTGCATGATTTGAGTATTTTTTGTGATGAAGATGGAGCATAGCCAGACTATATGATTTTGTAGGGATAAGCTTTCCTTGGCCATGTTATTTTGAGAAGACATAAATGCCTTGTTAGTATGATTGAAGTATTATTGTTTTTATGTCAATATTAAACTTTTGTTTTTAATCTTTCGGATCTGAACATTCATGCCGCAATAAATAAAATTACATGGATAAATATGTAAGGTAGCATTCCACATCAAAATTTTTGTTTTTATCATTTACCTACTCGAGGACGAGCATGAATTAAGCTTGGGGATGCTTGATACGTCTCCAACGTATCTATAATTTTTTTATTGTTCCATGCTATTATATTATCTGTTTTGGATGGTTCATATGCATTTATATGCTATTTTATATTATTTTTGGGACTAACCTATGAACCTAGAGCCCAGTGCCAGTTTCTATTTGTTTGCCTGTTTTAGAGTTTCGCAGAAAAGGAAAACCAAACGGAGTCCAAACGGAATGAAACTTCCGTGATGATCTTTCTTGGACCAAAAGCAAACCAGAAGACTTGGAGATGAAGTCGGAGACGTAACAAGGCAGCCACGAGGGTGGAGGGTGCGCCCAAGGGGTAGGGCGTGCCCCTACCTCATGGGCCCCTCGAAGCTCTCCGGACCTAATTCTTTCTCTCATATATACTCTTATACCCCAAAACCATCAGAGGGAGCCACAAAAACACTTATCCACCGCCACAACCTTCTGTACTCGTGATATCCCATCTAGGGGCCTTTTCCAGCGTCCTGCCGGAGGGGGATTCGATCACGGAGGGCTTCTACATCAACACCATTTCCCTTCCGATGAAGCATGAGTAGTTTACCACAGACCTACGAGTCCATAGCTAGTAGCTAGATGGCTTCTTCTCTCTCTTTGATTCTCAATACCATGTTCTCCTCAATGTTCTTGGAGATCTATTCGATGTAATATTATTTTGCGGTGTGTTTGCCGAGATCCGATGAATTGTGGATTTATGATCAGATTATCTATGAATATTATTTAAGTCTTCTCTGAATTCTTATATGCATGTTTTGATATCTTTGCAAGTCTTTTCGAATTATCGGTTTAGTTTGGCCTACTAGATTGGTTTTTCTTGCAACGGGAGAAGTGCTTAGCTTTGGGTTTAACCTTGCGGTGTCCTTTCCCAGTGACAGTAGGGGCAGCAAGGCATGTATTGTAATGTTGCCATCGAGGCTAAAAAGATGGGGTTTTCATCATATTGCTTGAGTTAATTCCTCTACATCATGTCATCTTACTTAATGCGTTACTCTGTTCTTTATGAACTTAATACTCTAGATGCAGGCAGGAGTCGGTCGATGTGTGGACTAATAGTAGTAGATGCATAATCTTTTCGGTCTACTTGACACGTACGTGATGCCTATGTTCATGATCATTGCCTTAGATATCGTCATAATTATGCGCTCTTCTATCAATTGCTCGGCAGTATTTTGTTCACCCACCTTATTATTTGCTATCTTGAGAGAAGCGACTAGTGAAACCTATGGCCCCCGGGTTTCTTTTCCATCATAGAAATTCTCTTTTCCATCATACAAGTTCTCTTTTCCATCATACTAGTTTCCGATCTACTATTTTGCAATCTTTTACTTTCCGATCTATAAACAAAAAATACCAAAAATATTTACTTTACCGTTTATCTATGGCTATCGGATCTCACTTTTGCAAGTAACCATGAAGGGGTTGACAACCCCTTTATCGCGTTGGGTGCAAGTTTGTTGATTGTTTGTGCAGGTATTCGATGACTTGTGCGTTGTCTTCTACTGGATTGATACCTTGGTTCTCAAACTGAGGGAAATACTTACTCTACTCTGCTGCATCACCCTTTCCTCTTTAAGGGAAAAACCAACGCAAGCTTCAGAAGTAGCAAGTCCTACAAGAGATCTTCCTCATCTTCGAGAAGACGCTCAAGTGCACGTGCTTCCGAGCTACCATCTCCGGCAAGATCACATCGGCATCAACACCATCATCGACAAGAATATGAAGGTCAAGAGCTCAACACCAACAATTGCTCAACGACTTCACCATCTCCCTTGGCATCTTCACCATGCGTGTCGGTGTACAAAAGTATGGGTACTTCTATACCCCTTACTGGTGCATGGGTAGTCGCATCCACACCAGTGGCAGGGCTTGGCGAGGCGGAGGAAGGCAAAACCCGAAGACTACTACTCGAAGTTGTAACGCCCCGGATGCAACTTTCCATATCCGTAACTCCAACTCTTGCCTTTTCCGGAGATGTGATATGTTATTTCCTTCGTGGTTGGGTTTTTGTCTTTCGTTTTGCATTTTGTTCATGTCAGGCATTTCATCTCATAGCATCATGCGCATTGCATTTGCATGTTTTCATAAAAACCCGTACCTGTTCGTAGTTGCCGCGTTCCCCTTGCCTCCTTTGACCGTTCCGAGGCCAACCGAGTTTCTCGAGTCCCTTTTGTCTGACCACCTAACCTCTCTGCACAACCATCGACCCCCTCTTGTGCGTGTCCGAAACTTACCTGAACCCGAACCGGTCTGTCGTTACCGATGGATCCGGATTATCCCCAAACATCTCTAAAACATCTCCGTTTCTTGTTTAGACTTTCCTAACCTATCCTTTCTCGACCGTCGGATTTTGATCGGGTGATCCAACTCCTTTCTTTCCCCATATATCATATATATATATAGTCTATTCCTAGTCCATTTTGGACCTAACCCTATTTTCTAGGGATCCTCCCCAGCCGCCGCCACTTCGTTTTCCTCGGGATCTCTTCCCGATCCAATTTCTCTCTGACCAAGCCCCTCGTTTTGCGCCGCCGACCAACCACAGCTCGCATCCACCTCGCCTTCAGCCATCCACCAACAGAGCAGCGCCCGACCTGGCCGTCCCATCCATCCCATCGATCCATCTCCACGTTCCTCCATCCCGCGCAGGAGCTCTACTGCGTTCACGCCCGAACCCCGCGCCCGTCCTCGCGACCAGCTGCGTCGCCGTCGACCACCAGCCCCAGGCCCGTGCTCGACAGCCCTGCTCCCTTTCCCCTCCTGCTTCTGTTTTCTCTCTCTCACCCTGCTCTCTCTCTCTCTGTTGTCTTCGCAGCACCGCCATGGATGGCCTCCCGTAGCTCCCGCTCGTTGCGCCGGCGTGGTTCCCGGCCGATCCGCGCCGAAGAGCCTCGGACCCGTCCAGCCCCTTCATCCCTCGACGCCAAGTTCCTCTGCTTCGCCTGCAAGTCTGCTTCCACGCCGGTCCATCACCGTTGCCAGCCATCGGCCTTGCCTCTGCTTCGAACGACAGGACAGTGCCTCGCCCTATGCCTCCTCCTCGACCCCGCCAGGAGCCGTCCTCGCCCTCGTCCTCGCAGCAGGTCCCGAGCTCGACCCCGTCGCCTCCTCTGCTTCAGGTCCGCGCGCCGCCATCCCTGCTTCGCAGGACCTCCCTCTGCGCCTCCCCAAGTAGCGCCCTTGCCTGCCGGAGTTCCTGTCGCCGTCGTCGTCGTTCGAGGCCTGCGCCTCGCTTCCTCCTCGAAACAGGAGGTCGACGCCTCCCCGACCCGAATTGCCACCAGATCCGGCCATCACCGGCGCCTACTCGCTGGTTCCCGCCAACCCCGTCGCCAAGTCCCTCGCCGCCGTTCCTCTGCGCCCTGAACCTGCTACTGCCTCTGCTCTTTAGTTACGAGCAGCAGCTCGCTCACCTCGTCTCGCGTTGACCGCGCCTCCGCCTCGACCGCTCGCCCCCTCTGCTTCGCACGCTGGCTCGTGTCCCCTTCGCCAGATCCGGCCTGCCCGGCCTCCTCCACCGACCGGCCCATGAGGCCCAATGTGAGCAGCCCTCTCCAGTCCCTCTTCTGTACACTATCGGGCCAGCCAGATTCGGCCCAGTGTATTTTTTTTCCATGCCTGCGATTTTGTCCAATTATCCAGTAAATTCCAGTTTTACAGATTGCACCCTCGTGTTCATGCATTTATTTACTCACATACCGTGCATCGGATTTAAATGATTTATATATGTAAAATGCTTAGAATTTTGTGTAGATTAATAACATGCCACTCTCATCCAAGTTTAAAATGTTTAAATTGTTGTTTGATTAAATTTGCCCAAATGCCATGTTAAAATGATTTATTTCATAACTAAATAACCGTAGCTCGGTTTTAAATGTTCTTTATATGTAAATGGGCTAGAAAAATGCATAGATTAACTTGGCGCACTTTGTTTTACTGTTTAACAACATTAAAATTGGTTTAGGGCAGAACAGTAGCTAATCAAAAATATGGACATGAGGATTTTCCGGAATTGTTGTTTGTTGTTCCGGCCTCATTTAAACTTGCCTAAATAGTTAGCTTAATTATGCCTCACCTCTTGCCATGTTTAACAACATTTAATATTGATGAGTAGCATAACCAAGAGAGAACTAAATAAATGATGTGGTGTTTTGTCAATATGCAACTTGTTGCATATTGAGCTCCACTTAACTTGTAGTATTGTTTGTTGCACTTTGCCATGCCATACCTCATTAAACCGGACATGCATCATACTTGGTTGTGCATCATGCCATGTTTATGCTAGTGTGTTTACCATGTTGTTTGCTTCTTTCCGGTTTGCTTCTCTCGTTAGCTTCGGTTTCGTTCCGGAGTTGTGAGGGTTCGTTCGACTACGTCTGTTCGTCTTCTTCATGGACTCGTTCTTCTTCCTAGCGGGATTTCAGGCAAGATGACCGCTACCCTAGATCTCACTACTATCATTGCTATGCTAGTTGCTTCGTTCTATCGCTATGCTGCATTACCTATCATTTGCTCTTTAAGCCATCCCATATTGCCATGAACCTCTAACCTTTGACACCATTCCTAGCAAACCATTGATTGGCTATGTTACCGCTTTTGCTCAGCCCCTCTTATAGCGTTGCTAGTCGCAGGTGAAGTTGAAGATTTCTCCATGGTGGACAGGGTTTTGTTGGGATATCACAATATCTCTTATATTATTAATGCATCTATATATTTGGTAAAGGGTGGAAGGCTCGGCCTTATGCCTGGTGTTTTGTTCCACTCTTTCCGCCCTAGTTTCCATCATACCGGTGTTATGTTCCCGGATTTTGCGTTCCTAACGTGGTCGGGTGATTTATGAGACCCCCTGACAGTTCGCTTTGAATAAAACTCCTCCAGCAAGGCCCAACATTGGTTTTACCATTTGCCTCACCACCACCTACTTTTCCCTTGGGAGTCGCTCTCTCGAGGGTCATCTTTATTCAGCCCCCCGGGCCAATGCTTGTCTAAGTGTTGGTCCAAACTAGAGCCACTTGCAGCGCCACCTCGGGGAAACTTGAGGGCTGGTTCTAGTTGTACGTACTGCTCATCCGGTCGTGGCCTGAGACGAGATACGCGTGGCTACTATCAGGATGTCGGCACGTCGGGAGGTCTTCCTGGTCTTGTTTTACCATTGTCAAAATGTCTTGTAAACCGGGATTCCGAGACTGATCGGGTCTTCCTGGGAGAAGGTCTATTCCTTCGTTGATCGCGAGAGCTTGTCATGGGCTAAGTTGGGACACCCCTGCAGGGTTTAAACTTTCGAGAGCCATGCCCGCGGTTATGTGGCAGATGGGAATTTGTTAATGTCCGGTTGTAGATAACTTGACACTTGATCCAAATTAAAACACATCAACCGCGTGGGTAGCCGTGATGCTCTCTTTTCGGCGGAGTCCGGGAAGTGAACACGGTTTCTGGGTTATGTTTGACGTAAGTAGGTGTTCAGGATCACCTCTTGATCATTCCTAGCTTCACGACCGTTCCTTTGCTTCTCTTCTCGCTCTCTTTTGCGTATGTTAGCCACCATATCATGCTTAGTCGCTGCTGCAACCTCACCACTTTACCCCTTCCTTTCCCACTAAGCTTTGCTAGTCTTGATACCCATGGTAATGGGATTACTGAGTCCTCGTGGCTCACAGATTACTACAACAACAGTTGCAGGTACAGGTTATGCGATGATCATGACGCGAGAGCGATGTTTGCTTGCGTTGAGTTTCTTCTTCTGCTTCTTCGATCAGGGGATAGGTTCCAGGTCGGCAGCCTGGGCTAGCAGGGTGGATATTGTTTGAGTTTCTGTTTATGATTCATCCGTAGTCGGATGTTGTTCTTGTATGATGTATTGTTGTATTTGTGTGGCATTGTATGCCTTATGTATGTATCCCCATCTATTTATGTAATGTTGATGTAATGATATCCACCTTGCAAAAGCGTTCCAATATGTGGGTCTATCCTTGGTGGGACCTTCGAGTTCCTTTTGGATAGGGTTGCATATTGGGCGTGACAAGTTGGTATCAGAGCCTCAACCGACCATAGGAGCCCCCTTGATTGTTGGCCGTTGTTGAGTCTAGAAGAAAATTATTTTGAGTCTTAGGATTATATATATCGGAGAGTAGGATTCTTTTTACTCCTCAGCCCCCTTCGTCGCTCCGGTGAGGACTCCTGACGTAGATGTTTTGTCTTTCCTCTTCTCAAATTTCACTATTTTTTTTATGATCACGCGGGTATCTTGGAATCGTTCCAATGGTTTTGTGACGAGAACATTGTTCTTGGTGCCTCCTGACATTTAGGGGTTGTGGCAGTGTCCCGGGGAGTTGAGCTCCGAGGTGTTGTCGTCACAATTTTATCGTTGCAGTTCTGGAATACCTGAGTTTTGCCGACATCGAAAATCTCTTTTGTACAGTTGTTGGTGAGATAACCCCAATAACCCAGTACTGAGGTGAGTACGGGAGTATTGCCATAGCTTGTATAACGGATGCTTTTCGAAGGTTGAGGTACACGATTTCCGGAGTTTTCTTGGTTATGTGTTGACGGATGGATACAGCTTGGATGTATTGTTAGTTTGGGTGAGATATATTGCTTCCCCTGTATCCCCAACACCAGATTGCATAACCAGAAAGTTTCGGGAGTTTATAGGTGGGAATTCAAGTAGCTCCTAGAATATCTTTTCGACAGATGCTTGATATGAGATTGGGGTTCGACGTCTAGTGGTCCGCCTTTCCACGGTCGTTTTTACAGTGGTCTCGTTGTGTCTTAAAGAACCCTTGGCTATGCTGGTTCGGGGACACTTCGTATGTCATGTGCACTGCCTTGTACATGATGGTGTTGTACACTCGAGCCCGTGTGGGCCCCACCACGAAAACTTCGGACGAAATCTCTATCATATGTTTGTTCCGGCTTATTCTACAAGCCAAATCCGTTGTTTTGTTTTATTTGTGGTATTCGAGTTGCTTCAATGTCAAGTGTTGATTCCATACCTTTTCTAAACGGTGTTCTCATATTTCTACGGGAGTACTAATCCTTCTTGATCATCGAGGTCGTCATGTTAATTCTTTTTCAACCGGCGTGCTTCTCTTCAAGTGAATCCGATCATTTCAACATTTGCGAGATCAATTCTAAGTTTTCTCAACGGTATTCGTTTCATCCGTCCCCAAGTTGCCTTTGTTTTCCCGCCCTCCCACCCTTTTTCTTCAAGGACTCAGATTTCGTAATCATGTATCCTTTTATTTGTGGGAAGTCTCTTCATTCTTTTCTTTCAATGTTCTTATCCGGTGAATTCCCATGAAGATGCTCAACAGTTTCAAGTTCATCATCCTTCGTTCTTTTTTTTCTTCTCCGGTGGATCCAATTCAAGCTTTCAGTATTGATCATATTCCTCTCCTCGTGTCAAATGCTTTCTCATGCCGGTGCACCTCTCAATCACTCACCTCTTGCTATTCATTTATTCCAGAGTGTTGAAGATATCTCAGAAGATTTGTGTTTCCATTCTTAATCCGTTCAAGCTATTTGGAGATTGTTATCTCATTCAAGCCATTTAATTCAACCGGTGCAATTTCTCTTTAAAAATCATTTCCAACGGTGTTTTCTTTTGAGTGGGCCCTAACCCACAGGTCTTTTCCCATGATCTTACTTGACTCTTCGAACTATCAGGAGCGATTCTCAAATTCTTTTCGGAGTTTGACGTAAGAATGAATTTTCATCAGTCACATGCCTTTCCAAGATCGATTTCAAATCATTTTCATTGTTGGCTCAACTTCTTTGCTTTCCATTCGATCGGAGTATCTTAGTAATTTTGGTGGTGTTCCTCGTCGTCATTTGAAGACCGAAGAAGAGTTTTCCTCTCAATCTTGGCCTGTTCTCTTAAAGATGCGTAGTTCAAGCTTGATGCCATCCTCTCATAATTGTTTTCGATTGTGAGAATTCTTTTCACCCATCCGGAGCATTTCATGAGTTGTTTCCATTTCTTTCCTCCGAAGGCCATCATATCATAATTCTTCATTCTCAGCTTGTAACTATCGTTCTCCAAATCTTACCGGTGAATCATTCAAA
The DNA here is from genome assembly GCA_963921465.1 of Triticum timopheevii. Classification (NCBI taxonomy): domain Eukaryota; kingdom Viridiplantae; phylum Streptophyta; class Magnoliopsida; order Poales; family Poaceae; genus Triticum; species Triticum timopheevii. Next base: position 507,546,729 of record OY997268.1, on the reverse strand, counting down.
TACCCTCTAATCAGTTCATGATCTCTTCGTTCTCATGTATCTAATTCCCCTCAAGTATCTTCATTCATTTTCTAATTCTTCCTGGTGAATTGTGCCTTTGCTACGTTCATTTTCAATTCTTACGGTGGTTCGTTCAAGATTTCACTTCCTTCGTTATCATATCAATTCATTCGTTGTTTCCAAATCCCACCGGTGATTCCATCAATACCTTCTCAAGTTTACGCTATATCTCTCTTAATCCTTTTTCAATGGGAATAAGTAGTATGCCAAATCCGTTGCTTGTCATCAATTTAAATTGGTGAAGGATACGCATAACGTAATTCTTATTATTGTTTCATCCAAGTGATCTAGTTTCTTCTTTTCCAGAGTTATTCATCATGTCACATTTCTCGGTTCGAGATGCCTCATCTTTTCTTTTCTGGAGTTCCAAGTTTTCCGCATTATCGTCGCGAAGCTCCATCTAAATCATTGCAAGGCTTCACCTTGTGTTTTCAAGTTCTCTTTCTTTTTATCATCCTTTTAATACCGGAGTTCTTCATTGAGACTCTACATTGTGGTTCATCAAGGATTCTTTTCATTCTTCAATTGTTCTTCAAGATTTCTCTCGAAGTTATGACCCGCCAAGCTATACTCAAAATTAAACATGGTGTTCAACACATGTTTTGTTTTGAGGAGTTCAAGTGTTCTTCTTCTTGCATTTCGAAGTGCAATTCTTTCTACCTTATCTTCGAGATGACATTATGTCATTCTTGATAGTATCTCTTCGTGTCAGTTATCATGGTATAGATTCCACCTAAAGCCTTCCCAAAGGACTGTTGCTATTGTGGTGCTTATCAATGATCCAATTTTCTCCTTCTCATCTCGATGAAGAAGTTTTTTATCTCTTTGGTGCTCTCAGTCAAATCAATTGTTTCCATTAGTGGCCGGTTGTCACCTCATCATTTTGAGATGTTTGCCATAAGCCCACAACAAGCTTGTGCTTTTCGTTGTTGATTTTCCAACAACTCCGTTCAATTCTTCTTTGCAAGGGTGCTTTCCAAGCTCTTTTGTGGCTAAAGTTGTCATTTTCTTCTCCGTCCCTTTATCCCAACGATCTAACTTCTATTCTTTCGTTACGGAGGCATTGTGATGTTGTGCTCTTCACCCATCACCTCGTTTTGTGAGGATCGTGTTTTTTTCTTGCTTATCCATTTAACCGGAGTGTTGTATCATCTCTTCAATATCTTTTCATCTCATCAAGTTTTTCTTCTCTTTTCTACCGGAGTGCGGTCTGAAATGTTTCTTACCCCTTGTGCCATTCTTTCAATTCCGGAGGCAGTGTGTTGTTGATTTCATCAAGTATCCTCTCATTTGTCAAGTTCATGTTCAACTGCTTCCATTTACAGTCGGAGTGCTGCCTAAATTATATCATTCTTCCTCTCTCATCTTGTTTTAACCGGAGTGGTTTCGAATTCTATCTTGTCCATTAAACTCTTGATTCATGTCTTTGCAACCTTCAAGTCCTCGTAATGTTGCTTGTTCCTCTTTTTCTAACGGATTGTTTGCAATCTCGTTCATCTCTATTGTACTCTTTCTTTTAAATTGCTCAACCTCTCAAGGTGCGAGGTTTCACTCGTTCGTCAAAGAAGCAACTTAGTTTTACCTCTTCTCTTCCTCTTCCATTTCTCTCCGCTGCCATCCTAGATCTCGGGACGAGATCCTTTCGTAGTGGTGGAGTGTTGTAACGCCCCGGATGCAACTTTCCATATCCGTAACTCCAACTCTTGCCTTTTCCGGAGATGTGATATGTTATTTCCTTCGTGGTTGGGTTTTTATCTTTCGTTTTGCATTTTGTTCATGTCAGGCATTTCATCTCATAGCATCATGCGCATTGCATTTGCATGTTTTCATAAAAACCCGTACCCGTTCGTAGTTGCCGCGTTCCCCTTGCCTCCTTTGACCGTTCCGAGGCCAACCGAGTTTCTCGAGTCCCTTTTGTCTGACCACCTAACCTCTCTGCACAACCATCGACCCCCTCTTGTGCGTGTCCGAAACTTACCTGAACCCGAACCGGTCTGTCGTTACCGATGGATCCGGATTATCCCCAAACATCTCTAAAACATCTCCGTTTCTTGTTTAGACTTTCCTAACCTATCCTTTCTCGACCGTCGGATTTTGATCGGGTGATCCAACTCCTTTCTTTCCCCATATATCATATATATATATAGTCTATTCCTAGTCCATTTTGGACCTAACCCTATTTTCTAGGGATCCTCCCCAGCCGCCGCCACTTCGTTTTCCTCGGGATCTCTTCCCGATCCAATTTCTCTCTGACCAAGCCCCTCATTTTGCACCGCCGACCAACCACAGCTCGCATCCACCTCGCCTTCAGCCATCCACCAACAGAGCAGCGCCCGACCTGGCCGTCCCATCCATCCCATCGATCCATCTCCACGTTCCTCCATCCTGCGCAGGAGCTCTACTGCGTTCACGCCCGAACCCCGCGCCCATCCTCGCGACCAGCTGCGTCGCCGTCGACCACCAGCCCCAGGCCCGTGCTCGACAGCCCTGCTCCCTTTCCCCTCCTGCTTCTGTTTTCTCTCTCTCACCCTGCTCTCTCTCTCTGTTGTCTTCGCAGCACCGCCATGGATGGCCTCCTGTAGCTCCCGCTCGTTGCGCCGGCGTGGTTCCCGGCCGATCCGCGCCGAAGAGCCTCGGACCCGTCCAGCCCCTTCATCCCTTGACGCCGAGTTCCTCTGCTTCGCCTGCAAGTCCGCTTCCCCGCCGGTCCATCACCATTGCCAGCCATCGGCCTTGCCTCTGCTTCGAACGACAGGACAGCGCCTCGCCCTATGCCTCCTCCTCGACCCCGCCAGGAGCCGTCCTCGCCCTCGTCCTCGCAGCAGGTCCCGAGCTCGACCCCGTCGCCTCCTCTGCTTCAGGTCCACGCGCCGCCATCCCTGCTTCGCCAGACCTCCCTCTGCGCCTCCCCAAGTAGCGCCCTTGCCTGCCGGAGTTCCTGTCGCCGTCGTCGTTGTTCGAGGCCTGCGCCTCGCTTCCTCCTCGAAACAGGAGGTCGACGCCTCCCCGACCCGAATTGCCACCAGATCCGGCCATCTCCGGCGCCTACTCGCTGGTTCCCGCCGACCCCGTCGCCAAGTCCCTCGCCGCCGTTCCTCTGCTCCCTGAACCTGCTACTGCCTCTGCTCTTCATTTACGAGCAGCAGCTCGCTCACCTCGTCTCGCGTTGACCGCGCCTCCGCCTCGACCGCTCGCCCCCTCTGCTTCGCACGCTGGCCCGTGTCCCCTTCGCCAGATCCGGCCTGCCCGGCCTCCTCCACCGACCGGCCCATGAGGCCCAATATGAGCAGCCCTCTCCAGTCCCTCTTTTGTACACTATCGGGCCAGCCAGATTCGGCCCAGTGTATTTTTTTCCATGCCTGCGATTTTGTCCAATTATCCAGTAAATTCCAGTTTTACAGATTGCACCCTCATGTTCATGCATTTAAGTACTCACATACCATGCATCGGATTTAAATGATTTATACATGTAAAATGCTTAGAATTTTGTGTAGATTAATAACATGCCACTCCCATCCAAGTTTAAAATGTTTAAATTGTTGTTTGATTAAATTTGCCCAAATGCCATGTTAAAATGATTTATTTCATAACTAAATAACCGTAGCTCGGTTTTAAATGTTCTTTATATGTAAATGGGCTAGAAAAATGCATAGATTAACTTGTCGCACTTTGTTTTACTGTTTAACAACATTAAAATTGGTTTAGGGCAGAACAGTAGCAAATCAAAAATATGGACATGAGGATTTTCCGGAATTGTTGTTTGTTGTTTCGGCCTCATTTAAACTTTCCTAAATAGTTAGCTTAATTATGCCTCACCTCTTGCCATGTTTAACAACATTTAATATTGATGAGTAGCATAACCGAGAGAGAACTAAATAATTGATGTGGCGTTTTGTCAATATGCAACTCGTTGCATATTGAGCTCCACTTAACTTGTAGTATTGTTTGTTGCACTTTGCCATGCCATACCTGATTAAACCAGACATGCATCATACTTGGTTGTGCATCATGCCATGTTTATGCTAGTGTGTTTACCATGTTGTTTGCTTCTTTCCGGTTTGCTTCTCTCATTAGCTTCGGTTTCGTTCCGGAGTTGTGAGGGTTCGTTCGACTACGTCCGTTCGTCTTCTTCACGGACTCGTTCTTCTTCCTAGCGGGATTTCAGGCAAGATGACCGCTACCCTGGATCTCACTACTATCATTGCTATGCTAGTTGCTTCGTTCTATCGCTATGCTGCGTTACCTATCATTTGCTCTTCAAGCCATCCCATATTGCCATGAACCTCTAACCTTTGACACCATTCCTAGCAAACCATTGATTGGCTATGTTACCGCTTTTGTTCAGCCCCTCTTATAGCGTTGCTAGTTGCAGGTGAAGTTGAAGATTTCTCCATGGTGGACAGGGTTTTGTTGGGATATCACAATATCTCTTACATTATTAATGCATCTATATATTTGGTAAAGGGTGGAAGGCTCGGCCTTATGCCTGGTGTTTTGTTCCACTCTTGCCGCCCTAGTTTCCGTCATACCGGTGTTATGTTCCTGGATTTTGCGTTCCTAACGCGGTCGGGTGATTTATGGGACCCCCCTGACAGTTCGCTTTGAATAAAACTCCTCCAGCAAGGCCCAACATTGGTTTTACCATTTGCCTCACCACCACCTACTTTTCCCTTGGGAGTCGCTCTCTTGAGGGTCATCTTTATTCAGCCGCCCGGGCCAATGCTTGTCTAAGTGTTGGTCCAAACTAGAGCCACTTGCAGCGCCACCTCGGGGAAACTTGAGGGCTGGTTCTAGTTGTACGTACTGCTCATCCGGTCATGGCCTGAGACGAGATACGCGCGACAACTATTAGGATGTCGGCACGCCGGGAGGTCTTGCTGGTCTTGTTTTACCATTGTCGAAATGTCTTGTAAACCGGGATTCCGAGACTGATCGGGTCTTCCTCGGAGAAGGTCTATTCCTTCGTTGATCGCGAGAGCTTGTCATGGGCTAAGTTGGGACACCCCTACAGGTTTTAAACTTTCAAGAGCCGTGCCCGCGGTTATGTGGCAGATGGGAATTTGTTAATGTCTGGTTGTAGATAACTTGACACTTGATCCAAATTAAAACGCATCAACCGCGTGTGTAGCCGTGATGCTCTCTTTTCGGCGGAGTCCGGGAAGTGAACACGGTTTCTGGGTTATGTTTGACGTAAGTAGGTGTTCAGGATCACCTCTTGATCATTGCTAGCTTCACAACCGTTCCTTTGCGTCTCTTCTCGCTCTCTTTTGCGTATGTTAGCCACCATATCATGCTTAGTCGCTGCTGCAACCTCACCACTTTACCCCTTCCTTTCCCACTAAGCTTTGCTAGTCTTGATACCCATGGTAATGGGATTGCTGAGTCCTCGTGGCTCACAGTTTACTACAACAACAGTTGCAGGTACAGGTTATGCGATGATCATGACGCGAGAGCGATGTTTGCTTGCGTTGAGTTTCTTCTTTTGCTTCTTCGATTAGGGGATAGGTTCCAGGTCGGCAGCCTGGGCTAGCAGGGTGGATATTGTTTGAGTTTCTGTTTATGATTCATCCGTAGTCGGATGTTGTTCTTGTATGATGTATTGTTGTATTTGTGTGGCATTGTATGCCTTATGTATGTATCCCCATCTATTTATGTAATGTTGATGTAATGATATCCACCTTGCAAAAGCGTTCCAATATGCGGGTCTATCCTTGGTGGGACCTTCGAGTTCCTTTTGGATAGGGTCGCATATTGGGCGTGACAGAAGCACAAAGAGCAGAGGGCAAGCCTGGCCACCCCCGGCAACACCCTTGTCGGGGCGACCTGCGCAGCGCCAGCAAGCCCATCACCCTTGGGGCTGAGAGCTCTAACACCATCGACAACGTTAAGACCAAGATCTGGAGAGCACATGCCTGGTAGCATGTAGATCCTCATAAAGATTGACGGCCCGCAGATCCACGTGGGACCAGAAGATGAAGACCCCCCATAAGACCCTTGCCGGGGACGACTCCAAGGCCCCCGGCAAGCCTTGCCGGGGACAGTCGCTGGGCCGTAGCCAGACCCGTGCCCGGCAAGGTTTCGCCACCGCACCCCCACTCCAGTGCGATAATCGGCATGCCAACTAAGCAGACGCCTGCGTGGCAGCATGCAGATCTTCGTGGAGGCTCTATGATCGCGCCAACGCAGCAGCTAGTTAGCCAGCATGGCACTGCATGCCTCGTCAACATGGACGCGTGTCGAAGCAAGGAGGAGCGGCGAAGGACAGGAAGGCTTCTGTTGCCATCCCCAATAAAGCAAGAGGACATGTAGGTAGCGCATTAAATGCGTTTTTCCTATGTTGACCGGGCGATAAGCTCGATCACTGTAGCTTGCCACCTCCTGTGTGCCATTGTGGTAACCCCTTTGCGTATAAAAGGAGGCCCAAGGCATACAGAGAGAGGATTCGGACTTTTGGACAAGGCACGCACCGTAGCTAGCTCAAAATCTCAAAAACACATATATCCAGACAAGCAGGACTAGGGTATTACGCATCTTTGCGGCCCAAACCTGGGTAAAAATGCGTAGAAGGGATCCTTGTGACCCCATAGGTGTTCGGTTTCCCCGACATCTTTGGCATGCCAGGTAGGGGGGAATTTAGTTGCGAGAATCTGGTCTTTTAGTTAGTACAATAGTGCTACGTCTTGAGCTTGCGTTGGTTTTCCTGAAGAGCAAAGGGTGATGCGGCAATAGTAGCGTAAGTATTTCCCTTGGTTTTTGAGAACCAAGGTATCAATCCAGTAGGAGGCTCCTCAAAAGTCCCACGCACCTACACAAACAAACAAGAACTCGGAACCAACGCAATAAAGGGGTTGTCAATCCCTTCACGGCCACTTGCGAAAGTGAGATCTGATAGAGATAATATCATAAGATAAATATATTTTTGGTATTTTATAATATAGATTGGAAAAGTGAATATGCAAATGAAAGTAGATTGAAAGCTTATATGATAAAAGATAGACCCGGGGGCCATAGGTTTCACTAGTGGCTTCTCTCAAGATAGCATAAGTGTTACGGTGGGTGAACAAATTACTGTCGAGCAATTGATAGAAAAGCGAATAATTATGAGATTATCTAGGCATGATCATGTATATAGGCATCACGTCCGTGACAAGTAGACCGACTCCTGCCTGCATCTACTACTATTACTCCACACATCGACCGCTATCTAGCATACATCTGGAGTATTAAGTTCATAGGAACAGAGTAACGCATTAAGAAAGATGACATGATGTAGAGGGATAAACTCATGCAATATGATATAAACCCCATATTTTTATCCTCGATGGCAACAATACAATACGTGCCTTGCTGCCCCTGCTGTCACTGGGAAAGGACACCGCAAGATTGAACCCAAAGCTAAGCACTTCTCCCTTTGCAAGAAAAATCAATCTAGTAGGCCAAACCAAACTGATAATTCGAAGAGACTTACAAAGATAACTTAATCACACATAAAATAATTCAGAGGAGATTCAAATATTTCTCATAGATAAACTTGATCATAAACCCACAATTCATCGGATCTCGACAAACACACCGCAAAAAGAGTTACATCGAATAGATCTCTAAGAAGATCGAGGAGAACATGGTATTGAGATCCAAAAAGAGAGAAGAAGCCATCTAGCTAATAACTACCCAAAGGTCTATGGTAAACTACTCACAACTCATCGGAAAGGCTATGGTGTTGATGTAGAAGCCCTCTGTGGTCGATTCCCCCTCTAGCGGAGCGCCGGCGAAGGCTCCAAGATGGGATCTCGCGGATACAGAAGGTTATGATGGTGGAAATAGTTTTTCATGGTCGCCTTTGATGTTCTCAGGGTACGTGGGTATAGATAGGAGGAAGAAGTAGGTAGGTGGACGCCCGAGGGGACCACGAGATAGGGGGCGCCCTCCACCCTTGTGGCCGCCTCGATCGCTTATTGACTTGCACTCCAAGTCCTCTGGATCACGTTCGTTCCAAAAATCACGCTCCCGAAGGTTTCATTCCATTTGGACTCCTTTTGATATTCCCTTTCTTTGAAACACTGAAATAGGCAAAAAACAGCAATACGCAAAAAACAGCAATACGGGTTGGGCCTCCGGTTAGTAGGTTAGTCCTAAAAATGGTATATATGTGTAAAGTAAAGCCCATAAACATCCAAAACGGGTAATATAACAGCATGGAACAATCAAAAATTATACATACGTTGGAGACGTATCAAGTAGTTCCTTCGTCGCCATGGCACCGAAGAAGAAGACGATCGCGACGATCGGCCCGTTCGAAGCCGCTCCGCCCGCACCTGCGCGGACGGGTGACGTAGTGGATGCTAGTGGTGGAGGATATCAAGATTTTCCACTTCATCCAAATACGAGAAGCCAGGCGAGCGGCATTGAGGGAGTCCTGGACTAGGGGGTGTCCGGATAGCCGGACTATCATCGTCAGTCGGACTCCAAAACTATGAAGATACAAGATTGAAGACTTTGTCCCGTGTCCGGATGGGACTTTCCTTGGCATGGAAGGCAAGCTTGGCAATACGGATATGTAGATCTCCTACCATTGTAACCGACTCTGTGTAACCCTAGCCCTCCCTGGTGTCTATATAAACCGGAGGGTTTTAGTCCATAGGACAACAGCCATCACAACAATCATACCATAGGCTAGCTTCTAGGGTTTAGCCTCCTTGATCTCGTGGTAGATCCACTCTTGTACTACCCATATCATCAATATCAATCAAGAAGGAGTAGGGTTTTACCTCCATCGAGAGGGCCCGAACCTGGGTAAAAACATCGTGTCCCTTGTCTCCTGTTACCATCCGCCTAGACGCACAGTTCGGGACCCCCTACCCGAGATCCGCCGGTTTTGACACCGACATTGGTGCTTTCATTGAGAGTTCCTCTGTGTCGTCACCGATAGGCTTGATGGCTTCTTCAATCAACAACAACGCCGTCCAGGGTGAGACTTTTCTCCCCGGACAGACCCTCGTATTCGGCAGCTTCGCACTGTGGGCCAATTCACTTGGCCATCTGGAGCAGATCGAAAGCTACGCCCCTGGCCATCAGGTCAGATTTGGAAGCCTAAACTTCACGGTGGATATCCGCGGAGACTTGATCTTTGATGGATCCAAGCCACAGCCGAGCGTGCCACACTGTCACGATGGGTATGATCTAACTCTGCCGCCGGACAGTACTTTGGAGGCCGCACATGAATCCGCTCCGACACATAGTTTGGAGCCGATAGCGCAGCTCGAGGACGGGCGGCTGGACACCGCCTCGGGAGCTGCAACTTCCACGGCGATGGAGCCGAACACTGACCTCGTCCCTTATAAAGCTCATGACTCTGAGGTGCCGGACTCCCTGCCGGACTCCGAACCTCCTGCGCCCCTGCCAATCGAATCCGATTGGGCGCCGATCATGGAGTTCACCGCTGCGGACATCTTTCAGCACTCACCCTTTGGCGACATCCTAAATTTGCTAAAGCATCTCCCGCTATCCGGAGAGCCCTGGCCGTACTATGGCCAGGATGGTTGGGATGTGGACGACGAAGAAATTCAAACCGCACCCACCACCCACTTCGTAGCAACTATCGACGATCTAACAGACATGCTAGACTACGACTCCGAAGACATCGACGGTATGGACGACGATGCCGGAGACGATCAAGAACCAGCGCCTACAGGGCACTGGAAGACCACCTCATCATACGACATATACATGGTGGATACCCCAAAAGATGGGGATGGCAAAGAAGCAGCGGAGGCGGATTCCTTAAAGAAACAGCCCAAGCGCCGACGTCAGCGGCGCCGCTCTAAATCCCGCCACAGCAAGAATGGAGATTCCAGCACAGGAGATAATAACACCCCAGAGAGTGCCGAAGACAACCCCCTCCGGCAAGATTCAGCGCAAGATGATGCAGAAGCAAGCCCTCATGAGAGAGCGGCTGACGAAGAGGTCGAGGATGATAATTACATACCTCCCTCCAGAGACGAGGCAAGCCTCGACAATGGCGAATTCGTCATGCCTGAGGATCCCGTCGAACAAGAGTGTTTCAGACGCATGCTAATGGCCACAGCAAATAGCCTAAAGAAAAAGCAGCAGCGGCTTCAAGCTGATCAAGACCTGCTGGCCAACAGATGGACCGAGGTCCTCGCGGCCGAAGAGTATGGACTCGAACGCCCCTCCAAGAGCTACCCAAAACGCAAGTTGCTCCCCCGATTAGAGGAGGAAGCATACATACCTTCATCACCAGCACACAATATGGCTGACCGACCACCCCGTGGTCGCGACAGAGAGGCATCCAGGCCCTCCATCAAGACCGTACCCCGGCATCGCTCGAAAAGTATGAAGCCACGGGGGAACGCGCCGGACTTGCGGGATATATTGGAGGACAAGGCAAGACAATCTAGATCTATCTATGGATCATGCGGGCGCCCCACGACCCATGACGAATACCGTCGCGCCGGATACAACAACTCCGGCCGGGCCGAACACAGCAGACAACGCTCCCTTGAGCTACATCGTGATATTGCTCAATACAGAGGCGCCGCACACCCGCTATGCTTCACTGACAAAGTAATGGATCATCAAATCCCTGAAGGGTTTAAACCCGTCAACATTGAATCCTACGATGGCACAACAGACCCCGCGGTTTGGATCGAGGATTATCTCCTTCATATCCATATGGCCCGCGGCGACGATCTCCACGCCATCAAATATCTCCCGCTCAAGCTTAAAGGACCAGCTCGGCATTGGCTTAACACCCTGCCCGCAGAGTCAATTGGGTGTTGGGAGGACCTGGAAGCCGCATTCCTCGACAACTTCCAGGGCACATATGTGCGACCACCGGACGCCGATGACCTAAGCCACATAATTCAGCAGTCAGACGAATCGGCCAGGCAATTCTAGACACGGTTCTTAACAAAGAAAAATCAAATCGTCGATTGTCCGGATGCAGAGGCCCTCGCAGCCTTCAAACATAACATCCGCGACGAATGGCTGGCTCGGCACCTAGGACGGGAAAAGCCGAAATCCATGGCAGCCCTCACATCATTAATGACCCGCTTCTGTGCGGGAGAGGATAGCTGGCTAGCTCGCAGCAACAACCTTAGCAAAAATGCTGGCAGTCCGGATACTAAGGACCACAATGGCAGGTCGCATCGAAGCAAAAATAAATGCCGCGTTAACGGCAAAAACAATGAGGATACGGCAGTCAACGCCGGATTCCGAGGCTCTAAACCCGGTCAGCGGAAGAAGCCATTCAAAAGAACCACCCCGGGTCCATCCAATTTGGACCAAATACTCGACCGCTCTTGCCAGATACATGGCACCCCCGAAAAACCAGCTAACCACACCAATAGAGATTGTTGGGTATTCAAGCAGGCAGGCAAGTTAATTGCCGAAAACAATGACAAGGGGTTGCACAGCGATGACGAGGAAGAGACCCGGCCGCCGAACAGTAGAGGACAGAAGGGCTTCCCCCCACAAGTGCGGACGGTAATCATGATATACGCAACCCACATACCCAAGAGGGAGCAGAAGCGTGCACTGAGGGACGTATATGCGATGGAGCCAGTCGCCCCGAAGTTCAATCCATGGTCCTCTTGCCCGATCACCTTCGATCAAAGAGACCATCCGACCAGTATCCGCCATGGTGGATTCGCCGCATTGGTTTTAGACCCAATCATCGATGGATTTCACCTCACGAGAGTCCTGATGCATGGCGGCAGTAGCCTGAACCTGCTTTATCAGGATACAGTGCGCAAGATGGGCATAGACCCCTCAAGGATTAAACCAACAAAGACGACCTTCAAAGGCGTCATACCAGGTGTTGAGGCCAATTGTACAGGCTCAGTCACACTGGAAGTGGTCTTCGGATCCCCTGATAATTTCCGAAGCGAGGAGTTAATCTTCGACATAGTTCCGTTCCGCAGCGGCTATCATGCTCTGCTCGGACGAACCACGTTCGCAAAGTTCAACGCGGTGCCGCATTATGCATACCTCAAGCTCAAGATGCCAGGCCCTCGTGGAGTCATCACGGTCAACGGAAATACGGAACGCTCCCTCCGAACGGAGAAACATACAGCGGCTCTCGCGGTAGAAGTACAGAGCAGCCTTCTAAGGCAATTTTCGAGTTCGGCCGTTAAACGACCGGACACGGCCAAACGCGCCTGGAGCAACATCAATCAAGACCACCTAGCACATTCCGAGCACGCGTAGCAATGCGGCCCCAACCCCAGCCCTCGCATGATTGCAAGACCAGCTCTCCGCGTACATCATTACACTCTGGAGATACCATGGGCATAGGGGGAGGGGCACGACCACAACTGACCTAGAGTGCAGCTCGACCGCACCAGGGGCTCCCAAGTGTGTCGCTCTTTTTATTTTTTATTTTCCTTCTTTTTATACACAGGACTCCGTTCACCAGAGGCCCTGTCCGGCGGCGAACCTACCGAACTCACGATGCAACAGCCAGGGAGGGACAAAGGCTGCGCCAAACACTCAGGTGGTCTCCATTACGAGCATTAAATTTTTCAAATACACCATTCCGCAGCCTACCCCTGGAGGGAGACACGTCTAATTAGTCCAATCCCTTGCTTACCGCACTATTTGTATCGTTCTGCACTTATAGCAGAATTCCTTGAATAAATAATGCAGCACCTTTTTGCCTATAATTGCATTACTTTACATATATGTTCATTAATGACATCTTGCACCCGTACAATTTGGTACGGCCGAATACACCAGGGGCTTAGGTTCCCCGCATTATGGTGTGATAAGTCCGAACACTTTCACAAGTGCGGCACCTCGAACTTATAGCATTATATGAATCGGCTCTGAATCATGTCTTGGGTCAATAGTTGGGTTTGCCCAGCTCCCATGTTTTGGTATCTTACGTTCCGTTCTGTCGGCTAAGGTAGCACTGGGAGAACCACTGCGATTGCGCCCCGGTTGAGCTGGGCGAGCACCTCAGTGGAGAAAGCTAAAACTAACTGTCATGATAAGGCGAGAGACTGGTCGCTGTTCGAGAGGTCTTTTCGAGTCCCTAAAGACTTATGCCGCTTCGAGCGAAGAACCGGATAATGTCCGGCCAAGGCGTGGATAGCTCCCCGAACTCGGTCTTCCGAATACTAGGGGCTTCGCCGAAATTTAAAATTATAGAATTCTATGGCTAAGTGAGAGTGTTCAAGCATTATAAGTCCGTTTGCCTTGTTCGTTGTGTTGAGCGTCTCCCTAGATGGACCCAAAAATGGGAACAAGAGTGCTCAAGTTTATCCCGAACACCCCAGCACTAGTGGCATGGGGGCTGAAGCCGATGACTTGCCATCTCTCAAATTTTCTAAACGGCCGCACAGAAGGTAATATTTTAAATCAAACAAGCGTTGCTTAGCGCATATGAACAAAGTTTTCAGCGCACAGGATAACACATAGCGAGTTTACTCAATAATTACATCTCTGGGGCACTCATCCGCAATCTTGCGGGCACCCTTCAGGACAGTCTTATAGTACATCTCGGGCGTACGATACTCCTTGCCCGCTGGCGGCGCGTTAGTGATAAGCCTCTCCGGATCCAGCCTGCCCCAATGCACCTTTGCGCGGGCAAGGGCCCGACGAGCACCTTCAATACAGGCGGAGCGCTTGATGACCTCCACCCAGGGGCACGCATCCACCAGCCGCCGCACGAGGCCGAAGTAGCTCCTAGGCATGGCCTCTCCAGGCCACAGCCGGACTATGAGGCCCTTCATGGCCTGCTCGGCTACCTTGTGGAGTTCGACCAGCTGCTTCAGCTGGTCGCTAGGGGGCACCGGATGTCCGGACTCAGCGTACTGAGACCAGAAAACCTTTTCCGTCGAGCTCCCCTCCTCGCCACGGTAGAATGCGGCGGCATCGGATACACTGCGAGGTAGATCTGCAAACGCCCCTGGAGAGCTCCGAATTCGGGTAAGTAATAGGTAATTTACATTAACATGCTTGCTTTGCATGAAAAATGCCTTACCCGCCGCTATCTTCTTCACCGCCTCAATCTCCTGGAGGGCCTTATGGGCCTCGGCCTTGGCGGCTTTGGCACTTTCGAGAGCCGAGGCAAGCTCGGACTCTCGAGTCTTTGAGTCGCGCTCCAAACTCTCATGCTTTTCCATGAGAGCCTGGAGCTCTTAACGCACTTCCGCCACCCGCGCCTCCTGGTTTTCCCGCTCTGCCCGTTCCGCGGCCGCATTGCGTTCGGCCATGGACACAGCCTCCTTCAGGGTTGCCACCTCGTTCGTGGCCCCTGCAGTACCCACGTTATCCTTGTTATTTTTATTGCAACCTAAATACTTTTCTGTAAGGTAACTATTCAAAGTGGTGTTACTCACCTTCTTTGTCCTCGAGCTGCTTCTTGGCACGACCGAGCTCTGGCTCGGACCGCTCGAGATCTTGCTTCAAAGCACCGACCTCTGCAGTCAGTGGGGCAGAGGTCAGCAGCGCAGCCTGCAAGCCCATATCGACATAATTTTTAGCAACCCTGCGTATATCTTTTTAGATCCCCAGTCCGGCTTTTCTTTCCGAACACCGAACCGAGCATCAGGGGCTACTGTCTATGCGGTATTACATTACATAATTTTAACTTCTTACCTCAAAGCCTGTTAGAAGGCTACTGCAGGCTTCGGTCAGCCTGCTCTTGGCGAGCTGAACCTTCTGAATCACCGCACTCATAATAGTGCGGTGTTCTTCCTCGATGGAAGCGCCTTTGAGCGCCTCCAACAAGTTGTCCGGCGCCTCCGGTTGGACGGGGGCCGCCGGTGTCACGGTCTTGCCCTTCTTGCGAAGGGGCCGCCTGCCGGACTCCGGAACCACTGCGGGTTCCGGCGTGGAGTCCGGCGCGAAGTCCGGGAGGCTGCCTTGTGGCGCCTCCGGAGCCTCCTCCCGATGGGTCCCTTCCCGGGATCCCACCTCGGCGTCCTCAGCGGCGCGAGGGGTGGAGGCAGTCGGGATGGAATCTACATCCGACGGAGCCAACGACCCGCTCGACGAAGCGGGGAGATCATCATCGGCCGGACTGCAGGTAGAGTGCGGCATTAGAAGGACACTATGTGACACAAAAGAGAAATTATAAATCATTCAGGAATCCGGATACTTACGATCTTGCCGGAGGCCTGGCCCTTGAGGGCCACTCTTCGTCGCCAACGTTGGCGTTGGCGGAGCCGTCCGGGGGAATAGTTCTTCCCCTCTTGGACCCTTCGGCCTCCCCTGTTGGGGAGGCCTTCCTCTTCCTTTCTCCCTCCTCTGGGAGAGAGTCCTCTTTCTCCTCCTCGTCTTCGGGGGAGGAGTCCGCCTCGGAGCCATCGGACGATGAGTCCGATATCACCTGGCGCCGGGAACTTCTTTGAGTTCCCGTGGCCTTCTTCTTGGCCTTCTTCTCCGGCACCACATAGAGTGCCAGGACCAACAGCCCCGTTAAGCGGGCATCCGCTTGGTCTTCGGGAAGGGGAGCCGGACAGTCTACCTGTCCGGACATCCTCTGCCAGTCCTGTGAAAGGCATTGGGAGTTTTAGATCCCACATAGAGTCAAACTATGAAAGAAAACAACTGTCCCATAGAGGATAACGAAGCTTACCTCACCGGCCGAGCGCTTGGTGCTGAATCCGCGATCTTCAGTCGCGGACGCGGGGGCTTCTCCGCCCTTGAACAGCACCCTCCAGACGGCTTCATACGTCGTGTCGAAGAGCCCGCTTAGAGTCCGGTGCTGTGCCGGATCAAACTCCCACAGATTGAAGGCCCGTTGTTGGCAGGGGAGGATCCGGCGGATGAGCATGACCTGGATCACATTGACAAGCCTAAGCTTCTTGTTCACCAGGGTCTGAAGACAGGACCGGAGTCCTGTCAGCTCCTCCAAACTGCCCCATAGCAAGCCCTTCTCTTTCCAGGAGGTGAGCTGCATAGGGATACCAGATCTGAACTCGGGGGCCACCGCCCACTTAGGGTCGCGTGGCTCGGTGATATAGAACCACCCTGATTGCCACCCCTTGACGGACTCCACGAAGGCCCCTTCGAGCCAGATGACGTTGGGCATCTTGCCCAACATGGCGCCTCCGCACTCCGCTTGAGTGCCCTTCACCACCTTCGGCTTGACGTTGAAGGTCTTGAGCCGCAAGCCGAAGTGGGGCTGGATGCAGAGGAAGGCCTCGCACACGATGATAAACGCTGAGATGTTGAGGATGAAGTTTGGCGCCAGGTCGTGGAAATCCAGGCCGTAATAGTACATGAGCCCCCAGACAAAGGGATGCAACGGGAAGCCCAGTCCGCGGAGGAAGTGGGGAAGGAATACGACCCTCTCATGGGGACTGGGGGTGGGGATGAGCTACCCCTTGTCGGGCAGCCGGTGCGTGATGTCGCCGGAAAGGTATCCGGCGCTGCGCAGTTTTGCGATGTGCTCCTCCGTCACGGAGGAGGCCAGCCATTTGCCTCCCGCTCCGGACATGGTCGGAGAAGGTCGAGACGAGATGCACGGACTTGGGCACTGGAGCTCGAGAGTGCGCGGAGATGGATAAGCAAAGGAGGAAGAAGCATAGGTAAAAAGGGAGGATCCTTATCCCCTTATATATGGGTGGACGGAAACTATGCGTCCCCACCGGCCTGGTAAACTCGCTTATCTCCCAAGCGCCACCATCAATGGCGCGGTTGGGTTACCCATGTCCGTATTGATGAGAATCCCGGAATAAGGGGAACACGATCTCTGCTTCGACAAGACGTGCCAAGGAAACCGCTTCGCTAAAAGCGCTGAGGTGGTATAATAAAAAATGATTCAAGTAAAGGCTTGGTAGTGGCGTGACGTCATGCTACAAGATACGTCAGCAGATGGAACTTGTGTACATAATATTCTCTCTACGGGGAAATATGGAAATTATTTTGCAGAGCCGGACACTATCCAGGTGTTCACAATCTTCTATGAATTATTCGGAGGAGGAACCCGCCTTGCAATGCCGAACAATATGCGCGCCGGACTCATCGTCATTGAAGCCTGGTTCAGGGGCTACTGAGGGAGTCCTGGACTAGGGGGTGTCCGGATAGCCGGACTATCATCGTCAGCCGGACTCCAAAACTATGAAGATACAAGATTGAAGACTTCGTCCCGTGTCCGGATGGGACTTTCCTTGGCGTGGAAGGCAAGCTTGGCAATACGGATATGTAGATCTCCTACCATTGTAACCGACTCTGTGTAACCCTAGCCCTCCCCGGTGTCTATATAAACCGGAGGGTTTTAGTCCGTAGGACAACAGCCATCACAACAATCATACCATAGGCTAGCTTCTAGGGTTTAGCCTCCTTGATCTCGTGGTAGATCCACTCTTGTACTACCCATATCATCAATATCAATCAAGCAGGAGTAGGGTTTTACCTCCATCGAGAGGGCCCGAACCTGGGTAAAAACATCGTGTCCCTTGTCTCCTGTTACCATCCGCCTAGACGCACAGTTCGGGACCCCCTACCCGAGATCCGCCGGTTTTGACACCGACAGGCGTCCTCCGCATCGGTGAAGGCGGTCAGCGCGCTGCCGCGCCCAGGGATGGAGCTGCGCTACCTGCGGGTGGCGCGGGGACCTCCAAGGGCAGGAAGACGACCCCGCCAGTGCACGCGTCGCGGTCCTCTCAGCTTGTGCGTGACGAGCAGTGTCGCGATGTTGAAGACCTTGGGCGTCGCCGCGGCAAAAGCCCTCAATGTCACTCTCAAGACACGCAGGGCTGACATGCACGCCACGGTGTTGGCGAAAAAGGCGCACAGCCGCGGAATCATGATGGGACTCCTTATAACATAGTTAGAAGTCCGAGTTCCTCCCATTCCTCGCGCCTGTTATCGGTGTCAAAATCGGCGGATCTCGGGTAGGGGGTCCCGAACTATGCGTCTAAGGCTAACGGTAACAGAAGGTGGGGGACACAATGTTTACCCAGGTTCGTGCCCTCTCTATGGAGGTAATACCCTACTTCCTGCTTGATTGATCTTGATGATATGAGTATTACAAGAGTTGATCTACCACGAGATCATAGAGGCTAAACCCTAGAAGCTAGCCTATGGTTATGATTGTTGTTGTCCTACGGACTAAACTCTCTGGTTTATATAGACACCGGAGGGGGCTAGGGTTACACAGAGTCTGTTACAGAGAAGGAAATCTACATATCTGAATAGCCAAGCTTGCCTTCCACACAAAGGAGAGTCCCACCCGGACACGGGACAAAGTCTTCAATCTTGTATCTTCATAGTCCAACAGTCCGGCACAGGTACATAGTCCGGCTTTCCGAGGACCCCCTAATCCAGGACTCCCTCACCTGTCACTGCCACCCACGCGAGCAAAAGCATTGACGCGAGCGCAGCTACTCCTCGACTTTCCTCCTGCTCTGGAGAAGCAAGAAGAGTGGAGGGCTGCCATCCAAACCTCATCAGCCATGCCAACAGGGATGGCCGCCAGGAAGCAAGACCCTCGCGGCGCCGGGCCACCGAGCCGGCGCGCATCGACAGTGGAAGGGTTGGAGGCGCCGCAACCACGGTGCACTCCCCTCCACTGCGGCCAGCCCGTCGGGTTGACACCCATGATTGCGTGTCCACGGCGTCGTCAGACCCACGTACGCGTTGTGACTGATGACCCACAAGTATAGGTGATCTATCGTAGTCCTTTCGATAAGTAAGACAGGAGCAGAAGTAAAGGACAAGCGGTTTTAAGTAAGGTATTCTCTGCAAGCACTAAAATTGTAGGTAATAGATAGTTTTGTGATAAGATAATTTGTAACGGGTAACAAGCAATGAAAGTAAATAAAGTGCAGCAAGGTGGCCCAATCCTTTTTGTAGCAAAGGACAAGCCTGGACAATTTCTTATAATGAGAAAAGCGCTCCCGAGGACACATGGGAATTATCGTCAAGCTAGTTTTCATCACACTCATATGATTCAAGTTCAGTACTTTCATAATTTGATATGTGGGTGGACCGGTGCTTGGGTACTGCCCTTACTTGGACAAGCATCCCACTTATGATTAACCCCTATTGCAAGCATCCGCAACTACAAAAGAAGTATTACGGTAAACCTAACCACAGCATTAGACATATGGATCCAAATCAGCCCCTTACGAAGCAACGCATAAACTAGGGTTTAAGCTTCTGTCACTCTAGCAACCCACCATCTACTTATTAATTCCCAATGCCTTCCTCTAGGCCCAAATAATGGTGAAGTCTCATGTAGTCGACGTTCACATAACACCACTAGAGGAACCTTATGGGATCGTCATTAGTTTTAAGTCCATGCATAATGGTGATATTTGGTACCTGGTTAATGTTTATGGACCCTGTCAAGGTACCTTAAGAGATGAATTTGTCAGCTGGCTTTATAATTTAAATGTGGAACCTGAGAAAAACTGGCTTTTGCTTGGGGATTTCAATTTCATAAGATCTCTGGATAATAGAAATCTTCCTGGGGGTGATATAAACGATATTTTTATTTTTAATGAGATCATTGGGCATTTGGGACTGCTTGAGCTACCTTTAAAAGGAAGAAGATTCACCTGGTCTAACATGCAGGATTTCCCACTTCTTGAACAGTTGGACTGGTTTTTCACCTCTGCCAGTTGGATTGATCAATATCCAAACACGCAGGTCAATCCTCTAGCCAAAACTGCATCGGATCATGTCCCTTGTGTGGTTTCCATAAGCACCAGCATCCCAAAAGCTCATATTTTCAGATTTGAGAATTATTGGATCCATCAACCTGGTTTTATGGAGTGTGTTCAGCAAGTCTGGCAAAGGCAGTCTCAGAAGTCTCACATATCAGCAGTTATTATGGATAAACTGAAATCTTTGAGGTTTGCTCTCAAGAAATGGCAGAAGGGTTTATCTCA
Organism: Triticum timopheevii; assembly: GCA_963921465.1. NCBI lineage: Eukaryota > Viridiplantae > Streptophyta > Magnoliopsida > Poales > Poaceae > Triticum > Triticum timopheevii. The sequence continues at coordinate 507,526,801 of OY997268.1, read as the reverse complement.
TATTAAAGGTCTTATTGAGAAATGTAACTGGGTGATTTTTTGGCTGGATGATTTGGAAGACTCCAGGCCTTTATTTTTGCCTGAATCCAATTTCAGAAAATTGGTGAAATCACATCATGATCATCTGCTACATCTACAGTTCTTATATTGGAAGAAGAGATGCACTATTAGATATATTAAGGTGGGTGAGGAAAACTCAAAATTCTTCCAGGCAATGACAACTGAAAGATATAGGAAAAATACAATTGCCACTCTGCAGTTGTCGAATGGATCAGTGTCTTCTGATCATAACATTATTGCCAAGGAATTTCTGGAGATTTTCAAAGGAAGAATGGGTACTGTGAAACCAATTTTCATGGGAAATGACATTCTTTCACTAATCCCTAGGGTACAGGGACTGGATGTTCTCACCAAGCCTTTTGAGGTCAAGGAGATTGAACAGGTTATCAAGGAGCTGCCAATTGACAAGGCCCCTGGGCCTGATGGTTTTAATGGACTTTTTCTGAAAAAATGTTGGCCAATCATTTTTGCTGACTTTATCTCTCTAGTTAATGAGTTTCATGCAGGAACTGTTAAGCTAGAGAATCTCAGTGAGGCATATATTACTCTGATCCCCAAAAAGCTGTCACCTGAAACTGCCAGTGATTTTAGGCCTATATCATTGACAAGTGTGGGGTTGAAGTTCCTTACTAAACTTGCTGCAAACAGATTTCAAGATGAAATAACTAAATGTGTTCACAAGAATCAGTATGGTTTTATCAAATCTAGATCCATTCAGGATTGCATTGCATGGACTTTTGAGTATATTCATCAGTGCAATCAATCAAAAAGGCCAATCATGTTGCTCAAGTTGGATTTTGAAAAAGCATTTGATTCCATACAGCATGAGGCAATTTTAAAAATAATGGTGGCAAAGGGATTTGATAATAGATGGATTTCTTGGATACAACAATTATTATCCTCTGCCACCTCATCAATCCTGCTAAATGGGGTTCCAGGTAGCCATTTCAAGTGTAAATGTGGGGTAAAGCAGGGGGATCCTATCTCACCTTTGCTCTTTGTGCTTGCTGCTGACCTTCTGCAGACTATGATTAATGATCATCTCAGTAAAGGACTCCTTTCTTTACCCATAGTAACTCATGATCCTGATTATCCTGTGGTTCAATATGCTGATGACACTTTATTGTTTGTGGTGGCTGAGTCTGCTCAGTTAGAGGTGCTAAAAACTGTTCTAGACTCCTTTTCTCTTGCAACTGGTTTGCAGATTAATTACCACAAATCTTCAATGTACCCAATTAATGTGGATACCAATTTTGCCAATGTTCTTGCTGCTCAATTTGGATGTCAACTGGGGGTGATGCCATTCACATACCTAGGGTTGCCAGTGGGAACCACTAGGCCCAAAATTGTGGACCTTTTGCCACTTGTGGACTGCATGGAAAGAAGGTTGACTGCTAGCTCTTGGTTTCTACCACAAGGTAGCAGGCTGCAGTTGGTCAATTCTGTTATCTCCTCATTGCCAATATTCTTCCTCTGTAGCTTATCTATTCCACAAGGGATTTTGAAACAGCTGGAAAGAATACAAAGACAGTGTCTTTGGAGAAAATATGGCCAGGAAAAGGGGAACTCTTTGGCTGCCTGGCCACTAGTATGTAGACCTAAATTAAAGGGTGGGCTTGGCATCCTGAACCTGGGGCTGCAGAATGAAGCTTTGTTGATGAAGTTCCTCAATAAGTTCTATAACAAAGTTGATGTTCCATGGGTTCATTTGATCTGGGACAGTTATTATTATCAGAGAGTCCCACATGACACTGCTATGTGTGGCTCCTTTTGGTGGAGGGACATATGTAAGCTAATGGACAAATTCAGGGCTGTGTCTTCAGTATGCGTTGGAAAAGGTGACTCCTTGCTATTCTTGTCAGATTCTTGGGAAGTGGATAATTCTTGCATTCCACTTCAGGATAGATTCCCCAGGCTGTTCTCTTTTTGCACACAAAAGAACTCTTCTATTCTGGAAGTAATGGCCACTGGTGAGTTTCATAGCATGTTCTCTCTGCCATTATCTGAAATCGCCTACAAGGAACTAAATCAGCTCTCTGGAATCTTGTCTGATATCTCCTTGGATGCTAATGCTAAGGATGGTTGGTATTGGAAACATGGAAAGAAATCTGGATACACAGCCAAGAAATATTATGATCTGGTCCATGAGCCAATTCCAACTAACCCCTTGCTATGTTGGATATGGAAGTCATGCTGTACTATGACTATCAAAATGTTTGCCTGGCTTGTCATTATGGATAGAGTAAACACCAAGGATATGATTCAGCGCAGGAAGTGGAAGATCAATGATGGGCCTCAATGTGTGCTTTGCCCTACAGGAACTCTTGAAGACAGGAATCATCTGTTTTTTCAGTGTAACTTCAGCATGAGAGTCTGGAATTACCTGCAGATTTCATGGCCCAACAATCAGGATATGGTTCAGATTGCATGCCATGCTAGGAAGGAGTTCAATAAGCCTTTCTTTTCTGAAGTGGTGTTTCTTACTTGGTGGAATATCTGGAAAGTCAGAAATGATAAAGCTTTCAGGTATATCAGACCTACCTTCAGACAATGGAGAAATGGTTTTGTCCATGACATTTCCCTCTTGGCTCACAGAATCAAGTCAAAACACAGGGAGGCTCTTCTTAAATGGATTGATTTTCTTCCTCCTTGAGGGGTGACATGTATAGTTACATTTTCCTTCTTTTTTAGGTTAGATTGTAAATAGTTTTCTTTTTATCTTCTTCTATTTTGTTCCTTTTCTTAAGGAACCCTTCTGTGTATCTGCTGTTCTAAGTTTTAATAAAATGTTGTGGGGTGTAAGCCCTGCAGTCCCCAGTCAAAAAAAAACATACATCTCATCAAAATATCGAACGAATACCAAATTCACATGACTACTAATAGCAAGACTTCACCCATGTCCTCAGGAACAAACGTAACTACTCACAAAGCATATTCATGTTCATAATCAGAGGAGTATTAATATGCATTAAGGATCTGAACATATGACCTTCCACCAAGTAAACCAATTAGCATCAACTACAAGGAGTAATCAACACTACTAGCAACCCACAGGTACCAATTTGTGATTTTGATACAAGATTGGATACAAGAGGTGAACTAGGGTTTTGAGAGGAGATGGTGCTGGTGAAGATGTTGATGGATATTGACCCCCTCCCGATGAGAGGATCGTTGGTGATGATGATGGTGATGATTTCCCCCTCCCGAAGGGAAGTTTCCCCGGCAGAACAGCTCCGCCGGAGCCCTAGATTGGTTCCGCCAAGGTTCCGCCTCATGGCAGCGGAGTTTCGTCCCGTAAGCTCGCTTATGATTTTTCCAGGGTAAAAGCCTTCATATAGCATAAGATGGGCACCAGAGGGCCACCAGGGGGCCCAGGAGATAGAGGACGCGCCAAGTAGGGCTGGGCATGCCCCCACCCTCCTGGCCATGGTGTGGGCCCCCTCTGGTGTTTTCTTCGCTCAATAGTTCTTATTAATTCCAAAAATAACTTCCGTGGAGTTTCAAGATTTTCGGAGCTGTGCAGAATAGGTTTCCAATATTTGCTCCTTTTCCAGCCCGAATTCCAGCTAGCGGCATTCCCCCTCTTCATGGTAAACCTTGTAAAATAAGAGAGAATAGCCATAAGTATTGAGACATAATGTGTAATAACAGCCCATAATGCAACAAATATTGATATAAAAGCATGATGCAAAATGGACGTACCAACTCCCCCAAGCTTAGACCTCGCTTGTCCTCAAGCGGAAGCCGAAATCAAAAAATATGTCCACATGTTTAGATATAGAGGTGTCGATAAAAATTAAATACAGACATGAGGGCATCATGATCATTCTTATAACAACAACGTATATAGATTTTGTCATATGATTTCTTATGCTCGAGTAACAATCAATTCACAATGTCAAGTATGGTTCAGAAACTTCATTGGGAACTAACAAACTATAATCTCAGTCATTGAAGCAATTGCAATTTATCATAACATCAGAAAGAGTCAAGAATAGAGCTTTTCAGCAAGTCCACATACTCAACTATCATATAGTCTTCTACAATTGCTAACACTCACGCAATACTTGTGGTTATGGAGTTTAATCGGACACTGAGAAAGATAGGTGCTTATAATGTTGCCTCCCAACGTATTCACCTTTGGGTGATGTCAACAATAATAGCTCATGCTCACTTACATTCAATTGGATATATATATATATCAGGATCTTTCAAACACGAGGAGTTTGCCAAAGGATAAAATGAAAAAGGGGAAAGGTGAAGATCACCGTGACTCTTGCATAAAGTAAAAACATAAGTAAAAGATAGGCCCTTCACAGAGGGAAGAAGAGGTTGTCACGTGCTTTTAGAGTTGGATGCACAAAATCTTAATGCAAAAGAACGTCACTTTATATTGCCACTTGTGATATGAACCTTTATTATGCAGTCCGTCGCTTTTATTACTTCCATATCACACGATCGTATAAAGCTTATTTTCTCCACACTAATAAGTCATACATATTTAGAGAGCAATTTTTATTTCTTGCAACATGACAACTTACTTGAAGGATCTTACTCAATCCATAGGTAGGTACGGTGGACTCTCATGGCAAAACTGGGTTTAAGGATATTTGGAAGCACAAGTAGTATCTCTACTTGGTGCAAGGAATTTTGGCTAGCATGAGGGGGAAAGGCAAGCTCGACATGTTGGGAAGATCAATGGCAATATACTGTAACTGAGATGTGAGAAAACATAAACCATTACGGTGTCTTCCTTTTCCAACATCAACTCTTTAGCATGTCATACTTAATGAGTGCTCACAATCATAAAAGATGTCCAAGATAGTATATTTGTATGTGAGAACCTCTCTTTCTTTATTACTTCCTATTAATTACAACGATGGCCAAAACTACGTTTCTCAACTCTCAACAACTTTTATGCCTCATACTTTTTATATGTGAAGTCATTACTATCCATGAGATCAACATGAACTCTTTTATTCTATTTGTTCTTTCTACTTTCTCAAGATCATAGCAAGATAGCAAAGCCCTTGACTCAACACTAATCTTTATTATAGATAGCTCACAGACTCGATTACATAAAGAGATCACAAAGCAAAACTCAAAACTAATTCATACCAAAACTTCAATCTACAAGATCAAGATATTACTAAAAGGATCGAACTAAGGAAAACGGTAAAGATAGGAGTGTGATGGTGGTACGATACCGGAGCACCTCCCCCAAGCCTGGCAGTTGCCAAGGGGAGTGCCCATACCCATGTGATTATGTCCTCGGAGGTGGTGAAGTAGGAGTTGTTGATGATGTAGGCTTGTCGTCCATCTTCCAAGGCATAGTCTCACCATCATAGAAGGATGATCGAGTCTCCGGGATCCTCAAATCTGTAGCCAAACTCATCCTCTTGAATCTATATTTATACTCACAGTTTTGGTTTTGCAGGTCATAGATCTGGGCTTGGAGGTGCTCGGTTTTCTCTTGAAGCTTGAAGATGGTCTCCCCAATGACCTTGGCATCTAGCTTGTGGTTGTTGGTGAAATTCGTGATCATCATCTGGTTGGCATTGAGTCCACGCTCCACCATCCCTTGGCACTTGAAAACTTGTTGCTCCATGGCTTCGAGCTTTGTCTCCATGCTTCCGGTACACCTTGGTCCCTCCACATCGCGGATGTGCAGCACCCCCTCACGCATCTCAATGGTTTGAGGGTGTTGCAGCACCTCCGCGAGATTGGGGTTGATAACCCTCTCAAAAAACTTGTCCTTGGGAGCGCTTGGAGACGTCATGGTGCTCTAGATCTGTCAGAAAAACAATTCGAAACGAAAACAGAGGATATGCGTGATACGATGGTCAAAACCTTCGGGGGATTATATAATGATTTTTTACCGACCAAAATACGTAATGTGCAAGAAAACAGAGTCCGGGAGGCACACGAGGTGCCCATGAGACAGGGGGCGTGCCCAGTAAGGGTGGGCGCGCCCTCCACCCTCGTGGAGGCCTCGTGTCCTTCCCGGATTACTTCTTGATTTCCAAAATTCTTAAATATTCCAAAATGGAGAAAAACTGCTATTAGAACTGTTTTGGAGTCGGTTTACTTACCGTACCACATACCTATTCCTTTTTGGAGTCTGAAACGTTCTGGAAAGTGTCCCTTATGTATTCCTCCGGGGTTACAGTTTCAATAATATTAGTTTCAACATTGATAGGATTACCTGAGATATAATGTTTGATTCTTTGACCGTTCACCACCCTCGGACTTGTGCCTTCGAAGTTGTTGATTTTTATGACACCGGAACGATAGACCTCCTTGATAACGTAAGGACCTTCCCATTTAGAGAGAAGTTTTCCTGCAAAAAATCTTAAACGAGAGTTGAATAGCAACACATCATCACCTATGTTAAACTCACGCTTTTGTATTCTTTTGTCATGCCATCTTTTAACTTTTTCTTTGAACAACTTGGCATTCTCATAGGCTTGAGTTCTCCATTCATCAAGTGAGCTAATATCAAATACCTCTTCTCACCGGCACGTTTGAAATCATAGTTGAGCCATTTAATAGCCCAATATGCTTTATGTTCAAGTTCAAGAGGTAAGTGACATGCTTTTCCATAAACCATCTTATACGGAGACATACCCATAGGATTTTTATATGCAGTTCTATAGGCCCATAATGCATCATCAAGTTTCTTGGACCAATTCTTTCTAGATCTATTCATAGTCTTTTGCAAAATTAATATGATCTCTCTATTGCTCAACTCTACTTGGCCACTAGACTGTGGGTGATAAGGAGATGTGATTCTATGATTAACATCTACTTAGCAAGCATCTTATGGAAAGCACCATGGATAAAATGTGAACCACCATCAGTCATAAGATATCTAGGGACTCCAAACCTCAGAAAAATAACTTCTTTAAGCATTTTAATAGAAGTGTTATGATCAGCACTACTAGTTGGAATAGCTTCTACCACTTAGTAACATAATCAACAGCAACTAAAAAATGTGTGTAACCATTAGAGGCAGGAAAAGGTCCCATATAATCAAAGCCCCAAACATCAAATGGTTCAATAACAAGAGAATAATTCATAGGCATTTCTTGACGTCTACTAATATTACCTATTCTTTGACATTCATCACAAGATAATACAAACTTACGAGCATCTTTGAAGAGAGTAGGCCAATAAAAACCGGATTGCAATACCTTATGTGCAGTTCTATCTACAGCATGGTGTCCTCCAAATGGTTCAGAGTGACACTTGCGTAGGATCTGTTCCTGTTCATGCTTAGGTACACAACATCTAATAACACCATCTACTCCTTATTTATAAAGGTGTGGGTCATCCTAGAAGTAATGTCTTAAATCATAAAAGAACTTTTTCTTTTGTTGGTATGTGAAACTAGGTGGTATAAATTTAGCAACAATGTAATTAGCATAATAAGCATACCATGGAGCAGTACGAGAAGCATTAATGACCGCTAATTGTTCATCCGGAAAGCTATCATCAATAGGTAGTGGGTCATCAAGAACATTCTCTAACCTAGACAGGTTGTCTGCAACGGGGTTCTCAGCTCCCTTTCTATCAATAATATGCAAATCCAATTCTTGGAGCAGGAAAACCCATCTAATAAGTCTAGGCTTAGCATCTTTCTTTTCCATAAGATATCTAATAGCAGCATGATCAGTATGAATAGTAACTTTAGAATCAACAATATAAGGTCTGAACTTATCACATGCAAACGCAACTGCTAAGAACTCTTTTTCAGTAGTAGAATAATTTCTCTGGGCAGTATCAAGAGTTATACTAGCATACTGGATAACTTTCAATTTCTTATCAACTCTTTGCCCTAGAACAACACCTACAGCATAATCACTAGCATGACACATAATTTCAAAAGGTAAATTCCAATCAGGTGGCTGAACAATAGGTGCAGTGATCAAAGCTTTCTTAAGTATTTCAAATGCTTCTACACAATCATATCAAAGACAAAAGGAATATCTTTTTGCAATAAATTAGTCAGAGGCCTAGAGATTTTAGAAAAGTCCTTAATGAACCTCCTATAAAAACCGACATGACCAAGGAAACTTCTTATATCTTTTATGTCCTTGGGACATGGCATCTTTTCAATAGCATCAACTTTAGCCTTATCAACTTCATTACCTCTCTCGGAAATCTTATGCCCCGAGACAATGCCTTCATTAACCATAAAGTGGCACTTTTCCCAATTCAAGACGAGACTAGTGTCTTCGCATCTCTGCAAAACTCGATCAAGGTTGCTCAAGAAATCATCAAAAGAGGATCCATAAACGGAGAAATCATCCATGAATACCTCACAAATCTTTTCACAAAAGTCAGAGAATATAGCCATCATGCATCTTTGAAAGGTAGCAAGTGCATTACAAAAACCAAAAGGCATACGTCTATAAGCAAAAGTACCGAAAGGGCAAGTAAAAGTAGTTTTTGATTGATCCTCCGCTGACACAGGTATTTGAGAGAAACCAGAATAACCATCTAGAAAGCAGAAATGTGTATGTTTGGATAGTCTTTCTAGCATTTGATCAATAAAAGGTAATGGGTAATGATCTTTCTTAGTAGCTTTATTTAATTTATGGAAATAAATTACCATCCTATAACCTGTAATAATTCTTTGCAGGGTCAATTCATCTTTATCATTAGGAACAACAGTAATACCTCCCATTTTAGGAACGCAATGGACAGGACTTACCCGATCGCTATCAGCAACGGGATAAATTATATCTGCCTCAAGGAGCTTTAGTATCTCCTTTCTTACCACTTCTTTCATCTTGGGAGTTAACCGTCATTGAGGATCTCTAACTGGTTTGGCATCTTTCTCCACTTTTATTTTGTGTTGACATAGAGTGGGACTAATGCCCTTAAGATCATCCAGAGTATATCCAATAGCAGCACGGTGCTTCTTCAGAGTTTTCAATAATCTTTCTTCTTCTTGCTCCGAAAGGTTAGCACTAATAATAACAGGATATATTTTCTTTTCATCAAGATAAGCATAATTAAGATTATCAGGTAATGGTTTGAGCTCAAACACGGGATCACCCTTGGGTGGAGGGGGATCCCCTAGGATTTCAACAGGTAGGTTGTGTTTGAGAATAGGACCCTGTTGAAGGAACACTTCATCTATTTCCCTTCTTTCATTCATAAACATATCATTTTCATGGTCTAGCAAATATTGTTCTAACGGATCAGTAGGAGGCACGGAAATAGAAGCAAGACCAATAATTTCATCCTCACTAGGTGATTCTTTATCACGGGGTTGTCTACGAAACTTAGCAAAATTAAACTCATGAGACATATCCCCTAACACAATTGTAACAACATTCTTTTTGCAATCAATCCTAGCATTAACAGTATTCTAGAAGGGTCTACCAAAAATGATGGGACAAAAGTCATCTTGTGGGGAACCAAGAACAAGAAAATCAGCAGGATATTTAACCTTCCCACACAAGACTTCAACATCTCTAACAATCCCAACTGGCTTAATGGTGTCCCTATTGGCAAGCTTAATAGTAACATCAATATCTTCCATTTCAGCAGGTGCAATATCATGCATAATTTATGTGTATAAGTCAAAGGGTATTCCACTAGCACTAGCACCCACATCACATAAGCCATGATAACAATGATCTCCTATTTTAACAAAAATAACAAGCATGCCTACAACAGATCTATGTATCTTAGCATCTGGTCTAGCAATATTAGCAGCCTATTCATAGAAGTAAATAACATGCCCATCTAAATTATCATCCAAGAGATCTTTAACCATAGCAATACTAGGTTCAACTTTGATTTGCTCAGGAGGTGTATAAGTTCTATTATTACTCTTACGAACAACAGTTGAAGTTTTAGCATGATCCTTCATCCTAACAGGAAAAGGTGGTTTCTCAACATAAGTAGTGGGAACAATAGGATCATTATACGTGATAGTCTTTTCTTCAACTGTAATAGGTGCAACTACTTTTACTTCAATGGGAGGATTATATTTAAACCACTTCTACTTAGGGAGATCAACGTGAGTAGCAAAATATTCACAAAAGGCAGCTACTATCTCAGAGTCAAGTCCATACTTAGCGCTAAATTCATGAAAAGCATCAGTATCCATAACAGATTTAACACAATCAAACTTAGGTGTTATACCTGACTCCTTACCATCATCGGAACCCCAATCTTCAGAGTTGTGTTTAATTCTTTCCAATAAATCCCACTTGAATTTAGTAGTCTTCAGCATATAAGAACCAGCATAGGAAGTATCAAGCATGGTGCAATCATTGAGAGAAATTTGAGCATAAAAGTTTTCAATAATCATTTCTCTTGAGAGATCATGATTGGGGCATGAATATAACATTGACTTAAGCCTCCCCCCAAGCTTGAGCGATGCTTTCTCCTTTGCGAGGCCAGAAATTATATATGTAATTACGATCACGATGAACAAGATGCATAGGATAGAACTTCTGGTGAAATTCCAACTTCAATCGTTTATAATTCCAAGATCCCATATCATCACATAGCCTATACCATGTCAATGCATCTCCCTTCAAAGATAAAGGGAAGACCTTCCTTTTGACAACATCATCGGGAATACCTGTAAGCTTAAATAATCCACAAACTTCATCCACAAAGATAAGGTGTAAATCGGGATGCAATGTTCCATCTCCTGCAAAGGGATTAGCTAGCAGTTTCTTTATCATACCTGAAGGAATCTCAAAGTAAATATTTTCAGTAGGTTCAGTAGGTTGAGGAGAAACTCTTTGCTCTACTGGTCGGGGTGAAGATACCCCGAACAAGCCCCTCAAAGGATTAGTTTCCATAGTAACAAGTGATAGAAAATTTCAGCACACTATATAAATGTTTCCTTACCAAGTTCCACTCACCAAAGGCGCTTCACTCCCCGGCAACGACGCCAGAAAAGAGTCTCGATGACCCACAAGTATAGGGGATCTATCGTAGTCCTTTCGATAAGTAAGATTGTCAAACCCAACAAGGAGCAGAAGGAAATGACAAGCGGTTTTAAGTAAGGTATTCTTTGCAAGCACTGAAATTGTAGGTAACAGATAGTTTTGTGATAAGATAATTTGTAACAGGTAACAAGAAATGAAAGTAAATAAAGTGCTGCAAGGTGGCCCAATCCTTTTTGTAGCAAAGGACAAGCCTGGGCAATTTATTATAATGAGAAAAGAGCTCTCGAGGACACATGGGAATTATCGTCAAGCTAGTTTTCATCACACTCATATGATTCAAGTTCGGTACTTTGATAATTTGATATGTGGGTGGACCGGTGCTTGGGTACTGCCCTTACTTGCACAAGCTTCCCACTTATGATTAACCCCTATTGCAAGCATCCTCAACTACAAAAGAAGTATTAAGGTAAACCTAACCACAGCATTAGACATATGGATCCAAATCAGTCCCTTACGAAGCAACACATAAACTAGGGTTTAAGCTTCTGTCACTCTAGCAACCCATCATCTACTTATTACTTCCCAATGCCTTCCCCTAGGCCCAAATAATGGTGAAGTGTCATGTAGTCGATGTTCACATAACACCACTAAAGGAGAGACAACATACATGTCATCAAAATATCGAACGAATACCAAATTCACATGACTACTAATAGCAAGACTTCACCCATGTCCTCGGGAACAAACGTAACTACTCACAAAGTATATTCATGTTCTTGATCATAGGAGTATTAATATGCATTAAGGATCTGAACATATGATCTTCCACCAAGTAAACCAATTAGCATCAACTACAAGGAGTAATCAACACTACTAGCAACCCACAGGTACCAAATTGTGGTTTTGATACAAGATTGGATACAAGAGATGAACTAGGGTTTTGAGAGGAGATGGTGCTGGTGATGATGTTGATGGAGATTGACCCTCTCCCGATGAGAGGATTGTTGGTGATGACGATGGTGATGATTTCCCCCTCCCGGAGGGAAGTTTCCCTGGCAGAACAGCTCCGCTGGAGCCCTAGATTGGTTCCGCCAAGGTTCCGCCTCGTGGCGGCGAAGTTTCGTCCCGTAAGCTTGCTTATGATTTTTTCCAGGGTAAAAGACTTCATATAGCAGAAGATGGGCACTGGAGGGCCATCAGGGGGCCCAGGAGACAGGGGGGCGCCCAGTAGGGGTGGACGCGCCCCCCACCCTCCTGGCTAGGGTGTGGGCCCCCTCTGGTGTTTTCTTTGCTCAATAATTCTTATTAATTCCAAAAATAACTTCTATGGAGTTTCAAGATTTTTGGAGCTGTGCAGAATAGGTTTCCAATATTTGCTCCTTTTCCAGCCCGAATTCCAGCTACCGGCATTCCCCCTCTTCATGGTAAACCTTGTAAAATAAGAGAGAATAGCCATAAGTATTGACACATAATGTGTAATAACAGCCCATAATGCAATAAATATTAATACAAAAGCATGATGCAAAATGGACGTATCTGTGACGAACGTCAAGTTCTCCGAGAGCGGCTCAAGGAAGACGCCAGACCACCATCGAACAGCGCGGGGATGCACGTCATCAGTCTGATAGGTGTGCTGGGCCTACTGTGTACAAGCCTGCGCCGGGGGATGCTGGCGACTTTCGCTATGCAATAACTTGTCCAGCGTTCACCCATGAGCTGCGGCAGTTCCAGTGGCCCAATACCCACGTGTTCAAACCGGAGGTCCCGGAGAAGTAAGACGACAAGACCCATCCGTCCGAGTTCCTTAGCGTTTACACCATTGTGATGCAAGCTGCCGGAGCACGAGACGACAAGGTACTCGCCAACTATTTCCCGTTGGAACTCAAGCCCAACGCCAGGTCATGGTTGATGTATTTGCCGATAGACTCCATATCCTTTTGGTCCGATCTATGCCACAAGTTTTTTGGTGCCTTCACGGGCAGCCACGTACCTCCTGGCCAGGCAAGCGATTTGCATGTGATCCCTCAAAGGGACGGCGAATGTTTGCGCAAGTACATATAGAGATTTAGCCGTGTGCAGTACAACATCCCCGATGTTCATCCCCCCGCTGTCATCAGCGTGTTCCATCAGAACATGCGCAATTGTAAGATGCGTGAAGAGCCGGCGATGAACAAGGTTGCATATGTTGCCGAACTATATGTTCTGGCCGACAGATGCGCCCGAGCTGAGGAAGGAAGGAAGTACCCCGGCGAGGATGCCAATGTGGGAAGTGACTCAGAAGATGAAGGCGCTGCCGCCCCGGCGAAGAAGGGCCAACGGTGTAACAGGAAGCGCAAGGGCAAGACTGTGCTTGCCGTGGAGGAATCCGGTGACCCCGCCACTGCCAAGAAGGCCAAGGTTAACAACCCCGGCAAGGAGATTGCCAGGTGCAATGCCTGCCAGGCCTTGGCGGCTGCCGGCAAGTCAGAGGGCTCCGACAAGCAGTACTGCAAGATTCATCATACCAAGGGCCACGACCTCCAGAACTGCGCCAAGTGGAGCTGCTGATGGAAAAGCAAAGGGCCGAGTACGAGAGATGAGACAAGGAGAAGGGCCAAGGAGGCGCTGAAGGATCCGACAAAAAGCACGGCACCCGAGGAGGACGCGGCGACAAGAGGAAGCAACAAGAGAGGCCTTCCGAGGCCGCGACAAGAAAGAGGAGGATGACTGTCGGTGTCAAAACTGGCGGATCTCGGGTAGGGGGTCCCGAACTATGCGTCTAGGCGGATGGTAACAGGAGACGAGGGACATGATGTTTTACCCAGGTTCGGGCCCTCTCGATGGAGGTAAAACCCTACGTCCTGCTTGATTAATATTGATGATATGGGTAGTACAAGAGTGGATCTACCACGAAATCAAGGAGGCTAAACCCTAGAAGCTAGCCTATGGTATGATTGTCGTAATGTATGTTGTGTCCTACGGACTAAAGCCCTCCGGTTTATATAGTCACCGGAGGAGGCTAGGGTTACACAGAGTCGGTTACAATGGTAGGAGATCTACATATCCGTATCGCCAAGCTTGCCTTCCACGCCAAGGAAAGTCCCATCCGGACACGGGACGGAGTCTTCAATCTTGTATCTTCGTAGTCTTGGAGTCCGGCGGACGATGATAGTCCGGCTGTCCGGACACCCCTTAGTCCAGGACTCCCTCAGTAGCCCCTGAACCAGGCTTCAGTGACGATAAGTCCGGCGCGCATAATGTTCGGCATTGCAAGGCGGGTTCCTCCCTTGAATAATCCAGAGAAGATCATAAACACCAGGATAGTGTCCGGCTCTGCAAAATAAATTCCACATTCCACCGTAGAGAGAATAAAATGTACACCAGTCCAATCTGCTGACGTATTATGCGGCGTGACATCACACCGCTACCAAGCCTTTGTTTGAATTGTTTTTTACTATACCACCTCAGCACGTTTAGCGAAGCGGTTTCCTTGGCACGTCTTGTCGAAGCAGAGATCGTGTTCCCCTTATTCCGGGATTCTCATCAATACGGACGTGGGTAACCCAACCGCGCCATTGATGGTGGCGCTTGGGAGATAAGCGAGTTTTATCAGGCCAGCGGGACGCACAGTTTTCGTCCGCCTACATATAAGGGATAAGGATTTACCTTCTCACCTACGCCTTCTTCCTCCTTTGCTTATCCACCTCCGCGTACTCAAGCTCCAACGCCCAAGCTCGCGCATCTCGCCTCGACCTTCTCCGAATATGTCCGGAGCAGGAGGCAAATGGTTGGCCTCCACCGTTAAGGAGGAGCACATCACCAGACTGCGCAGCGCCGGATATCTTTCCGGCGATATCGCGCATCGGCTGCCCGACGAGGGGCAGCTCGTCCCTACCCCCGGGCCTCACGAGAGGGTCGTCTTCCTTCCCCACTTCCTCCGCGGACTGGGATTTCCGCTCCATCCATTCGTCCAGGGGCTCATGTTCTATTACGGCCTGGATTTCCACGATCTGGCGCCGAACTTCATCCTCAACATCTCGACGTTCATCGTCGTGTGCGAGGCCTTCCTCTGCATCCGGCCCCACTTCGGCCTGTGGCTCAAGACCTTCAACGTCAAGCCGAAGGTTGTGCTGGGCACGCAAGCGAAATGCGGAGGCGCCATGTTGGGTAAATTACCCAACGTCCTTTGGCTCGAAGGGGCCTTCGTGGACTCCGTCAAGGGGTGGCAATCGGGGTGGTTCTACATCACCGAGCCGCGCAAGCCCACATGGGCGGCGGCCCTCGAGTTTAGATCTGGTGTCCCCATGCAGCTCACCTCCTGGAAAGATAAGGGCTTGTTGTGGGGCAATTCGAAGGAGCTGACGGGACTCCGAGCCTGTATCCAGAAGCTGGTGAGCGGTAAGCTCAGGCTCGTCGACGTGGTCCAAGTCATGCTCATCCGCCGGATTCTCCCATGCCAAGAACGGGCATTCAATCTGTGGGAGTTCAATCCGGAACAGCACCAGGCGCTGAGCGTTCTCTTCGACACGACATACGAAGGCGCCTGGAGGGTGCTGTTTAAGGGCGCCGAAGCCCCCGCATCCGCGACGGAAGATCGCGGATTCAGCTCGCAGCATCCAACTGACGAGGTAAGTGATTCAACCCCATCACGGGACACTTTGTAATAATCGAATTGATTATAAGAGGGTTTCATTCTTTCCTTTCCTTTGACAGGAATGGATGGAGAAGGCCAAGCAGCTTATCAGCCCGGCTCCCATGCCAGAAGACCCAGTGGACGCCCGTTTAGCAGTGCTGCTGGTTCCGGCACCGCATGTGGTGCCGGAGAAGAAGGCCAAGAAGGTGGCCGCGGGGACTCGAAAGAGTTCCCGCAATCAGGTGTCCGACGACGAGGCGGACTCCTCCCCCGAAGACGAGGAGGTTTCTCTCCCAGAAGAGGGAGAGAAGAAGAGGAAGGCTTCCCCAATAGGGGAGGCCGAAGGGTCCAAGAGGGGGAGAACTATCCCCCCGGACAGTTTTGCCAACACCACCGTTGGCGAGGATGAATGGCCTCCAAGGGCCAGGCGTCCGGCGAGATCGTAAGTATCCGGATCCTTGATATGCAACATCTTTTATGTCATGTAGTGTCCTTCTAACGCCGCATTCTGTCCGTAGTCCGGCCGATGACGATCTCCCCGACTCATCGAGCGGGTCGTTGGCCCCGTCGGATGTGGATTCACTTCCGACTGCCTCTACCCCGCGCGCCGACGAGGACGCCGAGGTGGGGTCCCAGAGAGGGACCCATCAGGAGGAGGCTCCGAAGGCGCCGTCAGGCAGCCTCCCGGACTTTGCGCCGGACTCTACATCGGAACCCGCAGTGGTTCCAGAGTCCGGCAAGCGGCCCCTTCGAAAGAAGGGCAAGACCGTGACACCGGCGGCCTCCGTCCAACCGGAGGCGCCGGATAACTTGTTGGAGGCGCTTAAAGGCGCTTCCATCGAGGAAGAACACCGCACTATCATGAGTGCGGTGATTCAAAAGGTTCAGCTCGCCAAAAGCGGGCTGACCGAAGCCTGCAGCAGCCTTCTAACAGGCTTTGAGGTGAGAATTTAAAATTATGTAATGTAATACCGCATAGACAGTAGCCCCTGATGCTCAGTTCGGTGTTCGGAAAGAAAAGCCGGACTGAGGATCTAACAAGATATGCGCAGGGTTGCTTAACATATGTCAATATGGGTTTGCAGGCTGCGCTGCTGACCTCTGCCGCACTAACGGCGGAGGTCGATGTGCTGAAAAAGGATCTCGAGCGGTCCGAGCAAGAGCTCGGCCATGCCAAGAAGCAGCTCGAGGACAAAGAAGGTGAGTCACACCGCTTTGAATGGTTACCTTACAGAAAAGGATTTTGGTTGCAATAAAATTAACAAGGATAATATGTGTATTGCAGGGGCCACTAACGAGGTGGCAGCGCTGAAGGAGGCTGTGTCCACGGCCGCGGAACGGGCAGAGAGAGAAAAGCAGGAGGCACGAGTGGCGGAAGTACGGCAAGAGCTCCAGGCTCTCATGGAGAAACATGAGAGTTTCGAGCGTGACTCCAAGACTCGAGAGTCTGAGCTTGCCTCGGCTCTCGAAAGTGCCAAGTCCGCCAAGGCCGAAGCCCATAAGGCCCTTCAGGAGGTTGAAGGTGTAAAGAAAATAGCGGCGAGTAACGCATTTTTCATGCAAAGCAAGCATGTTAATGTAAAATACCTAATACTTACCTGCATTCGGAGCTCTCCAGGGGCGTTTGCAGATCTGCCGCGTAGTGCGTCCGATGCCGCCGCATTCTATCATGGCGAGGAGGGGAGCTCGACGGAAAAAGTCTTCTGGTCTCAGTATGCTGAGGCCGGACACCCGGTGCCCCCAAGCGACTAGCTGAAGCAGCTGGTCGAACTCCACAAGGTAGCTGAAGAGGTCATGAAGGGCCTTATAGTCCGGCTGTGGCCTGGACAGGCCATGCCTGGGAGCTACTTTGGCCTCGTGCGGTGGCTGGTGGATGCATGCCCCTGGGTGGATGTCATCAAGCGCTCCGCCTGTATTGAAGGCGCTCGCCGGGCCCTCGCCCGCACAAAGGTGCAATGGGGCAGGTTGGATGCGGAGAAGCTTCTCACGGACCCACCGCCACCGGGCAAGGAGTATCGCACGCCCGAAATGTATTATAAATCTGTCCTGAAGGGAGCCCGCGATATTGCGGATGAGTGCCCCAGAGATGTAATCTTTGAGTGAATTTGCCATGTATTATCCTGTGCGCTGAAACATTGTTCATGTGCGCTTTGAGCAACACTTTTTTAATTTAAAATATTACCTTCTGTGCGGCCGTTTATAAAATCTGAGAGATGGCAAGTCGTTGGCTTCAGCCCACAAGCCACGAGTGCTGGGGTGTTCGGGATAAACTTGAGCACTCTTGTTCCCATTGTTGGGTCCATCGAGGGAGGCGCTCAACACAACGAACAAGGCAACCGGACTTATAATGCTTGAACACTCTCACTTAGCCATAGAATTCTATAATTTTAAATTTCGGCGAAGCCCCTGGTATTCGGAAGACCGAATCCGGGGTGCTATCCACGCCTTCGTCGGACAATGTCCGGAACTTCGCTCGAAGCGGCATGAGTCTTTAAGGACCCGAAAAAACCTCTCGAACAGCGACCAGTCTCTCGCCTTATCATGCCGGTCAGTTTTAGCTTTCTCCACTGAGGCGCTCGCCCGGCTGAACCGGGGCGCAATCGCAGTGGTTCTCCCAGTGCCACCTTAGCCGACAGAATGGAACGTAAGGCACCAAAACGTGGGAGCCAGGAAAACCCAACTATTGACCCAAGACATGATTCAGAGCCGATTCATATAATGCTATAAGTTCGGGGTGCCGCACTTATGAAAGTGTTCGGACTTATCACACCATAGAGTGGGGAACATAAGCCCCTGGCGCATTAGGCCGTACCAAAATATACGGGCGCAAGATGTCATATAATGAGCATATATATATATATATATATATATATATATATATATATATATATAAGGTAATGCAATTGCGATCAAAAAGGTGCTGCATTATTTTATGAAAGAAAGTCTGCTAGGAGAGCGGACTGATACAAATAGTGCGGTAAGCAAGGGATTTGGACTAAGTAAACATGTCCCCCTCCAGGGGTGAGCTGCGGGCTTGGTGTATATAATCGAATTTAATGCTCGTAATTTAGACCACCTGAGTGTTCGTCGCAGCCTTCTTTAGTCCCTGACTATTGCATCATGAGTTCGGCAGGTTCGCCGCCGGACAGGGCTTCTGGTTAACAGAGTCCTGTGTATATAAAAGAAGAAAAATAAAAAATATAAAAAAAGGGGGGGCACACTTGCGAGCCCCCGGTGTGGTCGAACCGCACTCTGGGTTCGTTGCGATCGTGCCCCCTCCCCTGTGCCCATGGTATCTCCAAAGCGTAATGATGTACGTGGAGTGTTATTATTGCGATCATGCGCGGGCGAGGGTTGGGGCCGCATTGCTACGCATGCTCTGATCGCGCCAGGTGGTCTTGGTTGGTATTGCTTCGGGCGCATTTTGCTGTATCCGGTTGTTTAACGGCCGGACTGGAGAATTGCCTTAAGAGGCTACTCTGTACTTCTGCCGCGAGAGCCGCTGTATGTTCCTCCGTTCGGAGGGAGCGTTCCGTATTCCCATTGACCGTGATGACTCCACGAGGGCCTGGCATCTTGAGCTTTAGGTATGCATAATGCGGCACCGCGTTGAATTTTGCAAACACGGTTCGTCTGAGCAGGGCGTGATAGCCGCTGCGAAACGCGACTATGTCGAAGATTAACTCTTCGCTCCGGAAATTATCCGGGGATCCGAAGACCACTTCCAGTGTGACTGAGCCTATACAGTTGGCTTCCACTCCTAGTATGACACCTTTAAAGGTTGTATTTGTAGGTTTAATCCTTGAGGGGTCTATGCCCATTTTGCGCACTGTATCCTGATAAAGTAGGTTCAGGCTACTGCCGCCGTCCATCAGGACTCTCGTGAGGTGAAATCCATTGACGATTGGGTCTAAAACCAATGCGGCGAATCCGCCATGGCGTATGCTGGTCGGATGGTCTCTTCGATCGAAAGTAATCGGACAAGAGGACCATGGATTGAACTTCGGGGCGACTGGCTCCATCGCATAGACGTCCCTTAGTGCGCGTTTCCTCTCCCTCTTGGGTATATGGGTCGCGTATATCATATTCACCGTCCGCACTTGTGGGGGAAAACCCTTCTGTCCTCTATTGTTCGGCGGTCGGGTCTCTTCCTCGTCGTCGCTGTTTAGCCCCTTGTCATTGTTTTTGGCAATTAACTTGCCGGCCTGCTTGAACACCCAGCAATTTCTATTAGTGTGGTTAGCTGGCTTTTCAGAGGTGCCATGTATCTGGCATAAGCGATCGAGTATTCGGTCCAGATTGGACGGACCCGGAGTGGTTCTTTTGAATGGCTTCTTCCGCTGGCCGGGTTTAGAGCCTCGGAATCCGGCGTTGACTACCGTATCCTCCTTATCGTCGCCGTTAATGCGGCGTTTGTTTTTGTTTCGACATGACCTGTCGTTGTTGTCCTTAGTATCCGGACTGCCAGAATTTTTACGGAGATTGTTGCTGCGAGCTAGCCAGCTGTCCTCTCCCGCGCAAAAGCGGGTCATTAACGATGTGAGGGCTGCCATGGATTTCGGCTTTTCCTGCCCCAGGTGCCGGGCTAGCCATTTGTCCCGGATGTTATGTTTGAAGGCTGCAAGGGCCTCTGCATCCGGACAATCGACGATTTGATTTTTCTTCGTCAAGAACCGTGTCCAGAATTGTCTGGCCGATTCGTCTGGCTGCTGAATGATGTGGCTTAGGTCATCGGCGTCTGGTGGTCGCACATACGTGCCTTGGAAGTTATCAAGGAATGCGGCCTCCAGGTCTTCCCAACACCCAATTGACTCTGCGGGCAAGCTATTAAGCCAATGTCGAGCTGGTCCTTTAAGCTTGAGTGGGAGATACTTGATGGCGTGGAGATCGTCGCCGCGGGCCATATGGATGTGGAGAAGATAATCTTCTATCCAAACCGCGGGGTCTGTTGTGCCATCGTAGGATTCAATGTTTACGGGTTTAAACCCTTCAGGGATTTGATGATCCATTACTTCGTCAGTGAAGCATAGCGGGTGTGTGGCGCCTCTGTATTGAGCAATATCGTGACGCAGCTCGAGAGAGCGTTGTCTGCTGTGCTCGGCCCGGCCGGGGTTATTGTATCCGGCGCGACGGTATTCGTTGTGGGTCGTGGGGCACCCACGTGATCCGTAGATGGATCTGGATTGTCTTGCTTTGTCCTCCAATATGTCTCGCAAGTCCGGCGCGTTCCCTCTTGGCTTCGTACTTTTGGAGTGATGCCGGGGTACGGTCTTGGCTAGGGGCCTGGATGCCTCTCTGTCACGACCACGGGGTGGTCGGTCAGCCATATCGTGCGCTGGTGATGGAGGTATGTATGCTTCCTCCTCTAATCTAGGGAGCAGCTTGCGTCTTGGGTAGCTTTTGGAGGGGCGTTCGAGTTTATACTCTTCGGCCGCGAGGACCTCGGTCCATCGATCGGCCAGCAGGTCCTGATCAGCTTGAAGCTGTTGCTGCTTTTTCTTTAGGATGTTTGCTGTGGCGATAAGCCTGTGCTTGAAATGCTCTTATTCGACGGGATCCTCAGGTACGACGAATTCGTCATCGTTGAGGCTTGCTTCGTCTTCGGAGGGAGGCATATAGTTATGATCCTCAACCTCTTCGTCTGCCGCCCTCTCGTGAGGGCTTGCTTCTGCATCCTCCTGCGCTGAGTCTTGCTGGAGGGGATTGTCTTAGGCACTCTCTAGGGTATTATTATCTCCTGTGCCGGAATCTCCATTCTTGCTGTGGCGGGATTTAGAGCGGCGCCGCTGACGCCGGCATTTGGGCTGCTTCTTTAAAGAGTCTGCCTCCGCTGTTTCTTCGCCGTCCCCATCTTTTGGGGTATCCACCATGTATATGTCATATGACGAGGTGGTTTTCCAGTGCCCTGTGGGCGCTGGTTCCTGTTCGTCTCCGGCATCATCGTCCATAGCGTCGATGTCTTCGGAGTCGTAGTCTAGCATGTCGGTTAGATCGTCGACAGTGGCTACAAAGTGGGCGGTGGGTGGGCTCTGAATTTCTTCGTCGTCCGTACCCCAACCATCCTGGCCATAGTCCGGCCAGGGCTCTCCTGATAACGAGAGATGCTTTAGTGAATTCAGGATATCGCCAAAAGGCGAGTATTGGAAGATGTCCGCGGCGGTGAATTCCATAACCGGCGCCCAATCCGATTTGATTGGTAGGGGCGCGGGAGGTTCGGAGTCCGGCAAGGAGTCCGGCACCTCGGAATCACAAATTTCGCGGGGGACAAGATTATTGTTCGGCTCCATCGCCGTGGAAGTTGAAGCCCCCGAGGCGGTGTCTATCCACCGATCCTCTATCCGGGCGATCGGCTCCGGACTAACGGCCGGAGTAGATTCATGTGCGGCCACCAAGGCACTGTTCGGCGGCAGAGCTAGATCATGCCCATCGCAACAGTGCGGCGCGCTTGGCTGTGGCTCGGGTCCGTCGAAGATCAAGTCTCCGTGGACATCGGCCGTGAAGTTTAGGCTTCCGAATCTGACCTGACGGCCAGGGGCGTAGCTTTCGATCTGCTCCAGATGGCCAAACGAATTAGCTCGCAGTGCGAAGCCGCCGAATACGAAGATTTGTCCGGGGAGAAAAGTCTCACCCTGGACAGCGTTGTTGGTTGAAGATGCCATCAAGCCTATCGGTGACGACACAGAGGAACTCTCAATGAAAGCACCAATGTCGGTGTCAAAACCGGCGGATCTCGGGTAGGGGGTCCCGAACTGTGCGTCTAGGCGGATGGTAACAGGAGACGAGGGACACGATGTTTTACCCAGGTTCGGGCCCTCTCGATGGAGGTAAAACCCTACGTCCTGCTTGATTAATATTGATGATATGGGTAGTACAAGAGTGGATCTACCACGAGATCAAGGAGGCTAAACCCTAGAAGCTAGCCTATGGTATGATTGTCGTAATGTATGTTGTGTCCTACGGACTAAAGCCCTCCGGTTTATATAGACACCGGAGGAGGCTAGGGTTACACAGAGTCGGTTACAATGGTAGGAGATCTACATATCCATATCGCCAAGCTTGCCTTCCACGCCAAGGAAAGTCCCATCCGGACACGGGACGGAGTCTTCAATCTTGTATCTTCGTAGTCTTGGAGTTCGGCGGACGATGATAGTCCGGCTGTCCGGACACCCCCTAGTCCAGGACTCCCTCAATGACGATCATGATGATGATGACGACGAATCCACCGAGCATGAGTTTCAGAAGGCGACAGAAGTCATGTGTGTTGATGGAGGTGCTTCGTTGCATTCTTACCACCGCCAACTGAAGCAGTGGGCGTGTGAGATTAACACAACGGAACCAATGGTCGACGCCTAGAAGCCGTTGAGGTGGTCCCACACACCTATCGTTTTCGACGCCGAGGATCACCCTGATCGCACAAGTGCGGTCAGGTGTTTGCCGCTGTTAGTATCCCCAACAATACACAACCTCGAGGTGATGAAGATGTTAGTTGATGGTGGGGCCGGCTTTAACTTGATCTCGCCCAACGTGATCAAGAGGCTGCAGATCCCTGATGAAGATCTCGAGGAGACGGGTACGTTCCAAGGGATCAATCCGGGGAGGAGTCAACCCAAGGGAAAGGTCACGCTACCAATTATGTTTGGTGGCGACCTCAACTACGGGACGGAGAGAATCGTTTTCGATGTTGCCGAGATCCTGTTGCCATATAATGGGATCCTTGGTTGCCCCGCGCTGGCCAAGTTCATGGCGGCGTCGCACTATGCATATAACAAGCTGAAGATGGCCGGTCCGATGAGCATCATCACTGTCAGTTGTGATAAGAAGGAAGTGCTCATCTACGCCGATCAGCTCTATCGAGAGGCGGTTGCAGTGTATGCCACCAAGGCACCTGCTCCCGATGCCGAGAAGAAGACCAGCAAGGCCTCGGCTGCCGGCAGGACTCCTGGCTCCGGCAAGGGTTCCTATACTCACTCCAGAAAACGCGCCTCTTTGTAGTGATGTGTTCCCGTTGAGGACGTACCTGTCGGCCTCCTGGATTCAGGGGTATCCAGCCCTGTCTGCCTGCGGCCCACCGCACGGCTCCACTGACGGCCTGGTACGGCCCGGCTTCAACACCAACACCGCAAGACCCTCGCGAGGGGCCAAGCCTCACGAGGAGGACATCGCCAAGACCTCCGAAGGAATTGGCCTCCTCAGGAGGGCTCCTGAGGGGCGGAGAGTTCCATGCAGGATACCTCATGAGGCTCAGCTGAGGTGAGCCATGACAATCGAGGCTAGGCGGGCGCAGACCGCAGGTTTCCTCTTTGGTGCAAGGGAGGCAAGCCACAAGCGCGGAGTCCCGAGGAATCAGCCAAAGGTTTCCATTCTGGTGCAACAAGACCAAGACCGCCAGGACGGCAGGACGAAGGTCATCAACGAGCCCACCGCAGCGTCATGACCAGAGGCTTTTCGCAGGCGAAGACTACTTTTGTCAGGGTAGACTGTACTACTTGTCCCCTTCCAAATCCGGCCGTTGTGGGTTCCCTTCCTGCTCATATTTGGGAAGAGGACCAAGGCCACTATAAATAGGACTAGCCACCACCATAGAGAGGGGGTTGAGACGAGATAAGAACAAGTAGAGCACCACACCAGAACACCTCACCTCCTGAGGCTTGTTCATCCACTGTACCTGTTCATCCATAGCCCTTCGAGGCAATCCACCACACCACACTGGATTAGGGTATTACACCGCAATGGTGGCCCCAACCAGTATAAATCTCTGTGTCTTTGTATCTCTTTGAGCTTGACGCGTTAGGCTTAGGAGGATCACGAGTAGGCAGGCTAGGCAGGTTGAGATCTCCGCACGCACCCCAGAGTTCGAACCTCTCAAGGGTTGCCGGATCTGTAAATCCGACAGTACCAGAGAGCTCTATTGGCAAGAGCAAGAAGTCTAAGGCGGCCCCGCCGAAAACCAAGAAGGTGTCCGTCAAGGAGGATGGCACGGGCGGGGCTTTTAGCATAAGCTCCACCCTCGACAGCAAATAGGAAAGCGAGCTTGTCGCCTTCCTACAGGCGAATGTCGACGTGTTTGCATGGCAAGCATCCCACATCCCCGGCATTCCCAGGGAGGTGATTGAGAACCATCTTGCTGTCCGCCCCCATGCACAGCCCGTCAAGCAGAAGGTCAGAAAGAAAGCTTTGGAATGACAAGAGTTCACCGTCGAAGAGATCAGGAAGTTGGAGGCGGTAGGCTTGGTCAAGGGAGTACTCCACCTGACATGGTTGGCCAATCCGGTCGTAGTACGTAAGGTGAATGGGAAGTGGAGGCTATGTATCGACTATACTAATATCAATAAAGCTTGTCCAAAGGATCCTTTCCCATTGCCATATATCGACCAGAAAGTGGACTCCACTGCTGGGTGCGACCTGTTGTCGTTCCTTGATCTTACTCAAGATATCATCATATCTTCATGACAAAGGAAGATGAACAAAAGACCGCGTTCATCACCCCATGTGGTACGTACTGTTTCGTACGGATGCCTTTCGGGTTGAAGAGCACTGGCTCGATGTTTGCCCGAGCAGTCCAGATTGGTTTTGAGCCCCAGCTCCATAGAAATATGGAAGCATACATGGATGATATAGTAGTCAAAACCAAAGACAAGGCCACGCTCGTGCAGGACCTGGAAGAAACCTTTACAAATTTGTGCAAGATCAACCTCAAGTTCAACCCAGAGAAGTGTGTGTTTGGCGTCCGATCTGGCAAACTTCTTGGGTTCTTTGTGTCTCAATGTGGATCATGGGGAAGCGCAACTAATAGAAAGATCGTGGAGATCCATCTCTGCCACGCCCGCTCGCGCACTGCCTTGGGCCTGGCCCAACTATCCCTTGCGCTTATGTGTGGCCCAGGCCCGGGGGCTCCTATCGGTGTACAAAAGTATGGGTACTTCTGTACCCCTTACTGGTGCACGGGCAGTCGCAGCCACACCAACGGCAGGGCTTGGCGAGGCGGAGGAAGGCAAAACGCGAAGACTGCTACTCGAAGCACAAAGAGCAGAGGGCGAGCCTGGCCTCCCCTAGCAACACCCTTGTCGGGGCGACCTACGCAGCGCCAGCAAGCCCATCACCCTTGGGGCTGAGAGCTCTGACACCATCGACAATGTTAAGACCAAGATCTGGAGAGCACATGCCCGGACCCTCATAAAGATTGACAGCCCGCAGATCCACATGGGACCAGAAGACGAAGACCCCCGGCAAGACCCTTGTCGGGGACGACTCCAAGGCCCCCGACAAGCCTTTCTCAGGAGGGTTGCTAGGCCGCAGCCAGACCCACACCCGGCAAGGTTTCGCCACCTTACCATCACTCTAGTGCGACAATTGGTGTGCCAACTAAGCAGACGCCTACGTGGCAGCATGCAGATCTTCGTGGAGGCTCTACGATCACTCCAACGCAACAGCTAGTTAGCCAGCATGGCACTGCATGCCTCGTCAACATGGACGTGTGTCGAAGCAAGGAGGAGCGGCAAAGGATGGGATGGCTTCTGTTGCCATCCCCAATAAAGCAAGAGGACATGTAGGCAGCACATTAAATGTGTTTGTCCTACATTGACCAAGCGATAAGCTCGATCACTATAGCTTTCGACCTCCTGTGTGCCACTATGGAAACCCCTTTGTGTATACAAGGAGGCCCAAGGCATACAGAGAGAGGATTCGGACTTTTGGACAAGGCACGCACCGTAGCTAGTTCAAAAGCTCAAGAACACATATATCAAGACAAGCAGGACTAGGGTATTACGCATCTTTGCGGCCCGAACCTGGGTAAAAATCCTCTGTGTGCTAATGGCTCGACCTGCTCTTCGTGCAGATAATCCCCCGCCGAACGTATAAGGGATCCTTGTGACCCCATAGGTGTTCGGTTTCCCCAACAAAGCGACTTCAAGGCATCTTCGCCTACGGACATACGACATCTTCACCAACAAGCACATCAAAACTACACTCAAGAGAAGCTCCCCAAGCTTAAGTCAGGGACTTCCACAAGCTACTACGACCTCGACACCGACCACGAGATTCCTTTCTATGGGACTCTAGAACCCGAGGAGTATCTCGAGTGGGAGGGCTTGATGGACGACTACCTCAAGCTACATCAAGTTCCTCCCAAAGATCAAGTGAAGTGCGCCACAAGAAACTTCCATGACTACGCATCGGCATGGTGGCTTCACACACCTTCGGAGAGCTACGACATGAGTTGGCCCAAGACGAAGAGAGCTTTGCGGTGAGAGTTCGTGCCTCCCACATACATGGAATAACTTCTACGCCAATTGGAGAACACCATCCAAGAATCCAAGTCCATCGACGCATACTTCAAGGAGATGAAGAATGCCTTGCGACGAGCCGGCGTGGACGACCCCATGTCAATGAAGTTCCACTTCATGATGGAATTGCACACCGACATCTCCCTCAAGAACTACAAGTCCATCGACGAAAACTACGCTGGTGCTCTCAAGGCGGAACAAGAACTCATGAAGGCCAAGGCTTCTCCACCCCAAGCACACTTCTTGAAGACCAAGCTCCAAGACAACGAGAATGAGGCTAGTACCACCACGATGTCCAAGCCCTACGAACTCCAAGACGACGCTCCCAAGTTCGACTTCACCGCCATCCCTCTTTGTGGCATTGATGGTGCCGAGTCTACTTCGACTCATTTTCAAGACGGTGCGGTGATGAATACCACTATGGAGCCAATCAAGAAACATGATTTGGAGGCGAGCGACACGTGTCAAGCAAGGATGATGCTTCCATCTGTAAGTGCATCTAGTGCCCCTTAGTGATTTTGGTGTATTGAAGACTTATAGGTTAAGGGACTAATGCGTTTGTGAGTGTACACGGGTCTATAAATGTCTATAAGTCTATGAGGAGTTTGATATTTACAGAGAAAGTCGACCCCTAAAAATGAAGTTCTTCGACTGAAGACTTTGATATTCTGAAGACTTTCTGAAGACTTTGAAAGTGAAGAATTTGGTGTGACCTTGAAGACTTGGTATTCATTTGAGGAACCTGAAGCGTGAAGACTTTTGTTTTCGTAGTTTCATTTTCTCTTTCTTGAGTCATAGGAAACACCGTACTGTTAAAGGGGGTCAAGGAAATACTAAGGAAAAATTTCCATGTGATGCTCAACTCAAAATCCTACACCTACCAATCCCTTCGAGTGAAGCCATTGGAAATCTCATACAGTTTAGTCAATTTCTTCAGTGACAGAGACGCGGTTCTTCTGGTCACTGAGGACTTTGCTCTGACTGAGGGGTTAGGCATTCGCCAGTGCGAATTGCCTACACAGTGAGGAACATGATAGCCCTGAGGAATTTGAGAGTCAAATTTCCGACCGTTGCTGTGCTGCGCGCCAGCTGTCCCAAAATATCCTATCCACCCAACGGTCATATCATTGAAGGGCATTTATGTCTTATCATGTCGGGTTGCTCCCTAGGCTATAAATAGCCGCCCCCTACAACCACTAGCTGGTTGGCTGCTCCGAGAGAACTAGACACTTGTCATTTGAGAGCAACCCATCCTCCGAGGACTTTGAGCGAAAATCATCAAGTGAGGAAAACCCAAAACCAAACCCCCACAAACCCAAAGTGATTGAGCATCACTGAAGAAATTGATCCTGCGTGGATCCGACGCTTGTTACCTTTGAAGACTGTGCTTCTTCCAGACGGTTAGGCGTCATGGTCTAGAGCATCCAAGAGGAATTGTAGATCGCCGAGTGACCAAGTCTGTGAAGGTTTGGAAGTCACCTGAAGACTTACCACGAGTGATTGGACGAGGTCTGCGTGGCCTTAGCTCAAGGAGAATACGGTGAGGACTGGGTGTCCTGAGCTGCGTGCTCAGTGACTGGGTGTCCGGGACTACATGTCCTCGAGTTTAAATACTCAGCCGCTCCAACCAGACGTACAACTGAGACAGCAGTTGGAACTGGTTCACCAAATCATTGTCTTCACCAACTAACTGGTTCTATTTCCTCAACCCTTCCATTTCCTCATTACTGTGTTGAGTGTTTGTTCATATCTGTGCTTGAAGACTTTGACTGAAGACTTTCTCAATTTCCTCAGTTCAATTTCTTTAGTCTGTTTGTCTTCAACTTGTGTTATCCCGTGATTACGCTTTCTGTACTCTGTGCTTGTCTTCATTTCATCATGATGACCATGCTTGTATTCTGTTATGCTTACTTCTGAGTACTTATTCCGCTGCAAATAGTTCTTCGCTAAGGAATTTCCTCACCAGCAAATTCCTCAGTGAAGAATTCATAAAAATCGCCTATTCACCCCCCCCCCTCTAGTCGATATAACGCACTTTCACCATCTTAGGAGGCGAGAGTGATGTGATGTCTACTACACAAACTTCTTCTTATAGACGTTGTTGGGTCTCGAAGTGTAGAGGTTTGTAGGACAGTAGCAAATTTCCCTCGAGTGGATGACCTAAGGTTTGTTAATCCATGGGAGGCATAGGATGAAGATGGTCTCTCTCAAACAACCCTATAACCAGATAACAAAGAGTCTCTTGTGTCCCCAACACACCCAATACAATGGTAAATTGTATAGGTGCACTAGTTCGGCGAAGAGATGGTGATACAAGTGCAATATGGATGGTAGATATAGGTTTTTGTAATACGCAATTATAAAAACAGCAAGTTAACAAGTAACAAAAGTGAGCAAAAATGGTATTGCAATGCTTTGAAACAAGGCCTAGGGTTCATACTTTCACTAGTGCAAGTTCTCTCAACAATGATAACATAATTAGATCATATAACAATCCCTCAACATGCAACAAAGAGTCACTCCAAAGTCACTAATAGCAGAGAACAAACAAAGAGATTATTGTAGGGTACGAAACCACCTCAAAGTTATTATTTCTGATCAATCCATTGGGCTGTTCTTATAAGTGTCACAAACAGCCCTAGAGTTCGTAGTAAAATAACACCTTAAGACACACATCAACCAAAACCCTAATGTCACCTAGATACTCCAATGTCACCTCAAGTATCCGCGGGTATGATTATACGATATGCATCACACAATCTCAGAATCATCTATTCAAACCAACACAAAGAACTTCAAAGAGTGCCCCAAAGTTTCTACCGGAGAGTCAAGACGAAAACGTGTGCCAACCCCTATGCATAGATTCCCAAGGTCACGAAACCCGCAAGTTGATCACCAAAACATACATCAAGTGAATCAATAGAATACCCCATTGTCACCACGGGTATCCCACGCAAGACATACATCAAGTGTTCTCAAATCCTTAAAGACTCAATCTGATAAGATAACTTCAAAGGGAAAACTCAATCCATTACAAAAAGGTAGAGGGGGAGAAACATCATATGATCCAACTATAATAGCAAAGCTCGCGATACATCAAGATCGTGTCGAGTCAAGAACACGAGAGAGAGAGAGAGATCAAACACATAGCTACTAGTACATACCCTCAGCCCCGAGGGTGAACTACTCCCTCCTCGTCATGGAGAGCGTAGGGATGATGAAGATGGCCACCGGTGATAGATCTCCCCTCCGGTAGGGTGCCGGAATAGGGTCCCGATTGGTTTTTGGTTGCTACAGAGGCTTGCGACGGTGGAACTCCCGATCTAGGTTATGTTCTGGAGGTTTGGGGATTTATAGGAGAGGTTGGCGTCGAGAACAAGTCAGGGGGGCCCATAGGGAGTGCACGAGGTAGGGGGCGCCCTCCACCCCCGTGGGGCCCATGGGACTCCCCTCCAGTAACTCTTTGTTCTAGTATTTTTTATTTTTTCCAGAAAAAATCTCCGTTGATTTTCAGCGCATTCCGAGAACTTTTGTTTCTGCACAAAAACAACACCACGGTAGTTCTACTGAAAACAACGTCAGTCTGGGTTAGTTCTAACCAAATCATACCAAAATCAAGTAAAAATATTATAAACATGGCATGAATACATCAAAAATTACAGATACGTTGGAGACGTATTAAGCATCCCCAAGCTTAATTCCTGCTCGTCCTCGAGTAGGTAAATGACAAAAACAGAATTTTTGATGTGGAATGCTACCTGACATATTTATCAATGCAATCTTCTTTATTGTGGCAAGAATATTCAGATCCATAATATTCAAAACAAAAGTTTAATATTGACATAAAAACAATAATACTTCAAGCATACTAACAAGGCAATTATGTCTTCTCAAAATAACATGGCCAAAGAAAGCTTATCCCTACAAAATCATATAGTCTGGCTATGCTCCATCTTCGTCACACAAAATACTCAAATCATGCATAACCCTGATGACATGCCAAGCAATTGTTTCATACTTTGATGTTCTCAAACCTTTTCAACTTTCACGCAATACATGAGCGTGATCCATGGACATAGCACTATAGGTGGAATAGAATGGTGGTTGTGGAGAAGACAAAAAGAGGGAGATAGTCTCACATCAACTAGGCGTATCAATGGGCTATCGAGATGCCCATCAATAGATATCAATGTGAGTGATTAGGGATTTCCATGCAACGGATGCGCTAGAGCTATAAGTGTATGAAAGCTCAAAAAAACTAAGTGGGTGTGCATCCAACTTGCTTGCTCATGAAGACCTAGGGAATTTTAGGAAGCCCACCGTTGGAATATACAAGCCGAGTTCTATAATGAAAAATTCCCACTAGTATATGAAAGTGACAAAATAGGATACTCTCTATCATGAAGATCATGGTGCTACTTTGAAGCACAAGTGTGGTAAAAGGATAGTAGCATTGCCCCTTCTCTCTTTTTCTCTTTTTTTGTTTTCTCTTTTTTTTATTGGCTTCTTTGGCCGATTGGCTTCTTTGGCCTCTCTTTTTTATTTCCTCGCATGGGACAATGCTAATAATGATGATCATCACACTTTTATTTATTTACAACTCAAGAATTACAACTCGATACTTAGAACAAAATATAACTCTATATGAATGCCTCTGGCAGTGTACCAGGATGTGCAATGAATCAAGAGTGACATGTATGAAAGATTATGAAAGGTGGCTTTGCCACAAATACGATGTCAACTACATGATCTTGCAAAGCAATATGCCAATGATGAAGTGTGTCATAATAAACGGAATGGTGGAAAGTTGCATGGCAATATATCTCGGAATGGCTATGGAAATGCCATAATAGGTAGGTATGGTGGCTATTTTGAGGAAGGTATATGGAGGGTGTATGGTACCGGCGAAAGTTGTGCGGTACAAGAGAGGCTACCAATGGTGGAAGGGTGAGAGTGCGTATAATCCATGGACTCAACATTAGTCAAAAATAACTCACATACTTATTGCAAAAATCAATTAGTCATTGAACGAAGTACTACGCACATGCTCCTAGGGGGATAGATTGGTAGGAAAAGACCATCGCTCGTCCCCGACCGCCACTCATAAGGAAGACAATCAATGAATATCTCATGCTCCAAATTTGTTACACAACGGTTACCATATGTTCATGCTACGTGACTCACAAACCTCAACACAAGTATTTCTTAAATCCACAATTACACCGCTAGCATGACTCTAATATCACCATCTTCATATCTCAAAACAATCATAAAGAATTGAACTTCTCATAGTATTCAATGCACTTTATATGAAAGTTTTTATTATATCCCCCTTGGATGCCCATCATATTAGGACTAAATTCATAACCAAAGCAAATTACTATGCTGTTTAAAACTCTCAAAATAATATAAGTGAAGCATGAGAGTTCATCTATTTGTTCAAAATAAAACCACCACCGTGCTCTAAAAAGATATAAGTGAAGCACTAGAGCAAACGACAAACTACTCCAAAAGATATAAGTGAAGATCAATGTGTAGTTGAATAATTATGCAACTATGTGAAGACTCTCTAACATTTAAGAATTTCAGATCTTGGGATATTATTCAAACAGCAAGAAAAACAAAAGAAAACAAAATGACGCTCCAAGCAAAACACATATCATGTGGTGAATAAAAATATAGCTCCAAGTAAAGTTACCGATGAACGAAGACGAAAGAGGGGATGCCATCCGGGGCATCCCCAAGCTTAGGCTCTTGGTTGTACTTGAATATTGCCTTGGGGTGCCTTGGGCATCCCCAATCTTAGGCTCTTGCCACTCCTTATTCCATAGTCCATCGAACCTTTACCCAAAACTTGAAAACTTCACAACACAAAACTTAACAGAAAACTCGTAAGCTCCGTTAGTATAAGAAAATAAATCACCACTTTTAGTACTGTTGTGAACTCATTTAAAATTAATATTGGTGTAATATATACTGTATTCCAACTTCTCTATGGTTCATACCCTCCGATACTACTCACAGATTCATCAAAATAAGCAAACAACACATAGAAAACAGAATCTGTCAAAAACAGAACAACCTGTAGTAATCTGTAACTCTCGAATACTTCTGTAACTCTAAAAATCCTAAAATATTAGGAAAACCTGAGAAATTTGTGTACCAATTCAGATAAAAACGAATCAGACCAAAATAACGTTTCTGTGAATTTTCAAAACTAGTTTACTAAGCGCAAAAGTTTCTGATTTTCAGCAGGATCAACACAACTATCACCGTAAGCTATCCCAAAGGTCTTACTTGGCACTTTATTGAAACAAAAGCTATAAAACATGATTAATAAAGTAGCATAATCATGTGAACAAACCAAAACAGTAGGGGTAAATATTGGTTTATCTCCCAACAAACACTTTTCTTTAATGCCTTTTTAGCTAGGCATGATGATTTCAATGATGCTCACATAAAAGATAAGAATTGAAACATAATGGGAGCATCATGAAGAATATGACTAGCACATTTAAGTCTAACCGACTTCCTTTGCCTAGGGATTTTGTGAGAAAACAACTTGTAGAAACAATAACCAACTAGCATAGGAAGGCAAAACAAGCATAACTTCAAGATTTTCAACGCATGGAGAGGAAACTTGATATTATTGCAACTCCTACAAGCATATATTCCTCCCTCATAATAATTTGCAGTAGCATCATGAATTAATTCAACAATATAACTATCACATAAAGCATTATTTTCATGATCTACAATCATAGAAAATTTATTACTCTCCACATAAGCAAATTTCTTTTCATGAATAGTAGTGGGAGCAAACTCAACAAAATAACTATCATGTGAGGCATAATCCAATAGAAAACTAAAATCACGATGACAAGTTTTATGGTTATCGTTATTATTTATAGCATACATGTCATCACAATAATCATCATAGATAGAAGTTTTGTTCTCATACTCAATTGGAACCTCTTCTGAAATAGCGGATTCATCACTAAATAAAGTCATGACCTCTCCAAATCCACTTTCATAATTATCACAATAAGATTCAACATCCTCCAAAATAGTGGGATCGTTACTTCCTAAAGTTGTCACTCTTCCAAACCCACTTTCATCAATATAATCATCATAAATAGGAGGCATGCTTTCATGATAATAAATATTCTCATCAAAACTTGGGGGACTAAAAATATCATCTTCATCAAACATAGCATCCCCAAGCTTGTAGCTTTGCATATCATTGGCATCATGGATATTCAAATAATTCATACTAAAAACATTGAAATCATGCTCATCATTCAAATATTTAGTGCCAAACATTTTATAGACTTCTTCCTCTAGCAATTGAGCACAATTTTCCTTTCCATCACTTCCACGGAAGAAAATAAAAAGATGAAGCATATGAGGCAACCTCAATTCCATTTTTTTGTAGTTTTCTTTTATAGACTAAACTAGTGATAAAACAAGAAACTAAAATATTCAATTGCAAGATCTAAAGATATACCTTCAAGCACTAACCTCCCCGGCAACGGTGCCAGAAAAGAGCTTGATGTCCACTACACAACCTTCTTCTTGTAGACGTTGTTGGGCCTCCAAGTGCAGAGGTTTGTAGGACAATAGCAAATTTCCCTCAAGTGGATGACCTAAGGTTTATCAATCCGTGGGAGGCGTAGGATGAAGATGGTCTCTCTCAAACAACCCTGCAACCAAATAACAAAGAGTCTCTTGTGTCCCCAACACACCCAATACAATGGTAAATTGTGTAGGTGCACTAGTTCGCCAAGAAGATGGTGATATAAGTGCAATATGGATGGTAGATATAGGTTTTTGTAATCTGAAATTATAAAAATAGCAAGGTGAAAAGTAACAAAAGTGAGCAAAAATGGTATTGCAATGCTTCGAAACAAGGCCTAGGGTTCATACTTTCACTAGTGCAAGTTCTCTCAACAATGATAACATAATTATATCATATAACAATCCCTCAACATGCAAAAAAACGTCACTCCAAAGTCACTAATAGCGGAGAACAAACAAAGAGATTATTGTAGGGTACGAAACCACCTCAAATTTATTCTTTCCGACCAATCCATTGGGCTATTCCTATAAGTGTCACAAACAACCCTAGAGTTCGTAGTAAAATAACACCTTAAGACACGCATCAACCAAAACCCTAATGTCACCTAGATACTCCAATGTCACCTCAAGTATCAGCGGGTATGATTATACGATACGCATCGCACA
Organism: Triticum timopheevii; assembly: GCA_963921465.1. Taxonomy (NCBI): domain Eukaryota; kingdom Viridiplantae; phylum Streptophyta; class Magnoliopsida; order Poales; family Poaceae; genus Triticum; species Triticum timopheevii. The sequence continues at coordinate 507,491,678 of OY997268.1, read as the reverse complement.
ATCTCAGATTCATCTATTCAAACCAACACAAAGAACTTCAAAGAGTGCCCCAAAGTTTCTACCGGAGAGTCAAGACGAAAACATGTGCCAATCCATATGCATAGATTCCCAAGGTCACGGAACTTGCAAGTTGATCACCAAAACATACATCAAGTGAATCAATAGAATACCCCATTGTCACCACGGGTATCCCACCCAAGACATACATCAAGTGTTCTCAAATCCTTAAAGACTCAATCCGATAAGATAACTTCAAAGGGAAAACTCAATCCATTACAAGAAGGTAGAGGGGGAGAAACATCATATGATCCAACTATAATAGCAAAGCTCGCGATACATCAAGATCGTACCAAGTCAACAACAAGAGAGAGAGCGAGTGAGAGAGAGAGAGAGAGAGATCAAACACATAGCTACTAGTACATACCCTCAGCCCCGAGGGTGAACTGCTCCCTGCTCGTCATGGAGAGCGTCGGGATGATGAAGATGGCCACCGGTGATGGATCTCCCCTCCGGCAGGGTGCCGGAATAGGGTCCCGATTGGTTTTTGGTGGCTACTGAGGCTTGCGGCGGCGGAACTTCCGATTTAGGTTATGTTCTAGAGGTTTGGGGATTTATAGGAGAGGTTGGCGTCGAGAACAAGTCAGGGGGTCCCACAGGGAGTCGACGAGGCAGGGGGCGCGCCCTATGGGGGGCGCCCTCCAACCTTGTGGGGGCCACAGGACTTCCCTCCGGTAACTCTTCATTCCAGTATTTTTTACATTTTCTAGAAAAAATCTCCGTTGATTTTCAACGCATTCCGAGAACTTTTATTTCTGCACAAAAAAACACCACGGTAGTTCTGCTGAAAACAGCATTAGTCCGGGTTAGTTCTAACCAAATCATACCAAAATCATGTAAAAATATTATAAATATGGCATGAATACATCAAAAATTATGGATACGTTGGAGACGTATCATGATGATGTACCATCTTCGGCCTTCATCCACGACGACGGTGATGAGATGATCGAGCATGGGATTTTCCCTTCGGTCATGGAGGATAGTGATGATGTACCATCTTCGGCCTTCATCCACGGCGACGACGATGAGATGGTTGAGAATGGGATTTTCCCTTTGACCACGGTGACGTATGATGACTTTTGCCACCATCTTGAGAGTGAGAGTGACTTCACCACTAGCCCCATATTAGATGAGTTGCCACAATTCCCATCTGAGGAGAGCCACAACCCCCACCACTTGAGTGAGATGAGTGACTCCACCATATGTGACTTTGAGTGCACCTATCTTGAGGGAGGGAGTGAGCACCCACATAGAGAGAGTGTGATAGTTGATAGGGCATGTGAGGCCACTTTGATTTCTAACAACTTGACCTCTATCTCTATTGTGTACTCTCATTTGGTGCTAGGTCCCATATATGATGACGCGCCGATCCTCGACGACTTCCTCCTCCCTTTGGAAAAGACAATGGCCATGGTGGAATTTGATGCAACCCCACATGGTTCCATCAAGATGAAGATGACCACCATTTGGTCTTTCCCACCTCACCTACACCACTTGAGTGGAATGGAAAAGGTAAAACAGGTGAAGGTGATGCTCTAGTCCCGCTAGTGAACATTCTTGACATTAATTGTTTGCATGATGTTGATCCACCTAGTACCATGCTTCATGCTAGTATGATTTCCCCATGCGATGATTTGCCCATTTATGATGAGTATGATGATTATCATGTGGAGTCTATTAGTTGTGATGCCATGTTACATAGGATTTCTTGTGACAATTCTTTAGGTTACATCATGTTTGACAATCCGCTTGACTTGTCATACGCTATGCATGAGATCAAACACATGTAATATTTGCAATCTCTTCATAGTGACTATGCATATGCCATTAAAATAAACCCAATTTGCACATATGGCATAGATGACAAGCCCATGGTTATTGGCATTTGTTTTTCTTGTAATGATATCGACATGCTCCCTTTGCATCATTTATCTCATATGCCATGCCATGACCACCTAGCTTCGGATATGCATTGCTTTGGATGTTGTCCATTTTCTCCATATGATGTTTCCAATATTGCTCATGAGGAGACCCCCATAGTTTCCTCATACATTTTAGGAGATTTTGATACATCCCATCAATTGCATGATCCCATTACTTGTGTGCAACATATGCTCCCCATGAATAAACATGCTATTTGTCGTGGAATTGTCACGTCAGATGTCCTAGTGAAAGGACTTAGTTGTGGAGCCATCGCAACTAGGAAGCCTGAAGGGGTTAATCAGGACAAGGGACACGAGAGGTTTATACTAGTTCGGCCCCTTACGGTGAAGGTAAGGCCTACGTCTAGTTGGGTTGGTATTGCTTGATGTTTCGATGACCAGGGAGCGAGATACACTATGCCCGGTTCTCAATGAGTTGTTTCTTGCCCTAAACCGCCAGCGGGTCATCCCCTTATATACACGGGTGGACGCCCTGCGGCCTACAGAGTCCCGGCCAGCTCATAGACAGTGTCCGGCTCGGTGACGAGTTAATTCTACCTTATGTTACAAGTCATGTCATCATGGCGGTTTAGCACTATGGGCCTTAAGCCGCCTGTGGGCCTTAGACCCTTTATTGAACCGCCATCTTCATGCTTGGTCTTGGACTTCTTTCTAGTGAGTTTTCTTTGCGTAACACGGCCCCTCCTGGGCGGCTTACACAAATAGTTATATCCCCAACATTAGGCCCCAGATTGATTTGAATTGGTTCATGTCAATCTTAAAATACTAAAAAAATGAACCTTCTGCCTTCTGCCTGTGCAAAGGTTTTTAACCCGCCATGACGTCATCTTCTGGATCCGCATTAACCCGCCGTGACGTCATCTTTACTTAAATTCATATTTTACTCCACCATATCCTCCAACGGATCTTTGCTTTTACTGACCATTCCAAAAACCGAGGCGTCGGGGCCGCTGGATAATAATGTTTGGTCTCCTCATTTCTCGCGCTGTCTTAGTCGGTCTTCCCTTATAAATAGGCACGACCTAGGTCTTCCATTTTCCCCCTTCGTTCGTCTTCTTCCTCTCGTTGTCTCTCTGTTGCTTAGAGCTTCGCCGCCACCGCCACCGCAGATCTCCTCGTCTTCACCAACTCAGGCCGCTGCATGACCTGACTTGACCAGAAAAATGTGATGGACCTCCTCAGCAACTCTGCATCTGTAAGTTTCTTCCTTCCTGTTCCTCAGATCTGCATTAAGATTTTCAAGTTCGTCGGTGTTCGTCGCCGTCCGTTACGAACCCTTGATAGATTCCACCTCCGACGCCTCTTTCTGATCTTAAGACAGTATAAAACTAATGTGATAGCTATTTCGCACACATTTCTAATGCAAATAGATCCCTTTTCGCTTGTAGATAGGCCTCTTTCAAGTTTATGAACTCATCTGCACTGGTTTCTAGGTTTAGAAATATTTCCTTTTCTGCACACCTGTTTGATCCAAATTAATCTCTGCCAGTTGCAAAACTTGTTTGTGCGACACTTAGGAAAAAATCTGTTTCTGTTAGGCCCATTTAACTCTAGCGGCTCTCATTGCCGGCTTAAAATAGACAATGTTAATCGACAGCCTTGCCAGCTCCTCGCGGCTTAAAATAACTTAGCTGTTACTGATTCCCATAGCGGCTTAGATAACCAGATATAATTAGCCATATGTCATTAGGCTCCGTCCTAAGCCGCCATTTTGAATAGACTTAAAAATACTTTCCTTCCGGGTTAAAATTTAACCGGAGCTTCTTATTTTGTCATAGGCTTCCACTTACGTCATGGCACCTAAGGCAACCAAGGCTCCTGTGACCTATAATTAGGTCCAATCCACTGTCGCAGAAAGCAAATTGTCTGAATTTGTGAGGTCTAGCCACCTGCCCAAGAAGGAGGTCATGTTTTATCGTGCCCCTGACCCGTCCGAGGAGAAACCTCAGCCCAAAGAAGGGAAGGTGATAGTTTTTACGGATCATATGAGCCAGGGATTTGCTCCACCCGGTTCAAAATTCTTCAGGGATGTTTTGCATTTCTTTGACCTCAGACCTCAAGACATTGGACCCAACTCCATGTCAAATATCTGCAACTTACAAGTTTTCTGCAAAGTGTACCTGGGAGAACAGCCCAATCTACTTTTGTTCAGAGAGCTATTCTATTTAAACCGGCAGAATGAACGTGCCAACGGGCCCAGTCTTGAACTTGGTGGCATCTCGATTCAGCGGCGGAGAGACTGCCTTTTTGCTTATGCTGAACTGCCGAGTCATCCAAAGGATTGGAATCAGACGTGGTTCTACTACCATGACACTTCTCCGGCTGAGGAAAATCCTCTGCCCGGCTTCCGCGCCTTGCGCCTTGAATCCAACCACCTGCTGCCGGATAAACTGACCGCTGTTGAACGTCTGCCACTCGCTCCTACCATTAGAAAAATCAAAGCTCTTTTGGGAAATGGCTTAGACGGCATCGACCTGGTCTGAGTCTGGGTCACTTGGTGAGTGCTTCTATTAAGCCGCCGCCCCGGCTTAATGTGCACTTACTCAGGCGAGAAGAATGATCCACTGCGTCATAGTCTCGACGACTTACCAGAGGATGTGGTGGAGGCTACGACCCAGTCGTTGTTGAAAGAGGGCACGGTGACTAGTAATGCCTTTGGCTTACTTCCTTTCTGCAAGAAGAACCCGGCCCCCACAGTGAGTCATCAACCTCAATGAATACTCTTTACTATATTACACCTTGCTTTTACTCATAACCCCTTATCTTTTTTCCACAGGCCGATGACAACTTCTGGAAGGTCAAATATGACCATGAGGCGGCCAAACAAGCCAGAGCGGCGAAAAGAGCCGAAAGGAAAACCGCCAAGACTGGAACTTCGAAGAAGAGGAAGCCAAGCGCTTCAGATATGTTTAAACTTGATGATACTGATGATGATGAAGAAGAGGTAACTTTGAACTCCCTTGACTCTTTATCATCACCTTACTGACATTAAATCTTTTCAGGAAGACACAGGGAATAGCCAAGTCGTCGAGGAAGAGGTAACTATAATCTCCTCCGACTCCGAGCCCCCGCCGTGTCAGAAAATTTGAAGAGTAACCTGGAAAGTAAGATTTTCACATCCTTTGGCTTACCAAGATCCTCAATTTCTTTTGAAGCAACAGCAATTTGAAAGCCGGAGGCAGACCCAGACCAGCAAGGATACAGAGCTCTCCTCCGGCTTACCTGACGTAACCAGGAAGCGTCGGACTGAGGTTATCTCTGATTTATGTTCTGTTTTACCTTTGGCGGGTTTAATTCGTCAACCTCTCAATTCATCTGACTCCAATTATCAGGATACCTCTCCTTCCTCCGGCGTGTCTATGCAATCTAACATGCCAGCTTTAAAAACTGCCCCCGGGTAATGTAATTTTGTTTACCTTATGCTTTACCTTACCCCTGCTTTTGTACTCATCCTTCTGCCTTTGTCCACAGTGTGCAAGTGAAGCCCAGTAAGAGGGCAAAAAAGAGTAAGCCGTCCCAGAACCCGGTCGCGACTGAACTGGAGCTTGGTACGGCTGCTCCTGGCAGCTCTACCCATCAGCCGCCGCCTGAACCAACCTATGACATTCCAGCACCAACCTATGATCCACCCGCCGAAGATACTCTCAACAGCTCTGATAACCCGGAAGCTCCTAGCCCGGCCAAAACAATTGATCCAGAAGTTGAGATTCTGAAGACTCAGTTTGTTGAGCCGAGGCGGCCCACTGTCCTTGCCAAGTGCTCTGCTAAGGAGGAGCTTCTGGAACGCCGAAAGGCCAAGCTAGACATTGCTGACTATACTCATTTAAGCATTGGAGATATAGTCTCTGGCTATCTCAATCAAGTACATAGCAGTCGTGACCTGGAAATTGACATGGTGAAGCAAATACAGCGAAAATCTAAGGTATAACTTATGCTACTTTTCTGAATCATACTTACTATATCAGCCCCCAAGTCTATTGCTTATGAATAAATATGTTATAGACTTAGAAAACTACTTAGCACTGCTTTGTCCGGTTTAGAAAGAAGATATTTAACCCGGTTATAACATGATACCTTGAACTTGCGATACACATTAGCCCCCAAGTGTCAAGTATCTTTGCTTGCAAAGTGCTTGGGACTTAATTTCCATGAACCAGCATTGTAAGTTAAAATTCTTCAACATACATTAGCCCCCAAGTGTCAAGTATCTTTGCTTGCAAAGTTCTTGGGACTTAATGTTATCTTACCATGATTCTGACTATAACCCGGCATCAACGCAGGCCACCATAAGTCAATTTGAGTCGGAGATTGCTGACCTGAAGAGCCGTCTGACAGCTCAAGAACTTGAAATTCAAAAGGCCAACTCCAAATTTGAATTCAGCGTCTCTGAACAAGAGAAGTTGAAGAAGAATTTTGAGGCGGAGAAGAAAATTTGGGCTGATGAAAAGGCTTCACTGGCGACCCGGGCCGAGACGGCAGAGGCATTGCTTGTAGAAGCAACAGAGGAGCTGTCCGGCTTAAAGCGCCAGATATCTCAAATGGTCTCAGCAATCTTTGGTAAGTTACTCATATAAACTTTAAACTTTGCAAACCTTCTTTCAATGATTACTTCAATGAACTGAACCGTCGTGGCACCTCCGACTCACCTTATGTTTAATAACGCAGGCCCCAGGAGCACAAACCTCAAGCAGAACATATTGATCAAGCTGAAGGCGGTTTATACTCTGGTGGAACAGCTGTACACCGGGTCACAACATGCTTTGGCCGTTGTGGCTTTATCAAATGACGTTCCCCATCTCCTGCAAGATGTGCTAAAGCGGCTTGTCGTGCTACCCCAGCGGGTCCAAGAGCTAAGACGGGCATCTGCCAGAGCCGGGGCTATAGTCGCATTAAGCCGGGCCAAGGCGTGGCTTCCAGAGTTAGACCCGGCAGACATTGCTCTTGGGTATCCCAGCTTGAAGGAATACAGCTCTTTATTTAACGAGACAGACTTCACCGCCTGTGTGAAAGACATACATCCTGTGGCTACTCTCATTGGGAACGATACTGATCTTACCAAGTGTCAGCCGGGCTATGACAGTGAGAATCGAAGAATTCCAACACCTCACTATGATGAAGTCAGCATGATTCCTCCAACTCGTAAGCATACCTTTGCCCCTGAAGTGGACCCAGCCGGTTTAATAGATGATGAAGCTGAGTTTGAAGCCTTGAGTGGCATTGACTGGGCCTCGTCAACCTTCCAGGACAGGGCAACCGACGGAGAGGCGGAGAAGGATAACCCGGAATCTTTAAGCCAACAAACGGAGTGAACCGCCAGGCTTTATGACTTTGCGAAAACAATGCTTCATTATTCAGATTCGGGGAGTCTTGTAATAGGGTAGAAAAAACCTCTCAATTTTTGTCATGCCTTCGCGCATGTTTATGGCGCTTAATACTTTCGTAAGCCGCCATCGCTATATACTTCCAGCTTATGTTGATCTTTTATTTCCTTGATGTTAAAAAAATTTGCTTGCCTTATCCTGCATATAAAACAAGCAAAATTCCCTTGACGATTTATCGCATCAGTGGTCACATAAGGTATTGATAACCCAGAGTGCAAACCAAAACATCATATAAAGGTCGGTTTATGATTATATTTCTTAAACATAATCACAATAGCATACCTGTGATCCTTTTGGTAATCTTGCCTGCTTATATGACCTAAACCATGCGGGTAAATTTAACTCCTGAAAGTTGGAACATATAATGTTCACCTGGCACTTAGCAACCTGGGGTGATCAATATTAAGCCGGAAGAACAAAAAACATCTCATAGTGCTTTCAAGAAGGTCTCAAGATAGTCAAACAATTATGCTTATGAAAATATAATGGATAATAAACAATATTCAAAGGCTTCTGATTCGAATACGATCAGTAAACCGTTCCAAAGGGGTTAAGCTAAGATTCGAATATGATCATATGGCCCCCAATGGCTTTGGCGATGTCGATCAAGTGGGTATCGACAGCTATGTTATCTTTGGTTCGAATACGACCTATGTTTGAACAGGAAGCCCCCAAGTGACCATAAGAGTTGTTTAATGACGTTGATTCGAATACGATCCACGTCAGACCCAAAGGGGTTAAGCTATGATTCAAATATGATCAAGAAGCCCCCAAGTGGGTTTGGCAGTATGCCGATCAAGTGGGTATCGACAGCTATGTTCTCTTTGGTTAGAATATGACCTATGTTTGAACAGGAAGCCCCCAAGTGATAATGGCTAGATTCAGATATGATCATAAGCCGGACCAAAGGGAAAGCCGGATTCAGATATGATCCACTCCCTGTTGGTTATTTTCACCACCTGATAAAGAAGACATATAAACCTTTGAGGGTAAAAAGGACAGAGGTCCTGCTTTATTGCTTTACATAATATATACATCGTCAAAATATATACATCTTGAGAGCCGGTGGCTCAAGTATAGTAAGGCCGGAGATGAGCGATATTCCATGGTCGGCGGGTCTCCTCCTCCGACTTACGTGAGTCTTTGTGCTCTCGAACATCAATGAGGTAGTATGACACGTTGTTCAGATTCTTGCTGACCACAAAGGGTCCTTCCCAAGGAGGGGATAGCTTGTGCATTTCAGACTGATCCTGGATGAGCCGGAGCACTAAGTCGCCTTCCTGAAAGGTTCTGCTTCTAACCCGGCGGATGTGATAGCGGCGCAGGTCTTGCTGGTAAATCACTGAGCGGTCTATTGCCAAGTCTCGCTCCTCATCCAACAAGTCAAGTGCATCCTGGCAAGCTTTTTCGTTATCAGCCTCAACGTAAGCCGCCATGCGGGGTGAATCATGCCGGATGTCACTTGGCAGGACTGCCTCTGCTCCATACACCATGAAGAAAGGTGTGTACCCTATAGATCTGTTAGGCGTAGTGTTGATGCTCCACAATACAGAGGGTAACTCCTCCACCCAACAACCCGGAGTCCACTGCAAGGGGACCAAGAGCCGGGGTTTGATACCCTTCAGGATCTCCTGATTAGCTCTTTCTGCTTGACCATTGGAATGTGGATGAGCAACAGCCAAAACATCAAGCCGGATATGTTCTCGTTGACAGAACTCTTCCATGGCACCCTTGGAGAGGTTAGTGCCATTATCAGTTATGATGTTGTGTGGAAAACCAAAACGAAAGATCACCTTTTTTATGAACTGAACCACCGTGGCTGCATCACACTTACTGACCAGCTCTGCCTCGACCCACTTTGTAAACTTATCCACTACCACCAGGAGGTGTGTCTTTTTATCCTTAGACCTTTTGAAAGGTCCAACCATGTCAAGCCCCCAGACTGCAAACGGCCAAGTAATTGGGATCATCCTCAACTCTTGAGCCGGCACATGAGCTTGTCGTGAGAATTTTTGACATCCGTCACATTTGCTGACTAGATCCTCTGCATCAGCATGAGCCGTCAGCCAATAGAAACCATGACAGAAAGCCTTGGCCACAAGAGATTTTGAACCGGCATGATGACCACAATCTCCTTCATGGATCTCGCGAAGTATCTCCTGACCCTCCGCAGGCGACACACAACCTTGAAACACCCTAGTGACACTGCGGTGATGTAACTCGCCATGAACAATCGTCATAGATTTGGGCCGCCTAACGATTTGTCTTGCCAAGGTCTCATCCTCAGGCAACTCTCCCCGGGTCATATAGGCCAAATATGGCACTGTCCAATCCGGGATGACGTGAAGAGCTGCCACCAGCTGTGCCTCCGGGTCTGGCACTGCTAGCTCTTCCTCTGTAGGTACCTTGACAGAAGGATTATGCAAAACATCGAGAAAGGTGTTAGGCGGCACCGGCTTATGTTGAGATCCCAACCAGCTTAAAGTATCAGCCGCCTCATCCTTCCTTCGATCAATGTGCTCCACTTGATAACCTTTGAAGTGCCCAGCCATAGCATCTACTTCACGACAGTAAGCCGCCATAAGGGGATCCTTGGAGTCCCACTTGCCTGACACCTGTTGGGCCACGAGATCTGATTCGCCCAAGCACCTTACCCGGCTCAAACTCATCTCTTTGGCCATCCGGAGACCATGGAGCAAGGCCTCGTACTCAGCTGCATTGTTAGTACAAGGAAACATAAGCCGGAGCACATAACAAAATTTGTCACCTCGAGGGAAAGTTAAAACAACTCCAGCCCCCGAGCCTTCTAATTGCCTGGACCCATCAAAGTGAATAGTCCAATATGTGTTATCTGGCTTCTCCTCAGGTGCCTGCAACTCTGTCCAATCATTGATAAAGTCCACCAAGGCTTGAGACTTAATAGCAGTACATGGCATATACTTCAAACCATGAGGCCCAAGCTCAATAGCCCACTTGGCGACTCGTCCTATAGCTTCCCTGTTCTGGATGATGTCTCCCAAGGGGGCAGAACTTACCACAGTTATAGGATGACTTTGGAAGTACTGCTTCAGCTCCGACTTGACATAAACACTCCATAAACAAGTTTCTGCCAATGTGGATATCTTTGTTTAGACTCAATGAGCACCTCACTGATGTAGTAAACCGGCCATTGAACCGGATGCTCCTTGCCAGCCTCCTTACGCTCCACCACGATGGCAACACTGACGGCTCGTGAATTAGCAGCCACATATAACAGCAACGGCTCTTTATCAATGGGAGCCGCAAGGACCGGCGGCTCAGACAACTGTCTCTTTAAATCTTCAAAAGCAATATCAGCGGCATCACTCCAGACAAAAGTGTCCGTTTTCTTCATCATCTGATACAACGGTAGGGCCTTCTCACCTAATCGGCTTATGAACCGGCTTAAAGCAGCAACACGACCTGCCAGTCGCTGAACATCATTGATGCATGCTGGTTTAACCAGAGAGGTAATTGCTTTGATCTTCTCCGGATTAGCTTCAATGCCTCTGTTTGAGATCAGGAAACCCAAGAGCTTACCTGCAGGTACACCAAATACACACTTGGTCGCCCTAAGCATCATCTTATAAACCCGGAGATTATCAAAGGTCTCTTTGATATCAGATATCAAGGTTTCCTTCTCTCTGGACTTCACCATGATGTCATCCACATAAGAGTGAACATTGTGCCCAATCTGGTTGTGGAGACAGTTCTGTACACATCGCTGATAAGTCGCCTGAGCACTCTTGAGCCAAAATGGCATAGATACATAACGGAAGGCTCCAAACGGAGTGATGAAAGCCGTCTTCTCCTGGTCCTTAACTGCCATTTTGATCTGATGATAACCAGAGTAAGCATCCAAAAAACTCAAACGCTCGCAACCCGCCGTAGCATCAATGATTTGATCAATACGGGGGAGAGCAAAGGGATCAGCCGGACAAGCCTTATTTAAGTCCATGTAATCCACACACATTCGCCAGGTGTCGTTCTTCTTGAGCACGAGCACCGGGTTAGCCAACCACTCCGTGTGAAAAACTTCAACAATAAAACCAGCCGCTAAGAGCCGGGCGACTTCCTCTCCAATAGCTTTCCATCTCTCTTCGTTGAACCGTCGAACAAACTGCCTGACCGGCTTATACTTTGGATCAATATTGAGAGTATGCTCAGCGAGTTCTCTTGGTACACCCAGCATGGCAGAAGGTTTCCATGCGAAGATGTCCGGATTCTCACGGATGAACTCGATGAGAGCGCTTATCTATTTAGGATCCAAATTGGCACTGATACTGAACTGCTTAGATGAATCACCTGGATTGAAATCCACAAGCTTGGTTTTAGCATCCGACTTAAACTTCATCATCGGGTCATGCTCGGTGGTTGGCTTCTTTAGAGAGGTCATATCCGCCGGGTCAACATTGTCTTGATAAAATTTCAGTTCTTCTGCTGCACAAACAGACTCAGCATAAGTCGCGTCGCCCTCCTCACATTCCAGGGCTACCTTTCGACTTACATGCAAGGTGATGGTTCCCTTGTGACCCGGCATCTTAAGCTGCAGATAAACATAACACGGTTGTGCCATGAACTTGGCATAAGCCGGCCGCCCAAACAGAGCATGATATGGACTCCTGATTTTGACCACTTCAAACGTCAATTTCTCAGCCCTGGAATCATACTCATCTCCAAAGGCCACTTCCAGTTCAATCTTGCCAACTGGGTAAGCCGACTTACCAGGAACCACTCCATGAAAAATAGTGTTGGACGTCTTCAAATTCTTATCAGTTAACCCCATGCATCGAAAGGTCTCATAATAGAGGATATTGATGCTGCTACCCCCGTCCATGAGTACCTTAGTGAATTTATATCCACCAACCTGAGGTGCTACCACCAAGGCTAACTGACCCGGATTATCAACCTGGAGGGGGTGATCTTCCCTGCTCCATACAATGGGCTATTCTAACAACCTCAAATAATGGGGAACCGCCGGCTCAACAGAATTCACGGCCCTCTTATGAACCTTCTAGTCACGTTTGCACAAGCTGGTAGTGAACACATGATACTGCCCACTATTCAGCTGCTTCGGATGGCTTTGATAACCCGACTGCTGCTGCTGTTGACCCTCCTGACCAGGCTGCTGTTGATTATAGCCGCTTTGATTTCCCTGAAAGCCGGAACTTGAACCCCCGCCCGGGCCATGAAAACCGCCGGCTCCTGAGCCGCTGCCTGATCCATGATTGCCGTCAAACGTGTTGGAATTCTTGAAAGCCTTCATGATCGTGCAATCCTTCCATAAGTGGGTGGCGGGTCATTCCCGGGTGCCATGTCTCGGGCAGGGCTCATTGAGTAGCTGCTCAAGAGATGGGCCTGACCCGCCAGATCGGGGGGGGGGGGGTTGCCCTTACGTCTCTAATTATTACCCTGTGCATTAGCGTTGGCTACAAACTCCGGGTTACCTTCCGCCTTATGCTTATTGTCTCCTTGATTCAACGGGTTATGCTGCTGATCCTTTCCGTTGACGTTCTTCTTTCCCTTCCATGTCTTTTCCTCATCAGACGCGGGATCCTTGGTACTATCAGAGTCGGCGTATTTGACTAAAGCTGCCATCAGCGTACCCATATCGTTGCAATCACGCTTAAGGCGCCCCAGTTTTTGTCTCAGCGGCTCAAAGCGATAGTTCTTCTCCAACATGAGGACTGCAGAGCCGGCATCCATCTTGTCAGACGAATGTATTATCTCCTTGACCCGGCGTACCCAATGAGTCATGGATTCACCCTCCTCCTGCTTACAATTTGTCAAGTCCACAATCGACATAGATTGCTTGCAAGTGTCCTTGAAGTTCTGGATGAAACGGGCCTTTAACTCTGCCCACGAACCAATGGAATTTGGTTGCAAGCCCTTTAACCAAGACCGGGCCGTTCCATCTAACATCATGGTGAAGTACTTAGCCATTGCTGCGTCGCTGACCTCCAACAGCTCCATGGCCATCTCATAAATTTCAATCCACGCTCCAGGCTGTAAGTCGGCCGTGTAATTCGGCACCTTACGAGGTCCCTTGAAGTCCTTGGGTAAATGTACATTACGCAGAGCCGGCACCAAACAAGGAACACCGCCGGTTCTAGTAGCCACTCCCGTCCCAATGGAAGTCGTCGGATACTCTGGGAAATCTTGATGAGCCGGCTGTTGAGCCGCTAGCTGAGCCGCCCGCTCGTTCTCCTGACGTATTCGGTCTTGTACCAGGTTATAGCCGCCAGGCTGGTTACGGTGTTGGGCGTTGCTTGACAAAGCTTTTGACTCCATGTGCCTATTGTAACTTGGATTCTGGTTTTGACGAGGTGGTGCTAACCAAGGCGGAGGAGTTGAATGAATCATGTCCCGGCTATAAGAATAAGTCTCTTGCTGAGCCAGGGCCGTCTGGACAAGTTCTCTGATCCTCTAGGTCTCCACTATTGTCGGATCATCATCGTCCACTGGGAGAGCCGCCAAACGCGTCGATGCTGCGATTAAGTTCTCCATGGGGATGGAAAAGTGACCCGGTGGTATCGACACATAACGGGGCGGTGCCATGTTCCCATGAGGAGGTGGCATCTCCCGAGGCTGAGCCGGTCCTCCTGTTCCGGCTGTCATAAACTGATTTGCATCTGGCGGGTTACTTGGGCTGGCTCCAGGTGTAGCGAAAAAATTCCAAGGATCGTAAACCGGAGGTAAACGGGACTGGGTTTTCTGACGTCTCCTCCTCATCACCTCGTTAGATGCGTTCAGGCTCATCGTAAGCTGAAAAGCCTCTGACTGGAGCCGCTGCGCCCGTGCATCCAAAGCTGCCCGTTCCGTAGCTAACCTGGTGTCCTCAGCTGCCAAGGCCTCCTTGGCTTGAGCTATCTCCTCGCGCACCTGTGCCACCTCCGCGTCATGCTCATCTTGATTTGCAGGAATAACCGTGGCGGTTAACAGGGCCATAAGCTTATCCATGAGATCCATCAGTATCTGAGCCGGCGGGCGCACAGGGCCTCCTGCCCCGGCCGCTCCTGACCCGGGCGTTATTGCGGTAGCAGTTGTAGAGTTTTGGCCGGGTTGAGTCCCAGCCATGAAGACTCCTGCCCAGCTTGGCGGCTCATAGGGGTCCGGAGTACTGGAGCCATCGGAGCAGCCCCCAAGCATGCCCTCTTGCACTTGATACAGCGAATCTGTTGAACCGGTGGACGAATCACTGTTAGAGAGGACGGTTGTCTCACCACCATCTTCAGATCCTTTAGACAGTTCCTCTCTGTGGATGCAGCCCACGAAGGCACACTTCATGACGGGTTGAACTCGGGCGGGTCTCGCACACTGAGCCGTCTCGACGAGGTCGGTGCAGTTGTCCGGCTCAGGGCTCGGCTCACCAATCCGGCCGATGAAGACGTGGATTCCGCTGAAGGGGACCCGGTACCCGTACTCAATTGAGTCAGCGTCGGGGCCCCAGCCTTCGTCGTCGATGTAGATCTTGCCGCGACGACTCTTGGTCATCCGGCCCACTGCGTATCCCTTGAGCCCTTCGAAGTTGCCCTTCAAGAACTCAAATCCACCGTGCGCTGGCCCCATGGTGGGTGCCAACTGTCGTGGAATTGTCACGTCAGATGTCCTAGTGAAAGGACTTAGTTGTGGAGCCATCGCAACTAGGAAGCCTGAAGGGGTTAATCAGGACAAGGGACACGAGAGGTTTATACTAGTTCGGCCCCTTACGGTGAAGGTAAGGCCTACGTCTAGTTGGGTTGGTATTGCTTGATGTTTCGATGACCAGGGAGCGAGATACACTATGCCCGGTTCTCGATGAGTTGTTTCTTGCCCTAAACCGCCAGCGGGTCGTCCCCTTATATACATGGGTGGACGCCCTGCGGCCTACAGAGTCCCGGCCGGCTCATAGACAGTGTCCGGCTCGGTGACTAGTTAATTCTACCTTATGTTACAAGTCATGTCATCATGGCGGTTTACCACTATGGGCCTTAAGCCGCCTGTGGGCCTTAGACCCTTTATTGAACCACCATCTTCATGCTTGGTCTTGGGCTTCTTTCTGGTGAGTCTTCTTTGCGTAACCCAGCCCCTCCTGGGCGGCTTACACAAATAGTTATATCCCCAACACTATTGATATGCCATATACTTGCATTCTCAATTTGTGTCCCCATCGTGTTACACACAATAATTACTCTTTCATGATGGATGACGTGTTCTTATACCATGCATCAAATTTCTTTGAGAGATGCTTATCTTGGGCTAACTCACACGTGCACATACACATCATGATGGATGTGTACATTTACCACACACACAATTTCTTCGGTTTGTGTCTCTTTTGTGTAGGTACCCATGAATATTTGTTAACCTCACAATCCCATGAGTTGACAAAACGAGCTCTAGAGAGCAACAATGACTTGGGATCAAGTCGATTGTATTTCACACCATTCCCATTGCGCAACAACTTCGCGCATTTCTTCTACATGGCCCTGTCGGTGTGCTAGAGTAGGGGTACCCTACTATCCCGAACTTGTGCACGGGCAGTTGTAGCACCCCGCGGCAAGGCTTGCCGGGCGACCTCCAAGATCCTCCGTGGTTCCTTTGGGGCCATTCAAGAACAAAGTGTTTAAGCCAAGAAGACAAGGCCCCGGCAAGAGGAGCTTGCCGGGAAGGCTAACCAAGGCATCTTAAAGAACTTGCCGCGATGCGCCACGCGTCCCGGCAAGGCCCAGTGAGCGACAAGCTTCCAGACGCGGCAAGACAACGACCGCGGCAAGGCGCTTGCCGCGGCAAGCTACCACTCTATACCCGCGCTCCAGCACATCCACCAACGTGTCTCCCTGGGACCTTTCCAGGCGCGCGTGGCGAGAGGCTGTGCAGCCAGCGGTGTGAGGTGGCAAGCGGCGCTGACAAGATTGCCATCATGGCAAGCGGTGGCGCCCCTGACGGTCCCTTTTCGCACTATTTAGGCGACACAGATGGGCATTTAATGCCTTTGTCCCCTGCCGTCAGGGTTAGGTAGGATACACTGTTCAGGTAGTTGTACCAACCGCAACTCTTTTCCATTTTTACCCTTGTCTACGTTACCACCTGTCGGTGACCCCTTGAGCATATAAAAGGAGGACCATGCGCAACGTAGAGGGGGGTTGGAGGCCAGAAAACACTCACGCTCGGTCTCGTTAGCAGCTGGTGTGTATTGTAGCACTCAGCGCTCCCGAGCAAGAACTCAATACAATCAGCCATGCAGCAGTAGGAGTATTATCTCTCCGGAGAGCTTCGAAGCTGGGTAAACCGCTCGTGTGCATCGCCTCGATCTGCTCTTCGCGCGATCTCCGCCCCCCGCCGAACCGAAAGGGGCTCGGTCCGCCGGTCCCATAGGTGTCTGTGGGTCAGCTTCCCACGACATCTTTGGCGCGCCAGGTAGGGGGCGTCGAGATTGTGTGAACCTGATCCGGCGTTCACACGAGCCATATCTTCATCTTCTTCATCGACATGCCACCAAAGAAGAAGGCTTCGGAGGTGGCTGCTCCGTCCACGTCGATCCCACCACCACCGGAGCAAACGAGTGGTGGGGTAGACCCTGGCGGAAGAACGGGCGTCGACGAGGGAGCTCACGGTGCTGCCAAGTCCAAGGACAAGGCTGCGCAGACCTCGGCGTCCGTACATGCATCGCGCCCATCTCAGGAGGCGCGGGACCGATAGCGTCATGGTACTCGTGGTACCATACGTTTGTTGGATCAAGATCGAGCTGGTGGATCTCGGGGTGCTCAAGACCAGCATGCACGCCAACATGCTAGCACGAGCGTGGTACGGTCGCCTGGACGAGATACTGCTCCTTCTAACATAGTTAGAAGTCCGAGCATATCCCGCTCCTCGCACCGTTCACCACTGCCACCCACCACTCCAGCAGAAGCTTTGGCACAAGCTCAACTGCTCCTGGATTACCCTCCAACGGCGGACAAGATCGACGAATGGAGGGCCACCATTCAGAGTCTCATCGGCTTCGCCAACGGTGACACTCCACGGCAGCCGAGTACATTGCAGCCGCGGCAAGACTGCCAGGCGCGAGCCGATGGCGACAAAACCGGTGGGGGTGCAACCACCATGCACTCTCCACCCCGAAGGCCAAGATCGCCAACTCGCCGGATCCACCTCGACAGCGACTCCACCGCATCATCAGATCCACGAGCTCGTCGCGATCAACACCAAGTTCTTCACGAACGACAGCAAGAAGACGCTCGAACTCGCATCGAGCGCCGAAGAGAAGCGTGGCGTCAATCAGACCAGCGCGATGGGCCCTCTGTCGACATGCATGCGCCAGGGGAATCAGGCGACTTGCCGTACGTGGTAGGTTGCCCTGCGTTCACTCATGAGCTGCGGCAAGTCCAGTGGCCCAGCACGAAGAATTTCAAGCCAGACGTACCAGAGAAGTACGACGGCAAGTCGCATCCGTCGGAGTTCCTCAGCATCTACACCATCGCGGTGCAAGCTGCCGGGGGGCGGGACGACAAGATCCTTGCCAACTACTTCCCGCTGGTGCTCAAGCCCAACGTCAGGTCCTGGCTCATGCACTTGCCGGACAACTCCATATCCTCCTGGGCAGATCTATGCCATCAGTTTGTCGGCACCTTTACAGGCGGCCACAAACCTCATGGCCAAGAGAGTGACCTTCATCTGCTCGCCCAGAAGGAAGGAGAGCCCCTGCGCAAGTACATTCAGAGATTCAGCCATGGATAGCACAACATCCCAGATGTCCACCCTGCCGCGGTCATCAGCACGTTGCATCAGAACGTGCGTAACCGCAGGATGAGGGAGGAGATGGCGATGTGTAAGATCAGAAACATCAGTGAGCTATATGCCCTGGCCGACAAGTGTGCACGTGCTGAGGAAGGGAGGAAACTTCCCGGGGAGAACACAGGAGCAGGAGGATCTGACAGCGAGGATGCTGCCCCGGCAAAGAAAAACCGGCGGCGGAACAACAGGAAGAAGAAAGGCAAAGATGTGCTAGTTGTCGAGCAGTCCGGCAACGGAGGTGGCGCCAAGGAAGCCGAGGCTGTGGCGGTCGCCGACAAGCAGGACGGCACCAAGCAGTACTGCAAGATCCACCGCACCAAGGGCCATGATCTCCAGAGCTGCAAGAAGGTTGAGCAGCTTGTCGAGCAGCAAAAGGCTGAATACGAGTGACGCGACAAGGAGAAGGCCCAAGAAGGTACTGGGGGATCCGGCAAGAAACGTCCCGGCCGGGGAGGACGCCGCGGCAAGGCCAAGCAGCGGCAAGGAGACAGACCTCCCCGTGGCCGCGACAAGGATGAAGATGACGATGACGATGAAGATATGGATGATGACGAGACCAGCGCCCAGGAGTTCCAGAAAGCCACAGAGGTCCTGTGCGTTGACGGCGGTGCTTCTCTGCATACCTCAGACCGCCAGCTCAAGCAGTGGGTGCGGGAAGTCAATGCAGCAGAACCACCCGTTGAGTCACGCAAGCCTCTGAAATGGTCCAGCACGCCTATCATCTTTGATATTGAGGACCACCCTAATCGCATAACTGCGGTCGGGTGCTTGCCGATGTTGGTTTCACCGACTATCCGCAACCTCAAGGTCACTAAGATGCTAGTTGACGGCGGGGCCCGCTTGAACCTGATCTCCTCCGCGGTACTCCAGAAACTCCAGATCCCTGACAGCGAGCTCGAAGAGACCGGCACATTCCAAGGAATCAATTCGGGAAGGAGCAAGCCGAAGGGAAAGATCACGTTGCCGGTGACATTTGGCAGCGAGTTGAACTTCAGGACTGAGAGGGTCACTTTTGACGTTGCTGATTTTCCATTGCCTTACAATGGGATACTCGGCCGTCCAGCACTCGCCAAATTCATGGCAGCCTCTCACTATGCATACAACATGCTGAAGATGCCAGGCCCGATAAGTGTCATCTCTGTCCCTGGCGACAAGAAGGATGCTCTTATCTGCGCCGACAAGATCTACAGGGAAGCAGCAGCCGCAACAGATCGCAAGTCACTTGCCGCTGAAGCTCCCGGGGGGAAGAAAAAGACCAAGTCCGGCAAGAGTTCTGATGCCCACTCCGGCAAGCGCACCTCTTCGGAGTGCTGCGCTACCGTCGAGGACGCACCATCGAGCTCCACTGGCAAGCATAAGAAGGCAATGGCAGCTCAGCCAAAGACCAAGAAGGTGTCCGCCAAGGAGGACGGCACTGGTGGTACCTTCACCATCAGTGCCACTCTTGACCCTAAATAGGAAAGCGCGCTCGTTGCTTTCCTGCGGGCGAATGTCGACGTGTTTGCGTGGCAACCGTCTGACATCCCCGGTGTTCCCAGGAAAGTAATCGAGCACCACCTTGCCATCTGTCCTCATGCGCGGCCCGTCAAGCAGAAGGTCAGGAAACAAGCGGTGGAGCGCCAAGAATTCATCGCAGAAGAAATCAAGAAGTTGGAAGCAGCAGGCCTTGTTAGAGGAGTGCTCCATCCTACGTGGTTGGCCAATCCTGTAGTCGTGCGCAAGGCAAACGGGAAATGGAGGCTTTGTATTGACTTTACCGATGTCAATAAAGCTTGTCCCAAAGACCCATTTCCCTTACCGCGCATTGCCCAGATTGTTGACTCCACGGCCGGATGTGATTTGCTTTCATTTCTTGACGCATATTCAGGATACCATCAGATCTCCATGGCAGAAGAGGATGAGGAGAAGACCGCGTTCATTACTCCATGTGGCACATACTGTTTCGTACGGATGCCTTTTGGTTTGAAGAATGCTGGTTCAACATTTGCAAGAGTAGTCCATGATGCTTTTGAGCCACAAATGCACAGAAATGTGGAAGCCTACATGGATGACATAGTGGTCAAGAGCAAGGACAAGGCAACTCTGATTCAAGATTTAGACGAAACCTTTGCAAATCTGTGCAAGATCAACCTCAAGCTTAACCCCGAGAAGTGTGTGTTTGGAGTCCCTTCCGGCAAGCTTCTCGGGTTCTTCGTGTCTCAGCGGGGAATTGAAGCCAATCCCGACAAGATCAAGGCCATTGAGCAGATTGAAGCACCAAAACGCGTCAAGGATGAACGAAGGCTTGCCGGTTGCGTGGCTGCTCTCAGCAGGTTTATTTCTAAGTCTGCTGAGCGCGCCCTGCCATTTTTCAAAATATTGAAAAAGGCAGGTCCAATGAAATGGACTCCGGAAGCGGAGGCTGCGCTGCAGGACTTGAAGAGATACCTGTCCTCCACTCCAACACTTGTCGCACCTAAGCCACATGAGAAGTTGCTGCTGTATATAGTGGCAACCAATCAAGTGGTTAGTGCTGCGTTAGTGGCGGAGAGGGAGGCGGATGATGAGCCAGCAACCACGGCAGATGCATCCAGCGACGAGCAGGGGACTTCACCGGCAAGCTCTGGTCCCGACAAAGATGGATCTGCGCAGGCGCATGAGGAGATACAGAAGAGAATGGTGCAGCACCCAGTTTACTTTGTCAATTCCCTTCTGCAGGTGGCTAGGTCAAGGTACTCTGGTGTGCAGAAATTGCTTTTCGGCCTTCTCATGGCCTCGAGAAAGCTGCGCCATTACTTCCAAGCACATGATATAACAATTGTCACTCGTTTTCCGCTGAAGAGGATACTGCAGAATCCAGAAGCAACAGGCAGGATTGTCGAGTGGGCACTGGAACTATCAAGCTTTGGCCTCAAGTTTGAAAGTACTTCAACTATCCAGAGCAGAGCGTTGGCAGAATTTATAGCAGAGTGGACGCCAACACCAGATGAAGAAATTCCAGAAACGAGCATCCCCGTCAAGGAAGCAAGCAAAGAGTGGCTGATGTACTTTGATGGTGCCTTCTCGCTGCAAGGCGCCGATGCGGGTGTGTTACTTGTTGCGCCCACCGGGGAGCACCTCAAGTACGTAGTCCAGATGCACTTTCCCAAGGAGCAAGCAACGAACAATGCCGCAGAGTATGAAGGTTTGCTTGCCGGTCTCAGGATCGCAGCAGACCTTGGGATCAAGAAGCTCATTGTCAGGGGAGACTCGCAGCTTGTCGTCCGCCAAGTAAACAAGAATTATTAGAGTCCGTTGATGGAAGCTTACGTTGATGAAGTGAGAAAGTTAGAAGAGCACTTTGACGGCCTACAGATGGAACATGTTCCAAGAGCTCAAAACGACATTGCCGATGGCCTGTCGAAGTGCTCCGCACTTAAGTTGCCTGTGGAACCAGGGATCTTTGTGCTCAAACTGACTCAACCATCCGTAACGCCATCAACTAGACAGAACAAGAAAAGGAAGTTGATTTCTGGTGACTATTTTCCGGCAGAGCTCCCCGAAGCCGCCGCCAAGAAGGTCCCCAAGATCAACACCAAGGGTGCTAAGGAGCAGTCTGCTTCGGCAAGCCCTAGGGTTTGTTCCGTTGAAGCAGACGCTCCCGACAAGTTTTGCTCCGGCAAGCTTGCGAGGAACGTCAAGCTCCGGCTGAGCCGCAGGTTCTCGCCGTAGAAGCGGATGTTCCCGCAGCAGCATATGTGCCTTTAGTCCTTGTTGTCGAGCCGCAAGCTCCAGCATGGGCACAACAGATTGTCCGTTTCCTTCAGACAGGAGAACTTCCCGAAGAGCAAGAAGAAGCGGAAAGAGTAGCCCGGCAATCAAGTATGTACCAGTTTGTCGACAACACACTATATAGAAGAAGACTCAACGGTGTGAAATTGAAGTGTATTCACCGGGAAGATGGACAAAAGCTGTTGGCAGAGATACATGGAGGCATATGTGGTCACCACATTGGCGCAAGAGCACTTGCTGGCAAAGCATTCCAGCAAGGTTTCTTTTGGCCGACAGCCCTCCAGGATGCAACTGCACAAGTAACCAAGTGTGAAGCGTGCCAGTTCCATTCCAAGCAGATACACCAGCCAGCTCAAGCTCTCCAGACGATCCCTTTATCCTGGTCATTTTCGGTCTGGGGGCTCGACATCCTCGGCCCTTTTCCCCGAGCTGTCGGGGGCTTTGAGTACTTGTACGTTGCAATCGACAAGTTCACAAAGTGGACGGAAGTGGAAGCAGTGAGGAAGGTGACAGCACAGTCAGCGATCAAGTTCTTCAGGTCGATTGTTTGCCGCTTCGGGATCCCTAAAAGGATCATCACCGACAACGGCACGCAATTCACGAGCTGCACCTTCATGCAGTACGTCCAAGATCTTGGCGCCAAGGTCTGCTTCGCTTCTGTTGCTCATCTGAGAAGCAACGGTCAAGCGGAGAGGGCAAATGCTGAAGTGCTGCGCGGGCTCAAGACCAGGACTTTCAACAGGCTGCGCAAGTGCGGAAAGAACTGGATTGAGGAGCTGCCGGTGGTTCTTTGGTCGATCAGGACGACGCCAAATCGAGCCACTGGCCAGACACCTTTCGCTCTAGTCTATGGAACAGAGGCAGTTCTCCCCACGGAACTCGTATACGGGTCGCCTCGAGTGCTCGCTTATGATGAGCTTGAGCAAGAGCAGCTGCGACAAGATGACGCGTTGCTCCTTGAGGAAGACCGTCTTCAGGCTGCTGTACGAGCTGCTCACTACCAGCAAGCTTTGCGCCTCTACCATAGCCGCAAAGTTAATGCCAAAAGTCTCGAGGAAGGCGACCTTGTTCTTCGGCGTGTTCAGTCCGCCAAGAATTCCAACAAGTTGACGCTAAAGTGGGAAGGCCCTTACCGAGTGAAACGAGTCACTACGCCTGGTGCTGTCCGCCTTGAGACCGAAGATGGCACTCCGGTGAGCAACTCCTGGAACATTGAGCATCTTCGTAAGTTTTACCCGTAAGGCGCGGTTGCCGGAACCTGTTCCGACAACCACCTTTTGTACAAGTCTTGCCGCTGTTGCATGTAATCCTTTGTACAAAGCCGGGCGCAGACCCCGTGCATAAGTAAAGCTCATGTGCTCCGCATATCTTGTCGATTTCATGCTTTCTATTTTTTTGCATGTGTTATCTGACACTTTGTGCAGCACCTACCCCCAGTAAGCGATAACGAGCCGTAAGGCTCCATATCTTTATTTTCTCTTCTTTCTCTTTCTCAAAGAAAGGAAGGTTCCCCCGCCCACAAGTTTGCCGGGGGGAAAGGAGAAGATAATGGTGTGGACCAGGCGTCATTCAAGAAAGTTTCGCCTTATCGGGAAGCAAACGACAGAAAAGCTAAGTTGCCAAAGTTTGAGCAATCAGTTTTAAAATTTTAAGTTATCTTCCTCGAACGACCATGCTTTGTATGGAAAACCTGTGCGCGGAGGAACCAACTCGTAGCTAGTTGCGCCCTTACTTTGTTTCGAGTCCGCTCAACAACTTAAGTGAGCTGTGACTAGTTGCGACAAGGTTTCTTGTCGGTGGCGGCACCGCCAGCAGGCTGCTGACGTTCCGCACTCAGCGCTCGCGGCAAAGGTGCCTGCACCGGCAAGTTCCCTAAAAGCGTAGGGCAAAAACATACAAAGGAAGGAGTCAAGTAAAGGAAATAGCATAGCAATCGATACCCAAAATAAAGTTATATTACAAGATAGCTTGTCGCAGCTCTAATAGATTGTTCTCGTAACCTGACCAGCAGCGACAAGAAAAGGAGAAAACGGGCGGCCTAATCTACGCGATCGCCCTCAACCCTCTTGATCTCGCTCACCTTGTCCACAATGGGTGCGACAAGGGTCTTGAGCGCTTCCAGATCAGCATCCGGTGGCAGCTTCTTGAGGACGTTGGTGAGGTTGAGGCCTGGGTTGCGGAAGGCCACCTTCACCAACACCTTTTGCAGAACTCCCGCGCAGATCGTGCGCGACTCGTCGGCCAGCTGCTTTGGGATCCTTTCCCGGAGTTGCTGGAGGGCCGTCGCCATGCCTTTGAAAAACAAGCTGAGCTTGGCGCTGGGTTGGAGGTTCTCATCGGAGGGATACCCGAAATCCTCCATCCCCAACTGCGCCAACTCCCTGTCGATGGCTGCGGCAACATCCACGAGACCCTCCGTCCAGTGCTCCACATTCTCCCTAAAGGTGTTCTTGGTGGCAGCAGCACTCGCCAGCAGCGCCTCGTCGGCCTTGATCTGCTTCCTCAAGGACACCTGCTGCTCCCTGGCGCCGTCCAGCGTCTTGGTCAAAGTGGTCAGCTTCAACTCAAGATCTGCATTGGAGTCCTTGGCGGCGCTGAGCTCCTTGCCCTTCTCGGCGAGACTACCCTGCAGCCCGCCAAGTGTGTAGGCGTCCTTCTCGCGCTCACGCTTGAGCGTGGAAGCTCTTCACCGCTCGCCTTGAGATCGGCCTCCAGCTGCGCCACCTTTGTCTCCAGCTCCTTCCTGGCGGCCTCGGCAGCTGCGGCAGCATCCTCTGCTTCCTTGAGAGCCCCGCCGAATGTTTGCTCACGCGCGGCAAGCTCCTCCTCGTGGTTGTCAAGGTTGACCTTCCGCTGCGCCAATTCACCCTCCCGCGCAAACAGCTCCTCAGCGGCAAGCCGTTGTTGTTCTTCAGCCTCAGCCTTCTCGAGGAGGAAGGCTTTCCGCGCCTCGGCGAGTTGCTCCCGCTCTTCTGCCAAGGACCGGAGAGCTTCCTGGTTACGACCCCAGAGCTCCTCCGCGTGCTTCTCAATGTCTACTCCCGCCTTCGCGACAAGCGCTTCTCGGGACTCCAGCTTGGCCTGCCGAGCGCGGTAGAGTGACACTAGCTTCCGCAGCAGCCGCTCTTCCGCAGTCTCGTCGCTGCTGCTGCTCGACGCGTCCACCAGCGTCAGCCCAGCGGAGGCGAGCACCTCTCCATCAAAGGTTTCTCCTTCGACCGGCGCCCTGGAGCTTGACGCCTAGGGGAGCTTGATGAAGACGCCGTCGCCGGCCTTCAAATAGGCGTCGGGCTGGGGCTCTTCGGAGCCTGACGCTACGGCAGCGGCGGGGGGATCGGCGGTCGGTGTAGCGCCTGACGCTCCTGCGGCCTCGGGGCCGTCAGTGCGATCGCCAGACCCCTCGCCAGCTCCTGCGGCGGCAGCTTTGGCGGCCTCTTCGCCGGCAAGATCTTCAGCGCCAGCTGCTTCTTCGATGGCAGCGGCGTCGTCGGTATTGCCGCGCGCGTTCTCCTCGCCGGCGACCTCGGTCTCCATCGGCTCCGTGGAAGATGGATCTGACGACCGGAAAAGGGAGAAAAGTCAAGCAAATATCCGAAAAGAAAAATCAGAAGAAGAAGAACCCAAGGGAAGTTTTCAAGCAAGAAGGATTACATGTACTGGGCTCTACAGTCACGGTCTCCGCCACCGGAGGGTCGCTGATGCTGTCCCTTGCCGGAGAACTGTCCCTTGCCGGAGACTTCTCCATTGCCGGAGAACGCTCCCTTGCCGGGGAAATTTCCCTTGGCGGTGTAGTCGAAGCAGATGGCATGTCGGGGGCAGCTTCCGGGCGCTCCTGGTGAGGCTGCTCTGCTCCTACACAAACCAACAATCTGATGTCAGCAAAGAAAGAGCACCCATGCGTGCCTAACAGCGGGAACTAAACCATATACTTACGCTGGGGGCTGCGCTGGGGGCTGCTTCGGGGAGTAGTTGCCGGGTCCGGCAAGATGGTCTTGGACACACCCTCTGTTGTCGCGGTGGGTTCGTCCTCGATGACAATCACCGGGACCTTGGCTCTCTTCGCTGCTCTCTGGGCCAGAGTCCTGAAAAGGAATGAGTTTAGAGTAAAGCAAATCAGATACAAGACAAAATAGCAAGAATTGAAGAAATACAAGTACAGCGAAGAATCTTACTCTTCTTCTTCCTCGTCGGAGCTGAGCGCAGAGAGGTCGCAGTCCGGCCCACCTTCGGTGCGACGAGGTGGAGGAGTGGGTTCCCTTAACCGCTTGGCGGAGGCAACGGCAGGAGCAGAAGCGGTGGTCCGGGAGGACCCCGCTCCAGTTGCCGCAGCGGCGTGAGGCGCTCCCGCGGCAACAGTGCTTGCCACGGTGGAGCGTGTCGCGCGGCGCGGCGGCTGTTGACTCCTCTGCCGCCCTGCCATGTCCCCAACCTTGCGGAGACGCCTTCTTGGTGGAGCTGGGGGCTCTGCTTGCGGCGGGCTGTCTGAAGACGAAGAGGAAGAGGAGTCGGTCTCCGACGAGCCGCTCGCACCCTCGGCGGGATCGCTCGACTCGACTTCAGGCCCGGTAAGCTCTCCCTCGCCGGTAAGCTCTCCCTCGCCGGCAAGCTCATCTCGATCGGCAAGGCTTGCTGCCTCTGCTACCTCTGCCTCCTCCACGGTGAATCCAAACTCGCCCGCGGCAGCGGCTGCCGCCACCTCTTCCGCCCTAGTGGCGATGCGCCGCATCTCCGCATCGGTGGTGTCGCGGGTGAGGCTTTTCTGCTCATCGGAGTGGACCAGCACTTCTACCAAGCCGTCGAAGAACTCTTGCACGACGTCGTCTGCAGGCTCTTGCCAAGTTGGGACAATTCCATGCGAATCGCACAGCGGCATCATTGCACGGATGCGGTCGAGCGAGGAATTGTTGCACAGCGGAACGACACCCGTTGGCAACCTGAACCATTTGGGATGTTGAGGGTCGTGTTTGAACAGTTCCTTGAGCATCGCATCCAGTTCCAGGACAGTGAAGTTCCTTGAGCATCGCATCTAGTTCCAGGACAGTATCGCATCCTGTTTTGGGCCTGGCCCAACAGCGCTCGGCACCGTGTGTGGCCCAGGCCCGGGGGCTCCTGTCGGTGTACTAGAGTAGGGGTACCCTAGTATCCCGAACTTGTGCACGGGCAGTCGCAGCACCCCGCGGCAAGGCTTGCCGGGCGACCACCAAGATCCTCCGTGGTTCCTTTGGAGCCATTCAAGAACAAAGTGTTTAAGCCAAGAAGACAAGGCCCCGGCAAGAGGAGCTTGCCGGGAAGGCCAACCAAGGCATCTTAAAGAACTTGCCGCGACGCGCCACGCGTCCCGGCAAGGCCCAGTGAGCGACAAGCTTCCAGACGCGGCAAGACAACGACCGTGGCAAGGCGCTTGCCGCGGCAAGCTACCACTCTGTACCCGCGCTCCAGCACATCCACCAACGTGTCGCCCTGGGACCTTTCCAGGCGCACGTGGCAAGAGGCTGTGCAGCCAGCGGTGCGAGGTGGCAAGCGGCGCTGACAAGATTGCCATCATGGCAAGCGGTGGCGCCCCTGACGGTCCCTTTTCGCACTATTTGGGCGACACAGACGGGCATTTAATGCCTTTGTCCCCTGCCATCAGGGTTAGGTAGGATACACTGTTCAGGTAGTTGTACCAACCGCAACTCTTTTCCATTTTTACCCTTGTCTATGTTGCCACCTGTCGGTGACCCCTTGAGCATATAAAAGGAGGCCCATGCGCAACGTAGAGGGGGGTTGGAGGCCAGAAAACACTCACGCTCGGTCTCGTTAGCAGCTGGTGTGTACTGTAGCACTCAGCGCTCCCGAGCAAGAACTCAATACAATCAGACATGTAGCAGTAGGAGTATTATCTCTCCGGAGAGCTCCAAAGCTGGGTAAACCGCTCGTGTGCTTCGCCTCGATCTGCTCTTCGCGCGATCTCCGCCCCCGCCGAACCGAAAGGGGCTCGGTCCGCCGGTCCCATAGGTGTCTGTGGGTCAGCTTCCCACGACAGGCCCTCACATGGTTATGGCTTATTGCCCATTATGTGTCATTTGCCCATATTGTCATGTTCACTTTGCATGATATCCCCATTACTATGCCTTTGCCATGCATTTCTGACCCATGCTTTGCATTACACATGATGATTGATTCTAGTACTTGTATGTGTAATTGCACGCTTGGTGGAGATATTACTTGTTATTGCCATGTTCACTTTATGATCCATTCCTATGATGATACATTGATATTGCTTTGTGTTCGTGCTTGCGATATGTCATATGCATTGCCTATGCCTACTATTTGCTCACATGACATGATTGCCATGATTTCTTCTAGTATGTTGCATCTTCGCACTACTAGCTTGCACCACTTGACTACTATGATTTCTTGCCTTGTTGCATCACCAATGATTTATACTTGCTCGTTTCATGCGGTTGATGACAACCATCTACATGCTTTGCACATGATTTTCATTGCCTCCTTTCATATATCTTCATGTGTTGCCTCTCTCATGCTAGATGATTTGGCATGTATTGAGTGCAACAATGCCTTTAGTCTTGATAATGAGATTGCCCCATAGCTTTCTCCCATATATTTGGAGATTTTGACATATTTCTTGTGAAGCATGCTTGTCTTACCTCTTTTCACCATATACCTAGTGCCATGCATATAGTCATTGTTGCATCATATTATTCATGCACTTATACTTCTAATGGTTTTGTGCAAGAGAAGATAACCATCATGATGGATGATGTGTTTATCTACCATGCACATACGCTATTTGTTGTTGGAGAACGTAGTAATTTCAAAAAAAATCCTACGCACACGCAAGATCATGGTGATGCATAGCAACGAGAGGGAAGAGTGTTGTCCACGTACCCTCGTAGACCGTAAGCGGAAGCGTTATGACAACGCGGTTGATGTAGTCGTATGTCGTCACGATCCGACCGATCCAAGTACCGAACGTACGGCACCTTCGAGTTCAGCACACGTTCAGCTCGATGAGGATCCCCGGACTCCGATCCAGAAGGTGTCGGGGATGAGTTCCGTAAGCACGACGGCGTGGTGACGATGATGATGTTCTACCGACGCAGGGCTTCGCCTAAGCACCGCAACGATATGACCGAGGTGGAATATGGTGGAGGGGGGCACCGCACACGGCTAAGGAACGATCACGATGATCAACTTGTGTGTCTATGGGGTGCCCCCCTCCTCTATATATAAAGGGGGAGGAGGAAGGGGCCGGCCAAGGGGAGGAGGCACGCCCAAGGGGGGCAATCCTACTCCAAGTAGGATTCCCCACTCTTTCCTAGTCCAAGTAGGAGAGGGGAAGGAAGGGAAGGAGAAGGAGAAGGAAGGAGAGGGAGGAAAAGGAGGAAAGAGGGGCCGGCACCCTAGTCCAATTCGGTCTGGGCTAGGGGGGGGCGCGCGCCCTGCCTCCTCTCTTCCACCACTTGGCCCATAAGGCCCATTGCTTCTTCCTCGTATTCCCATAACTCCCCGGTACCCCCGAAAATACCCGAATCACTCGGAACCCTTCCGATGTCCGAATATAGTCGTCCAATATATTGATCTTTATGTCTCGACCATTTAGAGACTCCTCGTCATGTCCCCGATCTCATCCGGGACTTCGAACTCCTTCGGTACATCAAAACTCATAAACTCATAATAAAACTGTCATCGAAACCTTAAGCGTGCGGACCCTACGGGTTCGAGAACTATGTAGACATGACCGAAACACGTTTCCGGTTAATAACCAATAGCGGGACCTGGATGCCCATATTGGCTCCCACATATTCTACGAAGATCTTTATCGGTCAAACCGCATAACGACATACGTTGTTCCCTTTATCATCGGTATGTTACTTACCCGAGATTCGATCGTCGGTATCTCAATACCTAGTTCAATCTCGTTACCGGCAAGTCTCTTTACTCGTTACGTAATACATCATCCTGCAACTAAGTCATTAGTTACAATGCTTGCAAGGCTTATAGTGATGTGCATTACCCAGTGGGCCCAGAGATACCTCTCCGACAATCGGAGTGACAAATCCTAATCTCGAAATACGCCAACCCAACATGTACATTCGGAGACACCTGTAGAGCACCTTTATAATCACCCAGTTACGTTGTGACGTTTAGTAGCACATAAAGTGTTCCTCCGGTAAACGGGAGTTGCATAATCTCATAGTCATGGGAACATGTATAAGTCATGAAGAAAGCAATAGCAACATACTAAACGATCAAGTGCTAAGCTAACTGAATGGGTCAAGTCAATCACATCATTCTCCTAATGATGTGATCCCGTTAATCAAATGACAACTCATGTCTATGGCTAGGAAACTTAACCATCTTTGATTCACGAGCTAGTCAAGTAGAGGCATACTAGTGACACTATGTTTGTCTATGTATTCATACATGTATTATGTTTCTGGTTAATACAATTCTAGCATGAATAATAAACATTTATCACGAAATAAGCAAATAAATAATAACTATATTATTGCCTCTAGGGCATATTTCCTTCAGTCTCCCACTTGCACTAGAGTCAATAATCTAGTTCACATCGCCATGTGATTTAACACCAATATTCATATCTGTATATGATTAACACCCATAGTTCACATCGTCATGTGACCAACACCCAAGGGGTTTACTAGAGTCAATAATCTAGTTCACATCGCTATGTGATTAACACCCAAAGAGTACTAAGGTGTGATCATGTTTTGCTCATGAGAGAAGCTTAGTCAACGGATCTGTCACATTCAGAGCCGTATGTATTTTGCAAATATTCTATGTCTACAATGCTCTGCATGGAGCTACTCTAGCTAATTGCTCCCATTTTCAATATGTATCCAGATTGAGACTTAGAGTCATCTGGATCGGTGTGAAAGCTTGCACCGATGTAACTCTTTACGACGGGCTCTTTTATCACCTCCATAATCGAGAAATATTTCCTTAGTCCTCACTAAGGATATTCTTGACCAATGTCCAGTGATCTACTCCTAGATCACTATTGTACTCCCTTGCCAAATATAGAGCAATGTATACAATAGGTCTGGTACATAGCATAGCACACTTTATAGAACCTATGACTGAGGCATAGGGAATGACTTTCATTCTCTTTTCTATTTTCTGCCGTGGTCGGGATTTGAGTCTTACTCAATTTCACACCTTTGCAACACAGGCAAGAACTCTTTCTTTGACTGTTCCATTTTGAACTATTTCAAAATCTTATCAAGGTATGTACTCATTGAAAATCTTATCAAGTGTCTTGATCTATCTCAATAGATCTTGATGCTCAATATGTAAGTAGCTTTATTGAGGTCTTTCTTTTAAAGAACTCCTTTCAAACACTCCTTTATGCTTTCCAGAAAAATTCTACATCATTTCTGATCGACAATATGTCACTCACATATACTAATCAGAAAAGGCTGTAGTGCTCCCACTCACTTTATTGTAAGTACAGGCTTCACCGTAAGTCTGTATAAAACTATATGCTTTGATCAACTTATCAAAGCGTATATTCCAACTCCGAGATGCTTGCGCCAGTCCATGGATGGATCACTGGAACTTGCACACTTTGTTAGCACCTTTAGGATTGAAAAAACCTCCTGGTTGCATCATATACAACTCTTCATTAATAAATCCATTCAAGGAATGCAGTTTTGACAATCATTCGCCAGATTTCATAAAATGTGGCAATTGCTAACATGATTCGGACAGACTTTTAAGCATAGATACGAGTGAGAAAATCTCATTGTATTAAACACCTTGAA
This sequence comes from Triticum timopheevii, assembly GCA_963921465.1. Classification (NCBI taxonomy): domain Eukaryota; kingdom Viridiplantae; phylum Streptophyta; class Magnoliopsida; order Poales; family Poaceae; genus Triticum; species Triticum timopheevii. Next base: position 507,459,962 of record OY997268.1, on the reverse strand, counting down.
CTTTGTCAAAAACCTTTTTTCGACAAGTCTAGCTTTGTAGATGGTAACACTACTATCAGCATCTGTCTTCCTCTTGAAGATCCATTTTTTCTTAATGACTCACCGATCATTGGGCAAGTCAATCAAAGTCCACACTTTGTTCTTATATATGGATCCCATCTCAGATTTCATGGCCTCAAGCCATTTCGTGGAATCTGGGCTCATCATCGCTTCCTCATAGTTCATAGGTTCATCACGTTCTAGTAACATGACTTCCAGAACAGGATTACCGTACCACTCTGGTGCGGACTGTACTTTGGAAGACCTATGAGGTTTTGTAGTAACTTAATCTGAAGTTTCATGATCATCATCATTAGCTTCCTCACTAATTGGTGTAGGAATCACTGGAACTGATTTCTGTGATGAACTACTTTCCAATTTGGAGAAGGTACAAATTACCTTATCAAGCTCTACTTTCCTCCCACTCACTTCTTTCGAGAGAAACTCCTTCTCTAGAAAGGATCCATTCTTAGCAACAAATGTTTTGCCTTCAGATCTGTGATAGAAGGTGTACCCAACAGTTTCCTTTGAGTATTCTATGAAGACGCACTTCTCCGATTTGGGTTTGAGCTTATCAGGTTGAAAACCTTTTTCACATAAGCATCGCAACTCCAAACTTTAAGAAATGACAGCTTAGGTTTACTGCTAAACCATAGTTCATACGGTGTTGTCTCAATGGATTTAGATGGTGCCCTATTTAAAGTGAATGTAGCTATTCTAATGCATAACCCCAAAACGATAGTGGTAAATCGGTAAGATACATCATAGATCGCACCATATCCAATAAAGTGTGGTTACGACGTTCGGACACACCATTATGCTGTGGTGTTCCTATGTGGCGTGAGCTGTGAAACTATTCCACATTGTTTAAAATGAAGGCCAAACTCGTAACTCAAATATTCTTCTCTACGATCAGATTGTAGAAACTTTATTTTATTGTTACGATGATTCTCCACTTCACTCTGAAATTCTTTGAACTTTTCAAATGCTTCAGACTTATGTTTCATCAAGTAGATATACCCATATCCGCTCAAAACATCTGTGAAGGTCAGAAAATAATGATACACGCCGCGAGCCTTAACACTCATCGGATTGCATACATCAGCATGTATTATTTCCAATAAGTCAGTAGCTCGTTCCATTGTTCCGGGAAACGGAGTTTTAGTCATCTTTCTCAAAAGGCACGGTTCGCAAGCATCAAATGATTCATAACCAAGTGATTCCGAAGATCCATCTTTATGGAGTTTCTTCATGCGCTTTACACCGATATGACCCAAATGGCAGTGCCACAAATAAGTTGCACTATCATTATTAACTTTGCATCTTTTGGCATCAATATTATGAATATGTGTATCACTACGATCGAGATCCAACAAAACTATTTTCATTGGGTGTATGACCATTTGAAGGTTTTATTCATGTAAACAGAACAACAATTATTCTCTGACTTTAAATGAATAACCTTATTGCAATAAACATGATCAAATCATATTCATGCTCAACACAAAGGCCAAATAACATTTATTTAGGTTTAACACTAATCCCGAAAGTATAGGGAGTGTGTGATGATGATCATATCAATCTTGGAACTACTTCCAACACTCATCGTCACTTCCCCTTCAACTAGTCTCTGTTTATTCTGTAACTCCTGTTTCGAGTTACTAATCTTAGCAACCGAACAAGTATCAAATACTCAGGGGCTACTATAAACACTAGTAAGGCACACATCAATAACCTGTATATCAAATATACCCTTGTTCACTTTGCCATCCTTCTTATCCACCAAATATTCAAGGCATTTCCGCTTCCAGTGACCATTTCCTTTGCAGTGTAAGCACTCAGTTTCAGGCTTTGGTCCAGCTTTGGTCTTCTTCACGGGAGTGACAACTTGTTTGACATTCTACTTGAAGTTTCCCTTTCTTTCCCTTTGCCCTTTTCTTGAAACTAGTGGTCTTGTCAATCATCAACACTTGATGCTCTTTCTTGATTTCTACCTTCGTTGATTTCAACATCACGAAGAGCTCGGGAATCGTTATTATCATCCCTTGCATACTATAGTTCATCAGAAAGTTCTAGTAACTTAGTGGTGGTGACTAGAGAATTCTGTCAATCACTATCTTATCTGGAAGATTAACTCCCACTTGATTCAAGCGATTGAAGTACCCAGACAATCTGAGCACATGCTCACTAGTTGAGCGATTCTCCTCCATCTTTTAGCTATAGAACTTGTTGGAGACTTCCTATCTCTCAACTCAGATATTTGCTTGAAATATTAACTTCAATTCCTGGAACATCTCATATGGTCCATGACGTTCAAAACGTCCTTGAAGTCCCGATTCTAAGTCGTTAAGCATCGTGCACTAAACTATCAAGTAGTCATCGTATTGAGCTAGCCAAACGTTCATAACGTCTGCATCTGCTCCTGCAATAGGTCTGCCACCCAGTGGTGCATTAAGGACATAATTCTTCTGTGCAGCAATGAGGATAAACCTCAGATCATGGATCCAATCCGCATCATTGCTACTAACATCTTTCAACACAATTTTCTCTAGGAACATATCAAAATAAACATATGAAATCAACAACGCGAGCTATTGATCTATAACATAATTTGCAAAATACTACCAGGACTAAGTTCATGATAAATTTAAGTTCAATTAATCATATTACTTAAGAACACCCACTTAGACAGACATCTCTCTAGTCATCTAAGTGATCACGTGATCCAAATCAACTAAACCATGTCCGATCATCACGTGAGATGAAGTAGTTTTCAATGGTGAACATCACTATGTTGATCATATCTACTATATGATTCACGTTCGACCTTTCGGTCTCCGTGTTCCGAGGCCATATTTGTATATGCTAGGCTCGTCAAGTTTAACCTGAGTATTCCGCGTGTGCAACTGTTTTGCACCCGTTGTATTTGAACATAGAGCCTATCACACCCGATCATCACGTGGTGTCTCAGCACGAAGAACTTTCGCAACGGTGCATACTCAGGGAGAACACTTCTTGATAATTTTAGTGAGAGATCATCTTAAAATGCTACCGTCAATCAAAGCAAGATAAGATGCATAAAGGATAAACATCACATGCAATCAATATAAGTGATATGATATGGCCATCATCATCTTGTGCTTGTGATCTCCATCTCCGAAGCATCGCCGTGATCACCATCGTCACCGGCGCGACACCTTGATCTCCATCGTAGCATCATTGTCGTTACGCCATCTATTGCTTCTACGACTATCGCTACCGCTTAGTGATGAAGTAAAGCAATTACAGGGCATTTGCATTTCATACAATAAAGCGACAACCATATGGCTCCTGCCAGTTGCCGATAACTTCGGTTACAAAACATGATCATCTCATACAATAAAATATGGCATCACGTCTTGACCATATCACATCACAACATGCCCTGCAAAAACAAGTTAGACGTCCTCTACTTTGTTGTTGCAAATTTTATGTGGCTGCTACGGGCTGAGCAAGAACCGTTCTTACCTACGCATCAAAACCACAATGATAGTTCGTCAAGTTGGTGTTGTTTTAACCTTCGCAAGGACCGGGCGTAGCCATACTCGGTTCAACTAAAGTGAGAGAGATAGACACCCGCCAGTCACCTTTAAGCACGAGTGCTCGTAATGGTGAAACCAGTCTCGCGTAAGCGTACGCGTAATGTCGGTCCGGGCCGCTTCATCTCACAATACCGCTGAACCAAAGTATGACATGCTGGTAAGCAGTATGACTTGTATCACCCACAACTCACTTGTGTTCTACTCGTGCATATGACATCTATGCATAAAACCAGGCTTGGATGCCACTGTTGGAGAACGTAGTAATTTCAAAAAAAATTCCTACGCACACGCAAGATCATGGTGATGCATAGCAACGAGAGGGAAGAGTGTTGTCCACGTACCCTCGTAGACCGTAAGCGGAAGCGTTATGACAACGCGGTTGATATAGTCGTACGTCGTCATGATCCGACCGATCCAAGTATCGAACGTACGGCACCTCCGAGTTCAACACACGTTCAGCTCGATGACGATCCCCGGACTCCAATCTAGCAAGGTGTCGGGGATGAGTTCCGTTAGCACGACGGCGTGGTGACGATGATGATGTTTTACCGACGCAGGGCTTCGCCTAAGCACCGCAACGATATGACCGAGGTGGAATATGGTGGAGGGGGCACCGCACACGACTATGGAACGATCACGATGATCAACTTGTGTGTCTATGGGGTGCCCCCCTCCTCCGTATATAAAGGGGGGAGGAGGAGGAGACCGGCCAAGGGGAGGAGGCGCGCCCAAGGGGGGAAATCCTACTCCAAGTAGGATTCCCCCCCTCTTTCCTAGTCCAAGTAGGAGAGGGGAAGGAAGGGAAGGAGAAGGAGAAGGAAGGAGAGGGAGGAAAAGGAGGAAAGAAGGGCCGGCCCCCTAGTACAATTCGGTTTGGGCTATGGGGGGCCGCGCGACCTGCCTCCTCTCTTCCACCACTTGGCCCATGAGGCCCATTGCTTCTTCCTCGTATTCCCATAACTCCCCAGTACCCCCAAAAATACCCGAATCACTCGGAACCCTTCCGATGTCCGAATATAGTCGTCCAATATATTGATCTTTACGTCTCGACTATTTCGAGACTCCTCGTCATGTCCCCGATCTCATCCGGGACTCCAAACTCCTTCGGTACATCAAAACTCATAAACTCATAATAAAACTGTCATCGAAACCTTAAGCGTGCGGACCCTACGGGTTTGAGAACTATGTAGACATGACCGAAACACGTTTCCAGTTAATAACCAATAGCGGGACCTGGATGCCCATATTGGCTCCCACATATTCTACGAAGATCTTTATCGGTCAAACCGCATAACAACATACGTTGTTCCCTTTGTCATCGGTATGTTACTTGCCCGAGATTCGATCGTCGGTATCTCAATACCTAGTTCAATCTCATTACCGGCAAGTCTCTTTACTCGTTACGTAATACATCATCCTGTAACTAACAAATTAGTTACAATGCTTGCAAGGCTTATAGTGTTGTGCATTACCAAGTGGGCCCAGAGATACCTCTCCGACAATCGGAGTGACAAATCATAATCTTGAAATACGCCAACGCAACATGTACCTTCGGAGACACCTGTAGAGCACCTTTATAATCACCCAGTTACGTTGTGACGTTTGGTAGCACACAAAGTGTTCCTCCGGTAAACGGGAGTTGCATAATCTCATAGTCATGGGAACATGTATAAGTCATGAAGAAAGCAATAGCAACATACTAAATGATCAAGTGCTAAGCTAACTGAATGGGTCAAGTCAATCACATCATTATCCTAATGATGTGATCCCGTTAATCAAATGACAACTCATGTCTATGGCTAGGAAACTTAACCATCTTTGATTCACGAGCTAGTCAAGTAGAGGCATACTAGTGACACTATGTTTGTCTATGTATTCACACATGTATTATGTTTCCGGTTAATACAATTCTAGCATGAATAATAAACATTTATCACGAAATAAGGAAATAAATAATAACTTTATTATTGCCTCTAGGGCATATTTCCTTCATTTGTTTTGTTGTGTGCATGTGTAGGATACTTGAACTTCGTGTTGACTTCCACTTCACATGAGTTGACCATTCGAGCTCTTGAGAGCGAACCACCTTCGATCACAACGCTTCTAGATTATACTTGCTTGTGCTTTGGCATTGTGAAGGACGCACAAGGACATGCTTTCAAGGTGATATCCTTCTCTTTTGAGAACCCCCAAACCACGAGCTTGGATATTATGGGTCATACTACTTGTGTTTCTTGCTCCATTAGACTTCTTGGTCATCTTGGACTACTTGATTGCGCACATGTTAGAGATCTTGCTTCGACTTGTCATTTTCGCCTTTCCATGCCTCATTATATGTATGCCTTGTGTGTTGCATCTGACTTGTGGATTCCTTGCTCCTATCATATGTTTGGTTGCAACAATGTCATTTCTTCACATATGCCATGTCCCATTGATTGCTACATGCTTTCCTCGATTGCCTCACACATGATGAACAATTGCTCTTTTATTGTGTTGAGTGTCACACTATATTCACTACACCCTATGCACATTATGCTTGGATTGTCTTGCAGTTGACTCATGTGTTTAGACACTTCATATTATTTGGTGTTGTGAATGATCCTTATGCCTGCCATCGACCATTTGTCAAGTGCTTTGTGAATGCTTGCTATGCCTATGAGGTAGATGCTCATTCTCCTGTCACACATATTTGCATCTCTACCTCACCATTGCATACTTGTCCCCATGATGTCTTTGCTTGTGCTCGATTTATGTGCTTATATGCCATGTCACAATCCTTTGTCACACCTTATGCTATGCTTGATGACGACACTTGTTGGGTGAATCACCACTTGAATGCTTGGTTTTGTACTAACGCTAACCACATTTGTTTTTCCAAGTGTTTGTTGTCCTTGCTCCTTTTGAAGGAATCACTAGACGGTGTGACATTGGAGAGTGCCCATTGCGAGCTTGAAGATGATGAGTACTTGGTGAACGTCCACTTCTACATGGCGAAGCCATCTCTTTCCCATGGTGATTTGGTTTTCGATCTGAGGTCGGATCTTTCCCAAGGGGGGGGGGTTATGCAGAGCATCCTACGGACATCACCATGTCAAGAGTCTATTTGGCAAGTGACACATGTGACATCTACTTCACATACATAAAGGTGAATCATCTCCTTTACACGTGCTCACTTGACCCCTTCGAGGATGGTATACTTCTTGACACTCCATTGGTGTGCATGCATAGGTATTGTCGGAGCTTCACGGAGAGGAGGAGGAGTGCAAGCGCCAAGGATCACCTACACCATCCGCGAGGGAAGCGTGGAAGAGAAGACGGAAGAAACAGAGCTGCTGCAAGCTACAACCACCGGACGTCCGACCAACACTGGACATTCGGTACCTAACGCAGCCCAGACGGTCCAGGCGACGAGTGCCCCAGCGGCCAGACGACTGACGAACACTGGACCTCCGACAAGTCCCAGTGACTGGATGACCGACGCCAACCGAATGATCGTGCCACCTGTCTAGAGAACAAATGTCGGAAGTTCGACGCCCTCCGGACGTCTGGACCCCCGCGAGCGACCGGACGTCCGACACCGACCGAACGTCCAACACTTCCTGTGCGCAGCCGGGTCTTTGGCCTTGTATCCCTCTCCCACTTACCCCTTCGTGGCTTAGACCATAATTAAATAGACCACCTCCACCTCTTTCCTAGGGTTAGCAAAGTGATAGCTCATTTGTATGTGAGCTTTGCTCCTACTACTCTTCTCTAGAGAGAAGAGAGACCACTCCCATGGAGTTCAAGACCTCCATGTGAGAAGATCCCAAGGGATTCAAGACCCCCTCCATGGGAAGATCCTTCTAGGATTCAAGCCACCATCTCCTTTGGATTTGGGATGAACTTTACCTTGTATCTTTCCTTTTGTTGTTCATGTACCCATGTGGATCTTGTGTGTTTGATTGTCTAGTAGATGTGTGATTGGACTTGTTCTTGAGTGTTTCCCCTTGTGATTCTTCCCCGTGTTCTTCGAGGGAATCCACTCCAATCGTGAAAGATTGGCCTACATCGGGTTAGCCCCGTATCACCCCTGGTGTCACCTAGAGAACACCGCTAGGCATACTCGGCGCTACCTTTCTATGATGTTGTTCTCTGTCAATTTTACATATTGTTCATATTTATCCACAAATGGTTATAAATCATTGTCGTATGTATGAATTTTTCTGCCATTGCACTAGCTCAAACAATGTGACCTACACCTCACACAATTAAAGCGGAAAAACATGTGCGATGTAGGGGCACAAAGCGCATGATTTGAAGCTAATAGGTTGTAGGCAATGTGGTGCGACACACACGATCGGTTTGCCAATGTCATGTGGCACTGGACCCCCACACCGCAACGGAGCTTCGAAAAAGATGTTGGGGAACGTAGTAATTTCAAAAAAAAATCCTACGCACACGCAAGATCATGGTGATGCATAGCAACAAGAAGGGAGAGTGTTGTCCACGTACCCTCGTAGACCAAAAGCAGAAGCGTTAGAACAACATGGTTGATGTAGTCGTACGTCTTCACGGCCCGACTGATCAAGCACCGAAACTACGGCACCTCCGAGTTCTAGCACACATTCAGCTCGATGACGATCCCCGTACTCCGATCCAGCAGAATGTCGGGGAAGAGTTCCGTCAGCACGACGGCGTGGTGACGATCTTGATGTTCTACCGTCGCAGGGCTTCGCCTAAGCACCGCTACAATATTATCGAGGAGGACTATGGTGGAGGGGGGCACCGCACACGTCTAAGAGATCAAGAGATCAATTGTTGAGTCTATGGGGTGCCCCCTCCCCCGTATATAAAGGAGTGGAGGAGGGGGTGGCAAAGAGGGGTGGCGCGCCCTAGGGGGGAGTCCAACCCCCACCGGGAGTAGTACTCCCCCCTTTCCTATTAGGAGAGGGAGAGGGAAGGAATAGGAGGGAGGGAGGAAGGAAAGGGGGGGCCGGCCCCCCTCCCAATTCGGATTGGGCTTGGGGGGCGCCCCCTCCTTTGCTCCTATCCCCTCCTTTCCACTAAGGCCCAATAAGGCCCATATACCTCCCGGGGGTTCCGATAACCTCCCGGAGCTCCGATATTGTCCCAATCTGACCCAGAACCTTTCCGGTGTCCAAATATAGTCGTCCAATATATCAATCTTTATGTCTCGACCATTTCGAGACTCCTTGTCATGTCCGTAATCACATCCGGGACTCCGAACAACCTTCGGTACATCAAAACTCATAAACTCATAATAAAACTATCAACGAAACCTTAAGCGTGTGGAGCCTACGGGTTCGAGAACTATGTAGACATGACCGAACACGATTCCGGTCAATAACCAATAGGGGAACCTGGATGCTCATATTGGCTCCTACATATTCTACGAAGATCTTTATCGGTCAAACCGCATAACAACATACGTTGTTCCCTTTGTCATTGGTATGTTACTTGCCCGAGATCTGATCGTCGGTATCCCAATACCTAGCTCAATCTCGTTACCGGCAAGTCTCTTAATGCATCATTCCGTAACTGACTCATTAGCTACATTGCTTGCAAGGCTTATAGTGATGTGCATTACCGAGAGGGCCCAGAGATACCTCTCCGACAATCGGAGTGACAAAACCTAATCTCGAAATACGCCAACTCAACATGTACTTTTGGAGACACCTGTAGAGATCCTTTATAATCACCCAGTTATGTTGTGATGTTTGGTAGCACACAAAGTGTTCCTCTGGTAAACGGGAGTTGCATAATCTCATAGTTGTTGGAACTTGTATAAGTCATGAAGAAAGCAATAGCAACATATTAAACGATCAAGTGCTAAGCTAACGGAATGGATCAAGTCAATCACATCATTCTCCTAATGATGTGATCCCGTTAATCAAATGACAACACATGTCTATGGTTAGGAAACATAACCATCTTTGATTAATGAGCTAGTCAAGTAGAGGCATACTAGTGGCATTAAGTTTGTCTATGTATTCACACATGTATCATGTTTCCGGTTAATACAATTCTAGCATGAATAATAAACATTTATCTTGATATGAAGAAATAAATAATAACTTTATTATTGCCTCTAGGACAAATTTCCTTCAGTCTCCCACTTGCACTAGAGTCAATAATCTAGATTACACAGTAATGATTCTAACACCCATGGAGTCTTGGTGTTGATCATGTTTTGCTCGTGGAAGAGGCTTAGTCAACGGGTCTGCAACATTCAGATCCGTATGTATCTTGCAAATCTCTATGTCTCCCACGTGGACTTGGTCCCGGATGGAATTGAAGCGTCTCTTGATGTGCTTGGTCCTCTTGTGAAATCTGGATTCCTTTGCCAAGGCAATTGCACCAGTATTGTCACAGAAGATCTTCATTGGTCCCGATGCACTAGGTATGACACCTAGATCGGAAATGAACTCCTTCATCCAGACCTCTTCATTTGCTGCTTCCGGAGCAGCTATGTACTCCGCTTCACATGTAGATCCCGCCACGACGCTTTGTTTAGAACTGCACCAACTGACAGCTCCACCGTTCAATATAAACACATATCCGGTTTGTGATTTAGAATCGTCCGGATCAGTGTCAAAGCTTGCATCGACATAACCATTTACGACTAGCTCTTTGTCACCTCCATAAAAGATAAACATATCCTTAGTCCTTTTCAGGTATTTCAGGATATTCTTGACCGCTGTCCAGTGATCCACTCTTGGATTACTTTGGTGCCTCCCTGCTAAACTTATTGCTAAGCATACATCAGGTCTGGTACACAGCATTGCATACATGATAGAGCCTATGGCTGAAGCATAGGGAACATCTATCATTTTCTCTCTATCTTCTGCTCTGGTCGGGCATTGAGTCTGACTCAACTTCACACCTTGTAATACACGCAAGAACCCTTTCTTTGCCTGATCCATTTTGAACTTTTTCGAAACTTTATCAAGGTATGTGCTTTGTGAAAGTCCAATTAAGCGTCTTGATCTATCTCTATAGATCTTGATGCCCAATATGTAAGCAGCTTCACTGAGGTCTTTCATCGAAAAACTTTTATTCAAGTATCCCTTTATGCTATCCAGAAATTCTATATCATTTCCAATCAACAATATGTCGTCCACATATAATATCAGAAATGCTACAGAGCTCCCACTCACTTTCTTGTAAATACAGGCTTCTCCAAAAGTCTGTATAAAACCATATGCTTTGATCACACTATCAAAGCGTTTATTCCAACTCCGAGAGGCTTGCACCCAGTCCATAAATGGATCGCTGGAGCTTGCACACTTTGTTAGCACCTTTTGGATCGACAAAACCTTCCGGTTGCATCATGTACAACTCTTCTTCCAGAAATCCATTCAGGAATGCAGTTTTGACATCCATTTGCCATATTTCATAATCATAAAATGCGGCAATTGCTAACATGATTCGGACAGACTTAAGCATCACTACGGGTGAGAAAGTCTCATCGTAGTCAACCCCTTGAACTTGTCGAAAACCTTTCGCAACATGTCGAGCTTTGTAGACAGTTACATTACCATCAGCGTCAGTCTTCTTCTTGAAGATCCATTTATTCTCAATGGCTTGCCGATCATCGGGCAAGTCAACCAAAGCCCATACTTTGTTCTCATACATGGATCCCATCTCAGATTTCATGGCCTCAAGCCATTTTGCGGAATCTGGGCTCATCATCGCTTCCTCATAGTTCGTAGGTTCGCCATGGTCAAGTAACATGACTTCCAGAATAGGATTACCGTACCACTCTAGTGCGAATCTTACTCTGGTTGACCTACGTGGTTCGGTAGTAACTTGATCTGAAGTTTCATGATCAATATCATTAGCTTCCTCACTGATTGGTGTAGTTGTCATAGGAACCGGTTCTTGTGATGAACTACTTTCCAATAAGGGAGCAGGTACAGTTACCTCATCAAGTTCTACTTTCCTCCCACTCACTTCTTTTGAGAGAAACTCCTTCTCTAGAAAGGATCTGAATTTAGCAACAAAAGTCTTGCCTTCAGATCTATGATAGAAGGTATACCCAATAGTTTCTTTTGGGTATCCTATGAAGACACATTTCTCTGATTTGGGTTCGAGCTTATCTGGTTGAAGTTTCTTCACATAAGCATCGCAGCCCCACACTTTAAGAAACGACAACTTTGGTTTCTTGACAAACCACAGTTCATAAGGCGTCATCTCAACGGATTTTGATGGTGCCCTGTTTAACGTGAATGCGGCCGTCTCTAAAGCATAACCCCAAAACGATAGTGGTAAATCAGTAAGAGACATCATAGATCGCACCATATCTAGCAAAGTGCGATTACGACGTTCGGACACACCATTTCTTTGTGGTGTTCCGGGTGGCGTGAGTTGCGAAACTATTCCACGTTGTTTCAAATGTAAACCAAACTCGTAACTCAAATATTCTCCTCCACGATTATATCATAGAAATTTTATTTTCTTGTTACGATGATTTTCCACTTCACTCTGAAATTCTTTGAACTTTTCAAATGTTTCAGACTTATGTTTGATCAAGCAGATATACCCATATCTGCTCAAATCATCTGTGAAGGTGAGAAAATAACGATACCCGCCGCGAGCCTCAACATTCATTGGACCACACACATCGGTATGTATGATTTCCAATAAATCAGTTGCTCGCTCCATAGTTCCGGAGAACGGCATTTTTGTCGTCTTGCCCATGAGGCACGGTTCGCAAGTACCAAGTGATTCATAATCAAGTGATTCCAGAAGTCCATCAGTATGGAGTTTCTTCATGTGCTTTACATCAATATGACCCAAACGGCAGTGCCACAAATAAGTTGCACTATCATTATCAATTCTGCATCTTTTGGCTGCAACATTATGAATATGTGTCTCACTACTATTGAGATTTAATAAAAATAGACCACTCTTAAAGGGTGCATGACCATAAAAGATATTACTCATATAAATAGAACAACCATTATTCTCTGATTTAAATGAATAACCATCTCGCATCAAACAAGATCCAGATATAATGTTCATGCTCAATGGTGGCACCAAATAACAATTATTCAGGTCTAAAACTAATCCCAAAGGTAGATGTAGAGGTAGTGTGCCGACCGCGATCGCATCGACTTTGGAACCATTTCCCACGCGCATCGTCACCTCATCCTTAGTCAATCTTCGCTTAATCCGTAGTCCCTGTTTCGAGTTGCAAATATTAGCAACAGAACCAGTATCAAATACCCAGGTGCTACTGCGAGCATTAGTAAGGTACACATCAATAACATGTATATCACACATACCTTTGTTCACCTTGCCATCCTTCTTATCCGCCAAATACTTGGGGCAGTTTCGCTTCCAGTGTCCAGTCTGCTTGCAGTAGAAGCACTCAGTCTCAGGCTTAGGTCCAGATTGGGATTTCTTCTCTTGAGCAGCAACTTGCTTGTTGTTCTTCTTGAAGTTCCCCTTCTTCTTCCCTTTACCCTTTTTCTTGAAACTGGTGGTCTTATTGACCATCAACACTTGATGCTCCTTCTTGATTTCTACCTCCGCAGCCTTTACCATTGCAAAGAGCTCGGGAATAGTCTTATCCATCCCTTGCATATTATAGTTCATCATGAAGCTCTTGTAGCTTGGTGGCAGTGATTGAAGAATTCTGTCAATGACACTATCATCAGGAAGATTAACTCCCAGTTGAATCAACTGATTATTATACCCAGACATTTTGAGTATATATTCACTGACAGAACTATTCTCCTCCATCTTACAGCTATAGAACTTATTGGAGACTTCATATCTCTGAATCCGGGCATTTGCTTGAAATATTAACTTCAACTCCTGGAACATCTCATATGCTCCATGACGTTTGAAACATCGTTGAAGTCCCGGTTCTAAGCCGTAATGCATGGCACACTGAACTATCGAGTAGTCATCAGCTTTGCTCTGCCAGACATTCTTAACGTCGTCAGTTGCATCTGCAGCAGGCCTGGCACCCAGCGGTGCTTCCAGGACGTAATTCTTCTGTGCAGCAATGAGGATACCTCAAGTTACATACCCAGTCCGTGTAATTGCTACCATCATCTTTCAACTTAGCTTTCTCAAGGAACGCATTAAAATTCAACGGAACAACAGCACGAGCCATCTATCTACAACAAACATAGACAAGCAAAATACTATCTGGTACTAAGTTCATGATAAATTTAAGTTCAATTAAGCATATTACTTAAAGAACTCCCACTTAGACACACATCTCTCTAGTCATCTAAGTGATCACGTGACCCAAATCAACTAAACCATGTCCGATCATCACGTGAGATGGAGTAGTTTTCAATGGTGAACATCACTATGTTGATCATATCTACTATATGATTCACGTTCGACCTTTTGGTCTCCGTGTTCCGAGGCCATATCTGTATATGCTAGGCTCGTCAAGTTTAACCTGAGTATTCTACGTGTGCAACTGTTTTGCACCCGTTGTATTTGAACGTAGAGCCTATCACACCCGATCATCACGTGGTGTCTCAGCACGAAGAACTTTCGCAACGGTGCATACTCAGGGAGAACACTTCTTGATAATTAGTGAGAGATCATCTTAAAATGCTACCGTCAATCAAAGCAAGATAAGATGCATAAAGGATAAACATCACATGCAATCAATATAAGTGATATGATATGGCCATCATCATCTTGTGCTTGTGATCTCCATCTCCGAAGCACCGTTGTGATCACCATCGTCACTGGTGTGACACCTTGATCTCCATCATAGCATCGTTGTCGTTTACACCATCTATTGCTTCTACGACTATCGCTACCGCTTAGTGATAAAGTAAAGCAATTACTGGGCATTTGCATTTCATACAATAAAGCGACAACCATATGGCTCCTGCCAGTTGCCGATAACTTCGGTTACAAAACATGATCATCTCATACAATAAAATATAGTATCACGTCTTGACCATATCACATCACAACATGCCCTGCAAAAACATGTTAGACGTCCTCTACTTTGTTGTTGCAAATTTTACGTGGCTGCTACGGGCTGAGCAAGAACCGTTCTTACCTACGCATCAAAACCACAACGATAGTTCGTCAAGTTAGTGATGTTTTAACCTTCGCAAAGACCGGGCATAGCCACACTCGGTTCAACTAAAGTTGGAGAAACAGACACCCGCCAGCCACCTGTGTGCAAAGCACGTCGGTAGAACCAGTCTCGCGTAAGCATACGCGTAATGTCGGTCCGGGCCGCTTCATCCAACAATACCGCCAAACCAAAGTATGACATGTTGGTAAGCAGTATGACTTGTATCGCCCACAACTCACTTGTGTTCTACTCATGCATATAACATCTACGCATAAAACTAGGCTCGGATGCCACTATTGGGAACGTAGTAATTCCAAAAAAAATCCTACGCACACGCAAGATCATGGTGATGCATAGCAACGAGAGGGGAGAGTGTTGTCCACGTACCCTCGTAGACCGAAAGCGGAAGTGTTAGAACAATGTGGTTGATGTAGTCGTACGTCTTCACGGCCGGACCGATCAAGCACCAAAACTACGGCACCTCCGAGTTCTAGCACACGTTCAGCTCGATGACGATCCCCGTACTCTGATCCAGCAGAATGTCGGGGAAGAGTTCCGTCAGCACGACGGCGTGGTGACGATCTTGATGTTCTACCATCGCAGGGCTTCGCCTGAGCACCGCTACAATATTATCGAGGAGGACTATGGTGGAGGGGGCACCGCACACGGCTAAGAGACCAAGAGATCAATTGTTGTGTCTATGGGGTGCCCCCCTCCCCCCTATATAAAGGAGTGGAGGAGGGGGCCGGCCAAGGGGGGTGGCGCGCCCTAGGGGGGGAGCCCAACCCCCACCGGGAGTAGGACTCCCCTTTCCTATTAGGAGAGGGAGAAGGAAGGAAGAGGAGGGAGGGAGGAAGGAAAGGGAGGCCGGCCCCCCTCCCAATTCGGATTGGGCTTGGGAGGGCGCGCCCCCTCCTTTGCTCCTCTCCCCTCCTTTACACTAAGGCCCAATAAGGCCCATATACCTCCTGGGGGTTCCGATAACCTCTCGGAGCTCCAGTATTGTTCCAATCTCACCCGGAACCTTTCCGGTGTCCAAATATAGTCGTCCAATATATTGATATTTATGTCTCGACCATTTCGAGACTCCTCGTCGTGTCCGTAATCACATCCGGGACTCCGAACAACTTTGGTACATCAAAACTCATAAACTCATAATAAAACTGTCAACGAAACCTTAAGCGTGCGGACCCCACGGGTTCGAGAACTATGTAGACATGACCGAAACACGATTCCGGTCAATAACCAATAGCGGAACCTGGATGCTCATATTGGCTCCTACATATTCTACGAAGATCTTTATCGGTCAAACCGCATAACAACATACGTTGTTCCCTTTGTCATCGGTATGTTACTTGCCCGAGATCTGATCGTCGGTATCCCAATACCTAGTTCAATCTCGTTACCGGCAAGTCTCTTAATGCATCATTCCGTAACTGACTCATTAGCTACATTGCTTGCAAGGCTTATAGTGATGTGCATTACCAAGAGGGCCTAGAGATACCTCTCCGACAATCGGAGTGACAAAACCTAATCTCGAAATACGCCAACTCAACATGTACCTTTGGAGACACCTGTAGAGCTCCTTTATAATCACACAGTTACGTTGTGACGTTTGGTAGCACACAAAGTGTTCCTCCGGTAAACGGGAGTTGCATAATCTCATAGTTGTAGAAACTTGTATAAGTCATGAAGAAAGCAATAGCAACATACTAAATGCTCAAGTGCTAAGCTAACGGAATGGGTCAAGTCAATCACATCATTCTCCTAATGATGTGATCCCGTTAATCAAATGACAACACATGTCTATGGTTAGGAAACATAACCATCTTTGATTAATGAGCTAGTCAAGTAGAGGCATACTAGTGACATTAAGTTTGTCTATGTATTCACACATGTATCATGTTTCCGGTTAATACAATTCTAGCATGAATAATAAACATTTATCATGATATGAGGAAATAAATAATAACTTTATTATTGCCTCTAGGGCATATTTCCTTCAAAAGATGTGTATGTCGTGACCCCACATCGCACAGAGTTGACACTCCGTTTAGGATGCGATACTCACATAAGCAATAAGCTGTTTGTAAAGGACGTTGGCTAGCCCTGTTTGCGGTGAGCGTATCTGTAGTAGCACATATTCTTAGAAAGTTAGAATTCCATTTGAATACCCGTGCACAAACACACTACAATGTCGAGCAAATTACCGGTTCATTGACAACAACTATTTATTTTCGGGTTTGCTAAAACTCAGTCGACTGAGAATTGACCAAGTCTCTGCCGAGTGCTCAATCGTTGAATCTTTTGCATGCAGATTTGTGCTGGACTGAGCAATGGCCATTGTACCATTTTGTCCCACTGTTTGCAATATGTCATCATACATGTTGCAGCATTGTCATTTCTGGTTGTAGCATGTCATCTCACTAGTCAAAACATCTTCCTTCATCGTTCGTAGCACGTGGTCTCACCGGCGCAACATCTGCCATTGACAGTTGTAGCATCTAGTCACACCGATTGCGGCATCCGTGTCATTGCTTGCAAAACTGTTTGTCGTTTTTAGTATCTAGCTATGTCGCTCATAGCACACAACTACGTCGACGTCACTCGACTGAGTTCTAGCCCCACTCATCCATTTCCTCCTCGACTTGTACAGCGGTGACGGGAAGACACCTTAACATGCTGGACGTGGTTAAGACTTAATTAGAAGGCATCCAGTGTCTGGTTATCAAAGTATTCTAGCCATTTGTAGATCCCAAGAAAGGCCTCCAATGAAACTAGGAGGCAGCTAATTAATCAAGATTCTTCCATTGGATGAAGGTCTCACGTCAAACAAACTAAGAAGACCTAGCTAAAGAGGGCAAGAAAGGATCCAAGTCTCGTTTCTTTGTAGGTGAAAATTTAGCCACCATCTTGCATGTCACGAGGAAAGGCCTTGGAAGGAGCCAGGAGACAGCTAATTAATCAAGATTCTTGCATTAGGGCATCTCCAACAGTTGTAAGATAGGTGTTGGTAAATTTGCCACCGAGGACATAGTGATGATGTGGCATGTATTAAATGTGGAGAGAGAGCCAAGTTGTATGTAGATTAACCAACAACCTTTGCACAAGCTCCAAGGTGAAATAGAGAGCAACCATATTTATTGTCCCACCATCTATTGGATAGTTTTCATACAACCCATTGGAGTAGTTGTATGATAGCTTGTTGGTTGATGACATGGACATTTTACCAACAAGACTAACATACAACCTGTTGAAGATGCCCTTACATGGATCAAGATCTCTTGTCAGATAAACTAGAGACGCCTAAAGAGGGCCGGAGAGTCCCCAAGTCTCGTTTCTTGTACAAATAAAAAGCCTTATAAATTACCCTGAGGATGCATTCGTCTCACCATAACTCACTAAGCAAGCTCAGTTAGTCACCATGGATAGGACTAGACTACCGAGAGTGGTTTCTCTACACCCATCCTTGGTGCATCCACGCAAGAAAATATATTAAAACATTTTGAAAAAATTCTGAAACTTTGTGGAAATGATTATCAACAAATGTTAAAGAGGCTTGCAAATTGTGGCGGTCAAATGACATTCGAGGAGCTCTATACAAAAAAGACAAAATTAATCAAAATGTACATGCACTGTTTGACCAAAATTTGTAATTTTGTTTTTTGTACAGTTCTCCTCGAATGTCATTTGACCACCAAACTTGGCAAGCCTCTCTAACATTTGTTGATGATCGTTCTCACAAAGTTTCAGATTTTTTGAAAATGTTTTGGTATGTTTTCTTGCGTGGGTGCACCGTGGGTGCACGGAGGTAGGGTTCAGCCACTACTTTCCCCTAGACTAGCAACGCTTAGCCTCCTCGTAGTTCTCCTAGCATTGGCTTGACGAGTGCGAGTCCAGCAAATGCCAATGCCGAGGGAAGTGGTGAGGGAGAGGGAGAGGGTGGCGGATTCGTGAATGGCAGAGGTGGGGGTTCAGGGAGTGGCACCGGGTCCACGGCGCCGAGAATGGCCCAGACGGAGGGTCCACTCATGCAGTCGCCGGAGGTGGTGGAGTCGGTGGTGGCGGTGGACCAAACGGTGGAAGTGGATACGGCCGTGGATTTGGTAAAAGCTCTGGCTCTACCGAGAAGAGTTATTTTTATCGTGGATACGTTGCGGCTGGCGGCAATGGTGGAGGTGGCGGTGGGGGACAAGCCGGAGATAACCCAGGATCCAACGGCCATGGGACCGGTGGTGGCTCTGGCTGTGGTACTAGTTCCGGCACAAGCTATCAGATCAGTTCTTGGGAGGCAAAATGCCAATGGTAATCGTGGTGGCCAAGGCAATGGTCGGAATGGCGGGAGCGGTGGCAGCGGAGGTGGTGGATCTGGATAGATGATGCAAAGCCTTGGAACTAACTGCAATTAGTCAATCTCAAATGTCGTTGCCCCTATTACAAGTTACAAAGTTTGTTCTCTTTTAATTCCTACCAATTTAAGCTTTAATGCTTTAATTAGTACGAATAATTGAAGGGGTTAATTTGATCGAGACAGTGTTTTTTGTGAAAATGAGCAGAGTGTCCTCGCTGTATGGTCGGTTGATGTGCGCTGCTGTCCTCTTTGTTGGTGCACCAAATGTATTCTTGGTTGTATTTCTATCATTTTTTTTGCGGAGGTATTTCTATCATATTTTGATGATACTTGTTGTTTCCCATTGACTCTGGCACAAGCATGTCCTCCTTGTGGGACAGGGAATAATTCTATGTGTGCGTGTTGCATGCTGCAGTGCTAAATTTGCATCAGAATTTGATATATTTCTTGATCCAAGCTTGTCGAATTTGCTATCTCAATGTGGACAGATCAAGGACGAAAGGAGGGTTCAGTGTGCAGCCGAGATGCCTTTTCCGGGTTTAGGGTTGTGAATCAATGGGCTCATGAGTCATGGCCCATGCGATGCAACTGATGTGATGGAAGGCTGCTAAAATTTGTTCGCATTGAAATGGGACAGAGAATGGCGTACGTGTAGCAAGTTCTCTCTCACCCGCTCCGCTCCTCTTTCACTCCATTCCCCTTCTCGCCCGCTCCGCTCCTCTTTCACTCCATTCCCCTTCTCGCCCGCTCGTCTTCTCTTCCACTCCATGGATTCGGCGAGCTCTTCGGACGAAGAGGAGCTCGCGCTCTGCATTGCTCTCCCCCGCTCGCGGATAGACCGGGGCGGGAGCTCCTCCTCATCGGCGACGGGCTTGTCGTGGGTGGGCAGCTCCTCTTCCGCCGCGCCCCATGCGCGACCGACGCGCTCCCTGTCGTCGTGTGCCAGGCATCACGGAGGGCATCGCCGCCTGGTACCACCATTAGCTGTCCCTCTGGGTAGCCGATGGGTGCTGGTGCCGGCAACTCCCAACCCGCAGTTGCGGCTTCAGCAACCCGAGGCGGAGGGGCGGGCATATCGGTTGGCGATGAGGGCGGCGACGCAAGCCTCTTGATCTGCCACATCTGCACCGGAGGCGCTGCCACCCGCCCCTGACGACAATGAAGCGCTCCGCCTTGCCATCCGTCGTTTTTACACGTCGGCGGAGACGAAGGCCTACCGTCGGCGTCACAAGAAAGTTGCGGCCCTCTGCTGGGGGTTGAAGAAGTCTGAGGTGGCGGATAGAGCCACGCGTCTCGCGGCGGAGCAGAGTCGTGCCGCCCGACACGTGATGGGCTTCCTCACCTCCGACTCC
Organism: Triticum timopheevii; assembly: GCA_963921465.1. NCBI lineage: Eukaryota > Viridiplantae > Streptophyta > Magnoliopsida > Poales > Poaceae > Triticum > Triticum timopheevii. The sequence goes on along the minus strand of OY997268.1, from coordinate 507,439,574 downwards.
GACGACGAAGCCGCCCCGCCCGCAATCAGCGCATACATGGAGGAGCACAGCCGAGACCGGAAGGGGAGGGGGCTGGTGCGAAAGTGGTGAACTCAAGCTGCCCCTCCGTATGTTTAATTTCTTTTTGTAGTTTATGCGTTTAAGTTGGATGAACTTGGCCCTTCTGATGAACTGTTATGTCCGATGTTGGATTGTGTATGTGTTTTGCGTTTTCTCTTATTTATCTATGTAAGTTGCATGAGTTACCCTATTTAGGCAATCACGGTTGTGGAGAGTTCGACTTAGTCACTGTCTGCTCAGTGGCAGTGGACACGGGCATATAGGTCGCCATATTAGGTAATCATGGTTGTAGATGCTCTTACATGCTGGTTTCATGCTAGAGCTTTCTAGGATGCAAGCATGGGCTCGAACGTGTCCGTTGTTTTTGTTCACGTGTTATTCTCATGTTACAGTAAGTTGAGGGGTTTCATTGGTAATGTTCTGACCCAAGTGTTGGAAGGTTGTAGTAGTGTCGTATTAGGTGTGTTGGTCTTGAGGACCAATTATTCAGGAGTAGTCTGCATGGGTTAAAAAATTTGTAACGGTTTTCATCCGAGTTTTCATAAATAAACTGAGGATCTCTTTTCTTCTTAATTGACGGATGAGACAAAAATTTTGGCTTCGCTTTAGAATAATAAACAAGGAAAGAATCAACATACTATACAACAACCACACAATCTAGAACATGGTACTTAGACTAGAGATTATAAGGAAAACCAAAAAATACCGGTATGCGTGCTATGGTTAGACAGTCCAACAAAATCTTACCTTTTTTTAAAGACATCCAAAGAGAATATTCTTCCTTCGATAGTACCCTGCTTGTTGGAGATTTCCATGTAGGTGTGTGAGGGGGTGGGGGATCGCAAGCCAGATGCGCCATTGACAACGGTGGAGAGGGAGATAGTGGGTGAAAGAGTGTTCAACAGTAACAAAAAGTCAAAAATATTGTCTAATGTGCTTGAGGACTCTAAATGATATGTTAGAGAAGATCAATATCAATCTACAAGAATGTATATGTCCCCTTGCAACGCACATGAATTAACTAGATTGTCATAGAAAATAGTACAAAGAGTATAAAAACACTTCAGCTATATTTAATTCATCTGAAAAATAAATTTGGGTCACCCAATTTTTGGGCCGTTGATTTCTACTTTAAGATTAGTGTACCTTTTTTCCGGGCTGATCTGTATTGTTTTGTGCTTTTTTTAATGAGCACATATTTGGGTCAGTCAATTCTTTAACGGGCCGAAGCCCATTCCAATGTGACACAGCCTTCCTCTTTCTTCTTTATTTTTTTTCTGTTTTTCTGTTTTATGCGTTTTTCCTTTTTGTTATTATGTTGGGTGAGCATAAATATATATACATAAAAATACTATATAATATGTGCTGAAATTTCACTATTATATGATTTGCATATTACAAAAGTTGCAATTTCGGAGCAAAGTTGTGTGTAAGTTTTTTATTTTTCTTTCTTCTTAAAAGTATTTACCAATGCCACTAATTCATTATTTCTTACAGAACTTCATTATTTTGAATTTTTTGCGCTTTTAATTTATTTTCATCTACTTGAAGGGTTAATACCTGTGCCAATAATTCATTGGTACTTAGATTTTGTGTTTTTACAAAAAATACACTTCATATGCTTATTCTTGAATATATTGAAAATACACATTTTTATGTAAATTCTGTGCAAATTTTGTCACTATTTATTTTAGTTTTTTTATTTTCTTTCTCCTTAGATGGTAATAACAATGCCATTAATTCATTCTTATTTAGAAAATTTAAATATTTTGAGTTTGTTTTATTTTCTCATTTTCTTTCTTCTTAAAGGTAATACCAATGTAACTAATTTTCATTGCTTCCTGGTAAACAATTTTTTTTTGCAAAATTTCACTAACATATGCTTACTATTGCATATTATAGAAAAACACTTTTTTTTTGTACATTGTGTGCAAATTTACCATTTTTCTTTTATTGTTTTGACTTTCTTTCAGGGTAATACCGCTCCCACTAATTCATTACTTCATTGGAAACATATTATTTGTTTTTCTGTGTATAAGTATAAATGCAACTACTAAATAGCACGTGTCTAAATTATAGTAGAATGCAAAAATTGCATGATTATATGCCTATTCTTTGTATATTTCAAAAAGTGTAATTTCAGTGCAAAGTTGTGTGCAAGTTTTTTTCTTTCTTCTTAAAGGGTTTCATTCTTTCTTGGAAAACTTCATTATTTTTGGTTTGTTTTAGTGTTTTATTTTCTTTCTTCTGAAAGGGTAATACCTATGTCACGAATTCTTTCTTTGTTAGAAAACTTTGTTATTTTATTTAATATTAGTTTTTATTTTATTTTTTGTTTTTGTTTTCATTTCTTTTCCTTCGTAAGGGTAATATCAAAATCACTTATCCATTAGGCGTGCCTACTGCCTAAAACTATCACACAAGGTAAGGTTCGGAGAAGGGAATTTCTAGACAGCCTTGCCATTGCATAATATCCTGCAAGGAAGAAAGCACCCTTGTTTGCGTAAATTTCACTATTAGAGCATCTACAACCGGACTATGCAAATCCAGGCACGCCTCAAATTAGCCACTTAGTATCAGCCTCTCTCATATTTTATCCCCTAAATCCATACAAAACATGCAATAGTAATCCTACGTACTACATCTACGTACTACCCTAGCTACTCTTCGTCGTCGGAGATGTCGACGACGACGGTGCCGGGCGCCGGCTGGACAGGCGGATAGGAGGGCTCCGGCTCATCCTCCTCCTGCTCGACCTCATCCATGTAGGCGAACATCTCCGCCTTCCTCCGCGGCCTCTTGCGTCTCCATCTCCTGCCGACAACGGCGTCTTGCCTCCGCAACCGACTCCGACCGGAGGGAATCAAGGATGACATGTTGCTCCGCCTAAAGATCCCTGTCGCCGGTGTCCCCCACATCCTCCTCCTCCTCCTCCTCCTCCTCCTCCTCCTCCTCCTCGTCCTCCTCCAAATCCTCCTCCGGATCCACTGCATCCGGAGGTAGCCCCGCGGCGATCCGGGCTTCGCGCCTAGCCCGGATATGCTCAAGGAGCTCGAGCCGGTGCTCCGGTGTCAGAAAGGGCTCACTCCTCACCCGGCGGTGTGGGGGCATGGCTACTAGGCGGACGGGTGGAGTGGAAAGTGGCGGCAGCGACGAACAGGAGGAGGAAATGTGGATGGATGGTAAGGTTTCAGTGCCGCCGGTCGACTTAAATAGCCGGGTAATGCACTATGCGGCCCGCCGGAGCTGCGCCACGCGGCGCCACCGGTCCGACGGAGGATACAAGCTTTGGACCGCCGGGTTTGAGGGCGTTTCCGGCTGGGACTCCTTCGTCAGTCCGACGTGGCGGGCGTGTCCGGGCGCCTCCATATCCGCCCCATATTTAGGCTGGATATAGGGGGTGCAAGTCAGCCCGGTCGTTTGAGGGGGCCGTCAGGGTCAAAAAATCGTGACCGGGCAGTGACCGGGCGGCTCGCCCGGTCGTGTGAAGCGGGTTTGAGGGGTCCGGTTGTAGATGCTCTTACATGCTTATTTTTTGCATATTGTAATAATACATTTTATGTGTAAATTGTGTGCACAAAATTTTGCAGTTTGTTTTAATATGTTGTTTTCTTTCTTCTTAAATACGAATGTCACTAATTCATTCCTTCTTAGAAAATTATTCACAAATTCCACCTATATGTGTATTCTTGCATATTTTACAAATGCGCATTTTTTCTGTAAACTGTGTGCAATTTTTTTAATTATTTTGTGCATTAACTAATTAATTCTTCATTAGATAACTTCAATTTTGTTTTTCTTTATTTTTGTTTATGTGCATCAACGGGTTATTGTTTCGCGTTGGCCCAAGTGGTGTTGTGGGCTTTTGTTGGTTTTGTATGGAAAAAGGCTTCAGTTGTGCTATAACACTGAAATTGACTGAAACATGTAGGTTGACCCAAATCCTAAAATCAGGCAACTGCCCTGTAGCGAGTCCCATATAAAAAAAAGAAGCCTCGAGTTTAGGCAAAGACAATATAAGCGCAGTAACAGGGGCATCAGATATAGAGAAGCGTTAATTGGAAAGTTGTCATGTGATTTTCTAGAGGTCCAGAACTCTGAATCAGACTTGTTGGAACCTCATGTCAGATTAGTCTAAACGTTGTCATTGAATACTTGGAAGACTAGAACACGAACAATTATGATGCGTTGATCTTTTTTTTCTTTCTAGAATCCATGATCCATGTTTTTGATAGCCAATATGTCTGAGGGTTCATCTTTCAAAATTTTGGAACTTAGACAAATTATGAAACACCTACCACGTTGGTTTATGAATAAGCAAAAGTGTTTACAAAGATTCCAAAATACGGGAGAAATTTCAAGTATTCAATATGTGGATATGGTGCATATACACATTCCCTCGTATTTACGGAAATGGCAGCCTCCAAATCCTCTAAGCAAGGATTGGTTTCTCCTCTAATCATGTGGATCATTCGCATTTCGCAACAAACAGAAGCACGGTGACCTACCTGCAGGATGCAGTATTTTGCCTTCAGGAGAACGCGTCAGTGGTGTGTACCAGTCACTACAGAACACTTGTAAGAAAATGGGTGATCTTTCTTCTCAGTTCTCACAGATACTGCAGTGTTCAACATTTACGCCGGCCAGATTATACACGGAGACGTTTTTCAGTTTATTTATTATCTGATCAAAGATTGGCACGGCGGCACTCCACCATTCGTTCTATCTAAATGTGCAGAGGAAACAAGAGAAACTGTGCGTGTTGAGAGACTGAACTGAAGAGTGTAGAAATAGAACTGACCGACAGGAGGCCTTGAAACACAGCCAGTGACACCTAGTACCAGAAATGCTGCACTAGCGGAGCAGTACTACGTTTGCTTACTCAGTCTAGTCACAGAATCATCTGATCTCACCACGCCGACGTACCTAGCGAGCTGATGAGCAGGTTAACTAGTTTAACCGCTCTGCATGCCATGCTCAGATCGAGACAGCGCTGCCTGCGCCGGGGACGGACAAGGACGGGGACTAGCTCTGCACGCGGCGCCGCCGCCGGCGTCCACAGCTTTTTTTCTTTGAAACTTCTTTTTTGAGGTCGCGTGTTCTGAGCGCTGTTGAGTCTGCATTCGGCGTCCATCGGCTTTGGTCCAACCGCTAAATCCTTAGTTTTTTTGAAGGGCCGAGCCGCCGAGGCCTAGTTTGGTGCGGTTGCGCTGCTCTGGGTTGGGCTCCGTTACAAGGGAATAAAATCCACTCAAAAAATACAAAGGAATGATTCTAAAAAAAAAAGTAATGAAAAACCTGGGCCGTCGCATTGGAAAAATGTTTGTGCGGTGAGCGTGGATCGAACACGCGACCTTCAGATCTTCAGTCTGACGCTCTCCCAACTGAGCTATCCCCGCTAATGAAATATTTGTGCACTTGAAAGTTATTGATCATTAGTAGCATAAAAGCAAGCCCGACTCCTGTTTGGCAGCTGATGCATCAGTTTTAGTTGTTGGGAAGCTTCTAGACCTTTCTTGGGCATTTTTCCTTTTTTTTTTCGTTTTCTGTTTTTCAGGTCGTGGTATTTTTCCTGTTTCATTTTTTTTCCCGTTTTTCTTTGTCCGATTTTCTGTTTTCTTAATTTTCTTTTTTTTCAAATTTGTGAATGTGTTTCAGATTCGCAAACTTTTTCAAACTCATGAACTATTCAAGAATTCATGAACTTCTTTTTCAAACCCATGAACTATTCTCGAATTCATGAAGTTTTTCCAATATTTGTGCTTTTTCCAAAATTATGAACTTTTTCCCAAAAAAATTTGAATATTTTTTCAAATTCATGAACTTTTCCAAATTCGTGGACTTTTTCCGTACTTTTGTGAACTTTTTTAAAAATGTGATTTTGTTAATTTCATGAACTTTTTTACAAAAGGTCAACGGTTTCATATTCAACGGACAACCGGTGGCCCGGTCAGCCGATCTAACTTATCATAGGTGGTGGGGGCGATCGTGCAAGCGAGTGTTTGCGTTTGCTGGGCGGCCCAAAGCGGTGGGTGCAACTGTTAATGTGGTGGGTACAACTGGAATCGGCTCGCACAAAAGAGATTTATGATCTTGTTGTATTTTGCTTTTCATGTGGCTCATTGGGATATGTCCATTTGTATTGTGTGACTCCTACAGAGCGTGATAGTCAGCCTTGTCTTTTGTTCAAGGAAAATATAAGGTAGCTCATCGTTAGGTGCAGATGGGGCAAAAACCAGAGGAGTCACGGAGAGCCTTTTGGCGCATATAGCGTCCTAGTAAAATATAAGGTGGCCCAGCATTAGGTGTAGTTGGGGCAATAACCAAAGGAGCTAGGGAGAGACTTTTGGCACATATAGCTAATTAAACATGGTGTGCCGAATGAAGTAGAGGATGGAGAAGAGGCTACATCATCGATCAAAGTCAGGGCATGGTGTGGTTCGGGATGTTGTGTATAAGTTCAATGTTCGAGGTGGCTAGCTGGTCGAGGGGATATTGGAAATGGAGGAAGAGGAAGGAACAACAACCAAGTATACCGATGAGTGGATACAAATGCAAAGGGAGGGGTTGGTACTTCTCAAACTTACGTTGGTAGACTAGGAGTACCTAAAAAAGAAAAGGAACGATGAAGATGTGTTGTCTAATGAGATGGGAGATAATAGACCTGAAGAAAAGTGTGCACCATCATCGAGCAATTAATGAATTTCTTGGGTTTGAACTTTGAACTATCATGGGCTTGGGAACCCAAAGACACATTGAGAGCTTCACAACATAGTGAAGTTGGAGGCACCCGCCCTTTGTGTGGATGAAGGTGGGGGTAATGGAGTTGCAAATTTGATAAAACTTGTTTGGGTTTTAGTGGATGTGTGCATATAAGCAGTGATGGATAAGTGGCGATTTAGCCTTATTATGGATAAAAGAGGTTGATGTTGCCCTAAATAATGTCTCTGATTGGCATATTGATGCAAATGTCTAGAATGTTGGCAGTGACCAAAAAATTGGCGGTTCACTAGCAGCAAAAAAATTACTTTGAAAATCATTCTCACCATCTTCTTCCTTCAATAGTACACCGGCTGCTGAAGATTGAAAAATTGCACCGATCCGGCAAAAAATGAAAGAAAAATGAACTTATACTTATGTCACACCCTGCATTTGTAACATATCATTTGCATTATTAAAGCATGAAAATTTGGACCAACAAAAACTTTTGCATTATTTGGCTTTTATTTGGAGTTGGTTTTCTCTCTGTGATTTTTAAGTGCTCTTTAAAGTCAACACAACTCCACCTTATATACTTCATCTCCTTGCCCCAAACTTCTGCCCAATGATCATGCCATGTATATAGTGCAATATTTCCTTACAAAAATAATTTGGCCAAATAGTATTTTCGAAAATTAGTTTTCCCAAAACCCCTAAATTGAGGTTTGCACTACAAGTACTTGATTTGGGGTATGAAAAGTATTTCAAAGAGTATATTTGAAACCTATTAGATATAGGACTCCCATAAACCACAAACATAAAATTTTAAAAGTATTTTTCAAAGAGTATATTTGAAGCTTTTGAACTATTTGCAAAGGAAATATTCTCTAAAAATTCCAAGAAAATTCTAGCATGTCACTTATGACATATTGAATGATCTTGCCAAGCCTCGTGTCTTGGAGAACAAGATAACATCACCAAGTCCCCCCAATACCCTCTCTGACCAGAATTAAAATTGGACAACTTTGTACTACCAACTTTCTCTCCTTGACCCCAACTTTTGTGAGCATGTTCACATGACCAAAAGAGGCCACTACACAAAGTGGTGCATCAAGGAGAAACGATTTGCTCAACTAGATCTACACAAGTTCATTTCTGCTAATTTCTAGGGTTTGTCAAAGTTTCATTAGCAAACTCTTCCAAATGAGCTCATCTTCCTTTTTCCTGTCATTTTGTCATGACAAACACCCCTGCCAAGTGCCACAAGAAGTAAATTAGTGCAAGTACCCGAAAACCATATCAAACACCTTCTGTATGTTAACTAAAAACCCTGTTTGGGGCTCTACCACTAATCTCCATGAGCTCCAGTTTTTACCAGACCCCCTCCTAGTCCCCTTGCACCTCCAGTAACAATGGCAAATCCACAGCTCAATTATTGGATGGGTAAAACCCCACTTTCTCTCTCTGGACAGCCCATTTCCCCCTCTCTCTCAACCCCACTCCTCTCCTACTGGCCATCCATGGCATCCAATGCTCCTCCCCTCTTCTTTACTCTCCCCTATAGCTACCAGACATCTTTGGTCGCGCCCACATTGCATAGAAAATGGCCATGCCAGCCATTTCGGCGCTCTGGAGCACGCTACAGTGCGCTCCCGCACTGTAGCCGACCACCTCCGGCCACCTCGGGCCTCCCCAGCGCGCCCGACGATGCGCCTCGACGTCCGCGGCTTGCCACGCCTCTGCCCCCTCCTCCTTCTCCCTCCTCTTGCCCCAGCTCGCACGCGCGTCGGCCGCCCGAACGCACCAGTGAGCACGCTCACACGCGCGGTGCCCCTGGCCCTCCTCCTGCTCTCTTCCTTCACCCGCTCGCTCTGGACCAACCCCACGAGCACCCCAGACACGCTCAAACAGGCCCCCGTGACCCGTGGCGACGACAACGAGCTCGTCGGCGCACGATTCCACGGTGGACCATCGTGCGGCTATATAAAGCCACCCCGTGCCATTTTCTCCACACCGCTCGCCCTATGCACCACCAAAACATTTCCCTGCAACCCCAGTTCCTCTCCAAGCCGCCCGAGCTCGAGATCGAGCTCGAGCTCCGCCGCTTCGGCTCGCCGGAGTTCGCGAGGTACAGGGCGTCCCCGCCTCTCTTTCCTCTCGATCTGGAGCCTATGAATCACCCTGATCCTTTCCCTCTTGTTTCCCCTCTCTTTAGTTGCCGGAAACGGCCGGAGCCACTGCCGCCCGAAGCTCCTCCGCCGTGCCTCCTCGTCGCCGGCGAACTAGGCCACCCCGGCGACCGCAACCACCACCACCCGAACGGCGACACGACGCTGAGCCCAGCCGTGCCCTCACCCGACCTCGCCGTGCCCAGCATCGTCGCCGGTGAGCTCGCCGGTCGTATGGACTCGGGGTTAGGGATGACAGGCGGGCCCTGCCTGTCAGCCTCTCCTCTTCCTTGTCTTCCTCTCTCTCACTGGTGCCTGGGCCCCGCCCATCAGGTTCAAACCTGGCGCGCGCGCGCCGCTCTGCTCACCTGGGCCAAATTGCCTCTGGGCCTGTGCACTGCGGCTGTTCTGGCCCAGTTGCACAGTGGCCTTTTTCCTTTTCTTTTTCTGTCACTTTTCCAAAAATTCCACAGGATAAAATATTTGCCCAAATAAATTAATTCCAACTCTCATATTTTTCTAAAAATCCAACTATTTAATGGTATAACTTTCAATCATGTCCAAACTACTTTTATGCACTGTTCATATTCAAATTCAAATTTGAATATACTTAAACCCCTCTGAAAATCTGTTTCTCCTATTCTACCACTCCAAATCCAAAAACTAGGAATTTTCCCCTTCTTAGTTTTCACCCTAGTATTTAACAAAAATAAGTTGACATTTTTCTAAGCAATTTGGTTTTTCTGTTTTATTATTGCCTTATTTTTCTCGTTATTATTTTGTGACGATAGATTGCGTTACTGACGAAGGAGTTGGACTAGAAGACTTTGAAGACCCAGAAGACTTTGCTGAGCCAGGCAAGCAGCCCTTTGACCATGTCTAAGAAACCCTTTTTATGCATGTCATATGGCACTTTTATTGCTTGCATCGAAGTCATGATAAAATGGTGACCACTTGAGGTGGTTTGCCTCCGTTGCTTTTCTCGATGACACTTGCATGATGCATGACCCTACCTTTCTATGAGGGTTATGCCGGTGGGAGTAGATAGGATGCTAAAGTAGTTGCTACGAAAAAGGGGATGGGTATATGCATGGTGATGGAAGCAAGATTGTTTTCAAAAACTTTTCGAAAACCCCGTCGGGTGCCACTTATGCCCGAGGGAGATAATGAGTTGGGTAACCACTTGATGACGAAGTGGTGTACCGAGGCAAGTGTGTGTGTTGTTTCCAAAATGGATTAGTTTAAGTTGCGACCGTTATTCCAACCTTACATGCGCAACCACTCTACCCTTATATGGGAAAGGGCATTATTGATTACCTAGGCCGATACTAGCTTGGAGCTCGCATTACTAGTGACGGGGGAGAGTTGGTGCTCTCTCTCGGGACGGGTCGTGCCAGGTAGGGCGGCCATGACTGTTTTTACAGGGCACCGGATACACCGTTACGTCCCCTCTCGGATGTTACGATCTCGAGTGAGTCTCATATGACGTACATCGTGAGGATACGGTACAACGAGTGGACACCTTGTTAGTGTCGTCTAGGGAAAAATAGTGATCGGGTACTTACCCCGGGTACTTGAGGTACCGCGGGTCGTGGATGACACAGAAGTTCCCCGGATCTTGTGGGTAAAGTGTGCAACCTCTGCAGAGTGTCAAACTATTCGAATAGCCATGTCCACGGTCAAGGACAGTTGGGTAACCGCTCTTGGGCTACGTCCACTTGTTTACAAATCAGTGTGTGTGTGTGGGGGGGGGAGAACTACTTGGGTCCAGTCAAAGGACTTGACATGATTGAGTTGGGTTGGAGCCCACTCCCTTTATGTTGATATAGGTAACCAATCCATATGGTTACTTGAATTTATACGAGGCATGATTTACCAGTTATTGAACATGTCATAGCACAACAAAATTAGCTTTCTGCAAAAATTTACCTATGTCATGCATTGTTGTATCTTGAGCCAAAACATGGGTTGCTTGCGAGTACATTCAAAGTACTCATTGGCTTGCCACTGGTTATTTAATTGGCCAGGCATGGAAGAACAGGAGTTCGAAGAAGATTCTTCGGAGACGAACATGCGAACTAGGACGTTTTCCAATTAGAATGCCTGTAGGGTTAAGGCAGATGGCATGGGTTCTACTTATCGACGAAGATTTCCGCTGCTTAAGTTTATTTGGTATTCAGCCCTTGTGGCTTTATCTATGTAAGACTTGACCGTAATGGTCATAATTTGTGTAAGACGGTATGTATGGATGTAAGACTCTTGTTATTCAGCTTCTGTGTGTTCAGTGAGCATTGATCTCTGGGATCACTGTACACGTGCATTCGGTGATCACGACTTATGTGTCGGGGTCCCCACAAAGCTGGTATCAGAGCCATCCTGACTGTAGGAAGCCTTAGTTAGCATGGACGTTAGTTAGCTTGAGACCATCTAAACTTCTCTTCTTTTATAAAGCTTACCCAACCCAAAATATATTTCCCTTATTGACCTCTCCCATTCAACCTTTGTAGATGGCTGCCGTACCCGAAGACTTCCTGACCACCAGATTTCCCATGCTTCTCGAGGATAGCCTCAAGAAGTGTCAGTTTCACCGAGCCCTACTTTCGCCTACCATGAGCATTGGATCAATGACGCCGAGACGGAGTATCATGTGGAAGTGATTGTGAAGGCTAATGACTCTCCAACAAGCTGGTTCTTCGAGGGACCCCAGATGTCAACACTGGTTCTTGCCGTCGAGACGGCAACCCTCAAGGCACTCACCCGCCTCCGAGACCTTCTTCCCGAGATGGCAGACGAGTTGGCAACCCGCTTCTTGCCTTATCGGAAGGAGGGTGAGGATGAGAGCAGTGCACCAGCTCCACCATTGGAGGAAGGACTTCCACTCCGATTCCAGACCTACTTCAGCCTTTGTGCCGATAGTTTGGCACAACACTTGGCCTTGGAATCAATGAAGCTCCAAAAGGAACTTCATGAGACCAAGGAACTTCTTCGCCAAGCACAAGTGAAGACGGATAGGATCAAGACAGAAGACCTACGCTGACTCACGCCGTCGAGACATAACCTTCCGAGTTGGAGACCATGTCTATCTCTGAGTCACGCCTCTCAAGGGAACCCAACGCTTCCATGTCAAAGTAAAGCTCGCACCAAGATACATCGGCCCCTTCAAGATCACTGATCGACAAGGAGAAGTTGCGTACTAGTTGGAACTGCCACCCGAACTATCCGATGTGCATGACGTATTACACGTGTCACAGCTCCGGAAGTGTCTCCAAGTTCCAGACAGGCCTAATCTTTACAAGGACGTCGATCACCAAGCCATTGACCTTCAGCCTGATTTGACCTACCATGAGAGGCCCATCTGCATTTTGGACGAGGCTGAACGACACACTCGAAGCCGCACCATCAAGTACTTCAAGGTCTAGTGGATCAACCACACTGAAGCAGAAGCAACCTGGGAACGTGAAGACTACCTTAGATCCGAGTTTCCCGATCTCTTTTAAAGCCTAGTTTAGGAATCTCGGGGACGAGATTCTTGTAAGGGGGGTAGGTCTGTCACACCCTGCATTTTGTAACATATCATTTGCATTATGAAAGCATGAAAAATTGGACCAACAAAAACTTTTGCATTATTTGGCTTTTATTTGGAGTTCGTTTTCTCTCTGTGATTTTTAAGTGCTCTTTAAAGTCAACACAACTCCACCTTATATACTTCATCTCCTTGCCCCAAACTTCTGCCCAATGATCATGCCATGTGTATAGTGCAATATAATATTTTCTTACAAAAATAATTTGGCCAAATAGTATTTTCAAAAATTAGTTTTCCAAAACCCCCTAAATTGAGGTTTGCACTACAAGTACTTGATTTGGGGTATGAGAAGTATTTCAAAGAGTATATTTGAAACCTATTAGATATAGGACTCCCATAAACCACAAAAATACAATTTTAAAAGTAATTTTCCTATTTTATTTAAAGGCTTTTTCCTTAGGCCAGAAATGGTCTTTAATAGGTTAAAATTATTTTTCATTGTTTAAAAATATTTGTAAAAATTCAGGGAAACTCAATGGACATATATTGTCCATATATAAGAGTTTCAACACATGGTCATGTTCAAAAAATTGGTCAAACCCCTCTAGAACCCTTTTTGGGTATTTCAAACTTTTGAACTATTTACAAAGGAAATATTCTCTAAAAATTCCAAGAAAATTCTAGCATGTCACTTATGACATATTGGATGATCTTGCCAAGCCTCATGTCTTGGAGAACAAGATAACATCACCAAATCCCCCCAAAACCCTCTCTGACCAGAATCAAATTTGGACAACTTTGTACTACCAACTTTCTCTCCCTGACCCCAACTTTTGTGAACATGTTCACATGACCAAATGAGGCCACTACACCAAGTGGTGCATCAAGGAGAAGTGATTTGCTTAACTAGATCTACACAAGTTCATTTCTGCTAATTTCTAGGGTTTGCCAAAGTTTCATTAGCAAACTCTTCCAAATGAGCTCATCTTCCTTTTTCCTGTCATTTTGTCATGACAAACACCCCTGCCAAGTGCCACAAGAAGTAAATTAGTGCAAGTACACCAAAACAATATCAAACACCTTCTGCATGTTTACTAAAAACCCTGTTTGGGGCTCTTCCACTAATCTCCATGAGCTCCATTTTTTACCACAGCCCCTCCTAGTCCCCTTGCACCTCCAGTAATAATGGCAAATCCACAGGTCAATTATTGGACGTGTAAAACCCCACTTTCTCTCTCTGGACAGCCCATTCCCCCCTCTCTCTCAACCCCCACTCCTCTCCTACTGGCCATACATGGCATCCAATGCTCCTCCCCTCTTCTTTACTCCCCCTAGAGCTACCAGACATCTTTGGCCGCGCCCACATTGCATAGAAAATGGCCATGCCGGCCATTTGGGCGCTCTGGAGCACGCTACAGTGCGCTCCCACACTGTAGCCGCCCCCTGCCAACCACCTCCGGCCACCTCGGGCCTCCCCAGCGCGCCCGATGATGCGCCTCGACGTCTGCGACACGCCATGCCTCTGCCCCCTCCTCCTTCTCCCTCCTCTTGCCCTAGCTCGCATGCGCGCCGACCGCCCGAACGCACCAGTGAGCATGCTCACACGCACGGTGCCCCTGGCCCTCCTCCTGCTCTCTTCCTTCACCCGCTCGCTCTGGACCAACCCCACGAGCACCCCAGACACGCTCAAACAGGCCCCCGTGACCCGTGGCGACGGCAACGAGCTCGCCGGTGCACAAGTCCACGGTGGACCATTGTGCGGCTATATAAAGCCACCCCGCGCCATTTTCTCCACACCGCTCGCCCTCTGCACCACCAAAACATTCCCCTGCACCCCCAGTTCCTCTCTAGAGCCGCCCGAGCTCGAGATCGAGCTTGAGCTCCGCCGCTTCGGCTCGCCGGAGTTCGCGAGGTACAGGCCGTCCCCGCCTCTCTTTCCTCTCAATCTGGAGCTTATGAATCACCCTGATCCTTTCCCCCTGTTTCCCATCTCTTTAGCTGCCGAAAACAGCCGGAGCCACCACCGCCCAAAGCTCCTCCGCCATGCCTCCTCGTCGCCAGCGAACCAGGCCACCCCGGCGACCGCAACCACCACCACCTGAATGGCGACACGACGCTGAGCCTAGCCGTGCCCTCGCCCGACCTCGCCGTGCCCTGCATCATCGCTGGTGAGCTCGCCGGCCGTCTGGACTCGGGGTTAGGGATGACAGGTGGGCCCTGTATGTCAGCCTCTCCTCTCCCTCGTCTCCCTCTCTCTCACTGGCGCCTGGGCCCCACCCGCCAGGTTCAAACCTGGCGCGCGCGCTGCTACCTCTTGAGCACTGCATTGGATTTCCCCAAAGAGGAGAGGATGATGCAGCAAAGTAGCGTAAGTATTTCCCTCAATTTTTGAGAACCAAGGTATCAATCCAGTAGGAGACCACGCACAAGTCCCTCGTACCTACACAAAACGATAGCTACTCGCAACCAACGCGATTAGGGGTTGTCAATCCCTTCACGGTCACTTACGAGAGTGAGATCTGATAGAGATGATAAATAATATTTTTGGTATTTTTGATAGATAGATGCAAAGTAAAAAAGCAAAAGGCAAAGTAAAAACAAAGCAAGTAAATAAAGTGATAGAGATTGATATGATGAGAATAGACCCGGGGGCCATAGGTTTCACTAGTGGCTTCTCTCAAGAGCATAGATATTCTACAGTGGGTGAACAAATTACTGTTGAACAATTGACAGAATTGAGCATAGTTATGAGCATATCTAGGCAATGATCATGTATATAGGCATCACGTCCAAGACAAGTAGATCAAAACGATTCTGCAACTACTACTATTACTCCACTCATCGACCGCTATCCAGCATGCATCTAGAGTATTAAGTTAAAAACAGAGTAACGCCTTAAGCAAGATGACATGATGTAGAGGGATAAATTCACACAATATGATAAAAAAAACATCTTGTTATCCTCGATGGCAACAATACAATACGTGCCTTGCTGCCCCTTCTGTCACTAGGAAAGGACACCGCAAGATTGAACCCAAAGCTAAGCACTTCTCCCATTGCAAGAACTACCAATCTAGTTGGCCAAACCAAAAAGGATAATTCGAAGAGACTTGCAAATATAACTCAATCATACATAAAAGAATTCAGAGAAGAATCAAATATTTTCCATAGATAATATTGGATCATAAACCCACAATTCATCGGTCTCAACAAACACATCGCAAAAAGAAGATTACATCGAATAGATCTCCACAAGAGAGGGGGAGAACATTGTATTGAGATCCAAAAAGAGAGAAGAAGCCATCTAGCTACTAGCTATGGACCCGAAGGTCTGAAGTAAACTACTCGCACTTCATCGGAGGGGCTATGGTGTTGATGTAGAAGCCCTCCGTGGTGGATGCCCCCTCCGGCGGAGCTCCGGAACAGGCCCCAAGATGGGATCTCGTGGATGCAGAAGGTTGCGGCGGTGGAATTAGGTTTTTGGCTCCTGTTCTGGTCATTTGGGGATACGTAGGTATATATAGGAGGAAGGAGTACGTCGGTGGAGCAACCGGGGGCCCAAGAGGTAGGGGGCGCGCCTAGGGGGGGGGCCTCCACCCTCGTGACCGCCTCTGGCACTCCTTGGAGTAGGGTCCAAGTCTCCTGGATCATGTTCGGTGAGAAAATCATGTTCCCGAAGGTTTTATTCCGTTTGGACTCCGTTTGATATTCCGTTTCTTCGAAACACTGAAATAGGCAAAAACAGCAATTCTGGGCTGGGCCTCCGGTTAATAGGTTAGTCCCAAAAATAATATAAAAGTGGAAAATAAAGCCCAATATAGTCCAAAACAGTAGATAAAGTAGCATGGAGCAATAAAAATTATAGATACGTTGGAGACGTATCAGGCATCCCCAAGCTTAATTCTTGCTCGTCCTCGAGTAGGTAAATGATAAAAAGGAATTTTTGATGCGGAGTGATACTTTGGCATAATTTCAATGTAAAACTTCTTAATTGTGATATGAATATTCACATCCGAAAGATTCAAGACAAAAGTTCATATTGACACAAAAATAATAATACTTCAAGCATACTAATCAAAGCAGTCATGTCTTCTCAAAATAACATGGCAAAAGAAAGTCCATCCCTACAAAATCATATAGTTAGGCTATGCTTCATTTTCGTCACACAAAGATTTTCCCAACTTCTATACCCCCGATGACAAGCCAAGCAATTGTTTCATACTTAAATAATCTCAAACTTTTTCAACCTTCACGCAATACATGAGCGTGAGCCATGGATATAGCACTATGGGTGGAATAGAATATGATGGCGGGGATTGTGTGGAGAAGACAAAAAAGGAGAAAGTCTCACGTTGACGAGGCTAATCAATGGGCTATGGAGATGCCCATCAATTGATGTCAACATGAGGAGTAGGGATTTCCATGCAACGGATGCACTAGAGCTATGAATGCTCAACAAAACAAAACTAGTGGGTGTGCATCCAACTCGCTTGCTCATGAAGACCTAGGGCATTTGAGGAAGCCCATCGTAGGAATATACAAGCCAAGTTCTATAATGAAAAATTCCCACTAGTATAAAAAGACAACTTATGAGACTCACTACATGAAGAACAAGGTGCTACTTTGAAGCAATAAATGAGACTCACTACATGAAGAACAAGGTGCTACTTTGAAGCACAAGTGTGGAAAAAGAGATAGTAGCATTGCCCTTTTTTTGGGCCTTTCTTTTTTTTTGGCCTTTCTCCTTTTTTTATTTGAGCAATGCTCTAATAATGATGATCATCACACTTCTATTGATTACAACATAAGGATTACAACTCGAAACTTAGAACAAGATATGACTCTATATGAATGCCTCCGGCGGTGTACCGGGATGGTGCAATGAATCAAGAGTGACATGTATGAAAAATAGTGCATGGTGGCCTTGCCACAAATACGATGTCAACTACATGATCATGCAATGGCAATATGACAAAAGTAATGTATGTCATGATGATGATGGTGGAAGTTGCATGGCAATATATCTCAGAATGGCTATGGTAATGCCATGATAGGTAGGTATGGTGGCTGTTTTGAGGAAGATATAAGGAGGTTTATGTGTGATAGAGCGTATCGTATCACGGGGTTTGGATGCACCGGTGAAGTTTGCGCCAACTCTCAAGGTGAGAAAGGGCAATGCATGGTACCGAAGAGGCTAGCAAAGGCGGAAAGGTGAGAGTGCGTATAATCCATGGACTCAACATTAGTCAAAAGAACTCATATACTTATTGCAAAAATTTAAAAGTCATCAAAAATCAAGTACTATGCGCATGCTCCTAGGGGGATAGATTGGTAGGAAAAGACCATCGCTCGTCCCCGACCGCCACTCATAAGGATGCACAAGCCAGGTACACTTCATGTTTCAAATTTGTTACACAACTTTAACCATACGTGCATGCTACGGGACTTGCAAACTTCAACACAAGTATTTCTCAAATTCATAATCACCCAACTAGCACGACTTTGATATTATCACCTCCATATCTCAAAACAATTATCAAGCATCAAACTTATCTTAGTATTCAATTCACTCGAAAGAAAGTTTCACATATCTTGAATACCAGGTATATTAACATTAAGCAAATTACCATGCTATTAACGACTCTCAAAATAATCTAAGTGAAGCATGAGAGGTCAATATTTTCTTTAAAACAAATCCACCACCATGCTCTAAAAGGTATAAGTGAAGCACTAGAGCAAAATTATCAAGCTCAAAAGATATAAGTGAAGCACATAGAGTATTATAACAAATTCCAATTCATGTATGGCTCTCTCAAAAGGTGTGTACAGCAAGCATGATTGTGGTAAACTAACAAGCAAAGACACAAATAATACAAGACGCTCCAAGCAAAACACATATCATGTGGTGAATAAAAATATAGCTCCAAGTAAATTACCGATGGAAGTGGACGAAAGAGGGGATGCCTTCCGGGGCATCCCCAAGTTTTGACTTTTTGGTGTCCTTGGATTATCTTGGGGGTGACATGGTAATCCCCAAGCTTAGGCTCTTGCCACTCCTTGTTCCATAATCCATCAAAAGAATTCACCCAAAACTTGAAAACTTCACAACACAAAACTCAACAGAAATCTCGTGAGCTCCGTTAGAGAAAGAAAAAACAAATAACTACTTAAGGTACTGTAATGAACTCATTCTTTATTTATTTTGCTGTTAAACCTACTGTATTCCAACTTCTCCATGGATTATAAACTATTTTACTAGCCATAGATTCATCAAAATAAGCAAACAACACACGTAAAACAGAATCTGTCAAAAACAGAACAGTCTGAAGCAATCTGTAACTAACGCAAACTTCTGGGACTCTAAAAATTCTACCAAAATAGGAAGTCCTGGAAAATTTGTTTATTGAACAGAAGAAAAAAGAATAAACGCAAAATCACGTTTCTGTGATTTAACATAACTATATTCGTGCGCGCAAAGTTTCTGTTTTTCAGCAGATTCAAATCAACTATCATCGTAGGTTATCCTATAGGTTCTACTTGGCACAAACACTAATTAAAAGATAAAACCACATCCAAACAGAAGCTAGATGGATTATTTATTCCTAAACAGAAGAAAAAACAAAAAACACAAAATAAAATTGGGTTGCCTCCCAACAAGCGCTATCGTTTAACGCCCCCTAGCTAGGCATAAAAGCAAGGATAGATCTAGGTATTGCCATCTTTGGTAGGCAATCCATAAGTGGCTCTCATGATAGATTCATATGGTAATTTTATTTTCTTTCTAGGGAAGTGTTCCATGCCCTTCTTTAAGGGAAATTGGAATCTAATATTCCCTTCCTTCATATCAATAATTGCACCAATCGTTCTAAGGAAAGGTCTACCAAGAATAATAGGACATGAAGGATTGCAATCTATATCAAGAACGATAAAATCTACGGGCACATAATTACTATTTGCAACAATAAGAACATCATTAATTCTTGCCATATGTTTTTTAATAGTGTAATCCGCAAGATGCAAGTTTAGAGAGCAATCATCAAAGTCACGGAAATCTAGCAAATCACACAAAGCTTTGGGAATAGTAGAGACACTAGCACCCAAATCACACAAAGCATGAAACTCATAATCTTTAATTTTAATTTTAATAGTAGGTTCCCACTCATCATAGAGTTTTCTAGGGATAGAAACTTTCAACTCAGGTTTTTCTTCATAAGATTGCATCAAGGCATCAACAATGTGTTCGGTAAAGGCCTTATTTTGGCTATAAGCATGAGGAGAATCTAGCACGGATTGCAACAAGGAAATACAACCAATCAAAGAGCAATTTTCATAATTAAATTCCTTGATATCCAAAATAGTGGGTTTAGCAACATCTCGGTTTTTATTTATTTCAATCCCACTTTCATCAATTTCATCATCAAGATCTAGAAACTCCGAATTCTTAGAATGCCTTCTAGGTAAAGGAAGATCATATTCAGTTTCATCAAGATTCATATTGCAAAACAAAGATTTAATAGGGGACACATCAATAACTTTTAGATCTTCATCTTGATTTTCATAGGAATTGGAAGAACACGCTTTAATAAAGGCATCTTTGGAAGCACGCATCCTAGCGGTTCTTTCTTTGCACTCATCAATGGAAATTCTCATGGCTTTGAGAGACTCATTGATATCATGCTTGGGAGGAATAGATCTAAGCTTTAAAGAATCAATTTCAAGAGAAATTCTATCAACGTTCCTAGCCAAATCATCAACTTTAAGCAATTTCTCTTCAAGCAAAGCATTAAAACTCGTTTGTGAATTCATAAACTCTTTAACACTACTCTCAAATTCAGAGGGCATCTTATTAAAATTTCCATAAGAGTTGTTGTAGGAATTTCCATAATTGTTAGAAGGATTACTAGGATAAGTCCTAGGATTAAAATTCCCTCTATACGCGTTGTTTCCAAAACTATTCCTACCAACACAATTCACATCTGTAGATTCATTATTATTCTCAAGCAAAGTAGACAAAGGCATATCATTGGGATCAAGAGGAGTATTTTTAGGAGCAAACATCTTCATAAGTTCATCCATCTTTTCACTCAAAACATTGATTTCTTCTATAGCATGTACTTTTTTACTAGAAGATCTTTTGGTGTGCCATTGAGAATAATTAGCCATAATATTATCAAGCAATTTGGTAGCATCTCCTAACGTAATTTCAATAAACGTGCCTCCCACGGCTGAATCTAAAAGATTTCTAGAAGCAAAATTCAATCCGGCATAAAAAATTTGTATGATCATCCATAAATTCAAACTATGAGTAGGGCAATTGTGAAGCATTAATTTCATTCTTTCCCAAGATTGGGCAACATGCTCATGATCAAGTTGTTTAAAATTCATGATATCGTTCCTAAGAGTGATAATCTTAGCGGGAGGAAAATACTTAGAGATAAAAGCATCATTGCACTTGTTCCAAGAATCAATACTATTTTTAGGCAAAGATGAAAACCAAACTTTAGCACGATCTCTAAGTGAAAACGGAAATAACTTCAATTTGACAATATTGTTATCCGTATATTTCTTCTTTTGCATATCACACAAATCAACAAAATTGTTTAGATGAGTAGCGGCATCTTCACTAGGAGGGCCGGCGAATTGATCTTTCATAACAAGATTCAACAAAGCGGTATTGATTTCACAAGACTCATCATTATTAAGAGGAGCAATCGGAGTACTAAGGAAATCATTATTATTGGTATTCGAGAAATCACACAATTTGGTATTATCTTGCGCCATGGCAACAAGTAATCCAACACACAAGCAAACAGAAAGGCAACGGGAAAAAGGCAAACGGGAAAGAGAGGAGGAGATTGGGAAAGAGAGAGCGAATAAAATGGCAAGGGTGAAGTGGGGTAGAGGAAAACGAGAGGCAAATGGCAAATAATGTAATGCAAGAGATAGGGATTTTGATGGGTACTTGGTATTGTTGACTTGCTTGCGTGAGCCTCCTCGGCAACGGCGCCAGAAATTCTTCTTGCTACCTCTTGAGCACTGCGTTGGATTTCCCCGAAGAGGAGAGGATGATGCAGCAAAGTAGCGTAAGTATTTTCCTCAGTTTTTGAGAACCAAGGTATCAATCCAGTAGGAGACCACGCACAAGTCCCTCGTACCTACACAAAACGATAGCTACTCGCAACCAACGCAATTAGGGGTTGTCAATCCCTTCACGGTCACTTACGAGAGTGAGATCTGATAGAGATGATAAATAATATTTTTGGTATTTTTGATAGATAGATGCAAAGTAAAAAGTAAAAGGCAAAGTAAAAACAAAGCAAGTAAATAAATTGATAGAGATTGATATGATGAGAATAGACCCGGGGGCCATAGGTTTCACTAGTGGCTTCTCTCAAGAGCATAGATATTCTACGGTGGGTGAACAAATTACTGTTGAGCAATTGATAGAATTGAGCATATTTATGAGCATATCTAGGCAATGATCATGTATATAGGCATCACGTCCAAGACAAGTAGATCGAAACAATTCTGCAACTACTACTATTACTCCACTCATCGACCTCTATCCAGCATGCATCTAGAGTATTAAGTTAAAAACAGAGTAACGCCTTAAGCAAGATGACATGATGTAGAGGGATAAATTCATGCAATATGATAAAACCCCATCTTGTTATCCTCGATGGCAACAATACAATACGTGCCTTGCTGCCCCTTCTGTCACTGGGAAAGGACACCGCAAGATTGAACCCAAAGCTAAGCACTTCTCCCATTGCAAGAACTACCAATCTAGTTGGCCAAATGAAAAAGGATAATTCAAAGAGACTTGCAAAGATAACTCAATCATACATAAAAGAATTCAAAGAAGAATCAAATATTTTCCTTAGATAATACTGGATCATAAACCCACAATTCATCGGTCTCAACAAACACACCGCAAAAAGAAGATTATATCGAATAGATCTCCACAAGAGAGGGGGAGAACATTTTATTGAGATCCAAAAAGAGAGAAGAATCCATCTAGCTACTAGCTATGGACCCGAAGGTCTGAAGTAAACTACTCACACTTCATCAGAGGGGCTATGGTATTGATGTAGAAGCCCTTCGTGGTGGATGCCCCCTCCGGCGGAGCTCCAGAACAGGCTCCAAGATGGGATCTCGTGGATACAGAAGGTTGCGGTGGTGGAATTAGGTTTTTGGCTCCTGTTCTGATCGTTTGAGGATACGTAGGTATATATAGGAGGAAGGAGTACGTCGATGGAGCAACAGGGGGCCCACGAGGTAGGGGGGCGCGCCCAGGGGGTGCCCTCCACCCTCGTGACCACCTCTGGCACTCCTTGGAGTAGGGTCCAAGTCTCTTGGATCATGTTCGGTGAGAAAATCACGTTCCCAAAGGTTTTATTCCGTTTGGACTCCGTTTGATATTTCGTTTCTTCAAAACACTGAAATAGGCAAAAAAACAGCAATTCTGGATTGGGCCTCCGGTTAATAGGTTAGTCCCAAAAATAATATAAAAGTGGAAAATAAAGCCCAATATAGTCCAAAACAGTAGATAAAGTAGCATGGATCAATCGAAAACTATAGATACGTTGGATACGTATCACGCGCCGCTCGGCTCGCCTGGGCCAAATTGCCTCTGGGCCTGTGCACTGCGGCTGTTCTAGCCCAGTTGCATAGTGGCCTTTTTCCTTTTCTTTTTCTGTCACTTTTCCAAAAGTTCCACAGGATAAAATATTTTCCCAAATAAATTGATTCCAACTCCCATATTTTTCTAAAAATCCAACCTATTTAGTGGCATAACTTTCACTCATGTCCAAACAACTTTTATGTACTGTTCATATTCAAATTCAAATTTGAATATATTTAAACCCCTCTAAAAATCTGTTTCTCCTATTCTGCCACTCTAAATCCAAAAACTAGGAATTTTCCCCTTCTTAGTTTTCACCCTAGTATTTAACAAAAATAATTTGACATTTTTTTGAGCACTTTGGTTTTTCTGTTTTATTTTTGCCTTATTTTTCTCATTATTATTTTGCGACGATAGATTGCGTTGCTGACGAAGGAATTGGACCAGAAGACTTTGAAGACCCAAAAGACTTTGCTGAGCCAGACAAACAACCCTTTGACCATGTCTAAGAAACCCTTTTTATGCATGTCATATGGCACTTTTATTGCTTGCATCGAAGTCATGATAAAATGGTAACCACTTGAGGTGGTTTTCCTCCGTTGCTTTTCTCGATGACACTTGCATGATGCATGACCCTACCTTTCTATGAGGATTATGCCGGTGGGAGTTGCTACGAAAAAGGGGATGGGTATATGCATGGTGATGGAAGCAAGATTGTTTTCAAAAACTTTTCGAAAACCCCATCGGGTGCCACTTATGCCCGAGGGAGATAATGAGTTGGGTAACCACTTGATGACGAAGTGGTGTACCGAGGCAAGTGTGTGTGTTGTTTACAAAACAGATTGGTTTAAGTTGCAACCGTTATTCCAACCTTATATGCGCAACCACTCTACCCTTATATGGGAAAGGGCATTATTGATTACCTAGGCTGATACTAGCTTGGAGCCCGCATTACTAGTGACGGGGGAGAGTTGGTGCTCTCTCTCAGGACGGAGTCGTGCCAGGTAGGGCGGCCATGACTGTTTTTATAGGGCACCGGATACACCGTTGTGTCCCCTCTCGGATGTTACGATCTTGAGTGAGTCTCGTATGATGTACATCGTGAGGATATGGTACAACGAGTGGACTCCTTGTTAGTGTCGTCTAGGGGAAGATAGTGATCGGGTGCTTACCCCGGGTACTTGAGGTACCGCGGGTCGTGGATGACACGGAAGTTCCCCGGATCTTGTGGGTAAAGTGTGCAACCTCTGCAGAGTGTCAAACTATTCGAATAGCCGTGTCCACGGTCAAGGACAGTTGGGTAACCGCTCTTGGGCTACGTCCACTTGTTTAGAAATCAATGTGTGTGGGGGGAAGAACTACTTGGGTCCAGTCAAAGGACTTGACATGATTGAGTTGGGTTGGAGCCCACTCCCTTTACGTTGATATAGGTAACCAGTCCATATGGTTACTTGAATTTATACGAGGCATGATTTACCAGTTATTGAACATGTCATAGCACAACAAAATTAGCTTTCTGCAAAAATTTACCTATGTCATGCATTGTTGTATCTTGAGCCAAAACATGGGTTGCTTGCGAGTACATTCAAAGTACTCATTGGCTTGCCACTGGTTATTTAATTGGCCAGGCATGGAAGAACAGGAGTTCGAAGAAGAGTCCTTCGGAGACGAACATGCGAACTAGGACGTTTTCCAGTCAGAATGCCTGTAAGTTTAAGGCAGATGGCATGGGTTCTACTTATCGACGAAGATTTCCGCTGCTTAAGTTTACTTGGTATTCAACCCTTGTGGCTTTATCTATGTAAGACTTGACCATAATGGTCATAATTTGTGTAAGACAGTATGTATGGATGTAAGACTCTTGTTATTCAGCTTCTGTGTGTTCAGTGAGCATTGATCTCTAGGATCACTATACACGTGCATTCGATGATCACGATTTATGTGTCGGGGTCCCCACAACTTAGCAGATAGCACCATGGAAATAAACCAAAAAGAACAAGGAGTGTTGCTAGATCAATAGAAAATAATCACATCACCAAAATTGCACAGAGAAAATGTCACCTGCTTGCCCAACAATCACTCCACACCTTGCAGAACTAGGAGAGTCACGCCCACCTTCAAAGGGAATCCCACCTTCGTGGTCACAATCACAACACCGAGAGCCACCGATGGCACCAGAGGGTAGTGATCCACCGATGCGGTTGGGAGTTGGAGGCCAATGATGCCATATGTTGAGACCTAGAGTGTCGCCCATGGAGCCAACGTGACGACACAAACCGGGATGCTCGTGATGGCATGTGCCACCAGACCTGTAATCAAGGACTCATGCAACGAAGCTGTTGTGGTTGAGCCATTGTCTCGCAAAGGAATAAGTCCACAAGGACGAGGACCAACATGAGGCGCCAATTGTGCAACGGGGCTAGACATATCATGCATGGAAAGATGAACCACTATAACACCCCGGTGTAATGATGCTACAATAACCCCTGAGGTTAAGTTAATCATTTTGCTAAACAAGTGTTTGATCATCATTGTCTCCTCTCTCTTTTAAATTTTCATTGAATTCAATTTCAAATTATGAGTGAAATTCAAAATGCTCAAACATGAAAATTAAAATGTTCATCATGTGGAAAATATTCTTTTGCTAATATTGGTGGTGAACAAACATTTTTTGCAAAGTGTCTAAATGGCCAAAAAAAAAGGCTAAAATAGAAAGTTGTAAATGAAAAGGCAAAAGGCTACTGAAAATAAAAGGGAAATGAGGGAAAGGCCCTCGGCCTCACCTGGGCTTCGGCCCACCCGAGCCAACTGGCCCAGGCTAGGCCGGCCCACTGCCCACTGTCGTCTTCCCCCTCCTCCACTGTGCGAGCGACCGCGCGCGCACGTCGCCGCCGAACCACCTCGCCGGCCACGCCACTACAGGCGCCGCGGGGAGGATAAGGGCAGCCCGACGCCTCGGGCTCCCTCCCCACTTGCCCACTTGCCCCCTCTCCCCCAGATCCAGCTCTCTCCTCTCCCTCTCCTTCGTTCTGGAGAGGAGACCGACGCGGTCACCGCCGTTCTCCGTCGTCCTCGCGGCCACCAAGAATCGTTCGCCTCGCCGACCTGTCCAACCGCTCCGCCTCCCTCGGCTACGCCTCCCCGACGAGCTGCAAGACGCCGGGCGCCCCCGAACGCTCCCCCGGCCTCGTCTTCCACTTCGGATCACAGGAGCTCGCCGGCATCGATCCACTGCACTGCAGCTCCTAAACCTCCGAGGGCCACCGTGCGTGCCGCAAAGTGAGCCCCTCTTCCCCTTCCCTCGCTCCCCTGGCCTCTCGCGCTCCCAAAGCCACCGCGTCCGCCATGGCTGAGCTCAGCTCCGCCGCCTAGCTCACCGCTTGTCGCTGTCGTTATGGGCCTCCTCCGGCCTCACCGCCACCACAGGAGGGCGCAGCTCGCTCCGCTCGGTCGGGCGAGCCCAACAACGCCCGGAGCCGACGCCTGTAGCTCCATCTCGTCGATCGCCCAAAAACCGCCACCGTCCATACTCGTCGTTGCCGACGTTACCGGCCAAGTCCGGCCGTGCCTCTACCACCATTCGATGCGGCGTCGTTCGCTCGTTCGAACGCACCCTCGCACGCGCGAAAAGGCCACCTATAGACGATTCCCGATGCCGGCCCGAGCCCTCCACCGCGTCTGGAAGTCACCAGCGTCAAGCCGCCGGCCGCGCTGAGCTGGCACACCTGGCGCCACCTCCTGGGTCACTGCCAGTGGGGCCCCGGCCCCCTGTTGACAAGTTGACCCGGTCAACTTTGCTGACTGGGCACTCAGTGCCACTGACACACGCCCCCCCCCCCCCCCCCCCCCCGCATTTTTTAACCTAATTAAAACATTTTCCTAAATAAACATAATTAGCTAAACTAATGAGTCACTGACTAGTGGGGTCCAGTCACTAATTATTCTGTTTAAATTAAAATGAACTGCTGTTAGCCCACTGCTAATGACAGGTGGGACCCACTGGTCAGTTTGACCAGTCAGCGGGTCTGTTGACCTGCTGATGTCATGCTGACACTCTGCTGACGTCATAATTCATTTTCTGTTAATTTAAATAATTCCAGAAAATGGTTTAATCTTTGAATAATCATAGAAAATAAACCGTAACTCGGATGAAAATGTTTTCTACATGAAAGTTGCTCAGAAAAACGTGACGAATCCGGATACGCTGTCCATTCATCTGTCACATGCCCCTAGCATGCTGAACATGGAACTTTCCCCCTCCGGTCATCTGTCTGACACAGGTCCGGAACCGGGAAAACATTCTCGGTTGACTTCCCCCCCTCGCCGGTATCGTGTAGCACCGCGTTAGAACACGTCTAGCTCTGCCTGTTGTCCTGTTATGCTATGTTTGCTTTATATTTACTATTCCTTCCCCTTCTTCTCTCCGGTAGACCCCGAGACCGATGTCGCCCCTGTGATCGACTACGTCGACGATGACCCCTCCTTGCCAGAGCAACCAGGCAAGCCCCCCCCTTTGATCATCGTGATATCGCCCATTCCATTCTCTCATGCTTGCATTAGATTTTGCTATTGTTATTGTTTGCTCCTATTCTGATGCATAGCCTACTTTTGTAACCTGCTTATTGTTACCTTACCGGCTTATCCTAAACTGCTTAGTATAGGTTGGTTAGTGATCCATCAGTGACCCCCCACCTTGTCCTTGTTGCCCCTGCTTCATCATCGAAGACCCGATCAACGGGATCAAAGACCAGGCCCCGGCACCGCACATCACTTTCTCCTTAGTTGCTCGACACTACTGGGATACTATCGAGTGCCGAGGGTGAGACCTCTACAGCACTTCTGATGTTAACCCTGTAGTGTAGCTATTCGGTCGTGGTCATCGAGGGTGATTTCCTCTTTAACCACTTCCGATACGACTCTGTCGTGCAACCCCTCAAGTGTGAACCTCAGGGGTGAATCCTCTTACATTCACCTTGATGATTACATCGAGTGGAATTCACCGGGGGTGATTCCTTGGGTTTTCCCCTTGATGTTTGGACACACGGATACTTGGACTTTACAACTGTTACTTGGAAGGGCGGGTCGACCCTGAGGGATACCCGCGAGTGACGTGGAGACGGGTTGACCTAGAGGGTGCCCGCGGGATAATTACGAGGCGTGGCCGGGCATTCCTAGCCCTTGCCGCAAGTCCTCGAGATGGGGCAACGGGGTCACATCTTTCGTGAGTCTCTGCTTGTTACCACGCATTCCTAATCCACTACGATTTGGATATTTGATCCGAGGGGCCTCTAGCCTGATAGCACTAACCATCACGTGGGCATAGTATGGGTGTTCTGCGTCGTATACATCAGCCGAAGCTTAATAGACGTCAGCGACTGAGCGGCGCGCGCCGGGTTGGACTGCGTAAGCACCTGCCTTGTTGAAGGAGGTAGCTAGGTCTGCTCACTGGCCGCGTACGCAACGTGCAGGAGTTCCCAGGGGTATGGCCCATGACCCTTGGGGGCATAGGTTTAGTCCGGCGTGCTGGCCTCTCTATTAAGCCTAGGTTGGGTTGCGGCGTATTGTTTGGCCGAGGCCGGGCATGACCCAGGAAAGTGTGTCCGGCCGGAGTTAATCAAGCGTGGTGGGTAAGTTGGTGCACCCCTGCAAGGAAGAACTAATCTATGCATAGCCTGTCCTATGGTAACGGACACTTGGAGTTGTATCCCGATCGATACAACTAGAACTGGATACTTGTGATGAGAATTGGATTGTGATGAGGTGATAACCGGATAGTATGGCTCTGGGATTGCTTTCTCGCAGGGAGTCGAGAAAGGATCTCTAGCCGAGGTTGATAACACTACTACTACTTTACTTTATGCTACTCTACTCCCTCCTGTTTGCTGCAAGATGGTGGTTTCCAGAAGATGCTAGTCTTCGATAGGACTAGGCCTTCTCTTTATTCTGGCATTTCTGCAGCCCAGTCCACATATGCAGCCTTCCTTTGATAATGTTGCATATGTAGTGTAGATCCTTGCTTGCGAGTACTTTGGATGAGTACTCACGGTTGCTTTGCTCCCCATTTCCCCCCTTTCTTCTTCTTTCCGGTTGATGCAACCGGATGTGGAGTCGAGGAGCCAGATGCCACCTTTGACGACTGCTGCTACCTCGAGGGTGCCTACTACCATGTGACGGACACCGACAACCAGGAGTAGTTAGGAGGCTCCCAGGCAGGAGGCCTTGCCTTTTCGATCGTAGATGCTTTTGTGCTAGCCTTCTTAAGGCAAACTTTTCTAAACTTATGTCTGTACTCAGATATTGTATCTTCCGCTGACTCTTGTGTATTCGAGCTTATGTGTTCGAGCCCACGAGGCCCCTGGCTTGTAATATAAAGCTTGTATTATTTTAATTTGTGTCTAGAGTTGTGTTGTGATATCTTCCCGTTAGTCCTTGATCTTGATCGTACACATTTGTGTGTATGATTAGTGTACGATCAAATCGGGGGCGTCACAAGTTGGTATCAGAGCCGACTGCCTATAGGTAGCCCCCTGTCCAACTCCTTAGCCGAAGTTGAGTCTAGTCACTGAAAAACTTTTACTAACATGGCTGTGTGTCTTACGGGCCCACATCGCCATTGGGTGGTGTTTGTTGGGGAACGTTGCAGAAAACAAAAATTTTCCTACTCGTTTCACCAAGATCCATCTAGGAGTTCATCTAGCAACGAGTCATTGGATGCATCTACATACCTTTGTAGATCGCGCGCGGAAGCGTTCAAAAGAACGGTGATGATGTAGTCGTACTCGACGTGATCCAAATCACCGATGACCAAGCGCCGAACGGACGGCACCTCCGCGTTCAACACACGTACGGGACGGGAGACGTCTCCTCCTTCTTGATCCAGCAAGGGGGGAGGAGAGGTTGATGAAGATCCAGCAGCACGACGGCGTGGTGGTGGATGCAGGGCGTCACAGAAGCAGGGCTTCGCCGAGACTACGAGAGAGAGACGTAACGGGGAGAGAGGGAGGCGCCAGGGGCTGGTCTGTTTCCCTCCTCTCCCCCCCCCCCCACTATATATAGGGGTGCCATGGGGGGGCGCCGGCCCTAGTAGATGAGATCTACTAGGGGGGGCGGCGGCCAAGGGGAGGTTTCCCTCCCCCCCAAGGCACCTAGGGGTGCCTTCCACCACTAGGACTCCTCCTAGGTGGAAACCCTAGGCGCATGGGCCTATAGGGGCTGGTGCCCTTGGCCCATGAAGGCCAAGGCGCACCCCCTACAGCCCATGTGGCCCCCGGGACCCCTCCGGTGGTCCCGGTACAATACCGATAACCCCGAAACTTGTCCCGATGCCCGAAACAGCACTTCCTATATATAATTCTTTACCTCCGGACCATTCCGGAACTCCTCGTGATGTCCGGGATCTCATCCGGGACTCCGAACAACATTCGGGTTTCTGCATATACATATCTTCATAACCCTAGCGTCACCGAACCTTAAGTGTGTAGACCCTACGGGTTCGGGAACCAAGCAGACATGACCGAGACGACTCTCCGGTCAATAACAAAAAGCGGGATCTGGATACCCATGTTGGCTCCCACATGCTCCACGATGATCTCATCGGATGAACCACGATGTCGAGGATTCAATCAACCCCGTACTCAATTCCCTTTGTCAATCGATATGTTACTTGCCCGAGATTCGATCATCGGTATCCCAATACCTCGTTCAATCTCGTTACCGGCAAGTCACTTTACTCGTACCGTAATGCATGATCCCGTGACCAGACACTTGGTCACTCTGAGCTCATTATGATGATGCATTACCGAGTGGGCCCAGTGATACCTCTCCGTCATACGGAGTGACAAATCCCAATCTTGATCCATGTCAACCCAACAGACACTTTCGGAGATACCCGTAGTCTACCTTTATAGTCACCCAGTTACGTTGTGACGTTTGGTATACCCAAAGCACTCCTACGATATCCGGGAGTTACACGATCTCATGGTCTAAGGAAAAGATACTTTGACATTGGATAACTCTAGCAAACGAACTATACGATCTTGTGCTACGTTTAGGATTGGGTCTTGTCCATCACATCATTATCCTAATGATGTGATCCCGTTATCAATGACATCCAATGTCCATAGCCAGGAAACCATGACTATCTATTGATCAACGAGCTAGTCAACTAGAGGCTTACTAGGACATGTTGGTGTCTGTTATTCACACATGTATTACGATTTCCGGATAACACAATTATAGCATGAATAAAGACAATTATCATGAACAAGGAAATATAATAATAATGCTTTTATTATTGCCTCTAGGGCATATTTCCAATAGTCTCCCACTTGCACTAGAGTCAATAATCTAGTTACATTGTGATGAATCGAACACCCATGGAATTCTGGTGTTGATCATGTTTTGCCCCAGGGAGAGGTTTAGTCAATGGATCTGCTACATTCAGGTCCGTATGTATTTTACAAATCTCTATGTCTCCATCTTGAACATTTTCACAAATGGAGTTGAAGCGACGCTTGATGTGCCTTGTCTTCTTGTGAAACCTGGGCTCCTTGGCAAGTGCAATAGCTCCAGTGTTGTCACAGAAGAGCTTGATCGGCCCCGACGCATTGGGTATGACTCCTAGGTCGGTGATGAACTCCTTCACCCATATTGCTTCATGTGCTGCCTCCGAGGCCGCCATGTACTCCGCTTCACATGTAGATCCCGCCACGACGCTTTGCTTGCAACTGCACCAGCTTACTGCCCCACCATTCAAAATATACACGTATCCGGTCTGTGACTTAGAGTCATCCAGATCTGTGTCGAAGCTAGCGTCGACGTAACCCTTTACGACGAGCTCTTCGTCACCTCCATAAACGAGAAACATTTCCTTGGTCCTTTTCAGGTACTTCAGGATATTCTTGACCGCTGTCCAGTGCTCCTTGCCAGGATTACTTTGGTACCTTCCTACCAAACTTACGGCAAGGTTTACATCAGGTCTGGTACACAGCATGGCATACATAATAGAACCTATGGCTGATGCATAGGGGATGACGCTCATCTCTTCTATATCTTCTGCCGTGGTCGGACATTGAGCTGAGCTCAATTTCACACCTTGTAACACAGGCAAGAACCCCTTCTTGGATTGATCCATATTGAACTTCTTCAATATTTTATCAAGGTATGTGCTTTGTGAAAGACCTATGAGGCGTCTCGATCTATCTCTATAGATTTTGATGCCTAATATATAAGCAGCTTCTCCAAGGTCCTTCATTGACAAATTCTTATTCAAATAGGCCTTGATGCTGTCCAAGAGTTCTATATCATTTCCCATCAAAAGTATGTCATCTACATATAGTATGAGAAATGCTACAGAGCTCCCACTCACTTTCTTGTAAACGCGGGCTTCTCCATAAGTCTGCATAAACGCAAACGCTTTGATCATCTCATCAAAGCGAATGTTCCAACTCCGAGATGCTTGCACCAGCCCATAAATCGAGCGTTGGAGCTTGCACACTTTGTCAGCATTCTTAGGATCGACAAAACCTTCCGGCTGCATCATATACAATTCTTCCTTAAGGAAACCATTAAGGAATGCCGTTTTGACGTCCATTTGCCATATTTCATAATCGTAGAATGCGGCAATTGCTAACATGATTCATACGGACTTCAGCTTCGCTACTGGTGAGAAAGTCTCATCGTAGTCAACCCCTTGAACTTGTCGATAACCCTTAGCGACAAGCCGAGCTTTATAGATGGTCACATTACCATCCGCGTCTGTCTTCCTCTTAAAGATCCATTTATTTTCTATGGCTCGCCATTCAACGGGCAAGTCAGTCAAAGTCCATACTTTGTTTTCATACATGGATCCTATCTCGGATTTCATGGCTTCTAGCCATTTGTCGGAATCCGGGCCCGCCATCGCTTCTTCACAGCTCGAAGGTTCACCGTTGTCTAACAACATGATTTCCAAGACAGGGTTGCCGTACCACTCTGGTGCGGAACGTGTCCTTGTGGACCTTCGAATTTCAGTAGGAGCTTGATCAGAAGTATCTTGATCATCATCATTAACTTCCTCTCTAGTCGGTGCAGGCACCTCAGGAACATTCTCTTGAGTTGCGCCATTTTCCGGTTCAAGAGGTAATACTTCATCAAGCTCTACTTTCCTCCCACTTACTTCTTTCGAGAGAAACTCCTTCTCTAGAAAGGATCCATTCTTGGCAACAAAGATCTTGCCTTCGGATCTGAGGTAGAAGGTGTACCCAATAGTTTCCTTTGGGTACCCTATGAAGACGCATTTTTCCGACTTGGATTCGAGCTTTTCAGGTTGAAGTTTCTTGACATAAGCATCGCATCCCCAAACTTTTAGAAACGACAGCTTAGGTTTCTTCCCAAACCATAATTCATACGGTGTCGTCTCAACGGATTTCGACGGAGCCCTATTTAAAGTGAATGCGGCAGTCTCTAAAGCATAGCCCCAAAAGGATAGCGGTAAATCGGTAAGAGACATCATAGATCGCACCATATCTAACAGAGTGCGATTACGATGTTCGGACACACCATTACGCTGAGGTGTTCCAGGCGGCGTGAGTTGTGAAACTATTCCACATTTTCTTAAGTGTGTGCCAAACTCATGACTCAAGTATTCTCCTCCACGATCTGATCGTAGAAACTTGATTTTCCTGTCACGTTGATTTTCAACCTCACTCTGAAATTCCTTGAACCTTTCAAAGGTTTCAGACTTGTGTTTCATTAAGTAGATATACCCATACCTACTCAAATCATCAGTGAGGGTGAGAACATAACGATAGCCACCGCGAGCCTCAACACTCATTGGACCGCACACATCAGTATGTATGATTTCCAATAAGTTGGTTGCTCGCTCCATTGTTCCTGAGAACGGAGTCTTGGTCATTTTTCCCATAAGGCATGGTTCGCACGTGTCAAATGATTCATAATCAAGAGACTCTAAAAGTCCATCTGCATGGAGCTTCTTCATGCGTTTGACACCTATGTGACCAAGGCGGCAATGCCACAAGTATGTGGGACTATCATTATCAACCTTACTTCTTTTGGTACTCACATTGTGAACATGTGTAGCATCACGTTCGAGATTCATAAAGAATAAACCATTCACCATAGGAGCATGACCATAAAACATATCTCTCATATAAATAGAACAACCATTATTCTCGGATTTAAATGAGTAGCCATCTCGAAATAAACGAGATCCCGATACAATGTTCATGCTCAAAGCTGGCACTAAATAACAATTATTAAGGTTTAAAACTAATCCCGAAGGGAGATGCAGAGGCAGCGTGCCGACGGCGATCACATTGACCTTGGAACCATTCCCGACGCGCATCGTCACCTCGTCCTTTGCCAGTTTCCGCTTATTCCACAGCCCCTGCTTTGAGTTACAAATGTGAGCAACTGCACCGGTATCAAATACCCAGGAGCTACTACAGGCACTAGTAAGGTACACATCAATTACATGTATATCACATATACCTTTTGTTTTGCCGGCCTTCTTGTCCGCTAAGTACTTAGGGCAGTTCCGCTTCCAGTGACCACTTCCCTTGCAATAAAAGCACTCAGTCTCGGGCTTGGGTCCATTCTTTGGCTTCTTCCCGGCAGCTTGCTTGCCGGGCGCGGCAACCTCCTTGCCGTCCTTCTTGAAGTCCTTTTTACCCTTGCCTTTCTTGAACTTAGTGGTTTTATTGACCATCAACACTTGATGTTCCTTCTTGACTTCTACCTCTGCTGATTTCAGCATAGCAAATACTTCAGGAATGGTCTTTTCCATCCCCTGCATATTGAAGTTCATCACAAAGCTCTTGTAGCTTGGTGGAAGCGACTGGAGGATTCTGTCAATGACCGCATCATCCGGGAGATTAACTCCCAGCTGAGTCAAGCGGTTATGTAACCCAGACATAGTGAGTATGTGCTCACTGACAGAACTATTTTCCTCCATCTTACAGCTGAAGAATTTGTCGGAGACTTGATATCTCTCGACCCGGGCATGAGCTTGGAAAACCATTTTCAGCTCTTCGAACATCTCATATGCTCCGTGTCTCTCAAAACGCTTTTGGAGCCCCGGCTCTAGGCTGTAAAGCATGCCGCACTGAACGAGGGAGTAGTCATCGGAACGTGCCTGCCAAGCGTTCATAACATCTTGTTCTGCAGGGAGAACAGGTGCGTCACCCAGCGGTGCTTGTAGGACATAATCTTTCTTGGCAGCTATGAGGATGATCCTCAGGTTCCGGACCCAGTCCGTATAGTTGCTGCCATCGTCTTTCAGCTTAGTTTTCTCTAGGAACGCGTTGAAGTTGAGGACTACGTTGGCCATTTGATCTACAAGACATATTGTAAAATATTTAGACTAAGTTCATGATAATTAAGTTCAACTAATCAAATTATTAAAGAACTCCCACTTAGATTAGACATCCCTCTAGTCATCTAAGTATTACATGATCCGAGTTAACTAGGCCGTGTCCGATCATCACGTGAGACAGACTAGTCAACATCGGTGAACATCTTCATGTTGATCGTATCTTCTATACGACTCATGCTCGACCTTTCGGTCTTCTGTGTTCCGAGGCCATGTCTGTACATGCTAGGATCGTCAAGTCAACCTAAGTGTTTGCATGTGTAAATCTGTCTTACACCCGTTGTATGTGAACGTCTGAATAAAACATCCGATCATCACGTGGTGTTTTGAAACAGCGAACTGTCGCAACGGTGCACAGTTAGGGGGAACACTTCTTGAAATTAGTATGAGGGATCATCTTATTTACTACCGTCGTTCTAAGTAAACAAGACGCAAAACATGATAAACATCACATGCAATCAAATAATAAACGTGACATGATATGGCCATTATCACATAGCTCCTTTGATCTCCATCTTGGGGCTCCATGATCATCTTGTCACCGGCTTGACACCATGATCTCCATCATCATGATCTCCATCATCGTGTCTCCATGAAGTTGCTCGCCAACTATTACTTCTACTACTATGGCTAACGCGTTTAGCAATAAAGTAAAGTAATTTACATGGCGTTTCTCAATGACACGCAGGTCATATAAAAGAATAAAGACAACTCCTATGGCTCCTGCCGGTTGTCATACTCATCGACATGCAAGTCGTGATTCCTATCACAATAGCATGAACATCTCATACATCACATATAGATCATTCATCATTCATCACAACTTTGGCCATATCATATCACAAACCACTCGCTGCAAAAACAAGTTAGACGTCCTCTAATTGTTGTTGCAAGTTTTACGTGGCTGAATTAGGGTTCTAGCAAGAACGTCTTCTTACCTACGTTAAAGCCACAACGTGATTTGTCAACTTCTATTTACCCTTCATAAGGACCCTGTTCATCGAATTTGCTCCAACTAAAGTAGGAGAGACAAACACCCGCCAGCCACCTTATGCAACTAGTGCATGTTAGTCGGTGGAACCGGTCTCACGTAAGCGTACGTGTAATGTTGGTCCGGGCCGCTTCATCCCACAATACCGCTGAAGCAAGAAAGGACTAGTAACGGCAAGAAAGTTGACAAATCTACGCCCACAACAAATTGTGTTCTACTCGCGCAAGAAGAACTACGCATAGACCTAGCTCATGATGCCACTGTTGGGGAACGTTGCAGAAAACAAAAATTTTCCTACTCGTTTCACCAAGATCCATCTAGGAGTTCATCTAGCAACGAGTCATTGGATGCATCTACATACCTTTGTAGATCGCGCGCGGAAGCGTTCAAAAGACCGGTGATGATGTAGTCGTACTCGACGTGATCCAAATCACCAATGACCAAGCGCCGAACGGACGGCACCTCCCCGTTCAACACATGTACGGGACGGGAGACGTCTCCTCCTTCTTGATCCAGCAAGGGGGGAGGAGAGGTTGATGAAGATCCAGCAGCACGACGGCGTGGTGGTGGATGCAGGGCGTCACAGAAGCAGGGCTTCGCCGAGACTACGAGAGAGAGACGTAACGGGGAGAGAGGGAGGCGCCAGGGGCTGGTCTGTTTCCCTCCTCTCCCCCCCACTATATATAGGGGTGCCATGGGGGGGGGCGCCGGCCCTAGTAGATGAGATCTACTAGGGGGGGCGGCGGCCAAGGGGAGGTTTCCCTCCCCCCCAAGGCACCTAGGGGTGCCTTCCACCACTAGGACTCCTCCTAGGTGGAAACCCTAGGCGCATGGGCCTATAGGGGCTGGTGCCCTTGGCCCATGAAGGCCAAGGCGCACCCCCTACAGCCCATGTGGCCCCCGGGACAGGTGGCCCCACCCGGTGGGCCCCCGGGACCCCTCCGGTGGTCCCGGTACAATACCGATAACCCCGAAACTTGTCCCGATGCCCGAAATAGCACTTCCTATATATAATTATTTACCTCCGGACCATTCCGGAACTCCTCGTGACGTCCGGGATCTCATCCGGGACTCCGAACAACATTCGGGTTTCTGCATATACATATCTTCATAACCCTAGCGTCACCGAACCTTAAGTGTGTAGACCCTACGGGTTCGGGAGACAAGCAGACATGACCGAGATGACTCTCCAGTCAATAACCAACAGCGGGATCTGGATACCCATGTTGGCTCCCACATGCTCCACGATGATCTCATCGGATGAACCACGATGTCGAGGATTCAATCAACCCCGTACTCAATTCCCTTTGTCAATCGATATGTTACTTGCCCGAGATTCGATCGTCGGTATCCCAATACCTCGTTCAATCTCGTTACCGGCAAGTCACTTTACTCGTACCGTAATGCATGATCCCGTGACCAGACACTTGGTCACTCTGAGCTCATTATGATGATGCATTACCGAGTGGGCCCAGTGATACCTCTCCGTCATACGGAGTGACAAATCCCAATCTTGATCCATGTCAACCCAACAGACACTTTCGGAGATACCCGTAGTCTACCTTTATAGTCATCCAGTTACGTTGTGACGTTTGGTATACCCAAAGCACTCCTACGATATCCGGGAGTTACACGATCTCATGGTCTAAGGAAAAGATACTTTGACATTGGAAAACTCTAGCAAACGAACTATACGATCTTGTGCTATGTTTAGGATTGGGTCTTGTCCATCACATCATTATCCTAATGATGTGATCCCGTTATCAATGACATCCAATGTCCATAGCCAGGAAACCATGACTATCTATTGATCAACGAGCTAGTCAACTAGAGGCTTACTAGGGACATGTTGGTGTCTGTTATTCACACATGTATTACGATTTCCGGATAACACAATTATAGCATGAATAAAGACAATTATCATGAACAAGGAAATATAATAATAATGCTTTTATTATTGCCTCTAGGGCATATTTCCAACAGTGTTAGGATCTTT
Organism: Triticum timopheevii; assembly: GCA_963921465.1. NCBI lineage: Eukaryota > Viridiplantae > Streptophyta > Magnoliopsida > Poales > Poaceae > Triticum > Triticum timopheevii. The sequence continues at coordinate 507,401,143 of OY997268.1, read as the reverse complement.
TACTCCTTGTCTATACTCTGGGACTCTGAACTCTCTTCTACTCGGGTTAAACGAATTTACTAACTCTAACATTAGGATCCCGTGACCACATTCACCCCAAAGTTGGATAAGCCATAGTTATTCCTTAGAATAGTATTCTGGATAGTACACACATTGTCGTGTTGACTACGAAGTGGTATCCATCGTACCTCTTTCTTTATGCATGCTTCATCATGAATGATCCTTGTCTTTGCAAATGCTCAATGCTGAACTACCCCCTGTTACATGTTAGCAGGATGGTTAGACCTGCTGGTCGTGGCCGTGGTGCCAACGATCCACCACTGCTTGAATTCTTTGCTGGAATGATGCAACAGTTTGAGCTGAACCGCCAGTTCATGGAAGGAATGATGGCTCAGTTTCCTCGTCCGAATATGGACCAGCAGCCAGCCCTAGTTACTCTGCAGGACTTCATGCGCCTCAACCCGACAATCTACCGCAGCTCAACTCAGCCCCTTGATGCTGATGACTGGCTCCGTGACATCACATATGAAATGGAGTCTGCTAGTGTGGCCCCTGCTAGCTATGTCACCTTCGCGTCCTTCTTCCTCAAGGGTCCCGCTGCTCAATGGTGGGACAGCCACAGGCGTACCCTACCTACTGGAACGGTCATCACCTGGCCGGATTTCCAAGCTGCCTTCTGTGCCCGCTTCATTCCTCAGGGAATCATGGACAGGAAGAAGCGTGAGTTCCGTAACCTCACCCAAGGCAACAAGGCTGTAGATGCTTATCAGCGGGAATTTCTGGATTTGTCACATTATGCTGAAGAAGTCATTGCAACTGATGCTCGCAGACAGGAAAGGTTTCGTGATGGACTTCACCCTGATATCAAGCTAGCACTGCTTGTTCATGACTTTGCCGACTTTGCCACCTTGGTGAACAAGGCTATTCAGGTTGAGACTGGTCTTCAAGAACACCAGGGATCCCTCAGGTGTAGCCGTGATGCTGGCCCATCTTCGGGCCCGTCAGCGCAGAAGCGTCGGATATGGATTCCCCACAGCATGTATCATCCAACTGCTCCTGCACCAAGACAATCCTATGCTGCACCTCGTCTGCCTCCTCCTCCGGAGAGGCAGCATCTTCGAGCTGTACCACCCCAAGCCCTTGCTCCCAATCCCAATGATGGTTTGTGCTTCAAGTGTGGCCTTCCAAGTCACCGCTCCAGGAAATGTCCTCAGAATCAGAACCAACTGGCTCTTCCTGCTGCGGGTCGTGGTAACAACCAACCTTGCAACAACAATGCCCGACCTTACGGTTGTGGGCAGGCTAACAACGTTGATTTGAATGAAGCTCAAGACCAGCCTGCTACTGTGATGGGTAATCTCCTTGTTAATTCAGTACCGGCTTCTGTTTTATTCGATTCAGGGGCATCACATTCATTTATGTCAGAAAAGTTTGCATACACCCACGACATTCGATGCGAGGCCATGAACACCCCGATAGTGGTACGCACCCCTGCGGGCCGATGTCAAACTACCATGATTGGTCGCGACGTTCCCGTTGAGATTGAAGGGTTGGAATTCCTTGTTTCTCCCATTATTCTGGAGTCTTCCAATATTGACCTCATTTTGGGAATGGAATGGTTGAAAGCGCATACTGCCTCTATCGTTTGCGCCACCAAGGTCATTCACCTCCTACATCCTTCTGATGAGATAGTAAGCTACCATGCTCAGCTTGTTCAAAACGCTGAAGCACGACTTTATGTCTTGAATGCGTTGAACGCAGCACCTCTTGAGGGAATTGAAAAGATTCCAGTCGTTCGCGACTTCCAAGACGTCTTTCCAGAAGAACTTCCAGGAATACCCCCCCCCCCGGGCTGTCGAGTTTGTCATCGACTTGAAACCAGGCACCGTTCCTATCGCCAAACGACCCTACAAGATGCCGCCTCATGAGCTCCTTGAACTTAAGGAGGAAATCGACAAATCTCTTCGCAAGGGTTTCACTCGTCCAAGTTCCTCTGCTTGGGGAGCACCTTCTCTCTTTGTGAAGAAGAAGGATGGAACGAATCGTTTGGTCCAAGACTATCGTCCTATCAACCAAGCTACAATTCAGAACAAATATCCCCTTCCTCAGATCAATGATCTGTATGATCAACTGGCTGGTTCATCGATATTCTCTAAACTCGACTTGAGGTTGGGTTACCACCAGATCCGTGTTCGTGAAGAGGATATTCCAAAGACCGCATTCGTTACTCGATATGGTTCATATGAGTACACCGTCATGTCATTCGGTTTAACCAACGCTCTAGCTACTTTCTCTCGTCTGATGAACTATATATTCATGGATTACCTCGACAAGTTCGTCGTAGTCTATCTGGATGATATCCTGGTATATTCAAAGAATAAAGAAGAACATGCTGAACATCTTCGTCTTGTTCTGGAGAAACTCTGAGAACATCAACTTTATGCCAAGTATTCCAAGTGCGAATTCTGGTTACCCGAAGTCACCTACCTTGGTCATGTCATCTCCAAGGATGGTATTGCCGTCAACCCAGAGCGTGTTCAGGCTATTCTTGACTGGACCCATCCGAAGACTGTCAAGCAAGTCAGAAGCTTTCTCGGACTAGCCATCTATTGTCGCCGCTTTGTTGAGAATTTCTCCAAGATCGCCAAGCCACTGACTAATCTGCTTCACAAAGGCGTTAAGTTCGACTGGACAGACAAATGTCAGGAAAGTTTCCAGGCACTCAAGGACAAGCTGACCTCTGCCCCAGTGCTTGCTCCCCCTGATTCTCGCAAGGACTTCGTCATCTATTGCGACGCTTCACGACAAGGATTAGGCTGTGTCCTAATGCAAGAGCGCAGAGCAATTGCTTATGCCTCCCGTCAAGTACATCCTCACAAAGAGAACTACCCAGTTCATGACCTCGAGCTTGCTGCGGTTATCTTTGCACTGAAGCTATGGCGACAGTACCTTCTCAGTAATCGTTGCGAGATCTTCACCAATCATCAGAGTCTAAAGTACTTGTTCACTCAGCCAGATCTGAACCTCCATCAGCAGCGGTGGATGGATGCTATTGCTGACTACAACTGTGGTATATCATATACCCCTGGTAAGGCTAATGTAATGGCTAATGCCTTGAGCCGCAAGTCTTATTGCAATAATCACATGGTCTACAAAGCTCAACCCCGCCTTTATGAAGAGCTATGCAAGCTGAACCTTCAACTAGTTCCACAGGGTTATCTGAATAACCTTGTCCTAGAACCAACTCTTCTCAAAGCTATTAAGTCTGCACAAGCCAAAGATGCTCACGTTGATTTGATGAAAAAGGATCCTGCCTTAGAGAAATCCAGAGATTTCTCACTTGGTGGAGATGGAACCTTATACTTCAGAGATCGCATTGTAGTGCCCCGGTTCGAGCTTATGACAGAGAAGGTGATGACAGAAGCGCATGACACCCCTCTCTCTATTCATCCGGGAAGTACCAAGATGTATCTAGACATTCGACAGAAGTACTGGTGGTCTAAAATGAAGCAAGACATTGCTCGATATATCGAAGAATGTGACGTTTGTCGTCGCATCAAAGCAGAACATCAGAAACCGGCTGGACTTCTACAACTGCTTCCGATTCCTGAATGGAAGTGGGATAAGATCCAAATGGACTTCGTCACTGGCCTTCCCAAGTCTTAGAAAGGTAACGATGCTATCTTTGTCGTCATTGACCAATTCTCGAAGGTTGCTCACTTTCTGCCAGTCAAGGAGACTATTACTGCTAGTCAATTAGCAAACTTGTATATCTCCAGAATTGTGTCACTCCATGGCATTCCGAAGGAGATCAGTTCAGACCGTGGCAGTATATTCACTTCAAAGTTCTGGGATAGTTTCCAAGAGGCAATGGGAACTCATATTACCTGGAGTACTGCTTATCATCCCCAATCCCAAGGACAAGTTGAGCGAGTCAATCAAATTCTTGAAGACATGCTTCGAGCTTGTGTTATTTCTTTCGGCAAGAAGTGGGAAGAATCTCTCCCTTATGCGGAGTTCTCTTATAACAACAGCTATCAAGCCAGCTTGAAGATGGCACCCTTTGAAGTGCTTTATGGACATAAGTGTCGAACCCCTCTGAATTGGTCAGAAACTGGGGAACGGACGCTCATTGGTCCAGACATTATTCAACAAGCTGAAGAGCAGGTTCGCATTGTCCGGGATAATCTCAAAGCGGCCCAGTCCCGTCAGAAGAGCAACTATGACCGGAAACACTGGGGTTCAACTTATCAACCCGGCGAACAAGCTTATCTGCGTGTCACTCCTTTGAGAGGCACTCATCGGTTTGGAGTCAAGGGCAAGCTAGCTCTGCGCTACATTGGTCCCTTCCGCATTCTCGCCCGTCATGGACTGGTGGCTTATCAATTGGAGTTGCCACCTCAGTTCTCTCACGTTCATGACGTCTTCCACGTGTCGCAACTTCGTCGATGCTTCAAGGATCCAGAACGTGAAGTGGATCCGGAATTGATTGAAATTCAAGATGATCTCACCTACAAGGAGCATCCGATCTGCATTCTTGAAGAAGCTGAACGTCGAACACGCCAGAAGGTTACCAAGTTCCTCAAGGTGCAATGGTCGAATCATACTAAAGATGAAGCCACTCGGGAGCGCGAAGATAACCTCCGGGCTGAATACCCCGACCTGTTCCCTTCTACCTCTTAATTCTCGGGACGAGAATTTCTTTTAGAGGAGGAGAGTTGTAACACCCCGGTGTAATGATGCTACAGTAACCCCTGAGGTTAAGTTAATCATTTTGCTAAACAAGTGTTTGATCATCATTATCTCCTCTCTCTTTTAAATTTCCGTTGAATTCAATTTCAAATTATGAGTGAAATTCAAAATGCTCAAACATGAAAATTAAAATGTTCATCATGTGGAAAATATTCTTTTGCTAGTATTGGTGGTGAACAAACATTTTTTGCAAAGTGTCTAAATGGCCAAAAAAAGGCTAAAATAGAAAGTTGTAAATGAAAAGGCAAAAGGCTACTGAAAATAAAAGGAAAATGAGGGAAAGGCCCTCGGCCTCACCTGGGCTTCGGCCCACCCGAGCCAACTGACCCAGGCTAGGCCGGCCCACTGCCCCCTGTCGTCTTCCCCCTCCTCCACTGTGCGAGCGACTGCGCGCGCACGTCGCCGCCGAACCACCTCGCCGGCCACGCCGCTACAAGCGCCGCGGGGAGGATAAGGGCAACCTGATGCCTCGGGCTCCCTCCCCACTTGCCCACTTGCCCCCTCTCCCCCAGATCCAGCTCTCTCCTCTCCCTCTCCTTCGTTCTGGAGAGGAGACCGACGCGGTCGCCGCCGTTCTCCGTCGTCCTCGCGGCCACCAAGAACCGTTCGCCTCGCCGACCTGACCAACCGCTCCGTCTCCCTCGGTTATGCCTCCCCGACGAGCTACAAGACGCCGGGCGCCCCCGAACGCTCCCCCGGCCTCGTCTTCCACTTCGGATCACAGGAGCTCGCTGGCATCGATCCACTGCACTGCAGCTCCTAAACCTCCGAGGGCCACCGTGCATGCCGCAAAGTGAGCCCCTGTTCCCCTTCCCTCGCTCCCCTGGCCTCTCGCGCTCCCAAAGCCACCGCGTCCGCCATGGCCGAGCTCAGCTCCGCCGCCTAGCTCACCGCTCGTCGCCGTCGCTACGGGCCTCCTCCGGCCTCACCGCTACCACAGGAGGGCGCAGCTCGTTCCGCTCGTTCGGGCGAGCCCAACAACGCCCGGAGCCGACGCCTGTAGCTCCATCTCGTCGACCGCCCGAAAACCTCCGCCGTCCGTACTCGTCGTCGCCGACGTTACCGGCCAAGTCCGGCCGTGCCTCTACCACCATTCGACGCGGCGTCGTTCGCTCGTTCGAACGCACCCTCGCGCGCGTGAAAAGGCCGCCTATAGACGATTCCCGATGCCGGCCCGAGCCCTCCGCCGCGTCTGGAGGTACCGGCGTCAAGCCGCCGGCCACGCTGAGCTGGCACACCTGGGGCCACCCCCTGGGTCACTGCAAGTGGGCCCCCGGCCCCCTGTTGACCAGTTGACCCGGTCAACTTTGCTGACTGGGCACTCAGTGCCACTGACACATGGCCCCCCCACATTTTTAACCTAATTAAAACATTTTCCTAAATAAACATAATCAGCTAAACTAATGAGTCACTGACTAGTGGGGTCCAATTACTAATTATTCTGTTTAAATTAAAATGAACTGTTGTTAGCCCACTGCTAATGACAGGTGGGACCCACTGGTCAGTTTGACCAGTCAGCGGGTCTGTTGACCTGCTGATGTCATGCTGACACTCTGCTGACGTCATAATTCATTTTCTGTTAATTTAAATAATTCCAGAAAATGGTTTAATCTTTGAATAATCATAGAAAATAAACCGTAACTCGGATGAAAATGTTTTCTACATGAAAGTTGCTCAGAAAAATGTGACGAATCCGGATACGCGGTCCATTCATCTGTCACATGCCCCTAGCATGCTGAACATGGAACTTTCCCCCTCCGGTCATCTGTCTGACACAGGTCCGGAACCGGGAAAACATTCTCGGTTGACTTCCCCCCTCGCCGGTATCGTGTAGCACCGCGTTAGAACACGTCTAGCTCTGCCTGTTGTCCTGTTATGCTATGTTTGCTTTATATTTACTATTCCTTCCCCTTCTTCTCTCCGGTAGACCCCGAGACCGATGCTTCCCCTGTGATCGACTACGTTGACGACGACCCCTCCTTGCCAGAGCAACCAGGCAAGCCCCCCCCCCCCTTTGATCATCCCGATATCGCCCATTCCATTCTCTCATGCTTGCATTAGATTTTGCTATTGTTATTGTTTGCTCCTATTCTGATGCATAGCCTGCTTTTGTAACCTGCTTATTGTTACCTTACCGACTTATCCTAAACTGCTTAGTATAGGTTGGTTAGTGATCCATCAGTGACCCCCCACCTTGTCCTTGTTGCCCCTGCTTCATCATCAAAGACTCGATCAATGGGATCGAAGACCAGGCCCCGGCACCGCACATCACTTTCTCCTTAGTTGCTCGACACTACTGGGATACTATCGAGTGCCGAGGGTGAGACCTCTATAGCACTTCTGATGTTAACCCTGTAGTGTAGCTATTCGGTCGTGGTCATCGAGGGTGATTTCCTCTTTAACCACTTCCGATACAACTCTGTCGTGCAACCCCTCAAGTGTGAACCTCGGGGGTGATTCCTCTTACGTTCACCTTGATGATTACATCGAGTGGAGTTCACAGGGGGTGATTCCTTGGGTTTTCCCCTTGATGTTTGGACACACGGATACTTGGACTTTACAACTGTTACTTGGAAGGGCGGGTCGACCCTGAGGGGTACCCGCGAGTGATGTGGAGACGGGTTGACCTGGAGGGTGCCCGCGAGATAATTACGAGGCGTGGCCGGGCATTCCTAGCCCTTGCCGCAAGTCCTCGAGACGGGGCAACGGGGTCACATCTTTCGTGAGTCTCTGCTTGTTACCGCGCGTTCCTAATCCACTACGATTTGGATATTTGATCCGAGGGGCCTCTGGCTTGATAGCACTAACCATTACGTGGGCATAGTATGGGCGTTCTGCGTCGTATACATCAGCCGAAGCTTAATAGACGTCAGCGACTGAGCGGCGCGCGCCGGATTGGACTGCGTAAGCACCTGCCTTGTTGAAGGAGGTAGCTAGGTCTGCTCACCGGCCGCGTATGCAACATGCAGGAGTTCCCGGGGAGATGGCCCATGACCCCTGGGGGCATAGGTTTAGTCCGGCGTGCTGGCCTCTCTATTAAGCCTAGGTCGGGTTGCGGCGTATTGTTTGGCCGAGGCCGGGTATGACCCAGGAAAGTGTGTCCGGCCGGAATTAATCGAGCGTGGTGGGTAAGTTGGTGCACCCCTGCAGGGAAGAACTAATCTATGCATAGCCTGTCCTACGGTAACGGACAATTGGAGTTGTATCCCGATCGATACAACTAGAACTGGATACTTGTGATGAGAATTGGATTGCGATGAGATGATAACCGGATAGTATGGCTCTGGGATTGCTTTCTCGCAGGGAGTCGAGAAAGGATCTCTAGCCGAGGTTGATAACACTACTACTACTTTACTTTATGCTACTCTACTCCCTCCTGTTTGCTGCAAGATGGTGGTTTCCAGAAGATGCTAGTCTTCGATAGGACTAGGCCTTCTCTCTATTCTGGCATTTCTGCAGCCCAGTCCACATATACAACCTTCCTTTGATAATGTTGCATATGTAGTGTAGATCCTTGCTTGCGAGTACTTTGGATGAGTACTCACGGTTGGTTTGCTCCCCCCTTTTCCCCCTTTCTTCTTCTTTCCGGTTGATGCAACCAGATGTGGAGTCGAGGAGCCAGATGCCACCTTTGACGACTGCTACTACCCCGAGGGTGCCTACTACCATGTGATGGACACCGACAACCAGAAGTAGTTAGGAGGCTCCCAGGCAGGAGGCCTTGCCTTTTCGATCGTAGATGCTTTTGTGCTAGCCTTCTTAAGGCAAACTTGTCTAAACTTATTTCTGTACTCAGATATTGTTGCTTCCGCTGACTCTTGTGTATTCGAGCTTATGTATTCGAGCCCTCGAGGCCCCTGGCTTGTAATATAAAGCTTGTATTATTTGAATTTGTGTCTAGAGTTGTGTTGTGATATCTTCCCGTGAGTCCTTGATCTTGATCGTACACATTTGTGTGTATGATTAGTGTACGATTGAATCAAGGGCGTCACAACCACATACAAGAGAGGGTCGATATTGATAGAGAGGGAGAAAGGGTGTGGTGCTTGAATGTGGGATTGACATGGGGGGAGCGAGGGAGAGAGAGAGAGAGAGAGAGAGAGAGAGAGAATATGTGTGTGTGTTTGTTAGAGACATAGGGCGACATGCCTACTAGATGCAAATAATGATAACAACCTTTGGACGTTGTGGTCTGGCCAGATGGCGTGTCCTAGCATGTCCGCCAGGCCTTTAGACGTTGCGGCCTTGCCAGTTGGCCTATACGGGTGCATATTCTCGCTGACCGTGCTATCCCCTGGCCTGGTCGGTTCGCTTGGCTTCCTTCCAAATATAAACACTTGCAGTTAATTCACCATAAAACACCATTCAAATGGCTCACCTAATTTCCCGATTCTTATTTTTCCATAGCAATTATGATATGAGGAAAGGCTGAAGCATAAAGAACCCTCAGAGTCCATTCGCGTGCTCAGGTAAATGACTTATGTGTTGCCAAAGAAACCATGGGCTAGGATCATCGTTAAGGGAAATACAAATGCGGTATGGACATAACCATTTGTAGATGGTTGAGGAAAAAATCCTTCAAATAGTTTGTTTAATTTCCGGGCTGCACTTGGTCTGTGGGTCAGTGGTAGCAGCTCATCTAGTAGTCATTGTAATGTAAGAGAAAGTAGCACTAGCAGGCTGACCATTTCCTACTCAATGCATTCTTCAAATAACCATCATGATATTTGTACATGTAAACATGTTGTCACTTGTAAGATAACTACATGTCTAGTAATATTAAATAAGATCTTGTATCTAAATTTTAGCGTCTCACTAATAACCCACAAGTTTAGAGGATCGCGTCCATTTTCGAGGGAAGTATTACAACCAAAATTTACTGATTTGCTGCAAGGGGAGACAAAAGAATATTTATATAGCTTAGAAGTTGAGTTGTCAACTCAGCCAAGCGTGAAAATAAGTTCTTGCTTGATAGAATTTATTAGTTGAAAAAGCGATGAATTCAATGAAGTTGTGACTCCAGAGCAGTGGCGGATTTAGGATTTGACGATGTGGGGGCAACAATGAACAAGATTAAAATGGCTAGGAAAAAAATATATACTGCACTACACCAGAATTAGTATGATGGACATATATTGCACTAGTTAAACAAGAATTTGTAATTTGTGTATGGATCCATAGTCCCGATGACCCACGCCCAGATCCGCCAATGCTCCAGAGTAGTAATGAAAGCAGCAATTACTAGCAGTTGCCATGAAGAAATGTAACATTACGAGAACAACAAGTATGAAAAGCGTAGATATACGGGTGAATAGTAGACGTTGCATAAATGGAATCATATATGTAATACTCGTAACTCAGAGTGATAACAAAACTAGTCTCGATCCATCAATCATATGTAGACATGTATTTCAATGTAGTTGTACGTGTTTGTAATAAGAATTTGCACAACATCTTTTGCCCCACCTGCCCTTTTTAGCGGGATCTGGTGAAAATTACAGGTATTTAAGGTACTTATTTTACAAAGTATCGGAGCAAAGCATTAACAATCAATGAATACATGTAATCCTCTAATCATTGTCACAGTCGTCAATACCTAATTATTGTGACTTTAGTGTCTAGGGTTCAAAACTATAACATGTGCATATAACTTGCAGATAATATGCAAAACACACACATACTATACATATATATTGAAAGTGCAACTAATCCCAAGGTGGTTTTGGTAATTCATAACAACATATAGCTCATTGAACTAATATCCATTCAAGATAAAAATTTCAGGAAGTTCAATGAATGGCATGGCATGGACTAGAGATGTGGACCCCTCGAAATGCTAAGGACATATATTGGCAAAAGCTCAAGACTCTTCATTTGATTTTAGTGCTCCAAGATCACATTGAGTCCATAGGAAAGCCAATACTATTAACAGGGATGAGGTGTTGCTTAATGGCTTGCTTGCTCAAATGCTTAGTGATATTGCTCCAAAACCCTCGGCCACTTTCTCCATCCAAATATGTCAAAATCCTAAACTCCAACTCGGCCCCACCAATTCTTTCTATCCGGCGCCACCGAGTTCACATGACATAGCCACTGCCAGAAACCCTAGCAGTTCGGTCTCACCGATACGGGTCTCGGTCTCACCAAGATGGCCTTGCCAACGCTCTGTGACTTGTTGCATTTATTTTGGTTTCACTGAGTTATGCAATCGGTCTAACTGAGTTGGCTTGAAAGATTCTCTGTTGCCTTATTACTTCACTTCGGTCTCACCGAGTTGATGTTTGCCCTAAGCCCTAGCACATCGGTCACACCGAGTTGTTCCAGTCAGTCCCACCGAGAGTCCTAACGTTCACATTTTTGAACATATTGGTCTCACTGAGTTTAACTATCCGGTCCCACCAAGATGAGTCAAATGTGTGTAACGGTTGGATTTTGTGTGGAGGCTATATATACCTCTCCACCCCCTTCTCCATTAGTGAGAGATTCATTAGAACGTGCCTACACTTCCACCATACATTTTCTGAGAGAGAACCACCTACACATGTGTTGAGACCAAGATTCTCCAGGGGCAACTAAACAAATGGCTATCTCAGCATGCCTATTGGCTTCTAGTATTTCTCCAGCTGATCTAAACGTTTTGACATCAGAATTGTGTGTATCAAGTATGTTCATCAAGCCTTCAACAATAGACTCATCTAGACCACCATTACTCCTTTCACCCTTTTCTAAAGCCTGAATCCTGCTTTGCACCTCATTCTGGGTATCATATATATAGAGTTCAACATACTTAAGAGTATTTCCTTCCTTAGGCATAAGAGACCCCATTCGATGACAAACTTGGTCGTTTATTTTGTATATATTTGGACCATTACCATCATTCACTGAACTGTCAACAGTAGTTCCCATGGAAGTAAATGCAAAGAGGCAGTTGTACTGACGTATTTTTTTATAAACTCTCCGCTATGCGAGGGACCATTGTATCTAAGCAACTCAGAGAGAAACAAGGGCGGATTTTTAAAAGGTGTAATATACACCTTACCACCCTTGCAACATTTGTTATAAACCACCCGCCTTAGTGTAATAGTGGAATTCGCTCTCACCCTCTCCTCGAACCAGAAGACTGCACCGCACTTGGTGCATTTGTAGTCTGGGCCACCGTATAAAGATCTATTTGGATACCCAACTACAAATTCATTTTGCCTCAGTAACAATAGTAAATCAGCAATGCATCATAGGATAGTTTCTAGACACATTGACACCCAGCATACCTTTCGGCATCTCAGACTCCTCAACCGTGAATCCAACCCAGTCAGTGTTGGGGAACGTAGTAATTTCAAAAAAAATCCTATGCACATGCAAGATCATGGTGATACATAGCAACAAGAGGGGAGAGTGTTGTCCACGTACCCTCGTAGACCGAAACCGGAAGCGTTAGAACAACGCGGTTGATGTAGTCGTACGTCTTCACGGCCCGACCGATCAAGCACTGAAAATACGGTACCTTCGAGTTCTACCACAGCTCGATGACGATCCCCGGACTCCGATCCAGCAGGGTGTCGTGGAAGAGTTCCGTCAGCACGACGGCGTGGTGACAATCTTGATGTTCTACCGTTGCAGGGCTTCGCCTAAGCACCGCTACAATATTATCGAGGACTATGGTGGAGGGGGGCATCGCACACGGCCAAGAGATCTTGGAGATCAATTGTTGTGTCTTAGAGGTGCCCCCTGCCCCCGTATATAAAGGAGCCCAGGGGGAGGGGGCGGTCGGCCAAGGAGGGCGCGCCAAGGGGGAGTCCTACTCCCACCGGGAGTAGGACTCCCTTCTTTCCTAGTTGGAGAAGGAGAAGGGGGGAGGAGGAGGAAGAGGGGAAGCAAAGGGGGGCGCCGCCCCCCTCTCCTTATCCTATTCGGACTAGGCGGGGAGGGCGCGGGGCAGGCCCCTTGCCTCCTCTCTTCCTCTCCACTAGGGCCCATGTAGGCCCATTAAGCCCCCGGGGGGTTCCGGTAACCTCCCGGTACTCCGGTAAAATCCCGATTTCACCTGGAACACTTCCGATATCCAAATATAGGCTTCCAATATATCAATCTTCATGTCCCGACCATTTCAAGACTCCTCGTCATGTCCGTAATCTCATTCGGGACTCCGAACAAACTTCGGTACATCAAAACTCATAAACTCATAATATAACTGTCATCGAAACCTTAAGCGTGCGGACCCTACGGGTTCGAGAACTATGTAGACATGACCTAGAACTGTTTCCGGTCATTAACCAATAGCGGAACCTAGATGATCATATTGGCTCCTACATATTCTACGAAGATCTTTATCGGTCAAACCGCATAACAACATACGTTATTCCCTTTGTCATCAGTACGTTACTTGCCCGAGATTCGATCATCGGTATCCAATACCTAGTTCAATCTCATTACCGGCAAGTCTCTTTACTCGTTACGTAATACATCATTCCGTAACTAACTCATTAGCTACATTGTTTGCAAGGCTTATAGTGATGTGCATTACCGAGAGGGCCCAGAAATACCTCTCCGACAATCGGGGTTACAAAACCTAATCTCGAAATACGCCAACTCAACATGTACATTTGGAGACACCTGTAGAGCTCCTTTATAATCACCCAGTTACGTTGTGACGTTTGGCAGCACACAAAGTGTTCCTCCGGTAAACGGGAGTTGCATAATCTCATAGTTGTAGGAACTTTGTATAAGTCATGAAGAAAGCAATAGCAATATACTAAACGACCAAGTGCTAAGCTAACGGAATGGGTCAAGTCAATCACATCATTCTTCTAATGATGTGATCCCGTTAATCAAATGACAACACATGTCTATGGTTAGGAAACACAACCATCTTTGATTAATGAGCTAGTCAAGTAGAGGCATACTAGTGACGTTAAGTTTGTCTATGTATCCACACATGTATTAGTTTCCGGTTAATACAATTCTAGCATGAATAATAAACATTTATCATGATACGAGGAAATAAATAATAACTTTATTATTGCCTCTAGGGCATATTTCCTTCAGTCTCCCACTTGCACTAGAGCCAATAATCTAGATTACACAATAATGATTCTAACACCCATGGAGTCTTGGTGCTGATCATGTTTTGCTCGTGGAAGAGGCTTAGTTAACGGGTCCGCAACATTCAGATCCGTATGTATCTTGCAAATCTCTATGTCTCCCACCTGGACTTGGTCCCAGATGGAATTGAAGCGTCTCTTGATGTGCTTGGTCCTCTTGTGAAATCTAGATTCCTTTGCCAAGGCAATTGCACCAGTATTGTCACAGAAGATCTTCATTGCTCCCGATGCACTAGGTATGACACCTAGATCGGAAATGAACTCCTTCATCCAGACTCCTTCATTTGTTGCTTCCGAAGCAGCTATGTACTCCGCTTCGCATGTAGATCCCGCCACGACGCTTTGTTTAGAACTGCACCAACTTACAGCTCCACCGTTTAATAAAAACACGTATCCGGTTTGCGATTTAGAATCGTCTGGATCAGTGTCAAAGCTTGCATCGGCATAACCATTTACGACTAGCTCTTTGTCACCTCCATAAACGAGAAACATATCCTTAGTCCTTTTCAGGTATTTCAAGATATTCTTGACCGCTGTCCAGTGATCCACTCCTGGATTACTTTGGACCTACCTGCCAAGCTTATTGCTAAGCATACGTCAGGTCTAGTACACAGCATTGCATACATGATAGAGCCTATGGCTGAAGCATAGGGAACATCTTTCATTTTCTCTCTATCTTCTATTTTGGTCGGGCATTGAGTCTGACTCAACGTCACACCTTGTAATACAGGCAAGAACCCTTTCTTAGCCTGATCCATTTTGAACTTTTTCCAAACTTTATCAAGGTATGTGCTTTGTGAAAGTCCAATTAAGTGTCTTGATCTATCTCTATAGATCTTGATGCCCAATATGTAAGCAGCTTCACCGAGGTCTTTCATTGAAAAACTTTTATTCAAGTATCCCTTTATGCTATCCAGAAATTCTATATCATTTCCAATTAACAATATGTCATCTACATATAATATCAGAAATGCTACAGAGCTCCCACTCACTTTCTTGTAAATACAGGCTTCTCCAAAAGTCTGTATAAAGCCATATGCTTTGATCACACTATCAAAGCATTTATTCCAACTCCGAGATGCTTGCACCAGTCCATAAATGGAACGCTGGAGCTTGCACACTTGGTTAGCACCTTTTGGATCGACAAAACCTTCCGGTTGCATCATATACAACTCTTCTTCCAGAAATCCATTCAGGAATGCAGTTTTGACATCCATTTGACATGATTCGAACAGACTTAAGCATCGCTACGGGTGAGAAAGTCTCATCGTAGTCAACTCCTTGAACTTGTCGAAAACCTTTCGCAACAAGTCGAGCTTTGTAGACAGTTACATTACCATCAGCGTCAGTCTTCTTCTTGAAGATCCATTTATTTTCGATGGCTTGCCGATCATCGGGCAAGTCAACCAAAGTCCATACTTTGTTCCCATACATGGATCCCATCTCAGATTTCATGGCCTCAAGCCATTTTGCGGAATCTGGGCTCATCATCGCTTCCTCATAGTTCGTAGGTTCGTCATGGTCAAGTAACATGACTTCCAGAATAGGATTACCGTACCACTCTGGTGCAGATCTTACTCTGGTAGACCTACGAGGTTCGGTAGTAACTTGATCTGAAGTTTCATGATCAATATCATTAGCTTCCTCACTGATTGGTGTAGTTGTCACAGGAACCAGTTCTTGTGATGAACTACTTTCCAATAAGGGAGCAGGTACAATTACCTCATCAAGTTCTACTTTCCTCCCACTCACTTCTTTCGAGAGAAACTCCTTCTCTAGAAAGGATCTGAATTTAGCAAGAAAAATCTTGCCCTCAGATCTGTGATAGAAGGTGTACCCAATAGTCTCTTTTGGGTATCCTATGAAGACACATTATCCGATTTGGTTCGAGCTTATCTGGTTGGAGTTTCTTCACATAAGCATCGCAGCCCCAAACTTTAAGAAACGACAACTTTGGTTTCTTGCCAAACCATAGTTCATAAGGCGTCGTCTCAACGGATTTTGATGGTGCCCTATTTAACGTGAATGCGGCCGTCTCTAAAGCATAACCTCAAAACGATAGTGGTAAATCAGTAAGAGACATCATAGATCGCACCATATCTAGTAAAGTATGATTACGACGTTCGGACACACCATTTCGTTGTGGTGTTCCGGGTGGCGTGAGTTGCGAAACTATTCCGCATTGTTTCAAATGTGAACCAAACTCGTGACTCAAATATTCTCCTCCACGATCAGATCGTAGAAATTTTATTTTCTTGTTACGATGATTTTCCACTTCACTCTGAAATTCTTTGAACTTTTCAAATGTTTCAGACTTGTGTTTCATGAAGTAGATATACCCATATCTGCTCAAATCATCTGTGAAGGTGAGAAAATAACGATACCCGCCGCAAGCCTCAATATTCATTGGACCACATACATCAGTATGTATGATTTCCAATAAATCAGTTGCTCGCTCCATAGTTCCGGAGAACGGCGTTTTAGTCATCTTGCCCATGAGGCATGGTTCTCAAGTACCAAGTGATTCATAATCAAGTGATTCCAGAAGTCCATCAGTATGGAGTTTCTTCATGCGCTTTACACCAATATGACCCAAATGGCAGTGCCACAAATAAGTTGCACTATCATTATCAACTCTGCATCTTTTGGCTTCAACATTATGAATATGTGTATCACTACTATCGAGATTCAAAAAAAATAGACCACTCTTCAAGGGTGCATGACCATAAAGGATATTACTCATATAAATAGAACAACCATTATTATCTGATTTAAATGAATAACCGTCTCGCATCAAACAAGATCCAGATATAATGTTCATGCTCAACGCTGGCATCAAATAACAATTATTTAGGTATAAAACTAATCCCGATGGTAGATGTAGAGGTAGCGTGCCGACCGCGATCACATCGACTTTGGAACCATTTCCCACGCGCATCGTCACCTCGTCCTTAGACAATCTTCGCTTAATCCGTAGTCCCTGTTTCGAGATGCAAATATTAGCAACAGAACCAGTATCAAATACCCAGGTGCTACTGCGAGCATTAGTAAGGTACACATCAATAACATGTATATCACATATACCTTTGTTTACTTTGCCATCCTTCTTATCCGCCAAATACTCGGGGCAGTTCCGCTTCCAGTGTCCAATCTGCTTGCAGTAGAAGCACTCAGTCTCAGGCTTAGGTCCAGACTTGGGTTTCTTCTCTTGAGCAACAACTTGTTTGCTATTCTTTTTGAAGTTTCCCTTCTTCTTCCCTTTGCCTTTTTTCTTGAAACTGGTGGTCTTATTGACCATCAACACTTGATGCTCCTTCTTGATTTCTACCTCCGCAGCCTTTAGCATTGCGAAGAGCTCAGGAATAGTCTTGTCCATCCCTTGCATATTATAGTTCATCACGAAGCTCTTGTAGCTTGGTGGCAGTGATTGAAGAATTTTCTCAATGACACTATCATCAGGAAGATTAACTCCCAGTTGAATCAAGTGATTATTATACCCAGACATTTTGAGTATGTGTTCACTGACAGAACTATTCTGTTCCATCTTATAGCTATAGAACTTATTGGAGACTTCTTATCTCTCAATCCGGGCATTTGCTTGAAATATTAACTTCAACTCCTGGAACATCTCATATGCTCCTTGACGTTCAAAACGTTGTTGAAGACCCGGTTCCAAGCCGTAAAGCATGGCACACTGAACTATCGAGTAGTCAGCAGCTTTGCTCTGCCAGACGTTCTTAACATCGTCAGTTGCATCTGCAGCAGGCCTGGCACCCAGCGGTGCTTCCAGGATGTAATTCTTCTATGCAGCAATGAGGATAATCCTCAAGTTATGGACCCAGTCCGTGTAATTGCTACCATCATCTTTCAACTTAGCTTTCTCAAGGAACGCATTAAAATACAACGGAACAACAACACGAGCCATTTATCTACAACAAACATAGACAAGCAAAATACTATCAGGTACTAAGTTCATGATAAATTTAAGTTCAATTAATCATATTACTTAAGAACTCCCACTTAGACAGACATCTCTCTAGTCATCTAAGTGATCACGTGATCCAAATCAACTAAACCATGTCCAATCATCACGTGAGATGGAGTAGTTTTCAATGGTGAACATCACTATGTTGATCATATCTACTATATGATTCACGTTCGACCTTTCGGTCTCCGTGTTCCGAGGCCATATCTGTATATGCTAGGCTCGTCAAGTTTAACCTGAGTATTCTGCGTGTGCAACTGTTTTGCACCCGTTGTATTTGAACGTAGAGCCTATCACACCCGATCATCACGTGGTGTCTCAGCACGAAGAACTTTCGCAACGGTGCATACTCAGGGAGAACACTTCTTGATAATTAGTGAGAGATCATCTTAAAATGCTACCGTCAATCAAAGCAAGACAAGATGCATAAAGGATAAACATCACATGCAATCAATATAAGTGATATGATATGGCCATCATCATCGTGTGCTTGTGATCTCCATCTCCGAAGCACCGTCGTGATCACCATCGTCACCGGCGGAAACCTTGATCTCCATCGTAGCATCATTGTCGTTTACGCCATCTATTGCTTCTACGACTATCGCTACCGCTTAGTGATAAAGTAATGCAATTACAGGGCGTTTGCATTTCATACAATAAAGCGACAACCATATGGCTCCTACTAGTTGCCGATAACTTCGGTTACAAAACATGATCATCTCATACAATAAAATATAGCATCACGTCTTGACCATATTACATCACAACATGCCCTGCAAAAACAAGTTAGACGTCCTCTACTTTGTTGTTGCAAATTTTACGTGGCTGCTACGGGCTGAGCAAGAACCGTTCTTACCTACGCATCAAAACCACAACGATAGTTCGTCAAGTTAGTGCTGTTTTAACCTTTGCAAGGACCGGGCCACACTCGGTTCAACTAAAGTGAGAGAGACAGACACCCGCCAGTCACCTTTAAGCACGAGTGCTCGTAACGGTGAAACCAGTCTCACGTAAGCGTATGCGTAATGTCAGTCCGGGCCGTTTCATCTCACAAGACCGCTGAACCAAAGTATGACATGCTGGTAAGCAGTATGACTTGTATCGCCCACAACTCACTTGTGTTCTACTTGTGCATATGACATCTACGCATAAAACCAGGCTCGGATGCCACTGTTGGGGAACGTAGTAATTTCAAAAAAATTCCTACGCACATGCAAGATCATGGTGATTTATAGCAACGAGAGGGGAAACTGCTGTCCACGTACCCTCGTAGACCGAAAGCGGAAGCGTTAGAACAACGCGGTTGATGTAGTCGTACGTCTTCACGGCCCGACCGATCAAGCACCGAAACTACGGTACCTTCGAGTTCTAGCACACGTTCAACTTGATAACGGTCCCCGGACTCCGATCCAGCAGAGTGTCGGGGAAGAGTTCTGTCAGCACGACGGCGTGGTGACGATCTTGATGTTCTACCGTTGCAGGGCTTCACCTAAGCACCACTACAATATTATCAAGGACTATGGTGGAGGGGGGCACCGCACACGGCTAAATGATCTTGGAGATCAATTGTTGTGTCTTAGAGGTGACCCCCTGCCCCCGTATATAAAGGAGCCAAGGGGGAGGGGGCGGCCAGCCAAGGAGGGCGCACCAAGGGGGAGTCCTACTCCCACCGGGAGTAGGACTCCCTTCTTTCCTAGTTGGAGAAGGAGAAGGGGGAGGGAGGAGGAAGAGGGGAAGGAAAGGGGGGGCGCCGCCCCCCTCTCCTTGTCCTATTCGGACTAGGGGGAGGGGGCGCGGCCAGCCCCTTGCCTCCTCTCTTCCTCTCCACTAGGGCCCATGTAGGCCCATTAAGCCCCCGGGGGGTTCCGGTAACCTCTCGGTACTCCGGTAAAATCCTGATTTCACCTGGAACACTTCCGATATCCAAATATAGGCTTCCAATATATCAATCTTCATGTCTCGACCATTTCGAGACTCCTCGTCATGTCCTTAATCTCATTCGGGACTTCGAACAAACTTCGATACATCAAAACTCATAAACTCATAATATAATTGTCATCGAAACCTTAAGCGTGCGGACCCTACGGGTTCGAGAACTATGTAGACATGACCTAGAACTGTTTCCGGTCAATAACCGATAGCGGAACCTGGATGCTCATATTGGCTCCTACATATTCTACGAACATCTTTATCGGTCAAACCGCATAACAACATACGTTGTTCCCTTTGTCATCGGTATGTTACTTGCCCGAGATTCGATCGTCGGTATCCAATACCTAGTTCAATCTCGTTACCGGCAAGTCTCTTTACTCGTTACGTAATACATCATTCCGTAACTAACTCATTAGCTACATTGCTTGCAAGGCTTATAGTGATGTGCATTACCGAGAGGGCCCAGAGATACCTCTCCGACAATCGGAGTGACAAAACCTAATCTCGAAATACGCTGATGACCCACAAGTATAGGGGATCGCAATAGTTTTTGAGCGTAGAGTATTCAACCAAAATTTATTGATTCGACACAAGGGGAGCCAAAGAATATTCTCAAGTATTAGCAGCTGAGTTGTCAATTCAACCACACCTGGAAACTTAGTATCTGCAGCAAAGTGTTTAGTAGCAAAGTAATATGATAGTGGTGGTAACGGTAACAAAAGTAAAGACAACAAAAGTAATGTTTTTGGTATTTTATAGTGATTGTAACAGTAGCAACGGAAAAGTAAATAAGTGTAAACCAGTATATGGAAAACTCGTAGGCACCGGATTAGCGATGGATAATTATGCCGGATGTGGTTCGTCATGTAACAGTCATAACATAGGGTGACACAGAACTAGCTCCAGTTCATCAATGTAATGTAGGCATGTATTTCGTATATAGTCATACGTGCTTATGGAAAAGAACTTGCATGACATCTTTTGTCCTACCCTCCCGTGGCAGCGGGGTCCTATTGGAAACTAAGGGATATTAAGGCCTCCTTTTAATAGAGAACCGGAACAAAGCATTAGCACATAGTGAATACATGAACTCCTCAAACTATGGTCATCACCGGGAGTGGTCCCGATTATTGTCACTTCGGGCTTGCCGGATCATAACACATAGTAGGTAACTATAGACTTGCAAGATAGGATCTAGAACACACATATATTCATG
This sequence comes from Triticum timopheevii, assembly GCA_963921465.1. Taxonomy (NCBI): domain Eukaryota; kingdom Viridiplantae; phylum Streptophyta; class Magnoliopsida; order Poales; family Poaceae; genus Triticum; species Triticum timopheevii. Next base: position 507,380,160 of record OY997268.1, on the reverse strand, counting down.
AAAACATAATAGGTTCAGATCTGAAATCATGGCACTCGGGCCCTAGTGACAAGCATTAAGCATAGCAAAGTCATAGCAACATCAATCTCAGAACATAATGGATACTAGGGATCAAACCCTAACAAAACTAACTCGATTACATGATAAATCTCATCCAACCCATCACCATCCAGCAAGCCTACGATGCAATTACTCACGCACGGCGGTGAGCATCATGAATGGTGATGGAGGATGGTTGATGATGACGACGGCGACGAATCCCCCTCTCCGGAGCCCCGAACGGACTCCAGATCAGCCCTCCCGAGAGAGATTAGGGCTTGGCGGCGGCTCCGTATCGTAAAACGCGATGATTTCTTCTCTCTGATTTTTTTCTCCCCGAAAGCCAATATATGGAGTTGGAGTTGGCGTCGGAGGGCCACCAGGGGGCCCACGAGGTAGGGGGGCGCGCGCTCCACCCTCATGAGCAGGGTGTGGGCCCCCTGGTCTTCATCTTTTGCGAGGATTTTTCTTAAATTTTTCTAAGGTGTTTCGTGGAGTTTCAGGATATTCCGAGAATCTTTATTTTCTGCACAAAAAACAACACCATGGCAGTTCTGCTGAAAACAGCATCAGTCCGGGTTAGTTCCATTCAAATCATACAAGTTAGTGTCCAAAACAAGGGCAAAAGTGTTTGGAAAAGTAGATACGACGGAGACGTATCAACTCCCCCAAGCTTAAGCCCTTGCTTGTCCTCAAGCAGTTCAGTTGACAAACTGAAAGAGAAAAAGAAAAACTTTTACAAACTCTGTTTACTCTTGTTTTTGTAAACATGAAAAGCCAGCATTCAAGTCTCAGCAATTATTATGAACTAACCATACTCACAATGACACGTAGGTCTTGCAATTACTCATATCAATAGCATAATCAGCTAGCGAGCTATAATAGCAAAACTCGGATGACAACACTTTCTCAAAATAATCATAACATGATATAGCAAAATGGTATCTCGCTAGCCCTTTCTGAGACCGCAAAACATAAATGCAGAGCACCTTTAAAGATCAAGGACTGACTAAACATTGTAATTCATGGTAAAAGAGATCCATTCAAGTCATACCCAATATAAACCAATAATAATGAATGCAAACGACAGTGTGCTCTCCAGCGGGTGCTTTTTAATAAGAAGGGTGATGACTCAACATAAAAGTAAATAGATAGGCCCTTTGCAGAGGGAAGCAGGGATTTGTAGAGGTGCCAGAGCTCGATTTTGAAATAGAGATAAATTATATTTTGAGCGGCATACTTTCATTGTCAACACAACAACTAAAAGACGACGATATCTTCCATGCTAAACAGATTATAGGTGGTTCCCAAACAGAATGGTAAAGTTTATACTCCCCTTCCTCCACAAGCATCAATCCATGGCTTGCTCGAAACAACGAGTGCCTCCAACATTCAACGGGTCCCAAGGGGAGTTTTGTTTGCAGTTATTTTGATTTAGTTTGCACAAAGCATGGGACTGGGCATCCCGGATACCAGCCATTTTCTCATGAATGAGGAGCGGAGTCCACTCCTCTTGAGAATAACCCGCCTAACACGGAAGATAAGGGCAGCTCTAGTTGACATATGAGCTATTCGAGCATGCAAAACAGAATGTTTATTTGAAGGTTTAGAGTTTGGCACATACAAATTTACTTGGAACGGCAGGTAAATACCGCATATAGGTAGGTATAGTGGACTCATATGGAATAACTTTGGGGTTTAAGGAGTTTGGATGCACAAGCAGTATTCCCGCTTAGTACAGGTGAAGGCTAGCAAAAGACTGGGAAGCGACCAACTGAGAGAGCGACAACATTCGTAAACATGCATTAAAATTAATTCACACCGAGTACAAGCATGAGTAGGACATAATCCACCATGAACATAAATATCATGAAGGCTATGTTGATTGGATTCAACTACATGCGTGCACATGTGCCAAGTCGAGTCACTCAATGGATTTAAAGGAGGATACCACCCCATCATACCACATCATAATCATTCTAATAACATGTTGGCACGCAAGGTAAACCATTATAACTCATAGCTAATCAAGCATGGCACAAGCAACTATAATCTCTAAATGTCATTGCAAATATGTTTACTTCATAATAGCTGAATCAAGAACGATGAATCATCATATTTACAAAAACAAGAGAGGTCGAGTTCATACAAGCTTTTCTCTTCCCAATAAGTCCATCATATATCATCATTATTGCCTTTCACTTGCACGACCGAACGGTGTGTATAATAATAAGAGTGCACGTGCATTGGACTAAGCTGGAATCTACAAGCATTCAACTCAAGAGAGGAGACAAGTAATATGGGCTCTAAGTTAAATAAACAATCATGCATATAAGAGCCACTAAGCATTTTCAATATAGTCTTCTTGACCCCCAAAGAAAGGAAAAGAAATAAAAACTATTTACACGGGAAAGCTCCCAACAAGTAAAAAGAAGAACGGGAAATATTTTTGGGTTTTCTTTTTAATTCTACTACAAGCATGGAAAGAAACTCACTAATTTTTTTGTTTTTCTTAAGGTTTATCAAACACACAAGAAGAAAGCAGGAAAAAGAAATTTAAACTAGCATGGATAATACAGTGAAAAAGTATGAGCACCGACATCTAGCAATGAGTGTGTGTGTGAACATGAATGTAATGTCGGTGGGAAATACGTACTCCCCCAAGCTTAGGCTTTTGGCCTAAGTTGGTCTATTTCCAGGGATGGCCTGGCGGATACCCATAGGTGAAGCTGGGGTCGTATTGTGACGAAGAAGACTCTAGCTGCCACTGGCTGGCAGCCTCTTCTGGATCCCAAGAATAAACAGATAGTCGTGGAGGCTCATCTTGTGGTTCCGGCTCTGGGGCTGGTGCAGGGTTCCGATAGGCTTGAACAGCCGACCACGAAACGATGTGAGGTTCTGCAAACAAGTTAAACAAAGAAGGAGCAGGCAAAGTAATAGTCTCAGGGTGATGTTTATCAAAGTATAATTTATATATGAGCTCCCCATCGTGACTCTTAATAAGAAAATCATGCGCTATCATACTTTTGTAATCTAAATAAGCACGGGGCAGCACTGTTTCTTCTTTCTCCGCATGCCTAATAGGTATTTCAAAATGTTCAGCTAGGCGTGAAGCATAAATGCCCCCAAAGATGGGGCCCTTAGTACGGTTCAAACTTAACCGTCTAGCAACAATTCCACCCATGCTAACAGAGTTATTGCGGTATAAACCATGGAGCAAAATAATAAATCAGGAATGCTAAGGTTCCCACAGTTTCCGCGTCCAATCAAGCAACGACTAGCAAATAAGGCAAAGTAGCGTAAAACAGGATAATGTATGCTAGTGGTCCTTGCATCAGAAACCTTACTGGTTTCTCCCACCGTGATAGTGTTAATAAAAGCTTCTACTTCGTTACGGTGGGGTTCATCTAAGGTTCCCTCAAAGGGTATTCTGCAAACCTCGCAGAATTCAGCTAATGTCATCTCTTTAACAACGTCATATAAATGAAACTCTACTGTTGGAGGTGATTTCTTAGGGAAAAAGTAGAAGTTTTGCACAAAAGTATTTGTGAGTAAGAGATACTGATGACGTTGGTCGTGGAGGAAGTTGGTGAGGCCGGCATTCTCAATCAATAAATAGAAATTCTCATAAATCCCGGCTCTCCTCAAGAAGTCATCGGACGGCCATTCACAAGGCCGGACCTCCGTGGTGCAAGGCAAATTAAATTTGGGCTTCTCCTCTTCTTTCCTTTTGTTTTTCATTAGAGCTTCGGCTCGACGAGCCCCTCAAAAGTCTCTTCATTATTTCTGAAACAATCTGAAATTTTTAGTAGCTTCAAATAAAAGTGAACCAACTTCAATAAAATTGATAGTAACAACTCCCACAAGTGCCTAGGGCCTATATCAAGCATTAGAACTACTTGGAACCATATAAATTTGACATGCAAGCTCAAGAACATGGTCACCTATGCAGCACAAATTTGCAATGAATAAAGCACTAGAACAAAAACTAATTGGACCAATGGAGGAGTCACATACCATGGAACAATCTCCCCAAGCAGTTTTGCGAGAGGTGCTTTGAGCAAGGAGATCGAAAATCACAGCAACGGGGGCTGGAACTCGTGCTTGAGTTGTTTTTTCGTGTTTGTGTGAGGTAGAGGAAGAAGATGGGTGCAGGAATAAGTGGAGGAGGGCCACCATGGGCCCACGAGGTAGGGGCGCGCCTAGGGGGGTAGGGCGCGCCCTCCACCCTCATGGCCAGGTGGCAGCTCCCCCCGTGGTAATTTTTGCACAGTAAATTCTCAAATATTCCCAAAAAAATCATATTAAATTGGCATGGCATTCTGAGGACTTTTATTTTGGGGATATTTTTATATTGCACGGATAAGTCAGGAAACAGACAGAAAAATATTATTTTACTTTATTTCTACTAAATAACAGAAAATATAAAGAGGGTACAGAAAGTTGTGCTTCTAGTTTCATCCATCTCGTGATCATCAAAATGAACCCACTAAAAAGGTTGATCAAGTCTTGTTAACAAACTCATTCCGAATAATCCCGGAACAGGAGAAATTTCGAATGACACTAAGTTACCTCAACGGGGATATGAAAATCCCCAACAATAAGAATATCATACTTTTTCTTGGCAGTAGGGAGAGGAAATTCGAAACCTCCAAATATAATCGATGGAACTTTTCCAATAGAGTTGATACTATAAACTTGAGGTTGTTTCCTCGGAAAATGCACCGTGTGCTCATTGCCATTAACATGAAAAGTGACATTGCCTTTGGTGCAATCAATAACGGCCCTGCAGTGTTAAGGAAAGGTCTTCCAAGAATAATAGACATACTATCATCCTCGGGAATATCAAGAATAACAAAGTCCGTTAAAATAGTAACGCTTGCAACCACAACAGGCACATCCTCACAGATACCGACAGGTATAGCAGTTGATTTATCAGCCATTTGCAAAGATATTTCAGTAGGTGTCAACTTATTCAAATCAAGTCTACGATATAAAGAGAGAGGCATAACACTAACACCGGCTCCAAGATCACATAAAGCAGTTTTAACATAACTTCTTTTAATGGAGCATGGTATAGTAGGTACTCCTGGATCTCCAAGTTTCTTTGGTATTCCACCCTTAAAAGTATAATTAGCAAGAATGGTGGAAATTTCAGCTTCAGGTATCTTTCTTTTATTAGTAATAATATCCTTCATATACTTAGCATAAGGATTTGTTTTGAGCACATCAGTTAATCGCATACGCAAAAAGATGGGTCTAATCATTTCAGCAAAGCGCTCAAAATCCTCATCATCCTTTTTCTTGGATGGTTTCGGAGGAAAAGGCATGGGTTTCTGAACCCATGGTTCCCTTTCTTTACCATGTTTCCTAGCAACAAAATCTCTTTTATCATAACGTTGATTCTTTGATTGTGGGTTATCAAGATCAACAGCAGGTTCAACTTCTACATCATTATCATTACTAGGTTGAACATCAACATGAACATTTTTATTAACATTATCACTAGGTTCATGTTCATCACCTGATCGTGTTTCAGCATCAGAAACAGAGATATCATTTGGATTCTCAGGTGGTTCAGCGATAGGTTCACTAGAAGTTTGCAAAGTGAAAGTACATGTAGTCCCCATGTGTGATTTTGGTAATTAAATGACAATCCTAATGGACTAATGTTTGCACTGAGATATACATTTGAAGGAAAGTTCCATTTGCAATGCATGAAGAATATTGGATGAATTGGTGGATGAAATCCATCAACATCTATATATGCATTGAGACTTGATAATGAATGACAATTCCTATGAAGAAACAATGACATCAAGTTATATAGGAAGGTTTGTTCCATGGGTGATGCAAGAAGGATATTGAATGGATTCGGAATGAATGCCATATACATGTAGTTGTGCATCAAGATTAATCATGGAGCAAAGATTAAGGTTGACCAAGATGAAGATCGAAGATTGAATTCAAAGACGGTCAACACACAAGCGCAAATCATGTGCCACGTGAGATCTTGTGGTATGGTAAGAATTTGTCAATTGCGTTTTGTGTACTAACCCATACTATGTGTTGCCTATGTTTTTGAGAGGAGATTCTCATGGCCTCGCATCGAGAGAGAGATTTCAAGTGTCTATGAGAGGATGACATCAAGTGTTGATGATCATGGTTGACAAGGGAAAGTTCAAGATAACTATCCCGAAGGATTACATGCTTGAAGCTTGTGGATGATCACATGATGGACACATGAAGATAAATACAAAGCAAAGCTTCCCACATTGTGTATGGGGGAGCTACTTGAAGACTTCACCAATGTCTTGCCATTCAACTTGATCCAAGAAGAAACTTCAACTTCAAGCTCAAGTGAAAGGCTCAAGTCAAAGGTATTAGTTCCTTCGACGTTAGTGTTGTGGAGTGATGAACACCGAAGGAACACATACACTCAAGAATGGATTCTTGATAGCTATGTAGTGTAGACCTTTTATGATTCTTGAGTTATAGGGATCCCGCACTATTAAGAGGGGATCAAAGGGGTTCGTGATAGATTTGCTCAAGTCAACATCTTCTCTACACAATTCCACTCATATCCTATATACCAAAGAAAATCCAAAGCCAAATAGGTTACCCAAATACATGATAAAACCTTTGCATATTTTGCATCCTCCATTTTGGTTCATCTTGGGTGGTTCTCTATGTGAGGACCTGGGTTTTTTTTCATAGCTTCAAAACGAGCCCAAGATCATCAAAATCGGAGTCCGGATGTAAAAGTTGTGCCTGTTTCAGTTAGTAGGCTGCAGCAGTTTGGTTTGGCCGGATCATACGGGTCCTCTCCCATATCATCCGGGCTTTGCCCGGATCATCCGGTTTCCTGCCCGGATCATCCGGGTTATTCATAAAATTCATCACAGTAGCTTATTCCGCTAGCCGGATCATCCGGCTACCCACCCGGATCATCCGGGAATTGCCCGGATCATCCGGCTATGTCCCCGAACATCCGGGTATCTACTTCACCACATTGTATATTGACCTTCCCGGATCATCCGGGCATTGCCCGGATCATCCGGGTATGCGTCCAGATCATCCGGGCAGGTCAACAACTGCGGGAAACGGCTCTATTTTCTTTGGGGGTATAAATATCCCTCTCCCACTCCGGGGGAGGGTTGAGCAACACATTCATATGAACCCTAGAACACAAAAAGGCTCCCTCTCACTTCTCCTACACCAAATCTTAGATCCCGGAGAGATTCATGAGAGTTCTTGAGAGATTTTCCAATCAAGTGATAGATCCACTCCCTCTCCCTCTCTTGACCAAAGGAATTCGTGATTTGAGCAAATCTTGAGCATTTCCCCTTTGTTCTTGTTACTCTTGGAGGTTGGAGACTCCTAGGCGGTAGGAGTGCTCCGGTGAGGAATCAACTTGTGATTTGTCCCCCGGAAATTTTGTGAAGGTTTGGAGGCCGCCTCAAGGTCTACCACTAGTGGTTGAGAATCGCCTTCGTGGTGATATCTCAAGGAGAATAGGGTGAGCCTTCGTGGCGTTGGTGTGCCTTCGTGGTAACATCCACCTCTCTAACGGTGACTAGCTTCCCTCCAAGGAAGTGAACATCGGGATACATCCTCGTCTCCGTGACTTTGGTTATCCCTAACCCTAACTCCTTACTTGTGGTTTACTTTGGTCATTTGACTGTGAATTCACTATATCTTGTTGTCCTCATTATATTGTGGTGGTTGATTATATTGTGTTGGTCATTTCCTTGTAGAGATTATTTAGGTCTACACTTCATATTCCGCAATTCATACTTGCTACTATTGATATACATTGTGATTAGTGTGAATTGCTAACTTGTGGTATAAACTTCCATATATTGTGATATTGCTCAAGTAAGTTTGTGTAACTTACTTGAGTTTGCTTGTATCATTCAATTCCATATATTGTGATACAATTTGTGTAAGCTTGTATTGCTTACTTGTGGTTGTGTGTATTATTCATTTCCATACCTCGTGATATACACTGAGTAAGTTTGTGTGACTTACTTGTGCTTACTCATATCCTTGTTGTTCTCATCTTATTTATGCTAAGTTGTTGGTGCACATAGTGAGCCTAGTATATTTAGGATTTGTGCTTGAAAAGTATCCGCTTAGTTTATTTCCGCATTAGGATATAGCCAAATCCGTAAAAGATTTTAAAACGCCTATTCACCCCCCCTCTAGGCGACATCGTGGTCCTTTCAATTGGTATCAGAGCCCGGTCTCTCCTTATTAGGCTTCACCGCCTAGAGAGTAACGATGTCGACTAGTGAACTAGTGCACAAAAACACTTTTGATTTGGATGGCACAAATTATCACCTATGGAGAATTCGCATGCTTTGTCACTTTCGGGCCATGGGTCCAAATGCTTTGCGTATTGTTCTCATAGGAATTTCTATTGCTAAGGATGGACATTCTCCATCTATTGAGGATATGTATCTTGATTGTGATACTTCTCTTGTCATTCATCAAGCTTTAACCTTTGAAGTGTTTAAGGCAGTCACGACTTGCAAGTCGGCTCATGAGACTTGGACCAAACTTGAAGATATATATAGTGGGTCCAATCTTGATGAAGATAATATTCTATTTGGGGAGTTGATGGAGGAGTTCTCCACATTTTCAAATCATGAAGAGCTCTCTATTACTTCCACCTCCGATTACTTGCACACTTCAATATCTTGCACTTCACCAACATGTGGCATGCCACAAGGTAATGACATGGTGAGTGAAGAAATATCTTGTGATGATGGTGTTAAGCTCATTTGCAATGATATGCTTGATCTCCCATGTTGCCATGATAGAAATGCCTTGGTTTCCTCTAGTTGTTCTATGACTAACCATGTAGAGGAAACCAAGAAAGATGAGGCACGCTTGATTGATGAAGAACCCTCGTCCTCAAAAGAATCATCATTAACCCCCTTTGTTCACATGTGCCTCATGGCAAGAGGTAATGACGAGGTATCATCTTCTCTTAGTGATAATGATGATAGTTGTAATGAGGATGAGGATGATGACTTGACTCAAAATCTCTATGAGATTGGGAAAACTCTTCATAGAGCTAAAAATAACACTTATGAAAGGTTCCAAGATGTTCTTGCTTGCTTTGAAAAACGTAATGATTTATTTCTCAATGAGCAAGCTAAAAGTGAATAGCTTGAACATGAACTTGCTAAGGCTCATGAAACGCTTAGTGACTTGAGGTCTTCAAAAGAAGAGACTAAAGTTACTCATTGTAAGCTTAAAGACGATTTTGAGCTCCTTCTCCTTGAATGCAATAGTGTCAAGGGAGAGCTCATAAAACTCTCTAAGTCTCATGAGGAGCTTCAATCAACTCGTGAGAAGTCACTAAGTGCTACTTGCTCCTCGCATATTGATAATGATGTTTGTGCTACTAACTCGATTTCATGTGAAGCATCAATTTTGAAGGAGAATGTTGAGCTATGTGCTCAACTTGCTTTGCTAACAAGAAATTGTGGGAAAATGGAAGAAATTCATGCAAAGCTCTCGGGCACTCATGAGGATCTTTTAAGCTCTCATAGTAAGATAAAGTTAGCTCACGAGGCTATGGTCTCTGAGGTAAAATCTTGTGAGTCTCATGTGAACATTAGCACATCTACTCTAAATGCTTTATTGCCATGTGCTAATTCTTGCAATTCATCCACCTCTCATATTATATCCACTCATGATGAATTGCTCGCCTTGTCTTGCTGCTCTAACCATGAAGTTTCTACTTCCACTAGTCCTCTTGTTTCTAGTGTTGAAACTAACCATGTAGAGGAAATTAATGAGCTCAAGGCCCAAGTCACTAGTTTGAAGAAATACTTGGAAAAGTGTGATGTTGGACATAATTTTCACTCCAACAAGAAGAAGTCCAAGAACAAGAAGAAGGGACAAGGGAATTACAAGGATTCGGCCAACATTACTTGCTTCAAATGCAAAAAGATTGGACATCATGTGAGATCTTGCCCATTGAAGAAAAGGGCTTATAATGAGAAGCTACATGGGAAGCGGCCTCAAGCTCAATCTCAAGTTGAAGAACAGCCACTATCCATGATGAAACATGTTATTGCTCCCCAAGTTGAGAAATTAAAGAAGAGAAAAGGGAGGAAATGTTGTTATGATTGTCGTCAAAAGGGACACATAGCTTCATCACGCCCCAATGGTAACATATCTAAGCCTCCTATAGTCAATAATCATTATTCACTAAGGAAGGATATTGTTGGCAATGTGTTTGCCAAATTTGTGGGTGCCCAAAGTGGTTTCAAAGTGGACAAGACCATTTGGGTTGCCAAGCCTATTGTTACTAACTTCTTAGGACCCAACTTGGTTGGGGACCATCAAGCTCAAACTTGATCAATAGGTGTGTGGAGGGCATTGGAGACTTGGCTACTTCATGAAGAAAAACTATTTTCACCATATGTTATGGTTAATGCCAAGTCAAGTGGATTATCATCATATCTATCAATCCAATGCTCCTCTTTGCGGTAACTTGTACTTGCATTCTGTACATTGAAAGTTACTAAGTCCCTTGCGTGTTTAAGTTTTGTAACTAGCATGTGCTTGTATATGTTGTGCTTCCTAATATACTTGATTCGTGTTATCTAGCATGCGTAAGTTGCTATGCACATCATATAGTTGTGTGTGTGGTTTCGAGCCTTTATTGCTTCATTAGTTGAATCTTCATTGGTGTTTTGAGATATTAATGGATCATCATATTATGGGGGAGTGCTATGATTTACGCATATCACAAACCTTAAATATGTATATATGTAGGATACCACCTAGTATTGTTAGTGCAATATTATCTAGTTACTATGTGGTATGTAAAGTTCATTTGAAACTCAAATCCTCATCCATTAATTATCCTTAGTTGGGTTTCATTTGCCTCTTATGGATAATACATGGATTATCACATTATGGGGGAGTGATATACTTTGTACATATCACTTCTCGTGTGAACATTAACAATAGAGGTTTGCCAGTTTGCCACTTAGTATTTATATTTGAGATTATCTTATATCTCTGTGGCATGCAATGCTTTGTTTGAGTATGATATTCTTGTGCGGTTTTGCCCATGGTTATCTTAAAAATCGTATTTGGAAAATCATTTGAATAGATCCATTCCAATTGTTGCTTTGCATGATGATCTATCTAATTGGAATGTTAATAATATGCTATCCAAGCATTGTGTTTATTTCTAAACTCTCATGTTATGCTTGTGTTAGTATAGATGATCATGTACTTATTTGGTTTCTACACCAAATGTCAAATTGAAACACCATTTTGTTCGAGTTCATCTTATTAGTTTGTATGGAGTTATGGTAGTTTGTTATCTCATTGTTTATAGTGTCCTATATCTACTTGAGTGAGATATTCCCATGAGTATGTGTGCAATGCATATCCTATATGCTCATTGTTTTTTCGTTGGTTCATATGTTGAACTTTGTGTGCTATCATATGTTGATTTGTCACTTTGAGTCATTTTGGACAACATGAATGACTAGTGATGTTATTGGAAGTATTAACGGTTATGTGTTCATTTGTCCAATTTGTATCTCCCTGGATTTTGGGAGGCTTGTGCATGCGTATTTACTATGTGTAAATTCGCATGCCTTGTTTGCTTTATTTGATCCAATATATATGGTAAATCCATCAAATTCTTAATAGCTAAGATGTGCATGATATTCAAATTCATATCGATATGCACATATTTTAAGTGATTTTACCCTATGTTTTGTAGTTATGCTAACTACTTTGGACCCAATAAGTTTGGGGACCATATTGTACTTAAATTGTTTTAGGTACATTTGAGAATCATTGGGTGCTTGGCTTATTCATGAAAGTGGTGGCACTATGAGGAAATTAGAGCCAAGCTCGAACCATTACCTACTACATCATTCCAATGCTATCTTGGTAACAAGTATCTACTTCATGCATACACTTCTTGCATTCAACCTTGTGTAGGTTGCATCATGGCATGAATTTCTTGACTCGTTCTTGTCATACTTGTTTCTTTTCTCAAAGAATCGCAACAATGATCTCTTGTTTCTAGTTGTGATGTCTTTGATGGTTGTGTGTTTGGAATTCATTAATATACGATAAGATTACATTAAGCCATGTGCTATACTTTCAAGCAAAGATCTCATTGGTATATTTTATGTCTCCCGTTTGGATATTTTATTCTTTCCTTTTGTAACTATTTCATGTGTACATCCTTCTTTGTGGATGTATATCATCATGATTGTCATCTACCTAGAATCTTATACACGTGAGCCAAGTTACATCCCTAGTGTTGACACCAGATTTTGGCATGGTCAATAACTTATTTAAGATGGCCTCAAATGGAGAAGTGATCTTCATAAAAGAGTTCCGTATTGTCGATATAAACATCTTTGAAGTTTGGGTCATCGCAATCCGATTTCATCTCGAAGGCCGAAACTATGCTCAAAGTACTAAGATCTTATATTCAGAGTACAGTTTGGCTGATTAAACCCCCAAGACGACCTCAAATGGAAAGATTATCTACACGGATTGTCTTCATCTCGTCGAAACGATCGATTTTGATATAAAAATCGTTCCAATCCGAGTTCGTATGCAAAAGTTAGAGCCATCGGAATACAGCCCTGTCAGGAGGCAAAAAATGGCGCGCCCCACCAGACACCCTCTCTGATGGGTAGCGCGAGGGATAGCCTGTTTTGCACGACCGATTTGACCCTCAAGATGACCTCTGATCAAAAAACGTTCAACATAAAAGTTGTTCGTCTCGTCGAAACGGTCAAGATTGCTTTTGGACTCGTTTCCATCCGAGATCGTTTACTACCACAAAAAAGACCCGCAAGGTGCAGCCAGTTTAAACCGAACAGTTTTGGAAAGTTCGGGCAAAACCAATCCGAATTTGGCTAGGGTTTTGAACGTGAATCCAAGCCTTTTCCTTGCACGGGAAGTCCAGCCGCCTCTTATATACCTAAGGGGTGACGGCCGATTGAACAACACACAATCGATCAATTCATCTACCACTTTTTATCTTTTATCTTTTCTGCTTAACCCTAGTTCTTCTTCTTCCTCGTTCTTCGTCTGTTCTTCTTGTTGCAGGGCGGCGAACCTCGAGGCCCTAGGGGCGATCAGGTCGACCTAGGGCAGCCCATAGCCGCTGCGCGCCCAGACGGGGTCCCTCCCGGGCATGTGGGGTTTCGGGTCTACAAAAGCGCCCGCCGGATTGTCTTGCGTACCGCGCTTCCGGCGGGTCTCCTTCGACGTGAGCTGCGGTGCACCACCCCCGGCGTCGAGGGTACACGGTGACGTGTTCGTGTGCGAACACACTTTTTTGGCGACTCCGCTGGGGACAAAGCTTTGAACGGTCTCCAGCCCGTTCTTGCTACGAAGAGATCGTCATCAAGTTGCTGCAATCTACAAAGATAATATGAATACCCAATTCCCCTTTGTAGATGCAAATAATCCATATGTTGTTGCTGGATCACCTATTGAGCATAATGTATCGGCTAGCCCTAGTTTTATCAATCATGCGTCTAATTATGTGCAAGGGCCGATGCAAAACAATCTTCATGTTTCAAATTCTTATAAATTTAGCAACATGCAACATATGTATCCCAACTCCCATGCATCGGCAACCCCACAAATTCATATGCCGATGAGCAACATGATGAGTTTGATTAATCAATTTGAAACACCCCAAGTTAGAATTTCCAATGCCATATAAGAAAGTGTTTCACCCTTTTATTCATCGGCAGCTAATGTGCAATATAGTAATCCAACCATGCCGATGAATGAGAGAATTGGCCATGCTACTAATGGCTATTTGGCCAGTTACTCTCAACCGTCATATGCTACACCTCATGTTAGTAATTCTTCGGCACCATACACAACTGTAGATGCTCATAATTCGGCTTCACACCTTCCTGGTTATAGCCGAATGAATGTAAATTTTACAGGAGCGGTTGTGCCCAACATTGTAGAAGATGAGGTAGTGGTGGTTGCATTGAAGAGTTTAGCCCAAAATAAGAGAATTAGTGCTCTTTGCCTTGAACAACATGAAAAGGGGCTATTTCCTGATTATGCCGCAATAAAAGCTAGAGTTTTGCAAGAAGATGAATCTTTGCCAATTGATAAAATTGGCGAGCAGAAGTATGGTCTTACAACACTGCATATGCCTTCACCTAGTACTACATCATATTATACACCCCCTACACAATTGCAAAATTTCGGCAACACCCGTGTGTCATTGCCGAAAGAATCTAAAAGCATTGGGGGGCAATCATATCCGGAGTGGGCTGAAATTGAGAAAAAGCTTAAAGCTAATTTTGCCGATCGCCGTCAGAAACAAATAGAAAAAGAATTGGCTCAGATAAAAGAAGCATTGCCAATTGGTAATATCAATGAAAAGAAGGATGATTCGGAACATGAAAGTGCTTCGGTTGAAAAAGCCGAATCAAGTAGTATATATTCTGAATCCATCAAATCCAACGAGGCAAGCATTATTGAGAAAGGGCGTGGCAAGCATAGGAAAACAATGGTGCTTGATTTTTCTGAAGTTAATGGAACCTACTTCCTACCCTATGAGTTCCGTGCCGTAGAAATTGACAAGCTTCAAGGACAAGACAAGTAGCTGAACAAAGTTCGGCCGACAAAAATCTTCAAAGCAATGATGCACGGATTCAAGAAAAAGATGATGACAAGATGTTGGGGAGCCATCCAAAGACGGAGCAAGATGTTCTTTAAATGGCACCACTATCATGCTCTCCCAACATATTTGAAGAGGTATGCATAGCGAGTAATTTACCTATTTTCAGATTTGGTCGCAACTTCATTATTGATGCATCTATAAGAAATATTCTCATAAGTAATTTTGAAAGACCAATGAGGAAGGGTAATTTACTTGTTAGTAGTAAAATTGTTATGGAACATATCGGTCAACCCACTGCACCATTTATAAAGACCGATAATGACTTATTGTTACAGCCAAAGCTTTTCCCGTTGCTTTCTCTAAAGTTCATATCTAGTTGGGTAGCTTTGCTTATTTCTTACTTGGCTTACACTTGGTCTCAACTGAGACATGTATGTTCTAAATATCTTCGTTTCAGAAATTTAAAGCCAAGGTTAAATTCTATTGAGAAAACTGATGCTAATATAATATCATATCCAAAGACATCGGAGATAGAGTGGAAAACACAATGCATAGCCGAATGGGGAGATTCCAAATCTGAACCATTCGTTTGCTTATCTCCAAAGCCGTTCAAACAGCAAGATCGGCTAGGAAACAAGAAGTATACTTTCAATTCAAGCATGTGTGATAAAATATTTGATTTGTTGCTGAAAAATAATTACATTACAATTCTTGATCACCATGTTAAGCCATTAATCCAAGGACGAATGTATTGTAAGTTGCATATTCGTCCAAGCATAATTTTGAGGATTGCAACATGTTTCATCAAATAGTTAAATCGGCCATTGAAAAAGGACGATTGAAGTTTGTTGAAACACCAAGAGATGACCAGTCTATTCCGATTGGTCCTGATGGCAAAAAGTTTTTACATCGGCTGCTTCAAGCCGATCCTAAAAAGAATGTAAAAGTTGCAGGTGATGGGATCAAGCTTTCAAGTAAAGAAGTTGTTGAGGAGCATAACGAGCATAATCTTGAGGGCGGGAGTTCCATCGAAGCTACAATGGAGACGCCAAGGACTGGGGGGCAGCAAGCAAATCTAATGATCGATGAAAGCAAACCAAAAGAAAACAAAGGCCGGAATAAGCGCAAGTGTAAGAGATCAAAAATCACCTTTGCTGAACTATTGGATAAATATCAAAAGAAGAGTGAAGAGAAGAATGCTTATCGGCCAAATCATGCAAAGAAACCAAGATCACCCCCAAGGCGCAAATATGAGGATCGGTATTGGCAAAGTGATAATTTTAATGCAACATCTTCATATCCTTATTTTGGGCCGCCGATGCCAATGCCGTGGATACCTCCCTATGCTCATATAGATACATATTCATCATGGGACAGGTATGATACAAGGGTACATTCTCCATCTTATTCTAGACCATCTCACCAATACTATGCAGCTCCAAGGAGATCAACATTTGAACAATCACGCGTCAAAGACCGTTTCAATCATAAGGAATCGGTCCAGAGCTCAAGAAAGAAGAAAGAGGTGATAAAGTAAGTTTACCACGTGAAAAGAGATGGTCGTAAGTGTGCTGCTTCAGATTTGATCTCAAAAAACAAAGAGCCAATTAAAGTGTTGACATTGGCTATAAAAGGTAAAGAAGTGAAGCAATCAACTGATAAAAATCAAAGTGCCAAATCTGAAGAAAAGAAGTTGAGGGTGCACAAGGCCCAAAAAGAGTTGCCATTGGTTGAAACAAAATCACACCTGAGATGCCCACTCGGTTTATCATATTGGCAAAAGAAAAAATTACAAAATCTTAGTGCACAAGAGCTGAGAAAGAGGAACATGGCATGGGTTCCCAAGAAGATCAATCAAGACAAAAATGATGTCCATGCTTCTGTTGCAACAAGTAAAATAAAAGTGAAGAAGGAAAATAATGAAAGCAACAAACAATTAAGCCGAAGGTGCGCATCACAACATCAAAATCTTCGGTTAGCACGTCATCCATTTTCTTCAACCATGCCGTTGATGCCTCTGCCATGGAATTCATCCCTAGGTATGATCAATTACCCTCCATGGATTTATTTTGATCCATGGATGCAACATAATTTTCTATATCATGAGAGGGTATTACCAAATTACCATACATTTGGTTAGTTACATTGTTGCTAATACAAAGGGGCCGAAATATTTTATTCCTATTTTATTTGTTTATTTCGGCTATACATACTTTGGTGGGTGAATTTTACATGGACCTCATGTTAACGACCGATATTTATCTATCGCCCTAAGAATATGCCAAAGCATGGCCGGTGTAGTATCTTAACATCGTCCTTAGTTCAATTGGAGATCAAAACAGACCTCATGCCGCTTAAAATATTTTTGCACAATGATCAAAGCCGAATATGCATTGTCATTCGGATCGGAGCTTTGCCTTGCTATAGGTGCTATATATACTGAGGCTTTCAATGATTCGTTATGAGTAGTGCAACAAATATCTAGGGTTTATCAATGTTTTGATGAATCACTTGTAGTTTATCTTGAGGTATGTCTAGATGCAAAATTTACCTTGGGTTGCTTTAAAAAATTTCATATATCTAGGCATGACAATTCGAAAGAGTTGGCACAGCAAGCGTCTGGCTACTATGTTAACCATGGTGTATTGCATTTCTATCAATAGCCGATGCTAGGTCTTGTCAACATAGGTAAGGCTGAATCGAAGCCCACCGCTTCGGCCACTAATGAAACTTTTATGTAGGCGAAGTAAGGATTGGAGGAAGTTCATTCTTGATTATCTGCAAAATCCTAGCAAAAGGGTGAACAATATGGTTCAGAGGATGGTTTTGATCTATGGAACCTTATCACCGGATTGTTATAGAAGCTGAGAAGTTTTCACCCAAGTTTGCATCAAGAGGTTCAAACAAGCAATGGCCGATATATACTTGTCCTCCTAAGAACATGCAAAATGGCCGATGGAGTGTTGACATCGTCCTTAGAATAAGCTATGCGGAAGTTATTTTTCGGCACACAAACTTTGCCGAAAAACAGGGGGGCATGTGTTGACACCAGATTTTGGCATGGTCAATAACTTATTTAAGATGGCCTCAAATGGAGAAGTGATCTTCATGAAAGAGTTCCGTATTGTCGATATGAACATCTTTGAAGTTTGGGTCATCGCAATCCGATTTCATCTCGAAGGCCGAAACTATGCTCAAAGTACTAAAATCTTATATTCAGAGTACAGTTTGGCTGATTAAGCCCCCAAGACGACCTTAAATGGAAAGATTATCTACACGGATTGTCTTCGTCTCGTCGAATCGATTGATTTTGATATAAAAATCGTTCCAATCCGAGTTCGTATGCAAAAGTTAGAGCCATCGGAATACAGCCCTGTCAGGAGGCAAAAAATGGCCCGCCCCACCAGACACCCTGTCTGATGGGTAGCGCGAGGGATAGCCTGTTTTGCACGACCAATTTGACCCTCAAGATGACCTCTGATCAAAAAACGTTCAACATAAAAGTTGTTCGTCTCGTCGAAACGGTCAAGATTTCTTTTGGGCTCGTTTCCATCCGAGATCGTTTACTACCACAAAAAAGACCCGCAAGGTGCAGCCAGTTTAAACCGAACCATTTTGGAAAGTTCGGGCAAAACCAATCCGAATTTGGCTAGGGTTTTGGACGTGAATCCAAGCCTTTTCCTTGCACGGAAAGTCCAGCCGCCTCTTATATACCTTTGGGGTGACGGCCGATTGAACAACACACAATCGATCAATTCATCTACCACTTTTTATCTTTTATCTTTTCTGCTTAACCCTAGTTCTTCTTCTTCCTCGTTCTTCGTCTGTTCTTCTTGTTGCAGGGCGGCGAACCTCGAGTCCCTAGGGGCGATCAGGTTGACCTAGGGCAGCCCATAGCCGCTGCGCGCCCTGACGGGGTCCCTCCCGGGCGTGTGAGGTTTTGGATCTTCAAAAGCGCCCGCCGGATTGTCTTCCGTACCGCGCTTCCGGCGGGTCTCCTTCGACGTGAGCTGCGGTGCACCACCCTCGGCGTCGAGGGTACACGCTGACGTGTTCGTGTGCGAACACCTAGTTGATGTCCCTATTCTTTCATGTCCACCGTTTCATTCTCTTTTTATATCTTTGGTGGCTCCGTGGAAGCATTTGTTGTATGAGTGCGTGTCTTACCTCTTTTCATCTTAGTGCACTCATGTTTGGTGAAGATTGTTGTCCTCATGTTTGTCTTGACAAGCCTATTATTTCCTATCTTCATCATGGGTTGTCACAAGCTTTGATTTTTAATTTGCTACTAGTGAGCTTGTGAACCCATTTGCTTGATGTGTGTGTGACCTTCTTAATTTCGTGTGTGTGGGAAGGACATGTCTTGCACCTTGTATCTCATTTACTCAAGACTATGTTGATGCTTAATTCTCATCCTTATACTAGTCTTCTCAAGTGCTTTGACGTGACTCACACATATCATTTTGGTTGTGCCTATTCTTAGGTTGCCTCATTTATATGTTGCTCAACCATATATTTGTTGCAAATGCTAGGCTTCTTTTCTTATCTATGCTTGCTTGCAATTGTTTTGTGTTCCTATTGATTTTGGGGGAGTGATGATCCTATTTTGTGCACTTGTATCCAAATACAAAAATTCTAAATAGTGCACAAATCATGGGGAGCTTCTCTATTTTCCTTAGAACACTCCTCTTCCCAAATCGTAGTATTCATTTATCCTTTTGGCTCATCGGATCTTTTGATTGCTTGCTTCACTTTGTGTTATGCAAATGAGATCAATTTGTGCCATGTGCTTTGTGCCATGTGCCTTGCTATTATGACTAGGCACAAGTTGTATAATAGTGGATTCACTTGTGGATATCATGTTCTTATCAATTGTAACCTTTCTTTTTTGTGTATACGAGTTTCTTTGTGGATACATATCATGATTATTATAGGCCACTTAGAAATTTTTATACATGAAAAAGTTCATATCTTCGTATCTGATTGCATTCTATAGATTTCGAGCTCCTTTAATTTTTCATCATTGAATATGTGCATTTGTTTTCACTCACATTTTGTTATATGCACACATCAAGGAGGAACTCATACTATATTGGTCTGCTAGATGTTTTGTCTTCCATTTTGGCATTTGTTGCCAATGGGGGAGAAGTTTAGAGGGTTTAAGATAAATATCTTTTCTAGTTCTTGTTGTCACTCATGCATATCTACCCTTGTTATATATTCTTATTGCATGGATGAGTCTTGTATATAGAGAAATCTTCTCCTAGTTTATGTCAACCAATATATGCAATGACATTCAAAGTTCATTCACAAATTCATATATTATGTGGGAGTTTGCTCTATATACTATGGGTGTACTATCATCAAATGCTTGTGTAGTGTATTGATGATACTACAACCATCCCAAGTATACAATTTATCCTTGGATAAATTTCATGCTTGTTTAAAAATTCATTATATAAACCCTCTTGTTGAGATTGTCATCAATTACCAAAATTGGGGAGATTGAAAGTACATGTAGTCCCCATGTGTGGTTTTGGTAATTAAATGACAATCCTAATGGACTAATGTTTGCACTGAGATATACATTTGAAGGAAAGTTCCATTTGCAATGCATGAAGAATATTGGATGAATTGGTGGATGAAATCCATCAACATCTATATATGCATTGAGACTTGATAATGAATGACAATTCCTATGAAGAAACAATGACATCAAGATATATAGGAAGGTTTGTTCCATGGGTGATGCAAGAAGGATATTGAATGGATTCGGAATGAATGCCATATACATGTAGTCGTGCATCAAGATTAATCATGGAGCAAAGATTAAGGTTGACCAAGATGAAGATCGAAGATTGAATTCAAAGATGGTCAACACACAAGCGCAAATCATGTGCCACGTGAGATCTTGTGGTATGGTAAGAATTTGTCAATTGCGTTTTGTGTACTAACCCATACTATGTGTTGCCTATGTTTTTGAGAGGAGATTCTCATGGCCTCGCATCGAGAGAGAGATTTCAAGTGTCTATGAGAGGATGACATCAAGTGTTGATGATCATGGTTGACAAGGGCAAGTTCAAGATAACTATCCCGAAGGATTACATGCTTGAAGCTTGTGTATGATCACATGATGGACACATGAAGATAAATACAAAGCAAAGCTTCCCACATTGTGTATGGGGGAGCTACTTGAAGACTTCACCAATGTCTTGCCATTCAACTTGATCCAAGAAGAAACTTCAACTTCAAGCTCAAGTGAAAGGCTCAAGTCAAAGGTATTAGTTCCTTCGATGTTAGTGTTGTGGAGTGATGAACACCGAAGGAACACATACACTCAAGAATGGATTCTTGATAGCTATGTAGTGTAGACCTTTTATGATTCTTGAGTTATAGGGATCCCGCACTATTAAGAGGGGATCAAAGGGGTTCGTGATAGATTTGCTCAAGTCAACATCTTCTCTACACAATTCCACTCATATCCTATATACCAAAGAAAATCCAAAGCCAAATAGGTTACCCAAATACATGATAAAATCTTTGCATATTTTGCATCCTCCATTTTGGTTCATCTTGGGTGGTTCTCTATGTGAGGACCTGGTTTTTTTAATAGCTTCAAAACAAGCCCAAGATCATCAAAATCGGAGTCCGGATGTAAAAGTTGTGCCTGTTTCAGTTAGTAGGCTGCAGCAGTTTGGTTTGGCCGGATCATCCGGGTCCTCTTCCATATCATCCGGGCTTTGCCCGGATCATCCGGTTTCCTGCCCGGATCATCCAGGTTATTCGTAAAATTCATCACATTAGCTTATTCCGCTAGCCGGATCATCCGGCTACCCACCCGGATCATCCGGGAATTGCCCGGATCATCCGGCTATGTCCCCGGACATCCGGGTATCTACTTCACCACATTGTATATTGACCTTCCCAGATCATCCGGGCATTGCCCGGATCATCCGGGTATGCGTCCAGATCATCCGGGCAGGTCAACAACTGCGGGAAACGGCTCTATTTTCTTTGGGGGTATAAATATCCCTCTCCCACTCCGGGGGAGGGTTGAGCAACACATTCATATGAACCCTAAAACACAAAAAGGCTCCCTCTCACTTCTCCTACACCAAATCTTAGATCCCGGAGAGATTCATGAGAGTTCTTGAGAGATTTTCCAATCAAGTGATAGATCCACTCCCTCTCCCTCTCTTGACCAAAGGAATTCGTGATTTGAGCAAGTCTTGAGCATTTCCCCTTTGTTCTTGTTACTCTTGGAGGTTGGAGACTCCTAGGCGGTAGGAGTGCTCCGGTGAGGAATCAACTTGTGATTTTTCCCCTGGAAAGTTTGTGAAGGTTTGGAGGCCGCCTCAAGGTCTACCACTAGTGGTTGAGAATCGCCTTCGTGGTGATATCTCAAGGAGAATAGGGTGAGCCTTCGTGGCGTTGGTGTGCCTTCGTGGTAACATCCACCTCTCTAACGGTGACTAGCTTCCCTCCAAGGAAGTGAACATCGGGATACATCCTCGTCTCCATGACTTTGGTTATCCCTAACCCTAACTCCTTACTTGTGGTTTACTTTGGTCATTTGACCGTGAATTCACTATATCTTGTTGTCCTCATTATATTGTGGTGGTTGATTATATTGTGTTGGCCATTTCCTTGTAGAGATTATTTAGGTCTACACTTCATATTCCGCAATTCATACTTGCTACTATTTATATACATTGTGATTAGTGTGAATTGCTAACTTGTGGTCTAAACTTCCATATATTGTGATATTGCTCAAGTAAGTTTGTGTAACTTACTTGAGTTTGCTTGTATCATTCAATTCCATATATTGTGATACAATTTGTGTAAGCTTGTATTGCTTACTTGTGGTTGTGTGTATTATTCATTTCCATACCTCGTGATATACACTGAGTAAGTTTGTGTGACTTACTTGTGCTTACTCATATCCTCGTTGTTCTCATCTTATTTATGCTAAGTTGTTGGTGCACTTAGTGAGCCTAGTATATTTAGGATTTGTGCTTGAAAAGTATCCGCTTAGTTTATTTCCGCATTAGGATATAGCCAAATCCGTAAAAGATTTTAAAACGCCTATTCACCCCCCCTCTAGGCGACATCGTGGTCCTTTCACAAAGTCCTATCATTTTTCTTTTTCTTCTTCTTAGAAGAACTAGGTACATCAATATTGTTTCTCTGAGAATCTTGCTCGATTCTCTTAGGGTGGGCTTCAGGATACAAAGGTTCCTGAGTCATTCTACTAGTTCTAGTAGCCACTCTAAGAGCATAATCATTTTTCTTGCTATTTATTTCATCAAGCACTTCTTTCTGAGCTTTAAGTACTTGTTATACTTGAGTAGTAACCATAGAAGCATGTTTGCTAACAAGTTTAAGTTCACCTCTAATATCAGCCATATAATCACCCAAGCGTTTAATCATAACGGTATTCTGTTTTAATTATATACCAAAATAAGCATTAAAGTCATCTTGCTTAAACATAAAGTCATCAAACTCATCCAAGCACTGACTAGCAATTTTAGTAGGAGGGACTTCAGCTTTATCATATCTATAGAGAGAATTTACCTTTACTACCTGTGTCGGGATATCGGGAGGTTCTTCATTAAATAAGTAATTGAGATCATATACTTCTTCAACAGGAGGTAAATTAAGACCATGTACTTCTTCAATAGGAGGTAAATTCTTAACATCTTCATCTTTAATACCTTTTTCTTTCATAGATTTCTTTGCCTCTTGCATATCTTCGGGGCTGAGAAATAGAACACCTCTCTTCTTAGGAGTTGGTTTAGGAATAGGCTCAGTAATTGGCTCAGGAACTGGCTCAGGAGGTAGCTCGGGAGGTGCCCAATTATTTTCATTAGCCAACATATTATTCAATAGAATTTCAGCGTCATCCGGTGTTCTTTCCCTGAAAAGAGAACCAGCACAACTATCCAGGTAATCTCTGGAAGCATCAGTTAGTCCATTATAAAAGATATCAAACATTTCAGGTTTCTTAAGAGGATGATCAGGCAAAGCATTAAGTAACTTGAGAAGCCTCCCCCAAGTTTGTGGGAGACTCTCTTCTTCAATTTGCACAAAATTGTATATTTCCCTCAAAGCAGCTTGTTTCTTACGAGCAGGGAAATATTTAGCAGAGAAGTAATAAATCATATCCTGGGGACTTTGCACACAACCAGGATCAAGAGAATTATACCAAATCTTAGCATCACCCTTTAATGAGAACAGAAATATCTTGAGTAAATAAAGGCAGCGCGATCTCTCATTATTAGTAAACAGGGCAGCTATATCATTTAACTTAGTAAGATGTGCCACAACAGTTTTAGATTCATGGCCATAAAAAGGATCAAATTCAACCAAAGTAATTATATCTGGATCAACAGAAAAATCATAATAGTCCTGATCAGGAACACAGATAGGTGAAGTAGCAAAAGTAGGATAGGGTTTCATTCTACCTCTAAAAGATTCTTTACTCCATTTAATTAGCAACCTCTTAAGTTCACGTCTATCCTGGCAAGCAAAAATAGCTGCAGAAGATTCAACATCAAAAAGATAACCCTCAGGAATAGAAGGCATATGTTCATCATCACTAACATCATCGTGTTCAGGTTCAATAATTTCTCTTTCTTTAGACCTAGCAATTTGCTCATCAAGATATTCACCAAGTGCACAGTAGTATCAAGCATAGAAGTAGTTTCATCATAAGTATCATGCATAGCAGAAGTGGCATCATCAATAACATGCAACATATCAGAATCAATAGCAGTAGTAGGTTTAGGTGTCGCAAACTTACTCATAACAGAAGGAGAATCTAGTGCAAGGCTAGATGGCAATCCCTTACCTCCCCTCGTAGTTGAGGGCAAGATAGTAGTTCGATCATCTTTCAAGTTCTTCATAGTGTCCAGCAGATATAAATCCCAAGTGACTCAAAGAATAGAGCTATGCTCCCCGGCAACGGTGCCAGAAAATAGTCTTGATGACCCACAAGTATAGGGGATCGCAACAGTTTTTGAGGGTAGAGTATTCAACCCAAATTTATTGATTCGACACAAGGGGAGCCAAAGAATATTCTCAAGTATTAGCAGCTGAGTTGTCAATTCAAACACACCTGGAAACTTAGTATCTGCAGCAAAGTGTTTAGTAGCAAAGTAATATGATAGTGGTGGTAATGGTAACAAAAGTAAAGATAGCAAAAGTAATGTTTTTTTGTATTTTGTAGTGATTGTAACAGTAGCAACAAAAAAGTAAATAAGTGTAAACCAGTATATGGAAAACTCGTAGGCACTGGATTAGCGATGAATAATTATGCCGGATGCGGTTCGTCATGTAACAGTCATAACATAGGGTGACACGGAACTAGCTCCAGTTCATCAATGTAATGTAGGCATGTATTCCGTATATAGTCATACGTGCTTATGGAAAAGAACTTGCATGACATCTTTTGTCCTACCCTCCCGTGGCAGCGGGGTCCTATTGGAAACTAAGGGATATTAAGGCCTCCTTTTAATAGAGAACCGGAACAAAGCATTACCACATAGTGAATACATGAACTCCTCAGACTATGGTCATCACCGGGAGTGGTCCCGATTATTGTCACTTCGGGCTTGTCGGATCATAACACATAGTAGGTGACTATAGACTTGCAAGATAGGATCTAGAACACACATATATTCATGAAAACATAATAGGTTCAGATCTGAAATCATGGCACTCGGGCCCTAGTGACAAGCATTAAGCATAGCAAAGTCATAGCAACATCAATCTCAGAACATAATGGATACTAGGGATCAAACCCTAACAAAACTAACTCGATTACATGATAAATCTCATCCAACCCATCACCGTCTAGCAAGCCTATGATGCAATTACTCACGCACGGCGGTGAGCATCATGAAATTGATGATGGAGGATGGTTGATGATGACGATGGCGACGAATCTCCCTCTCCGGAGCCCCGAACGGACTCCAGATCAGCCCTCCCGAGAGAGATTAGGTCTTGGCGGCGGCTCCGTATCGTAAAACGTGATGATTTCTTCTCTCTGATATTTTTCTCCCCGAAAGCCAATATATGGAGTTGGAGTTGGCGTCGGAGGGCCACCAGGGGGCCCACGAGGTAGGGGGCGCGCCCAGGGGGGCGCGCCCCCCACCCTCGTGAGCAGGGTGTGGGCCCTCTGGTCTTCATCTTTTGCGAGGATTTTTCTTTATTTTTTCTAAGGTGTTCCGTGGAGTTTCAGGATATTCCGAGAATCTTTATTTTCTACACAAAAAACAACACCATGGCAATTCTGCTGAAAACAGCGTCAGTCCGGGTTAGTTCCATTCAAATCATACAAGTTAGAGTCCAAAACAAGGGCAAAAGTGTTTGGAAAAGTAGATACGGCGGAGATGTATCATACGCCAACTCAACATGTACTTATGGAGGCACCTACAGAGCTCCTTTATAATCACCCAGTTACGTTGTGACGTTTGGCAGCACACAAAGTGTTCCTCCGGTAAACGGGAGTTGCATAATCTCATAGTTGTAGGAACTTTGTATAAGTCATGAAGAAAGCAATAGCAATATACTAAACGATCAAGTGCTAAGCTAACGGAATGGGTCAAGTCAATCACATCATTCTTCTAATGATGTGATCCCATTAATCAAATGACAACACATGTCTATGGTTAGGAAACACAACCATCTTTGATTAATAAGCTAGTCAAGTAGAGGCATACTAGTGACGTTAAGTTTGTCTATGTATTCACACATGTATTATGTTTCCGGTTAATACAATTCTAGCATGAATAATAAAAATTTATCATGATATGAGGAAATAAATAATAACTTTATTATTGCCTCTAGGGCATATTTCCTTCAGTCAGCACTTAAGGGTGATCCAATGGCAGGCCCATTTCCCCTAAGTCTATCAACAACCACCCTGCATCTCTTTCTATTACGGGTCATAATCTCTGGACTAAGAATAGGGAAGAAACCATCATCTAAAAAAACAAAGGCCATGTCATAGGTACGAAGAGGAATGGAGAGCATGCAGGAGGCACACCCACAAAGCAAAAGAACCTATTTCAAAGTGGATTTCATACATTCTATTTAGGCAGGCCTGAGGATATGTAAGGCAAGGTGGGTCAGAGAAAGACAGTTTTCGTCAAACAACACGACGCGGAGGTGGTTGATCGCTGCTTGAACTGGCCTTACGACGAAGAGAATGGCGTGTAGGCATGATATTCATAGGAACGGCATTAAGAACAACCACAACACACTGCAACAAAAACGTAACACAAGGAAAGGCAATCTAATAAGGTGCATAAAACAGCAAGAAGGCATAGACCTAGACCAAGAAACAGAACCCAAAAAACAAGGCTCTACAAAGGGCACAGAACTAACATTTTTTAAATGAAAGGGAGAGGCATCCCAAAAGTAAACTCAGGAAGGAAAGTAGGATGTTTTTTTCTTCTAAGAGGGTAAAAAAAGAAGGTTAAAATACATAGGAGAAGAAAAAGGGTATCAAGCAAAACCAAAGGAACATGCCTTTGAAAGCCTTAGAAGAACTACCAGGGGAAAACAGAGGAGAGAGAGCAAGCCCAAGAAACACTTTCCCGAAAGCCCATGAAAAAATATAAACCCAAAGGCACAGGCTCCTCTAAAGCCCGTGGCCCAAGAAATACCTTCCCAAAAGCCCATGAAGAACCACAAGCCCAAAGGAACAGGCCCCTCTAAAGCCCGTTCTAGTTTTTTCTCTATAAGAGAAGGGAGCAATCCAAAGGCCAAAGAGCCACCCGAGGAAGAATCAATAAATAAGCAACCCATCTATTTTCTGGGCACGTGGGAAGAACGCTGAATCTGAAGAATAAGGTTGTTCTTTTTAGCTTCGCAAAACGTAGAAAGCAGATACTGTAAGGGCCAAAGGGCAGGTATATAAGAGCTATATAAAAAGTTTAAAGACTTTATTGCATCAGAGGAATGAACCCATCCAGTACAAAGCAGGCACGCATGCCCAAATAAGAAGCCAACAAAAGATAGCTAAAGAGATTAAAGAGAGGAAAGCATTTGCGAGCACAGTAGACTGATACGTCCATTTTGCATCATGCTTTTATATCGATATTTATCGCATATTGGGCTGTTATTTCACGATATGTCACAATACTTATGGCTATTATCTCTTATTTTACAAGGCTTACCATGAAGAGGGGGAATGCCGACAGCTGGAATTCTGGCTGGAAAAGGAGCAAATATTGGAGACCTATTCTGCGCAACTCCAAAAATCCTGAAACTCCACGGAATATCTTAAAAGAAATAAAGAAAAAACATCGCCAAAGATGAAGGCCAGGGGGCCCACACCCTACTCACGAGGGTGGGGGCGCGCCCCTCCCCCCTGGGCACGCCCCTACCTCGTGGGCCCCCTGGTGGCTCTCCGACGCCCATCTTCTCCTATATGAAGTCTTTCGATGAGAAAAAATAATAAGCAACCTTTCGGGACGAGACTCTGCCGCCACGAGGCGGAACCTTCGCGGAACTAATCTAGGGCTCCGGTAGAGCTGTTCTGTCGGGGACACTTCCCTCTGGGAGGGGGAAATCATCACCATCGTCATCACCAACGCTCCTCTCATCGGGAGAGGGAAATCTCCATCAACATCTTCACCAGCACCATCTCATCTCCAAACCCTAGTTCATCTCTTGTATCCAATTCTTGTCTCCAAGTCCGGGATTGGTGCTAGTAGGTTGCTAGTAGTGTTGATTACTCCTTGTAGTTGATGCTAGTTGGTTTATTTGGTGGAAGATCATATGTTCAGATCCTTTATGCACATTATTACCCCTCTGATTATGAACATGAATATGCTTTGTGAGTAGTTACGTTTGTTCCTGAGGACAACAGAGAAGGCTTGCTATTAGTAGTCATGTGAATTTGGTATTCGTTCGATATTTTGATAAGATGTATGTCGTCTAACCTCTAGTGGTGTTATGTGAACGTCGACTACATAACACTTCACTGTTATTTGGGCCTAGAGGAAGGCATTGGGAAGTAATAAGTAGATGATGGGTTGCTAGAGTGACAGAAGCTTAAACCCTAGTTTATGCGTTGCTTCGTAAGGGGCTGATTTGGATCCATATGTTTCATGCTATGGTTAGGTTTACCTTAATACTTTTGTTGTAGTTGCGGATGCTTGCAATATAGGTTAATCATAAGTGGGATGTTCGTTCAAGTAAGAACAGCACCCAAGCACCGGTCCACCCACATATCAAATTATCAAAGTACCGAACGCTAATCATATGAGCGTGATGAAAACTAGCTTGACGATATTCCCATGTGTCCTCGGGAGCGCTTTTCCTATTATAAGAGTTTGTCCAGGCTTGTCCTTTGCTACAAAAAGGATTGGGCCACCTTGCTGCACTTTATTTACTTTTGTTACTTGTTGCTCGTTACCTTTTATCTTATCACAAAACTATCTGTTACACTTATTTCAGTACTTGCAGAGAATACCTTGGTGAAAACCGCTTATCATTTCCTTCTGCTCCTCGTTGGGTTCGACACTCTTACTTATCGAAAGGACTACGATTGATCCCCTATACTTGTGGGTCATCAAGACTCTTTTTTGGCGTCGTTGCCGGGGAGTGTAGCGCCTTTGGTAAGTGGAATTTGGTAAGGAAAAATTTATATAGTATGCTGAAATTTTCTGTCACTTGTTACTATGGAAAGTGAATCTCTGAGGGGCTTGTTCGGGGTATCTTCACCCCGTCCAGTAGAGCAAAGACTTGCTCCTCAACCTACTGAACCTATTGAAAATGAAACTCCTTTTGAATTTCCTTCGGGTATTATAGAAAAATTGCTGGCTAATACTTTTACAGGAGATGGGACAAAGCATCCTGACGAGCATCTACGCTATTTGGATGATATTTGTGGATTATTTAAGCTTGCAGGTATACCCGATGATGTTGTTAAGAAGAAGGCTTTCCCTTTATCTTTGGAGGGAGACGCATCGACATGGTATAGGCTATGTGATGATACGAGATCATGGAACTATAAAAGAGTGAAATTGGAATTTCATCAAAAGTATTACCCTATGCATTTTGTTCATCGTGATCGCAATTATATATATAATTTTTGGCCTCGCAAAGGAGAAAGCATCGCTCAAGCTTGGGGGAGGCTTAAATCCATGTTATATTCATGCCCCAATCATGAGCTCTCAAAATTGACAATTCTTCAGAATTTTTATGCTCGGCTTTCTGATAATAATCAAACCATGCTCGATACTTCTTGTGATGGCTCCTTCATGATGAAGACTATTGAATTCAGATGGAATTTATTGGATAGAATTAAATGCAACTCTGAAGATTGGGACCTCGACGAAGGTAAGGAGTCAGGTATGACACCTAAGTTTGATTGTGTTAAATCTTTTATGGATACCGATATTTTCCGTAAGTTTAGCACTAAATATGGACTTGACTCTGAGATAGTAGCTTCTTTCTGTGAATCTTTTGCTACTTATGTTGATCTCCCCAAGGAGAAGTGGTTTAAATATCATCCTCCCATAGAAGTAAAAGTAGCTGCACCTATTAAAGTTGAAGAAAAGACCATCACTTATAATGATCCTATTGTTCCCACCTCTTATGTTGAGAAACCACCTTTCCCTGCTAGAGTAAAGGATCATGCTAAAGCTTCAACTATTGTTCGTAAAAGCAATACTAGAACTTATACACCTCCTGAGCAAGTCAAAGTAGAACCTAATATTGCTATTGTTAAAGATCTCTTGTCCGATATTATTGATGGGCATGTCATTGAATTCTCTGGTGAAACTGCTAGAATTGCTAAACCCTGTGATAGAGATAAAGATAGACGCGTGGTAGGCGTGCCTGTTATTTCTGTTAAAATAGGAGATCATTGTTATCATGGCTTATGTGATATGGGTTCTAGTGCTAGTGTTATACCCATTGACTTATATAAAAATGCATGATATCGCACCTGCCGAGTTAGAATATATTGATGTTACAATTAAACTTGCCAATAGAGATACTATATCTGCAATGGGAATTGTTAGAGATGTTGAAGTCTTGTGTGAGAAAACTAAATATCCCACTGATTTTCTTGTTCTTGGTTCTCCACAAGATAGCTTTTGTCCCATTATATTTGGTAGACCCTTCTTGAATACTGTTAATGCTAAGATAGACTGCGAAAAGAATGTTGTTACTATTGGCTTGGATGATATGGTTCATGAGTTTAATTTCTCTAAATTTAGTAAACAACATCGTGAGGAAGAATTGCCTAGTAAGGATGAAATTATTGGTCTTGCTTCTATTGTTGTACCTCCTAGTGATCCTTTAGAACACTATTTGCTAGACCATGAAAATGAGATGTTCATGAAAGAAGGGAAATAGATGAAGTATTCTTTAAACAGAAACCTATTCTGAAACACAATTTGCCTGTTGAAATCCTAGGGGATCCTCCTCCACCCAAGGGTGATCCCGTGTTTGAGCTTAAACCGTTGCCTGATAATCTTAAGTATGCTTATCTTGATGAAAAGAAAATATACCCTGTTATTATTAGTGCTAACCTTTCAGAGCATGAAGAAGAAAGATTATTGAAAACTCTAAAAAAGCACCGTGCCGCTATTGGATATACTCTGGATGATCTTAAGGGCATCAGTCCCACTCTATGTCAACATAAAATAAATTTGGAAGCTGATGCCAAACCAGTTTGTGATCCTCAACGATGTTTGAATCCTAAAATGAAAGAAGTGGTAAGAAAGGAAATACTCAAGCTTCTGGAGGCAGGTATAATTTACCCCGTTGCTGATAGTCAGTGGGTAAGTCCTGTCCATTGTGTCCCTAAGAAGGGAGGTATTACTGTTATCCCTAATGATAAAGATGAATTGATCTCGCAAAGAATTATCACAGGTTATAGGATGGTAATTGATTTCCGCAAATTAAATAAAGCTACTTAGAAAGATCATTACCCCTTACCTTTTATTGATCAAATGCTAGAAAGATTATGCAAACATACACATTATTGCTTTCTAGATGGTTATTCTGGTTTCTCTCAAATACCTGTGTTGCCCAAAGATCAATCAAAGACTACTTTTACATGCCCTTTTGGTACTTTTGCTTATAGATGTATTCCTTTTGGTTTATGTAATGCACCGGTACCTTTCAAAGATGCATGATGGCTATATTCTCTGATATTTGTGAAAAGATTTGTGAGGTTTTCATGGATGACTTTTCCGTCTATGGTTCCTCTTTTGATGATTGCTTGAGCAATCTTGATCGAGTTTTGCAGAGATGTGAAGAAACTAATCTTGTCTTGAATTGGGAAAAGTGCCACTTTATGGTTAATGAAGGTATTGTCTTGGGGCACAAAGTTTCTGAAAGAGGTATTGAAGTTGATAAAGCCAAGGTTGATGCTATTGAAAAGATGCTATGTCCCAAGGACATCAAAGGTATAAGAAGTTTTCTTGGTCACGCCGTATTTTATAGGAGGTTCAGTAAGGACTTCTCAAAAATCTCTCGGCCTCTGACTAATTTATTACAAAAAGATGTACCATTTGTCTTTGATGATGATCGTGTAGAAGCATTTGAAATACTTAAGAAAGCATTAGTCTCTGCACCTATTGTTCAGCCACTTGATTGGAATTTACCCTTTGAAATTATGTGTGATGCTAGTGATTATGGTGTAGGTGCTGTTCTAGGGCAAAGAGTGGATAAGAAATTAAATGTTATCCATTATGCTAGTAAGACTCTAGACAATGCTCAAAGAAATTATGCTACTACTGAAAAGGAACTCTTAGCAGTTGTGTTTGCCTGTGATAAATTCAGACCCTATATTGTTGATTCTAAAGTAACTATTCACACCGATCATGCTGCTATTAAATATCTTATGGAAAAGAAAGATGCTAAACCCGGACTTATTAGATGGGTTCTCTTGCTGCAAGAATTTGATTTGCATATTGTTGATAGAAAAGGAGCTAAGAACCCAGTTGCAGACAACTTATCTAGGTTAGAGAATGTTCTTGATGACCCACTACCTATTGATGATAGCTTTCCTGATGAACAATTAAATGTCATAAGCACTTCTCGTAGCACTCCATGGTATGCTGATTATGCTAATTATATTTTTGCTAAATTTATACCACCTAGCTTCACATACCAACAAAAGAAAAAGTTCTTTTATGATTTGAGACATTACTTTTGGGATGATCCACATCTTTATAAAGGAGTAGATGGTGTTATTAGACATTGTGTACCTGAGCATGAACAGGAACAGATCCTATGCAAGTGTCACTTCGAAGCTTATGGAGGACACCACGCTGGAGATAGAACTGCACATAAGGTATTACAATCCAGTTTTTATTGGCCTACTCTCTTCAAGGATGCCCGTAAGTTTGTTTTATCTTGCGATGAATGTCAAAGAATTGGTAATATCAGTAGACGTCAAGAAATGCCTATGAATTATTCACTTGTTATTGAGCCATTTGATGTTTGGGGCTTTGATTAAATGGGACCTTTTCCTGCCTCTAATGGCTACACTCATATTCTAGTTGATGTTGATTACGTTACTAAGTGGGTAGAAGCTATTCCAACTAGCAGTGCTGATCATAACACTTCTATTAAAATGCTTAAGGATTTCCGAGGTTTGGAGTCCCTAGATACTTAATGATTGATGGTGGTTCACACTTTATTCATGGTGCTTTCCGTAAGATGCTTGCTAAATACGATGTTAATCATAGAATTGCATCTCCTTATCACCCGCAGTCTAGTGGTCAGGTAGAATTGAGCAATAGAGAGCTCAAATTAATTTTGCAAAAGACTGTCAATAGGTCTAGAAAGAATTGGTCCAAAAAATTGAATGATGCATTATGGGCCTATAGAACTGCATATAAGAATCCTATGGGTATGTCTCCGTATAAAATGGTTTATGGAAAAGCATGTCATTTACCTCTTGAATTAGAACATAAGGCATATTGGGCTGTCAAAGAGCTCAATTATGACTTCAAACTTGCCGGTGAGAAGAGGTTGTTTGATATTAGCTCACTTGATGAATGGAGAACCCAAGCTTATGAAAATGCCAAGCTGTTTAAAGAAAAAGTTAAAAGGTGGCATGATAAAAGGATACAAAAGCGTGAGTTTAATGTAGGTGACTATGTATTGCTATACAACTCTCGGTTTAAGATTATTTGCAGGAGAACTTCTCTCCAAATGGGAAGGTCCTTACGTTATCGAGGAGGTCTATCGTTCCGGTGCCATAAAAATCAACAACTTTGCAGGCACAAATCCGAAGGTGGTAAACGGTCAAAGAATCAAACATTATATCTCAGGTAATCCCATAAATGTTGAAACCAATATTATTGAAACCATAACCCCGGAGGAATACATAAGGGACACTTTCCAGAACGTTCCAGACTCCAAAAAGGAATAGGTATGTGGTACGGTTAGTAAACCGACCCCAAAACATTTTTTAAAGCAATATTTCTCCATTTTGGAATATTTAGAAAAATAGAAAATTAAGTAGCAGTCCGGGGAGGACACGAGGCCTCCACGAGGGTGGAGGGCACGCCCTACCCCCCTGGGCGCGCCCCCCTACCTCATGAGCACCTCGTGTGCCCTCCGGACTCCATTTTCTTGCACGATACGTATTTTGGTCGGTAAAAATTCATTATATATTCTCCCAAAGGTTTTGACGACCGTATCACGCAAATATCCTCTATTTTCGTTTCGAACTGTTTCCGTTGCAGATTTGAGGATTCCGAAGACTCGATCATCCTTCTATGAGGGTGAGCCTATGCCATGGAAGGTGGACGACAAGCTTCCATCATCAACAACACCTCCACCGCCAACAACAAAGAAGGAGATATAATCACATGGGTCTGGGCACTCCCCTTGGCAACTGCCAAGCTTGGGGGAGGTGCCCCGGTATCGTATCACCATCACAACTCCTATCTTTGCCGTTTTTCTTAGTTCGATCCTATTAGTAGTATCTTGATTTAGTAGAATAAAGTCATGGCACGATCTAGTTTTGAGTTTTGCTTTATGATACCTCTATGCAATCGAGTCTGTGAGCTATATATATAATAAAGATTAGTGTTGAGTCAAGGGCTTGATTACTTTGCCATGATCTTGGGTGAATAAAGAAAAGAATAAAAAGAAACAAAGAGATTATATTGATCTTAGTGAAAGTAATGACTCCACATAGAAAGAGTATGATGATTAAAAGTTGTTGGGAGTTGGCAAATATAGCTTTGGTCATCATTGCAATTTATAGGAAGTAATAAGGAGAGAGAGGTTTCACATATAGATATATTATCATTGGCATCTTTTATGATTGGGAGCACTCATTAAAATATGACATGCTAAAGAGTTGATGTTGGACAAGGAAGACAACATAATGAGTTATGTTTTCTTACATCTGAGATAAAGTATATTGTCATGGTTCCTCTACCGTGTTGAGCTTGCCTTTCCCCCTCATGCTAGCCAAATTCTCAGCACTAAGTAGAAATACTACTTGTGCTTCCAAATACCCTTAAACCAGTTTTGCCATGAGAGTCCACCATACCTACCTATGGATTGAGTAAGATCCTTCAAGTAAGTTGTCATTGGTGCAAGCAATAAAAATTGCTCTCTAAATATGCATGACTTATTAGTGCAGAGAAATAAGCTTTGTACGAACTTGTTGTGGACGCAATAAAAGCGACGGACTGCATAATAAAGGTTCACATGCAAGGGGCAATATAAAGTGACATTCTTTTGCATTAAGATTTTGTGCATCAACCCTAAACGCGCATGACAACCTCTGCTTCCCTCTGCGAAGGGCCTATCTTTTATTATTATCCTCTACCTTATGCAAGAGTCACGGTGATCTTCACCTTTTTCCTTTTTCATTTTGTCCTTTGGCAAGCTCAGCATGTTGGAAAGAACATGATATATATATATATATATATCTAATTGGATGTAGGGGAGCGTGAATTATTATTGTTGACATTACCCTTGGGGTAAAAGGTTGTGGGGCAAAACTATAAGCCCCTATCTTTCTCTGTGTCCGATTAAAACTCCGTAACCACAAGTATCGCGTGAGTGTTAGCAATTATGAAGGACTAAGTGATAGTTGAGTATGTGGACTTGCTTTTAAGCTCTGACATAGACTCTTTCCGATGTTATGATAAATTGCAATTGCTTCAATGACTGAGGGTATAATTTGTTGGTGCTCAATAAGGTTTATGATTCATACTTTGGCTTTGTGAAAAGATCATCACTTGAACATAAGTAATCATATGACAAATCTATATATGTTGATGTTATGAAAATAATCATGATGCCTTCATGTCCGTATTTTATTTTTATCGACGCCTCTACTTCTAAACATGAGGTCATATTTATTGTTATCGGCTTTTCACTTGAGGACAAGCGAGGTCTAAGCTTGGGGGAGTTGATACGTCCATTTTGCATCATGCTTTTATATCGATATTTATCGCATATTGGGCTGTTATTTCACGATATGTCACAATACTTATGGCTATTCTCTCTTATTTTACAAGGCTTACCATGAAAAGGGGGAATGCCGGCAGCTGGAATTTTGGCTGGAAAAGGAGCACATATTGGAGACCTATTCTGCGCAACTCCAAAAGTCCTGAAACTCCACGGAATATCTTAAAAGAAATAAAGAAAAATCATCGCCAAAGATGAAGGCCAGGGGGCCCACACCCTGCTCACGAGGGTGGGGGCGCGCCCCTCCCCCTGGGCGCGTCCCCCTACCTCGTGGGCCCCCTGGTGGCTCTCCGACGCCCATCTTCTCCTATATGAAGTCTCTCGATGAGAAAAAAATAATAAGCAACCTTTCGGGACGAGACTCCGCCGCCACAAGGCGGAACCTTGGCGGAACTAATCTAGGGCTCCGGCAGAGCTGTTCTGCCGGGGACACTTCCCTCCGGGAGGGGGAAATCATCACCATCGTCATCACCAACGCTCCTCTCATCAGGAGAGGGCAATCTCCATCAACATCTTCACCAGCACCATCTCATCTCCAAACCCTAGTTCATCTCTTGTATCCAATTCTTGTCTCCAAGTCCGGGATTGGTGCTAGTAGGTTGCTAGTAGTGTTGATTACTCCTTGTAGTTGATGCTAGTTGGTTTATTTGGTGGAAGATCATATGTTCAGATCCTTTATGCACATTATTACCCATCTTATTATGAACTTGAATATGCTTTGTGAGTAGTTACGTTTGTTCCTGAGGACAAGGGAGAAGGCTTTCTATTAGTAGTCATGTGAATTTGGTATTCGTTCGATATTTTGATAAGATGTATGTCGTCTAACCTCTAGTGGTGTTATGTGAACGTCGACTACATAACACTTCACTGTTATTTGGGCCTAGAGGAAGGCATTGGGAAGTAATAAGTAGATGATGGGTTGCTAGAGTGACAGAAGCTTAAACCCTAGTTTATGCGTTGCTTCATAAGGGGCTGATTTGGATCCATATGTTTCATGCTATGGTTAGGTTTACCTTAATACTTTTGTTGTAGTTGCGGATGCTTGCAATATAGGTTAATCATAAGTGGGATGTTTGTTCAAGTAAGAACAGCACCCAAGCACCGGTCCACCCACTTATCAAATTATCAAAGTACCGAACGCTAATCATATGAGCGTGATGAAAACTAGCTTGACGATATTCCCATGTGTCCTCGGGAGCGCTTTTCCTATTATAAGAGTTTGCCCAGGCTTGTCCTTTGCTACAAAAAGGATTGGGCCACCTTGCTGCACTTTATTTGCTTTTGTTACTTGTTGCTCGTTACCTTTTATCTTATCACAAAACTATCTGTTACACTTATTTTAGTACTTGCAGAGAATACCTTGCTGAAAACCGCTTATCATTTCCTTCTGCTCCTCGTTGGGTTCGACACTCTTACTTATCGAAAGGACTACGATAGATCCCCTATACTTGTGGGTCATCATAGACCCCAGTCAAACTGGACCAGACCAGGGGCAACATCTGGATTTATCTTCGTGTCCACAGAGACACGGCGCAAGCGCAATAGCTCTCTCTCTCTCCAAGTGCCCAACATGCCGAATGGGAGAGACTGCAACTGTTATGGAAGAATGAAGAGAGCTCCTATAAGTCATCATACAGTCATAATTATAGTCTCAAACTACAAACCCATATAGACGCTGCAAAAAACCTATGGTCTGGAGGGCAGCCTGTTCATAAGCATGGACGAAACCACACCAGGACGAGCTCCAAAAAAATTCTCGTCGTGGAACTGGAGCAAAACCATCCCCTGGAAGCTCCAGTTCTACCCCAGCAAGAGCGGACCCATCCTCCGTGATTTCACACAGAAATGAAAGCGCCGACAAAGCACACCGAGCCACCACGGCTTCCAAAATGGGTATAATAGCTGAAATAAGAGCACACATCCTGCTCACATGCAATGAAAGTCAAAAAAGACCAAAAAATAACACGACCCCCGGGGTAGACCCGGAACATCGAGATTATCAGTATATCAACAACCATGACAACATGCACAGACAAATAAATACATCTGAACACACAAGTAACGCACATACAATGGAAAAGGAGAGCAAACCTTGAGTGGCAGCAGCAGGCCGCAGATTCAGAAACGAAGCAGTTTTCCAACCTGCAAAATAAACGCAGACAGAACCATTAGAACACAGCAAGGCACAGAGCACATTATATTCCATCAAAGCTACTGAACAAATGCAGAGCAACACGATGGCAGCAGAACTATTCTTTTAACCAAAGGAAACAACATCACTCTGCATGATCAAACACTATCCACCATATCTATAGCACCTTTTAATTGATGAACAATCTAACTCTAGACATGCAGGAAGAGAAGGACTATCAATGAACTCCACACACCATGCTTTTCATGCAAAGTAACAGACAGAAGCAGTATAAACTTCACACAACATCTTCTCAGACCTAATATTTCGGGCTTTCACCAAGTAGCGCATCTCTCGACAATCCAGAAATAGAGACAAAGAGGGTAAAGAGTAGCACATTACCAGAACGATGAAGCATAACCAGTACAGTAGTGTGCAAGCGAACATGGACGAAGAACCAACAACATGAAGCATGCACAGATAACGGAACGTGAAAGTGCCAAAGCAAAGTGCATGGAAGCGGACAACCATCCTATCGACCATCACCCAAGCATTTCAACAAACACCTCGAAGGAATACGACCACATAGAGGCAGAAGAGGCGAGCACTAACCTGGACAGCAAGAACGGAACGACGGACACGCAAGAGCCAACGGGGAAAACCGGCAGCAAACTGCACACCACTGGAGCAAACAGAAGCAGATAAGTCAATAAATAAGAGAAGGAACGACAGAAAGGAACAAGGAAAGGATAAGAGTAATAACCTCAACCAACACCACCCATGGAGAGACGGGCGGCCATGGCGACAGCCACATCGCAAGCCGTTCGAACTGGACGAAGGTAGGCGAACAGGAGAGGACGCAACAGTGTGGAAGGGTGGACGAGAGCGAGCGGACAAAGCAAGCATGTAGCAAATGAGGGATAGAAGGAGGAAAGGAAAAAACGGAGAGAAAAGGCCCCCTGCCAACCGCGGTGCCATGGGCAACCCACACAGAGGCTGTAGGACCTTGAAGTATGTCTAGAGGGGGGCGTGATTAGACTACTTGACCAATAAAAACTTGACCTTTTCCCAATTTTAGAGTTTGGCAGATTTTAGCTACTTTAGGACAAGTCAAGCAATCATCACACAATTCAAGCAAGCATGCAAGAGTATATAGGCAGCGGAAATTAAAGCATGCAACTTGCAAGAAAGTAAAGGGAAGGGTTTGGAGGATTCAAACGCAATTGGAGACACGGATGTTTTTGGCGTGGTTCCGATAGGTGGTGCTATCGTACATTCATGTTGATGGAGACTTCAACACACGAAGGGTAACGGCTGCGCGAGTCCACGGAGGGCTCCACCTACGAAGGGTCCATGAAGAAGCAACCTTATCTATCCCACCATGGTCGTCGCCCAGGAAGGACTTGCCTCACTAGCGGTAGATCTTCACGAAGTAGGCGATCTCCTTGCCCTTACAAACTCCTTGGTTCAACTCCACAATCTTGTCGGAGGCTCCCAAGTGACACCTAGCCAATCTAGGAGACACCACTCTCCAAGAAGTAACAAATGGTGGGTTGATGATGAACTCCTTGCTCTTGTGCTTCAAATGATAGTCTCCCCAACACTCAACTCTCTCTCAATGGGTTTGGATCTGGTGGAAAGAAGATTTGAGTGGAAAGCAACTTGGGGAAGGCTAGAGATCAAGATTCATATGGTAGGAATGGAATATCTTGGCCTCAACACATGAGTAGGTGGTTCTCTCTCAGAAATAGTAAGTTGGAAGTGTAGGTTCGTTCTGATGGCTCTCTCCACGAATGAAGAGGAGGTGGAGGGGTATATATAGCCTCCACACAAAATCTAACCGTTACACACAATTTACCAGACTCGGTGGGACCAAATTGTTAAACTCGGTCGAACCGGTTTAGTAAACCTAGTGACCGTTAGTGATTTTCAGTGGGACCGACATGCATCTCGGTGAGACCGATTCGGTTAGGGTCAGGGCATAACGTAATCTCGATAAGACCGATTACACAAACTCGGTGAGACCGATTGGTAATAAGCTTTCCAGAGAGTTGGTCAGGTAAACTCGGTGGGACCGATTTGCTCTTTTCAGTGAGACCGAAATGTTACAAAAAGGAAACAGAGAGTTTACATTGCAATCTCGGCGGGACCGATCGCTCACTTCGGTTAGACCAAAACATTACGAAGGGAAATAGAGAGATTGCAACCCCATCTCGGTGAGACCGAGATCCCTATCGGTAAGACCGATTTGCTTAGGGTTTGTGGCAGTGGCTATGACTTTTGGAATCGGTGGCGCCGGATAGGAAGTTTCGGTGTGACCGATTTTGGCTTTGGGTTTAGGTCATTTGTGGATGTGGGAAAGTAGTTGAGGGTTTTGGAGCATATCACTAAGTACATGAAGCAAGAGGCTCATTAAGCAACACCTCATCCCTCCTTGATAGTATTGGCTTTTCCTATAGACTCAATGTGATCTTGGATCACTAAAATGTAAAATGAAGAGTCTTGAGCTTTTGAGCTTGAGCCAATCCTTTGTCCTTAGTATTTTGAGGGGTCCACTTTCATCATCCATGCCATGCCATTCATTGAGCTTTCCTGAAATAATAGTCTTGGAATAGCATTAGCTCAATGAGCTATATGTTGTTATTAATTACCAAAACCACCTAGGGATAGTTGCACTTTCAATCTCCCCCTTTTTGGTAATTGATGACAACATATAGATCAAAGCTTCGACAAATGATAATAAGATTGAATAACATCGTCGCTTTGAGAAGTATGTGATAAGCAAGAGCTCCCCCTAAATTTGTGCATAGTTTAAGATTTGCTTTGGACTGCAAATGTACAATGAATTAGGCTCATGGGTCACTCTTCCATGTCACATACATCTTGGTGGAGCGCTCAAAATAATAAACAATGAATACATGCACTCATCACCAAGCATAGTGAGTGATCACATAAGATAGATAGGATAATATCAAGCATGCGTAAGTGTAGCTTATGATCAAACACATGATCATCAATGTCTCACAGCATAGTATCTCAACCAAAAGCAACCAAAGTTTGAAAAACCACCAAATAAAGCAAGAGAGAATAAAAGCAACACTCTCTCTGAAGCCTGTGATCTATACATTTTTCTCCCCCTTTGGCAACAAGTTACCAAATAGTTCATAGAAAATGCATAGTGCTAGATCGACTCTCAGGCTTGATCTTCTGGTGGTGGTGTCCTGATAGCTCCTTGGACGAAGGCTTCAGTTGAAGTAGAGGGTGCTGGAGTGGATGCTGGAGCTGGTTGCACTGGAACTGTAGGGGCAGTAGCTGGTGCTGAAGTTGTAGCTCTAGTGTCTGTCACTGGCACTGCAACTGACCTCTGGGCTCTGGGCACTCTGGCAAACACATTGGTGGTTGTCTTGCCCTTCCTCTCCTGCATGTCATCCTGCAGTTGCTCTACAACTGACTGAATCTCAGTTACCTTGACATCTAGATCATTGAATTTTTGTTCCATGATTCTCTCCAGGCTCTCCTGGTTTTGAGTTAGGGTGGCCAACCCTTTCTCAATCCTCAGAGTTGATGCTATCAAGTAACCAAGCTGCTCTTGTTTGGTCTTCAAGAAATACTCAGATGCCTCCCCTTGAGTTGGCATCTTGGCAGCCTTCTCCTGTTTTGCCTTCTCCTTCTTCTCCTGAGCTTGGACTGATTGTGGATCATCTTCATTCATGACAACCTCATTGTCCTCAAAGTCTGGATAAATTGGAAAGTGTTCCTTATCCAACTGATATTTCCCTATGCCCATCTTGGAGTTGATCAATTCTTGAATCTGAGGTGCATATCCACAGCTCCTCTTCTGATCTGCTACAGTCCTCTTGATTGTTTCAATGATCAGGCTCATGACTTTGAACTTCTGTGGCACATCAAACACATGCAGCATGTTGATGGCATGCCCTCTGATCATGTTATGGTCACCTGACTTGGGCAACAAAGTGTGCCTCAGAATCCAATTTATGGTTGCCAATCCTGACAGCAGAAAGTGAACTGATCCAAACTTGTGAGTTTCAACTGCTTTGTCAGGAATTTCCTTGTACATGTGAGCCATTGAATTATGACCCAACTTCTTCTTTGCATATATGTCCAAGTCATCCTCTTCTTCCTTGGGGGCATTTATCAGACTTGCCCATTCTTCAACAGTAGATTGGTACCTTGTACCTTCAGACATCCACACAATTCTACCATCTGGATAAAAGTGTGCTGTGGAGTAGAACTGCATGATAAGCTCATCATTCCAGTTGGTGAACTTCTGTCCAACAAAATCTGCCACTCCACAAGCAATAAAGC
This sequence comes from Triticum timopheevii, assembly GCA_963921465.1. NCBI lineage: Eukaryota > Viridiplantae > Streptophyta > Magnoliopsida > Poales > Poaceae > Triticum > Triticum timopheevii. Next base: position 507,337,525 of record OY997268.1, on the reverse strand, counting down.
TCTCCTCCACTCCAGGGTAGTGCTGCTCATTCTCCCTGATGAATTTCCAGTCAACCCACCTCATATCACAGACAATGGGCTTCTTGTCCAACAGAATGGTCTCATAAAAGTCATGTTGTTCCTTTGTGTGGAACCTGTAGTCAACAACAGTCCTTCTTCTTGAAGCATATGGATCTTCCATCCTCCATAGCCTCAGCCCTGAATCCTTCCTGATTCTCATGTCCTCAGCCACAGGATGGGCATCATTGTGGTCTGGTATCTTGGGCTTGAGCTTTCTAAGGACCTGACCTTCTTCATCTTCATCTTCTGCAACATTGGGCACTGGGGCCTTGTTCTTCTCAGCAGCTGGAATACTCCTAGTATTCCTCTTTGGAGCTTGCTTGGCCTTGGAGGCAGCTTTGGGTGCATCTTTGGGCTTGGATGTTGCAGCCCCTGATCTGATTGCATCTCCCATAAGCTTAGCTGCCTTAGGAGCTGGTGCAGCATCCTCTTCCTCTTCATCAGAATCCCTTCTCATTGAGGGCTTTCCAAGGACCTTGGCAGTTGTGGTTCTAGCTCTCTTCTTTTTCTTGTCCTGATCACCATCATCCTCTGATTCAATTGCGAACTTCATGGTTGCACCAGTGGGGACCTTCTGAGGTTTTGATGGTGCTTCTTTCCTTGCAGGTGCCTCTTTGGGTTGAGCTTGAGCTGGCACTTGAGTGGACTTCCTGGCCTTTGGCATTGGAGTTCTTTTGGCAGGAACTTTCTTTTTCAGACCTGGCTTTGTGATTTGTGCAGAGCCATACTCTTTCTTGAGCACCACTTTCTTGGAAGTGGCCTCATCTTCCTCAGCTTTGTAATCCTCATCCTCTGAGTCTGAGGTTCTCTTCCTCCTTTGCCTAGTAGCAGCCTTAGGCAAGTTGCTAGGAGTACTTCTGCTCCCGTCATCTGAAGTTAAGGGACTAGTGCCCTCACTCAAGTCCATCTGCTCTTCAGACCTGTTCTGGCTATCACTCTAATCAGACATACTGCAAAAGCTGACTGCTGACCCTGTGAAGAGTTATAGATGAGATAGAAAAGATGAGCATCACAAAATGCAGAGATTTTTCCAAAAGAATGATTCAAAATTTCAGTTTTAGTTTTCCACAGAAAGCATTTCGGATCAACCGATTTTCAAACTCGGTGATACCGAAGCAGTTTTGGAACCTAAACTGATGATCTCGGTTGGACCGAGTTTCGGTTCGGTGGCACCGAGACTGCTAGGGTTTCACAGAATACTCAAATCAGTCGCATCGATTAGTAATTCTCGATCGGACCGAGAGTCACTAGTTCAATGGCATACGCCAAATCGGTGAGACCGAGTTTTTCAACTCGGTGGGTCCGAGATGGTTTCGGCGGAAACCTAACCCTACAAATTTGAATCGCATCTAATCTATGGACTATTTTTACTGGATAGAAGAATCTCAATCGTGGCAAGAATCAATATGAAAACAATGTGCTAGGAATTAGATGTGGATATCACAAAGATCAAGTCCATACCCTAACTTGGCGGTGGACTTGCTACGGCGGCAACGACGGGGACGAATTCCATTGACGGCGGCGAAGACCAGCGACAGGAGGCTGCTGGCGGGAAGGAACGATCCGGAGACCACAATGGCAGAGCGAGCTATTGCGCGGGCGAAAGGTTTCGGAGAAATTTCCAAACTTTTGCCCGTGGCTATATATAGCCCGACCCTGTGTTGTGACCGAGTGGAACAACTCGGTGGCACCGAGATGCATAACTGTGTTCAGTTATAGCAAATCGGTGAGACCGAAAAGTTCAAATCGGTTGCACCGAGATTGAAAACTCAGATCAACTTGATGATCTCGGTAGGACTGAAATGGAAGAATCGGTCAGACCGAGAATCACAAAGAGGTTTTGGAAGTTTAAGTCTATGACGAATCGGGGACTCCGAGTGCTCCTCACACAGAGTGGTTCGAATCTGACTTGATCAAATTTTGTGATGTAGCATGAATAGAGTTTGAGATGAGAAAAGCATAGATAGCTAAAGAAGGTTCTTAGGCATTCTTGTCCATCCACTTGGCGAAAAGAAAAGAAACCAATCAATCAAAACAACAAGTGGATGTCCTTGAATGAGTAAAATATGCACCAACATGCTCACACAATAAGATAGCAAATGAAATATGTGGCAAAGCATGCACAACCAATTCTAGCATCTATCAAGCAATTGGCGATGACTAGGTCATCTATATATGAGTATATTGACTTAGGAGTCAAATGAGAACATTTGATCATAGGTCATACTCATCGTTTAAGCTCAAGTGGGGTTACCACTTTTACATAATGCATTAATGTGTTCACACCACCAGAGTTGCTTTGACTCAATTCTTAGAGTTAAGCTCCTCCTAGATGTGAGATACCCCTTAGAGGGATGAACTAACCTTGGGTTTTGTCGATGATGACTTCATGTAGGTGTTGAAGATGTAGATGCTCAATGTTGATGTAGATCATTTGGAGCAATCCTTTGGAGTGTGTTGCACTTTCAACTTACCTACATGGGTTAGTCCCACAAGGAACAAACAAGAGTATCCATAGACATAGAGTGATGCACACACAAGATGATGTCCATGAATTCATTAGGTTACCTTGTCCCTTGTCTTACCAACATGAGGGTTTGTGACTCCTTGAACTAGTGCAAGATGTGGAAGTTGATTGCACTTGTTCTCGCCAAAATGATATGAGTGAAGAATGTTGGCGGAGTCACCCTCAAGAACTCTAGTTCTTCTTCTTCGGAATCCACATCATCTTGATGGGAATCCTTGGAGTTGTAGTTGTACTAGATGAAGTAGAACTTGACGTAGTCTTGGGGACCCACTTGAACGAGGCTTTGGGTGCTTCTTCAAATGCATCAATCTCTTCTTGAAGCTTGTCCTTGCCTTTGTTCTTGTGGTCTTGTGGTGGAAGATCATCTTGAGCTTGTGTTCCCTTGAAGGAAGTAGGATCATACTTCTCTTGTTGAGGAACAAACTTCGTCTTGGGGTATTGATCTTCTTCCCACTCAACTCCATTAGCATTGAACTTTGGTTCAAAGCCAACACCTTGATTCTTCCGGTGCCTTCCTTGCTTGCGTACAATTTCCTCGAATTGCTTACTCCCGGCAAGGCTCTTGTAAACACCTTTCTCTATAATTCCCTTCAATAAGCTATTTTCTTGCTCAAGTGTAACTTGGCTAAGAGAATCATTAGTGGAATCAAGAGAACTACTAGAAGCAACAATATTGGATTTGACATTATTATTGTTACTACTAGAGTAAGTATCTTTCTTGTACTTGTTACTAGACTTGACTTGAGGCATGTAAGTAGATAAGAGTAAACGCTTGTCAATGTAAGAAGAACTTTTCTTGCGGAGATCATCATTGATTGCTTTTAAGAACTCATGCTCTTGCTCAAGATTGAGCTTTTCAAAGCGTATCTTCTCATGGGCCCTTAAAAGTTCTCGATGATCTTCGTAGATAGTTTCATGAGCTAACTTAAGAGAGTTTAACTCTTTAGTTAGAAGCTCAATCTTCTCCTTATCATTGTCATTCGTTTTATCTTGTTTAGCATGATTAATTGACGTTTCATCATAGTATTCATCACTAAAGTTGTCAACAAGTAAATCATCATCCACAAGCAAGTCATCTTCATCACTATTGAAATCAACATACTCGGGGTGTGTTACCTTTGGACCTTTGGCCATGAAGCATCTTCCAACACCTTCATTTGGTGAATCAAATATGTCGTAGGAGTTGGTTGACACAAGTGCTAGACCGACAACACCTTCATCTTGAGTATATTCAGAGTCGGAGTGATAGCTTCTCTCGGAGTGATTGTCGGAGTCGGAGCCGGAAACCCATTCACCAACATGAGCTTGATGTCTTCGTTTTGTGTAGCTCCTTGATGACTTGTCCTTCCTTTCCGAATCCTTGCTTCTCCGTGAGGGTCTTCGTTCATAACGATCATCTCTACTCCTCCTCTCTCTTGGTGGCGATTCTTCTCTTTTGCTCCTTCTTCTTGGAGAATCTTCTCTTCTTTTGTAGGGTGTCGTACACTCATTGGAGTAGTGTCCGGGTCTCCCACAATTGTAGCAATTGCGCTCTCGACTATAAGATTTCTTGTCATTGTAAGACCTTGATTTGGAGCTTCTTTATTTGCTTCTACTCTTGTAGAATTTGTTGAAGTTCTTCACCATTAAGCTCAATTCTTCATTGAAGGTTGGTTTCTCACTTGATGTGGGGACTTCACTTGAGGCTTTGTAGGCACCACTTGACTTGTTGTGAAGTTCCTCCTTATCCTTGAGTGACATCTCATGAGCAACAATCCTTCCAATGACTTCCGTTGGCTTGAGATCTTTGTAGTTTGGCATCATTTGAATCAATGTGCACACGGTATCATACTTTCCATCCAATGCTCTTAGAATCTTCTTGATGATGAATTTGTCGGTCATCTCTTCACTCCCTAAGCCGGCAATCTCATTTGTGATAAGAGCAAGCCTAGAGTACATTTCAGCGACACCTTCACCATCCTTCATTTTGAACTTGTCAAGCTGACTTTGGAGCACATCCAACTTGGATTCCTTGATGGACTCGGTACCTTCATGCATATCAATCAAAGTATCCCAAATTTCCTTTGCATTCTCAAGATGGCTGATTTTGTTGAATTCTTCGGGGCACAATCCATTGAAGATGATATCAGAAGCTTGAGCGTTGTATTGCAGCATCTTCAATTCTTCCGCATTAGCTTCACGGTTCGGTTCTCTCCCATCGAAAAATTCACCTTGCAAGCCAATACAAATAATTGCCCAAACGGCGGGGTTATGTCCAAGAATATGCATTTTCATCTTATGCTTCCAACTAGCAAAATTAGTACCATCAAAGTAAGGACCTCTACGGTGATAATTTCCCTCGCTAGACGCCATACTCTCCTAGGTTGTGAAACCAAGGCTATGACCACCAAAAGCTATGGAAATCAAAGCAAATGGAGACCAAGGCTCTGATACCACTTGTAGGACCTTGAAGTATGTCTAGAGGGGGGGTGATTAGACTACTTGACCAATAAAAACTTGACATTTTCCCAATTTTGGAGTTTGGCAGATTTTAGCTACTTTAGGACAAGTCAAGCAATCATCACACAATTCAAGCAAGCATGCAAGAGTATATAGGCAGCAGAAATTAAAGCATGCAACTTGCAAGAAAGTAAAGGGAAGGGTTTGGAGGATTCAAACGCAATTGGAGACACGGATGTTTTTGGTGTGGTTCCGATAGGTGGTGCTATCGTACATCCACGTTGATGGAGACTTCAACCCACGAAGGGCAACGGCTACACGAGTCCACGGAGGGCTCCACCCATGAAGGGTCCACGAAGAAGCAACCTTGTCTATCCCACCATGGTCGTCGCCCACGAAGGACTTGCCTCACTAGCGGTAGATCTTCACGAAGTAGGCGATCTCCTTGCCCTTACAAACTCCTTGGTTCAACTCCACAATCTTGTCGGAGGCTCCCAAGTGACACCTAGCCAATCTAGGAGACACCACTCTCCAAGAAGTAACAAATGGTGCGTTGATGATGAACTCCTTGCTCTTGTGCTTCAAATGATAGTCTCCCCAACACTCAACTCTCTCTCAATGGGTTTGGATCTGGTGGAAAGAAGATTTGAGTGGAAAGCAACTTGGGGAAGGTTAGAGATCAAGATTCATATGGTAGGAATGGAATATCTTGGCCTCAACACATGAGTAGGTGGTTCTCTCTCAGAAATAGTAAGTTGGAAGTGTAGGTTCGTTCTGATGGCTCTCTCCACGAATGAAGAGGAGGTGGAGGGGTATATATAGCCTCCACACAAGATCTAACCTTTACACACAATTTACCAAACTCGGTGGGACCGAATTGTTAAACTCGGTCGAACCGACTTAGTAAACCTAGTGACCGTTAGTGATTTTCGGTGGGACCGACATGCATCTCGGTGAGACCGATTCGGTTAGGGTTAGGGCATAACGTAATCTCGGTAAGACCGATTACACAAACTCGGTGAGACCGATTTGGTAATAAGCTTTCCAGAGAGTTGGTCAGGTAAACTCGGTGGGACCGATTTGCTCTTTTCGGTGAGACTGAAATGTTACAAAAAGGAAACAGAGAGTTTACATTGCAATCTCGGTGGGACCGATCGCTCACTTCGGTTAGACCGAAACATTATGAAGGGAAACAGAGAGATTGCAACCCCATCTCGGTGAGACCGAGATCCCTATCGGTAAGACCGATTTGCTTAGGGTGTGTGGCAGTGGCTATGACTTTTGGAATCGGTGGCGCCGGATAGGAAGTTTCGGTGTGACCGATTTTGGCTTTGGGTTTAGGTCATTTGTGGATGTGGGAAAGTAGTTGAGGGTTTTGGAGCATATCACTAAGTACATGAAGCAAGAGGCTCATTAAGCAACACCTCATCCCTCCTTGATAGTATTGGCTTTTCCTATAGACTCAATGTGATCTTGGATCACTAAAATGTAAAATGAAGAGTCTTGAGCTTTTGAGCTTGAGCCAATCCTTTGTCCTTAGTATTTTGAGGGGTCCACTTTCATCATCCATGCCATGCCATTCATTGAGCTTTCCTGAAATAATAGTCTTGGAATAGCATTAGCTCAATGAGCTATATGTTGTTATTAATTACCAAAACCACCTAGGGATAGTTGCACTTTCAGAGGCGCATGGGAACCCACCACACATGCATCGACATGCGTCCTGCAGAGCCCACCATCATAGACCGCACCGATTTCATAGAGATCACCCACCGGACTGGGCAGCGCTGATGCACATGCCGGTCACGCGGGCCCTACTACCCCTTGAGCACTGCGTTATTTTTCCTTGAAGAGGAAAGGATGATGCAGCAAAGTAGCGTAAGTATTTCCCTCAGTTTTTGAGAACCAAGGTATCAATCCAGTAGGAGGATCCTCACAAGTCCCTCGTACCTACACAAACAAACAAGAACCTCACAACCAACGCGATAAAGGGGTTGTCAATCCCTTCACGGTAACTTGCGAAAGTGAGATTGATAGAGATAATAAGATAAGATAAATATTTTTGGTATTTTTATGATATAGATTGGAAAGTAAAGATGCAAATAAAAGTAGATCGGAAACTTATATGATAAAAGATAGACCCGGGGGCCATAGGTTTCACTAGTGGCTTCTCTCAAGATAGCATACGTATTACAGTGGGTGAACAAATTACTGTCGAGCAATTGATAGAAAAGTGCATAGTTATGAGAATATCTAGGCATGATCATGTATATAGGCATCACGTCCGCGACAAGTAGACCGACTCCTGCCTGCATCTACTACTATTACTCCACGCATCGACCGCTATCTAGCATGCATCTAGAGTATTAAGTTCATAAGAACAGAGTAACGCATTAAGAAAGATGACATGATGTATAGGGATAAACTCAAACAATATGATATAAACCCCATCTTTTTATCCTCGATGGCAACAATACAATACATGCCTTGTTGACCCTGCTGTCACTGGGAAAGGACACCACAAGATTGAACCCAAAGCTAAGCACTTCTATCATTGCAAGAAAGATCAATCTAGTAGGCCAAACCAAACTGATAATTCGAAGAGACTTGCAAAGATAGCCAATCATACATAAAAGAATTCAGAGGAGATTCAAATATTTCTCATAGATAAACTTGATCATAAATCCATAATTCATCGGATCTCGACAAACACACCGCAAAAAGAGTTACATCGAATAGATCTCCAAGAAGATCGAGAAGAACTTTGTATTGAGATTCAAAGAGAGAGAAGAAGCCATCTAGCTAATAACTATGGACCCGAAGGTCTGTGGTAAACTACTCACAACTCATCGGAGAGGCTATGATGTTGATGTAGAAGCCCTCCATGGTCGATTCCCCCTCCGGCGGAGCGCCGACGAAGGCTCCAAGATGGGATCTCGCAGATATAGAAGGTTGCAGCGGTGGAAATAGGTTTTCGTGGTGCCCCTTGGACGTTTTCAGGGTATGGAGGTATATATAGGCGAAGGAGGCAGGTCAGGGGAGCCACAAGGGGCCCACGAGGGTGGGGGCACGCCCTCCTGCCTCGTGGCCGCCTCGGTTGCTTCTTGACGTCCGCTCCAAGTCTCCTGGATTGCGTTTGTTCCAAAAAGATCGCTCCCGAAGGCTTCATTCCGTTTGGACCCCGTTTGATATTCCTTTTTTTCGAAACACTGAAATAGGCAAAAAAAAACAGCAATTCGGGCTGGGCCTCCGGTTAGTAGGTTAGTCCCAAAAATGATATAAAAGTGTAAAGTAAAGCCCATAAACATCCAAAACGGGTAATATAATAGCATGGAGCAATGAAAATTATAGATATATGTTGGAGACGTATCAAGCATCCCCAAGCTTAATTCCTGCTCGTCCTCGAGCAGGTAAATGATAAAAACAGAATTTTTGATGTAGAATGGTACCTAGCATATTTCTCAATGTAATTTTCTTTATTGTGACATGAATGTTCAGATCCAAATGATTCAAAAATAAAAGTTCATATTGACATAAGAAATAGTAATACTTCAAGCATACTAACAAAGCAATCATGTCTTCTCAAAATAACATGGCTAAAGAAAGTTCATCCCTACAAAATCATATAGTTAGACTATGTTTCATTTTCATCACACAAAATACTCCCATCATGCACAACCCCGGTTTCAGCCAAGCAATTGGTTCATACTTTTTAACGCGCTTCAGCCCTTTTCAACTCTCGCGCAATACTTGAGTGTGAGCCATGGATATAACACTATGGGTGGAATAGAATATGATAATGGAGATTGTGTGGAGAAGACAAAAAAGGAGAAAGTCTCATGGGCGGCGAAGCAAAATCCAGCCCAATCACCGACCCGGGCAGAGCAAGCACCCACCCCTCCCAGCCACGTGCAGATGGACGACTAGTCAAAGCAAACGCACGCAATCACTTTGGCCCAGTGACACGTGGGGCCAGCGAACGTGGGACCCAAGCGGTAGTGAGCAGCGCCGGCGCGGCGACCTAGGGATAAAGAAAGCGACAGCAGAGACCGGAAACGACGCGGCATGGCGCTGCCGTTCGCCCACGAAACAAGCGAGACGAGACCGGTCGCCCACTTTCCATACGCATGAGGTCAGCCATAGAACCCCGACGAAATGAGCAACACGCACACGGGAAAAACGTACCAGGAGGCCGACGCACGGGACCACGCGGCAGGCAGGGCCACTTGCATCTGAACCACCACGCAGCGAGAGGAAAAAGCGAGGGGCAGCGCTGGCGCAGCGCCCACGATGGCACGCGACGCGGCAGGAAAGGCTGCCCCGCACACCGAAGAAACCGATACCCAGGCAGTTCGATCCAACATGAGCCCCACCCGTCATCCCCCGGCCAGGATTCACCATGCGGTCAAACCTGCAGAACCCACTCCCCAACGACGATCCAATGGGCAGGAGCCGAAAAAAAGACTTTGTTGACCACGATCGAACGGCCATCGAAGGAAGCGATCAGGGGAGCATTCTAGGAGCGAGTTGCCCAGCCTCATTATTGGTTTAAATGGCAGCCTCCAAATCCCCTAAGCAAGGATTGGGGGCCATTCTCCGCAAATCATGTGGATCATTCGCATTTTGCAACAACAAAAGCACGATGACCTACCTGCAGGATGCAGTACTTTTTGCCTTCAGGAGAACGTGTACCAGTCACTACAGAACACGGATACTGCAATATTCAACATTTACGCCCGCCAGATTATACACAAATTGAGTTAGATGAACATGCAACTGGGGCAGTTGAGTTTCGGGTCAAAGGTGGACCTGCAACTGGATCGGGGCAAGTTGCGTTTTGAGAGTAGACATGCAACCGGATGGAGGCTAGTTAGGTGTCGAGAACAAACATACAACTAAGTCGCTTGAGTTTTGTGTCAAAGGTAAAACATGCATATGGGACAAGCAAGAGGATGTTGAAGGTGTACATGCAACAGGATAAGGGGAAGAGTTGCATGTCAAAGGTCTAATAATGACTACTTGTACTAATCAAAACTAAAAATTAAAAGTGAGACAAAATTGAAAATACTGAAAATAGATAGTCGAAGAAAATTCAACATCCAAAACCAAGAAAAAACAAATGACTAAAATTCTAAAATTAAGATTGAAAAAGATTCAATGAAAATATGACTAATTTCCAGTTCTACAATGTGGGCAATTAGAAAAACAAAGTCACGCTCCATATAAAACAATGCACATATACCCACATTGGCGCATACACGCAAGACAATGAAAAAACAGCCACCGACACGACACATAAAAATGGCCTGAAACGCAAATGCTACTGCGACATTAGGCACAATGCACGCGAGCAAGACAATTTTGCACAAATCTAACATGCCTGATGGCGTGGTGGACAACTTTAATGTGACATAGCTAAAAATCATATAGATGAGAATTAACAAATCCAAAAAACAGAAAAAATGTAAATAAAATAAAATTTAGAAACAAAACATAAAAAAACATGATTTTGAAAACTAATCAATGGGAAAAGAAACAAGAAACGTTAAATAAAAAAGAACAAAATTGTAAAAACCCAAAAAACGAAAAGGAGAAAAAACAAAATACAAGTTGGAAGCTTCTAGCCCAAAATCGTTACATGAGAGGTCGCAGGTACACCTCCTATAAAATGTCTGACTCATCAGTTCATTCGCCGTGCCACACTTCGTTGCAAAAAGAAAAACCCACAACAACAAGGTGAGCAACACACGCAACCCATATAACCCACAAAACACAAAAATGCCCATGCGAGATGAACACAAAAAGCAAACATGGCCCGCCAGGATACAAACACGAGCCCGACAGCAGAGGCAAACCTTTTGCACGAATGTAGCAGCAACTAATTGCGTGGTGACGAACTTAGATGTGCAATACTTAATTCTCATTTTAGCCTAAAAACCTAATTCTCATATGTGCTTTAGCAAAACTGTATTTTTTTAGACAAGTATTTATTTTTGTCCAGCCCAAGCTCCCCTCGTGCGTGGCAGGCAACCAAAAGAAGAGACGGGCCGAGCCCATGCCATACACTATTGGGCCGAGCGGAGTTAGAAGCTTCAACGCAATCTCTCCGAAGAGCCCACATGGGCTTCCCCGCATCCCATCCGTCCATCCACCCGGCATCCTCGCGTCCGCACGATGGAATGGAAACCCTCGAAGCGCACTATATATACCTCTCGCCTGCGTAGGGTTTCTACCCCTCGCGCCCCAGAAGCCCCGACGCTCAAGCCCCCAGACGACGCAGCGCCGCCACTCCACCCGCAGCGGCAACCATGGCGGTCGGCAAGAACAAGCGCATCTCCAAGGGGAGGAAGGGTAGCAAGAAGAAGGCGTGAGTCCCTCCTCCTCCCCGCTCGTCCTGATCTAGGATCTGTTTCATCTTCTCTTCTTTCGTCATGTGCTGATGCGGTTTCTTGCCTGGTTTCTCGTGGTTTTGCAGCGTCGATCCGTTCACCAAGAAGCAGTGGTATGACATCAAGGCGCCGCTGCTGTTCACCAGCCGCAACGTTGGCAAGACCCTCGTGTCCAGGACACAGGGTACCAAGGTATGCTCTCCCCGCCCTTGCATCTGCGCTTGCGGTGTTTGTCACTTCCATCGATGCCTTCTTTCCCATGGATTAGCTGTTTAGTAGTCTGCCTGCTCTCATACACGCGATTGTGATCTGTTAGTCCTATTGGCACGAAACGGATTCAACCATTTTCTCTAGGTTGCCTTGTTGTATTAATCGCTGAAGAACTTGATAAACTGGCACTAGAATGCAATCGCTATTAAGTACAAACAATTCTTGATGTACCTGCTGATATCTGATGTTACCTCAGATTTGCTATTTTGTCTCGCAAATGGTCTCAGTGTTGTAATTTGTGGAGCAGCTCACTTGCGTATGAAACCGAATCATGCAGCTTGTTTTACACTTGCGCAATTTATTTGTAGTTCTTATAGTCCACTTATTTTTAAACTAGCACCAAGTGTTGATTAGAATCAGTAATCCAGCATTCAAGTGTTGTTAGTAGTTTGTATTTGGTCTAACTGATTCTTCTAATTGTGATCCTATGTCGAATGTGCAGTGGTAGACATACTGAATCTTTATTTCTAATCCTTTAAATTTACATTTTATTAGGAATCTGTTCAATGTTTTGCTGTTGTAAAGTTGACTGCATTAGCTGACTTTACATTTCATTTTTATTTTAGATTGCCTCAGAGGGTCTGAAGCACAGGGTGTTTGAAGTATCTCTAGCTGACCTTCAGAACGATGAGGACCAGGCCTACAGGAAGATCAGACTCCGTGCTGAGGATGTGCAAGGGATGAATGTCCTCACCAACTTCTGGGTAATGATTTCTCTGGCATTGCCTGTAACATGATGTTATATTGTGTTTTTGCTTTGCTAACCTGTTCTTCCTCTTGCCAGGGCATGGACTTCACCACTGACAAGCTCAGGTCTCTGGTGAGGAAGTGGCAGACACTCATTGAGGCTCATGTGGATGTGAAGACAACTGACAACTACATGCTTCGCATGTTCGCCATTGGCTTCACCAAGAGACGCCCGAACCAGGTGAAGCGCACTTGCTATGCCCAAGCAAGTCAGATCAGACAGGTAAATTAGTCCACCTTTCTCCTTTTGTATCTTTGTATGGATAATGTTTTGGTGATCATTGAGGTGATTGTTAACAACTCTATCTGTGTTTCTTGCTTGTAGATCCGCCGCAAGATGGTTGAGATCATGGTCAACCAAGCTGCAAGCTGTGACTTAAAGGAGCTTGTGAACAAGTTCATCCCTGAGGTGATCGGAAAGGAGATTGAGAAGGCCACCTCAAGCATCTTCCCCCTCCAGAACGTGTACGTCCGCAAGGTGAAGATCCTGAAGGCCCCCAAGTTCGACCTGGGGAAGCTCATGGAGGTAATTGTCTCATGGCACAACCATGTCTACTGAATATAGTGTTAGCTGGGCATTAGATAATATTGTTAATTGTTTGTTCTCCATGTCTACTGAAGTTCTAATGTGACACATGTTGCCTGTTCCAGGTTCACGGTGACTACAAGGAGGATGTTGGTGTGAAGCTTGACAGGCCTGCTGATGGAGACGAGGTCATTCCTGGTGCAGAGGAGGTTGCTGCTGCTGAGTAGAGAATAGAAGTCGCTATTTTGCTGCTTCATATCTAGAAGATGATATATGTGCCACCTGGGTGTCGTGAACTTTGTAGTCAGTTTTGATGGCTGATTTCTTGAGTACTTGTGTCGACATTCCTAGCCAGCGTTCAGCTATCTTATTTTGTTCGTGTTACTTTCTGGATGGAAGTTATGAGTTGAAACTAAATATTTAGTTTATTCCTGCCGGTGTGTTTTATGTTTGAATAGAACTTATGCTGTGTTGTTTTGTTAGTTGTATCTCAGTACCAACTTTTTGTTCGCGTGCATACGAGATGTTTGCAGCTTGTATGTAATGGCTACAGCTTCTCCTAGCCAAGGTAGTACTCCGTCTTGAATTACTTGTAGAAGTGACGGAGGGGAGGATCGAAACAGCCAATTTGGCGTTCATTCATCGAGTCTCATGCGGCTTCCATATTAAATGGATAAATTCATGTAGCGACATGTAATTTGGGATGGATCCACCTCCGCCACAAGTAATTTGGGACGGAGGGAGTATTGTGACAAGGGTTCCAAAACTGCTGTTGCATCAGCAGGTAATTTTGAAGAGATCAAACTGGTAAGCTGCAAATATTGTTGGCATTATCAAAGTTTCAATAAAGACTTAAGAGTGGAAATCTCTACTTTGAAGGTGAAGTACTTTATGTAGCTAGTTATGAATGTTCGCATTCAGTCGGCAGAATTGAGTAAACGTCACTGGGATACTGATTGTAAACTCTGGTAAGATGGGAGACATCACAAAACATTCTCTTCACTTGTCCACTGCCCATTCAGTGTGGTGCATATCCTTTGCTTGGATAATTTCATTCACCAGTCTATCATGATCGTCTTCCTTCCCTTTCCTCAACTGAACAGATCCAAGCCTAAACCTCCACTGCTTCCATCACTTCACAGAGCAGGTTTTGTTTTAAAACTTCGGGTTAAGTGCAGAAAACCAATGAAATGTTCCTCAAAGAAAAGCTGGAGATATTCCTATCTGAAATCCAAAGCACCACTACATCAACTACTGCTTTTTAACAGTAAAAATCAGGGTTGGCACCAATAGAGGGCGGTTGCACTGATCTTTATGGATGCAGTCATGTAAAAGAATTCGGCATTTTCATCTAATGGCGGGAATGCTATTTTCGTTTAGAAAGAGACCATGGTTTGGTATTTTAGTTTTAGGACTGGATTTCATTGATTTCTGAGATTTTCACATTAGTGTAGTGGAAACCTTTTCCCTGTGAGATGGAAACAGATTCTTCAAGCAATGGAAACTCACTCTACCAAGCATATCTCTTTCATTTATGTTCTTCCAAATAGAACAAAACTGAATGTGCAGCACAGGGAGTTGCAACATTAACAGAAATACCTACACTCACATAATTTATCATATATAACTGCTCATCCACAAAACAAAATTGGTAAAGGATGTCCATCTAAGGAAATGGGTATACTACATTCACATAATTTACTGGTTGGAGAGCCAAGGATGCAATGAGATTTCTACAGCAAAACCTGTGCTATTTGGCAAGGCAATGTTTACTTTCTTTTCCTTTTTGATATCTGGCAAGGCGACGAGCTCCTACTGCAGCAAGATGGGCAGTTGCTCGGAGAAATCCTGAATAGGTGACAACTCTAGGAGCTCATAAGCTGCCTGGAAGCAGTCAGCGGCCTCAAGCACCGATCCTTCAGATTTCAGGACGAGTCCGAGCCCCATCCAGGCTTGATGGTTTGTTGGCTCTAAGCGGGTGGCGCTGCGAAGGAAAGTTCTCGCAATTGACGATGATTTCGCTCCAAGAGTTCTTAGAATGCTTGCCATAGAAACCATGCTAGGGACATAGTCTGGATTGATGGAGAGGGAGAATGAGAATGCCTCGAGGGCTTCTTGGTGCAAGGACTGGGCCTCCAGTATCAGGCCTGGAAAAGCACACATGTTAGCGCTTCTGAAAATCATAGAGCAGAATGAACAACAGCAAGTGTAGCAATTGATCCACAATATGAAAATGACAATAGCAAATCTAACACAAACATGCCTTTGGCTACCCATTCAGATATCTGGGATCACCGTTACTTTTTGTAGCTGCTCCTGACATGCAATATCATTATGTCCGTTACCCCCAAATATGTAAACAACGTTTAATTGATCGATAGTGAATTATAGCACTAAGCCAACAGAGTTTCAGGGACAAATCAAATCTCCTTAACGTCCACTCATCTTTGCTGTTGCTGACAATCTCTTGATGTCAAGTGAAAACAAATACCATTACTTAAGCACATGCAGGTAATATCAACCTCAATTGTATGACCGAGCCAGAACTCGAAGATGATAGCAAATAAATACAATGTTCTTTTGGAAATCTTAATATCTGCACAGAGCTAGATTAATACTTCAACCATCATCAAGAATCTGGTGATCGTCATGTAACATGTACATCAGAGGGCTGACAAAGTTGGTGTTCATAGCTTGTTCCATTATAGCCTGTACAGTATGTACTTGCTTGAGGTTGTTCTGACCAAAAATAATTTGTCCTGATATTATTCGGAGTGGTAAGGTTTAGAGGTTAAAAGCCGGCACACACAGTTTTGGTAAAGGCTGGGTATGGGTGTAAGTACCAACTCCAATGCTTACTAACTAATTCAGAGTATTTTTTTATGTTAGGCATGTAGTCCCTCCGTCCCATAATGTAAGACGTTTTTTGACTAGTGTAGTGTCAAAAAACGTCTTACATTATGGACGGAGGGAGTAACTTACTAGAATGACAGTAAGCATCAGAACCAGGCCTCATGTGGAGCACAGTTAGCCACAAACAACAGCATAGTCAAGGTTGTAAGAATATTTACCTTTGACATGCCAGCACTTTGGAGATAAGAAATCGATGGATTTTGCTTTGTCAAGACAGATGTTTGAGTCATTCCATGCTTCAAGCTTTGTGTATATTGATGCTAAATCTAACCATGCTTCCATCTCTAACTTATGCAGGGATTTAACCTGTGTAGGCCAAGTGGATATTAAAGAAAGTAGACACATGGTATCATCATTTGAGTTTCGGTAAGAAATGTAAGTGGTCGTACCTTATCATAAGGGGTCAATTTCCAGATTTCCTTCTTTGCTTGAATGATTGCAAGCAAAATCCTAAAAGATTCCACAGCAGACTTGAATTGTCCACGGGAGGACTGAATTAGTGCTTTTAGCCTCAAAATACCCATTTGATCCTCTTGCTCAGCCTCATCTAGTGCAATATCAGCTACTGATTCAGCTTCTTCCAAATTCTGCTGTGCAGATAACACTAGAATCAACAGCTTCCAGGTACTCACTGAACTTCCTGTCACCATTTCGAGACATTCCGCTGCACTTTCAATGGCTGCATTCAGTTTGCGCTGCATTGCATTTTCCCAAGCAAGGCTGTACAGTATTTCAGGATTATACTTCGCCGTTGCCGCAGCATCCTGCAACAGCCTCAGTGCATCATCTTGCAATCTCATTTTTTCTGTGTGAGAAGTGGATGACCTAGCAAAAGGTCCATAACAAACACCAAGGAAATGATTCACAGCACTGATGAAATGCATATCATGACTTCTGAATGACTCCCTGGCTTTATTTGCAAATTGTATTCCTTCAGAAGCATGCTTTGGGTTCTTACAACATAGTTTGGCTCCTAGAAGAAGAGATGGAATATGAGGTTTCCCCTTCCTTTGTAACACACGGAAACCATTCCTTATGATGTTTAAGGCACTATCATCCATGCCAGCTGCACTGTAGCAAAGCGCGAGAATGTACCATCTTTCTGATCTGCTATAGGTTCCAGGTAACAACATCTCTAGATGCCTGGCCAAGACTTCATAATGACCAGACAATGACAGTGCGTACATCAAATGGTTCACGAGATCAGGATCCCACTTTATTTCTTGGAAGGTTAGCTTTCTGATAAGTACAAACAGCAGCAAAATTGCTTCCTCGATGTTGTTCTCCGGGGTTGCCAAGTTCTCTTGCTGACTGAACTCTTGAGGAGACTTCACTTCAATACCACAGTACAGTAGAGTCACCGCTAAGTCTTTTTGTAAGTTGGCGGACCTTTGAGAATCCAAATTCCAGGGCCTTGCAAGAGCTCTCCGATATGCAGTTATGGCCTCCTCACAACAACCACTTTTCATCCATAGGTCAGGAAGATATTCTAGAGCCGAGTGGAACATGTCTATCAACTTACAGTCTTCGGAAGTACCTTCAGGAACACCATTCGGCCATGCAGACTCTACAATATCTATGATGGTTCTGCATTCTTCTGCAGCATCTGTCATGTAAAGGCAACATTAATCAAAGAGAAACTCAGATTGGATGGTGCAGAGATTTTAATGGAGGCATATGCATATAACTTGTATGATGGACAAAGAAATATAGTATGGCCTTATCCAATGCAATTACATAGGTTTCTGTTTCTGTTTAATCCTATGAAATGCTAGGAAACAAAGCCCTCATACATTAGACTTTTGTTTTGGCAAAGCTTCTACAACTACTACGGCAATTTCAGATGATGATGCTAAAGTACAATGCAAGAAATCACATAGATAAGAACTTTAGTCAGTACCTGTCACTCTACCAAGTCTTTCCAAAGATCTCGCTTTAAGCAATATGGCTTCCAGAAGCAAACTTACAGAATGCATTGACATATGCACTAGCATTCCATTCACTTGTGAGGTTTTCCTTCTTGAAGAACGTGGAGAAACTTTAGGCTTGGCACTTTCAGTAACAGCACTGGTCATTCGTGGTTTGAGGCTTCTTATATCAATGCCCTGAAGGACTTGCAATGCTGCATCAAAGTTTCCTCTCTGATACTCCAGTCTACCCAGCAATGCCCGGGCCTCCTGTTACATAATCAGATAGATCCAACAGTGAGCAAATCAGCAATGTAATCATCTTCCTTGAAGAGAGAAGGATTCAGGCAAACCTCATAATTTAGCGAAAGAGTCTCTCTTAAGTCCGATTCCACTTCATTCACTTGGCTATCATCAGGCGTTGCTTCTCGTTTTCCTGGTCTCGAACAAGAACCACTTGCCGAGAAATCCCGTGTTGCGAGAGATTCCAGTGATCGGGGCATCTCTTCAAACTTCGATTGGTCCCCGCTGCACGTGCATAACATGATTGCAGCCATTTGCCCCCCGCGGGTAATTTTACTTAACCTGAATTAAAAAATGTAAGTTATCCTCTTAGGATCTTCCCTGAGGCCAATGGTATAGATCACAGAACCTGGCAAGAAAAAATGAATGATGCTCAGTACACATTGTAATAAGGTTGCACTAGTTGGGCAACTAATCACATGAGCAAGCATATAGCAAGTTAGCTACAAATGACAGTAACACATCAAGACAAACTAAATCTTGAAATATATGTGAAGCTAGGAAGAATTCCCTTTCCAGCTAAAATTATCAAATCATCTACGAAAAAGTTTCACTTCTCGGGTGAACACGACGAATCAGACAACATTGGTAATTGCATGGTTTAGTGTTAGCAACTTCTTGAAGCCTCATTCAGAGTTACAGACATAGAACAATTATACAGGACTGGATATACAAAACAAGTAATCAGCAGGGCAAATATTCAGTGAGCCAACAGGAAGGCATATGCATGCTTGAGGAAGACAGCTGCAAATGTGAGCTCCCAGGAAGACCACGAGTCCAAAACCTCGTGTCCTACAAATGTCAGCAAGAACGTAGCGACACCGAATTCCTACTGGCAGCAACTGAGCAATGCCACCACCCATCACGCATTACATGCATTGGTTCCCTCATAATCCATAAAGTATCCCTGACTCGTAACATTCCTGCTTCTGGAAGAAGCGGCAAACGAAAAATAATTTCAGCAGTTCCTCCCACAATCCTGAGAAGAGCAGGCACAATTGATTTCGCAAACCTCATTGCTAAAATAAGGAAACAACTAACATGGTGGTGCCAGGAAAGAAGCAGCTCACAGTGGAATTAAACCTGTATAAACACACACGCACATCAAAGTACCAACTGAAACCCAATGACATTCTCCTTATGCCCTCCTTGGCTGAAGCAACGAACTCTCACATTAAATCGGTGTAACACATGAGCACAACATGTAGTGAATTAGCTGCAAATGAAAGCAACACACAAAGACAATCCAAATCTTGGAATCTACATGAAGCAAGGCTTAGCCATTCCCTTTCCAGCTCAAACTATCAAATCATTCTCCGAACAATCTTTTCTTCTTGGGTAAACACGGCGAATCAGAAAACATAAGCAACTACATGGTTTAGTTCTAGCAACTTCCTGAAGCTAGCAGTAAGGCCTGTTCAGAGTTACAGACATAGAACAATTCTACCGAACTGGATCTAGCAAACATGCAATCAACAGGGCAAATATTCAGCAAACCAACAGGAAGCCCCGCGAATATTTTAGGAAGACAGTTGCAAATGTGAGCTCCTAGAAAGACCGCGAGTCCAAAAACCTCATATCCTACAAACACCACCATCATTTTCAGCGAGAAGGTAGCGATACTGAAATCCTACTAGCAGCAACTGAACAATGCCACCACCCATCACACACTGCATACACCGGTTCCCTCATGATCCACAAAGTACAGCTTATAACGCTCCTGCTTCAGGAATAAACGGCGAACGAAAGCGGAATTGCAGCAATCGCTCCCACATTCCCGAGAAGTGTAGGTAAGATTGATTTCTCGAACCGCACTGCTGCGATAAGAATACAACTAACGCGGTGGTTTCTGCCAGCAAAG
Source organism: Triticum timopheevii (assembly GCA_963921465.1). Taxonomy (NCBI): domain Eukaryota; kingdom Viridiplantae; phylum Streptophyta; class Magnoliopsida; order Poales; family Poaceae; genus Triticum; species Triticum timopheevii. The sequence goes on along the minus strand of OY997268.1, from coordinate 507,317,583 downwards.
CAGCAGCAGCAGCCCACAGTGAAATTAAACCTGAATGAACACGCAAAGTCGCAAACACACACGCACGTCGAATTACAAACTGAAACACCATGATAATTCTCCACACGCCCTCCTTGGTCGAATCAACCAACTCTCGCATTCATCCAACCGATGCACTCACCACCAAGTGAAAAAACTACGCAACGGAGCAGAGCTTCACCCGAGAATTCCACCCCGAGAAACCAACACCAGGCGCCGATCCTGGTTCCATTCCCCCACCCCGCAAAACTGACGAACCGCAACAGACACAGCCGCAAGCCCGTAGCCAACCTCAACAACGCCCACGGAACGGAGGCGACGCACCGTCAAGCAGGTGGCGCGCAGCAGGGAAGCGAAGACACGGAGGAAGATACTCGGGAGGGATGGAGGGAGGGAGGAAGCAGCCCATACCGTGAAGCGCGCGCGCGTTGCGGCGAGGAGGATCGTCGTGCGCGGCGCGACCCACGGAAGAGGAGGCGGCGGCGGCGGCCGAGAGCGCAGAGGAATCCGCGGGGAGCAGAGCAGGTAGATTGGAGAATGATGGCGATGCGAGGAGGATCTCTCTCTGCGCGCGCCGCGCCGCGCTGCACACCCAGAGGAGAGGGGAGGGGAGGTGGGCTCTCGCTTCTCTTGTGTCGTTGGAAGGCAGGAGAAGGGAGGGGTCCGCCCGCTGTTTTTACCATTTTACCCCCCGTGCCTTGTCCTCTGTACCCTCCCTACACGTCAGCCCGGCCGGCCTGGTGCGTCACGCCCAAGGTCCAGATTGACTGACTGACTGCCCGAGGTAAATCTAGGCGAAAGCTGCGTGAATTTATCTCGGCCTTGTCGATGGAAATGGTAAAGTAATCATCATCATCAGATTAGCTAATTGAGCGTGCCCAGCAAACTAATCATCCTCAAATTAGCAAACGAGCATCTTAATTTAATTAGAGCAACTCCAACGGAGAGATCCATTTTGTCCGTTTGGGTCATCCGGACACAAATTTTGGCCCATGGGGGCGACCCAAACAGACAAAGCGTCCGCCTTGTGTCCGTTCCGATCCAAACTGGGCCCAAATTTGAGCCACAAATTGGTCTGGGACGGACAAAAGCGGATGCTTGCGTCGCTCGCTCGCTCTCGTCCGCTCCTGCCCTCTTGTGTCTGGTCTGGTCCCACCTTTTCAGCGACCCACAAGGCTACAACTACCGCGACTAGCACACCAGCGCATGCTGCGTCTGCGGAGCGGGAGGAAGGCAACAACTGCGGCGGGGCGGGCGGCCGGTGGTGCAGGCGCGTCTGGAGGAGGCAGCGGTTGCGGCAGGGCGGCCGACCGGCGGTGCTCGCCGCATCTGGAGAAGGCAGCGGCTGTGTCGGGGCGGGGCGGCAGGGAGTGCAGGACGCGTTTGGACGAGGCAGCGGCTGCAGCGGGGTGGGCGGTCGGCGATGTCGGTGGTGCAGGTCGCGGCGGCACGGAAGGAACGCGGCGGGAAGAAAGCTCCACACCAGTAGCCGCGAGGCGGCGACGGAGGAACACAACGCCGCGGGTAGAACGGGTGCACACGAGGAGGCGAGGGCGAGCTCGAGCTCTGCTGCGACGACGGACGTGCTTGCGAGCGGGTGCGACGACAGGGCAAGCGCGAGCGCGTGGCACTGCGCGAGCGGCGGGCGCGCTAGCCGCTGTTGACGAGCACGGCTGCGGGTGGGCGCGGCCGGAGCGCTGCTGTTGGCACGGGGCGGGCAAGCCGGACAGGATGGATTTTTTAACATCGTGCGTTGGGTACATCCACGGGCTGAGCGTGTCCGCTTCATATCCGTGAGGCGGACAGGCGACCTAAAAGGACAAAAAAGGGACATATAATCCATGTCCGTTTGGGTCGCCTGTTCGAGTTGCTCTTAAGGGCATCTCCAGCCAGCCCCCCAGGAAGCCCCCCACGAGCACTTTTTGGACGCCGGCGTCTAATTTTTCTCCCAGTCGGGATCCCAAGACCTCAAAAAGCGCCGGATTTGTCTAAAGTTACGGCCGGCGCGCGCAAGCGGAACGCAGCAAACCGGGAGGCAGCTGGGGGCGCCGGCGCTCTCTTTTGCATGCAAAAGCCCCACAAGTCAGCCTCTCTCCTCCCTCTCTCTCCTCTTTTCCTCCTAGGCCCACCACGTGCATGGCCTCTCTCCTGCAGCTCCAGCTCCAGCCACTCCGGGAAACCGTCGCCCTCGTTCGTGTCGCCGCAGCCGAAGGCCACGCCGGGGAGCGTCGACGAGGAGTGCGGCCGTGGTCCAGGCGACCGGCGAGGCCTGCCACGGGCGGCCGGGCGGCACCAAGCGCGGAGGCCACGGGCACCGGCCCCAAGCGTGGCGACCAATGGCCATCTCCACCGCGCCGAAGGGCCACCGACGGCCGACGCCGCTGTTCCACGCTGTGCGCGCAGCCGCACTACCGCGTTGACGAGGAGGTGGAGGCCGTGGTGGCACGCATCGGTGCTGGCGGAGGCCCCAAGCGTGGGCGGCCTCCCCGGCGACGCCGCTCGGCCCTCCCTCCGCCCCGGCGCTGGCGGAGGCTGCAGGGCCCGGGCGAGGTGGACGAGCGTGGGCGGCCATCCGCGCGCTCTCGGCCTCGCCGCTCGGCCCTCCCTCCGCCCCGGCGCTGGCGGAGGCCGCAGGGCCCGAGCGTGGGCGGCCTCCCCGGCGACGCCGCTCGGCCCTCCCTCCGCCCCGGCGCTGGCGGAGGCCGCAGGGCCCGAGCGTGGGCGGCCTCCCCGGCGACGCCGCTCGGCCCTCCCTCCGCCCCGGCGCTGGCGGAGGCCGCAGGGCCCGGGCGAGGCGCTCGCGGGGTCGCGCGGGCGGCGCGGCGTGGCCTGGGCGGGACGACGGAGCCCGGTCGATGTCCCCGATGCGCAGCCCGTCCCCGCGGCTCAAGCTGCTCGGTGCGCTCGTCCCCGCGCCGGATCTTGGCTCCGTCTCCCTCTCGACTGGGCCGCAGGAGGCCCCGCCGCCGGTCACCGCCTCGTCGCGCTCCTCCTCGTCCTCGTCGGTCTCCTCCTCCTCGTCCTCCTCGTCCACCCGCGGGTCCCGGCGGTGGGTGATCCTCAAGGACATGCTCCTCCACCGCGGGGCCATCACCGCAATCGGAGACGGGAGCGGCGGCCAGCGGTGGCGTCGGTGAGGGCGACGAATCCCGGACGACGCGGGGTCAGGGCAGGTCCAAGGGCCGGCGGCGCTCAACGACGGTAGCGGCCGCGCACGAGAGGCTTTCCGCGCGTCGTGGCGCGCATGGCGTGGGCTTGGGAGGGAGGGAGAGCGGCGCCGGGGCTGCAGAGAGGGGCGGTGGCGAGCAGAGCCGGTCGGTGGCGAGACGAGCAGAGCAGGCTTGGGCGGTGGGGGGCAACGACTGGATGTCATTCGACCCCCAGCCTAAAAATTATTGCCGGTAGCCCCCAAGGAGCGAAAAAAATCCCTCCTAAGAGGCTCAATGGCTGGAGATGCCCTAATGCCCAGGCTGGACACGAAATGAAGATCGATAGCAGTACTAGTACTAGTACCTTCAGTTAGTTAATGAATGGGATCATAGGACGGACGTATTTAATGGCCTCCTTTCCGCGCTGCCATGGGATAGGAAGGGAAGGACGAACCCGGAAGAGCAGAGCAGAGCAGAGCAGGCGTGGCGTGCCTGCTGTGCTGTGCTTTGTTGACAAAGGAAGCCGGCGAAGCTGAGCGTGGCAGTGATCGCTGCCATGATTCAGCGGCTCCAACTCCGATGACTACATTGCTAGGCCTTGACATTTTCGACCCCTTCCAGACCTGCCTCGCTACTATAGCTGCCACTCGCCCACTCGCCACAACCAACCCAACCCAGCCAGCCAGCCAGCGGTACTACTGCTACCGCTAGTACAGAGTGTTACTATAGACAGACAGGGAAAGTGACAGCAAGTGAGGAGATGATGACGACGGCTTCTACATCCACGGGCCTCGATCGGCCCTCGCACTGCAGTTGCAATCTTGTCACGTTCCTTCTCTGAGACTCTCGGCGTGTTCTTTAGCCTGTGGTAATAATAATGGCCACCCTGCGGATCATGTGATCTCTTGTTCCCACTCCTCCGAGATGAGATGAGAGTTACTGGTCGACATGGGACGCATGCCGCATTGCAAACACATGCGAGTGTATATGCTACTCCCTCCGTTCGGAATTACTTGCCGCAGAAATGGATGTATCTAGACATATTCCGAACGGAGGGAGTAGTGTACCAAGGAGGGAATCGTGGATGAAGAATCCTATGTAAGCCCGAGAAACATGTGTCCTCATCTCTTGGCGTGGCTGGCTGGCTGGCTGCCTGGTGAGGAAGTAGAATCTTTCTTGTTAGGAGGAGTGTCCTCGCCTTGTCATTTAGGGCGATCTTGGGCGCCGCGGTACATTAATAAATGGCGAGAACTGACCACAGAGTGTCATCGCAAGGCACAGGTGGTTTACGGGTTGGTGGTTCAAGGGCGATCGATTGATTGGGCGTCCCCTCTTAAGATTAGCGCGGCTGTACGAGCGGATACAGACGGCCATTTAAGCAGCAGCGTGCAGCAGCGCAGCCAGGGCGAGGTTACTGCCACCATCACATCAACTCCTCCTCAAGGTACCACTCTAATTATTTTTTCTACAATTACACCCTACCATAGCATCATCACATGCATTGTTGACCTGCTTTCTCCAGACACATGGTACCACTACCACACCAGTAGGCTGGCTGTAGGGTACCAGAAAAACCATTGCCCTATTCACACCTGCCTGATACAAGAACATCGCCGGGGGAGACGCAGAGGGAAAAGGGACACCACCTGCAGCAGCCAAGAGATGCAGAGGACAAGCAGAGAAAACAGCATCATAACCAAAACTGGAGGCCAAGAGTGGAGTAAGAGGACCATTAGACTCTCAAGAGCTGTGCTGCGTTTGAACATGGATTCGGCAAAGCACTGCAGAAATTCTGACGCGAGAGCGCCATCGGAAGGGGATTGATTCCCCATAGGGACAGGACAAACCCTGTTCGCTTTGCTGCTCAGCTGACCTCGGAGCAGCCGTCTTGGTAAGTGGTGTTGGTGGTGGTGGAAAATGACTTGTCGTTTAAAGTTATAAATGGGCCAACCCAGCGCATCAATGTCTCTGCCAACAGTCACCAATAAAATAATTTTAAAACATGCTACAAAGAACAGCGATAGTTAGCAATGTTCTTCCTTTCCCTGGATGGCAGGCTAACAAAACTTGTGTAGCTCTGTAATTCTCCGAGCTCAGTCAGCTGAGCGATGCCCGATATCAAATGCGAAAACAATGGTTTAATGAATCATTTGCCGGAGATTACAGATGCAACGCTTGCACGATCCTTCTGAAGCAGCATGAACTTGAGCTTCATAAATAGGTACATAGTGTAGGATAGAACTTTATTAGGCTTCAGTCCTGCACCCCTGCTACAACCTCACCTTCTTTGCCTTTATCCGCTTTGCGGCCATGTAAGTCACAGCAGCAGAAAGAGTGTACCTGGTAATAGCAAAAGATAAAAGTGGTCACAAGACAGCCACCATCAACAACGTCATTGAGAAATATGAATGGCAATGGGCCGCAAAATAGTGTGTGCACTAATGTGCTTCTCAGCTGATCACATATTGCGGGTATGGACTGGGCAACTTTAAGGGACTTCAAGAATGTAACACATTCTTTCCCTGCAGTGATCTCATTTGGTAGATGTGTCCTACTCCCTCCGTTCCTAAATATTTAGGAACGGAGGGAGTAGATCTTAGTGCTTCAGTCAAAATGTTAGATCATGATAGACCATGCCATAATTCTGTAAGTTGGCACACCCGCATTATGCTATGGTTGCAAGTACCAAGTACCAGATGCAACATTGTCAACTCCAAAGACGATTGCCAGATGCCTGACACAAGGTAAATTCATCCAAGCAAAGCTTTTTGCTCGAATAAGGCAAGATACCAATTCATCAGATGTGCATTGCTAATTAATAATCCCCCCCCCCCCCCCCCCCCCCCCCCCCCCCCTCTGCTATGCATAAGCAATTAAGTCAGAGAAGAAAAGAAAACTGAGTTTGCATGTTCAGTGCATATGTGCTTGGACAGAGGTCGACTATCATGGTATGGTACTGAACTGTCAAACTCAAGTCATCAGATAATAACAGCAATTGGATTTATAGCTGCAATAAACCTCAAAGCAATTGTCTATGTCGGATACAGCCCGAAATTGCCTCGATTTTTCCATGACAAGCACAATACTTCTAGATTTCTAGTAACTGCAGTTCAAAGATATAACTGACGCAAAATGGTATAACACTATATCCCTGATTAAATGACACTTGGAAGTATCATCATATATTCTGTATACCCAGCTGGAGACAAGGTTGATGAGTTGGGCGCACTTACCATGTGAAGGTGTATTTCAGATGGTCATCTGGCATCACTGAGTGATGAATCAAAGCATTGACATCTTTTGGAAGAGGATAAGGATTACTTGCAGAGATGTCTTCATTCATATCTTCTATATAAACAGTGTTCTCAGGGAGGCCACATGCACGTGCAATCATGGGAACATCCACGTAAAACCACTGGCCATTACTGGGTTCATTAGGTGGAACAAATATGCTGGGCTTCTCACTTCCTCGGATTACTCCAATAACTCTTACAGGAGGCTTTACAGGTTTTTCAATCTGTACAAAGTAAGATGCATCAATTTTGTGTCTGCCAAGTAAAGGGTATAGTTACATTGTATAAGATAATGATGATATAAATAAATGAAATTCCTAAATATATAAAATAAGGTACTCCCTCCGATCCAAAATAAGTGTCGCAGTTTTGAACTAAGGTTGAAAAAACCTTAGTTCAAAACTGCGACACTTATTATGGATCAGAAGGAGTAATGAATACCATGGTGGTTTTTATATGTGTACAAGTGTGGCAGCATGTATTGACTCAAAACTGACATAAGACCCAACAACCAGCTCACTTTCATACTAAATATTCTAGCAACCATCAATAACTGCATTTGTGAGATTAAAAGCAGGTTAAGTTAACAATTATACATAGAAGTTATCCTTTAATGGGCTGCAACAGTGTCATTTAGAGAGTTCAAGAACCATCGCACTCAGAAAATATCAACAATATGTAAAAAACACATGATAGCCTGATCAGACGAGCAAACTATTGATATGGCATACGTTTGGTTGGGGCTGTAAATCACCTCTGGAGAAGATTCAGGCTTCTTAGACCAAAATTTCCACCAAGTACCTTTTTCATCTGTCCTTTTATCAGCCTTGTTCACATCTAAAGTTTCATTAAGGTCCTGGTGATCCTGCATGTTTTTATCACGCCAAGCACGAGGAATCCACCCCCTATTCACAAGGATGGGTGACTGCAAACTGACAGAACATTTCTTAGAAACAAAAAGTTTTAGATAAAATGGGAAGTGGTGAGACATTAGGGTTTATTTCTATGGTCAACACATTCAGCATAACATCAATTAATTCTTATTTGCTGTGATCATGATCTGCAGGAGACAAAGCCCAACCAGTCTGAGGTAATGAGATTGCAGCTTGATCGCTCAAAACTCTGCAGGCACTGAACCTAGCATGGATATAGGTAGATATATTTGGCAGAAGTGAACGCTCAAGTGAAGGCTCCTTTAGTATTTTGAAGTACAGTTTAACAACTAGGGTTGGTCCTTTAATAGACTCCTATATAGCTTTCTTATTAATGATTAGTAAATGGGTTATCAACAATAAGTGGAAGTATAGGAACTTTCATACAGAATTGCTTTTGTCTTCTAGTCTTTTCTTACTTTTTTGCTCTCCTTTTGAAACTAGAGGTTCTTTCCTCATGGATTACTAATTAAGTGACAAAAACTTGTTCAGGAGAACAGCTAGGAGGAGTTACAAGACAAAGATCTAATGCTTCACTTCTAGGCAACAAAACTCCAAATATGAAGAACCCAAAAATATGTACATAGCGGTTAATTTCACTATTTAGTTCATTCTTTATCTGCTGATTTTATCTTTTCCCAAAGATAACATGTGCAGGGGTACAAAAAGAAGTCAATTTAGAACAAAGAAGCATGAAAACTATTGACAACTAGAGTTTAGGTTGTGTTTGATACCTTGTATTGTGAAAGGATATGATAGGCGTAATGGTAATCAGATTCTAAACCGACTATGGTAAAACTGGAAATGGCTTTTTGTTCAAGTGGAAGTGTAGAACTAAATTAAGACGTCGGCTCAAAGGAAATGGACAATGTGAACTGTGAAGAAAGTAGAGTTTCATTGTAACAGCACAATGCTACCTCAAACAATAATTTACCTGCCAGGCTCAGTCGGCCGAGGTATCAACGGAGTGATCACATAATAACCATTTTCCGTCACACCAGAGATGCTCCGGGAGCGAGGGCCGAGGAAGACCGACTTCTCCGTGTCGAAATCGCCCTCACACACGATCTTCCGGAACTCCAGCACAGCCGGATCACGCGAGACAGCAGAGGAGACGGTCTCGTTCCACGCCACGGGCTCCATCTCCAGCCTCCGCGTCCTGTACTCCAGCATCTCTACCTGAGATGGCGCAGGAAACGGCACAGAGTGAGGACTTCAAGGGCTGAGCGTGCGTCGTACGGCCAGACTAAGGAGGGGGTGCGTGAGTGGGGATGTGACCTTCTCCTGCCGCCGGAAGAGCTGCCATGTGCCGAGGCCGAAGGTGATGGCGCCGGGGGCGAAGAGGAAGAGCTTCGACCACGCGCCCGCCTCCTTCCCTGCTCCTGCGCGAGGAAACAAATCTGGTTAGAATGCGGCGGCGGTGGCGGCTTGACTTCGGATATGCTCTGCGAGACATTTCGCGAGGCGGTAAGGGCAGAGACCTGGGGGCGGCGGGGCGGCGGCGGGCGGAGGTGGTGGCTGGGGCGCGTGGGAAGTGGAGGGCCGGGAGGGGAGGAGGCGGTGGCCGCCGCTGCCTCGCAGCCGGAGGCCGAGGGTTTTGGAGAGCGACGCCGCCATGTTTGGCTCTAGGAACGATTGTGGGGAACCGAGGAGAGGACTCGCCCGTCTGGGCTTCCGATTCAGAACTCGGGATGACCCGAGGCGACAACTTTCCTTTTCCTTTTCATTAGTTCAAAAAGAAATTTCCTTCTCCTTCGATTTCTTTTGAGGGGATTTTCCTTCGAATTTGGAAGACGTGTGATTCATATAGTTTTGACAGATGCCCAGATTTTAGCCAAGTGGTCAGCTTGGTAAGCTATCAACAACAACAAAAAATTGCAATCAAAGATGCCCAGATTTAGATTTGAATGTTAATTAAAAATCAAATCCCCATAGCGGCGAAAAGAAACTATATATAATATTCCCTCCGTTTCTTTTTAGTCTGCATATAAAATTTGGTCAAAGTCAAACTTTGTTAACTTTGACTAAGTTTATAGAAAAAAATATCAAGATTCACAATATGAGATCAATATTGTAGATGCATCATAAAATTAATTTTCATACTATATAGCCTTAGTATTGTAGATGTTGATATTTTCTTCTACAAAGTTGGTCAAACTTTACAAAGTTTGACTTTGACCAAATCTTATATGCGGACTAAAAAGAAACGAGAGAGTAATACTCCCTCCGTTCCAAAATAATTGTCTTTCTAGAGATTTCAACAAGTGACTACATACGGAGCAAAATGAATGAATCTACATTCTAAAACATGTCTACAAACATCCGTATGTTGTAGTCCATTTGAGATGGCTAGAAAGACAATTATTTTGGAACGGAGGGAGTATATAGTAGTAAAAAGGAAGCACATTTGAATGATGGGAAAATGTCAGCACTGTCTCACGTATTAAAAACATGTTTTGTGCCCAAAAAAAGTGTTACAACATGTTTTCTTTAAATATGTTACAACATGTTTATAGTGCTGAGAAAAGCGAGCACAAAAATTTGGGTTTTCACAGCACAAAATGTTTCTTTCAAAAAAAACTGCAAGCATGCAAGGACTCCAAATTTATATACTGCCTGTATGATTTTTCAGAATTTTCTGACAGTTAAATGTATTTATCTTGAATTTAGAGAAATTTAAGGAACCCAACCCAATGTTCGGTGCAATAAGTGCCTATCGTTCAATCGCCTGCAGAATTCACCATTTCATCAGATTGACCGACAAATGCACAAAACCATGCAGAGATCCAAATTCACCAAGCAAGTATGCAGCATCTAAAGACTTCTGTAAGTTGTAGGCTTTTTGTAGCAGCCTAACAGAGCACACGCGTCCAAATGCCAGATGCAGTCAACCAACAGATTGCTAAAACAGGTTACACAATTATCAATTATGAACACATAACCTTTCTGATTAAGACCTCTCACATAATTTACAGCCCCAATGCTAAGTACCATGCAAAAAACAGAGAGAGAGAATCTGCAGCACTTCAAAGGCAACAAATCTGGATCAATTCTTCTTCTTTGAGTGCTTCACGAGCCAGTCAATGACAGAATCAATGTTGGTTGAGTTCTTGCATGATATCATGAAGCAGGCCACTTCTCGATCAGTCATTGCCTTCAGACCCCTGAAACGCAGCATCTGGTTCGTCAAATAGGGTATCGATTGATGAGTAATTTGCATCAGTTCATAGTAGCTTCTGTGTGTACTTACATCAATTCTGTGAAACTTTGCTTAGGGAAAGCTTCAGGCTTGTCGATTTTGTTGCCAATGACAAGTAACGGGATACCGGTCAAAGATGGCTTGCTCAGAAGGTCATGGAGCTCACTTTTGGCAATAGCCATGTTCTCCCGATCTGCTGCATCAACAACATACCTGCAGATGCAATTGTTTAAAAAATCATCAGCAATACAGAGAATTTTTTCTTATAGTTTGTTAAAGCCTCCAACAGAAAATACTGATCAAGCGTACATAAAAAACCCTAAACCCGATCCAGTTGTTATGCAGCTGGCTATAATAAAATATATATATACATACGTCAAGTGGGAATGAATCAGAATAGTAGACCTTCCAGCTTGCACAGCCTTCAGCATATAGATATACTAGGCGAATAGAATAATCAGGAAAAACAAACAAGGAATCCTAGATCCAGTCTAAGTGAAAGGACCAATTAGTAATCACAGTCACAAGTCAAACCCACACTTATCCTTGCCATAAAGAGAATTATGACAACGAAAGTAGAGTACAAGATTCTTATAGTAAGTGCTTAGACTAGATAATTGAAGAAAAACGAATTTACACTGATACCATAACATCTGTGCCCCAAGGTACTCAAACTAATCAGGATACACTTTATTGGGAGTGAATGCCAATACAGTGTCAATATAAAATTATTTAAGTTCTAGGATGTCTACCAGTTCAATTCACCAAATATATTAGTAGATAAATTTAATATACTAATTCAGCAGTGCATTTATCTGTATTGACGTACGTTACCCGGATCCGGCAGGAAACTGGCGTATCAGGGGTTAGATAAGCCCGGATACAAGAATTTGTCTGGACACCCGCCGAAACGTATCACATACGTATCCCCGGATTTTTCTTTTCCAAATCCAAAAATTAAACTAAATCGGACATTGGTGGGATACCCTAGAATACTTGCCGGACACGAAAAAACTGGGCACCACAGCAACCTCCCTGCCCGGATTAGAGCACCACCATCCGGCGACTGCCTCTGAGCGCAGCTGCCGTGATCCCTCCCCGCATCTTAGCGCCTGACCTGAGCAACGCCTGTACGAGGAAGGAAGAGGACAGCATCCATTGCTCCCTCCCCCTATGGCACCGCACTTGAGAAGGGAAGACTAGCAGCCACTACTCCGGCACCGCACTCACCAAATCTAAACGACATTTTCTTAGCCATGGTGAGTTTGAGATTTTATCCTATGTGCCCTTGCTTGTAAAAATTATTTTCTCATTGTCTACTGTTGCATGTGCCTCACACTATTTTAGGATGTGCTGGCAAACGATCTAAGCAACAGGCCTTTGTGGAATCATGTAGACATTATGGAGGCAGATGCATGGGGTGGAGGGAATGTCCGATTCAGATGTGCTGTAAGCATTGTACACAAGAATACAGAGGAAGCTACAACAGAGTTCAAGCACATTTGCTCAAGATATCCAAGAAGGGGATCAGATTGTGCCCAAATGTGACTGATCCTACTCTTCGGCAGCTTCAAATTGAAGTTGCAATGGCTGGAGAAAACTAGGATCATATTTATGGTGCATTTTCCATGTTCCTATCACATTATTAGTATTCCTAAACTGACATATATATTCATATAATAATTATTTCCTATATATTATTGTTATTATTATTTTATATATATACAAACATATCCCCATATCTGTGTTTTTGAAAAATTGACATATCATGCTATCTGTACCCTTATCACTGTATGTGGACTAAGCATACAACAAAACAAAAATGTGAAAAAAAAAAGACATGTGCAACAACCAACAGCAAAGAATCTTGTCGGGTGAGTAAAAGAGCAGTGCTTTTCTTTATGAAAATTCATAAAATAGACAGTACAGAAACATACACAATTGCAGAAACAGCACGGCAGTATCTCTCCCACATGCTCCTGAATCTTGGCTGGCCTCCAAGATCCCACAATTTTATTGTGACATTTCCTTTGGTTACCTTTCTCATATTGAATCCTACTGTGGGAATCATATCTTCGCTAAAACCTCCTGTCTGCAGAATAGGCCGTCAATGGTAAATCAGCACAACTCCAGGAAATGAATAGTGACAAGAAAGCATGAAACTTACAGCAATAACATTCACAAGCGAAGTTTTCCCAGCATTTTGGAGCCCAATCAATGAAAGCTCCATTTCTTGCTTGAAAAAGAGGCTGTAGACAAAAAAAAAGGTAAATACTTGAATCAAGGTCCAATGAAGAAAACATGAGTAACTAATTACGTCTGTCCATTTATTTTCTTGGTACACAAGTCAAAACTGTGCTCCACCACTTAATGATGGCATGTGCAAGAGATCCTTTAACCCAAGCCCCTAGTTTATATATGTGTAAGAAGCAAAGCCTACCTGTCTGGTAGGTAGAAATGAAACAAATCATAGCATACAGCCCACTGGCAACTCATTTTCATTCCAATGATTAGATTCCAAGAGAAGCATTACTAACCTTGGGCTAATTCTACTATGGAAAATTTAATGGTATGCATTGACAAATTATCACAAACTAAACATTTAAGGAAGTTTATGACGAGGATGAACATTACGTGGTATGTGTGGTAGCCCTATCTTAGTCAACATAACGACATAACGAGTAGAATTTACTACGTGTCACTTACAGGTGGAACCAGATTTCTTAAAGAGTTCATTGAGCGGAACAGGGAAGTTCATTAATTAATGCATATTGGAAATGGCTTTTTTTTCTCCCTTGACAAGATAAGAGTCCATAAGCAGGATAACAAAAAATATTGACCATAGCTATCATGAGAAAATGCCGTACGACTTCTTGCCCTAGGCGATGTTAGCAGGGATAAATTGGCCCCATCACAGAAATGATAAAAACGAATTTCGTGTCCCTTCATCTCTCCTATCATTAGTTCGATCGACGTGTTCAATCAATAATGTGATCGCCATGTGTAGTCAATCGCGAGAAGTTCCGCCATACAAAGATACCAGAAAGCGCCTCAAAGCCACAAGACTCCATAATCTGAACTGGGCTCACGTAAAATAACCATAAGGACCAAATTTCCTTATGATTACAGGCGTTGTTAGATGAGAAAAACAAATAACACCATGCTGCTGCTAACCAGCATCACCTTCATACAGGTCAAAGCTTTCTGTCAAGTGCCAACCATCAAAAACAACTTCCTACGAAATATACGGTAGCACGAATATCGTTCTACCTGCCCCAGCAAGCATCCGATCCAGCGAGCAACCAAGGCATGCTAATCCTAGACCGGCCCGGAATTCCCAGATCTCCCGCACGCGGACCCCCGCGCCCGTCCCGCAATGCGCAGCGCGTCAAACTCGAGAATCTGAACCCGCCCACCGAAGGCATACGCTTGTAGAACCATACCTGCGGAGCCAGTTGAGGAAGGCCTCCCAGAACCCCATGGCGGCGGCGCGCGGCGTGCTCCCTCTCCTCCGCGAAGAGGAAGGGGATGGATGGTCGAGGAGAGGGGCGGCGGTGGCGGCAGGGCGAGGGCGGATTGCGAGGCGGAGGAGGATTCGGTGGTGCGGGTGGCCGCGCTTACTTTATTTGGAGGCGCGGATGGATGGGGCGGAGCGACAGGGAGGCCGGAGGAGGAAGAAGAGAGGGGAAAGAGCAGGGTATTATTGGCGTCCACCAATCATCAGGCATCCCGTGGCCGGGTGGGGTTGGGTTGGTGCCTTGTTTTTCTTTTGTTTTCTGATAATGTTATATTTGGAAAAAGAATTGGTTTATCTACATCCTTTGTAAACGGGGTTTCACCTCCGAATAGGACTGTTGTTAGTTAGGATAGGACTCCTTCTCTGAGTGATGACTAATAAGCAACACTTTACCATTTCCTTTTCCTTTGCCGTGGCAAATGAATGTGCTACGTCAAGGTTCAAGAAAGAATACATATTGTAAATTGTAATCCATGTATATAAGCTCTCTTTTATCTTATTTTTTAGCTTGTTGTTCTTCATGTCTACGTAAGTACTGTTATCTTCTTCTTGTCCCTGTGCACTATTGCCCCCTCGCCTCCCTCTAACCGTCTCTAAGGCCTCCGCCTTTTGTCCTCAATTTGTCACCAATGCCACCTTCATCAATCTTCGATAAACTCGACCAACATGACTCGTCTTCTCGTTCTCCTAACCAACAAGATGATGGATGACCGCTCCGTGATTGAGCAAGCTCATGAAATTCAGTCACTCACTAAGTAATTTGAGCATTTCAATTGTATGTCGCCGGACAAGTTCATTACCAGAGGCGTCATTCCCAAGCTTTCTCCTTCATGGGGGAAATTTTCTCCCTCTCTGAAGCACAAGAGACAGAAATTTATTGTCATCAATCTTAGTGGCACTCTTGATGTGGAAGAGAAGGAGAGGGAAATTCTAGTGCCAACTTGGTTTAGAAGAAGAATTACCAACCCCACAATTCAAGAACAAGAACCTGGATAGCGTTCTATGTCCTGGAAGAACAATTATGGGTTTGGGAGGTGCTACAAGGCTACCGTTAGACACGTCGATTCGACAAGGGGTGTCATTGGGTGCTGCAATGGCGACCACCTCGGCCCCTTGTCGTTGCAAACCGGGGGCAACGTTGTTGTGAGCGACGACATGTGATGCCTCGAGATCGAGCGGGAGCGGCGATCGTGATGCTCTCATGGTGGGAGGGACAACTAATGAGTCCAGTTTCTTACCACCATTTTATCTTGTGTTTTGTGTCGTAATCAAAGGTTTTGCCAGAATTTTACAGCGGCCACACACATCTTTTGTCTATTTTCACCAGGATCTCAACCATAAGGATTTTTGAGGCATAAGTAGGAAAGCCCAGGAATATGAGGTAAAAATTACGTCAATTTATGTGATAGGAACCTACCATATGAGGCCATCATCAAAACAAGAAGAAAACTCGACGCACGGGAGGATCTAGAGAAGAAGACAATGTCTCGTACAAGCGTGAATGCTTGTACCAGTAGCTGCCACTCCACCTGGTCAACTACATTACCCCTGTGTCTTCGTCGGGAGGAGAAGATACTGTGATGCCAGAAATTCCATCATATCGAAGAACCCTAGCCTCCAGAAGGGATTAAAAGGGGAAACCGACAAGAAGGCCTCTGCCACGCATCACTTCATTTAAGGAGACTCCCACGTCAACCATCTACACCACCATCCCCATTTTCATCTTTTTGTAATATTGAACCCTAGTGGATTATTGTGTGTATTACTTTGATATATTGTTCATGACCACCATAGTTATCCATTCGATGCTAGTTGTTTCTATGTATGGGTAATTCCCTAGTTCTCGAGCATATGGAGGAACCCTGGTATGTTCAGGTGTTGAACAACGATAGGATATGAAATCCTCGCTTGAATGTTTGAATTAATAACCTTCATGAATGTTGTGTAAGGCCCCCACTCAACATTTTCGTCATGGAACGTATTACCGTCATTGTAAAGGTACGGATGTGGAGGTAAAGAGGTGACAATAATATCCTCTCATCTTGAATCTAAAAAAATTCCTCTCATCTTTCCCTTTGCAATTGTCAAGGAGTAACGGAGAACCGACCATTAGTTGCGTCCACAGGCTGACCCTTAATTATCGTTGCAACAACCTAAATGTGTGGGGGGGGGGGGGAGGGGGCGTGATGTCGCTTGAAACTGCGTCGGTATTTCCCCAAAGAGGAAGGGACGATGCAGTATAGCTACAATAGGTATTTCCCTCAGTTATGAAACCAATGTATCAATCCAGTAGGAGGCTAGGCCAAGCTATGTAAACGGTACCTACATACAAAGAACAAATACTTGCAACCCGACGCGTAAGAGAGTTGTCAATGAAGGAAATATGCCCTAGAGGCAATAATAAAGTTATTATTTATTTCCTTATTTCATGATAAATGTTTATTATTCATGCTAGAATTGTATTAACCGGAAACATAATACATATGTGAATACATAGACAAACATAGTGTCACTAGTATGCCTCTACTTGACTAGCTCGTTGAATCAAAGATGGTTAAGTTTCCTAGCCATAGACATGAGTTGTCATTTGATTAACGGGATCACATCATTAGAGAATGACGTGATTGACTTGACCCATTTCGTTAGCTTAGCACTTGATCGTTTAGTATGTTGCTATTGCTTTCTTCATGACTTATACATGTTCCTATGACTATGAGATTATGCAACTCCCGTTTACCAGAGGAACACTTTGTGTGCTACCAAACGTCACAACGTAACTGGGTGATTATAAAGGTGCTCTACAGGTGTCTCCGAAGGTACTTGTTGAGTTGGCATATTTCAAGATTAGGATTTGTCACTCCGGTTGTCGGAGAGGTATCTCTGGGCTCTCTCGGTAATGCACATCACTATAAGCCTTGCAAGCAATGTGACTAATGAGTTAGCGGGATGGTGCATTACGGAACGAGTAAAGAGACTTGCCGGTAATGAGATTGAACTAGGTATTGAGATACCGACGATCGAATCTCGGGCAAGTAACATACCGATGACAAAGGGAACAACGTATGTTGTTATGCGGTTTGACCGATAAAGATCTTCGCAGAATATGTGGGAGCCAATATGAGCATCCAGGATCTGCTATTGTTTATTGACCGGAGACGTGTCTCGGTCATGTCTACATAGTTCTCGAACCCGTAGGGTCCGCACGCTTAACGTTTGGTGACGATTTATATTATGAGTTATGTGTTTTTGATGTACCGAAGGTAGTTTGGAGTCCCGGATGAGATCGGAGACATGACGAGGAGTCTCGAAATGGTCGAGACGTAAAGATCAATATATTGGACGACTATATTCGGACATCGGAAAGGTTCCGAGTGATTCGGGTATTTATCGGAGTATCGGAGAGTTACGAGAATTCGACGGGGAGTATATGAGCCTTATTGGGCTTTAGAGGAAAGAGAGAGGGGAGGTTGTGCGCGCCCCCAAGGCCTAGTCCAAATTGTACTAGGGGGAGGGGCTGCGCCCCCTCCTTCCTTCTCTTCTCTTTTCCCTTTCCTTGACTCCTACTCCTACTACATGGAAGGGGGGAATCCTACTCCCGGTGGGAGTAGGACTCCCCAGGGCGCACCATAGAGAGGGCCGGCCCCTCCCCTCCTCTCCTCCTTTATATATTGAGGCTAGGGGCACCCCATGACACACAAGTTGATCTGTTGATCTCTCCCAGCCGTGTGCGGTGCCCCCTCCACCATATTCCACCTCGGTAATATCGTAGCGGTGCTTAGGTGAAGCCCTACGTCGGTAGCATCATCAACACCGTCATCACGCCGTCATGCTGACGGAACTCTCCCGCAAAGCTCTGCTGGATCGGAGTTCGTGGGACGTCATCGAGCTGAACGTGTGCTGAACTCGGAGGTGCCGTACGTTCGGTACTTGGACCGGTCGGATCGTGAAGACATACGACTACATCAACCGTGTTGTGCTAACGCTTCCGCTTTCGGTCTACGAGGGTACGTGGACTCACTCTCCCCGCTCGTTGCTATGCATCACCATGATCCTGCGTGTGCGTTGGAAATTTTTGAAATTACTACGTTCCCCAACAGTGGCATCCGAACCTGGTTTTATGCGTAGGTGTTATATGCACGAGTAGAACACAAGTGAGTTGTGGGCGATACAAGTCATACTGCTTACCAGCATGTCATACTTTGGTTCGACGGTATTGTTGAATGAAGCGGCCCGGACCGTTATGCGTACGCTTACCCGAGACTGGTTCTACCGACGTGCTTTGCACATAGGTGGCTGGCGGGTGTCAGCTTCTCCAACTTTAGTTGAATTGAGTGTGGCTACGCCCGGTCCTTGAGAAGGTTAAAACAGCACTAACTTGACGAAATATCGTTGTGATTTTTATGCGTAGGTAAGAATGGTTCTTGCTAAGCCCGTAGCAGCCACGTAAAACTTGCAACAACAAAGTACACGACGTCTAACTTGTTTTTGTAGGGCATGTTGTGATGTGATATGGTCAAGACGTGATGAGATATAAGTTGTTGTATGAGATGATCATGTTTTGTTAAAGTTATCGGCAACTGGCAGTAGCCTTATGGTTGTCTCTTTATTGCATAAGATGCAAGCACCAAATAATTGCTTTACTTTATCGCTATACGATAGCAATAGTTGCAAGAGCAATAGTTGGCGAGACGACCATGTGACGACACATTGATATAGATCAAGATGACGGATATCATGGTGTCATGCCGGTGACGATGGAGATCATGACGATGCTTTGGAGATGGGGATCAAAGGCACAAGATGATGATGGCCATATCATGTCACATATTTTGATTGCACGTGATGTTTATCTTTTATACATCTTATTTTGCTTAGTTCAACGGTAGCTTTATAAGATGATCTCTCACTAAATTTCAAGATATAAGTGTTCTCCCTGAGTATGCACCGTTGCGAAAGTTCTTCGTGCCGAGACACCATGTGATGATCGGGTGTGATAAGCTCTACGTTCAAATACAATAGGTGTAAGACAGTTTTGCACACGCATAATACTCAGGTTAAACTTGACGAGCCTAGCATATGCAGATATGGCCTCGGAACACTGAGACCGAAAGGTCGAGCGTGAATCATATAGTAGATATGATCAACATAGTGATGTTCACCATTGAAAACTACTCCATCTCACATGATGATCGGACATGGTTTATTTTATTTGGATCACGTGATCACTTAGATGATTAGAGGGATGTCTATCTAAGTGGGAGTTCTTAAGTAATATGATTAATTGAACTTTAATTTATCATGAACTTCTTAGTCCTGATAGTATTTTGCAAATAATGTTGTAGATCAATAGCTTGCATTGTTGCTTCCCTATGTTTTATATGTGTTCCTAGAGAAAACTAAGTTGAAAGATGATAGTAGCAATGATGCGGACTGGGTCCGTGATATGAGGTTTATCCTCATTGCTGCACAGAAGAATTATGTCCTTGATGCACCGCTAGGTGACAGACCTATTGCAATAGCAGATGCAGACGTTATGAATGTTTGGGTAGCTCAATATGATGACTACTTGATAGTTTAGTGCACCATGCTTAACGACTTAGAATCGGGACTTCAAAGACGTTTTGAACGTCATGGACCATATGAAATGTTCCAGGAGTTGAAGTTAATATTTCAAGCAAATACCCGAGTTGAGAGATATGAAGTCTGTAACAAGTTCTATAACTAAAATATGGAGGAGAATAGCTCAAGCAGTGAGCATGTGCTCAGACTGTCTGGGTACTACAATCGCTTGAATCAAGTGGGAGTTAATCTTCCAGATAAAATAGTGATTGACAGAGTTCTCTAGTCACCATCACCAAGTTAGAAGAACTTCGTGATGAACTATAGTTTGCAAGGGATGACGAAAACGATTCCCGAGCTTTTCATGATGATGAAATCAATGAAGGTAGAAATCAAGAAAGAGCATAAAGTGTTGATGATTAACAAGACCACTAGTTTTAAGAAAAGGGCAAAGGGATAGAAAGGGAACTTCATGTAGAATGGCAAGCAAGTTGTCACTCCCGCGAAGAAGCCCAAAGCTGGACCAAAGCCTGAAAATGAGTGCTTCTACTACAAAGGAAATGGTCACTGGAAGCGGAAATGCCCTGAATATTTGGTTGATAAGAAGGATGGCAAAGTGAACAAGGGTATATTCAATATACAGGTTATTGATGTGTACCTTACTAGTGTTTATAGTAGCCCCTAGGTATTTGATACTTGTTCGGTTGCTAAAAATTAGTAACTCAAAACAGGAGTTACAGAATAAACAGAGACTACTTGAGGGTGAAGTGACGATGTGTGTTGGAAGTGGTTCCAAGATTGATATGATCATCATTGCACACTCCCTATACTTTCGGGATTAGTGTTAAACCTAAATAAATGTTATTTGGCGTTTGCGTTGAGCATGAATATGATTTGATCATGTTTATTGCAATACGGTTATTCATTTAAAGTCAGAGAAAGATTGTTGTTCTGTTTACATGAATAAAACCTTCAATGGTCATACACCCAATGAAAATAGTTTGTTGGATCTCGATCGTAGTGATACACATATTCATGCCAAAAGATGCAAAGTTAATAATGATAGTGCAACTTATTCGTGGCACTGCCTTTTGGGTCATATCGGTGTAAAGCGCATGAAGAAACTCCATAAAGATGGATTTTCGGAATCACTTGGTTATGAATCATTTGATGCTTGCGAACCGTGCCTTTTGGGCAAGATGACTAAAAATCCATTCTCCGGAACAATGGAACGAGCTACTGACTTGTTGGAAATAATACATACCGATGTATGCGGTCCAATGAGTGTTGATGCTCGTGGCAGGTACCATTATTTTCTGACCTTCACAGATGATTTGAGCAGATATGAGTATATCTACTTAATGAAACACAAGTCTGAAACATTTGAAAAGTTCAAAGAATTTCAGAGTGAAGTGGAGAATCATCGTAACAAGAAAATAAAGTTTCTACAATATGATCATAGAGGAGAATATTTGAGTTACGAGTTTGGCCTTCATTTAAAAACAATGTGGAATAGTTTCACAGCTCACGCCACATGGAACACCACATCATAATGGTGTGTCCGAACGTCGTAACCGCACTTTATTGGATATGGTGCAATCTATGATGTATCTTACCGATTTACCACTATCGTTTTGGGGTTATGCATTAGAGACAGCCGCATTCACTTTAAATAGGGCACCATCAAAATCCGTTGAGACAACGCCTTATGAACTGTGGTTTGGCAAGAAACCAAAGTTGTCGTTTCTTAAAGTTTGGGGCTGCGATGCTTATGTGAAAAATTTCAACCTGATAAGCTCGAACCCAAATCGGAGAAGTGTGTCTTCGTAGAATACCCAAAGCAAACTGTTGGGTACACCTTCTATCACAGATCCGAAGGCAAGATAATTGTTGCTAAGATGGATCCTTTCTAGAGAAGGAGTTTCTCTCGAAAGAAGTGAGTGGGAGGAAAGTAGAGCTTGATAAGGTAATTGTACCTTCTCCCGAATTGGAAAGTAGTTCATCACAGAAATCAGTTCTAGTGATTGCTACACCAATTAGTGAGGAAGCTAATGATAATGATCATGAAACTTCAAATCAAGTTACTACAGAACCTAGTAGGTCTTCCAGAGTACGGTCCGCACCAGATTGGTACGATAATCTGATATGTCTCCAACGTATCTACTTTTCCAAACACTTTTGCCCTTGTTTTGGACTCTAACTTGCATGATTTGAATGAAACTAACCCGGACTGATGCTGTTTTCAGCAGAACTGCCATGATGTTGTTTTATGTGTAGAAAAAAAAAGTTCTCGGAATGTCCTGGAAATCCACGAAGGCACTTTTCAGAATTAATAAGAATTTTTGGCGAAAGAATCAAGGCCAGGGGGCCCACGAGCTGTCCACGAGACAGGGGGCGCCCCCCCTAGGGCGCGCCCTCCTATCTCGTGGGCCCCCTGGACCTCCTCCGACCTCAACTCCAACTCCATATATACCGTCTCGGGGAGAAAAAAATCAGAGAGAAAGTTTCATCGCGTTTTACGACACGGAGCCACTGCCAAGCCCTAATCTCTCTCGGGAGGGCTGGTCTGGAGTCTGTTCGGGGCTCCGGAGAGGGGGATTCGTCGCCGTCGTCATCATCAACCATCCTCCATCACCAATTTCATGATGCTCACCGCCGTGCGTGAGTAATTCCATCGTAGGCTTGCTGGACGGTGATGGGTTGGATGAGATTTACCATGTAATCAAGTTAGTTTTGTTAGGGTTTGATCCCTAGTATCCACTATGTTCTGAGATTGATGTTGTTATGACTTTGCTATGCTTAATGCTTGTCACTAGTGCCCGAGTGCCATGATTTCAGATCTAAACCTATTATGTTTTCATGAATATATGTGTGTTCTTGATCCTATCTTGCAAGTCTATAGTCACCTATTATGTGTTATGACCCGACAACCCCGAAGTGACAATAATCGGGATACTTCTCGGTGATGACCGTAGTTTGAGGAGTTCATGTATTCACTATGTGCTAATGCTTTGTTCTGGTTCT
This sequence comes from Triticum timopheevii, assembly GCA_963921465.1. Lineage (NCBI taxonomy): Eukaryota > Viridiplantae > Streptophyta > Magnoliopsida > Poales > Poaceae > Triticum > Triticum timopheevii. The sequence continues at coordinate 507,294,892 of OY997268.1, read as the reverse complement.
CTATTAAAAGGAGGCCTTAATATCCCTTAGTTTTCGTAAGGACCCCGCTGCAACGGGAGGGTAGGACAAAAGATGTCATGCAAGTTCTTTTCCATAAGCACGTATGGCTATTTACGGAATACATGCCTATTACATTGATGAATTGGAGCTAGTTCTATATCACCCTATGTTATAACTATTGCATGAGGAATCACATCTGGCATAATTATCCATCAGTGATCCATTGCCTACGAGCTCTTCACATATTGTTCTTCGCTTATTTACTTTTCCGTTGCTACTGTTACAACTACTACAAAACCCAAAAACATTTATCTTTACTTTTGCTACCGTTACCATTACTATCATACCACTTTTGCTACTAAACACTTTGCTGCAGATACTAAGTTATCCAGGTGTGATTGAATTGACAACTCAACTGCTAATACTCAAGAATATTCTTTGGCTCCCCTTGTGTCGAATCAATAAATTTGGGTTGAATACTCTACCCTCGAAAGCTGTTGCGATCCCCTATACTTGTGGGTTATCAAGACTAATTTCTGGCACCGTTGCCGGGGAGCATAGCTCTATTCTCTGAGTCACTTGGGATTTATATCTGTTGATCACTATGAAGAACTTGAAAGACACTAAAACCAAGATTTTGCCCTCAACTACGAGGGGAGGTAAGGAACTGCCATCTAGCTCTGCACTAGATTCTCCTTCCGTTATTAGTAGGCTTGCGACACCTAAACCTGCTACTGCTATGCATGATGAAACTACTTCTGTGCGTGATACTACTGTGCCATTAGGTGAATTTCTAGATGAACAACTTGCTAGATTTAGGGGGAATGAAATTACTGAAGATCCTATTACCGATGATAGTGATGATGAAGGTCCCCCCAATGATTATGTATTACCTGTTGTTCCTAAGGGTTATGTTATGCATGAAACAACTGCTATGGAAATTCTTGCTTGCAATGATAGAAATGATCTTAAGAAATTATTAGCTAAATGGAAGCAGCAGTTTCTTAATGCTAGAATGAAACCCGACCTTGCTTTTGCTACTTCACCTATTTGTGTTACTGATAAGGATTAGGAATTCTCTGTTGATCCTGATATTATTACTTTAGTTGAATCTGATCCTTTTTACGGCCTTGAATCTGAAACTGTTGTGGCACATCTTACCAAGCTGAATGATATAGCTACCCTGTTTACTAATGATGAGAAGTCTCGCTATTTATATATCCTTAAGATATTTCCGTTCTCATTAAAGGGTGATGCTAAGACTTGGTATAATTCTCTTGCTCCTAGTTGTGTGCGTAGTCCCCAGGATATGATTTATTACTTCTCTGCTAAATATTTCCCTACTCATAAGAAACAAGCTGCCTTGCGGGAAATATATAATTTTGTGCAAATCAAAGAAGAGAGTCTCCCACAAGCTTGGGGGAGCCTTCTTCGGTTACTTAATGCTTTGCCTGATCATCCTCTTAAGAAAAATGAAATACTTGATATCTTTTATAATGGACTAACCGATGCTTCCAAGGACTACTTGGATAGTTGTGCTGGTTGTGTTTTAAGGAGAGAACAGTCGATGAAGCTGAAATACTATTGAATAATATGTTGACTAATGAAAATAATTGGACTCTTCCTGAGCCAGTTCCTGAAGTAATTCCTGAACCAATTGAGCCAACTCCTGAGCCTATTCCTAAACCCACTCTGAAGAAGAGAGGTGTTTTATTTCTCAGTCCTGAAGATATGCAAGAGGCAAAGAAATCAATGAAAGAAAAAGGTATTAAAGCTGAAGATGTTAAGAATTTACCTCCTATTGAAGAAATACATGGTCTTAATTTACCGCCTGAAGTACCACATTGTCTTGATAACCCGTCACAGGTAGTAAAGGTAAATTCTCTCTATAGATATGATAAAGTTGAAGTACCCTCTACTAAATTTCATAGCCCATGCTTAGATGAATTTGATGACTTTATGGCTAGGCAAGAAAGTTTTAATGCTTATGTTGGTAGAGAGTTAAAGAATAATGCTTTCGAGATAGGACGCGTGGGTGATAATCTGGCTAGAGTTAAAGATGAACTTCACCGCGTTAGCAAATATGCTTCTATGGTTGCTACTCAAGCTGAGAAAGTACTTAAAGCTCAAAATGAATTGCTTGATGAATTAAATAATAAAAATGACTTTGCTATTAGAGTGGCTACTAGAACTGGTAGAATGACTCAGGAACCTTTGTATCTTGAAGGCCACCCTAAGAGAATGGAGCAAGATTCTCAGAGAAATAATTTAGAGGCACCTAGTTCTTCTAAGAAGAAGAAAAGGAAAAACGATAGAAATTTGCATGCTTCTAATGAACCTACTGTAGACACACCTGAGAATCCCAATGATATTTCTATTTCTGATGCTGAAACTCAATCAGGTGATGAACATGAACTTAGTAATAATGTTAATGATAATGTTCATGTTGATGCTCAACCTAGCAAAAACAATGATGTAGAGATTGAACCTGCTGTTGATCTTGATAACCCACAATCAAAGAATCAACGTTATGATAAGAGAGATTTTGTTGCTAGGAAGCACAGTAAAGAAAGAGAACCATGGGTTCAGAAACCCATGCCCTTTCCTCCTAAACCATCCAAGTCAAAGGATGATGAGGATTTTGAGCCCTTTGCTGAAATGATTAGACCTATTTTCTTACGTATGCGCTTAACTGATATGCTAAAAGTAAATCCTTATGCTAAGTATATGAAGGATATCATTACAAATAAAAGAAAGATACCGAAAGCTAAAATTTCCACCATGCTTTCTAATTACACTTTTAAGGGTGGAATACCAAAGAAACTTGGAGATCCGGGGTACCAACTATACCATGCTCTATTAAAAGAAATTATGTTAGAACTGCTTTATGTGATCTTGGAGCCGGTGTTAGTGTTATGCCTCTCTCTTTATATTGTAGACTTGAATTGAATAAGTTGACACCTACTGAAATATCTTTGCAAATGGCTGATAAATCAACTGCTATACCTGTCGGTATTTGTGAGGATGTGCCTGTTGTGGTTGCAAATGTCACTATCTTAACGGACTTTGTTATTCTTGATATTCCCGAGGACGATAGTATGTCTATTATCCTTGGTAGACCTTTTCTTAATACTGCAGGGGCTGTTATTGATTGCAACAAAGGCAATGTCACTTTTCATGTTAATGGTAATGAGCACACGGTACACTTTCCGAGGAAACAATCTCAAGTTCATAGCATCAATTCTATTGAAAAAGTTCCAACTATCATTTTTGGAGGTTTTGAATTTCCTCTCCCTACTGTCAAGAAAAAGTATGATATTCTTATTGTTGGGGATTTTCATATCCCCGTTGAGGTAACTTAGTATTATTTGAAATTTCTCCGGTTCTGTGTTATTCGGAATGAGTTTGTTAATAAGACTTGATCAACCTTGTTAGTGGGTTCATTTTGATGATCACGAGATGGATGAAACTAGAAGGCACAACCTTCTGTACCCTCTTTTTACTTTTTGTTATTTAGAATAAATAAAGCAAAAATAGTATTATCTGTCTTTTTTCTGAATTATCCATGCATTAAAAAATAGTCCAAAAATAAAAGTGCTCCAAATGCCCTGCAAATTTAGTATGATTTTTTCTGGAATATTTGAGGATTTTAGGCACTGAAATTACTGCAGGAGGGGCAAGCACCAGGCCACGAGAGAGGAGGGCGCGCCCCCTGTCTCGTGGGCCCCTGGTGGCTCCCCTCCACTTATACCAGCACCCACACACTTCATCTTCTACCCAAAAAAATCCCCATCCAGCTCAAGCCCGAGTTCTAGCTCGTTTTGCTGTGATTTTCGATCTCTTAGCTCAAAGCTCCATTCACAAAACTGCTTTGGGAGATTGTTGCTTGGTATGTGACTCCTCCATTGGTCCAATTAGTTTTTGTTCTAGTGCTTTATTCATTGCAAATTTTTGCTGCATAGGTGACCATGTTCTTGAGCTTGCATGTTAAATTTTTGAGGTCCCAAGCAATTCCAATGCATGATATAGGCTCTAGGCACTTGTAGGAGTGGTTGTTGTCAATCTTGTTTAGTTTTATTCACTTTTATTTTGAAGTTACTAAAATTTCAGAAATTTTCAGAAAAAGAAATATGCTTAGAAGAATGTACCAAGGTGGTTCCTCGGCAAAGAAAGGGCCAAGAATTGCTATACGTGAACAAGATGTTAATTTGCCAAGGGACGCAAATGTACGGGCTTGTGAGTGGCCATCTGATGATTTTATGGTCGAAGCAGGCTTTAAGGGGGAATTTGACGCATATGTGCGTAATGCTGAGCTGACTTCTTACAAGATAAGTGTCCTTAATATTATCAATTGACTGATTCCTTTGTGCGGAGGTTCGAATATATTTCTTCGCATAATTCTCCTAGTGTTGTGTTTGATATTTATGATACATCTTACCATGGGTTTAGAGGATTTCACAACTGCTTGCAAACTCCCGCAGTGGGGTAATATTAATAATCCTCCAAAATCTGAAGTTAGAGATTTTCTTGCTAGTATTACTGTGGGAGAATCTAGGGACGTAACACAAGCTACCATAGGGAGCATCCATTTTCCTGCTATACATTACTTTGCTCTCTTTATTGGTAGACGCATTAACGGTAAGGACGAAGTATGTCACATGTGTGCCCCTGATCTTTGTGTCCTCAATAGTGTTGTGTCAGGTTATAGAGGTTATAGCTTGGGGGCAATAGTTGCACGTAGGTTGCATAATAATAATAAAAAGGGAGATTTCTTTGGAGGAATTTATGCAACCCGTGTGGCTAATTTTCTTAATATAGCTCCACGAGAGGGTGATATGATTGTACCTCCTGTTTATTTGGATAAAGAAGCTATGTTTGATCATCATTTTTTTGAGAGGAATGAACAATTCCTCCATTATCGACTAACCTATAACAGACGCAACGTTGTCCCTGTTACTCTTCCTGCTCCCTACCTTTTTGATTATCAGACAAAAGGAAGATATGTTGTCACCAGGGAAGAAGCCACTGAATACGAGAGGGGAATGGAGGCAGCTTGCCAACACGCTGCTATCAGGAGGCGGTCGCCTCTTCATCTCAGTACTACCCCAGCTATTCTTATGGATATCAGCCAGGCGGTCATTGGTATTAGACCAACTTAGGCCAAAAGCCTAAGCTTGGGGGAGTACGTATTTCTCACCGACTTTACATTCATTTTCACACACTAGTCGTCGGTGCTCACACTCTTTCATTGTATTATCCATGCTAGTTTAAATTTCTTTTTCTAGTTTTCTTCTTGTGTGTTTGATAAACCTTTAGAAAAAACAAAAAAAATAGTCAGTTTAATTTCCATGCTTGTAGTAGAAATTAAAATGAAAACCCAAAAAGATTTCTTGTTCTTATTTTTACTTGTTGGGAGCTTTCCCGTGTAAATAGTTTTATTTTATTTTCTTTCTTTTGGGGGTCGAGAAGACTATATTGAAATTGCTTAGTGGCTCTTATATGCATAATTGTTTATTTAACTTAGAGCCCATATTACTTGTCTTCTCTCTTGAGTTGAATGCTTGCAGATTCCAGCTTAGTCCAATGCACGTGCACTCTTATTATTATACACTTCGTTCGATCGTGCAAGTGAAAGGCAATAATGACGATATATGATGGACTTATTGGGATGAGAAGAGCTGGTATGAACTCGACCTCTCTTGTTTTTGTAAATATGATGAGTTCATCGTTCCTGAGTTAGCTATTATGAAGTAAACTTATTTGCAATGACATTTAGAGATTATAGTTGCTTGTGCCATGCTTGATTAGCTATGAGTTATAATGGTTTACTTCGCATGCCAACATGCTATTAGAATGATTATGATGTGGTATGATGGGATGGTATTCTCCTTTGAATGTAGTAAGTGACTAGACTTGGCACATGTTCACGCATGTAGTTGAATCAAATCAACATAGCCTTCATGATATTTATGTTCATGGTGGATTATATCCTACTCATGCTCGTACTCGGTGTGAATTAATTTTAATGCATGTTTACGACTGTTGTCGCTCTCTCAGTTGGTCGCTTCCCAGTCTTTTGCTAGCCTTCACCTGTACTAAGCGGGAATACTGCTTGTGCATCCAAACCCCTTAAACCCCAAAGTTGTTCCATATGAGTCCACTATACCTTCCTATATGCGGTATTTACCTGCCATTCCAAGTAAATTTGTATGTGCCAAACTCCAAACCTTCAAATGAAATTCTGTTTTGTATGCTCGAGCAGCTCATGTTTCAACTAGGGCTGCCTATATCTTCCATGCTAGGTGGGTTATTCTCAAGAGGAGTGGACTCCGCTCCTCATTCACGAGAAAGGGCCGGTAACCGGGATGCCCAGTCCCATGATCCAAAAAGATCAAAGCAAATCAAAATAATTAAACAAAGCTCCCCCCGGGCTGTTGTATGTTGGAGGCACTCGTTGTTTCGAGCAAGCCATGGATTGGTGCTTGTTGGTGGTTGGGGGAGTATAAACCTTTACCATTCCGTTTGGGAACTGCCTATAATGCATGTAGTATGGAAGATACAACAATCTCATAGTTGTTGCGTTGACAACAAAAGTATGCCGCTCAAAATGTTATTCAATCTCTATTTTAAAATCGAGCTCTGGCACCTCTACAAATCCCTGCTTCCCTCTGTGAAGGGCCTATCTATTTACTTTTATGTTGAGTCATCACCCTTCTTATTAAAAAGCACTCGCTGGAGAGCACACTGTCATTTGCATTCATTATTATTGGTTTATATTGGGTATGACTTGACTGGATCTCTTTTACCATGAATTACAATGTTTAGTCAGTCCTTGATCTTTAAAGGTGCTCTGCATTTATGTTTTGCAGTCTCAGAAAGGGCTAGCAAGATACCATTTTGTTATATCATGTTATGATTATTTTGAGAAAGTGTTGTCATCCGAGTTTTATTATTATGGCTCGCTAGCTGATTATGCTATTGATATGAGTAATTGTGAGACCTATGTGTTATTGTTAGTATGGTTAGTTCATAATATTTGCTGAAACTTGAATGCTGACTTTTCATGTTACAACAATAAGAGCAAACAGAGTTTGTAAAAGTTTTTCTTTATCACTTTCAGTTTATCAACTGAATTGCTTGAGGACAAGCAAATGTTTAAGCTTGGGGGAGTTGATATGTCTCCAACGTATCTACTTTTCCAAACACTTTTGCCCTTGTTTTGGACGCTAACTTGCATGATTTGAATGAAACTAACCCGGACTGACGCTGTTTTCAGCAGAACTGCCATGATGTTGTTTTATGTGTAGAAAAGAAAAGTTCTCGGAATGTCCTGGAAATCCACGGAGGCACTTTTCAGAATTAATAAGAATTTTTGGCGAAAGAATCAAGGCCAGGGGGCCCACGGGCTGTCCACGAGACAGGGGGCGCCCCCCTAGGGCACTTCCTGATCCTTCAAGGTCCCCCGTTCCTGACATCGTCCAAAGGCCGTTGGCGCTCTCCCATCTGACAGTGCGGGCTCTGCGTGTCGCCTATGGCAACACTACTCGAATGGTCTATTGCATAGTGGATCCACGGGTACCCCGTCGCTGCTTCGTTTTTATCAACATCCGGTAAGCAGAACGGACAGAGAACTGTCCTGATTTCTCGTAATGCCAGGCCAAAAAGTCCTCCGCGCCCTCCTATCTCGTGGGCCGCCTGGACCTCCTCCGACCTCAACTCCAACTCCATATATACCGTCTCGGGGAGAAAAAAATCAGAGAGGAAGTTTCATCGCGTTTTATGACACGGAGCCACCGCCAAACCCTAATCTCTCTCGAGAGGGCTGATCTGGAGTCCGTTCGGGGCTCTGGAGAGGGGGATTCGTCGCCGTCGTCATCATCAACCATCCTCCATCACTAATTTCATGATGCTCACCGCCGTGCGTGAGTGATTCCATCATAGGTTTGCTGGACGGTGATGGGTTGGATGAGATTTACCATGTAATCAAGTTAGTTTTGTTAGGGTTTGATCCCTAGTATCCACTATGTTCTGAGATTGATGTTGCTATGACTTTGCTATGCTTAATGCTTATCACTAGGGCCCGAGTGCCATGATTTCAGATCTGAACCTATTATGTTTTCATGAATATATGTGTTCTTGATCCTATCTTGCAAGTCTATAGTCACCTATTATGTGTTATGATCCGACAACCCCGAAGTGACAATAATCGGGATACTTCTCGGTGATGACCGTAGTTTGAGGAGTTCATGTATTCACTATGTGCTAATGCTTTGTTCCGATTCTCTATTAAAAGGAGGCCTTAATATCCCTTAGTTTCGGTAAGGACCCCGCTACAACGGGAGGGTAGGACAAAAGATGTCATGCAAGTTCTTTTCCATAAGCACGTATGACTATTTACGGAATACATGCCTACATTACATTGATGAATTGGAGCTAGTTCTATATCACCCTATGTTATAACTATTGCATGAGGAATCGCATCCGACATAATTATCCATCACTGATCCATTGCCTACGAGCTCTTCACATATTGTTCTTCGCTTATTTACTTTTCGTTGCTACTGTTACAACTACTACAAAAACCCAAAAACATTTATCTTTACTTTTGCTACCGTTACCATTACTATCATACCACTTTTGCTACTAAACACTTTGCTGCAGATACTAAGTTATCCAGGTGTGGTTGAATTGACAACTCAACTGCCAATACTCAAGAATATTCTTTGGCTCCCCTTGTGTCAAATCAATAAATTTGGGTTGAATACTCTACCCTCGAAAGTTGTTGCGATCCCCTATACTTGTGGGTTATCATAATCCCATCCTGGAAATCATGTTACTAGACCATGATAAACCTACGAACTATGAGGAAGAGATGATGAGCCCAGATTCTGCGAAATGGCTTGAGGCCATGAAATCTGAGATGGGATCCATGTATGAGAACAAAGTGTGGACTTTGGTGGAGTTGCACCATGATCGGCAAGCCATATTGTATAAATGGATCTTCAAGAGGAAGACAGACGCTTATAGTAGTGTTACTATCTACAAAGCTCGACTTGTCGCAAAAGGTTTTTCGACAAGTTAAAGGTGTTGAATACGATGAGATTTTCTCACTCATATCGATGCTTAAGTCTGTCCGAATCATGTTAGCAATTGCCACATTTTATGAAATCTGGCAAATGGATGTCAAAACTGCATTCCTTAATGGATTTATTAAAAAAGGGTTGTATATGATACAACCAGAAGGTTTTGTCAATCCTAAAGGTGCTAACAAAGTGTACAAGCTCCAGTGATCCATCTATGGACTCGTGCAAGCATCTCGGAGTTGGAATATACGCTTTGATGAGTTGATCAAATCATATAGTTTTATACAGACTTGCAATGAAGCCTGTATTTATAGGAAAGTGAGTGGGAGCACTACAACATTTCTGATAAAGTATATGTGAATGACATATTGTTGATCAGAAATAATGTTGAATCTTCTGGAAATCATAAAGGAGTATTTGAAAGGAGTTTTTCAAAGAAAGACCTCGGTGAAGCTGCTTACACATTGAGCATCAAAATCTATAGAGATAGATCAAGACGCTTGATAAGATTTTTCAATGAGTACATACCTTGATAAGATTTCGAAGTAATTCAAAATGGAACAGTTAAAGAAGGAGTTCTTGCCTATGTTGCAAGGTGTGAAGTTGAGTAAGACTCAAAACCCGACTATGGCAGAAAATAGAAAGAGAATGAAAAGTCATTCCCTATGCCTCAGTCATAGGTTCTATAAAGTATGTTATGCTGTGTACCAGACCTATTGTATACCTTGCTCTGAGTTTGGCAAGGAAGTACAATTTTGATCTAAGAGTAGATCACTGGACAGTGGTCAAGAATATCCTTAGTGAGGACTAAGGAAATATTTCTCGATTATGGAGGTGATAAAAGAGCCCGTCGTAAAGAGTTACATCGGTGCAAGCTTTTACACCGATCCAGATGACTCTAAGTCTCAGTATGGATACATGTTGAAAGTGGGAGCAAATAGCTAGAGTAGCTCCGTGCAGAGCATTGTAGACATAGAATATTTGCAAAATACATACGACTCTGAATGTGACAGACCCGTTGAATAAACTTCTCTAACGAGCAAAACATGATCATACCTTAGTACTCTTTGGGTGTTAATCACATAGCAGTGTGAACTAGATTATTGACTCTAGTAAACCCTTTGGGTGTTGATCACATGACGATGTGAACTATGGGTATTAATCACATACATATGTGAATATTGGTGTTAAATAACATGGCGATGTGAACTAGATTATTGACTCTAGGGCAAGTGGGAGACTAAAGGAAATATGCCCTAGAGGCAATAATAAAGTTATTATTTATTTCCTTATTTCATGATAAATTCTTATTATTCATGCTAGAATTGTATTAACCGGAAACATAATACATGTGTGAATACATAGACAAACATAGTGTCACTAGTATGCCTCTACTTGACTAGCTCGTTGAATCAACGATGGTTAAGTTTCCTAGCCATAGACATGAGTTGTCATTTGATTAACGGGATCACATAATTAGGGAATGATGTGATTGACTTGACCCATTCCATTAGCTTAGCACTTGATTGTTTAGTATGTTGCTATTGCTTTCTTCATGACTTATACATGTTCCCATGACTATGAGATTATGCAACTCCCGCTTACCTGAGGAATACTTTATGTGCTACCAAACATCACAACGTAACTGGGTGATTATAAAGGTGCTCTACAGGTGTCTCCGAAGGTACTTGTTGAGTTGGCGTATTTCAAGATTAGGATTTGTCACTCCGATTGTCGGAGAGGTATCTCTAGGCCCTCTCGGTAATGCACATCACTGTAAGCCTTGCAAGCAATGTGACTAATGAGTTAGTTGCAGGATGATGCATTACGAAACGAGTAAAGAGACTTGCCGGTAACAAGATTGAACTAGGTATTGAGATACCGAGGATCGAATCTCGGGCAAGTAACATACCGATGACAAAGGGAACAACGTATGTTGTTATGCGGTTTGACCGATAAAGATCTTCATAGAATATGTGGGAGCCAATATGTTCATCCAGGTTCCGCTATTGGTTATTGACTGGAGACGTGTCTCGGTCATATCTACATAGTTCTCGAACCCGTAGGGTCTGTACACTTAACGTTCGGTGACGATTTATATTATGAGTTATGTGTTTTTGATGTACCGAATGTAGTTCGGAGTCTCAGATGAGATCGAGGACATGATGAGGAGTCTCGAAATGGTCGAGACATAAAGATCGATATATTGGACGACTATATTCGAACATTGGAACGGTTCCGAGTGATTCAGGTATTTACCGGAGTACCGGAGAGTTACGAGAATTCGTCGGGGAGTATATCGGCCTTATTGGGCTTTAGGGGAAAGAGAGAGGGGAGGCTGCGTGCCCCCCAAGGCCTAGTACGAATTGGACTAGGGGGAGGGGCTGCGCCCCCTCCTTCCTTCTCTTCTCTTTTCCCTTTCCTTGACTCCTACTCCTACTACATGAAAGGGCGGGAATCCTACTCCCGGCGGGAGTAGGACTGCCCAGGGCGCGCCATAGAGAGGGCCGGCCCCTCCCCTCCTCTCCTCCTTTATATACTGAGGCTAGGGGCACCCCATGACACACAAGTTGATCTGTTGATCTCTCCCAGCCGTGTGTGGTGCCCCCCTCCACCGTATTCCACCTCAATAATATCGTAGCGGTGCTTAGGCGAAGCCCTGCGTCGGTAGCATCATCAACACCGTCATCACACCGTCGTGCTAATGGAACTCTCCCGCAAAGCTCTGCTGGATCGGAGTTCGTGGGACGTCATCGAGTTGAACGTGTGCTGAACTCGGAGGTGCCGTATGTTCGGTACTTGGATCAGTCGGATCGTGAAGACGTATGACTACATCAACCGCGTTGTGCTAACGCTTCCGCTTTCGGTCTACGAGGGTACGTGGACTCACTCTCCCGGCTCGTTGCTATGCATCACCTTGATCTTGCATGTGCGTAGGAAATTTTTGAAATTACTACGTTCCCCAACGGTCAATCCCTCCTCGGGCAAAAGGTAGATTGCTTTGTATGATTTTTGATAAATACATCTCGCAATAACACAAAAGAAAGAAAGAAAGAAAGAAAAAGTGCAGCAAGGTATTTTTGAGTTTTTGGAATAATAAATCTGAAAATAAAAGCGAATGAAAATAGATAGGGAAGCAATATGATAAAAGATAGACCCGGGTGCCATAGATTTCACTAGTGGCTTCTCTCGAGAAATAGCATACGGTGGGTAAACAAATTACTGTTGGACAATTTATAGAAGATCAAGTAATTATGACGATATCCAGGCATCAGTCCAAGATTGGTAGACTGAAACGATTATGCATCTAATACTATTACTCCACACATCGACCGCTATCTGCTACTTCTTGAGCTTGCGTTGATTTTTCCCTTGAAGAGGAAGGGGTGATGCAGCAAAGCAGAGATAAGTATTTCCCTCAGTTGAGAACCAAGGTATCAATCCAGTAGGAGGCACAAGCAAGTCTCCTATCTGTGCACCTGCACAAACTAACAAACACTTGCACACAACACGAAAAAGGGGTTGTCAATCCCCTCACGGTCAAGAACAAGAGTGAGATCTAATAGAGAGATATAGAACAAATAAAAGCAAATAAAACTCACCGAGGTATTTTTGAGTTTTTGGTTTTATATATTTGAAAATATATGATGGAAACTAGACCCGGGGGCCATAGGTTTCACTAGAGTCTTCTCTCTTGAAAGAAAACATACGGTGTGTAAATAAATTACTGTCGAGCAATTGATAGAAAAGTGCAAAGTTATGACGATATCTAAGGCAATGATCATGAATATAGGCATCACGTCTGTGACAAGAAGACCGACCCCTGCCTGCATCTACTACTATTACTCCACGCATCGACCACTATCCAGCATGCATCTAGAGTATTAAGTTCATAGGGATAATAAGATTTATGCCCCTAGTTGTGTCCCACTCGTCTGTTTTACCCCTAATTCCCAAAAGTCATTGGTTCTGTCCAAGTCACTTTGCTCCTCTTATGCTTTTGCCCTTTGACCGTTTGACCATCAGTTTGAAAACTTCATAACTAATTCATACTAAATCAGAAAAATGCAAATAAAATACCAAAATATTTAGAAGAACATCACCTATATGTCAGTGTCATTTGCATTCATGAAAAAAGTGTTTGAAAGTGCCCATCTGAGTTTTAGCTCTTATGCTACCACCATGAATAGTAAAATCTAAAAAAGTTCAAAAAAATTCAAAAAAAATTGGTGGAAAAGAATGACAAATGTTTTAAGTGCCTACCAAGTTTCATAAGGGAATAACATTCATGGGTGCCATGGCAAAAAAAACAATCAGCACTCCAAAATAGATTATTTTTTTGCCACGACTTCCATGAATGTCGTTCCCTAATGAAACTTGGCAAGCACTTAGAACATTTGTCGTTCTTTGCCACCACATTTTTTTTAATTTTTTTAGATTTTTTTTGAACTTTCCAACACTTTTTTATGAATGTAAATGACACTGACATATAGGTGATGTTTTTCCGAACATTGTGGTATCTTATTTGCATTTTTCTGATTTAGTATGAATTAGTTATGATGTTTTCAAGCTGACGGTCAAACGGTCAAAGGGCAAAAGCATAAGAGGAGCAAAGTGACTTGGACAGAACCAGTGACTTTGGGGAATTAGGGGTAAAACAGACGTGTGGGACACAACTAGGGGCGTAAATCTAATTATCCCAAGTTCATAAGAATAGAGTAACGCTTTAAGAAAGATGACATGATGTAGAGGGATAAACTCAAGCAATATGATGTAAACCCCATATTTTTATCCTTGATGGCAACAATACATTACGTGCCTTGCTACCCCTACTATGTCATTGGGTGAGGACACTGCAAGATTGAACCCAAAACTAAGCACCTCTCCTATTGCAGAAAAAATCAATCTAGTTGGCCAAACCAAACCGATAGTTCGAAGAGAAATACAAAGATATCAAATCATGCATATAAGAATTCAGAGAAGACTCAAATAATATTCATAGATAGTCTGATCACAAATCCACAATTCATCGGATCTCGACAAACACACCGCAAAAGAAGATTACATCGAATAGATCTCCAAAAAAATCAAAGACAACATTGTATTGAAGATCAAATAGAGAGAAGAAGCCATATAGCTACTAGATATGGACCCGTAGGTCTGTGGTAAACTACTCACATATCATCGGTATGGCAATAGGGTTGATGTATAGGCCCTTAGTGATCAAATCCCCCCTTCGGCGGAGTACCAGAAAAGGCCCCAAGATGGGATCTCACGGGAACAAAGGCATGCGGTGGTGGAAAAGTATTTTCATGGATGCCTCTAGGGTTTCTGGAATATTTTTGAATTTATAGGCCAAAGAATAGGGTTAGGGGACTCCCGGGGGGGCACAAGCCCTCAAGGCACCCCCCAGGGCGCGCCCTGAGGCTTGTCGTCGCCTCGGGACTCCTTTGACTTCATGTCCAAGTCTTCTGGATGTCTTCTGGTCCAAGAAAAATCATCGTGAAAGTTTATTCCGTTTGGACTCCCTTTGATATTCCTTTTATGTGAAACCCCAAAACAAGGAAAACAGAAACTGGCACTGGGCACTAGGTTAATAAGTTAGTCCCAAAAATAATATAAAATAGCATATTGATGCATATAGAACATCCAAAGTTGATAATATAATAGCATGGAATAATAAAAAAATTATAGATACGTTGAAGACGTATCAAGAATCCCCAAGCTTAATTCCTGCTTGTCCTCGAGTAGGTAAATGATAAAAACAGATTTTTTTTAATGTGGAATGCTACCCAACATATTTAGCAATGCAATCTCTTTTATTTGGCATGAATATTCGGATCCATATGATTCAAAACAAAAATTCAATATTGACATAAAAACAACAATACTTCAAGCATACTAGAAAGCAAAATCATGAAACTTCCAAAATAACATGGCTAAAGAAAGTTATCCCTAGAAAATCATATAGTCTTGTTATGCTCCCTCTTCTTAACACAAAGTATAAATCATGTACCACCCCGGTGTCAGCCAAGCAACTGTTTCATACCTTTCGACGCGCTTCAGCTTTTTCAACTCTTCACGCAATACATGAGCGTGAGCCATAGACATAGCACTATAGGTGGAATAGAAGGTGGTAGTAGACAAAACAAGGGAGAAAGTCTCACATCAACTAGGCAAATCAATGGACTATGGAGATGTCCATCAATTGATATCAATGTGAGTGAGTAGGGATTGCCACATAACGGATGCACTAGAGCTATATGGGCGTGTTTGGTTTCTTGTGTTGCATTCGGCTCGCACCCACGATGCAAAATACCGAATGTTTGGTACCCTGCATGTCTATCTGGGACTGGCCCGATGGATGTAGAAAGTGCCTCGCAACCAGGCTGAGCGAAAACGTAGGTTTCTTGCGTACCTCGCGTGCAGGCTCGGTCGTTGCCTTTTTTCCTCTCCCTTCCCATGCCTTCGCTACCAAGCGCCGCCGCCTGCTCCCAACATCTTCGTCAGAGAATCTCGTCAAGCGTCGCCGCCATCTCCGTTCACCTTCCATCAAGCGTCGTCGTCGCCCTACATCAAGCGCCATTGTCGCCCTCCACCAAGCGTCGCACCCGCCCTTCCCCACATCCCCCGATGCTAATCGTGCCCATCCGTTCTTGTCCTCGGCCGCCGCGCTGCTCTCCAACCCTGATACCTCTCCAACATATCTATAATTTTTTATTATTCCATGCTATTATATTACCCGTTTTGGATGTTTATGGGCTTTACTTTACACTTTTATATCATTTTTGGGACTAACTACTAACCAGAGGCCCAGACCGAGTTGCTGTTTTTTGCCTATTTCAGTGTTTCGAAGAAAAGGAATACCAAATGGAGTCCAAACAAAATGAAACCTTCGGGAGCGATCTTTTTGGAACAAACGTGATCCAGAGGACTAGGAGTGGAAGTCAAGAAACAAGGGAAGCGGCCATGAGGGTGCCCGACGCGCCCCCTACAGGTGGGCGCGCCCCCCACCCTCGTGGGCCCCTCGAGCGTCCACCGACCTACTTCTCCCTCCTACATATACCCATGTACCCCGAAAACATCAGAAGCGACCACGAAAAGCTATTTCCACCACCGTAACCTTCTGTATCCGCGAGATCCCATCTTGGAGCCTTTGCCGGTGCTCCGCCGGAGGGGGAATCGACCACAGAGGGCCTCTACATCATCTGCAAGGCCACTCCGATGAGTTGTGAGTAGTTTACCACAAACCTTCGGGTCCTAGCTAGATGGCTTCTTCTCTCTCTTTGAATCTCAATACAAAGTTCTCCTCGATCTTCTTGGGGATCTATTCGATGTAACTCTTTTTGTGGTGTGTATGTCGAGATCCGATGAATTGTGGGTTTATGATCAAGTTTATCTATGAGAAATATTTGAATCTCCTCTGAATTCTTTTATGTGTGATTAAGTTATCTTTGCAAGTCTCTTGGAATTATCAGTTTGGTTTGGCCTACTAGATTTATCTTTCTTGCAATGGGATAAGTGCTTAGCTTTGGGTTCAATCTTGCGGTGTCCTTTCCCAGTGATAGCAGGGGCAGCAAGGCACGTATTGTATTGTTGCCATCGAGGATAAAAAGATGGGGTTTATATCATATTGCATGAGTTCATCCCTCTACATCATGTCATCTTTCTTAATGTGTTACTCTGTTCTTCATGAACTTAATACTCTAGATGCAGGTAGGAGTCGGTCGATGTGTGGAGTAATAGTAGTAGATGCAGGATCTTTTCGATCTACTTGTCACGGACGTGATGCCTATATACATGATCATGCCTAGATAATCTCATAACTATGCACTTTTCTATCAATTGGTCGACAATAATTTGTTCACCGACCGTAATACATATGCTATCTTGAGAGAAGCCACTAGTGAAACCTATGGCCCCCGGGTCTATCTTTTATCACATAAGTTTTCCATCTACTTTTATTTGCATATTTTACTTTCCAATCTATATCATAAAAATACCAAAAATATTTATATTATCTTATTATCTCTATCGGATCTCACCTTTGCAAGTTACCGTGAAGGGATTGACAACCCCTTTATTGCGTTGGTTGCGAGGTTCTTGTTTGTTTGTGTAGGTGCGTGGGACTTCTGAGGAGCCTCCTACTGGATTGATACCTTGGTTCTCAAAAACTGAGGGAAATACTTACGCTACTTTGCTGCATCACCCTTTCCTCTTCAAGGAAAACCAACGCAGTGCTCAAGTGGTAGCAAGAAGGATTTCTGGCGCCGTTGCCGGGGAGGTCTTTGCTCTAGTCAAGACATACCAAGTACCCATCACAAACTCATCTCCCTCGCATTACATTATTTGCCATTTGCCTCTCGTTTTCCTCTCCCCACTTCACCCTTGCCGTTTTATTCGCCCTCTCTTTCCCAATCTCCTCTCTCTTTTGCTTGCCTTCTTGTGTGCTCTGTGTTAGATCGTTTATTTTGTCGTTATGGCTAGTCCTCCTATTATTATTAACACTCCCGATCATGAAGTTCTCAATTTTAAACAAAGGGAGGGAGAAAATTTAAAAGATGCTTGGCATAGAATTTGCAATGCTCAAAATAGATCTACTAGGAAGCAATCTACTTCCATCCTTTTTTGCAATTTTTACGTAGGCATTACTCCTTGGAATAGATGTATTCTTGATGCCATTACCGGAGGGAATTTCTTGGGTAGCCACACTTTTGATGCTTATAACGCTATGTTAGATTTGTTTGCGCCACCACCTCTCTTGGTTAATGGAACTATCTTAACTCTATAACATGTGATGCAAAGGCTTGAAATTATTGAAAATAAAGTTGCCTCTGTTGAGTTAATTGAAAATTTGGATAAAAAGATCCACAATCAAATCACCCAATTTGGATCTAAGGTTGGAGCTACTCTAAAAAGTTTTAAGGATAAAGAACCTATAGTTAACGAAAGAATAGATCAAAACTCTTCAAGAATTGGTAAACTTGAGGATATCATTACCAACTTTGGGGCTGCCTTTTCATCCGTGAAAGATACTCCCACTCCGCCTACTAAAATTGCCAAATTAATGTATGTTCCTAAAAATAAGGGTGAATCTTCTAGTAAGGAAAATGCGGATCTCAAATCAATAAGTGTTCACCCCAATTGTCTCTATATCATAAAGGAACCTTTTGCTTCAAATGAATTTCTCGATTTTTTTGCCTAGGATTTTAATGATTGCTAAAAATAAAGAAACTCCTGAAAATTATAAGTGCTCTATTGAAGAATTGAATGCCAAAGATGGTACTACTTAGATCTTTCCTCGCTTTTATGCCTAGCTAGCGGCGTTAAACGATAGCGCTAGTTGGGAGGCAACCCAATTTTATTTTTATTTCTTGCTTTTTTGCTTCTGTTTAGTAATAAATATTTCATCTAGCTTTTGTTTAGATGTGTTTTCATGTTTTAATTAGTGTTTGTGCCAAGTAGAACCTATAGGATAACCTACGGTGATAGTTAATTTGATTCTACTGAAAAACAGAAACTTTGCACGCACGAAAATAATTTTAGTAATTCACAGAAACGTGATTTTGCATTGATTCTTTTTGCTGTATATCAATAGACAAATTTCGCAGGACTTCCTCTTTTGGTAGGGTTTTTAGAAATCCAAAAGTATTCGAAAATTACAGATTTCTACAGATTGTTCTGTTTTTGACAGATTCTGTTTTTCGTGTGTTGTTTGCTTATTTTGATGCATCTATGGCTAGTATCGGGGGGTATGAACCATAGAGAAGTTGGAATATAGTAGGTTTAACACCAATATAAATAAAGAATGAGTTCATTACAGTACCTTATGTGGTGGTTTTTCTTTCTTGCACTAATGGAGCTTATGAGATTTCCTGTTGAGTTTTGTGTTGTGAAGTTTTCAAGTTTTGGGTAAAGATTTGATGGACTATGGATTAAGGAGTGGCAAGAGCCTAAGCTTGGAGATGCCCCGGAAGGCATCCCCTCTTTCGTCTGTGTCTATCGATAACTTTACTTGGAGCTATATTTTTATTCGCCACATGATATGTGTTTTGCTTGGAGCGTCTTGTATGATATTAGTTTTTGCTTTTTAGTTTACCACAATCATCCTTGCTGTACACACCTTTTGGGAGAAGCCCACATGATTTGGAATTTATTAGAATACTCTATGTGCTTCACTTATATCTTTTGAGGTAGATGGTTTTGCTCTAGTACTTCACTTATATCTTTTAGAGCACGGCGGTGGCTTTTATTTTGTAGAAATTGTTGATCTCTCATGCTTCACTTATATTATTTTGAGAGTCTTTTAGAACAACATGGTATTTGCTATGGTTATAAAATTGGTCCTAGAATGATGGGCATCCAAGTTGGGTATAATAAAAACTATCATAGGAAGTGAATTGGATGCTATGATCAACTTGATGCTTGATAATTGTTTTGGGACACGTGGATGGTGATATTAGAGTCATGCTAGTGGGGTAATTATGAATTTAAAGAATACTTGTGTTGAAGTTTGTGATTCCCATAGCATGCACATATGGTGAACCTCTTTGTGATGAAGTTGGAGCATAATTTATTTATTGCTTGTCTTCCTTATGAGTGGCGGTCGGGGACGAGCGATGGTCCTTTCCTACCAATCTATCCCCCTAGGAGCATGCGCATAGTACTATGCTTTCAATGACTTGTAGTTTTTTGCAATAAGTATATGAGTTCTTTATGACTAATGTTGAGTCCATGGATTATACGCACTCTCGCCCTTCCACCATTGCTAGCCTCTCTTGTGCCGCTCAAATTTCGCCGGTACCATACACCCACCATATACCTTCCTCAAAACAGCCACCATACCTACCTATTATGGCATTCCCATAGCCATTCCGAGATATATTGCCATGCAACTTTCCACCGTTCCGTTCATTATGACATGCATCATCATTGTCATATTGCTCTTTGCATGATCATGTAGTTGACATCGTATTTGTGGCAAGGCCACCTTCATAATTCTTCCATACATGTCACTCTTGATTCATTGCATATCCCGGTACACCGCCGGAGGCATTCATATAGAGTCATATCTTGTTCTAAGTATTGAGTTGTAATCTTGAGTTGTAAGTAAATAAAAGTGTGATGATCTTCATTATTAGAGCATTGTCCTAAGTGAGGAAAGGATGATGAAGACTATGATTCCCCCACAAGTCGAGATGAGACTTAGGACTTTATAAAAAAAAGAGGCCAAAGAAGGACATATAAAAAAGAGAGGCCAAAGAAGCCCACCAAATAAAAAAATGAGAGAAAAGAGAGAAGGGACAATGCTACTATCTCTTTTCCACACTTGTGCTTCAAAATAGCATCATCATCTTCATGATAGAGATGTTGGAAATATGCCCTAGAGGCAATAATAAAATGGTTATTATTATATTTCCTTGTTCATGATAATTGTCTATTGTTCATGCTATAATTGTATTAACTGGAAACCGTAATACATGTGTGAATACATAGACCACAACATGTCCCTAGTGAGCCTCTAGTTGACTAGCTCGTTGATCAATAGATGGTTATGTTTTCCTGACCATGGACACTTGATGTCATTGATAACAAGATCATATCATTAGGAGAATGATGTGATGGACAAGACCCAATCGTAAGCATAGCTCAAGATCGTGTAGTTCGTTTGCTAAGAGCTTTTCTAATGTCAAGTATCATTTCCTTAGACCATGAGATTGTGCAACCCCCGGATACCGTAGGAATGCTTTGGGTGTACCAAACGTCACAATGTAAATGGGTGGCTATAAAGGTGCACTACAGGTATCTCCGAAAGTGTCTGTTGGGTTGGCACGAATCGAGATTGGGATTTGTCACTCCGTATGACGGAGAGTTATCTCTGGGCCCACTTGGTAATGCATCATCATAATGAGCTCAATGTGACTAAATAGTTAGTCACGGGATCATGCATTACGGAACGAGTAAAGTGACTTACCGGTAACGAGATTGAACGAGGTATTGGGATACCGACGATCGAATCTCGGGCAAGTAACATACCGATTGACAAAGGAAATTGTATACGGGATTACTTGAATCCCCGACATCGTGGTTCATCCGATGAGATCATCGTGGAACATGTGGGAGCCAACATGGGTATCCAGATCCTATTGTTGGTTATTGGCCGGAGAGCTGTCTCGGTCATGTCTGCCTGATTCCTGAACCCGTAGGGTCTACACACTTAAGGTTCGATGACACTAGGGTTATAGGGAAAGTTTGTATGTGGTTACCGAATGTTGTTCGGAGTCCCGGATGAGATCCCGGACGTCACGAGGAGTTCTGAAATGGTCAGGAGGTAAAGAATAATATATAGGAAGTGAGGTTTTGGCCACCAGAAGGATTTTGGGCGTCACCTGTAATGTACCGGGACCACCGGAAGGGATCCGGGGGTCCACCGGGAGGAGCCACCAGCCCCGGAGGCTTGCATGGGCCAAGAGTGGGAAGGGACCAGCCCCTGAGTGGGCTGGTGCGCCTCCCACCAAGACCCAAGGCGCAGGTAGGAGGGGAGAGGGGAAACCCTAGGTGCAGATGGGCATAAAGGCCCACCCTAGGGTGTGCCCCCTCTCTCCCCTTCCTGGCCGCCCCTCTAGTCCCATCTAGGGCTGCCGCACCCCCTAGGGTGGGAACCCTAGAGGGGGCGCAGCCACCTCCCCTCCTCCTATATATAGTGGGGGTTTGGGGGCTGCCAGAGACACGAATCTCTCTCTCTCTCTCTCTCTCTCTCTCTCTCTCTCTCTCTCTCTCTCTCTCTCTGCGCAGCCCTACCTCTCCACATCCTCGTCCTTCGTAGTGCTTGGTGAAGCCCTGCTGGAAACCACGCTGCTCCACCACCACCATGCCATCGTGCTGCTGCTGGAGTTGTCTTCCCCGACCTCTCCCTCCTCCTTGCTGGATCAAGGCGCGGGAGACATCACCGGGTTGCACGTGTGTTGAACGCGGAGGCCCCGTTGTTCGGCGCTTAGATCGGAATCGACCGCGATCTGAATCGCTGCATGTATGACTCCTCCAACCGTGTTCTTGTAACGCTTCTGTATCGCGATCTTCAAGGGTATGATGATACACTCCCCTCTCTCTTGTTGCTAGAATCTCCATAGATTAATCTTGGTGATGTATAGAAAATTTTGTATTATTACTACGATCCCCAACAGTGGTATTAGAGCTAGGTCTATTGTGTAGATTCTATGCACGAGTAGAACACAAGTAGTTGTGGCTGTTGGTTTGTTCAATTTGCTTACCGTTACTAGTACTATCTTGTTTCGGCGGTATTGTGGGATGAAGTGGCCCGGACCGACCTTACACGTATGCTTACGTGAGACAGGTTCCACCGACTGACATGCACTTGTTGCATAAAGGTGGCTAGCGGGTGCCAGTCTCTCCCACTTTAGTCAGATCGGATTTGATGAAAAGGGTCCTTATGAAGGGTAAATAGCAATTGGGATATCACCGTTGTGGCTTTTACGTAGGTAAGAAACGTTCTTGCTAGAAACCCATAGCAGCCACGTAAAACATGCAACAATATTTAGAGGATGTCTAACTTGTTTTTGCATGGTATGCTATGTGATGTGATATGGCCAAAAAGAATGTGATGAATGATATGTGATGTATGAGATTGATCATTTGTAATAGGAATCACGACTTGCATGTCAATGAGTATGATAACCGGCAGGAGCCATAGGAGTTGTCTTAATTTATTGTGTGACCTGCGTGTCATTGAATAACACCATGTAATTACTTTACTTTATTGCTAAACGTTAGCCATAATAGTGGAAGTAATAGTTGGTGAGACAACTTCATGAAGACACGATGATGGAGATCATGGTGTGATGCTAGTGACAAAGGTGATCATGTCGTGCCTCAAGATGGAGATCAAAGGCGCAAGATGATATTGACCATATCATGTCACTTTATGATTTGCATGTGATGTTTGTCATGTTTACATCTTATTTTCTTAGAACGATGGTAGCATAAATAGGATGATCCCTCACTAAAATTTCAAGAAAGTGTTCCCCCTAACTGTGCACCGTTACGAAAGTTCGTTGTTTCGAAGCACCACGTGATGATCGGGTGTGATAGATTCTAACATTCGCATACAACGGGTGTAAGCCAGATTTACACACGCGAAACACTTAGGTTGACTTGACGAGCCTAGCATGTACAGACATGGCCTCGGAACACAAGATACTGAAAGGCCGAACATGAGTCGTATAGTAGATACGATCAACATGAAGATGTTCACCGATGATGACTAGTCTATCTCACGTGATGATCGGACACGGCCTAGTTGACTTGGATCATGTATCACTTAGATGACTAGAGGGATGTCTATCTAAGTGGGAGTTCATTAAATAATCAGATGAACTTAATTATCATGAACATAGTCAAAAGGTCTTTGCAAATTATGTCGTAGCTTACGCTTTAGTTCCACTGTTCAAGATATGTTCCTAGAGAAAATTTAGTTGAAAGTTGATAGTAGCAATTATGCGGTCTGGGTCCATAAACTGAGGATTGTCCTCATTGCTGCGTAGAAGGATAATGTCCTTAATGCACCGCTCGGTATGCTGAACCTCGAGCGTTGTCTGTGGATGTTGCGAACATCTGACATACACGTTTTGATGACTACGTGATAGTTCAGTGTGTGATGTTAAACGGTTGAGAGTTGAGGCGCCAAAGATGTTTTGAGACGTCGCAGAAGATATGAGATGTTCCAAAGACTAAAATTGGGATTTCAGACTAGTGCCCACGTCAATAGGTATGAGACCTCTGACAAGTTTCTTAAGCCTGCAAACTAAAGGAGAAAAGCTCAATCATTGAGCATGTGCTTAGATTGTCTAAGTACTGCAATCGCTTGAATCGAGTGGGAGTTAATCTTCCAGATGAGATAGTGATGGTTCTCCATAGTCACTACCACCAAGCTACTAGAGCTTCGTGATGAACTATAACATATCAGGGATAGATATGATGATCCTTGAGCTATTCGCGAAGTTTGACACTGCGAAAGTAGAAATCAAGTAGGAGCATCAATTGTTGATGGTTAGTAAAACCACTAGTTTCAAGAAGGGCAAGGGCAAGAAGGGATACTTCATGAAACGACAAATCAGTTGCTGCTCTAGTGAAGAAACCCAGGGTTGAACCCAAACCCGAGACTAAGTGCTTCTGAAATGAGGGGAACGATCACTGAAGCAGAACTACCCTAGATACTTGGTAGATGAGAAGGCTGGAAAGGTCGACAGAAGTATATTGGATATACATTATATTAATGTGTACTTTACTAGTACTCCTAGTAGCACCAGGGTATTAGATACCGGTTCGGTTGCTAAGTGTTAGTAACTCGAAATAAAAGCTGCGGAATAAACGGAGACTAGCTAAAGGTGAGATGACGATATGTGTTGGAAGTGTTTCCAAGGTTGATGTGATCAAGCATCGCATGCTCCCTCTACCATCGAGATTGGTGTTAAACCTAGATAATTGTTATTTGGTGTTTGCGTTGAGCATAGACATGATTGGATTATGTTTATCGCAATACGGTTATTCATTTAAGGAGAATAATGGTTACTCTGTTTATTTGAATAATACCTTCAATGGTCTTGCACTTAAAATGAATGGTTTATTGAATCTCGATCGTAGTGATACACATGTTCATGCCAAAAGATATAAGATAGTAATGATAGTACCACATGCTTGTGGCACTGCCATTTGAGTCATATTGGTATAAAACACATGAAGAAGCTCCATGTTGATGGATCTTTGGACTCACTCGTTTTTGAAAAGATTGAGACATGTGAACCATGTCTATTGGCATATATGCATGAAGAAATTCCATGCAGATGGATCGTTTGGACTCACTTGATTTTGCATCACTTGAGACATGCAAATCATACCACATGGGCAAGATGACTGAAAGGCCTTGTTTTCAATGAGATGGAACAAAAGAGCAACTTGTTGGAAGTAATACATTTGATGTGTGCAGTCCAATGAGTGTTGAGGCACGCAGTGGATATCGTTATGTTCTTACTTCACAGATGATTTGAGTAGATGCTAAGTATATTTGCTTGATGAAACACGAGTCTGAATTATTGAAAGGTTCAAGTAATTTCAGAGTGAAGTTGAAGATCGTCATGACAAGAGGATAAAATGTCTATGATATGATCATAGAAATGAATGTCTGAGTTACGTGTTTGGTGCACAATTAAGACATTATGGAAATTGTTTCACAACTAAGACCGCCTGGAACACCATAGTGTGATGGTGTATCCGAACATCATAGCTGCACCCTATTGGATATGGTGCATACCATGATGTCTCTTATCGAATTACCACTATCGTTTATGGATTAGGCATTAGAGACAACCGCATTCATTTTAAATAGGGCACCACGTAATTCTGTTGAGATGACTGAGGGAGTCCTGGACTAGGGGGTGTCCAGATAGCCGAACTATCACCGTTGGCCGGACTCCTGGACTACGAAGATACAAGATTGAAGACTCCGTCCCGTGTCCGGATGGGACTTTCCTTGGCGTGGAAGGCAAGCTTGGCAATACGGATATGTAGATCTCCTACCATTGTAACCGACTCTGTGTAACCCTAGCCCTCTCCGGTGTCTATATAAACCGGAGGGTTTTAGTCCGTAGGACGAACAACAATCATACCATAGGCTAGCTTCTAGGGTTTAGCCTCTTTGATCTCATGGTAGATCTACTCTTGTACTACCCATATCATCAATATTAATCAAGCAGGAGTAGGGTTTTACCTCCACCGAGAGGGCCCGAACCTGGGTAAAAACATCGTGTCCCTTGTCTCCTGTTACCATCCGCCTAGACGCACAGTTCGGGACCCCCTACCCGAGATCCGCTGGTTTTGACACCGACATTGGTGCTTTCATTGAGAGTTCCTCTGTGTCGTCACCTTTAGGCCCGATGGCTCCTTCGATCATCAACAATGACACGGTCCAGGGTGAGACTTTTCTCCCCGGACAGATCTTCGTATTCGGCGGCTTTGCACTGCGGGCCAACTCGCTTGGCCATCTGGAGCAGATTGAAAGCTATGCCCCTGGCAATCAGGTCAGATTTGGAAGTTTGAACTATACGGCTGACGTCCGCGGAGACTTGATCTTCGACGGGTTTGAGCCACAGCCAAGTGCGCCACACTATCATGATGGGCATGATCTAGCTCTGCTGCCGGACAGTGCCCTGGAGGCCGCACAAGTGTCCGCTCCGACCCTTAGCTCGGAGCCGACTGCGCCGATCGAGGACGGGTGGCTGGACACCGCCTCGGGGGCTGCTACCTCTACGGTGATAGAGCCGATTACCAACCCTGTCCTTTGTGAAGCTCGTGACTCCAAGGTGTCGGACTCCTCTCCGGACTCCGAACCTTCCGCGCCCCTGCCAATCGAATCCGATTGGGCGCCGATCATGGAGTTCACCGCTGCGGACATCTTTCAGCACTCGCCCTTTGGCGACATCCTGAATTCACTAAAGTCTCTCTCTTTATCAGGAGAGCCCTGGCCGGACTATGGTCAGGAAGGTTGGGATGCGAACGACAAAGAAATTCAATGCCCACCCACCACCCACTTCGTAGCCACTGTCGATGACTTAACCGACATGCTAGACTTCGACTCCGAAGACATCGACGGTATGGACAACGATGCAGGGGACGACCACGAACCAGTGCCTACAGGGCACTAGAAGGCCACCTCGTCATACGACATTTACATGGTGGACATCCCAAAGGATGGGAATGGTGATGGAACAACGGAGGATGGCCCCTCCAAGAAACAGCCTAAGCGCCGGCGTCAGCGGCGCCGCTCTAAATCCCGCCACAGCAAAAATGGAGATTCCGGCACCGGAGACAATAACACCCCGGACAGTGCCGAAGACAACCCCCTCCAGCAGGATTTAGCGCAGGAGGATGGAGAAGCCAGCCCTCATGAGAGAGCGGCAGACAGAGAGGTAGAGGACAATAAATATATGCCTCCCTCCAAAGACGAGGCAAGCCTCGACGACGACGAATTTGTCGTGCTTGAGGATCCCGTCGAACAAGAGCATTTCAAACGCAGGCTTATGGCCACGGCAAGCAGCCTCAAGAAAAAGCAGCAACAGCTTAGAGCTGACCAAGACTTGCTAGCCGACAGATGGACTGAAGTCCTTGCGGCCGAAGAATATGAACTCGAACGCCCCTCCAAGAGCTACCCAAAACGCAGGCTGCTACCCCGATTAGAGGAGGAAGCACCCAAACCTACATCACCAGCGCATAATACGGCCGACCGGCCACCTCGTGGCTGCGATAGAGAGGCCTCTCAGCCCTACACTCAAGCCGCACCCCGGCGGCGCTCAAAAAATACCAAGGCACAGGAAAATGCGCCAGACCTGCGGGATATACTCGAGGACAAGGCAAGGCAAACAAGATCGATCTACGGATCGCGTGGGCGCCCCACGATATGTGATGATAACCGTCACACTGGATATGGCAATTCCGGCCAGGCCGAACATAGTAGACAAAGCTCATTTGAGCTGCGTGGTGATATAGCCCACAACAGAGGCACCGCACACCCACTATGCTTCACAGATGAAATGATGGATCATCAAATCCCTGAGGGTTTCAAACCCGTAAACATTGAATCATACGATGGCACAACAGATCCCGCGGTTTGGATCGAGGACTATCTGCTTCACATCCACATGGACCGCGGTGATGATCTACACGCCATCAAATACCTCCCACTCAAGCTTAAAGGACCAGCTCGACATTGGCTCAACAGCTTGCCAGCAGAATCAATTGGTTGTTGGGAAGACCTGGAAGCCGCATTCCTTGATAACTTCCAGGGCACATATGTGCGACCACCAGACGCTGATAACCTAAGCCACATAATTCAGCAGCCAGATGAATCGGCCAGACAATTCTAGACACAGTTCTTAACCAAGAAAAATCAAATCGTTGACTGTCCGGATGCAGAGGCCCTTGCAGCCTTCAAACATAACATCCGCGATGAGTGGCTTGCCCGGCACCTAGGACAGGAAAAGCCGAAATCCATGGCAGCCCTCACATCACTCATGACCCGCTTCTGCGCGGGAGAGGACAGCTGGCTAGCTCGTAGTAACAACATGACCAAGAGCCCTGGTAATTCGGATACCAAGGACACCAACGGCAGGTCGCGTCGCAACAAGCACAAGCGCTGCATTAATGGCGACAATACTGAGGATACGGCAGTCAATGCCGGATTCAGAGGCTCTAAACCCGGTCAGCAGAAAAAGCC
The DNA here is from genome assembly GCA_963921465.1 of Triticum timopheevii. Taxonomy (NCBI): domain Eukaryota; kingdom Viridiplantae; phylum Streptophyta; class Magnoliopsida; order Poales; family Poaceae; genus Triticum; species Triticum timopheevii. The sequence continues at coordinate 507,266,524 of OY997268.1, read as the reverse complement.
ATTCAAAAGAAATACTCCGGGGCCGTCCAATTTGGACCGAATACTCGATCGCTTGTGCCAGATATACGGCACCCCCGAAAAGCCAGCCAATCACACCAACAGGGGTTGTTGGGTGTTCAAGCAGGCAGGCAAGTTAACTGCCGAAAACAATGACAAGGGGCTGCACAGCGATGACGAGGAAGAGACCCGGCCGCCGAACAATAGAGGAAAGAAGGGTTTACCCCACAAGTGCGGACGGTGAACATGATATACGCAACCCACATACCCAAAAGGGAGCGGAAGCGTGCACTCAGGGACGTATATGCGATGGAGCCAGTCGCCCCAAAGTTCAATCCGTGGTCCTCCTGCCCGATCACTTTTGATCGAAGGGACCACCCCACTAGCATCCGCCATGGCGGATTTGCCGCATTGGTTCTAGACCCAATTGTCGATGGATTTCACCTCACTAGAGTCCTGATGGACGGCGGCAGCAGCCTGAACCTGCTTTATCAGGATACAATGCGCAAGATGGGCATAGACCCTTCAAGGATTAAACCCACAAAGACGACCTTCAAAGGCGTCATACCAGGTGTAGAGGCCAACTGTACAGGCTCAGTTACACTTGAAGTGGTCTTCGGATCCCCGGATAACTTCTGAAGCGAGGAGTTAATCTTCGACATAGTCCCGTTCCGCAGCGGCTATCATGCACTGCTCGAACGAACCGCATTTGCAAAGTTCAATGCGGTGCCGCACTACGCATACCTCAATATCAAGATGCCAGGCCCTCGAGGAGTCATTACGGTCAACGGAAACACCGAACGCTCTCTCCGAACGGAGGAGCATACAGCGGCTCTCGCGGCGGAAGTACAAAGCAGCCTCTTAAGGCAATTCTCGAGTCCGGCTGTTAAGCGGCCGGACACCGTCAAGCGTGCCCGGAGTAACCTACAACAAGACCGCCTGGCACGTTCCGAGCACGCGTAGCAATGCGGCCCCAACCCCAGCCCTCGCAAAATTGCGAGACCAGTACCACGCGTACATAACTACGCCCTGGAGATACCATGGGCATAGGGGTAGGGGCACGACCACGGCATGCCCGGAGAGCGGCTCAATCGCACCAGGGGCTCCCAATTGTGTCATTCTTTTTTTCTTATTCTCAGGACTCCGTTTTCCAGAAGCCCTGTCCGGCAGTAGAATTGCCGAACTCTATGCAACAGCCAGGGAAGCAAAAAAGCTACGTCGAGTGTCCAGGTGGTCTCTATTATGAGCAGTATACCTGTTTTACATACCATCCCGCAGCCTACCCCTGGAGGGGGACATGTTAAATAGTCCCATCCCTTGCTTATCGCACTATTTGCATCGTTCTGCTTTCATTGCAGTATTTTTTGAATAAACAATGCATCGCTTTTTGCCTATTATTGCATTCCTTTTTCTATCTATATATGTTCACTTATGACATGTTGCATCCGTACGCTTTGGTACGGCCAAATACACCAGGGGCTTAAGTACCCCAAAATATGGTGTGATAAGTCCGAACACTTTAACAAGTGCGGCACCCCGAACTTATAGCATTATATGCATCGGCTGCGAATCATGTCTTGGGTCAATAGTTGGGTTTTCCCGGCTCCCATGTTTTGGTACCTTACGTTCCATTATATCGGCTAAGGTAGCGCTAGGAGAACCACTGCGATTGTGCCCCGGTTGAGCTGGGTTGAGCACCTCAGTGGAGAAAGCTAAAACTGACCGTCATGATAGGGCAAGAGCCGGTCGCTGTTCGAGAGGTTCTTCGAGTCCCTAAAGACTTATGCCGCTCAGAGCGAGGAGTCGGCTTTGTCCGGCCCAGGCGTGGATAGTGCCCGAATTCGGTCTTCTGAACACTAGGGGCTTCGCCGAAATTTAAAATTATAGAATTCTATGGCTAAGTGGGAGTGTTCAAGCATTATAAGTCCAGTTGCCTCGTTCGTTGTGTTGAGCGCCTCCCTCGAAGGACCCAAAAATGGGAACAAGAGCGCTCAAGTTTATCCCGAACGCCCCAGCACTCGTGGCATGGGGGCTGAAGCCAACGACTTGCTATCTCTCAAATTTAATAAACGGCCGCACAAAAGGTAATATTTTAAATTCACAAGCGTTGCTTAGCGCATATGAACAAGTTTTCAAGCGTACACAATAACAAATGCGAGTTTACTCAAAAATTACATCTTTGGAGCATTCACCCGCTATAAGGCGGGCACCCTTCAGGACGTTCTCATAGTACATCTCAAGCTTGCGATACTCCCTGCCCGGCGGTGGAGCGTCCGTCACAAGCTTCTCAGCGTCCATCTTGCCCCAGTGCACTATAGCACGGGCAAGGGCTCTACGGGCACCTTCGATGCAGACGGAGCGCTTGACAACTTCAATCCATGGACAGGCGTCCACTAGCCGCCGCACCAGCCCGAAGTAGCTCCCAGGCATGTCCTCCTTCGGCCACAGCCGAGCTATGAGGCCCTTCATGGCCTGTTCGGCCACCTTGTGGAGCTCGACCAACTGCTTCAGCTGGTCGCTCAAGGGCACCGGGTGTCCGGCCTCAGCATACTGAGACCAGAATACCTTCTCCGTCGAGCTCCCTTCCTCGGCCCGGTAGAATGCGGCAGCGTCGGACACACTATGGGGCAGATCTGCGAATGCTCCTGGAGAGCTCCGAATTCGGGTAAGTAACAAGTAATTCACTTTCACGTGCTTGCTTTGCATGAAGAATGCATTACCCGCTGCTATCTTCTTTATTGCCTCAATCTCCTGGAGGGCCTTCTGGGCTTCGGACTTAGCGGCTTTGGCACTCTCAAGAGCCGAGGCGAGCTCGAACTCTCGAGTCTTCGAGTCACACTCCAAACTCTCGTGTTTTTCCACGAGCTCTTGCCGCACCTCCGCCACCCGCGCCTCCTGCTTCTCTCGCTCGGTGCGTTCTGCGGCCGCATTGCTTTCGGCCTTGGACACCGCTTCCTTCAGGGTTGCCACTTGGTTTGTGGCCCCTGCAATACTCACATTATTCTTGTCATTTTTTGCAACCAAATCCTTTCTATAAGGTATTACTTTAATAGGGTATTACTTACCCTCCTCCTCCTCGAGCTGCTTCTTGGCACGGCCGAGCTCGTTCTCGGACCGCTCGAGGCTCTCCTTCAATACATTGACCTCTGTAGTCAGTGCGGCAGAGGTCAGCAGCGCAGCCTGCATTCCCATATTGACATGCTTATGTTAGACTCCTGCGTATATCTTTTTAGATCCTCAGTTCGGCTTTTCTTTCCAAACACCAAACTGAGCATCAGGGGCTACTATCTATGCGGTACTATTTTTACATATCTTAATTACATACCTCAAAGCCTGTTAAAAGGCTGGTACAGGCTTCAGTCAGCCCGCTCTTGGCGGACTGAACTTTCTAGATCACCGCACTCATAACAGTGCGGTGCTCCTCGTTGATGGAGGCACCGTTAAGCGCCTCCAGCAAATTATCCGGCACCTCCGGTTGGACGGGGGTCACCAGCGTCGCAGTCTCGCCCTTCTTACGAAGGGGCCGCCCGCCGGACTCCAGAACCACTAAAGGTTCTAGTGCGGAGTCCGGCCCAGGGCCGAACTCAGAACCCTTTGGGGGTTGACCCCCCTCGTGCCCAAAGTCCGGGAGGTTGCCCTGCAGCACCTCCGGAACCTCCTCCTCCTGGCTAGGCCCCTTTTGGGACCCTACCTCGGTATCATTCGCAGCGCGAGGAGAGGAGACGGCCGGATGTGAAGTGCTATCCATGTCCGATGGCGCCAGGGAGCCGCTCGTTGAAGTGTCGAGCCCGTCCTTGGGCGGGCTGCAGGGTTATATTCGGCGTTAAGAGATTCTATGCAACAAATTAAACACCATGAGTTATTCTGGTATCCGGACACTTACAAAGTCGCCACGGGCTTAGTCCTTGGTGGCCACTCCTCTTCATCATCGTCGGCGTTGGTGGAGTAGTCCGGGGGGAGGGTCCTTCCCTTCTTGGACCCTTCGGCCTCCCCCGTTGGGGAGGCCTTCCTTTTCTTCTCTCCCCCCGCTGGGGGAGAGGCTTCTTTTTTCTCCTCCTCGTCTTCGCGGGAGGAGTTCGCCTCGGAGTCATCGGACGATGAGTCTGATAACACCTGATGCCGGGAACTCTTTCGGGTTCTTGTAGCCTTCTTCTTGGCCTTCTTCTCCGGCACCACGTAAGGCGCCGGAGCCAGCAGCCCCGTTAATTGGGCGTCTGCTGGGTCTTCTAGCAAGGGAGCCGGACAGTTAACCTGCCCGGACGTCTTTTGCCAGGCCTGTCAAAGGTAAAGGGAGTTTAGATCCCGGATAGAGTCAAACTATGGAAAATAAGCGTCCTGTAAAGGGTAAAATAGCTTACCTCGCTGGCTTGACGCTGCGAGCTGAATCCGTGATCTTCGGTGGCGGATGCGGGAGCCTCGGCGCCCTTGAACAGCACCTTCCAGGCATCTTCGTACGTAGTGTCGAAGAGCCTGCTCAAGGTTTGGTGCTGTGCCGGATCAAACTCCCACAAATTAAAGGCCCGTTTCTGGCACGGGAGGATCCGGCGGATGAGCATGACCTGGACTACGTTGACAAGCTTGAGCTTCTTGTTCACCAAGGTTTGGACGCAGGATTGGAGTCCGGTCAGCTCCTCCGAATCACCCCATGATAGGCCCTTCTCTTTCCAGGAGGTGAGCTGGGTGGGGATGCCAGATCTGAATTCGGGGGCCGCTGCCCATTCAGGGTCACGCGACTCGGTGATGTAGAACCACCCTGATTGCCACCCCTTTATGGTCTCCACAAAGGAGCCCTCGAGCCATAGGACGTTGGGCACCTTGCCCACCATGGCACCTCCACACTCCGCTTGGCGGCCGCCCACTACCTTCGGTTTGACATTGAAGTTCTTCAGCCATAAGCCAAAGTGGGGCTGGATGCAGAGGAAGGCCTCGCACACGACGATGAACGCCGAGATGTTGAGGATGAAATTCGGGGCCAGATCATGGAAATCCAGGCCATAGTAGAACATGAGCCCTCGGACAAATGGATGAAGTGGAAAACCTAGTCCGCGGAGGAAGTGGGTGAGGAACACCGCCCTCTCATGGGGCCCGGGGTGGGGATGAGCTGCCCCTTGTCGGGGAGCCGATGCGCGATGTCGTTGGACAAGTATCCGACCTTTCGCAGCCTCTTGATGTGCCCCTCTGTGACGGAGGAGGCCATCCACTTGCCTCCCGCTCCGGACAAGGCTGGGGAAGGTTGAGGCGAGATGTGCGGACTTGGGCGCTGGAGCTCGAGTACGCGGAAATGGATAAGCAAAGGAGGAAGAAGGCGTAGGTAAAAAGGTGGATCCTCATCCCCTTATATGGACGGACGAAACTATGCGTCCCCACTAGCCTGGTAAAACTCGCTTATCTCCCAAGCACCGTAATCAATGGCGCGGTTGGGTTACCCATGCCCGTATTGATGAGAATCCCGAAATAAGGGGACCCGATCTCTACTTTGACAAGATGTGCCAAGGAAACCGCTTCGCTAAACGCGCTGAGGTGGGACAGTAAAAATGATTCGAATAAAGGCTTGGCCGTGGTGTTATGTCACGCCACGGGATACATCAGCAGATTGAACTTGTGTAAATGTTATTCTCTCTATGGTGGTATGTGGAACTTATTTTGCAGAGCCGGACACTATCCTTGTGTTCAAAATCTTCTATGAAGTATTCAGAGGAGGAACCCGCCTTGCAATGCCGAAGACAATATGCACGCCGGACTCGTCGTCATTGAAGCCTGGTTCAGGGGCTACTGAGGGAGTCCTGGACTAGGGGGTGTCCGGATAGCCGAACTATCACCGTTGGCCGGACTCCTGGACTATGAAGATACAAGATTGAAGACTCTGTCCCATGTCCGGATGGGACTTTCCTTGGCGTGGAAGGCAAGCTTGGCAATACGGATATGTAGATCTCCTACCATTGTAACTGACTCTGTGTAACTCTAGCCCTCTTCGGTGTCTATATAAACCGGAGGGTTTTAGTCCGTAGGACGAACAACAATCATACCATAGGCTAGCTTCTAGGGTTTAGCCTCTTTGATCTCGTGGTAGATCTACTCTTGTACTACCCATATCATCAATATTAATCAAGCAGGAGTAGGGTTTTACCTCTACCGAGAGGGCCCGAACCTAGGTAAAAACATCGTGTCCCTTGTCTCCTGTTACCATCCGCCTAGACGCACAGTTCGGGACCCCCTACCCGAGATCCGCCGGTTTTGACACCGACAATGACCCCATATGAACTATGGTTTAGAGAAACCTAAGATGTCATTTCTTAAAAGTTTGGGGTTGCATCGCTTATGTGGAAAAGTTTTAGCCTAATAAGCTCGAACCCAAAGCGGATAAATGCATCTTCATAGGACACCCAAAATAGTTGGGTATACCTCCTATTTTAGATCCGGAAGCAAAAGCGATTGTTTCTAGAAACAGGTCCTTTCTTGAGGAAAAGTTTCTCTTGAAAGAATTGAGTGGGAGGATGGTGGAGACTTGATGAGGTTATTGAACCGTCACTTCAACTAGTGCAGGGCACATGAAGTTGTTCCTGTGGTACCTACACCAATTGAAGTGGAAGCTAATGATAGTGATCATGAAACTTTGGATCAAGTCACTACCAAACCTTGTAGGTCGACAAGGATGCGTACTACTTCAGAATGGTACATAATCCTGTCTTGGAGGTCATGTTGCTAGACAACAATGAACCTACGAGCTATGGAGAAGCAATGATGGGCCCGGATTCTGACGAATGGCTCGAGGCCATAAAATCCGAGAGGATCCATGTATGAAAACAAAGTATAGACTTTGGAAGAACTACTTGATGGTCGTACGGCTATTGGGTACAGATGGATTTTAAAAGGAAGACGGACAATGATGGTAAGTATCACCATTAAGAAAGCTCGACTTGTCGTTAAGATGTTTTTTGACAAGTTCAAGGAGTTGACCACGATGAGACTTTCTCACTCGTAGCGATGCTGAGAGTCTGTTGGAATTATATTAGCAATTACTGCATTATTTATGAAATCTTACAGATAGGATGTCAAAACATTGTTTCCTCGACGATTTTCTTGAGGAAAGGTTGTATGTGATACAACCAGAAGGTTTTGTCAATCCTGAAAGATGCTAACAAGTATGCAAAGCTCTAGCAATCCTTCTAAGGACTGGATTAAGCATCTCGGAGTTGGAATATACACTATGATGAGATGATCAAATATTTTGGGTCTATACAAAGTTTATGAGAAACTTGTATTTCCAAAGAAGTGAGTGGGAGCACTAGAATTTCTGATGAGTATATGTTGTTGACATATTGTTGATCAGAAATGATGTAGAATTTCTGGAAAGCATATAGGGTTATTTCAAAGGTGTTTTTCAATGGAAAACCTGGATTAAGCTACTTGAACATTGAGCATCAAGATCTATAAGGATAGATCAAAAATGCTTAATAGTACTTTCAAATGAACACATACCGTGACAAGATTTTGAAGGAGATCAAAATAGATCGGCAAAGGAGTTCTTGGTTGTGTTATAAGGTGTGAGTATTGAGTAAGACTCAAGACCTGACCACGGCAGAAGAGAGAAAGGACGAAGGTCGTCACCTATGCTTTAGACGTAGGCTCATAGTATGCTATGCTGTGTACCGCACCTGAAGTGTGCCTTGCCATGAGTTAGTCAAGGGGTACAAGTGTGTTCTAGGAATAGATCACAGGACATCGGTCAGGGTTATCCTTATTAACTAGTGGACTAAGGATTTTTCTATATTATGGAGGTGGTAAAAGAGTTCGTCGTAAAGGGTTACGCCAATGCAAACTTTGACACTAATCTGGATGACTGAGTAGTAGACCGGATTCGTATAGTAGAGCAGTTATTTGGAATAGTTCCAAATAGCACGTGGTAGCTGCATCTACAAGATGACATAGAGATTTGTAAAGCACACACGGATCTGAAAGGTTCAGACCCGTTGACTAATAACCTCTCTCACAAGCGAGATATGATCAAACACCATGGGTGTTGGATTCATTACAATCACATAGTGATGTGAACTAGATTATTGACTCTAGTGCAAGTGGGAGACTGTTGGAAATATGCCCTAGAGGCAATAATAAAATGGTTATTATTATATTTCCTTGTTTATGATAATTGTCTATTGTTCATGCTATAATTGTATTAACTAGAAACCGTAATACATGTGTGAATACATAGACCACAACATGTCCCTAGTGAGCCTCTAGTTGACTAGCTCGTTGGTCAATAGATGGTTATGGTTTCCTGACCATGAACATTGGATGTCATTGATAACGGGATCACATCATTAGGAGAATGATGTGATGGACAAGACCCAATCCTAAGCATAGCACAAGATCGTGTAGTTCGTTTGCTAAGAGCTTTTCTAATGTCAAGTATCGTTTCCTTAGACCATGAGATTATGCAACTCCCGGATACTGTAGGAATGCTTTGGGTGTACCAAACATCACAACGTAATTGGGTGGCTATAAAGGTGCACTACAGGTATCTCCAAAAGTGTCTGTTGGGTTGGCACAAATCGAGACTGGGATTTGTCACTCCGTATGACGGAGAGGTATCTCTGGGCCCACTCGGTAATGCATCATCATAATGAGCTAAATGTGACTAAATAGTTTGTATGTGGTTACCGAATGTTGTTCGGAGTCCCGGATGAGATCCTGGACGTCACGAGGAGTTCCGGAATGGTCTGGAGGTAAAGAATAATATATAGGAAGTGAGGTTTTGGCCGCCGGAAGGATTTCGGGCGTCACTGGTAATGTACCGGGACCACCGGAAGGGATCCGGGGGTCCACCGAGAGGAGCCACCAGCCTCGGAGGCTTGCATGGGCCAAGAGTGGGAAGGGACCAGCCCCTGAGTGGGCTGGTGCGTCTCCAACCAAGGCCCAAGGCGCAGCTATGAGGGGAGAGGGGAAACCCTAGGCACAGATGGGCCTAAAGGCCCACCCTAGGGCGCACCCCCCCTCTCTCCCCCTCCTGGACGCCCCCTCTAGTCCCATCTAGGGCTGCCGCACCCCCTAGGGTGGGAACCCTAGAGGGGGCGCAGCCACCTCCCCTCCTCCTATATATAGTGGGGTTTTTTGGGGCTGCCAGAGACACGAATCTCTCTCTCTCTCTCTCTCTCTCTCTCTCTCTCTCTCTCTCTCTCTCTCTCTCTCTCTCTCTCTCTCTCTCTCGGCGCAACCCTACCTCTCCACATCCTCGTCCTTCGTAGTGCTTGGCGAAGCCCTGCTGGAAACCATGCTGCTCCACCACCACCACACCGTCATGCTGCTGCTGGAGTTGTCTTCCCCAACCTCTCCCTCCTCCTTGCTGGATCAAGGCGCGGGAGATGTCACCGGGCTGCACGTGTGTTGAATGCGGAGGCGCCGTTGTTCGGCGCTTGGATCGGAATTGACTGCGATCTGAATCGCTGCGTGTATGAATCCTCCAACCGCATTCTTGTAACGCTTCCGTATCGCGATCTTCAAGGGTATGAAGATACACTCCCCTCTCTCTTGTTGCTAGAATCTCCATAGATTAATCTTTGTGATGCGTAGACAATTTTGTATTATTACTATGTTCCCCAACAAGAGAGTCTCCTATGTCGTCACTTTCATATACTAGTGGGAATTTTTTAGTATAAGAACTTGGCTTGTATATTCCAATGATGGGCTTCCTCAAAACGCCCTAGGTCTTCGTGAGCAAGCAAGTTGTATGCACACCCACTTAGCTTCCTTTGTTGAGCTTTCATACATTTACAGCTCTAGTGCATCCGTTGCATGGCAATCCCTGCTCACTCACATTGATATCTATTAATGCGCATCTCCATAGCCCATTTATACGCCTAGTTAATGTGAGACTATCTTTTCCTTTTTTGTCTTCTCCACAACCACCATTCTATTCCACATATAGTGCTATGTCCATGGCTCACACTCATGTATTGCGTGAAAGTTGAAAAAGTTTGAGAATACTAAAGTATGAAACAATTGCTTGGCTTGTCATCGGGGTTGTGCATGATTAAATACTTCATGTGATGAAGATAGAGCATAGCCAGACTATATGATTTTGTAGGGATAGCTTTCTTTAGCCATGTTATTTTGAGAAGACATGATCGCTTTGTTAGTATGCTTGAAGTATTATTGTTTTTATGTCAATATGAACTTTTATTTTGAATCATTTGGATCTGAACATTCATGCCACAATAAAGAAAATTACATTGAGAATTATTCTAGGTAGCATTCCACATCAAAAATTCTGTTTTTATCATTTAACTACTCGAGGACGAGCAGGAATTAAGCTTGGGGATGCTTGATACGTCTCCAACGTATCTATAATTTTTTATTTTTCCATGCTATTATATTACCCGTTTTGGATGTTTATGGGCTTTACTTTACACTTTTATATCATTTTTGGGACTAGCCTACTAACCGGAGGCCCAACCCGAATTGTTGTTTTTTTTTGCCTATTTCACTGTTTCGAAGAAAAGGAATATCAAACGGAGTCCAAACAAAATGAAACCTTCGCGAGCGATCTTTTTGGAACAAACGCAATCCAGGAGACTTGGAGTGGACGTCAAGCAGCGAACGAGGTGGCCACGAGGGTGCCCGGCGCGCCCCCCACCCTCGTGGGCCCCTAGAGCGTCAACCGACCTACTTCTTCCTCCTATATATATCCACGTACCCCGAAAATATCCTGGAGCACCACGAAAAACTATTTCCACCGCCGCAACCTTCTGTATCCGCGATATCCCATCTTGGAGCCTTTGTCGGCGCTCCGCCGGAGGGGGAATCGACCATGGAGGGCCTCTACATCATCTCCAAGGCCTCTCCGATGAGTTGTGAGTAGTTTACCATAGACCTTTGGGTCCATAGTTATTAGCTAGATGACTTCTTCTCTCGCTTTGAATCTCAATACCATGTTCTCCTCAATCTTCTTGGAGATCTATTCGATGTAACTCTTTTTGCAGTGTGTTTGTCGAGATCCGATGAATTGTGGGTTTATGATCAAGTTTATCTATGAGAAATATTTGAATCTCCTCTGAATTCTTTTATGTGTGATTAAGTTATCTTTGCAAGTCTCTTGGAATTATCAGTTTGGTTTGGCCTACTATATTGATCTTTTTTGCAATGGGAGAAGTGCTTAGCTTTGGGTTCAATCCTGCGGTGTCCTTTCCCAGTGACAGCAGGGGCAACAAGGCACGTATTGTATTGTTGCCATCGAGGATAAAAAGATGGGGTTTATATCATATTGCATGAGTTTATCCCTCTACATCATGTCATCTTTCTTATGCGTTACTCTGTTCTTCATGAACTTAATACTCTAGATGCAGGCAGGAGTCGGTCGATGTGTGGAGTAATAGTACTAGATGCAGAATCGTTTCGATCTACTTGTCATGGACGTGATGCCTATATACATGATCATGCCTAGATAATCTCATAACTATGCACTTTTCTATCAATTGGTCGACAGTAATTTGTTCACCCACCGTAATACTTATGCTATCTTGAGAGAAGCCACTAGTGAAACCTATGGCCCCCGGGTCTATCTTTTATTACATAAGTTTTCCATCTACTTTTATTTGCATCTTTTACTTTCCAATCTATATCATAAAAATACCAAAAATATTTATCTTATCTTATTATCTCTATCAAATCTCACTTTTGCAAGTTACCATGAAGGGATTGACAACCCCTTTATTGCGTTGGTTGCGAGGTTCTTGTTTGTTTGTGTAGGTGCGTGGGACTTCTGAGGAGCCTCCTACTGGATTGATACCTTGGTTCTCAAAAACTGAGGGAAATACTTACGCTACTTTGCTGCATCACCCTTTCCTCTTCAAGGAAAACCAATGCAGTGCTCAAGAGGTAGCAGACCCACGGATGCGCTGCTCACCATGGCGCACATCCCACCCGTGCTCCTCCCCGCGATGCACCAACGCCACTGCCGCTCTCCATCCACCGCCGGCCCTCACGCCCACCTCCAGGCTCTCCATCTTACTCGCCGCCGCCAAGCATGGTGAGGTGAGCTCCGCCTCCAAATACTCCACCACCGGCCCTCACGCCCACCTCCAAGCTACTTCCCTGTGCTGCTTCCCATTCTGCTTCGCCCTAGTGCGTGCTTCCCGTTCCTCACTGATTTTAGCCCCATTTAGAAGAATATGTAGCTTGACCCACAAGTATAGGGGATCAATCTTAGTCCTTTCTATAAGTAAGAGTGTCGAACCCAACGAGGAGCAGAAGGAAATGACAAAGCGGTTTTTAGCAAGGTAATGTGTGCAAGCACTGAAATTATAAGTAACAAGTAGTTTGATAGCAAGATAATTTGTAACGAGCAAGTAACGGTAATGGTAACAAAAGTGCACCAAGGTAGCCCAATCCTTTTGAGGCAAAGGACATGCCAAAACGTTCTCTTATGATAAGCAAAGTGTTCTTGAGGGTACACGGGAATTTCATCTAGTCACTTTCATCATGTTGGTTTGATTTGTGTTCGCTACTTTGATAATTTGATATGTGGGTGGACCGGTGCTTAGGTGTTGTTCTTACTTGAACAAACCTCCTACTTATGATTTACCCCCTCGCAAGCATCCACAACTACGAGAAAAGTATTAAGATAAAATCTAACCATAACATTAAACTTTTGGATCCAAATCAGCCCCTTACGGAATAGCGCATAAACTAGGGTTTAAGCTTATGTCATGTAGTCGACGTTCACATGACACCACTAAGGGAATCACAACATACATACCATCAAAGTATCGAACACATATCAAGTTCACATGATTACTTGCAACAAGATTTCTCCCGTGACCGCAAGAACAAAAGTAACTGCTCACAAATGATAATCATGCTCAAGATCAGAGGGGTATTAAATAGCATAATGGATGTGATCATATAATCTTCCACCAAATAAACCATATAGTAAGCAACTACAAGATGTAATTGCTACTTCTTGAGCTTGCGTTGGTTTTCTCTTAAAGAGGAAAGGGTGACACAACAAAGTAGAGAAAAGTATTTCCCTCAGTTAGAGAACCAAGGTATCAATCCAGTAGGAGAAAACGCACAAGCCACCAATACTTGCACAAACAATCAAACAACTTGCACCCAACGCGATAAAGGGGTTTTCAATCCTTTCACAGTCACTTGCAAAAGTGAGATCCGATAGAGATAGATAAACAAAAGATAAAATATTTTTGGGTTTTTGGTTTATAGATCTGGAAGTAAAAGATTGCAAAATAGTAAATCGGAAACTAATATGATGGAAAATAGACACGGGGGCCATGGGTTTCACTAGAGGCTTCTCTCATGAAGGCCAATAATACGGTGGATGAACAAATTATTGTTGAGCAATTAATAGAAGAGTGCAAAGTTATGACGATATCCAAGGCAATGATTATGAAATATAGGCATCATGTCTGTGTCAAGTAGACCGACTCCTGCCCGCATCTACTACTATTACTCCACACATCGACCGACTCCTGCCTGCATCTAGAGTATTAAGTTAATGAAAAACAGAGTAACAATTTAACTAAGATGACATGATGTAGAGGAATAACTCAAGCAATATGATGTAAACCCCATATTTTTATCCTCGGTGACAACAATACAATACATGCCTTGCTGCCCCTACTGTCACTGTGAAAGGACACCACAAGATTGAACCCAAAGCTAAGCACTTCTCCCATTGCAAGAAAAAACAATCTAGTTGGCCAAACTAAACCGATAGTTCGAAAATAATTACAAAGATATCAAATCATGCATACAAGAATTCAGAGAAGATTCAAATAATATTCATAGATAAACTGATCATAAATCCACAATTCATCGGATCTCACGGGAACTGAAGGTTGCGGTAGTGGAAAAGTGTTTCCGTGGATGCCTCTGGTGGTTTGGGAATATATGTGAATATATAGGAGGAAGATCTGGGTCTGGGGGTCACCGAGGGGCCCACAAGGTAGGGGGCACGCCCTACCCCTGGGCGCACCCTACCCCCTTATCGCCACCTCGTGGCTCTTATGACTTGGTCTCTAAGTCTCCTAGGTGTATTCTGGTCCAAGAAAAATCATCGCGAAGGTTTTATTCCGTTTGGACTCCGTTTGGTATTCCTTTTTTTGTGAGGCTCAAAAACAAGGAAAAACAGAAACTGGCACTGGCTCTAGGTTAATAGGTTAGTCCCAAAAATAATATAAAATAGCATATTAATGCATATAAAACATCCAAAACAGATAATATAGTAGCATGAGACAATAAAAAATTATAGATACATTGGAGACATATCAAGCATCCCCAAGCTTAATTCATGTTCGTCCTCAAGTAGGTAAATGATAAAATCAGAATTTTTGATGTGGAATGCAACCTAACATATTTATCCATGTAATTTTCTTTATTGTGGCATGAATGTTCAGATCCATAAGATTCAAAACAAAAGTTTAATATTGACATAAAAACAGTAATACTTCAAGCATACTAATAAAGCAATCATGTCTTCTCAAAATAACATGGCCAAAGAAAGTTATCCCTACAAAATCATATAGTGTGGCTATGCTCCATCTTCATCACACAAAATATTCAAATCATGCACAACCCCGATGACAAGCCAAGCAATTGTTTCATACCTTTGATGTTCTCAAACCTTTTCAACTTTCACGCAATTCATGAGCGTGAGCCATGGACATAGCACTATAGGTGGAATAGAATATGGTGGTTGTGGAGAAGACAAAAATAAGGAGATAGTCGCACATCAACTAGGCGAATCAACGGGCTATAGAGACGCCCATCCATACATATCAATGTGAGTGAGTAGGGATTGCCATGCAACAGATGCACTATAGCTATAAGTGTATGAAAGCTCAAAAAGAAACTAAATGGGTGTGCATACAACTCTCTTGCTCACGAAGACCTAGGGCAATTTGAGGAAGCCCATCACTGGAATATACGAGCCAAGTTCTATACTGAAAATTTCCCACTAGTATATGAAAAGTGAAAAAATAGGAGACTCACTATCATGAAGATCATGGTGCTACTTTGAAGCACAAGTGTGGAAAAAGGATTGTAACATTGTCCCTTCTCTCTTTTCTCCATTTTTCCTTTTTTTGGTGGGCTTCTTTGGACTTTTTTTATTTGTTTGTGATTCTTTGGCCTCTTCTATTTTTCATAAAGCCGGAGACTCATACCAACTTGTGAGGGAATCATAGATTCCATCATCTTTTCCTCACACGGGACAATGCTCTAAATAATGATGATCATCACACTTTTATTTACTTACAATTCAAAAATTATAACTCGATACTTAGAACAAAAATGACTCTATATGAATGCCTCCGGCAGTGTACCGGGATGTGTAATGACTCAAAAGTGATAGGTATGATAGAATTACGAAAGGTGGATTTGCCACAAATACAATGTCAACTACATGATCATGCAAAACAATATGACAATGATGGAACATGTCATAATAAAATGGAACGGTGGAATGTTGCATGGCAATATATTTCGAAATGGCTATGGAAATGCCATAATAGGTAGGTATAGTGGCTGTTTTTAGGAAGGTATATGGTGGGTGTATGGTACCGGTGAAAGTTGCGCGGTACTAGAGAGGCTAGCAATGGTGGAAGGGTGAGAGTGCGTATAATCCATGGACTCAACATTAGTCATAAAGAACCCATATACTTATTGCAAAAATCTATTAGTCATTGAAACAAAGTACTACACGCATGCTCCTAGGGGGCAGATTGGTAGGAAAAGACCATCGCTCGTCCCCGACCGCCACTCATAAGGAAGACAATCAATCAATAAATCATGCTCCGACTTCATCTCATAACGGTTCACCATACGTGCATGCTACGGGAATCACAAACTTCAACACAAGTATTTCTACAATCCACAATTGCTTACTATCATGACTCTAATATACCATCTTTATATCTCAAAACAATCATAAGGAATCAAACTTCTCATAGTATTCAATGCACTTTATATGAAAGTTTTTATTATATCCCACTTGAATGCCTATCATATTAGGACTAAATTTATAACCAAAGCAAATTACCATGATGTTTAGAGAAAATCTCAAAATAATATAAGTGAAGCATGAGAGTTAAATAATTTCTACAAAATAAGGCCACCGGCGTGCTCTAAAAAGATATAAGTGAAGCACTAGAGCAAAATTGCCTAGCTCAGAAGATATAAGTGAAGCACATAGAGTATTCTAATAAATCACGATTCATGCGCGTCCCTCTCAAAAGGTGTGTACAGAAAGGATGGTTGTGGAAAACTAAAAAGTAAAGACTCAAGTCATACAAGACGCTCCAAGCAAAACACATATCATGTGGTGAATAAAAATATAGCCTCAAGTAAAGTTACCGATAGACGAAGACGAAAGAGGGATGCCTTCCGGGGCATACCCAAGCTTAGGCTCTTGGTTGTCCTTGAATATTACCTTGGGGTGACTTGGGCATCCCCAAGCTTAGGCTCTTGCCACTCCTTATTCCATAGTCCATCAAATCCTTACCCAAAACTTGAAAACTTCACAACACAAAACTCAACAGAAAATCTTATGAGATGCGTTACTATAAGAAAACAAATCACCACTTTTGGTACTATTGTGAACTCATTATTTATTTATATTGGTGTAATATATATTGTATTCCAACTTTTCCATGGTTCATACCCCTTGATACGACCCATAGATTCATCAAAATAAGCAAACAACACATAGAAAACAGAATCTGTCAAAAACAGACCACTCTGTAGCAATTTGGAAACTTTGAATACTTATGTAACTCCAAAAATTCTGAAACATTAGGAAAACCGGGAAATGTGTACCAATCTTGTGAAAAAAGAATTAGATCAAAAGCATGCTTCTGTAAAAAATGCAAATTATTTTCCTGGGCGCAAGAGTTTCTGTTTTTCAGCAAGACCAAAACAACTATCACCGTAAGCCATCCCAACGGTCTTACTTGGCACAAACACTAATTAAAACAAAAAACACATCTAACCAGAGGCTAGATGATTTACTTATTGAAAAACATGACCAAAAAGCAAACAACAAAAATAAAATTGGGTTGCCTCCCAACAAGCGCTATTTTTTAACGCCCTTAGCTAGGCATAAAAACACAAATAGATCTAGGTATTGTCATCTTCTACTTTTTGGAAGTAAAGAGAGAATTTCTTGTCCAGAGCATTTATATTCCTATTTTGTGAAAGCACATGGCTATTAATAGTAGAAGAAAGATCAAGCACACTTCGAAAATTTGCATCTAAACTAGCTTTCATCTCTTTGATTATTTCATTTTGATAAAAGTACATAAGAGCAGTTGATTCAACACTTTCACCTTTGGAGTGCCCAAATATGGTTTTCATTCCGAGAAAACCGTTTTTAAAAATAGAATCCAAAACTTGTTCAAACGAAGGAGGCAAACCAACATAAAAGCTCTTCAAGTATATCTCAATATGATATTGAGGCACATGGCTAGCTTGAATCCTCAATAGTCTATCCCAAGCATCTTTCAAAGATTCATTGAGAAAACAACGAAAGATTCTAGGATCATCTCGATCAAAATTGTTTAAATTTGCCTTAACGACATCGGAAGGTCTTTCCGTGGCATCATTATTTATGAGCTTAGAAAGGATAGAGGGGCTATCCAAAGCACTAAAACTCAGGAGAAAACTCTTAGCCCTTTTTAGGCCGGCCATAGCAATAGAAAGGTGGACTTTAGGAAAACAAGAGTACGATGAGAGAAGAGGCAAATCTTTTATAAAATCATTTTAGAAGTGGGGGAGAGGAAAACGAGAGGCAAATGGCAAATAATGTAATGCAAGAGATGAAAGTTTCATGATGGGTACTTGGTATGTCTTGACTTGGCATAGATCTCCCCGGCAACGGCGCCAGAAATTCTTCCTGCTACTTCTTTAGCTTGCGTTGGTTTTCTCCTCAGTTAGAGAACCAAGGTATCAATCCAGTAGGAGACAACACACAAGCCACCAATACCTGCACAAACAATCAAACAACTTGTACCCAACACGATAAAGGTGTTGTTAATCCCTTCATAGACACTTGCAAAAGTGAGATCTGATAGAGATAGATAAACAAAAGATAAAATATTTTTGGGTTTTTGGTTTATAGATCCAGTAGTAAAAGATTACAAAATAGTAAATCAGAAACTAATATGATGGAAAATAGTAGATCGGAAACTAATATGATGGAAAATGGACCCGGGGGCCATAGGTTTCACTAGAGGCTTCTCCCATGAAGGCAAATAATATGGTGGGTGAACAAATTACTGTCGAGCAATTGATAGAAAAGCGCAAAGTTATGATGATATCCAAGGCAATGATTATGAAATATAGGCATCACGTCCATGTCAAGTAGACCGACTACTGCCTGTATCTACTACTATTACTCCACACATCGACCGACACCTGCCTGCATCTAGAGTATTAAGTTCATGAAGAACAGAGTAATGCTTTAAGTAAGATCACATGATGTAGAGGAATAAACTCAAGTGCCTGATACGTCCATTTTGCATAATGCTTTTATATCAATATTTATTGCATTATGGGTTGTGAGGGAGTCCTGGACTAGGGGGTGTCCGGATAGCCGGACTATCATCATCGGCCGGACTCCAAGACTATGAAGATACAAGATTGAAGACTTCGTCCCGTGTCCGGATGGGACTTTCCTTGGCGTGGAAGGCAAGCTTGGCAATACGGATATGTAGATCTCCTACCATCGTAACCGACTCTGTGTAACCCTAGCCCTCTCCCTTGTCTATATAAACCAGAGGGTTTTAGTCCATAGGACGAACAACCATTACAACAATCATACCATAGGCTAGCTTCTAGGGTTTAGCCTCCTTGATCTCGTGGTAGATCTACTCTTGTACTACCCATATCATCAATATTAATCAAGCAGGAGTAGGGTTTTACCTCCATCGAGAGGGCCCGAACCTGGGTAAAAACAGCGTGCCCCTTGTCTCTTGTTACCATCCGCCTAGACGCACAGTTCGGGACCCCCTACCCGAGATCCGCCGGTTTTGACACCGACATTGGTGCTTTCATTGAGAGTTCCTCTGTGTCATCACCGATAGGCTTGATGGCTCCTTCGATCATCAACAACGACGTAGTCCAGGGTGAGACTTTTCTCCCCGGACAGATCTTCGTGTTCGGCGGCTTTGCACTGCGGGCCAATTCGCTTGGCCATCTGGAGCAGATCGGAAGCTACGCCCCTGGCCATCAGGTCCGATTTGGAAGCCTAAACTTCACGGCTAACATCCGCGGAGACTTGATCTTCGATGGATTAGAGCCACAGCCGAGCGCGCCGCACTGTCACGATGGGCATGATTTAGCTCTGCCGCCGGACAGTGCCCCGGAGGCCACACATGAGTCCGCTCCAACCCCTAGTTCGGAGCTGACCACCCAGATCGAGGACAGGTGGCTGGACACCGCCTCGGGAGCTGCAATCTCTATGGCGATGGAGCCGAACACTGACCTTGTCCCTCGTAAAGCTCGTGACTCTGAGGTGCCGGACTCCTCGCCGGACTCCGAACCTCCTGCGCCCCTACCAAATGAATCCGATTGGGCGCCGATCATGGAGTTCACCGCCGCGGACATCTTTCAGCACTCGCCCTTTGGCGACATCCTGAATTCACTAAAGCATGTCTCGTTATCGGGAGAGCCCTGGCCGGACTGCGGTCAGGACGGTTGGGATGCGGATGACGAAGAAATTCAAAACCCACCCACCACCCACTTTGTAGCCACCGTCAACGATTTAACCGACATACTAGACTACGACTCCGAAGACATCGACGGTACGGACGATGACGCCGGAGACGACCAAGAACCAGCGCCTACCGAGCACTGGAAAGCCACCTCAACTCATGATGTATATATGGTGGACACCCCAAAAGGGAGCGATAACGAGGAACAACGGGACGCGGCGAAGGATAATTCCACCGAAAAACAACCAAAACAGTGACGCAAGCGCCGCCCCAAGTCCCGCCTCGATAACAACATCACTCATAATGACCCAGCCATAGAGCAGGGCAAACCAGTGGGCGACGAACATGCAACCAAGCAACCATCCGAACAGGATGAATCGGATAATCAACCCATCCCCGGCGAAAACAACAGTCCAGAGGATCTCACGCCGGACACACCACCAGAGCATAAGAATCTTCACAAAAGGATTGTCGCCACTGCAAAAAGTTTGAAGAACCAGAAACGGAAGCTCAAAACAGCGGAAGACATACTCAGAATGAGGTGGAGCAAAGTACTCAAGACCGCGGACAAATACGGCAACAGCCACCAAACAAAGAGCTACCCGAAGCGCAAGCTGCTGCCCGAATTCGACGAGGAGGCGGTAGAGCCCCCACAGTCAAAAAGCAAAGAGGCCGCCTGGCCGGATAGACGACCAGATGACAGGCCAAGAGCGACAAGCAGCGCCGCACACAAGCCGGCACATGATCCTCGCAAAACAGATGGCCTGGTCAGGTCCATTTATGGGCCAAAGAAGAGGGCCCCAGGAAGCAACACAACACGCCGAGTGTTCGAAGACAACGGCACACCCAAATACAGGGGCGCCGCACACCCACTATGTTTCACCGATGAGGTGCTGGATCATGAATTTCCAGCGGGGTTCAAGCCCGTAAATGTAGAGGCATACGACGGAACAACAGACCCCGGAGTCTGGATTGAGGATTACATCCTGCACATACATATGGCTAGAGGAGACGGTCTCCACGCCATAAAATATCTGCCCCTCAAGCTCAAAGGGCCAGCTCGGCATTGGCTCAAAAGCCTCCCAGAAAATACCATTGGAAGTTGGGAAGAGCTCGAGGACGCGTTTAGAGCAAATTTTCAGGGGACTTATGTCCGCCCTCCGGATGCAGACGATTTAATTCACATAACCCAACAGCCCGGAGAGTCAGCGCGCAAATTCTGGAACAGGTCCCTCACCAAAAAGAACCAAATAGTCGACTGTCCGGACGCCGAAGCCTTAGCAGCTTTTAAACATAACGTCCGAGACGAATGGCTCGCCAGACACCTCGGCCAGGAAAAGCCAAGTACAATGGCCGCGCTAACAAGCCTCATGACCTGCTTTTGCGCAGGGGAAGATAGGTGGCTAGCAAGATGCAGCACCAGCGACCCGAGTACATCCGAGATCAGAGATGGAAACGGAAAATCACGGTGCAGAAAGGACCAGCGCCGAAATAAAGAAAAGAGCCCAAAGAACACGGCGGTCAACGCCGGATTCAAAAGCTCGCGGCCGAACAACAAAACACTGCCTTTTAAGTACAACAGTGACGAGCTATCCAACCTAAACAAAATTTTGGATCGGATATGTCAAATCCACAGTACCCCCGGGAAGCCTGCAAACCACACCCACCGAGATTGTTGGGTCTTCAAACAGTCTGGCTGACTCAACGCCGAACACAAGGGGCTCGACGCGCCAAGCGAGGATGACGACGAACCCCACCAGCAGAGCGCTGGAAAACAAAAGACTTTCCCACAAGAAGTCAAAACAGTAAACTCACTTCATGTGATAATACGGAACAATAGTGCGGTACCCGCTAAAGTACGTGTCGCACAGTCCACCCCAGCGGAACCCCGAGATTGGATGTCAAAACCAATTACTTTTGACCACCTGGACTATTCCAGAAGTATTCGAAACGCAGGATGGACTGCTCTGATATTGGATCCTATAATCGACAGACTACAATTTACACAAGTCCTAATGGATGGCGGCAGCGATTTAAACCTGCTATATCCGGACACAATCCACAAGTTGGGGATAGGCCCTACTAAAATTTGCCATAGCCGCACTTCCTTCAAAGGAGTGACGCCAGGCCCTTACGCCAAGTGCACAGGCTCCGTACTACTAGAAGTTGTGTTCGGATCACCCGACAACTTCCGTTGCGAAAAGCTAATCTTTCATGTCGCTCCATTCACAAGTAGCCATCAAGCACTTTTGGGACGTGAAGCTTTTGTCCGCTTTAACGCAATACCGCACTACGCGTCTCTTACACTTAAAATGCCCGGTCCACGCGGCATCATCTCATTAAAAGGTCGTTCAAGACCCCGGACACGGCTAGGCGAGTCCGGCATAAATAAACTAGGGGCTCCCTAGTTGCACACCCCTTCACAAGGGGCTGTGCGTATGAGCAATAAAGAGCCAATAAAAGCTCAACTTTATTCATTCATTCATACTTCGTTTTTTAATACATCTTTTGCACGATTTCTTTTCAAACCAAGTTCCTCTCTTTTACAGATGAACATGCGTGTACACCCGTCCAGGATACGGCACAACGGAGACACTGGCGCAGACGTGCAGCAGGGACCCGTGGCAAGGATTCTTTTCAGATTAAGACCCTGCGTAAACCTTTCTTACTGTCTCTTGTTGATTCACATCCACCGGTTTTTCACCATAACCGACGAGGAGACTGGCATTTTGGCATTGGCCGCGTCAGAAAATTTTGCCTGTACCTGGACACTAGGGGTTTAGGGCATTGTTCTGCCCGTTATCATAAAGACCGAATACCTTAGGAAGTGTTCGACGTCTCGAGTTAGGCCTTATATGCATCAGCTCCGAATCATGTCTTTGGTCAAATGTTGGGTTTGCCCGGCTCCTGTGTTTTGCTGCCTTACGTTCCGTATCATCGGCTAACGCGGCACCAGGAGAACTACTACGATTGTGCCCCGGTTCGGCCGGGCGAGCACCTCAGTAGAGAAAGTCAAAAACTGACTGTCATGATATAGCGAGAGACTGGTCAACCACTCGATCGACTACCGGAATGTTTAGAATTCCTCCACTTTGACGAAGGACCGTTTCCCGGTCGGGCACATACACGCCCCGAATCCGGAGAGCGCGGTGCCCCTAGGGGCTATATCGTAGCCCCACCTTCGAACTCCTATGGCTAAGTGAAAGTGATAAAGCATTATAGTCCGGTTGCCTCGTTTGCTACGCTACCACCTCCTTCACAGGACCAAGACGTTGGATTAAGTGTGAAAATGCGCTATTTTGCAAACACCCCCGCACTATGTGCGTGGGGGCTGAAGCCGAAGACTGCCATCTTTCAGGTTATACACAAGTATACATTAACAGCCGCACAGGAGATATTTCAATACTTGAACGCACAAGTATAAAAAGCGCTTACGTTATGAATATCGTTTTACAAACCATAAAGATCATTTGAACATGACATTTTTTGAGCACTGCGACTCTACTATACGAGCACCACGCAGAACTTCCCCAAAATAGTGCTCGGCGGGTAACCGGCTCTCGTCCGAACCCCGGGTTGCAACATCGGTGGCATCCATCTCCGTCCAGTATGTCTTCACACGGGCGAGGGCCATCTGTGCACCCTCTATACAGGCTGACCGCTTCATCACCTTGATATGCGGCACTGCTCCAAGGAATTGCTGCAATAAGCCAAAATAACTCTTCAGCTTGGGCCTATCCGGCCAGACATGAGCCACGATATCCGTCATGGCAAGTCCGAACAATCTATTCAGCTCAGCCCACTCAGTCAACCGATCGGTCAGCGGAAGTGAACGCTCCGGACTGTGGAATTGAGACCAAAAAAGCTCTTCCGTCTCGTGATCCTTTTGACTTCGGAAGTGCACAACAGCATCTGCCGCACTCGCCGCTAAATCCATATAAGGATCCTCCGGACCCCACAGCTGGCCAAGCTGAGCATACTTCGGATCTGTGAACCTCCTGCGCAGCAGAAAGGGCTTGCCAGCCGCAATATCTCCGGCCTGGCGCAGCTCCTCCTTTATAGCCCTCATTGCAAAACGGGCATCCTTAGCTTCGGTGGTGGCCTTCTTCAGGCTTTCTTGCTCCGCTCGGCGTTCTTTTTCAAGAACCTCATAGCGGTCGGTAACATCTTTCAACTTCACGGCCATTTCGGCCATCTCCTCCCTGCTTCGGCAGTGAGCAGCCCTTTCGGCTTCTAGCTCTTCGGCCACCTTCGAGGCAGCCGCATCACTCCTTCTGGCCTGCTCCTTGGCTCGAGCAAGCTCTGCTCGAAGGTCCTCCACAGCAGCGGCACCATCTGCATCAAACACACATGTTGTAAGGAGTGAGCCTCGGCTCCCTTACTAGGTGACCACGGAGAAACAACCTACCTTGCAACTCGTCAAGTCATTTATTGACCAGCGCGATGTCCGCATCCGCAACGTCGAGTTGCTGCCTTAGTTCAGCAACTCAATCAGTCCGGCTGGCCACCAAACTATCCGCCACCTGTGTAGGAAAGGCGAGAGTTAATACCTGAGATTGTGATCCTCGGCACGCTGTCGCTTTCGACAACATACCGAGTCTCAGGGGCTACTATCTATACAGGGCGCGCTTTATGTGCAAAACTGTCAAAAGGTATGTCATTTTTACGTACCTCAAACCCCGCCAGCAAACTTCTGACGGCATCATGCAACCCGCCTTCGGCGGATGAAATTCTTCCAATCACCATACTCATGAATGTACGGTGACCTTCTGAGATAGACGCCCTCTCAAGCAGATCCTTCAGCTCCTCCGGCCATACACCAGTTGGTGCCGAACTCTCCGGCCTTGCCGGACTTGGGGATACCCTCCGTGATGACACCTCCGGGTCGTCCGTCCCACCTGACGGTGCGGCAGATGGAGGCGTCTCGCTCTCCATCATCTCTGGACGAAGGTCCCCCGAAGACGAGCTCATCTGAGAAGGACGGTGATCCGAACTACAAGGTAAAAACTTCGGTTATCCTCAGAAGCACAAATAGGGATGTCCCTTATTACAAAACTCCCCTTTTTCTACTTACGGCTCGCTGGAGGGCTGATTCCTTAGGGGAGATAGTGCGGCCGGGGCCTCCCCAGACGCAGGACCCTCTAGTGAAGATCTCTTCCCCCGCTTCGAAGCCTTGGCCTCCGGGTTTTCGGAAGCGGTCCTCTTCTCCCCTTTGAAGGAGGGATTCTCGATCCCCCCTTTCTCAAAAGCCTCCTTGGTAGAGGCGGTAGTTCCTCTGTTTTCCCCTACGCCTTCCTCTGAAGGCGCAACCTCCAGCATCCTGACCAGCACAGGATCCGGCACGGTCTCCGGGAGGGGGGCCGAACACCGTATCAATTTCGCTTGCGCTATCCACTCCTATTCAAGGGACGATTGGTTAAAAGGCAAATTCAAGAAGGCGCAAACGAACGGTGTGTCCGAACACAGGGCTACTTACCTGAGCATCCGGGCGATTGCAGCTTAGGCCGGCATCCTCAGTCAATTCCGGACACACTTCTTGTGATACGAAGAACGATTTATACATCTCCACGGGTGTCGTACCCATAAAGTGTTGAAGAGCTCGTGGCCCCTCTGGACTGAACTCCCACAGACGGAGGGGGCGACGCTTGCAGGGCAGGAGACGCCGAATCAGCATAACCTGCATCACTACGACCAGATTGATCTCCCTCTCTTGGAGGTCTCGAATCCGGCCCTGCAATAGGGGTACGTCCTTTGACGGCCCCCAGTTGAGCCCTTGGTTGACCCATGACATCAGCCGCTGTGGAGGGCCCGAGCGAAAGATGGGCGGAGGCTTCTACCTGCTGCCCCTGGGAGCGGTTATATAGAACCACTCCTGTTGCCACAAGCCGAGCTCCTCCTGGAAAGAGCCCTCGGGCCATGGAGCATCGGCCCTCCTGCTTACAACCGCCCCGCCGCACTCTGCTTGATGCCCCTCGATCATCTTCGGCTCCACGTTGAAGGTTTTGAGCCACAAACCGAAGTGGGGGGTAGTGCGGAGGAAGGCCTCGCAGACGACAATGAATGACGAGATGTGGAGGATGGACTCCGGAGCCAGGTCATGGAATTCCAACCCATAGTAAAACATGAGCCCTCTCACAAAAGGATCCATCGGGAAGCCTAAACCCCGACGGAGGTGGGAAACAAACACGACGCTCTCGCTGGGCTCGGAAGTAGGAATGACTTGCCCTTTGGCGGGCAGCCTATGCAAAATCTCGCAGGTCAGGTACCTGGCTTCTCTCAACTTTAGCACGTCCTCTTCTGTGACGGAGGAGGGCATCCACCGGCCCTGTAGGTCGGAGCCGGACATTGCCGAAAGTCCGAAGCGCTCGAATCTGGAGCTCTGGGTGTTGGAACTCGGGGCGAGGGGTAGATTCGATTGAGGATTGAAGAAAACAAAGGAGCCTTGGTCTCATTATAAAGAGGGAGAATACCAAGAGCCATCCCCGTGACCGTTTGGGACTCACCTTCGATATAGGGGGCGTGGCAACGGGCACGGTTGGGTTACCCACGTCCGTATTGATGGGATCCCGGAATAAGGGGAACACGATCTCTGCTTCGACAAGACGTGCCAAGGAAACCGCTTCGCTAAACGCGCTGAGGTGGTATAATAAAAACGATTCAAGTAAAGGCTTGGCAGTGGTGTGACGTCATGCCACAAAATACGTCAGCGGATTGACCTTGTGTACATATTATTCTCTCTATGGTGGTATGTGGAATTTATTTTATAGAGCCGGACACTGTCCTGGTGTTCACAATCTTCTATGAATTATTCGGAGGAAGAACCCGCCTTGCAATGCCGAAGACAATATGCGCGCCGGACTCGTCGTCGTTGAAGCCTGGTTCAGGGGCTACTGAGGGAATCCTGGACTAGGGGGTGTCCGGATAGCCGGACTATCATCATCGGCCGGACTCCAAGACTATGAAGATACAAGATTGAAGACTTTGTCCCGTGTCCGGATGGGACTTTCCTTGGCGTGGAAGGCAAGCTTGGCAATACGGGTATGTAGATCTCCTACCATTGTAACCGACTCTGTGTAACCCTAGCCCTCTCCGGTGTCTATACAAACCGAAGGGTTTTAGTCCATAGGACGAACAACCATTACAACAATCATACCATAGGCTAGCTTCTAGGGTTTAGCCTCCTTGATCTCGTGGTAGATCTACTCTTGTACTACCCATATCATCAATATTAATCAAGCAGAAGTAGGGTTTTACCTCCATCGAGAGGGCCCGAACCTGGGTAAAAACATCGTGCCCCTTGTCTCCTGTTACCATCCGCCTAGACGCACAGTTCGGGACCCCCTACCCGAGATCCGCCGGTTTTGACACCGACAGGTTGTTATTACACATTATGCCTCAATACTTATGGCTATTCTCTCTTATTTTACAAGGTTTACCATGAAGAGGGGGAATGCCGGCAGCTGGAATTCTGGCTGGAGGAGCAAATATTGGGAACCTATTCTGCACAGCTCCAAAAATCCTGAAACTCCATGGAAGTTATTTTTGGAATTAATAAGAATTATTGAGCGAAGAAAACACCAGAGGGGGCCCACACCCTGGCCAGGAGGGTGGGGGCGCGCCCAACCCTACTGGGCGCGCCCCCTGTCTTCTGGGCCCCCTGGTGGCCCTCCGGTGCCCATCTTCTGCTATATGAAGGCTTTTAACCTGGAAAAAATCATAAGCAAGCTTACGGACGAAACTCCACCGCCACGAGGCGGAACCTTGACGGAACCAATCTAGGGCTCCGACGGAGCTGTTATGCCGGGGAAACTTCCCTCCGAGAGGGGGAAATCATCACCATCGTCATCACCACCGATCCTCTCATCAGGAGGGGGTCAATCTCCATCAACATCTTCACCAGCACCATCTCCTCTCAAAACCCTAGTTCATCTCTTATTTCCAATCTTGTATCAAAACCACAAATTGGTACCTATGGGTTGCTAGTAGTGCTGATTACTCCTTGTAGTTGATGCTAATTGGTTTACTTGGTGGAAGATCATATGTTCAGATCCTTAATGCATATTAATACTCCTCTGATCATGAACATGAATATGCTTTGTGAGTAGTTACGTTTGTTCCTGAGGACATGGCTGAAGTCTTGCTATTAGTAGTCATGTGAATTTGGTATTCGTTCGATATTTTGATGAGATGTATGTTGTCTCTCCTCTAGTGGTGTTATGTGAACGTCGACTACATGACACTTCACCATTATTTGGGCCTAGAGGAAGGCATTGGGAAGTAATAAGTAGATGATGGGTTGCTAGAGTGACAGAAGCTTAAACCCTAGTTTATGTGTTGCTTCGTAAGGGGCTGATTTGGATCCATATGTCTAATGTTGTGGTTAGGTTTACCTTAATACTTCTTTTGTAGTTGCAGATGCTTGCAATAGGGGTTAATCATAAGTGGGATGCTTGTCCAAGTAAGGGCAGTACCCAAACACCGGTCCACCCACATATCAAATTATCAAAGTACTGAACGCGAATCATATGAGCGTGATGAACTAGCTTGACGATAATTCCAATGTGTCCTCGGGGGCGCTTTTCTCATTATAAGAAATTTTCCAGGCTTGTCCTTTGCTAAGGATTGGGCCACCTTGATGCACTTTATTTACTTTCATTGCTTGTTACCCGTTACAAATTATCTTAACAAAACTATTTGTTACCTACAATTTCAGTGCTTGCAGAGAATACCTTACTGAAAACCGCTTGTCATTTCCTTCCGCTCCTCGCTGGGTTCGACACTCTTACTTATCGAAAGTACTATGATAGATACCCTATACTTGTGGGTTATCAAGACTCTTTTCTGGCACCGTTGCCGGGGAGTGAAGCTCCTTTGGTGAGTGGAACTTGGTAAGGAAACATTTATACAGTGTGCTGAAATTTTCTGTCACTAGTTACTATGGAAACTAATCCTTTGAGGGGCTTGTTCGGGGTATCTTCACCCCGACCAGTAGAGAAAAGAGTTGCTCCTCAACCTACTGAACCTACTGAAAATATTTAATTTGAGATTCCTTCGGGTATGATAGAGAAACTGCTAGCTAATCCCTTTGCAGGAGATGGAACATTGCATCCTGATTTACACCTTATCTTTGTGGATGAAGTTTGTGGATTGTTTAAGCTTGCAGGTATTCCCGATGATGTTATCAAAAGGAAGGTCTTCCCTTTATCTTTGAAGGGATATGCATTGACATGGTATAGGCTATGTGATGATACGAGATCTTGGAACTATAAACGATTGAAGTTGGAATTTCACCAGAAGTTCTATCCTATGCATCTTGTTCATCATGATCGTAATTACATATATAATTTCTGGCCTCGCGAAGGAGAAAGCATCGCTCAAGCTTGGGGGAGGCTTAAGTCAATGTTACATTCATGCCCCAATCATGAGCTCTCAAGAGAAATGATTATTCAAAACTTTTATGCTTGGCTTTCTCTCAATGATCGCACCATGCTTGATACTTCCTGTGCTGGTTCTTATATGCTGAAGACTACTGAATTCAAGTGGGATTTATTGGAAAGAATTAAACGCAACTCTGAAGATTGGGGTTCCGACGATGGTAAGGAGTCAGGTATAACACCTAAGTTTGATTGTGTTAAATCTTTTATGGATACCAATGCTTTTCGTGGATCTAGCTCTAAATATGGACTTGACTCTGAGATAGTAGCTGCTTTTGGTGAATCTTTTGATACTCATGTTGATCTCCCTAAGGAGAAGTAGTTTAAATGTGATCCTCCCATTGAACTAAAGCAGTTGCACCTATTACAGTTGAAGAAAAGACTATCACTTATAATGATCCTATTGTTCCTACTGCTTATGTTGAGAAACCACCTTTTCCTGTTAGGATGAAGGATCATGCTAAAACTTCAACTGTTGTTCGTAAGAGTAATACTAGAACTTATACACCTCCTAAGAAAATCAAAGTTGAACCTAGTATTGCTGGTGCCATATCATGGCTTATGTGATATGGGTTCTAGTGCTAGTGCCATACTCTATGACTTATATAAAGAAATTATGCATGATATTGCACCCGCTGAAATAGAAGATATTGATGTTACTATTAAGCTTGCCAATAGGGACACCATTAAGCCAGTTGGGATTGTTAGAGATGTTGAAGTCTTGTGTGGGAAGGTTAAATATCCTGTTGATTTTCTTGTTCTTGGTTCCCCACAAGATGACTTTTGCCCCATTATATTTGGTAGACCCTTCTTCAATACTGTTAATGCTAGGATTGATTGTGAAAAGGATATTGTTACAATTGGCTTAGGGGATATGTCTCATGAGTTTAATTTTGCTAAGTTTCGTATCCAACCCTGTGATAAAGAATCACCTAGTAAGGATGATATTATTGGTCTTGCTTCTATTGTCGTGCCTCCTACTGATCTGTTAGAACAGTATTTGCTAGACCATGAAAATGATATGTTTATGAATGAAAGAAGGGAAATAGATAAAGTATTCCTTCAATAGGGTCCTATTCTGAAACACAACTTACCTGTTGAAATCCTAGGGGATCCCCCTCCACCCAAGGGTGATCCCGTGTTTGAGCTCAAACCATTACCAGATAATCTTAAGTATGCTTATCTTGATGAAAAGAAAATATATCCTGTTATTATTAGTGCTAACCTTTCAGAGCAACAAGAGGAAAGATTATTGAAAACTCTGAAGAAACACCATACTACTATTGGATATACTCTGGATGATCTTAAGGGCATTAGTCCCACTCTATGTCAACACAAAATAAAAGTGGAGAAAGATGCCAAACTAGTTAGAGATCCTCAACGACGGCTAAATCCTAAGATGAAAGAAGTGGTAAGAAAGGAGATACTAAAGCTCCTTGAGGCAGGTATAATTTATCCCGTTGCTGATAGTGAATGGGTAAGTCCTGTCCATTGTGTTCCTAAAAAGGGAGGTATTACTGTCGTTCTAATGATAAAGATAAATTGATCCCGCAAAGAATTATTAAAGGTTATAGGATGGTAATTGATTTCCATAAATTAAATAAAGTTATTAAGAAAGATCATTACCCTTTACCTTTTATTGATCAAATGCTAGAAATACTATCCAAACATACACATTTCGGCTTTCTAGATGGTTATTCTAGTTTCTCTCAAATACCTGTGTCAGCGGAGGATCAATCAAAAACTACTTTTACTTGCCCTTTCGGTACTTTTGCTTATAGACGTATGCCTTTGGTTTATGTAATGCACCTGCTACCTTTCAAAGATGCATGATGGCTATATTCTCTGACTTTTGTGAAAAGATTTGTGAGGTATTCATGGATGTTTTCTCCGTTTATGGATCCTCTTTTGATGATTGCTTGAGCAACCTTGATCGAGTTTTGCAGAGATGCGAAGACACTAGTCTCGTCTTGAATTGGGAGAAGTGCCACTTTATGGTTAATGAAGGCATTGTCTTGGGGCATAAGATTTCCGAGAGAGGTATTGAAGTTGATAAAGCTAAAGTTGATGCTATTGAAAAGATGCCATGTCCCAAGGACATAAAAGGTATAAGAAGTTTCCTTGGTCATGCCGGTTTTTATAGAAGGTTCATTAAGGACTTTTCTAAAATCTCTAGGCCTGTGACTAATTTATTACAAAAAGATATTCATTTTGTCTTTGATGACGATTGTGTAGAAGCATTTGAAATACTTAAGAAAGATTTGATCACTGCACCTATTGTTCAGCCACCTGATTGGAATTTACCTTTTGAAATTATGTGCAATGCTAGTGATTATGTTGTAGGTGCTGTTCTAGGGCAAAGAGTTGAGAAGAAATAAAATGTTATCCAGTATGCCAGTAAAACTCTTGATACTGCCCAGAGAAATTATGCTACTACTAGAAAAGAGTTCTTAGCAGTTGTGTTTGCATGTGATAAGTCCAGACCTTATATTGTTGATTCTAAAGTTACTATTCACACTGATCATGCTGCTATTAAATATCTTATGGAAAAGAAAGATGCTAAGCCTAGACTTATTAAATGGGTTCTCCTGCTCCAAAAATTTGATTTGCATATTATTGATAGAAAGGGAGCTGAGAACCCCGTTGCAGACAACTTGTCTAGGCTAGAGAATGTTCTTGATGACCCACTACCTATTGATGATAGCTTTCCTGATGAACAATTAGCGGTCATTAATGCTTCTCATACTGCTCCATGGTATGCTAATTATGCTAATTACATTGTTGCTAAATTTATACCACCTAGTTTCACATACTAGCAAAAGAAAAAGTTCTTTTATGATTTAAGACATTACTTCTGGGATGACCCACACCTTTATAAAGGAGTAGATGGTGTTATTAGACATTGTGTACCTGAGCATGAACTGGAATAGATCCTACACAAGTGTCACTCTGAACCATATGGAGGACACCACGCTGGAGATAGAACTACACATAAGGTATTGCAATCCGATTTTTATTGGCCTACTCTCTTCAAAGATGCTCGTAAGTTTGTCTTGTCTTGTGATGAATGTCAAAGAATTGGTAATATTAGTAGACGTCAAGAAATGCCTATGAACTATTCTCTTGTTATTGAACCATTTGATGTTTGGGGATTTGATTATATGGGACCTTTTCCTGCCTCTAATGGTTACACACATATTTTAGTTGCTGTTGATTACGTTACTAAGTGGGTAGAAGCTATTCCAACTAGTAGTGCTGATCATAACACCTCTATTAAGATGCTTAAGGAAGTTATTTTTCCGAGGTTTGGAGTCCCTAGATATCTTATGACTGATGGTGGTTCACATTTTATTCATGGTGCTTTCCATAATATGCTTGCTAAACATGATGTTAATCATAGAATCGCATCTCCTTATCACCCGCAGTCTAGTGGTCAAGTAGAGTTGAGCAATAGAGAGCTTAAATTAATTTTGCAAAAGACTATAAATAGATCTAGAAAGAATTGGTCCAAGAAACTTGATGATGCATTATGGGCCTATAGAACTGCATATAAAAATCCTATGGGTATGTCTCTGTATAAGATGGTTTATGGAAAAGCATGTCACTTACCTCTTGAACTTGAACATAAAGCATATCGGGCTATTAAAGAGCTCAACTATGACTTCAAACTTGCCGGTGAGAAGAGGTTGTTTGACATTAGCTCACTTGATGAATGGAGAACCCAAGCCTATGAGAATGCCAAGCTGTTCAAGGAAAAAGTGAAACGCTGGCATGACAAAAGGATACAAAAGCGTGAGTTTAATGTAGGTGATTATGTGTTGCTATTCAACTCTCATTTAAGATTTTTTGCAGGAAAACTTCTCTCTAAATGGGAAGTTCCGTACGTTATCAAGGAGGTCTATCATTCTGGTGCCATAAAAATCAACAACTTTGAAGGCACAAGTCCGAGGGTGGTGAACGGTCAAAGAATCAAACATTATATCTCAGGCAATCCTATCAATGTTGAAACTAATATTATTGAGACCGTAACCCCGGAGGAATACATAAGGGACACTTTCCAGAATGTTTCAGACTCCGAAAAGGAATAGGTATGTGGTACGGTAAGTAAACCGACTCCAAAACAATTCTAATGGAAATTTTCTTCCGTTTTGGAATATTTAAGAATTTTAGAAAGCAAGAAGTAATCCGGGAAGGACACGAGGCCTCCACGAGGGTGGAGGGCGCGCCCACCCTTACTGGGAGCGCCCCCTGTCTAGTGGGCACCTCGTGTGCCTCCCGGACTCCGTTTTCTTGCACATTACGTATTTTGGTCGGTAAAAATTCATTATATAATCTCCTGAAGGTTTTGACCACCGTATCACGCAAATATCCTCTGTTTTCGTTTCGAGCTGTTTTTCTGACAGATCTAAAGCACCATGACGTCTCCAAGTGCTCCCAAGGACAAGTTCTTTGAGAGGGTATCAATCCCTATCTCGCGGAGGTGCTGCAACACCCTCAAACCATTGAGATGTGTGAGGGGTTGCTGCACATCCGCGATGTGGAGGGACCAAGGCATACCGGAAGCGTGGAGACAAAGCTCGAAGCCATGGAGCAACAAGTTTTCAAGTGCCAAGGGATGGTGGAGCGTGGACTCAACTTGTGACGCCCCTGATTCAATCATACACTAATCATGCACCCAAGGGTGTACGATCAAGATCAGGGACTCACGGGAAGATATCACAACACAACTCTAAAAGTAAAATAAGTCATACAATCATCATATTAAAAGCCAGGGGCCTTGAGGGCTCGAATAAAAGTGCTTGACATAAATGAGTTAGTGGAAGCAACAATATCTGAGTACAGACATAAGTTAAACAAGTTTGCCTTAAGAAGGCTAGCACAAACTGGGATACAGATCGAAAGAGGCGCAGGCCTCCTACCTGGGATCCTCCTAACTACTCCTGGTCGTCGTCAGCGGCCTGCACATAGTAGTAGGCTCCTCCATTGTAGTAGTCGCTGTCGACAGTGGCGTCTGGATCCTGGGCTCCAACGTCTGGTTGCGGCATCCGAGAAGAAGAGGGAAAAGGGGGGAAGAGGAAGCAAAGCAACCGTGAGTACTCATCCAAAGTACTCGCAAGCAAGGATCTACACTACATATGCATGGGTATATGTGTAAAGAGGCAATATCGATGGACTGAACTGCAGAATGCCAGAATAATAGGGGGATAGCTAGTTCTATCGAAGACTACACTTCTGGTAGCCTCCGTCTTGCAGCATGTAGAAGAGAGTAGATTGAAGTCCTCCAAGTAGCATCGCATAGCATAATCCTACCTGGCGATCCTCCCCTCGTCGCGCTGTGGAAAAGCGATCACCGGGTTGTCTGTGGAACTTGTCTGGGTGTGTTTTATTAAGTATCCGGTTCTAGTTGTCATAAGGTCAAGGTACAACTCCGGGTCGTCCTTTTACCGAGGGACACGACTATTCGAATAGATAAACTTCCCTGCAGGGGTGCACCACATAACCCAACACGCTCGATCCCCTTTGGCCGGACACACTTTCCTGGGTCATGCCCGGCCTCGGAAGATCAACACGTCGTAGCCCCGCCTAGGCCTAACAAAGAGGTCAGCACGCCGGTCTAACTCCTATGGCGCAGGGGTCTGGGCCCATCGCCCATTGCACACCTGCATGTTGCGTGGGCGGCCGGAAGCAGACCTAGCCTCCCTAATACAAGAGCAGGCGTTCCAGTCCAATCCGGCACGCGCCGCTCAGTCGCTGACGTCTAGAAGGCTTCGGCTTATACCACGACATTGAGTGCCCATATCTTTCCCGCGTAGTTGGTTAGTGCATATAGGCCAGTGGCCAGACTCAGATCAAATACCAAGATCCCATTAAGTGTGTTATTATGAAGCAACCGCGAACGCCGACCAGGGCCAAGCCCACCTCTCGCCTAGGTGGTCTCAACCTGCCCTGTCGCTCCGCCACAAAGATCCACACAGAGGGTCGTCGGGACAAAGGTCCTTTCAGCCCCCAATCCATGAATCACTCGCGGTCACTCAACGAGCTGACCCGACTTTAGGCACCATATGTATAATATGTATATATGTTGGGGATATTACCACTGGGCGTGAACCGGCCTACCTGGGCCAGGTTAACTTCAGTAGTAGTATAAGCAGATGAAGGCCCAAGGCCTGTAGTCGGTTTAGAACCTGTAGCCGTAAACTGGCTTGATATGTAAACTTTTATTGTAAGTTAGGAATAGAGAGATACCAACCGGGATACGAGTATGAACCGGTTGGGACTCTATGGACCGACGGGCGTCACCCGTGTATATAAGGGGACGACCCGGCGGCGGTTCAAGGACAGACAACAACAACTCGAGCCTAGGCGAAGCTTGTTTGCTCCCTAGTCATCGAGACCACATCAATTCCATCACAACTAGACGTAGGCTTTTACCTTCATCGAAGGGGCCGAACTAGTATAAACCCTTGTGTCTTTGTGTCCGCTTTAACCCCTTCAAGTTAACTCGTAGCGATGGCTCCACGACCAAGTCCTTTCACAAGGACATCTGCCGTGACAAATCCACGACAGTTGGCGCCCACCGTGGGGCTATCGCACGACGGTTTGATGATCTTGGAGGGCAAGCTCAAAGGACTCGAAGGCTATGCCGTGGGCCGGATGACCAGGAGTCGTCGTGGCAAGATCTACATCGACGATGCAGGATGGGGTCCCGAAGCCGATTCGATCGAGTACGGGTACCGGGTCCCCTTTGGTGGCTTACACGTTTTTATCGGCAAGATTGGGGAGCCTGGGCCTGAGCCGTACATCTGCACCGACCTCGTCGAGACGGCTCAGCGTGCGAGATCTACCCAGGTTAAACCGGCCGTGAAGCGTGCCTTCGTGGGAGTCATCCACGGAGGAGAGCATGAGGACGAGTCAGAATACGGTAGCGAGACCGTCGTCTATTCCGGCGACGAGTCTTCAACCGGAGAGACCGAATCACTGTACCAGTTGCAAGATGACCAGATTAGGGGCTGTTTCGACGGCGACAGTATTCCGGACCCCCCAGATCAGGTCAACCGGGTTGGAATATTCATGGCCGGCACGCAGGCAGCAAATCACTCTTCGACCGCAGCAGCAATGCTCTCCGGATCAGCAGCCGCAGTGGCAGCAGGGGCAGGAGGCCTTGTGCGCCCATCGGTTCAAGTTCTGTCTGACCTGTTTGACGCACTAGCTGCACTTATGGCAGAGGCCAATCCGGCGGATCAGGAGGCCCATGATGCAGAGATTACAAAGGTGAGAGAGCAGATCGTACAGGCCAAAGCCGACCTGGCAGCAGAGAAGGACAGGATGGCCGCAGAGCGGGCCGCTTTGGACGCCCAGGCCTATAAGCTCATGCTCGACCAGAATGCATCACAGGAGGTCTTGAAGCGGAAGCACAGATCACGCCTGCCATTAGGGTTCGACCCTCGAAATCTCTTTCACACTCCGGGAGCTGGAACCAGTAATCCGCCAGGGCACCTGGAGGTAAACCGGGTCGAGGTACCAGGGCCAGGAGCGACGGTCCAACCCCGCCTGATGGAACCTCCTCGACAGAATATTGTGATTCCTCCTCCGGTTCAGACACCTCCGGGTCATTATTCTAATCCTATGGACAATCTTGTCGCAGCTGCTGCGCGATTAGAAGCTATCCCGGTCGAAGGAGACTCTCCACAAGCAATAGAGACGCGCCGGGTTAAGGAACTTCTCCGGACCGCTTTGATTCAACAGGAGGCATATTCATACAGCCGCGATCGGATTCACTGCACACCTCGTCCAAGCCGGAGCTATAGTAGGTGTCTGGATGAATCGGCCATATCAAGCAATGCGCGGGGCCGTGAAGCGGCCAGTGGCAATAACCCGGCAGGTGGTGTTCGCGATGCTCAGGATGTAGTGGACCGGGCCCGGGCACGAAGGGAGGCCGAGTTAGCAGCACAGAACGAGGCGGATCAGCTTACGCCAGGGCGTCCTACCACCTCTGCCGGGCCAGGGGTCGCGTCTAGCTTGGGAGTGCCCTGTTTAGTCCCCGCTTTACGCAATGTACGCCTGCCCAAAGACTTCAAGGGTCCACGCAAGGTGCCGAATTACACCGCTGATTTATCTCCAGAAGCGTGGGTAGAGAGTTATGAGATGGCCATGGAGATGCTGGATGTGGATGAGACCGCGTGTGCAAAGTACTTCACCATGATGCTTGAAGGCACGGCCCGTACTTGGTTGAAGAGCCTGCCGCCTAATTCTATCAGTTCATGGGCCCAGTTGCAGGCCTGATTTATCCAGAATTTCAAAGATACGTGTAAGCAGCCTAAGTCCATAGTAGACTTGGCGGCTTGTGTTCAGGAGGACGGAGAGTCAACGACCCATTGGGTACGCCGCGTTTCGGAAGTCTTGCACTCGTCTGACAGAATCAATGCTGATTCGGCGATCCTGACCCTGGAGGGCAACTGCCGGTTTAAGCCTTTAAAGTTGAAGTTGGGGCGTATGAAGCGGTTCTGTAATGACATGGAAACTCTCATGGCCGCTCTAGTGAAGTATGCTGATTCTGATAGTACCAAGGATCCCGAGACTGACGATGACGAAGCAGGGAAGGGAAAGAAGAATAGCAACTCCAAGGGGCATCAATACAAACCGGCGGGCCATGGAAACGGAGGCAAGCGTAAAGCGGATGGCAGCATGGACTTTGTGGCTAACACTAATGCGCATGACAAGGGTCAGCGGCGCACAGGTAAAGCGGCGAATCGTAATGGGGCTCCAAATCCTAACCCGGATCACTTAAACTATTTGTTGAATCAGCCTTGTCCAAAGCACGGGACGAAGGAGGCACCGGCTAACCACCTTTGGAAGGATTGTTACATTATGCAGGAATTTAAAAACTCTAATGCCTTCCGGTATGACCATGGGTCAGGTGGTGGCTCAGGATCCGGTTTCCATGGGTCGGGTCACGATGGAGCTTCCGGTTCAGGTTTCAATCAGGGCGGTAATAGTAACCAGAATAATCAGAGTAGTCAAGGGGGTTACAACCAACAGCAGCAGCAGCAGCAGTCGGGTTATCAGAGCCAGCCAAAACAGTTGAACAATGGGCAGTATCACGTTTTCACAACTAGCTTGGATAAACGCGACCGGAAGCTTCACAAGCGAGCGGTGAACTCTGTTGAACCGGCTGTACCACGTTACTTGTGTTGGTTGGAGCAGCCTATCGTGTGGAGCAGGGAGGATCACCCCCCCCCCCCCCCCGGGTTGACAATCCGGGCCAGTTGGCATTAGTGGTAGACCCTCAGGTGGGAGGTCATAAATTCACCAAGGTGCTCATGGATGGAGGGAGCAGTATTAACATCCTGTACTATGAGACATTCCGCCGCATGGGGCTAACAGACAAGGATCTCAGACCGTCTAATACGGTGTTCCATGGTGTGGTGCCTGGCAAATCAGCATATCCTGCCGGTAAGATAGCCCTGGAGGTGGCTTTTGGGGACAAGCATGATTCCCGATCCGAGACACTAACCTTTGAGGTGGTGAAAATCCGGAGCCCATATCACGCCTTGTTTGGGAGGCCGGCTTATGCCAAATTCATGGCACGGCCTTGTTATATCTATTTGCAGCTCAAGATGCCGGGTTACAAAGGGACAATAACGGTTCATGGGAGCCGCAAGATTGCTTTGGAATGTGAGGAAGGTGATGCGGCCTATGCAGAGTCGGTTTGTGCCACAGAGGAGTTGAAATATTATAGGGACAATGTTGATCCGGCGGACATGACCCCTTTGAAGAAGCCCACTACAGAGCATGATTCAGATCTGAAGTTCAAATCGGCAGCTGAGACCAAGCTTGTTGACTTTGTGCCCGGCGATTCGTCCAAGCAGTTCACTGTCAGTGCCAACTTGGACCCTAAATAGGAAAGCGCGCTCATCGAGTTCATCCGTGCGAATCGGGACATTTTTGCATGGAAGCCTTCTGACATGCCAGGTGTACCGAGGGAACTCGCTGAGCACACTCTTAATGTTGATCCCAAGTATAAACCGGTAAAGCAGTTTCTCCGCCGGTTTAACGAAGAAAGGCGCAAAGCCATTGGAGAGGAAGTGGCCAGGCTCTTAGCGGCTGGCTTTATCATTGAGGTGTTCCATCCAGAGTGTCTTGCTAATCCGGTGCTGGTTCTTAAGAAAAACGGCACTTGGCGTATGTGTGTGGATTACACGGATCTTAACAAGGCTTGTCCAGCGGATCCTTTTGCCCCCCCCCCCCCCGCATTGACCAGATTATTGATGCCACGGCGGGTTGTGAGCGTTTGAGTTTTTTGGATGCATATTCTGGGTATCATCAGATCAAAATGGCGGTTAAGGACCAGGAGAAGACGGCGTTTATTACTCCCTTTGGAGCCTTTTGCTATGTATCTATGCCTTTTGGGCTCAAGAGCGCCCAAGCCACTTATCAACGGTGTGTACAGAATTGCCTCCATAAACAAATCGGCCGCAATGTGCACGCCTATGTGGATGATATTGTAGTCAAGTCAAGGCAGAAGGAGACGCTGGTTGATGATTTGAAGGAAACCTTTGACAACTTGCGGGTTTACAAGATGATGCTTAACCCGGCCAAGTGTGTCTTCGATGTTCCGGCAGGCAAGTTACTGGGTTTTCTTGTGTCCAACAGAGGAATTGAGGCTAATCCGGAGAAGATTACGGCTATCACCTCCCTGGCTAAACCGAAGTGTATCAACGATGTTCAGCGTTTGGCGGGTCGGATCGCCGCACTGAGCCGGTTTATCAGCCGCCTCGGAGAGAAGGCCATCCCTTTATACCAAATGCCGAGAAAGACAGATCAATTCATCTGGAGTCCGGCTGCTGATGAAGCGTTGGAGGACTTGAAGCGGCAATTAGCCAATCCGCCCATTCTTGCGGCTCCGGTTGACAAGGAGCCGTTATTGTTATACGTAGCGGCCAATGCTCACAGTTAGCGTGGCTATTATGGTGGAACGCAAGGAGGCAGGCAAGGAGTATCCGGTTCAGCGGCCGGTTTACTATATCAGCGAGGTGCTCATTGAATCCAAGCAAAGGTATCCACATTGGCAGAAGCTGGTATATTGAGTTTTTATGGCAAGCCGGAAGTTGAAGCAGTATTTCCAAGGGCACCCCATCATAGTGGTCAGTTCAGCTCCCTTGGGCGATATCATACAGAACCGGGAGGCGACTGGCCGGATTGCCAAGTGGGCTACAGAACTTGGGCCGCACGGATTGAAGTACGTACCTCAGACGGCGGTGAAGTCTCAAGCACTTGTGGATTTCATCAATGATTGGACTGAGTTGCAAGCACCAGAGGAGAAGCCGGATCACACATATTGGACTATCCATTTTGATGGATCCAGGCAATTGGAGGGCTCGGGGGCTGGAGTCGTATTAACTTCCCCACGAGGTGATAAGTTTTGTTATGTTCTCCGCTTAATGTTCCCTTGTACTAATAATGCAATTGAGTATGAAGCCTTGCTCCATGGTCTCCGGATGGCTAAGGAGATGAACCTAAGTTGGGTTAAGTGCTTCGGTGACTCGGACCTCGTGGCTCAACAAGTGTCTGGCACTTGGGATTCTAAAGACCCACTTATGGCTGCATATCGTCGTGAGGTGGATAATATTGCGGGTCACTTCAAGGGTTATCAGGTGGATCACGTGGACCGTCGAAAGAATGAAGTGGCGGACGCTTTAAGCCAGTTGGGCTCTCAGCGTAAACCAGTCCCGCCTAATGTCTTTCTTGATGTGTTGCACAACCCGTCAGTCAAGCTCCCGGGTGAAGCGGATTTGGCTATTCCT
This sequence comes from Triticum timopheevii, assembly GCA_963921465.1. Taxonomy (NCBI): domain Eukaryota; kingdom Viridiplantae; phylum Streptophyta; class Magnoliopsida; order Poales; family Poaceae; genus Triticum; species Triticum timopheevii. Next base: position 507,225,565 of record OY997268.1, on the reverse strand, counting down.
GATCCGGAGGCTCAATTGGTGGCAGCCCTGCATGTCATACCGGATTGGACAGTTCCTTATCTTGCGTACATGAACCGGGGAGAGTTACCAGAGGATGAGACTCTAGCCAGGCAGATAGTCCGGCGGTCCAAGTCTATGACTATTGTCAATGGCGAATTGCATCATTGCAGTGTATCAGGGGCGTTTCAGCGTTGTGTTTCCCCTGAGGAAGGCTGTGAGATTTTACGTGAAATCCATGAAGGGGATTGTGGTCACCATGCCGGTTCAAAGTCTCCAGTGGAAAAAGCGTTTCGTCACAGGTTCTACTGGTTGACAGCTCATGCTGATGCGGAGGACTTGGTTAAACGGTGTGATGGCTGTCAGAAATTTTCAAGGCGTGCTCATGTACCGGCTCAAGAATTGAGGATGATTCCAATTACTTGGCCGTTTGCAACATGGGGGCTGGATATGGTCGGACCCTTTAAAAGATCCAAGGATAAGAAAACCCACCTTTTGGTGGCAGTTGACAAGTTTACCAAGTGGGTTGAAGCGGAGCCTGTCAGCAAGTGTGATGCAGCTACAACGGTGCAGTTCATTAAAAAGGTGATTTTCCGGTTTGGCTTTCCACACAGTATCATTACTGACAATGGTGCCAATTTATCCAAGGGTGCTATGAAGGAATTCTGTGAACGTGAGCACATCCGACTTGACGTATCATCAGTGGCTCACCCCCAGTCCAATGGGCAGGCAGAACGGGCTAATCAAGAGATCTTGCGAGGCATCAAACCCCGGCTTATGGTTCCATTGCAAAGAACGCCGGGATGTTGGGTTGAAGAGCTACCATCTGTGCTATGGAGTATCAATACTACGCCCAACCGATCTACAGGATACACGCCGTTTTTCATGGTCTACGGAGCGGAGGCGGTTCTCCCTAGTGATATCCGGCACGATTCACCTCGTGTGGCGGCTTATGTTGAAGCGGATAATGAGACAGCACGGCAAGATGCTTTGGACCTATTAGATAAGGAGCGCGACATAGCGGCTGCCCGCTCGGCGGTTTATCAACAAGATCTTCGTCTCTACCACAGTCGTCGGGTCAGAACCAGAGTTTTTCAGGAAGGAGATTTGGTGCTTCGGCTCATCCAAGACCAGACGGATATGCATAAGTTATCCCCACCTTGGGAGGGACCTTTCGTGGTCAGCAAGAATCTGCACAACAGGTCGTACTATCTGATTGATATTCGAGAGCATAAAGACTCACGCACATCAGAGGAGGAGACCAACAAGCCGTGGAACATAGCTCATCTTCGGCCTTACTACACCTGAGCCATTGGCTCTATCTATGTACATATTATGACAGTGTATAGATTATCTTTGATATAATAAAACCGGAGCCTCAGCTAAAGCGGGGTCTCTGTCCTTTCATATCATGTGTGGTTACATGGAGTGGTTCTGTTTTAAAGCGGCCTCCGGTTTACCCCTTGAAATTTGCTTTTCAAAAAAGATTTGTGATATCACTTGGGGCCTTGGTCGTGTCCGAACAAATGCGACACCTTTTGATAGGCGAAAGCCAGCAGATCACTTGGGGACATGGTCAAGTCTGAACCAGTCACGCCTCTTGATCGGCCTAAGGCCACAAAATCACTTGGGGGCTTGGTCGAACCCGAACCATTGCCACGCCTTTTGATCGGCATATATGCCACGGTTTCATTTGGGGACCTGGCTGACTTGAACCATTGTCACTCCTATTGGGGGCTTGGTCCTGTCCGACCATGGTAACACCATCTGATCAGCTCAGTAAAGCATGTTTTTTGCAAACGGTTTTTATCATTGTCTTTGCTTCCATATTTCTCTTATGACTATTCTTTAATTTTTGTTGTGTTTCCTTTAAATCAAACAACACTTTTTTACCGGTTCAGCTGACGGATTCGGTTCATTTTTAATTCGGAGAAATATGCCCAGTTTACCTTTCCTGTTAACATCATGGAGTAACAGGGGGGCTCATAATGACCCAGCACGGTTTACATGGGAGCTGTTTTCTTCCCTTTGACGGTAATGGTTTATAAAACCTCCGCTTCAAGCCTGGCTAAGCCAACTTCATGCCCAGTGATGGCAGGTACTTTGTATCGCCTATTTGGTTATATGTTTTAAATACATTGATGATATATATATCAAGATCATAAACCGGCTGGCGGTATAACCGCCACCGCAGTTCAAGATTTTCTGATTGCAGGAAATATAAATTGAGGATTTCAAGCAAAAGCATCAGTACTTATGCACGAAGGCATATTTAAAGCGGAAGTATTGGCTATTCTATTACAAGGCAACGCGGTGCCCAAATAAGATCATTGTTCTTCTGGCGGATCATAATAAAGTAGCTATTTAAACCGGCTTCCGGTTCAAGCCTGCTCATCGTCCTACGCCGCTTCAGCTTCCTCGTCTCTATCCATTGGCTGGAAATCAACAGTGGTCCAGTCGATTCAAGCTTGAAAGACAGCCTCTTCATGGATCAGATAAGACGGTTCAATATCAGGAGCGTAAGTATGCTTACGGATGGGAGGAATCAGATTCTCCGCTTCAAGAGTTGGTGCAGGCACTCGTTTGTTCTAATCATTGTACTGGGCTTGATAATGCGACAAGTCTGCCTCTTCAGCCAATTGACAAGCCAGAGGGCGTACTGCACGGTTTATCGCCCTCAAATCATTTTCATTGAACTCGGAGCCATCTTCCTTCAGGCTGGGATAGCCTTGAGCTGCCTCAACAGGATCGAAATCCGGCACCCATGCTTTTGCCCGGATCAAGGCATTAATGGCTCCGGTTCGAGCAGCAGATTTTTTTCAGCTCTTCAATCCGAGTAGGAAGCATTGACAACCTATTAAGAGTGTCTTGGATTAAAGAGGGTGCCAGATTGTTATGAGAGGCCGTGGTGATGATCCGCTGTGCTCCGGTATACAGTTGTTCAACTAAAGTGTAGGCAGCTTTCAACTTCTTTCGAACATCTGACCCTAAGTGACCAATGCGTGTACCTGCAACAGTACAGGAACGATCACAAACCGAATCTATTATAAGCAGGCCAGAATTGTCAAAGAAACCAAAAGGAGCTTACCAAAGATAGTAGCGGTCATGGAGTGTACTTGCCGCTTTACGGCGGTCAGCTCATCTACCACCGGTTTAAGGGCAGCTTCAGCGTTTTCAGCTCTTTTTATTAAAGCAGCCTTCTTAGTGGCCCAATCAGCCCGCTCCTTCTTGAAGCCCTCTTTCAGCTGTTCTGTGATGCTCAAAGCGCTGGTTAATTCTTCCCTTGCCTTGTCGGTTTCAGCTTGTTGGGTCTTCAAAGTTTCCTGCAGATCGGTAATCCAGTCCTCTTTGATCCTCACTTCAGCCTGCATCAAGATAGTGCTTGGCTTTAAACAAACGGTACAAGAATTTGAAGTACCAACCACATAACAAGTTATATGCTTGATACTTGGGGGCTAATGCACCTTCAATTTTCATCTCTCACTAAATCGCAAAGTCCCAAGCTCAATACAGGTATTCAACTTGGCAATTGGGGGCTAATGGCTATTTGTTCAGTTATTTTCTGATGTTAGAATCTTTATTGGAGTCCCGGTTTAACTATACTAAGTTAAACCGGCCCTTGGGGGCTACATTGATGGATTTCAAAGTTTTGAGGATTATATTCAAGTCCCGGTTTGAAGAAGGTTACAAACCGGCCCTTGGGGGCTAGGATGATTAACACAGTAGCAGTAATTAAAGAAAGAAGAAGCACAAGGAAGTTACCTCAAATTTATCCCTCATCATCTTTACTAGACCAGCTTCACAGTCACGACTAGTATATAGCCGGTTCAAATAACCAGAATGAAGATCCTGGGCACTCAGAGCAGCATATGTTTCCAGATAAACATCCCATTTGCCTTTGTTCGTGGCAGAAGAATCTTCTTTCACAGTATGCTTAGTTAAAGCGACAGGATTCCCTGGTTCAAAGCGGCCTACGCCGGTAATTACAACGTCATCATCCTTGGACTCGCCGGTTTGCATTGGCGCAGTCGGTTTATCGGCAGGTTTTGAAGGACTGCGGGATCTTTCAATCCGGACAGAGCTGGCAGGCTGGTCAACAGGGACTGAAGTATTGATAGGCCTTTCCTCAGGAATAGCATCATCTTGCAAGGGAGGATCATTGGGAATATCCTCATGAACGAACGTTTCAACATCTGGTGCTTTATCCTATTCAGGGGCGACGTCTTCCTCGGCCGCTTTATCCAGGCGGGCTTTCTTGCTCGGTTTAGGTTTAGCCCTGAAAGAGAAACAAAGAGTCAAGGAATGGCATAAGTTATAACACAGTATACCAGAAGCATATGTTCAGCCTAGCTTACCCAAGAACCGTTTTCAGTGGCGGCAGCTGAGTGGCCGATGATTCACCAGAGGAAGAATGAGAAGTAACCTGATAATCGGAGTCGGACGGATTAAGAGGTTGACGGATGAAACCCGCTTTAGGATATAAATTAATAAAAAGGTTGGAGACCTCGGAGCGGCGTTTTCAAACCGGACTGTTTGGTAAACGGGCGGAGGTAACTACCTGGCCGCTGTGCCGGGTTGTGCGGCGAGCTTCATGTTGCTGAGTCTTCATAAGAAATTTGGGATCCAAGTAAGCAAGAGGATGAGAAAATTTAACTTTCCGGTTTGCCTGGCGAAATTTTGGCAAAGGCAAAGGATCTGAATCGGAAGAAAGAATAGTTACCTCAGCGACATCAGCATTGCTGGCTTCAGCGTTGTCCTGACAAGTATCATCATCAATAAGGCGTGTAAAAAGTAAGCCTAGTGAATCGAGTTCTACCTCAAGGTCCAAGTTACCCACATCATCATCAACAGCAAGATCAGATGAAGCAGTGGTTTTCCTCTTTTTAGCAGGCTTCTTGATAACCTTGGTCTTTGGCCGGGTTGACCGTTCTGCTTTCTCCGGTTTGTCTTGCGGAAGCTTCTTGCTCCAAAACGGATTATCACCCTGGTTAAGCAGTAATTGATGTCAGACAGAGATAGCAATAACAGGTTCAGTAAAAAGTACAATCAAAATCTTACAGCTGGCGGTTTGTTGGTAGCACAGAAAGGGAGCAGGCCGGTTTGAGCGCAAAGGTGTTCCGGTTCGTTCAACATTTTCTTCACAGCATCTGTGACTTCATCATCTGAGAGCTGGATTTTGGTGTGTCGGAGCGGATCATCGATGCTACCAGTATACTTGCACATTAAACCGGAGCGCCGGCTGAGAGGCAGTATGCTCCATGATATCCAACAGCGTGCGAGATCTACTCATGTTAAACTGTTAGCCATGAAGGCGCGAAGCTTGGATAGTTGCGGAGCGTATTTACTCCTCTCCTTGGCACTTAACCTTTGTGGGAAGGGGTGTGTATTGCTGAGCCGCTCCGGACGAAAGCCAGGCAAAGGATTTTCATTGTCAGGGGAGGTATCTTTGCAGTAGAACCATGTGGCATTCCACTCCTTAGGGTGACTGTGCAGTCTGGCATGGGGATAAGTGATCTCTTTCCTTTTCTGAATTGCCATACCGCCCAATTTGGTATTGGGGCCATCAGTGAATTCTGTGCGGCGGTTTAAGTCGAAGCAGTCTCTAAACAATTCAACTGAAGGCTCCTCTTGAAGGTATACCTCACAGAGCACTTGGAAGTGACATAGGTTGGTAACAGAATTGGGGCCAGTATCTTGCGGGTGGAGCTGAAAATTGGCTAGCACATCCCGGTAAAATTTAGAACCGGGCGGTTTGAAGCCCCGGGCTAAATGATCTGCAAAGATCACAACCTCTCCCTCTTGAGGTGTGGGAGGACATTCATTACCAGGAACCCTCCAGTGGATAGTATCTTTGCTGTCTAAAGCGCCGATCAAGACTAAATCATCTAGCTGGGTTTCTGTGACGCGAGAAGGAACCCAGTTGCACTCGTACACTTGTTTGGCCATGGTGAGATCTACAAGAAATAGGTGATTCTGGTTCAAGAATATGTTGGATAAAATAAGGTGCTGGTATGAACAATGCTAAACCGGAGGCAGTATATTTAAACCGGATTTCTATGAGGTGGCATCATATGGATAAAGAATTCTGGCGGTTCAACAAGGGGACTAATGGTGTATACCGGTTTACTAACTTTTTCTATATTAAGTTAAACCGCCTAATCTAAACATTGGAGGCAATTGCGGATGGCTAAGTATGCAAAAATAGGTTTCACAAAGTCTTATTGCAGCAATGGATCTGAAGCAAGTTCAGAAAAAACAGAAAATATTCAAAAGAGTAAAGCGGAACGGAAGTAAATCAATGGGCAGGTATGTGGATGAGATCTATAAACTTGAGTGAGAAACTACAGGCGGATGCTAAAAAGTTACTGCTAGTCAGAGCAGGGTTTCACAGATCTATCCAGGAGTCTGGGTACGAGCATGAACAAGTTATGAATACGGCAAGAACACGAACCCTAGAACAGATCTATGTTCAGAAGAACAGAAGGCTTACCAGAATTGAGGAAGACGCGGAAGGCTACCGCGGTGCTCTGGTGCGTTCAGGTTGATGCAGCGGCCCAAGACGATGCAGAGGTCAACGGCGGCGGAGGAGCTCCGAGGCGGGCGACGCGAGGAAGATGAAGAGAAAGAGACGAAGGGGAGAAAAGGAAATGACCCTTCGGTCCTATTTATAAGGCAGGGGACGTGTGTCAGGTGCGCGAATCCAGGAGCCAATAAATTCGGAAGTGGAGTTGTTGCTTTGGGCATTGCAGATCTATTAATAAAAGAAGGCGTCATAAATGTTAAACTTCGTGATGACGTCATGCCGGTTTACAGCAACCAGAGATGATGACGACATGGCGGTTTACCAATTACCAGAAGATGTTGAAGACAAGATTTTTATGAAGGATTGACATGAACCAGTTCAAATCAATCTGGGGCCTAATGTTGGGGATATTACCACTGGGCGTGAACCGGCCTACCTGGGCCAGGTTAACTTCAGTAGTAGTATAAGCAGATGAAGGCCCAAGGCCTGTAGTCGGTTTAGAACCTGTAGCCGTAAACCGGCTTGATATGTAAACTTGTATTGTAAGTTAGGAATAGAGAGATACCAACCGGGATACGAGTATGAACCGGTTGGGACTCTATGGACCGACGGGCGTCACCCGTGTATATAAGGAGACGACCTGGTGGCGGTCAAGGACAGACAACAACAACTCGAGCCTAGGCGAAGCTTGTTTGCTCCCTAGTCATCGAGACCACATCAATTCCATCACAACTAGACGTAGGCTTTTACCTTCATCGAAGGGGCCGAACTAGTATAAACCCTTGTGTCTTTGTGTCCGCTTTAACCCCTTCAAGTTAACTCGTAGCGATGGCTCCACGACTAAGTCCTTTCACAAGGACATCTGCCGTGACAAATCCACGACAATATATGTATAGTATATACCCGTGATCACCTCCCGAGTGATCACGGCCCAATAGTATAGCAAGGCAGACTGACAATAATGTAGGGCCAATGATGATAAACTAGCATCCTATACTAAGCATTTAGGATTACGAGTAAGGTATCAATGACTGTAGCAACAATGACAGGCTATGCAACAGAATAGGAGTAACCGAACAGTAACATGCTACACTACTCTAATGCAATCAGTATAGAGAAGAATAGGAGATATCTGGTGATCAAGGGAGGGGCTTGCCTGGTTGCTCTGGCAAGAAGGAGGGGTCGTCAACTTCGTAGTCGAACTGGGCAGCAGCAGCGTCGGTCTCGTAGTCTACTGGAGAGAAAAGGGGGAAGAAATAGTAAATACAATGCAAACATAAGCATGATGATGCATGACATGACAATGAGCGGTGTTAGGTGTGCCCTAACGTGGTAGTAGGTGACATTGGCAAAAGGGGAAAACATCCGGGAAAGTATCCCCGGTGTTTCACGTTTTCGGACAGATCAACTGGAGGTGAAATGTCACAGGTTTGCTATGCTAGGGATGCGTGGCTGACGAACGGGCAGCGTATTCGGATTCGTCTCGTCGTTCTGAGCAACTTTCATGTACAAAGTATTTTCATCCGAGCTACGAATTATTTTATATGATTTCCTAAAGTTTTAAATCATTTTTAGAATTTATTTAATTAATTTAATTCAACATTATCCAGAATAGTGCATGCTGATGTCAGCAGTCAACAGAGGTGTTGACTGGTCAAACTGACGTGTGGGTCCAGTGGGACCCACCTGTCATACTCTGATTAGGTTAATTAGGGTTTAGCTAAACTAATTACTGTTTAATTAAACTAACAAGTTAATCAGATTAATTAAATAGGATTAATTAACTTAATCAATTCACTAATTAATTAATTATAAATTTTATTAATTCATTTTTATTTTTACTTTTTATTTATTTATTTATTCCTTTTTTCCTGGGCATGGGCCCCGTTTGTCATAGGCCTCGGGGGGCATAGCAGGCATGGGCGCTAACGGGCGCAGGGGCGGGCGCTGCGGGTGCGGGCACCCGAACTGGACGCGGCCAGTCGGGGCCACGGCGAGGGGGAAAACGCCGGCGCGACACCGGCGTGGCAGCGGTGACGCCACGGCGGGGCAAAACGGAGGAGCAAGGCGGGCGCCGGGGCACCGGAGGTGGCCGCGGGCGTGAGGCACCGCGCAGCCGAGCGCGGAGCACGCCGGGGCGGACGACAGCGCGGACGACATGCGAGGCTAGCGCGCGGGTCCGCGCGTGCTCACCGCAAGCACGAGCCCCGGGCGACGCGTGAACGACTGTGGGACAGCGTGAGGAGCAGCATCAAGGGCGTCGGGGCGCGACGGCGGGCGCGGGCAAGCGCAGCCTCGCGGGGAGGAGGCCGCGGCCGTGTGCGCGAGCGCGGGGGGAGGAGGAGAGGGAGGCCGTGGCCTCACCGCGCGGAGCAGGGGTCGAGGCAATGGGCTTGACGGAGGTCGGGGACGACGACGACGTTGGGGAGGAAGTCCGGCGAGGCGGCGTTCTGGGCGACGAGGGCGCGGTCGATGGCGAAGCTGTGGCCAGCACGGGGCCATTGGAGGCAGCGGCGCGGGGCACGGACGGGGCGCCGAGGCCCAGGGTGACGACGTCGAGGTGGCAGGGCGCCGTCTCGGTGTCAGGGGGCGAGGTCGTCGGCGAGCGTCGGGGCGGCGGCGGGACTTGCTGCCCCAATCCAGATCCAGAAGGGGATCGGGGGAAGAGGAGGGGCGAGAGAGAGACGTGGGGGAGTGGGGTAGTGGGCTCTAGGGTTAGTGGGATGGGGGTTATACAGGGGCACCGGGTGGGCCGGCCTAACTGGTTTTGGCCAGCTGGGCTGTGGCCCGGCAGGGGAGGGGTTCTTCTCCTTTTAATTTTCTTGTTTTTTTTCCTATTTTCTTTTATTCTGTTTTTTACTTTTAGTTTCTTTAGTTTTGTAAAACTGGACAATAGTTCCTAAATTAATGTCTCTAAATAACTCACTGCCTTAAAAGTTTGGCCCCTGAATAAAATGTTTAAATATTTTATACTTTATAAAAGGCATTTAACTAAATGTTTTAGCTACTGTTTTAATTACATTAGTGCATTGAATTATTTAATAAAAATGTGGTTTCTCCACCAACATTACCTAGGGATTATGTGTCACATCCAGAACATTTTAGTCTTAATATTTGAAAACTTTTATTGTTTGCCTTTATTTTAAATTGGAATTCGAATCGGTTTTGAACTAACGCGAGTTTCACAACAGTAACCGAGGTGACGTGGCATCATTAACGTGGAATTAATGTAGCCTAATTATCTGGGCGTCACACAACGCCAACTAGATGATGATCACGGTGCTCACCAACAACCACAAGCTGGATGCCAAGATCATTGGGGAGACCATCTTTAAGCTACAAGAGAAAATCGAGCACCTCCAAGCCGAGATCTATGACCTACAAAACCAAAATTGTGAGTATGAATATAGATTCAAGAGGATGAGTTTGGCTATAGATTTGACGATCCCGGAGACTCGATCATCCTTCTATGATCTATGATGGTGAGCCTATGCCTTGGAAGATAGACGACAAGCCTACATCATCAACAACTCCTACTTCACCACCTCCGAGGACATAATCACATGGGTACGGGCACTCCCCTTGGCAACTGCCAAGCTTGGGGGAGGTGCCCCGGTATCATATCACCATCACACTCCTATCTTTACCGTTTTACTTAGTTCGATCCTTTTAGTAGTATCTTGATCTAGTAGATTGAAGTTTTGGTATGAATTAGTTTTGAGTTTTGCTTTGTGATCTATTTTTGCAATCGAGTTTGTGAGCTATCTATAATAAAGATTAGTGTTGAGTCAAGCACTTTGCTGTCTTGCTCTGATCTTGAGGAAGTAGAAAGAATAAAAAGGATAAAAGAGTTCTTATGGATAGTAGTGACTTCACATATAAAAAGTATGAGGCATAAAAGTTGTTGAGAGTTGACAAACGTAGTTTTGCTCACCGTTGCAATTAATAGGAAGTAATAAGGAAAGGGAGGTTCTCACATACAAATATACTATCTTGGACATCTTTTATGATTGTAAGCACTCATTAAGTATGACATGCTAAAAGAGTTGATGTTGGACAAGGAAGACAACGTAATGGTTTATGTTTTCTCACATCTAAGTTAAAGTATATTGTCATTGATCTTCCCAACATGTTGAGCTTGCCTTTCCCCCTCATGCTAGCCAAAATTCCTTGCACCAAGTAGAGATACAACTTGTGCTTCCAAATATCCATAAACCCAGTTTTGCCATGAGAGTCCACCATACCTACCTATGGATTGAGTAAGATCCTTCAAGTAAGTTGTCATGTTGCAAGCAATAAAAATTGCTCTCTAAATATGTATGACTTATTAGTGCAGAGAAAATAAGCTTTATACGATCATGTGATATGGAAGTAATAAAAGCGACAGACTGCATAATAAAGGTTCATATCACAAGTGGCAATATAAAGTGACATTCTTTTGCATTAAGATTTTATGCATCCAACCCTAAAAGCACATGACAACCTCTGCTTCCCTCTGCGAAGGGCCTATCTTTTACTTTATATTTTTACTTTATGCTTGAGTCAAGGTGATCTTCACCTTTCCCCTTTTCATTTTATCCTTTGGCAAGCTCCTCGTGTTTGAAAGATCCTGATATATATATATATCCAATTGGATGTAAGTTAGCATGAATTATTATTGTTGACATCACCCAAAGGTGAATACGTTGGGAGGCAACACAATAAGCCCCTATCTTTCTCAGTGTCCGATTGAAACTCCATAACCACAAGTATTGCGTGAGTGTTAGCAATTGCAGACTATATGAGAGTTGAGTATGTGGACTTGCTGAAAAGCCATATTCTTGACTCTTTCTGATGTTATGATAAATTGCAATTGCTTCAATGACTGAGATTATAGTTTGTTAGTTCCCAATGAAGTTTCTGAACCATACTTGACATTGTGAATTGATTGTTACTTGAGCATAAGAAACCTTATGACAAAAATCTATATATGTTGCTGTTATAAGAATGATCATGATGCCCTCATGTCCGTATTTTATTTTTATCGACACCTCTATCTCTAAACATGTGACATATTTTTTGATTTTGGCTTCCGCTTGAGGACAAGCGAGGTCTAAGCTTGGGGGAGTTGATACGTCCATTTTGCAGCATGCTTTTATATCAATATTTATTGCATTATGGGCTGTTATTACACATTATGTCTCAATACTTATGGCTATTCTCTCTTATTTTACAAGGTTTACCATGAAGAGGGGGAATGCCGGCAGCTGGAATTCTGGCTGGAAAAGGAGCAAATATTGGAAACCTATTCTGCACAGCTCCAAAAATCATGAAACTCCACGGAAGTTATTTTTGGAACTAATAAGAATTATTGAGCGAAGAAAACACCAGAGGGGGCCCACACCCTGGCCAGGAGGGTGGGGCGCGCCCACCCCTACTGGGTGCGCCCCATGTCTCCTGGGCCCCCTGGCGGCCCTCCGGTGCCCATCTTCTGCTATATGAAGGCTTTTACCCTGGAAACAATCATAAGCAAGCTTACGGGACGAAACTCCGCCGCCACGAGGCGGAACCTTGACGAAACCAATCTAGGGCTCCGGCGGAGCTGTTATGACGGGGAAACTTCCCTCCGGGAGGGGGAAATCATCACCATCGTCATCACCAACGATCCTCTCATCGGGAGGGGGTCTATCTCCATCAACATCTTCACCAGCACCATCTCCTCTTAAAACCCTAGTTCATCTCTTGTATCCAATCTTGTATCAAAACCACAAATTGGTACCTGTGGGTTGCTACTAGTGTTGATTAGTCCTTGTAGTTGATGCTAATTGATCATATGTTCAGATCCTTAATGCATATTAATACTCCTCTGATCATGAACATGAATATGCTTTGTGAGTAGTTACGTTTGTTCCTGAGGACATGGGTGAAGTCTTGCTATTAGTAGTCATGTGAATTTCGTATTCGTTCGATACTTTGATGAGATGTATGTTGTCTCTCCTGTAGTGGTGTTATGTGAACATCGACTACATGACACTTCACCATTATTTGGGCCTAGAGGAAGGCATTGTGAAGTAATAGGTAGATGATGGGTTGCTAGAGTGACAGAAGCTTAAACCCTAGTTTATGCGTTGCTTCGTAAGGGGCTGATTTGGATCCATATGTCTAATGTTGTGGTTAGGTTTACCTTAATACTTCTTTTGTAGTTTTGGATGCTTGCAATAGGGGTTAATCATAAGTGGGATGCTTGTCCAATTAAGGGCAGAACCCAAGCACCGGTCCACCCACATATCAAATTATCAAAGTACCGAACGTGAATCATATGAGCGTGATGAAAACTAGCTTGACGATAATTCCCATGTGTCCTCGGGAGCGCTTTTCTCATTATAAGAAATTGTCCAGGCTTGTCCTTTGCTACAAAAAGGATTGGGCCACCTTGCTGCACTTTATTTACTTTCATTGCTTGTTACCCGTTACAAATTATCTTATCACAAAACTATCTGTTACCTACAATTTCAGTGCTTGCAGAGAATACCTTACTGAAAACCGCTTGTCATTTCCTTCTGCTCCTCGTTGGGTTCGACACTCTTACTTATCAAAAGGACTACGATAGATTCCCTATACTTGTGGGTCATCAAGACTCTTTTCTGGCGCAGTTGCCGGGGAGTGAAGCACCTTTGGTGAGTGGAACTTGCTAAGGAAACATTTATATAGTGTGCTGAAAATTTCTGTCACTTGTTACTATGGAAACTAATCCTTTGAGGGGCTTGTTCGGGGTATCTTTACCCCGACCAGTAGAGCAAAGAGTTGCTCCTCAACCTACTGAACCTACTGAAAATATTTACTTTGAGATTCCTTCGGGTATGATAGAGAAACTGCTAGCTAATCCCCTTGCAGGAGATGGAACATTGCATCCTGATTTACACCTTATCTTTGTGGATGAAGTTTGTTGATTATTTAAGCTTGCAGGTATTCCTAATGATGTTGTCAAAAGGAAGGTCTTCCCTTTTACCTTTGAAGGGAGATGCATTGACATGGTATAGGCTATGTGATGATACAGGATCTTGGCACTATAAACGATTGAAGTTGGAATTTCACCAGAAGTTCTATCATATGCATCTTGTTCACCGTGATCGTAATTACATATATAATTTCTGGCCTCGCGAAGGAGAAAGCATCGCTCAAGCTTGGGGGAGGCTTAAGTCAATGTTACATTCATGCCCCAATCATGAGCTCTCAAGAGAAATGATTATTCAAAACTTTTATGCTAGGCTTTCTCTCAATGATCGCACCATGCTTGATACTTCCTGTGCTGGTTCTTATATGCTGAAGACTACTGAATTCAAGTGGGATTTATTGGAAAGAATTAAACGCAACTCTGAAGATTGGGGTTCCGACGATGGTAAGGAGTCAGGTATAACACCTAAGTTTGATTGTGTTAAATCTTTTATGGATACCAATGCTTTTCGTGGATTTAGCTCTAAATATGGACTTGACTCTGAGATAGTAGCTGCTTTTTGTGAATCTTTTTCTACTCATGTTGATCTCCCTAAGGAGAAGTGGTTTAAATGTAATCCTCCCATTGAACTAAAGTAGTTACACCTATTACAGTTGAAGAAAGGACTATCACTTATAATGATCCTATTGTTCCTACTGCTTACGTTGAGAAACCACCTTTTCCTGTTAGGATGAAGGATCATGCTAAAACTTCAACTATTGTTCGTAAGAGTAATACTAGAACTTCTACACCTCCTAAGCAAATAAAAGTTGAACCTAGTATTGCTATGGTTAAGGATCTCTTAGATAATATTTTAGATGTGCATGTTATTTATTTCTGTGGTGAGACTGCTAATATTGCTAGACCATATGCTAAGATACATAGACCTATTGTAGGCATGCCTGTTATTTCTGTTAAAATAGGAGATCATTGTTATCATGGCTTATGTGATATGGGTGCTAGTGCTATTTCAATACCCTATGACTTATATAAAGAAATTATGCATGATATTGCACCCGCTGAAATAGAAGATATTGATGTTACTATTAAGCTTGCCAACAGGGACACCATTAAGCCAGTTGGGATTATTAGAGATGTTGAAGTCTTGTGTGGGAAGGTTAAATATCCTGCTGATTTTCTTGTTCTTGGTTCCCCACAAGATGACATTTGCCCCATTATATTTGGTAGACCCTTCTTGAATACTGTTAATGCTAGGATTGATTGTAAAAAGGATATTGTTACAATTGGCTTAGGGGATATGTCTCATGAGTTTAATTTTGCCAAGTTTCATAGACAACCCCGTGATAAAGAATCACCTAGTAAGGATGAGATTATTGGTCTTGCTTCTATTGTCGTGCCTCCTACTGATCCGTTAGAACAATATTTGCTAGACCATGAAAGTGATATGTTTATGAATGAAAGAAGGGAAATAGATAAAGTATTCCTTCAACAGGGTCCTATTCTGAAACACAACTTACCTGTTGAAATCCAAGGGGATCCCCCTCCACCCAAGGGTGATCCCGTGTTTGAGCTCAAACCATTACCTGATAATCTTAAGTATGCTTATCTTGATGAAAAGAAAATATATCCTGCTATTATTAGTGCTAACCTTTCAGAGCAAGAAGAGGAAAGATTATTGAAAAACTCTGAAGAAGCACCATGCTGCTATTGGATATACTCTGGATGATCTTAAGGGCACTAGTCCCACTCTATGTCAACACAAAATAAAAGTGGAGAAAGATGCCAAACCAGTTAGAGATCCTCAACGACGGCTAAATCCTAAGATGAAAGAACTGGTAAGAAAGGAGATACTAAAGCTCCTTGAGGCAGGTATAATTTATCTCGTTGCTGATAGTTAATGGGTAAGTCCTGTCCATTGTGTTCCTAAAAAGTGAGGTATTAATATCGTTCCTAATGATAAAGATGAATTGATCCCGCAAAGAATTATTACAGGTTATAGGATGGTAATTGATTTCCGTAAATTAAAATAAAGCTACTAAGAAAGATCATTACCCTTTACCTTTCATTGATCAAATGCTAGAAAGACTATCCAAACATACACATTTCTGCTTTCTAGATGGTTATTCTGGTTTCTCTCAAATACCTGTCAGCTCAATAAGCACCTCAATAAGCAGAAGGAGTTCATCCACGGCTTGGTGGAGCTGCTGAAGGAGAGACTCGACGACATGCCCGCTGAGCTCAATAAGCAGAGGGAGTTGATCGCCGGCTTGGTGATGCTTCTTAAGAAGAGCATTGCCTTAGAGAAGAAGGTAACCAGCGAAATCCTGCAACTTCAGGAGGACAAGGTGAAGCTCTGCCATGAGCTCGACCTGCTGAAGGAGAAGAACGCTGGCTGGAAGAAGCTGCATGAGAATAGTAGTTCCTCGATGAAGATGCTGCAGGCCCTCGTCATGGAACAGAAGGAGGAGTTGGCGAAGCTTTGCATCAAGCACCCGACTGCTATCAAGGTACGTAATGCGGCCGTTGAACAGATGATGAAGGCTCGCATCGAGAAATCCCATGTCATGGACAGAATGAAGAAGATGGCGGAGGAGACGTGCAAGGAGGTGGAGGTCGTGGAGGCGATCAAGAAGCAGTTACAACTCTGCGGCGAATTAGATCATTTGCAGTGATAATCATAATCTTCCTTCTTCTTTTGCTCCTGTGTTTCTTCTTTTGCTTCTGGTGTTTCGCTGCACGTGTCATGTTCTCTGCGAGGCATGAATAGAACAATGCTAACAATGAGATGACTAGCAAATTAGATCATTTTTATCGCCATATGGCACTGGGCTGCCGTGTTTCGTGCTCCTCCATCGTAGTACTACTCCAGTGGAAAACTTGAGTATGCCGCACGGTTCTTTGCTCCTCCTCAGGTCGTCGGCACATTTATACGAGCAGTCAAATCACAAGGCCCCGCCTTCCAGCAGTACTGAGCCGTCAAATCACAAAGGCCCTCGCCTCTTGTGAAAACGACCAAGCTAGACTGCCCCGCCCTCGTCGGTAGTAGTATTGATGGATTGCGCCATGGAGCAAAACTAACAATATGAAATTAAAGAAAAAAGGTGGTACATATAGAGAGCGCTCATCGCCAAACTATGCATATAGTACTATTAAAGAAATAAAGAAATTAGCATAACTATTTAATTCTTGGGTTCTTATTATTTATGCCACTAGTTGTGTATCACTACTCAGTTTTGCCAATAGAAGTTACAACTACTCAAAAATGCCATCGATCCGTGAGATGCCTGCTCAAAAATGCAATTAGATATCTCAAAAATGCCAACATTAAGTTAGATGTTTGCTCAAAAATGCCACTAGACATTGTTATTTTCATGTCAAACCTGTTGACCATGGTACATGAAAAAAATAAGCCGATTCTCACAATGATAAGTGTGGCCCCACTTGTCAGGAGTAACCAAGCGAATAATTTTACAGGAAAATAAGAACGATGTTGGGATCAAGTAGGCCCCACACTTTATTTTACTGTAGTGACATAGAGGGAGAGCTGGCATGCTGGTCCATCGGTATTTATGTCATTATAACATGGCAAAAAATATTTGAGTCACAATAATGGTGTCGAGCATAACACACCCCTCAAATAAAACTAAGCACCCTGGAATTCTTTGACAAAACTAAGCACCCTGAAATTCTTTGACAACTAAACTGTTGGCTATATGATGTTGGCCATATATATTGTACGTATATAATGTGAAAAAACTAGTGGTAGTAATATACCAACTAAAAGATGAAATGTAAGAAATATAACGAGAAGAAACATAACATACTTCTTCTAGGGGCTCAGCACAACGCACCCCTCAAATTAAACTAAGCACACCTGAAATTAAACTAAGCAACTAATTCGGTAGACACTACATTAGAACCACCATGAGCAACGACACTGCCACCTTACTCGGAGTCCTCGTCCACGTCCTCAACTTCGTCCTTGTCCTGCTTCCTCTTGGCCGATACTTCTTTTTTTGAACCGCACACTTGGCTCTTGCTCTTCATCCAACCCTTGTAGATATTGAAAGAAAGGTAGCCATCCATTGCAACATACTGGATGTGGTTTATATCTAGTACATTCCACTGCCATGCATGACTATGAAATGTGTGCGGAGGTTTCTCCAGTTTACCATAGGAAGGATGAACCATGGCTCCTGCCAAGGTCAGTATTGAAGGTTGATCACGGGAGGGCAGCAACCCGTTCTCTGGAGGTTGAAGGGGTTGCCTACAACGAGGCCTATCTGACCTAGGACTCTTCTGTCGTTTGTAAAGTCTATAGTAATGAATTTGACTAGGCCGTCCTTGAGGAAGTTTTTAAAATCCTGGCACTCAACGTCGGCATGGTATATGTGGTAGACCAAGCATAAGTCATGCACGCAAACCTGGATCATGGCGGGCTTCTTCTTCTCTTCCTCCTTTAGATCCTTCTCTTGTTCCAGGACTGTGGTGTACTCAACATCTAGCCCAGCGACCCACTCATCATTCGAGTTTTCGAACATGCGTCTGAAGCGAGCAAGGCATCCTTTCACCGTCGTGGAAGAACGGGTGTAGATGACGTCGAACTCATCGCCGGTGATGGTTCTAACCTTGTACTCACCGCTGATCATGGAGATTTGGGACGCCATGGATTTGGGAGGAGGGTTAGGATTGGTGGAACTGCCGTAATGTGAAAGGACGGGATGACTAGGAGCGAACTGTCGTAATGTTAAAGGACGTCCGGGGACGAGTAGGAGCGAATTGCCAGCGGTTTTTCGATTGTAAAAATGCTGAGTGGGGCGTGCGAATGGCAGGGTAGTGGCTTGCCTGGTGGATAAATGGATTCATGCACAGTACCATGGGGGGCCAATTAGATGTCATGTCTACTCAACGCCCAATTAAATGGCTTTCAATGTCATGTCAAGCGTTAGGAAAATTACAGGTGATACAAACCTTTCCATTCTCCCATGATACGGGCTTCCGAGAGCCCTTGGATCTGAGATCGAACGGTTGCATGGCGTGATTCTAGCCTGGAGGGTTATTCTGCAAATTTTCAGCAACTTAGCATGCGACCGTTCGATCTCAGATCCAAGGGCTGCCAGCAGCCCGTATCATGGTCGCGCCTACCACGACTGTCGCCTCGCTCACGCGGTCACGCCCTTGGAGATTTATAACATGGTGCGTTAGGCTATCTGATATTGGCATGTCATACATAGTCATCACCTAGTCACTCATACTACAACAAGGTTAGCTATAAGGTTGGCTATAAGAGTTTTTTTACTTCTCTTTATCTCTTTCTTCGTAGTATTTATTGCATTTGCCAAGGAGTGACCTCTTCCAATGAAATGGTGCTTAGATGAGGTGTTAAGGGCATTAAATGGCTTAGCAATCAAGTCCCCAATGCATAGGTGCTTAGTTTTTTGTTGCTAAGTTTGCTTCATTTAATTAGCTATAGACTCAAAATTGTCTTTTCACCTAGGTACACGTGCTTAGCACCGTTTCTTCATTGGGTCACCAAACTAGTCTCTTTCTTCTTAATTAACTTGCCACATTAGACTTTATGCCTATGTGGCAAGCTTAGCACCTGTAGGAGCAAGTAAGTACAATAGTGGGCTATAAGCCCGCTTTACATGGCATTTTTGCATATGTGGAGGAAAGAGGCAAGGAAAAAGTGGAGGAGTGGGCTCTCATGCAAGAGCCAACCTCTACATGGTGGAGCATTGGGAGAGGCACCTGCATTGAGGTGGTCAGGAATCAGGAGACTCACGCCAGTCGTAGCACCGCGGTTAAAATGATAATGGCAAGTCAAATCACGGGGCCCCACCTGTCCAGCAGTAACTCTCTGTCAAATCACACAACCCTACGTTTGCAGAAGCCTACTCCCTCATCTTCTCGCGTCTCTGTCGAACCGACTAGGCAGAACTGCCCTGCCTACCGTGCAGGAAAAGCCCCGCCCTCGACTTTTAAATAGTACAATATACTGATTTTGTATCCATGGATTGTGCTATGGAGCAAAGCCTCAAGAAAACGGCGATACACATGTATGGAGTATACAGCACGCCCGTCGCGTTCGCGTCGCACCCCGGACGGTCGGTCGGTCTGGCATGCCACTCTCCGAATGGAACGTGTGTCATATTGCGTTTGCACACACATGTGGGACCGCAATTGAGAACCGACCATATGCACACTCCCCGGCCCCGCAAGTTGGGTGAGTTAATAGAAGAGAGAGACGAGCGATAGTACTAGAGAAGTGTTGTACATACGTTGGTGCTTGGATGATCCCTGCAAGACACGGAAGATCAGTTCGTCCATGCATGTGACCAGACTCCAGCAGACACGCCTGGATTGGCTATCATCTACATATCGTGCAGGCTGTGTTGTACAGGGCTGTAGTTCTGGTGAGAAATCTAAAAAAATGTTTCTTGTCATCTCGCAAAATTAGGTGTCATGTGCTTCAGATCACTGCGAGGGTTAAACAGTGACAACTGAGTTGGGCTAGTCATTGGAGGCACATGCACGAAGACTACTCGGCTGCCATCTAGGTCAAGCCAGATATGTTAATTAGGACATCTATCAACGGACCCCTTTTCTACGAGTTTATCTTTAATTTGAGCTTTGATCCTCGTCTAGTTTGTCCGTCGAGATTCATGTTGTGTCCTTTGGGCAGTGAGGTTATGATTTCTTGTCATGTGGCATTTTTCGTGTTATATGTTATAATCCGGTGCTTCAGATCAAAATGATGACAACTGCACCTCCGGGGCACGTGCATGAAGACTTCTTGATAGTCATTGACGAGGTCAAGATGGCTCCGGTAGACAAAAGAAAACTAGTACTCCACTATATAGGCAGGAGCCTCCGTGCTTGCTTGCTAGTGTTGCTCTCTTCACACTGTCTCGTCCTCTCCAGATCTAAACATGACAGCGGTGGCCACGCTCTCTCTCTGCTCACCACTAGTCACAGATCCAGCCGGATCCTCTCCGCCGGGGAAGGTGAGAAGGTGCAACGTTCACACGGTCATCCTCGGCGACGGCTCTTACCCACTGCCAGCGCGTCCAGATCAGCGTGCCCTGCCATTCTCTCCCAAGCACTGCTGGCGAGGGAGGGCCTCCGACCCCTTCTTCCTCGCTGCCATAGTGTGGGCAAATCCGACCTCCCGCCGCCCACCTAGCGACACCCCGACGACCCTCAGGTATAACTTCCTTCGAAACCGGCCTTGCTCTACTCCCTGAGCTCCTGACGTCGCTTCATTTGTATCTTTTACTATTTCTCAGGCCCTCTCGTAGATAGGATCGATCGGCTGTTCGAAAACCACCTATTTTTTTTACTATTAAGAGGTAAAACTAGTTCATGCACTCGAATCTAGTACTACTTGGTTCAAACAAGGAAGAAAGGGGGTGGGGGTGGGGGAAGATTTGTTACCTGAATCTAGGACTTGGTCGAAAGAGGAAATAATGGGGGCGAAAAGTAGCAGAGACTGGCTATCCAATTGGTCTCTAGGTCTAATAGGGAAATAAAGGGAAACGCAGTACAAACTCAATATAAACTGATCTATTGGTTGAAAAAGGAAAGAAAGTGGGGACTGGGGGATAAGTCAACAGAGTAAGTCCAGCACTAGATTTGCTAGCCTCACACAGTATAAGGTGGCTATACCGAACAAAAATGGGTCCAACCCAGATATCCTGTTCAGATGTTTGTTGCCCCGAGCCACTCTTATGTAATGCCACTGGTAAAATGTAGCAGTCGCACTGTTAAAAGTAAGGACACGTTAAACCAATGTTGTTTTTCAATGTAATGCCTCCAGTAATATGAACCAATGGCACTTTTTTTCATGTCCTGCTAAATTTCCCATTAAGATATGTTGCTTCTATTTCTTAGAAATGCAACTGTCCCGGTCCGCCTACTCTCCCGTGCCCAAATACCGACTCTGTTGTAGTTGTTAATGTAATGATGTTGGTAAAATGAAGCAATGGCACCATTAAAGTAATGTCGTATTTAACGGTTGTCATAGTTAATCCTAATGCCCACACTAATCTCTAGCAATGCCATTCAGATAAGGAACATGCTTCTTTTCATTTGATGCATGTTTCATCACTTGTTAGTCACCCTCCTTTCCACCTTTTTTTGTGTAAATAGAGATATACATTTCACTCTTGATCTTAGTTGAACTGCACAAATGATATCCAAATTATAGTTGAACATTCCAGGAGCTTCACAACCAACCTTGATGTTGCACAATTCTGTTGCAACTAATGAAGAAGAAGCTCTGTGGGTTTCGTTTTCTGATGGAAATGAAACCGGGGCTGGAGCCCTTTTCTTAAAAAAGAAGAAGAAGCTGCTAGCTCATGGGACATTGCTTCATTTTAGGTGAACTGCACCAAAAGGTCCCATGAGTTGAATCATCCATGTTGGTGACTGGTGTCATTCCTTCTACGATGGCATTGACTGTAGATATGGTTTCCATCATGAGGTATGTTCCTTTTTGGTTTGACCACTTGCCAAAGATCCTGCATGTTGGCCCTGCTCTTGTGCTACTATTTTGGCACTGCCATAATAAAGCAGTAATGTTATTATTTTGCACCTTAATCTAGTGGCACTATTAATTTGAGGCAATGTTTGGCACCGCTAGTGCCACTGTTTTTTTTATATATCAAAAGAGGGGGTTCCCTCCGATTTCATTAAAGAAACACAACCATAGAGAACCATTATCCGACAACATCTCAGTGTAAACGGGCACTTATGCAACTACTACTAGAACGGACTGAGTACTAGCAGGAGACAAGTTCACCATATAAGCTAGGTAGGTAGGGGGACGCAGCACCAGCTCGGCCAAGTTTGGATTACAACCCAAATGCTACCACAGAAACATCAGGGGGAAGATAGGGACTGAAAGAGCCAACTTCAGCATCCCAGTCTAAGCACCCTCGGCCTCCATCCTTGCGACGCACGGTACACCTCGTTTGACACTTGCTCGACCCTAGTGTCACTGATAAAATGAAGTAATAATATAGTTAAAATAGAGCCAGTGTCCTCTCTACCATTTCATTTCCAATGTAGATAAAGAAAGTGCTTCTCTTTGTTAATGTATGTTTCATCAACTAGTCCCGTTGTTAATGTTTAAGCGTTTCTGCAAACTGGGGTACTTAATTTTAGTTGATCTGCACAAAAATAGATATTTGAATGCCTTAAGGCCCCTCCTTGTACTACCATTGTACACTGATGTTCATCACTGGCAGAAGGTGTATCGGGGAGACTTGGGACGATTTCCAGTATGAGGCGTACCGTATGAGGCGTCGCAGGGCCCATCTTGCCCTCGCAGCATGGCATACTATGATACTATCGCAATATTTTCTTCTATTTGTTAGTGTATGTTTCATCAACTAGTGCCACTATAATGTAATCGTGCTTTTTTATTATCTATGCAAACAGGGTTATTCAGCTGCATTTTGGTGGAACTACACAAATGTACGGATGGAACCGGCATATATGCAGAGTACAAGGTGTGCCAAGTAAAAATTACCGACACCAACCATGCTACATGCACGCATTGGCATCCACCACCACCAGTGGGATGTGTGGCGCTCTCTGTGGACAGATCTTTCTCGGCAGCAAATCCTCTAACCAAATACTAGTAGCTTATATTGGTAGTTTTCTAGGGAGTACTCTTTTCTGAAAGAAGCACCAATCTATTTTTATTTATTTGTACACAGTGTCACAACTTTGACCCAAAGGTCCAGAGATATTTTAGGGTGATTGGCGTAGTACTCGGAGACTGATTGTAAGCATGATTTTCATTAGCTGTCACACTGTTTGTAAGCATGAGCAGATGGAAGATTAGGTTAGTGCGAAGCTTACCTTAAACCCTACCACCGCCGTTGAAATGAGGAGAGCATCGAGGGAACCGTGGAGAACGGCAGGGAAGCGACGTCGCGCCATCCGGCCTCCTCTTGCGGTGGGAGAACGAATACTCCTGTGGCTCCAGCTGGCTTTGCACCCTCACGAACGGCACACCATACTCGATTGATTCGTTATCCTCTGGGTGCACAAACTTCGACCTGTATGCCCACCACCTCCTCCTGACTTCCGCCTCGGGCAAATATGTAGGCTCCATCGCCCAGAGGAGATACTTGATGAACTTGAAGGACTGCGGCGTGACTGCCACCGCGGAGTACATTGCCGCCCTCATCGCCGCCGACGGCCGCTCTTCCGCTCTTCTCCTCTTAAACCACCGCCGCTCCTCTCCTATTCCAATCTAAATCCAGCGCCGCTCCTCTCCTCTTCCATTTCAAAACCACCGCCCCTCCTCTCCTGTTCCAATCCAAAACCAGCGTCGATCCTCTCCCGTTCTAATCCAAAACCAGCGCTGCTCCTCTCCTCTTCCATTCAAAAACCACCGCCGGTGAGTGAAGCTGTTGTGGACAAGTATATCAATGGAGGAGTACAACCGGTACGTGAGGATCGCAGTCGGCGACCATGTGAAGATAGGTAGGATCTTGGAGATACAGTATTGGTTTGATAACAAGGACCAACTAGCGACAACGGGGACATCCATGGCCAAATATCTGCAATAGAAGCGAAAAGGTGACGATACTCCTGGAGGGAGTCACGCGGGAGTACATAGAGCTGCTCCTCTGGGCCATGGAGCAAACAGATTCACTGAATCCGATCGTGAGGGAGCAGTGGTGGGAGTATAATTCCCAGATGGAGCATCCACCAGAGATTGAAGGATCGAGCATCTATAGGGTGCTGTTTGTGAGGGTGTCGTGCCAGAGCGAGTCGGTGGAGTCTTCGTCGACTGAACCCAACTGCAAGAGGAGAAAATAGTTGGCCCGACAACGCTTCCCTGCCATCCTCTCCCTCGTCGTTCACATCATCTCACGGGCGGCTATCTGCCACCGAGGAATAGGAGGGGACTGCCCCCCAGCCCAATAGTCGAGCAGGTTGTGAATTGTCAGGAGGATCTTAGGGTTGTCAGTATTGCAGGTTGTGAATTGTGTTTTGTGTTGTGTATTTTGAGAGTACTTTCAGATATGAATGTCTTTTGAATTTCGTATTTGCAGTATTGAGCATATGAAGTATTTTATGAATTATAGAGATCTATTTTTAGCACTTAAAAAATGTAGTTTCGTAGGAGTATAAAAGTGCAGACAATGTGATTCTCAGAGAAGAAACAGCAAGTTTCAGTTTCAGATAAGAAACTGCAAGTTCAGTTTCAGATAGGAAACTGCAACTTTCAGAGGCAGAGCATTTATATTAACACGGCCTTTTCAACAGTGTTAACTTCATGTTGGAAGTTTTATTGATGGTCAAAAATGGAACTACCAGCAAGTTAACATCATGCTGATCAACATTTCTAGGTAGTACTATTTTTTGAAAGAAGAACCAATCTATTTTTCTTTATTTGCACACAGTGTCACACCTTTGACCCAAAGGTCCAGAGCTATTTTAGGGTGATTGGCGTAGTACTCGGAGACTGATTCTACGCATGATTTCCATTAGCTGTCACACTGATTGTAAGCATGAGCAGATGGAATATTATGTTAGTGCGAAGCTTACCTTAAACCCTACCACCACCATTGAAATGAGGCGAGCGTCGAGGGAACCGTGGAGAACGGCGGGGAAGCGACGTCGCGCCGTCCAACCTCCTCTTGCGGTGGGAGAAAGAATACTCCTGTGGCTCCGGCTGGCTTTGCACCCTCACGAACGCCACACCATACTCGATCGATTCGTTATCCTCTACGTGTTCAACCTTCGACCTATATGCCCACCACTCCGCCTGACTTCCGCCTCGGGCAAATATGTCTGCTCCATCACCCAGAGAAGATACTCGATGAACTCGAAGGACTGCGGCGTGACTGCCGCCAAAGAGTACATCGCCGCCCTCATCACCGTCGTCTCGCTTTTCTGCATGCATTGCCACATGGCCCTCACCATCCTTTAAATCCCCCACTCATTGTCAAACCAAGTAAGGATCTCCTTCAATCTGGCTAACTTTTCATGGTCGTCGTCGGCGATCTGCCTGATTCGCTGCTGCATCCTCTCCATAGATGTCCTTCTGAGTGGTCCGGTGCTAGCTTTGGAAGATGGGAGGAGAGACGATGGTCTTGAGCAGAGAAGAGGGAGAGGCGAGACGGTGGTTTTGGAATGGAGATGATGGAGAGGAGAGGAGGTGGTTTTGCAATGGAGAAGAGGGAGAGGCGAGACGGTGGTTTTGGAATGGAGATGATGGAGAGGAGGTGGTTTTGCAATGGAGAAGAGCGAGAGGCGAGATGGTGGTTTTGGAATGTAGATAATGGAGAGGAGAGGAGGTGGTTTTGCAATGGAGAAGAGGGAGAGGAGCGTGCGGCAGCGATTTAGGATTGAACGAGAGGGCCGGCAAGCTATGAGTGGATCAAAATCAAAATCAATTTACCCTTCAATTAAGAAAGCGACCCCACATTAACTAGTCTCCCTTTTATTCTGGGTCATAATTGACCATGATTTACGCAAATAAAATATATGTTATACGTTGCAAAAATAATATAATTTGAAAGTACATCCAGATACGAACCAAATGATACAATTTTTTGTGACATGCATTCACGTTTTTGCTTGTCAAATACAGTACGTGGTCTTGACCCAAAATACGCAAAACAGAAAAATACTTCCAAGACCAGCGCCGCTCTTCCGCTCTTGTCCTCTTAAACCACTGCCGCTCCTCTCCTATTCCAATCTAAATCCAGCGCCGCTCCTCTCCTCTTCCATTTCAAAACCACCGCCCCTCCTCTCCTGTTCCAAACCAAAACCAATGTCGCTCCTCTCCCATTCTAATCCAAAATCAGCGCTGCTCCTCTCCTCTTCCATTCAAAAACCACCGCCGGTGAGTGAAGGTGTTGTGGAGAAGTAGATCGATGGAGGATTACAACCGATACACGAGGATCGCAGACGGCGACCCTGTGAAGATAGCTAGGATCATGGATATACAGTCTTGGTTTGACGATAAGGACCAACTAGCGGTGACGGTGACATCCATGGCCAAATATCTGCAACATAAGCGAAAAGGCGATGATACTCCCGGAGGGAGTCGCGCGGGAGTACATAGAGCTGCTCCTCTGGGCCATGGAGCAAACAGATTCACCGAATCCGATCGTGAGGGAGCGGTGGTGGGAGTATCAATCCCAGATGGAGCATCAACCAGAGATTGAAGGATCGGGCATCTATAGGGTGTTGTTTGTGAGGGGGTTGTGCCAGAGCGAGCCGGTGGAGTCTTCGTCGACCGAACCCAATGGCAAGAGGAGAAAAGCAGTTGGCTCGATGATGCTTCCCCGCTATCCTCTCCCTTGCCGTTCACATCATGTCACGGGCGGCTGTCTGCCGCGAAGGAATAGGAGGGGACTGCCCCCCAGCCCAATAGTCGGGAAGGTTATGAATTGTTAGGAGGATCTTAGGGTTGTCAGCATTTGTAGGTTGTGAATTGTGCTTCGTGTTGTGTATTTTGAGAGTACTTTCAGATATGAATGTCTTTTGAATTTCAGATTTGCAGTATTGAGCATATGACGTATTTTATGAATTCTAGAGATCTATTTTTAGCACTTAAAAAAATAGTTTCGTAGGAGTATAAAAGTGTGACAATGTGATTCTCAGAGAAGAAACGACAAGTTTCAGTTTCGGATAAGAAACTGCAAGTTCAGTTTCAGATAAGAAACTGCAACTTTCAGAGGCAGAGCATTTATATTAACACGGCCTTTTCAAATAGTGTTAACATCATGTTGGAAGTTTTATTCATGGTCAAAAATGGAACTACCAGCCATTTAACATCATGCTGATCAACATTTCTAGGGAGTACTCTTTTCTGAAAGAAGCACCAATCTATTTTTCTTTATTTGTACACAGTGTCACAACTCTGACCCAAAGGTCCAGAGCTATTTTAGGGTGATTGGCGTAGTACTCGGAGACTGATTGTAAGCATGATTTTCATTAGTTGTCACACTGATTGTAAGCATGAGCAGATGGAAGATTAGGTTAGTGCGAAGCTTACCTTAAACCCTACCGCCACCGTTGAAATGTGGACAACGTCGAGGGAACCGTGGAGAACGGCGGGGAAGCCGTGTCGCGCCATCCGGCCTCCTCTTGCGGTGGGAGAACGAATACTCATATGGCTCCGGCTGGCTTTGCACCCTCACGAACGCCACACCGTACTTGATCGATTCGCTATCCTCTGGGTCCTCGACCTTCGACCTGTACGCCCGCCACATCTGCCTGACTTCCGCCTCGGGCGAATCTGTCTGCTCCATCGCCGAAAGGAGATACTCGATGAACTCGAAGGATTGTGGCATGACTGCTGCCGAGGAGTACATCGCCACCCTCATCGCCGTTGTCTCTCTTTTTCGCATACATTGCCACATGGCCCTCACCGTCCTTGAAATCTTCCACTCATGGTCAAACCAAGTAAGGATCTCCTTAAACCTAGCTAACTTTGCCTGGTCGTCGTCGGTGATCTGCCTGATTTGCTGCTGCATCCTCTCCATAGATGTCCTTCTGAGTGGTCCGGTGCTACCTTTGGAAGTTGGGAGGAGAGATGGTGGTCTTGCAATAGAGAAGAGGGAGAGGCAAGACGGTGGTTTTGGAATGGATATGATGGAGAGGAGAGGAGGTGGTTTTTTAATGGAGAAGAGGGAGAGGCGAGACGGTGGTTTTGGAATGGAGATGATGAGGAGGAGAGGAGGTGGTTTTGCAATGGAGAAGAGGGAGAGGCAAGACAGTGGTTTTCGAATGGAGATGATGGAGAGAAGAGGAGGTGGTTTTGCAATGGAGAAGAGGGAGAGGAGCGTGCGACAGCGATTTAGGATTGGACGAGAGGGCCGGCGCGCTATGACTGGATCAAAATCAAAATCAGTTTACCCTTCAATTAAGAAAGCGACCCCACATTAACTAGTCTCCCTTTTTTCTGGGTCATAATTGACCATGGTTTTCGCAAATAAAATATATGTTATACGTTGCAAAAATAATATAATTTGAAAGTACATTCAGATACGAACCAAACGATACAATTTTTGGTGACATGCATTCACATTTTTTCTTGTCAAATACAGTACATGGTCAAACTTTGACCCAAAATACGCAAAACAAAAAAATACTTCTAAGACCAGCGTCGCTCTTCTCCTCTTAAACCACCGCCGCTCCTCTCATGTTCCAATCTAAATCCAGTGCCGCTCCTCTCCTCTTCCAATCTAAATCCAGTGCCGCTCCTCTCCTCTTCCATTTCAAAACCACCGCCCCTCCTCTCATGTTCCAATCCAAAACCAGCGTCGATCCTCTTCCGTTCTGATCCAAAACCAGTGCTGCTCCTCTCCTCTTCCATTCAAAAACCACCACTGGCGAGTGAAGGTGTTGTGGAGAAGTAGATCGATGGAGGAGTACAACCAATACGTGAGGATCGCAGGCGGCGACCCTGTGAAGATAGCTAGGATCTTGGAGATATAATCTTGGTTTGACAACGAGGACCAACTAGCGACGAGGATGACATCCATGGCCAAATATCTGCAATAGAAGCGAAAAGGCAACGATACTCCCGGAGGGAGTCGCTTGGGAGTACATAGAGCTGCTCCTCTGGGCCATGGAGCAAACAAATTCACCAAATCCGATCGTGAGGTAGTGGTGGTGGGAGTATCTATCCTAGATGGAGCATCCACCAGAGATTGAAGGATCGAGCATATACAGGGTGCTGTTTGTGAGGGTGTCCTGCCAGAGCGAGCCGGTGGAGTCTTCGTCGACCGAACTCAACTGCAAGAGGAGAAAAGCAGTTGGCCCGACGACACTTCCCCGCCATCCTCTCCCTCGCCGTTCACATCATCTCACGGGCGGCTGTCTACCGCCGACGAATAGGAGGGGACTGCCCCCCAGCGCAATAGTCGGGCAGGTTGTGAATTGTCAGGAGGATCTTAGGGTTGTCAGTATTTGGAGGTTGTGAATTGTGTTTTGTGTTGTGTATTCTGAGAGTACTTTCGGATATGAATGTATTTTGAATTTCAGATTTGCAGTATTGAGCATATGAAATATTTTATGAATTCTAGAGATCTATTTTTAGCACTGCAAAAAATGTAGTTTCATAGGAGTATACGAGTGCATACAATGTGATTCTTAGAGAAGAAACTGCAAGTTTCAGTTTCAGATAAGAAACTGCAAGTTCAGCTTCAGATAAGAAACTGCAACATTCAGAAGCAGAGCATTTATATTAACACGGCATTTTCAAACAGTGTTAACATCACGTTGGAAGTTTTTTCATTATCAAAAATGGAACTACCAGCCAGTTAACATCATGCTGATCAATATTCATGCATAGCAGATCTTCATATGATGCATAGTCAAAAAGATATGCTATTTTCAAAATGCCCACACAATGTCGAGTGTGCCAAAAACAGAAAAAACGAGGGATGAAGTTTTGGCAAGTGTTGGACGTGGTGTGCGTAGATGACAATGGGGATCCACATGTCAATAAAGGCAGAGGCAAAAAATTTGTAGCTATTTTCCCTGCATCAGGTGGAATCAAACCCGGGCGAAACAACTGTCGGGTAGTGTCACTTGGCCACTAGGCTACTTCAGTAGTTTCGTTACTAATAAGGCACTTCCTGAGGTGGTCGGATCTCCTCCTGCGCCTTTGTGCGCTCGCCGCGGCGCCGCTGTGTGCCATTGTGAACATGCTGAACAAAAGAGAGTAATCTGGAGAGGACTATACGTGGAGAGGCGGACAGTGAGGACCCACCAGGTCTATGGCCGTACGCAAGCAAGTGCCTCATCGAAAAAATACTTCCTCATAATGCTATACTGACATTGGGACCCACGGGTTTGTCAACATAGTTATATTTTTTTAGGTGCTTCAACATAGTTACTATAGGAGATAAATTCACAATGAAGCCGGGGAGCTGGCAGGTATCATTTATTATCACTGGGGCAGCAAGTATCAGCTGGGTTTTTGGCTGCCCCATCTAGGCTTTCTTTTTTAACATGCACAGCCCATGACATGACGGTTTATATTTTCTTGAGGGCCGTCATGTATCGACCGGACTATGGACCTCCCATCAGAGGTTTTATTTTTCTTGAAACATCGGCACCCCAATTTATGTATTTGTTTTTGAAGAAAACGCAGAGGTCGGTTCTATTTTTCTATATAAGAATAGGAACGCATGGTCCAACTTATGTTTCCCTTCTAACTATATTATATATATTTAAATTATTTTATATGTTATTATATATTATTGTTATTGTCATCGTATATTTAACAGATTCTTACATACGTAAGAAAACAATATCCCACATCTTATCAACTTATACAAATAATTTCTTAACAATAAAATCCTGGATTTTTTTGGCAAGGAAAATCCTGATGATTGTATACAAAAGCTTGGTAAGATTTAAGGACCAATGTAATAATAAATCACTTATTATTTAAATATATTTATAACAAAATGCTCATCCCCTATTTATTTTTTGATAACATTGATGCGCCCAAGCCAACATTATAATTAGAATCGGCCCAGCAAAATCATGCATTTCGAGAAAGTGCAAATTGCCTGTAAATTTTTAGGAAAAAAAATAAATAGGTTGCATGGACACTACATTATTTGTTCACCCAGCCCAGCTAATGGACTGTAATTCTAAAAAAAGATCAAATTGACTGTAAATTCTACCCCGCAAAAAAAGACTATAAATTCTGAAAAAATTGGTTGAATACGTGTCACATTTTTGGAGGCTGAAATGTGGGCCAATAGGTCGAAGCCAACGCAAGTCATTGTCAACTTAGTCAACAAATGATTCTTGAAATCGTTAGCCGTTGGATTTACATCCAACGACCGGCATCCATCTTCAATCTCTTGTCTTCTTCCTCCAGCGCCGCCGGGACCACCCGCTCCCGCCTCGTGCTGCTAGCAGTTCTGCTTAGCACGCTTCACTGTGAAGCACTACTCCACCGTTGGCCAGGCCATCCCTCCACCCCTCCACACCTCCTGTTCTTCTCCACCGACTGCTGAACCACACCGCACCAGAACCAGTTAATTCTCGTACACCTCTCCATCTGTGACTCTACTCCCACGTCTTCCCATCTTCGGCTCGTTGTTGTCCGGGGCCTCGCCATCGTCCACCACCTTGGATGCGCTCGGCGCGGAGTGGTCAACATGGTCAACGAATGACATCATCGGAAGTTGACTATGCGTGGAGAGGCTGACAGCTGGGTCCACGGCCGCATGCAAGGTGCCTCCTTATTACGCGTAAAATAATGATTCCTCCACCTGACAGCTGGGATCCACCGGAAGGGCCTTTGTATTTCGTGAAAAAAAGGTTCCCCTCGCTGACAGTTCGGACCCACCAGTTATATCTTCGCACTTAAGGAAGTGCCTCCTTATTACGCACAAAAGAGATGAATACCCCCTGCTAGCTGGGACCCACCATAGTGGGAGTCTGACTTGTGGGCCAACTAAGTTGACGGGGATGGAGAGCTTTGTCAACTTAGTCAATATGAACAATTCTAGCTCCAGTGACCATACGATGTCCATCCAACGACCGTAGTGCTTCTTCAACCTCTGGTCTTCTTGCTCCAGCCGCCCAAACCAGCGCCGGTCATGCCGCATGCTCCTGCCTCCCGTGGCCGGCTATGATGCCGTGGAGGCCTCACCGCCCCCTACTACTCCCACCGCTGGCAGGCCATCCCTCTACTCACCCACATCCCCTGCTATTCTGCGGCAACGGCAGCCTCACACCGCAGCCGAACCAGTGAACCCTCGTACTCCTCTCCGTGTGGGCATCCACTGCCGCGTCTTCCCCGGCTCCGCGTCGTCCCCTTCCTAGGACTCGCCACCATCAACCGCCCTGGTGCTCTCGGCACGGAGTGGTCAACATGGTCAACAAACGACATCATCGGAAGTAGACTATGCGTGGAGAGGCTGACAGCTGGGTCCATGGCCGCACGCAAGGAAATGCCTCCTTATTACACGTAAAATAATGATTCCTCCACCTGACAGCTGGGACCCACCGGAAGGGCCTTTGTATTTCGCGAAAAAAAGTTCCCCCTGCTGACAGGTCGGACCCACCAGTTATATCTTTGCACGCAAGGAAGTGCCTCCTTATTACGCACAAAAAAATGAATACCCCCTGCTAGCTGGGACCCACCATAGTGGGAGGCTGACTTGTGGGCCAACTAAGTTGACGGGGACGGAGGGCTTTGTCAACTTAGTTAATATGAACGATTCTAGCCCCAGTGACCGTACGATGTCCATCCAACGGTCGTAGTGCTTCTTCAACCTCTAGTCTTCTTGCTCCAGCCGCCCAAACCAGCGCCGGTCGTGCCGCGTGCTCCTGCCTCCCGTGGCCGGTTGTGATGTCGTGGAGGCCTCACCGCCCCTACTACTCCCACCGCTGGCCAGACCATCCATCTACTCACCCACACCCCCTGTTATTCTGCGGCGACGGCAGCCTCACACCGCAGCCGAACCAGTGAACCCTCGTACTCCTCTCCGCGTGGGCATCCACTGCCGCGTCTTCCCCGGCTCCATGTCGTCCCCTTCCTAGGCCTCGCCACCGTCCACCGCCCTGGTGCTCTCGGTGCGGCGTGGTCAACGTGGTCAAGGAACGACTTCCATCGGAAGAGTACTATACATTGATAGGCTAACAGCTGGGTCCACGACAGCCGCAAGGAATTGGCTCCTTATTACGCGTAAAATAATTAGTCCTCCACCTGACAGTGGGGACCCACCAAATGGACCATTGTATTTCATGAAAAAACATTCCCCCCTGACTGCTGGGACCCACCAGCTACATCTTCGCACGCAAGGAAGTGCCTGACAGTCGGGACCCACCAGGTCGAAGTGTACGCAGCGTTTTCATTCTGGTCGCGAACATGTACGTACATACTGGTCAATGTAGAGGCGTGCATGTGTCGTAGTAGAGGCGCACGTAGCATGTATACTTACGTACAGCGGCCAGGGTGCAAGAAAGAAAATACGGCCATGTACGTACATACGGGCGGGGTCTTGAACGCCTACCCACGCATACGTATGGCCAGGGCTCGTGTACATGGCTGGGTCGGAACAAAGAAACTGCGTCGTCGTCGTGTTCATGGGGAGCCAACCATCTGGGTCAGAACGAAATGCGTCGTCGTGTTCATCGTTAGGGCTTGGACGGAACAGCCGATGCAAACGAGGCCTGGCGTACCGCAGAACGGAGGAAATGGCCTTGTGTTTGACCGGCCACGGTCGAAACGGGATCCTGTTCATCGGGAGGGGTCTGGCGTACCGCAAAATGGAGGAAACATACTTCTGTTGGACCTCCTACGGTCAAAATAGGGTCCTATTGATCGGGAGGGGTGTGGCATACCGCAAAACGAAGGAAACGGACTTGTGTTGGAGCGCTACGGTCGAAACGGGGGTCCTGTTCATCGGGAGGGGTGTGGCATACCGCAAAACGGGACTCCACGGGATATTGTTCATCTCCACCATCGATATCCTCCAGCCTCCACGGGCTAGTGTTCATCCACCGTTGACCTCCTCCTGCCTCCACCTGCGATTGTTCATCCACGGGCTCCTGTTCATCCAGCCTCCACCGTGCGCTACTCCACCGGCTACTGTTCAACCAACCCTCTCCACGGGCTACTGTTCAACCACCCCTCCACGGGCTATAGTTCATCCAGCCCTCCACCGGCTACTGTTCAACCAGCCCTCCACGGGGTCGTCCTGTTCATCCAGCCCTCCACGGGGTACTGTTCATCCATCTCCAACCGGCTCGATCGGGGTCCTGTTCATCCAAAGGCAACACCACGGGGTCCGGTTCATCCACCCCCACCGAAACTATTCATCCAAACCCCCAGCAATGCTCACTGTTCATCCAGAGGCAGCATCGATCGGCTTCAGTTAGCAGCAGTAGTGAAGGAATCGCTCGATCGCTCGGGTTTAGTAACGCGTAGCCTGCAGTGCAATCGCTCGGGTTCAGTTAGACGACGCCTCGCTCGGGTTCAGTTAGAGCCCAACGCCTCGCACCCACGCGCGTACGGTACGAGAGAAACGCGCATCGCTTGGCCCCCGACCACCCACCGTAACCGGAAACTCCCTGATATTTTCCTCGCCCTCGCTTCTACCACGGTTTTTTCCATCATGGACGACCCAAAGAATGTCATGCAGCTACGTCTCCGGCCCGCCCAGGACGAAAAGCCCATTTTCTGTCATGATTTTTTGTCATAGAAGTAGGAGCCCACCACATCTATGATGATACCGGGTTTTGTCACAATTATCGTCATAGAAGTGTCATAAGTATGACAGGAAAAAAAAATGTTTGGCCAAAAATGTCACGGATGTGTCTTTTTTTCGTAGTGGCAGGCCCTACCGGGGCTTGCGGAGGCAAGCTACTCCACTGCTCCACCTCACGAGCAACGGAAGTCAATGATCAGTGCGGGATCGAGCCCCAAGGTGGCCGAGTGGATGTTTTTTTGCCACATGGCAGCCACTTCCTACAGCAAACACCTCCATATGACACCCGTCCTGAGACGTTTCAAGCAAGCAGGGGCGAAGCTGGCAAAATAGCCCGGCAAGGGCTGCCGGGCACGCTGTGATGTGATACTAAATGGTGCATTTAATGCGCTATGTCAGCCTGCAGAGTTAGGTATGATAGCACTGTTTGCTATCTAATCAGTACGAAAAGACTGATTTGCCACTGTGGTGACCCCTTAACCTATAAAAGGAGGCCCATGGCAACCATAGAAAGGGTTCGCGAGGTTGTCAAGCATGACCCCTCACATATCCATACGCACGTAGCCACTTCGCTTCGAGGCAACCTTGCTGGGCAAGTGTGCTGCGCCCACCACCACCTTTTCCACCATCAATCCACCAAAGCAGGAGTAGGATTTTACGTCTTGCGGCGGCCCGAACCTGGGTCAAAAACTGCCCGTGTGATCTCTGTCACGCTGCGCTACGCTTCTCTGCTCTTTGTGCAACGTGTCCATCCCCCAACCGAACCAATAGGGGATAGTAGCCCCATAGGTGGTCGTGGTTCCCCACGACACTAGACATCTGGTGAGTAACGAAAATCCATCAATTTCGTACGGGGTGAAGTGCACCGGATTTCCAGTAAGGATCAAAAATTCATCAAATATGTTTTGTTGGGAGCGCACCAGATTTTTGGACGCAGTCGAACATCTGTTTGCTCAGGAGCTACCAAACATCCGGTGGCTCGGGAGGTACCAGACATCTGCTATGTTGGCTCTGGTTGGGATGAACCGGATTTTCGGTGGCGACCAGAATCCATCAAGTTTGTTGTGTTGAGATACACCGAATTTCCGGTAAGAGCACTGAACTCCGATGAGCAATGAGCGACCAAACATCCGGTGAGCCGGAGACAGAAATGGTTTCCTAAGATATAAGAAATATGTCTATTTGGAGAATTACTCAGGGGTGATTTGTGGGTGTATGTGTGGCATCTTTGTATGATGTGAGTGAAATGCATATGACAAAAACCGTGGGTTTTGAGCAAGTCTTTCACGAGTCCCGATTATCCCTTTGTAATAGTGTGGGATCCCTATACTCAAGAACAAACTGAAAAGGCCTAAGCTATTGTCTTTGCTTCTTCGTTCTTGAGCAATATACATTTATGTAGTTCATGATCCACACATAATTCCATGGAGACTAAAACCCGTGATATACTTGACAAACATGATTAGTCCCCTATATGTATATTATCATCAACATCAGAATATGATTAAAGGCATGATTACATTTTCACTAACTTCAACTATCTGTTGCTTGATTCAGTTATCATCTCTATTATGTTAATCATGTTTTAACTATGAATTTTCTGGATTAAACTTAAAGGGAAATTGCTCGATTATTCAACACTTCGAAAGACTTAGTATGTGTAGGCAATTTTCTTGAATTGCATTTGTTGTGACTCGCAAGCCTACTACGATTGAGGGTGTGAATTATAAGATATAATGTGCGAGTTCAGTTCTTTGGCTTTACCACCATGAACTGTTTTCACACCTCTAGCGGAAAGCCAGAGGGAGAGCTTACTCCTAAACAGGAGCAAGCTTTCCAAGATAAAGGCACTCTCTTCAGAGGTGTTGTTTTGAGTATTCCCAGGTGTTGTTTTGAGTATTCCCAGCAACAAGATTGACAATCCCTTCATGACCATCATGGTCGGTAAGGATATGTAGGATGCACTTGAGGCCAAGTTTGGAGTCTCACATGCATGAAGTGAGTTGTATGTCATGGAGGAATATCATGGCTACAAGATGATGGATAACCGCTCCATGGTTGAGCAGGCTCATGAAATTCAGTCACTCACTAAGTAACTTGAGCATTCCAATTGTATGTCACTAGACAAGTTCATTACCAGAGGCGCATTGCCAAGCTTTCTCCTTCATGGAGGATTTTTTCTCCCTCTCTGAAGCACGAGAGACAGCAATTTATTGTCATCAATCTTAGTAACACTCTTATGTGGAAGAGAATGAGAGGGAAATTCTAGTGCCAACTTAGTTTAGAAGAAGAATTACCAACCCCAAAATTCAAGAACAAGAACCTGGATAGCGTTCTATGTCCTGGGAGAACAATTATGGGTTTGGGAGGTGCTACAAGGCTTAACGTGAGACACGCCTATGCGACAAGGGGTGTCGTTGTGCAATGGCGACCACCTTGGTCCCTCGTTGTTGCAAACCGGAGGCAAGTTGTTGTGAGCGACGACATGTGATGCCTCAGGATCGAGCGGGAGCGACGATCGTGATGCTCTCACAGTGGGAGGGACAACTAATGAGTCCAGTTTCTTACCACTATTTTATCTTGTGTTTTGTGTCGTAATCAAAGGTTTTGCTAGAATTTTACCGTGGCCACACACGTCTTTTTGTCTATTTTCACCAGGATCTCAACCATAAGGATTTTTGAGGCATAAGTAGGAAAGCTCAAGAATATGAGGTAAAAAATACGTCAATTTATGTGATAGGAACCTACCATATGAGGCCATCATCAAAACAGGAAGAAAACTTGACGCACAGGAGGATCTAGAGAAGAAGACAATGTCTCGTACGAGCATGAGTGCTTGTACCAGTAGCCGTCGCTCCACCTGGTCAACTACGTTACCCCTGTGTCTTCGTCGGAAGGAGAAGATACCATGATGCCAGAAATTCCATCATATCGAAGAACCCTAGCCTCCAGAAGGGATTCAAAGGGGAAATCGACAAGAAGGGCTCCGTCACACCGTCACTTCGTTCAAGGAGACTCCCACACCAACCATCGACACCACCATCCCCATGTTCATCTTTTTGTAATATTGAACTCTAGTGGACTATCGTGTGTATTACGTTGATATATTGTTCATGATTACCACAGTTATCCATGCGATGCTAGTTGTTTCTATGTATGAGTAGTTCCCTAGTTCTCGGGCATATGGAGGAACCTCAGTATGTTCAGGTGTTGAACAACGGTAGGATATGAAATCCTCGTCCGAATGTTTGAATTAATAACCTTCATGAATGTTGTGTAAGGCCCCCACTCAACATTTTCGCCATGGAGCATATTACCGTCATTGTAAAGGTAGGGATGTGGAGGTAAAGAGGTGACAATAATATCCTCTCATCTTGAATCTAAAAAAATCCCTCTCATCTTTCCCTTTGCAATTGTCAAGGAGTAACTGAGAACTGACCATTAGTTGCGTCCATGGGCTGACCCTTAATTATCGTTGCCATAATCTAAATGTGTGTGTGTGCGGGGAGGGGGGGGGGATAGTGGCGTATGTGATACGGAGGCTACGCATGTAGCTTGTATTTTGTACCAGACTCCGCCCCCTATAGACATCAAACATAGGCTTGATTATCCAAACCTAGAACTATGCAATAGCATATGTTACGTTAGATACATACAAGTGAGGGATGGGGACACAAATGTTATAGAAGGGCGGTGTTGTTGCAGGCTCGGGCACTGGTTGCAAGGGGCATGCGGGGACGACATCCAAGGACGAGAAGGATGAGTCAGTCGATATTGCAAGGACTCCTAGTAGTGGCAAGGGATCTCATCTCCTTCACATAGCAGGTTTGGATGTCACATGTTTGTGCGTGCAGGCGTTGTAACCGTGTGGAGGACAACATGGTCCGTCTGCTTCGTAGGTGTGATCCAAGGGCATGATCTAACGGCCAGCGACCCAACCAATCTTTGCACAGATCTTTTTTTTGTGAGAAAACTTCCAATATACTCTTCTTCAATCATGGCAATACAACAAACACCAGAATAATAAAAATTACATCCACGTTCATAGACCACCCAGTGACGATTACAAGCACTGAAGTGAGCCGAAGGCGCGTCGCCGTCATCGCCCAGCCCTCGCCGGGGCCGGGCAAAACTTGTTGTAGTAGACAATCGGGAAGTCGTCGTGCTAAGGCCCCATAGGACCAGCGCAGCAGAATATTAACCGCCACTGATGAAGAGTAGCGTAGATCGGAAGGATCCAACGTGGAGAAACACAAACGTAGACAAACTGTGACCAGATCCGAGCAAATCCACCATGGACAGATCCGCCAGAGACACACCTTCACATGCCCACCGATGATGCTAGACACACCATCGGAGTGGGGGCTAGGCGGGGAGAACCTTATCCCATCTTCAAGGAGCCGTCGTCGTCTCGTATTCTTGAGCAGGACACAAACCCTAACAAAACTTGAAGAAACATCTGAAAAGAGAACCCTCCCGCCGGCAAGGGCCGGGATCCACCGCGCCGCCATGGCTTTAAGGCCACCGGAGACGAGGCGGACCGGCGGCAACGCCGACAGAAGGCAGAGGAACCCTAAGCTTTCCTTGGGGAGGAGGCAAAGGCTGCTTCTTTCTCCTAAGTTTTTTTGCCACGCTTTAATATTATTCTTGGCACACATCAGTCAACTAATACTT
This sequence comes from Triticum timopheevii, assembly GCA_963921465.1. Lineage (NCBI taxonomy): Eukaryota > Viridiplantae > Streptophyta > Magnoliopsida > Poales > Poaceae > Triticum > Triticum timopheevii. The sequence continues at coordinate 507,186,213 of OY997268.1, read as the reverse complement.
AGCGTGCCCTTTGTTTCGTTGAGAAGTGCAAGGAGATTTCTTTTAATTATTATCAAAGGCAACGTGGAGGTCGTTTAATAAGCAAAAACCATAGAAGTAGAGAGAAACCAAAACGATGTTTATTGCCATGGAAAAAATAGGGAGCAGTGTACTATTACCATCACGAACACTACCTCTCACCTGGTTCAGAATAAAAACCCATAGGTCGCTACTACGGCTCTAAATGTAAGTAAATGAGTTATTCCAAATTTCTCTCTACCAAACAAACAGAAAGATCTGGCCTTACTTATTGTAACCTTATTGTTGTATAGGACGAAATGTAACCTTATTTTGCCCGAAAAACATTATCTTAAGCTATTCAAGCTCAATTGCATCATCTGACTTTTTTGTTTGAGGGAAAATTGCATCATCTGACTTTTTTATTCGAGGGAAAATTGCATCATCTGACTAACACCACCACGAGGAAAGTTTCATCCGAGAAAAGAACACATCACCACGAGGACACAACGGCGAATCAACCTGTGGTTGAGTTGGTTAGGTGGACAGTGGTATCCCCAACCCACCAGGGTTCAAATCCTGGTGCTCGCATTATTTCTGGATTTATTTCAGTATTTCCGGCGATGCGCTTTCAGTGGGAGGAGACGTTCCCGTCGACGACGAGGCGCCTACGGTGACTTCGTAAATCTCAAGATGATACGCCGGCTCAGTCTCTCGGAGGTGTTCATAGGGGTAAGGTGTGCGTGTGTACGTTCATAGGGATGGGTGTATGCGCGTGTATATGAGCGTTCGTGTCTGTACTGATGCTCAAAAAAAACCACGAGGACACAACGGATATACAAAGGCAAAGATGGCACTGAAAATCCTTTTCTTTTTCTCCCGAGCAATGTGCAATCTTCGAACTTCCAAACGAAAAAAAGGGAACGGTCCAGTCTAGTTCACTGGGCCATCTAGGCATACGGGGCATTATGGGCCGGTATTTTCGCACTGGGCTTCAACGTCAAGCCTCCCAAACGGCTGATCAGCCGGTAGCGCAGACCCGCAGAGGCAGCTCACGAGGCGCAGCTGCTCGTTCGTTTAGTCCCACCTCGCTCGCGAGGAACGGTGGAGTCGCTCGACGAGGCTATAAAAGGGGGCGCAGGGCTGCAGAACAACTCATACCTTTCTCGGCCTTTTGGCTAAGATCAAGTGTAGTATCTGTTCTTATCAGTTTAATATCTGATATGTAGGCCATGTGCCTACAACGATATTAAATTTATTTTTTGTGGGGGAGGGTCCACCACAGTGGCTTGCCACTGGGGCCCTCGTGTGTCGCCCGGGCGTTGCACTGCTGCCCGGGCCTGGCGCGCCCCAACCAAAACAATTTAAGTTTTTTTTCTGTGCACATAGGCGTTCGCGCAGAATATCTGAAGTTTTAAGTTTTATATGCCGGCTTTGCCTCGCCGAGTTTAAAACCGTTGGCGGAAAGAAAAGATGGAAAACCCAGTATCATAACGTGCGTGATTTGCCCTCTCATGAACGTGAATTGTGACGAGTCTGGATGACGCTTCGTGCGTCGGTTGCTTTGCCTTTCACGGACTGGACTGCACATAATTCTCATCACGTGCACCAACTAACAGGGTTGTTTGATGTGTCATGCTTGGCACAAATAATCAGGAGTTACAGCGAGTCGTTTCCGGCCAAGCACTGGCCGCATCACGTCGTCGGCTTTTCAAATCCATGCCCAAAAACAACTTCATGGAACGGACTCATATCACGTCTTGTCAAACCCATGCCAACTAGCTTTGCGGTACAAGATTAGAAACCACGAGTTTAGAGCCGAACCACAACGAACGTGTTTGGTTCACCCACAGTTGTCATCTCATGGGCATCGTTTCCCTTTCGGAACAACAAACCCAAAAAGAACCGAAGCTACTTTACGCACGACAGTTTGCTAGCTGATCCTTGGAGTGAGTATCTGGTGCTCTGGGTGCTCAGGTTACGGTGATACGGGCTTCTTGGCCGTTGGATCTCGGATCGGACGGCATCTTGGGAGCTGTTGGGCCTATGCACAATTTTCAGACTCCCAAGGAGCTTTTGTGCAAAAAGTTTGTGAGCTCATAAGAGCCATCGAATCTCGGATCGAACACATCCCAGAAGTTTGTATCACCGTAGTACCTGAGCGCCCGGAGCACCAGATAATTTCCCTCATCATTGCACAACGATTGATCCAAAGGTGCTAATCCACACATCATACTGCAGAAGGTGTCATGTGTGTAGCATTGCTCAGAAAGAACACGATCATCGCTTTTGTCGCATGAGACTTGTGTGCCGTGATAGGGCTTGTGCGCGGGGCATGATTGACAAGGATTACACAACACTCGCATCATGTGCGTGGGCTAAACATATTGGGTTGATGTGTCATGCTTGGCGAGATTAGTTATGGGTTGTCGAGTCGCTGGGGTCCCTTCATTTCCCTCGGGCAGCACCACCCGCCGGGGCAGGAATGGGAGTGGAGCCCTAGTCGATGTACAAGGTAGTGTTAGCTTAGTTATAGTAGTGTGCGACCGACACTATGTCGTGATTTTGCTACATGTTGTAGAAAAGCTGAGCACCACTACTCGTGAGCACCGTGCGGTAGTGGACGTACACTTCTCTAGATCCCGTTCTTGTGTGTGCGCGCACACGCGCGCCTGGGGGGTGGGGGGCTGTTGGAGTGGGATCCGACGACAGATTTGAAAATAAGCTCATTCTTTGCGATGGATCTCAAGGTATTTGGAGGTGCTCCACCCCTGTCCCTTTGCCGCCATGGTGGTGGAAAAGCGAGAATGACCTGGTTTTGAGCCTTGCTAATAGAACAAGCCGAAGGACCTTTTGCTGTCATCGGCTCTCATCGTCAACATCTTCTTCTTGTGTCTCGATCTTCACCAAGAGAGCTTCAAATCGAACACAATATGTCTTCATCGAGTGATTTGAGTGGCTTGAATCCCATGACCTCGAATGGATATGGAAGCAAATCCCAATGGGCCGTTGTCTCTGACGATGTTGTGCGGAACTCGAATCGGAACGTCGGCTTTCTTATGAAACTGATGGCTGTGCTTGAGTCTAAACTTTTGATAGGCTTGGCCTCAATCCACTTGGTGAACTTGTCGACTGCTACAAAATGATGAGTGAAAGCACTTCTACCGGTCCTGAGTGGCCCAATCATGTCCAAGCCCCACACAACAAATGGCCAGACGAGTGGAATAGGCTTCAACGCAGATGCTGGCTTGTGAGACATGTTTGCATAGAACTGGCAACCCGCACACTTCTCCACGATTTCTTTTGCAGCCTCATTGGACCGTGCCCAGTAGAATCCTGCTCGGTATGCTTTGGCCACGATGGTTTGAGAGGACACATGGTGGCCACAGGTTCCCGTGTGGATTTCTTCCAGAATCAGTCGACCTTCATCAGGGGAGATACATCGTTGAGCCATGCCAGTAACACTCTCTGTAAAGCTTCCCATCCATTACTGTGAAAACCTTGGATCTGTGGATGATCCGACGTGCCTCAACTTCATCTTCTGGAAGCTCCTTCCTGAGCAGATATGCAATGTATGGCACTGTCCAGTCGGGAGTGATCACCAGGATCTCCATAACCAGATCAAGCATTGCTGGTACTTCGATCTCAGTCGGATTAGTAGGACTTATCACCTTGGGAGGTTCTTCAGTGAAAGGATCCTCTTGCACTGATGGGGAATGGAGATGCTCAAGAAACACATTGCTGGAGATAGGTTTCCGAGTGGAACCTATTTTTGCCAAGTCGTCAGCTGCTTGATTCTTGATTCGAGGAATGTGATGAAGCTCCAAACCCTGAGACTTTTTCTCCAACTTCCTCACTGGATTGTAGTATCCAGTGATGATAGAGTTTCTGACGCCCTACTCCTTCATCACTTGATTGACCACCAAATCTGAGTCGCCGTAGACCATCAGGCAACGGACGCCGACTGAGATGGCCATATGCAACCCGCAGAGAAGTGCTTCGTACTCAGCTTCATTATTGGAGGAATCAAAATGAAACTGGAGGACATAATTAAGTTTATCACCTCTCGGGGACACGAGAACCACTCCAGCACCAGAACCATTCAACATCTTGGACCCATCAAAGAACATAGTCCAGTGTTCCGAGTGAACTTGGCCGGTTTGTTGCTGTTGAATCCACTTGACTAAGAAATCCGCGAGTGCTTGGGATTTGATCGCCTTCTTCACTTCAAACTTGATATCCAGAGGGAGAAGTTCCATTGCCCACTTAGCCACTCGACCAGTTGCATCTCGATTGTTCATTATCTCAGACAATGGAGCATCGCTGACGATTGAAACCGATTGGTCTTGGAAATAATGTGCAACTTTCTTTGCAGTCAAGTAAATTCCATAAACAAGCTTCTGGTAATCTGGGTACCTCTGCTTGGGTGGACTCAAGACTTTAGAAATATAGTACACTGGACATTGAACTTTATAGACCTTGCCTTCTTATTCTCGCTCGACTGTGAGCACTGTGCTAACAACCTGACCAGTGGTTGCAATGTACACGAGTAAAGGCTCTTTGCTGATTGGAGCAGCAAGCACCGGCTGGGTGGAAAGCAGGGCTTTGACCTCCACAAACGCTGCTTCAGCTTCGGGAGTCCACTCGAACATATCAGACTTCTTCATTAGTCGGTAGAGGGGCAATGCATTCTCATCGGGACGTGAAATGAGTCGACTTAATGTAGGAAGATAGCCTGTAAGCTTCTGAACATCATGCACATGCACAGGGCATTTCATTCGGAGAATTGCACCAATTTTCTCGGGATTAGCATCTATCCCTCGTTCCGATACAAGGAAACCGAGTAACTTTCCTCCGGTACTCCGAATGTGCACTTGGACGGATTCAACTTGATATCATATCTTCTTAGATTGGCGAAAGTTTCAGCGAGATCAGTCAGCAGGTCGGAACTCTTGCATGACTTCACTACAATATCATCCATATACGCCTCCACATTCTGACTGATCTGAGTGAGCAGGCACTTCTGAATCATGTGCATTGGCTCCAGCGTCCTTAAGACCGAACGGCATGGTGACATAGCAAAAACACCTGAATGGGGTGATGAAGGCTGTTTTAATTTCATCTGGCCTGAATAGTTGGATCTGATGGTATCCGGAATACGCATCAAGAAAAGACTAATGCTCACACCCAGCAGTCAATTCGACTATCTGATCGATGCGGGGAGCGGAAAATGATCTTTTAGGTAGGCCCGATTGATATGCCTGAAGTCAATGCACATGCACAGTGACTTATCCTTCTTGGGAACCATGAGGACGTTGGCGAGCCCCTCAGAGTGGTATATCTCATGGATGAACTCAACTGCTAGGAGCCGAGCCACCTCTTTGCCAATCGCCTTCCTCTTCTCCACAGCGTACCAACGGAGATGTTCCTTGACAGGTTTAACTTTTGGGTCGACGCGCAAACGATGCTTAGCCGGTCCCCTGGGTATACCTGACATATCTGATGGTTTCCATGCAAAGATGTCACAGTTCTCATAGAGGAACTGGATGAGCGAGGCTTCCTATTTGCTGTCGAGTGTCACTAAAATATGAGTCAGCACAGCTGTGGGATCTTCCGGGTGAATATGAACTGGTTTTGTCTCACCAGCCGACTGAAATGCAGACTCAGAAGCAGGCTTCTTGGAGCAGAGCAAATCACTCGGATCAACGTTCTTTTGATATTCCTCTAGTTCAACCACTTCCATTTGCTCGTCAGCGATCTTGGACCCCTTTTGGAGGCATTCTTCTGCTCTCTGTCTGTTCCTAGTGCCTGTGATCACACCTTTGGGCCCTGGCATCTTCAGCTTGAGATACACGTAACATGATCGGGCCATGAAACGAGCATATGCCGGCCTGTCCAGAATAGCATGATAGGCACTGTGGAAAGCCACCATTTCGAACGTCAACTTTTCTTTGCGGAAATTCTTGGAATCACCAAAAAACCACATCCAGAGCAATTTGCGTGAGTGACTTTGCCTTTTTCCCTGGGATGACTCCGTGGAATTGCATGTTGCTTTCACTGAGTTGGGACATCAAATGCCCATCCCCTGGAGGGTCTCAACATACAAAATGTTCAAACCACTGCCACCATCCATGAGAACTTTAGTCAATCGGGTGCCCCCAACGACTGGGTCGACCACCAAAGCTTGTCGCCCAGGGGTAGCAATGTGAGCTGGGTGATCCGACTGGTCGAAGGTGATAGGAGTCTTTGACCACTTGAGGTACGTCGTAGTTGCCAGAGCAACCATGTTCACCTCTCTGTTGATGACTTTCAATCGACTTTTGCTCTCAACATCAGCAAAAATCATCAAAGTTGCATTGACTTTTGGGTAATCATCTGCCTTTTCTTCATCTTCATCCTTATGAGAGCCTTTTTCACTCTGTTGTCCTTCACGGAACTGTTGAATGAGGAACCTACACTGTCGAGTGGTGTGTTTAGGCACAATCAGGCTGCCTTCCTTATCCTTCTTCATGTGAATGGGAAACGGTAAATCGAGGACATCCTGGCTTGACTGATCCTTCATCTTCTTGGGTACCCAAGGCCCTTTGGGCTTTCCCTTGAACTCTCCTTGTGAATTGACCACTGCTGCTTCAGCCTGACTTGAGCTTTCAGCCTTGCATTCTGTTTCCACCTGGGATTTCTGCCCCCAGTCTCAGGGTGGACTGTTTTCCCTTTGCCATTATGGAGTTGGTCCTCTTCCTCACCATTCGCGTATCGAGTGGCGATTTCCATCATCCGATTCAAACTCATGGCCCCGGAGCGACCAAATTTCAATGTGAGCTCTCTGTACCGCACGCCTTCCTTGAAAGCACAGACGGCCTGATGCTCTAAAACATTCTCCACCACATGGTGAAGGGTAGTCCACCACTGAGTATAATCTTTCAAGGTTTCATTCAGTTTCTGTATGCAATGCTGCAGCTTAGAAAGTCCAGCGGGACGCTTGCAAGTGCCTTCAAATGTCTTGATAAACACCCCGGCCAAATCTTCCCAACAGAAAATGCTAGCTGGAGCCAACTGATTCAACCAGGCCCTGGCTGAGCCCTCAAGCATCAGGGGCAGGTGCTTCATGGCTACCTCATCGTTGCCCACCGATCTGCACTGCCACTCAGTAATCCTCTAACCAGGTGTCTGGCTTTGACTCGCCAGTAAACTTGCTAACTCCTGCAGCCAACCTAAAGTTGGAAGGAATCTCAGCAGCACAAATGGCTCTACTCAAACACTTGGGGCCAGAGACGAACGCTCTGTTCCCACTCGACTGATCTCTGTACAAAACATCTCTGTTAGCCCTGCCTCTGTCAACCAGGCTGATACGTCTCCAACATATCTATAATTTTTTGATTGTTCTATGCTATTATATTATTCGTTTTGGATGTTTAATGGGCTTTACTATATACTTTTATATTATTTTTGGGACTAACCTATTGACAAGAGGCCCAGTCCAAATTGCTGTTTTTTTGCCTATTTCAGTGTTTCGCACAAAAGGAATATCAAACGGAGTCCAAACGGAATGAAACCTTCGGGAGAGTTATTTTTGGAAAAAACGCAATCCAGGAGACTTGGAGTAGACATCAGGGAAGCAAAGAGGTGGCCACGAGGGTCCAGGGCGAGCCCTACCCCCTGGGCACGACCCCACCCTCATGGGCCCCTCGTGGCTCCCCTGCCCGACTTATTTCGCCTATATATATATTCATATACCCCGAAAACATCCAAGAAGCCTCAAGCATGTAAAGCTTTGGGATGCCCCGATAGGCATCCCACCTTTCTTCTTCAACAATTATCGGTTAGTATCGGTTGAACCTAAGTTTTTGCTTCTTCAGATGATGTGTGCTATCCTTGAAGTGTCATTTTATTTTATTTTGCTTGTTCTTTGAATAAACTACCAAGATCTGAAATTCTTAAATGTTAGAGAGTCTTCACATAGTTACATAATTATCCGACTACTCATTGATCTTCACCTATATCTTTTGGAGTAGTTTGTCATTTGCTCCAGTGCTTCACTTATACCGTTTTAGAGCACGGTGGTGGTTTTATTTTGAAGAAATAGATGAACTCTCATGCTTCACTGATATTATTTTGAGAGTCTTAAATAGCATGGTAATTTGCTTTGGTTATAAAAACTTTCATATAAAGTGCATTGAATACTATGGTCAATTTGATACTTGATAGTTGTTTTGAGATATAAAGGTGGTAATGTTAGAGTCATGCTAGTTGAGTAGTTGTGAAATTGAGAAATGCTTGTGTTAAATTTGGCAAGTCCCATAGCATGCACGTATGGTGAACGTTGTGTGACAAATTTGAAGGATGGGGTGTTCTTTGATTGCCTTCTTTATGAGTGGAGGTCGGGATCACGCGATGGTTAACTCCTACCAACCCTTCCCCTAGGAGCATGTGTAGTAGTACTTTGCTTTGAGGGCTAATAAACTTTTGCAATAAGTATATGAGTTCTTTATGACTAATGTGAGTCCATGGATTATACGCACTCTTACCCGTCCGCAACTTGCTAGCCTCTATGGTACCGTGCATTGCCCTTTCTCACCTTGAGAGTTGGTGCAAACTTCACCGTTGCATCCAAACCCCGTGATACGATACGCTCTATCACACATAAACCTCCTTATATCTTCCTGAAAACAACCACCATACCTACCTATTATGGCATTTCCATAGCCATTCCGAGATATATTGCCATGCAACTTTCCACCGTTCCGTTTATTATGACACGCTCCATCATTGTCATATTGCTTTGCATGATCACATAGTTGACATCGTATTTGTGGCAAACCCACCTTTCATAATTCTTTCATACATGTCACTCTTGATTCATGCACATCCCGGTACGCCGCCGGAGGCATTCATATAGAGTCATATTTTGTTCTAAGTATTGAGTTGTAAGTAAATAAAAGTGTGATGATCTTCATTATTAGAGCATTGTCCGAGTGAGGAAAGGATGATGGAAGCAATGATTCCCTCACAAGTTGGGATGAGTCTCCGAACTTGATGAAAAATAAAAGAGGCCAAAGAAGCCCAAATAAAAAAGAGGCCAAAGAAGCCCAAATAAAAAAGAGGCCAAAGAAGCCCACCAAAAAAAAGAATAAAAAATTAATGCGAGAAAAAGAGAGAAGGGACAATGTTACTATCCTTTTACCACACTTGTGCTTTGAAGTAGCACCATGATCTTCATGATAGAGAGTCTCCTATGTTGTCACCTTCATATACTAGTGGGAATTTTTCATTATAGAACGTGGCTTGTGTATTCCAATGATGGGCTTCCTCAAAATGCCCTAGGTCTTCGTGAGCAGGCAAGTTGGATGCACACCCACTTAGTTTATTTTTGATGAGCCTTCATACATTTATAACTCTAGTGCATCCGTTACATGCCAATCCCTACTCCTCGTATTGACATCAATTGATGGGCATATCCATAGCCCGTTGATTAGCTGCATCAATATGAGACTTTCTCTTTTTTGTTTTCTCACATAATCCCTATCACCATACTCTACTCCACCCATAGTGCTATGTCCATGGCTTACGCTCATGTATTGCGTGAGGGTTGAAAAGGCTGAAGCGCGTTAAAAAGTATGAACCAATTGCTTGGTTGAAACCGGCGTTGTGCATGATTGGAGAATTTTGTGTGACGAAAATGAAGCATGGCCAAACTATATGATTTTGTAGGGATAAGCTTTCTTTGGCTATGTTATTTTGATAAGACATAAATTGCTTGGTTAGCATGCTTGAAGTATTATTACTATTTTTATGTCAATATTAAACTTTTATCTTGAATCTTTTGGATCTGAACATTCATGCCACAATAAAGAAAATTACATTGAGAAACATGCTAGGTAGAATTCCACATCAAAAATTCTGTTTTTATCATTTACCTACTCGAGGACGAGCAGGAATTAAGCTTGGGGATGCTTGATACGTCTCCAATGTATCTATAATTTTTTATTGTTCCATGCTATTATATTATCCGTTTTGGATGTTTAATGGGCTTTACTATATAATTTTATACTATTTTTGGGACTAACATATTAACCGGAGGCCCAGTCCAAATTGCTGTTTTTTGCCTATTTCAGTGTTTCGCAGAAAAGGAATATCAAACGGAGTCCAAACGGAATGAAACCTTTGGGAGAGTTATTTTTGGAACAAATGAAATCCAAGAGACTTGGAGTTGACGTCAGGGAAGCAACGATGTGGCCACGAGGGTCCAGGGCGGCTCCCACCCTCGTGGGCCCCTCGTGGCTCCCCTGAGTGACTTCTTTCGCCTATATATATATATATATATATATATATATATATCCATATACCCCGAAAACATCCAAGAAGTCTCAAGCATCTAAAGCTTGGGGATGCCCCGGTAGGCATCCCACCTTTCTTCTTCAACAATTATCGGTTAGTATCGGTTGAACCTAAGTTTTTGCTTCTTCACATGATGTGTGCTATCCTTGAAGTTTCATTTTATTTTGTTTTGCTTGCTATTTGAATAAAATACCAAGATCTAAAATTCTTAAATGTTAGAGAGTCTTCACATAGTTACATAATTATTTGACTACTCATTGATCTTCACTTATATCTTTTGGAGTACTTTGTCATTTGCTCTAGTGCTTCACTTATACCCTTTTAGAGCACGGTGGTGGTTTTAGGTTGAAGAAATAGATGAACTCTCATGCTTCACTTATATTATATTGAGAGTCTTAAAAAGCATGGTAATTTGCTTTGGTTATAAAAACTTTCATATAAAGTGCATTGAATAATATGATCAATTTGATACTTGAGAGTTGTTTTGAGATATAAAGGTGGTAATGTTAGAGTCATGCTAGTTGAGTAATTGTGAAATTGAGAAATACTTGTGTTAATTTGGCAAGTCCCGTAGCATGCACATATGGTGAACGTTGTGTGACAAATTTGAAGCATGGGGTGTTCTTTGATTGCCTTCCTTATGAGTGAAGGTCAGGATAACGCGATGGTTAACTCCTACCAACCCTTCCCCTAGGAGCATGCGTAGTAGTACTTTACTTCGAGGGCTAATAAACTTTTGCAATAAGTATATGAGTTCTTTATGACTAATGTGAGTCCATGGATTATACGCACTCTTACCCTTCCGCAATTTGCTAGCCTCTACGGTACCGTGCATTGCCCTTTCTCACCTTGAGAGTTGGTGCAAACTTCGCCGGTGCATCCAAACCCCGTGATACGATACGCTCTATCACACATAAACCTCCTTATATCTTCCTCAAAACAGCCACCATACCTACCTAGTATGGCATTTACATAACCATTCTGAGATATATTGCCAAGCAACTTTCCACCGTTCCGTTTATTATGACACGGTCCATCATTGCCATATTGCTTTGCATGATCATGTAGTTGACATCGTATTTGTGGCAAAGCCACCTTTCATAATTCTTTCATACATGTCACTCTTGATTCATTGCACATCCCGGTACACCGCCGGAGGCATTCATATAGAGTCATATTTTGTTCTAAGTATTGAGTTGTAATTTTTGAGTTGTAAGTAAATAAAAGTGTGATGATCTTCATTATTAGAGCATTGTCCCAGTGAGGAAAGGATGGTGGAAGCAATGATTCCCTCACAAGTTGGGATGAGTCTCCATACTTGATGAAAAATAAAAGAGGCCAAAGAAGCCCAAATAAAAAAAGAGGCCAAAGAAGCCCACCAAAAAAAGAATAGAAAAAATAATGAGAGAAAAAGAGAGAAGGGACAATGTTACTATCCTTTTACCACACTTGTGCTTCGAAGTAGCACCATGATATTCATGATAGAGAGTCTCCTATGTTGTCACCTTCATATACTAGTGGGAATTTTTCATTATAAAACTTGTCTTGTATATTCCAATGATGGGCTTCCTCAAAATGCCCTAGGTCTTCGTGAGCAGGCAAGTTGGATGCACACCCACTTAGTTTCTTTTTGATGAGCTTTCATACATTTATAGCTCTAGTGCATCTGTTGCATGGCAATCCCTACTCCGCGTATTGACATCAATTGATGGGCATATCCAAAGCCCGTTGATTAGCTGCATCAATATGAGACTTTCTCTTTTTTTCTCACATAATCCCTATCATACTCTACTCCACCCATAGTGCTATGTCCATGGATTACGCTCATGTATTATGTGAGGGTTGAAAAGTCTGAAGCGCGTTAAAAAGTATGAACCAATTGCTTGGCTGAAACCGGGGTTGTGCATGATGGGAGCATTTTGTGTGACGAAAATGAAGCATGGCCAAACTATATGATTTTGTAGGGATAAGCTTTCTTTGGCTATGATATTTTGATAAGACATAAATTGCTTGGTTAGCATGCTTGAAGTATTATTACTATTTTTATGTCAACATTAAACTTTTATCTTGAATCTTTTGGATCTGAACATTCATGCCACAATAAAGAAAATTACATTGAGAAATATGCTAGGTAGCATTCCACATCAAAAATTCTGTTTTTATCATTTACCTACTCGAGGACGAGCAGGAATTAAGCTTGGGGATGCTTGATACATCTCCAACGTATCTATATGTTCCATACTTTTATATTATCAGTTTTGGATGTTTAATGGGCTTTACTATATACTTTTATATTATTTTTGGGACTAACCTATTAACTGGAGGCCCAGTCCAAATTGTTGTTTTTTTTGCCTATTTCAATGTTTCGCAGAAAAGGAATATCAAACGGAGTCCAAATGGAATGAAACCTTCGGGAGAGTTATTTTTGGAACAAACGCAATCCAGGAGACTTGGAGTAGACGTCAGGGAAGCAACGAGGTGGCCACGAGGGTCCAGGACGCGCCCCCACCCTCGTGGGCCCCTTGTGGCTCCCCTGACCGACTTCTTTCGCCTATATATATCCACATACCCCAAAACATCCAGGAGCACAATAGATCGGGAGTTCCGCCGCCGCAATCCTCTGTAGCCACCAAAAATCAATCGGGACCCTGTTCCGGCACCCTGCTGGAGGGGGGATCCCTCACCGGTGGCCATCTTCATCATCCCGGCGCTCTCCATGACGAGGAGGGAGTAGTTCACCCTTGGGGCTGAGGGTATGTACCAGTAGCTACGTGTTTGATCTCTCTCTCTCTCTCTCGTGTTCTTGATATGGCATGATCTTGATGTATCGCGAGTTTGCTATTATAGATGGATTTTATGATGTTTCTCCCCCTCTACTCTCTTGTAATGGATTGAGTTTTCCCTTTGAAGTTATCTTATTGGATTGAGTCTTTAAGGATTTGAGAACACTTGATGTATGTCTTGCATGTGCTTATGTGTGGTGACTATGGGATATTCACGTGATCTACTTGATGTATGTTTTGGTAATCAACTTGCGGGTTCAGTAACCTTGTGAACTTATGCATAGGGGTTGGCACACGTTTTCGTCTTGACTCTCCGGTAGAAACTTTGGGGCACTCTTTGAAGTACTTTGTGTTGGTTTGAATAGGTGAATGTGAGATTGTGTGATGCATATCGTATAATCATGCCCACGGATACTTGAGGTGACATTGGAGTATCTAGGAGATATTAGGGTTTTGGTTGATTTGTGTCTTAAGGTGTTATTCTAGTACGAATTTTATGATAGAGCGAACGGAAAGAATAGCTTCGTGTTATTTTACTACGGACTCTTGAATAGATCGATCAGAAAGGATAACTTTGAGGTGGTTTCGTACCCTACAATAATCTCTTCGTTTGTTCTCTGCTATTAGTGACTTTGGAGTGACTCTTTGTTGCATGTTGAGGGATAGTTATATGATCCAATTATGTTATTATTGTTGAGAGAACTTGCACTAGTGAAAGTATGAACCCTAGGCCTTGTTTCCTAGCATTGCAATATCGTTTGTGCTCACTTTTATCATTAGTTACCTTGCTGTTTTTATATTTTCAGATTACAAAAAACTATATCTACCATCCGTATTGCACTTGTATCACCATCTCTTCGCCGAACTAGTGCACCTATACAATTTACCATTGTATTGGGTGTGTTGGGGACACAAGAGTGTTATTTGGTTGCAGGGTTGTTTGAGAGAGACCATCTTCATCCTACACCTCCCACGGATTGATAAACCTTAGGTCATTCACTTGAGGGAAGTTGGCTACTGTCCTACAAACCTCTGCACTTGGAGGCCCAACAACGTCTACAAGGAGAAGGTTGCGTAGTAGACATCACAGGCCCTGCACAAGAACTGACCTTGCATCAAAACCAGGCTCTCGGGGGTCGACTGGGGGCCTCCGCTATACAGGCGCTTGTCATCATATCGCTGGGGCGTGTACGATCCACCCCTCAAAGGGGGTGTAGGCACTCCATGGCGGTCATCATGGTGATATCGAGGGTCAAACTACCTGTGCCCTCTTCCCATGTACTGGTCCTGGTGGTAACCACCATCTTCACGCTGCAAGGGCGGTCTTGGGCTTTGAGCCGACTGAACTGTATCTGCCACAGCTGGCCTACTGTGAATCCTATTGCACGACTGAGAAACAACTGAGTTCTGTTCCCCGGCTGCTCTGAGCATTGCTCGAATCTGTTGTAAGCCTCTACCAGCCTCCGAACGGGACGACTGGATCCATTCCGCAATACGTGCAACTGCTGCAACATTCTGGATCGGAGTACGGAATACCTGACAATCAGCCTTAGGTCCAGTCGGAAACAGTTGCCGATGTTGATGACCAGAACTTGAAACATGTCTGCGGGCGCGGTCGTCGAATGCTTGTTGAAGATTCTCTAGGCGTGCATGCTCAGCCAAAGTGGCTACGCGCGTAGCCTCCAAGTCCCGAGCCTCGGGGGTCTCTCCTACGATGGGGGTATGGAGAGCTTCCAAAGCTTGATCTTGCCTGCACTGCAACTCCTCCCTCTACTCCGCAGTGAGAGCTTCGGGATAGTACTCGTTGTTGTCACGCACCGGACCGCTGCTGCCGCCTGCGCCATGGGTAAATCCTGATGGGCTATGCTGGGAGCCTACCATAAGAACTTCTGCCGTGGGGTCTTTGCTTTCACACTCAGATAGAGTATCCGAATGGCCAGTCAACAGGTCGAACAACCCATAGAGAGATTCATCGGGCTCGATTGTCGTGATCTGAGGGGTTGCCGACTGACGGGCCACCGCGTGCTTCACCCACCGCTGGAGCCGCGAGCGACTGGATCGCTTGCGGCGACGACCTGCGGGAATCGAAGACACCACATGAGCCGATCGATACTGAATCAACGGCTGCCACAGGAGGATGCCGCAAGCACTCACGTGGAAATGTGCTGCCCCATGGATGGGGAGTGCCTTGACGTCGAGGGGGGGGGGGGTCCTGAAGCCAGGCCGAACCATCGGCGATGAAAGTGAGCGCACCAAGACAGATCTCGGCCCAAGGACAATCCACCACCGGAAACCATGTTGATGAAGATCGAAAACTGCAACCTCACGGGAAGTCGCTAAGACGCATGCCCCACGGTGGGCGCCAACTGTCGTGGGAACGAGTCTTACAGTAGAAGTATGGGGTACATAGGAGAGGGTAGAGTCCTAGCTATGGCGAGGTTGTACACACAGAGATTTACGAGTTCAGGCCCCTCTCGGGGGAGGTAATAGCCCTACGTCTCGGTGCCGTGGAGGCTTGTCGACTGGAGTATGGAATAGATACACGGGGTGCGAACCCTTGTGCCAGAGGGGAGGGGTGGCTTATATAGAGTGCACCGGCCCCTCGCAGCCCTTAGTTACATAGGGGTTCAATGAGAGTTAAGTCCTGAACATTACTGGTAACGTCCGTATTAAGTGGTCTTTATGACGATGGAGTGAATGCCTGACCATTGCCATCCTGGGGTGACTCTAGGTATTCTGTACTCCGAGTGGATTCCTGTCTTCCGAGTGAGATAATGGCCGTTGAGTGGAATTGGGGTATCTGAGTGGAATCATCGGTCGAGTGGATTGTGCCTCATGAGGAATTCAGTCAGTATCTTCTATTTTGCTTTGTAGGCCTTGGCCTCTCGTGTGATGTCCTTAGGAGGGGCATATAGGCCAGGCCTAATACCCTACCCTAGGTACATGCCACCATCACATGGCCATGCTTATCCTGGTCGGATCACACGCGGGGGGGGGGGGGGGGGGGCGGGGGGGGGGGGGGGCAGAGTATATCTCTCCTAATCGGAGGGGCAAATCCCATCTTGCTCGACCATGTCTCGTAGCATGGGTCTGGACAAGCCCGAAACCTACTTTTGTAACTACCCGGTCATGGAGTAGCGTTTGGTCGGCCCAAAGCATGCCTGTCAGCATCCCGAGTACATGCGCCAGCTCAAGTCTTAGGACATAGAATGTATGTTATACTAGAGACTCACAGATGACATATTGTTGCGTCTCATAGTTGGGTCTGTCCGACTCGGACCATATCTCGACTCGGATCTGACTACATCAAATCCAACCAGATCCTTCCGAGTCCATATTATCCGGTTAGCATCCAATGCTCCATGGCTAGTGAGATCAAGCCATCGACCGTGTCATATGCTAGTCTAGTCGGTTGCGCGTCCACACAATCCTTTTGACTAGGGACCTTTTAGGACAGTAATCATATAATGCATAGTCCCACAAGCAAGTCACGTACTTGCTAATATACATCATTGATAATGTCCAAGGACTATCTTTATTCATACTAACATAGGAAATATCATCATACACGATTGCCTCTAGGGCATATCTCCAACAGTCTCCCACTTGCACTAGAGTCAATCAAATAGACAGCGAATGCCCATAGCTCTAACGTGCCCCTCATGCTTGGGTTGTGGAAGCGGCTTTGTCAACGGATCTGCAACATTTGCATCCGTGTGAATTTTGCATAACTCTACATCACCATTCTTTACGATCTTTCGTATTAGGTGATATTTCTGATCTATGTGTATGACCTTGTGGTGATTCCTCGGCTCCTTGGCTTGTCCGATGGCAACAGAATTATCACAATAAAGGTCCAACGGTTTTACCGAGGCTGGGAAAGTACCAAGATCATCCAGAAAGTTTCGGATCCAAACACCTTCCTTTGCAGCTTCACAAGCCGCAGTGTATTCGGCTTCTGTGGTACAATCGGCCATCGTATCTTGCTTGGAACTCATCCAGCTCACTGCTCCTCCGTTCATGACATACATGAGTCCGGACCGTGATCGACAATCATCTCTGACGGTTTGGAAACTAGCATCGGCGTAACCCTTTACGCAGAGCTCCTCCTCACCTTCATAAACTACAAACATTTCCTTAGTCCTTTTCAGATACTTTAGAATACTCTTCACCACTGCCCAGTGACTCTCACCGGGGTTAGCCTAGTATGTGCTTGTTAGGCTTATTACAAAAGCAACATCAGGCCTTGTACATATCATGGCATACATTATGGATCCGATTGCCGAGGCATACAGAATCATACTCATCCTGCTTCGCTCATCGGATGTCGAAGGAGTCTGAGTCTCGCTTAGCCTTATACCATGTGAGACTGGCAAGAACCCTTTCTTCGCCTCACTCATGTTGAACTGCTTCAACACTTTATCTATGTGCGTGCTCTGGCTTAAGCCAAGGAGCCTCCTCGATCTATCTCTATAGATCTTAATGCCTAAAATATACACTGCCTCACCAAGGTCCTTCATCGAAAACTTTTCATTCAATGACTCCTTGACCGAGTTCAACATCAAAACATCATTCCCGATCAACAATATGTCATCCACATATAAGATCAAAAACACTATCGAGCTCCCACTTAACTTCTTGTATAAACAAGCGTCCTCTTCTCTTTTGATGAAACCAAGACTAGTGACGACCTCATCGAAACGAATATTCCAACTCCGAGATGCTTGCCTCAACCCATAAATGGATCTATTGAGCTTGCATACCTTTCTAGCACTAGTTGGATCGATAGAACCCTCGGGTTGTATCATATACACATCCTCGATTAAATTGCCGTGAAGGAAAGTCGTCTTGACATCCATCTGCCATATCTCGTAATCAAAATATGCAGCTATAGCTAGTACGATCCTCACCGACTTCAGCATTGCTACGAGCGAGTAAGTCTCATCATAGTCAATTCCTTGAACTTGTCCATAACCTTTAGCGACAAGCCGAGCTTTGTGGATCTGAACATTTCCATCCACATCGGTTTTCTTCTTAAAGACCCATTTGCAACCAATGGCCGTTATGCCAGGCGGCGGATCAACCAAGTCCTAGACTTGATTCTCGTCCATGGACTTCAACTCGGATATCATGGCCTCTAGCCATGCCTTAGAATCTGGGCTCACCATCGCTTCTGCATACGCGGCAGGCTCGTCGCTTTCTAGCAACAATGCATCACACACTCTGTGCAATCTTTCCGACCTCCATGGTTCCGGTGCCGCTTCCACGACGGGTTCCTAACAGACCCCGGTATGATCTCATCACTAGCCGAGCCGTCCTCGAGTGGTCCTCAAATTTCTTTGAGTCGGACCGTCCTCCCACTGGCCTCCCGACTGAGAAACTCTTTCTCAAGGAAAACCCCGTTCCGACCAACAAACACTTTGTTCTCTTCCCGGTTGTAGAAACTATGTCCCAAGGTTTCCCTCGGATATCCCACGAATATGCTTTTATCCGACTTGGGTGTAATATTGTCTGACATAAGTCGCTTGACAAATGCTTCACAACCCCAAATCTTTAGAAAAGACAAACTGGGACTCTTCCCGATCCACATCTCATGTGGTGTCCTGTCTGTGGATTTTGATGGTACCATGTTAAGTGTGAAAGCTGCAGTTTCTAGAGCATATACCCAGAATGAGGGTAAATACGATTTGCTCATCATAGACTGAACCATGTCCAACAAGGTTCTATTAATCCATTCCGACACGCCGTTTCTCTATGGTGTACCCGGAGGTGTGAGCTGAGGTACTATACCTCGGCTTTTCAGATGATCATCAAACTCCTGGCTCATGTACTCACCTCCATGATTTGATCGTAGAAGCTTTATAGTCTTGCCGAGCTGATTTTCAACCTTGTTCTGAATCTCTTTAAACTTTTCGAAAGTTTCCACTTGTGCCTCATCAAATAGATATATCCATATCTACTCAAGTCGTCGGTAAAAGTCATGAAGTATTGATAGCCACCTCTGGCAGTTGTGCTCATTAGACCACACGCATCACTGTGTATACGCTCCAACAGCTCAAACGCCCTCTCCCAACTCTTTGCAAAAGGAGACTTAGTCATCTTGCCGAGTAAACATGATCCACATGTCTCGAACGACCCAAAGTCAGACGAAGTTAGGAGCCCATCATCATGGAACTTCTTCATGCATTTCAGACTAATGTGTCCAAGTCGGCAATGCCAGAAGTATGTTAGATTTATCTCATTAGGCTTATGCCTCTTGACATTCACGTTATAGACCGGTTCCTGTTCCAAATTCAATATGAATAGCCCATAAAAAATGTGTGCATAGCCATGGAACATACCATTCCAATAAAACAAACAACCGTTGTCCTTTAAATGGAATTCATAACCCTGACTCATCACACATGAGGCAGAAATAATGTTCTGACTAAGTGCAGGAATGTAACAACAGTTATTCAATTCCAAAATAAATCCAGAAGGAAGCTGGAGATGCATTGTGCCGACCTCCAACGCAACAACTCTTGCTTTGTTTCCAACCCTGATGTCAATCTCCCCTTGTGCCACACGCCTAGCTCTTACCAGCCCGTGCATCGAGTTGCAAATATGAACAACTGATTCGGTATCAAATACACAAGAGCTACTAGGTATGTCAGCAAGGTAAATGTCTATAACATATGTAACAAGTGTGCCTTTGCCTGAAGCAGCATTTCCGGCCTTCTTGCCATGCTCAGCAAGCCACTTGCTACAGTTCCTCTTCCAGTGACCAGTTTCCTTGCAATGGTAGCAAATGGTCTTTGAGTGTGGTCCAGACTTCGGCGCAGCAGCGGAGGTTATCATCTCCGAGCCCTTTGCCGTAGCCTTCTTCTTAGACCAACTCTTCTTGAACTTAGCCGAGTTCTGCACCATCAACACTTGATGTGTGCCTTTCTTAATATCTTGCTCTCCCACCTCGAGCATCCCATGCAATTTAGTGAGCTTCCTATCCATGCCGTGCATATGATAGTTCAAGATGAACGTCCCATAGCTAGGCGGAAGAGAACCCAGAAATTCATCAATAGCCAGCTCATCCAAGAACGGGAAGCCTAACCGATCCAATGCTTGCATGTATCTGATTATCTTGATCACATGCGGGCTCAGATGATCACCTTCCGTCAGCTTACAATCCATCAAGGATCGCCAGACGTTGAACCTTTCGGTCCTATCCTATACCTGAAACATGCACTTGAGACTCTCGATCATATCAAAAGCCCCAACATCTTCCAAATGATGCTACAAATCAAGCTCCATACAAGCCGGCATGAGGCAACTGATCTCGTTTGATTCATCAACGAGTTTATGGTAGGCATTCCTGGTTGTGGCATTAGCATTATCGGGATGTTGCTCTGGAAGTGGATCCTCTAGAGCATGTTCCTTTTTATCATGCTTGAGAACAATTCTCAGATTTCTATACCAGGTGGTAAAGTTTGTTCCATCAAGTTTATCCTTTTCCAGAATTGATTTCAGTGCAAAGTTGGGTTGAGCAGGTGGTGCCATTGATCTACAACAGAAAAATATGCAATCACTAAGCAATGTGTTTATGTAGAGTAAGTCAAGCCTAAACAGAAATACTCCCACTGAAGTCAGCATCCCTCCGCAAACTCTTAGTGATTCATGATCCGACTAGTGCAAGTAACTAGTGAGCTTTAGCATCACTGCTAGCCAACATACCTATCCGGTAAGCACCTCCTTGCTAATCGTATCTCTATACGACTCCTGTCGGTCGGGAAGGTATCTCATACCCCGACTCCCAACCTTCTTTGCCACAAGGCCCAAAACCATTTTGATAGCCTTGTCAAGACAACCTAATGTAGTGCATGTCCGTGTCCAACACAAACCCTTCAGTTCAAGGACACCTAGTAGCATCCCAATTTTATGAGCCCACTACTAGACGTACTTGACATGCAGAGATGCAACATCGGTGATGGCAATTTTCTTGATATTATCGAGGGATCTTTCTACCATTTTAACATGCATAGAAATAAAGAATCATAATAATCACAAATAAACATATATTGTGAAATAGTATGGCTCCTTCACGGATGTTCTTACAGGTCGGCTCCGACTCTGATGACCATCTAGGAACTCCATCTTGTTTGTCATGCCGGGACGCCAAGCCACCAACCTGATCTCTATTATCCAACTAATACAACTAGTAATTAATTTTATATAGAGTCACAAGTCGACACGCAGGTCGTTATACATTATAATGACAACACTTTGGCTCCTGCCGACTGACAAACATGACATGCAGGTCATGTATAAATTACACACATGCATCACACACACATGAGCCATACTATTCACATCAAACCTGCAAAACAAAGTTTTCGGAAATCACAGATCGCATCTATACTCCGTTCACGTCGAATTTTCTGATCTGACCAATCTCATCGATCATCGCAAATCCGATTTGGGTTTACGTTTCACAGTTAACCCCGATGGCGGATACCGATTGGTAGGGGTAGGATGTGTCACGATCTCATCGATTCTGATTGACAGAAAACATAGCCACATTGATCCCCATGTGCAGTCGATCTCATCAACCGTGCACACAGTCAATCTCATAAACGATGATAGATCTCATGTGCCGCCTCCACATATCTAATATGCATACAATCTAAAAACAAATCCTGTAGCAGAGGCTCTGATACCACTGTTGAGTTCTACGGTAGGGTGTGTCGACTGCAAATTAAAATTTTCTGATGTGTAGAACAACCAATAACATACTACGGGAGATGGATCACAGATCATTACCACTAGACACGCAGTGTCGTGCAACGGAAGAAGAGTCGGGGCAGTGTGTCCGCGTGGATCGTCTCCTCCTCGTCCGATCTCCCTCGAACAGCCGGTCGCCGGTTCGCACGTACAGATTCGCCGGAGCGGCGCAAGTGCGCCGCCTCTAATGGTATCCATGCATGTAGGAGGAACACCATGTGGCGAACTGCTAGGTCCGATCACACAGTCGGCGATGAGTGGAGGTGGCTATTCACAACACATGCAAACCCTAGTGACAACGCCGAAGCGGTCAACCGAATGAGTGTGTTGCTGCCAACTCCAGTGGTGTCGTGAAGCTACCAACTCCTTCACAATGTCTTTTCCTGTCATGTCTTAACCTAAACAATACCATATTGTGTTAATGCTATTTTAAACTGTGTCTCCTTATTCGCCAATAAGAATTGTGATGAATTGTCAGCACTGGTACTTATATGTGCAAAACATGTCATCCGTCTGCTTGTTTCTCTTTCAGAGTGAGGAGGACATAAGCGTCAAACAAGCACAATCTCGTCAGCTTGCTCAGCTGCTTGCGCTGCAGCTCCCGAGCAGAGCTAACCTTTCTTGAACTCTATCAAAGTTCTATCGGTTTTGTATATTATTTTGTCGGCATGTTTATTTGCACTGGTGGCAATATTTGATGCCCAGTGTACGTAATCTGTTATCTGCTTGTGCTTTATTATCACCGGTGGTGAACTTTGATGCCCAGTGGGATGTAATATGCTGTAATTTATCTATTGTATAGTCTAGGTTTTATCTTATTCACGATGTTGTAGTTATTTTAATGTATATATATCATGTCTTCGCTCTATGAAAAGTAAATGGGCCACAACATAAAATTATGGTATATAATCGGGCCGGCATGCAAATCATTATATATGGGCCGCATCATGGGCCCAGTCATCTTGGTCCGTTAATAGGCCTAAATGTAAACTGGCCCACTAGTAGTTTCGGGCCTTTAATAGGCCGAGTAAACCGCCAGCCCTAAGTTGGCAAGAAAATTCAATGGGCTTTTAGTAGGCTGAAAAGTAGGTTGGGCCTGAAACGTGGCAAACAACTCACGGGCCGACAGCAGGCCGAAATAAACCCCGGCTCATGATTGTGCCAATCACATCACGAGCCGTTAACATGCCATCTTTTCTTGGTCCTTGTTTGGCCCAATCAGATTATAAGCTGTGAGCGGGCCGGATGCAAAGCGGGCCATAATTAGGCCCAAGTCTATGACGGGCTTTTAACATGCCGAAATGTTAAACGGGCCTTTAACAGGACGAAACTAATATCAGGCCGCACTATTAAATGGGCCTTTAGCAAACAGAAATCCTAACCGGGCCTCAAGTGGGCCCAAAAGCACAACGTCTAGTTGACGGGTCGAATCTAATATGGACCTTAATTTAGCCCAAAATGAAAGGCTCTTAAAGGGTCATATTTGATATGGGCCATAATATGGCCCATAACATGGTAGGATATTAACGGGCCGGATCTCATATGGGCCCTTATTAGGCCCAGAACGTGGTAGGTTATTAATGGACCAGATCCAATATGGGCCGCCATTTGGCCCATAACATGGCACCCTGTTAATGGGTCGGCCCACTAGTGTCTGCAAAATCTTGTGGGCCTTTAGCTGGGCCGACCCATTATGGTCTGCAAAATCTTGTGGGCCTTTAGCTGGGCTGGCCCATTTAATCTTTATGGGCCACATTTGGGCCGGTCCACATGTCAACATATCATAGGCGCATCTCGCCCATTGGATGAGTGGCATCTGTGCCAATGCGGAGCTGACACGTGGTTCCCTCGGCCAATGAGAATTTTACATGTGGAAAATCGCCATTGGTCATGGCTGTTAGCGGGTTATCAGATCCAAAACCAAACCCGATAGCTTAAAGGCGACCCGTTATGGTGGATGCCACGTGTCGGTTAACCTTGACGAAAGCACATCCATGACGCGGCATTTATTATCATGGAAGTGGACACTTCCGTGATGATAATTTTGGTATTGTCATGGAACACTTCTACGACAACACATGTACGACTTTCTTGATCCTGTTATAAAATCGTCATGGATGTACATGCATGACAGAAAAGTGACCTACTATCACAAACATGTACCATCATGGAAGTGTTTTTTTGTAGTGGATACTTATGTCAAACAGTTTCAACTTGATAATCTCGAACCCAAAGCGGAGAAGTGCGCCTTCATAAGATACCCTAAAGAGACCATTGGGTATAACTTCTACCACAGATCCGAAGGCAAGATCTTTGTTGCCAAGAATGGGTCCTTTCTAGAGGAGTTTACTTTGAAAGAAGTGAGTGGGAGGAAAGTAGAATTTGATGAGGTAGTTGTACCTTCTCTCGAATTGGGAAGTAGCACACCAAGAAAAAATGTTTCTGTGGTGCCTCCACCAACTAGAGAGGAAGCTAATGATGATGATATGAAGGGATCGAGAAGAGGTGTCTAGAGGGGGGTGATTAGACCCTCAATGAGTAAAGATAGCCGTTTTTGAATTTTTTCAAGTTGAGGTTGGAAATTAGCACAACTTCAAACATTCACAATACAATTCAAGCAAGCATGCAAAGAGTATATGAGCAGCGGAAAGTAAAGCATGCAACTTGCAATAAAGTAAAGGGACGGGATTGGAGTGCGCAAATGCAATTGGAGATAGGGAGATTTTTGGCGTGGTTATCATACATCCACGTTGGTGGAGACTTCAACCCACGAAGGGTCACGGTTGCATGAGTCCATGGAGGGCTCCACCCACGAAGGGTCATGTGATTGGTACATCCACTATCAAGGACCCATTCCTTTCCTCCAGCCATGTAGCCGCGAAGGTTAGCCATAAGACCAAAGTGTCTCATAGAATCTTCAAGATCAAGATCACTATCATCATCCTCATCATAGTATCCATGTTCAACATCATCTTGCAAATGATCATTTTCTAGAGAGAGTGATTCATTAGATATATGATTTTGAAAATGTTCATCTCTATGAATTCTAATAGCTTCAAAAATGATATTGCTAATAATTCCAACATCTCCTTTGGCACGCATAAGGTCACGAAGCTCAAATAAACAATCTCCAAACTTCAGATCATTGGGATTCATCTTATTCAAAGCAATAGACTTATGAAGAATCTCATCTAAGTTTTTCAAGGAATAGTCTGGAAATCGTTCCTCAAGAAATCTCCACATAGTATAAGCACAATCAAGAGTTGGCAAGTGACCAATCAAATTTCTAGGCAAACCTCTAGTGATAAGATTGATAGTTCTAAGATTGCGAATCATGTCAACAGACTCATCATGGGTAAGATGCAAGGGGTCAACAAGGGGTTCACAAGGAGTAGTAATGTACTTGTTCAAGTGATATTCATGAAAAATTCCAAGCATCTCATTTTCCACTCACTAAAGAACTCTCCATCAAGCATAGGCACTCTACGTTTAAGAGTCCCCAACGTAGACTCATCCATCTTCCTCCAATGGTGATTAAACCAAAGCAATGGACACCAAAGCTCTAATACCAATTGAAAGGATCGAGAAGAGGTGTCCAGAGGGGGGGTGATTAGACCCTCAACGAGTAAAGATAGCAGTTTTTAAATTTTTCAAGTTGAGGTTGGAAATTAGCACAATTTCAAACATTCACAATACAATTCAAGCAAGCGTGCAAAGAGTATATGAGCAGCGGAAAGTAAAGCATGCAACTTGCAAGAAGGTAAAGGGATAGGATTGGAGTGTGCAAATGCAATTGGAGACACGAAGATTTTTGGCGTGGTTTCGATAGGTGGTGCTATCGTATATCCATGTTGGTGGAGACTTCAACCCACGAAGGGTAACGGTTGCGCGAGTCCACAGAGGGCTCTGCCCACGAAGGGTCCACGAAGAAGCAACCTTGTCTATCCCACCATGCATGGCCATCGCCCATGAAGGACTTGCCTCACTTGGGTAGATCTTCGCGAAGAAGGCGATCTCCTTGCCCTTACAAACTCCTTGGTTCAACTCCACAATCTTGATGGAGGCTCCCAAGTGACACCTAACCAATCTAGGAGACACCACTCTCCAAAAGGTAATAGATGGTGTGTTGATGATGAACTCCTTGCTCTTGTGCCTCAAATGATAGTCTCCCCGACACTCAACTCTCTCTCATAGATTTGGCTATGGTGGAAAGATGATTTGAGTGGAAAGCAACTTGGGGATGGCTAAAGATCTAGATTCTTGTGGTTGGAATGGAATGTCTTGGTCTCAACACATGAGTAGGTGGTTCTCTCTCAGAAAATGAGTAGTGGAAGTGTAGGCACGTTCTGATGGCTCTCTCCACGAATGAAGAATTGGTGGAGGGGTATATATAGCCTCCACACAAAATCTAGTCATTACACACAGATTCCCAAACTCGGTGAGACCGATTGTTGAAACTCGGTCAGACCGATTCAGGTCAAAATATGAACATTAGAGTTTTCAGTGGGACTGACAAGGTCAACTCGGTGGGACCGATGTGCAAGGGTCAGGGTAAAACCTCAACTCGGTCTGACCGATTACACAAACTCAGCGAGACCGATTTTGGTAATAAGCAAACTATGGATTGGTCAAGCAAACTCGATGGGACCGATTGCACAAACTCGGTGGGACCAAAATTGTTGCAATAGGCAACAGGGAATTTGCAAGCCCATCTCAGTGAGACCGAGATCCCATCGGTGAGACCGAACTAATTAGGGTTTGGCAGTGTCTATCTCGAATGAACTCAGTGGCGCCGGATAGATCAAATTGGTGGGGCCGAGTTTGACTTTTAGGTTTAGGACATATGTGGATGTGAGAAAGTGGTTGAGGGCTTTGGAGCATATCACTAAGCACTTTGAGCAAGCAACCATTAAGAAACACCTCATCCCTTTTTAACAGTATTGGCTTTCCTATGGACTCAATGTGATCTTGGATCACTAAAATGAAAATGTAGAGTCTTGAGCTTTTGCCAATGTTTGTCCTTAGCATCTTGAAGGGGTTCAACGTCCTCTTGTCCATGCCACTCCATTGTTGAACTTATCTGAAATATACTAGGTAGAAATATTAGTCCAACAAGAGATATGTTGACATTAATTACCAAAATCACCCAGGGAGCACTTGTGCTTTCAATCTCCCCCTTTTTATAATTGATGACAACATACATCAAAGCTTTAGATAAGGATATAAGGAAATAGCAAGTAAAGCTTTGGAAAGATATGCAACATGCATTAGCTCCCCCTACATATATGCAATAATGTGATGATAGATCATAAGAGTATGAGAAAGCATAAACATGACAGAGCAAGCAATGAGTTACATGTGTCTTGGCTATATGCATCAGAGCAAATGGTGTAGATACTGGAAATATACCTCCATGTTCATGAATCTCTCTTGCAAACAATATATACCACAGCAAGAGATCTTCATGCACATGAGTGTGATGCGTATACTTACCTTGTGGTCCTGAGCTAGCTTTTGAAGAGATGTACCTGGGTAAACAAGGTTAGATAACACAAGAACATCTACTAGACAAAGCAAGAATAGGAGATCACAAGAATACCAAGACTGGGATGACATGTAGAGAGTGAGTACTAGGTACTCTATTTTGATATAGACATGTCCCCAAGAATAAAGATATGCAATAAATTCCAAAGATTTCCTTCCCATAGGTGTCTTTCTCCCCCTGAATCTGACATTGGATAATGGGAGAAGGTAGGAAAAGAAAATCAGAGCAAACAAGAAAAACAGAGCAAGATAAAATCATAACATATACTATCATGTCTTTCCCCTCTTGAAGACATGAGACAACTTTCCTCTGAAGAGTAAGAAGCATCAGGAGAAGCTGTAGGAGTGCATTCTCTCTTATGTGATAAGCTTTGATGTGCTCTCTCTCCCCCTTTGACATCAATTTCCAAGAAGGAACTTCTGGAGCATGAGTCAAGTAGGTTTGGTCCTTGAGTCACATTACAAAGCAACATGTTATAGGATGCTGGTAGAGGACAAGTATCAATGAGTGGAGCTGGGACAAATATGCAGGATGGAAGTTACATAGTTTTTATCTCAATATTCAAATCGGTAGCACCGAGTTGTTATTTTTGGTGGCACCGAGATGGTTCGGTTCAGCCGAAGTAAACAAACCGGTGAGGCCGAGTTCAATCCAGAGAGAAAAACACTTGTCACCTCAGCTCACTTAGCAAATAAGATCTCACAAGGATATGCAAGGAATTAACTAAAGGATTTGCAATGAATTGAATGCGGGGAAATGCAGAAAATAACAGAGAAAATAAAAGAAAAGAAATG
The DNA here is from genome assembly GCA_963921465.1 of Triticum timopheevii. Taxonomy (NCBI): domain Eukaryota; kingdom Viridiplantae; phylum Streptophyta; class Magnoliopsida; order Poales; family Poaceae; genus Triticum; species Triticum timopheevii. The sequence goes on along the minus strand of OY997268.1, from coordinate 507,158,005 downwards.
TGTCGCGGTTATGGAGGTGACAAAGGGTTCGTCGTAAAGGGTTACGTCGATGCAAGCTTTAACACTGATTGAGATGACTCTGCGTATCAATCTGGATATGTATTGAACATGGGAACAATTAGCTAGAGTAACTCTATGCAGAGCATTGTAGACATAGACATTTGCAAAGTACACACAGATCTGAATGTTGCAGACCCATCGACTAAAACCTCTCACACACACAAAACATGATCACACTCTACTAAAATCTTTGGGTGTTAATCACATGGCAATGTGGACCTGATTATTGACTCTAGTAAACTCTTTGGGTGTTAGTCACATGGCGATGTGAACTATGGGTGTTGGTCACATGATGATGTGAACTAGATTATTGACTCTAGTGTAGGTGGGAGAGTGATGGAAATATGCCCTAGAGGCAATAATAAAACCGCTTGTCATTTCCTTCTGCTCCTCGTTGAGTTCGACACTCTTACTTATTGAAAGGACTACGATAGATCCCCTATACTTGTGGGTCATCAAGAGTCTTTTCTGGCGCAGTTGCCGGGGAGTGAAGCACCTTTGGTGAGTGGAACTTGGTAAGGAAACATTTATATAGTGTGCTGAAATTTTCTGTCACTTGTTACTATGGAAACTAATCCTTCAAGGGGCTTGTTCGGGGTATCTTTACCCCGACCAGTAGAGCAAAGAGTTTCTCCTCAACCTACTGAACCTACTGAAAATATTTACTTTGAGATTCCTTCGGGTATGATAGAGAAACTGCTAGCTAATCCCCTTGCAGGAGATGGAACATTGCATCCTGATTTACACCTTATCTTTGTGGATGAAGTTTGTTGATTATTTAAGCTTGCAGGTATTCCTGATGATGTTGTCAAAAGGAAGGTCTTCCCTTTTACCTTTGAAGGGAGATGCATTGACATGGTATAGGCTATGTGATGATACAGGATCTTGGCACTATAAACGATTGAAGTTGGAATTTCACCAGAAGTTCTATCATATGCATCTTGTTCATCGTGATCGTAATTACATATATAATTTATGGCCTCGCGAAGGAGAAAGCATCGCTCAAGCTTGGGGGAGGCTTAAGTCAATGTTACATTCATGCCCCAATCATGAGCTCTCAAGAGAAATGATTATTCAAAACTTTTATGCTCGGCTTTCTCTCAATGATCGCACCATGCTTGATACTTCCTGTGCTGGTTCTTATATGCTGAAGACTACTGAATTCAAGTGGGATTTATTGGAAAGAATTAAACGCAACTCTGAAGATTGGGGTTCCGATGATGGTAAGGAGTCAGGTATAACACCTAAGTTTGATTGTGTTAAATCTTTTATGGATACCAATGCTTTTCGTGGATTTAGCTCTAAATATGGACTTGACTCTGAGATAGTAGCTGCTTTTTGTGAATCTTTTGCTACTTATGTTGATCTCCCTAAGGAGAAGTGGTTTAAATGTAATCCTCCCATTGAACTAAAGTAGTTGCACCTATTACAGTTGAAGAAAAGACTATCACTTATAATGATCCTATTGTTCCTACTGCTTATGTTGAGAAACCACCTTTTCCTGTTAGGATGAAGGATCATGCTAAAACTTCAACTGTTGTTCGTAAGAGTAATACTAGAACTTCTACACCTCCTAAGCAAATAAAAGTTGAACCTAGTATTGCTATGGTTAAGGATCTCTTAGATGATAATTTAGATGTGCATGTTATTTATTTCTGTGGTGAGACTGCTAATATTGCTAGACCATATGCTAAGATACATAGACCTGTTGTAGGCATGCCTGTTATTTCTGTTAAAACAGGAGATCATTGTTATCATGCCTTATGTGATATGGGTGCTAGTGCTATTTCAATACCCTATGACTTATATAAAGAAATTATGCATGATATTGCACCCACTGAAATAGAAGATATTGATGTTACTATTAAGCTTGCCAATAGGGACACCATTAAGCCAGTTGGGATTGTTAGAGATGTTGAAGTCTTGTGTGGGAAGGTTAAATATCCTGCTGATTTTCTTGTTCTTGGTTCCCCACAAGATGACATTTGCCCCATTATATTTGGTAGACCCTTCTTGAATACTATTAATGCTAGGATTGATTGTAAAAAGGATATTGTTACAATTGGCTTAGGGGATATGTCTCATGGGTTTAATTTTGCCAAGTTTCATAGACAACCCCGTGATAAAGAATCACCTAGTAAGGATGAGATTATTGGTCTTGCTTCTATTGTCGTGCCTCCTACTGATCCATTAGAACAATATTTGCTAGACCATGAAAGTGATATGTTTATGAATGAAAGAAGGGAAATAGATAAAGTATTCCTTCAACAGGGTCCTATTCTGAAACACAACTTACCTGTTGAAATCCTAGGGGATCCCCCTCCACCCAAGGGTGATCCCGTGTTTGAGCTCAAACCATTACCTGATAATCTTAAGTATGCTTATCTTGATGAAAAGAAAATATATCCTGCTATTATTAGTGCTAACCTTTCAGAGCAAGAAGAGGAAAGATTATTGAAAACTCTGAAGAAGCACCGTGCTGCTATTGGATATACTCTGGATGATCTTAAGGGCATTAGTCCCACTCTATGTCAACACAAAATAAAAGTGGAGAAAGATGCCAAACCAGTTAGAGATCCTCAACGACGGCTAAATCCTAAGATGAAAGAACTGGTAAGAAAGGAGATATTAAAGCTCCTTGAGGCAGGTATAATTTATCTCGTTGCTGATAGTTAATGGATAAGTCCTGTCCATTGTGTTCCTAAAAAGTGAGGTATTAATATCGTTCCTAATGATAAAAATGAATTGATCCCGCAAAGAATTATTACAGGTTATAGGATGATAATTGATTTCCGTAAATTAAAATAAAGCTACTAAGAAAGATCATTACCCTTTACCTTTCATTGATAAATGCTAGAAAGACTATCCAAACATACACATTTCTGCTTTCTAGATGGTTATTCTAGTTTCTCTCAAATACCTGTCAGCTCAATAAGCACCTCAATAAGCAGAAGGAGTTCATACACGGCTTGGTGGAGCTGCTGAAGGAGAGACTCGACGACATGCCCGCTGAGCTCAATAAGCAGGGGGAGTTGACCGCCGGCTTGGTGATGCTTCTTAAGAAGAGAATTGCCTTAGAGAAGAAGGCAACCATTGAAATCCTGCAACTTTAGGAGGACAAGGTGAAGCTCTGCCATGAGCTCGACCTACTGAAGGAGAAGAACGCTGGCTGGAAGAAGCTGCATGAGAATAGTAGTTCCTCGATGAAGATGCTGCAGGCCCTCGTCATGGAATAGAAGGAGGAGTTGGCGAAGCTTTGCATCAAGCACCCGACTGCTATCAAGGTACGTAATGCGGCCGTTGAACAGATGATGAAGGCTCGCATCGAGAAATCCCATGTCATGGACAGAATGAAGAAGATGGCGGAGGAGACGTGCAAGGAGGTGGAGGTCGTGGAGGCGATCAAGAAGCAGTTACGACTCTGCGGCGAATTAGATCATTTGAAGTGATAATCATAATCTTCCTTCTTCTTTTGCTCCTGTGTTTCTTCTTTTGCTTCTGGTGTTTCGCCGCACGTGTCATGTTCTCCGCGAGGCATGAATAGAACAATGCTAACAATGAGATGACTAGCAAATTAGATCATTTTTATCGCCATATGGCACTGGGCTGCCGTGTTTCGTGCTCCTCTGTCGTAGTACTACTCCAGTGGAAAACTTGAGTATGCCGCACGGTTCTTTGCTTCTCCTCAGGTCGTCGGCACATTTATACGAGCAGTCAAATCACAAGGCCCCGCCTTCCAGCAGTACTGAGCCGTCAAATCACAAAGGCCCTCGCCTCTTGTGAAAACGACCAAGCTAGACTGCCCCGCCCTCGTCGGTAGTAGTATCGATGGATTGCGCCATGGAGCAAAACTAACAATATGATATTAAAGAAAAAAGGTGGTACATATAGAGAGCGCTCGTCGCCAAATTATGCATATAGCACTATTAAATAAATAAAGAAATTAGCATAACTATTTAATTCTTGGGTTCTTATTATTTATGCCACTAGTTGTGTATGACTACTCAGTTTTGCCATTAGAAGTTACAACTACTCAAAAATGCCATCGATCCGTGAGATGCCTGCTCAAAAATGCAATTAGATATCTCAAAAATGCCAACGTTAAGTTAGATGTTTGCTCAAAAATGCCACTAGACATTGTTATTTTCATGTCAAATCCGTTGACCATGGTACATGACAAAAATAAGCCGATTCTCACAATGATAAGTGTGGCCCCGCTTGTCAGGAGTAACCAAGCGAATAATTTTACAGGAAAATAAGAACGATGTTGGGATCAAGTAGGCCCCACACTTTATTTTACTGTAGTGAGATAGAGGGAGAGCTGGCATGCTGGTCCATCGGTATTTATGTCATTATAACATGGCAAAAAATATTTGAGTCACAATAATGGTGTCGAGCATAACACACCCCTCAAATAAAACTAAGCACCCTGGAATTCTTTGACAAAACTAAGCACCCTGAAATTCTTTGACAACTAAACTGTTGGCTATATGATGTTGGCCATATATATTGTACGTATATAATGTGAAAAAACTAGTGGTAGTACTATACCAACTAAAAGATGAAATGTAAGAAATATAATGAGAAGAAACATAACATACTTCTTCTAGGGGCTCAGCACAATGCACCCCTCAAATTAAACTAAGCACACCTAAAATTAAACTAAGCAACTAATTCGGTAGACACTGCATTAGAACCACCATGAGCAACGACACTGCCACCTTACTCGGAGTCCTCGTCCACGTCCTCAACTTCGTCCTTGTCCTGCTTCCTCTTGGCCGATACTTCTTTGCTTGAACCGCACACTTGGCTCTTGCTCTTCATCCAACCCTTGTAGATATTGAAAGAAAGGTAGCATCCATTGCAACATACTGGATGTGGTTTATATCTAGTACATTCCACTGCCATGCATGACGATGAAATGTGTGCAGAGGTTTCTCAAGTTTACCGTACGAAGGATGAACCATGGCTCCTGCCAAGGTCAGCATTGAAGGCTGATCACGGGAGGGATGCAGCCCGTTCTCTGGAGGTTGAAGGGGTTGCCTACAACGAGTCCTATCTGACCCAGGACTCTTCCATCGTTCGTAAAGTCTATAGTAACAAATTTGACTAGGCCGTCCTTTAGGAAGTTCTTAAAATCCTGGCACTCAACGTCGGCATGGTATATGTGGTAGACCAATCATAAGTCATGCACGCAAACCTGGATCATGGCGGGCTTCTTCTTCTCTTCCTCCTTTAGATCCTTCTCTTGTTCCAGGACTGTGGTGTACTCAACATCTAGCCCAGCGACCCACTCATCATTCGAGTTTTCGAACATGCGTCTGAAGCGAGCAAGGCATCCTTTCACCGTCGTGGAAGAACAGGTGTAGATGACATCGAACTCATCGCCGGTGATGGTTCTAACCTTGTACTCACCGCTGATCATGGAGATTTGGGACGCCATGGATTTGGGAGGAGGGTTAGGATTGGTGGAACTGCCGTAATATGAAAGGACGGGATGACTAGGAGCAAACTGTCGTAATGTTAAAGGACGTCCGGGGACAAGTAGGAGCGAATTGCCAGCGGTTTTTCGATTGTAAAAATGCTGAGTGGGGCGTGCGAATGGCAGGGTAGTGGCTTGCCTGGTGGATAAATGGATTCATGCACAGTACTATGGGGGGCCAATTAGATGTCATGTCTACTCGACGCCCAATTAAATGGCTTTCAATGTCATGTCAAGCGTTAGGAAAATTACAGGTGATACGAACCTTTCCATTCTCCCATGATACGGGCTTCCGAGAGCCCTTGGATCTGAGATCGAACGGTTGCATGGCGTGATTCTAGCCTGGAGGGTTATTCTGCAAATTTTCAGCAACTTAGCATGCGACCGTTCGATCTCAGATCCAAGGGCTGCCAGCAGCCCGTATCATGGTCGCGCCTACCACGACTGTCGCCTCGCTCACGTGGTCACGCCCTTGGAGATTTTTTTACTTCTCTTTATCTCTTTCTTCGTAGTATTTATTGCATTTGCCAAGGAGTGACCTCTTCCAATGAAATGGTGCTTAGATGAGGTGTTAAGGGCATTAAATGGCTTAGCAATCAAGTCCCCAATGCATAGGTGCTTAGTTTTTGTTGCTAAGTTTGCTTCATTTAATTAGCTATAGACTCAAAATTGTCTTTTCACCTAGGTACACGCGCTTAGCACCGTTTCTTCTTTGGGTCACCAAACTAGTCTCTTTCTTCTTAATTAACTTTCCACATTAGACTTTATGCCTATGTGGCAAGCTTGGCACCTGTAGGAGCAAGTAAGTACAATAGTGGGCTATAAGCCCGCTTTACATGGCATTTTTGCATATGTGGAGGAAAGAGGCAAGGAAAAAGTGGAGGAGTGGGCTCTCATGCAAGAGCCAACCTCTACATGGTGGAGCATTGGGAGAGGCACCTGCATGGAGGTGGTCAGGAATCAGGAGACTCGCGCCAGTCGTAGCACCGCGGTTAAAATGATAATGGCAAGTCAAATCACGGGGCCCCACCTGTCCAGCAGTAACTCTCTGTCAAATCACACAACCCTACGTTTGCAGAAGCCCACTCCCTCATCTTCTCGCGTCTCTGTCGAACCGACTAGGCGGAACTGCCCTGCCTACCGCGCAGGAAAAGCCCCGCCCTCGACTTTTAAATAGTACAATATACTGATTTTGTATCCATGGATTGTGCTATGGAGCAAAGCCTCAACAAAATGGCGATACACATGTACGGAGTATACAGCACGCCCGTCGCGTTCGCGTCGCATCCCAGACGGTCGGTCGGTCTGGCATGCCACTCTCCGAATGGAACGCGTGTCATATTGCGTTTGCACACACATGTGGGACCGCAATTGAGAACCGACCATATGCACACTCCCCGGCCTCGCAAGTTGGGTGAGTTAATAGAAGAGAGAGACGAGCGATAGTACTAGAGAAGTGTTGTACATACGTTGGTGCTTGGATGATCCCTGCAAGACACGGAAGATCAGTTCGTCCATGCATGTGACCAGACTCCAGCAGACACGCCTGGATTGGCTATCATCTACATATCGTGCAGGTTGTGTTGTACAGGGTTGTAGTTCTGGTGAGAAATCTAAAAAAAGGTTTCTTGTCATCTCGCAAAATTAGGTGTCATGTGCTTCAGATCACTGCGAGGGTTAAACAGTGACAACTGAGTTGGGCTAGTCATTGGAGGCACATGCACGAAGACTACTCGGCTGCCATCTAGGTCAAGCCAGATATGTTAATTAGGACATCTATCAACGGACCCCTTTTCTACGAGTTTATCTTTAATTTGAGCTTTGATCCTCGTCTAGTTTGTCCGTCGAGATTCATGTTGTGTCCTTTGTGCAGTGAGGTTATGATTTCTTGTCATGTGGCATTTTTCGTGTTATATGTTATAATCCGGAGCTTCAGATCAAAATGACGACAACTGCGCCTCAGGGCACGTGCATGAAGACTTCTTGATAGTCATTGACGAGGTCTAGACGGCTCCGGTAGACAAAAGAAAACTAGTAATCCACTATATAGGCAGGAGCCTCCGCGCTTGCTTGCTAGTGTTGCTCTCTTCACACTGTCTCGTCCTCTCCAGATCTAAACATGACAGCGGTGGCCACGCTCTCTCTCTGCTCACCGCTAGTCACAGATCCAGCCGGATCCTCTCCGCCGGGGAAGGTGAGAAGGTGCAACGTTCACACGGTCATCCTTGGCGACGGCTCTTACCCACTGCCAGCGCGTCCAGATCAGCGTGCTTTGCCATTCTCTCCCAAGCACTGCTGGCGAGGGAGGGCCTCCGACCCCTTCTTCCTCGCTGCCATAGTGTGGGCAAATCCGACCTCCCGCCGCCCACCTAGTGACACCCCGACGACCCTCAGGTATAACTTCCTTCGAAACCGGCCTTGCTCTACTCCCTGAGCTCCTGACGTCGCTTCATTTGTATCTTTTACTATTTCTCAGGCCCTCTAGTAGATAGGATCAATCGGCTGTTCGAAAACCACCTAATTTTTTTACTATTAAGAGGCAAAACTAGTTCATGCACTCGAATCTAGTACTACTTGGTTCAAACAAGGAAGAAAGGGGGTGGGGGTGGGGGAAGATTTGTTACCTGAATCTAGGACTTGGTCGAAAGAGGAAATAATGGGGGCGAAAAGTAGCAGAGACTGGCTATCCAACTAGTCTCTAGGTCTAATAGGGAAATAAAGGGAAACACAGTACAAACTCAATATAAACTGATCTATTGGTTGAAAAAGGAAAGAAAGTGGGGACTGGGGGATAAGTCAACAGAGTAAGTCCAGCACTAGATTTGCTAGCCTCACACAGTATAAGGTGGCTATACCGAACAAAAATGGGTCCAACCCAGATATCCTGTTCAGATGTTTGTTGCCCCGAGCCACTCTTATGTAATGCCACTGGTAAAATGTAGCAGTCACACTGTTAAAAGTAAGGACACGTTAAACCAATGTTGTTTTTCAATGTAATGCCTCCAGTAATATGAACCAATGGCACTTTTTTTCATGTCCTACTAAATTTCCCATTAAGATATGTTGCTTCTTTTCGTTAGAAATGCAACTGTCCCGGTCCGCCTACTCTCCCGTGCCCAAATACCGACTCTGTAGTAGCTGTTAATGTAATGATGTTGGTAAAATGAAGCAATGGCACCATTAAAGTAATGTCGTATTTAACGGTTGTCATAGTTAATCCTAATGCCCACACTAATCTCTAGCAATGCCATTCAGATAAGGAACATGCTTCTTTTCATTTGATGCATGTTTCATCACTTGTTAGTCACCCTCCTTTCCACCTTTTTTGTGTAAATAGAGATATACATTTCACGCTTGATCTTAGTTGAACTTCACAAATGATATCCAAATTATAGTTGAACATTCCACGAGCTTCACAACCAACCTTGATGTTGCAAAATTTTGTTGCAACTAATGAAGAAGAAGCTCTGTGGGTTTCGTTTTCTGATGGAAATGAAACCGGGGCTGGAGCCCTTTTCTTAAAAAAAAAAGAAGAAGCTGCTAGCTCATGGGACATTGCTTCATTTTAGGTGAACTGCACCAAAAGGTCCCATGAGTTGAATCATCCATGTTGGTGACTGGTGCCATTTCTTCTACGATGGCATTGACTGTAGATATGGTTTCCATCACGAGGTATGTTCCTTTTTTGTTTGACCACTTGCCAAAGATCCTGCATGTTGGCCCTGCTCCTATGCTACTATTTTGGCACTGCCATAATAAAGCAGTAATGTTATTATTTTGCACCTTAATCTAGTGGCACTATTAATTTGAGGCAATGTTTTGGCACCGCTAGTGCCACTGTTTTTTTATATATCAAAAGAGGGGGTTCCCTCCGACTTCATTAAAGAAACACAACCATAGAGAACCATTATCCGACAACATCTCAGTGTAAACGGGCACTTATGCAACTACTACTAGAACGGACTGAGTACTAGCAGGAGACAAGTTCACCACATAAGCTAGGTAGGTAGGGGGACGCAGCACCAGCTTGGCCAAGTTTGGATTACAACCCAAATGCTACCACAGAAACATCAGGGGGAAGATAGGGACTGAAAGAGCCAACTTCAGCATCCCAGTCTAAGCACCCCCGGCCTCCATCCTTGCGACACACGGTACACCTCGTTTGACACCTGCTCGACCCTAGTGTCACTGATAAAATGAAGTAATAATATAGTTAAAATAGAGCCAGTGTCCTCTCTACCATTTCATTTCCAATGTAGATAAAGAAAGTGCTTCTCTTTGTTAATGTATGTTTCATCAACTAGTCCCGTTGTTAATGTTTAAGCGTTTCTGCAAACTGGGGTACTTAATTTTAGTTGATCTGCACAAAAATAGATATTTGAATGTCTTAAGGCCCCTCCTTGTACTACCATTGTACACTGATGTTCATCACTGGCAGAAGGTGTATCGAGGAGAGTTGGGACGATTTCCAGTATGAGGCGTACCGCATGAGGCGTCGCAGGGCCCATCTCGCCCTCGCAGCATGGCATACTATGATACTATCCCAATATTTTCTTCTATTTGTTAGTGTATGTTTCATAAACTAGTGCCACTATAATGTAATCGTGCTTTTTTATTATCTATGCAAATAGGGTTATTCAGCTGCATTTTGGTGGAACTACACAAATGTACGGATGGAACCGGCATATATGCAGAGTACAAGGTGTGCCAAGTAAAAATTACCGACACCAACCATGCTACATGCACGCATTGGCATCCACCACCACCAGTGGGATGTGTGGCGCACTCTGTGGACAGATCTTTCTTGGCAGCAAATCCTCTAACCAAATACTAGTAGCTTATATTGGCAGATTTCTAGGGAGTACTCTTTTCTGAAAGAAGCACCAATCTATTTTTCTTTATTTGTACACAGTGTCACAACTTTGACCCAAAGGTCCAGAGATATTTTAGGGTGATTGGCGTAGGTACTCGGAGACTGATTGTAAGCATCGAGGGAACCGTGGAGAACGGCAGGGAAGCGACGTCGCGCCATCCGGCCTCCTCTTGCGGTGGGAGAACGAATACTCCTGTGGCTCCAGCTGGCTTTGCACCCTCACGAACGGCACACCATACTCGATTGATTTGTTATCCTCTGGGTGCACAAACTTCGACCTGTACGCCCACCACCTCCTCCTGACTTCCGCCTCGGGCAAATATGTCTGCTCCATCGCCCAGAGGAGATACTCGATGAACTCGAAGGACTGCGGCGTGACTGCCACCGAGGAGTACATTGCCGCCCTCATCGCCGCTGACGGCCGCTCTTCCGCTCTTCTCCTCTTAAACCACCGCCGCTCCTCTCCTATTCCAATCTAAATCCAGCGCCGCTCCTCTCCTCTTCCATTTCAAAACCACCGCCCCTCCTCTCCTGTTCCAATCCAAAACCAGCGTCGATCCTCTCCCGTTCTAATCCAAAACCAGCGCTGCTCCTCTCCTCTTCCATTCAAAAACCACCGCCGGTGAGTGAAGCTGTTGTGGACAAGTATATCAATGGATGAGTACAACCGATACGTGAGGATCGCAGTCGGCGACCATGTGAAGATAGGTAGGATCTTGGAGATACAGTATTGGTTTGACAACAAGGACCAACTAGTGACAACGGGGACATCCATGGCCAAATATCTGCAATAGAAGCGAAAAGGTGACGATACTCCTGGAGGGAGTCACGCGGGAGTACATAGAGCTGCTCCTCTGGGCCATGGAGCAAACAGATTCACCGAATCCGATCGTGAGGGAGCGGTGGTGGGAGTATCGATCCCAGATGGAGCATCCACCAGAGATTGAAGGATCGAGCATCTACAGGGTGCTGTTTGTGAGGGTGTCATGCCAGAGCGAGTCGGTGGAGTCTTCGTCGACCGAACCCAACTGCAAGCCTCGTCGTTCACATCATCTCACGGGCGGCTATCTGCCGCCGAGGAATAGGAGGGGACTGCCCCCCAGCCCAATAGTCGAGCAGGTTGTGAATTGTCAGGAGGATCTTAGGGTTGTCAGTATTGCAGGTTGTGAATTGTGTTTTGTGTTGTGTATTTTGAGAGTACTTTCAGATATGAATGTCTTTTGAATTTCATATTTGCACTATTGAGCATATGAAGTATTTTATGAATTCTAGAGATCTATTTTTAGCACTTAAAAAATGTAGTTTCGTAGGAGTATAAAAGTGCAGACAATGTGATTCTCAGAGAAGAAACTGCAAGTTTCAGTTTTAGATAAGAAACTGCAAGTTCAGTTTCAGATAGGAAACTGCAACTTTCAGAGGCAGAGCATTTATATTAACACGGCCTTTTCAACAGTGTTAACATCATGTTGGAAGTTTTATTCATGGTCAAAAAAGGAACTACCAGCAAGTTAACATCATGCTGATCAACATTTCTAGGTAGTACTATTTTTTGAAAGAAGAACCGATCTATTTTTCTTTATTTGCACACAGTGTCACACCTTTGACCCAAAGGTCCAGAGCTATTTTAGGGTGAATGGCGTAGTACTCGGAGACTGATTGTACGCATGATTTTCATTAGCTGTCACACTGATTGTAAGCATGAGCAGATGGTAGATTAGGTTAGTGCGAAGCTTACCTTAAACCCTACCACCACCATTGAAATGAGGCGAGCGTCGAGGGAACCGTGGAGAACGGCGGGGAAGCAACGTCGCGCCGTCCAACCTCCACTTGTGGTGGGAGAAAGAATACTCCTGTGGCTCTGGCTGGCTTTGCACCCTCACGAACGCCACACCGTACTCGATCGATTCGTTATCCTCTATGTGTTCAACCTTCGACCTATATGCCCACCACTCCGCCTGACTTCCGCCTCGGGTAAATATGTCTGCTCCATCGCCCAGAGGAGATACTCGATGAACTCGAAGGACTACGGCGTGACTGCCGCCGAAGAGTACATCGTTGCCCTCATTGCCGTCATCTCGCTTTTCCGCATATATTGCCACATGGCCCTCACCGTCCTTGAAATCTCCCACTCATTGTCAAACCAAGTAAGGATCTCCCTCAACCTGGCTAACTTTGCATGGCCGTCGTCGGCAATCTGCCTGATTCGCTGCTGCATCCTCTCCATAGAGAAGAGGGAGAGGCGAGATGGTGGTTTTGGAATGGAGATGATGGAGAGGAGAGGAGGTGGTTTTGCAATGGAGAAGAGGGAGAGGCGAGACGGTGGTTTTGGAATGGAGATGATGGAGAGGAGAGGAGGTGGTTTTGCAATGGAGAAGAGGGAGAGGCGAGACGGTGGTTTTGGAATGTAGATGATGGAAAGGAGAGGAGGTGGTTTTGCAATGGAGAAGAGGGAGAGGAGCATGCGGCAACGATTTAGGATTGGACGAGAGGGCCGGCGCGCTATGACTGGATCAAAATCAAAATCAATTTACCCTTCAATTAAGAAAGCAACCCCATATTAACTAGTCTCCCTTTTATTCTGGGTCATAATTGACCATGATTTATGCAAATAAAATATATGTTATACGTTGCAAAAATAATATAATTTGAAAGTACATTCAGATACGAACCAAACGATACAATTTTTGGTGACATGCATTCACATTTTTGCTTGTCAAATACAGTACGTGGTCTTGACCCAAAATACGCAAAACAGAAAAATACTTCCAAGACCAACGCCGCTCTTCCGCTCTTGTCCTCTTAAACCACCGCCGCTCCTCTCCTGTTCCAATCTGAATCCAGCGTCGCTCCTCTCCTCTTCCATTTCAAAACCACCACCCCTCCTCTCCTGTTCCAATCCAAAACCAACGTCACTCCTCTCCCGTTCTAATCCAAAACCAGCATTGCTCCTCTCCTCTTCCATTCAAAAACCATCGCCGACGAGTGAAGGTGTTGTGGAGAAGTAGATCGATGGAGGAGTACAACCGATACATGAGGATCGCAGATGGCGAACCTGTGAAGATAGCTAGGATCTTGGAGATACAATCTTGGTTTGACAACAAGGACCAACTAGCGATGACGGCGACATCCATGGCCAAATATCTGCAACATAAGCGAAAAGGCGATGATACTCCCAAAGGGAGTCGCGCAGGAGTACATAGAGCTGCTCCTCTGGCCATGGAGCAAACAGATTCACCGAATTCGATCGTGAGGGAGCGATGGTGGGAGTATCAATCCCAGATGGAGCATCAATCAGAGATTGAAGGATCGGGCATCTATAGGGTGCTGTTTGTGAGGGTGTCGTGCCAGAGCAAGCCGGTGGAGTCTTCGTCGACCAAACCCAACGGCAAGAGGAGAAAATCAGTTGGCTCGACGATGCTTCCCCGCCATCCTCTCTCTCGCCGTTCACATCATGTCACGGGCGGATGTCTGCCGCCGAGGAATAGGAGGGGACTGCCCCCCAGCCCAATAGTCGGGAAGGTTGTGAATTGTCAGGAGGATCTTAGGGTTGTCAGTATTTGTAGGTTGTGAATTCTGTTTCGTAATGTGTATTTTGAGAGTACTTTCAGATATGAATGTCTTTTGAATTTCAGATTTGCAGTATTGAGCATATGAAGTATTTTATGAATTCTAGAGATCTATTTTTAGCACTTAAAAAAATAGTTTCATAGGAGTATAAAAGTGCAGACAATGTGATTCTCAGAGAAGAAACGACAAGTTTCAGTTTCACATAAGAAACTGCAAGTTCAGTTTCAGATAAGAAACTACAACTTTCAGAGGCAGAGCATTTATATTAACACGGCCTTTTCAAACAGTGTTAACATCATGTTGGAAGTTTTATTCATGGTCAAAATGGAACTACCAGCCAGTTAACATAGAGCTGATCAACATTTCTAGGGAGTACTCTTTTCTGAAAGAAGCACCAATCTATTTTTCTTTATTTGTACACAGTGTCACAACTTTGACCCAAAGGTCCAGAGGTATTTTAGGGTGATTGGCGTAGTACTCAGATTGTAAGCATGATTTTCATTAGTTGTCACACTGATTGTAAGCATGAGCAGATGGAAGATTAGGTTAGTGCGAAGCTTACCTTAAACCCTACCGCCATCGTTGAAATGTGGCGAGCGTCGAGGGAACCATGGAGAACGGCGGGAAAGCCACGTCGCGCCATCCGGCCTCCTCTTGCGGTGGGAGAACGAATACTCATGTGGCTCCAGCTGGCTTTGCACCCTCACGAATGCCACACCGTACTCGATCGATTCGTTATCCTCTGGGTGCTCGACCTTCGACCTGTACGCCCGCCACCTCTGCCTGACTTCCGCCTCGGGCGAATCTGTCTGCTCCATCACCCAGAGGAGATACTCCATGAACTCGAAGTACTGCGGCGTGACTGCCGCCGAGGAGTACATCGCCACCCTCATCGCCGCTGTCTCGCTTTTCCGCATACATTGCCACATGGCCCTCACCGTCCTTGAAATCTCCCACTCATTGTCAAACCAAGTAAGGATCTCCTTCAACCTGGCTAACTTTGCCTGGTCGTCGTCGGTGATCTGCCTGATTCGCTGCTGCATCCTCTCCATAGATGTCCTTCTAAGTGGTCCGGTGCTAGCTTTGGAAGTTGCGAGGAGAGATGGTGGTCTTGCAATAGAGAAGGGGAAGAGGCGAGACGGTGGTTTTGGAATGGAGATGATGGAGAGGAGAGGAGGTGGTTTTGCAATGGAGAAGAGGGAGAGGCGAGACGGTGGTTTTGGAATGGAGATGATGGAGAGGAGAGGAGGTGGTTTTGCAATGGAGAAGACGGAGAGGCGAGACAATGGTTTTGGAATGGAGATGATGGAGAGGAGAGGAGGTGGTTTTGCAATGAAGAAGAGGGAGAGGAGCGTGCGGCATCGATTTAGGATTGGATGAGAGGGCCGGCGCGCTATGACTGGATCAAAATCAAAATCAATTTACCCTTCAATTAAGAAAGCGACCCCACATTAACTAGTCTCCCTTTTTTCTAGGTCATAATTGACCATGATTTTTGCAAATAAAATATATGTTATACGTTGCAAAAATAATATAATTTGAAAGTACATTAAGATACGAACCAAATGATACAATTTTTGGTGACATGCATTCACATTTTTTCTTGTCAAATAGAGTACGTGGTCAAACTTTGACCCAAAATACACAAAACAAAAAAAATACTTCTAAGACCAGCGCCGCTCTTCTCCTCTTATACCACCGCCGCTCCTCTCCTGTTCCAATCTAAATCCAGTGCCACTCCTCTCCTCTTCCATTTTAAAACCACCGCCCCTCCTCTCATGTTCCAATCCAAAACCAGCGTCGATCCTCTCCCATTCTAATCCTAAACCAGCGCTGCTCCTCTCCTCTTCCATTCAAAAACTACCGCCGGCGAGTGAAGGTGTTGTGGAGAAGTAGATCGATGGAGGAGTACGACCGATATGTGAGGATCGCAGGCGGCGACCCTGTGAAGATAGCTTGGATCTTGGAGATATAGTCTTGGTTTGACAACAAGGACCAACTAGCGACGACGACGACATCCATGCCCAACTATCTGCAATAGAAGCGAAAAGGCGACGAAACTCCCAGAGGGAGTCGCGCGGGAGTACATAGAGGTGCTCCTCTAGGCCATGGAGCAAAAAAATTCACCGAATCCGATCGTGAGGTAGCGGTGGTGGGAGTATCGATCCCAGATGGAGCATCCACCAGAGATTGAAGGATCGAGCATATACAGGGTGCTGTTTGTGAGGGTGTCGTGCCAGAGCAAGCTGGTGGAGTCTTCATCCACCGAACCCAACGACAAGAGGAGAAAAGCAGTTGGCTCGATGACGCTTCCCCGCCATCCTCTCCCTCGCCGTTCACATCATGTCACGGGCGGCTGTCTGCCGCCGAGGAATAGGAGGGGACTGCCCCCCAGCCCAATAGTCGGGCATGTTGTGAATTGTCAGGAGGATCTTAGGGTTGTCAGTATTGCAGGTTGTGAACTGTGTTTTGTGTTGTCTATTTTGAGAGTACTTTCAGATACGAATGTCTTTTGAATTTCATATTTGCAGTATTGACCATATGAAGTATTTTATGAATTCTAGAGATCTATTTTTAGCACTTCAAAAAATGTAGTTTCATAGGAGTATAAAAGTGCAGACAATGTGATTCTCAGAGAAGAAACTGCAAGTTTCAGTTTCAGATAAGAAACTGCAAGTTTCAGTTTCAGATAAGAAACTGCAAGTTCAATTTCAGATAAGAAACTGCAACTTTCAGAGGCAGAGCATTTATATTAACACGGCCTTTTCAAACAGTGTTAACATCATGTTGGAAGTTTTATTCATGGTCAAAAATGGAACTACCAGCCAGTTAACATCATGTTGATCAACATTTCTAGGTATTACTATTTTTTGAAAGAAGAACCAATCTATTTTTCTTTATTTGCACACAGTGTCACACCTTTGACCCAAAGGTCCAGAGCTATTTTAGGGTGATTGGCTTAGTACTCGGAGACTGATTGTATGCATGATTTTCATTAGTTGTCACACTGATTGTAAGCATGAGCAGATGGAATATTAGGTTAGTGCGAAGCTTACCTTAAACCCTACCGCCACCATTGAAATGAGGCGAGCGTCGAGGGAACCATGGAGAACGACGAGGAAGCGATGTCGCGCCATCCAACCTCCTCTTGCGGTGGGAGAACGAATACTCCTGTGGCTCCGGCTGGATTTGCACCCTCACGAACGCCACACCGTACTCGATCGATTCGTTATCCTCTGGGTGTTCAACCTTCGACCTGTATGCCCACCACTCCGCCTGACTTCCGCCTCGGGTGAATCTGTCTGCTCCATCGCCCAGAGGAGATACTCGATGAACTCGAAGGACTGCGGCGTGACTGCCGCCAAAGAGTACATCGCCGCCCTCATCACCGTCGTCTCGCTTTTCCGCATGCATTGCCACATGGCCCTCACCATCCTTTAAATCCCCCACTCATTGTCAAACCAAGTAAGGATCTCCTTCAACCTGGCTAACTTTTCATGGTCGTCGTCGGCGATCTGCCTGATTCGCTGCTGCATCCTCTCCATAGATGTCCTTCTGAGTGGTCCGGTGCTAGCTTTGGAAGATGGGAGGAGAGACGATGGTCTTGAAACAGAGAAGAGGGAGAGGCGAGACGGTGGTTTTGGAATGGAGACGATGGAGAGGAGAGGAGGTGGTTTTGCAATGGAGAAGAGGGAGAGGCGAGACAGTGGTTTTGGAATGGAGATGATGGAGAGGAGGTGGTTTTCCAATGGAGAAGACGGAGAGGCGAGACGGTGGTTTTGGAATGTAGATAATGGAGAGGAGAGGAGGTGATTTTGCAATGGAGAAGAGGGAGAGGAGCGTGCGGCAGCGTGCGGCAGCGATTTAGGATTGAACGAGAGGGCCGACAAGCTATGAGTGGATCAAAATGAAAATCAATTTACCCTTCAATTAAGAAAGCGACCCCACATTAACTAGTCTCCCTTTTACTCTGGGTCATAATTGACCATGATTTGTGCAAATAAAATATATGTTATACATTGCAAAAATAATATAATTTGAAAGTACATTCAGATACGAACCAAACGATACAATTTTTTGTGACATGCATTCACATTTTTGCTTGTCAAATACAGTACGTGGTCTTGACCCAAAATACGCAAAACAGAAAAATACTTCCAAGACCAGCGCCGCTCTTCCGCTCTTGTCCTCTTAAACCACTGCCGCTCCTCTCCTGTTCCAATCTAAATCCAGCGCCGCTCCTCTCCTCTTCCATTTCAAAACCACCGCCCCTCCTCTCCTGTTCCAATCCAAAACCAAGGTCGCTCCTCTCCCGTTCTAATCCAAAACCAGCGCTGCTCCTCTCCTCTTCCATTCAAAAACCACCGCCAGTGAGTGAAGGCGTTGTGGAGAAGTAGATCGATGGAGGAGTACAACCGATACACGAGGATCGCAGACGGCGACCCTGTGAAGATAGCTAGGATCATGGAGATACAGTCTTGGTTTGACAATAAGGACCAACTAGCGATGACGGTGACATCCATGGCCAAATATCTGCAACATAAGCGAAAAGGCGATGATACTCCCGGAGGGAGTCGCGCGGGAGTACATAGAGCTGCTCCTCTGGGCCATGGAGCAAACAGATTCACCGAATCCAATCGTGAGGGAGCGGTGGTGGGAGTATCAATCCCAGATGGAGCATCAACCAGAGATTGAAGGATCGGGCATCTATAGGGTGTTGTTTATGAGGGGGTTGTGCCAGAGCAAGCCGGTGGAGTCTTCGTCGACCGAACCCAATGGCAAGAGGAGAAAAGCAGTTGGCTCGATGATGCTTCCCCGCCATCCTCTCCCTTGCCGTTCACATCATGTCACGGGCGGCTGTCTGCCGCGAAGGAATAGGAGGGGACTGCCCCCCAGCCCAATAGTCGGGAAGGTTATGAATTGTTAGGAGGATCTTAGGGTTGTCAGCATTTGTAGGTTGTGAATTGTGCTTCGTGTTGTGTATTTTGAGAGTACTTTCAGATATGAATGTCTTTTGAATTTCAGATTTGCAGTATTGAGCATATGACGTATTTTATGAATTCTAGAGATCTATTTTTAGCACTTAAAAAAATAGTTTCGTAGGAGTATAAAAGTGTGACAATGTGATTCTCAGAGAAGAAACGACAAGTTTCAGTTTCGGATAAGAAACTGCAAGTTCAGTTTCAGATAAGAAACTGCAACTTTCAGAGGCAGAGCATTTATATTAACACGGCCTTTTCAAACAGTGTTAACATCATGTTGGAAGTTTTATTCATGGTCAAAAATGGAACTACCAGCCAGTTAACATCATGCTGATCAACATTTCAAGGGAGTACTCTTTTCTGAAAGAAGCACCAATCTATTTTTCTTTATTTGTACACAGTGTCACAACTCTGACCCAAAGGTCCAGAGCTATTTTAGGGTGATTGGCGTAGTACTCGGAGACTGATTGTAAGCATGATTTTCATTAGTTGTCACACTGATTGTAAGCATGAGCAGATGGAAGATTAGGTTAGTGCGAAGCTTACCTTAAACCCTACCGCCACCGTTGAAATGTGGCGAGCGTCGAGGGAACCGTGGAGAACGGCGGGGAAGCCGTGTCGCGCCATCCGGCCTCCTCTTGCGGTGGGAGAACGAATACTCATATGGCTCCGGCTGGCTTTGCACCCTCACGAATGCCACACCGTACTCGATCGATTCGCTATCCTCTGGGTGCTCGACCTTCGACCTGTACGCCCGCCACATCTGCCTGACTT
Organism: Triticum timopheevii; assembly: GCA_963921465.1. Lineage (NCBI taxonomy): Eukaryota > Viridiplantae > Streptophyta > Magnoliopsida > Poales > Poaceae > Triticum > Triticum timopheevii. Next base: position 507,138,267 of record OY997268.1, on the reverse strand, counting down.
CCGCCTCGGGCGAATCTGTCTGCTCCATCGCCCAGAGGAGATACTCGATGAACTCGAAGGATTGCGGCATGACTCCTGCCGAGGAGTACATCGCCACCCTCATCGCCGTTGTCTCGCTTTTTCGCATACATTGCCACATGGCCCTCACCGTCCTTGAAATATCCCACTCATGGTCAAACCAAGTAAGGATCTCCTTCAACCTAGCTAACTTTGCCTGGTCGTCGTCGGTGATCTGCCTGATTTGCTGCTGCATCCTCTCCATAGATGTCCTTCTGAGTGGTCCGGTGCTACCTTTGGAAGTTGGGAGGAGACATGGTGGTCTTGCAATAGAGAAGAGGGAGAGGCAAGACGGTGGTTTTGGAATGGATATGATGGAGAGGAGAGGAGGTGGTTTTGCAATGGAGAAGAGGGAGAGGCGAGACGGTGGTTTTGGAATGGAGATGATGGAGAGGAGAGGAGGTGGTTTTGCAATGGAGAAGAGGGAGAGGCAAGACAGTGGTTTTCGAATGGAGATGATGGAGAGAAGAGGAGGTGGTTTTGCAATGGAGAAGAGGGAGAGGAGCGTGCGACAGCGATTTAGGATTGGACGAGAGGGCCGGCGCGCTATGACTGGATCAAAATCAAAATCAGTTTACCCTTCAATTAAGAAAGCGACCCCACATTAACTAGTCTCCCTTTTTTCTGGGTTATAATTGACCATGATTTTCGCAAATAAAATATATGTTATACGTTGCAAAAATAATATAATTTGAAAGTACATTCAGATACGAACCAAACGATACAATTTTTGGTGACATGTATTCACATTTTTTCTTGTCAAATACAGTACATGGTCAAACTTTGACCCAAAATACGCAAAACAAAAAAAATACTTCTAAGACCAGCGCCGCTCTTCTCCTCTTAAACCACCGCTGCTCCTCTCCTGTTCCAATCTAAATCCAGTGCCGCTCCTCTCCTCTTCCAATCTAAATCCAGTGTCGCTCCTCTCCTCTTCCATTTCAAAACCACCGCCCCTCCTCTCATGTTCCAATCCAAAACCAGCGTCGATCCTCTCCCGTTCTAATCCAAAACTAGTGTTGCTCCTCTCCTCTTCCATTCAAAAACCACCACTGGCGAGTGAAGGTGTTGTGGAGAAGTAGATCGATGGAGGAGTACAACCGATACGTGAGGATCGCAGGCGGCGACCCTGTGAAGATAGCTAGGATTTTGGAAATATAGTCTTGGTTTGACAATGAGGACCAACTAGCGACGAGGACGACATCCATGGACAAATATCTGCAATAGAAGCGAAAAGACAACGATACTCCCGGAGGGAGTCGCGTGGGAGTACATAGAGCTGCTCCTCTGGGCCATGGAGCAAACAAATTCACCGAATCCGATCGTGAGGTAGCGGTGGTGGGAGTATCTATCCTAGATGGAGCATCCACCAGAGATTGAAGGATCGAGCATATACAGGATGCTGTTTGTGAGGGTGTCATGCCAGAGCGAGCCGGTGGAGTCTTCGTCGACCGAACCCAACTGCAAGAGGAGAAAAGCAGTTGGCCCGACGACACTTCCCCGCCATCCTCTCCCTCGCCGTTCACATCATCTCACGGGCGGCTGTCTACCGCCGAGGAATAGGAGGGGACTGCCCCCCAGCCCAATAGTCGGGCAGGTTGTGAATTGTCAGGAGGATCTTAGGGTTGTCAGTATTTGGAGGTTGTGAATTGTGTTTTGTGTTGTGTATTCTGATAGTACTTTCAGATATGAATGTCTTTTGAATTTCAGATTTCCAGTATTGAGCATATGAAGTATTTTATGAATTCTAGAGATCTATTTTTAGCACTGCAAAAAATGTAGTTTCATAGGAGTATACAAGTGCATACAATGTGATTCTCAGAGAAGAAACTGCAAGTTTCAGTTTCAGATAAGAAACTGCAAGTTCAGTTTCAGATAAGAAACTGCAACATTCAGAGGCAGAGCATTTATATTAACATGGCATTTTCAAACAGTGTTAACATCATGTTGGAAGTTTTTTCATTATCAAAAATGGAACTATCAGCCAGTTAACATCATGTTGATCAATATTCATGCATAGCAGATCTTCATATGATGCATAGTCAAAAAGATATGCTATTTTCAAAATGCCCACACAATGTCGAGTGTGCCAAAAACAGAAAAAACGAGGGATGAAGTTTTGGCAAGTGTTGGACGTGGTGTGCGTAGATGACAATGGGGATCCACATGTCAATAAAGGCAGAGGCAAAAAAATTTGTAGATATTTTCCCTGCATCAGGTGGAATCAAACCCGGGCGAAACAGCTGTCGGGTAGTGTCACTTGGCCACTAGGCTACTTCAGTAGTTTCGTTACTAATAAGGCACTTCCTGAGGTGGTCGGATCTCCTCCTGCGCCTTTGTGCGCTCGCCGCGGCGCTGCTGTGTGCCATTGTGAACATGCTGAACAAACGAGAGTAATCTGGAGAGGACTATACGTGGAGAGGCGGACAGTGAGGACCCACCAGGTCTATGGCCGTACGCAAGCAAGTGCCTCATCGAAAAAATACTTCCTCCTAATGCTATACTGACGTTGGGGCCCACGGGTTTGTCAACATAGTTACATTTTTTTAGGTGCTTCAACGTAGTTACTATAGGAGATAAATTCACAATGAAGCCGGGGAGCTGGCAGGTATCATTTATTATCACTGGGGCAGTAAGTATCAGCTGGGTTTTCGGCTGCCCCGTCTAGGCTTTTTTCTTTAACATGCACAGCCCACGACATGACGGCTTGTATTTTCTTGAGGGCCGTCATGTATCGACCGGACTATGGACCTCCCATCCGAGGTTTTATTTTTCTTGAAACATCGGCACCCCAATTTATGTATTTGTTTTTAAAGAAAACCAGAGGTCGGTTCTATTTTTCTATATAACAATAGGAACGCATGGTCCAACTTATGTTTCCCTTCTAACTATATTATATATATTTAAATTATTTTATATGTTATTATATATTATTGTTATTGTCATCGTATATTTAACAGATTCTTACATATGTAAGAAAACAATATCCCACATCTTATCAACTTATACAAATAATTTCTTAACAATAAAATCCTGGATTTTTTTGACAACGAAAATCCTGATGATTGTATACAAAAGCTTGGTAAGATTTAAGGACCAATGTAATAATAAATCACTTATTATTTAAATATATTTATAACAAAATGCTCAGCCCCTATTTATTTTTTGATAACATTGATGCGCCCAAGCCAACATTATAATTAGAATCGCCCCAGCAAAATCATGTATTTCGAGAAAGTGCAAATTGCCTGTAAATTTTTAGGAAAAAAATAAATAGGTTGCATGGACACTACATTATTTGTTCATCCAGCCCAGCTAATGGACTGTAATTCTAAAAAAGATCAAATTGACTGTAAATTCTACCCCGCAAAAAAAGACTATAAATTCTGAAAAAATTGGTTGAATACGTGTCACATTTTTGGAGGCTGAAATGTGGGCCAATAGGTCGAAGCCAACGCAAGTCATTGTCAACTTAGTCAACAAATGATTCTTGAAATCGTTAGCCGTTGGATTTACATCCAACGACCGGCATCCATCTTCAATCTCTCGTCTTCTTCCTCCAGCGCCGCCGGGACCACCCGCTCCCGCCTCGTGCTGCTAGCAGTTCTGCTTAGCACGCTTCACTGTGAAGCACTACTCCACCGTTGGCCAGGCCATCCCTCCACCCCTCCACACCTCATGTTCTTCTCCACTGACTGCTGAACCACACCGCACCAGAACCAGTTAATTCTCGTACACCTCTCCATCTGTGACTCTACTCCCGCGTCTTCCCATCTTCGGCTCGTTGCTGTCCGGGGCCTCGCCGTCGTCCACCACCTTGGATGCGCTCGGCGCGGAGTGGTCAACATGGTCAACGAATGACATCATCGGAAGTTGACTATGCATGGAGAGGCTGACAGCTGGGTCCACGGCCGCACGCAAGGTGCCTCCTTATTACGCGTAAAATAATGATTCCTCCACCTGACAGCTGGGATCCACCGGAAGGGCCTTTGTATTTCGTGAAAAAAACGTTCCCCCCGCAGACAGGTCGGACCCACCAGTTATATCTTCGCACTTAAGGAAGTGCCTCCTTATTACGCACAAAAGAGATGAATACCCCCTGCTAGCTGGGACCCACCATAGTGGGAGTCTGACTTGTGGGCCAACTAAGTTGACGGGGACGGAGGGCTTTGTCAACTTAGTCAATATGAACAATTCTAGCTCCAGTGACCATACGATGTCCATCCAATGGCCGTAGTGCTTCTTCAACCTCTGGTCTTCTTGCTCCAGCCGCCCAAACCAGCACCGGTCGTGCCGCATGCTCCTGCCTCCCGTGGCCGGCTATGATGCCGTGGAGGCCTCACCGCCCCCTACTACTCCCACCGCTGGCAGGCCATCCCTCTACTCACCCACACCCCCTGCTATTCTGCGGCGACGGCAGCCTCACACCGCAGCCGAACCAGTGAACCCTCGTACTCCTCTCCGCGTGGGCATCCACTGCCGCGTCTTCCCCGGCTCCGCGTCGTCCCCTTCCTAGGCCTCGCCGCCGTCCACCGCCCTGGTGCTCTCGGCACGGAGTGGTCAACATGGTCAACGAACGACATCATCGGAAGTAGACTATGCGTGGAGAGGCTGACAGCTGGGTCCATGGCCGCACGCAAGGAAATGCCTCCTTATTACGCGTAAAATAATGATTCCTCCACCTGACAGCTGGGACCCACCGGAAGGGCCTTTGTATTTCGCGAAAAAAAGTTCCCCCTGCTGACAGGTCGGACCCACCAGCTATATCTTTGCACGCAAGGAAGTGCCTCCTTATTACGCACAAAAAAATGAATACCCCCCTGCTAGCTGGGACCCACCATAGTGGGAGGCTGACTTGTGGGCCAACTAAGTTGACGGGGACGGAGGGCTTTGTCAGCTTAGTTAATATGAACGATTCTAGCTCCAGTGACCGTACGATGTCCATCCAACGGTCGTAGTGCTTCTTCAACTTCTAGTCTTCTTGCTCCAGCCGCCCAAACCAGCGCCGGTCGTGCCGCGTGCTCCTACCTCCCGTGGCCGGTTGTGATGTCGCGGAGGCCTCACCGCCCCCTACTACTCCCACCGCGGGCCAGACCATCCCTCTACTCACCCACACCCCCTGTTATTCTGCGGCGACGACAGCCTCACACCGCAGCCGAACCAGTGAACCCTCGTACTCCTCTCCGCATGGGCATCCACTGCCGCGTCTTCCCCGGCTCCGTGTCGTCCCCTTCCTAAGCCTCGCCACCGTCCACCGCCCTGGTGCTCTCAGTGCGGCGTGGTCAACGTGGTCAAGGAACGACTTCCATCGGAAGAGTACTGTACATTGATAGGCTAACAGCTGGGTCCACGGCAGCCGCAAGGAATTGGCTCCTTATTACGCGTAAAATAATTAGTCCTCCACCTGACAGTGGGGACCCACCAAACGGACCATTGTATTTCGCAAAAAAACATTCCCCCCCTGACTGCTGGGACCCACCAGCTACATCTTCGCACGCAAGGAAGTGCCTGACAGTCGGGACCCACCTGGTCGAAGTGTATGCAGCGTTTTCATTCTGGTCGCGAACGTGTACGTACATACTGGTCGATGTAGAGGCGTGCATGTGTCGTAGTAGAGGCGCACGTAGCATGTATACTTACGTACAACGGCCAGGGTGCAAGAAAGAAAATACGGCCATGTACGTACATATGGGCGGGGTCTTGAACGCCTACTCACACATACGTATGGCCAGGGCTCATGTACATGGCTGGGTCGGAACAAAGAAACTGCGTCGTCGTCGTGTTCATGGGGAGCCAACCGTCTGGATCGGAACGAAATGCGTCGTCGTGTTCATCGTTAGGGCTTGGACGGAACAGCCGATGGAAACGAGGCCTGGCGTACCGCAGAACGGAGGAAATGGCCTTGTGTTCGACCGGCCACGGTCGAAACGGGATCCTGTTCATCGGGAGGGGTCTGGCGTACCGCAAAATGGAGGAAACGGACTTCTGTTGGACCTCATACGGTCAAAATAGGGTCCTATTGATCGGGAGGGGTGTGGCATACCGCAAAACGAAGGAAACGGACTTGTGTTGGAGCGCTACGGTCGAAACGGGGGTCCTATTCATCGGGAGGGGTGTGGCATACCGCAAAACGGGACTCCACGGGATATTGTTCATCTCCACCATCGATATCCTCCAGCCTCCACGGGCTAGTGTTCATCCACCGTTGACCTCCTCCAGCCTCCACCTGCGATTGTTCATCCACGGGCTCCTGTTCATCCAGCCTCCACCGCGCGCTACTCCACCGGCTACTGTTCAACCAGCCCTCTCCACGGGCTACTGTTCAACCACCCCTCCACGGGCTATAGTTCATCCAGCCCTCCACCGGCTACTGTTCAACCAGCCCTCCACGGGGTCGTCCTGTTCATCCAGCCCTCCATGGGGGTATTGTTCATCCATCTCCAACCGGCTCGATCGGGGTCCTGTTCATCCAAAGGCAACACCACGGGGTCCGGTTCATCCACCCCCACCGGAACTGTTCATCCAAACCCCCAGCAATGCTCACTGTTCATCCAGAGGCAACATCGATCGGCTTCAGTTAGCAGCAATAGTGAAGGAATCGCTCGATCGCTCGGGTTTAGTAACGCGTAGCCTGCAGTGCAATCGCTCGGGTTCAGTTAGACGACGCCTCGCTCGGGTTCAGTTAGAGTCCAACGCCTCGCACCCATGCGCGTACGGTACGAGAGAAACGCGCATCGCTTGGCCCCCGACCACCCACCGTAACCGGAAACTCCCTGATATTTTCCTCGCCCTCGCTTCTGCCACGGTTTTTCCGTCATGGACGACCCAAAGAATGTCATGCAGCTACGTCTCCGGCCCGCCCAGGACGAAAAACCCATTTTCTGTCATGATTTTTTGTCATAGAAGTAGGAGCCCACCACATCTATGATGATACCGGGTTTTGTCACAATTATCGTCATAGAAGTGTCATAAGTATGACAGGAAAAAAAATCGTTCGACCAAAAATGTCACGGATGTGTCTTTTTTTTTTGTAGTGGCAGGCCCGACTGGGGCTTGCGGAGGCAAGCTACTCCACTGCTCCACCTCACGAGCAACGGAAGTCAATGATCAGTGCGGGATCGAGCCCCAAGGTGACCGAGTGGATGTTTTTTTGCCACATGGCAGCCACTTCCTACAGCAAACACCTCCATATGACACCCATCCTGAGACGTTTCAAGCAAGCAGGGGCAAAGCTGGCAAAATAGCCCGGCAAGGGCTGCCGGGCACGCTGTGATGTGATACTAAATGGTGCATTTAATGCGCTCTGTCAGCCTGCAGAGTTAGGTATGATAGCACTGTCTGCTATCTAATCAGTACGAAAAGACTGATTTGCCACTGTGGTGACCCCTTAACCTATAAAAGGAGGCCCATGGCAACCATAGAAAGGGTTCGCGAGGTTGTCAAGCATGACCCCTCACATATCCATACGCACGTAGCCACTTCGCTTCGAGGCAACCTTGCCGGGCAAGTGTGCTGCACCCACCACCACCTTTTCCACCATCAATCCACCAAAGCAGGAGTAGGGTTTTACGTCTCGCGGCGGCCCGAACCTGGGTCAAAAACTGCCCGTGTGATCTCTATCACGCTGCGCTACGCTTCTCTGCTCTTTGTGCAACGTGTCCATCCCCCAACCGAACCAAAAGGGGATAGTAGCCCCATAGGTGGCCGTGGTTCCCCACGACACTAGACATCTGGTGAGTAACAAAAATCCATCAATTTCGTACGGGGTGAAGTGCACCGGATTTCCAGTAAGGATCAAAAATTCATCAAATATGTTTTGTTGGGAGCGCACCAGATTTTTGGACGCAGCCGAACATCTGTTTGCTCAGGAGCTACCAAACATCCGGTGGCTCGGGAGGTACCAGACATCTGCTATGTTGGCTCTGGTTGGGATGAACCGAATTTTCGGTGGTGACCAGAATCCATCAAGTTTGTTGTGTTGAGATACACCGAATTTCCGGTAAGAGCACCGAACTCCGATGAGCAATGAGTGACCAAACATCCGGTGAGCCGGAGACAGAAATGGTTTCCTAAGATATAAGAAATATGTCTATTTGGAGAATTACTCAGGGGTGATTTGTGGGTGTATGTGTGACATCTTTGTATGATGTGAGTGAAATGCATATGACAAAAACCGTGGGTTTTGAGCAAGTCTTTCACGAGTCCTGATTATCCCTTTGTAATAGTGTGGGATCCCTATACTCAAGAACAAACCGAAAAGGCCTAAGCTATTGTCTTTGCTTCTTCGTTCTTGAGCAATATACATTTATGTAGTTCATGATCCACACATGATTCCATGGAGACTAAAACCCGTGATATACTTGACAAACATGATTAGTCCCCTATATGTATATTATCATCAACATCAGAATATGATTAAAGGCATGATTACATTTTCACTAACTTCAACAATCTATTGCTTGATTCAGTTATCATCTCTATTATGTTAATCATGTTTTAACTATGAATTTTCTGGATTAAACTTAAAGGGAAATTGCTCGATTATTCAACACTTCGAAAGACTTAGTATGTGTAGGCAATTTTCTTGAATTGCATTTGTTGTGACTCACAAGCCTACTACGATTGAGGGTGTGAATTATAAGATATAATGTGCGAGTTCAGTTCTTTGGCTTTACCACCATGAACTGTTTTCACACCTCTAGGGGAAAGCCAGAGGGAGAGCTTACTCCTAAACAGGAGCAAGCTTTCCAAGATAAAGGCACTCTCTTCAGAGGTGCTGTTTTGAGTATTCCCAGCAACAAGATTGTCAATCCCTTCATGACCATCATGGTCGGTAAGGATATGTAGGATGCACTTGAGGCCAAGTTTGGAGTCTCACATGCATGAAGTGAGTTGTATGTCATGGAGGAATATCATGGCTACAAGATGATGGATAACCGCTCCATGGTTGAGCAGGCTCATGAAATTCAGTCACTCACTAAGTAACTTGAGCATTCCAATTGTATGTCACTAGACAAGTTCATTACCAGAGGCGCATTGCCAAGCTTTCTCCTTCATGGAGGATTTTTTCTCCCTCTCTGAAGCACGAGAGACAGGAATTTATTGTCATCAATCTTAGTAACACTCTTATGTGGAAGAGAATGAGAGGGAAATTCTAGTGCCAACTTGGTCTAGAAGAAGAATTACCAACCCCAAAATTCAAGAACAAGAACCTGGATAGCGTTCTACGTCCTGGGAGAACAATTATGGGTTTGGGAGGTGCTACAAGGCTTAACGTGAGACACGCCTATGCGACAAGGGGTGTCGTTGTGCAATGGCGACCACCTCGGTCCCTCGTTGTTGCAAACCGGAGGCAAGTTGTTGTGAGCGACGACATGTGATGCCTCAGGATCGAGCGAGAGCGACGATCGTGATGCTCTCACAGTGGGAGGGACAACTAATGAGTCTAGTTTCTTACCACTATTTTATCTTGTGTTTTGTGTCGTAATCAAAGGTTTTGCTAGAATTTTACCGTGGCCACACACGTCTTTTTGTCTATTTTCACCAGGATCTCAACCATAAGGATTTTTGAGGCATAAGTAGGAAAGCTCAAGAATATGAGGTAAAAAATACGTCAATTTATGTGATAGGAACCTACCATATGAGGCCATCATCAAAACAGGAAGAAAACTTGACGCACAGGAGGATCTAGAGAAGAAGACAATGTCTCGTACGAGCATGAGTGCTTGTACCAGTAGCCGTCGCTCCACCTGGTCAACTACGTTACCCCTGTGTCTTCGTCGGAAGGAGAAGATACCATGATGCCAAAAATTCCATCATATCGAAGAACTCTAGCCTCCAGAAGGGATTCAAAGGGGAAATCGACAAGAAGGGCTCCGTCACACCGTCACTTCGTTCAAGGAGACTCCCACACCAACCATCGACACCACCATCCCCATGTTCATCTTTTTGTAATATTGAACTCTAGTGGACTATCGTGTGTATTACGTTGATATATTGTTCATGATTACCACAGTTATCCATGCGATGCTAGTTGTTTCTATGTATGAGTAGTTCCCTAGTTCTCGGGCATATGGAGGAACCTCAGTATGTTCAGGTGTTGAACAACGGTAGGATATGAAATCCTCGTCCGAATGTTTGAATTAATAACCTTCATGAATGTTGTGTGAGGCCCCCACTCAACATTTTCGCCATGGAGCATATTACCGTCATTGTAAAGGTAGGGATGTGGAGGTAAAGAGGTGACAGTAATATCCTCTCATCTTGAATCTAAAAAAATCCCTCTCATCTTTCCCTTTGCAATTGTCAAGGAGTAACTGAGAACTGACCATTAGTTGCGTCCATGGGCTGACCCTTAATTATCGTTGCCATAATCTAAATGTGTGTGTGTGCGGGGAGGGGGGGGGGATAGTGGCGTATGTGATACGGAGGCTACGCATGTAGCTTGTATTTTGTACCAGACTCCGCCCCCTATAGACATCAAACATAGGCTTGATTATCCAAACCTAGAACTATGCAATAGCATATGTTACGTTAGATACATACAAGTGAGGGATGGGGACACAAATGTTATAGAAGGGCGGTGTTGTTGCAGGCTCGGGCACTGGTTGCAAGGGGCATGCGGGGACGACATCCAAGGACGAGAAGGATGAGTCAGTCGATATTGCAAGGACTCCTAGTAGTGGCAAGGGATCTCATCTCCTTCACATAGCAGGTTTGGATGTCACATGTTTGTGCGTGCAGGCGTTGTAACCGTGTGGAGGACAACATGGTCCGTCTGCTTCGTAGGTGTGATCCAAGGGCATGATCTAACGGCCAGCGACCCAACCAATCTTTGCACAGATCTTTTTTTTGTGAGAAAACTTCCAATATACTCTTCTTCAATCATGGCAATACAACAAACACCAGAATAATAAAAATTACATCCACGTTCATAGACCACCCAGTGACGATTACAAGCACTGAAGTGAGCCGAAGGCGCGTCGCCGTCATCGCCCAGCCCTCGCCGGGGCCGGGCAAAACTTGTTGTAGTAGACAATCGGGAAGTCGTCGTGCTAAGGCCCCATAGGACCAGCGCAGCAGAATATTAACCGCCACTGATGAAGAGTAGCGTAGATCGGAAGGATCCAACGTGGAGAAACACAAACGTAGACAAACTGTGACCAGATCCGAGCAAATCCACCATGGACAGATCCGCCAGAGACACACCTCCACATGCCCACCGATGATGCTAGACACACCATCGGAGTGGGGGCTAGGCGGGGAGAACCTTATCCCATCTTCAAGGAGCCGTCGTCGTCTCGTATTCTTGAGCAGGACACAAACCCTAACAAAACTTGAAGAAACATCTGAAAAGAGAACCCTCCCGCCGGCAAGGGCCGGGATCCACCGCGCCGCCATGGCTTTAAGGCCACCGGAGACGAGGCGGACCGGCGGCAACGCCGACAGAAGGCAGAGGAACCCTAAGCTTTCCTTGGGGAGGAGGCAGAGGCTGCTTCTTTCTCCTAAGTTTTTTTGCCACGCTTTAATATTATTCTTGGCACACATCAGTCAACTAATACTTAGCGTGCCCTTTGTTTCGTTGAGAAGTGCAAGGAGATTTCTTTTAATTATTATCAAAGGCAACGTGGAGGTCGTTTAATAAGCAAAAACCATAGATGTAGAGAGAAACCAAAACGATGTTTATTGCCATGGAAAAAATAGGGAGCAGTGTACTATTACCATCACGAACACTACCTCTCACCTGGTTCAGAATAAAAACCCATAGGTCGCTACTACGGCTCTAAATGTAAGTAAATGAGTTATTCCAAATTTCTCTCTACCAAACAAACAGAAAGATCTGGCCTTACTTATTGTAACCTTATTGTTGTATAGGACGAAATGTAACCTTATTTTGCCCGAAAAACATTATCTTAAGCTATTCAAGCTCAATTGCATCATCTGACTTTTTTGTTTGAGGGAAAATTGCATCATCTGACTTTTTTATTCGAGGGAAAAATGCATCATCTGACTAACACCACCACGAGGAAAGTTTCATCCGAGAAAAGAACACATCACCACGAGGACACAACGGCGAATCAACCTGTGGTTGAGTTGGTTAGGTGGACAGTGGTATCCCCAACCCACCAGGGTTCAAATCCTGGTGCTCGCATTATTTCTGGATTTATTTCAGGATTTCCGGCGATGCGCTTTCAGTGGGAGGAGACGTTCCCGTCGACGACGAGGCGCCTACGGTGACTTCGTAAATCTCAAGATGATACGCCGGCTCAGTCTCTCGGAGGTGTTCATAGGGGTAAGGTGTGCGTGTGTGCGTTCATAGGGATGGGTGTATGCGCGTGTATATGAGCGTTCGTGTCTGTACTGATGCTCAAAAAAACCACGAGGACACAACGGATATACAAAGGCAAAGATGGCACTGAAAATCCTTTTCTTTTTCTCCCGAGCAATGTGCAATCTTCGAACTTCCAAACGAAAAAAAGGGAACGGTCCAGTCTAGTTCACTGGGCCATCTAGGCATACGGGGCATTATGGGCCGGTATTTTCGCACTGGGCTTCAACGTCAAGCCTCCCAAACGGCTGGTCAGCCGGTAGCGCAGACCCGCAGAGGCAGCTCACGAGGCGCAGCTGCTCGTTCGTTTAGTCCCACCTCGCTCGCGAGGAACGGTGGAGTCGCTCGACGAGGCTATAAAAGGGGGCGCAGGGCTGCAGAACAACTCATACCTTTCTCGGCCTTTTGGCTAAGATCAAGTGTAGTATCTGTTCTTATCAGTTTAATATCTGATATGTAGGTCATGTGCCTACAACGATATTAAATTTATTTTTTGTGGGGGAGGGTCCACCACAGTGGCTTGCCACTGGGGCCCTCGTGTGTCGCCCGGGCGTTGCACTGCTGCCCGGGCCTGGCGCGCCCCAACCAAAACAATTTAAGTTTTTTTTCTGTGCACATAGGCGTTCGCGCAGAATATCTGAAGTTTTAAGTTTTATATGCCGGCTTTGCCTCGCCGAGTTTAAAACCGTTGGCGGAAAGAAAAGATGTAAAACCCAGTATCATAACGTGCGTGATTTGCCCTCTCATGAACGTGAATTGTGACGAGTCTGGATGACGCTTCGTGCGTCGGTTGCTTTGCCTTTCACGGACTGGACTGCACATAATTCTCATCACGTGCACCAACTAACAGGGTTGTTTGATGTGTCATGCTTGGCACAAATAATCAGGAGTTACAGCGAGTCGTTTCCGGCCAAGCACTGGCCGCATCACGTCGTCGGCTTTTCAAATCCATGCCCAAAAACAACTTCATGGAACGGACTCATATCACGTCTTGTCAAACCCATGCCAACTAGCTTTGCGGTACAAGATTAGAAACCACGAGTTTAGAGCCGAACCACAACGAACGTGTTTGGTTCACCCACAGTTGTCATCTCATGGGCATCGTTTCCCTTTCGGAACAACAAACCCAAAAAGAACCGAAGCTACTTTACGCACGACAGTTTGCTAGCTGATCCTTGGAGTGAGTATCTGGTGCTCTGGGTGCTCAGGTTACGGTGATACGGGCTTCTTGGCCGTTGGATCTCGGATCGGACGACATCTTGGGAGCTGTTGGGCCTATGCACAATTTTCAGACTCCCAAGGAGCTTTTGTGCAAAAAGTTTGTGAGCTCATAAGAGCCATCGAATCTCGGATCGAACACATCCCAGAAGTTTGTATCACCGTAGTACCTGAGCGCCCGGAGCACCAGATAATTTCCCTCATCATTGCACAACGATTGATCCAAAGGTGCTAATCCACACATCATACTGCGGAAGGTGTCATGTGTGTAGCATTGCTCAGAAAGAACACGATCATCGCTTTTGTCGCATGAGACTTGTGTGCCGTGATAGGGCTTGTGCGCGGGGCATGATTGACAAGGATTACACAACACTCGCATCATGTGCGTGGGCTAAACATATTGGGTTGATGTGTCATGCTTGGCGAGATTAGTTATGGGTTGTCGAGTCGCTGGGGTCCCTTCATTTCCCTCGGGCAGCGCCACCCGCCGGGGCAGGAATGGGAGTGGAGCCCTAGTCGATGTACAAGGTAGTGTTAGCTTAGTTATAGTAGTGTGCGACCGACACTATGTCGTGATTTTGCTACATGTTGTAGAAAAGCTGAGCACCACTACTCGTGAGCACCGTGCGGTAGTGGACGTACACTTCTCTAGATCCCGTTCTTGTGTGTGTGCGCGCACACGCGCGCCTGGGGGGTGGGGGGCTGTTGGAGTGGGATCCGACGACAGATTTGAAAATAAGCTCATTCTTTGCGATGGATCTCAAGGTATTTGGAGGTGCTCCACCCCTGTCCCTTTGCCGCCATGGTGGTGGAAAAGCGAGAATGACCTGGTTTTGAGCCTTGCTAATTGAACAAGCCGAAGGACCTTTTGCTGTCATCGGCTCTCATCGTCAACATCTTCTTCTTGTGTCTCGATCTTCACCAAGAGAGCTTCAAATCGAACACAATATGTCTTCATCGAGTGATTTGAGTGGCTTGAATCCAATGACCTCGAATGGATATGGAAGCAAATCCCAATGGGCCGTTGTCTCTGACGATGTTGTGCGGAACTCGAATCGGAACGTCGGCTTTCTTATGAAACCAATGGCTGTGCTTGAGTCTAAACTTTTGATAGGTTTGGCCTCAATCCACTTGGTGAACTTGTCGACTGCTACAAAATGATGAGTGAAAGCACTTCTACCGGTCCTGAGTGGCCCAATCATGTCCAAGCCCCACACAACAAATGGCCAGACGAGTGGAATAGGCTTCAACGCAGATGCTGGCTTGTGAGACATGTTTGCATAGAACTGGCAACCCGCACACTTCTCCACGATTTCTTTTGCAGCCTCATTGGCCCGTGGCCAGTAGAATCCTACTCGGTATGCTTTGGCCACGATGGTTTGAGAGGACACATGGTGGCCACAGGTTCCCGTGTGGATTTCTTCCAGAATCAGTCGACCTTCATCAGGGGAGATACATCATTGAGCCATGCCAGTAACACTCTCTGTAAAGCTTCCCATCCATTACTGCGAAAACCTTGGATCTGCGGATGATCCGACGTGCCTCAACTTCATCTTCTGGAAGCTCCTTCTTGAGCAGATATGCAATGTATGGCACTGTCCAGCCGGGAGTGATCACCAGGATCTCCATAACCAGATCAAGCATTACTGGTACTTCGATCTCAGTCGGATTAGTAGGACTTATCACCTTGGGAGGTTCTTCAGTGAAAGGATCCTCTTGCACTGATGGGGAATGGAGATGCTCAAGAAACACATTGCTGGAGATAGGTTTCCGAGTGGAACCTATTTTTGCCAAGTCGTCAGCTGCTGGATTCTTGATTCGGGGAATGTGATGAAGCTCCAAACCCTCAGACTTTTTCTCCAATTTCCTCACTGGATTGTAGTATCCAGTGATGATAGAGTTTTTGACGCCCTACTCCTTCATCACTTGATTGACCACCAAATCTGAGTCGCCGTAGACCATCAGGGAACGGACGCCGACTGAGATGGCCATATGCAACCCGCAGAGAAGTGCTTCGTACTCAGCTTCATTATTGGAGGAATCAAAATGAAACTGGAGGACATAATTAAGTTTATCACATCTCGGGGACACGAGAACCACTCCAGCACCAGAACCATTCAACATCTTGGACCCATCAAAGAACATAGTCCAGTGTTCCGAGTGAACTTGGGCCGGTTTGTTGCGGTTGAATCCACTTGACTAAGAAATCCGCGAGTGCTTGGGATTTGATCGCCTTCTTCACTTCAAACTTGATATCCAGAGGGAGAAGTTCCATTGCCCACTTAGCCACTCGACCAGTTGCATCTCGATTGTTCATTATCTCAGACAATGGAGCATCGCTGACGATTGAAACCGATTGGTCTTGGAAATAATGTGCAACTTTCTTCGCAGTCAAGTAAATTCCATAAACAAGCTTCTGGTAATCTGGGTACCTCTGCTTGGGTGGACTCAAGACTTTAGAAATATAGTACACTGGACATTGAACTTTATAGACCTTGCCTTCTTATTCTCGCTTGACTGTGAGCACTGTGCTAACAACCTGACCAGTGGTTGCAATGTACACGAGTAAAGGCTCTTTGCTGATTGGAGCAGCAAGCACCGGCTGGGTGGAAAGCAGGGCTTTGACCTCCACAAACGCTGCTTCAGCTTCGGGAGTCCACTCGAACATATCAGACTTCTTCATTAGTCGGTAGAGGGGCAATGCATTCTCATCGGGACATGAAATGAGTCGACTTAATGTAGCAAGACAGCCTGTAAGCTTCTGAACATCATGCACATGCACAGGGCGTTTCATTCGGAGAATTGCACCAATTTTCTCGGGATTAGCATCTATCCCTCGTTCCGATACGAGGAAACCGAGTAACTTTCCTCCGGTACTCCGAATGTGCACTTGGACGGATTCAACTTGATATCATATCTTCTTAGATTGGCGAAAGTTTCAGCGAGATCAGTCAGCAGGTCGGAACTCTTGCATGACATCACTACAATATCATCCATATACGCCTCCACATTCTGACTGATCTGAGTGAGCAGGCACTTCTGAATCATGTGCATTGGCTCCAGCGTTTTTAAGACCGAACGGCATGGTGACATAGCAAAAACACCTGAATGGGGTGATGAAGGCTGTTTTAATTTCATCTGGCCTGAATAGTTGGATCTGATGGTATCCGGAATACGCATCAAGAAAAGACTAACGCTCACACCCAGCAGTCAATTCGACTATCTGATCGATGCGGGGAGCGGAAAATGATCTTTTAGGTAGGCCCGATTGATATGCCTGAAGTCAATGCACATGCACAGTGACTTATCCTTCTTGGGAACCATGAGGACGTTGGTGAGCCCCTCAGAGTGGTATATCTCACGGATGAACTCAACTGCTAGGAGCCGAGCCACCTCTTTGCCAATCGCCTTCCTCTTCTCCACAACGTACCAACGGAGATGTTCCTTGACAGGTTTAACTTTTGGGTCGACGCGCAAACGATGCTTAGCCGGTCCCCTGGGTATACCTGACATATCTGATGGTTTCCATGCAAAGATGTCACAGTTCTCACAGAGGAACTAGATGAGCGAGGCTTCCTATTTGCTGTCGAGTGTCACTGAAATATGAGTCAGCACAGCTGTGGGATCTTCCGGGTGAATATGAACTGGTTTTGTCTCACCAGCCGACTGAAATGCAGACTCAGAAGTAGGCTTCTTGGAGCGGAGCAAATCACTCGGATCAACGTTCTTTTGATATTCCTCTAGTTCAACCACTGCCATTTGCTCGTCAGCGATCTTGGACCCCTTTTGGAGGCATTCTTCTGCCCTCTGTCTGTTCCCAGTGCCTGTGATCACACCTTTGGGCCCTGGCATCTTCAGCTTGAGATACACGTAACATGATCGGGCCATGAAACGAGCATATGCCGGCCTGCCCAGAATAACATGATAGGCACTGTGGAAAGCCACCACTTCAAACGTCAACTTTTCTTTGCGGAAATTCTTGGAATCACCAAAAACCACATCCAGAGCAATTTGCCTGAGTGACTTTGCCTTTTCCCTGGGATGACTCCGTGGAATTGCATGTTGCTTTCACTGAGTTGGGACATCAAATGCCCATCCCCTGGAGGGTCTCACCATACAGAATGTTCAAACCACTGCCACCATCCATGAGAACTTTAGTCAATCGGGTGCCCCCAACGACTGGGTCGACCACCAAAGCTTGTCGCCCAGGGGTAGCAATGTGAGCTGGGTGATCCGACTGGTCGAAGGTGATAGGAGTCTTTGACCACTTGAGGTACGTCGTAGTTGCTAGAGCAACTATGTTCATCTCTCTGTTGATGACTTTCAATCGACTTTTGCTCTCAACATCAGCAAAAATCATCAAAGTTGCATTGACTTTTGGGTAATCATCTGCCTTTTCTTCATCTTCATCCTTATCAGAGCCTTTTTCACTCTGTTGTCCTTCACGGAACTGCTGAATGAGGAACCTACACTATTGAGTGGTGTGTTTAGGCACAATCAGGCTGCCTTCCTTATCCTTCTTCATGTGAATGGGAAACGGTAAATCGAGGACATCCTGGCTTGACTGATCGTTCATCTTCTTGGGTGCCCAAGACCCTTTGGGCTTTCCCTTGAACTCTCCTTGTGAATTGACCACTGCTGCTTCAGCCTGACTTGAGATTTCAGCCTTGCATTCTGTTTCCACCTGGGATTTCTGCCCCCAGTCTCAGGGTGGACTATTTTCCCTTTGCCATTACGGAGTTGGTCCTCTTCCTCACCATTCGCGTATCGAGTGGCGATTTCCATCATCCGATTCAAACTCATGGCCCCGGAGCGACCAAATTTCAATGTGAGCTCTCTGTACCGCACGCCTTCCTTGAAAGCACAGACGGCCTGATGCTCTAAAACTTTCTCCACCACATGGTGAAGGGTAGTCCACCACTGAATATAATCTTTCAAGGTTTCATTCAGTTTCTGTACGCAATGCTGCAGCTTAGACAGTCTAGCGGGACGCTTGCAAGTGCCTTCAAATGTCTTGATAAACACCCCGGCCAAATCTTCCCAACAGAAAATGCTAGCTGGAGCCAACTGATTCAACCAGGCCCTGGCTGAGCCCTCAAGCATCAGGGGTAGGTGCTTCATGGCTACCTCATCGTTGCCCACCGATCTGCACTGCCACTCAGTAATCCTCTAACCAGGTGTCTGGCTTTGACTCGCCAGTAAACTTGCTAACTCCTGCAGCCAACCTAAAGTTGGGAGGAATCTCAGCAGCACAAATGGCTCTACTCAAACACTTGGGGCCAGAGACGAACGCTCTGTTCCCACTCGACTGATCTCTGTACAAAACATCTCTGTTAGCCCTGCCTTTGTAAACCAAGCTGATATGTCTCCAACGTATCTATAATTTTTTGATTGTTCTATGCTATTATATTATTCGTTTTGGATGTTTAATGGGCTTTACTATATACTTTTATATTATTTTTGGGACTAACCTATTGACAAGAGGCCCAGTCCAAATTGCTGTTTTTTTGCCTATCTTAGTGTTTCGCACAAAAGGAATATCAAACGGAGTCCAAACGGAATGAAACCTTCGGGAGAGTTATTTTTGGAACAAACGCAATCTAGGAGACTTGGAGTAGACATCAGGGAAGCAAAGAGGTGGCCACGAGGGTCCAGGGCGAGCCCTACCCCCTGGGCACGACCCCACCCTCATGGGCCCCTCGTGGCTCCCCTGACCGACTTATTTCGCCTATATATATTCATATACCCCGAAAACATCCAAGAAGCCTCAAGCATGTAAAGCTTTGGGATGCCCCGATAGGCATCCCACCTTTCTTCTTCAACAATTATCGGTTAGTATCGGTTGAACCTAAGTTTTTGCTTCTTCAGATGATGTGTGCTATCCTTGAAGTGTCATTTTATTTTATTTTGCTTGTTTTTTGAATAAACTACCAAGATCTGAAATTCTTAAATGTTAGAGAGTCTTCACATAGTTACATAATTATTCGACTACTCATTGATCTTCACCTCTATCTTTTGGAGTAGTTTGTCATTTGCTCCAGTGCTTCACTTAAACCGTTTTAGAGCACGGTGGTGGTTTTATTTTGCAGAAATAGATGAACTCTCATGCTTCACTGATATTATTTTGAGAGTCTTAAATAGCATGGTAATTTGCTTTGGTTATAAAAACTTTCATATAAAGTGCATTGAATACTATGGTCAATTTGATACTTGATAGTTGTTTTGAGATATAAAGGTGGTAATGTTAGAGTCATGCTAGTTGAGTAGTTGTGAAATTGAGAAATACTTGTGTTAAATTTGGCAAGTCCCGTAGCATGCACGTATGGTGAACGTTGTGTGACAAATTTGAAGCATGGGGTGTTCTTTGATTGCCTTCTTTATGAGTGGATGTCGGGATCGCGCGATGGTTAACTCCTACCAACCCTTCCCCTAGGAGCATGTGTAGTAGTACTTTTGGCTAATAAACTTTTGCAATAAGTATATGAGTTCTTTATGACTAATGTGAGTCCATGGATTATACGCACTCTTACCCTTCCGCAATTTGCTAGCCTCTACGGTACCGTGCATTGCCCTTTCTCACCTTGAGAGTTGGTTCAAACTTCGCCGTTGCATCCAAACCCCATGATACAATACGCTCTATCACACATAAACCTCCTTATATCTTCCTGAAAACAACCACCATACCTACCTATTATGGCATTTCCATAGCCATTCCAAGATATATTGCCATGCAACTTTCCACCGTTCCGTTTATTATGACACGCTCCATCATTGTCATATTGCTTTGCATGATCATGTAGTTGACATCGTATTTGTGGCAAAGCCACCTTTCATAATTCTTTCATACATGTCACTCTTGATTCATTGCACATCCCGGTACACCGCCGGAGGCATTCATATAGAGTCATATTTTGTTCTAAGTATTGAGTTGTAATTTTTGAGTTGTAAGTAAATAAAAGTGTGATGATCTTCATTATTAGAGCATTGTCCCAGTGAGGAAAGGATGATGGAAGCAATGATTCCCTCACAAGTTGGGATGAGTCTCCGAACTTGATGAAAAATAAAAGAGGCCAAAGAAGCCCAAATAAAAAAGAGGCCAAAGAAGCCCAAATAAAAAAGAGGCCAAAGAAGCCCAAATAAAAAAGAGGCCAAAGAAGCCCACCAAAAAAAAGAATAAAAAAAATCAATGAGAGAAGAAGAGAGAAGGGACAATGTTACTATCCTTTTCCACACTTGTGCTTCGAAGTAGCACCATGATCTTCATGATAGAGAGTCTCCTATGTTGTCACCTTCATATACTAGTGGGAATTTTTCATTATAGAACGTGGCTTGTGTATTCCAATGATGGGCTTCCTCAAAATGCCCTAGGTCTTCGTGAGCAGGCAAGTTGGATGCACACCTACTTAGTTTCTTTTTGATGAGCTTTCATACATTTATAACTCTAGTGCATCCGTTACATGCCAATCCCTACTCCTCGTATTGACATCAATTGATGGGCATATCCATAGCCCGTTGATTAGCTGCATCAATATGAGACTTTCTCTTTTTTGTTTTCTCACATAATCCCTATCATCATACTCTACTCCACCCATAGTGCTATGTCCATGGCTTACGCTCATGTATTGCGTGAGGGTTGAAAAGGCTGAAGCGCGTTAAAAAGTATGAACCAATTGCTTGGCTGAAACCGGCGTTGTGCATGATGGGAGAATTTTGTGTGACGAAAATGAAGCATGGCCAAACTATATGATTTTGTAGGGATAAGCTTTCTTTGGCTATGTTATTTTGATAAGACATAAATTGCTTGGTTAGCATGCTTGAAGTATTATTACTATTTTTATGTCAATATTAAACTTTTATCTTGAATCTTTTGGATCTGAACATTCTTGCCACAATAAAGAAAATTACATTGAGAAAAATGCTAGGTAGGATTCCACATCAAAAATTCTGTTTTTATCATTTACCTACTCGAGAACGAGCAGGAATTAAGCTTGGGGATGCTTGATACGTCTCCAATGTATCTATAATTTTTTATTGTTCCATGCTATTATATTATCTGTTTTGGATGTTTAATGGGCTTTACTATATACTTTTATACTATTTTTGGGACTAACATATTAACCGGAGGCCCAGTCCAAATTGCTATTTTTTTTTGCCTATTTCAGTGTTTCTCAGAAAAGGAATATCAAACGGAGTCCAAACGGAATGAAACCTTTGGGAGAGTTATTTTTGGAACAAATGAAATCCAGGAGACTTGGAGTCGACGTCAGAGAAGCAACGAGGTGGCCACGAGGGTCCAGGGCACGCCCCCACCCTCATGGGCCCCTCGTGGCTCCCCTGACTGACTTCTTTCGCCTATATATATATATATATATATATCCATATACCCCGAAAACATCCAAGAAGTCTCAAGCATCTAAAGCTTGGGGATGCCCCGATAGGCATCCCACCTTTCTTCTTCAACAATTATCGGTTAGTATCGGTTGAACCTAAGTTTTTGCTTCTTCACATGATGTGTTCTATCCTTGAAGTTTCATTTTATTTTGTTTTGCTTGCTATTTGAATAAAATACCAAGATATGAAATTCTTAAATGTTAGAGAGTCTTCACATAGTTACATAATTATTTGACTACTCATTGATCTTCACTTATATCTTTTGGAGTACTTTGTCATTTGCTCCAGTGCTTCACTTATACCCTTTTAGAGCACGGTGGTGGTTTTATGTTGAAGAAATAGATGAACTCTCATGCTTCACTTATATTATATTGAGAGTCTTAAACAACATGGTAATTTGCTTTGGTTATTAAAACTTTCATATAAAGTGCATTGAATACTATGATCAATTTGATACTTGATAGTTGTTTTGAGATATAAAGGTGGTAATGTTAGAGTCATGCTAGTTGAGTAGTTGTGAAATTGAGAAATACTTGTGTTAAATTTGGCAAGTCCCGTAGCATGCACGTATGGTGAACGTTGTGTGACAAATTTGAAGCATGGGGTGTTCTTTTATTGCCTTCCTTATGAGTGGAGGTCGGGATAACGCGATGGTTAACTCCTACCAACCCTTCCCCTAGGAGCATTCATAGTAGTACTTTACTTCGAGGGCTAATAAACTTTTGCAATAAGTATATGAGTTCTTTATGACTAATGTGAGTCCATGGATTATACGCACTCTTACCCTTCCGCAATTTGCTAGCCTCTACGGTACCGTGCATTGCCCTTTCTCACCTTGAGAGTTGGTGCAAACTTCGCCGGTGCATCCAAACCCCGTGATACGATACGCTCTATCACACATAAACCTCCTTATATCTTCCTCAAAACAGCCACCATACCTACCTATTATGGCATTTCCATAACCATTCTGAGACATATTGCCAAGCAACTTTCCACCATTCCGTTTATGATGACACGGTCCATCATTGCCATATTGCTTTGCATGATCATGTAGTTGACATCGTATTTGTGGCAAAGCCACCTTTCATAATTCTTTCATACATGTCACTCTTGATTCATTGCACATCCCGGTACACCGCCGGAGGCATTCATATAGAGTCATATTTTGTTCTAATTATTGAGTTGTAATTTTTGAGTTGTAAGTAAATAAAAGTGTGATGATCTTCATTATTAGAGCATTGTCCCAGTGAGGAAAGGATGATGGAAGCAATGATTCCCTCACAAGTTGGGATGAGTCTCCATACTTGATGAAAAATAAAAGAGGCCAAAGAAGCCCAAATAAAAAAAGAGGCCAAAGAAGCCCACCAAAAAAAGAATAGAAAAAATAATGAGAGAAAAAGAGAGAAGGGACAATGTTACTACCCTTTTACCACACTTGTGCTTCAAAGTAGCACCATGATATTCATGATAGAGAGTCTCCTATGTTGTCACCTTCATATAGTAGTGGGAATTTTTCATTATAGAACTTGTCTTGTATATTCCAATGATGGGCTTCCTCAAAATGCCCTAGGTCTTCGTGAGCAGGCAAGTTGGATGCACACCCACTTAGTTTCTTTTTGATGAGCTTTCATACATTTATAGCTCTAGTGCATCTGTTGCATGTCAATCCCTACTCCTCGTATTGACATCAATTGATGGGCATATCCAAAGCCCGTTGATTAGCTGCATCAATATGAGACTTTCTCTTTTTTTCTCACATAATCCCTATCATACTCTACTCCACCCATAGTGCTATGTCCATGGCTTACGCTCATGTATTGTGTGAGGGTTGAAAAGTCTGAAGCGCGTTAAAAAGTATGAACCAATTGCTTGGCTGAAACCGGGGTTGTGCATGATGGGAGTATTTTGTGTGACGAAAATGAAGCATGGCCAAACTATATGATTTTGTAGGGATAAGCTTTCTTTGGCTATGATATTTTGATAAGACATAAATTGCTTGGTTAGCATGCTTGAAGTATTATTACTATTTTTATGTCAATATTAAACTTTTATCTTGAATCTTTTGGATCTGAACATTCATGCCACAATAAAGAAAATTACATTGAGAAATATGCTAGGTAGCATTCCACATCAAAAATTCTGTTTTTATCATTTACCTACTCGAGGACGAGCAGGAATTAAGCTTGGGGATGCTTGATACATCTCCAACGTATCTATATGTTCCATACTTTTATATTATCAGTTTTGGATGTTTAATTGGCTTTACTATATACTTTTATTTATTTTTGGGACTAACCTATTAACCGGAGGCCCAGTCCAAATTGTTGTTTTTTTGCCTATTTCAGTGTTTCATAGAAAAGGAATATCAAACGGAGTCCAAACGGAATGAAACCTTCGGGAGAGTTATTTTTGGAACAAACGCAATCCAGGA
Organism: Triticum timopheevii; assembly: GCA_963921465.1. Lineage (NCBI taxonomy): Eukaryota > Viridiplantae > Streptophyta > Magnoliopsida > Poales > Poaceae > Triticum > Triticum timopheevii. Next base: position 507,113,842 of record OY997268.1, on the reverse strand, counting down.
GACTTGGAGTAGACGTCAGGGAAGCAACGAGGTGGCCACGAGGGTCCAGGGCGCGCCCCCACCCTCGTGGGCCCCTTGTGGCTCCCCTGACCGACTTCTTTCGCCTATATATATCCATATACCCCGAAACATCCAGGAGCACAATAGATCGGGAGTTCCGCCGCCGCAATCCTCTGTAGCCACCAAAAATCAATCGGGACCCTGTTCCGGCACCCTGCCGGAGGGGGGATCCCTCATCGGTGGCCATCTTCATCATCCCGGCGCTCTCCATGACGAGGAGGGAGTAGTTCACCCTCGGGGCTGAGGGTATGTACCAGTAGCTATGTGTTTGATCTCTCTCTCTCTCTCTCTCTCGTGTTCTTGATATGGCATGATCTTGATGTATCGCAAGCTTTGCTATTATAGATGGATTTTATGATGTTTCTCCCTCTCTACTCTCTTGTAATGGATTGAGTTTTCCCTTTGAAGTTATCTTATCGGATTGAGTCTTTAAGGATTTGAGAACACTTGATGTATGTCTTGCATGTGCTTATGTGTGGCGACTATGGGATATTCACGTGATCTACTTGATGTATGTTTTGGTGATCAACTTGCGGGTTCAGTAACCTTGTGAACTTATGCATAGGGGTTGGCACACGTTTTCGTCTTGACTCTCCGGTAGAAACTTTGGGGCACTCTTTGAAGTACTTTGTGTTGGTTTGAATAGGTGAATGTGAGATTGTGTGATGCATATCGTATAATCATGCCCACGGATACTTGAGGTGACATTGGAATATCTAGGAGACATTAGGGTTTTGGTTGATTTGTGTCTTAAGGTGTTATTCTAGTACGAATTTTATGATAGATCGAACGGAAAGAATAGCTTCGTGTTATTTTACTACGGACTCTTGAATAGATCAATCAGAAAGGATAACTTTGAGGTGGTTTCGTACCCTACAATAATCTCTTCGTTTGTTCTCTGCTATTAGTGACTTTGGAGTGACTCTTTGTTGCATGTTGAGGGATAGTTATATGATCCAATTATGTTATTATTGTTGAGAGAACTTGCACTAGTGAAAGTATGAACCCTAGGCCTTGTTTCCTAGCATTGCAATATCGTTTGTGCTCACTTTTATCATTAGTTACCTTGCTGTTTTTATATTTTCAGATTACAAAAAACTATATCTACCATCCGTATTGCACTTGTATCACCATCTCTTCACCGAACTAGTGCACCTATACAATTTACCATTGTATTGGGTGTGTTGGGGACACAAGAGTGTTATTTGGTTGCAGGGTTGTTTGAGAGAGACCATCTTCATCCTACACCTCCCACGGATTGATAAACCTTAGGTCATTCACTTGAGGGAAGTTGGCTACTGTCCTACAAACCTCTACACTTGGAGGCCCAACAACGTCGACAAGGAGAAGGTTGCGTAGTAGACATCACAAGCCCTGCACAAGAACTGACCTTGCATCAAAACCAGGCTCTCGGGGGTCAACTGGGGGCCTCCGCTATACAGGCGCTTGTCATCATATCGCTGGGGCGTGTACGATCCACCCCTCAGAGGGGGTGTAGGCACTCCAAGGCGGTCATCATGGTGATATCGAGGGTCAAACTACCTGTGCCCTCTTCCCATGTACTAGTCCTAGTGGTAACCACCATCTTCACGCTGCAAGGGCGGTCTTGGGCTTTGAGCCAACTGAACTGTATCTGCCACAGCTGGCCTACTGTGAATCCTATTGCACGACTGAGAAACAACTGAGTTCTGTTCCCCGGCCGCTCTGAGCATTGCCCGAATCTGTTGTAAGCCTCTACCAGCCTCCGAACGGGACGACTGGATCCATTCCGCAATACGTGCAGCTGCTGCAACATTCTGGATCGGAGTACGGAATACCTGACAATCAGCCTTAGGTCCAGTCGGAAACAGTTGCCGATGTTGATGACCAGAACTTGAAACATGTCTGCGGGCGCGGTCGTCGAATGCTTGTTGAAGATTCTCTAGGCGTGCATGCTCAGCCAAAGTGGCTACGTGCGTAGCCTCCAAGTCCCGAGCCTCGGGGGTCTCTCCTACGATGGGGGTATGGAGAGCTTCCAAAGCTTGATCTTGCCTGCACTGCAACTCCTCCCTCTACTCCGCAGTGAGAGCTTCGGGATAGTACTCGTTGTTGTCGCGCGCCGGACCGCTGCTGCCGCCCGCGCCATGGTAAATCCTGATGGGCTATGCTGGGAGCCTACCATAAGAACTTCTGCCGTGGGGTCTTTGATTTCACACTCAGATAGAGTATCCGAATGGCCAGTCAACAAGTCGAACAACCCATAGAGAGATTCATCGGGCTCGATTGTCGCGATCTGAGGGGTGGCCGACTGACGGGCCACCGCGTGCTTCACCCACCGCTGGAGCCGCGAGCGACTGGATCGCTTGCGGCGACGACCTGTGGGAATCGAAGACGCCACATGAGCCGATCGATACTGAATCGACGGCTGCCACAGGAGGATGCCGCAAGCACTCATGTGGAAATGTGCTGCCCCATGGATGGGGAGTGCCTTGACGTCAAGGGGGGGGGGCTCCTGAAGCCAGGCCAAACCATCGGCGATGAAAGTGAGCGCACCAAGACAGATCTTGGCCCAAGGACAATCCATCACCGGAAATCATGTTGATGAAGATCGAAAACTGCAACCTCACGGGAAGTCGCTAAGACACATGCCCCACGGTGGACGCCAACTGTCGTGGGAACGAGTCTTACAGTAGAAGTATGGGGTACGTAGGAGAGGGTAGAGTCCTAGGTATGGCGAGGTTGTACACACAGAGATTTACGAGTTCAGGCCCCTCTCGGGGGCCCTACGTCTCGATGCCGCGGAGGCTTGTCGACTGGAGTATGGAATAGATACACGGGGTGCGAACCCTTGTGCCAGAGGGGAGGGGTGGCTTATATAGAGTGCACCGGCCCCTCGCAACCCATAGTTACATAGGGGTTCAATGAGAGTTAAGTCCTGAACATTACTGGTAACGTCCATATTAAGTGGTCTTTATGACGATGGAGTGAATGCCTGACCATTTCCATCCTGGGGTGACTCTAGGTATTCTGTACTCCGAGTGGATTACTGTCTTCCGAGTGAGATAATGGTCGTTGAGTGGAATTGGGGTATCCGAGTGGAATCATCGGTCGAGTGGATTGTGCCTCATGAGGAATTCAGTCGGTATCTTCTGTTTTGCTTTGTAGGCCTTGGACTCTCGTGTGATGTCCTTAGGAGGGGCATATAGGCCAGGCCTGATACCCTACCCTAGGTACATGCCACCATCACATGGCCATGCTTATCCTGGTCGGATCACACGCGGGGGGGGGGGGGGGGGGGGGCAGAGTATATCTCTCCTAATCGGAGGGGCAAATCCCATCTTGCTCGACCATGTCTCGTAGCATGGGTCTGGACAAGCCCGAAACCTACTTTTGTAACTACCCGGTCATGGAGTAGCGTTTGGTCGGCCCAAAGCATGTCTGTCAGCATCCTGAGTACATGTGCCAGCTCAAGTCTTAGGACATAGAACGTATGTTATACTAGAGACTCACAGATGACATATTGTTGCGTCTCATAGTTGGGTCTGTCCGACTCGGACTATATCTCGACTCGGATCTGACTACATCGAATCCAACCAGATCCTTCCGAGTCCATATTATTCGGTTAGCATCCAATGCTCCATGGCTAGTGAGATCAAGCCACCGACCATGTCATATGCTAGTCTAGTCGGTTGCGCGTCCACACAATCCTTTTGACTAGGGACCTTTTAGGACAGTAATCATATAATGCATAGTCCCACAAGCAAGTCACATACTTGCTAATATACATCATTGATAATGTCCAAGGACTATCTTTATTCATACTAACATAGGAAATATCATCATACACGATTGCCTCTAGGGCATATCTCCAACAGTCTCCCACTTGCACTAGAGTCAATCAAATAGACAGCGAATGCCCATAGCTCTAACGTGCCCCTCATGCTTGGGTTGTGGAAGCGGCTTTGTCAACGGATCTGCAACATTTGCATCCGTGTGAATTTTGCATAACTCTACATCACCATTATTTACGATCTTTCGTATCAGGTGATATTTCTGATCTATGTGTATGACCTTGTGGTGATTCCTCGGCTCCTTGGCTTGTCCGATGGCAACAGAATTATCACAATAAAGGTCCAACGGTTTTACCGAGGCTGGGAAAGTACCAAGATCATCCAGAAAGTTTCGGATCCAAACACCTTCCTTTGCAGCTTCACAAGCCGCAGTGTATTCGGCTTCTATGGTACAATCGGCCATCGTATCTTGCTTGGAACTCATCCAGCTCACTGCTCCTCCGTTCATGACATACATGAATCTGGACCGTGATCGACAATCATCTCTGACGGTTTGGAAACTAGCATCGGTGTAACCCTTTACGCAGAGCTCCTCCTCACCTCCATAAACTAGAAACATTTCCTTAGTCCTTTTCAGATACTTTAGAATATTCTTCACCACTGCCCAGTGACTCTCACCGGGGTTAGCCTAGTATGTGCTTGTTAGGCTTATTGCAAAAGCAACATCAGGCCTTGTACATATCATGGCATACATTATGGATCCGATTGCCGAGGCATACAGAATCATACTCATCCTGCTTCGCTCATCAGATGTCGAAGGAGTCTGAGTCTCGTTTAGCCTTATACCATGTGAGACTGGCAAGAACTCCTTCTTGGCCTCACTCATGTTGAACTGCTTCAACACTTTATCTATGTGCGTGCTCTGGCTTAAGCCAAGGAGCCTCCTCGATCTATCTCTATAGATCTTAATGCCTAAAATATACACTGCCTCACCAAGGTCCTTCATCGAAAACTTTTCATTCAATGACTCCTTAACCGAGTTCAACATCAAAACATCATTCCCAATCAACAATATGTCATCCACATATAAGATCAAAAACACTATCGAGCTCCCACTTAACTTCTTGTATAAACAAGCGTCCTCTTCTCTTTTGATGAAACCAAGACTAGTGACGACCTCATCGAAACGAATATTCCAACTCCGAGATGCTTGCCTCAACCCATAAATGGATCTATTGAGCTTGCATACCTTGCTAGCGCTAGTTGGATCGATAGAACCCTCGGGTTGTATCATATACACATCCTCGATTAAATTGCCGTGAAGGAAAGTCGTCTTGACATCCATCTGCCATATCTCGTAATCAAAATATGCAGCTATAGCTAGTACGATCCTCACCGACTTCAGCATTGCTACGAGCGAGTAAGTCTCATCATAGTCAATTCCTTGAACTTGTCCATAACCTTTAGCGACAAGCCGAGCTTTGTGGATCTGAACATTTCCATCCACATCGGTTTTCTTCTTAAAGACCCATTTGCAACCAATGGCCGTTATGCCAGGCGGCGGATCAACCAAGTCCTAGACTTGATTCTCGTCCATGGACTTCAACTTAGATATCATGGCCTCTAGCCATGCCTTAGAATCTGGGCTCACCATCGCTTCTGCATACGCGGCAGGCTCGTCGCTTTCTAGCAACAATGCATCACACACTCTGTGCAATCTTTCCGACCTCCATGGTTCCGGTGCCGCTTCCACGACGGGTTCCTAACAGACTCCGGTATGATCTCATCACTAGCCGAGCCGTCCTCGAGTGGTCCTCAAATTTCTTTGAGTCGGACCGTCCTCCCACTGGCCTCCCGACTGAGAAACTCTTTCTCAAGGAAAACCCCGTTCCGAGCAACAAACACTTTGTTCTCTTCCCGGTTGTAGAATCTATGTCCCAAGGTTTCCCTCGGATATCCCACGAATATGCTTTTATCCGACTTGGGTGTAATATTATCTGACATAAGTCGCTTGACAAATGCTTCACAACCCCAAATCTTTAGAAAAGACAAACTGGGACTCTTCCCGATCCACATCTCATGTGGTGTCCTGTCTGCGGATTTTGATGGTACCATGTTAAGTGTGAAAGCTGCAGTTTCTAGAGCATATACCCAGAATGAGGGTAAATATGATTTGCTCATCATAGACTGAACCATGTCCAACAAGGTTCTATTAATCCATTCCGACACGCCGTTTCTCTATGGCGTACCCGGAGGTGTGAGCTGAGGTACTATACCTCGGCTTTTCAGATGATCATCAAACTCCTGGCTCATGTACTCACCTCCATGATCTGATCGTAGAAGCTTTATAGTCTTGCCGAGCTGATTTTCAACCTTGTTCTGAATCTTTAAACTTTTCAAAAGTTTCCACTTGTGCCTCATCAAATAGATATATCCATATCTACTCAAGTCGTCGGTAAAAGTCATGAAGTATTGATAGCCACCTCTGGCAGTTGTGCTCATTAGACCACACACATCACTGTGTATAAGCTCCAACAGCTCAAACGCCCTCTCCCAACTCTTTGCAGAAGGAGACTTAGTCATCTTGCCGAGTAAACATGATCCACATGTCTCGAACGACCCAAAGTCAGACGAAGTTAGGAGCCCATCATCATGGAACTTCTTGATGCATTTCAGACTAATGTGTCCAAGCCGGCAATGCCAGAAGTATGTTAGATTTATCTCATTAGGCTTATGCCTCTTGACATTCACGTTATAGATCGGTTCCTGTTCCAAATTCAATATGAATAGCCCAACAAAAATGTGTGCATAGCCATGGAACATACCACTCCAATAAAACAAACAACCGTTGTCCTTTAAATGGAATTCATAACCCTGACTCATCACACATGAGGCAGAAATAATGTTCTGACTAAGTGCAGGAATGTAACAACAGTTATTCAATTCCAAAATAAATCCAGAAGGAAGCTGGAGATGCATTGTGCCGACCTCCAACGCAACAACTCTTTCTTTGTTTCCAACCCTGATGTCAATCTCCCCTTGTGCCACACGCCTAGCTCTTACCAGCCCGTGCATCGAGTTGCAAATATGAACAACTGATCCGGTATCAAATACACAAGAGCTACTAGGTATGTCAGCAAGGTAAATGTCTATAACATATGTAACAAGTGCGCCTTTGCCTGAAGCAGCATTTACGGCCTTCTTGCCATGCTCAGCAAGCCACTTGCTATAGTTCCTCTTCCAGTGACCAGTTTCCTTGCAATGGTAGCAAATGGTCTTTGAGTGTGGTCCAGACTTCGGCGCAGCAGCGGAGGTTATTATCTCCGAGCCCTTTGCCGTAGCCTTCTTCTTAGACCAACTCTTCTTGAACTTAGCCGAGTTCTGCACCATCAACACTTGATGTGTGCCTTTCTTAATATCTTGCTCTCCCACCTCGAGCATCCCATGCAATTTAGTGAGCTTCCTATCCATGCCGTGCATATGATAGTTCAAGATGAACGTCCCATAGCTAGGCGGAAGAGAACCCAGAACTTCATCAATAGCCAGCTCATCCAAGAACGGGAAGCCTAACCGATCCAAAGCTTGCATGTATCTGATTATCTTGATCACATGCGGGCTCAGATGATCACCTTCCGTCAGCTTACAATCCATCAAGGATCGCCAGACGTTGAACCTTTCGGTCCTATCCTATACCTGAAACATGCTCTTGAGACTCTCGATCATATCAAAAGCCCCAACATCTTCCAAATGATGCTACAAATCAAGCTCCATACAAGCCGGCATGAGGCAACTGATCTCGTTTGATTCATCAATGAGTTTATGGTAGGCATTCCTGGTTGTGGCATTAGCATTATCGGGATGTTGCTCTGGAAGTGGATCCTCTAGAGCATGTTCCTTTTTATCATGCTTGAGAACAATTCTCAGATTTCTATAGCAGGTGGTAAAGTTTTTTCCATTAAGTTTATCCTTTTCCAGAATTGATTTGTGGGGACCCCGACTCATAAGTCGTGATCACCGAATGCACGTGTACAGTGATCCCAGAGATCAATGCTCAATGAACACACAGAAGCTGAATAACAAGAGTCTTACATCCATACATACCGTATTACACAAGTAGGACCATTATGGTCAAGTCTTGAGTATAACATCGTAGCGGAAATCTTCGTCGATAACTTGGACCCATGCCATCTGCCTTAACCCTACAGGCATTCTGACTGGGAAGCGTCCTAGCTCGCAAGTTCGTCATCAAAGTATTCTTCATCATATCCTGTTCTTTCATGCCTGGCCAATAAAATAACCAGTGGCAAGCCAATGAGTACTTTGAATGTACTCGCAAGCAACCCAAGAGTGATAACAAAATAATCATGCAAAGCTCTACTGCTTAATTGGCATTGTTGCGGAAAGCTAGTTTTTCTCATGCAAGTATGATCAACATTTATCAAGGACAGGAATGCGTCAGCAACAAGCATCAGGAGGTTGCAGACATCAACATCGAGAAAGAGTTATGAACAACTCATGCTCAAGCTCATCGTGACTTCCTCAAGAGTCACATCATCAATATCACCAAACGGTGTTGTTTGTCAGAAACATATGGACATAGTCTAAGCAGCACCTCCCAAATGTCCTTGACCGTGGACACGGCTATTCGAATAGTTTTACACTCTGCAGAGGTTGCACACTGTACCCACAAGATCCGGGGAACTTCCGTGTCAGCCACGACCCGCGGTACCTCAAGTACCCGGGGTAAGCACCCGATCACTACCTTTCCCTAAACGACACTAACATGGAGTCCACTCGATTGGTAGTAACCCCCGTGCCTAACATTTCACATCATAAAGTTGTGGAGCCTCGCTCCCATATTCAATCACATACCACAAGCACGAGGCACCAACGGTGTGTCCGGTGCCCTGTGAAAACAGTCATGGCCGCCCTACCTGGCACGACCCCGTCCCGAGAGAGCGCACCAACAACTCTCCCGTCACTAGTAATGCAGGCTCCAAGCTAGTATTGGTCTAGGTAATCAATAATGCCCTTTCCCATATAAGGGTAGAGTGGTTGCGCATGTAAGGTTGGGACAGTCATCAAATCTTAAATCTAATCCGTCTCTGTAAGCAACACTTTCATCAAGCCTCGGTACACTACCTCTCCACCAAGTAGTGACCTAGTTCATCATCATCTCCCAGGGGCATTAGTGGCACCCACTGGGCTATTTGCAAGTATGTCAAACCACACTTGGTTTCTTTCCATGCATAACCCTGACCCACTTTGCGTAGCAACTACTTTAGCATCCTATCTACTCCCACCGGCATAACCCTCATAAGAAGGTAGGGTCATGCACAATGCAAGTATCAATGAGGAAGTAACAGGGGCAGCCAACCAACATGGTCTACCATCTCATCATGATTCCGATGCAACAATAATAAAGAGTTATATGTCATGCATAAAAAGGGTTTCATGGACATGGTCAAAGGGCTGCTTGCCTGGTTCATCAGAGTCTTGAAATCTTCTGGTCCTTCTCCAAGTACTTCGTCAACTATCGTCGAAAGCAACCATAATAAGCAACACAACAAGGCAACAATAAAAGTGCTCTAAAAATATGAGTTGGACTTTTCTGGGATACCTCTGGTCATATGAGGAGTGACCAAAGTGGTTTCATTGGTATTTGATGAATGGATATCTCTGAACATTTCAATCTGATGGAATCAAGGGATTTGTGGATTTGCAAGAAGTGTACAGAAATATATTTTTGAAAAATGAGCAAAGGCACCCATTTAACAAAGGATGATTTTAGAAGCATCTAGGAATTGGTTTCACTGGATTTGGAGTTGAGATGATTTTCCTATGAGTTTGCAAAGTTGGCTATATATAAAGAAATAGACCATTATTTGAGGTGATACAGAAAGTATTAGTAAAAAATGTTCAAAAACTAAGTTTTGAACTGATAGACATCTAGGATTTTGAATCATGGAATTTGGATCAAAAATGGGCTCTCTGTGATTTTCTAAAGTTCGTCACAGAAATAGGAAAAACAAGATTTGGTAAATGTTTGTGAGGAAAAAGTCTCTGGAAAAATGTGCATGTTGCACCAATAGGTAGATCATGATTTATAGAGTCACCAGAAATTTGAATCATCAAATTTGGAGTTAATTTGGATTGTTTATGGAATTTTGAAGTTGACTGGAAAAAGGAAAAGACAAGGGAAGGGGTTATACCTATACTGCGCACCGAGCGCAGCATAGCGCCACAGCGCATTGGGCCGGCCCAGCTGCTCGGCCACGTGGGCGACAGGGGCCATGTCGAAGGCGGCTCCTGGAAATACGCCTTCGCGCGGGGGAGGCGGTAACGGCGGAAGCCGTCTCCACTTAGACGGCGGGGCCCGCCCACCGGTCGCTGACGAGCGGGGCCCGCTTGTCGGGTTCATCCTCAACCTCCCGCTCGAACAGAGCAAAGGCAGGGGCGGCGTCGTCGGTGGCCTGCCGGCGCTACAGGCCACCGTTTTCGGAGGTCCGGCCACCGGCGTGCTCAGCGGAGAGAGACGATCCCGGGAGACCCCACCACGGGCGCCTGCGTCACCGAAGGGGAGGAGGTCCTTGCCCACGGCGAACGGTGGCGTCGGGTGAGATGGGTTCTGGGGTTGTGGGGCGCTAGAGGAAGAGGTAAAGGGCGGAGGAGCCTCGCCGGCGTGCGGTGGCTCCATTGGTGTCCAAAGGAGGGGAGGGGAGGCTTCGGTTTGCAGGAATTTGGGCGGAGCCCAACGGCGGCTCTTCGGCCATGGAGGGAGCAGGAGGGCACGAGAGGAGATGCAGGTTGGTCCATAGGATGCTCAGGAGGGAGAGAGGGCCAAAGGAGTAGAGAGGAGGCTCGGGGGCGGCCTTAAATAGAAGGGGACGAGGTGCACCGTGGCTCGTGCGCCGACGAGCTCCTAGCCGTTGCTGGAGGCCACGGGGGCGCGTGTGGGCGTGTCTGGGGTGTTCGTGGGATTGGTCTAGGGCGAGAGGAGAGGAGAGAGGGAGCAGGGGAGGGCTAGAGACGCGCGCGTGTGAGCCGCACCATTGGCGCGCTCGGGCGGCCTCTGTTTGCTAGCGCGGAGGTGCGGGGAGGAGGAGAGAGGAGGGGGCCGACCGCGTAGCGTGTTGTGGACGCCGAGGCGCATCGGCAGGCGCGCGGCGGAGGCTCGAGGTGGTCGGGGGACGCGGTGTCAACGGTCGGGAGCACGCTGACGTGCTCCAAAGCGCGCAAATGGCCGGCATCCGCGGCTTTTCCTCGCGTCCTCACGCGCCCACTTGTGTCTAGTGGCTGCAGGAAGAATAAACAAGGGGGAGGAGGCCTTGGATGCTCTGGGACCTGGCAGGAGTGAGAGAGAGGTGAGAAAAGGGGAGAAATGCAGCTGTCCAGAGAGGAAAAATGGATCCCTGCCCCCCTTAATCATTGCCTCTCGGGCAGGGAAGCACACCAGAGGTAGAGGGGGACTAGGAGGGGCTGTGCTAAAAAGGAGAAGTCATGGAGATTAGTGGAAGGGGATAAAACATGAATTTTGAGATTCTGCCAGAAGGTGTTTGATGTTGGTTTGGGCAAGAAGATGATTTACATTTGTCATGAGGCTCCACAGGGTGCAATGGCACATATAATTAGGGCCGTCCACCCATTTTGAGCTCATTTAGGCAAAGTTGCCAATGCAACTTTTGTAAACCCTAGAAATCAGCAGAAATGGACTTTCCAAGATTTGGTCATGCAAATCTGTTCTCCTTGATGCACCACTTGGTGTAGTGTCATCATTTGAGGGTATGAACATGTCCACAAAAGTTGAGATCAAAAGGAGAAAGTTTCCAATGTAGAGTTGTTCAAATTTGGTTCTGGACAGGAAGGGTTTTGGGGCACTTTGATCAAGTTAAATTGTTCTCCAACTTGTGCCACTAGGTCTAGATGAATAATTAGAACATTTGAGCATGTTCACAAGGTTTGAGAACATTTGGACATGTTTGGCAATGTAAAGTTGCTCAAACTTCAAAATGGACAGAAATGGTTTTGAGGGGATTTGATGATGTTATATTGTTCTCCATGACATGGTACTTGGCAAGATCATCAAACATGTCATATGTGACATGCTAGAATTTTCTTGGAATTTTTGGAGAATATTTCCTTTGTAAATATTTCAAAAGCTTGGAATATCTAGAAAGGGTTTTTGAGGATTTGACCAATATTTTGAACATGACCATGTGGTGAAACTCTTATATATGGACAATATATGTCCTATGAGTTTCCCTAAATTTTTTCAAATATTTTTGAAGCAACAAAATAATTTTTCCCTATTAAAGACCATTTCTGGCCTTAAGAAAAAGCTTTTAAATAAGATAGGAAAATAACTTTTAAAATTATAGTTTTGTGGTTTCTGGGTATCCTATATCTAATAGGAGTCAAATGTATTTTTGAAAAGATTTTTACTGCCCTTAATTAAGTACTTGCAGTGCAAACCTCATTTCAGGGGTTTTTGAAAAACTAATTTTAGGAAATACTTTTTGGCCAAATTATTTTTGTAAGAAAATACTATATTGCTCTATACACATGGCATGATCATTGGGCAGAAGTTTGGGGCAAGGAAATGAAGTATCGAAGTTGGAGGATTTATTTGATTTTTAGAGCACTTGCAAACAGCAGTCAGACATTCAATCAAAACAAAGATAAAACACTCAAAAGTTTTTGTCAAACCACATTTTGGCATTATTTATTGACTTAAGTGTTGTGCCATGAAAATCAGGGTGTGACATGATTTCAGTGCAAAGTTGGGTTGAGCAGGTGGTGCCATTGATCTACAACAGAAAAATATGCAATCACTAAGCAATGTGTTTATGTAGAGTAATTCAAGCCTAAACAGAAATACTCCTACTGAAGTCAGCATCCCTCCACAAACTCTTAGTGATTCATGATCCGACTAGTGCAAGTAACTAGTGAGCTTTAGCATCACTGCTAGCCAACATACCTATCCGGTAAGCAACTCCTTGCTAATCGTATCTCTATACGACTCCTGTCGGTCGGGAAGGTATCTCATACCCCGACTCCCAACCTTCTTTGCCACAAGGCCCAAAACCATTTTTATAGCCTTGTCAAGACAACCTAATGTACTGCATGTCCGTGTCCAACACGAACCCTTCAGTTCAAGGACACCTAGTAGCATCCCAATTTTATGAGCCCACTACTAGACGTACTTGACATGCAGAGATGCAACATCGGTGATGGCAATTTTCTTGATATTATCGAGGGATCTTTCTACCATTTTAACATGCAGAGAAATAAAGAATCATAATAATCACAAATAAACATATATTGTGAAATAGTATGGCTCCTTCACGGATGTTCTTACAGGTCGGCTCCGACTCTGATGACCATCTAGGAACTCCATCTTGTTTGTCATGCTGGGACGCCAAGCCACCAACCTGATCTCTATTATCCAACTAATACAACTAGTAATGAATTTTATATAGAGTCACAAGTCGACACGCAGGTCGTTATACATTATAATGACAACACTTTGGCTCCTGCCGACTGACAAACATGACATGCAGGTCATGTGTAAATTACACACATGCATCACACACACATGAGCCATACTATTCACATCAAACCCGCAAAACAAAGTTTTCGGAAATCACAGATCGCATCTATACTCCGTTCACGTCGAATTTTCTGATCTGACCAATCTCATCGATCATCGCAAATTCGATTTGGGTTTACGTTTCACAGTTAACCCCGATGGCGGATACCGACTGGTAGGGGTAGGATGTGTCACGACCTCATCGATTCTGATTGATAGAAAACATAGCCACATTGATCCCCATGTGCAGTCGATCTCATCAACCGTGCACACAGTCGATCTCATAAACGATGATAGATCTCATGTGCCGCCTCCACATATCTAATATGCATACAATCTGAAAACAAATCCTATAGTAGAGGCTCTGATACCATTGTTGAGTTCTATGGTAGGGTGTGTCGACTGCAAATTAAAATTTTCTGACGCGTAGAACAACCAATAACATACTACGGGAGATGGATCACAGATCATTACCACTAGACACACAGTGTCGTGCAACGGAAGAAGAGTCGGGGCAGCATGTCCGCGTGGATCGTCTCCTCCTCGTCCGATCTCCCTCGAACAACCGGTCGCCGGTTCGCACGTACAGATTCGCCGGAGCCGCGCAAGTGCACCGCCTCTAATGGTATCCACGCATGTAGGAGGAACACCATGTGGCGGACTGCTAGGTCCGATCACACAGTCGGCGATGAGTGGAGGTGGCTATTCACAACACATGCAAACCCTAGTGACAACGCCGAAGCGGTCAACCGAATGAGTGTGTTGCTGCCAACTCCAGTGGTGTCGTGAAGCTACCAACTCCTTCACAATGTCTTTTCCTGTCATGTCTTAACCTAAACAATACCATATTGTGTTAATGCTATTTTAAAATGTGTCTCCTTATTCTCCAATAAGAATTGTGATGAATTGTCAGCACTGGTACTTATATGTGCAAAACATGTCATCTGTCTGCTTGTTTCTCTTTCAGAGTGAGGAGGAGATAAGCGTCAAACAAGCACAATCTCGTCAGCTTGCTCAGCTGCTTGCGCTGCAGCTCCCGAGCAGAGCTAACCTTTCTTGAACTCTATCGAAGTTCTATCGGTTTTGTATATTATTTTGTCGTCATGTTTATTTGCACTGGTGGCAATATTTGATGCCCAGTGTACGTAATCTGTTATCTGCTTGTGCTTTATTATCACTGGTGGTGAACTTTGATGCCCAGTGGGATGTAATATGCTGTAATTTATCTATTATATAGTCTAGGTTTTATCTTATTCACGATGCTGTAGTTATTTTAATGTATATATATCATGTCTTCGCTCTATGAAAAGTAAATGGGCCACAACATAAAATTATGGTATATAATCGGGCCGGCATGCAAATCACTATATATGGGCCGCATCATGGGCCCAGTCATCTTGGTCCGTTAACAGGCCTAAATGTAAACTGGCCCACTAGTAGTTTCGGGCCTTTAATAGGCCGAGTAAACCGCCAGCCCTAAGTTGGCAAGAAAATTCAATGGGCTTTTAGTAGGCTGAAAAGTAGGTTAGGCCTGAAACGTGGCAAACAACTCACGGGCCGACAGCAGGCCGAAATAAACCCCGGCCCATGATTGTGCCAATCACATCACGAGCCGTTAACATGCCATCTTTTCTTGGTCCTTGTTTGGCCCAATCAGATTATAAGCTGTGAGCGGGCCGGATGCAAAGCGGGCCATAATTAGGCCCAAGTCTATGACGGTCTTTTAACATGCCAAAATGTTAAACAGGCCTTTAACAGGACGAAACTAATATCAGGCCGTACTATTAAATGGGCCTTTAGCAAACAGAAATCCTAACCGGGCCTCAAGTGGGCCCAAAAGCACAACGTCTAGTTGACCGGTCGAATCTAATATGGACCTTAATTTAGCCCAAAATGAAAGGCTCTTAAAGGGCCGTATTTGATATGGGCCATAATATGGCCCATAACATGGTAGGATATTAACGGGCCGGATCTCATATGGGCCCTTATTAGGCCCAGAACGTGGTAGGTTGTTAATGGACCAGATCCAATATGGGCTGCCATTTGGCCCATAACATGGCACCCTATTAATGGGTCGGCCCACTAGTGTCTGCAAAATCTTGTGGGCCTTTAGCTGGGCCGATCCATTATGGTCTGCAAAATCTTGTGGGCCTTTAGCTGGGCTGGCCCATTTAATCTTTATGGGCCACATTTGGGCCAGTCCACGTGTCAACATATCATAGGCGCATCTCGCCCGTTGGATGAGTGGCATCTGTGCCAATGCGGAGCTGACACGTGGTTCCCTCGGCCAATGAGAATTTTACATGTGGAAAATCGCCATTGGTCATGGCTGTTAGCGGGTTATCAAATCCAAAACCAAACCCGATAGCTTAAAGGCGACCCGTTACGGTGGATGCCACGTGTCGGTTAACCTTGACAAAAGCACATCCATGACGCGGCATTTATTATCATGGAAGTGGACACTTCCGTGATGATAATTTTGATATTGTCATGGAACACTTCTACGACAACACATGTATGACTATCTTGATTCTGTTATAAAATCGTCATGGATGTACATGCATGACAGAAAAGTGACCTACTATCACAAACATGTACCATCATGGAAGTGTTTTTTTGTAGTGGATACTTATGTCAAACAGTTTCAACTTGATAATCTCGAACCCAAAGCGGAGAAGTGCGCCTTCATAGGATACCCTAAAGAGACCATTGGGTATAACTTCTACCACAGATCCGAAGGCAAGATCTTTGTTGCCAAGAATGGGTCCTTTCCAGAGGAGTTTATTTTGAAAGAAGTGAGTGGGAGGAAAGTAGAATTTGATGAGGTAGTTGTACCTTCTCTTGAATTGGAAGTAGCACACCAAGAAAAAACGTTTCTGTGGTGCCTCCACCAACTAGAGAGGAAGCTAATGATGATGATCTGAAGGGATCGAGAAGAGGTGTCTAGAGGGGGGTGATTAGACCCTCAATGAGTAAAGATAGCGGTTTTTGAATTTTTTCAAGTTGAGGTTGGAAATTAGCACAACTTCAAACATTCACAATACAATTCAAGCAAGCATGCAAAGAGTATATGAGCAGCGGAAAGTAAAGCATGCAACTTGCAATAAAGTAAAGGGATGGGATTGGAGTGTGCAAATGCAATTGGAGACAAGGAGATTTTTGGCGTGGTTCCGATAGGTGGTGTTATCATACATCCACGTTGGTGGAGACTTCAACCCACGAAGGCTCACGGTTGCATGAGTCCATGGAGGGCTCCACCCACGAAGGGTCATGTGATTGGTACATCCACTATCAAGGACCCATTCCTTTCCTCCAGCCATGTAGCCGCGAAGGTTAGCCATAAGACCAAAGTGTCTCATAGACTCTTCAAGATCAAGATCACTATCATCATCCTCATCATAGTATCCATGTTCAACATCATCTTGCAAATGATCATTTTCTAGAGAGAGTGATTCATTAGATATATGATTTTGAAAATGTTCATCTCTATGAATTCTAATAGCTTCGAAAATGATATTGCTAATAATTCCAACATCTCCTTTGGCACGCATAAGGTCACGAAGCTCAAATAAACAATCTCCAAACTTCAGATCATTGGGATTCATCTTATTCAAAGCAATAGACTTATGAAGAATCTCATCTAAGTTTTTCAAGGAATAGTCCGGAAATCGTTCCTCAAGAAATCTCCATATAGTATAAGCACAATCAAGAGTTGGCAAGTGACCAATCAAATTTCTAGGCAAACCTCTAGTGATAAGATTGATAGTTCTAAGATTGCGAATCATGTCAACAGACTCATCATGGGTAAGATGCAAGGGGTCAACAAGGGGTTCACAAGGAGTAGTAATGTACTTGTTCAAGTGATATTCATGAAAAATTCCAAGCATCTCATTTTCCACTCACTAAAGAACTCTCCATCAAGCATAGGCACTCTACGTCTAAGAGTCCCCAACGTAGACTCATCCATCTTCCTCCAATGGTGATTAAACCAAAGCAATGGATACCAAAGCTCTAATACCAATTGAAAGGATCGAGAAGAGGTGTCCAGAGGGGGGTGATTAGACCCTCAACGAGTAAAGATAGCAGTTTTTAAATTTTTCAAGTTGAGGTTGGAAATTAGCACAATTTCAAACATTCACAATACAATTCAAGCAAGCATGCAAAGAGTATATGAGCAGCGGAAAGTAAAGCATGCAACTTGCAAGAAAGTAAAGGGATGGGATTGGAGTGTGCAAATGCAATTGGAGACACGGAGATTTTTGGCGTGGTTTCGATAGGTGGTGCTATTGTATATCCATGTTGGTGGAGACTTCAACCCACGAAGGGTAACGGTTGCGGGAGTCCACAGAGGGCTCTGCCCATGAAGGGTCCACGAAGAAGCAACCTTGTCTATCCCACCATGCATGGCCATCGCCCATGAAGGACTTGCCTCACTTGGGTAGATCTTCGCGAAGAAGGCGATCTCCTTGCCCTTACAAACTCCTTGGTTCAACTCCACAATCTTGACGGAGGCTCCGAAGTGACACCTAACCAATCTAGGAGACACCACTCTCCAAAAGGTAATAGATGGTGTGTTGATGATGAACTCCTTGCTCTTGTGCCTCAAATGATAGTCTCCCCAACACTCAACTCTCTCTCACAGATTTGGCTATGGTGGAAAGATGATTTGAGTGGAAAGCAACTTGGGGATGGCTAAAGATCTAGATTCTTGTGGTTGGAATGGAATGTCTTGGTCTCAACACATGAGTAGGTGGTTCTCTCTCAGAAAATGAGTAGTGGAAGTGTAGGCACGTTCTGATGGCTCTCTCCACGAATGAAGAATTAGTGGAGGGGTATATATAGCCTCCACACAAAATCTAGTCGTTACACACAGATTCCCAAACTCGGTGAGACCGATTGCTGAAACTCGGTCAGACCGATTCAGGTCAAAATATGAACATTAGAGTTTTCAGTGGGACTGACAAGGTCAACTTGGTGGGACCGATGTGCAAGGGTCAGGGTAAAACCTCAACTCGGTCTGACCGATTACACAAACTCAGCGAGACCGATTTTGGTAATAAGCAAACTATGGATTGGTCAAGCAAACTCGATGGGGCCGATTGCACAAACTCGGTGGGACCAAAATTGTTGCAATAGGCAACAGGGAATTTGCAAGCCCATCTCAGTGAGACCGAGATCCCATCGGTGAGACCGAACTAATTAGGGTTTGGCAGTGTCTATCTCGAATGAACTCAGTGGCGCCGGATAGATCAAATTGGTGGGGCCGAGTTTGACTTTTAGGTTTAGGACATATGTGGATGTGAGAAAGTGGTTGAGGGCTTTGGAGCATATCACTAAGCACTTTGAGCAAGCAACCATTAAGAAACACCTCATCCCTTTTTAACAGTATTGGCTTTCCTATGGACTCAATGTGATCTTGGATCACTAAAATGAAAATGTAGAGTCTTGAGCTTTTGCCAATGTTTGTCCTTAGCATCTTGAAGGGGTTCCACGTCCTCTTGTCCATGCCACTCCATTATTGAACTTATCTGAAATATACTAGGTAGAAATATTAGTCCAACAAGAGATATGTTGACATTAATTACCAAAATCACCCAGGGAGCACTTGTGCTTTCAATCTCCCCCTTTTTATAATTGATGACAACATACATCAAAGCTTTAGATAAGGATATAAGGAAATAGCAAGTAAAGCTTTGGAAAGATATGCAACATGCATTAGCTCCCCCTACATATATGCAATCATGTGATGATAGATCATAAGAGTATGAGAAAGCATAAACATGACAGAGCAAGCAATGAGTTACATGTGTCTTGGCTATATGCATCAGAGCAAATGGTGTAGATACTGGAAATATACCTCCATGTTCATGAATCTCTCTTGCAAACAATATATACCACAGCAAGAGATCTTCATGCACATGAGTGTGATGCGTATACTTACCTTGTGGTCCTGAGCTAGCTTTTGAAGAGATGTACCTGGGTAAACAAGGTTAGATAACACAAGAACATCTACTAGACAAAGCAAGAATAGGAGATCACAAGAATACCAAGACTGGGATGACATGTAGAGAGTGAGTACTAGGTACTCTATTTTGATATAGACATGTCCCCAAGAATAAAGATATGCAATAAATTCCAAAGATTTCCTTCCCATAGGTGTCTTTCTCCCCCTGAATCTGACATTGGATAATGGGAGAAGGTAGGAAAAGAAAATCAGAGCAAACAAGAAAAACAGAGCAAGATAAAATCATAACATATACTATCATGTCTTTCCCCTCTTGAAGACATGAGACAACTTTCCTCTGAAGAGTAAGAAGCATCAGGAGAAGTTGTAGGAGTGCATTCTCTCTTATGTGATAAGCTTTGATGTGCTCTCTCTCCCCCTTTGACATCAATTTCCAAGAAGGAACTTCTGGAGCATGAGTCAAGTAGGTTTGGTCCTTGAGTCACATTACAAAGCAACATGTTATAGGATGCTGGTAGAGGACAAGTATCAATGAGTGGAGCTGGGACAAATATGCAGGATGGAAGTTACATAGTTTTTATCTCAATATTCAAATCGGTAGCACCGAGTTGTTATTTTTGGTGGCACCGAGATGGTTTGGTTCAGCCGAAGTAAACAAACCGGTGAGGCCGAGTTCAATCCAGAGAGAAAAACACTTGTCACCTCAGCTCACTTAGCAAATAAGATCTCACAAGGATATGCAAGGAATTAACTAAAGGATTTGCAATGAATTGAATGCGGGGAAATGCAGAAAATAACAGAGAAAATAAAAGAAAAGAAATGTGTCGTGGTTATGGAGGTGACAAAGGGTTCGTCGTAAAGGGTTACGTCGATGCAAGCTTTAACACTGATTGAGATGACTCTGCGTATCAATCTGGATATGTATTGAACATGGGAACAATTAGCTAGAGTAACTCTATGCAGAGCATTGTAGACATAGACATTTGCAAAGTACACACAGATCTGAATGTTGCAGACCCATCGACTAAAACCTCTCACACACACAAAACATGATCACACTCTACTAAAATCTTTGGGTGTTAATCACATGGCAATGTGGACCTGATTATTGACTCTAGTAAACTCTTTGGGTGTTAGTCACATGGCGATGTGAACTATGGGTGTTGGTCACATGATGATGTGAACTAGATTATTGACTCTAGTGTAGGTGGGAGAGTGATGGAAATATGCCCTAGAGGCAATAATAAAACCGCTTGTCATTTCCTTCTGCTCCTCGTTGAGTTCGACACTCTTACTTATTGAAAGGACTACGATAGATCCCCTATACTTGTGGGTCATCAAGAGTCTTTTCTGGCGCAGTTGCCGGGGAGTGAAGCACCTTTGGTGAGTGGAACTTGGTAAGGAAACATTTATATAGTGTGCTGAAATTTTCTGTCACTTGTTACTATGGAAACTAATCCTTCAAGGGGCTTGTTCGGGGTATCTTTACCCCGACCATTAGAGCAAAGAGTTTCTCCTCAACCTACTGAACCTACTGAAAATATTTACTTTGAGATTCCTTCGGGTATGATAGAGAAACTGCTAGCTAATCCCCTTGCAGGAGATGGAACATTGCATCCTGATTTACACCTTATCTTTGTGGATGAAGTTTGTTGATTATTTAAGCTTGCAGGTATTCCTGATGATGTTGTCAAAAGGAAGGTCTTCCCTTTTACCTTTGAAGGGAGATGCATTGACATGGTATAGGCTATGTGATGATACAGGATCTTGGCACTATAAACGATTGAAGTTGGAATTTCACCAGAAGTTCTATCATATGCATCTTGTTCATCGTGATCGTAATTACATATATAATTTATGGCCTCGCGAAGGAGAAAGCATCGCTCAAGCTTGGGGGAGGCTTAAGTCAATGTTACATTCATGCCCCAATCATGAGCTCTCAAGAGAAATGATTATTCAAAACTTTTATGCTCGGCTTTCTCTCAATGATCGCACCATGCTTGATACTTCCTGTGCTGGTTCTTATATGCTGAAGACTACTGAATTCAAGTGGGATTTATTGGAAAGAATTAAACGCAACTCTGAAGATTGGGGTTCCGATGATGGTAAGGAGTCAGGTATAACACCTAAGTTTGATTGTGTTAAATCTTTTATGGATACCAATGCTTTTCGTGGATTTAGCTCTAAATATGGACTTGACTCTGAGATAGTAGCTGCTTTTTGTGAATCTTTTGCTACTTATGTTGATCTCCCTAAGGAGAAGTGGTTTAAATGTAATCCTCCCATTGAACTAAAGTAGTTGCACCTATTACAGTTGAAGAAAAGACTATCACTTATAATGATCCTATTGTTCCTACTGCTTATGTTGAGAAACCACCTTTTCCTGTTAGGATGAAGGATCATGCTAAAACTTCAACTGTTGTTCGTAAGAGTAATACTAGAACTTCTACACCTCCTAAGCAAATAAAAGTTGAACCTAGTATTGCTATGGTTAAGGATCTCTTAGATGATAATTTAGATGTGCATGTTATTTATTTCTGTGGTGAGACTGCTAATATTGCTAGACCATATGCTAAGATACATAGACCTGTTGTAGGCATGCATGTTATTTCTGTTAAAACAGGAGATCATTGTTATCATGCCTTATGTGATATGGGTGCTAGTGCTATTTCAATACCCTATGACTTATATAAAGAAATTATGCATGATATTGCACCCACTGAAATAGAAGATATTGATGTTACTATTAAGCTTGCCAATAGGGACACCATTAAGCCAGTTGGGATTGTTAGAGATGTTGAAGTCTTGTGTGGGAAGGTTAAATATCCTGCTGATTTTCTTGTTCTTGGTTCCCCACAAGATGACATTTGCCCCATTATATTTGGTAGACCCTTCTTGAATACTATTAATGCTAGGATTGATTGTAAAAAGGATATTGTTACAATTGGCTTAGGGGATATGTCTCATGGGTTTAATTTTGCCAAGTTTCATAGACAACCCCGTGATAAAGAATCACCTAGTAAGGATGAGATTATTGGTCTTGCTTCTATTGTCGTGCCTCCTACTGATCCATTAGAACAATATTTGCTAGACCATGAAAGTGATATGTTTATGAATGAAAGAAGGGAAATAGATAAAGTATTCCTTCAACAGGGTCCTATTCTGAAACACAACTTACCTGTTGAAATCCTAGGGGATCCCCCTCCACCCAAGGGTGATCCCGTGTTTGAGCTCAAACCATTACCTGATAATCTTAAGTATGCTTATCTTGATGAAAAGAAAATATATCCTGCTATTATTAGTGCTAACCTTTCAGAGCAAGAAGAGGAAAGATTATTGAAAACTCTGAAGAAGCACCGTGCTGCTATTGGATATACTCTGGATGATCTTAAGGGCATTAGTCCCACTCTATGTCAACACAAAATAAAAGTGGAGAAAGATGCCAAACCAGTTAGAGATCCTCAACGACGGCTAAATCCTAAGATGAAAGAACTGGTAAGAAAGGAGATATTAAAGCTCCTTGAGGCAGGTATAATTTATCTCGTTGCTGATAGTTAATGGATAAGTCCTGTCCATTGTGTTCCTAAAAAGTGAGGTATTAATATCGTTCCTAATGATAAAAATGAATTGATCCCGCAAAGAATTATTACAGGTTATAGGATGATAATTGATTTCCGTAAATTAAAATAAAGCTACTAAGAAAGATCATTACCCTTTACCTTTCATTGATAAATGCTAGAAAGACTATCCAAACATACACATTTCTGCTTTCTAGATGGTTATTCTAGTTTCTCTCAAATACCTGTCAGCTCAATAAGCACCTCAATAAGCAGAAGGAGTTCATACACGGCTTGGTGGAGCTGCTGAAGGAGAGACTCGACGACATGCCCGCTGAGCTCAATAAGCAGGGGGAGTTGACCGCCGGCTTGGTGATGCTTCTTAAGAAGAGAATTGCCTTAGAGAAGAAGGCAACCATTGAAATCCTGCAACTTTAGGAGGACAAGGTGAAGCTCTGCCATGAGCTCGACCTGCTGAAGGAGAAGAACGCTGGCTGGAAGAAGCTGCATGAGAATAGTAGTTCCTCGATGAAGATGCTGCAGGCCCTCGTCATGGAATAGAAGGAGGAGTTGGCGAAGCTTTGCATCAAGCACCCGACTGCTATCAAGGTACGTAATGCGGCCGTTGAACAGATGATGAAGGCTCGCATCGAGAAATCCCATGTCATGGACAGAATGAAGAAGATGGCGGAGGAGACGTGCAAGGAGGTGGAGGTCGTGGAGGCGATCAAGAAGCAGTTACGACTCTGCGGCGAATTAGATCATTTGAAGTGATAATCATAATCTTCCTTCTTCTTTTGCTCCTGTGTTTCTTCTTTTGCTTCTGGTGTTTCGCCGCACGTGTCATGTTCTCCGCGAGGCATGAATAGAACAATGCTAACAATGAGATGACTAGCAAATTAGATCATTTTTATCGCCATATGGCACTGGGCTGCCGTGTTTCGTGCTCCTCTGTCGTAGTACTACTCCAGTGGAAAACTTGAGTATGCCGCACGGTTCTTTGCTTCTCCTCAGGTCGTCGGCACATTTATACGAGCAGTCAAATCACAAGGCCCCGCCTTCCAGCAGTACTGAGCCGTCAAATCACAAAGGCCCTCGCCTCTTGTGAAAACGACCAAGCTAGACTGCCCCGCCCTCGTCGGTAGTAGTATCGATGGATTGCGCCATGGAGCAAAACTAACAATATGATATTAAAGAAAAAAGGTGGTACATATAGAGAGCGCTCGTCGCCAAATTATGCATATAGCACTATTAAATAAATAAAGAAATTAGCATAACTATTTAATTCTTGGGTTCTTATTATTTATGCCACTAGTTGTGTATGACTACTCAGTTTTGCCATTAGAAGTTACAACTACTCAAAAATGCCATCGATCCGTGAGATGCCTGCTCAAAAATGCAATTAGATATCTCAAAAATGCCAACGTTAAGTTAGATGTTTGCTCAAAAATGCCACTAGACATTGTTATTTTCATGTCAAATCCGTTGACCATGGTACATGACAAAAATAAGCCGATTCTCACAATGATAAGTGTGGCCCCGCTTGTCAGGAGTAACCAAGCGAATAATTTTACAGGAAAATAAGAACGATGTTGGGATCAAGTAGGCCCCACACTTTATTTTACTGTAGTGAGATAGAGGGAGAGCTGGCATGCTGGTCCATCGGTATTTATGTCATTATAACATGGCAAAAAATATTTGAGTCACAATAATGGTGTCGAGCATAACACACCCCTCAAATAAAACTAAGCACCCTGGAATTCTTTGACAAAACTAAGCACCCTGAAATTCTTTGACAACTAAACTGTTGGCTATATGATGTTGGCCATATATATTGTACGTATATAATGTGAAAAAACTAGTGGTAGTACTATACCAACTAAAAGATGAAATGTAAGAAATATAATGAGAAGAAACATAACATACTTCTTCTAGGGGCTCAGCACAATGCACCCCTCAAATTAAACTAAGCACACCTAAAATTAAACTAAGCAACTAATTCGGTAGACACTGCATTAGAACCACCATGAGCAACGACACTGCCACCTTACTCGGAGTCCTCGTCCACGTCCTCAACTTCGTCCTTGTCCTGCTTCCTCTTGGCCGATACTTCTTTGCTTGAACCGCACACTTGGCTCTTGCTCTTCATCCAACCCTTGTAGATATTGAAAGAAAGGTAGCATCCATTGCAACATACTGGATGTGGTTTATATCTAGTACATTCCACTGCCATGCATGACGATGAAATGTGTGCAGAGGTTTCTCAAGTTTACCGTACGAAGGATGAACCATGGCTCCTGCCAAGGTCAGCATTGAAGGCTGATCACGGGAGGGATGCAGCCCGTTCTCTGGAGGTTAAAGGGGTTGCCTACAACGAGTCCTATCTGACCCAGGACTCTTCCATCGTTCGTAAAGTCTATAGTAACAAATTTGACTAGGCCGTCCTTTAGGAAGTTCTTAAAATCCTGGCACTCAACGTCGGCATGGTATATGTGGTAGACCAATCATAAGTCATGCACGCAAACCTGGATCATGGCGGGCTTCTTCTTCTCTTCCTCCTTTAGATCCTTCTCTTGTTCCAGGACTGTGGTGTACTCAACATCTAGCCCAGCGACCCACTCATCATTCGAGTTTTCGAACATGCGTCTGAAGCGAGCAAGGCATCCTTTCACCGTCGTGGAAGAACAGGTGTAGATGACATCGAACTCATCGCCGGTGATGGTTCTAACCTTGTACTCACCGCTGATCATGGAGATTTGGGACGCCATGGATTTGGGAGGAGGGTTAGGATTGGTGGAACTGCCGTAATATGAAAGGACGGGATGACTAGGAGCAAACTGTCGTAATGTTAAAGGACGTCCGGGGACAAGTAGGAGCGAATTGCCAGCGGTTTTTCGATTGTAAAAATGCTGAGTGGGGCGTGCGAATGGCAGGGTAGTGGCTTGCCTGGTGGATAAATGGATTCATGCACAGTACTATGGGGGGCCAATTAGATGTCATGTCTACTCGACGCCCAATTAAATGGCTTTCAATGTCATGTCAAGCGTTAGGAAAATTACAGGTGATACGAACCTTTCCATTCTCCCATGATACGGGCTTCCGAGAGCCCTTGGATCTGAGATCGAACGGTTGCATGGCGTGATTCTAGCCTGGAGGGTTATTCTGCAAATTTTCAGCAACTTAGCATGCGACCGTTCGATCTCAGATCCAAGGGCTGCCAGCAGCCCGTATCATGGTCGCGCCTACCACGACTGTCGCCTCGCTCACGTGGTCACGCCCTTGGAGATTTTTTTACTTCTCTTTATCTCTTTCTTCGTAGTATTTATTGCATTTGCCAAGGAGTGACCTCTTCCAATGAAATGGTGCTTAGATGAGGTGTTAAGGGCATTAAATGGCTTAGCAATCAAGTCCCCAATGCATAGGTGCTTAGTTTTTGTTGCTAAGTTTGCTTCATTTAATTAGCTATAGACTCAAAATTGTCTTTTCACCTAGGTACACGCGCTTAGCACCGTTTCTTCTTTGGGTCA
Organism: Triticum timopheevii; assembly: GCA_963921465.1. Taxonomy (NCBI): domain Eukaryota; kingdom Viridiplantae; phylum Streptophyta; class Magnoliopsida; order Poales; family Poaceae; genus Triticum; species Triticum timopheevii. The sequence goes on along the minus strand of OY997268.1, from coordinate 507,087,374 downwards.
CCAAACTAGTCTCTTTCTTCTTAATTAACTTTCCACATTAGACTTTATGCCTATGTGGCAAGCTTGGCACCTGTAGGAGCAAGTAAGTACAATAGTGGGCTATAAGCCCGCTTTACATGGCATTTTTGCATATGTGGAGGAAAGAGGCAAGGAAAAAGTGGAGGAGTGGGCTCTCATGCAAGAGCCAACCTCTACATGGTGGAGCATTGGGAGAGGCACCTGCATGGAGGTGGTCAGGAATCAGGAGACTCGCGCCAGTCGTAGCACTGCGGTTAAAATGATAATGGCAAGTCAAATCACGGGGCCCCACCTGTCCAGCAGTAACTCTCTGTCAAATCACACAACCCTACGTTTGCAGAAGCCCACTCCCTCATCTTCTCGCGTCTCTGTCGAACCGACTAGGCGGAACTGCCCTGCCTACCGCGCAGGAAAAGCCCCGCCCTCGACTTTTAAATAGTACAATATACTGATTTTGTATCCATGGATTGTGCTATGGAGCAAAGCCTCAACAAAATGGCGATACACATGTACGGAGTATACAGCACGCCCGTCGCGTTCGCGTCGCATCCCAGACGGTCGGTCGGTCTGGCATGCCACTCTCCGAATGGAACGCGTGTCATATTGCGTTTGCACACACATGTGGGACCGCAATTGAGAACCGACCATATGCACACTCCCCGGCCTCGCAAGTTGGGTGAGTTAATAGAAGAGAGAGACGAGCGATAGTACTAGAGAAGTGTTGTACATACGTTGGTGCTTGGATGATCCCTGCAAGACACGGAAGATCAGTTCGTCCATGCATGTGACCAGACTCCAGCAGACACGCCTGGATTGGCTATCATCTACATATCGTGCAGGTTGTGTTGTACAGGGTTGTAGTTCTGGTGAGAAATCTAAAAAAAGGTTTCTTGTCATCTCGCAAAATTAGGTGTCATGTGCTTCAGATCACTGCGAGGGTTAAACAGTGACAACTGAGTTGGGCTAGTCATTGGAGGCACATGCACGAAGACTACTCGGCTGCCATCTAGGTCAAGCCAGATATGTTAATTAGGACATCTATCAACGGACCCCTTTTCTACGAGTTTATCTTTAATTTGAGCTTTGATCCTCGTCTAGTTTGTCCGTCGAGATTCATGTTGTGTCCTTTGTGCAGTGAGGTTATGATTTCTTGTCATGTGGCATTTTTCGTGTTATATGTTATAATCCGGAGCTTCAGATCAAAATGACGACAACTGCGCCTCAGGGCACGTGCATGAAGACTTCTTGATAGTCATTGACGAGGTCTAGACGGCTCCGGTAGACAAAAGAAAACTAGTAATCCACTATATAGGCAGGAGCCTCCGCGCTTGCTTGCTAGTGTTGCTCTCTTCACACTGTCTCGTCCTCTCCAGATCTAAACATGACAGCGGTGGCCACGCTCTCTCTCTGCTCACCGCTAGTCACAGATCCAGCCGGATCCTCTCCGCCGGGGAAGGTGAGAAGGTGCAACGTTCACACGGTCATCCTTGGAGACGGCTCTTACCCACTGCCAGCGCGTCCAGATCAGCGTGCTTTGCCATTCTCTCCCAAGCACTGCTGGCGAGGGAGGGCCTCCGACCCCTTCTTCCTCGCTGCCATAGTGTGGGCAAATCCGACCTCCCGCCGCCCACCTAGTGACACCCCGACGACCCTCAGGTATAACTTCCTTCGAAACCGGCCTTGCTCTACTCCCTGAGCTCCTGACGTCGCTTCATTTGTATCTTTTACTATTTCTCAGGCCCTCTAGTAGATAGGATCAATCGGCTGTTCGAAAACCACCTAATTTTTTTACTATTAAGAGGCAAAACTAGTTCATGCACTCGAATCTAGTACTACTTGGTTCAAACAAGGAAGAAAGGGGGTGGGGGTGGGGGAAGATTTGTTACCTGAATCTAGGACTTGGTCGAAAGAGGAAATAATGGGGGCGAAAAGTAGCAGAGACTGGCTATCCAACTAGTCTCTAGGTCTAATAGGGAAATAAAGGGAAACACAGTACAAACTCAATATAAACTGATCTATTGGTTGAAAAAGGAAAGAAAGTGGGGACTGGGGGATAAGTCAACAGAGTAAGTCCAGCACTAGATTTGCTAGCCTCACACAGTATAAGGTGGCTATACCGAACAAAAATGGGTCCAACCCAGATATCCTGTTCAGATGTTTGTTGCCCCGAGCCACTCTTATGTAATGCCACTGGTAAAATGTAGCAGTCACACTGTTAAAAGTAAGGACACGTTAAACCAATGTTGTTTTTCAATGTAATGCCTCCAGTAATATGAACCAATGGCACTTTTTTTCATGTCCTACTAAATTTCCCATTAAGATATGTTGCTTCTTTTCGTTAGAAATGCAACTGTCCCGGTCCGCCTACTCTCCCGTGCCCAAATACCGACTCTGTAGTAGCTGTTAATGTAATGATGTTGGTAAAATGAAGCAATGGCACCATTAAAGTAATGTCGTATTTAACGGTTGTCATAGTTAATCCTAATGCCCACACTAATCTCTAGCAATGCCATTCAGATAAGGAACATGCTTCTTTTCATTTGATGCATGTTTCATCACTTGTTAGTCACCCTCCTTTCCACCTTTTTTGTGTAAATAGAGATATACATTTCACGCTTGATCTTAGTTGAACTTCACAAATGATATCCAAATTATAGTTGAACATTCCACGAGCTTCACAACCAACCTTGATGTTGCAAAATTTTGTTGCAACTAATGAAGAAGAAGCTCTGTGGGTTTCGTTTTCTGATGGAAATGAAACCGGGGCTGGAGCCCTTTTCTTAAAAAAAAAAGAAGAAGCTGCTAGCTCATGGGACATTGCTTCATTTTAGGTGAACTGCACCAAAAGGTCCCATGAGTTGAATCATCCATGTTGGTGACTGGTGCCATTTCTTCTACGATGGCATTGACTGTAGATATGGTTTCCATCACGAGGTATGTTCCTTTTTTGTTTGACCACTTGCCAAAGATCCTGCATGTTGGCCCTGCTCCTATGCTACTATTTTGGCACTGCCATAATAAAGCAGTAATGTTATTATTTTGCACCTTAATCTAGTGGCACTATTAATTTGAGGCAATGTTTTGGCACCGCTAGTGCCACTGTTTTTTTATATATCAAAAGAGGGGGTTCCCTCCGACTTCATTAAAGAAACACAACCATAGAGAACCATTATCCGACAACATCTCAGTGTAAACGGGCACTTATGCAACTACTACTAGAACGGACTGAGTACTAGCAGGAGACAAGTTCACCACATAAGCTAGGTAGGTAGGGGGACGCAGCACCAGCTTGGCCAAGTTTGGATTACAACCCAAATGCTACCACAGAAACATCAGGGGGAAGATAGGGACTGAAAGAGCCAACTTCAGCATCCCAGTCTAAGCACCCCCGGCCTCCATCCTTGCGACACACGGTACACCTCGTTTGACACCTGCTCGACCCTAGTGTCACTGATAAAATGAAGTAATAATATAGTTAAAATAGAGCCAGTGTCCTCTCTACCATTTCATTTCCAATGTAGATAAAGAAAGTGCTTCTCTTTGTTAATGTATGTTTCATCAACTAGTCCCGTTGTTAATGTTTAAGCGTTTCTGCAAACTGGGGTACTTAATTTTAGTTGATCTGCACAAAAATAGATATTTGAATGTCTTAAGGCCCCTCCTTGTACTACCATTGTACACTGATGTTCATCACTGGCAGAAGGTGTATCGAGGAGAGTTGGGACGATTTCCAGTATGAGGCGTACCGCATGAGGCGTCGCAGGGCCCATCTCGCCCTCGCAGCATGGCATACTATGATACTATCCCAATATTTTCTTCTATTTGTTAGTGTATGTTTCATAAACTAGTGCCACTATAATGTAATCGTGCTTTTTTATTATCTATGCAAATAGGGTTATTCAGCTGCATTTTGGTGGAACTACACAAATGTACGGATGGAACCGGCATATATGCAGAGTACAAGGTGTGCCAAGTAAAAATTACCGACACCAACCATGCTACATGCACGCATTGGCATCCACCACCACCAGTGGGATGTGTGGCGCACTCTGTGGACAGATCTTTCTTGGCAGCAAATCCTCTAACCAAATACTAGTAGCTTATATTGGCAGATTTCTAGGGAGTACTCTTTTCTGAAAGAAGCACCAATCTATTTTTCTTTATTTGTACACAGTGTCACAACTTTGACCCAAAGGTCCAGAGATATTTTAGGGTGATTGGCGTAGGTACTCGGAGACTGATTGTAAGCATCGAGGGAACCGTGGAGAACGGCAGGGAAGCGATGTCGCGCCATCCGGCCTCCTCTTGCGGTGGGAGAACGAATACTCCTGTGGCTCCAGCTGGCTTTGCACCCTCACGAACGGCACACCATACTCGATTGATTTGTTATCCTCTGGGTGCACAAACTTCGACCTGTACGCCCACCACCTCCTCCTGACTTCCGCCTCGGGCAAATATGTCTGCTCCATCACCCAGAGGAGATACTCGATGAACTCGAAGGACTGCGGCGTGACTGCCACCGAGGAGTACATTGCCGCCCTCATCGCCGCTGACGGCCGCTCTTCCGCTCTTCTCCTCTTAAACCACCGCCGCTCCTCTCCTATTCCAATCTAAATCCAGCGCCGCTCCTCTCCTCTTCCATTTCAAAACCACCGCCCCTCCTCTCCTGTTCCAATCCAAAACCAGCGTCGATCCTCTCCCGTTCTAATCCAAAACCAGCGCTGCTCCTCTCCTCTTCCATTCAAAAACCACCGCCGGTGAGTGAAGCTGTTGTGGACAAGTATATCAATGGATGAGTACAACCGATACGTGAGGATCGCAGTCGGCGACCATGTGAAGATAGGTAGGATCTTGGAGATACAGTATTGGTTTGACAACAAGGACCAACTAGTGACAACGGGGACATCCATGGCCAAATATCTGCAATAGAAGCGAAAAGGTGACGATACTCCTGGAGGGAGTCACGCGGGAGTACATAGAGCTGCTCCTCTGGGCCATGGAGCAAACAGATTCACCGAATCCGATCGTGAGGGAGCGGTGGTGGGAGTATCGATCCCAGATGGAGCATCCACCAGAGATTGAAGGATCGAGCATCTACAGGGTGCTGTTTGTGAGGGTGTCATGCCAGAGCGAGTCGGTGGAGTCTTCGTCGACCGAACCCAACTGCAAGCCTCGTCGTTCACATCATCTCACGGGCGGCTATCTGCCGCCGAGGAATAGGAGGGGACTGCCCCCCAGCCCAATAGTCGAGCAGGTTGTGAATTGTCAGGAGGATCTTAGGGTTGTCAGTATTGCAGGTTGTGAATTGTGTTTTGTGTTGTGTATTTTGAGAGTACTTTCAGATATGAATGTCTTTTGAATTTCATATTTGCACTATTGAGCATATGAAGTATTTTATGAATTCTAGAGATCTATTTTTAGCACTTAAAAAATGTAGTTTCGTAGGAGTATAAAAGTGCAGACAATGTGATTCTCAGAGAAGAAACTGCAAGTTTCAGTTTTAGATAAGAAACTGCAAGTTCAGTTTCAGATAGGAAACTGCAACTTTCAGAGGCAGAGCATTTATATTAACACGGCCTTTTCAACAGTGTTAACATCATGTTGGAAGTTTTATTCATGGTCAAAAAAGGAACTACCAGCAAGTTAACATCATGCTGATCAACATTTCTAGGTAGTACTATTTTTTGAAAGAAGAACCAATCTATTTTTCTTTATTTGCACACAGTGTCACACCTTTGACCCAAAGGTCCAGAGCTATTTTAGGGTGATTGGCGTAGTACTCGGAGACTGATTGTACGCATGATTTTCATTAGCTGTCACACTGATTGTAAGCATGAGCAGATGGTAGATTAGGTTAGTGCGAAGCTTACCTTAAACCCTACCACCACCATTGAAATGAGGCGAGCGTCGAGGGAACCGTGGAGAACGGCGGGGAAGCAACGTCGCGCCGTCCAACCTCCACTTGTGGTGGGAGAAAGAATACTCCTGTGGCTCTGGCTGGCTTTGCACCCTCACGAACGCCACACCGTACTCGATCGATTCGTTATCCTCTATGTGTTCAACCTTCGACCTATATGCCCACCACTCCGCCTGACTTCCGCCTCGGGTAAATATGTCTGCTCCATCGCCCAGAGGAGATACTCGATGAACTCGAAGGACTACGGCGTGACTGCCGCCGAAGAGTACATCGTTGCCCTCATTGCCGTCATCTCGCTTTTCCGCATATATTGCCACATGGCCCTCACCGTCCTTGAAATCTCCCACTCATTGTCAAACCAAGTAAGGATCTCCCTCAACCTGGCTAACTTTGCATGGCCGTCGTCGGCAGTCTGCCTGATTCGCTGCTGCATCCTCTCCATAGAGAAGAGGGAGAGGCGAGATGGTGGTTTTGGAATGGAGATGATGGAGAGGAGAGGAGGTGGTTTTGCAATGGAGAAGAGGGAGAGGCGAGACGGTGGTTTTGGAATGGAGATGATGGAGAGGAGAGGAGGTGGTTTTGCAATGGAGAAGAGGGAGAGGCGAGACGGTGGTTTTGGAATGTAGATGATGGAAAGGAGAGGAGGTGGTTTTGCAATGGAGAAGAGGGAGAGGAGCATGCGGCAACGATTTAGGATTGGACGAGAGGGCCGGCGCGCTATGACTGGATCAAAATCAAAATCAATTTACCCTTCAATTAAGAAAGCAACCCCATATTAACTAGTCTCCCTTTTATTCTGGGTCATAATTGACCATGATTTACGCAAATAAAATATATGTTATACGTTGCAAAAATAATATAATTTGAAAGTACATTCAGATACGAACCAAACGATACAATTTTTGGTGACATGCATTCACATTTTTGCTTCTCAAATACAGTACGTGGTCTTGACCCAAAATACGCAAAACAGAAAAATACTTCCAAGACCAACGCCGCTCTTCCGCTCTTGTCCTCTTAAACCACCGCCGCTCCTCTCCTGTTCCAATCTGAATCCAGCGTCGCTCCTCTCCTCTTCCATTTAAAAACCACCACCCCTCCTCTCCTGTTCCAATCCAAAACCAACGTCACTCCTCTCCCGTTCTAATCCAAAACCAGCATTGCTCCTCTCCTCTTCCATTCAAAAACCATCGCCGACGAGTGAAGGTGTTGTGGAGAAGTAGATCGATGGAGGAGTACAACCGATACATGAGGATCGCAGATGGCGAACCTGTGAAGATAGCTAGGATCTTGGAGATACAATCTTGGTTTGACAACAAGGACCAACTAGCGATGACGGCGACATCCATGGCCAAATATCTGCAACATAAGCGAAAAGGCGATGATACTCCCAAAGGGAGTCGCGCAGGAGTACATAGAGCTGCTCCTCTGGCCATGGAGCAAACAGATTCACCGAATTCGATCGTGAGGGAGCGATGGTGGGAGTATCAATCCCAGATGGAGCATCAATCAGAGATTGAAGGATCGGGCATCTATAGGGTGCTGTTTGTGAGGGTGTCGTGCCAGAGCAAGCCGGTGGAGTCTTCGTCGACCAAACCCAACGGCAAGAGGAGAAAATCAGTTGGCTCGACGATGCTTCCCCGCCATCCTCTCTCTCGCCGTTCACATCATGTCACGGGCGGATGTCTGCCGCCGAGGAATAGGAGGGGACTGCCCCCCAGCCCAATAGTCGGGAAGGTTGTGAATTGTCAGGAGGATCTTAGGGTTGTCAGTATTTGTAGGTTGTGAATTCTGTTTCGTAATGTGTATTTTGAGAGTACTTTCAGATATGAATGTCTTTTGAATTTCAGAATTGCAGTATTGAGCATATGAAGTATTTTATGAATTCTAGAGATCTATTTTTAGCACTTAAAAAAATAGTTTCATAGGAGTATAAAAGTGCAGACAATGTGATTCTCAGAGAAGAAACGACAAGTTTCAGTTTCACATAAGAAACTGCAAGTTCAGTTTCAGATAAGAAACTACAACTTTCAGAGGCAGAGCATTTATATTAACACGGCCTTTTCAAACAGTGTTAACATCATGTTGGAAGTTTTATTCATGGTCAAAATGGAACTACCAGCCAGTTAACATAGAGCTGATCAACATTTCTAGGGAGTACTCTTTTCTGAAAGAAGCACCAATCTATTTTTCTTTATTTGTACACAGTGTCACAACTTTGACCCAAAGGTCCAGAGGTATTTTAGGGTGATTGGCGTAGTACTCAGATTGTAAGCATGATTTTCATTAGTTGTCACACTGATTGTAAGCATGAGCAGATGGAAGATTAGGTTAGTGCGAAGCTTACCTTAAACCCTACCGCCATCGTTGAAATGTGGCGAGCGTCGAGGGAACCATGGAGAACGGCGGGAAAGCCACGTCGCGCCATCCGGCCTCCTCTTGCGGTGGGAGAACGAATACTCATGTGGCTCCAGCTGGCTTTGCACCCTCACGAATGCCACACCGTACTCGATCGATTCGTTATCCTCTGGGTGCTCGACCTTCGACCTGTACGCCCGCCACCTCTGCCTGACTTCCGCCTCGGGCGAATCTGTCTGCTCCATCACCCAGAGGAGATACTCCATGAACTCGAAGTACTGCGGCGTGACTGCCGCCGAGGAGTACATCGCCACCCTCATCGCCGCTGTCTCGCTTTTCCGCATACATTGCCACATGGCCCTCACCGTCCTTGAAATCTCCCACTCATTGTCAAACCAAGTAAGGATCTCCTTCAACCTGGCTAACTTTGCCTGGTCGTCGTCGGTGATCTGCCTGATTCGCTGCTGCATCCTCTCCATAGATGTCCTTCTAAGTGGTCCGGTGCTAGCTTTGGAAGTTGCGAGGAGAGATGGTGGTCTTGCAATAGAGAAGGGGAAGAGGCGAGACGGTGGTTTTGGAATGGAGATGATGGAGAGGAGAGGAGGTGGTTTTGCAATGGAGAAGAGGGAGAGGCGAGACGGTGGTTTTGGAATGGAGATGATGGAGAGGAGAGGAGGTGGTTTTGCAGTGGAGAAGACGGAGAGGCGAGACAATGGTTTTGGAATGGAGATGATGGAGAGGAGAGGAGGTGGTTTTGCAATGAAGAAGAGGGAGAGGAGCGTGCGGCATTGATTTAGGATTGGATGAGAGGGCCGGCGCGCTATGACTGGATCAAAATCAAAATCAATTTACCCTTCAATTAAGAAAGCGACCCCACATTAACTAGTCTCCCTTTTTTCTAGGTCATAATTGACCATGATTTTTGCAAATAAAATATATGTTATACGTTGCAAAAATAATATAATTTGAAAGTACATTAAGATACGAACCAAATGATACAATTTTTGGTGACATGCATTCACATTTTTTCTTGTCAAATAGAGTACGTGGTCAAACTTTGACCCAAAATACACAAAACAAAAAAAATACTTCTAAGACCAGCGCCGCTCTTCTCCTCTTATACCACCGCCGCTCCTCTCCTGTTCCAATCTAAATCCAGTGCCACTCCTCTCCTCTTCCATTTTAAAACCACCGCCCCTCCTCTCATGTTCCAATCCAAAACCAGCGTCGATCCTCTCCCATTCTAATCCTAAACCAGCGCTGCTCCTCTCCTCTTCCATTCAAAAACTACCGCCGGCGAGTGAAGGTGTTGTGGAGAAGTAGATCGATGGAGGAGTACAACCGATATGTGAGGATCGCAGGCGGCGACCCTGTGAAGATAGCTTGGATCTTGGAGATATAGTCTTGGTTTGACAACAAGGACCAACTAGCGACGACGACGACATCCATGCCCAACTATCTGCAATAGAAGCGAAAAGGCGACGAAACTCCCAGAGGGAGTCGCGCGGGAGTACATAGAGGTGCTCCTCTAGGCCATGGAGCAAAAAAATTCACCGAATCCGATCGTGAGGTAGCGGTGGTGGGAGTATCGATCCCAGATGGAGCATCCACCAGAGATTGAAGGATCGAGCATATACAGGGTGCTGTTTGTGAGGGTGTCGTGCCAGAGCAAGCTGGTGGAGTCTTCATCGACCGAACCCAACGACAAGAGGAGAAAAGCAGTTGGCTCGATGACGCTTCCCCGCCATCCTCTCCCTCGCCGTTCACATCATGTCACGGGCGGCTGTCTGCCGCCGAGGAATAGGAGGGGACTGCCCCCCAGCCCAATAGTCGGGCATGTTGTGAATTGTCAGGAGGATCTTAGGGTTGTCAGTATTGCAGGTTGTGAACTGTGTTTTGTGTTGTCTATTTTGAGAGTACTTTCAGATACGAATGTCTTTTGAATTTCATATTTGCAGTATTGACCATATGAAGTATTTTATGAATTCTAGAGATCTATTTTTAGCACTTAAAAAAATGTAGTTTCATAGGAGTATAAAAGTGCAGACAATGTGATTCTCAGAGAAGAAACTGCAAGTTTCAGTTTCAGATAAGAAACTGCAAGTTTCAGTTTCAGATAAGAAACTGCAAGTTCAATTTCAGATAAGAAACTGCAACTTTCAGAGGCAGAGCATTTATATTAACACGGCCTTTTCAAACAGTGTTAACATCATGTTGGAAGTTTTATTCATGGTCAAAAATGGAACTACCAGCCAGTTAACATCATGTTGATCAACATTTCTAGGTATTACTATTTTTTGAAAGAAGAACCAATCTATTTTTCTTTATTTGCACACAGTGTCACACCTTTGACCCAAAGGTCCAGAGCTATTTTAGGGTGATTGGCTTAGTACTCGGAGACTGATTGTACGCATGATTTTCATTAGTTGTCACACTGATTGTAAGCATGAGCAGATGGAATATTAGGTTAGTGCGAAGCTTACCTTAAACCCTACCGCCACCATTGAAATGAGGCGAGCGTCGAGGGAACCATGGAGAACGACGAGGAAGCGACGTCGCGCCATCCAACCTCCTCTTGCGGTGGGAGAACGAATACTCCTGTGGCTCCGGCTGGATTTGCACCCTCACGAACGCCACACCGTACTCGATCGATTCGTTATCCTCTGGGTGTTCAACCTTCGACCTGTATGCCCACCACTCCGCCTGACTTCCGCCTCGGGTGAATCTGTCTGCTCCATCGCCCAGAGGAGATACTCGATGAACTCGAAGGACTGCGGCGTGACTGCCGCCAAAGAGTACATCGCCGCCCTCATCACCGTCGTCTCGCTTTTCCGCATGCATTGCCACATGGCCCTCACCATCCTTTAAATCCCCCACTCATTGTCAAACCAAGTAAGGATCTCCTTCAACCTGGCTAACTTTTCATGGTCGTCGTCGGCGATCTGCCTGATTCGCTGCTGCATCCTCTCCATAGATGTCCTTCTGAGTGGTCCGGTGCTAGCTTTGGAAGATGGGAGGAGAGACGATGGTCTTGAAACAGAGAAGAGGGAGAGGCGAGACGGTGGTTTTGGAATGGAGACGATGGAGAGGAGAGGAGGTGGTTTTGCAATGGAGAAGAGGGAGAGGCGAGACAGTGGTTTTGGAATGGAGATGATGGAGAGGAGGTGGTTTTCCAATGGAGAAGACGGAGAGGCGAGACGGTGGTTTTGGAATGTAGATAATGGAGAGGAGAGGAGGTGATTTTGCAATGGAGAAGAGGGAGAGGAGCGTGCGGCAGCGATTTAGGATTGAACGAGAGGGCCGACAAGCTATGAGTGGATCAAAATGAAAATCAATTTACCCTTCAATTAAGAAAGCGACCCCACATTAACTAGTCTCCCTTTTACTCTGGGTCATAATTGACCATGATTTGTGCAAATAAAATATATGTTATACATTGCAAAAATAATATAATTTGAAAGTACATTCAGATACGAACCAAACGATACAATTTTTTGTGACATGCATTCACATTTTTGCTTGTCAAATACAGTACGTGGTCTTGACCCAAAATACGCAAAACAGAAAAATACTTCCAAGACCAGCGCCGCTCTTCCGCTCTTGTCCTCTTAAACCACTGCCGCTCCTCTCCTGTTCCAATCTAAATCCAGCGCCGCTCCTCTCCTCTTCCATTTCAAAACCACCGCCCCTCCTCTCCTGTTCCAATCCAAAACCAAGGTCGCTCCTCTCCCGTTCTAATCCAAAACCAGCGCTGCTCCTCTCCTCTTCCATTCAAAAACCACCGCCAGTGAGTGAAGGCGTTGTGGAGAAGTAGATCGATGGAGGAGTACAACCGATACACGAGGATCGCAGACGGCGACCTTGTGAAGATAGCTAGGATCATGGAGATACAGTCTTGGTTTGACAATAAGGACCAACTAGCGATGACGGTGACATCCATGGCCAAATATCTGCAACATAAGCGAAAAGGCGATGATACTCCCGGAGGGAGTCGCGCTGGAGTACATAGAGCTGCTCCTCTGGGCCATGGAGCAAACAGATTCACCGAATCCAATCGTGAGGGAGCGGTGGTGGGAGTATCAATCCCAGATGGAGCATCAACCAGAGATTGAAGGATCGGGCATCTATAGGGTGTTGTTTATGAGGGGGTTGTGCCAGAGCAAGCCGGTGGAGTCTTCGTCGACCGAACCCAATGGCAAGAGGAGAAAAGCAGTTGGCTCGATGATGCTTCCCCGCCATCCTCTCCCTTGCCGTTCACATCATGTCACGGGCGGCTGTCTGCCGCGAAGGAATAGGAGGGGACTGCCCCCCAGCCCAATAGTCGGGAAGGTTATGAATTGTTAGGAGGATCTTAGGGTTGTCAGCATTTGTAGGTTGTGAATTGTGCTTCGTGTTGTGTATTTTGAGAGTACTTTCAGATATGAATGTCTTTTGAATTTCAGATTTGCAGTATTGAGCATATGACGTATTTTATGAATTCTAGAGATCTATTTTTAGCACTTAAAAAAATAGTTTCGTAGGAGTATAAAAGTGTGACAATGTGATTCTCAGAGAAGAAACGACAAGTTTCAGTTTCGGATAAGAAACTGCAAGTTCAGTTTCAGATAAGAAACTGCAACTTTCAGAGGCAGAGCATTTATATTAACACGGCCTTTTCAAACAGTGTTAACATCATGTTGGAAGTTTTATTCATGGTCAAAAATGGAACTACCAGCCAGTTAACATCATGCTGATCAACATTTCTAGGGAGTACTCTTTTCTGAAAGAAGCACCAATCTATTTTTCTTTATTTGTACACAGTGTCACAACTCTGACCCAAAGGTCCAGAGCTATTTTAGGGTGATTGGCGTAGTACTCGGAGACTGATTGTAAGCATGATTTTCATTAGTTGTCACACTGATTGTAAGCATGAGCAGATGGAAGATTAGGTTAGTGCGAAGCTTACCTTAAACCCTACCGCCACCGTTGAAATGTGGCGAGCGTCGAGGGAACCGTGGAGAACGGCGGGGAAGCCGTGTCGCGCCATCCGGCCTCCTCTTGCGGTGGGAGAACGAATACTCATATGGCTCCGGCTGGCTTTGCACCCTCACGAATGCCACACCGTACTCGATCGATTCGCTATCCTCTGGGTGCTCGACCTTCGACCTGTACGCCCGCCACATCTGCCTGACTTCCGCCTCGGGCGAATCTGTCTGCTCCATCGCCCAGAGGAGATACTCGATGAACTCGAAGGATTGCGGCATGACTCCTGCCGAGGAGTACATCGCCACCCTCATCGCCGTTGTCTCGCTTTTTCGCATACATTGCCACATGGCCCTCACCGTCCTTGAAATATCCCACTCATGGTCAAACCAAGTAAGGATCTCCTTCAACCTAGCTAACTTTGCCTGGTCGTCGTCGGTGATCTGCCTGATTTGCTGCTGCATCCTCTCCATAGATGTCCTTCTGAGTGGTCCGGTGCTACCTTTGGAAGTTGGGAGGAGACATGGTGGTCTTGCAATAGAGAAGAGGGAGAGGCAAGACGGTGGTTTTGGAATGGATATGATGGAGAGGAGAGGAGGTGGTTTTGCAATGGAGAAGAGGGAGAGGCGAGACGGTGGTTTTGGAATGGAGATGATGGAGAGGAGAGGAGGTGGTTTTGCAATGGAGAAGAGGGAGAGGCAAGACAGTGGTTTTCGAATGGAGATGATGGAGAGAAGAGGAGGTGGTTTTGCAATGGAGAAGAGGGAGAGGAGCGTGCGACAGCGATTTAGGATTGGACGAGAGGGCCGGCGCGCTATGACTGGATCAAAATCAAAATCAGTTTACCCTTCAATTAAGAAAGCGACCCCACATTAACTAGTCTCCCTTTTTTCTGGGTTATAATTGACCATGATTTTCGCAAATAAAATATATGTTATACGTTGCAAAAATAATATAATTTGAAAGTACATTCGGATACGAACCAAACGATACAATTTTTGGTGACATGTATTCACATTTTTTCTTGTCAAATACAGTACATGGTCAAACTTTGACCCAAAATACGCAAAACAAAAAAAATACTTCTAAGACCAGCGCCGCTCTTCTCCTCTTAAACCACTGCTGCTCCTCTCCTGTTCCAATCTAAATCCAGTGCCGCTCCTCTCCTCTTCCAATCTAAATCCAGTGTCGCTCCTCTCCTCTTCCATTTCAAAACCACCGCCCCTCCTCTCATGTTCCAATCCAAAACCAGCGTCGATCCTCTCCCGTTCTAATCCAAAACTAGTGTTGCTCCTCTCCTCTTCCATTCAAAAACCACCACTGGCGAGTGAAGGTGTTGTGGAGAAGTAGATCGATGGAGGAGTACAACCGATACGTGAGGATCGCAGGCGGCGACCCTGTGAAGATAGCTAGGATTTTGGAAATATAGTCTTGGTTTGACAATGAGGACCAACTAGCGACGAGGACGACATCCATGGACAAATATCTGCAATAGAAGCGAAAAGACAACGATACTCCCGGAGGGAGTCGCGTGGGAGTACATAGAGCTGCTCCTCTGGGCCATGGAGCAAACAAATTCACCGAATCCGATCGTGAGGTAGCGGTGGTGGGAGTATCTATCCTAGATGGAGCATCCACCAGAGATTGAAGGATCGAGCATATACAGGATGCTGTTTGTGAGGGTGTCATGCCAGAGCGAGCCGGTGGAGTCTTCGTCGACCGAACCCAACTGCAAGAGGAGAAAAGCAGTTGGCCCGACGACACTTCCCCGCCATCCTCTCCCTCGCCGTTCACATCATCTCACGGGCGGCTGTCTACCGCCGAGGAATAGGAGGGGACTGCCCCCCAGCCCAATAGTCGGGCAGGTTGTGAATTGTCAGGAGGATCTTAGGGTTGTCAGTATTTGGAGGTTGTGAATTGTGTTTTGTGTTGTGTATTCTGATAGTACTTTCAGATATGAATGTCTTTTGAATTTCAGATTTCCAGTATTGAGCATATGAAGTATTTTATGAATTCTAGAGATCTATTTTTAGCACTGCAAAAAATGTAGTTTCATAGGAGTATACAAGTGCATACAATGTGATTCTCAGAGAAGAAACTGCAAGTTTCAGTTTCAGATAAGAAACTGCAAGTTCAGTTTCAGATAAGAAACTGCAACATTCAGAGGCAGAGCATTTATATTAACATGGCATTTTCAAACAGTGTTAACATCATGTTGGAAGTTTTTTCATTATCAAAAATGGAACTATCAGCCAGTTAACATCATGTTGATCAATATTCATGCATAGCAGATCTTCATATGATGCATAGTCAAAAAGATATGCTATTTTCAAAATGCCCACACAATGTCGAGTGTGCCAAAAACAGAAAAAACGAGGGATGAAGTTTTGGCAAGTGTTGGACGTGGTGTGCGTAGATGACAATGGGGATCCACATGTCAATAAAGGCAGAGGCAAAAAAATTTGTAGATATTTTCCCTGCATCAGGTGGAATCAAACCCAGGCGAAACAGCTGTCGGGTAGTGTCACTTGGCCACTAGGCTACTTCAGTAGTTTCGTTACTAATAAGGCACTTCCTGAGGTGGTCGGATCTCCTCCTGCGCCTTTGTGCGCTCGCCGCGGCGCTGCTGTGTGCCATTGTGAACATGCTGAACAAACGAGAGTAATCTGGAGAGGACTATACGTGGAGAGGCGGACAGTGAGGACCCACCAGGTCTATGGCCGTACGCAAGCAAGTGCCTCATCGAAAAAATACTTCCTCCTAATGCTATACTGACGTTGGGGCCCACGGGTTTGTCAACATAGTTACATTTTTTTAGGTGCTTCAACGTAGTTACTATAGGAGATAAATTCACAATGAAGCCGGGGAGCTGGCAGGTATCATTTATTATCACTGGGGCAGTAAGTATCAGCTGGGTTTTCGGCTGCCCCGTCTAGGCTTTCTTTTTTAACATGCACAGCCCACGACATGACGGCTTGTATTTTCTTGAGGGCCGTCATGTATCGACCGGACTATGGACCTCCCATCCGAGGTTTTATTTTTCTTGAAACATCGGCACCCCAATTTATGTATTTGTTTTTAAAGAAAACCAGAGGTCGGTTCTATTTTTCTATATAACAATAGGAACGCATGGTCCAACTTATGTTTCCCTTCTAACTATATTATATATATTTAAATTATTTTATATGTTATTATATATTATTGTTATTGTCATCGTATATTTAACAGATTCTTACATATGTAAGAAAACAATATCCCACATCTTATCAACTTATACAAATAATTTCTTAACAATAAAATCCTGGATTTTTTTGACAACGAAAATCCTGATGATTGTATACAAAAGCTTGGTAAGATTTAAGGACCAATGTAATAATAAATCACTTATTATTTAAATATATTTATAACAAAATGCTCAGCCCCTATTTATTTTTTGATAACATTGATGCGCCCAAGCCAACATTATAATTAGAATCGGCCCAGCAAAATCATGTATTTCGAGAAAGTGCAAATTGCCTGTAAATTTTTAGGAAAAAAATAAATAGGTTGCATGGACACTACATTATTTGTTCATCCAGCCCAGCTAATGGACTGTAATTCTAAAAAAGATCAAATTGACTGTAAATTCTACCCCGCAAAAAAAGACTATAAATTCTGAAAAAATTGGTTGAATACGTGTCACATTTTTGGAGGCTGAAATGTGGGCCAATAGGTCGAAGCCAACGCAAGTCATTGTCAACTTAGTCAACAAATGATTCTTGAAATCGTTAGCCGTTGGATTTACATCCAACGACCGGCATCCATCTTCAATCTCTCGTCTTCTTCCTCCAGCGCCGCCGGGACCACCCGCTCCCGCCTCGTGCTGCTAGCAGTTCTGCTTAGCACGCTTCACTGTGAAGCACTACTCCACCGTTGGCCAGGCCATCCCTCCACCCCTCCACACCTCATGTTCTTCTCCACTGACTGCTGAACCACACCGCACCAGAACCAGTTAATTCTCGTACACCTCTCCATCTGTGACTCTACTCCCGCGTCTTCCCATCTTCGGCTCGTTGCTGTCCGGGGCCTCGCTGTCGTCCACCACCTTGGATGCGCTCGGCGCGGAGTGGTCAACATGGTCAACGAATGACATCATCGGAAGTTGACTATGCATGGAGAGGCTGACAGCTGGGTCCACGGCCGCACGCAAGGTGCCTCCTTATTACGCGTAAAATAATGATTCCTCCACCTGACAGCTGGGATCCACCGGAAGGGCCTTTGTATTTCGTGAAAAAAACGTTCCCCCCGCAGACAGGTCGGACCCACCAGTTATATCTTCGCACTTAAGGAAGTGCCTCCTTATTACGCACAAAAGAGATGAATACCCCCTGCTAGCTGGGACCCACCATAGTGGGAGTCTGACTTGTGGGCCAACTAAGTTGACGGGGACGGAGGGCTTTGTCAACTTAGTCAATATGAACAATTCTAGCTCCAGTGACCATACGATGTCCATCCAATGGCCGTAGTGCTTCTTCAACCTCTGGTCTTCTTGCTCCAGCCGCCCAAACCAGCACCGGTCGTGCCGCATGCTCCTGCCTCCCATGGCCGGCTATGATGCCGTGGAGGCCTCACCGCCCCCTACTACTCCCACCGCTGGCAGGCCATCCCTCTACTCACCCACACCCCCTGCTATTCTGCGGCGACGGCAGCCTCACACCGCAGCCGAACCAGTGAACCCTCGTACTCCTCTCCGCGTGGGCATCCACTGCCGCGTCTTCCCCGGCTCCGCGTCGTCCCCTTCCTAGGCCTCGCCGCCGTCCACCGCCCTGGTGCTCTCGGCACGGAGTGGTCAACATGGTCAACGAACGACATCATCGGAAGTAGACTATGCGTGGAGAGGCTGACAGCTGGGTCCATGGCCGCACGCAAGGAAATGCCTCCTTATTACGCGTAAAATAATGATTCCTCCACCTGACAGCTGGGACCCACCGGAAGGGCCTTTGTATTTCGCGAAAAAAAGTTCCCCCTGCTGACAGGTCGGACCCACCAGCTATATATTTGCACGCAAGGAAGTGCCTCCTTATTACGCACAAAAAAATGAATACCCCCCTGCTAGCTGGGACCCACCATAGTGGGAGGCTGACTTGTGGGCCAACTAAGTTGACGGGGACGGAGGGCTTTGTCAGCTTAGTTAATATGAACGATTCTAGCTCCAGTGACCGTACGATGTCCATCCAACGGTCGTAGTGCTTCTTCAACTTCTAGTCTTCTTGCTCCAGCCGCCCAAACCAGCGCCGGTCGTGCCGCGTGCTCCTACCTCCCGTGGCCGGTTGTGATGTCGCGGAGGCCTCACCGCCCCCTACTACTCCCACCGCGGGCCAGACCATCCCTCTACTCACCCACACCCCCTGTTATTCTGCGGCGACGACAGCCTCACACCGCAGCCGAACCAGTGAACCCTCGTACTCCTCTCCGCATGGGCATCCACTGCCGCGTCTTCCCCGGCTCCGTGTCGTCCCCTTCCTAGGCCTCGCCACCGTCCACCGCCCTGGTGCTCTCGGTGCGGCGTGGTCAACGTGGTCAAGGAACGACTTCCATCGGAAGAGTACTGTACATTGATAGGCTAACAGCTGGGTCCACGGCAGCCGCAAGGAATTGGCTCCTTATTACGCGTAAAATAATTAGTCCTCCACCTGACAGTGGGGACCCACCAAACGGGCCATTGTATTTCGCAAAAAAACATTCCCCCCCTGACTGCTGGGACCCACCAGCTACATCTTCGCACGCAAGGAAGTGCCTGACAGTCGGGACCCACCTGGTCGAAGTGTATGCAGCGTTTTCATTCTGGTCGCGAACGTGTACGTACATACTGGTCGATGTAGAGGCGTGCATGTGTCGTAGTAGAGGCGCACGTAGCATGTATACTTACGTACAACGGCCAGGGTGCAAGAAAGAAAATACGGCCATGTACGTACATATGGGCGGGGTCTTGAACGCCTACTCACACATACGTATGGCCAGGGCTCGTGTACATGGCTGGGTCGGAACAAAGAAACTGCGTCGTCGTCGTGTTCATGGGGAGCCAACCGTCTGGATCGGAACGAAATGCGTCGTCGTGTTCATCGTTAGGGCTTGGACGGAACAGCCGATGGAAACGAGGCCTGGCGTACCGCAGAACGGAGGAAATGGCCTTGTGTTCGACCGGCCACGGTCGAAACGGGATCCTGTTCATCGGGAGGGGTCTGGCGTACCGCAAAATGGAGGAAACGGACTTCTGTTGGACCTCATACGGTCAAAATAGGGTCCTATTGATCGGGAGGGGTGTGGCATACCGCAAAACGAAGGAAACGGACTTGTGTTGGAGCGCTACGGTCGAAACGGGGGTCCTATTCATCGGGAGGGGTGTGGCATACCGCAAAACGGGACTCCACGGGATATTGTTCATCTCCACCATCGATATCCTCCAGCCTCCACGGGCTAGTGTTCATCCACCGTTGACCTCCTCCAGCCTCCACCTGCGATTGTTCATCCACGGGCTCCTGTTCATCCAGCCTCCACCGCGCGCTACTCCACCGGCTACTGTTCAACCAGCCCTCTCCACGGGCTACTGTTCAACCACCCCTCCACGGGCTATAGTTCATCCAGCCCTCCACCGGCTACTGTTCAACCAGCCCTCCACGGGGTCGTCCTGTTCATCCAGCCCTCCATGGGGGTATTGTTCATCCATCTCCAACCGGCTCGATCGGGGTCCTGTTCATCCAAAGGCAACACCACGGGGTCCGGTTCATCCACCCCCACCGGAACTGTTCATCCAAACCCCCAGCAATGCTCACTGTTCATCCAGAGGCAACATCGATCGGCTTCAGTTAGCAGCAATAGTGAAGGAATCGCTCGATCGCTCGGGTTTAGTAACGCGTAGCCTGCAGTGCAATCGCTCGGGTTCAGTTAGACGACGCCTCGCTCGGGTTCAGTTAGAGCCCAACGCCTCGCACCCATGCGCGTACGGTACGAGAGAAACGCGCATCGCTTGGCCCCCGACCACCCACCGTAACCGGAAACTCCCTGATATTTTCCTCGCCCTCGCTTCTACCACGGTTTTTCCGTCATGGACGACCCAAAGAATGTCATGCAGCTACGTCTCCGGCCCGCCTAGGACGAAAAACCCATTTTCTGTCATGATTTTTTGTCATAGAAGTAGGAGCCCACCACATCTATGATGATACCGGGTTTTGTCACAATTATCGTCATAGAAGTGTCATAAGTATGACAGGAAAAAAATCGTTCGACCAAAAATGTCACGGATGTGTCTTTTTTTTGTAGTGGCAGGCCCGACTGGGGCTTGCGGAGGCAAGCTACTCCACTGCTCCACCTCACGAGCAACGGAAGTCAATGATCAGTGCGGGATCGAGCCCCAAGGTGACCGAGTGGATGTTTTTTTGCCACATGGCAGCCACTTCCTACAGCAAACACCTCCATATGACACCCATCCTGAGACGTTTCAAGCAAGCAGGGGCAAAGCTGGCAAAATAGCCCGGCAAGGGCTGCCGGGCACGCTGTGATGTGATACTAAATGGTGCATTTAATGCGCTCTGTCAGCCTGCAGAGTTAGGTATGATAGCACTGTCTGCTATCTAATCAGTACGAAAAGACTGATTTGCCACTGTGGTGACCCCTTAACCTATAAAAGGAGGCCCATGGCAACCATAGAAAGGGTTCGCGAGGTTGTCAAGCATGACCCCTCACATATCCATACGCACGTAGCCACTTCGCTTCGAGGCAACCTTGCCGGGCAAGTGTGCTGCACCCACCACCACCTTTTCCACCATCAATCCACCAAAGCAGGAGTAGGGTTTTACGTCTCGCGGCGGCCCGAACCTGGGTCAAAAACTGTCCGTGTGATCTCTATCACGCTGCGCTACGCTTCTCTGCTCTTTGTGCAACGTGTCCATCCCCCAACCGAACCAAAAGGGGATAGTAGCCCCATAGGTGGCCGTGGTTCCCCACGACACTAGACATCTGGTGAGTAACAAAAATCCATCAATTTCGTACGGGGTGAAGTGCACCGGATTTCCAGTAAGGATCAAAAATTCATCAAATATGTTTTGTTGGGAGCGCACCAGATTTTTGGACGCAGCCGAACATCTGTTTGCTCAGGAGCTACCAAACATCCGGTGGCTCGGGAGGTACCAGACATCTGCTATGTTGGCTCTGGTTGGGATGAACCGAATTTTCGGTGGTGACCAGAATCCATCAAGTTTGTTGTGTTGAGATACACCGAATTTCCGGTAAGAGCACCGAACTCCGATGAGCAATGAGTGACCAAACATCCGGTGAGCCGGAGACAGAAATGGTTTCCTAAGATATAAGAAATATGTCTATTTGGAGAATTACTCAGGGGTGATTTGTGGGTGTATGTGTGACATCTTTGTATGATGTGAGTGAAATGCATATGACAAAAACCGTGGGTTTTGAGCAAGTCTTTCACGAGTCCTGATTATCCCTTTGTAATAGTGTGGGATCCCTATACTCAAGAACAAACCGAAAAGGCCTAAGCTATTGTCTTTGCTTCTTCGTTCTTGAGCAATATACATTTATGTAGTTCATGATCCACACATGATTCCATGGAGACTAAAACCCGTGATATACTTGACAAACATGATTAGTCCCCTATATGTATATTATCATCAACATCAGAATATGATTAAAGGCATGATTACATTTTCACTAACTTCAACAATCTATTGCTTGATTCAGTTATCATCTCTATTATGTTAATCATGTTTTAACTATGAATTTTCTGGATTAAACTTAAAGGGAAATTGCTCGATTATTCAACACTTCGAAAGACTTAGTATGTGTAGGCAATTTTCTTGAATTGCATTTGTTGTGACTCACAAGCCTACTACGATTGACGGTGTGAATTATAAGATATAATGTGCGAGTTCAGTTCTTTGGCTTTACCACCATGAACTGTTTTCACACCTCTAGGGGAAAGCCAGAGGGAGAGCTTACTCCTAAACAGGAGCAAGCTTTCCAAGATAAAGGCACTCTCTTCAGAGGTGCTGTTTTGAGTATTCCCAGCAACAAGATTGTCAATCCCTTCATGACCATCATGGTCGGTAAGGATATGTAGGATGCACTTGAGGCCAAGTTTGGAGTCTCACATGCATGAAGTGAGTTGTATGTCATGGAGGAATATCATGGCTACAAGATGATGGATAACCGCTCCATGGTTGAGCAGGCTCATGAAATTCAGTCACTCACTAAGTAACTTGAGCATTCCAATTGTATGTCACTAGACAAGTTCATTACCAGAGGCGCATTGCCAAGCTTTCTCCTTCATGGAGGATTTTTTCTCCCTCTCTGAAGCACGAGAGACAGGAATTTATTGTCATCAATCTTAGTAACACTCTTATGTGGAAGAGAATGAGAGGGAAATTCTAGTGCCAACTTGGTCTAGAAGAAGAATTACCAACCCCAAAATTCAAGAACAAGAACCTGGATAGCGTTCTACGTCCTGGGAGAACAATTATGGGTTTGGGAGGTGCTACAAGGCTTAACGTGAGACACGCCTATGCGACAAGGGGTGTCGTTGTGCAATGGCGACCACCTCGGTCCCTCGTTGTTGCAAACCGGAGGCAAGTTGTTGTGAGCGACGACATGTGATGCCTCAGGATCGAGCGAGAGCGACGATCGTGATGCTCTCACAGTGGGAGGGACAACTAATGAGTCTAGTTTCTTACCACTATTTTATCTTGTGTTTTGTGTCGTAATCAAAGGTTTTGCTAGAATTTTACCGTGGCCACACACGTCTTTTTGTCTATTTTCACCAGGATCTCAACCATAAGGATTTTTGAGGCATAAGTAGGAAAGCTCAAGAATATGAGGTAAAAAATACGTCAATTTATGTGATAGGAACCTACCATATGAGGCCATCATCAAAACAGGAAGAAAACTTGACGCACAGGAGGATCTAGAGAAGAAGACAATGTCTCGTACGAGCATGAGTGCTTGTACCAGTAGCCGTCGCTCCACCTGGTCAACTACGTTACCCCTGTGTCTTCGTCGGAAGGAGAAGATACCATGATGCCAAAAATTCCATCATATCGAAGAACTCTAGCCTCCAGAAGGGATTCAAAGGGGAAATCGACAAGAAGGGCTCCGTCACACCGTCACTTCGTTCAAGGAGACTCCCACACCAACCATCGACACCACCATCCCCATGTTCATCTTTTTGTAATATTGAACTCTAGTGGACTATCGTGTGTATTACGTTGATATATTGTTCATGATTACCACAGTTATCCATGCGATGCTAGTTGTTTCTATGTATGAGTAGTTCCCTAGTTCTCGGGCATATGGAGGAACCTCAGTATGTTCAGGTGTTGAACAACGGTAGGATATGAAATCCTCGTCCGAATGTTTGAATTAATAACCTTCATGAATGTTGTGTGAGGCCCCCACTCAACATTTTCGCCATGGAGCATATTACCGTCATTGTAAAGGTAGGGATGTGGAGGTAAAGAGGTGACAGTAATATCCTCTCATCTTGAATCTAAAAAAATCCCTCTCATCTTTCCCTTTGCAATTGTCAAGGAGTAACTGAGAACTGACCATTAGTTGCGTCCATGGGCTGACCCTTAATTATTGTTGCCATAATCTAAATGTGTGTGTGTGCGGGGAGGGGGGGGGGGGGATAGTGGCGTATGTGATACGGAGGCTACGCATGTAGCTTGTATTTTGTACCAGACTCCGCCCCCTATAGACATCAAACATAGGCTTGATTATCCAAACCTAGAACTATGCAATAGCATATGTTACGTTAGATACATACAAGTGAGGGATGGGGACACAAATGTTATAGAAGGGCGGTGTTGTTGCAGGCTCGGGCACTGGTTGCAAGGGGCATGCGGGGACGACATCCAAGGACGAGAAGGATGAGTCAGTCGATATTGCAAGGACTCCTAGTAGTGGCAAGGGATCTCATCTCCTTCACATAGCAGGTTTGGATGTCACATGTTTGTGCGTGCAGGCGTTGTAACCGTGTGGAGGACAACATGGTCCGTCTGCTTCGTAGGTGTGATCCAAGGGCATGATCTAACGGCCAGCGACCCAACCAATCTTTGCACAGATCTTTTTTTTTGTGAGAAAACTTCCAATATACTCTTCTTCAATCATGGCAATACAACAAACACCAGAATAATAAAAATTACATCCACGTTCATAGACCACCCAGTGACGATTACAAGCACTGAAGTGAGCCGAAGGCGCGTCGCCGTCATCGCCCAGCCCTCGCCGGGGCCGGGCAAAACTTGTTGTAGTAGACAATCGGGAAGTCGTCGTGCTAAGGCCCCATAGGACCAGCGCAGCAGAATATTAACCGCCACTGATGAAGAGTAGCGTAGATCGGAAGGATCCAACGTGGAGAAACACAAACGTAGACAAACTGTGACCAGATCCGAGCAAATCCACCATGGACAGATCCGCCAGAGACACACCTCCACATGCCCACCGATGATGCTAGACACACCATCGGAGTGGGGGCTAGGCGGGGAGAACCTTATCCCATCTTCAAGGAGCCGTCGTCGTCTCGTATTCTTGAGCAGGACACAAACCCTAACAAAACTTGAAGAAACATCTGAAAAGAGAACCCTCCCGCCGGCAAGGGCCGGGATCCACCGCGCCGCCATGGCTTTAAGGCCACCGGAGACGAGGCGGACCGGCGGCAACGCCGACAGAAGGCAGAGGAACCCTAAGCTTTCCTTGGGGAGGAGGCAGAGGCTGCTTCTTTCTCCTAAGTTTTTTTGCCACGCTTTAATATTATTCTTGGCACACATCAGTCAACTAATACTTAGCGTGCCCTTTGTTTCGTTGAGAAGTGCAAGGAGATTTCTTTTAATTATTATCAAAGGCAACATGGAGGTCGTTTAATAAGCAAAAACCATAGATGTAGAGAGAAACCAAAACGATGTTTATTGCCATGGAAAAAATAGGGAGCAGTGTACTATTACCATCACGAACACTACCTCTCACCTGGTTCAGAATAAAAACCCATAGGTCGCTACTACGGCTCTAAATGTAAGTAAATGAGTTATTCCAAATTTCTCTCTACCAAACAAACAGAAAGATCTGGCCTTACTTATTGTAACCTTATTGTTGTATAGGACGAAATGTAACCTTATTTTGCCCGAAAAACATTATCTTAAGCTATTCAAGCTCAATTGCATCATCTGACTTTTTTGTTTGAGGGAAAATTGCATCATCTGACTTTTTTATTCGAGGGAAAAATGCATCATCTGACTAACACCACCACGAGGAAAGTTTCATCCGAGAAAAGAACACATCACCACGAGGACACAACGGCGAATCAACCTGTGGTTGAGTTGGTTAGGTGGACAGTGGTATCCCCAACCCACCAGGGTTCAAATCCTGGTGCTCGCATTATTTCTGGATTTATTTCAGGATTTCCGGCGATGCGCTTTCAGTGGGAGGAGACGTTCCCGTCGACGACGAGGCGCCTACGGTGACTTCGTAAATCTCAAGATGATACGCCGGCTCAGTCTCTCGGAGGTGTTCATAGGGGTAAGGTGTGCGTGTGTGCGTTCATAGGGATGGGTGTATGCGCGTGTATATGAGCGTTCGTGTCTGTACTGATGCTCAAAAAAAACCACGAGGACACAACGGATATACAAAGGCAAAGATGGCACTGAAAATCCTTTTCTTTTTCTCCCGAGCAATGTGCAATCTTCGAACTTCCAAACGAAAAAAAGGGAACGGTCCAGTCTAGTTCACTGGGCCATCTAGGCATACGGGGCATTATGGGCCGGTATTTTCGCACTGGGCTTCAACGTCAAGCCTCCCAAACGGCTGGTCAGCCGGTAGCGCAGACCCGCAGAGGCAGCTCACGAGGCGCAGCTGCTCGTTCGTTTAGTCCCACCTCGCTCGCGAGGAACGGTGGAGTCGCTCGACGAGGCTATAAAAGGGGGCGCAGGGCTGCAGAACAACTCATACCTTTCTCGGCCTTTTGGCTAAGATCAAGTGTAGTATCTGTTCTTATCAGTTTAATATCTGATATGTAGGCCATGTGCCTACAATGATATTAAATTTATTTTTTATGGGGGAGGGTCCACCACAGTGGCTTGCCACTGGGGCCCTTGTGTGTCGCCCGGGCGTTGCACTGCTGCCCGGGCCTGGCGCGCCCCAACCAAAACAATTTAAGTTTTTTTTCTGTGCACATAGGCGTTCGCGCAGAATATCTGAAGTTTTAAGTTTTATATGCCGGCTTTGCCTCGCCGAGTTTAAAACCGTTGGCGGAAAGAAAAGATGGAAAACCCAGTATCATAACGTGCGTGATTTGCCCTCTCATGAACGTGAATTGTGACGAGTCTGGATGACGCTTCGTGCGTCGGTTGCTTTGCCTTTCACGGACTGGACTGCACATAATTCTCATCACGTGCACCAACTAACAGGGTTGTTTGATGTGTCATGCTTGGCACAAATAATCAGGAGTTACAGCGAGTCGTTTCCGGCCAAGCACTGGCCGCATCACGTCGTCGGCTTTTCAAATCCATGCCCAAAAACAACTTCATGGAACGGACTCATATCACGTCTTGTCAAACCCATGCCAACTAGCTTTGCGGTACAAGATTAGAAACCACGAGTTTAGAGCCGAACCACAACGAACGTGTTTGGTTCACCCACAGTTGTCATCTCATGGGCATCGTTTCCCTTTCGGAACAACAAACCCAAAAAGAACCGAAGCTACTTTACGCACGACAGTTTGCTAGCTGATCCTTGGAGTGAGTATCTGGTGCTCTGGGTGCTCAGGTTACGGTGATACGGGCTTCTTGGCCGTTGGATCTCGGATCGGACGGCATCTTGGGAGCTGTTGGGCCTATGCACAATTTTCAGACTCCCAAGGAGCTTTTGTGCAAAAAGTTTGTGAGCTCATAAGAGCCATCGAATCTCGGATCGAACACATCCCAGAAGTTTGTATCACCGTAGTACCTGAGCGCCCGGAGCACCAGATAATTTCCCTCATCATTGCACAACGATTGATCCAAAGGTGCTAATCCACACATCATACTGCGGAAGGTGTCATGTGTGTAGCATTGCTCAGAAAGAACACGATCATCGCTTTTGTCGCATGAGACTTGTGTGCCGTGATAGGGCTTGTGCGCGGGGCATGATTGACAAGGATTACACAACACTCGCATCATGTGCGTGGGCTAAACATATTGGGTTGATGTGTCATGCTTGGCGAGATTAGTTATGGGTTGTCGAGTCGCTGGGGTCCCTTCATTTCCCTCGGGCAGCGCCACCCGCCGGGGCAGGAATGGGAGTGGAGCCCTAGTCGATGTACAAGGTAGTGTTAGCTTAGTTATAGTAGTGTGCGACCGACACTATGTCGTGATTTTGCTACATGTTGTAGAAAAGCTGAGCACCACTACTCGTGAGCACCGTGCGGTAGTGGACGTACACTTCTCTAGATACCGTTCTTGTGTGTGTGCGCGCACACGCGCGCCTGGGGGGTGGGGGGCTGTTGGAGTGGGATCCGACGACAGATTTGAAAATAAGCTCATTCTTTGCGATGGATCTCAAGGTATTTGGAGGTGCTCCACCCCTGTCCCTTTGCCGCCATGGTGGTGGAAAAGCGAGAATGACCTGGTTTTGAGCCTTGCTAATTGAACAAGCCGAAGGACCTTTTGCTGTCATCGGCTCTCATCGTCAACATCTTCTTCTTGTGTCTCGATCTTCACCAAGAGAGCTTCAAATCGAACACAATATGTCTTCATCGAGTGATTTGAGTGGCTTGAATCCAATGACCTCGAATGGATATGGAAGCAAATCCCAATGGGCCGTTGTCTCTGACGATGTTGTGCGGAACTCGAATCGGAACGTCGGCTTTCTTATGAAACTAATGGCTGTGCTTGAGTCTAAACTTTTGATAGGTTTGGCCTCAATCCACTTGGTGAACTTGTCGACTGCTACAAAATGATGAGTGAAAGCACTTCTACCGGTCCTGAGTGGCCCAATCATGTCCAAGCCCCACACAACAAATGGCCAGACGAGTGGAATAGGCTTCAACGCAGATGCTGGCTTGTGAGACATGTTTGCATAGAACTGGCAACCCGCACACTTCTCCACGATTTCTTTTGCAGCCTCATTGGCCCGTGGCCAGTAGAATCCTACTCGGTATGCTTTGGCCACGATGGTTTGAGAGGACACATGGTGGCCACAGGTTCCCGTGTGGATTTCTTCCAGAATCAGTCGACCTTCATCAGGGGAGATACATCATTGAGCCATGCCAGTAACACTCTCTGTAAAGCTTCCCATCCATTACTGCGAAAACCTTGGATCTGCGGATGATCCGACGTGCCTCAACTTCATCTTCTGGAAGCTCCTTCTTGAGCAGATATGCAATGTATGGCACTGTCCAGCCGGGAGTGATCACCAGGATCTCCATAACCAGATCAAGCATTACTGGTACTTCGATCTCAGTCGGATTAGTAGGACTTATCACCTTGGGAGGTTCTTCAGTGAAAGGATCCTCTTGCACTGATGGGGAATGGAGATGCTCAAGAAACACATTGCTGGAGATAGGTTTCCGAGTGGAACCTATTTTTGCCAAGTCGTCAGCTGCTGGATTCTTGATTCGGGGAATGTGATGAAGCTCCAAACCCTCAGACTTTTTCTCCAATTTCCTCACTGGATTGTAGTATCCAGTGATGATAGAGTTTTTGACGCCCTACTCCTTCATCACTTGATTGACCACCAAATCTGAGTCGCCGTAGACCATCAGGGAACGGACGCCGACTGAGATGGCCATATGCAACCCGCAGAGAAGTGCTTCGTACTCAGCTTCATTATTGGAGGAATCAAAATGAAACTGGAGGACATAATTAAGTTTATCACATCTCGGGGACACGAGAACCACTCCAGCACCAGAACCATTCAACATCTTGGACCCATCAAAGAACATAGTCCAGTGTTCCGAGTGAACTTGGGCCGGTTTGTTGCGGTTGAATCCACTTGACTAAGAAATCCGCGAGTGCTTGGGATTTGATCGCCTTCTTCACTTCAAACTTGATATCCAGAGGGAGAAGTTCCATTGCCCACTTAGCCACTCGACCAGTTGCATCTCGATTGTTCATTATCTCAGACAATGGAGCATCGCTGACGATTGAAACCGATTGGTCTTGGAAATAATGTGCAACTTTCTTCGCAGTCAAGTAAATTCCATAAACAAGCTTCTGGTAATCTGGGTACCTCTGCTTGGGTGGACTCAAGACTTTAGAAATATAGTACACTGGACATTGAACTTTATAGACCTTGCCTTCTTATTCTCGCTTGACTGTGAGCACTGTGCTAACAACCTGACCAGTGGTTGCAATGTACACGAGTAAAGGCTCTTTGCTGATTGGAGCAGCAAGCACCGGCTGGGTGGAAAGCAGGGCTTTGACCTCCACAAACGCTGCTTCAGCTTCGGGAGTCCACTCGAACATATCAGACTTCTTCATTAGTCGGTAGAGGGGCAATGCATTCTCATCGGGACATGAAATGAGTCGACTTAATGTAGCAAGACGGCCTGTAAGCTTCTGAACATCATGCACATGCACAGGGCGTTTCATTCGGAGAATTGCACCAATTTTCTCGGGATTAGCATCTATCCCTCGTTCCGATACGAGGAAACCGAGTAACTTTCCTCCGGTACTCCGAATGTGCACTTGGACGGATTCAACTTGATATCATATCTTCTTAGATTGGCGAAAGTTTCAGCGAGATCAGTCAGCAGGTCGGAACTCTTGCATGACTTCACTACAATATCATCCATATACGCCTCCACATTCTGACTGATCTGAGTGAGCAGGCACTTCTGAATCATGTGCATTGGCTCCAGCGTTTTTAAGACCGAACGGCATGGTGACATAGCAAAAACACCTGAATGGGGTGATGAAGGCTGTTTTAATTTCATCTGGCCTGAATAGTTGGATCTGATGGTATCCGGAATACGCATCAAGAAAAGACTAACGCTCACACCCAGCAGTCAATTCGACTATCTGATCGATGCGGGGAGCGGAAAATGATCTTTTAGGTAGGCCCGATTGATATGCCTGAAGTCAATGCACATGCACAGTGACTTATCCTTCTTGGGAACCATGAGGACGTTGGTGAGCCCCTCAGAGTGGTATATCTCACGGATGAACTCAACTGCTAGGAGCCGAGCCACCTCTTTGCCAATCGCCTTCCTCTTCTCCACAACGTACCAACGGAGATGTTCCTTGACAGGTTTAACTTTTGGGTCGACGCGCAAACGATGCTTAGCTGGTCCCCTGGGTATACCTGACATATCTGATGGTTTCCATGCAAAGATGTCACAGTTCTCACAGAGGAACTAGATGAGCGAGGCTTCCTATTTGCTGTCGAGTGTCACTGAAATATGAGTCAGCACAGCTGTGGGATCTTCCGGGTGAATATGAACTGGTTTTGTCTCACCAGCCGACTGAAATGCAGACTCAGAAGTAGGCTTCTTGGAGCGGAGCAAATCACTCGGATCAACGTTCTTTTGATATTCCTCTAGTTCAACCACTGCCATTTGCTCGTCAGCGATCTTGGACCCCTTTTGGAGGCATTCTTCTGCCCTCTGTCTGTTCCCAGTGCCTGTGATCACACCTTTGGGCCCTGGCATCTTCAGCTTGAGATACACGTAACATGATCGGGCCATGAAACGAGCATATGCCGGCCTGCCCAGAATAACATGATAGGCACTGTGGAAAGCCACCACTTCGAACGTCAACTTTTCTTTGCGGAAATTCTTGGAATCACCAAAAACCACATCCAGAGCAATTTGCCTGAGTGACTTTGCCTTTTTCCCTGGGATGACTCCGTGGAATTGCATGTTGCTTTCACTGAGTTGGGACATCAAATGCCCATCCCCTGGAGGGTCTCACCATACAGAATGTTCAAACCACTGCCACCATCCATGAGAACTTTAGTCAATCGGGTGCCCCCAACGACTGGGTCGACCACCAAAGCTTGTCGCCCAGGGGTAGCAATGTGAGCTGGGTGATCCGACTGGTCGAAGGTGATAGGAGTCTTTGACCACTTGAGGTACGTCGTAGTTGCTAGAGCAACTATGTTCATCTCTCTGTTGATGACTTTCAATCGACTTTTGCTCTCAACATCAGCAAAAATCATCAAAGTTGCATTGACTTTTGGGTAATCATCTGCCTTTTCTTCATCTTCATCCTTATCAGAGCCTTTTTCACTCTGTTGTCCTTCACGGAACTGCTGAATGAGGAACCTACACTATTGAGTGGTGTGTTTAGGCACAATCAGGCTGCCTTCCTTATCCTTCTTCATGTGAATGGGAAACGGTAAATCGAGGACATCCTGGCTTGACTGATCGTTCATCTTCTTGGGTGCCCAAGGCCCTTTGGGCTTTCCCTTGAACTCTCCTTGTGAATTGACCACTGCTGCTTCAGCCTGACTTGAGATTTCAGCCTTGCATTCTGTTTCCACCTGGGATTTCTGCCCCCAGTCTCAGGGTGGACTATTTTCCCTTTGCCATTACGGAGTTGGTCCTCTTCCTCACCATTCGCGTATCGAGTGGCGATTTCCATCATCCGATTCAAACTCATGGCCCCGGAGCGACCAAATTTCAATGTGAGCTCTCTGTACCGCACGCCTTCCTTGAAAGCACAGACGGCCTGATGCTCTAAAACTTTCTCCACCACATGGTGAAGGGTAGTCCACCACTGAATATAATCTTTCAAGGTTTCATTCAGTTTCTGTACGCAATGCTGCAGCTTAGACAGTCTAGCGGGACGCTTGCAAGTGCCTTCAAATGTCTTGATAAACACCCCGGCCAAATCTTCCCAACAGAAAATGCTAGCTGGAGCCAACTGATTCAACCAGGCCCTGGCTGAGCCCTCAAGCATCAGGGGTAGGTGCTTCATGGCTACCTCATCGTTGCCCACCGATCTGCACTGCCACTCAGTAATCCTCTAACCAGGTGTCTGGCTTTGACTCGCCAGTAAACTTGCTAACTCCTGCAGCCAACCTAAAGTTGGGAGGAATCTCAGCAGCACAAATGGCTCTACTCAAACACTTGGGGCCAGAGACGAACGCTCTGTTCCCACTCGACTGATCTCTGTACAAAACATCTCTGTTAGCCCTGCCTTTGTAAACCAAGCTGATATGTCTCCAACGTATCTATAATTTTTTGATTGTTCTATGCTATTATATTATTCGTTTTGGATGTTTAATGGGCTTTACTATATACTTTTATATTATTTTTGGGACTAACCTATTGACAAGAGGCCCAGTCCAAATTGCTGTTTTTTTGCCTATCTTAGTGTTTCGCACAAAAGGAATATCAAACGGAGTCCAAACGGAATGAAACCTTCGGGAGAGTTATTTTTGGAACAAACGCAATCTAGGAGACTTGGAGTAGACATCAGGGAAGCAAAGAGGTGGCCACGAGGGTCCAGGGCGAGCCCTACCCCCTGGGCACGACCCCACCCTCATGGGCCCCTCGTGGCTCCCCTGACCGACTTATTTCGCCTATATATATTCATATACCCCGAAAACATCCAAGAAGCCTCAAGCATGTAAAGCTTTGGGATGCCCCGATAGGCATCCCACCTTTCTTCTTCAACAATTATCGGTTAGTATCGGTTGAACCTAAGTTTTTGCTTCTTCAGATGATGTGTGCTATCCTTGAAGTGTCATTTTATTTTATTTTGCTTGTTTTTTGAATAAACTACCAAGATCTGAAATTCTTAAATGTTAGAGAGTCTTCACATAGTTACATAATTATTCGACTACTCATTGATCTTCACCTCTATCTTTTGGAGTAGTTTGTCATTTGCTCCAGTGCTTCACTTAAACCGTTTTAGAGCACGGTGGTGGTTTTATTTTGCAGAAATAGATGAACTCTCATGCTTCACTGATATTATTTTGAGAGTCTTAAATAGCATGGTAATTTGCTTTGGTTATAAAAACTTTCATATAAAGTGCATTGAATACTATGGTCAATTTGATACTTGATAGTTGTTTTGAGATATAAAGGTGGTAATGTTAGAGTCATGCTAGTTGAGTAGTTGTGAAATTGAGAAATACTTGTGTTAAATTTGGCAAGTCCCGTAGCATGCACGTATGGTGAACGTTGTGTGACAAATTTGAAGCATGGGGTGTTCTTTTATTGCCTTCCTTATGAGTGGAGGTCGGGATAACGCGATGGTTAACTCCTACCAACCCTTCCCCTAGGAGCATGTGTAGTAGTACTTTTGGCTAATAAACTTTTGCAATAAGTATATGAGTTCTTTATGACTAATGTGAGTCCATGGATTATACGCACTCTTACCCTTCCGCAATTTGCTAGCCTCTACGGTACCGTGCATTGCCCTTTCTCACCTTGAGAGTTGGTTCAAACTTCGCCGTTGCATCCAAACCCCATGATACAATACGCTCTATCACACATAAACCTCCTTATATCTTCCTGAAAACAACCACCATACCTACCTATTATGGCATTTCCATAGCCATTCCAAGATATATTGCCATGCAACTTTCCACCGTTCCATTTATTATGACACGCTCCATCATTGTCATATTGCTTTGCATGATCATGTAGTTGACATCGTATTTGTGGCAAAGCCACCTTTCATAATTCTTTCATACATGTCACTCTTGATTCATTGCACATCCCGGTACACCGCCGGAGGCATTCATATAGAGTCATATTTTGTTCTAAGTATTGAGTTGTAATTTTTGAGTTGTAAGTAAATAAAAGTGTGATGATCTTCATTATTAGAGCATTGTCCCAGTGAGGAAAGGATGATGGAAGCAATGATTCCCTCACAAGTTGGGATGAGTCTCCGAACTTGATGAAAAATAAAAGAGGCCAAAGAAGCCCAAATAAAAAAGAGGCCAAAGAAGCCCAAATAAAAAAGAGGCCAAAGAAGCCCAAATAAAAAAGAGGCCAAAGAAGCCCACCAAAAAAAAGAATAAAAAAAATCAATGAGAGAAGAAGAGAGAAGGGACAATGTTACTATCCTTTTCCACACTTGTGCTTCGAAGTAGCACCATGATCTTCATGATAGAGAGTCTCCTATGTTGTCACCTTCATATACTAGTGGGAATTTTTCATTATAGAACGTGGCTTGTGTATTCCAATGATGGGCTTCCTCAAAATGCCCTAGGTCTTCGTGAGCAGGCAAGTTGGATGCACACCTACTTAGTTTCTTTTTGATGAGCTTTCATACATTTATAACTCTAGTGCATCCGTTACATGCCAATCCCTACTCCTCGTATTGACATCAATTGATGGGCATATCCATAGCCCGTTGATTAGCTGCATCAATATGAGACTTTCTCTTTTTTGTTTTCTCACATAATCCCTATCATCATACTCTACTCCACCCATAGTGCTATGTCCATGGCTTACGCTCATGTATTGCGTGAGGGTTGAAAAGGCTGAAGCGCGTTAAAAAGTATGAACCAATTGCTTGGCTGAAACCGGCGTTGTGCATGATGGGAGAATTTTGTGTGACGAAAATGAAGCATGGCCAAACTATATGATTTTGTAGGGATAAGCTTTCTTTGGCTATGTTATTTTGATAAGACATAAATTGCTTGGTTAGCATGCTTGAAGTATTATTACTATTTTTATGTCAATATTAAACTTTTATCTTGAATCTTTTGGATCTGAACATTCTTGCCACAATAAAGAAAATTACATTGAGAAAAATGCTAGGTAGGATTCCACATCAAAAATTCTGTTTTTATCATTTACCTACTCGAGAACGAGCAGGAATTAAGCTTGGGGATGCTTGATACGTCTCCAATGTATCTATAATTTTTTATTGTTCCATGCTATTATATTATCTGTTTTGGATGTTTAATGGGCTTTACTATATACTTTTATACTATTTTTGGGACTAACATATTAACCGGAGGCCCAGTCCAAATTGCTATTTTTTTTTGCCTATTTCAGTGTTTCTCAGAAAAGGAATATCAAACGGAGTCCAAACGGAATGAAACCTTTGGGAGAGTTATTTTTGGAACAAATGAAATCCAGGAGACTTGGAGTCGACGTCAGAAAAGCAACGAGGTGGCCACGAGGGTCCAGGGCGCGCCCCCACCCTCATGGGCCCCTCGTGGCTCCCCTGACTGACTTCTTTCGCCTATATATATATATATATATCCATATACCCCGAAAACATCCAAGAAGTCTCAAGCATCTAAAGCTTGGGGATGCCCCGATAGGCATCCCACCTTTCTTCTTCAACAATTATCGGTTAGTATCGGTTGAACCTAAGTTTTTGCTTCTTCACATGATGTGTTCTATCCTTGAAGTTTCATTTTATTTTGTTTTGCTTGCTATTTGAATAAAATACCAAGATATGAAATTCTTAAATGTTAGAGAGTCTTCACATAGTTACATAATTATTTGACTACTCATTGATCTTCACTTATATCTTTTGGAGTACTTTGTCATTTGCTCCAGTGCTTCACTTATACCCTTTTAGAGCACGGTGGTGGTTTTATGTTGAAGAAATAGATGAACTCTCATGCTTCACTTATATTATATTGAGAGTCTTAAACAGCATGGTAATTTGCTTTGGTTATTAAAACTTTCATATAAAGTGCATTGAATACTATGATCAATTTGATACTTGATAGTTGTTTTGAGATATAAAGGTGGTAATGTTAGAGTCATGCTAGTTGAGTAGTTGTGAAATTGAGAAATACTTGTGTTAAATTTGGCAAGTCCCGTAGCATGCACGTATGGTGAACGTTGTGTGACAAATTTGAAGCATGGGGTGTTCTTTTATTGCCTTCCTTATGAGTGGAGGTCGGGATAACGCGATGGTTAACTCCTACCAACCCTTCCCCTAGGAGCATTCATAGTAGTACTTTACTTCAAGGGCTAATAAACTTTTGCAATAAGTATATGAGTTCTTTATGACTAATGTGAGTCCATGGATTATACGCACTCTTACCCTTCCGCAATTTGCTAGCCTCTACGGTACCGTGCATTGCCCTTTCTCACCTTGAGAGTTGGTGCAAACTTCGCCGGTGCATCCAAACCCCGTGATACGATATGCTCTATCACACATAAACCTCCTTATATCTTCCTCAAAACAGCCACCATACCTACCTATTATGGCATTTCCATAACCATTCTGAGACATATTGCCAAGCAACTTTCCACCATTCCGTTTATGATGACACGGTCCATCATTGCCATATTGCTTTGCATGATCATGTAGTTGACATCGTATTTGTGGCAAAGCCACCTTTCATAATTCTTTCATACATGTCACTCTTGATTCATTGCACATCCCGGTACACCGCCGGAGGCATTCATATAGAGTCATATTTTGTTCTAATTATTGAGTTGTAATTTTTGAGTTGTAAGTAAATAAAAGTGTGATGATCTTCATTATTAGAGCATTGTCCCAGTGAGGAAAGGATGATGGAAGCAATGATTCCCTCACAAGTTGGGATGAGTCTCCATACTTGATGAAAAATAAAAGAGGCCAAAGAAGCCCAAATAAAAAAAGAGGCCAAAGAAGCCCACCAAAAAAAGAATAGAAAAAATAATGAGAGAAAAAGAGAGAAGGGACAATGTTACTATCCTTTTACCACACTTGTGCTTCAAAGTAGCACCATGATATTCATGATAGAGAGTCTCCTATGTTGTCACCTTCATATAGTAGTGGGAATTTTTCATTATAGAACTTGTCTTGTATATTCCAATGATGGGCTTCCTCAAAATGCCCTAGGTCTTCGTGAGCAGGCAAGTTGGATGCACACCCACTTAGTTTCTTTTTGATGAGCTTTCATACATTTATAGCTCTAGTGCATCTGTTGCATGTCAATCCCTACTCCTCGTATTGACATCAATTGATGGGCATATCCAAAGCCCGTTGATTAGCTGCATCAATATGAGACTTTCTCTTTTTTTCTCACATAATCCCTATCATACTCTACTCCACCCATAGTGCTATGTCCATGGCTTACGCTCATGTATTGTGTGAGGGTTGAAAAGTCTGAAGCGCGTTAAAAAGTATGAACCAATTGCTTGGCTGAAACCGGGGTTGTGCATGATGGGAGTATTTTGTGTGACGAAAATGAAGCATGGCCAAACTATATGATTTTGTAGGGATAAGCTTTCTTTGGCTATGATATTTTGATAAGACATAAATTGCTTGGTTAGCATGCTTGAAGTATTATTACTATTTTTATGTCAATATTAAACTTTTATCTTGAATCTTTTGGATCTGAACATTCATGCCACAATAAAGAAAATTACATTGAGAAATATGCTAGGTAGCATTCCACATCAAAAATTCTGTTTTTATCATTTACCTACTCGAGGACGAGCAGGAATTAAGCTTGGGGATGCTTGATACATCTCCAACGTATCTATATGTTCCATACTTTTATATTATCAGTTTTGGATGTTTAATTGGCTTTACTATATACTTTTATATTATTTTTGGGACTAACCTATTAACCGGAGGCCCAGTCCAAATTGTTGTTTTTTTGCCTATTTCAGTGTTTCGTAGAAAAGGAATATCAAACGGAGTCCAAACGGAATGAAACCTTCGGGAGAGTTATTTTTGGAACAAACGCAATCCAGGAGACTTGGGGTAGACGTCAGGGAAGCAACGAGGTGGCCACGAGGGTCCAGGGCGCGCCCCCACCCTCGTGGGCCCCTTGTGGCTCCCCTGACCGACTTCTTTCGCCTATATATATCCATATACCCCGAAACATCCAGGAGCACAATAGATCGGGAGTTCCGCCGCCGCAATCCTCTGTAGCCACCAAAAATCAATCGGGACCCTGTTCCGGCACCCTGCCGGAGGGGGGATCCCTCATCGGTGGCCATCTTCATCATCCCGGCGCTCTCCATGACGAGGAGGGAGTAGTTCACCCTCGGGGCTGAGGGTATGTACCAGTAGCTATGTGTTTGATCTCTCTCTCTCTCTCTCTCTCTCGTGTTCTTGATATGGCATGATCTTGATGTATCGCAAGCTTTGCTATTATAGATGGATTTTATGATGTTTCTCCCTCTCTACTCTCTTGTAATGGATTGAGTTTTCCCTTTGAAGTTATCTTATCGGATTGAGTCTTTAAGGATTTGACAACACTTGATGTATGTCTTGCATGTGCTTATGTGTGGCGACTATGGGATATTCACGTGATCTACTTGATGTATGTTTTGGTGATCAACTTGCGGGTTCAGTAACCTTGTGAACTTATGCATAGGGGTTGGCACACGTTTTCGTCTTGACTCTCCGGTAGAAACTTTGGGGCACTCTTTGAAGTACTTTGTGTTGGTTTGAATAGGTGAATGTGAGATTGTGTGATGCATATCGTATAATCATGCCCACGGATACTTGAGGTGACATTGGAATATCTAGGAGACATTAGGGTTTTGGTTGATTTGTGTCTTAAGGTGTTATTCTAGTACGAATTTTATGATAGATCGAACGGAAAGAATAGCTTCGTGTTATTTTACTACGGACTCTTGAATAGATCAATCAGAAAGGATAACTTTGAGGTGGTTTCGTACCCTACAATAATCTCTTCGTTTGTTCTCTGCTATTAGTGACTTTGGAGTGACTCTTTGTTGCATGTTGAGGGATAGTTATATGATCCAATTATGTTATTATTGTTGAGAGAACTTGCACTAGTGAAAGTATGAACCCTAGGCCTTGTTTCCTAGCATTGCAATATCGTTTGTGCTCACTTTTATCATTAGTTACCTTGCTGTTTTTATATTTTCAGATTACAAAAAACTATATCTACCATCCGTATTGCACTTGTATCACCATCTCTTCACCGAACTAGTGCACCTATACAATTTACCATTGTATTGGGTGTGTTGGGGACACAAGAGTGTTATTTGGTTGCAGGGTTGTTTGAGAGAGACCATCTTCATCCTACACCTCCCACGGATTGATAAACCTTAGGTCATTCACTTGAGGGAAGTTGGCTACTGTCCTACAAACCTCTACACTTGGAGGCCCAACAACGTCGACAAGGAGAAGGTTGCGTAGTAGACATCACAAGCCCTGCACAAGAACTGACCTTGCATCAAAACCAGGCTCTCGGGGGTCAACTGGGGGCCTCCGCTATACAGGCGCTTGTCATCATATCGCTGGGGCGTGTACGATCCACCCCTCAGAGGGGGTGTAGGCACTCCAAGGCGGTCATCATGGTGATATCGAGGGTCAAACTACCTGTGCCCTCTTCCCATGTACTAGTCCTAGTGGTAACCACCATCTTCACGCTGCAAGGGCGGTCTTGGGCTTTGAGCCAACTGAACTGTATCTGCCACAGCTGG
Organism: Triticum timopheevii; assembly: GCA_963921465.1. NCBI lineage: Eukaryota > Viridiplantae > Streptophyta > Magnoliopsida > Poales > Poaceae > Triticum > Triticum timopheevii. Next base: position 507,047,775 of record OY997268.1, on the reverse strand, counting down.
CCTACTGTGAATCCTATTGCACGACTGAGAAACAACTGAGTTCTGTTCCCCGGCCGCTCTGAGCATTGCCCGAATCTGTTGTAAGCCTCTACCAGCCTCCGAACGGGACGACTGGATCCATTCCGCAATACGTGCAGCTGCTGCAACATTCTGGATCGGAGTACGGAATACCTGACAATCAGCCTTAGGTCCAGTCGGAAACAGTTGCCGATGTTGATGACCAGAACTTGAAACATGTCTGCGGGCGCGGTCGTCGAATGCTTGTTGAAGATTCTCTAGGCGTGCATGCTCAGCCAAAGTGGCTACGTGCGTAGCCTCCAAGTCCCGAGCCTCGGGGGTCTCTCCTACGATGGGGGTATGGAGAGCTTCCAAAGCTTGATCTTGCCTGCACTGCAACTCCTCCCTCTACTCCGCAGTGAGAGCTTCGGGATAGTACTCGTTGTTGTCGCGCGCCGGACCGCTGCTGCCGCCCGCGCCATGGTAAATCCTGATGGGCTATGCTGGGAGCCTACCATAAGAACTTCTGCCATGGGGTCTTTGATTTCACACTCAGATAGAGTATCCGAATGGCCAGTCAACAAGTCGAACAACCCATAGAGAGATTCATCGGGCTCGATTGTCGCGATCTGAGGGGTGGCCGACTGACGGGCCACCGCGTGCTTCACCCACCGCTGGAGCCGCGAGCGACTGGATCGCTTGCGGCGACGACCTGTGGGAATCGAAGACGCCACATGAGCCGATCGATACTGAATCGACGGCTGCCACAGGAGGATGCCGCAAGCACTCATGTGGAAATGTGCTGCCCCATGGATGGGGAGTGCCTTGACGTCGAGGGGGGGGGGGGGGGCTCCTGAAGCCAGGCCAAACCATCGGCGATGAAAGTGAGCGCACCAAGACAGATCTTGGCCCAAGGACAATCCATCACCGGAAATCATGTTGATGAAGATCGAAAACTGCAACCTCACGGGAAGTCGCTAAGACACATGCCCCACGGTGGACGCCAACTATCGTGGGAACGAGTCTTACAGTAGAAGTATGGGGTACGTAGGAGAGGGTAGAGTCCTAGCTATGGCGAGGTTGTACACACAGAGATTTACGAGTTCAGGCCCCTCTCGGGGGCCCTACGTCTCGATGCCGCGGAGGCTTGTCGACTGGAGTATGGAATAGATACACGGGGTGCGAACCCTTGTGCCAGAGGGGAGGGGTGGCTTATATAGAGTGCACCGGCCCCTCGCAACCCATAGTTACATAGGGGTTCAATGAGAGTTAAGTCCTGAACATTACTGGTAACGTCCATATTAAGTGGTCTTTATGACGATGGAGTGAATGCCTGACCATTTCCATCCTGGGGTGACTCTAGGTATTCTGTACTCCGAGTGGATTACTGTCTTCCGAGTGAGATAATGGTCGTTGAGTGGAATTGGGGTATCCGAGTGGAATCATCGGTCGAGTGGATTGTGCCTCATGAGGAATTCAGTCGGTATCTTCTGTTTTGCTTTGTAGGCCTTGGACTCTCGTGTGATGTCCTTAGGAGGGGCATATAGGCCAGGCCTGATACCCTACCCTAGGTACATGCCACCATCACATGGCCATGCTTATCCTGGTCGGATCACACGCGGGGGGGGGGGGGGGGGGGGGCAGAGTATATCTCTCCTAATCGGAGGGGCAAATCCCATCTTGCTCGACCATGTCTCGTAGCATGGGTCTGGACAAGCCCGAAACCTACTTTTGTAACTACCCGGTCATGGAGTAGCGTTTGGTCGGCCCAAAGCATGTCTGTCAGCATCCTGAGTACATGTGCCAGCTCAAGTCTTAGGACATAGAACGTATGTTATACTAGAGACTCACAGATGACATATTGTTGCGTCTCATAGTTGGGTCTGTCCGACTCGGACTATATCTCGACTCGGATCTGACTACATCGAATCCAACCAGATCCTTCCGAGTCCATATTATTCGGTTAGCATCCAATGCTCCATGGCTAGTGAGATCAAGCCACCGACCATGTCATATGCTAGTCTAGTCGGTTGCGCGTCCACACAATCCTTTTGACTAGGGACCTTTTAGGACAGTAATCATATAATGCATAGTCCCACAAGCAAGTCACATACTTGCTAATATACATCATTGATAATGTCCAAGGACTATCTTTATTCATACTAACATAGGAAATATCATCATACACGATTGCCTCTAGGGCATATCTCCAACAGTCTCCCACTTGCACTAGAGTCAATCAAATAGACAGCGAATGCCCATAGCTCTAACGTGCCCCTCATGCTTGGGTTGTGGAAGCGGCTTTGTCAACGGATCTGCAACATTTGCATCCGTGTGAATTTTGCATAACTCTACATCACCATTATTTACGATCTTTCGTATCAGGTGATATTTCTGATCTATGTGTATGACCTTGTGGTGATTCCTCGGCTCCTTGGCTTGTCCGATGGCAACAGAATTATCACAATAAAGGTCCAACGGTTTTACCGAGGCTGGGAAAGTACCAAGATCATCCAGAAAGTTTCGGATCCAAACACCTTCCTTTGCAGCTTCACAAGCCGCAGTGTATTCGGCTTCTATGGTACAATCGGCCATCGTATCTTGCTTGGAACTCATCCAGCTCACTGCTCCTCCGTTCATGACATACATGAATCTGGACCGTGATCGACAATCATCTCTGACGGTTTGGAAACTAGCATCGGTGTAACCCTTTACGCAGAGCTCCTCCTCACCTCCATAAACTAGAAACATTTCCTTAGTCCTTTTCAGATACTTTAGAATATTCTTCACCACTGCCCAGTGACTCTCACCGGGGTTAGCCTAGTATGTGCTTGTTAGGCTTATTGCAAAAGCAACATCAGGCCTTGTACATATCATGGCATACATTATGGATCCGATTGCCGAGGCATACAGAATCATACTCATCCTGCTTCGCTCATCAGATGTCGAAGGAGTCTGAGTCTCGTTTAGCCTTATACCATGTGAGACTGGCAAGAACTCCTTCTTGGCCTCACTCATGTTGAACTGCTTCAACACTTTATCTATGTGCGTGCTCTGGCTTAAGCCAAGGAGCCTCCTCGATCTATCTCTATAGATCTTAATGCCTAAAATATACACTGCCTCACCAAGGTCCTTCATCGAAAACTTTTCATTCAATGACTCCTTAACCGAGTTCAACATCAAAACATCATTCCCAATCAACAATATGTCATCCACATATAAGATCAAAAACACTATCGAGCTCCCACTTAACTTCTTGTATAAACAAGCGTCCTCTTCTCTTTTGATGAAACCAAGACTAGTGACGACCTCATCGAAACGAATATTCCAACTCCGAGATGCTTGCCTCAACCCATAAATGGATCTATTGAGCTTGCATACCTTGCTAGCGCTAGTTGGATCGATAGAACCCTCGGGTTGTATCATATACACATCCTCGATTAAATTGCCGTGAAGGAAAGTCGTCTTGACATCCATCTGCCATATCTCGTAATCAAAATATGCAGCTATAGCTAGTACGATCCTCACCGACTTCAGCATTGCTACGAGCGAGTAAGTCTCATCATAGTCAATTCCTTGAACTTGTCCATAACCTTTAGCGACAAGCCGAGCTTTGTGGATCTGAACATTTCCATCCACATCGGTTTTCTTCTTAAAGACCCATTTGCAACCAATGGCCGTTATGCCAGGCGGCGGATCAACCAAGTCCTAGACTTGATTCTCGTCCATGGACTTCAACTTAGATATCATGGCCTCTAGCCATGCCTTAGAATCTGGGCTCACCATCGCTTCTGCATACGCGGCAGGCTCGTCGCTTTCTAGCAACAATGCATCACACACTCTGTGCAATCTTTCCGACCTCCATGGTTCCGGTGCCGCTTCCACGACGGGTTCCTAACAGACTCCGGTATGATCTCATCACTAGCCGAGCCGTCCTCGAGTGGTCCTCAAATTTCTTTGAGTCGGACCGTCCTCCCACTGGCCTCCCGACTGAGAAACTCTTTCTCAAGGAAAACCCCGTTCCGAGCAACAAACACTTTGTTCTCTTCCCGGTTGTAGAATCTATGTCCCAAGGTTTCCCTCGGATATCCCACGAATATGCTTTTATCCGACTTGGGTGTAATATTATCTGACATAAGTCGCTTGACAAATGCTTCACAACCCCAAATCTTTAGAAAAGACAAACTGGGACTCTTCCCGATCCACATCTCATGTGGTGTCCTGTCTGCGGATTTTGATGGTACCATGTTAAGTGTGAAAGCTGCAGTTTCTAGAGCATATACCCAGAATGAGGGTAAATATGATTTGCTCATCATAGACTGAACCATGTCCAACAAGGTTCTATTAATCCATTCCGACACGCCGTTTCTCTATGGCGTACCCGGAGGTGTGAGCTGAGGTACTATACCTCGGCTTTTCAGATGATCATCAAACTCCTGGCTCATGTACTCACCTCCATGATCTGATCGTAGAAGCTTTATAGTCTTGCCGAGCTGATTTTCAACCTTGTTCTGAATCTTTAAACTTTTCAAAAGTTTCCACTTGTGCCTCATCAAATAGATATATCCATATCTACTCAAGTCGTCGGTAAAAGTCATGAAGTATTGATAGCCACCTCTGGCAGTTGTGCTCATTAGACCACACACATCACTGTGTATAAGCTCCAACAGCTCAAACGCCCTCTCCCAACTCTTTGCAGAAGGAGACTTAGTCATCTTGCCGAGTAAACATGATCCACATGTCTCGAACGACCCAAAGTCAGACGAAGTTAGGAGCCCATCATCATGGAACTTCTTGATGCATTTCAGACTAATGTGTCCAAGCCGGCAATGCCAGAAGTATGTTAGATTTATCTCATTAGGCTTATGCCTCTTGACATTCACGTTATAGATCGGTTCCTGTTCCAAATTCAATATGAATAGCCCAACAAAAATGTGTGCATAGCCATGGAACATACCACTCCAATAAAACAAACAACCGTTGTCCTTTAAATGGAATTCATAACCCTGACTCATCACACATGAGGCAGAAATAATGTTCTGACTAAGTGCAGGAATGTAACAACAGTTATTCAATTCCAAAATAAATCCAGAAGGAAGCTGGAGATGCATTGTGCCGACCTCCAACGCAACAACTCTTGCTTTGTTTCCAACCCTGATGTCAATCTCCCCTTGTGCCACACGCCTAGCTCTTACCAGCCCGTGCATCGAGTTGCAAATATGAACAACTGATCCGGTATCAAATACACAAGAGCTACTAGGTATGTCAGCAAGGTAAATGTCTATAACATATGTAACAAGTGCGCCTTTGCCTGAAGCAGCATTTACGGCCTTCTTGCCATGCTCAGCAAGCCACTTGCTATAGTTCCTCTTCCAGTGACCAGTTTCCTTGCAATGGTAGCAAATGGTCTTTGAGTGTGGTCCAGACTTCGGCGCAGCAGCGGAGGTTATCATCTCCGAGCCCTTTGCCGTAGCCTTCTTCTTAGACCAACTCTTCTTGAACTTAGCCGAGTTCTGCACCATCAACACTTGATGTGTGCCTTTCTTAATATCTTGCTCTCCCACCTCGAGCATCCCATGCAATTTAGTGAGCTTCCTATCCATGCCGTGCATATGATAGTTCAAGATGAACGTCCCATAGCTAGGCGGAAGAGAACCCAGAACTTCATCAATAGCCAGCTCATCCAAGAACGGGAAGCCTAACCGATCCAAAGCTTGCATGTATCTGATTATCTTGATCACATGCGGGCTCAGATGATCACCTTCCGTCAGCTTACAATCCATCAAGGATCGCCAGACGTTGAACCTTTCGGTCCTATCCTATACCTGAAACATGCTCTTGAGACTCTCGATCATATCAAAAGCCCCAACATCTTCCAAATGATGCTACAAATCAAGCTCCATACAAGCCGGCATGAGGCAACTGATCTCGTTTGATTCATCAATGAGTTTATGGTAGGCATTCCTGGTTGTGGCATTAGCATTATCGGGATGTTGCTCTGGAAGTGGATCCTCTAGAGCATGTTCCTTTTTATCATGCTTGAGAACAATTCTCAGATTTCTATAGCAGGTGGTAAAGTTTGTTCCATTAAGTTTATCCTTTTCCAGAATTGATTTGTGGGGACCCCGACTCATAAGTCGTGATCACCGAATGCACGTGTACAGTGATCCCAGAGATCAATGCTCAATGAACACACAGAAGCTGAATAACAAGAGTCTTACATCCATACATACCGTATTACACAATTAGGACCATTATGGTCAAGTCTTGAGTATAACATCGTAGCGGAAATCTTCGTCGATAACTTGGACCCATGCCATCTGCCTTAACCCTACAGGCATTCTGACTGGGAAGCGTCCTAGCTCGCAAGTTCGTCATCAAAGTATTCTTCATCATATCCTGTTCTTTCATGCCTGGCCAATAAAATAACCAGTGGCAAGCCAATGAGTACTTTGAATGTACTCGCAAGCAACCCAAGAGTGATAACAAAATAATCATGCAAAGCTCTACTGCTTAATTGGCATTGTTGCGGAAAGCTAGTTTTTCTCATGCAAGTATGATCAACATTTATCAAGGACAGGAATGCGTCAGCAACAAGCATCAGGAGGTTGCAGACATCAACATCGAGAAAGAGTTATGAACAACTCATGCTCAAGCTCATCGTGACTTCCTCAAGAGTCACATCATCAATATCACCAAACGGTGTTGTTTGTCAGAAACATATGGACATAGTCTAAGCAGCACCTCCCAAATGTCCTTGACCGTGGACACGGCTATTCGAATAGTTTTACACTCTGCAGAGGTTGCACACTGTACCCACAAGATCCGGGGAACTTCCGTGTCAGCCACGACCCGCGGTACCTCAAGTACCCGGGGTAAGCACCCGATCACTACCTTTCCCTAAACGACACTAACATGGAGTCCACTCGATTGGTAGTAACCCCCGTGCCTAACATTTCACATCATAAAGTTGTGGAGCCTCGCTCCCATATTCAATCACATACCACAAGCACGAGGCACCAACGGTGTGTCCGGTGCCCTGTGAAAACAGTCATGGCCGCCCTACCTGGCACGACCCCGTCCCGAGAGAGCGCACCAACAACTCTCCCGTCACTAGTAATGCAGGCTCCAAGCTAGTATTGGTCTAGGTAATCAATAATGCCCTTTCCCATATAAGGGTAGAGTGGTTGCGCATGTAAGGTTGGGACAGTCATCAAATCTTAAATCTAATCCGTCTCTGTAAGCAACACTTTCATCAAGCCTCGGTACACTACCTCTCCACCAAGTAGTGACCTAGTTCATCATCATCTCCCAGGGGCATTAGTGGCACCCACTGGGCTATTTGCAAGTATGTCAAACCACACTTGGTTTCTTTCCATGCATAACCCTGACCCACTTTGCGTAGCAACTACTTTAGCATCCTATCTACTCCCACCGGCATAACCCTCATAAGAAGGTAGGGTCATGCACAATGCAAGTATCAATGAGGAAGTAACAGGGGCAGCCAACCAACATGGTCTACCATCTCATCATGATTCCGATGCAACAATAATAAAGAGTTATATGTCATGCATAAAAAGGGTTTCATGGACATGGTCAAAGGGCTGCTTGCCTGGTTCATCAGAGTCTTGAAATCTTCTGGTCCTTCTCCAAGTACTTCGTCAACTATCGTCGAAAGCAACCATAATAAGCAACACAACAAGGCAACAATAAAAGTGCTCTAAAAATATGAGTTGGACTTTTCTGGGATACCTCTGGTCATATGAGGAGTGACCAAAGTGGTTTCATTGGTATTTGATGAATGGATATCTCTGAACATTTCAATCTGATGGAATCAAGGGATTTGTGGATTTGCAAGAAGTGTACAGAAATATATTTTTGAAAAATGAGCAAAGGCACCCATTTAACAAAGGATGATTTTAGAAGCATCTAGGAATTGGTTTCACTGGATTTGGAGTTGAGATGATTTTCCTATGAGTTTGCAAAGTTGGCTATATATAAAGAAATAGACCATTATTTGAGGTGATACAGAAAGTATTAGTAAAAAATGTCCAAAAACTAAGTTTTGAACTGATAGACATCTAGGATTTTGAATCATGGAATTTGGATCAAAAATGGGCTCTCTGTGATTTTCTAAAGTTCGTCACAGAAATAGGAAAAACAAGATTTGGTAAATGTTTGTGAGGAAAAAGTCTCTGGAAAAATGTGCATGTTGCACCAATAGGTAGATCATGATTTATAGAGTCACCAGAAATTTGAATCATCAAATTTGGAGTTAATTTGGATTGTTTATGGAATTTTGAAGTTGACTGGAAAAAGGAAAAGACAAGGGAAGGGGTTATACCTATACTGCGCACCGAGCGCAGCATAGCGCCACAGCGCATTGGGCCGGCCCAGCTGCTCGGCCACGTGGGCGACAGGGGCCATGTCGAAGGCGGCTCCTGGAAATACGCCTTCGCGCGGGGGAGGCGGTAACGGCGGAAGCCGTCTCCACTTAGACGGCGGGGCCCGCCCACCGGTCGCTGACGAGCGGGGCCCGCTTGTCGGGTTCATCCTCAACCTCCCGCTCGAACAGAGCAAAGGCAGGGGCGGCGTCGTCGGTGGCCTGCCGGCGCTACAGGCCACCGTTTTCGGAGGTCCGGCCACCGGCGTGCTCAGCGGAGAGAGACGATCCCGGGAGACCCCACCACGGGCGCCTGCGTCACCGAAGGGGAGGAGGTCCTTGCCCACGGCGGACGGTGGCGTCGGGCGAGATGGGTTCTGGGGTTGTGGGGCGCTAGAGGAAGAGGTAAAGGGCGGAGGAGCCTCGCCGGCGTGCGGTGGCTCCATTGGTGTCCAAAGGAGGGGAGGGGAGGCTTCGGTTTGCAGGAATTTGGGCGGAGCCCAACGGCGGCTCTTCGGCCATGGAGGGAGCAGGAGGGCACGAGAGGAGATGCAGGTTGGTCCATAGGATGCTCAGGAGGGAGAGAGGGCCAAAGGAGTAGAGAGGAGGCTCGGGGGCGGCCTTAAATAGAAGGGGACGAGGTGCACCGTGGCTCGTGCGCCGACGAGCTCCTAGCCGTTGCTGGAGGCCACGGGGGCGCGCGTGGGCGTGTCTGGGGTGTTCGTGGGATTGGTCTAGGGCGAGAGGAGAGGAGAGAGGGAGCAGGGGAGGGCTAGAGACGCGCGCGTGTGAGCCGCACCATTGGCGCGCTCGGGCGGCCTCTGTTTGCTAGCGCGGAGGTGCGGGGAGGAGGAGAGAGGAGGGGGCCGACCGCGTAGCGTGTTGTGGACGCCGAGGCGCATCGGCAGGCGCGCGGCGGAGGCTCGAGGTGGTCGGGGGACGCGGTGTCAACGGTCGGGAGCACGCTGACGTGCTCCAAAGCGCGCAAATGGCCGGCATCCGCGGCTTTTCCTCGCGTCCTCACGCGCCCACTTGTGTCTAGTGGCTGCAGGAAGAATAAACAAGGGGGAGGAGGCCTTGGATGCTCTGGGACCTGGCAGGAGTGAGAGAGAGGTGAGAAAAGGGGAGAAATGCAGCTGTCCAGAGAGGAAAAATGGATCCCTGCCCCCCTTAATCATTGCCTCTCGGGCAGGGAAGCACACCAGAGGTAGAGGGGGACTAGGAGGGGCTGTGCTAAAAAGGAGAAGTCATGGAGATTAGTGGAAGGGGATAAAACATGAATTTTGAGATTCTGCCAGAAGGTGTTTGATGTTGGTTTGGGCAAGAAGATGATTTACATTTGTCATGAGGCTCCACAGGGTGCAATGGCACATATAATTAGGGCCGTCCACCCATTTTGAGCTCATTTAGGCAAAGTTGCCAATGCAACTTTTGTAAACCCTAGAAATCAGCAGAAATGGACTTTCCAAGATTTGGTCATGCAAATCTGTTCTCCTTGATGCACCACTTGGTGTAGTGTCATCATTTGAGGGTATGAACATGTCCACAAAAGTTGAGATCAAAAGGAGAAAGTTTCCAATGTAGAGTTGTTCAAATTTGGTTCTGGACAGGAAGGGTTTTGGGGCACTTTGATCAAGTTAAATTGTTCTCCAACTTGTGCCACTAGGTCTAGATGAATAATTAGAACATTTGAGCATGTTCACAAGGTTTGAGAACATTTGGACATGTTTGGCAATGTAAAGTTGCTCAAACTTCAAAATGGACAGAAATGGTTTTGAGGGGATTTGATGATGTTATATTGTTCTCCATGACATGGTACTTGGCAAGATCATCAAACATGTCATATGTGACATGCTAGAATTTTCTTGGAATTTTTGGAGAATATTTCCTTTGTAAATATTTCAAAAGCTTGGAATATCTAGAAAGGGTTTTTGAGGATTTGACCAATATTTTGAACATGACCATGTGGTGAAACTCTTATATATGGACAATATATGTCCTATGAGTTTCCCTAAATTTTTTCAAATATTTTTGAAGCAACAAAATAATTTTTCCCTATTAAAGACCATTTCTGGCCTTAAGAAAAAGCTTTTAAATAAGATAGGAAAATAACTTTTAAAATTATAGTTTTGTGGTTTCTGGGTATCCTATATCTAATAGGAGTCAAATGTATTTTTGAAAAGATTTTTACTGCCCTTAATTAAGTACTTGCAGTGCAAACCTCATTTCAGGGGTTTTTGAAAAACTAATTTTAGGAAATACTTTTTGGCCAAATTATTTTTGTAAGAAAATACTATATTGCTCTATACACATGGCATGATCATTGGGCAGAAGTTTGGGGCAAGGAAATGAAGTATCGAAGTTGGAGGATTTATTTGATTTTTAGAGCACTTGCAAACAGCAGTCAGACATTCAATCAAAACAAAGACAAAACACTCAAAAGTTTTTGTCAAACCACATTTTGGCATTATTTATTGACTTAAGTGTTGTGCCATGAAAATCAGGGTGTGACATGATTTCAGTGCAAAGTTGGGTTGAGCAGGTGGTGCCATTGATCTACAACAGAAAAATATGCAATCACTAAGCAATGTGTTTATGTAGAGTAATTCAAGCCTAAACAGAAATACTCCTACTGAAGTCAGCATCCCTCCACAAACTCTTAGTGATTCATGATCCGACTAGTGCAAGTAACTAGTGAGCTTTAGCATCACTGCTAGCCAACATACCTATCCGGTAAGCAACTCCTTGCTAATCGTATCTCTATACGACTCCTGTCGGTCGGGAAGGTATCTCATACCCCGACTCCCAACCTTCTTTGCCACAAGGCCCAAAACCATTTTTATAGCCTTGTCAAGACAACCTAATGTACTGCATGTCCGTGTCCAACACGAACCCTTCAGTTCAAGGACACCTAGTAGCATCCCAATTTTATGAGCCCACTACTAGACGTACTTGACATGCAGAGATGCAACATCGGTGATGGCAATTTTCTTGATATTATCGAGGGATCTTTCTACCATTTTAACATGCAGAGAAATAAAGAATCATAATAATCACAAATAAACATATATTGTGAAATAGTATGGCTCCTTCACGGATGTTCTTACAGGTCGGCTCCGACTCTGATGACCATCTAGGAACTCCATCTTGTTTGTCATGCTGGGACGCCAAGCCACCAACCTGATCTCTATTATCCAACTAATACAACTAGTAATGAATTTTATATAGAGTCACAAGTCGACACGCAGGTCGTTATACATTATAATGACAACACTTTGGCTCCTGCCGACTGACAAACATGACATGCAGGTCATGTGTAAATTACACACATGCATCACACACACATGAGCCATACTATTCACATCAAACCCGCAAAACAAAGTTTTCGGAAATCACAGATCGCATCTATACTCCGTTCACGTCGAATTTTCTGATCTGACCAATCTCATCGATCATCGCAAATTCGATTTGGGTTTACGTTTCACAGTTAACCCCGATGGCGGATACCGACTGGTAGGGGTAGGATGTGTCACGACCTCATCGATTCTGATTGATAGAAAACATAGCCACATTGATCCCCATGTGCAGTCGATCTCATCAACCGTGCACACAGTCGATCTCATAAACGATGATAGATCTCATGTGCCGCCTCCACATATCTAATATGCATACAATCTGAAAACAAATCCTATAGTAGAGGCTCTGATACCATTGTTGAGTTCTATGGTAGGGTGTGTCGACTGCAAATTAAAATTTTCTGACGCGTAGAACAACCAATAACATACTACGGGAGATGGATCACAGATCATTACCACTAGACACACAGTGTCGTGCAACGGAAGAAGAGTCGGGGCAGCATGTCCGCGTGGATCGTCTCCTCCTCGTCCGATCTCCCTCGAACAACCGGTCGCCGGTTCGCACGTACAGATTCGCCGGAGCCGCGCAAGTGCACCGCCTCTAATGGTATCCACGCATGTAGGAGGAACACCATGTGGCGGACTGCTAGGTCCGATCACACAGTCGGCGATGAGTGGAGGTGGCTATTCACAACACATGCAAACCCTAGTGACAACGCCGAAGCGGTCAACCGAATGAGTGTGTTGCTGCCAACTCCAGTGGTGTCGTGAAGCTACCAACTCCTTCACAATGTCTTTTCCTGTCATGTCTTAACCTAAACAATACCATATTGTGTTAATGCTATTTTAAAATGTGTCTCCTTATTCTCCAATAAGAATTGTGATGAATTGTCAGCACTGGTACTTATATGTGCAAAACATGTCATCTGTCTGCTTGTTTCTCTTTCAGAGTGAGGAGGAGATAAGCGTCAAACAAGCACAATCTCGTCAGCTTGCTCAGCTGCTTGCGCTGCAGCTCCCGAGCAGAGCTAACCTTTCTTGAACTCTATCGAAGTTCTATCGGTTTTGTATATTATTTTGTCGTCATGTTTATTTGCACTGGTGGCAATATTTGATGCCCAGTGTACGTAATCTGTTATCTGCTTGTGCTTTATTATCACTGGTGGTGAACTTTGATGCCCAGTGGGATGTAATATGCTGTAATTTATCTATTATATAGTCTAGGTTTTATCTTATTCACGATGCTGTAGTTATTTTAATGTATATATATCATGTCTTCGCTCTATGAAAAGTAAATGGGCCACAACATAAAATTATGGTATATAATCGGGCCGGCATGCAAATCACTATATATGGGCCGCATCATGGGCCCAGTCATCTTGGTCCGTTAACAGGCCTAAATGTAAACTGGCCCACTAGTAGTTTCGGGCCTTTAATAGGCCGAGTAAACCGCCAGCCCTAAGTTGGCAAGAAAATTCAATGGGCTTTTAGTAGGCTGAAAAGTAGGTTAGGCCTGAAACGTGGCAAACAACTCACGGGCCGACAGCAGGCCGAAATAAACCCCGGCCCATGATTGTGCCAATCACATCACGAGCCGTTAACATGCCATCTTTTCTTGGTCCTTGTTTGGCCCAATCAGATTATAAGCTGTGAGCGGGCCGGATGCAAAGCGGGCCATAATTAGGCCCAAGTCTATGACGGTCTTTTAACATGCCAAAATGTTAAACAGGCCTTTAACAGGACGAAACTAATATCAGGCCGTACTATTAAATGGGCCTTTAGCAAACAGAAATCCTAACCGGGCCTCAAGTGGGCCCAAAAGCACAACGTCTAGTTGACCGGTCGAATCTAATATGGACCTTAATTTAGCCCAAAATGAAAGGCTCTTAAAGGGCCATATTTGATATGGCCATAATATGGCCCATAACATGGTAGGATATTAACGGGCCGGATCTCATATGGGCCCTTATTAGGCCCAGAACGTGGTAGGTTGTTAATGGACCAGATCCAATATGGGCTGCCATTTGGCCCATAACATGGCACCCTATTAATGGGTCGGCCCACTAGTGTCTGCAAAATCTTGTGGGCCTTTAGCTGGGCCGATCCATTATGGTCTGCAAAATCTTGTGGGCCTTTAGCTGGGCTGGCCCATTTAATCTTTATGGGCCACATTTGGGCCAGTCCACGTGTCAACATATCATAGGCGCATCTCGCCCGTTGGATGAGTGGCATCTGTGCCAATGCGGAGCTGACACGTGGTTCCCTCGGCCAATGAGAATTTTACATGTGGAAAATCGCCATTGGTCATGGCTGTTAGCGGGTTATCAGATCCAAAACCAAACCCGATAGCTTAAAGGCGACCCGTTACGGTGGATGCCACGTGTCGGTTAACCTTGACAAAAGCACATCCATGACGCGGCATTTATTATCATGGAAGTGGACACTTCCGTGATGATAATTTTGGTATTGTCATGGAACACTTCTACGACAACACATGTATGACTATCTTGATTCTGTTATAAAATCGTCATGGATGTACATGCATGACAGAAAAGTGACCTACTATCACAAACATGTACCATCATGGAAGTGTTTTTTTGTAGTGGATACTTATGTCAAACAGTTTCAACTTGATAATCTCGAACCCAAAGCGGAGAAGTGCGCCTTCATAGGATACCCTAAAGAGACCATTGGGTATAACTTCTACCACAGATCCGAAGGCAAGATCTTTGTTGCCAAGAATGGGTCCTTTCCAGAGGAGTTTATTTTGAAAGAAGTGAGTGGGAGGAAAGTAGAATTTGATGAGGTAGTTGTACCTTCTCTTGAATTGGAAGTAGCACACCAAGAAAAAACGTTTCTGTGGTGCCTCCACCAACTAGAGAGGAAGCTAATGATGATGATCTGAAGGGATCGAGAAGAGGTGTCTAGAGGGGGGTGATTAGACCCTCAATGAGTAAAGATAGCGGTTTTTGAATTTTTTCAAGTTGAGGTTGGAAATTAGCACAACTTCAAACATTCACAATACAATTCAAGCAAGCATGCAAAGAGTATATGAGCAGCGGAAAGTAAAGCATGCAACTTGCAATAAAGTAAAGGGATGGGATTGGAGTGTGCAAATGCAATTGGAGACAAGGAGATTTTTGGCGTGGTTCCGATAGGTGGTGTTATCATACATCCACGTTGGTGGAGACTTCAACCCACGAAGGCTCACGGTTGCATGAGTCCATGGAGGGCTCCACCCACGAAGGGTCATGTGATTGGTACATCCACTATCAAGGACCCATTCCTTTCCTCCAGCCATGTAGCCGCGAAGGTTAGCCATAAGACCAAAGTGTCTCATAGACTCTTCAAGATCAAGATCACTATCATCATCCTCATCATAGTATCCATGTTCAACATCATCTTGCAAATGATCATTTTCTAGAGAGAGTGATTCATTAGATATATGATTTTGAAAATGTTCATCTCTATGAATTCTAATAGCTTCGAAAATGATATTGCTAATAATTCCAACATCTCCTTTGGCACGCATAAGGTCACGAAGCTCAAATAAACAATCTCCAAACTTCAGATCATTGGGATTCATCTTATTCAAAGCAATAGACTTATGAAGAATCTCATCTAAGTTTTTCAAGGAATAGTCCGGAAATCGTTCCTCAAGAAATCTCCATATAGTATAAGCACAATCAAGAGTTGGCAAGTGACCAATCAAATTTCTAGGCAAACCTCTAGTGATAAGATTGATAGTTCTAAGATTGCGAATCATGTCAACAGACTCATCATGGGTAAGATGCAAGGGGTCAACAAGGGGTTCACAAGGAGTAGTAATGTACTTGTTCAAGTGATATTCATGAAAAATTCCAAGCATCTCATTTTCCACTCACTAAAGAACTCTCCATCAAGCATAGGCACTCTACGTCTAAGAGTCCCCAACGTAGACTCATCCATCTTCCTCCAATGGTGATTAAACCAAAGCAATGGATACCAAAGCTCTAATACCAATTGAAAGGATCGAGAAGAGGTGTCCAGAGGGGGGTGATTAGACCCTCAACGAGTAAAGATAGCAGTTTTTAAAATTTTCAAGTTGAGGTTGGAAATTAGCACAATTTCAAACATTCACAATACAATTCAAGCAAGCATGCAAAGAGTATATGAGCAGCGGAAAGTAAAGCATGCAACTTGCAAGAAAGTAAAGGGATGGGATTGGAGTGTGCAAATGCAATTGGAGACACGGAGATTTTTGGCGTGGTTTCGATAGGTGGTGCTATTGTATATCCATGTTGGTGGAGACTTCAACCCACGAAGGGTAACGGTTGCGGGAGTCCACAGAGGGCTCTGCCCATGAAGGGTCCACGAAGAAGCAACCTTGTCTATCCCACCATGCATGGCCATCGCCCATGAAGGACTTGCCTCACTTGGGTAGATCTTCGCGAAGAAGGCGATCTCCTTGCCCTTACAAACTCCTTGGTTCAACTCCACAATCTTGACGGAGGCTCCGAAGTGACACCTAACCAATCTAGGAGACACCACTCTCCAAAAGGTAATAGATGGTGTGTTGATGATGAACTCCTTGCTCTTGTGCCTCAAATGATAGTCTCCCCAACACTCAACTCTCTCTCACAGATTTGGCTATGGTGGAAAGATGATTTGAGTGGAAAGCAACTTGGGGATGGCTAAAGATCTAGATTCTTGTGGTTGGAATGGAATGTCTTGGTCTCAACACATGAGTAGGTGGTTCTCTCTCAGAAAATGAGTAGTGGAAGTGTAGGCACGTTCTGATGGCTCTCTCCACGAATGAAGAATTAGTGGAGGGGTATATATAGCCTCCACACAAAATCTAGTCGTTACACACAGATTCCCAAACTCGGTGAGACCGATTGCTGAAACTCGGTCAGACCGATTCAGGTCAAAATATGAACATTAGAGTTTTCAGTGGGACTGACAAGGTCAACTTGGTGGGACCGATGTGCAAGGGTCAGGGTAAAACCTCAACTCGGTCTGACCGATTACACAAACTCAGCGAGACCGATTTTGGTAATAAGCAAACTATGGATTGGTCAAGCAAACTCGATGGGGCCGATTGCACAAACTCGGTGGGACCAAAATTGTTGCAATAGGCAACAGGGAATTTGCAAGCCCATCTCAGTGAGACCGAGATCCCATCGGTGAGACCGAACTAATTAGGGTTTGGCAGTGTCTATCTCGAATGAACTCAGTGGCGCCGGATAGATCAAATTGGTGGGGCCGAGTTTGACTTTTAGGTTTAGGACATATGTGGATGTGAGAAAGTGGTTGAGGGCTTTGGAGCATATCACTAAGCACTTTGAGCAAGCAACCATTAAGAAACACCTCATCCCTTTTTAACAGTATTGGCTTTCCTATGGACTCAATGTGATCTTGGATCACTAAAATGAAAATGTAGAGTCTTGAGCTTTTGCCAATGTTTGTCCTTAGCATCTTGAAGGGGTTCCACGTCCTCTTGTCCATGCCACTCCATTATTGAACTTATCTGAAATATACTAGGTAGAAATATTAGTCCAACAAGAGATATGTTGACATTAATTACCAAAATCACCCAGGGAGCACTTGTGCTTTCAATCTCCCCCTTTTTATAATTGATGACAACATACATCAAAGCTTTAGATAAGGATATAAGGAAATAGCAAGTAAAGCTTTGGAAAGATATGCAACATGCATTAGCTCCCCCTACATATATGCAATCATGTGATGATAGATCATAAGAGTATGAGAAAGCATAAACATGACAGAGCAAGCAATGAGTTACATGTGTCTTGGCTATATGCATCAGAGCAAATGGTGTAGATACTGGAAATATACCTCCATGTTCATGAATCTCTCTTGCAAACAATATATACCACAGCAAGAGATCTTCATGCACATGAGTGTGATGCGTATACTTACCTTGTGGTCCTGAGCTAGCTTTTGAAGAGATGTACCTGGGTAAACAAGGTTAGATAACACAAGAACATCTACTAGACAAAGCAAGAATAGGAGATCACAAGAATACCAAGACTGGGATGACATGTAGAGAGTGAGTACTAGGTACTCTATTTTGATATAGACATGTCCCCAAGAATAAAGATATGCAATAAATTCCAAAGATTTCCTTCCCATAGGTGTCTTTCTCCCCCTGAATCTGACATTGGATAATGGGAGAAGATAGCAAAAGAAAATCAGAGCAAACAAGAAAAACAGAGCAAGATAAAATCATAACATATACTATCATGTCTTTCCCCTCTTGAAGACATGAGACAACTTTCCTCTGAAGAGTAAGAAGCATCAGGAGAAGTTGTAGGAGTGCATTCTCTCTTATGTGATAAGCTTTGATGTGCTCTCTCTCCCCCTTTGACATCAATTTCCAAGAAGGGACTTCTGGAGCGTGAGTCAAGTAGGTTTGGTCCTTGAGTCACATTACAAAGCAACATGTTATAGGATGCTGGTAGAGGACAAGTATCAATGAGTGGAGCTGGGACAAATATGCAGGATGGAAGTTACATAGTTTTTATCTCAGTATTCAAATCGGTAGCACCGAGTTGTTATTTTTGGTGGCACCGAGATGGTTCGGTTCAGCCGAAGTAAACAAACCGGTGAGGCCGAGTTCAATCCACAGAGAAAAACACTTGTCACCTCAGCTCACTTAGCAAATAAGATCTCACAAGGATATGCAAGGAATTAACTAAAGGATTTGCAATGAATTGAATGCAGGGAAATGCAGAAAATAACAGAGAAAATAAAAGAAAAGAAATGTGTCGCGGTTATGGAGGTGACAAAGGGTTCGTCGTAAAGGGTTACGTCGATGCAAGCTTTAACACTGATCGATATGCCTCTGCGTATCAATCTGGATATGTATTGAACATGGGAACAATTAGCTAGAGTAACTCTATGCAGAGCATTGTAGACATAGACATTTGCAAAGTACACACAGATCTGAATGTTGCAGACCCATCGACTAAAATCTCTCACACACACAAAACATGATCACACTCTACTAAAATCTTTGGGTGTTAATCACATGGCAATGTGGACTAGATTATTGACTCTAGTAAACTCTTTGGGTGTTAGTCACATGGCGATGTGAACTATGGGTGTTGGTCACATGATGATGTGAACTAGATTATTGACTCTAGTGTAGGTGGGAGAGTGATGGAAATATGCCCTACAGGCAATAATAAAATGATTATTGTTATATTTCCTTAATCATGATAAAGGTTTATTATTCATGCTAGAATTGTATTGACTGGAAGCTTAAATACATGTGTGAATACATTAACAAATACCGTGTCAGACTAGCTCGTTGATCAAAGATGGTTAAGGTTTCCTAACCATAGACATGAGTTGTCACTTGATGACGGGATAACATCATTAGGAGAATGATGTGATGGACAAGACCCATCCGTTAGTTAGCATATGATCGTTCAGTCTATTGCTACTGCTTTCTTAATGCCAAATACATGTTTCTTCGACCATGTGTCAGGACCAGTTTTCCAATAAAACATTTATTGAGAAACCGACCCTTTTATCGGACGAGTATAGAAGAATCCTTCTTACTGGTAGACAATTCCTTGATACAGAAATCCAGAAGTACTAAATATTATACAAGGTTGAGCTGAGGCTGCCCAACAATTTAGTACAAGCGCGCCGATATTATACATAAAGGCGGATATGACACAAGGGTATGGTGGCATAACTACTGACTTGTAATAAAACTGGTGGTGGATATGTCACAGTGAAGTGGGTGACATGACTCCTAAATCTGATAGCTCATCGAGCGCCGGAGTGAGGCTCGATGATTTTATTCGGGTAGCGGAAGCATATATGATACAAGTGACCAATTCCAGGATCGCACGGGACTGACTGGGACTCCTCTAGCCGTCGGACTCCCTATCGTACTCTTCATCCATAAGATCGCCTTCATCAACATGTGGCCAAATCAACAAGCCAGGTGAGTACTTTGAATGTACTCGCAAGACAGTTTGGACATAAGATATAACAAATGCAAACATGATGCACATGAGCAGATTAGTAATGCACACTCAGATAATAAATTTGCACGACATGTTAAATAAAAAGGAAGTCAGGCGGTAGTCCTCCCGAAATCCCAATAAAATAGCTGAAGACCAATCGGATGTCTGAAGCGACGCCTCGAAAGGTAAAAATAAATTAACATGCCGCAGTCGGGCGTCAGGGCGACACCACATAAAGGGCTTATATTGAAAGTAAATGACAGAACGTGCCTCAGTCGGACGTCTAAGCGGCATCTCGAAAAGGGCTTATAATGAAAGTAAATAACAAGGATGCCACAGTCAGACGTCTGAGCGACATCACATAAAGGGCTTATATCGAAAGTAAATAACAAGAATGCCACAGTCGGACGTCTGAGCGACATCACATAAAGGGCTTATATCGAAAGTAAATACAAGAGTGCCACAGTCGGATGTCTGAGCGACATCTCATAAAGGGCTTATATCAAAAAGTAAATCACAATAGTGCCACAGTCAGACGTCTGAGCGACATCACATAAAGGGCTTATATTTCATCATTCGAATTCAAGTAGTTCATGAATTTAAATCATTACAAGGAAATACTCAGCACATAATAATAAACCGGTTAGTCCATTCACAGGAATAACATTCAGCTGGGTTTACCACTCTCAGTTTTCATGCTTATTCTCCGGAGACTGACACTGGTGTTGACACCGAGATCGACATTGAGACTGACACTGACACTGAGATGTTGTTCAAGTCCTTGATCGTGGACATGGATACTCGAATGGTTTTGACTCTGCAGAGTTTGTACTCTTTAACCACAGCCAACGGATTTCAGTAGTCACAAAGGACTAGTTCCATTTATGGTATTTTAGAAGAAACACATCTAACCAGTACACACCCATTCCACATTCCGCTGCCAGGGATCACCCTAGGCAACGTTCAAGAAAAACTTTAAGACGGGGAGGCCACAACCTCGAATAGCATGGGATCAAATTTATATCGCGCGCTCTAAGGGGTGCCCCCCTCTTGGTCCCAACCGGAAACACCCATGCCTCCTGACCGGATGACGGGCTTTAATCCAGGGCCATGGAACCCTCATCACGGCCCCTCTATTTTGTGTGTACAAGGAAGACTAGACCGCATTCTTTGCAGAAGACATGTGGCAGCACAAAAGAAAGGACGAACGGGAACATGATTTGGTCCACGTTAATACTGGAGTTAAACGGTTGGCATAAGACTGGCATGCTTCAACAATACCAGCTTACAACCTATCATGCCACCACATGATCAGGTTATCTCACCATCATATGAACACATCAAATTTCAAAACTCACTTGTAGCTTGCTTTGCATGCAATATAACATTCACTAATGCTTATATGAACATGCCATGAGAAAACTACTCAAGTAAACATGCAAGACACTCAGCATATCAAAGGTTCAAACATGCTTGCCTGGTTCGGAGTAGTCGGAGTCTAGCTCGGCGAAGTTTGCGGTTCCGTCACCTCCTCCGGTATCTACGGTATAAAGAAATCGCATACTAACGTAAATACCGTATGTGCATAAAACTTGTTCCAAATATTTTTCAAATTAAATATGATAAAAAACTACACAGAAAAATAAAGATGACAGAAAAAGAATCAATTCAAAATCATCTTTTGTTTAAAAGTTATTAAGGTTTTAGTCCAGGGACTCATCTGTAATGAAACAGAAAGTTTCCAGGGGTTAGTTTATAAAAAGACAGAAATCGTCTCAGTTAGAAAACGTATTTTGCCCGAAGGCGCTTTCAGAAAACGGTTCGGAAAAAAGAAAAAGCTGACGAGGTTGCATTCAAAACAGAGTCCGCCGGCGCCCGAGGGCCGCGGTGGTCACCAACGTCGATACACGGCGAGGTAGGGGAAAAGGAGGGTACCTACGGGTTCACGAAGCTCTTCCGCACCTATGGGTGGTGGAGTTGGTCGTCGGCAAGCACCACGTCGACGGCGGCCTCTACTCCGGCGGACAGTGGTTCCGGTGGTGATGGGTCTCGCCGAGGAGGGCTGTAACCATCAAATTGGGGCGCGGGTTAGAAGAGTGGGTGCACGAGGAGGCTGCTGGCAAGGTTTGGGAGGCGGGGATGGCCTCACCAAAGAGGATCTTGCCGGAGCCCGAAGCGAATCGGGGCGGCCGAAGTCGGGGAAGAAGGCCTCCTCGAGGTCCTCCTAGTGGCTGGGCGCAGTACTGGCGAGGTGGAGGGGTGGTGCTGGGTCGAGAACGAGCTCGAGGCCTCCTTTTATAGCCGGTCCGAGGCGGTTGCCGAGAATGGAGTATCTCCGGTGAGCAATTATGGCGAGGCAGTGGTTGGGCAGGCAGTTTAGGTGGCTAGGCGGCTACGGATTGGTCCGCTGGTTCCATCCCGGGGCTAAGCTTGGCAAAACTTGGGCGCTACTCCAAGCTCTCGACGGAACGGCATCACGGGCTCGTCGGCGCCTCTCTGGCCACGGTGACTGTGCTGCAGCATGCACAGGGGAGGGGATGGCCACGCGGAGGCTCCTGGTGGCTTGGGCGGTGCTGGACGGCACCAAAAGGCAGGGCTGGCCCCTGCTGGCCACCACGGGTGGTTCTGCCACCGCGAAAGACGCCGGCGTTGGCAAGACACGTCGCCACCGATGCTTGCGCCCGTCCAAACGACCGTGTGGCGCACTAGATAAGGAGGAGGAGCATGGAGCAAGATGCCAGAGCAAGCACTAGCGAGATTGACACCGAGGCTCTGAAGAAAACGACGCTGACGACAGTACTGAATCACTGAACTCTGAACTTGACAGGAACAGTGCACGCCAGGTGTTCGATGAAATGTTTTTGGCATGTGGAAATTTTTTCTGGAGTTGATCCTTGGTGAGGTGACCTCTCAATGCATTTATGGGCTGCCTGATTTATCTCAGATTTTTAGGAGAAGAAAAATAATGAATTTCACCAAAAATGGCAAATCTGGTCCAAACTTGCAGTAAGCAAATTTTGAAAAATTTGAACTGTGGACAAGTGGATCTTGATGGATCTAGGTTGAGGGTACTAAGAACTAGCCATAGGAGTTTATTTGGGACCAAGACTCAAAGGGATTCTGGTGGTTCCTTTGTAAATCATCAAGGCCCAAATAAATGACAGAAAATGCTTTTGAGGTTAAAATAAATGGAAATAAATTTTTGGGGGAGTTGAAACTTGCTAGGATTGGATGCTTGGCTTGTTCCAAAGCAAGGAGGTGGGTTTGGGAGAAAGATTTCAATAAGTGTCATGGCAAAAGAATATATTTTTTAATGTGAAAAGAATAAATCCATAATCCAAAGGTTTTTTTAATAGAAAGAACTGAAAAACTTTGCCAAAAACCATTTGGATTGAGCCAACACAATTTGAAAAGCCCTCAAGGCCAAAATTCAGGGTTGAGAAGAACACATAAAATATTTGTCATAAAAGATTTGAGAAGCAGAGTCCCCCTTTTAGAAAAATTCAAATAACCTCCTTTAAATCAATAAAGAATTTAATAAAAACCAAATCAAAAAAAATTGGGTGTTACACCATGACATCATGCAACTCCCGGATACTGGAGGAATACCTTGTGTGCTATCAAACATCACAACGTAACTGGGTGATCATAAAGATGCTCTACCGGTATCTCCGAAGGTGTTTGTTGAGTTGGCGTGAACCGATATTGGGATTTGTCACTCTGTATGACAGAGAGGTATCTCTGGGCCCTCTCGGTAATACACATTGATACGTCTCCAACGTATCTATAATTTTTGATTGTTTCATGCTAATTATATTACCTGTTTTCGATGTTTTATGTGCATTTATATGCTATTTTATATTATTTTTGGGACTGACCTATTAACCTAGAGCCCAGTGCCAGTTTCTATTTTTTGCCTGTTTTAGAGTTTCACAGAAAAGAAATACCAAACAAAGTCCAAACGGAACAAAACTTTCGCGATGATCTTTCTTGGACCAGGAGACTTGGAGATGAAGTCGGAGAAACAACGAGGCAACCACGAAGGTGGAGGGCGCGCTCAGGGGGGTAGGGAGCACCCCCGTACCTCGTGGGCCCCTCGGAGGTCTCTTGACCTAATTCTTTCGCCCATATATACTCTTATACCCCAAAACCGTCAGGGGGAGCCACTAAGGGAGTCCTGGATTAGGGGGTCCTTGGACAGCCGGACTATATGATTATGCCGGACTGTTGGACTGTGAAGATACAAGATTGAAGACTTCGTCCCGTGTCCGGGTGGGACTCTCCTTTGCGTGGAAGGCAAGCTTGGCAATTCGGATATGTAGATTCCCTTCTCTGTAACCGACTTTGTGTAACCCTAGCCCCCTCCGATATAAACCGGAGGGTTTAGTCCATAGGACAACAACAATCTTAATCATAGGCTAGCTTCTAGGGTTTAGCCTCTATGATCTCATGGTAGATCAACTCTTGTAATACTCATACCATCAAGATCAATCAAGCAGGAAGTAGGGTATTACCTCCATAGAGAGGGCCCGAACCTGGGTAAACATTGTGTCCCCCGCCTCCTGTTACCATTAGCCTTAGACACACAGTTCGGGACCCCCTACCCGAGATCTGCCAGTTTTGACGCTGACATTGGTGCTTTCATTGAGAGTTCCATTGTGTCATCACGTTAAGGCTTGATGTCTCCTTCAACCACCTACAACGATGCGGTCCAGGGTGAGGTTTTCCTCCCTGGACAGATCTTCGTATTCGGCGGCTTCGCACTGCGGGCCAACTCGCTTGGCCATCTGGAGCAGATCGATAGCTACGCCCCTGGCCATCAGGTCAGGTTCGGAAGCCTAAATTACACTACTGACATCCGCAGAGACTTGATCTTCGATGGATTCGAGCCCATAATAGGTGCACCCTATAGTCGCGATGGGCATGACCTAGATCTGCCATCGGGCGGTGTTCAGGAGATCGCACCTGCAGCTGCCTTGGCTTTAAATCTGGCGTAGATCGTGCCATCCAAGGTCGGGAGGGTGGACCCCGCCATGGAGGTCGCACACTCAGCGGTGATAGAGCCGAACACAGATCTCACCTCCAAGGAGGTCTGTGTCTTCAGACCCTCGGACTCATCTCCGACCATAGGCTCCGAATCGCGTGCATAAGTGCCCATCAAACCTGACTGGGCACCGATCATGGAGTTTAGCTCTGCGTATAACTTTCAGCACTTGCCCTTGGGCGATGTGCTAAACTCATTAAAATCTCTCTTCCTGTGAGGAGACTCATGGCCAAACTATGTCTGGCTTGAGTGGGAAGCGGACGATGAAGGAATTCGTTACCCACCCACCACCCACTTAATAGCCACTGTCAATGACTTAAGCGACATGCTTGATTTCGACTCCGAAGACATCGACGGTATGGACGACGATGCCGAAGAAGAACAGGAACCACCGCCCATAGGGCGCTGGACTGTCACCTCATCATATGATATATATATATGGTGGACACACCCAAAGAAGACAATGGCGAGGGTCAAAAGGATGCTACGGAGGGTGATCCTCTTGAGAAGCAATCTAAGCGCCAAAGTCAGCAGTGCCGCTCTAAACCCCGCCATAGCAAAAATAGCGATACCGGCACAAGAGACAATAGCACTCCGGATGATGCCGAAGACGAAAACAATCCCGCCCAGCCAAGCTTCGAGCAAGCTGGACGGGAGGATGGGCAAGCTAGCCCTGATGAACAGTCAATGGATGGAGACTCGGAGGATGACAATTACATGCCCCTCTTCGAAGATGAGGTGAGCCTCGGCGACAAAGAATTTATCATGCCCGAGGATCCCGTCGAGCAGGAGCGCTTCAAGCGCCGGCTTATAGCCACTGCAAAGAGCCTGAAGAAAAAACAACAGTAGCTTCAAGCTGATCAAGATCTGCTTACTGACAGATGGACTGAGGTCCTAGCAGCCGAGGAATACAGACTCGAACGCCAATCCAAAAGCTACCCAAGGCGCAAGTTGTTACCTCAATTTGAGGATGAGGCACTAGAGCCTATACTACCAGCACACGATGAGGCCGACCGACCACCTCATGGCCAAGACAAAGAGGCATATCAGCCCGAACACCAGCCCGCACCCCGGCGCCAAACAAACAAAAACACGAAGGCCCGGGGCTACACGCATGACCTACGAGACGAATTGAAAAACAAAGCAGGACAGTCCAGATCGATCTACGGATCGGCGGGGCACCCCCCAACGCGTGGCGACGACCGCCAAGCCGGATATACTAAATACAAATCCGCCCGGGCGGAATACAGCAGACCAGTCTCATCTGAACTGCGTCGCGATGTAGGCCGGCATAGAGGCGCCGCGCACCCCCTATGCTTCATTGACGAAGTAATGGAGCATGAATTCCCAGAAGGGGTTAAACCGTAAACATAGAACCATATGATGGGACAACAGACCCCGCGGTATGGATCGAAGATTTCCTTCTCCACATTCACATGGCCGCGGTGATGATCTACATGCCATCAAATACCTCCCACTAAAACTCAAGGGACCAGCTCGGCATTGGCTGAATAGTCTGCCAGCAAACTCCATTGGCAGCTGGGAGAACCTGGAAGACGCATTCCTCGACAACTTCCAGGGCACTTATGTGCAACCATTGGACGCTGATGACTTAATTCACATAACCCAACAGCCCGGAGAGTCAGCCAGGAAATTCTGGACTCGATTCCTAACTAAAAAGAACCAAATTGTCGATTGTCCGGATGCCGAAGCCCTAGCGGCCTTTAAGCATAACATCTGTGACGAGTGGATTTCCCGACACCTTGGCCAAGAGAAGCCGAAATCCATGGCAGCCCTCACGACACTCATGACCCGCTTCTGTGCGGGCGAGGATAGCTGGCTAGCTCGTAGCAACATCATATCAAGCAAGCCTGGGACTTCCGAACCAAGAGATAACAACGGCAAGCCCCGAAGTAGCAAACACAAGCGTTGAAATAATGGCGACAATGCCGAAGACACGACCGTCAATGCCTGATTCAGCGGCTCTAATACAGGTCAAAGGAAGAAACAATTCAAAAGAAATAGCCTGGGCACGTCCAGCCTGGACCGTATACTCGATCGTCCATGCCAAATTCACGGCACCCGAGGAACACCAGCCAATCATACCAACAAAGAATGCTGGGTCTTCAAACAAGCCGGCAGGTCAGGTGCCGAAAACAAGGAGAAGGGGTCGCAAAGCGATAACAACGACAAGGAGCCCCGGCCACCGAACACAGGATGGCAAAAGAAGTTTCCCCCGCAAATCAAAACGGTGAACATGATAAATGCCAGCCATATTCCCAAGTTGGAGCGGAGGCGCACACTTAGGGGTGTCGACGCAACGGAGCCAGATGCCCCAAAATACAACCTATGGTCATCCGGCCCAATCACCTTCGACCGCAAAGATCGTCCGACCAACACCAGTCAGGGCGACTCAGCCGCACTAGTCCTTGACCCAATAATTGACGAATTCCACCTCACACGAGTCCTTATGGACGGAGGCAGCAGCCTGAACCTGCTTTATCAAGATACAGTGCGCAAGATGGGTATCGATCCTTCAAAGATCAAACCCACTAAAACCACCTTTAAAGGTGTTATACCCGGCGTGGAAGCCCGCTGTATAGGCTCTGTCACTTTGGAGGTAGTCTTCGGACCCCCGGATAATTACTGCAATGAGGAGTTAATCTTTGATATCGCCCCTTTTCGCAGCAGCTATCATGCACTGCTCGGACGAACCGCGTTCGCTCAATTCAATGCGGTGCCCCATTACGCTTATCTTAAGCTCAAGATGTCCGGTCCACGTGGCATCATAACAGTTAATGTCAAAGCAGAACGCTCCCTCCGTACTGAAGAGCACACCGCCGCCTTAACAGTAGAAGTGCAGAGTGGCATTTTCCAACCGAACCTTCACTCGACAGCCAGGTTCTCGGACACCATCAAAAGAGTCCAAACTACTCTGCGGCAGGATAGCCCAGCTCGTCGAGAGCTCAATTAACCACTCAGGCGGTAGACGGATGCAAAGCTAGTATAGGCCACACAAATGCGGCTTAACCGCTCTGTGGCAACACAAACATTTTTTGCATTTTCTTTGCAGGACCACTTTGGTGTAGGCCATCACTGGCGACATGTCGACCAGACCCATGAGGGGATGAATATGCCAAGGAGGGAAACAGCTCGAACGCGTAAGGGAATCCTTAGATATTCCCCTCGATGACCATCCGATTACAACCCGGATCCGCACACAGCCTCCCCCACCCGGTCTCAGCAGGTTCTGAAGTCATATTTCTTTTTATCGCACTACTTGTACACGTACGCCTTGACGTATCATTCAATTACAACATGTGGCTTTATATGACGCTTACTTGCTGTTCTTTCTTATTGATATTCTTTGTCAAATGGCACATGTACACTATGGCACGCCTTAATATGCCAGGGGCCTCGTTGTACCCATAATACGGCAATAAAGTCCGAACACCTTCATGGTCATTTGGCACCCCGAACTTATAGCATTATATGCATTGGATCCGAATCATGTCTTGGGTCAATAGTTGTGTT
Source organism: Triticum timopheevii (assembly GCA_963921465.1). Taxonomy (NCBI): domain Eukaryota; kingdom Viridiplantae; phylum Streptophyta; class Magnoliopsida; order Poales; family Poaceae; genus Triticum; species Triticum timopheevii. The sequence goes on along the minus strand of OY997268.1, from coordinate 507,019,476 downwards.
GCCCCGCTCCTGTGCTTGCTACCCTACGTTCCGCTATATCGGTTAGGGTAGTAAAGGGAGAACTACTACGATTGTGTCTCGGTTCTTCCGGACGAGCACCTCAGTAGAGAAAGCCGAAAACTGACTATCATGATACAGCGAGAGCTGGTCAGCTATTCGAGAGGTTGCAAAATCTTTAAGGATTTCTTCCGCATTATGCGATAACTAATGCAGCGTGCGATGGATCGGCTTTTTCTTCTGATCAGGTGCTTATAGAGCGCCTAGTGCGGTCTTCCGAACACTAGGGCCTGCGCCTACCTTTCTTCTGTCAAACTCCTATGGCTAAGTGAGGGTGATAAAGCCTTATAGTTCGATTGCCTAGTTCGTTGTGCTGAGCACCTCCTTTAAGGACCCAAAACTGGGGTAAAGAGTGCTCAGGTTTATCCTGAACACCCCCGTATTTCTTACGTGGGGGCAGAAGCCGACGACTGGCCAACTCTCAGGATTAATATATACAAAAAACGGCCGTGCAGGAGGTAAAACTCGTAAATAACAGGCATTATATCGTATAAATGGCCTTGTTCAACATTATACAGGACAACATGAATGTACTCATGGGAATATAATGTCCTTGGCACATTGCTCCGCTACAAGGCCGGATCCTTTCAGGACACTGTCGTAATATAACTCGGGCTTGCGGTGCTCCTTCCCCTCAGGCGGTCCTTCGGTCATCAGCTTTTCGGCATCCATCTTCGCCCAATGCACCTTTGCATGGGCAAAGGCCATTCGCACACCTTCCATACAGACCGACCGCTTGATGACTTCTAGTCGAGGGCAGGCACTTACTAGCCGCTTCATGAGCCCGAAGTAGCTATTGGGAATGGCCTCGGTGGCCCATAGCCGGATAATTAAATCCTTCATGGCTAGTTCGGCCGCCCTATGCAGCTCGATCAGCTGTTTGAGTTGATCGGCAAAGGGCATTGGATACTCTGGCGCCAGATATTGCGACCAGAAGAGCTTCTCTGCAGAGCTCCTTTCTTCGGTTCGGTAGAACTGTGCGGCATCAGATACGCTGCATGGCAGCTCCGCAAACACCCCTAGAGAAATCCGAATTCAAATTAGTAACAAGATTTTCTCCCTTTAAAATACTTGCTTTGCATAGATGAAGCCTTACCCGTCGCGATCTTTCTGGCCTCTTGGATTTCCTGCATGGTGCCATGGGCTTCGCTTCGGGCATCGTGTGCGGCTTGACGAGCCTTGGTGAGTTCGGATTCTTTCTCCGCTAAACTCTACTCCAAGGTCTTGCATTTCTTCACGGCCTCTTTGAGCTCTTGCTCCACTTCAGCAACCCTGGCCTCATGCTTTTCATGAAGGGCCTGCTCAGTGGCCGCCTTCTTCTCGGCCTCGTCCACCACCTTCTTAAGAGCTTCGACTTTGGCCGTCGCTCCTAGAGCACATCATGAAAAAAATCGGCATACTCAACTATTCATTCACACTGAATGCGAACAAGGCTTTTTGCATACCTTGGTTATCCTCCAACTGCTTCTTCACTTGGCCGAGTTCTTCTTCGGCCCGCTCCAGACTCTGCTTCAGTCCGGAGACTTCCACAGTATGACAGGCGACTGTCACTACAGACGTCTGCTTATAAACAAAAGAGGGAGAGGTGTCACAAGGTAAGTCTCCTGCGAACACATATTCGATTCTCTGTCCGGTTTTTCTTCCGAAGCACCGAACAGTGTATCAGGGGCTACTATCTATTCTATAACACTCTTTGAAACCTCACAACATACCTCAAAGCCCCTTATAAGGCTGATGCAGGCTTCATTCAGCCCGCTTTCAGCGGACTGAATCTTCTCAGTCACCACACCCATAAGGGCACGGTGTTCTTCAATGACGGAGGCGCTCTTCGGCACTGCTGATAAGGTATCTGGCACCTCTGGTTGGGCTGAGGTTGCCGGTGGAACCGGCGCACCCCCTGCTATCAAGGGAGGTTGCCTGCCAGATTTCGGAGCCGCGTTGGTCTCCGGAACTATGTCCGGCTGGGGGCCGAATTCAAGATAGATCCTGCCGTCGGTGTCCATGGGAGCCTTTTCCCTTGTGTGTCCGGCCGCCGAGGTTCGACCCTCCGGCGCCGCCTTGACGATCTTCCCACCCCCTCCTTGGCTTGGGTCCCTTTGGGACGATACCCCGGTGTCATTCACATGTTTAGGGGAGGGGGACGTCGGGGGTGTTCCGCTGTCCATAGCGTCCGAGCCTAGTGAATCCTCTGATGAGGATTGTTCGGCGCAGGGCCTGGCCGGACTGTAAAAAGACATGACGCAATGCGTTAAATGTTGTTTAACAGTGACTCTGGATACACAAACGTGTCCGGGCCTTATATACTCACGATTTCACCAGGGGCTAGACCCTGGGATCCCACTCCGGGATGCTGTCGGCGGCAGTGGTGGATTCCTCCGGAAGGGGAGTCTTACCCTTCTTATGACTCAGCCTCCAAGTATGTCGAGGGCGTCCGTTTCTTCCTCCCCCTTGCTGGGGGGGGATCGGCTTTCCTCCTCTTCCTCGTCCCCTTGGGAGGAAGAGTGGGCCTCGGAGTCTTCGAATATTGTGTCCGAAGTGCCTTGGCGACAAAGGCCGCCCCTGGTCCCTTTGGCCTCTTTCTCAATTTTCTTCTTCGGTGCCTTATAAGGCGCCAGGACCAGCATCTTTGTCAGAAGTGTTCCGACTGGTTCTTCGGGCAGCGGGGCCAGGCAGTAGATCCGCCCCTCCTTCTTCGTCCAGCCCTAGGAGAGTTGTGGGAAAATACATTAGGTGTTTCCCTTGGATTATGCTGATAAAGCATACGACTTGCTAACATTCGAAGACTTACCGAACTCACGGGTCGGGACAGTTGGTACTCGCGGTCCTCGGCTACATTCGGCCATGACTTGCCGGACTTAAAGAGCACCTTCCAGATGTCTTTGTGTGATGAGCCAAAGAACCCTAGCAGGGTCTGGTGCTTGGCCGGGTCGAATTCCCATAAATTGCAAGCCCGGTGTTGACAAGGGAGAATCCGGTGAACTAACATCACCTGGACTATGTTGACGAGTTTGATATTCTTGTCTTCCATACCCTTGACACGCGCCTGGAGCACCGCCAACTCATCTGGCGAAGACCAGTTCAGGCCCTTCTTGGGCCAGGACATAAGCCGCAATGGAGCTCCGGATCGGAATTCGGGAGCTGCGACCCATTTTGTGCTGCGTAGCTCAGTGACATAGAACCACTGTTGCTGCCACCCTTTGACGGAATCATTGAAGGTACCTGATGGCCATGTGACGTTGGGCATCTTGCCCACCATGGCTCCTCCGCACTCAGTGTGCTCGCCGCTCACCACCTTGGGCTTCACACTGAAAACCTTCAGCCATAATCCGAAGTGTGGAGAGATGCGGAGGAAAGCCTCGCACACAATGATGAATGTCGAGATGTTGAGGAAGGAATTGGGGGATAGATCATGAAAGTCAATCCCACAGTAATACATAATGCCGCGAACAAATGGGTGGAGGGGAAATCCTAGCCCGCGGACAAAGTGAGGAAGGAATACAACCCTCTCGTAGGGTTCCGGAGTAGGGACAATCTGTCCCGCTGTCGGAAGGCGGTGGCCAATCTTCTTGGCCAGATACCCGGCCTCCCGAAGTTTCTTGATATCCTTCTCCTGGACGGTAGAGGCCATCCACTTGCCTCCTGCTCCAGATCCGGACATCTTCGGAGGGCCTTTGTGGGCGGAGAAGGCGAAATGCTTGGGCGCTGGAGCTCAAGCGAGAGAGAATGGATGAACAGAGGAAGAACGTGTGGGTGAAAAGGGGGAATCCTTATCTCTTTATAAAGGCGGTAGAAACTATGCGCCTCCCCACTTGCCTTGTAAACTCACTTATTCCCCAAGCGCCGTGTTAATAGCACGGTTGGGTTACCCACACCCGTATTGATGAGGATATCATGATAAGGGGACATGATCTCTGCTTCGACAAGATGTGCCAGTAAAACCGCCTCGCAAAATGTGCGGTAGCGGGTCGAGAAAATGGTTCGAATAATGACCGAGCTACGGCGTGATGTCGCGCTATGGAAAGTTGTTAGCGGATTAGACTCGTGGAATATTGTGCTCTCTATGATGGTATGGGGAATTTGTTTTGCAGAGCCGGACATGATTCTTGTGTTCAAGATCTACTTTGGAGTATTCAGAGAAGGAACCCGCCTTGCAATGCCGAAGAAAATCTGCGCGCCAAACTCATCGTAATTGAAGCCTGGTTCAGGGGCTACTGAGGGAGTCTTGGATTAGGGGGTCCTCGGACAGCCGGACTATATGCTTATGCCAGACTATTGGATTGTGAAGATACAAGATTGAAGACTTTGTCCCGTGTCCGGGTGGGACTCTCCTTTGCGTGGAAGGCAAGCTTGGCAATTCGGATATGTAGATTCCCTTCTCTGTAACCGACTCTGTGTAACCCTAGCCCCCTCTGGTGTCTATATAAACTGGAGGGTTTAGTCCGTAGGACAACAACAATCTTAATCATAGGCTACCTTCTAGGGTTTAGCCTCTATGATCTCGTGGTAGATCAACTCTTGTAATACTCATATCATCAAGATCAATCAAGTAGGAAGTAGGGTATTACCTCCATAGAGAGGGCCCGAACCTGGGTAAACATTGTGTCCCCCGCCTCCTGTTACCATTAGCCTTAGACACACAGTTCGGGACCCCGTACCCAAGATCCGCCGGTTTTGACACCGACAGCCACGAAAACACTTTTCCACCGCCGCAACCTTCTGTACCCGTGAGATCCCATCTAGGGGCCTTTTCGGCGTCCTGACGGAGGGGGATTCGATCACGGAGGGCTTCTACATCAACACCATTACCCTACCAATGAAGCGTAGTAGTTTACCACAGACCTACGGGTCCATAGCTAGTAGCTAGATGGCTTGTTCTCTCTCTTTGATTCTCAATACCATGTTCTCCTCGATGTTCTTGGAGATCTATTCGATGTAATACTCTTTCGGTGTGTTTCCCAATATCCGATGAATTGTGGATTTATGATCAGATTATCTATGAATATTATTTGAATCTTCTCTGTATTCTTGATTTGATATCTTTGCAAGTCTCTTCAAATTATCGGTTCAGTTTGGCCTACTAGAATGGTTTTTCTTGCAATGGGAGAATTGCTTAGCTTTGGGTTCAATCTTGCGGTGTCCTTTACCAATGACAGTAGGGGCAGCAAGGCACGTATTGTATTGTTGCCATCGAGGATAAAAAGATGGGGTTTTCATCATATTGCTTGAGTTAATTCCTCTACATCATGTCATCTTACTTATTGCATTACTCTGTTCTTTATGAACTTAATACTCTAGATGCAGGCAGGAGTCGGTCGATGTGTGGAGTAATAGTAGGTGATGCAGAATCATTTTGGTCTACTTGACACGGACGTGATACCTATGTTCATGATCATTGCCTTAGATATCATCATAATTATGCGCTCTTCTATCAATTGCTCGGTAGTAATTTGTTCACCCACCATATTATTTGCTATCTTGAGAGAAGCCACTAGTGAAACCTATGGCGCCCAGGTCTCTTTCCATCATATTAAGTTCTCTTTTCCATCATATTAGTTTCCGATCTACTATTTTGCAATCTTTTACTTTCCGATCTATAAACCAAAAATACCAAAATATTAACTTTACCATTTATCTATCTTTATCAGATCTCACTTTTGCAAGTAACCATGAAGGGATTGACAACCCCTTTATTGTGTTGGGTGCAAGTTTGTTGATTGTTTGTGCAGGTATTCAGTGACTTGTGCGTTATCTCCTACTGGATTGATACCTTGGTTCTCAAACTGGGGGAAATACTTACTCTACTTTGCTGCATCACCCTTCCTCTTCAAGGGAAAAAACAACACAAGCTCAAGAGGTAGCAGGCAGAATTTCTGGCACCGCTGCCGGGGAGATCTACGCCTAGTCAAGACATACCAAGTACCCATCATAAACTCTCATCTCTTGCATTACATTATTCGCCATTCGCCTCTCGTTGTCCTCTCCCCCACCTCTAAAACGATTTTTGAAAAGATTTGCCTTTTCTTCGCCCGCCTTTGTCCGTCTTCTTCGCTTGATTTTTGTGTGCTCGTGTGTTGGATTGCTTGTTTTGTCACTATGGCTGAAGATAATACAAAATTGTGTGATTTCTCCAACACCAACAATAATGACTTTGTTAGTACTCCAATTGCTCCCACTTCTAATGTTGAATCTTGTGAAATTAATGTCGCTTTGCTGAATCTTGTTATGAATGGTCAATTTTCTGGCCTTCCTAGTGAAGATGACGCATCCCATCTAAACAATTTCGTTGATTTGTGTGATATGCAAAAGAACAAAGATGTGTATAATGATATTCTTAAATTGAAGCTATTTCCGTTTTCGCTTAGAGATCATGCTAAAACTTGGTTTTCATCTTTGCCAGAAATAGTATTGATTCGTGGAACAAGTGTAAAGATGCTTTCATCTCTAAGTATTTTCCTCCCGCTAAGATCATCTCCCTTAGGAATGATATTATGAATTTTAAGCAACTTGATCATGAGCATGTTGCACAATCTTGGGAGAGGATGAAATTGATGATACGAAATTGCCCTACACATGGTTTGAATTTGTGGATGATTATACAAAAAATTTATGCCGGATTGAATTTTGATTGTAGAAATCTTTTAGATTCGACCGCGGGAGGCACTTTTATTGAAATTACTTTAGGAGAGGCTACTAAACTCCTAGATAACATCATGGCTAATTATTCTCAATGGCACACCGAAAGATCCACTAGTAAAAAAGTTCATGTGATTGAAGAGATTAATGTTTTGAGTGGAAAGATGGATGAACTTATGAAATTATTTGCTAATAAGAGTGCTTCTTTTGATCCTAATGATATGCCTTTGTCCACTTTGATTGAGAATAATAATGAATCTATGGATGTGAATTTTGTTGGTAGGAACAATTTTGGTAATAACGCATATATAGGTAATTTTAATCCTAGGCCATTTCCTAGTAATTCCTCTAATAATTATGGTAATTCATACAGCAATTCTTATAGAAATTTTAGTAATATGCCCTCTGATTTGGAGAATAGTGTTAAATAATTTATGAGTTCACAAAAGAATTTTAATGCTTTGATTGAAGAAAATTTTCTCAAGGTCAATGATTTGGCTAGGAACGTGGATATAATTTATCTTGATGTTGATTCTTTGAAACTTAGATCTATTCCACCTAAGCATGATATCAACGAGTCTCTCAAAGCCATGAGAATTTCCATTGATGAGTGCAAAGAAATAGCCGCTAAGATGCATGCTAAAAAGGATTGGTTTGTAAAAGCATGTTCATCTAGTTTTCATGAGAATAATGATGAAGATCTAAAAGTGATTGATGTGACTCCTATTGAATCTTTGTTTTACAATATAAATCTTCATAAAGATGAGACTGGAGATGAGTCAACTTTAGTTAAAAGGCATCCCAATGATTCGTAGTTTTTAGATCTAGATGCAAAAATTGATTAAAGTGGGATTGGAGAGGTCAAGACTTTAAGTAGCAATGAACCCACTCTTTTGGATTTCAAGAAATTTAATTATGATAATTGTTCTTTAATAGATTTTATTTCATTGTTGCAATTCGTGTTGAATTCTCCTCATGCTTATAATCAAAACAAAGCTTTTACTAAACATATCGTTGATGCTATGTTGCAACCTTTTGAAGAAAAGCTTGAATTGGAAGTTTCTATCCCTAGAAAATGTTATGATGAGTGGGGACCTAATATTAAGATTAAGATTAAAGATTATGAGTGCCATGCTTTGTGTGATTTGGGTGCTAGTGTTTCCATGATTCCAAAAACTTTGTGTGGTGTGTTAGGTTTCCGTGAATGTGATGATTGTTCTTTAAATTTGCATCTTACGGATTCCACCATTAAGAAACCTATGGGAAGGATTAATGATGTTCTTATTGTTGCAAATAGGAATTATGTGCCCATAGATTTCATTGTTCTTGATATAGATTGCAATCCTACATGTCCTATTATTCTTTGTGGACCTTTCCTTAGAACGGTTGGTGCAATTATTGATATGAAAGAAGGAAACATTAGATTCCAATTTCCGTTAAGGAAAGGCATGGAACACTTTCATAGAAAGAAAGTTAAATTGCCATATGAATCTATTATGATAGCCACTTATGGATTGCATAACAAAGATGACAATACCTAGATCTATTCGTGTTTTATGCCTAGCTAAGGGCGTTAAACGATAGCGCTTGTTGGGAGGCAACCCAATTTTATTTTTGTTCTTTACTCTTTGCTCCTGTTTAGTTATAAATAATTCATCTAGCCTCTGGTTAGATGTGGTTTTGTGTTTAATTAGTGTTTGTGCCAAGTAAAACCTTTAGGATAGCTTACGGTGATAGTCACTACAAAAAAAAGACACATCCGTGACATTTTGGGCCGAACGAAATTTTTTTCTGTCATACTTATGACACTTCTATGATGATAATTGTGAAAAAACCCAGTATCATCATAGATGTGGTGGGCTCCTACTTCTATGACAAAAAATCATGACAGAAAATGGGCTTTTCGTCCTAGGCGGGCCGGAGACGCAGCTGCATGACATTCTTTGGGCCGTCCATGACGGAAAAAACCATGGTAGAAGCGAGGGCGAGGAAAATTTCAGCGAATTCCCGGTTACGGTGGGTGGTCGGGGGCCGAGCGATGCGCGTTTCTCTCGTACACGTACACGCGTGTGTGCGAGGCGTTGGGTCTAACTGAACCCGAGTGAGGCGTTGGGCTCTAACTGAACCCGAGCGATTACACTGCAGGCTACGCGTTACTGAACTCGGGCAATCGATCGATGGCAGTTAACTGAACCTGATCGAGCGATTCCTTCACTACTGCTCCTAACTGAAGCCGATCGATGTTGCCTCTGGATGAACAATGAGCGTTGCGGGGGAGGGGGTTGGATGAACAGTGAGCAGTGGGGGTGGATGAACATGACCCCTTGGTGTTGCCTCTGGATGAACAGGACCCCGATCCATCGAGCCGGTTGGGGCTGGATGAACAGGACCCCGTGGAGGGCTGGATGAATAGGACGACCCCGTGGAGGGCTGGATGAACAGTAGATGGTGGAGGGGTGGATGAACAGTAGCCCGTGGAGGGGTGGTTGAACAGGAGCCCGTGGAGAGGGGTGGTTGAACAGTAGCCGGTGGAGTAGCGCGCGGTGGAGGCTGGATGAACAGGAGCCCATGGATGAATAGTCGCGGGTGGAGGCTGAAGGAGGTCGACGGTGGATGAACAGTAGCCCGTGGAGGTTGGAGGAGGTCGGCGGTGGAGATGAACAGTATCTCGTGGAGTCCTGTTTTGCGGTACGCCGCACCCCTCCCGATGAACAGGACCCATTTTCGACCGTAGCGCTCCAAGACAAGTCCGTTTCCTCCGTTTTGTGGTAGGCCACACCCCTCCCGATCAACAGGACCCTGTTTCGACCATAGGAGGTCCAACGCAAGTCCGTTTCCTCTGTTTTGCGGTACGCCAGACCCCTCCCGATGAACAGGATCCCGTTTCGAACGTGGCCGGTCAAACACAAGGCCGTTTCCTCCGTTCTAGGGTATGCCAGGCCTCGTTTCCATCGCCTGTTCCGTCCAAGCCGGTTGGCTCCCACGCATTTCGTTGCCTCCCGATGAACACGACACATTCTGTTGCCTCTCGATGAACACGACGCATCTCATTGCCTCCCCATGAACACGACGCATTTCGTTGCCTCCCCATGAACACGACGACGACGCAGTTTCTCCGTTCCGACCCAGGCATGTACACGATCCCTGGCCGTACGTATGTGCGAGTAGGCATTCGAGACCCCGCCCGTATGTACGTATGTGGCCGTATTTACTTTCTTGCACCCTGGCCGTTGTACGTACATGTACATGCTACGTGCGCGCCTCTACTACGTCACGTGGGCGCCTCTACATCGACCAGTATGTACGTACACGTTCACGACCAGAATGACAACGCTACGTACGCTTCGACCAGGTGGGTCCCGACTGTCAGGCACTTCCTTGCATGCGAAGATGTAGCCGGTGGGTCCCAGCAGTCAGGGGGGCGAATCGTTTTTTTTGCCCGGGCGCACTTCCTTGCATGCGAAGATGTAGCTGGTGGGTCCCAGCAGTCAGGGGGGAAACTTTTTTTCGCGAAATACTGTGGCCCGTCCAGTGGGTCCCTGCTGTCAGGTGGAGGAATAATTATTTTGCATGTAATAAGGAGGCACTTCCTTGCGGCTGTCGTGGACCCAGCTGTGAACCTCTCCACGCACAGTACTCTTCCGATGGAAGTTGTTCCTTGACCACGTTAACCACGCCGCACGGAGAGCACCAGGGCGGTGGACGACGGCGAGGCCTGGGAAGGGGGGAAGGGGACGACATGGCAGTGGAAGCCCGCGCGGAGAGGAGTACGAGGGTTCACTGGTTCGGTTGCGGTGTGAGGCTGCCGTCGCTGCAGGGCCTGGCCAGCGGTGGGAATAGTAGGGGCGGTGAGGCCTCCGCGGGAGCATAGTCAGCCATGGGAGGCAGGAGCATGCGGCACGATCGGCTCTGCTTTGGGCGGCTGGAGCAAGAAGACCAAAGGTTGAAGAAGCTCTACGGCCGTTGGATGGACATTCTACGGTCACTTGAGCTAGAATCGTTCATATTGACTAAGTTAACAAAGCCCTCCGTCCCCGTCAACTTAGTAGGCCCACAAGTCAGCCTCCCACCAAGGTCGATCCCAACTAGCAAGGGGAGTATTCATTTTTTTGTGCGTAATAAGGAGGCACTTCCGGTGGGTCCGAGCTGACAGCAGGGGGAACGTTTTTTCGCAAAATATGGTGGGTCCACAAGTCAGCCACTAAATTTGCCAGGTCCTAGCTGTCATCAGAAGGAATAGTTTTTTTTGCATAACAAGGAGGCACTTCCTTCCGTGCGAAGATACAGCCGGTGGGTCCCAGCTGTTAGGGGAAGGAAACAGCTTAATAAGGAGGAACTTTCCTTGCGTGCGACCATGGACCTCGTGGGTCCTAGCTGTCAGGCTCTCACGTACAGTCCTCTTCCGATGACTCTCGTTTGTTGACCACGCCACACCGAGCGCAGCGAGGCGGTTGACGACGGCGAGGCCCCAGACTGGAATGACCCGAAGATGGGGAAGACGCGGTAGTGGAGTCGCAGACGGAGAGGAGTGGGATACTTGACTGGTTCAGGTGCGGCGTGGACCTACACTCGGTAGAGAATAATAGGAGGTGCGGAGTGGAGGGATGGCCTGGCCGTCGGCGGGGTAGCGCTTTGCTGTGAGGCGCGCAAAACAACAATGCTGGACGCTGGAGGCTGGAGCAGGCGGTCCCGGCAGCGCTGGGGGAAGAAGATGAGAGATTGAAGAAGAATGCCGGCCGTTGGATGTAAATCCAACGCCTTGCTTAGGCTTCGACCTACTGGCCCACATGTCAGACAGTTCATTTGTTTTTTAGTCCATTTAGTGGGCTGGGTGAAACAATGATGTAGCATCTATGCAGCCCGTTCATATATATGGTAGAATTTAAAGCCCATTTGCATTTTTCTCGAAATCCGCGACTTGTTGGGCTGGGTGAAAATATCATGTTGGGTTGGACGGAGAAATGTTATAAAAACATAAACACATGATTGCACGTCTATTACTGCATTGGTCAGTATAATCTTTGCAAGCTTATGTACACAATCACTAGGAGTTAACTTGCCAAGTTAATATAAACAATTATTATTATTATTTTGTAAGAACTTTCAATTTACGAAATAAAATATCATTTTAATTTGATGAGTTAATAGGACGTGGGGTATTATTATTTTTTAGGCTAGACGTGGGACAGTTGAGTTGGTTTTAGGCAAATGTACCGAGAGAAAACTCAGTTTACATCGAAAAAGAAAGAGAAAGAACCGAGTTGTGCATCGCCTTGAAAAAACTAACATAACTTGGGTTGCTGATGTTATAGACAAGCTAGGTTGGGAGGCCCAGAGGCCGCTAGATCCAAAAAACGTTGAAACATGTCGTGGGCTGCCCATGTTTAAAAAATGAGACCAACCCAAGGGCTAACCCTCGTTGGCATTTTTTTATAGGAGAAACTCCGCGAGCACCACACATCCAAGCCGGGACTTGAACTCGGGTGGGCTGGTAGCAACCTCAAGGTACCCAGCCAACGGGTTGACGGCCCATCCTCATGAGCTGCCCATGTTAAACAACAAGACCTAGGCCATGGACCTGGTGGGCCCGGGACTATCAGCCTCTCGACGAACAGTTGTCTCCTGATTCCTCTTATTTTGCTGACCATGTTGGGAACGACAGACGGTGGCGCCATGGCGATAGCACCAAGGTGGAGGATGACGTCGAGACCGTGGACTGAACGAACCGGAACGGGGGAAGACGCAGGCGGAAGAGAGTACGAGGGTTGACTTGTTCGGATGCAGGGTGGCCGGTGGAGCTCCTTGGTATCGTTGTCTTCTTTCATGTTGGCATAGCAACCACGGAGTCCTTCTCCTGCCCGTTGCCGATGATCTTGTATTGCTTTTGGATGTCGACAAGCTTGCTGAACCAGATGGCTGAATCGTCGCGTTCTCCCTTCTCTCCACCGTAGCGAAGGTGCAGTCGGCGCTGCCGATGAAACGAACGAATGCTCCAGAACCTCTGATGGCCCTACAGAAGTGGTAGACGAGAACCTCGTCCCGCACGCATACCTGGGCGCGATCCACTGGTCCCTGTCAGGAGATGAATGGATGGGCACAAGGTCTAGTCATGCGACCTTGTGCTTTCTCATCATGTAGGTACTGCTTGAACTCGGCGAGGCAGAGCTTCACCGAGTCCGGATCGTTGGTGTACATCACATTCAACTTGGTGCCGCCATGGGACTGAATGGAGAACTCAAACATGAACTCCTTGCTAAAGTCCATATCCAGCAGGCTCACCCCTCGGATCTCCATTGGAGTCTCTTCAAGTGAACGAGTGAGTAGGCGGCAGCAGCAGTTTGTTTTCAGCTCTTGGGGAACTGGATTCAACAGTAAACTGAGTGTGTACAGGCGACAACAGTTACGACCCCTCCCTCACGCACTGCACGCCCTATAGAATATGCACCCTCAGCGCATTCAAATGCCTCCATTAAGAAACCTATTCCAGCCACACACGTCGATTCACGAGCGAGTCTGTATTGGTATTGTAATAACAAGTGTTAGTGGTCAGTTTACTTAAATTTAATTAGCTTTAATTAAAATGTATTCTTAAAATAAGCAATGCATTGGCGTGTTCTATTAGTGCCAAAGGATCAGCATGCACAACAATTAGAATTATTATTCTCAGGACGCACATGATCAGCACATTTGCCGCACTTCCACACAGACAATACTACCAAGTTTGAACAGTTTGTTATGGTTGTTGTCCTCTACATCATCATGCCATGTTTACCAGCTTGCAAGATTCAGAACCAACAAATAAGATTCAAATAATAAGTACAACAAAGATGCCTACATATCTCATTGATTCCCAGCTTCCAAGATTCAGAACCAACAAATAAGATTCAAATAATAAGTACAACAAAGATGCCTACACATCTCATTGATTCCTAGCTTGCAAGATTCAGAACCAACCCATTAGAGCCTTTTGATAAAGTGAATATCGGGATTAAATCCATCTTGGCTAGCTGTGTCATACAGCCCAAGAACTTGGCGAACGCTCTTGACCATCACAACAACTGTAGTAGAGTATTCCTGTTTGCACAGATAAGAAAGAGCATGGGTTTAGGACTCTAGCAGCCGTAGAGATGGTTGTACAAACATTGGCCTTTTCCTTTGGCCACCAATTCTATCTATGTTCGTGATGTGTCAATCTTTGACGCATCCCTTGAAATTACTATAATAGTGGCACTAGTTGAAGCAAACTTTATTTCCAAAACAAGAAAAGATTGCGATAGAATAGCTTTATTTAAAAAATACAACGTTGGCATAGCATGACAAAGCACAATCATGTTGATAACGGACAGTACTGACCGGTGTGAGGGGCCCTATGCCGCCACGATTCGATCTGGTGAACCTGCAACTCCACTCGGATGAGGTCAACCTCCAGCTCCATGATTCAATTCATGAGCCTTTTTCTGCAGTTCACCTGAAATGAAGCAAAGATTGCATCATTCAGCTAGCAAAAAGTACTTGCTCTCGTGAGCTGGCAGGTTCTTCTTTAGTAGTTGCACTAAAATTGAGCAACATTAAGGTTGGTTGTCTTGCTCATGTAAGGTGCAACTATAATTTGCTTATCCTTTTGTGCAGTTCCACCAAAGTAAAGTGCCATTGTGGTGACAGTGACGACTCATCTTGCAAAGGCTAATAAAATGTTGCACGAGATTACCAACAGAATTTGATGGAGATTTTGGGAACTCCAGTCACCATTTTGTGCAGTTCCACCAAAATTGAGAGATGTTGCCCATGTGACATTTTAGTTGAACTGCACAAGACACTCATTCCAAAAAAAGTGTTTTGTGCAGTTCACCAAAAGGTCACAATAGCAACAAGGTGAAATGGATATCCCTATCTGCACAAAAAGATAGAAAGTAAACAGTTGCTGGTCAATAAGAATATACAAAACATACACGAAATGAAAAGAAGCATCTTAATTATGTTCATGGCAATCACGCAAGGATAGTAGAAATTTTAAAATGTAAGTAATGCTTCATGTTATTGGAAGCATTACGATCAACTATGACCTCAAATATGGGATTACTTTAATTGTGGCATTGCTTGTTTACCAGATACAGTAAATCAACAGCAGCTAAAGAGTTGGTTTAAGGGCATGGGACCATGGGGACACCAGGTCACTCAGTAGCATAAAGAAGCAACTTACTTATCATACTTGGGAAAACAGCAGAAGTACCATTTGTTAACACAGTTTAATTGCATCATATTACTAGAGGCATAAGATTAACAATAACACTGGTTAGACATGTCCATAAGGAAACAGTGTGATCGCTTCACTTTACATGCGCCTTTACATTAACAACAGCAAAAGGTTGGTATAAGGACATGCGACAGTGGACGCATCAGCACAATGTACCTACAAAGAGGCATAAAGTGGTGATGCCAAGTTTGTTCATGCTTTGTGAGGGCAGCAAAACTAATCCTGGAGAACTTTTACTATGTGAGGGCAGCAAATCTAATCCTGGAGAATTTTTACTATGTGAGGGCAGCAAATCTAATCCTGGAGACCTTTTACTATGTGAGGGCAGCAAATCTAATCCTGGACATACTCTGTTGACTTGTCCACCAGCCGCCACTTTCTATCCATTTTTCAACCAATAATAGATCTGTTCCTTATCCAGTTTGTACTGAGTTTTCCCATTATTTCCCTTCTCAACCAAGAGACCGGTTTGGTACCCGGTCTCTACTACTTTCCCCCTATTATCTCCTCTTTGAATCAAGTCCTAGATTCATGCTACGACTTTCCCCCTTCCTTCGTTGTTTGAACCAAGTCCTATATTTGAATGCATGAAGTAGCTTTACCTCTAATAATACTAAAAATTCAAGTGGATTTGGAAGAGCTGATGGAAGTAAAAAAAGATGCACATGCAGACATGTTGGGAGCTGGGGCAGTAGAGCAAGGCCACTTTCAAAGAACTTGTACCTGAGGTTCGTCGGGATGTTGGTGGCGGCAGGTCCGATTTGCGCACAATACTGCACGGAGGAAGAAGGGTCGGAGGACCTCCTGAGCCGGCGATGTGTCGGAGAGAACGGCACGGGCAAAGGATCAGGCCCCGCCGACATCTATGGTTTTCCTCCCTCGGCGGTGATGACTGCGTGAATGATGCGCCTTTTAGTCCTCTACACACACCGGCCGAAGGGATCCGAACGGATCTGTGACCAGCGGTGAGCAGAGAGAAAATGTCGCTACCGCTGTCTTGTTTAGATCTGGAGAGGATGAGAGAATGAAGAAAGCAACCCTAGTAAAGCAAGCGCTCAAGCCCCTGCGTACATATATAGTGGAGTGATTATCTTTTTCTCTCCACAACAAGCGTTTCAATTTGTGTACGTGGCACTAAAGAAAAGAAACTCTCTATTTAAGGTGACTACTGTACGACTCCTACTTACTACTAGTAGTACTAGTATTGTTCACTTGTGCTCCCTGCCCCTCCATTCATTGAACAAACCCACGTGAATAAACATACAGTAAGTATTTATATAGAACGAACAAGCTCGAACTATTTTCGCGTAGTTAAAAGTTGAGGGCGGGGCTTTTCCCGGGCAGTACGCGCGATAGTTTTCGGGTAGGCGGTTTGACAGAGAGGCGAGGAGGGTGAGCGAGTGGCGCATTCTCAAACATACTGCTGGAAAGGTCGGGCTGTGCGATTTGACAGCGCGTTACTGCTGGAAAGACTTGTGATATGACCACTCACTATAGCCATGAATTACTGGTGCTCCGACCAGGATGATGCCCTCCTTCAGTTCCGCACTCTAATCTGGTGCATGACACGTCGACCCGGATGCTGGCTCTCCCGCATGTCGGCGAAGTACTACGTAGTACTCCCTCCGTTCCAAATTACTTGACCTATATTTATCTAGATACAGATGTATCTAGACACTAAACAAGTTTAGATACATCTGTATCTAGATAAATATGGGTCAAGTAATTTGGAACGGAGGGAGTAGTAAGAAGGAGCAAAGAATGATGCGGTATATACTACTACTACTACTACTCAGGTCGGAGGAGTGCGGACCACGACAGCCCAGTGAACCAGGAGCGCGAACCACGGTAGCCCAGTGAAGCAGCAGTAGAAAACAATGCGGTGATATGGCCATAAAAAACAATGTGCTACGGTCCACATTGTAACATGTACAGTACTACTCCTCATTGTTTGGATCCCTGAGTTAGAGCTAGTTTGGGTTGAAATAGCCTCAAATAGCCTCAAACTAGAGGCCCAAAGATTCAGTTCACCTTTCTAGGTATTTTAGTTTTAGGCTTGCATTATTTCTAGAGGCCCAAAGATTAAGTTCCCAGTAGGCGGTAAGCGGCCCTGCTACTCATGCCGGTGTCGACCTCAACTCGCAAGGGATGGCGTTGGAGGGGTTCCCGAGGCTTGGGCTCTACAGAGCCTTCCTGTAGAGCGACGATGGCGAGCTCCTCCCCCGGTGCGTGAGGGGCTCCGGGCTCCCTCCCTATCGTGAATGACTTTCGTGATGAGTTAGCTCATGCTTTGATTCATGGAGTGTTTTTTTTGTGAAGCTTGATTGACGACTTGTATGTTTAAGTGGGATATCTCATTTGTATGGACAAAGTAAAAATTATCATGTTTTGCATGCTTGATTTGTAAAGATGGTTCGTTTATGTCAATTGTGAGCGGGAGGAGGCCACACAAGAGCCGGCCACACCAAATCCGGCAGGAAATAGGGTCAAAAGTAGTCAAATGATTGAGAAAGAGCATTTATTGTCAATCTAACCCTGCCATCCATGCATCTCTTTGGTTTAGAGTTAGTTCAGGGTTAACTCTAACCTCTAAGTGAGTTAGAGTTCTCCTCGTCTCGGTTCATCGCCATCATACTTTCCCCATTCCTGTGTTTTCAGTATCCTGCGAATCAAAGAGGCCCTTTTTTTGCGGGAAAAATCAAAGAGGCCCTTAGACTGGTTTAGGTCCGGTCATTTTTTATAAATGTGTTATGTCCAAAATTTAATGAACGTGCTCCGGTTTCTACGAAAATAATCCGGTTTCATGTAGTAATTCATTCATTCATTTATTCTTCTGCGGGGGGTTTGCATGTAATTCGTGAGGTCTGAAATGTAAAGTACCCTGGCATATGCTCCGAGTCGTGCATGCACTACGACCCAGATGCTATATGTCCCACATGTCGGCGAATGGGAGCACGTGGAAATAGCCTAGGAGTACATATAGGAGGAAAAATGCGTGAAAAAATATGTACTATGAAGCGTAGCTGCGGTTTGAAAAGGAGACTTAAAGTGATGACAGCTATAGGTCGCACGCACCCAACTAGTGGTACTAGACATACGACTAATTTTTCCCTAAAAAAAAGAGGTACGAGTGCTCAGTACTCCTATTCTATCAACACGAATCCCATCTGACAACAGCGTTCGTGCTACAACTAGCTCTTCTCCCTCGTTTCTCTCTTCTAATTCTAAACTCGGCCGACGCCCGGTGGGCTGGGTGGGTTTGCTCAACTGCGGCCCCACCTTATAGTGAAAACGTTACGACTGGAATAAAAATGCCATATACTCCCTCTGTTCCTAAATATATGCCTTTTTAGATACTATTTCAAATGGAATACATCATACAGATGTATGTAGACATAGTTTAGAGTGTAGATTCACTCATTTTGCTTCGTATGTAGTAGTCACTTGCTGGAATCTTTAGAAAGACTTATATTTGGGAACGGAGGGAGTACTATACTAATAAGACATTAAGGCCACGAGGAGATGCAGTGTTGGTTACAGGAGGCAAGAAGAAGAAGAGATGCATCCATCGACAACGTCCACCTCCTCGACTTAGGGCACCGGCCCACCGAACGGCGCCTAAGTAGCAGCGGCTTTCGTGGCCAGGTCGACGTGCTTCTAAACAATGGCGTCCAAAGATTCCAGCCGCTAGAAGAAGGCCAACATCTTTCTGTCCTCTCTTGCCTTGTAGTGGCCTATGTAGACGATTTCCTCGTAGACGTGGATGTGCAGGTCGGCGGTTTCTTGCATGGCGAGGCGCTGCACGGCGAGCGCGGCCTCAAGGTGCACATTCTTTGTCGCGACCTCTGGCACCTGCAGGGCCACTAGGGCTTGAAAGAGTTGGTCACCATGGAGGACGATGAGGGTGGCAGGCAGGAGCCTAGGCACACGGTCTGGAGCAGTACGGCAAGGTCGTCCGCGCGCTTCTTGACGGCGGTGAACTTGCGGATGGAGTTGACCATCATGTCATCCATGCGAGAGGCGAAGCCGGCGTCGGCGAGGGCTACGATGCCAGCGGTCGCCAGCACCGTCTAGAAACGCTGCATGGTGCGGGGCCGCAGGCCTGCGCCTTGGATGATTTGGCACAGCCGACTGCCGCTCGCGTCCATCGCCTCCATAGGTGCTTGTGGCTTCTGGTCACTTGGTCTTGGATTGGAGTGAGCAGTGTTGCGAGAGACTTAGGAGTAGATGGATTGGAGTGGTGGGGCGCCTTTATATGAGAGTCCAAACTCTATTGCATTCACATCATGCTGGCTCTATTATGCTTCTCCAATTAATTCCCTCTGCATGTAATTGAGGATGCATCATTGACCATTCAACGTCTCGGGAACCGCTACCCTCTCCCTCCCTGGCATTCAAGCACCTATGGAGGCGACTGCCACTCGCGTCTATCGCGTGTCAGGAGATGTTCCCGTCGACGACGAGGTGCCTATGGTGAATTTGTAAATTTCAAGATGATAGTGTCGTGCGTGTGTGCGTTCATAGGGGTGAGTATATGTGCGTGTATATGAGCGCTTGCGTCTGTACTGTGTCAAAAAAAACTAAATGCGTGTCAAAAAGAGACTAGTCAGTATACTCAATATTGTGCACCTCGAAGAGGAAAACGAGAGAAGTATGTATTTATTTACGGTGCAGATTCACTCATTTTGCTCCATATGTACTCCATCTCGGTGTAGTCTAGTCACTTGTTGAAATCTCTAGAAAGGCAAATACTCCTTTCTGGTTTACAGGGCTATACTAGCAAGTAGTAGTACGTACTACTCCCTTCGTTCCTAAATATTTGTCTTTCTAAAGATTTCAACAAGTGACTACATACGGAGCAAAATGAGTGAATCTACATTCTAAAATATGTCTATATACATCCGTATGTAGTAGTCCATTTGAATCTCTAAAAAGACAAATATTTAGGAACGGAGGGAGTAGTACAATAGTTGGCTCACATAGCAATTTTGTCTCATGCAAGAGCCTGGCTATATGCGTGCTCCAATGTTCGCAACTGCCACGTTCGGGTTGCGCTTGGCTCTTTGCCTCTTCGAGAAGACGAACAATGATGTTACTACTACTGCTTCTATAGTGTCGAATCCACTGCTACATGTCCATCCACCGCGAGCAGGAGGGATAGCTTGTTGTAGTAGTCTGTCCTCATTTGCGAGCAACCGCGCGCATAGGCGAGGGAGAAGGCATGTAGTAGTAAAATCAAACATCTCCTCGTTGTACGAGTTGACGCGACACATTATAGCACTGGCCCCACATGCTTGCCTCTAAACTTGGCTGAAAGACCCGCGGTGTACAATATATTTGCTGCAACCTCTAACATTTACCCACCATAAATTAAAATATATATTCCTGTCTTGACCAGATGAGTGTGCAAACTACAATCACCAGGGTGACAAGGTAGGGCCAGAAGACTATTTTAATTTTCTTAAAAAAACTTCGAGACGGCCACATAACATGGAGCCGACCCCAACGATTTTAAGCTTACATGCACGGTACACGCTATCCTAGTACTCTACACATGAAACTGCCACACGAGCATCCCGTATGCGCTTGGCTCTTCGCCTCTTTGGGAAGTCAAACAACAGTACTATAGTACGCTTCTGGCCATATGACACCGATTGAACTGCTGCATGTCCACCACGTGCGGGAGGGAGAGCGTGTAGCGAAAGCTTCTCCTAGTCTTGCCAGCCACCATGCTCATGGCGAGGGAGGGACGCTCCTGCCTTTGCGTCTATGACAGGTGGGCCCGACAGGTGGTTGGCCAACCTGTCATACAGCCAAAGGCGGGTGCAGTTAAGTCCGTGAGGGAGAGGATAATCAAAGTTCTCGTTGGCGTACGAGTTGACGCAGCACATCAAAGCACTGGACTCAATCTATTTCAATAATTTGTGTTTACCAATGCATTAATTACAACGCATGCATGCATGCCATGACTCTCCTTTTGATACTTGCATGTGTAGATTTAATGCACCTTGAAGTAGTATAAAATATGTGAAGCGAGAGATGGTTGTGCACGAGGAGGGCGAGATCATGCAGATGGAACAGGACCCAACAATGGAGCTCTCTAAGGTCTCGATGGACCTCACCGTGCTCCATTGCCCCTTGTGCCTCCGCCCCTTGATGCCTCCAGTGTATGAGGTTCGAATACACCTAGTTTGTTCGGCTGATTGAGCAAGGTGCAAGTTTCTTGATTGATGTGTTGTTCGATTGATTTTTGTAGTGCAAGGGAGGGCACCTGGCTTGCGCGGGCTGCCGCGTCGAGCACCCCGGGAACCAGCGGCAGTGCCAGAAGTGCGAGCGCGGCGGTGGCTTTGACGTGCGGAACACGGTGATGGACGATGTCCTTTCGTCGGTGAGGGTGGAGTGCCCGCACGAAGGTTGTGGGCTCTGCATCACTTACCACAAGCTCGCCGATCACCACAACGTGTGTCCGCTCGCACCCTGCAAATGCCCTGTGCCCATCTGCGGCTATGAAGGCCCACCGCCGGCGCTCTACCACCACATCAGCACCGTGCATCCCATGCCCGTGCATAGGATCCAGTATGGCAAGGTGCTCCAGCTGCAAGTGCCACTGTCAGAGCCATGGCTCTTGCTGTTCGCGGAGGAGGATGGCCGCGCATTTTTCTTGGTCGGCGGCATGCTCGACATCGGTGCGCCTATCACCGTGTCGGTCGTCTGCATCAGAGCGGGGGCGTCCCCACTACCGAACTACGTGGCCAAGCTGTGGCGAACGACCCATCGGGGGAGCCCAAAGGCACAACCGACGTCGTCAAGGTGGAAATGGAGGTGACAAGCTACAAGGATCCCGGCGATGTCGTCGTGCAGGAGCTGACCTTCTTCATAGTTCCGCCCAAGCTGCTGGTCGGGGCTAAGCTGGTGTCCCTCCACATTCAGGTTAATAAGCTCACGTCCTAAATGTTTCTATAGTGCCTTCTGTTTATCTTAGTAATATTCTAATATAGGGATTATCTCGGCCTACTTTAGCTTAAGAAATGGTGGGTTTTGGTGGTGATGCAGCAATTACTTCGACATCAGATTAGTAATTTCCAACAGTCGAACGGATATTTTGTGTCTGTTGGATATAAAGTTCCTTTGGGTAAGAAGTACTACTTGTCATCAAAATGGATAAAAGGAGATGTATGTAGACGTATTTTAGTTCTAGATATGTCCCCTTTTATCCATTTTGCTGACAAACACTCCCTCCGTTCCACAATACATGCCTTCCATTTGTCAAAATATAGATGTACCTAGACATGTTTTAGTATATAGGTACATCCATGATAGAGCCAATCGGATGGTTGAGAACACTACAATTCGTAGCTACAGATGCGTGTGTGACTCCCAGATGCAGAGGCCGGGGGTCATCATCCTCCTTTTCGAGAAAAAATAGACGCGTGTGTGAGAGGACGAGTGCATGCGTGCACCTCTTCTCTTTCTGTATAACATACTAAACTCAGAGTACAAGTTTTTGTGGGTGGCACGATGGTGCGTGCGAGAAGTCTCGAGAGATAGGTTTAATGCATCTGAAAAAAAGACTAGCCTATAGCTCGCCACACAGCTATTCATGTTGAACGGCCCATTAACCATAAGATATGTATACGACGGTGCCAGTTATTGCACGTACATAGCAGTACAAAAAGAACTATCATGGCATATGCTACACCACGACCGAGAACACGTGCCCACGTAACGCCATCCGGGAATAGTGCCGCACTTCGAAACTAGAACTGTCAATAAATTTTGAGCTTGCGTCTCGTCACATTCCAAATTACTCCACACTATATTGAACTGCAAACCTATTCGCACCGATCACAACCTAAACGGTTTCCCACTTAGGAGCGTATTAGTACCACGCTATATTGAATTGCAAACATGTTCACACCGATCACAACCTAAACGGTTTCCCACTTAGGAGCGTATTGATACTCGGTTATAAATACTACTATGCCAAGATGACCGCACATTCCTCCTCAACTCCTCATCCACAAAAACAAACAAGTCATTCAGCATCCTTCCCTTGCATCTGCCATGCCCAGCGTGAGTTCTGGGTCGAGAGATTGCCACCAAGGAGAGGCGAGCATGGAAGCAGAAGCACGAGAGATGACCCGCCTCGCTGCGAAAGCAGCCGACATGTCCCGCCACACGGAACTAGTAGCACAGAGGTCCTGCCGCGCGACTGAAGCAGCACTGAGGTCCCGCCGCACCGTCGATGCAGCAGACTGGTCGGACCGCACCGCGGAAGCAGCAGAGATGTCCCGCCGCGCCACGGCGGCCTGGGAAAATGTCTCGCGGGCAGGCGACGACTCTTACAGGCGCATGCATGCGATCGTCCATAGCCAGATGGATTAGATCTCCGTCTAGGCGAGGCTGCAGGACGACATGAAAGCCTCGTTTGAACAGGCTACCAGCGTCATCCGGCAACTAAGGGAGGGCAATGAGAGGCTCCGGGCCGACTGCGACCTGCTGAGGGCGAAGATCGTCGGAAGTGTGGAGCAGCAGGAGGAGACCACTGCCTTGTTGAAGAGGATCGGCGTCATCGTCAAGAAACTTATGGACGAGAATGACATGCTCTGCATCGAGCGCCAAAGGCTGGTGGAGGAATCCGTCGATGTTCTCAAGCAGCGTCTTGAGGACACGAAAGAGCTCATCACCACTCGCCGCGGATACTAGTTCCCGCGGCCTGCAGCAACGCATCAAGAAAGTAGAGATCAGCGAGCCAGATCCTTGTCTTCCTTCTTCTTTTGCCCTTGTGTATTTCGGGCGTAGCCGCATGTGGCTTTTTTAACTATCTTCCTAATTATGTAAGACAATTAATCGTCCTTATATATTCATCAGTCTTGCTATAAGTCATAGTAGATGCTATATAGGTCCGTTGGATCTTACATCAAGATCCATGCTTTCAGATTTTCTTTTTTTCTCTCTTAAATCTCGTTCGAGTGAGACATAACCACTCCATTAAATAGAGGCTCGGGCGCCATTAATGGAGACCTTGGGAGAGAGGTGGACGGCAGATGGAGGTCAAAGGGCTCTTCTCCCGATAAGCACGCGCAGGGGTCTGATCGCACGCCTCTCGTACCCAAATAGCTACCCTGCACAGCGCCTCCTAGCTAACAAAAAAAAGGGGATGCGTGGCGGCACGTAAATGGTAGTAAATAGAACGCCCACGGTTTCAATAATACTTGTGTTTCCGATTGTAACGTGACAGCACTTGTTCCAAAATGATTTTGTTGATTGTTAATGTGTGCGCCTTCGCAAATCGGACTGCAAAATTACCACAGCATGTTGGTGCCATGTCATGGCACCAAGCCAAGTTTCATTATTTTCATGCGTGTTTTGGATTTACAAGAATTAAAAAACTAAGTTTCTCAATGTTTCCAGCCCAGCCATGACGCCCAGAATTTTGAATTTCATTCCCATTTCTTGCATGGACTAGAAATTTACCCGAGGACACACATGTGATTTTTCAACCAACTTTGGTGCACTGGAGCATGTGCTTGTATTTCAAATTTGAATTATGCACACAAAGGTGACATGTTCCCTCTCAGAACCACGAGCCTTCTTGAGAGAAGCTCAGGTTTGCAAGAAGCTTATACCAAAATTTGTTCCTATTCGCACAATTATTTTTACCACAGCATGGTACTACCATGACATGACACCATGCCAAGTTTCATGATTTTAAAACCAAATTTCTCAATGTTCTCGACCGAGTCATGATGCTCAGATGTTTGGATTTTATTCTCATTTCTTGCATGGGACCTAGAAATTCACCCGAGGACACATATGTGATTTTTCAACCAACTTTGGTGCATGGGAGCATGTGCTTGTAGTTCAAATTTGAATTATGAACAATCAATGGCCAAAAACTCAAT
Organism: Triticum timopheevii; assembly: GCA_963921465.1. Classification (NCBI taxonomy): domain Eukaryota; kingdom Viridiplantae; phylum Streptophyta; class Magnoliopsida; order Poales; family Poaceae; genus Triticum; species Triticum timopheevii. The sequence goes on along the minus strand of OY997268.1, from coordinate 506,994,627 downwards.
TAATGTATAAAAAAGGCCAAACGAACCCGGAATAATTCCAAAATTTAACAGGGCACTCATGTAGTTCTATGTTGCCTTTGTAAATAAACTCAAGGGGGACAGCGTATATCCTTTCGCACTCAAAGGTGGCACGTTCCCTCTCAGAACCACGAGCCTTCTCGAGAGAAGCTTCCGTTTGCAGGAAGCTTATACCAAAATTTGTTCCTATTCGGACAATTTTTTTACCACAGCATGGTAGTACCATGATATGACACCATGCCAAGTTTCATGATTTTCAGACGTGTTTTGGATTTACAAGAATTTTAAAACCAAGTTTCTCAATGTTCTCGGTCGAGCCACGATGCCCAGATGTTTGAATTTTATTCTCATTTCTTGCATGGGACCTAGAAATTCACCCAAGGACACAGATGTGATTTTTCAACCAACTTTGATGCACGAGAGCATGTGCTTGTAGTTCAAATTTGACTTATGCACATTAAATGACCAGAAACTCAATTAATGTATAAAAATGACAAACGAACCTGGAATAATTCCAAAATTTAACAGGGCACTCATGTAGTTCTATGTTGTCTTTGTAAAGAAACTCAAGGGGGGGCAGCGTATATCGTTTCACACTCAAAGATGACACGTTCCCTCTTAGAACCACGAGCTTCCAAATCGGCCCAATTTTTTACCACAACATGTTAGTGCCATCAGATGACACCATGCCAAGTTTCATGATTTCCATGCGAGTTTTGGATTTGCATGAATTTAAAATCTAAGATTCTCGATATTCTTGGTCGAGTCACGACACCCATATGTTTGAATTTCATTCTGATTTCTGCCATGGGACCAAGAAATTCAGCCAAGGACACACATGTGATTTTTCAACCAACTTTGGTGCACCGGAGCATGTGCCTGCAGTTCAAATTTGGATTATGCACATTTAAAGTCCAGAAACTCAATTAATGTATATAAAGGCCAAACGAATCCGAAATAATTCCAAAATTTAATAGGGCACTCATATAGTTCTATGTTGCCTCTGTAAAGAAAATCAGGGGGGAGGCAGCGTATATCGTTTCGCACACAAAGGTGACATGTTCCCTCTCGGAACCACGAGGCTTGTTGAGAGAATCTCCAGTTTTGCAAGAAGCTTATACCAAAACTTGTCCCAATTCAGCCAAAAATTATACATATGAAAACAGGGTTTAGATTATCCCGAACATCTCGCTACCTAGACCAATAATGTACTATGATTTGAGTTCAACATAAAATGGATACAAATATTTGAATTGAAGATCGTATGGTACATGTAGTTCATAGTGAAATATGATTACTGCTATATGCATGTTTTTTGTTATCAAGATAATATTTAAATTATTGTATAACTTGACAACAATCGTATTCAAATAAGGAAAATTAATTCAAATTTAGTCCATATGGTAGACGACAATATATATGTTCACATGGTGGAGTAAAATGTTCATATATGATGGAAGATCAAAATGTACGACTACATCAATTATAAACCGCAAGGTCACCTAACGATATATTCGAATTCAACATAACGTGGATTCAAAAATTGAAATTCAAGATCATGGCCTTTGTAATCATATAAAAAGGGACATTACTCTTTCTTTTGGTGGGAATTAATTTTTTTTTTGTTGTTGAGGGAAGTGCGATCGATTTGGTACTGTACAGGGTAATCTTGTTCTCCCGATTATTTTTACATTTTTCTTGTAGTTTTTTCAATGGCATCTATAGCAATATAGTAAAAGGGGACATGACTCTCTTGTGTCTTGTATGAATTGTTTTTTTACATGTTAAGTTTGTTCTGCCGAACAAGGAATCCGCACCTTGTTATCCCGAAATTTTCAAGCTCGAGTATCTTTTGTCTCACCTGCTTTGAAACTCCCGCCTCTTCAACCAGCGTCGCACCTTGTTATCCGGAAATTTCGACGCGCGCGAAAACTCCCTCCTCATTCGAAATCGGTCCCGCAGCCCAGACACGCGAAATCCCCCTTCTACCCCTTAGCCGGAAATGTAGCTCCACGTCATGGTGTCAAAACCGATGGGGGTACGCTAGTAACTTACCCTACATTTCGGACAAGCGCGTCCCTAATCTTGGCTCCCCCCTCCCTTCCCCTTCGCCCCCCATTCGTACACCAAGGCCGCCAAAACCCGCGAAACCCCACGCTCCTCCATCGGCCTCCCGACCGCCGCCCAGCCGGAGACTCTTCCCCGACTACGTCGTTCACCGCAACAGCTCGCCGTCCCTCATCCACCGCACCGGATGAGGATCAATCATCGATCTCGTCGTCCTGACGGATCAGCTGCCCCGTCCTCCACCTCCAAGGAGTTGCCTCGACGTTCGCCTCACTATCACGCCACCTCAATCCCCACACTGCCATCTTGACCTGCCCCACCAGAACCGCAGCACCCTCACCAATTCCTCTGATGAAGCCGAGGCCAACTCAGCGCCACCAAGGAGGTTCTGCACTCACCGCTGCATTTTATCTTTTATTCGATCTCAGGGGCTGCCGGTGCTCGATATCGAGCAGCCATGGCGGGTCTCCATCGACGGCGCCGTCACGGCCACATCATTCATGGTGTCTCTCCCCCATGTCGTTGCTTCCTCGGCGGCGACTTCCACACCGGCACTAGCTGCAGCTGCTCTGGCTCTCGCTCGTGCTGCGGCTCTGTTCTTGCTATCGGTCGCGCTGCTACACTGCTCTTGCTTTCGTTCGTGTTGCTGCTCTGCTCTTGCTCTCGCTTGTGCTGCTGCTGCTGCACGACCTCTGGCAGCTACAGGAGTTGCTGCTTTAGCACTCGCTCGCGGTGCTACTGCATGACTTGCTCTCTGCTAGTGCGTTTCCTGCTCGAGCATCTGCTGATTTAGATCACTACTTTCTCTGCTACTAGTGCTGGAACGCCCTAAACATCTATTGCAATGCTCTGCTACTAGTTCAATCAGTTTTGACAGTAAAATTCAGTTTTGACTATAAAGTTCAGTTTCTTCAGTTAAGTTCAGAGTGAACAGTACTTACAGCATCTGTCGGAGCGGCCGTGGCGCGGCTGATGCATTTTACATCTAGCACTTTTTGGTGATGTATTTTACATCATCAATTGCAGATGATATTAGGGTCCCACTTCAGATTAACGTTGTCTGTCTTGTCCTGCTTCAGCCTCGCCGCCGTACACCTCACCGGAGCTGCTCCAATGACGGAACCGTCCATCATAGCGCAGCAGTACCCTTGGCGCCATTTCCAGAGGCCTCGGATCTTCTTCCCCGCCTCCGACAGTCACACCAGCATCACCATCCTCCACATCCAACCCAATGATGCTGAGGTCCACAAGGCTATGCCAAAGAGGTTGTACACTCGTTGCATCACTTTGTTACTCTACATTCATGTCGATCCCCTCAGGGATCCTTTTCTATGGAACTACTATTCGTGCATTTGGTTAGAAGGAGTGGAGCAAAGCAAAACTGGAGGATTTTTTCCTTTGGTGTCTCTTTCAAAGAAAAAACGTAGGAATTTTAATATTCACTTGGACGTCCTTTTCAAATTAATATGCATGAAGAACATAACTAATTGCATTACTGGCATAATAAGATTCTTATTTTTTTCATTTTCACATGGTTTGACTTTAATTTGACCACGTTTCTCCATTCCTGTGTTCTTCCAATTCATGTGAACCAAACACCCAGGTTGAATGAAATCCTATGTTTCCAAATGCTCTGTTTTGTACGTGCATTCCTATCCTATTCTTGTGTTTTTCCTGTCCTTGCGTTTATAGAATCCTCCAATTCTAAGGAGCCCTTACAGATTTACTCCTTTTTCAGATAGGCGTCAAAGAAAACTCTGTGTGTTATGTCCTGCTCCTGCCGTGCCGTCATCCACCCCACCTGAGGTGCACCATCGACAGAAGTGTTCACTGCAGCAGAGATCCTCAGAGAAGGATTCAGAGACAGATGACCAGTTGTATCCCCCCCCCCCCCCCGAGGTGCATGCTCTAACTTGGTTGGGTTATATTGCTCATATCATGCATATGGTGTCTTGCATTGCCATGCCATCTGCTTCGATTAGAAATGCTTTGTGTGAATGCCTCTTGTTTGCTTTATATATCAGATATGTGAATTATGCAATGCCATGTTTTTCAGCCAATTATCATATATGTGAATTATGCACCCATGTAGCTAGGCATCATATATGTGAATTATCTCATGACATCTTTTTTTCATTACGTATTCCATTTGTCGACAATCTGTGTATATTGAACTACTCTTCATGTGTATCAGCCATTTGAGCCGGTTATGGAAAAATCTGGGGTGAAAACAAGGTCTTCAGAGCAGGCAATGGTACCTATTGAAGCATATATCTCGATAATTACAGGGAGATCCTTAGAGGAGGATTCAGAGATAGATGACCAGTCCTGTATCCCACCTGAGGTGTATGCTCTAAGTTGCAATGTTTATATTTCTCATATGATGCATATAGTGTCTTGCATTGCTTAGTTTAGACATCATATGCACAATATTGAATTCCATCTGCTTAGTTTAGAGATCATACATGCGAGTGCCAGCTGCTTAGTATATGAATCAATTATGTCAATTATATCATGCCATCCTGTATACTTAGACAACATGTATGTGAATTATTTCATCGCAACCTATTTTAGAAAGACATCATATAGTTTTGTCATGTCATCCTGTTTAGATACTCATCATATATTGAATTATGCCATTATATCCTATTAAGTTATCCATCATATATCTGAAATTGTGTCATGTCATGTTTACTTAGGCATCATATATGTGAAATTGTGTCATGCTGTCCGGTTTGGTTAGACAACATATATGTGAATTACCGCATCTGTCTATCATACAATGTCTGTACGTTCAATTTCTTTTCTTGTTTATCAGCCATTTGAATTGGAGGGGGTGATGGCAGTATCTAAGGGAGCAAAAATCCGTTCTTCACAAAAGACAGTGCTACCCATCGATGTAGATAGAACCATGGTTGTACTGGCCCACAAACTAGCCCCACCACATATAATCGAGACTCTTCCAGATTGCACACTTACACTGTTGGGCAGAGAACCAGCTACAACCCATCTAACCGCAACCCCAGCGGATAGTAACCCACTTCTAGTTGAGAAAGCACCATGTCCACCATAGAGTACCCCCACACGAGCAGTTTGTAAAGCTACTGCAGTGCCCAAAGCACAAAGACCACCACAGCTAACCCAAGCTCCATGTTTAAAGCAGAAGAGCAACTGTTCTCAGGTTAGATTCCGTAGCTATGGTCCATACTCCTTTGCTGTTGCATCACTGTATTTACTCATACCAACTACTTCCGAATTTTAAGGATCCAATTGAAACTCCAATGGCGCAACTGGTATGTTTTAAACCTATTTCTTTAACTGGATTGTTGTTCTAACTTCTTGCTCTATGTTGATTTCAGTTTAAGTTGTACAAACAGTTATGTTCTCATGTGATGCACATTACAAGTGTTGCCAATGCTGTGTAGTTTCTCACACTTATATTCTGTCTATGCTGTTGTGTCTTAAAAATATATGAGTTGAACTGTGTATCTATCTTGATTAGGCAACATAAACTAGAATGATATGGACAATACAGTGACCATAGTACATAGATATATGTTTGTTTCATGTTGTTATCCTGTCCACCTTACTACAGAACCGGTTTACCAAAATGAGTTTCTTATACTACTAGCTAAACATGTGACGTGTCTGCTTGTTTCTCTTGTAGTATGCAAACAGAATATTGGAGAAGAGCACCCCACTATGCAATGGTAGAGAAAGTAATGCAGATAAGGTTCAAGATAGTGAGACAACCCCATTGGTCCCCAAGGAAGGTGATAAAAATGATCTTTGTAGATAGTGAGAAAACCCCACAGTCCTGCGTTGATGTAGTGTTCGAGTTACTGGCCAGTACCGCTGGCACAAGCTCTTCGAACTTGCTGCCTGAATCACTTCGGCTTCTTCAATCTCAACTACAAGCTGAAAGGCATCAGTCAGCTGTGCTGCAGCAAGAAGCCAAAGGACTGAGGAAGTCCCTGCAGAATTCAGATGTGTACTTTCTTGTGCAACAGCAAGCGCTGGAGGATTTAAGCGCCAAACAAGAGAAAGTTAATAAGCTTGCTAAGCATCTTGCCAGCATTATGGGTACCCAGGATATTGTTTCTTGAGCTCTTCTGAAGTGGTTTCAATTCTGGACTTATTTTGCTATGGCGTTTATATGCTGCTTTGTTCCCTATATTTGCACTGGTGGCAAACTTTGATGCCCGGTGGATGTAATATGTGTAATAGCCGTGATAGCCTAGCATAAGTTGCTTGCTTATTTATTTCCTTGCTGTCTTTTTTTCTTGTAGTCAGTGCAGTTCTTTTTCCGCGGTTTGCTAGTGGCCGCAATAACCTATTTTTTTAAAACTAGGCCATAATAATGATGGGCTACATATTTACTGTAGTGACGCTGGACCTCCTAGCGGCCGTAGAAACAATGGGCCTTCTACGGGCTGTAGAAACAAGGGGCTTTCTACGAGCCGTAGATACAATGGGCCTTCTACGGGTCGTATCATCAATGGGCCTTATATGGGCCGGATGATCGATCGGCCAAACATGGGCCAATAACAGACCGCATTATGGTCGTAAACGGGCTAGAGTTGGAATCGTCCGTTCATGGGCGGATCATAACGGTCCGTCGTTAATAGGCCATATTTGATGGCGCTATGAAAACGGCCCAACGTATTAACGGGCCACAAATGGGCCGACTGTAACAACGGGCTGAATTTGCCCCACAAGCAGAAAATGACAGTAACGGGCCATAACTAACCGAATGCTGGAAATGAGCCCAAGAATAAATGAGCCCTGAGAAGGCCGAAAGATAACATCGGCTGGAAACGACCCAATGGAATAATGGGCCGTTAATGGGTATAAAGTGATACATTGTTCATTACGGGCCAATTTCAGCACGGGCCATTAATGGGCCAAGAGTTACAAAGGGACTCATATGGGTCGAAAGACGTCATGGGCCATACATGGGCCGGAAGTTAAAACGGGTTGGAATCATATTGGACGACCCAGATGACGCTACTGGGCCTAATTCGGATAGGCCGTAACGGGCCCTGTGTTTGCGGGCTGTAAATGGGCTATATGCGAACATGCCGTTAACAGGCTTTCTGTGGGCCGGCCCGCCACCTTTTGACCAAGTCAAACAGGTCGTCCTTTTCACAGGAATGGGCCTTTGTTGGGCCGTGCCACGTGTCGACGTATCATAGGCGCCTTGGGTCCAATGAGTGGATGACATCTGTCCCAACGTTGAGATGACACGTGTTTACTCCAGCCAATGATGATTTTACACGTGAAAAATCCCCATTGGTCGGGGCTATTAACGGGTTATCGGATCCAAACCCGGACCCGATAGCTTAACGGCGTTCCGTTATGGCGGATGCCACATGTTGGTCACCCTTGACGAAAGCATTTCTATGACGCGCGAATTATCGTCATGGAAGTGGCCACTTTCGTGATAATAATTTTGGTAATGTCATGGAACACTTCTACGACAGCACAGGTATGACTATCTTGATTCTGTCATAAAATCGTCATGGATGTACATGCATGACAGAAAATGTGACCTACTGTGACAAACACGTATCATCACGGAAGTGTATTTTTTTGTAGTGAGTTGTGTTGATCCTGCTGAAAAACAGAAACTTTTACGCCCAGTAAATAATTTCCAGAAAATTATTGAAACCTACTTTTGATCTGATTCTTTTTGCTATGGGTTGGTGCACAAATTGTCCTGGCCGTCCTAATTTTTCAAAATTTACGTAGTTACAGAAGTATTCGAGAGTTACAGATTACTACAAACTGTTCTGTTTTTGGCAGATTCTGTTTTCTATGTGTTGTTTGCTTATTTTGATGAATATATGGGTAGTATCGTGGGGGTATGAACCATGGAAAAGTTGGAATACAGTAGATATTACACCAATATAAATAAAGAATGAGTTTGCAACAGTACCTTAAAGTGGTGATTTATTTTCTTATACTAACGGAGCTTATGAGATTTTCTGTTGAGTTTTGTTAGTGAAGTTTTCAAGTTTTGGGTAAGGATTTGATGGACTATGGAATAAGGAGTGGCAAGAGCCTAAGCTTGGGGATGCCCAAGGCACCCCAAGGTAATATTCAAGGACAACCAAAAGCCTGGTCTTGGGGATGCCTCAGAAGACATCCCCTCTTTCGTCTTCATCTATCGGTAACTTTACTTGAGGCTATATTTTTTATTCACCACATGATATGTATTTTGCTCTGAGTGTCTTGTGTGATTTGAGTCTTTGCTTTTTAGTTTGCCACAATCATCCTTGTTGTACACACCTTTTGAGAGAGACACGCATGAATCATGATTTTTTAGAATACTCTATGTGCTTCACTTATATCTTTTGAGCCAGGCAATACTGCTCTAGTGCTTCACTTATATCTTCTTAGAGCACGGCGGTGGCTTTATTTTATAGAAAATTATGAACTCTCATGCTTCACTTATATTATTTCGAGAGTCCTTTAGAACAACATGGTAATTTGCTTTGGTTATAAATTTAGTCCTAATATGATAGGCATCCAAGAGGGATATAATAAAAACTTTCATATAAAGTGCATTAAATACTATGAGAAGTTTGATTCTTTATGATTGTTTTGAGATATGAACATGGTGATATTAGAGTCATGCTAGTGGAGTAATTTTGAATTTGAGTAATACTTGTGTTGGGGTTTGTGATTCCCGTAGCATGCACGTATGGTGAACCGTTATGTAACGAAATTGGAGCATGAAGTATTTATTGATTGTCTTCCTTATGACTGGCGGTCGGGACGAGCGATGGTCTTTTCCTACCAATCTATCCCCCTAGGAGCATGCATGTAGTACTTTGTTTTGATGACTAATAGATTTTTGCAATAAGTATGTGAGTTCTCTATGACTAATGTTGAGTCCATGGATTATACACACTCTAACCCTTCCACCATTGCTAGTCTCTCTTGTGCCGCACAACTTTTGCCGGTACCATACACCCACCATATACCTTCCTCAAAACAGCCACCATACCTACCTATTATGGCATTTCCATAGCCATTCTGAGATATATTGCCATGCAACTTTCCACCATTCTGTTTATCATGACATGCTTCATCATTGCCATATTGCTTTGCATGATCATGTAGTTTACATCGTATTTGTGGGAGAGCCACCGTTCATAATTCTTTCATACATGTCACTCTTGAGTCTTTGCACATCCCGGTACACCACCGGAGGCATTCACATAGAGTCATATTTTGTTCTAAGCATTGAGTTGTAATTCTTGAGTTGTAAGTAAATAGAAGTGTGATGATCATCATTATTAGAGCATTGTCCCATGTGAGGAAATAAAAAGAGAGGCCAAAGGTGCCAAAATAAAATAAAAAGGTCATCAAAGAGATAGAAAGGCCCAAATAAAAAAACGTGAGAAAAAGAGAGAAGGGGCAATGTTACTATCCTTTTTCCACGCTTGTGCTTCAAAGTAGCACCATGATCTTCATGATAGAGAGTCTCTTATTTTGTCACTTTCATATACTAGTGGGAATTTTTCATTATAGAACTTGGCTTGTATATTCCAACGATGGGCTTCCTCAAATGCCCTAGGTCTTCATGAGCAAGCAAGTTGGATGCACACCCACTTAGTTTCTTTTTGAGCTTTCATACACTTATAGCTCTAGTACATCCGTTGCATGACAATCCCTACTCACTCACATTGATATCTATTGATGGGCATCTCCATAGCCCATTGATACACCTAGTTGATGTGAGACTATCTCCCTCTATTTTGTCTTCTCCACAACCACCATATTCTCTTCCACCATAGTGTTATGTCCATGGCTCACACTCATGTATTACGTGAAAGTTGAAAAAGTTTGAGAACATCAAAAGTATGAAACAATTGCTTGGCTTGTCATCGGGTTGTGCATGATTTGAGTAATTTGTGTGATGAAGATAGAGCATAGTCAGACTATATGATTTTGCAGGGATAAGCTTTCTTTGGCCATGTTATTTTGAGAAGACATAATTGCCTTGTTAGTATGCTTGAAGTATTATTGTTTTTATGTAAATAGTTAACTTTTGTTTTGAATATTTAGGATCTGAACATTCATGCCACAACAAAGAGAATTACATGGATAAATATGTCAGGTAGCATTCCACATCAAAAATTCTGTTTTTATCATTTACCTACTCGAGGACGAGCAGGAATTAAGCTTGGGGTGCTTGATACGTCTCCAACGTATCTATAATTTTTTATTGTTCCATGCTATTATGTTATCTGTTTTGGATGTTTTATATGCATTTATATGCTATTTTTTTGGACTAACCTATTAACCTAGAGCCCAGTGCCAGTTTATGTTTTTTGCCTGTTATAGAGTTTCACAGAAAAGGAATAGCAAACGGAGTCCAAACGGAATAAAACTTCCGTGATGATCTTTCTTGGACCAAAAGCAAACCAGGAGACTTGGAGATGAAGTCGGAGAAGCAACAAGGCGGCCACGAGGGTGGAGGGAGCATCCAGGGGGGTAGGGCACGCCCCCTACCTCATGGGCCCCTCAGAGGTCTCCTGACCTAATTCTTTCGCCCATATATACTCTTATACCCCAAAACCATTAGGGGAAGCCATGAAAACACTTTTCCACCACTGCGACCTTCTGTACCCTTGAGATCCCATCTAGGGGCCTTTTCCGGCGTCCTTCCGGAGGGGGATTCGATCACGGAGGGCTTCTACATCACACCATTGCCCTTCCGATGAAGCGTGAGTAGTTTACCACAGACCTACGGGTCCATAACTAGTAGCTAGATGGCTTCTTCTCTCTCCTTGATTCTCAATACCATGTTCTCCTCGATGTTCTTGGAGATCTATTCGATGTAATACCCTTTTGCGATGTGTTTGCTGATATCCGATGAATTGTGGATTTATGATCAGATTATCTATGAATATTATTTGAATTTTCTCTGAATTCTTATATGCATAATTTGATATCTTTGCAAGTCTCTTCGAATAACGGTTTAGTTTGGCCTACTAGATTGGTTTTTCTTGCAATGGGAGAAGTGCTTGGCTTTGGGTTCAATCTTGCAGTGTCCTTTCCCAGTGACAGTAGGGGCAGCAAGGCATGTATTGTATTGTTTCCATCGAGGATAAAAAGATGGGGTTTTCATCATATTGCTTGAGTTAATTCCTCTGCATCATGTCATCTTACTTAATGTGTTACTCTGTTCTTTATGAACTTAATACTCTAGATGCAAGCAGGAGTCACTCAATGTGTGGAGTAATAGTAGTAGATGCAGAATCGTTTCGGTCTACTTGACACGGACGCGATGCCTATGTTCACGATCATTGCCTTAGATATCATCATAATTATAAGCTCTTCTATCAATTGCTCGATAGTAATTTGTTCACCCACCGTATTATTTGCTCTTTTGAGAGAAGCCACTAGTGAAATCTATGGCCCCTGGGTCTCTTTTCCATCGTATTAAGTTCTATTTTCCATCATATTAGTTTCCGATCTACTATTTTGCAATCTTTTGCTTTCCGATCTATAAACCAAAAATACCAAAAAATATTTACTTTACCATTTATCAATCTATATTAGATCTCACTTTTGCAAGTAACCGTAAAGGGATTGACAGCCCCTTTATCACATTGGGTGCAAGTTTTTTGGTTGTTTGTGCAGGTATTCGGTGTCTTGTGTGTTGTCTCCTATTGGATTGATACCTTGCTTCTCAAACTAAGGGAAATACTTACTCTACTTTGCTGCATCACCCTTTCCTTTTAAAGGGAAAAACCAACGCAAGCTCAAGAAGTAGCACACATCACAAGAAGCTTGCAAGCAAAGTGACTAAGGAGTTAGTTACAATATGATGTATTATGGGACGAGTAAAGAGACTTGCCGGTAAGAAGATTGAACTAGGTATAGAGATACCGACTATCGAATCTCGGGCAAGTAACATACCGCCAGGCAAAGGGAATTACGTATGTTGTCATAAAGGTTCAACCAATAAAAGATATTCCTCGAATATGTAGGAATCAATATGGGCATCCAGGTCCCGCTATTGGTAATTGACCGGAGAGGTGTCTCGATCATGACTACATAATTCCCGAACCCGCAGGGTCGCACGCTTAACGTTTTGACGCTAGAGTAGTATTGGGATATTTGATGAGTGGTAACCAAATGTTGTTCGGAGTCCTAGATGAGAACCTGGACATCACGAGGAGTCTCAGAATGATCGAGAGGTAAAGATTTATATATGGGAATTCATATTTTGGGTTCCGGATAAAAGGTGCAAATTTTTGGGTATTGTACCAGGAAGCTTCCAGAAGGTTTCGGAGGATTTTGGAGGGGTCCAGAAGTCCACAAGTGGGTTCACCACGACCCAAGGGCTAGAATGTGCTACAGGGAGGTGCCCTTGCCTTATTGGGCTAGGCGCACCAAGTCCTCAAAAGCCCGTGTGGCCAGGGAAGGCAAAAAAGGAAGGATTCCTAGTAGGAATAGGATTGGACTTGGAGTCCAAGTCCTCCCCCCTTAGCTGCACCCTAGGGCTTGGAGGGGTTGTTTTCCACGCCCCTCCACCTATATATAGAGGGGAGGGGCGCCCCAAGAGGACACACCAAGCCCTTGGTGCCCCTCTCTCTCTCCCGTTACCCCGTAGTTCCATCGCCTCGTCCCGGCGACGCTTAGTGAAGCGCTGTCGATGCTCCACCACCACCATCACCACTACACCACCGTGTTGGTTGTGATCCCATTTACTTATCCTCTCCCGCTTGCTGGATCAAGAAGGAGGAGACGTCACCAAGCCGCACATGTGCTAACCTCGGAGGTGCCGTCCATTCGGCACTAGATCGGTTGGATCGTGATCGGATCGCGAAGAGTACGACTACAACAACCGCGTGATAAACGCTTACGCTTAGTGGTCTACAAGGGTATGTAATCGTAGCTATGCATCTTCATGGATAGGTCTTGCGTGTGCGTAGAATTTTTTTTGTTTTCCATGTAATGTTCCCCAACATTAAGTTCATGGAAAACGGAGTAATGCAATCAGAACGGTGACATGATGTGGACAAGATCTATTCATGTAGGAATAGACCCCATCTTGTTATCCTTAATAGCAATGATACATGCGTGCCTTGCTGCCCCTTATGTCACTGGGAAAGGACACCACAAGATCGAACCCATCACAAAGCACCTCTTCCCATGGCAAGAAAAATCGATCTAGTCGGCCTAACTAAACCAAACATTTGGAGAAGAAATACAAGGCTATACATAATCATGCATATAAGAGATCAAAGAAAGTCAAATAACTTTCATGGATATAGATCTGATCATAAACTCAAGCTTCATCGGATCCCAACAAACACACCGCAAAAAGTCATTACATCAAATAGATCTCCAAGAGGCCATTGTATTGAGAATCAAAAGAGAGATAGAATGCCAACTAGCTACTTCCTACGGACCCGTAGGTCTATGGTGGACTGCTCACACATCATCGGAGAGGCACAAATGAGGATGATGAACCCCTCCGTGATGGTGTAGATTGGATCTCGTGGTTCTGGAACTTGCGGCGGCTAGAATTGTGTTTCAATGTCTCCCCTAGGGTTTCTGGAATATTCCGGAATTTATAGGGCAAAGAGGCGGTGCAGGGGATCTACGTGGGGACCACACCCCCTTGGCGCGCCTGGGCTCTTAGGCGCGCCCTGGTGGGTTGTGCTCCCACGGGCTTCCCCTCTTGTGCTTTCTTGGCCCCCAAGGTGTCTTCTGGTCAAAAATATTATGTATAAAAAGTTTCATGACATTTGGACTTCGTTTGGTACTGATATTCTACGAAGTAAAAAACAAGCAAAAAACAACAACTGACACTGGGCACTATGTCAATAGGTTAGTCCCAAAAATGATATAAAGTTGTTATAAAATGATTGTAAAACATCCAACAATGATAATATAACAACATGAAAAAATAAAAAAATATAGATACGTTGGAGACGTATCAGGGCGATAGTGGCGTACGTGATACGGAGGCTACACATGTAGCTTGTATGTTGTACCAGACTCTGCCCCCTATAAACATCGAACATAGGCTTGATTATCCAAACCTAGAACTATGCAATAGCATATGTTATGTAGATACATACTAGTAGGCATTTCAAACTCAGTGAGAACGCCTTAACCCAATTGTTTATTACATGATCTCCATACTCTCTGTTACTCATTTACGTTTCTTGCACACTTTTGTTTCCATTCACCTTTCACCATACCATTACAAATTCTTGCAATCGCTTTGCTTTATGCCTTAACAACTTGTACGCACACTTTATAAATCTCCGCAAGAGACAAAATCAATTCCCCGCGCCCCCCATGGGATCAATACTATTATTTTAACAAAGCTACAACCAAACCCCATGCACTTGCAGGCTATCAATGACCGACGACACAAAGTGATGCATGATGTTGCAATACTAGTGGGGGGTGGGGGCACAAATGCTAGTATTGGCCCAAGTGTTATGATCTGCATACCCCTAGGTTTGCAATTGTCAAGGAGTAACGAAGAACTGACCATTAGTTGCGTCCACGGGCTGACCCTTAATTATCGTTGCCATAACCTAAATGTGTGTGTGTGTGTGGGGGGGGGGGGGGGCGATAGTGGCGTATGTGATACGGAGGCTACACATGTAGCTTGTATGTTGTACCAGACTCCGCCCCCTATAAACATCAAACATAGGCTTGATTATCCAAACCTAGAACTATGCAATAGCGTATGTTACGTTAGATACATACTAGTAGGCATTTCAGACTCTCTGAGAACGCCTTAACACAATTGTTGATTATATGATCTCCATACTCTCTCTTACTCAATTACTTTTCTTGCACACTTTTATTTCCAATCACCTTTCGCCATACCACTACAAACTCTTGCAACTGCTCTGCTTTATGCCTCAACAACTTGTAGGCACACTTTATAAATCTCCACAAGAGACAAAATCAATTCCCCGCGCCCCCTATGGATCAATACTATTATTTTAAAAAAAGCTACAACCAAACCCCGTGCACTTGCAGGCTATCAACGACAGACGACACAAAGTGATGCATGATGTTGCAATACTAGTGGGGGATGGGGGCACAAATGCTATAGAAGGACGGTGTTGTTGCAGACTCAGGCATTGGTTGCAAGGGGCATGCGGGGCGGACATCCGAGGATGAGAAGGATGAGTCAGTCGATATTGCAAGGAATCCTAGCAGTGGCATGGGATCTCATCTCCTTCACATAGCAGGTTTGGATGTCACATGTTTGTGCGTGCAGGTGTTGTAAACGTGTGGAGGACGACATGGTCCGCCTGCTTCGTAGGTGTGATCCAAGGGCATGATCTAACAGTCAGCAACCCAACTAATCTTGGCACGGATCTTTTTTTGCAAGAAAACTTCCAGTCTATTATTCTTCATCATGGCAATACAACAAACACCAGAAATAATAAAAAATACATCCATGTTCCTAGATCACCTAGCGACGATTACAAGCACTAAAGTGAGCCGAAGGCGCATCACCGTCATCGCCCCGCCCTCGCCGGAGCCGGGCAAAACTTGTTGTAGTAGACAATCGGAAAGTCATCGTGCCAAGGCCCCATAGGACCAGCGCAGCAGAACAGTAACTGCCACCGACGAAGAGTAGCATAGATTGGAAGGATCCAACCTGAAGAAACGCAAACGTAGACGAACTGCAACCATATCCGAGCAAATCCACCAAGGACAGATCTGCCAGAGACACACCTCCACACGCCCACCGACGATGCTAGACACACCATCGGAATGGGGGCTAGGCTGGGAGAACCTTATCCCATCTTCAGGGAGCCGCCGCCGTCTCGTCTTCTTGAGCATGAAACAAACCCTAACAAAACTTGAAGAAACATATAAAAAGAGAGACCTCCCCCCGGCAAGGGCCGGGATCCACCGCGCCGCCATGGCTTTAAGGCCACCGGAGACGAGGCGGACCGGCGGCAACGCCGACGGGAGGCAGAGGAACCCTAAGCTTTTCTTGGGGAGGTGGCAGAGGGTGCTTCTTTCTCATAAGATTTTTTGCCACGCTTTAATATTAATCTTGACATAGATCAGTCAACTAATACTTAGCGTGCCCTTTGTTTTGTTGAGAAGAGCAAGGGGAATTCTTTTAATTATTATCAAAGGCAACGAGGAGATCGTTTAATAAGCAAAAACCATAGAAGTAGAGAAGAAACCAAAACGATATTTATTGCCATGGAAAAAATAGGGAGCAGTGTATTATTACCATCATGAACACTACCTCTCACCTAGTTCACAATAAAAACCCATAGGTTACTACTACGGCTCTAAATGTAAGTAAATGAGCTATTCCAAATTTCTCTCTACCAAACAAACAGAAAGATCTGGCCTTACTTATTGTGACCTTATTGTTGTATAGGACGAAATGTAACCTTATTTTGCGTGAAAAACATTATCTTAAGCTATTCAAGCTCAACTGCATCATCTGACTTTTTTATTTGAGGGAAAATTGCATCATCTGACTTTTTTATTTGAGGGAAAATTGCATCATCTGACTAACACCATCACGAGGAACGTTTCATCCGAGAAAAGAACACATCACCACAAGGACACAACGGATATACAAAGGCAAAGATGGCACTGAAATCCTTTTCTTTTTCTCCCGAGCAATTTGCAAGCTTCGAACTTTCAAACGAAAAAAGGGAACGGTCCAGTCTAGTTCACTGGGCCATCTAGGCATATGGGGCATTATGGGCTGGTATTTTCGCAATGGGCTTCAACTTCAAGCCTCCCAAACGGCTGGCCAGCCGGAAGCGCAGAGCCGCAGAGGCAGCTCACGAGGCGCAGCTGCTCGTTCGTTTAGTCCCACCTCGCTCGCGAGGAACGGTGGAGTCGCTCGACGAGGCTATAAAAGGGGGCGCAGGGCAGCAGAACAACTCATACCTTTCTCGGCCTTTTGGCTAAGATCAAGTGTAGTATCTGTTCTTATCAGTTTAATATCTGATATGTGGGCCATGTGCACACAACGATATTAAATTTATTTTTTGTGGGGGAGGGTCCACCACAGTGGCTTGCCACTGGGGCCCTCGTGTGTCGCCCGGGCGTTGCACTGCTGCCCGGGCCCGGCGCGCCCCAACCAAAACAATTAAAGTTTTTTTTTCTGTCAACAAAGGCGTTCGCGCAGAATATCTGAAGTTTCAGTTTTATGCCGTTTCGTCGTGCAGGCTTCGTGTTAGCCCGAGTCATTCCTCATCGTTGTCGGCTTTGCCACGCCGAGTTTCAAACCGTTAGAGGATTGAAAAGAAGGGAAACACAGAATCATAACGTGCGTGATTTGCCCTCTCATGAACGTGAATTGAGACGAGTCTGGATGACGCTTTGTGCGTCGGGTGCTTTGCCTTTCACGGACTGGACTGCAAATAATTCTCATCACGTGCACCAACTAACAGGGTTGTTTGATGTGTCATGCTTGGTCAAGTTAAGCACAAACAATCAGGAGTTACAGCGAGTCGTTTCCGGCCAAGCACGGGCCGCATCACGTCGTTGGCTTATCAAATCCATGCCCAAAAACAACTTCAAGGAACGGACTCATACCACGTCCTGTCAAACCCATGCCAACTACTCCCTCCGTTCGAAATTACTTGTCTCGAAAATGAATGTATCCAGAACTAAAATACGTCTAGATACATCCATTTTCACGACAAGTAATTCCGAACGGAGGGAGTAGCTTTGCGGTACAAGATTAAAAGAGTTTAAAGCCGAACCACAGCGTACGTGTTTGGTTTACTCGTAATTGTCATCTCATGGGCATCGTTTCCCTTTCGGAACAATGCACGACATTTTGCTAGCGGATCCTTGGAGTGCGTACCTGGTGCTCACGTTACGTGATATGGGCTCCTGGGCCGTTGGGCCTCAAATGGGACTGCATCATGGGACCTGCTGGATCTGTTTGACCTATGCACAATTTCTAGACCCCCAAGGGGCTTTTGTGCACAAAATTCATAAATAGAACAGCTCCCGTGAGTCTGTAGCACCTGAGCGCCCGGAGCACCAGATATTTTCCCCCAATTCTTGCACGACGATTATCCAAAGGTGCTAATGCACACATCAGACATTATGAAAGGCTCAACTAACTCATACATAAATACTACAAATAGTGTCATGTGTGTAGTACTACGTGACTCAGCTGACTCATCACACACCAGACGTGATGAAAGAACACGATCATCGCTTTTGTCGCATGAGACTTGTGTGCCGTGATAGCGCTTGTGCGCGGGGCATGATTGACAAGGATTACACAACACTCGCATCATGTGCGTGGGCTAAACATGTTGGGTTGATGTGTCATGCTTGGCGAGGTTAGTTATGGGTTGTCGAGTCGCTCGGGTCCCTTCATTTCCCTCCGGCAGCGCCACCCGCCGGGGCAGGAATGGGAGTGGAGCCCTAGTCGATGTAGAAGGTAGTGTTAGCTTAGTTATAGTAGTGTGCGACCGACACTATGTCGTGATTTTCCTACATGTTGTAGAGAAGCTGGGCACCACTACTCGTGAGCGGCGTGCGGTAGTGGACGTACACTTCTCTAGATCCTGTTCTTGTGTGTGTGTGTGTGTGTGTGTGTGTGTGTGTGTGTGTAGCTCTAGCCGACGACAGATTTGAAAATAAGCTCGTTCTTTGCGATGGATCTCAAGGTATTTGGAGGTGCTCCACCCATGTCCCTTGGTCGCCATGGTGGTGGAATAGCGAGAATGACCTGGTTTTGAGCCTTGCTGATTGAACAAGCCCAATGATCTTTTGCTCTCATTGGCTCTCATCGTCAACATCTTCTTCTGTCTTGATCTTCGCCAAGAGAGCTTCAGATCAAACACAATACGTCTTCATCGAGTGATTTGGGTGGCTTGAATCCAATGACCTCGAATGGATTTGGAAGCGAATCCCAATGGGCTGTTTTCAACCTTCGGATGGGATGCCCCTCTTTCCTTATATGTGTTGGCAAGGTTGTGGCTGCAGATGGTGGCCAATCCATCTCCGATGAGGTCACCTTCGGCAAGGTCGCCGAAACCTTCATGATTCGATTGTGTTTTGGTTTCTACTTCTTCGGGGGTATTTAATGTAAAATGAGAGGATTTGATTGCAAATTCTTTCTTTTTGTTCCTCTGGCAGTTTTGTCAAACTTTTGCTGTATTAATGCCAGCTCGAGGACATGTAGCGCTTTTCCGCAATCAAAAGGGAGAAGAGGGTTGGTTAATGAATCCCCATGATCCGATCTAGCACCGACCCCGAATAATGCCATGAGCTTTCCCCCTTCTCACACAAGAGACATGGAGCGCTTGGCCGTTGTTTGTAATATGTATTTATCACCAATAAGTAGCGCTTATTATATTAAAAAGCCCTCAACTAGCTTTTGATATTTATTTTCTCTCTCTTTAAGAACATAGATAGCCGTCGCAGATGCACTCGAAGGCAAAAAAAGAGGAAGAAGAAAAGAAAAACAACTCTGGCAGAGCTCCCACTATAGCCTCTAGAACATGGAGGAAAAAACCCCATCACAAAGCCCCTTTTAATTGGGGGCCTCTCCCCCATGGTCTCCGTAAGATAGTTGTCAAGGCGGGAAGAAATTTCATGTTATGCCCCACACCCAGCTGTCCTCCCATGTGTCGGCGACCATGTAGCCAGTGGGCTCCTTCCTCATCGTCGCCGCACCTCCAAGTGTTTCCTCTCCTCCATTACCATCCTCTCGGCAACCTAGCTTCATCTTCAGCCGTCCCTAACCCCTACATCCTGAAACCCTAGCTTAGCCAAAATTATGTCATCATCCACCTTCATCCTTCCCGACGCTATCCCCCATTCTGCATCCTCAAGGCTTTGTCACCTCCTTACGCACCTCCGCTATGCCGTCGTCCACCTCTGGCATCCCTGAATCAGAGCTCTGCTACGCCCGCCTCCGGCTATCCTGGAGCAACACCGCTCTCTGCTGCATCCCGGTGCCGTCCAACGGTGCAACGACCTACTGAGCGTTTGGTGAAGATGAAGGAAGAATGAAAATGCAAATTAAACAACAAGCTAATGACATGTGGGCTCCATGCGACAGTTAGCACACAACACAATATACAGGTTGAAAATTATGATCTACTTCCGCCTCTCCGATTTACTAGGCCTGCACATATCCCAGATTGACAATTTAACCAATATAGTAGGTAATAAATATGAAAACTCATACCACTAAAAAAATCATTTGAACTTTTTAATACTCTCTTCTATTTGAATTAATTGACGCAACCTCTATATAACAACTATATAGAGGTTGCGTCAATTTCGGATCGGAGGGAGTAATTTCTTTTTGTTTGCGATATAGTATAAATTATACTATGTTGATCAAATTGTTAATTTAGAAATACAGGAAGGCCTAGTAAACTAAAAAAGGTACTCCATCTGATCGGAACAAACTAACCTTAATTCAAAGTTGAAACACTTTTTCAATCTTACTTCAAAGTCGAGAAACTTTTCTTCGGGAGTAGTATCGTTAGAGTTGGATTTTTTTTCATCCCTACAAATGGAGCTGCCCCATTTTGCTTTTAAAGTTTAGAAAAATGAAGCTAGACCAAGAGGTGTTCTAGAATCTCGTTAATTTTAACGTGAGCGAAGATTGTAGTCGTCGCTAGATGGCCTACAGATCTAGATGTAATTTTTATTATTTTCAGTATTCGGTTTTGTGCGTGATTGAAGATAAATAGATTGAAAATGTTCTGATTAATTTTTAACGTGAGACGAGACAATTTTTCGCCTTCGTTTAAAAAACAAGTAGCCAAGACATGTCAAGCACGGCGGCCACCTGCCGCGGGAGACCATCCCCAACCCAACCTGTCCCCGACCCAAGCCGCAGGGCACGCCCGCCGCACAGCGGCAGCAGTACAGGTGTCTTCCGCCCCTCCAATCCGCCACTCCCACCCACCATTGCGTGACGGGCGACCTTTCCAGGAACGGCCCGCCCCCGCAGCTCCACTGTCCGTGACCGCGACCGCCAGGAACCAGAGTAAAGCAGAGGCGCTCGTCGTCGCCGCGATTCGCCACTAGACAACTCGCATTGCCAGCCGCCCAAGCCAAGCTAACCCCTCCGTGATCTCCCCGGGAACCAGATCACAGCTTTGCCTAATCTAATCAGCGAGAGCATCTCCCTGCCCATCGTCTGACGAGATCTCAGGGCCGGAGCACCGGCCCGCCCATGGTGAGTGAGCTCCCCCGATTTCTTTAATCGGTTCTTGGGGAGGTTATTCTTATTCTTCTGCTAGTAGGTGGTGCTTACCAGGTGGGATTGGGCTTTGCTTAGCTTTTTTTAGCTTGTCCTCTTCCGCTCCCTGGATCAACCCGCCATGGTGAGCTGCTTAGTTCGTTTCTCTTTTCCTGGTCCTTTTTTCCTTTTCATTTGGTTTGCGTGCTGAGTGGGTAGTTTCTTGAATTGTCCTCTGTTCTTGGCGCCAATTTCGCTGGATTCCTAGTACAGCTCTCCGTTTTGACTTGCTCGAGCTGAGCTTAGCTGAGAAGGATGTGCTCTGTTTTGGCAAAACTTCCCGAAATCATCTCGTGACAAAACATGGGAAATTTCTGGTCATGCTGCGCCAAATTGGGGATGAAATCTGGCGCCCGCGAAATGCTGGACTTGTCCCAACGAACCTCTGTTTCTTTCTTGATTTGACACATGTAGCCGCGAGCCTGCTCATTTTCCGGAAATTTCCAAATTCTATCTTTTACAGTCTGACAAGACATCCTTTCTTCCTTCTCCTGCTGCAGCGCGTGCCAACCGGAGCGGATGAGTGGCGGCAGCATGGCCATGGGCGCGAGGAGCAAGCACCATCCCAAATCTCTGGCCCTGCGCTGCTACTGCTACGCGGCGAGCCACCGCTCCCTGACCCTGCTGGTGTGGGGCCTGGCGGCGCTGGTGGTCCTTCTGAACTTCCACCTGCTCGTCACCCACGGCAAGGATGACCAGGGCGGCAGGCCCCGCGAGATCCACCGGACGATCCTCAGAGAGCTGGAGGTGGTGGAGGAGGAGAGGTTCCAGGTGACGCCCGCCCGCAGCCGGAGGAACCCCAGGGCCGTGCGGCGCAAGGGGGAGCACACCAAGCCGCTGTCCGTGGTGGACGAGTTCTTGGACGAGTCCTCCGCGGTGCACGACATGTTCTTCCCGGAGCCGAGGACGGCCATCGATCCCGTCCATGGCGGCAACGACAGCATGTACTTCTACCACCCTGGGAGGGTGTGGCTCGACACCGACGGCAAGCCGATCCAGGCTCATGGAGGCGGCGTGCTGTACGATGAGAGGACCGAGACCTACTTCTGGTACGGGGAGAACAAGGATGGCAAGACCTACAAAGCTCACAGCAAGGGTGCTGATCGAGTAAGTCAAAACTGTTCTGATGCTCTGATTTTTTTTTTGTTATCATTCGTACTCCTGAAGAGCTTTCGTATAATTTTGGTCGATCAATCAGAGAACATACATTATTGCCGATTTGCCGTACTCGAAACGTACCCCTAGCTGAATTTATAGCCAGACATAGCATTTTCATTTATTTGCTCTACTCTTCACTAATCCATCAGACAATATGTACAGAAGCAGAATTGATCAGCCTCTACATGAGCCTGACAAGTGTGAGTAGGCTTATAGTCAAATTGTAAATAAAAAAGGTGGGAAAAGATTGAGTATCTTTTGTGTCATTATAACAGTCCATGCCTTGCTGCAAGATTAAAGATTCAGACAACAAAAAACAAAACTTTAATTCTACAAACATAGTAGCAAACCTGCTTTTTTTCTTCTAAATATCGTTGCAGGGGTTTCAGTACCTGTGGAGTAGTGAGTGCTAATGCACGCCTCTAAATTTTCTGACCTTTTAGATTCTGTCGCTGAGGCCGAGTTTACTTGTGGACATGTTGGAAGTGATTTTCTGTTGGGAAGGTAAGGGCGTTACCTGGGTTGTGTGCAGGCAGATCACCAGGAACGTAGGTTAGAATATAAATTCTAGAGATAAATAATATCTGGACATTTATAGTCTGATGGTATTCTGTTGCATAAAAGAATACTCCATTCCTAGTTAATTTGTTTGAAGACTTTTAGTATCTAAAAAGATACACAATGCTTGTGCATTATATTATAGAAAGACTATTAGTCAGTGTCCAGTTGTTGCAGTCTAGTATCAGCAGAATTAGATGACAGATACTGTGATTGTGCAGTCCAGTATCATCAGAATTAGAAAACAATGATTGTGCATATTCTAGAAAGACTATTGTAGGTTTTTCGCAAAGTTAGGGAGTTAGTTTAGGAAATTTACCATGATTATAGCTCTTCCGTTTAGTTAACCCAAGGTGTCCGCAATACTGCCACACACCATCTAATTCTATCCACTAATCAACTTTCATAGGATGTTTGACACTGGATTTCAAAAATTAAGAAAACGTGCAGTTCTGATGTGGTTTGAGACATTTTTTCCAGCTCATTAAGGATTCATGGGTAGATTTTTACTTGCCAATCCATACAGAGCACCCACACCTGATAGACCATTAAAATGCAGAGGCCGGGGGTTTGACCTCCTTTTCGAAAAAAATGTATCCTACACATGTATCTTGCTTCTGGCATACATAATTTAGTGATGTTCAGCAGTTGAACTTACTATGTCATTTGTTGCTTGTGACATACTACATAAGTTAGTGATGTTCAGCAGTTGAACTTGTCATGTCATTTGCTGCTATGTTTGTTTTGTCATGTCATTCTGACCAAGATGATCTACCTCCCAGGTTGACATCGTTGGAGTGAGTTGCTATTCTTCGAAGGACCTGTGGGCATGGAAAAATGAAGGAGTCGTGCTCCGTGGTGAGAAAAAGAATGTGACACATGACCTCCACGTATCCAACGTCCTGGAGAGGCCGAAGGTGATCTACAACGATCGGACCGGCAAATACGTGATGTGGATGCACATAGATGATGCTAACTACACCAAGGCGTCGGTCGGCGTGGCGGTCAGCGACTCTCCCACAGGCCCGTTCTCCTACCTCTACAGCAAGCGGCCACACGACTGCGAGAGCAGAGACATGACCATTTTCAAGGATGACAATGGGAAGGCCTACCTGATATACTCATCCGAGGACAACAGCGAGCTCCACATCGGCCAGCTAACCGACGACTACCTCGACGTGACCGACGACATGAGGAGGTTTCTCATTGCGCAGCACCGAGAAGCCCCGTCGCTGTTCAAGTTCGACGGCACCTACTACATGATAACCTCAGGGTGCACGGGCTGGGCGCCGAACACCGCGCTGGCTCACGCCGCGACGTCGGTCATGGGGCCTTGGGAGACGCTGGGGAGCCCCTGCGTGGGAGGGAACGACATATTCCGGTCGACGACGTTCTTCTCCCAGAGCACATTTGTGTTGCCACTTCCAGGCTTAAGAGGTTCATTCATCTTCATGGCCGACCGGTGGAACCCTTCGGAGCTGCAGGACTCGCGGTACGTGTGGCTGCCGTTGACGGTGGGTGGCGTGCCGGATGAGGCCGCGGACTACAGCTTCATGTTCCCGCTCTGGTCCCGGGTGTCGATTTACTGGCACCGGCGGTGGCGGCTCCCAGAGGGGTGGACAGATTCTTGAAAATTTGAAAGTTTATAAGTTGCTATACGTTTGTTACACATGATAGATACGAGTTTATTGACATTCGACACACAGTGGAGGGGGTGTGTTGTATAGGTCAGATGTAGAGGCTAGCAGAGTTGTAAATGTGCAGTTTTGAGTTTGTTCTCAAGTCACATAATTATACCTGTGTCCCTTGTGTGAATAATGTGGCTGCACCTTCAGTCTTTTGCTTGTGGTGTGGTATCTGAATCGTGTTGACAGACTTGACAGATACGTGTATCTGAATGCCTGTAATCCATATCGGTTCAGCACTGCATCGGGGCAAGGCAATCAGTTGCACCTGGATATACTACAGAGTGCGGCAGAACTGTGGATATAAGCAATTCGGCATCAATGTTTTTCATACAGTTGACTGTAGTAAAAATAAATTTGGCAATTCTGGCACTTTCTAAGATGCAGAATCAGGGTCTCCAAAAATTCTAAGTATAACAAACGTGGAAATCGAATGCTATGGTATATTGAAATCACACATGTGTCTTTTTATGCCATACAGGTATAGTATACATGTCACTCTCCTCTCTTCCTCCCCTGCCGCGGCTGTATCCTTCTCCTAGGCTGCCTGCGAGCCCTTTTCCCTCGGTTTTGTTTCCCAGATCAGAGAACGGTGTTGCAAAGGGAGGCCATGGGCTGATTGCAACCCGAGAAAGCCATGGTCGTGCATCTCCTCGACGAGGTTGGACGTTTTTGCACCAGGCGAGGACTAGAGGTCACCACCACCGGTGCTGAAGCGGCAATCGGCTCTGCGATTTTCTTCAACCGGCACCGGAAAAGCTACCGCAGGTGCCCGGGTTTGCTGCAACCAGACGACGGCGCACATTTTTTGCTGCAACAGGCAATGGAGAAAGCTACCACCGGCACCTGGTTTTTCTACAACCAAGAGACGATGTAAGTGTGGCCGAAGATGACAGGCTGCAAATTTTGTTGCAACCGGCAGTGGGAAAGCTACCACCGGCGACCGATTTTGCTGCAACTGGCATGCGGTGGTGTGGTATGCAGTGGTGCGACGAGCGGCGACATGGGGTGACCACGGCGAACATGATTGCTCAGCCGGTACACCCTTTTGCTACCCACCGTGGTGATCGTGTGCTGCGGGGAGCTCGTCGTGGATGATACGACCTCACGGAGGGGACTCCACTTGTTGCTGGATGTCGCATCCTTCCGACGACAGCTGCGATGCGTCACGCCTCATGCTGCTGCTGTGAACCGCCGTCGCTGAGGTCTAGAACCGGTGATGCCCACTGCCGCCACCCCGCCGATGTGAAAGCTGGAATCGGCGTAGCTCCATGCTACAACTGACATCTTATTTTCTGGAATCGGCATAGCACCCTGCTACAACCTGATGTGTACTACACAACCTTTTTCTTGTAGACGTTGTCGGGCCTTCAAGTGCAGAGGTTTGTAGGACAGTAGCAAATTTCTCTCAAGTGGATGACCTAAGGTTTATCAATCCATGGGAGGCGTAGGATAAAGATGGTCTCTCTCAAACAACCTGCAACCAAATAACAAAGAGTCTTTTGTGTCCCCAACACACCCAATACAATGATAAATTATATAGGTGCACTAGTTCGGCGAAGAGATGGTGATACAAGTGCAATATGGATGGTAGATATGAATATTTGTAATCTGAAAATATAAAAATAGCAAGGTAACAAGTGGTAAAAGTGAGCACAAACGCTATTGCAATGCTAGGAAACAAGGCCTAAGGTTCATACTTTCACTAGTGCAAGTTCTCTCAACAATAATAACATAACTGGTCATATAACTATCCCTCAACATGCAACAAAGAGTCACTCCAAAGTCACTAATAGCGGAGAACAAACGAAGATATTATTATAGGGTATGAAACCACCTCAAAGTTATCCTTTCTGATCGATCTATTCAAGAGTCCGTAGTAAAATAGCATGAAGCTATTCTTTCCGTTCGATCTATCCTAGAGTTCGTACTAGAATAACACCTTAAGACACAAATCAACCAAAACCCTAATGTCACCAAGATACTCCAATGTCACCTCAAGTATCCGCGGGTATGATTATATGATAAGCATCACACAATCTTAGATTCATCTATTCAAACCAACAGAAAGTACTTCAAAGAGTGCCCCAAAGTTTCTACCGGAAAGTCAAGATGAAACGTGTGCCAACCCCTATGCATAAGTTCACAAGGTCACTGAGGGAGTCCTGTACTAAGGGGTCCTAGGACAGTCGGACTATATACTTTGGGCGAACTGTTGGACTATGAAGATACAAGATTGAAGACTTCGTCCCGTGTCCGGATGGGTCTCTCCTTTGCATGGAAGGCAAGCTTGGCAATTCGGATATGTAGATTTCCTTCTCTGTAACTGACTCTGTGTAACCCTAGCCCCCTCTGGTGTCTATATAAACCGGAGGGTTTAGTCCGTAGGACAAGGGCAATCATAATCATAGGCTAGCTTCTAGGGTTTAGCCTCTACGATCTCGTGGTAGATCAACTCTTGTAATACTCATATCATCAAGATCAATCAAGCAGGAAGTAGGGTATTACTCCGTCGAGAGGGCCCGAACCTAGGTAAAACATCGTGTCCCCTGCCTCCTGTTACCATTAGCCTTAGACGCACAGTTCGGGACCCCCTACTCGAGATCCACCAGTTTTGACACCGACATTGGTGCTTTCATTGAGAGTTCCACTGTGTCGTCGCGATAAGGCTTGATGGCTCCTTCAATCATCTTCAACGATGCAGTCTAGGGGGAGGTTTTCCTTCCCGAACAGATCTGCGTATTCGGCGGCTTCGTACTGCGGGCCAACTCGCTTGGCCATCTGGAGCAGATCGATAGCTACGCCCCTGGTCATCAGGTCAGGTTTGGAAGCTTGAACTATACCGCCGACATCCGCGGAGACTTGATCTTCGACGGATTCGAGCCCATGTCAGGCGCGCCGGACGGTCACGATGAGCATGACTTTGATATGCCATCAGACACTATTCGGGAGATCGCGCCTGCGGCGGCGCCGGGAATCAATCCGGAGCAGATCGTGCCTTCCGAGGGCGGGTGGATGGACCCCGCCACGGAGGCCGCGCACTCATTAGCGCTGTAGCCGAACACTGATCCCACTCCTGTGAGGGGGGTGTCATCGGACCCTCGGACTCGTCTCCGGCTACAGGATCCGAACCTTGTGCGTTCGTGCCTATCGAATCTGATTGGGCACCGGTCATGGAGTTCACCAGCGCGGATATTTTTCAGCACTCGTCCTTGGGTGACGTGCTAAACTCATTAAGGTCTCTTTCCTTGTCGAGAGATTCTTGGCCGAACTATGTTCGGCTCGAGTGGGAAGCGGACGACGAAGAAATTCTTTCCCCACCCACCACCCACTTAATAGCCACTGTCAATGACTTAACCGACGTGCTTGACTTCAACTCCGAAGACATCGACGGTATGGATGGCGATGCAGGAGAAGAACAGGAACCACCGCCTATAGGGCGCTGGACAGCCACCTCATCATACGATATATATATGGCGGACACCCCCAAAGAAAGCAATGGCAATGAGGCAACAGACGATAACCCCTTGGAGAAGCAATCTAAGCACCAGTGTCATAGGCGCCGCTCCAAGCCCCGCCATAGCAAAAATAGCGATACCGGCATAAGAGATAACAATCCGGACGATGCCGAAGACGAAAACAATCCTGCCCAACCAGGCTTCGAGCAGGCCGAGCAAGAGGATGGGCAAGCTAGCCCTAAAGAACATGCAAAAGATGGAGAATCAGAGGATGATAATTACATGCC
The DNA here is from genome assembly GCA_963921465.1 of Triticum timopheevii. Lineage (NCBI taxonomy): Eukaryota > Viridiplantae > Streptophyta > Magnoliopsida > Poales > Poaceae > Triticum > Triticum timopheevii. The sequence continues at coordinate 506,966,123 of OY997268.1, read as the reverse complement.
TCTCTCCGAAGACGAAGTGAGCCTTGGCGACAAAGAATTCATCGTCCCTGAGGATCCCGTAGAGCAGGAGCGCTCCAAACGCCGGCTTATAGCCACTGCAAAAAGCCTGAAGAAAAAGCAGCAACAGCTTCAAGTTGATCAAGATCTGCTAACTGACAGATGGACCGAGGTCCTGGCTGCCGAGGAATATGGACTCGAGCGCCCTAGCAAAAGCTACCCAAAGCGCAGGCTGCTACCTCAACTCGAGGAGGAGGCTTTAAAGCCCATGCTACCAATGCATGATGCGGCTGACCGGCCACCCCGTGGTCGTGACAAAGCGGCGTACCAGCCCGAAGTCCAGACCGTACCCCGCCGCCAATCAAACGATAATACTAAGGCCCAGGGCTACACGAAGGACCTGCGAGATGTATTGGAAAACAAAGCAGGACAGTCAAGATCGAAGATGTATTGGAAAACAAAGCAGGACAGTCAAGGCCCGGGGCGCGCCATAAGACATGACGATGACCGTCACGCCGGATACAATAAACCAAAGTCCGGCCGGGCCGAATACAACAGACTAGATTCATTTGAACGTCGGGATGTAGCCCGTCATAGAGGCGCCGCACACCCCCTATGCTTCACTGATGAAGTCATGGATCACGAATTCCCAGAAGGGTTTAAACCCGTAAACATTGAATCATATGATGGCACAACAGACCCCGCGGTATGGATCGAAGATTTTCTTCTCCACATTCACATGGCCTGCAGCGATGACTTACATGCCATAAAGTACCTACCACTTAAGCTCAAAGGACCAACTCGGCATTGGCTGAATAGCCTGTCAGCAAGCTCCATTGGCAGTTGGGAGGACTTGGAAGACGCATTTCTCGACAACTTCTAGGACACTTATGTGCGACCACCGGATGCTGATGACTTAAGCCTGTTTGACGCGATTTTGTACCAAAGCAGATAAGTCGAATACTTTTTGTAGTAAAAAAGAATCATCCCATGATTTTCTTTTCTCGATTTTATATGACTAACCCATATGATAGAATTATTATTGTAGAATGTTTCTCTTGTGTGCATGATAAAGAGAAGAATATATATGTATACAAGGAGCATGCATGCATATCCTTGTACGTGGTGCATGGCACAAACAAAAGGAATGCCTACATACTGCAAGCATGCAGCGAAGACCAAGTATAGAAGCAATGTGCACCTCTTTGCCTGTACGCATCGGCCGCCACGATGGACACACACAACTGCGTACAAAATACCCGACCGGCAAGCATGCACGAAGATAAGCACGAGAGAAAGATAAGATAACTCAGACGTCGCCTTGGCCAAAAAGGTTGGAGCAGCCGAACAGCCGAGGCTACGCGCAGCGGCTATCTCCTCCTTATAAATGCACACATCCAGCCAGAGGGGGGGGGGGGGGGGGGGGGGGGGGGGGGGGGTAACAGAAGAAGAAGAGGAGATGCGCCCTCGCGGCAGCATCGACGTGCGCCCTCGCGGCAGCATCGACGAGATCAGGGAGGCCTCGCATCAGGAGGGATCCAGAAGGAACGCCCCAGGAGGCGACAGCGCGCCCGCGGCCGCGAGGAGGAAGAGAAGCCGGCGCCGGCGACGGTCAACCCACGGCGAGCATGCAGGTGTCCGAGGAGATGAAGAAACGGGAGCAGACCAAGCCCCGCTGACTAATTCTATTTGTTACTGTCTTCCATCCATCAGGTTCTACACAAGAACAACTGGAAGAAGGAGGAGGAGTCCCGCACACACAGACATCCGGAGAGAAGACAAGGTGGAGACGTGCCCCTTGTGGCAGCGTCGAGGAGATCGGAGGGCGCGCCCATGCGACCGCGCGTGTGCCAAGGGGCACCCGACCGAGAAAGAGGCGCAACAGGTTCCTCGGAGACGGGAGCGAGACCACGCATCACGCATGCACCAGGAGGCACCGGGAGGGATAAAAACCTAGGAGGCGACGACACCGAGGAGGAAGAGACGATGGCCATGATGGCAGCCTGACCATGGCGAGCATGCAGGCGCCCGAGGAGATGAAGGAATGGGAGCAAACCAAGCCTCGCTGGCTAATTTTATTTGTTATACTATATGTCTTTCATCTAGCAGGTGCTATGGGAGACCAGACCCAGAGAGGAGATGCGCCCTAGCGGCAGCGTCGAGAAGGTCGAGACGGAGATGGCAGCCAGCCGAGATAGACGCGCCCACGGGGGCGGTGCGTACCTCCGACGGCTCGCTCGCTGCGGTGCAAGTACACGCACGAGAAGACCGGTGAGAGGATGCAGCGGCGACAGCAGAGACACCTCTCCGAGCTCGACTACAGAAACGACAACACACACAAGGCTGTTGCGCATCAAGTCAAGATAGCTCATCTTGAATTGCATGGCACACACATGCAAGGGAACGTACGGCGTGTGCTCTTCTCTTCAGGGACTAGTTCCTTTCCTTTCTATTCTTAAAACAACAGACCGCATCAAGATGAATCCAAGCAACAAACACCTGAGAAGAGGAGAGATCGGACAGACGGACGCACGGAGAGAAGGACCCACGCGTAGACGCCGCAAGGCCGCCACCCTTCACGTCCACGCACGGCCGATGCACACACACGCGGTCGGAGAGGTAACTCATGGATCAGACGGGAGAAGGCCAGATCGAATAGACGGACGAACGCAGCCGAGCGAGAACACGGGCGGCAGCGACATGGACACCAAGCTCACGTACCCGAAGGGTGAGGCTTTGATCTAATATATACATATTCTTCTTTATCCTTCACATGCAGCATGCATCCGCTACAAGGAGAGTATGTACCGGTCACCGGAGATGACATTCGTGTGATCCTGTCGTCGCCGCCACCGAAGATGACTTCTACGGACCAGAAAACTGCTCCGACACCACCGGAGTTTGTCTAGGCCAAGCCCTTCATTTTCAGGTGTCACGTTCGTGGCCGGAGATTACTCAGGAGCAGCCAGAGCTCTTCAGCGACGCAGCCCAACCGCTAGCCCCGACGCTCTATGATGGTGTACAGGTCGCGACGCACTGAGTGACGAACAAGGCCATGGTGGACAGGTTCATGGCAAAGAAGACACCGGTGTATAGGTTTTGCGTCACACTTTTGGAGGAGACGGTACGACGGAGCCGGAGCTTGCTGATGGCGCAGCCCGAGGCTCGCCTTTCCCATCACGGCGTATAGGTCCTTGGTGGAACCAATATCTGCAACAACATGGCTAAGACCGGTTCCTCCTTCATGAGGAACGCGTCCCCGATGAATAGGTCAATGGCGTAGATATCCTTCATCAAGCCGGAGTATGCAGCGACGTTGTCTAAGACCAGTCCCTCCTTTGAGAGGTGCACCCACTGTGGCAGACAGGGTCGTGACGTACAGGTCCGTATCATCGGCGGTGCATAGGTCACACTTTCACGCAGCACCAGCCCAAGGCGATGCGGCCTCTATGACGCCACCTTACACGACCCCGTGAGGGAGCAACTTTGCCTTGGCGGACCGCCAAATACTTGGCCTCTAGCCGAGACGAGGCGCCAACCACCTCGGGCCACGCCCATGTGAGCGCGCGTTAGTTTTTACGCTGACGCCGGTCTCCCCAAACCGTTACATCAGCAAGGCGTAGCCCCTTGAACACCCCGATTAAGCAACATGTCGTCAAGAAGTCTAAGCCGAGCGTGACCCATGCTACCCCAACACCAACTACTCCAACGCCGCCAAGACCGACGAGGCATGACAGCGAGGGCGGGCGCGGCCATCGCTAAGGCCACGCCACTTGCGGCGCGTGTACCGACGAGGACACGGGCTCTGCCGCCACCCACACACGCATCACCATCATCATGCATGGAGGACATGATGCAAAGACGACGAAGACGACCACACGACTTAATCGGAGGTATCCCACGGAGCAACCCATGGGAGTAATTAACCGGGAGCCTTCCGAGGCCTCGGGAACCAGGAGACCGCAATCGCCACAGTCAGGCTGGCCGCGCTAGTAGGCCACAAAGCACACTTTTTTTACGGGATCTTGTAATTTTGTTTCTCCAATGAGATTAATGAAATACTCGTTTCCCGTATTCTTTTCTTTGTGTACTATGGTACACTGGGACGCCCGCAAATTTTCTTTTCTTCTTTCCCCGGCGCAAGAGAGAAATACACTCCCCTTCCCTTCTCTCGGAGTTTAGATATTTTTCTCGTGTCAAACAAATTGGCACGCCCAGTGGGACCTGGTTCTCCTCCCATCTTTGCTATGCAACAATGGTCATCAATTTCGTCTTCGAGTTTTCTCCGTCAATATGAGATGACGCCAATCCTTGGGTGCAATTTCTATTTGCCTCATCATCATTAGAAATCGAAGGCCAAATTCGTGTCCATGAGATGTTTCCATTGTCTAGGGGCATTCGTTGCTCCAAGAGCACGATGGTGACATCTATAGATGAAGGCAGATCTATGGAGCAGGGGGCACACTCTATGCCCAAGTTCCACATGTAGCCCGACGCCATCTCCTCTTCCTCGAACCCCTGGACAACGCTCCGAGCCAGACCACACCCACGTGGTGATCAAGTGCAGTTGTCCGCAAGCAAGGAGGAGAAGGCCGACATCTAAGGCTCCACCACCATCCACCTCGACATGGAGAAGAACGAAATCATGGTGTCCATCTTCCTCAATGGGACACCTGCATATTTAATATCTCTCTCTCTCTCTCTCTCTCTCTCTCTCTCTCTCTCTCTCTCTCTCTCTCTCTCTCTCTCTCTCTCTCTTTTCATCTCTCATTTCAGTGAGGGGTGACGCACAACACGCCCCAGTGGATGGCACACACGCTCAGTCGGAGGCAGTGACACCATGTCGCCAATGAAAGCTACGCCGAAGGGAAGCCGTGGAAGAGGCCCTAGCACTTGGTGCACTTGCACCCAAGGCGGCAGTGGACAAAGTGCCGGTGATTGCAGCTCCATGGTGGTACCACGCATCGGCGAATGCCCGCCGGAGAGCTCGTCGGCGGTGTCTTCTTCCATGTAGGCTTCAACAACGACATCGACGAGGCTGCCGGCGAGTTGCTTGGCGCCAACTTCACCTAGGCGATGACATCGGAGGGGCTGCCGGCGTGCGATCCGACGCCATCAACACTACCATGACAATGTCAGAGCTGCCAGCCTGCAGCCCAACACCATCTCCGCCAGGCCGGTGTGCAGCCCGGCGCCATCTACACCAACCGTGACCATGTTGGAGCCGTCTCCATCAATCTCCGACTCGATGAGGAAGACTCCTTCACCGATACGACGCCGACACCTTCATCGACTTCTCACCCGGCAAGGGCGCTAACTCTCTCGACCATGCCGGTGCCATCGCCATCAACCTCCAGCTTGACGAGGAAGGCTGGTTCTCGAGACGACGGCGACACGTTCATCGACTTCACATCTGCATGAGGCGAGGATGCTGACCACCTCAGTGCACCGCACCTTCACCGACATGGGTCGCCAACTTCATCAAATCTTTATGTGGCGAGGACGCCACCGATGGCGTCTCTACCGAACGCCTACATGATTTCACCATCTTCACTGGCTTATTACCCGGCGAGGACACTGACTGCATCGACGCGCCACCATTCTTCGACACCAACCGTCAACACCAAACGGAGGTCGTCCCCATAACCGCGACGCCTGAAGGTCTACATCGATGAGCTCGTACTGTCGACATCTTCAAGAAAATCCGCCATGCAACGACACTCAAGTCTACTCCGACTTCTACATCAACACTCTTCCTCAACATTGTCCAAGCTTCGACGAGGCGAAACCACTTCACCAACATGTCTTTCTCCGATGAAGCTATCCATATCTTGCCGGGCACCGACGAGGCGAAGGCAAGACATCTAGTCCGACACCAATGAGGCCGAGCACCGACGAGGTGAAGGTCGCCCATTTGTCTGAGCCGACAAGGCCAGACATCTTCATCATCGGACATCGACAAGCCAGATATGGCTAAGCATCGCCAGAGCGATGGATGTACCGCTCCAACCTTCAATTCCACCACATCATCACCGACCTTCCTGATGAGGCGATCTTCATCATCGACCTTGACGCACCATGGGAGCTCTACTTCAACGGCACCTCCCGTACGGACGCTGATGTTGACAGAGCCCCAAGATGAAGGGTTGGCACATGTTTGGTGTTCAAGACGCCGCAAGGAGGGGTGATGTGTCACTCATTTTTCCTCCTCAAAGAAGAATTCTCAAATAATGAAGCAGAGTATGAGGAGCTCATCTTCGGCCTTCTTCTGGCGCTCTCCATGGATGTCCATTTTTTACGGGCCTTTTGTGACTCCCAGCTCATTGTTCATCAAGTCAACTACATCTACAAAGTTCGCAAGCCTGAACTGGTGTCGTACTACACTACGGCTCGGAACCTCATGGAAAAATTTCATCATGTTGAAGTTCTCCATGTCCCGCGAAGCAGAAATGCACCTGTTGATGCTTTGGAAGAACTAGCGGCAACATTGGTGCTCCTAGATAATAAAACCATGCAGGTAAATGTTGAAGAAAGGTGGCTCCTCCCAGCTATTCTGGAGCTTATCCCGGCAAAGTACGAAGTCAATACCATCATGACGAGCGTTATGGAGGAAGACGAGTGGCTGCAACCCTTCCTCGACTACTTCAAGCATGGCAGTCTACCCGACGACCCCGTCGCAAGATGCCAACTACAACGAAGACTCCTTTTCTATCTTTCTGAAGTAGGTGTCCTATACAGGCGGTCTCATGGACAGGAGGTCCTACTTTGGTGCGTTAATCGAGGTGAAGCCGAGAAGATCCTCTAGGAGATGCACCATGGAGTCTGTGGCGGGCACCAGGGAGGAGCTAAGATGTATCATAGCATATGTCTTGTAGGGTACTACTGGCCCGGCGTCATGGCGGACTGCCTTTGGGTGGCCAGGTCATGGCACAACTGTCAAGTACATGGCGACTTCAAACATCAGCCGCTAGTCCCGCTTCACCCTACCATTCCCTCTCGGCCATTTGAGGCCCGGGGAATCGACGTCATCGGCCTCATCGACCCTCCATCATCCCGAGGGCATCGTTTCATCCTCGCCGCTTCTCCAAATGGGTGGAAGTCGTTCCACTACGGGAGGTGAAGAGCGACACCGTCATCAACTTCCTAGAGAGAAATATCATATATCACTCTGGGATTCCACACTGCATCACCTCCGACAATGCCAAGGCCTTCAAGTCCAACAAGATGTACAGGTTCATGGAGAAGTACAAGATCAAGTGGAACTACTTCACCGGCTACTACCCTCAAGCCAATGGGGCGATTGAAGCCTTCAATAAAATGCTTGGCAAGATACTCAAGAAGACGGTGACAAGGCACAAGAGAGACTGGCACGATCGTCTCTTCGAGTCCTTATGGGCGTACAACATTACAGTTCGTACCCCGACACAGGCTACTACATTCTCTCTCGTTTACGGGAGTGAAGCCGTCCTGCCACTGGAGGTCCAGCTACCATCTTTACGGGTGGCTGTCCAGGAAGGACTCACCCAAGATGAACAGGTACAACTTCGTTTCCAGGAGCTTGACGCCCTTGAAGAGGAGTGACTTCATGCCCTGCAAAACTTGGAGCTCTACCGCCAGAACATGGTTAGAGCCTACGATAGGCTCGTCAAGCAACGCGTATTCTGGAAGGGTGAGTTGGTCCTCGTGCTCCGTCGACCCAACGTCATCATGCACAAGACGAAGGGGAAGTTCGAGCCAAAGTGGGAAGGACCATATCTCGTCGAGCAAGTCTATGACGGGGGTGCATACCAGCTGGTTGGTTCCCATGGAGCCTGGCCTATGCCTCCAATCAACGGAAGGTTCATTAAAAAATATTTTTCTTAAAATGTTTCTTTCCTTGGGGAGACCCTTTCTAGTGGGCTATCAGATTCATGATGCACTCTTCGTTGCATGTTGTGGATATTTTCTTGGTCTCCCCAATTTTAACGGACTTAGTCCAACAAAAAAATGGCTTTCCTGAAAGTGCGTTATATCGACTAGAGGGGGGGTGAATAGGCGATTTTTATGAATTCTTCACTGAGGAATTTGCTGGTGAGGAAATTCCTTAGCGAAGAACTACTTGCAGCGGAATAAGTACTCAGAAGTAAACATAACAGGATACAAGCATGGTCATCATGATGAAATGAAGACTAGCACAGAGTACAGAAAGCGTAATCACAGGATAACACAAGATGAAGACGAACAGACTGAAGAAATTGAACTGAGGAATTTGAGAAAGTCTTCAGTCAAAGTCTTCAAGCACAGATATGAACAAACACTCAACACAGTAATGAGGAAATGAAAGGGTTGAGGAAATAGAACCAGTTAGTTGGTGAAGACAATGATTTGGTAAACCAGTTCCAACTGCTGTCTCAGTTGTACGTCTGGTTGGAGCGGCTGAGTATTTAAACTTGAGGACACGTAGTCCCGGACACCCAGTCGCTGAGCCGCAGCTCAGGACACCCAGTCCTCACCGTATTCTCCTTGAACTAAGGCCACGCAGGCCTCGTCCAATCACTCGTGGTAAGTCTTCAGGTGACTTCCAAACCTTCACAGACTTGGTCACTCGGCGATCCACAATTCCTCTTGGATGCTCTAGACCTTGACGCCTAACCGTCTGGAAGAAGCACAGTCTTCAAAGGTAACAAGCGTCGGATCCATGCAGGATCAATTTCTTCACTGATGCTCAATCACTTTGGGTTTGTGGGGTTTTGGTTTTGGGATTTTCCTCACTTGATGATTTTCGCTCAAAGTCCTCGGAGGATGGGTTGCTCTCAAATGACAAGTGTCAAGTTCTCTCGGAGCAGCCAACCAACTAGTGGTTGTAGGGGGCGGCTATTTATAGCCTAGGGAGCAGCCCAACATGATAAGACATAAATGCCCTTCAATGATATGACCGTTAGGTGGATAAGATATTTTGGGACAGCCGGCGCGCAGCACAGCAACGGTCGGAAATTTGACTCTCAAATTCCTCAGGGCTATCATGTTCCTCACTGTGTAGGCAATTCGAACTGGCGAATTCCTAACTCCTCAGTCAGAGCAAAGTCCTCAGTGACCAGAAGAACTGCGTCTCTGTCACTGAAGAAATTGACTGCACTGTATGAGATTTCCAATGGCTTCACTCGAAGGGATTGGTAGGTGTAGGATTTTGAGTTGAGCATCACATGGAAATTTTTCCTTAGTATTTCCTCGACCCCCTTTATAGTACGGTGTTTCCTATGACTCAAGAAAGAGAAAAATGAAACTACGAAAACAAAAGTCTTCACGCTTCATGTTCCTCAAGTGAATATCAAGTCTTCAAGGTCACACCAATTTCTTCACTTTCAAAGTCTTCAGAAAGTCTTCAGAATATCAAAGTCTTCAGTTGAAGAACTTCATTTTTAGGGGTCGACTTTCTCTGTAAATATCAAACTCCTCATAGACTTATAGACCTGTGTACACTCACAAACGCATCAGTCCCTTAACCTATAAGTCTTCAATACACCAAAATCACCAAGGGGCACTAGATGCACTTACAATCTCCCCCTTTTTGGTGATTGATGACAACATAGGTTAAGTTTTCAACGGGAATAAACATATGAAGTGTAAATACTGATATTGAGGAATTTGATTGCAAGATATAGAAGAACTCCCCCTGAAGATGTGCAGAGTGAGGAATTTGCTTTTGAGGCAATGCACATTTGAAGAGTTGAATCATGGAGAACTCCCCCTATATCTTGTAATTCATACACGCATTTGATATATAATATGAAGAATTTGAAATGCATGATGAAATATGGTGCCTGATGAAATTCAGCATGCGTGCAATAATATTAACGAGGAATAAGCATGCCGAAAGCATCAAAAGTATCGGAGCATAGTGCAACAAAAGTATCAGAGCACCATCCAAAAGTATCAGAGCACCATCGGGTTTAAGATTACAACTCGATCCAATAAAAGTTTCGCAAGAACGAGAGTTGTAACTTAAAAAAAACGCCCTTAATATAGACCCGCTTGAAGACTAACTCAGATTTCTCCCCCTTTGTCATCAAATGACAAAAAGGATTGAAACTGAGGACTAACGCCCCTGAAGAATTTCAAGTTGATGGGGGAGCGCCAGCGTTGTCGGGGTTGTTTGTTGTAGCAGGGCCTGCCGCAGTGTCGTCCAAATCTTCATATTCATCAGTGTCACGCGATGAAGAATAAGAGCTGGCCACAAGATCAGGAACTTTGACCCTCTTGAATTTCTTCGGAGGAGGTGCAAACCAGTCAAATGCTTCCTTGAGACCCATAGTCTTCAGTTCTTCAGCGCTATAGACATGAGTGAGGACAGCCCAGGTGCGGTTGAGGGTTTCATGAAGGTAGTAATGGTTTTTCTTCACTGCATTGTGTGTTGAGGTCATATTGTGAAGAAGTGCACCAAACTGACGCTTCACCCATTTGTGATTGCGATCAACCTTCTGATGAAGACTGAGGAGTAACTCACGGTCAGTCATCATCCTGGGTGCTGCGGCTTGAGGATTTTGCTTCGCTGAGGTATTTGTGGCAGTGTCATGTGTGGCAGAGTCATCATTGGTAGAGTAAGATGTAGCCAGGCGAAATTGACCATCCAATGGACGAATGCCTTCATCGATCACAGCAGCTGCCTTGCCTTTATCATCAGATGATGAAACTGGCCGTTTGAGGACTTCAATGGGAGGCAAGTAGCTACCGTGGTTCAGAGTGTCAGCTTTGTAATTCAGTGAAGATCTTGCCCGTATGAATCTCATAATCCAAGGCGCATAGGGCTTCAGCTCGAAAGGTGACATAGCAACATTTGCCAGAGTCCTCATGAAGAAATCATGTAAGTTGACGGGAACGCCATGAATGATGTTGAAAAGCATATTCTTCATGATGCCAACGACATCTTCATCATTTGAGTCGTGACCTTTGATAGGACTCATTGTCTTCATCAGAATGCGATAGACAGTTCGAGGCACATAGAGCAATTCCTTGACGAGGAATTTGGTTCGTGGGGCCTGCCCAGGTTTCAAAGGCTTCATGAGCACTTGCATATAATGATTTGTCAGTTCAGGGTCATTGTAGATGCAACGTGCACTGTCATGGGGAGGATCAAGAGGAAGGACACGAAGCAATTCAGTTATCGGTGCCTTGTAGTGAGTGTTTTCAGTCATCCAATCCAATACCCATGAGTTGACATCTTCAGCGTTTCCAGTGATATGCAGTGTCGCGTAGAACTGAAGAATGAGTTCTTCATTCCAATTGCAAATGTCAGTGCAGAAATTCAGTAATCCTGCATCGTGAATAACACTGAGGACTGGCTCGAAGCATGGCAGAGATTCCATATCCACGTGAGGAATATGTTCATGATCGAAGATTTTGTCCTGGTTAAACAACACTGAGGAATAGAAGTTGGCTTGACTAGCAGTCCAGAAACGCCTCTTCCTTATACGAGCAGAGTCATATGGGTTGTAGTCAGTGAAGAACACATGCTCGGAAAAGAAGTCTTCAGCCTTGAACTTCTGTTTGCTTGAGAACGGATTCTTCGGCTTTGGCAGAGGGGTGTCAGTGATTTGCAGTACCACCTCAGGAATCACGAGCTCAGGTGCTTCAGGCTGAGGAATTTCTGGTTCCTCTTCTTGTGCAATCTGTGGATCAGCAGCAGCAGGTTCTTCAGCACTAGCGGCTGGAATATCTTCATGAACAGAAGGAGTGGGATGAGTTTCTTCAGAGCCCATTTGAACTGTTGTTGCTGGGGACTGAGGAAGCTGTTGAATAGGAGTGAAGAGAGGAGTGTTGGGATGCTGACTTTCCCAGAAGTCATCGTTCATCACAGGTGTGGTGCATCCGATATCCACATCTTCATCTTCAATTTCCTCAACACCAGCCTCTTCAGCTGTGAACTGAGGCATAGGTGAGGAATTGACTGTCGTTGAAGGGATTGTATCCACTTCAATTTCTTCATCAATCTGCTCTGACGAAGCAGCAGAATGATTTTCTTCATCAGATCCACTTGGAATCTTGTAGTCTTCTCCAAAAGGAACAATTTCCTTTGATGACATGGAGGAAATCGGAACGGCATCAGTTGGATGTTCAAGTGAGCTGGTCATTGGCTTCATTTTCTTCGCAGCCGAAGAATTTGACGCAGCTGATGCCTTCCTTTTCTTCACTGCAGCTCGCTCTGCAGCCTTGGTCTTCTTCACTTCATAGGCAGAAGGAAGAATTGGAGTTGGTGTAGGCGCGGGAGGAGCTGAGGAATCTGGTTGATTTTCTTCAGGCGCAACTGATGCAGTTGCCCTGATCTCTTCAGTTTCTACAGGCGCACCACTAGTGGATGCCCTGGCAATTTCTTCAGCGGCTGGGATGGAGTCATCAGCCCTGGAACTTACATTTTCTTCAGCAGGCTGAAAATCATCAGCGGTGCTGGCATGTTCTTCAGCAGGCTGAGCAGAGTCTGCAGCCTGAAGATTTTCTTGTTGCGATGGGGCTGCAACAGTTGTCATTTTCTTCGTCAGGTTGACGAATCTCACTTTGGCTCCTTGCCAATCAGCATAGTATGCATCGAAGTCTTTGCTGAGGGCTTGGATTTCAGACTGAGCCTTGAGAAGTTCCTCAGGTGTCATTCTGACAACATTTTTCTTCAGGAGCTTCTCCTTCCTGTATTGTGCTTTCTTGATCTCTCTGGCCTTTTCAAACTTCCATTTCTCTTGAGTGATGAAATGGGTCAGCATGTGACTTTGACCAGGAGTCAGTTGAAAATCAGGCATGGGGGTGTTTGGATCCTTGTGCCAGAGGTCAATGTAGTCGAGGATTTTCCTCGGATCCAAAAGCAGTGGCACAGATGTGCCTTTGGCTCTAGCGGCCTTCACTTGCCTGTCTCTGATGATTTCTGCAAGTTCATCATCAGAAGCTTCATCATCAGAGGGAACTTGGAATGCGACCTGTTTCTTCCTTGGACTTGGCCGAGGACCGTGTCCAGCTGTTGCTTTAGTCTTCAATAGTGTGGGGCCTGATGAGGACATTGGTGCAGCTGAGGAACTTGCTGAGACACCAGAAGCAACTGAAAAACCTGTAGTCCTTTGACATGTAGCCAGATGCACAGGAGTTGAGGACTTTGGTGGAGCAGTAGCGGTCTGGGGAATTTGCCGTGAGGGCATAGCTGAGGAACTTGGCCGTGAGGGCGCTGTTGGTGAAGCACTTGGCTTGCGAGCAGGCTTCTTTGGCATTGATTTCCTCGGCTTGACCAAGGCCTCAGTAGCAGCAGCAGCAGCAGAATCCTCATTGAATTTCCTCACTGCCTCCTTGGCTTGTCTTGCCAATTTAGCTTGGCGCCTAGCCCACTCTTCAGGAAAGTCCTCACCACGCTTGATGCTGGTGGGATCAGCTACTTGGCCAGGTGCCAATGGAGCTCTTGGGCATGGAGGATTTAAAGCGAATTTCTTCATGTACTTTGGAGTAACATATCGATATTCCCTCCATTCTCTTGCCCATCTCCGTTCAATCCTCTGAATGCGCACCTTGCGCTGATTTTTGTTCTCTTTGCCAAATTTGGCTTCATCAGGTGTGCAATAGTCCTTGTATATGTCATCAGGGATCTCGAAAGCAGTCATGACCTCAGGTTTCTTTCCTCCTTTCTGCGGTCTCTTTCCTTCAGCCATATTCTTCAGATGAGGAATTTGAACAATTGAACACTCTGAAGAAGTATGCAGTTTTTCTTCGAGGAACGCTGCAAATGAGTTAAGTTGATGAGAACCTAGTGATTCAGCAGCAGACATGAGTACCTGTGAACAGAGTGTAGGTGCGAGGAATTTGGAGAGGTCATATGCGTTCTCAGAAGGTTTTTCGAAAAGACAAGTTTTGAGGAATTTGACCAGTTGAGCCTTGAGGAATTTCACTAAGCGTTCTTGTCTTAGGTTCCAGAGTTGTACAAATCGAAGATCCACACAATTGAGGAATCTTGAAGAAAATGAGTGCTTAGAGAAATGGATCAAGAGCATACAGTGTGTGAGGTGTTCATATGTGTGAAGATTTGAAGAATAAAACACCTTTGAAGATTTTCAGGAAAGCTTGAGAATCAAAGTGAGTAATAAAAGTAACTTTTAATTACCCGAACTGAAGAACACGACGAACTGAGATGAACAGAGGTGAAGTTCGTCAAGTTAGATCTCCCACGCCCTAACTTGGCAGAGGGAGACAGCTACGGTGGCGGCGGAGTGAAGATTTCCGCAACCGGCGCGAGTACGACGGCGACGAGGTCGAGGCAGCGAAGCTCTTCCTCACCGGCGACGATGAAGTAGCGGCGGCACTAGGGTTTGAGGAGCTCGAGCGAGAGAGAGCGCGGTCGAGCGGAGTAAATGAAGTGAGGAAGGGGAGAGGGGTATTTATAGCCACGGTGAAAAACTGTTCGCCCGAAGATTTTGGGACGAACATGCCCCTGCCCTTTCTCCTTCACGTGACATGTGTCACCCACATACTGTGCAGATGAGATCGTGTAAGATCGTGGGTGAATATAATAATGCATCGTGGGATGCGGAACGGTTTGAGCGGCAAAACCGAAAATCTGGATAAGATTTGTTTTAAAGTTTCGTTCGCAATTTCTTCAGCTGACAAGGACACAGTGAAGACTTTGAACGAGTTTCAATTAGAACGCACATGAAGAATTTGTGAATAGATTAGGTTTAGTATAGCATAGAGGGGGAAGGGTCCGATCACATTAACTTAGCAGAAAAAGCAACTTGAAGAAATAGCCATAAGTGAATGCTGTAGAGGACATAAACTCATATATATACATAGCCAATGAAGAAAAACGACGGAAACAGTGAAGGTTTTGCAAAGTTGAAGAATTTGAAAAAATTGAAGAATTTCAAAACTGAGGAAAAACTCAAATTGAAGATTTTTAACTTTTTGTGGTGGCGTGACCCATCATATAAGAATGATGATTTCAGACACCGCGTACAATTGTTGTAGGGTTCTGATAATCAAATTCTTCATTAATCTCTTCACACTTAGAGTGTTATTCTTCATTGATTGAAGAAAAACGTTTCTTCATGTGTTGCACATCTAAGTCATCAATTTTGCATAAGTGTTAGGATGTGTGTCCTTCTCAAAGAACATTCGAAGATTCTAAGATATTTAACTCACACCGCAACTTGCTAAATCTCTTCTCATCCAAGGGCTTAGTGAAGATATCAGCTAGCTATTCTTCAGTCTTCACGTGCTCGATGGAGATGTCGCCCTTCAACACATGATCACGAAGAAAATGATGACGAATCTGAATGTGCTTTGTCTTCGAGTGCTGAACTGGGTTGTGTGCAATCTTGATGGCGCTCTCATTGTCACAGTGGAGAGGCACATTCTTCACGTTGACGCCATAGTCCTTGAGGGTTTGCTTCATCCAAAGCAGTTGAGCACAACAAGAGCCAGCAGCAATGTATTCAGCTTCAGCAGTAGACAGCGACACGCAGTTCTGTTTCTTCGAGGACCAACAGACCAAAGATCATCCGAGGAAATGACAAGTACCAGATGTTGACTTGCGGTCCACACGATCACCAGCATAGTCAGAGTCAGAATATCCAATGAGATCAAAAGCAGAGCCCTTGGGGTACCATAATCCTAGTGTTGGTGTGTGAGCTAGATATCAAAGAATATGCTTCACAGCCTTATGGTGTGATTCCTTCGGTGCAGCTTGAAATCGGGCACACATGCAAACACTAAGCATTATATCTGGCCTAGATGCACATAAGTACAATAAAGAACCAATCATGGAGTGGTATACCTTGTGATCGAAGTCAATACCATTTTCATCAGTGCATAGATGGCCATTTGTGGGCATAGGAATTTTGACGCCTTTGCAATCTTGCATGCCGAATTTCCTCAGTACATCTTTGAGGTATTTCTCCTGAGATATGAATATGCCATTGCGCTGCTGACGAATTTGAAGACCTAAGAAGAATTTCAACTCTCCCATCATAGACATTTGATATTCTTCACTCATCATATAGGCAAATTCATCACTATAACGTTGGTCAGTACAGCCAAAGATAATATCATCAACATATATTTGGCACACAAATAGTTCACCATCATAAGATTTTGTAAAGAGAGTAGGGTCGAGTGAACCGGGTGTGAAGCCATTCTTCACGAAGAATTCCTTCAATGTATCATACCACGCCCGAGGGGCTTGCTTGAGGCCATAGAGAGCCTTATTGAGTTTGAAGACTTTGTCAGGATTCTTTGGATCTTCAAAACCTGGGGGTTGAGCAACATATACTTCTTCCTCAAGCTTACCATTGGGGAATGCACTTTTCACATCCATTTGATATAAGATGATATCATGATGGTTAGCGTAAGCAAGTAATATGCGAATAGCCTCAAGTCTAGCAACAGGTGCAAAAGTTTCATCGAAATCAATTCCTTCAACCTGTGTGTAGCCTTGAGCTACTAGTCGTGCCTTATTCCTCACCACAAGGCCATTTTCATCTTGCTTGTTGCGGTAGATCCACTTGTGCCAATGATATTATGCTTGCGAGGATCTGGGCGATTGACCAGTTCCCAGACATTGTTAAGCTCGAACTGATGTAATTCTTCTTGCATAGCCTGAATCCACTCCGGCTCCAGAAATGCTTCATCTACCTTAGTGGGCTCTGTGATAGAGACAAAAGCATAGTGCCCACAAAAGTTAGATAAATGTGAAGCTTTTGAGCGTGTGAGAGGACGTGGTGCGCTAATGTCATCGATGATCTTCTCTACTTGCACTTATTTTGCCACGCGAGGATGAGCTGGTTGTCACTGAGGAATTTGATCAGCATTTTCTTCAGCACCATTTTCCTCGGCATTTTCTTCAGGTGCATCAGCTCGACGTTCTTCATGAACTGAAATAAATTCTTCAGCAGATTCTTCAGTAGGAATGACATCCTCAGTTGCCTTGAACTTGATAGAATCCTCAGGTGCTGGTTCATCTAACACAGAAGGTAGGTTCTCTCTTTGCGAGCCATTAGTTTCATCGAACCGCACATCTACAGTGTCAACAATCTTGTGAAGAACAATGTTGAAGACTTTGTAGGTGTGCGAGTCCTTTCCGTAACCAAGCATAAAACCTTCATGTGATTTCGGTGCAAATTTAGAGTTGTGGTGAGGATCTCTAATCCAACATTTAGCATCGAAGACTTTGAAATAACTCACATTGGGTTTCTTGTCAGTGAGGAGTTCATAGGCCGTCTTCTTGAAGAATTTGTGAAGATATACTCTGTTGATGATGTGGCACGCATTATCAATTGCATCAATCCAAAAATGCTGAGGCATTTTGTATTCATCAAGCATAGTGCAAGCCATCTCAACAAGAGTTCTGTTCTTGCGCTCCACGACGCCATTTTGCTGAGGAGTATATGGAGCAGATAACTCATGAGTAATACGAAGTCCATCAAGATAGGCATCAAGACCGGAATTCTTGAACTCAGTTCCATTGTCACTCCTGATGTGCTTGATCTTCACATCAAAGTTGGTTGAAGCCCTCGAGGAAAATCGTTTGAAGACTTCCTGCACTTCATGTTTGTAAGTAACAATGTGTACCATGTATATCGAGAGTAATCATCAACAATGACAAAACCATATAGAGATGCATCATTAGTGACTGCTGAGTAATGATTAGGTCCAAAGAGGTCCATGTGAAGCAATTCGAATGGACGAGTAGTTGTCATGATAGTCTTCGCTGGATGCTTGGCCTTGGTCATTTTTCCAGCTTCACAGGCTCCGCATAAGTGATCCTTGAGGAATTTTACATTCTCAGTGCCAATGACATGCTTCTTCTTCGCAAGCGTGTGCAAATTCCTCATGCTTGCGTGACCAAGTCGTCGATGCCATAGCCAGCCTTCTGAAGCTTTTGCAAGTAGACACACGGCTGGTTGTGGTCCTGTAGAGAAATCAACAATATAAAGATCTCCTCTCCTAAAGCCTTCGAAGACTTTGGAATTGTCAGCTTCCATAATCACAACACAGCGATACTTGCCAAAGACAACAACCATATCAAGATCACAAAGCATTGAGACTGACATGAGATTGTATCCTAAGGATTCAACAAGCATGACTTTGTCCATGTGTTTATCCTTAGAGATTGCAACCTTACCAAGACCCAATACCTGACTTTTGCCTTTGTCAGCAAAGATGATATGCTTCAAAGGTGATGGTGATAAGGGAGCATCCATCAATAGATTCTTGTCACCAGTCATGTGATTCGTACATCCACTATCGAGGACCCATTCAGTAGTTTTGGGTTGATCATCCTGCATGTGAACTAGTGTAGCTTACAATCTCATATGCTTCATCAGTGAAGAATATGATATCAAGTTCATCAGATGAATTTCATCAAGCAGTAAACAGATATAGCAGTATGAGGACGTGTGAAATGAAAGTTCATTTCATCATGATTCGTCTGCGTCCTTTCAGGCATTTTGTCAGGTCCCCAGCAAATTCTTCAGGCGTTAAAGCACGTCTGGAGACCTGACCCTGCGGAAGAGATTAGTTCTTTTTCTTCACCACCCACATCTGAAGGGGTGGCAAAGAGTTCATCACTCTGCGAGCACCATATGAGAAAGGTGGCAAAGATGCCAAACCGTTTCGTTTCACATAAGAGGGGTTAGGGTAAGCATATGAATAAGCAGAATAATTCTTCGAGGACTTATGAACATAATGGTTTGAAGAATAATGCACATATTCATAGCCCTTAGCTCTACCCCGCGAGACAGAGTTGTTAGCACGATGATAATCATATGAGGACTTCGATCCTTTTAAGGAATTTGATCCATGTGAGGAATTTGGTCCGTATGAGGACTTGGATCCATATGAAGAATTTGGTCCATATGAAGAATTTGATCTGGGGTTCCTGTTCTTCACTGGTGGTGTCATGAGGACATTCACCTGAAGACTTTCAACATAGCTTTTGGGAACCCAGATTTTCTTCATAGGGGAACCGTTCCTGCAGTTAGTGCCAACATATCTAGCAAATACTTCACCATTCTGATTTTTGAACAGTTTATAGTTGGAGTCAAATGACTCATCAGAAGAATGAGGAGATTCACATGTAAAGCCAGATAAGTTAGATGGATCAACTGGAGGTCCCTTTGCAGCAACCCATGAGGTTTTGGGGTACTGCTCAGGCTTCCAATATGTTCCATCAGCATTGAGTTTCCTCTCAAAGGCAATACCCTCTTTCCTAGGGTTTCTGTTGAGGATCTGCTTTTTAAGCACATCACAAAGTGTCTGAGGCCCTTTGAGGCTTTTGTACATGACTGTCATGTACAATTCCTTCAGCCCTGCATTGTCAGTGATACTAGCAATGTCCTCAGATGAGGAATTAGTGATAGCAGAGGCAGATGAACAATTTGTAACAGTTGAAGCATTTGAACATTCAGGTGAAGAATTAGCAGATTCACGTTCAATGCACTTTAAGCATGGAGGAACAAATTCTTCCTGAGAAGCGCTGATTTGTTGAGCTAGTAATGAATCACGCTCCTTCTGAAGATCTTCATAACACACTCTTAGCTTTTCAAGATCTTCCTTTCTTTGAAGAGATTCAGAGGAAAGCTTCTCGTGATCTTGCTTTTCTTGAAGAAATTCATAAGAAAGTTTCTCATGATCAGAGAAGAGAGTGTTATGAGGACTTTGAAGGTTATCAAACCTAGACTGAAGTCTCTGAAGATTTTCAGTCAGGGCTTTAGTGCGATCCATTTCTTCACCCAACATATCATCACTTTTGTCTAGCATGTTTTGAACCTTTTCAAAAGCCCGTTGTTGTTTTACAGCAATCTTAGCAAGTTTAGAGTAGCTGGGCTTGAGATCCTCATCAGATTCATTTTCACTAGATTCAGAGGAGTTGTATTTGAGCATGAAGCAATAGGTGGGAGCGTAGCCATCGTTATCTTCATCAGGCTTGTCGGTGGGGTCAGTTTCTTCAGTGTTGAAGATGGACTTGCTGACGAAAGCAGTAGCGAAGGCCAGACTCGCCACACCAGATTCAGATTCTTCAGACGCCTCCTCTACATCATTTTCCTCAGATTCAGCTTCAGAGTCCATCTCTTTGCCAATGAATGCCCGAGCCTTCTTGGAGCTACTCTTCTTGTGAGATGAAGACTTCGAGGATTTTGATGACGAAGATTTTGACGATTTCTTCTTCTTCTTTGCATCATCAGAACTGTAATCCTTGTATTTCTTCTTCTTCATTTCCTTTTCCCACTAAGGACAATCTTGGATATAGTGACCAGGTTTCTTGCATTTGTGGCACAACCTTATCTTATAGTCACTGGATGAGGAATCACTGCTTCTTGAGGATTTTCCAAAGCGACCACGTCTTGAGAACTTCTGGAATTTCTTCATGAGCAGTGCTAGCTCCTGGCTCAATTCTTCAGGATCACCAAGGCTACTACTAGAATCCTCATATTCAGAGTCAGACACAGCCTTGGCCTTCAGGGCACGTGGTTTGCCATAGTTTGAACCATAGAGATCTCTCTTTTCAGCAAGCTGGAACTCGTGAGTATTTAGCCTTTCGAGGATATCAGTAGGATCAAGAGACTTGTAGTCAGCACGTTCTTGTATCATTAGTCCCAGAGTATCAAATGAGGAATCAAGCGATCTCAACAGTTTCTTCACCACTTCATGATCAGTGATGTCAGTGGCACCGAGGGCTTGAAGCTCATTTGAGATGTTAGTGAGGCGATCAAAGTTTTGTTGGACATTTTCATTGTCGAGTCTTTTGAAGCGATTGAAGAGATTCCGAAGAACATCAACTCGAGAGTCACGCTGAGTTGAGACTCCTTCATTTACTTTGGACAGCCTATCCCAGATAAGCTTAGCAGTTTCCAAAGCACTCACTCTTCCATACTGTCCTTTCCTCAGATGGCCACATATGATATTCTTCGCTTGAGAATCGAGTTGCTTGAATCTCTTCACATCGGTAGCGTTCAGTGAGGGTGAGACAGAGGGAACACCATTTTCCACAACATACTAGAGATCGTTATCAATTGCCTCAAGATGCATTCGCATCTTGTTCTTCCAGTAGGGGTAGTCCGTCCCATCAAAGGTAGGACACCCAGCCGAGACCTTGATCATACCTGCGGTTGACATAACTAAAACTCCAGGCGGTTAAACCAAAATCACACAGAACAAGGGAGTACCTTGCTCTGATACCAATTGAAAGTGCGTTATATCGACTAGAGGGGGGGGGGGGGGTGAACAGGCGATTTTTATGAATTCTTCACTGAGGAATTTGCTGGTGAGGAAATGTAGCGACCCGACCTCAGACGGTCAAGTCTTTGTGCTTACGTCTCATCCCTGGATCGGTATGCTGACACACACAGTACTCGAGGATTTATAACAGAGGTAAATCACATGTATAAAGTAGCATAAATACTATTACCTCAATCCAAATAGCGGAAGTAACAAGGTTGTGGATTCCCATCAACACCAACGGCAAAGTTGAGTATAGGAAATCGTAACCCTAACGTATCACTTACTCATCGTATGATCCTGCAACATGAGATGTTGCAGCCACAGAGGGTCAGTACATTGAATGTACTGGCAAATTCACACCATAGAGCAATGATGAATAAAGGCTATCACTACATGCATATTTGGCTGGTGGAGGCTCTATGGTTATAATGTTTTTTGCGAAAAGCCAATTTTTCCCTACTGCAAAGGAATAAGTTTATTTAACTATCATGGTGGTTGTTAAACATTGAGAATGGTTGACAGCATTCTCAATCCCAATTAAAAGTACTCATTAAAACCCAACAATATTGATTATACTAACATGATGAGATTCACATGATATTCAAGTACTAGATACTCAAGATGTCCATAACCGGGGACACGGCTAATCATGATTAGTTTGTACACTCTACAGAGGTTTGCGCACTTTCCCCCACAAGACTCGATCGCCTCCGTTTGGTTTCTCGCACTACGTGGTGTTTGAGAAACGGATGACCGAGACATAGTCTTTCAGAAGCGCTAGCACCTTACGATGGGTAGACCGACACACCTACATCCCCTACATCTGCTAGTCTACCACTATAAGAGTTCGCACGACTTAGTCAACTATGCCAGAGCCCATAATGGCTTGTGGATGCACACAGAAGTTACTAGCATGAAATATCTTATGATCCCTTTGAGCCTGGGTGGCGGTCCAAAAGAAAAACAGGCAAGTCCTGGAAACCCCAGGTGCCTCAATCCACCCAGATGTGTATTTAAGTTGCCACCTTAGATAAACCATTAATTAACAATCTCACATCTGTCATGGATATTCACTCACCCAATCCACGTCTACTAGCATAGCATGGCATAATAAGCAAACATAGAAGTAACTCCCAAAGGTTTCATAAGTAAAACAGGTAATAGGTACTACCTCATCTACTTCCCATTCCACAATTTAATTAGATCCTAATCATGCAATGTTTGAGGATTGATCTAATGCAATAAAAACTGGGTATGAAAGGGATATGATCAAAGTGTGAACTTGCCTGCAATGTTAATGAAGATAATTTGCACTCAAAACTCTTGATAGCTCTACTCGTCACACTCCGGTCAATCTATCGTGAGCAAGCAATGGTAACCACACATAAGCAATCACTCAAAAGATCGGAAAGAACGAAGAAGATGATTCGGAAAACATCAAAACCAAACAAATAACTCTTGCAGCATAAAACAATTTCTAACAGTACCAAAACTATGTGTATTTGTCCTTATCAGAAAGTTTAGGTCAAGAGCTTCGATTTGCAAAAAGAATCAACTAAATCAGAGTTATAAAATTCAAGTTATGATCAAACGAAGTTCAAATTCAAATCTGATCTAATTCAAATTTTAAACTTTCAAAAACATGTTTAAGTTGTTTTACTGGATAGAGGAGATCATAACAAAGAAGTGGGCGTTGGTTTCGTTGGATTTGGATGAACGAGTAAAAAGTTGTGAGTGTTTGAAGTCCAGGGGCTAATCAGTAAATAAAATATTCACAGACGGGTCCCTGGCCGAAAATAAAAATAAAAGAAAAGAACTAAATAACGAACATTCGTTTATAAGCTCTAAACAGTGGACGTTCGCTGTTTAATAAAACCAGAAGAAAACAGATCTAGTCTAGGGTTTTCAGAAAAACCGATTTAAAATAAAAACCGGGCGGTTTTCTCGGGTTATACCGGTTCGGGAGGTTTCGATGACGGCGGCGGTTTCCGGCGAGACAGGACGGCGGCAGCGGCTCGGGTCCCGCTGGGGCGGCGGCTCCGGTGGCCCTCCGGCTCGGCGGAGTAGTTGGGGAGGTGCAGCGCGACGAGGGGAAGACGATGGCGGTGTCGGCGCTCGGCTACGGAGCCGGAACGGCGTGCACGGGGCTGCGGCGGCGAAGGCGAGATCCGGCGGCGGCGGTAGGGGAGAAAGAGGAGAGAGGGGGCGGCGGCTTCGCCTTTTAAAGGCGGAGGAGGGGGAGGGACAGTGACGTGGGGAAGGGGGCAGGGCAAGGCGGCGACGGTGTCCGGCTGGGGCACGGACGCCGAGGCGGTGCGGCGGCGTGCGACGGAAGGATTCACGCTCGGGGACGGTGGCGACGGGCGACGTGGGCTGGGCCGCGGCCTGGCTGGTCCGGCCCAGTTCGGAAGGAATTTTTTAAACAAATTTTCAGAGAACTAAAAGAATAAAACAGAATAACTAAAAATATTATATAGGCATATAATATATCAAAATTTTCAGAAAAAGATTTCCTACAAGATGAACATTTTTATAATGTCAAATAAAATACACACAAATTTAAATAAAGCAAAGAGTGCTTCTACCCTAGTAAAATTAAATAAAAAATCATTTTTAAAAATACCAAAATTAATTCAAATTTATTTCTCTCCAATTTTATGATGTAGGGAATCATGTTACCCTATTTTCCATATATTTTATTTTTGGAGAAAAATAATTTGAATAAAACTCAAACAACTCCAAAACGAAAATAAATTCAAAAGAATTTTGAATTTAAAACTTCCAACTCATATTTCATATATTTTGAAGAAGTCATATTATCTTCTCTCGTGAAAATCATTTTGTTGCTTAAAGTTTCTGAATTTGAAATATTTCCAAATAAGATTCAAATCTTTTCAAATCCCTTTTCATTTATTTAAAAATGGAAGAAGTCATGTTATCTTCTCTCCAGGGTTTTGTGATGAAAAGAATTTGAATTCACGAAGATCAGAAAAGAAAATGAAAGTTTGGGAAAGTCCTTTTATTCCCTCTCATTTAACTTTCAAAAAGTTTTGAATTCACTCACTTTCATTCAATCAATCAAACAATCAATCAAAACTATCTATTTGTTTATAACATTTCAAAATTTAGAATTTTGGGATGTTACAAACCTACCACCCTTAAAATGAATCTCGTCCTCGAGATTCGGAGAGGCTAGCAAGAAATAGGTTAGGGTTTGGGGTCTTCAAAATCCAATGATCATCACAGGGGGTCTCGGGTGCTACCACCCCTAGAAACATTGTTACGGTTCCATCAAAACTCATATACTCCATCCTTATTCCTGACAGTGTCGGTCTCTTCAGATCTCTGAAAAATCCATCTCTGGGCTCTTCCGGTAGTGGCATAACCTTTTCTTAATTCTTATATCCATTTCATCGTGGTAAGGTTATTCCGAGACTGGGTCTTCTTAGCTGACGGGTCTGGCGCCAATACTAAACAAATATCGATATCTCATGGTGGTCAACAATTTATGGTTTCTCCTGCAGAAAATGGGTCTGGGCTGAACCTCACCGTATAACCTACGGTTGGCAACAACTGCCGTGTACAAGGGGAAAAATTGCTATACCATTCTATGGTTCAAACAAGGTTTAATATCGTCGTCCCTCTACTATAGGTAAGTCACTCAGATTTACCATCCCACATAGCAAGGCGAATAATAAGAGTAAGTCGGTATGGTGATCAATCCATCCCGCACCCAAATCATTATCTTGTATATGGTTTAGCAAATCTCGCATTCTAACACTCGGTCATCCTCACAAGCATTGCAGAATTTCTCTTGTCAACGAACCAAGTTCGGATAAATCCATGGATTTTGCAAGCCAAACAAACATCTATCATTCCTTAACAACTCTCAGGTTTGGCGTTGCTCCTATAAAATCGTCGGTGGGTAAAGGCATATCCTCTTCCAAGGGTTTTCCTTCAGCAAGAGTGTGCTTGCTTCTTGGCAGGTCCTGGGGCCTGTGGGTTATGCGCCCACCTCATAACTTGTATACCTTGAACTCATCATCGAGCAACTGATCATTATTCCAACTTCCAACTTCCTAGCATTCTTAAATCCATCCAATTGTACTGTCTTCCTTCCTTCTATTGGCACCAAACTCGGACATGATTACTCAGACTCATCATGGAATTTCCATTGATCCATATTTCCAACATCATATCTCCTTTATATCCAATAGTAATACATCTCTTCATTCTCGTGGGATATCCCACATACCGAGATAAAAACTTATACTTATGAAGTCCATACTCCACTTCATGGAACATCATTATCCTTTCCAGGGTCAAGCGTCCTTACAGGGGAATATTGGCCATCTCTGCGTGGCACTTCTTCAACTGGGAAACGTGAAACACATCACGAACTCCTGACAGTCCTTCGGTGACTCCAACTTGTTGGCCACTTCTCCCATACGCTCCAAACTTGGTACGGTCCTACAAATCTCGGGGCTAACTTTCCCTTAACTCCAGATCGTTTAACTCCTCGCAGAGAGGACACATGCTCTGTCTCCAATTTCACAGACTTCCTCCTTGCATTTTTGAGTCTGCATAACTCTTCTGCCTGGACTGAGCTACCTTCAGTCTATCTCGAAGCAACTTAACATTCTCTTCTGAATCCTTGATCACATTTGGTCCAAACAACTCACGGTCTCCAACTTCATCCCATATCAACGGTGTCTGGCTCCTTCTCCCATACAAAGCTTTTAAAAGGGGCCATCTTCAAACTGGCTGGGTAACTGTTGTTGTATGAGAACTCTACATAAGGTAGATTATCATCACTACTAGATCCATAATCTTGCGCACACGCTCTCAACATGTCCTCCAGAATCTGCTTGACTCTCTCGGTCTATCCATCTGTCTGCGGATGAAAGGCTATACTGAACTCTAGCCTAGTACCCAAAGTGTGGCGCAGCTGATTCCAAAACTTTGAGGTAAACCGTGTTCCTCTATCGATGGTCCTCGGAACTCCATGCAGACATACTTCCTGGTCAAATATATCCTGGCCAACTTCGCACTTGTATAGGTGGTTTTCACTGGGATAAAGTGAGCCACTTTGGTCAAGCAAATCAACTACTAACCAGATAGAATCATATCCCAATCGGGTTCTGGGAAATCCGGTAATGAAATCCATGCCAAGCTTATCCTACTTGCATTCGGTTATCGGCATAGGCTGTAGTAATCCTGCTGGCTTCTGATGCTCTGCTTTTGCTCTCTCTGGCATACATCACCTACGACTACATACTCCGCAATATCCTTCTTCATACCAGTCCACCAGAAACACTCCTTCAAATCCAAATACATCTTGGTGTTTCCAGGGCGAATCGAGTATGGTGAGTCATGAGCCTCCTGAAGTATTTACTTCCTGATCTTTGCATTATTGGGAACATATACACGGTCCTCGAACCATAAGATGTCGTGCTCATCCTTACGAAAACTTTGGCCTTTCCTTTGCTCATCCTTTCTTTTACCTCAGCAATCTCATTGCCATCCTTCTGAGCTTCACGGATCTTTTCCCAACAATGTAGACTGAACTTCCATTGCTGCAACAAAACCTTTGGGAACAATCTCCAACCGAAGTTCCCTGAAAATCCTCGGCTAACTCCTTTGGTAAATCCCCACTTATGAGGGTATTCATCCTGGTGTTCTTTATGGTTGTGTCCTATTTCTCCACAAAGCTTGCATGCACAAGGTTTCTTCATATCCTTTCCATAAGGCTTCAACTTCTGGGACACAAGACGAGATCTTTGCAGAGTCAACTTAAATTCTTCTCAAGTGGTTACTCTTTGCCATTCGTTGATGTTTTGGTACATCCTCCACCAAGCAGCAACACTTCTTTCAAAACTCTGAAGAGCATGCTGGGTCATATCCTTTCTGACTACAGGGTTATTCTTCATGTGATCCTCCATGTTCTGAATCCATTGGTCCATCTCCAACTGACTCATCGACCCAAAAAATATAAGCTCATCTCCATTCATCCTCTGTTGGGTCCATGGGTTTGGGGTGGGATAAGAGAGATCGAGAGGGATGCACACATTACAAACAATAGTTTTTGAAAAGACAGGTTTTATTGTGGCTGTCGGAAAAACAACAAACAAATGACAGCTCATAATCGTCGCATCTAACGTAAGTATGTAACAGGGGTTGGGTTTTCTAATGGTCTATAGATCTCAGCGTCATCAAACTCTTCAAGTCTTGGTCATGTCTCTGGTGGCTCCTTCTGATAATGCTTGTCCTTCTCAAGTTCTTTTGCCAGATCATCTCTGTTGTCGCAAAGTCTATCATGACGTCCTTTAATATTTCTGGAGTTGCGTTACAAACTTCTGGGTTTCAACATACTTGACATGAACCCTGCCCTACTGTCCTTCAGTTCCTGATGAATCTCAGGTATCTCGAGGTTTTGCTCCTCCAGCTTGGCTACTTTCAGCTTCTGGGTCCTGAGTTCTTCATGAATTGTCTCCTTGTCAAATACGGCATTCCTGCAGATCCACCCTAAACTTCTTGATGTAACACTCCAGATCCTAGTGATACACCAGCTAAGGTTAAAGCTGCATCCTTTGCTGACAGATGATCCATCAGCCTTCTACCATCCAATCCTTCCATGCATATGCATGCTTAACTCCGCACGACGACACAAAATTTTGAGTTCTAATGCTCCATGTTCCGGTCTTTCTCCGATACACCTTGATCTCGGGTATTGACAGCTTCCATAGTCTATCAAGTTCCATAAGTGTAGCCTTCCTTGGTCATACCAAATCTGGAAATTCTTCATATTCTCCTAGTCTTAGATGTCTTTATCCGTCGTAGTTTCCATCATCATAATGTATGGTAAAATCCTCTTCATTCCAAATGGTCTTAGTTGTCCGATATCTTGTACTCCTTGGAGTGGTCTCATCAGTCGAATCTTCATGTGGTCAAAAGGGGAAAGGGGTATGGTCTCACTAAAAGGGAATATTTGAATAAGCTCAGAAGAGAAGAGAGGTAAAAGATCTTTTTGAAAAAAATGAAGTAGTAGAGAAAAATCTTTCCTATGGGCTTGCCAGTTTCTAGAGTCACGTCCTACAGTCAACATGTGCTCTGATACCATCTTGTAGCGACCCGACCTCAGACGGTCAAGTCTCTGTGCTTACGTGTCATCCCTGGATCAGTATGCTGACACACAGTACTCGAGGATTTATAACAGAGGTAAATCACATGTATAAAGTAGCGTAGATACTATTACCTCAATCCAAATAGCGGAAGTAACAAGGTTGTGGATTCCCATCAACACCAACGGCAAAGTTGAGTATAGGAAATCGTAACCCTAACGTATCACTTACTCGTCGTAAGATCCTGCAACATGAGACGTTGCAGCCACAGAGGGTCAGTACATTGAATGTACTGGCAAATTCACACCATAGAGCAATGATGAATAAAGGCTATCACTACATGCATATTTGGCTAGTGGAGGCTCTATGGTTATAATGTTTTTTGCGAAAAGCCAATTTTCCCCTACTGCAAAGGAATAGGTTTATTTAACTATCATGGTGGTTGTTAAACATTGAGAATGGTTGACAACATTCTCAATCCCAATTAAAAGTACTCATTAAAACCCAACAATATTGATTATAGTAACATGATGAGATTCACATGATATTCAAGTACTAGATACTCAAGATGTCCATAACCGGGGACACGACTAATCATGATTAGTTTGTACACTCTGCAGAGGTTTGCGCACTTTTCCCCACAAGACTCGATCGCCTCCGTTTGGTTTCTCGCACTACGTGGTGTTTGAGAAACGGATGACCGAGACATAGTCTTTCAGAAGTGCTAGCACCTTACGATGGGTAGACCGGTACACCTACATCCCCTACATCTGCTAGTCTACCACTATAAGAGTTCGCATGACTTAGTCAACTATGCCAGAGCCCATAATGGCTTGTGGCTGCACACGGAAGTTACTAGCATGAAATATCTTATGATCCCTTTGAGCCTGGGTGGCGGTCCAAAAGAAAAACAGGCAAGTCCTGGAAACCCCAGGTGCCTCAATCCACCCAGATGTGTATTTAAGTTGCCACCTTAGATAAACCATTAATTAACAATCTCACATCTGTCATGGATATTCACTCACCCAATCCACGTCTACTAGCATAGCATGGCATAATAAGCAAACGTAGAAGTAACTCCCAAAGGTTTCATAAGTAAAACAGGTAATAGGTACTACCTCATCTACTTGCCATTCCACAATTTAATTAGATCCTAATCATGCAATGTTTGAGGATTGATCTAATGCAATAAAAACTGGGTATGAAAGGGATATGATCAAAGTGTGAACTTGCCTGCAATGTTGATGAAGATAATTCGCACTCAAAACTCTTGATAGCTCTACTCGTCACACTCCGGTCAATCTATCGTGAGCAAGCAATGGTAACCACACATAAGCAATCACTCAAAAGATCGGAAAGAACGAAGAAGATGATTCAGAAAACATCAAAACCAAAAAAATAACTCTTGCAGAATAAAACAATTTCTAACAGTACCAAAACTATGTGTATTTGGCCTTATCAAAAAGTTTAGGTCAAGAGCTTCGATTTGCAAAAAGAATCAACTAAATCGGAGTTATAAAATTCAAGTTATGATCATACGAAGTTCAAATTCAAATCTGATCTAATTCAAATTTTAAACTTTCAAAAACATGTTTAAGTTGTTTTACCGGATAGAGGAGATCATAACAAAGAAGTGGGCGTGGGTTTCGTTGGATTTGGATGAACGAGTAAAAAGTTGTGAGTGTTTGAAGTCCAGGGGCTAATCTGTAAATAAAATATTCATAGACGGGTCCCTGGCCGAAAATAAAAATAAAAGAAAAGAACTAAATAACGAACGTTCGTTTATAAGCTCTAAACAGTGGACGCTCGCTGTTTAATAAAACTAGAAGAAAACAGATCTAGTCTAGGGTTTTCAGAAAAACCGATTTAAAATAAAATCGGGAGGTTTTCTCGGGTTATACCGGTTCGGGAGGTTTCAACGACGGCGGCGGTTTCCGGCGAGACAGGACGGCGGCGGCGGCTTGGGTCCCGCCGGGGCGGCGGCTCCGGTGGCCCTCTGGCTCGGCGGAGTAGTTGGGGAGGTGCGGCGCGACGAGGGGAAGACGATGGCGGTGTCGGCGCTCGGCTGCGGAGCCGGAACGGCGTGCACGGGGCTGCGGCGGCGGAGGCGAGATCCGGCGGCGGCGGCAGGGGAGAAAGAGGAGAGAGGGGGCGGCGGCTTCGCCTTTTAAAGGCGGAGGAGGGGGGGCAGTGACGTGGGGAAGGGGGCAGGGCAAGGCGGCGGCGGTGTCCGGCTGGGGCACGGACGCCGAGGCAGTGCGGCGGCGTGCGACGGAAGGATTCCCGCTCGGGGACGGTGGCGACGGGCGACGTGGGCTGGGCCGCGGCCTGGCTGGTCCGGCCCAGTTCGGAAGGAAGTTTTTTTTTGAAACAATTTTTTCAGTGAACTAAAAGAATAAAACAGAATAACTAAAAACATTATATAGGCATATAATATATCAAAATTTTCAGAAAAAGATTTCCTACAAGATGAACATTTTTATAATATCAAATAAAATACAGACAAATTTAAATAAAGCAAAGAGTGCTTCTGCCCTAGTAAAATTCAATAAAAAATCATTTTTAAAAATACCAAAATTAATTCAAATTTATTTCTCTCCAATTTTATGATGTAGGGAATCATGTTACCCTATTTTCCATATATTTTATTTTTGGAGAAAAATAATTTGAATAAAACTCAAATAACTCCAAAACGAAAATAAATTCAAAAGAATTTTGAATTTAAAACTTCCAACTAATATTTCATATATTTTGAAGAAGTCATATTATCTTCTCTCGTGAAAATCATTGAGTTGCTTAAAGTTTCTGAATTTGAAATATTTCCAAATAAGATTCAAATCTTTTCAAATCCCTTTTCATTTATTTAAAAATGGAAGAAGTCATGTTATCTTCTCTCCAGGGTTTTGTGATGAAAAGAATTTGAATTCACGAAGATCAGAAAAGAAAATGAAAGTTTGGGAAAGTCCTTTTATTCCCTCTCATTTAACTTTCAAAAAGTTTCGAATTCACTCAGTTTCATTCAATCAATCAAACAATCAATCAAAACTATCTATTTGTTTATAACATTCGAAAATTTAGAATTTTGGGATGTTACAGGAAATTCCTTAGTGAACAACTACTTGCAGCGGAATAAGTACTCAGAAGTAAACATAACAGGATACAAGCATGGTCATCATGATGAAATGAAGACTAGCACAGAGTACAGAAAGCGTAATCACAGGATAACACAAGATGAAGACGAACAGACTGAAGAAATTGAACTGAGGAATTTGAGAAAGTCTTCAGTCAAAGTCTTCAAGCACAGATATGAACAAACACGCAACACAGTAATGAGGAATTGAAAGGGTTGAGGAAATAGAACCAGTTAGTTGGTGAAGACAATGATTTGGTAAACCAGTTCCAACTGCTGTCTCAGTTGTACGTCTGGTTGGAGCGGCTGAGTATTTAAACTCGAGGACACGCAGTCCCGGACACCCAGTCGCTGAGCCGCAGCTCAGGACACCCAGTCCTCACCGTATTCTCCTTGAACTAAGGCCACGTAGGCCTCGTCCAATCACTCGTGGTAAGTCTTCAGGTGACTTCCAAACCTTCACAGACTTGGTCACTCGGCGATCCACAATTCCTCTTGGATGCTCTAGACCTTGACGCCTAACCGTCTGGAAGAAGCACAGTCTTCAAAGGTAACAAGCGTCGGATCCACGCAGGATCAATTTCTTCAGTGATGCTCAATCACTTTGGGTTTGTGGGGGTTTGGTTTTGGGATTTTCCTCACTTGATGATTTTCGCTCAAAGTCCTCGGAGGATGGGTTGCTCTCAAATGACAAGTGTCAAGTTCTCTCAGAGCAGCCAACGAACTAGTGGTTGTAGGGGGTGGCTATTTATAGCCTAGGGAGCAGCCCGACATGATAAGACATAAATGCCCTTCAATGATATGACCGTTAGGTGGATAAGATATTTTGGGACAGCCGGCGCGCAGCACAGCAACGGTCGGAAATTTGACTCTCAAATTCCTCAGGGCTATCATGTTCCTCACTGTGTAGGCAATTCGAACTGGCGAATTCCTAACTCCTCAGTCAGAGCAAAGTCCTCAGTGACCAGAAGAACTGCGTCTCTGTCACTGAAGAAATTGACTGCACTGTATGAGATTTCCAATGGCTTCACTCGAAGGGATTGGTAGGTGTAGGATTTTGAGTTGAGCATCACATGGAAATTTTTCCTTAGTATTTCCTCGACCCCCTTTACAGTATGGTGTTTCCTATGACTCAAGAAAGAGAAAAATGAAACTACGAAAACAAAAGTCTTCACGCTGCATGTTCCTCAAGTGAATATCAAGTCTTCAAGGTCACACCAATTTCTTCACTTTCAAAGTCTTCAGAAAGTCTTCAGAATATCAAAGTCTTCAGTTGAAGAACTTCATTTTTAGGGGTCGACTTTCTCTGTAAATATCAAACTCCTCATAGACTTATAGACCTGTGTACACTCACAAACGCAACGGTCCCTTAACCTATAAGTCTTCAATACACCAAAATCACTAAGGGGCACTAGATGCACTTACATTTCCCCTACCACATCATGCTCTTGATTGAGTTTTGGTTACCCTAGGACTTGTCGGAGGGTGGCACAATGTGTCAAGTTGCAGGCAGAGCGGCTCCTACACCCACAGTGCACGACACGTATCAAGCGTATGCTTCCGGAGGTAGTGGAGACGATTACTTGGGCACTTCTGAGCGTCGAGACCCCGTGCCCTTCATGTTTGTTGTCATGCTTCATGTTCGCAGAGGCTCGCATCCCAGGGGAGACTATAGGAAAAGATTCATGGTGGCTACCTGGCCCAATGCAAGTTGGTTCGGTGCCTAGCCACATGACAACCCTCGGGTACACCACCAAAAAGCTCAATATAAAATGCCAGAGGGTTTTCTTAGTCCACAGAGGTGAACAGGTGCCTTCCAAGTTCTTAAGGTGTGTCTTCAAGAAGTCAGGGAAGAAGAATCCGCGAGAAGTGCAAGCCGAATCCTCAAAAAGTCCAAGCAAGTTCATCAAGTCTGCGACCAATCAATTAACCGCGCACAAAAAAAATCCTGAAGCTCCAAGAAGCAATCAAAATAATCCAAGAATACAAGAAGCAGTCAAGTTGTTCCAACCAGTAAGAGATCCATTGGAATGAAGGCGGAAGGTAGCTGTTCACCACCCCTCAATAAGGCATGAAGAAAAATTGCCAAGCTGTTCTCCCAAAACCATCTACCCTAAAACTAACATACCCAAGTCTTTGTGTTCATGAAGCATGTGCAGGGGACATGTCGAGCTGTGGGGCCCCTCCAAGTGATGATGGGATAGAGTATGAATTTCTGTTGCCTCTTGTAAGCATCCCGAAACACGACGTCTTCACATGCGTACACCGAGGCTTATGCAGTTGTTGAGTTGTAATCGTCATGGTCTTTTGATAATTCTCATTGACAAGTCCTTTGGTAGCCTTTTCGGATATCACACCTATAGCTGGTGTATAACGGGGAAGCCGACATTTAAAAAAGCCAACGACCCTTTTTTTTCTCTTTGTTCGCTTTGTTTTGGTTGGTGTTTCTAGTAGTTGTGCTTCTCCAACATTTTTTTCATCCATATAGGAGGCACGTCCGGACGTCGATGACAACATCCCGACATCGAGTTTCTACACCAACCAACATCACAGGCATTAGGGCAACGACCCAGTATCCCATGGACGTCGACGACATCCCGACATCAAACCTCTATACCGACCTACGCCGCGAGCGCTTCGGGGCAGCAATACCCATGCGTCCATGGTACCGCCGACTATACCTCGGCAACCAATCATCTACACCATCATGAACGATGGGTGCCGGAAGGCAACACCTGCACACTCATAAGGGTGGCGCCGATGTTATTCCGGTGCCCCATCTCCAACAACAATGAAGCTTGGGGGAAATATCATCCCCTCGATCATCCATGATGCCGATGGCATCCCAACGTATCATCAACTTGCATCGCCATAAATAGCTTGGTGTTGCATCATTCGCGATGAGGCGAGTTACTGAGGTCTTTCCAGTCTGTCGTCTACATCAACACACAAAGACATTGGGAGCAGTGTAACGCGCCAGTGCGGCCAGCATGAATCTGTGAAACCCTTCAATTTAGTTGGCTGGCACCGCATCAGTTAGGGGGTCGGGACTAGGTTGATAAAAAAACTCTCCAATCGTGGCACGGTATTCCGCTACGAATGGAGACAACTTGAGGTCACTTTGTTGATTGGCGCCATAGCTGTTAGATGGCCCAACAATTTTCCTCGATAGATTAAAATGCGGAGGATCTACCCGCATCATCTCAAAAGAAAGAACCAAGGCTGCAAGAAATTGCGCTAAATGGTGGCATATTTTCGCCAAGTCGTGTTTGATCGCTCTGCGCTCGAACTCAACTTGGCGAGGGGGCATTTGTTCGACGCGATTTTGTACCAAAGCAGAAAAGTCGAATACTTTTTGTAGTAAAAAAGAATCATCCCATGATTTGCTTTTCTCGCTTTTATATGACAAACCCATATGATAGAATTATTATTATAGAATGTTTCTCTTGAGTGCAGGATAAAGAGAAGAATATACGTGTATACAAGGAGCATGCATGCATATCCTTGTACGTGGTGCATGGCACAAACAAAAGGAATGCCTACGTACTGCAAGCATGCAGCGAAGACCAAGTATAGCAGCAATGTGCACCTCTTTGCCTGTACGCATCGGCCGCCACGACGGACACGCACAACTGCGTACAAAATACCTGACCGGCAAGCATGCACGAAGATAAGCATGAGAGAAAGATAAGATAACTCAGACGTCGCCTTGGCCAAAAAGATCGGAGCGGCCGAACAGCCGAGGCTACGCGCAGCGCCTATCTCCTCCTGCTTATAAATGCACACATCCAGCCAAAGGAAGAGGGGGAGGCCGAGGGATAGAAGAAGAAGAGGAGATGCACCCTCGCGGAAGCATCGACGAGATCAGGGAGGCCTCGCACCAGGAGGGATCCAGAAGGAACGCCCCAGGAGGCGACGGCGCACCCGCGGCCGCAAGGAGGAAGAGAAGCCGGCGCCGGCGGCGGTCAACCCACGGTGAGCATGCAGGTGTCCGAGGAGATGAAGAAACGGGAGCATACCAAGCCCCGCTGACTAATTCTATTTGTTACTGTCTTCCATCCATCAGGTTCTACACAAGAAGAACAATTGGAAGAAGGAGGAGTCCCGCACACACAAACATCCGGAGAGAAGACAAGGTGGAGACGTGCCCCTGGTGGCAGCGTCGAGAAGATCGGAGGGCGCGCCCATGCGACCGCGCGTGCGCCAAGGGGCACCCGGCCGAGAAAGAGGCATAGCAGGTTCCTCGGAGACGGGAGAGAGACCACGCCTCACGCATGCACTAGGAGGCACTGGGAGGGATAGAAACCCAGGAGGCGACGGCGCCGAGGAGGAAGAGACGATGGCCATGACGGCGGCCTGACCATGGCGAGCATGCAGGCGCCCGAGGAGATGAAGGAATGGGAGCAAACCAAGCATCGCTGGCTAATTTTATTTGTTATACTATATGTCTTTCATCTAGCAGGTGCTATGGGAGACCAGACCCAGAGAGGAGATGCGCCCTAGCGGCACCGTCGAGAAGGTCGAGACGGAGATGGTAGCCAGCCGAGATAGACGTGCCCACGGGGGCGGTGCGTACCTCCGGCGGCTCGCTCGCTGCAGTGCAAGTACACGTGCGAGAAGACCGGTGAGAGGATGCGGCGGCGGCGGCAGAGACACCTCTCCGAGCTCGACTACGGCGACGACAACACACACGAGGACGTTGCGCGTCAAGTCAAGCTAGCTCATCTTGAATTGCATGGCACACACATGAAAGGGCACGTACGGTGTGTGCTCTTCTCTTCAGGGGCTAGTTCCTTTCCTTTCTATTTTTAAAACAACAGATCGCATCAAGAGGAATCCATGCAACAAACACCCGAGAAGAAGAGAGATCGGACAGACGGACGCACGGAGAGAGGGACCCACGCGTAGACGCCGCAAGGCCACCGCCCTTCACGTCCACGCACGGCCGACGCGCACGCACGCGGCCGGAGAGGCAACTCACGGATCAGACGGGAGAAGACTAGATCGCATAGACGAACAAACGCAGCCGGGCGAGAACACCGGCGGCAGCGACATGGACACCAAGCTCACGTACCCGGAGAGTGAGACTTTGATCTAATATATATTTTCTTCTTTCTCCTTCACATGTAGCATGCATCCGCTACACGGAGAGTACGTACCGGTCACCGGAGATGACATTCGTGTGATCTTGTCGTCGCCGCTGCCAAAGATGACTTCTCAAGACTAGAAAACTGCTCCGACACCACTGGAGTTTGTCTACGCCAAGCCCTTCATTTTCAGGTGTCACGTTCGTGGCCGGAGATTACTCAGGAGCAGCCAGAGCTCTTCAACAACGCAGCCCAACTGCTAGCCCCGACGCTCTACCATGGTGTACAGGTTGCGACGCACAGAGTGACGAACAAGGCCATGGTGGACAGGTTCATGGCAAAGAAGACACCAGTGTATAGGTTTTGCGTCACACTTTTGTACCAGACGTACGGCGGAGCCGGAGCTTGCTGACGGCGTAGCCCGAGACTCGCCTTTCCCATCACGGCGTATAGGTCCTTGGTGGAACCAATAACGACATGGCTAAGACGGGTTCCTCCTTCATGAGGCACGCGTCCCCGATGAACAGGTCAATGGCGTACATATCCTTCATCGAGCCGGAGTATGCAACGACGCTGTCTAAGACCGGTCCCTCCTTTGAGAGGTGCACCCACTGTTGCAGATAGGGTTATGATGTACAGGACTGTATCATCGCTGGTGCATAGGTCACACTTTCACGCAACACCAGCCCAAGGCAACGCGGCCTCTATGACGCCACCTTCCACGACCCCGTGAGGGAGAACCTTTGCCTTGGCAGACCGCCAAATACTTTGCGTCTAGCTGAGACAAGGCGCCAACCACCTCGGCCACGCCCATGTGAGCGCGCGTTAGTTTTTACGCTGACGCCGGTTGAGGGAGTCCTGGATTAGGGTGTATCCGGACAGCCGAACTACATACTTTGTCCGGACTGTTGGAGCGTGAAGATACAAGACTCAAGACTCCGTCCCATGTCCGGATGGGACTCTCCTTTGCGTGGAAGACAAGCTTGGCGATCCGGATATTATATTTCCTTCCTTGTAACCGACTCCATGTAAACCCTAGCCCTCTCCGGTGTCTATATAAACCGGAGAGGTTGGTCCTTAGAGGGACGATCATAATCATAATCAGCATAGGCTAGCTTCTAGGGTTTAGCCTCTACGATCTCATGGTAGATCAACTCTTGTACTACTCATATCATCAATATCAATCAAGCGGGAAGTAGGATTTTACCTCCATCAAGAGGGCCCGAACCTGGGTAAACATTGTGTCCCTTGCCTCCTGTTACCATTAGCCTAAGACGCACAGATCGGGACCCCCTACCCGAGATCCGCCGGTTTTGACACTGACATTGGGATTTCATTGAGAGTTCCTCTATCGTCGCTGTAAGGCTTGATGGCTCCTTCAATCGTCAACAACACGGTCCAGGGTGAGGCTTTTCTCCCCGGACAGATCTTCGTGTTCGGCGGCTTCGCACTGCGGGCCAATTCGCTTGGCCAACTGGAGCATATCGAAGCTACGCCCCTGGCCACCAGGTCAGGTTCGGAAACCTGAACTACACGACAGATATCCGCGGAGACTTGGTCTTCAACGGATTCGGGCCTGTGCCAGGAGCGCCAGACAGTCATGATGAGCACGGCTTAGACCTGCTGTCGGACAATGCTCGGGATATTACCCCTGCAGTAGCCCTAGACCTAAATCCGGAGCGGACTGTGTTGCCCAAGGATGGGTGGTTGGACCCCGCCCCGCAGGCGGCACACCCATCGGTGGTAGAACCGAACACAGGCCTCACCCCTAAGGAAGCCTGTGACACCGGACCCCCGGACTCGTATCCAGCTGTAGGTTCCAATCCGCGCACTCCCGAGCCCGCCGAACCTGGTTGGGCTCCGGTAATGGAGTTCACCGCCGCGGATATCTTCCAGCACTCGCCCCTTGGCGACGTTCTTAACTCGTTAAAGTCTCTCTCTTTGTCAGGAGACTCATGGCCGAACTATGTCCGGCTCGAGTGGGAAGCAGGCGACGAAGGAATTCATTGCCCACCCACCACCCACTTCATTGCCACTGTCGACGATGTATCAGACGTTCTTGACTTCGACTCCGAAGACATCGACCGTATGGACGATGATGCAGGAGAAGATTCAGAATCACTGGGGCGCTGGACTACCACCTCGTCATACGAATATACATGGTGGATACGCCTAAGAAGGACGAGGCGACAATCCAGAAGATAAAACTCCCGGGCAAAAGGCAAAACGACGGCGCAGACGCCGCTCCAAGTCCAGCAACAGTAAAAATAGCGATAAGAGCGCCGGAAAGATCGACAACCCAGTCAACTCTGAAGGCAACAACGACCATATGGACCCAGCAATGGAGCAGGATGAGCCAGGTCACGCCGAACACAGCTCGGAGCAGATGCCCGATCACAATGATCCCGAGGGACGAATTAATCAAACCGCCCCGGGACAAGAACACAGTCCGGATGACGATGCATTCATCATCCCGGAAACAAGATTGGAATGAGATAATCTCCACAGAAGGCTTATGTCCACTGTGAGAAGTCTAAAGAAGCAGAAGCAACGGCTAAAGGCCGCACAGGAAACGCTCAATCACAGATGGAATAAAGTGCTAGACACTGAAGAAAAGTACGGCGACGATCGCCATACAAAGAGCTACCCAAAATGCAAGCTGCTGCCCGAATTCGACGACGAGGCCGTTCCACCAAAGAATAACATGGCCAAGAGGCCGCACAAACCACGTCATAACCGCAACAGAGCAGCTACCTACGCCGCACACGATTTACCCGAGCTCCTGGATAAGAAAGCCGGCGCGGCCAGGTCCATCTACGGATCTAAAGGACACACCCCGGCGCAATACTATGGTCACCAAAACGATCATATTGATCGCATACCAGTTCGGAATCAACACCGGACACAACAACAGCCGACGATATGCCGCAGCACGTCCAGATACAGAGGGGCTGCTCACCCCCTGTGCTTCACTGAAGAAGTACTGAACTATGAATTTCCACAGGGTTTTAAACCTGTGAACATAGAGGCATACGACGGAACGACAGACCCAGGGGTCTGGATCGAGGATTTTATCCTGCATATACACATGGCTCGTGGGGACAACCTCCACGCCATCAAATACCTTCCCCTCAAGTTGAAGGGGCCAGCTCGACACTGGTTGAAAAGCCTCCCCGAAAATTCAATTGGAAGTTGGGAGGAACTCGAGGACGCTTTCAGGGCCAATTTTCAAGGGACTTATGTTCAGCCTCCGGATGCGGACGATTTTAGTCACATAATCCAACAGCCCGGAGAGTCCGCCCCCAAGCTTTGGAATAGATTCCTCACTAAGAAGAATCAAATTGTCGATTGTCCGGATGCCGAAGCCTTAGCGGCCTTCAAACACAACATCCAAGACGAGTGGCTCACCAGACACCTCGGCCAAGAAAAGCCAAGGACAATGGCAGCCTTAACAAGCCTTATGACCCGCTTTTGCGCAGGTGAAGATAGATGGTTGGCTCGTAAAGGCACCAGCGACCCAAGTACATCCGAAATCAGGGATGGGAACGAGAAGCCAGGGCGCAATAAAAACAAACGGCAAAACAAGGAAGAGAGTTCGGGCAACACAACGGTCAACGCCGGATTCAGGGGCTCTCGACCCGGTCAAAAGAAGCCATTTAAAGGCAGCAAGGAGGGACCGTCCGGCCTAAACAAAGTCCTGGACAGACTGTGCCAAATTCATGGCACCCCCGACAAACCTACGAACCACACTCACAGAGAGTGCTGGGTCTTCAAGCAGGCCGGCAAATTAAACGCCGAACACAATTGGAAGGGAAACACCAAGTGAAGACGAGGATGAACCTCGCCAGCCGAACACTAGGGGACAGAAAAAATTCCCACCAGAGGTAAAAACAGTAAACATGATCCACGCGACTCACACACCCACGATAAGGCGCGAACGCGCACTCAGAGACGCATACGCTGTAAGGCCCGTCGCCCCCAAACTTAACCACTGGTCGGCCTGCCCGATCACCTTCGATCACAGGGACTGCCCGACTAGTATGCGGCACAGAGGATCAGCTGCCTTGGTGCTCGACCCAATAATCGACGGATACCATCTCACTCGCGTCCTCATGGACGGCGGCAGCAGTCTCAATTTAATATACCAGGACACTGTCCGCAGGATGGGGATAGACCCATCCAGAATCAGACAAAGCAACACCGCCTTTGAAGGGGTGATACCAGGCGTTGAAGCCCACGGCAGGGGCTCCATCATACTGGAGGTAACATTCGGTTCCCCCGACAACTCCAGAAGCGAAGAACTACTCTTCACCATCGCCCCCCTCCAAAGTGGCTATCACGCATTGCTCGGGAGAACGGCATTCGCCCACTTCAACGCAGTACTGCATTACGCCTACCTCACACTCAAGATGCCTGGTCCACGCGGCGTCATCACCGTTAACGGAAACACAGAGCGCTCCTCACGCGCGGAGGAATACGCGACGGCTCTAGCAGCCGGACTCTAAGCGGCCTCCACTACCAGAAAGCATGGCTGGTCGTTAAGACCACGGACACGGCTAGACGAGTCCGGTAGCCCGAATAAACCTGAGCTAGGGCACCATGTACGTAATCCTATAGAGGACACCAGGGGCTATAGATATTTAATACATCCCCACTGTTGGCTTGACCTTATTAACAGGCCAATGTCTTACACTTTTACTATCCATCGCATGCTTATGTTATACTCTCCTACATGAGTTTTTTTCTTTTTCACAGACACAATTCGCGCGATGCCCTCCGAGAAAATGGCACAACGGAGACAAAGGCGCAGACGTGCAGCAGGGCCCCGCTTAAAGGTTTCTCTTTAGATTAAGCCCCTGTGTAAACCTTTTTATTGTCTCTTGTTGTTTCGACATCCCATGGGTACTATACCCACAGAGGGTACTGCCGTTATTGGCATTTTGCCACGACAGACTAATGCACGTACCTGGAACTACAGGGTTCATAATGAAAGGGCATTCTTCAGCCCATTTTATATTGCAAAGTCCGAATACCCTCGGGAGTGTTCGGCGTCATGAGTTTGGCCTTATATGCACCAGCTCTGAATCATGTCTTTGGTTAAATGTTGGGTTTGCCCGGCTCCTGGGTTTGCCACCTTACGTTCCGTTCTTATCGGCTAAGGCGGCCAAAGGAGAACTATTGTGATTGTGCCCTGGTTATTCCGGACGAGCACCTTAGTAGAGAAAGCCGAAAACTGACTGTCGTGATGCAGCGAGAGACTGTTCAACCACTCGAAGACTTACCAAAATCTTTAGGATTCCTCTGCATTAACAAAGGACCGTTCCCCGGTCATGTACACATGCGCCCGTATTCGGATGTACGCAAAGGTACCAGGGGCTACATAGTAGCCCCACCGTCAAACTCCTATGGCTAAGTGAAAGTATTACTGCTATATAATCCGGTTGCCTAGTTCGACATGCGATCACCTCCTTAACAGACCAAGACATTGGATCAAGTGTGATTACGCATATTTTTCGTGAACACCCCCGCATTGTATGCGTGGGGGCTGAAGCCAACGACTGCTAACTTTCAGATTACACATATACATAACAACGGCCGCACGGGAGGCACAATAATACTTTCGGGCACAAAGTATAAATATAGCCTCATAATCAAAATAACATTGTTTTTACAATGACACGATTTGTCACTCGAGCATGACATTTTTTGAGCACAGCGCCTCTATTAATCGAGCACCTTCTGTTACCTGCTCCAAGAAGTGCTCGGCCGGATCCTGGCCTCCCTCCGGATTCTGGGTCGCAACGATGGTGGCCTCCATATCTGTCCAATATGCTTTAACGCGGGCAAGAGCCATTCGTGCACCCTCTATGCACGCCGACCTTCTCATGGCATCGATCCATGATACGGAACCAAGGAATTGTTGCACTAAACCAAAATAACTGTCCGGCTTCGGCTCCTTTGGCCAAAGATGGTCTATTACAGACCGCATCGCAAGACCGGACAGCCTATGAAGCTCAGCCACAGTAGCCATCTTCTCACTCAACGGTAATGGGCGCGCAGGAGCATTGAATTGCGACCAGAACAACTTCTCCACTTCTTTATCACCTTGATCCTCAAAAAACTTGGTTGCATCAGCTGCACTCTTCGCCAAGTCCGCATACGCGTCTGCAGGACTCGAGCGTCGATCTAGGGGAGCATACTTCGGATCCAAAAACTTCATCCACAACAAGTAGAGGTTCCCAGCCGCGATTTCCCGGCCTGTCAAAGCTCCTCCCGCACATCCCTGATTTCGATCCGCATCTCCTTGGCCGCATTAAGTGCCTTGTTTAGGTCAGCCGAATTAACCTAATTCTCCTTTTCAAGGAGCTCATACCGGTCGGCGGCATTTTTCAACTCCATAGCCATTTCAGCTATCTTGTCTTCGCTTCGGCGATGAGCAGCCTGTTCGGCTCTCAACTCTTCGGCCGCCTTTAGGGCAGCCGCATTGCTAGCCCGAGCTTGTTCCTTGGCCTGGGCAAGTTCCGCCCTCAGGGCTTCCATGACAGCAGCACCGTCTGCAGTCCAAGCATGTCGCATTAATATTATGCCCCTCTCAAATTTTCCTACACAACATAATAAGGAAAGCAGAGCACATACCTTGTGACTCGTTCAGCCGCTCGTTCACCAGCGTGATATCCGCATCAATAGCTCCAATCTGCCTCCCTAGTTCGGCAACTTCAACGGACTGGTCGGCTGCCGGATCCTTAGAAACCTGCGCATATATATAGCGCAATCATTACTTACACATTATGATCCTCCGTTTGCCTCCTAGGGCGGGCAACCAGAGTCTCAGGGGCTACTATCGATATGGAGCACACCTAGCGCGTGCCTCACAGCCAAAAAATTATGTATTTTTCATTACATACCTCAAAGCCTCTGAGCAGGCTCGTAAATGCTTCATTCAAACCGCTTGTGGCGGATGAAATCTTCTTGAGCACCATGCTCATTAATGAGTGGTGCTCCTTCGAGAGTGCAGCTCGCTCCAGAAGACCCGTCAGTATGTCCGGGCGGACAATGAACTGTGCTGGACCCTTCTCATCGCCCCTCGTGGGAGCCGAACGCTCTGGGCTTAGGACGGCTGAAGGATTAGCTTCTGGCTTCGGCAGATTCGGACTCCTCTGTGACGACACCTCGGGGTTACCCGCCTCATGAGGCGGAGAGGTTGGTGGGGTCTCACTCTCCATCATCTCCGAAGGGA
This sequence comes from Triticum timopheevii, assembly GCA_963921465.1. Classification (NCBI taxonomy): domain Eukaryota; kingdom Viridiplantae; phylum Streptophyta; class Magnoliopsida; order Poales; family Poaceae; genus Triticum; species Triticum timopheevii. The sequence continues at coordinate 506,922,335 of OY997268.1, read as the reverse complement.
GATCCCCCAAAGACGAACTCTGTCGAGAAGAGCTGCTAGCCGGACTGCAAAAGATGAATCCTGGTTATTGTTCTCGAAGAAATGCAGTACCTTCGAATTTACGATTAACTCACAGCTCGGTTGAGGGTTGGCCCGTCGGCGGGCATGACGCGGTAAGGGCGCCCTTCGGGGCAGGACCCACTGGTGACGCTTTCTTCCCCTGCTTGGGCACCTCCGTCTCCAAGTCTTCGGAGGTGGCCCTCTTCTTCCCGCGCGGGGAGGAGGCTTTAGACTCCCCTCCCCGACTATCCTCCTTAGGGGAGGTAGCAATTCCCCCGGTTTGGATGCGCAGTGTGTGAAGTTCGACTTCTCTGTTCTCCCCTTCGTCTTTCCCTGAGGGCATTTTGCTAAGCACCCGGCCTAGCATCTTGGCTATGGTAGGACTAGGCGAGCCTTCGGGAAGTGGCGCCGGACACCTGATTCTCTCCGCCTTGCTGAGCCATTCCTGGCCACGGAGGATTTTTAGAATAATGATTATGATAAATATAAACGAAGTGTTCGGTTTCGGGGTTACTTACTTGGGTATCTGGGCGATTGCAGCTTAGGCCCGCATCCTCGGTGGTGTTCGGACAATTTACTTGTGGTCCAAAGAATAATTTACACATCCCTTCGAGCATCAGGCCGAAGAAGTGCCAAATAGTCCGCGGACCCTCTGGATTGAACTCCCACATCCGGAGAGGCCGGCTTTTGCACGGCAACATCCGTCGGATTAACATTACCTGAATTATGCTGACAAGGTTAATGTCCCTCTCGAGAAGCTCCCGGATACGGCTCTGCAGTGTTGGTACATCACTAGCAGACCCCCAATCTCATCCTACGTTGGTCCACGACGCCAACTATGACGGAGGGCCCGAGCGGAAGACGGGGGCAGCCACCCACTTTGTGCCTCTGGGAGCCGTGACGTAAAACCACCTCCGCTGCCATAAATCGGATACCTCTAGGAAAGAACCCTTTGGCCATGGGGCGTCGGAGTTCCTGCTTATTATGGCACCTCCGCACTCCGCATGTCGCCCTCGATCATCTTCGGCTTCACATTGAAGGTCTTGAGCCATAAGCCGAAGTGTGGAGTGACGTGGAGAAAAGCCTCGCACACAATGATGAACGACGAGATATGGAGGATAGCGTCCGGAGCTAGATCATGAAAATCTAACCCGTAATAGAACATGAGCCCCCTCACAAAGGGATCAAGGGTGAGTCCCAAGCCGCGGAGTAATTGAGGAACAAATACGATGCTCTCATTAGGCTCGGGAGTTGGGATGACCTGCCCTGGAGCAGGAAGCCTGTGCTGGATGTCGGCAGTCATATTTCCGACCTCCCTAAGCCTCGCAATGTCCTCCTCTTTGACCGAGGAGGCCACCCACCGGCCCTGAGAGTTGGATCCGGACATATTGGAGGATCTGGGGTGTTTGAGTTTGGGTCTCGGGTGTTAGAACTCGAGATGCGAAAGGGCGCAAGGGTGGTGGAAAAGAGGTATAGGACTCGGCCCCTTTATAAGGAGGGTGAATATCAAGAGTCATCAGCGTTACCGCTTGAGACTTATCTAAAAACATGGAGTCATACCAACAATCGTCGTGGGGTTGTGCACGCCCGTATTGATGGAAGATCCCGTAATAAGGGGAACACGATATTTGCTTTGGCAGGGCGTGCTAGTAAAACCGCCTCGCAACGTGTATTGAGGTGGGCTAAGAAAAACCAGTTCGTGTTGGGCCGGGCCATGATGTAAGGGCACGATGTACAAAGATTGCCAGCGGATCAGATTTAAGCTATGCTCCCTACGGTGGTATGTGAAGATCATCTTGCAGATCCGGACACGGTCTAAGTGTTCGATAATTACTTTGGAGTATTTGGAGATGGAACCCACCTTGCAATGCCGGAGACAAAACTGCACGCCGGACTCATGGTCATTGAAGCCTGGTGTCGGTGTCAAAACCGGCGGATCTCGGGTAGGGGGTCCCGAACTGTGCATCTAGGCGGATGGTAACAGGAGACAAGGGACCCGATGTTTTTACCCAGGTTCGGGCCCTCTCGACGGAGGTAAAACCCTACTCCTGCTTGATTGATATTGATGATATGGGTAGTACAAGAGTGGATCTACCACGAGATCAAGGAGGCTAAACCCTAGAAGCTAGCCTATGGTATGATTGTTGTTGTGTCCTATGGACTAAAAACCTCCGGTTTATATAGACAACGAAGAGGGCTAGGGTTACACAGAGTCGGTTACAATGGTAGGAGATCTACATATCCGTATCGCCAACCTTGCCTTCCATGCCAAGGAAAGTCCCATCCGGACACGGGACGAAGTCCTCAATCTTGTACCTTCATAGTCTTGGAGTCCGGCCGATGATGATAGTTCGGCTATCCGGACACCCCCTAGTCCAGGACTCCCTCAGTAGCCCCCGAACCAGGCTTCAATGACGACGAGTCCGGCGCGTATATTGTCTTCGGCGTTGCAAGGCGGGTTCTCCTCCAAATTCCATGTGCTTGCCGAATAGTGTCCGGCTTCCTCATAAATGTTGCACTCCTTGGCTTCCACGTCCAATAATGGCCCTCTTCCACGTGTCGTATGAATGTGAAAAGCCAGGGTATTTTTACATTTTACCCCCAAGCTGCACGAATAAGCTGCCTATAAGAGAGGCAAGGATCTAGATCCAAATCACACCATCCTCCTTCCGCGAGTACTCATCGGAGCGCCTCTGACAAAAATCCACTCCATCATGGACAGTCGACGCGGCTCCTCCTCTCGCACTCCCAGCCCTCAGCCAGGAGATTGGAGGAGATGTTCAGTCCCGCACAGCGAGCTGGTGACGCTCCAAGCGGAGGGATACCTTCCTCCGGCCTTCATGGTCCCGGTTCGAGCCGGACTGGCCACCTACAAAGGTGGAAAGCAGGCGGAGAACACCCCCAATCCCTCTAAAGGAGAGAGGGTGTGCTTCGTCCCTTATCTAATAAGGGGACTCGGATTTCCCATACATCCGTTTCTCCGGGGGCTCCTGGAGTTCTACGGACTCCAGCTTCATCACCTTACACCCACCTCCATTTTGCATATTGCGGGTTGTGTAGCTCTTTGCGAGCTGTTCTTGGGCGTCGAGCCCCATTTTGCGCTGTGGAAGAGGTTGTTTTGCCTCGTACCCCGTTCTCACGAGGGGTCGATATATCAAGTGGGCGGAGCCGAAATATGGCGCATCGCCGGGACCGGATATCTATCTGGAACCCCAATGAAGGCGTCCGAAGACTGGCCTTCAGAATGGTTTTATATGGAAGACGCTCCACTACCGGACCCAGTTCGGATCGGCCTCCCAGAGTTCAGCAACGCTCCTCTGAAGAAACGCCTGAGTTGGCGCCCGCGGAGCCCTCAACGGGAGGATGATAGGAGCGTCCATTATCTGATGGGCCGGATAAGGTTGCTGGCTCATTCTGGATTGACCATGATCGGAGTCATGGCCACGTGCATTATGCGAGGGGTGCAGCCACTCCAATATAGGGGCCACCCCATGTGGGATTTCAATGGGGAGAATGGCGCCACCCGTCATGGCTGCAAGGGGCCGGGATCGGCCGCCGATCTGGTGAAGATCCTGTCCGGCTTATACAAGGGGGAGAAGGAGGACTTCCTCCACACGAGTCCATTGAATGGATTCGCCATGAATAACCCTCGGAGCTGGGTAAGCGGACGTTTACCTATCCGATCCGTGCTTTCAAAGTTAAGTGTCTTACTTTATGATTTCGACGCAGGAACTGCGCCGGGATGTGGAGGGCATACACAGTCTGACTCCACAACCCGAGGATCCAGGAAGATCCCTTGATCCGGCCTCCGAAGAGGATCCAGACATAGAGGTGGAGCTGATTGATGGGGTGTTCCACCAACTTAGCATGGACAATGCTCTAGTCGCCATTCCGGCTGACTACCCCGGTTTATCTCCGGCTTCCCAGGTAACTATGACCGGAGTTCTGACACCATTATTTCATCCATGCTTATTTCTGACCACCGCATACCAATGGTGTCTCGCAGGAGGTGCCTTCAAGGCGGGAAGCCGAACCCGCGGCAGCTAACCCACAAGGGCCAGTTCGGCCCAGCAGGCGGAAGAGGGGTGCGGTGCGAATCGAAACGTCGCCGCAACGGTATAGCATACCACCATTTTTAAGGGAAAGATTCCTGGGAGGTATGTTAATGCTCATGACTTTTCCAGGAGAAAGAGCGCTCGCCGGACTGTGCCGGAGAGGTTGCCGCCCAAGCCTCCACCAGCCAGGCTCCAACACCTGGTCCGGAGGGGGAGGCGAGTGCAAGGAGCGAGCCGGATGCTCCTCCAACGGAGGATGCCGACAGGCTGTCCGCCACCAGGTTTGAGGTGGAGAGCGCCATGAATCACAGGCGCCGCCGGGCAGTTCTTCGTGACGCGTGTTTCTCCCCGGAGGCATTGAGTGCCTTTAATGCGGGAGACGCGCACCTCCGTGCCGCTCAAGATGGTTTAACCAGAGCCACGGAGCAGTATGTGAAAGACATACATGTAAGGAATTTTAATAGTTATATACCTCGTATTCTAGTTTGTGAGTAATCTGAAAAGGAAAGGCTGCTGGAGGGAAGGATAGAATGGTTCAGTGGGATTTAGAAGGTATGCCTTTTTCTTCTTATTTACTGGCTCGGACACAGGAATTCTCGCCAATAGCCCCCGAGACTTAAAATAGTTAGGATAACTGATTTAAGGATCATTTGTTATGCAGGATCTTACAGAGAAGAATGCCCAGCTGTCCCAGGAGCTCCAAGAGTGCAAGGCCCAACTTGAGGCCGCACTAGCCGCCGCAGGGGGAGCCACAGAGACCCCCTCTGGTAATACATACTTCGAAAAGATAAGTAGTTTATGAAGTGCGGCGTGCATGTAAGTCTGACAATAATTTTGCAGATGGTGCCGGACTCGATCCGGACAAGCAACATCTACTGCGCCAGCTGAAGGCCGGCGAGAGGGTGCTTATGAAGGTGCAGCAGGAGAGGAACAAACTCCAAGATGCCAACACCCAGCTGGGCGAAGAACTAAAAGGTGTTCGGGCCCAGCTATCTGGCTCCGTGAAGGAGAATCAGCGGCTTCGTTGCGGCATTTATAGTAAGTGCTTGAGCAAACTCTTTTGAAAAGAAGAGTTCGGCGAGGGAGTCGATTGACAGAAATATGTCTGTAGGTGTGCTCACGGGTCGTCCTGCGGAGGAAATGCCCGGTTCAACGGGTGATCTGCTTCCCGAGCTGCTGCAGTTGCACGAACGTGTTCGGCAGGCGATGAGTGGCGTCGTCCAGGCCTTATGGCCGTCCGTCTCCCTGCCCGAGGGTCTGGGAGGGCTTGCAGAGAAGCTTCAGGGAGCACGGCAGCGCTTTCGTCTATGGAAGATATCGGCCTGCCGTCAAGGCGCACGGGAGGCCTGGGCCATGGTGAAGACGCGGTACACGAAGGCTGATCCGAACCACATGGCCGAGGTCGGACCTGTGGGGCTCGATGGGTAGGAGATTCCTGTGAGCTTAATGTACGGCCAAGTAGAGTTGGCCGCTAAGTATTCCCAACAGGACTGTAAGCTAGACAGCCTGTTAGATGGGATTGAGAAGGAGTACAATCAGTCAATTTGACGATGTAATCTAAAATGACATGTAAAATGCCTTCTAGCCGGATTGTAGATCGTTTGTCTTTGCGGACCTTTTCGCTTCAACCTCGGGACCCTAGAGTCCGGAGTGTGTCCGAATACCCTCACGGTTATTAAAAAAACCGGGGAATGCATGGAGACCAGGCGTAGGGGTCATTAGTGCTTTATCAGACAAGTTCCCAACTAGTTATGTTATATTACATGGTTAGTAAGAAACATCTTCCAGGGAGAATAGTTCCGTTAGGGGTTCCTTTCCCTGGGAGGCATGCCCTGAAGTGCATGTCCGGACTGCGAAAAGAGCAAAAAAGCATCTGGGGGCATTTGAATAAATAAATAAGAAATCATCTTTCAGGTCACCGATCGAATATTCCCTTAAGAACGCTAGCTTTCGGCTTCACCCAGTCTGAGGTACACATCCGACTGACCCGGCAGTAACAATCGCAGAGGTGCTCCCTTTACCTCCTAGCCGAACAATCGGGAACGTAGGGGTAAGCACAGGAGCCAGGCAATCCAGCTTGGCCAAAACTTAAGTCATATCGATGCATATAATGGTGAGTAAAAGGTACATGCGGAAGTGTGACGCATGTGTTGGGCATGAAGCCCGTATAAATAAGCTTCTGTTAAAGAAGCCCCCAGGTATAATGAGTGCAAGCAGCACGTCAAGTGTGTGCGAACAATGCGCAGGTCAGCCCATAAAGGCTGTACAAAAAGAAGGGAGGAAGGAAGAGAAAAAACAAAAGACAACAAACGTTTAAAATGTGGACTGAGGAAGGAGACGAACTTTGAGTCCGGCGCTAGGCATAGAATCTTCGGAGGCGGGCTGCGTTCCATGGGTTCGGCTCGAGTCGATTGTTTGATGTGTTTCGCAGACGGTATGCTCCGCCGGTCAGGACTTGATCAATAATGAAGGGACCTTCCCACTTGGGCTTGAGTTTGTCCTTTTTCTTGTTCGGCAGGCGTAGAACTAGTTCGCCAACATTGTAGGTTTTGGCCCGTACTTCTCTACTTTGATATCTTCGAGCCTGCTGCTGATAGAATGCGGAACGAGCCTTTGCCACGTCGCGCTCCTCCTCCAATGCGTCCAAACTGTCCTGCCGATCCAACTCGGCTTCTCTTTCTTCGTACATGCGCACTCGAGGTGAGTCATGAATTATATCGCAGGGCAAAACTGCCTCTGCGCCGTATACCATAAAGAATGGCATGAATCCGGTAGTACGATTTGGCGTGGTCCGCAGCCCCCAGAGTACGGAGTCGAGCTCCTCCACCCAGTGCGTGTTAGATTCCGTGAGGGATCGCACTAACCTGGGTTTAATGCCGCTCATGATTAGATCATTTGCTCATTCGACTTGACCGTTAGTTTGAGGGTGATAGACTGAAGCGTAGTCGAGCTTGATGCCCATGTTTTTGCACCAGAGTTTAACCTCGTCAGCCATGAAGTTCGTGCCGTTATCAGTGATGATGCTGTGGGGGATGCCATAACGGTGTACTACCCCAGATATGAAGTCTATCACAGGTCCGGATTCGGCCGTTTTAACCGGCTTGGCCTCTATCCATTTGGTGAATTTATCCACCATGACCAATAGGTATTTTTGCTTGTGGGTTCCCCCTTTAAGGGGTCCAACCATGTCAAGCCCCCAGATCGCGAACGGCCAGGTGATGGATATAGTTTTGAGGGCGGTGGGTGGCATGTGGCTTTGATTAGCAAAGAGCTGGCAACCGACGCATCGTTGGACTAAGTCCTGAGCATCTTCCCGGGTAGTTGGCCAATAAAATCTTGTACGGAAGGCCTTGCCCACAAGGGCCCGGGCTGCGGCGTGGTGCCCGCCGAGTCTGGCGTGAATTTCAGCCAGAAGATTTCGCCCTTCCTCTTTGGAGATGCACCTTTGAAGGACTCCGGTTTTGCTTTTCTTATAAAGTTCTCCCTCATGGACCTTGTAGGCTTTAGATCACCGAACTATGCAGCGGGCCTCATTTTGGTCTTCGGGAAGTTCCTGCCTAATTAAGTAGGCTAGGAATGGTTCCGTCCATGGGGCAATTACTGCCATTATTTCGTGGGCTGAAGGTGTTATTTCATTGGCTGAGCCACCGATTGTGTCAAAATGTTCCGTGTTGGGTGGTGCGGTTGGTTCCGGGTTGTTATTTCCGGACTCCTCTTCCCATAATACGGATGTATTAAAGAGCCGCTCCAGGAAGATGTTTGGAGGGACGGCGTCGCGTTTTGCGCTGATGCGTGCCAACACGTCGGCTGCCTAGTTATTATCCCAGGCTACATGGTGGAATTCGAGTCCTTCGAGCCAAGCTGACATTTTTAAGACGACGTTACGATAGGCTGCCATTTTCGGATCCTTAGCGTCAAAGTCTCCATTTACTTGGGATATTGCGAGGTTTGAATCCCCGCGCACCTCTAGGCGTTGAATACCCATGGAGATTGCCATCCGGAGACCATGTAGAAGGGCCTCATATTCTGCTGCATTGTTGGAGTCCGTGTACATTATCTGAAGTACGTATTGGACTGTGTCTCCGGTTGGGGACGTCAATACGACGCCAGCCCCCAAGCCGGCCAACATTTTGGAGCCGTCAAAATGCATGATCCAATTGGAGTATGCGCCGTACTCTTTAGGGAGTTCGGCTTCGGTCCATTCGGCGACGAAGTCAGCCAAAACTTGCGACTTTATAGCTCGCCGTGGTTTGTAGGTTATGTCAAATGGTAAGAGCTCAATGGCCCATTTTGCAATCCTGCCCGTCGCGTCGCGGTTGTTTATAATGTCATTGAGGGGTACTTCGGAGGCCACTGTTATCGAACACTCTTGAAAGTAGTGTCGCAGCTTCCGGGATGCCTTGAATACCGCGTATACTATCTTTTGATAATGTGGATACCGGGACTTGCATGGAGTTAAGACAGTGGATACGTAGTACACTGGTTTTTGAAGAGGGAATTTGTGTCCTTCTGTTTCTCGTTCGACAACGAGTACCGCGCTGACAACTTGATGTGTTGCCGCAATATATAATAACATCGGTTCGCCCAAGTTGGGCGTGGCTAGGACTGGATTTGTTGCCAATATGGCCTTTATTTCTTCGAGTCCAGCCGTGGCAGCATCCGTACATTCGAAATGTTTGGTGCGCCGAAGGAGGCGATAGAGGGGCAATGCCTTTTCTCCCAAACGGGAGATGAAGCGGCTTAAAGCCGCCACACATCCAGTCAGTTTTTGTATTTGTTTGAGGTCTTTTGGGATATCCAATTGTGACAGAGCTCGGATCTTGGTTGGGTTTGCTTCAATTCCTCTACCGGATACAATGAAGCCCAAGAGCTTTCCGGCTGGTACGCCGAAAACACATTTTTCCAGGTTGAGCTTAATGTCATATGCTCGGAGGTTGTCGAATATGAGGCTTAAATCGTCTACTAGAGTTTCGACATGTTTGGTCTTAACAACCACATCGTCTATGTATGCCTCCACTGTTTTGCCGATCTGGGTAGCCAGACATGTCTGAATCATGCGCTGATATGTCGCGCTGGCGTTTTTGAGTCCGAAGGGCATTGTGTTGAAGCAGAATGGTCCGTATGGAGTAATGAATGCCGTTCCGGCCTGGTCTGTTTCCACCATCTTGATTTGATGGTATCTGGAGTATGCGTCGAGGAAGCACAATGAATCATGCCCTGCGGTGGCATCGATGATTTGGTCGATGCGGGGGTGGGGGAAAGGATCCTTTGGACAGGCCTTGTTAAGGTCTTTAAAATCGACACAAAGGTGCCATGATTTGTCCTTTTTTGGTACCATTACCAGGTTCGCTAGCCTGTCCGGATGTTTTATATCTCTGATGAATCCGGCTTCTAATAGTTTGGCTAGCTCCTCTCCCATTGCCTTTCTTTTGGGTTCGGAAAATCGCCGAAGAGCCTGTTTGACTGGCTTGAATCCTTTTAGGATGTTTAGGCTGTGTTCTGCCAGCCTGCGTGGGATTCCTGGCATATCTGAAGGGTGCCAGGCAAAAATGTCCCAATTTTCCCGAAGGAATTCTCGTAGTGCGGCGTCTACATCAGGGTTTAATTGTGCCCCAATGGAGGCCGTCTTTGTGGGGTCCGTTGGATGGACCTGGAATTTGACTATTTCGTCTGCTGGTTTAAAAGAGGTGGACTTAGATCTCTTATCGAGTATCACATCGTCCCTATTCACCGTGGAACGCAGCACAGTGAGTTCCTCTGCCGCTAGGGCTTCAGATAGTGCCTCTAGGGCTAGTGCGGCTATCTTATTTTCGGCGCGGAGTGCTATGTCCGGATCACTGACAAGAGTGATGATTCCATTGGGCCCGGGCATTTCAAGCTTCATGTATCCGTAATGGGGTATATCTTGGAAAATTGTGAATGCCTCCCGCCCTAGTAAAGCGTGATATCCGCTGCTGAACGGGGCCACTTGGAACGTGACCTCCTCGGACCTGTAATTGTCCGGCGAGCAGAACACCACATCTAGTGTAATTTTTCCTGTGCAGCGTACTTCCCGACTAGGGATTATTCCTCTGAAGGTTGTGCTGCTTCTCTCAATGCGGCTCCAGTCCATTTCCATTGTTTGGAGGGTTTCCTCGTAGATGAGGTTTAATCCGCTGCCGCCATCCATGAGTACCTTGGTAAGACGAAAGCCATCCACTATTGGACTGAGGACCAATGCGGCTGGTGCTCGGGCTGTTCAGAATTTAGGTTTGTCGCTGGCGTTGAAGGTGATAGCCGTGTCACTCCATGGATTTATTGTTGCTACTTGGTAGACTTCGGCAAGGCTGCGGAGTGTTCGTTTCCGCATATTGTTTGATGCGGAAGTCTCGAAGACTGTTAATACCATACTGGTACTGTTGGGTTGGTTCTCCGGGGCTAGAAGCTCTTTGCCACTTTTGGCCACCTGCCGTAGTATCCAACATGCTCGAAGGCTATGTGTTGGAGTGGCGCCCTCTGTACTGTGGATTTTACAGGGTCCGCTGAGCCATCCCTCTAGTACGGTTCTGTGCCCTTTATGGGATTTTTGCTTTTTGGTTTTTGTCCCGGGTGCCTGAGAATGATGCACCCTTTTGTTTCCTACTAGGGTTGTGTTCGGAGCCAGATTATCCCAAAACTTAGTTTTGGTTTTCCAGGTGCTCTCCATCGCACAGTACTTTCGTACTATGGACGCCAGGTCGGCGAAGCATGTAATTTCGCGGCGACTTATGGCGTTCGTGATTCCCTTGTCCGTGTAATTGTTGAAGAAAATTGAGATTGCGCTTTCCTCATGGCAGTCCTTTATCCTGTCCATGACCAGGAGGAATCTGGCCCAGTAATGATGTACTGTTTCCGTGGGCTCTTGCCGGATTTGAGATAGATCGCTTATGTTTGGGTGGGCGAGTGGAATTAAGTCCGGAACCCTGCCCAACTTGAGGCTCAAGGGCCGAAAAGTTTCCGAATTTGGGAGCTTGGATTGCTGGATGTTGTCCAACGAATCTGGTCCGCTGCCTGACTTTAGGTTTAGTAGTTGATTGGCATCTGTCCCTCCGCAGAAATCCGGCATGGAGGGATCGGGAATCCGGACATAACTGGTCTTTAATATAGAAGAAGAGTCGCCGCGTTGTTCCTCTACCACCGCAACGTGGTGGGTAACCTGGGGACAGTTAATCTCTCTTAGATCGGTTTTAAGCCCAATCTGATCGTAGTCTGTAGCGACTCCCAGGGCGGCGATGCGATCCAAGAGCTCATTTATGGAAGACAGCTCCATCGGATCCAACTGCTCGGTGAATTTCGAGTTGACGTGAAGATCGCTTTTGATGACCCGAGAAGTCATCGTCGAAGCGGCGGCCGGACAGGAGGTCATAAGAAAACCACCTAGCCGGATAGTTTGGCCGGCGGCCAAAGCTCCTTTGGCAATGGTACCGTCTTTAAAGACAGGAAGAGACCTCCTTCCTGATTGTGACGACACAGAGGAACTCTCAATGAAAGCACCAATGTCGGTGTCAAAACCGGCGGATCTCGGGTAGGGGGTCCCGAACTGTGCATCTAGGCGGATGGTAACAGGAGACAAGGGACACGATGTTTTTACCCAGGTTCGGGCCCTCTCGACGGAGGTAAAACCCTACTCCTGCTTGATTGATATTGATGATATGGGTAGTACAAGAGTGGATCTACCACGAGATCAAGGAGGCTAAACCCTTGAAGCTAGCCTATGGTATGATTGTTGTTGTGTCCTATGGACTAAAACCCTCCGGTTTATATAGACACCGAAGAGGGCTAGGGTTACACAGAGTCGGTTACAATGGTAGGAGATCTACATATCCGTATCGCCAACCTTGCCTTCCACGCCAAGGAAAGTCCCATCCGGACACGGGACGAAGTCTTCAATCTTGTACATTCATAGTCTTGGAGTCCAGCCGATGATGATAGTTCGGCTATCCGGACACCCCCTAGTCCAGGACTCCCTCACCTAGTTCAGGGGCTACTGAGGGAGTCCTGGATTAGGGGTTATCCGGACAGCCGGACTATATACTTTGTCCGGACTATTGGAGCGTGAAGATACAAGACTCAAGACTCCGTCCCGTGTCCGGATGGGACTCTCCTTTGCATGGAAGACAAGCTTGGCGATCTGGATATTATATTTCCTTCCTTGTAACCGACTCCATGTAAACCCTAACCCTCTCCGGTGTCTATATAAACCGGAGAGGTTGGTCCTTAGAGGGACGATCACAATCATAATCAGCATAGGCTAGCTTCTAGGGTTTAGCCTCTACGATCTCGTGGTAGATCAACTCTTGTACTACTCATATCATCAATATCAATCAAGCAGGAAGTAGGGTTTTACCTCCATCAAGAGGGCCCGAACCTGGGTAAACATTGTGTCCCTTGTCTCCTGTTACCATTAGCCTAAGACGCACAGATCGAGACCCCCTACCCGAGATCCGCCGGTTTTGACACCGACACCGGTCTCCCCAAACCATTACACCCGCAAGGTGTAGCCCCTTGAACACCCTGATGAAGCAACATGTCGTCAAGAAGTCTAAGCCGAGCGCGACCCATGCTACCCCAACACCAACTACTCCAACGCCGCCAAGACCGACGAGGCATGACGGCGAGGGCGGGCGCGGCCATCGCTAAGGCTACGCCACTTGCGTTGCGTGTACCGACAAGGACACGAGCTCTGCCGCCGCCCACACACACATCACCATCATCATGCATGGAGGACACGATGCAAAGACGACGAAGACGACCACACGGCTTAATCGGAGGTATCCCGCGGAGCAACCCACGGGAGTAATTAACCGGGAGCCTTCCGAGGCCCCGGGAACCAGGAGACCGCAATCGCCACAGTTAGGCTGGTCGCGCTAGTAGGCCACAAAGCACACTTTTTTGTTTATGGGATCTTGTAATTTTGTTTCTCCAATGAGATTAATGAAATACTCATTTCCGTATCCTTTTCTTTGTGTACTATGGTACACTGGCACGCCCACAATTTTTCTTTTCTTCTTTCCCCGGCGCAAGAGAGAAATACGCTCCCCTTCCCTTCCGTCGGAGTTTAGATATTTTTCTCGTGTCAAACAAAGCCACATAGCCTAACAGCCCGGAGAGTCAGCCAAGAAATTCTGGACTCGGTTCTTAACTAAAAAGAACCAAATTGTCGACTGTCCGGATGCCGAAGCCTTAGCAGCCTTCAAGCATAACATCCGTGACGAATGGCTCACCTGACACCTCGGCCAAGAGAAGCCAAAGTCCATGGCAGCCCTCACGACACTCATGACCCGCTTTTGCGCGGGCGAGGACAGCTGGCTGGCCTGTAGCAACATCACACCCAAAAACTCAGGCGATTCAGACACCAGGGTCAGCAATGGCAAGCCACGACGAAATAGACACAAGCGTCGCAACAATGGCGACAACACCGAAGACATGACAGTCAATGCCGGATTCAGAGGCTTTAAATCCGGACAGCGGAAAAAGCCATTCAAAAGAAACAGTCCGGGCTCGTCCAGTTTGGACCGCATACTCGATCGCTCATGTCAAATTCACGGCACCCCCGATAAACCAGCCAACCACACCAACAGGGAATGCTGGGTGTTTAAACAGGCCGGCAAGTTGAATGCCGAAAACAAGGAAAAGGGGCTGCATAGTGATAACGACGAGGAGCCACGGCCGCCGAACACAGGAGGACAGAAGAAATTCCCTCCCCAGGTGAAAACAGTAAATATGATATACGCAACCCATATTCCCAAGCGGGAACGAAAGAATGCACTAAGGGACGTCTATGCGATGGCGACAGTCGCCCCAAAGTTCAACCGATGGTCCTCTTGTCCGATCACCTTCAATCGCAGGGACCATCCTACCAGTATCCGTCATGGTGGTTCGGCCGCATTGGTCCTTGACCCCATCATCGACGGATTCCATCTCACACGAGTCCTCATGGACGATGGCAGCAGCTTGAACCTGCCCTATCAGGATACAATGCGCATAATGGGCATCGACCCCTCAAGGATCAAGCCCACAAAAACCACCTTCAAGGGTGTCATACCCGGGGTGGAGGCCTGTTGTACGGGCTCAATCACACTGGAAGTGGTCTTCGGATCTCCGGTCAATTTCCGAAGCGAGGAGTTAATCTTCGACATCGTCCCTTTCCGCAGTGGCTATCATGCACTGCTCGGATGAACCGCATTCGCCAAATTCAATGCGGTACCGCATTATGCATACCTCAAGGTCAAAATGCTAGGACCTCGCAGGGTAATTTCAGTTAATGGAAACACAGAGCGCTCGCTCCGCACGGAGGAGCACACTGCGGCCCTCGTGGCGGAAGTACAAAACATCCTTCTTAGGCAAACAACCAATTCAGCAATAAAGAACCCTGATACCGTCAAGCTAGTCCGGAGTACTCCGCAATAGGATCATCCGGCACGTCCGGAGCTCTACTAGCAATCCGGCCTCTGCCCTAGTCCCAGTCAAGCGGCGAAATTTGTGCCGCGCGTACACAACTACGCACTTAAAATACCCTGGGCATAGGCGGAGGCACGACCATGACATGGTCCACAATGCGGTTCAACCGCCCCGGGACACACACATCTTTGCATCCCTTTTTTCTTTCAGGTCCCTATCTTCAGGAGGCTCTTCCAAAAGACCGGCTATCGGACACATAGCGGGACAGACACACCAGGAGGACAAGAAGCTTTGGCGTACAAGGGAATCCTTAGGTGGTCTCTGATAACGACCGTTATATCTAGTTTTACATACCCGCATACCGCCCGCTCCTAGCCAGGATGTGTCAAACAGTCCTATTCTGCTTATCGCACTACTTGTATATGTACGCTTTGACGTATCATTTGAATCACAAGGGAAAATAGTATAGAGCGTCAGCTTGCTATTACTTTTATTTACCCCTTTCCTTCACTGCTTATTTATTATACCCGTGCATTTTGGCACGACCAGTTTGCCAGGGGCTTCAGTACCCCATAACCTGGCAAGACAAGTCCGAACACTTTTGACAGGGCGGCACCCCGAACTTATAGCACTATATGCATCAGCTCCGAATCATGTCTTGGGTCAATAGTTGGGTTTGCCCGGCTCCTATGTTTTGGTACCTTACGTTCCGCTATATCGGCTAAGGTAGCACAGGGAGAACTACTGCGATTGTGTCCCGGTTCTTCCGGACAAGCACCTCAGTAGAGAAAGCCGAAAACTGACTGTCATGATAAGGCGAGAGCTGGTCGCTGTTCGAGAGGTCTCAAATCCTTAAAGATTTTTTCCGCTTCAGGCGAGGAATCAGCCTCGTCCGATTTAGGTGTGTATAGCGCCCCGAGTCCGGCTTTCTAGATACTAGGGGCTTTGCCAAAATTTAAAATTGTAGACTTCTATGGCTAAGTGAGAGCGATAAAGCCGTATAGTCTGATTGCCTCGTTCGCGGTGCTAAACACCTCCTTAAAAGTACCAAAAAATTGGATAAAGAGTGTTTATACTTATCCCGAACACCCCAGTACTAGTTGCATGGGGGCAGAAGCCGACGACTGGCCAACTCTCAAGATTTTATAAACGGCCGCACATGAACTAGTTTTCATATTACAGGATGACATGAGTACATTCATTCGAACATTACATCCTTAGTACATTCATCCGCTACAAGGCGGGCACCCTTAATGACATTTTCATAATACTGTTCGGGGTGGCGTTGCTCCTTGCCCTTCGGTGGCCCCTCTGTCACCAGCTTCTCGGCGTCCATCTTCCCCCAGTGCACCTTCACACGGGCCAAGGCCCTGCATGCACCCTCAATGCAGACGGACCGCTTAACGACTTCAAGCCGCGGACAGGCATTCACCATCTGCTTGACAAGGCCGAAGTAGCTGCTGGGTAGGGGCTAGCCAGGCCACAGTCGGACTATGAAGTCCTTCATGGCCAGTTCGGCCGCCTTGTGAAGTTCGACCAATTGCTTTAGCTGGTCGCTCAAGGGCATCGGATGTTCAGCCCCAATATACTCGGACCAAAATAGCTTACACGTCGGGCTCCCCTCCTCAGCCCGGTAGAACTCTGCGGCCTCAGAGATGCTGCACGGTAGATCTGCGAATGCTCCTGGAGAGCTCCGAACTTGGGTAAGTAAAAGGAAAGTCTCCTTCACATGCTTGCTTTGCATAATGAAAGCCTTACCCGCAGCTATCTTCTTGGCCGCCTCAATTTCTTGGAGGGCCTTCTGGGCTTCGGCCTTGGTGTCTAGTGCACTCTGACGGGCCTTCGCAAGCTCTGACTCTTGCGTCTTGGAGTCACACTCCAAGGACTCGAATTTTTTGACGAAGTCCTGAAGCTCTTGCTGGACCTCATCAACTCGCGCCTCTTGTTTTTTGCGCTCGGTGCGCTCCTTGGCTGCTTTGTTTTCGGCCTCAGACAACGCCTTCTTAAGGGCCGCCACTTCGGTCATGGCCCCTAGTAAAATTCATCGTGCTTCTATTAGCATCAACATTTTTTTCCTTTATATAACATTCAAACGGGGTATTACTTACCTTTGTTCTCCTCGAGCTGCCTCTTCACGAGGCCGAGCTCTTCTTCGTCCCGCCCCAGGTTCTGCCTCAGTCCGGAGACCTCCGCAGTGGCAGCGGCGGTGGCCGGTAGTGACACATGCTTATTCACATAGACATAATATGATTAGACTCCTGGGAATAATATTTGATCCTCTGTTCGGCTTTTCTTCCCGAACACCAAATAGAGCATCAGGGGCTACTGTCTATACTGTGATACTTTCTCATAATTTAAATACATACCTCAAAGCCTGTCAGGAGGCTGGCGCAGGCTTCGGTAAATCCGCTTTTGGCGGACTGAACCTTCGCAATCACCGTACTCACAAGAGTACGGTGTCCTTCATCAAGGGAAGCGCTCTAAAGCGCTTTCACCAAGTTATCCGATGCCTCTGGGTGGACAGAGGTCGTCGGCACAGGCGGCTCGCCCCCCTTGACGGGAGGCTGCCTGCCTGAATCTGGAACGACTGGAGGTTCCGGCGCAGTATCCGGCTAGGGGCCAAGCCTGCTGCGGCCCCCCTCATCCAAATCCATGGGGATCTTCCCCCCATGAGCCCGACATCGGGAGTCTTTCCTTGAGGCGTCTCCAAGACTACCTCCTCCTGGCCCGGTATCCTCTGAGATAACACCTCGGTGTCATCCGCGGGCCGGGGAGTAGAAGCCATCGGGAGCGAATAGCTGTTCATCTCCGACGAGCTCAAGGACCCATCCGAGGAGGATAAGTCAATGTGGGCTTTGGACGGACTGCACAAACAAATCTTGACATAATAAGAAGCCGTAAAGCTAAAACATGAGTATTATGGCATATGAATACTTATGACTTCATGAGGGGCTTGGCCCTGGGTAGCCACTCCTCCTTGCTATAGGCGGCGGTTGTGGAGTGGTCCGGAGGGAGGATCCTTCCCTTCTTGGACCCTGCGGCCTCCCCGGAAGGGGCGGCCTTCCTTTTCTTCTCCCCCCTCGGTTTGGGGGAGAGGGTTTTCCTCCTCCTCCTCCTCATTGTCGTTGGAGGAGTGCACATCGGTGTCTTCGGACGATGAGTTCGACACCACCTTGCGCCGAAGACTTTTCCTAGTCCCCATGGCCTTCTTCTTGGCCTTCTTCTCCGGTACCTCATAGGGCGCCGGAACCAGCATCTCCGTCAGGAGAGCGGTTGCTGGATCTTCAGGCAACGGAGCCGGACAGTCGATCCGCTCCGCCGTCGCCACATAATCACTACAAAAAATACACTTCCGTGATGATACGTGTTTGTCACAGTAGGTCGCGTTTTTTGTCATGCATGTACATCCATGACAAATTTATGACAAAATCAAGATAGTCATACCTGTGATGTCGTAGAAGTGTTCCATGACATTACCAAAATTATCATCACGGAAGTGTCCACTTCCATGACGATAAATCGCGCGTCACAGAAGTGCTTTCGTCAAGGGTGACCGACACGTGGCATCCACTGTAATGGAACGCTGTTAAGCTATTGGGTCGGATTTTGGATCCGATAACCCGTTAACAGCCCCGACCAATGGGAAATTTCCACGTGTAAAATTCTGATTGGCCGAAGGGAACACCTGTCAGCTCGTTAGTGGGCCAGATGTCGCCCGTCCATTGGAGCAGACATGCCTATGGTACGTCGACATGTGGCTGGGCCCAATAGAGGCCCATATAGGTTAAAAAGGCCGGCCCAGTCAAAGGCCCGTAGAACTTAATCAGGTACTAGTGGGCCAGCCCAATAACGGCCTGCTTAATAAAGGCCCATTTATGGCCCGAAACCAGATCTGGCCCGTTAATTGTTCGCCAATATTTGGGCCCATTTACGGCCCGAAGCCAGATCTAGCCCGTTAATTGTTCGCCCAATATTTGGGCCCATTTGCAGCCCAAAGCCAGATCTGGCCCGTTAATTGTTTGCCGAATATTCGGGTCCAACTACAGCCCAATGACTTTCAGCCTGTTAGAGGCCTGATGTAGACATGGGCCCATTTCATCCCGGTGTGACTTTCGGCCTGGGAATGGCCCGTGCTGCCCATGGGCCATATATGGTCCGACAGGACATCGGGCCCACTAACGGCCCGTGCTAAAGGTGGCAACAGTTAAGCCCAACGTGACTTTGGGCATGTTAAAGGCCTGTCACATAATTCGGCCCATTGATGCATGTACTAAGCTTTCGGCCTCTTAAAGGCCCATGATATCAGTGGGCCAACTAAGGCCCGAGATATGTTTAGGCCTGGTAACAGCTCGTGAGCTAACTGGGCCCATAACGGCCCGTTTTACATTTCGGCCTGCTGAAGGCCCGTCGACAACTAGTGAAAATTGAGGCCCAACATGCATTTTGGCCTGCTAAAGGCCCGTGGTTTCATCTTGGCCGTAACAGGCCAGCACAATATTCAGCCTGTTAATGGCCCAACGCTACCCGGGCCAAACTAAGCGCTGGATCAACAAAAGGCCCAACTAAAATATAGACCGGTGTAAGTTTGGGCCTGGCGCAATGTGTGAAGGCCCCAATCATTCGGGCCCAAGAAAGACGCAGGCCGGCCCAATTGTGGCTCACTAAAAACCTGGCCCGTTAGAGTCGAATGTTTCGGCCCGGTCGACTACATATGATTTTTTCCAGATAGCGAATGATGGCAGTAACTAGTAGGAATTAAGAACAAACCTACTCTATACAATAAAGAAATTACGGCATAGTAACTAAGAATAAACCTACACTATACAATAAAGGATTTAAGGTATATTACATCCACTGGGCATCGAAGTTCTTCACCAGTGATCATAAAGCGCAACGAAGAAGCAGATTACAAAAACTGGGCACCATTGCAGCGTAACAAAATAATACTGAACTGAGACCACTTCCAAGACAGTTCAAGAAAGGTTAGCCTTGCGAGGGAACTGCTACGCAAGCTGCTGAGCAAGGCTATGAGACAGGCCTAGCATGTCGGTCATAGCTTCTAGGTGTAGCTGTTTAGCGATGAGGTTCTCATTGGTGTTCTCCGCAATCTTTCTTAGAGATAGGACTTCAAGTCGAAGTTGAGTTACAGAATGCCTTTCTGCTAGAACTTGGGACTGAAGAAGTTGAACTGATTCAGAAAACGAATTCTGTGAGCTTGTCTGACTGTTAGTCTCAAGTAACTTGAACACTGCATCAAGACAAGACTTTGGGGTTGTCTCACTATCTTCAAGATGTTTTGCCTTCTTTGCTGCAATATATGTTGGGTTTGTCTCACAGCCTTCAACAGACTTGTGCATGCCATCAGGCATATCACCCTGAAACAAAGCAGAGAGATGTCAGGTTTTGCACGTGTATAAACAAAGATGATAACTGTTCTGTCAATTCTATCCAATTTCAAATTAGAAAATAAAGAGTAAGTTCAAAATATCAATAGCATAATTTGGCATTGTTCATAATGCGGGGAACTTCACCACACTACTAGATTACCATGTCAACATAACAAGCATAGATGAAGGGCAAAGAAAATCATTGTATCTATTTTGGATAATGTGCATGGCATGTTGTTCATATCATCAGCCACATCAGTAAGATAAAACAGGAGATGACAAGGTGCAAACATGGGCTGCTTCACCACACACTGGATTATAGATCCACAAAACCAAGCATACATATAGGAAGTATTAAGTAATGTGCATAGTATGAATAAGAAATTTTGTTTTACAAGTAAAACTTAGAACTTACGGTTCTTACGAACATGCATTTTGGTAGAAACAGCAAACTAAACAGCAGTAAACGATAGGGAGTATGAGCAAATTAAACAATAGTTGAGGATAAATGCTTTAGAAGGACTGACTTACATTAACAGTTAACACCGGCTTTATAATGCCCTTCTCCATGTCAAGGGAAGGATAACTCAAGAATTTCAGCACAGAATCTTCTTCATAAGCATTGCCTGTACTCTACATTTTGTAGAGAGTAATTATAGATATGATAATACTGGAAGGGATAGAGGATAATGAAGATAAGATGCAGATTGATGCTACATAATCAACTACCAATCCCTGGAAGTACAAGCGTTATAGGACAAAATGTACTGACAAGAGCAATGGGCTACACTTCTGCACTGGCATTGTCTATGTATTGTACTTGTTGGTAAGATTAAATATAGATATGATCTTTTTTTAGTAAATGGTGGGCGAGGGAGATAAGATGCAGAATGCTACAAAATGAACCAATCCCTCTTCCCATAATACAAGAGTGTTTTGAACACTAGTGTACTGTACAAAACATTCTTATATTATGGGACGGAGGGAGTAGCTGTTCATGTAAGTACAGTGATAGACCACGTTCAGTCCTTACAAGAGGACTGCAGAGCTAAACCTCTTCAAAATCATTGGGTTGATTCTAAATTTGTGTAAGAGTCCATACAGATCTTATAATGTCCACCAAATGGACGATTACGAGGCTAACATGTGCAGTGATGCTACATAATCAAACAACTATGAAAGTAAGTATGGTCATACAGGGCAAGAGGTACTCACAAGAGCAATGCAGTGTGCAGTATAGTTGCGAGATTCTGTGGTCCCTTAAGAACGAATGTTCTTCTGCTAATAGTTTTCGTACAAGTGAGACATTAAGGCAAATGCAGAAATGTAGTTCAAATTGTGATGTTATATCATAGACAGTACCTTACGCTGTAGCCGAGACCAATGTGTAACACGATTATTCCAGTCACCATCGGATAAATGTAGCACCGGAGACTTTACAGAAATTTCGTTCAGAGGCTTGCCATTGAAGTGCGCTTGCCTCAGGTAGGAACGATACTTCATCAACGAGTGCTTGAAAAGCGCAACCAACTCTTGCTCGACATCACAATCCAGTTTGCTCCTAGCCTATTTAAAAGAATGAAATCTTGTGTCTTCTGTCAACAGAAACATATGCAGTAATGACCATGAATAACATTAGTACATTACTTACGCGTAAGTTGTGGAGGAAGACTGGAAATTGTTCTGTGTCTGCGGTATAATCTTTCCATGAAGGAAAGATGCGCACAAAGTTCCTGACAACAACATAAGCTTCGTCTTCTAAACTGGGAAGAAATGGAACAGGGGTCCTATTTGCTGCAATTGGGGCTCTCTCTGGTTCGAAAAGGGATTTGGCAACTGGATTTGGTGTACTCTTTGTTGGAATGAGGGTTTTGCATCGTACAGCTGGTGCTATGTCAACTGGCATAATCATACTATTTGCTGCAGTTGGGGTCTGCTGAGTTGGGGCATCAGAAATGACCAGTGTAGTAGGGCTAGAGTCTGCTAGAGTTGGGGTATTTTGTGGGTCAGGTGATATTGCAACTACACCTAATGGGCTATTTGATTTATCAGGTGCCACTACCTTTTCCAAATACTTTGCTTGTGCTCCTCCATGATCAGCAATCACCCTCTTCCTTTTGAACGTCTGATACACAAGAACAACATTTGAATGGATAAATATGGTATGATGACAGATGGAATATGTACTGAAAATGGATAGGCAGGGTGTATTCACATACACGATGTGTAAATTAAGCTAATGGCAGTTCAACAAAGTAGAAGCAATGCAAAGCATCAGTTGCAAGATATGTGCGAGCAATGTAACCTAGGAAAGTTAGAGCAAGTACCTTGATGGGTGAATAAGATAGGGCATCTTCCTCTGACTCCTCCACTAGGGAGCTACATTTACTTAGGTCTCCCTCTAGCTCAGAATCACTGTTAGGATCACATTCTGAGCATGAATCTGTAGGTGGAGAGCGTTTGCATTGCATTGCATCCAGACTTGATTTCAGTCCCTTAATGCCAAGTTTGACAGCCATGGCATTGTTCTGCTTTGTTCTTTTCATGCGCGCAAGCTCATAATCATTATGTTGCTGTTCAAAATATGAGATTCATGAAAACATAAAAGTAGTCAGATTATCTATGGAATGCATTGCGGATTCAACTCGGAGAGTGTCTCCCTATAAACCCCTGCATATGCAAAGTTCACCTCCCCAACCGTGCTGACCATACTACACACAGAAATACAAACCCCTTATGTCTCTATAACAGGTAGACACACATTTCAAAACTGAAGTAGGAACATTAGAATCATATGAAATTCGTATTTGAACAAATAAACTAAGCAATTATGAGTGGCGTAATGTTTAGCTTCAAGGGTGGAGTGTTGGTAGTGCGACACAAAGCAAGTAGGCAGATTGTATTCCATGTAAAAGATCGAAACCTATGTAAAAGCTGGAAATGACACTTTCTTTCTATACAATGCAGTGTTCGTTACCCACACATGATGGAAGAGATCACATAGAGAAATACTATTCACTCATGTCTACGGTTCCAGTATTTAGGAACAGGATTGTCCACCCTAAAAGAATATTGACAACAAATATGACAAGGCAAGCATAGATGTAGTGAATCAATCATTTACTTGTGAGCTTATTAGGACAAGTATGCAGAATTGTAACTGCAGTAAGAGACCGTCCAAAATCTGAATGAAGAAGTTTGTCTAGCACTTATTGTTTGCAACTAATCGACGTGAATAATTGGATATTATATCGAATGAGTAAGAAAGACAAGTAAAATTGTCAACAAACCTGGCTTGCAGTAGTAATCTGGGTCAATGTCACTACGACCAACAATCCAAAATGACTAGTTTCTGTTCCGAGGGCCGGAATTTTGAAAACCCTGTGAACTTTAGAGGTACTAAAGATTACCGAAATACATTTGAACCATTAAGTGTAGGTAGCACTGAGCACACAACAAGCCCTAATGACAGTCATGCCTAATGAGTAATGAATCAATTAAAAATGGGTGATGAGGAGTGGCTGCTGAATGTTGAGGACGTATCTCAGGATAAATCGGGTTGGCTTGGTGGGTGCTGCATGCCTGAGCCCTGAACGGACTGGGAAGGTAGGTACGGCGGCGCGCCCGGGCAGCAGTGACGCTGTTGGGCGAGCGGCTCCTGGCCTCCTGTTAGTCCGGCGTCTCCTCCTAGAGTCATGCGGTCCGGGGACGGCAAGTCACCAGCGAGGCAGGCGGCTGGGGGCGAGTAGAGATCGAAAGCGCGCAGCAGAACAGAGGGGAATCGGGGCCTGGGACGACCCAAAATCCCAGGGTGGGCTGGCCCACCGTGGGCACCCTGTAGAGATACACACCCGAGTGGCGAACATGCATTTTCGAAACTAATTTAGGAACATTTAGCTGACCAATTAAACACCTCTGTTTTAATAATATCAGATTCGTATTTGAACATCTAAGCTTGTTTAGCTTGATGGGTGGAGCAGTGTTATTATGACACGAAGCACGTATTTTGATCGTATAGTGATCATAAAAGGGGGAAACTCTAAGCATATTTTTTAGCAAAAGAGGGTTTCCCCTCCGATTTCTATTAAAGAAACCACCACGGAACCAACATGATCAATTAAACCCTAAGCATGATCAATTAAACCATATTATGGTTGTGCCATGGTAGATTTGAAGCTGCAAACCTGAGAAATGATATTTAGCATCCATTGTTTGCTTCGAACTAAGAACTAAATTCTAAGAGCTGAAAAGAAAGTAGAGTAACCAAGTTAAGATCTATTTTCTGGTTGAGATCAAAAAGTTGAGGAGATATGAAGTACCACCTCTCTTGCGGCGCCGTGTAGGCATTGGGGGTGCGATGGTTGTCAGTGGCGTTGATGCAGATCTGCGACGGTAGATGGGAGCATCAGGGGATAAGTCCCGTTGCAGTGGAAGAGAAGGTTGTGTGAGCGGCCCCGACAAAGAGGACGACGGTGCCGATGAAGCGAGAGGACGTGATGCAAGGCTATTGGTTCGTCGCCGTGGATGAGAAACGCCCATCTCTAGCAGTGGACGACGCGGTCCTGGTACGCGCTCCGGCATGGTGGAGGACGGTGGCGATGGACGTGGTGGAGGACGGTGGCGATGGATGGGGTGGCGAACGGAGGCTGGTGTGGTGATGGGGTGTTCTAGCACGGTCAGTGTATGAATGGGAAAATGGAGGGAGAGGTACGGGGAACCGTGTTTTTGGGACGCGCCTGTCTGAAATATGGGAAAGTTACGAACTTAGCCCCCATTTAAAATTTGGACGTCTTGTCGGTTGGGGATAGGACGGTAATCTCGCATCTCGCCAATATTTGCTCAGAGTGTTTTTGGGCGAGGAGAGGGTGGTTGGCGCCCATGGTTGGCGCCCACGGTGTATGAATGGGGCTGACAGGTAGGGCGATTGTGTCACGTCTGAGTGAAGTTACAAACCTGCCCCTATTGAAAATATTTGCCTACATCAATTTCGGCCGAGTCGAGTTTGTTTTGCCGCCCACCGTGTATGAATGGGGAATGGAGGGAGAAACAGAGGTCTTTCGGACGAGCTTGAATGAAATGTGTTTTGCCGCCCATGTTTGATGCCCACCATGTCGGAATGGGCTCAGAGGCGGTCGTGTCACGTCTAATTGAAGTTACTAACCTACCCCTATTTAGAGCAGTGGAAATCGGGCCGATGGATTGTTCGTGTAATGGGTGGACAGTAATTTCCATCTCCCAAACACTTGGCTTCGGGCAGCCGACGTGGGAGTGGACATTTTGCTGCTTCTTTCGAATTTAGGGACAATAAGCATCCACGTTTACCCTGGCAACTAAATTCGAATCCATTTTGTATTCCTATATGAATCTTTATAAATCATTCTATGTGTTTTTATATATCTTCAAAAGGACGACAAAGATGTATTCCACTGTCATATATGAATATGGTTTACAAATGCCGATACTCAAATTCAGAAACTAGAATCCAGTTTAAGGTGAATTCGAATATTTGGAACACTTCATGTCCAACTCAAATGTCACACGCAGCATAATGTGTACTCCCATTTAGATATGTACACAAGCGATGTATCAAGATTCAAATACCGAGTCAATCAACCAAGAATGTACAGAACTAACAGACATATAAACACTTATAGAGTATATGGATCATTAGTATCAACTAACACACATAAGCCAGGCCGCTGTACTTTTTTTTGGCTACAACATCATCCTTTTTTTAGCCAGCATCTTGGCCCTTTCCGATGCGTGCCACTTATGGTCCATCTATACTACTACTATTGCTGAATGCACATTCAGCCTGATTGGCATATTTGTAGGTCTGGCACAGCAATCCAAATGAAATGTCTCCGAGTCTTATCAATTAATACATACTTGTGCTCAAATAAAATTACAAACCAAAAAATAAAAAAAACAATTATTACATGATCTCTAAAACAAATGGTTTGATTGATTACATGAACAGACAACACAAAGGTTATTTAACTATGGAAAGAACATTTCACCTATGATTTACCAAGTAGGAATTTAATTTCCTTTTTCCTTCAGGACCTTAACAATGTGCTCAGTCTCAGCTTGCTTCGTTTTGAAATCCACCAAATATTTAAGGGTTGTCTTGAGTACTGCTTGTGATTGTGCTGTTTGCTTCCTCAACATGTCAACTTCATCTCTAATGCAGAAGCAGAATCTCTTTCTACCACTAGTTTAGCCTCTAGAGCATCAGCAGTTGGCAATTCATAATGCACGATTGGGCCGGTGCCACTGCTGTGGGATGATGCAACGTCCATGTGGACCTCGCTTTTTGATCTTGGGCTAACCTGTTTTGCCATTAAAGTTCCGATTGGATTCAGAAAAGTTGAAGTTAGCAAAACATCTCAACTAGGAGTTATAACAGCAAACCAGTTAAACAAACAATGAATTAAAGAGTTTCAATTGGATGCTGAAAAGTACAGTAGTTATTAACATCATTGTAACCCGCTGTTGCAACAGCAAAGCAATTAAACAAACAAGTAGATATTTAAGTTAAGGCAAATAGGTAATTCTTAACAGTAAGTATCAAACACATAGATAGGCGCAGTCTACAATATGATTAACAGGCTCTGCCATTATGTAATCAGTAGCAAACTAAATTAAGCCAAGCAATGTAATTGAACAATTTTGCAATAAGTGGCTAACTAAAATTTCGAGAAGCAGGCAACTGAACTTACGGTAGTTCTTTGTACAGGCACACTGCAACGTCTTTTTCGCTTACAAGGTTGTACAAAGGAGTCCATGGCATCAATTGCTTGGATACGCAGTCCCAATACTTCTTTCTTCCCATACTGCATGGGTAAGTCAAATGGTTAATCTGGTAAGATGGTGCGTCCTTGATATGTTATATGAGGACGTGTAGTCAGACTAGTTGTAGCCAAACACATCACATTAGCTTTTACTGTATATTTCATGCGATTACTTTTGGCATATCGAGATCTAAGCAATCTACAATAGGATGAAAAGACTGGCATCCTTCACATTATTGGCGAACTCAGTTCATAGAAACAAGCAATTCAACCATTCTGTGGGTAAATCAAAAGCGCCACTGGAATATTTTTCACTATCCAATCATACACACAAAAAGGGGCGACACCACCATAGGGGCTGGTATGGGCGGCCGCCTCAGGTGGCTGGAAAGTGTGCACCTAGTCTGAGTCGTCCAGGTTGGCCCATGCTAGTTTTGTTCGTCCCAACGCACGAGCAGGCAATGTAAAAAATGAAGAAAAATGTTTCAATTTGGATGGGCCAATAACATAAGTGCAAGGCAGGCCCTATAGCAGGCTCGCGGCCCATACGAGCGCCTCCCATATCGATCGACAGCAGGAAAAATCCCAATTCATTCGCTCCAGCCTCCAGTCTGGTTTGCTCCTAACCTAGCCGCCGCTGGACAGACTGACACAGCACTTCCTCGTGCCCTCGTTGGAGGGCGGTCGCCGGGCTTCAAGCGAACGGAAGGACAAGAAGATGAAGATCCAACCCTGGGTGTAGCCTGCGTGGGAGGCAGCAGCGGCAGCACGGGCATGGCATCGAGCTTGTGCAAACGGACAGTCGCAGCTTGCAAGAGTAGCATGCGCAACGAGCAGGTACATCACATCCCTGATTATATCTAATTCAACTCTTCAATTTCTGGCCAATAGTCAAACTTGACGGTGTTGTAAAACTGCTTGTATGTAGGGAATCTATGAGAAAATGAAACCAATTTCTACTTATTTTATAACTCCCCCAATCAATAATGAACTGACTGAATCTGATGTATCTAATCAAGTTTCCGGTGCAAACATACAAGCTCATGTTGTTCTTGAGCCTGAAGTGTCTAATAAATAGACTGCTAATGAAGGATTTGATGCAAACATTTTACATGCTCCTAGTGATGAACATATAGTGTCTAATGAGTGATCTAATGCAAGCATTTTGCAAGCTCATTGAAGGATTTAGTGTCTAATGATGATCTACTATGTTGAGAGAGACAGAGATTTGCAGGCATTGATGACAAGCAAATTATAGAGCATTTTCATAGCTTGAGGAAACGTCGAGGCCATCTACCAGAAAGTCCCCGTATCATGACAACATAGCATAAATACTTTTCTAATCTGTTGTTTGAAACTATTGGCATACTTGTGCAGGATAGATATATTGATATGCAGTTTGTGCACTGGTTATACGTGCAATTACACTTCAATATTTTCAGCCAGAGAACGAATAATTCAAGCAGGTACAGACCATGTTTGTAGTCCTTGTACACCATGTTGCATTTTGTGTTTTTTGGTGCTTGCATCATTTAGTGTTTATAATCTGAACTACTTTGGATCATTAGCTGGTTTTCAAAGTGCATGTAGCTTCACATTTCTCAAGTTATGTTGATTTTCCGGAGTGCAAGTTCCTTCGTATTTTTTAAGTTAAATGTTCGCCCCTGGTAACTTGAATTCGTGGATCAGCCACTGCACACAAATCATACACGAATGCTAGTACGAATTAAATGAAATGCAGGGACTTACGCTAGCTCGTTGTACAGGCTCACTGCAGCTCTGCTTGCGCTTGGGATGTTCCATGTACAAGTCCATGTTACCACTTGCTTGGATGTGCAGGCCTTGTGATCCTTGCGTCCCCCTCTACATTTTGACACGGCGAATGGTTGATCAAATAAGAGGAATCGACGTTGATGTTGTACCGGAGGACAGATACTTACAAGGTTATACGGGTGTGCAGGATGTGTACCAGATCCCGTAGCGCCGTCATGCTTTGCTAAAAAATGGATTTGCTTGTTTCAGATGATATCTCCAGAAGAAATAAGAGTTAAAGTCAGAGTTGCATAGGCGTGTAAGCTAAGAGAGCAGTGAAAGGATATCCAAACATCGTCGGAACAGTACACAAGGGAGTGATGTGTGGATACCTAGTTCAGGCCGGAGTTTGGGCATGCTCGCCTAGCTAGAGTGCGGGTCACTTCAGAGCCGTTGAGGGTGATGCACTGGCGTTGGCTGGCTGCGCACGGATGCATATCTTGAGTGGCAGTGGAGCGCTACGATGCGGTGGACGAGACCGTTGGTGAAGCCCCAACGGCCTCGGGGAGCGGAGGTGCGACGATGTGCTCGGTGAAGTAGCCCCGGTGAGCTGGGAGACGGCGTCGGTGAAGCGCACCTGATGCGGTGGAACTTGGTGTCTGTGAGGCACGTCGGTTGCGGCGGCTGACGTTGTCGGTGGACCACCCGGTGCGGTGGACGAGGGCGTAGATGAGGTAGCTCCGGTGTGGTGGTGAAGCACGACCGTCGTCTTCGTCGTCGTCGTCCGGCACAGAGGTGGGGAACGGTGGGGAAAGAGACGAGACGAGGGGCGATTCGAGGGATGGCGGTGAATTAGGGATTTGAGCAATCTGGGCGCGGAAGGGGACGGTGGAGAAGAGAGATTTTGCAGGGCTGGAATTGGGGCCGCCAGATATTTCAATCCGAAATGTGGAAGCGCGAACTTATATTATCGTCGTCCTTTTTTGGGGGGGAGGGGGGGTGGGTGGCTGGGTGCTACGCGTCCGTCCGACACACGCGACCACCCCGACAGGACTATGCTTCGGTGCCTTAAGGCACCTGTCTTTGTGTCCATGACATGTGGGCCCAATAGGTGGCTGGCCCACATGTCAGTCACCCAAGGGCAGTTGCCTTTAAGGCACCAAAGCAGCGTCCACCCCGACACGACCCTAGTCTGCCTGGTGCGCCTACATTTGAGAATGCAAACGAATCTTCTTTAATTTGCAAACGAATCTGTATGTATTACCATGCCCGTGTTTTCCTTGCAATAATTAGTCATTTGAAACGAGATACTCCATCCGTTCACTTCTGTAAGTCGTTTCAGACAACTTAAAATGAACTGTTTTGCACATTGTCTGAAATGTCTTCAAGGTCTTATAAA
Organism: Triticum timopheevii; assembly: GCA_963921465.1. NCBI lineage: Eukaryota > Viridiplantae > Streptophyta > Magnoliopsida > Poales > Poaceae > Triticum > Triticum timopheevii. Next base: position 506,892,490 of record OY997268.1, on the reverse strand, counting down.
AGTGAACAGAGGGGGTACTATAAATTAATTAATGAGGAGTTATTTGAAAAAAAATCGAAACGGTACCCACGCTAACGTGGATTAGAGTGTGTCACATAATTAGTTATTTGAATTAGAGTGTGTGTCACATAGTTAGTTATTTGAATTAGAGTGTGTGTCAGGTAGCAATCTCCAATTCTAACGTGGATTTCGCATTTCACTGTATCCACTGTAGCGACCCGACCCGAATGGATCAAGTCTCTGTGCTTAAGTGTCATCCCTGGATCGGTATGCTGACACACACAGTACTCGAGGATTTATAACAGAGGTAAATCACATGTATAAATAACGTAAATACTATTACCTCAATCCAAATAGCGGAAGTAACAAGGTTGTGGATTCCCATCAACACCAACGACAAAGTTGAGTGTAGAAATCATAACCCTAACGTATCACTTACTCGTCGTAAGATCCTGCAACATGAGACGTTGCAGCTACAAGGGGTCAGTACATTGAATGTACTGGCAAATTCACACAATAGGATAATGATGAATAAAGGCTATCACTACATGCATATTTGGCTGGTGGAAAAGCTCTATGGTTATAGTTTTTGCGAAAAGCCAATTTTTCCCTACTACAAAGGAATATATTTTATTTAACTACAAAGTTGGTTGATAAAATATTGTGAAGGTAAACCCCCTCTCAACCCCAATTAAAAGTAATCATCCCAGCAACATTAGTTAAGAGTGATGAGATACATATGAATACTCAGGTACTAGATACTCAGAATTGTCCATAACCGGGGACACGGCTAACCATGATTAGATTGTACACTCTGCAGAGGTTTGCGCACTTTTTCCCACAAGACTCGACCGCCTCCGTTGGATTTCTCGCACTACATGGTGTTTGAGAAATGGATGACCGAGACACAGTATTTCAGAAACGTTAACTCTCTACTCCGGGTAGACCATACCAAACCTACAAAACCCACTACCTGCTGATCTACCTGTTCAAGAGCTTCACGTAACTTACTCAACTATGCTAGAGCCCATAATAGCTTGTGGCTGCACATGGAAGTTTCTAGCATGAATAATCTCAGTTCCCTTTGAGTCTGCGTGGCGGTCCATAGGAAAATCACACGGTAACCCCGGGATTTCCAAAAAAACAGGCAATCACTGGATACCCTAGGTGCCTCAATCCACCCAGATGTGTAGTAAAGTTGCCACCTTAAGTTGAACCATTAAGTAAACAATCTCACATCTGTCATGAAATACACTCAAACCCAATCCACGTCTACGAGCATAGCATGGCAATATAAGCATAACGTAGAAGTAACTCCCAAGGTTTGAATGCAGGACAATAGGTTCCTACCTCATCAACTACTTCCCAATACCCACATGTTATCAAACCTACTCATGCAATGTTTGAGGGTGAAACTAATGCATAAAAGCTGGGTATGAAAGGGATATGATCAAAGTGTGAACTTGCCTGCAATGTTGATGAAGATGATTCGCACTCATAACTCTTGATAGTTCTACTCGTCACACTCCGTTCAATCTATCGTAAGCAAGCAATAGTAACCACACATAAGCAATCACTCAAAAGATCGGGAAGAACGAAGAAAACAATTCGGAAAACATCAAAACCAAGCAAATAACTCTTGCAACATAAATCAATTCCTAACAGTACAAAAATTATGTGAATTTGGCCTTATCAGAAAGTTTAGGTCAAGAGCTTTAATTTGCAAAAAGAATCAACTCAAACAGAGTTATAAAACTCAAGTTACAATCAAACGTAGTTCAAATACTAATCTGTTTGAATTCAAATTTTAAACTTTCAAAAATATGTTTGAGTTGGATTACTGGATAGAGGAGATCGTAATGAAGAAGTGGGCGTTGGTTTCATCTAATTTGGATGAACGAGTAAAATGTTATGCTATTTGAAAAATCAGGGCCAAGTTGTTTTACAGAAAAAAAAATAGCTACGGCTAAAAGAATTCTAGGTCTAACGTATAAATACAGAGAACGAATAAATATACCTTAAAGACAACTTCGGAGAGAGAAGACAATTTCCAGAAGTCGCGCCGAAGAGGAGAAAAATATTTTCTTAAATGAATCTAGTCAAACCAAAATATTGATTTGTCCCGAATCGGATGATTTTTGGAGGCTCTATGGGTCTGTATTTATAGGTGGAAAAGAGGTTTAAGGGTTAAAGGCTAGGCAATGTCGGACTAAACATAGACGTAATTAAACGAAACAGAGAAGAAAAAGGCTAACGCCTCGCACGGGCCTAAAGCCCATCGGCCGGCCGCGAGCATACGTGCTGTTTTTTTTTAACAAAAATCAGCCTAAGTAAAGAAAAGAAAAAGGCTGGTTGGGCCTGGCCTATTTAAGAGAAAAAAAACAATGGGGTGCCAGAAGCTACTATACTGCGCGTGTAGGCGATAAATAAATATGGGCCGCACGTACAGTTTTTTTTAAATAGAAACAGAAGGAAAACCGGATAAAGAAAATAAAGTAAAACTTAATATAGGCATATTATATATCAAAATTTTCAGAAACAGATTTGCTACAAGCTGAACATTTTTATAGAGTCAAATAAGATACACACAAATTCAAATAAAACAAAGAGTGCTTCTACTCTAGTAAAATCCAGTAAAAATCATTTTAAAAATACCAAAATTAATTCAAATTTATTTCTCTCCAATTTTCTGATGTAGGGAATCATGTTACCCTAATTTCTGTATATTTTATTTTTGGAGAAAAATAATTTGAATAAAACTCAAATAACTCCAAATTGAAAAATAAATTCAAAAGAATTTTGAATTTAATTCTTTGAAACTCCCAACTCATATTTCATATGTTTTGAAGAAGTCATTTTATCTTCGCTCATGAAAATCATTGAGTTGCATAAAGTTCCTAGGTTGGAAATATTTTCCAAATGAAATTCAAATATTTTCAACACCCCTTGTCATTTAAATAAATGGAAGAAGTCATGTCATCTTCTCTCTAGGGTTTTGTGATGAAAAGAATTTGAATTCATGAAGATCATAAACGCAAAAATGAAAGTTTGGGAAAGTCCTTTTATTCCCTCTCATTTTAAACTTTCAGAAGTTTCGAATTCGCTCACTTTCAGTCAATCAATCAAACAATCAATCAAAACTATCTATTTGTTTATAATATTCCAAAATTTAGAATTTTGGGATGTTACATCCACGCTACTTTTTTAATACAAATTCATATGTATATGATGAACACCATGGTAGTGAGAAAACTTTTGGATGGATTCAAACATATGACCTACAAAATAGCACAACAAATTGAGTCAATGTCAACTTTTCGAAACTTAGTATGGCACGAATTCGAAATAATTACCCGTATGCCTGGTCCTCGGTTCAAATCTTACAATATACGCCGAATTGAAACATCGATATTAAGTCTCGTACTATGTACATTCAAATGTTGTTTTTAGCCCCCCCCCCCCCGGCGCACAAACGCTACATACTTCCTCTATTGGTCAATCTTCCTCTCCTAACCACCTTGGCAAGCTATCGGTTTCCAATACACGTTCATTCTTTCTCTCCATGTTTCGATCTCTAAGTCTCTCAACTACACAACCCCTTTTTCCACTCCTGTTACCAAATGTATTTACCTCACACACCCGTCATTGCAACCCATGCCGAGCTCTCTCTCTCTCTCTCTCTCTCCCCCCATCTCCCTCTCACTCTCTCGTGCTAAATACATGCATTGCCTATCTAGCCCCCCAACCTCTCGTGTGCACGCACGCAGGTTGTATATCTAGGTCACTCCCTTGAGACTGTCTCACTCTTTCTTCCGCACAGCGGGCCACACTCGCTCAATCTCGCTCTCTTTATCTGAGTCTCGTTTAACCTCGTTTTCTTTCACACACAAATGATATATCTCCCTGTTCGGGCCTCGATTGACACACTCTATACTCTCTCACGCATATTGTCTATCTAGGTCAGTCCATCCAAGCCGCCGCCACTCTTTCGACCTCATGGTGGGCCACGCTCACTCAATCTCTCTCTCTCTCTCTCTCTCTCTCTTTCTCTCACTCTCTCTCTTTCTCTCTCTCTCTCTCTATATATATATATATATATCCGTATGTCTCGATTGACCTCGCTCTTTCTCAGACAAAAACGGTATATCACCATGTTTGAGCCCAATTCGACCTATTCACATTGTATACTCTCTCACGCACATCGTCTATCTAGGTCACTCTCTCCAACCCGTCTCACTCTTTCGATCGCATGGCGACCCTATGTGATCGGTTGACCTTGCTTTCTCCCACGCACAAAATATATCTACACGTCTGTGACTGGATCATCTCTCAAGCTCTATCTTATAGCCCTCACCCTTACCAAAAGCTCAATCGGACAATATCTCTCCGGAGCATATATATTTGTTCAATGAATGTCGGACCACACTCACTTTTGTCTCTCTATCTATATGTCTCTCGATTGACCTCGCTTTCTCACACCGTATCTTCCACACATTGAAGCTACTACCTCTCCATCCCTCGCAAATACAGAGCTATTTACATTGCGAGGGGCACTCCAACCTTGAATTAATTTGTGTAGGCATTTATTCCGGTCGGTTTAGATTATATTTTCATAGCATTCGGCCCCCAACTACTCCAAACACCGTTGCAACCCACGCAACTCCCCTAGTTGATTTCCTTCTGGCTCGGTCATCGCTCTCTCACACGTCCTTTCTCGCCTTCAACGTTGCACCATGGTATTATTGAAAAAACTATGTTGTTCTCTTTAATTATTATAAATAAGCTACAAAACTACACACCGATAGTCCACTTGGAATGGAACAAATTTCAACCCACAAATTAAAGTGCTACAAACTACACACCGAGGGGCCCACATGTTATGAAACAAATTTGGACCCATATACAAATTAAAAAATAAAGGACGAGGATCGAACATGCGGCCGGGCCTTCAAGCCACACGTCAATAGGCAACATACGTAGAATAGCAATGTTTGTTGTACCCCCTTTGTTCATATAATGTTTGTATATTACCACAGCATAATTAATGGATAACATGTAATATTATTTTTAGTATTATTCGCCTTCACTTATTGGTGGGTTCCATGTGTGCTCTCTCTCTCCTCCACTTCTGCGTTTAGACGCACGGGCAAACAGGAAGAACTCGCGGGCAATGTTGCCATTGACCATATCTGGACGCGTTCACAAGTCACGGCACCATTTTCACGTACTAGCAGCACTAGTCAGTGTGTACGTGCAATACACGTTAATTTGGAAGTATATTAAGTGCATACGGATATTAACTACTAGGATATTATTTGCGTGTTGTCATGTGATTAGCACTTTTTTGGGCATGAAATTAACTGCACGCTAAACATGTTGAGCGCTCGACATTGAAGCAGTCTAGGTCGTTGGATGACAAGGAATACATGTGGCTTCATGACGTTTTATATTTAATTTGATACAGCTCTAGCAGAACATTCAATCGATCAAACCATACATTTCGTTCAGTCTGACTCCGGCTTTAAATTATACGACGATCGATATAAAATAAACGGAAATGATAAATGTTCGGATTTTAAGCATGGCAATCCGAATTTTTTTTCATGGCAAATTTAGATTACGTGGCGGCGGCGGGGGCGTCTCGCGGTGGGAAGCGGCTCCTCTGCCGTGCTCTGTGTGTCGTCGGGCCACTGACCGACGGCGACGGCGGCGTCTTGCGCCGTTGTTGGTGTACTCCTGGATGTTGGCCTAGCTTCAAGGAAGGCCAAAATGTTCTGGACTTAGGAGCGAGTCAACTGGCGGGAGGAGACGACTAGTGTTGGTGCAAGGAAGCGGTCGACGGCGGCCATCCATGCCGCTGAGGAGGGCACTGGCACCCGCGCGGGGACAAGCGCTGTCAACAGCGCGACGGAGACATTCGTGTGCACGGGCACCGACACAGGCACGCATGTCAGTGCATGCGCAGGTGCATGCGCTGGCAGGTGCACGGGCATCGGCACGGGGCAGGCACATGCGCTGGCAGGTGCACGGGCGCGTGAAAGTCGGTGGGGACCTCGTGGAACCCCGTGGCATCAAGCTCGACAACAATGTGCGGCTCCCAACCCATCAATGCCATGGGGATGGGCGCTGGCGCAGTCGGGGTGACGGGAGCCGAAAAGGGAGCGGGCACAGGCGCGGCGTCTTCCCGCAAGGCCAGTTCAACCTCATCCCAAAGCGCCTTATGTTCTTGAGACTCCGGCTGGGTGTCTTCCTCATGAAACTGGAACACTAAGGGCAAACCATCGCGATGCGGCATGGCATACATTTAGGTCAGGCTAGTTGGAGGTAGACGACAGGAGAATCGGAGAGGAAGAGAGAGGATTGTAGCAATACCGGGTAGTGCGGGGTTGATTTTAAACTGCGGCGCCAGTGACATTAAAAGTGGGAGTAGTTGGGACGACGGTGGGCGGCGGAGCCTAGTCAAAGGGCTCGCCTCCCGGTGAGTCTGCACAGCGGTCTGCTCGCACGCCTCCCTGACAGCCGGCGCAGCGGTCTGCTCGCACGCCTCCCGTCGACTCACACGCTTGCTGGGACGACACCTATCGATGAGAAGCGGGGACTTGTGGCGGCACGTAAACGCCCACGGTTTCAATAGTGAAAGCGTTCGCCTTAACGTGACAGGTCTTTGTTCCAAAATACCTTGGCTCTTCATTTGTGCAACTTGTCATAAGCAGCTTGTCTCGAATTGAAGAAAAAACTTACGAAGTAATATTTGTGCCATATCACGTGACCATGCTCAGTTTCAAGGATTTATGCTCACTTTTGGATTTTCTGAAATTTAAGATCTAGGATTCGAAACAATATCATAACCTGCATCATGCAATAAATTTTCAAGCGTACATCTGTCCTATTGTATTTCTTAAGAATGGATTTGGTCAAACATTTTGCTTAATTAAACCTCCTTTCCGGTTTATAGGGCTCAATTCAAAAATCTCACCAACCAAGGTAGATGGTGAGTGGTGGAACAATTGTTGTAGTTTGCAAAACCACTCAATTAATGCGCTTGTTTTCCTCAAAAATTGTGTTTACGAATGCATTAATTGCAATGCATGCATGCATAAAGTACATGCATTGGTCAATTTTCTCTTAATACTTGCATGTAATGATTTATTGCACCTTGAAATCTGAACATGTGATGGTGAACAACCAAATTGGGACTTATAAAATGGGAAAACTAAAATTTTGAGATAAGCCCTATAAACCGGAAAGGAGGGAGTAGAAGGATAATCCCTCCGTACCAGTGCATTGCCTGATATATTAACTCAAGTACTAGGCATGAACAAACGGGCTCAATTCTATGCTCATCCTGGTGTAGTAGTAGTACTACTAGGCAATGCAGTTGACGGGTGACCTTGACGAGCGGCGACCGAGGGAATTGAACCGTGCTCGGCACGGTAGGTAACGTTGTCTAGTTACTAAAGCATCCCTCCATTGTTCATCGGTAGTCATTATGGACCGGGGACATGAGGGGAATTTCCCAGGGCTGGAATTCTGGCCTCCAGATATTTTGACTTGAAACGCTGAGGCTCGACTGGTTGGGGTTGCCTAATGTGCATACCACGCACGCCACCGAAGGACACGAGCCCGTTTTTTTAGGATCAACACGAGCCAAGGTCTGGCTGGTATGCCGTTGGGTCCTACCATTCGAGAATACGAAAGGAACCTTTTAAATTGCTGAACGAATCTATGTGTATTACAATACCCGTATTTTCCTTGCAAATACTAATCTCAACATGGTAATTGATTTATGACGAGTTGTTGAATTAGAGTGAGTTTGTGATATAGTGATCTCAACGTGGATTTCACATTTCATGGTATCCCTAGTAAGTTTTCCAATGCAAGTTCAAATTTAAAAGATGAACAATATGGAGGTGAGAAAACTTTGTATGTATCAAGAATATGACCACACACACACACACACACGCACACACACACACAGACACACACACATGAACACAATAACAATCCAATAAATATAGTGCATCTATTTTTCCAACCCAGGCATGTATGACACGAATTCAAAAATACTCCTCCTATTCCTAAATATTAGTCTTTTAGAGAGTTCAACAAGTGACTACATACGGAGCAAAATGAGTGAATCTAGACTCTAAAATATGTCTATATACATCCGTATGTGCCAGTCCATTTGAAGCCTCTAAAAAGACTAGTATTTAGGAACGAAAGGAGTAAAATATAAGACATCCATGGTCCTCAGTTTAATATTTAAAATGAACATGAAACTGAAACATGAATATTAAGTCTAGTACTACAGTACATGCAAATGTTGTGTTTAGGCGGAGCTATGATTGTCGGGGGTCAACCCCTCGACCTTAGATAAAATTGTGGAGCTCTGTTTAGGGTTGTATAGATTATATTTGTCCCCACCCTCCCAACCACTGATTGGTTGTGCATGCCCCACCCCTCCTCCCTGGGAGAATATCAAGTGCCCCCATACCTTAGATGCTATATGCCGATACGAGTTGCTTGGAGCTTGTAGATCTGAGATATAGCAACTCACATGATGTGTCTTAATTTTTTTGTAGGAAACCTTGATGAGTTTGAGAATTGCACACAATTTGTACAAAAACTACTTAGATGCCCTTTGATCCCATATCCAACGACCTCGAAGCTCGTATCACCGTAGCATCTAAGATGAAGGAGGACATCATATTCTTCTGTATGTAAGAATATCATGTGCTACCACACCTTAGATGCTTTGGTGATACAAGCTCTTCGGAGGCGTTGAATTTGTGACCCAACACCTCCTCGGTGGTTCGAATGTTTTTTTGCAGAAAAGCCCCAAAAGAGTTCGGCCACTGCTTACAAGCACAAAGACTGCTCAGATGTCATTGGATCTCAGATCAAATGACCTCCAAGCTCGTATCACCGTAGCATCCAAGCTGCGGTAGCACCTTATGTTTTCTCGCACGGGAGAGTATGAGGTACTCCCCGACCGTAGATTCTATGGTGATACGAGTTCACTGAGATCTAATGGCCCACAGTAGGAGGTTTGAATGTTTTTGCAATATACGGCTGATAGAGTTTGGGAAATGCGCAGAAAGTACAAGTACTATGCATGTGCCATCTGATTACTGATCATAGGACCTAGATGCTCATATCACCATAGCGGGTAATTAAGCTACGGAAAGCACCTAATATGAGCACCGGGGAGCCGTTGGATCGAAGATGCAGCGGCACACACGAGGCCTGAATGTTTTATTTGCAAAAAAAACCTTTGGAGAGTTTGGAAATTGCGCATAATTACAAAGTCTATTCCCAAGCCATTGGATCTCACTTCCAATGGTGTAAAAACTCGTATCACCATAGTATCTAAGCTGCAGGGTGGATGTGATATTCTATGCCGCTGTCATTTTTGTTTGTAAACTTGCAAAATACGTGTAACTCGTGCCGTTACTTGTCTAACCGCGCAAAGTGTTTGTTCAAAAAAACCATCCTACACTGAAATATCGGAACAACGCAGGGGGTCCCACTTGTCATTAATCAAATTTGGACCTAAAACTAACAAATCTGAAAGACGAGATTCGAACTGGCAACCTGGACTACAAAGTGTAAGTCGATAGCCTGAAAAAACGAATGGTTCTTGGCTTTGTCCCATAACTTGATTTTATACAGTACTTGTGTTGAGTAGAGTAGAGGGAGTGCCTCGTCAGCACGTGCATGACCGTTGTCTCACTTACTGGTGGGTCCCAGGTCTGCGATCTCAATATCTCTTCTCTCCATCGTCTAACCTTTGCACGGGCACACACGAAGAGCGGCGCTAGCTTGCCGTGGTGTTATTACAACTAAAAAAAGCTTGGAAAATATAAGAATCACCTAGAACAAGAGACGTTGTGGCTGGTCGAGACGGAGCTAACCGTGCCACATTTGCATGATGAAGCTGTGTGGCTAGTGGGGTGTTTTCGACCGACTGGCTGGGTCCTGAGGTTGAACCATAGGTACTACGTCTGATACAGTATATTTTTACACGCACATTTTTCCTCCGTGCCGAGACGTGGCACACCCTACCGCGAGGTTTCGGGGTCCTCCCGGGTGGTGCATACATATATTCTTCCTGACGTGGGATGCCCTACCGCGCGTTTTTTGGGTCCTCCTCGGTCATAGCACCGAAGCAAGTAAATGAGTCCTCAAATCATGAAAGACCACCTTTCCCGCCGAGTACATCAGTGAAGCACGGTGGCTAGCTAGTTGGGCTAGTTCGACCGATTAGCTAGGCTGCCGCCACATTTGATTTTTCACCCCTTTTTTTATCTACTTGCCGACAGGTAAATTTAAATATCCACCACGGCGTTGCTCTGGTGTTTGGGTGCGGCAGGATTTTTAATTTTTTGATTGATGGGAGCAGGCATGGCAGGATTTTTAATTTTTTGATTGACGGGAGCAGGCTTGGCAGCAATTAGTCATGATGACTCCACCTGTAAAAACCCATTGCTCCCTGATGTGAGAAGTCAACGACTGGTGTTTTACCGTGGTGAAAACCAAAATATTCCCCGCTCCTCGGCTGGATCCCTCCATCTTCCTGTAGATTGCATTGCCTTTAAGCCATTTCGCCCCCTTTGCTTCCTCTCCCCATTGCTTCTACCTGGCACCATGGCGGCGCAACAGATCACGGAGTCCGAGGTGAGGCGCCTGACACAGGAGCTCCATGCCAAGGATGTGGAGCTCAGGGCCAAGGACGTGGAGGTCCGTGAGCTCAAGGAGAAGAGGAGTCCCATGCTCCTCCATTATGTGCGGGAGTTCACAGAGCTTCAAAAGCGGCAGGCGTCCACCACAAAGATGCTCGAGGCGTCGGTGGTGTTGCTGCAGAAAGCGGGAGATACGATAGGCCGTCGGGGGAGCCGGCTGGAGCACGAGCAGGCCGATTGTGACGAGGTCCAGGATGGCCTTAGCCACTTGGTGAACCAAGTTGCCACACACGTATTGCGGCTGCGCGTTGCCTACCGTCGTGCCAGCGCAACGATGCCGGCCGTTGGGCTAAACTCGTTCAACCACCTGGTCGACTTCAACGAGCTGCAGCTTCCTGACCTGGTCTCCTTCTTCACCTATATCTCTGAGGAGCTGAGCCGTCTCCGCGCGATGGTGGGGGCTGAGCTGGACAAGGAGGGGTTGCAGGCTGCCGTCGCCGTTGCCGGGCTAATCCTTTCAGGGATCCGTCACCGGAATCCATTCATGCCATTGGACGCCGTCTTTGACAAGCTGGCTCCCGTCGATCGGGAGCGGGCTCTGCGGGCGGTTGCACCCTGCATCACCAACGTTGTGTGCCTCGAGAAGCAGAGGGACTTCGGTGGTGTTTAGGCGCCCTCTGCATGGGCATGTCCATGTCTCAGCGCAACATGACCGTTGGATCAAACTCAGACGGTGCAGATCAGTCACTGTAGCACAAAGTGTGTGGGTGTGTTTGGTTGCATTCTCATCTCAATATAGTTGTTTCCTCTTCGTGTATTTTTGTCAACCTACTAGTGTGGACTCATGCACCCTTCATGGTTCATGCACTCTGCCAAACACCCAAAAGTGGGTCGAGAAGGGAACTTTTGCTCCCATCCCGTGCACCCTTCATACACCCTGTGTAACACTATAGGATGTGCTTCATATGGTTCATGTTTCGTGGAGTACTGTAGCACCGTACTCTCCGTGCACTGTGGACCTAGTTCTTTAACATTGATCTCACCGTTCATTCTCGACCGGACAGTTGAAAAAGCGGTAGTATGTTACATATAGGAGTAGTTGACATGCGCACAACATCATTTGTTATCGTCATATCTTACTACACTAGCAACAAGATTGTGTAGTACTGACGTATGAACCACTGCACATGCCTAGTAGTAGGAGCACTGTGTATGTTCAAGCGGCTGCCGTGTTTCGCACTCCTCCGTCGTAAGAGTGGAAACGCTTGCTGTAATCATTTTTTTCTTCAGAATGAAAAACAGTGGACACGCTCTACCATGCGGATCCTCCTCCAGCCATGCACTAAATTACTCACTCTCGCCGACGTGCGGGACAGCCAGGACCTGGGTCCACCAGCCATGCACTAAATTACTCCGTAGTAGAGTGATGGTAGACTACCCCGATCGAACCACCGCCGTAATGCCCAATGAGCCGTTAAATCACAAAACCCCCTCCTTTCCAGCAGTAAGTTGGACGGACGAAGCAACCATCATTTCACTCTTCTCTCTCAGCTTCCTCTCTTGAAGAAAACCCCCACTCGCTTCACTTCTCCCTCATCTCATTCCTCCTTTCACTCTTCTCTCTCAGCTTCCTCTCTTGGATGGACGCCGGAGCACCGACCGACGTGATGTCTATGGCTCTGGCCAAAACCGTCGAGGCTCATGGTATGAAGAAGCGCAAGCATCCCGCCGAGACTACCGCAGACAAGCTCAAAGCCATCGCCCTGTCCAAGCCCCCCTCTCCGGGATCCCTCATTAAGCAAGTCCAGGTAATGTCTCTTGTTGACGATCTTTTTCTCGATCTTGATCGTGTTTTTTCATCTAACACGCAGTACTGGTACTGGTAGTACAACTTTCTGGGTGATCTTGCATGTGATTTTAGTGTGCCAAATGACGGTTCTAAATTCCTCTTTTGACCAAAACATGCGAGAGGTTGACACTAATTTCTTATAGATTACTTTCAACTACTCCCTCTGTCCCAAATTTCTTGTCTTAGATTTGTCTAGATATAGATGTATCTAATACTAAAATGTGACTTGATACATCCGTATCTAGACAAATCTAAGACAAGAATTTTGGGATGGAGGGAGTACTTTATGAACATCAATGCTACCTTTTAAGAGGGTATATTTGCCTCAGTAACTTGTGTTATGGATATTGCATGTAATCCCTCTGCTCTCATGCCTTTGAAGACATGTTCTAGTGTCTTTGTTCACTCATTTTTGTGCGTATATGTAGTCATATATGGAGTATAATATCGAAAATCATCTTATATTTATGAACAGAGGTATTAATAAAATATGGTTTCTGTTTGAATTAGAACTAGGTCCGCGGTGGAGATGAAGTTTTCAAAGTCATGCCGTGTGAACTGGAAGACCTGATGATGAGTTCTACTGCTGAACTATCCAGTTGCTGTCTCCTTGTCACCACGTGTCCTGAGCTAGTGTTTTCCTATAACATTGTTGTCAGGCGTGTTCTCGAGGCTGTACTTGACCACAACAATTTCCTGGCTGTGCCTTCGATTACGAAGGGTGTGGTTCTTGTAAAGCTTCCCAACAAATCTGATGCGGCCTGTCTTCATCATCATGTTTATGAGTGGAAATACCACTCTGTTAGGTTCTCCAAGGTTGACAAGATGGTGACGGTGCATGTAGACATCTCACATGAAGTCCATGGCCTAGTCAGTTATGCGGGGTTCATCCCGTAGATCGGTGGCAAGAAATAGTCTGCAGAGTTTAGTCAGTGCAACTTTGCTTGTCTGTAGTAAGTACTATTGTTCAGTACTTGATTTGTGTTTATGAACCCTGTATTGTTTATTAGTACTGCCGCTTTTGGTGTGTGGTCAGTCCTGAGAATGGTCTATGTTAATGTCTGTCCACTCAATTCAGTCTGTACATTTTGAAGTATCCAGATCATATTTTTTGTGAGGACGGTTTATCAATTATGGTTACACTCCAATATCTGTATGCATTGCAGGGTTTATCGCACCCACCAGGATTTCCAGTCCCATGGATGTTCGGTCCATACGATTTGTCACGACCTTTGGACTGTCCTGCATGTGGGAGTAGGCAGGGCCCCTGCATGCCACGCGTAGTTGGACGATCAATCTTCTGTTTAGTACTTCAACATAGTGATTTCTTGGTAAGGATTCACTCGTGTCACATCAAGTAAATCTTATTGATTTATTGTCTAAATCTTATTTATTTAATGTCATGTTTTCTTTCTTTTCCTGCAATTTTACGATGCAGGTTTTGCCATGTGACATTCATCACAGAATAAACCGTTTGGTTTGCTCTACGATGGCTATTTTTGCAGGTTTCACTTCTTATGTCGTGTCAGTAATGAAGGCACTGTCCATCACTTATATTACTAGAAAAAATTGGATCAGTCTGTTGTCTGAGTACAAGCTGAATCCCTATGATGAACTGCAATTTGGTTTAAGAAAAATGCCACAATTAGTCCTTCTCGCGTTTAAAAGAAATGAAGAAAAAAACTGGATCACGGTCACGGATCTTAGTCAAGTTAGAAAGCTGATCATAGCAGACCTGACACGATTGCCGATGTCTTGCACAGATCGAGCACCGGCAGTTGCTCTAGCACTGACAGCGGTAGCAACTCAGTCTGATCCAGCTGAGGATTGGGCACCGACCGCGTCAGCGGATCAGTCTGATCTATCGGAGGATCGGGCATCGACACCGGCACCAGCTACAAGGAGCACCATCTCCGGCAGCAGCAGCAACTTCGACACCTACACCAACACTTGCACTTGCATTTGGTCTGGCCCGTGCAGTTGCACCGGCAACAGAATGGGCTGCAGTTCGCACTTCATATACCAAAGTCCTTACAAAAACCGACACGTCCACCTTCTTGGTAAGCATTGGCCGCCCAAGTGCTTCGTTCTTTTTTCTTTCCATGTTGTTTCACATGATTCACTGTGTTGATCTAACTATTTGGGTATGTCTTCTTGTTTGCGAACAAAGAATTCCTAGAGCAGCGAGGGAGTCGTTCAACAATTCGGGCGACCGCGGCCAAGTTTCTCTTACCATGCGCAGCCTTGGTGTGAATTAACCTGCTCAATATACCGTAAGTACAAAGGATGGTCGCATGATGATTGATGCTAAAGGATGGTTATCGGTGTCAAAACCGGCGGATCTCGGGTAGGGGGTCCCGGACTGTGTGTCTAGGCGGATGGTAACAGGAGACAAGGGACATGATGTTTTTACCCAGGTTCGGGCCCTCATGGTGGAGGTAAAACCCTACTCCTGCTTGATTGATATTGATGATATGGGTAGTACAAGAGTAGATCTACCACGAGATCAAGGAGGCTAAACCCTAGAAGTTAGCCTATGGTATGATTGTTGTTCGTCCTACAGACTAAAACCCTCCGGTTTATATAGACACCGGAGAGGGCTAGGGTTACACAGAGTCGGTTACAATGGTAGGAGATCTACATATCCGTATCGCCAAGCTTGTCTTCCACGCCAAGGAAAGTCCCATCCGGACACGGGACGAAGTCTTCAATCTTGTATCTTCATAGTCTTGGAGTCCGACCAATGATGATAGTTCGGCTATCCGGACACCCCCTAGTCCAGGACTCCCTTAGTAGCCCCCGAACCAGGCTTCAATGACGATGAGTCCGGCGTGCATGTTGTCTTCGGCATTGCAAGGCGGGTTCTCCTCCAAATTCCACGTACTCACCGAATGGTGTCCGACTCTTCATAAATGCTGCGCTCCTTGGCTTCTACGTCCAATAATGGCCATCTTCCACATGTCATACGAATGCGAAAAGCCAGGGTATTTTTACATTCCACCCCTTAGCTGCTCAAAGGAGCTGCCTATAAGAAAGGCGAGGATCTAGATCCGAATCACACCATCCTCCTTTCGCGAGCATTCATCGGAGCGCCTTCGATCAGAAACCCATTCCATCATGGACAGTCGATGCGGCTCCTCCTCTCGCGCTCCCAGCCCTCAGCCAGGAGATTGGGGGAGATGCTCGGTCCCGCATAGTGAGCTGGTGACGCTCCAAACCGAGGGATTTCTTCCCCCAGCCTTCATGGTTCCGGTTCGAGCCGGACTCGCCACCTACAAGGGAGGGAAGCAGGCGGAGAGCGTCTCCAATCCCTCCAAAGGAGAGCGGGTATGCTTCGTCCCTTATCTAATAAGAGAACTCGGATTTCCCATACATCCGCTTCTCCGGGGGCTCCTGGAGTTCTATGGGCTCCAGCTTCATCATCTTACGCCTGCCTCTATCCTACATATCATGGGCTTCGTGGCCCTTTGCGAGCTGTTCTTGGGCATCGAGGCCCATTTTGCACTGTGGAAGAGATTATTCTGCCTCGTACCCCATTCTCATGAGGGGTCGATTTATCAAGTGGGCGGAGCCAAAATATGGCGCATCTTCGGGACCGGATATCTATCCGGGACCCCGAAGAAGGCGTCCGAAGACTGGCCTTCGGAATGGTTTTATATGTAAGATGCCCCGCTGCCGGACCCAGTTCAGATCGGCCTCCCGGAGTTCAGCAACGCTCCTCTGAAGAAACGCCTGAGTTGGCGCCCACGGAGCCCTCAATGGGAGAATGATAGGGACGTCCAGTATTTGATGGGCCGAATAAGGTTATTGGCCCATTCCGGATTGACCATGATTGGAGTCATGGCCACATGCATTATGCGAGGGGTGCAGCCGCTCCAGTATAGGGGCCACCCCATGTGGGATTTCAACGGGGAGGATGATGCCACCCGTCACGGCCGTAAGGGGCCGGGATCAGTAGACGATCTGGTGAAGATCCTGTCCGGCCTGTACAAAGGGGAGAAGGAGGACTTCCTCCGTGCTAGCCCATTGAGCGGGTTTTCCATGAACAACCCTCGGAGCTGGGTAAGCGGACATTTGTCTAGCCGATCCATATTCCCAAAGTTAAGTGTCTCACTTTGTGAATTTGACGCAGGAACTGCGCCGGGCCGTAGAGAATATACACAGCCCGGCTCCACAACCCGAGGATCCGGAACGATCCCTCGATCCGACCTCCGAAAAGGATCCGGACATAGAGGTGGAGCTGGTTGATGGGGTGTTCCACCAACTTAGCATTGACAATGCTTTGGTCGCCATTACGGCCGACTACCCCGGAACATCTCCGGTTTTCCAGGTAACAGTGACTCCGGAGTCCTGATATCATTACTCATCCATGCTTGTTTCTGACCACCGTATACTGATGGTGTTTCATAGGAGGTGCCTCCGAGGCCGGAAGCCGAACCCGCGGCGGCTGGCCAACAAGGGGCAGCTCGGCCCAGCAGGCGGAAGAGAAGTGCGGCGCGGATCGAGACGTCGCCGCAACAGTATGGTGCACCACCACGTTTCCAGAAGAGGTTCCTGGAAGGCATATTAACATTCGTGGTTCTTTTCAGGAGAAAGAGCGCTCGCCGGACTGTGTCCGGAGAGATTGCCAATCCAGCCTCCGCCTGCCAGGCTCCAACGCCAGGTCCGGAGGGGGAGGAGAACGCAAGGCGCGCGTCGGTGCTCCTCCAGCAGAGGACGCCGACCGGTTGTCTGCCACCAGATCTGAGGTGGAGAGCGCCATGAATCACAGGCGCCGCCGGACAATTCTTCGTGACGCGTGATTTTCCCCAGAGGCGTTAAATGCCTTTAATTCGGGAGATGCGCACCTCCGTGCCGCTCAAGATGGTCTAGCCAGAGCCACGGAGCAGTATGTGAAAGACATACGGGTGAGGAATTTTGACAGTTATATATGCCAGTAGCCCCCGAGACTTAAAATAGTTAGAATAACTGATTTAAGGATCATTTGTTATGCAGGATCTTACGGGGAAGAATACCCACCTATCCCAGGAGCTGCAAGAGTGCAAGGACCAACTGGAGGCCGCACTAGCCACCGTAGGGGGAGCCTCAGAGACCCCCGCTGGTAATGCCTACTTCGAAAGATAGGTAGTTTGTGAAGTGCGGCGTGTGTATGAGTCTTACAATAATATTGCAGATGGTGCTGGGCTAGATCCGGACAGGCAGCAGCTACTACGCCAGCTAAAGGCCGGCGAGAAGGTGCTGACAAGGGTGCTGTAGGATAAAAATAACCTCCAAGATGCCAACACTCAGCTGGGCGAGGAACTAAGAGATGTTCGGGTCCAGCTGTCTTACTCCGTGAAGGAGAATCTGCGGCTTCGTCGTGGCATTTATAGTAAGTGCTTGAACGAACTTTTGAAAACAAGAGTTCGGCGAGGAAGTCGATTGACCAGAATATGTCTGTAGGTATGCTCACAGGTCGTCCTGTAGAGGAAATGCGGTTCAACGGGTGACCAACTTCCCGAGCTGTTGCAACTGCACGAACGAGTTCGGCAGGTGATGAGCAGCGTCGCCCAGGCCTTATGGCCGTCCGTCTCCCTACCCGAGGGTCTTGGAGGGCTTGCGGAGAAGCTTCAGGGAGCTCGGCGGCGCTTCCGTCTGTTGAAGATATCGGCCTGCGGTCAAGGCGCCAGGGAGGCCTGGGCCATGGTGAAGACGAGGTACACGAAGGGCCACCCGAACCACATGGCCGAGGTCGGGCCTGTGGGGCCCGATGGGAAGGAGATCCCTGTGAGCTTGATGTACGGCCAAGTAGAGTTAGCCGCAAAGTATTACCAGCAGGACTGTAAACTAGACAGCCTGCTAGATGGCATTGAAGAAGAATACAATCAGTCAAGTTGACTATGTAATTTAAAATGACATGTAAAATGCCTTCTAGCCGGATTGTAGATCGTTTGTCTTTGCGGACCTTTTCGCTTCAACCTCGGGACCTGACGGTCCGGAGTGTGTCCGAATACCCTCACGGTTATGTAAAAACCGGGGCATGCATGGAGACCAGGCATAGGGGTCATTAGTGCTTTATCAGACAAGTGCCCAACTAGTTATGTTATATTACATGGTTAGTAAGAAACATCTTCTAGGGAGAATAGTTCCATTAGGGGTTCCTTTCCCTGGGAGGCATGCCCTAAAGTGCATGTCCGGACTGCGAAAAGAGCAGAAAAGCATCTGGGGGCAGATAAATAGATAAGTAAGAAATCATCTTTTGAGTCACCGACCGAATATTCCCTTAAGAACGCTAGCTTTCGGCTTCACCCAGTCTGAGGTACACATCCGGCTGACCCGGCAGTAACAATCGCAGAGGTGCTCCCTTTACCTCCTAGCCGAACAATCGGGAACGTAGGGGTAAGCAGTGGAGCCAGGCAACCCAGCTTGGCCAAAACTTAAGTCACATCGATGCATATAATGGTGAATAAAAGGTACATGCGGAAGTGTGACACATGTGTTGGGTATAAAGCCCGTACAAATAAGCTTATGTTAAAGAAGCCCCCAGGTATAATGAGTGCGAGTAGCACATCAAGTGTGTGCGGACAATGCACAAATGAGCCTCCAACGACTTTGAGAAAAAGGGAGGGAGAAAGAGAGAAATAAAAGACAGCTAAAGTATAAAATGTATACGGGGGAAGGAGACGAACTCGGAGTCCGGCGCTAGGCGTAGAATCTTCGGAGACGGGCTGCGTTCCATGGGTTCAGCTCGAGTCGGTTATCCGATGCGTTTCGCAGACGGTATGCTCCGCCGGTCAGGACTTGGTCGATGATGAAGAGACGTTCCCATTTGGGCTTGAGTTTGTTCTTTTTCTTGTCCGGCAGGCGTAGAACTAGTTCGCCAACATTGTAAGTTTTGGCTCGTACTTCTCTGCTTTGATATGTTCGAGCCTGCTGTTGATAGAATGCGGAACGAGCTTTTGCCACGTCGCGCTCCTCCTCTAAGGCGTCCAAACTGTCCTGCCGATCCAGCTCGGCTTCTCTTTCTTCGTACATGCGCACGCGAGGTGAGTCATGAATTATGTCGCAGGGCAAGACTGCCTCTGCGCCGTACACCATGAAAAATGGTGTGAATCCGGTAGTGCAATTCGGCGTGGTCCGCAGCCCCCAGAGTACGGAGTCGAGCTCCTCTACCCAGTGCGTGTTAGATTCCTTGAGGGACCGCACTAGTCTGGGTTTAATGCCGCTCATAATTAGACCATTTGCTCGCTCGACTTGACCGTTAGTTTGAGGGTGATAGACTGAAGCGTAGTCGAGCTTGATGCCCATGTTTTTGCACTAGAGTTTAACCTCGTCGGCCGTGAAGTTTGTGCCGTTATCAATGATGATGCTGTGGGGGACACCGTAACGGTGTACTACCCCTGATATGAAGTCTATCACAGGTCCGGATTCGGCCGTCTTAACTGGCTTGGCCTCTATCCATTTGGTGAATTTATCCACCATGACCAACATGTATTTTTGCTTGTGGGTTCCCCCTTTAAGGGGTCCAACCATGTCAAGCCCCTAGACTGCGAATGGCCAGGTGATGGGTATAGTTTTCAAGGCGGTGGGTGGCATGTGGCTTTGATTAGCAAAGAGCTGGCAACCGACGCATCGTTGGACTAAATCCTGAGCGTCTGTCCGGGCCGTTGGCCAATAAAATCCTGTGCGGAAGGCCTTGCTTACAAGGGCCCGGACTGCGGCGTGATGCCCACCGAGTCCGGCATGAATTTCAGCCAGAAGATTTCGCCCTTCCTCTTAGGAGATGCACCTTTGAAGGGCTCCGGTTGTGCTTTTCTTATAAAGCTCTCCCTCATGGACCTTATAGGCTTTAGATCGCCGTACTATGCAGCGGGCCTCATTTTGGTCCTCGGGAAGTTCCTGCTTAGTTAGGTAAGCTAGGAATGGCTCGGTCCACGGGGCAATGACTGCCATTATTTCGTGGGCTGAAGGTGTTGTTTCATTGGCAGAACCGCCGATTGTGTCAGAGTGTGCGGTGTCGGGTAATGCGGTTGGGTCTGGATTATTATGTTCGGACTCCCCTTCCCATAGTACGGATGGCTTGAAAAGCCGCTCCAGGAAGATGTTGGGGGGGACGGCATCGCACTTTGCACCAATGCGTGCCAATACGTCTGCCGCTTGATTATTATCCCTGGCTATATGGTGAAATTCGAGCCCTTCAAACCGAGTTGACATTTTCAAAACGGCGTTGCGGTTAGCTGCCATTTTTGGATCCTTGGCGTAGAAGTCTCCATTTATTTGGGATATCGCGAGGTTCGAATCCCCTCGCACCTCTAGGCGTTTAATGCCCATGGAGACCGCCATCCGGAGGCCATGTAGAAGGGCCTTGTATTCGGCTGCGTTGTTGGAGTCCGTGTACATTATCTGAAGTACGTATTGGACTGTGTCCCCGGTTGGGGACGTCAGGATGATGCCAGCCCCCAAGCCGGCCAACATTTTGGAGCCGTTGAAGTGCATGATCCAGTTAGAATATGCGCCGTACTCTTTAGGGAGTTTAGCTTCAGTACATTCGGCGACGAAGTCCGCCAAAACTTGCGACTTGATAGCTCGCCGTGGTTTATATGTTATGTCAAATGGGAGGAGCTCAATGTCCCATTTTGCAATCCGGCCAGTTGCGTCGCGGTTGTTTATAATATCGTTGAGAGGTACTTAGGAGGCTACTGTTATCGAACACTCTTGAAAGTAGTGTCGGAGCTTCCTGGATGCCATGAACACTGCGTACGCTATCTTTTAGTAATGTGGATACTAGGACTTGCATGGAGTTAGGACAGTGGATACGTAGTACACTGGTTTTTGAAGAGGGAACTTCTGTCCATCCATTTCTCGTTCAACGACGAGCACCGCGCTTACCACTTGATGTGTTGCCGTGATGTATAATAGCATTGGTTCACCCACGTTGGGCGCGGCCAGGACAGGATTTGTTGCCAATATGGCCTTTATTTCTTTGAGTTCGGCCGTGGCGGCATCCGTCCACTCGAAGTGTTCGGTGCGCCGGAGGAGGCGATAAAGGGGTAATGCCTTTTCTCCTAAGCAGGAGATGAAGCGGCTTAAAGCCGCCATGCATCCAGTCAAATTTTGTATTTGCTTGAGGTCCTTTGGGATATCCAATTGTGACAGAGCTCGGATCTTGGCTGGGTTTGCTTCAATTCCTCTACCGGATACAATGAAGCCCAAGAGCTTTCCGGCTGGCATGCCGAAAATGCATTTTTCCGGATTGAGCTTAATGTCATATGCTCGGAGACTGTCGAATGTGAGCCTCAAGTCGTCTACTAGAGTTTCGACGTGTTTGGTTTTGACGACCACGTCATCTACGTATGCCTCCACTGTTTTGCCGATTTGGGTTGCCAGACATGTCTGAATCATGCGCTGGTAGGTTGCGCCGGCGTTCTTGAGCCCGAAGGGCATTGTGTTGAAGAAAAATGGTCCGTATGGAGTAATAAATGCCGTTGCGGCTTGGTATGGCTCTGTCATCTTGATTTGATGGTAGCCGGAGTATGCGTCGAGGAAGCACAATGAATCGTGTCCTGCGGTAGCGTCGATAATTTGATCGATGCGGGGAAGGGGGAAGGGATCCTTTGGGCAAGCCTTGT
The DNA here is from genome assembly GCA_963921465.1 of Triticum timopheevii. Classification (NCBI taxonomy): domain Eukaryota; kingdom Viridiplantae; phylum Streptophyta; class Magnoliopsida; order Poales; family Poaceae; genus Triticum; species Triticum timopheevii. The sequence continues at coordinate 506,870,351 of OY997268.1, read as the reverse complement.
TAAGGTCCTTGAAATCGACACACAGGCGCCAGGATTTGTCCTTCTTTGGTACCATTACCAGGTTTGCTAGCCAATCCGGATGTTTTATGTCTCTGATGAATCCGGCTTCTAATAGTTTGGCTAGCTCCTCTCCCATTGCTTGTCTTTTGGGTTCGGAAAATCGCCGAAGAGCCTGTTTGACTGGCTTGAATCCTTTTACGATATTTAGGCTGTGCTCTGCCAGCCGGAGTGGGATTCCTGGCATGTCTGAAGGGTGCCAGGCAAAAAAATCCCAATTTTCCCGTAGGAATTCTCGTAGTGCGGCGTCTACATCGGGGTTTAATTGTGCCCCGATGGAGGCTGTTTTTGTAGGGTCCGTTGGATGGACTTGGAATTTGACTATTTCATCCGCTGGCTTAAAAGAGGTGGACTTGGATCTTTTGTCAAGTATCACGTCGTCCCTGTTCACCGTGGAGCGCAGCGCTGTGAGTTCTTCGGCCGCTAGGGCTTCAGATAGCGCCTCAAGGGCTAGTGCTGCTGTCTTATTTTCGGCGCGGAGTGCTACGTCCGGATCACTAGCAAGGGTGATGATTCCGTTGGGCCCGGGCATTTTGAGCTTCATGTACCCGTAATGGGGTATAGCTTGAAAAATTGTGAATGCCTCTCGTCCTAATAAAGCGTGATATCCGCTGCTGAACGGGGCCACATGGAACGTGATCTCCTCGGACCTGTAGTTGTCCGGCGAGCCGAATACCACATCTAGTGTAATTTTTCCTGTGTAGCATGCTTCCCGACTAGGGATTATTCCTCTGAAGGTTGTGTTGCTTCGCTCAATGCGGGTCCAGTCTACTTCCATTTTTCGAAGGGTTTCCTCATAGATGAGGTTCAATCCGCTGCCGCCATCCATGAGTACCTTGGTGAGGCGAAAGCCGTCCACTATTGGACTGAGGACCAATGCGGCTGGTGCTCGGGCTGTTCGGAATTTGGCTTCGTCACTGGCATTAAAAGTAATAGCCGTGTCACTCCATGGATTTATTGTTGCTATTTAGTAGACTTCGGCAAGGCCGCGGAGTGTTCGTTTTCGCATATTATTTGATGCGAAAGTCTCGAAGACTGTTAATACCGTACTGGTACTGTTGGGCTGGTTCTCTGGGGCTAGAAGCTCTTCGCCACTTTTGGCCACCTGCCGTAGTATCCAACATGCTCGAAGGCTATGCGTTGGAGTGGCGCCCTCGATGCTATGAATTTTGCAAGGTCCGTTGAGCCATCCTTCCAGTACGGTTCCGCGCCCTTTTGGGTTTTTTTCTTTTTGGTTTTTAACCCAGGCGCCTGAATATGATGCACCCTTTTATTTCGGACTAGGGTTGTATTCGGAGCCGGATTGTCCCAAAATTTGGTTTCGGTTTTCCAGGCGCTCCACTTCGCACAGTACTTTTGTACTATGGACGCCAAGTCGGCGAAGCGTGTAATTTCGCGACAACTTATGGCGTTCATGATTCCCTTGTCCATGCAGTTATTGCAGAAAATTGAGATTGCGCTTTCCTCATGACAGTCCTTTATCCTGTCCATAACCAGGAGGAATCTGGCCCAGTAATGATGTACTGTTTCAGCGGGCTCTTGCCGGATTCGGGATAGATCGCTTGTGTTTGGGTGGGCGGGTGGAATTAAATTCGGAACCGCGTCCAATCTAAGACTCAGGGGCCAGAAAGTTTTCGAACTTGGAAGTTTGGCTTGTTGGATGTTAACCAACGAATCCGGCCCGCTGCCTGACTTTAGGTTCAGGGCTTGATCAACGTCCATTCCTCCGCGGGAATCCGGCATGGAGGGGTCGGGAATTCGGACATAGCATGTCCTTAATGTAGAAGAAGAGTCGCCGTGCTGTTCCTCCACCACAGCAACATGGTGGGTAGCCTGGGGAGAGTTGATCTCTCTCAGATCAGTTTTAGGCCCAATCTGATCGTAGTCTGTAGCGACTCCCAGGGCGGCGATGCGATCTAGGAGCTTATTTACGGAGGAGAGCTCCACCGGATCTAGCTGCTCGGCGAGTTTCGAGTTGATGTGGAGATCGCTTTTGATGACCCGAGAGGTCATCGTTGGCGTGGCGGCCGAACAGGCGGTCATAAGAAAACCGCCTAGCCGGATAGTTTGGCCGATGGCCAGGGCTCCTTTGGCGACGGTGCCGTCTTTAAAGACAGGACGGGGCATCCTTCCTGATTGCGACGGCATAGAGGAACTCTCAATGAAAGCACCAATGTCGGTGCCAAAACCGGCGGATCTCGGGTAGGGGGTCCTGGACTGTGAGTCTAGGCGGATGGTAACCGGAGACAAGGGACACGATGTTTTTACCCAGGTTCGGGCCCTCACGGTGGAGGTAAAACCCTACTCCTGCTTGATTGATATTGATGATATGGGTAGTACAAGACTAGATCTACCACGAGATCAAGGAGGCTAAACCCTAGAAGCTAGCCTATGGTATGATTGTTGTTCGTCCTACGGACTAAAACCCTCTGGTTTATATAGACACCAGAGAGGGCTAGGATTACACAGAGTCGGTTACAATGGTAGGAGATCTACATATCCGTATCACCAAGCTTGTCTTCCACGCCAAGGAAAGTCCCATCCGGACACGGGATGAAGTCTTCAATCTTGTATCTTCATAGTCTTGGAGTCCGGCCAATGATGATAGTTCGGCTATCCGAACACCCCCTAGTCTAGGACTCCCTCAATGGTCAAGGTTCAAATCTAAATCATATCTTGCGGTAGGGGATGATGTCAAAATTGAACTTTCTCGACAAGGAGAGCTGGTCCAATTCAACTTTGAAATTCTTCAGTAGCAGCACGCAACTGTCGAAGTGTTCTATCCTCCGAGATTTTGATGTAATAATCTGGCATGGTGAAACAAGTGTCATGTGTGTATAAGTTGTACGACACTATTATTTATCACATGGTATATCGTTGATAGAATTGCAACTCTGATTGCTGGTTAGGAACTGTCGTTCGATTTCATTCCAACAGCTGTCGTGCTTTGTTCAATTTTGTGTATTCGCCTTGCGACATCATTTAAAACCAGCGCAGTACCGATCGCTTGCAATATGAAAAGCGCTGAGGTAGAACACATGGGCCCCAAACATGCAGGGTCTGCCTGCGGCCCAAAGTCCAGAACCGTGAGCCTATCTGAGTATTATATTCTCAGCTGAACCCCCATAAAAAAAGCCGAACCCCCATAATGCCCGTGCATTGGGAGTATATTTCTCGGCAAGGTGAGCCTGTGATATAGAAGATTTGTATATTTCTTTACAGCGGGAGTATCTCTCTGTCAAAAAATATATATTTATGTGTAACTAGTTACTCCTGTCTTTCTACTTCCTTTCGCTGATATGTGGGGCAACCGGCAACGGGGTCCACGTGCCATATGCACAAATTAGAGTGCACAACTTCACGATCGACACACCCTGGTCATAGCGCCGCAGTAATGCCTAATGAGCCATCAAATCACAACCCCACTTTCCAGCTTTAGCAGTAAGCTGGACGGACGAAGCGGCAATATTTCACTGGGACTGAATCCCCTTTTCCCTCGTCTGCTTGTTCAGAGAAAACCCCCACTCGGCGATTGCATAGGGTTTTCTCATGGAGAACCAGGTATGAATTCTTCATCCATCCCCGATAAATCCAAGTCCCTTGGTCGCAGGTAATCCTAGGATGGCAGCCGCCGCCGTTGATGCTTTTTTCTTTGTACTGAATCTAGTGTGTTTCAGTTGCAGTGCCCAAAGTGCGAGTACCCTACAGATTTCTGTGCCCTTGGCGAGACACTTGTTCCTTCTCATCCTACCACAGCATTTTGAAACGCGCACAGTATGTTCCTAGAATCCTCTTCTCTTTCCTGGAGGGTGGGTTTTTTTGAACATGCTGTGTTCTCATATTATTTTTCCTGTAGTGTATTATTTGCTCTGCCAGAACACATGTACTCAAGATGCTCGGCCTTGCCATAACTGAATACACTAGTTTAATGGTCACAGTGAAGACAAGCCATGGATATTACTTCCGAGTTGGGTTCATGAACCAAGAAGATCGCTACTTTTTTTATGGCCGAACTTGGATAAACTTTCTCAAGTGTTACGGACTGAAAGTTGGCGCACGAATGTTGATGGAAATAGCAGAACCTGGTCTCATCTTCACTGCGATCTTCCACCCCGACGTCGTTCCAATTGTTCATCCATGTTAGTTTTGTATCTAGTTCTTGCTTGTTGCCTCGATTACTTCTTAATCCACCTATTCTGTCTAACTAATCACAATTTAACTTTAGAAGTAGCAACGAATCTCTCACGAAGATGCTACTTCTAACTAATATTTTCTTATAATTGGTGGCACGTGTAGGTTTTTGTAGAGTTAAGCAGTCTGCTCGTTTGTTACTCTGTAATAACTCGGCTGTTACTAATGGCACTGAAGTTGACTGGATCGACATCCACAAGTTCCTACACTTTATTGATAGTCTTGAGATCCTTGTGGGGCGTTTCAATGGTGGAAGGATACGTGGGATATGTGTGCCACTGCTGCACTCGTTGAACAGGTCCAACTGTGTTGAGAAACTTATGGTACGAGTTGTTTTCTGTTATATATGTTGTTCATAAACTATTGCTTATACACAGTTTTACAGCTGAGATCTTCTTGAAACAGGAACTGCCGAGTTCTATTGTTCCTATACAGATGCCTGACCATGGTCGGGTCAGACTTGCGCTTGGTCACAACATGATGTTTATGTCGACCTACTCAATTCCCCTTGAGGTGAAAAGATACTTATTCGTGGGTGGTCTCAAATAATGAAGGCGCGTCCATCTTGGAGAATAGGACAGAAGATTATGTCCATGCTTTTCCATGGCTCTAAAGCGAATATCCTGTTTATTGACCACATTGCGAGATGAAGCCGCTTTCAGAAGGTTGTGGATGCACGGGGTGGCTCCTGGGGCTTGGCGGCCTCACCCTTGGTTAACTGTAGGCAAGGTAGCACTGTTCGAGGCGTGCTTTGTATGGTTGAACCTGTATAAGTACTCATACTGCTTTCAGCTTCGGTTGTTAAGTGCCCCTGCTGGTTTCAGTTAAGGTTGTTAAGTACTCCTGCTGCTTTTACAGTCTGTCGTGTTTCTTCAGTCCTGTCTTCCTCCAGCCGCCAAAACCAAACCAGCGCCGGCGGGGCCGCCTGCTTCTGCCTCCCACGGCTAGCTGCGCCTCAGCGCACGCATCACTGCCCCACCGTCTCCTAAATTGTTAACACCGATGTCCTCCGCGCGCTTTGGTGCGCTCGCCTCGGCGCCGCCCTCTCGCATTGTCAACATGGTCAACAAACAACAGGAATCGGTAGAAGTACGTGGAGAGGATGGCAGTAGGGGCCCACCACGTCAGCGTATGGAAAAATAAAATGCTTCCTCCTAGTGTTTTCCTGACATTTGGGACCCATGACATTGTGAGCATATATAGTCAGTAGACAAGAGAACAACACAAGATTGGCTGACACCTGGGACGTAGCTACTCGAGCAGTATTTTTTTGTTTGGTATTGTTGAGACGGAGCAGGGTTTAAACTAGGCAGTGGCCCGTCTAGCCCAGGCTTATATTTTATGTTCACCATGTGACCAGCCCAGCTATTTTTTCTTTGTGAAAATGGGCCCAGTTTATTTTTTCTGAAGAATACCCAATCCAGGCCTACTTATTTTTCTACGCCCTGATGGGCTGCAACTCTTTCAAGATGCCTGCAAATCTTGAAAGTAATATGAAATGGGTTGTAAATATAAAAAACAGATGACAAATTGGCAATTACTTTATAATTTCTGATTTTTTTTTCACATTTTCAGATTCCTATTTCACTGGGCATTAACCTATTTAAATATATCTTCAAAGCACTTTAAATCTGGCTCGACATTTCAGTATTAAAAATAGTTTGGAACCCACAGAAATATGCGAAATTGGCCCTGGCCAACCAAAAAAAAAAACGACTGCAATAAATTGCATAAGAAGTTGCCATGAGCTATAAATAAATTATTAAAAAAAGAGGGAGTGGTCTGACTTGTGGGCCTGTTTAGTTGACGTGTATGCAAGATTTTTTTAGTTATTATATACTACGTCAACAAACGATTCTAGCGGATGTAACCGTTGGATGTTAATCCAACGGCCGTCGTGTTTCTTCAATCTCTGATCTTCTTGCTCCAGCCGCCAAAGTAGCACCAGCGGGACCGCCTGCTCCCGCCTCCCGTGGCCGGCTGTGCCGCCGCGCAGTCCTCAGCGCCCCCTACTACTCCCAGCGCTGGGCAGGGCATCCCTCTACTCACCAACACCCCCTATTATTCTATGGCGACGGCAGCCTCACACCGCAGCCGAACCGGTGAACCCTCGTACTCCTCTCCGCGTGGGCTTCCACTGTCGCGTCTTCCCCAGCTCCGCGTCGTCCCCTTCCTAGGCCTCGTCGTCGTCCACCGCCGTGGTGCTCTTGGCGCGGCGTGGTCAATGTGGTCAATGACCGACTTCCATCGGAAGAGTACTGTACGTGTAGAGGCTGACAGCTGGGTCCACGGCAGCCGCAAGGAAGTGCCTCCTTATTACGCAGAAAATAATTATTCCTCCACCTGACAGCAGGGACCCACCGGATGGGCCACCAGTATTTTGCAAAAAAATCATTTCCCCCTGACTGCTGGGACCCACAGGGCGGGCCACCGTATTTTCACGAAAAAAACGTTCCCCCCGCTGTCAGCTTGGACCCACCGGAAGTGCCTCCTTATTACACACAAAAAATGAATACCCCCTGCTAGCTGGGACCAACCTTGGTGGGAGGCTGACTTGTGGGCCTACTAAGTTGACTGGGATGGAGGCCTTTTTTTGAAGCTAAAGGGGTTTCCCCCACGGACGGAGGCCTTTGTCAACTTTAGTCAATATATGAACGATTCTAGCTCTAGTGACCGTACGATGTCCATCCAACGGCCGTAGTGCTTCTTCAACCTCTGGTCTTCTTGCTCCAGCCGCCCAAAGCAGCGCCGGTCGTGCCACCTGTTCCTGCCGCCCGTGGCCGGCTGTGATGCCGCGGAGGCCTCACCGCCCCTACTACTCCCACCGCTGGCCAGGCCATCCCTCTACGCACCCACACCCCCTGTTATTCTGCGGCGACGGTTGTCGGTGTCAAAACCAGCGGATCTCGGGTAGGGGGTCCCGATCTGTGCGTCAAGGGTGATGGTAACAAGAAGTAAGGGACACATATGTTTACCCAGGTTCGGGCCCTCTCGATGGAGGTAAAACCCTACTTCCTGCTTGATTAATATTGATGATATGGGTAGTACAAGAGTAGATCTACCACGAGATCATAGAGGCTAAACCCTAGGAGCTAGCCTATGATGGTATGAATGTAATTGTGATCGGCCTTCTAAGGACCAACCTCTCCGGTTTATATAGACACCGAAGAGGGCTAGGGTTTACATGGAGTCGGTTACAAGGAAGGAAATATAATATCCGGATCGCCAAGCTTGCCTTCCATGCCAAGGAAAGTCCCATCCGGACACGGGCCAAAGTCTTGAGTCTTGTATCTTCACGCTTCAATAGTCCGGACGCTGTACACAGTCCGGCTGTCCAGATACCCCCTAATCCAGGACTCCCTCAGTAGCCCCTGAACCAGGCTTCAATGACGATGAGTCCGGCGCGCAGTATTGTCTTTGGCATTGCAAGGCGGGTTCCTCCTCTGAATACTCCGAAGTACCTGTTACGACGAATAGTGTCCGGTCTCCAATCAATGTTGTGCTCCTCGGCTTCAGCGCCTCAGTAATGACCATCTCCACGTGTCGAGCGAATGCGAGGAGTCAAGGTATTTTTGCATTTTCCACCCTCGATCCTTCGGGCCAACCATCTATTTGAAGGGACAGGGATTCTCAGATCCAAAACTCACTCTCCACCCTCGAGCTAGCATCCTAGAGCGCTTCGCAAAAATCCATTCCAGCATGGCCGGCCGTCGCAACTCTTCTGCTTGCCCTCCTCACTCTAAGTCGGGGGATTGGGGAGAGTGCTCAGTTCCTCACAGCCACTTGGTGAAGTTACAAACTCAAGGGTTTCTTCCACCGGCATTCATGGTCTCCATCCGAGCTAGAATAGCTACTTACGACGGAGGGGAACAAGCCGAGGGATCTCCCAACCCGTCTCCGGAGGAGCGAATATGCCTCATCTCGCATTTGCTGCGGGGCATCGTGTTTCCTATCCACCTGTTTCTCCGCGGGCTCCTGGAGTTCTGTGGCCTCCAGTTACACAATCTTACCCCAGCCTCCATTTTGCACATAGCGGGGTACGTCGCCCTATGCGAGCTGTTTTTGGGCTGCGAACCACACTTCAGATTGTGGAGGAAGCTGTTGTGCCTTGTCCCCCGCACCCAGGGGGAGTCCCTGTATCAAGTGGGCGGGGCCGAAGTATGGCCCATTGCCGAGACCGGATACCTGTCCGGCACTCCTGAGAATGCACCAGAAAACTGGCCTTCAGAGTGGTTCTATATAAATGACGTTCCCCTTCCGGATCCAGTCTGGAGGGGTCTCCCCAAGTTCAGCAACGCCCCACCGAGGGCGCGCCTAAGCTGGCGTCCCCGGGGCCCTCAAGAAGAGGACACAAGGGAGATATTCCTCCTGATGAACAGGATAAAGCTGTTGGCCAAGTCCGGACTGACGATTGTTGAGGTCATGGCAATATGCATAAAGCGAGGAGTGTAGCCGCTCCAATATCGGGGGAAGCTCATGTGGCATTACAACGGGGAAGATGACGCCACCCACTGTGGTCGCAAGGGTCCGGACTCCGCTGCTGCTTTGTCAAGGATATTGTCCGATTTGTACAAAGGGGAAGAGGAGGAGTTCCTTCGTATAAAAACGTGGGACGGATTCTCCATGTACATCCCCCCAGAATGGGTAAGTTGTCATTATTTTCCCAGTTTCATTTACTCTATCGTACTTCTGCTAAGATTATTTGCCTCAATGCCTCTAAGCAGGAACTGAGAAGGGTCGTGGAAGGAATCTTCAACCCCTCCCCGCAACCAGAGGACCCTGGAAGGGCCCTAGATCTGGGACTCAAAGTAGATCCGGATATTACCGTGGAGCTTGTCAACGGAGTATTTTATCAGGCGAGCTGGGACGGCGCCCTAGTGGCCATTACGGCCGACTCCCCTGGACTGCTTCCCACGTCGCGTGTAAGCTGAGCTAAAAAACCCTATCCTCTGAAGAGGACTTTCCCCAGGTATTGTAATTTTACCTTTGAGGCGTCGCTCTATTTGCAGAAACGACGGCCGGAGCGAGGGGCCGAGCCCCTAGGGACTCGTCAACCGCGGGCGTCCGGATCGGGCAGGCTCAAGAGGAAGGCAGCGAGGGCTGACACACCGCTGTAGAGGTAAAGCCATAGCCTGTCCTGCTGTCATAGAATTTGAAATATGACAGCGCCCTTTGTGTCTGGCAGGAAGAGGAATAACCGGGCTATGTCCGGAAACCCCACCAACCACGCCTCCACCAGCCGGGTTCCAGAACCGGCTTCAGGGGCGGAGGAGGATACAGGGCCAGCACCGCATAGCTTCCCGATGGAGGGTACGGATATGTATTCAGCCACGAACTCCGAAGTGGAGAGCGCCATGAACCACCGGCACCGGAAGGCCGTGCTCCGGCACAACATCTTTTCTGAAGAGGCTTTTAATGCCTTCCATTCGGCGGACGCATATGTCCGAGCCGCTCGAGGCGGGCTTGCCCAAGCGACAAGCCAGTATACCAAAGACATACGGGTAAGAGATTTTGAGAAGTATGCCTAGCAGTAGCCCCTAAGACTTAGAATAGTTGGGACAACTGTTTGAAGGATCAATATATCCGCAGGTCCTTGTGAACAAGAATGAACAATTGGCGCGGGAGCTGGAGGCCTGCAAGGCCCAATTATCTGATGCTGTAGCCAAGTTAGAGGGATCCCGAAAGGCCCCTGCCGGTAATATTTGTCTCCATTATACACAGATGTGCTAGTTAGTAGATGGCTGTTGCGGTTAGTCTAACAGTAAGTTCTGCAGACAATCCTGGAGTGAATCCAGATGGCGCAGTGGGCGACGACTCGCATCTACAGCGGCAACTAAAGGCCGGTGAGCGCATCCTTACACTGGTGACGCAAGAGAAGAACAAGCTTCATGATGCCAATATTCGTCTGGACATGGAATTAAAGGACGTCCGCGCACAACTGGCGGACTCTGTGAAGGAGAACAAAAAACTTCGTCGCGACATTTATGGTAAGAACGCAAGCGAACTGTTTGATAGTTCGGCGAGGGAGTTTATTAAGAAGAATTTTCCTTGCAGAATGTTAACGGGTCACCCTGAAGAGGAGATGCCCTCATCTGTAGGTGATTTATTGCAAGAACTGTGGCAGATGCACAGCGTTGCTCAGGCCTTGTGGCCCTCAAGCCTAGTGCCGAATGGCATGGGAGAGCTTGCGGACCTGCTCCAAGGAGCCCGGTGGCGCTTCCATCTGTGGAAGATATCAGCCTGCCGGCAAGGAGCCAGAGAAGCCTGGGCGATGGTGAAGACGCGCTACACCAAGCTGGACCCTAACCATATGGCTGAAGTGGGACCGGCGGGGCCCGATGGGCAAGAAATTCCCGTGAGCCTGGTGTATGACCAGGTAGCATTAGCCGCTAAGTATTCTCAGCAGGATTGAAGGCTAGATAACCTGTTAGATGGTATAGAGGAGGAATATAGTCATTCTCAGTGACTGTGTAAATTGATTGGCATAAGTAGCCTCTAGTCGGATTGAAATCATTTGTCATGGCAGACCTTTTCGCTTCAGCCCCCGGATCCTATAGTCCAGGGTGTGTCCGAATACCCGCTTAGTTATGCGAAAACCGGGGCATGCATGGAGACCAGGCGTAGGGGTCATAGGTGCTTGAACAGACACGTACCCAACTAGCTATGTTATATTGCATGGATAGCAAGAAGCATCTTCTAGGGAGAATAGTTCCATTAAGGGTTCCTTTCCCTAGGTATCCATGTGTCGATGCACATGTCCGGACTATGCGCGATGGCACAGGATACAAAGCTTTTGGGGTTCTTTGTTGTGACCAACGAATACATCCTTTGTTCACCGATCGAATATTCTCTTAAGGAAACTAGCTTTCGGCTTCACCCAGTCTGAGGTACACATCCGGCTCAACCGGCAGTAACAATCACAGAGGTGCTCCCCTTATGCCCTAGCCAAATTAACAGGAACGTAGGGCATAAACACAAGAGCCAGGCAACCCAGCTTGGCCACGTCTTAAGTCATATCGATGCATATAATGGTGAAGAAAAGGCACATATGGAGAAAGAATGCATATGTGATGGGCAAAAAGCCATTAAAGTGATTTCGTCCAGGTTCCGAATAGGAAGCCCCCAGATACGGCTTGCACACATGGTATGGCCGGGATAATCCGGGAATCCACACTATATTAAATACTTTGTGTGAATGGAAAGAGGGTCGAGAAAGGAGAGAAACAGTGGTGGAGTATAATTTAAAAAGGAGGTGTGAGCAGACGAACTCTGCGTTCGGAGTTAGGCATAGAATCTCTAGAGTCTAGCTGCGTTCCATGGGTTCGGCTCGAGTCTGTTGTCAGATGCATTACATAGGCGGTACGCTCCTCCGGTGAGAACTTTGTCGATGACGAAGGGACCTTCCCATCTGGGTTTGAGTTTGTCCTTCTTCTTCTTCGGTAGGCGTAGAATGAGCTCGCCAATATTGTAAGTTTTGGCCCGCACTTCTTTGCTTTGATAACGCCGAGCCTGATGCTGATAGAATGCGGAACGGGCTTTTGCGACATCGCGCTCCTCCTCCAAGGCGTCCAAGTTATCCAGCCGATCTAACTCGGCTTCCTTCTCTTCATACATGCATACGCGTGGTGAATCATGTATTATGTTGCAGGGTAGTACTGCTTCCGCACCGTACACCATAAAAATGGTGTGTATCCGGTGGTTCGATTTGGTGTGGTCCGCTCGAGCTGCGGCATGGTGTCCACCCAATCCGGCGTGAATTTCATCCTGGAGTTGCCGCCCTTCCTCTTCGGAGATGCACCTTTGGAGCACTCCGGTCACACTTTTCTTGTAGAGTTCCCCTTCATGGACCTTGTAAGCTTTAGAATGTTGGACTATGCAGCGTGCTTCGTTTTGGTCTTTGGGGAGCTCCTACCTATTTAGGTAGGCCAAGAACGGCTCGGTCCATGGGGCGATTACGGCCATTATTTTGTGGGCCGAAGGTGTTATTTTGGTGGCAGAGCCTCCGATTGTGTCGGATGGTTTGGAATCTGGGGGTGTATTCGGATCCGTGCTGGTATTGCCGGACTCCCCTTCCCATACTACCGATGGCTTGAACAGCCTTTCCAGGAATATATTAAGTGGGACAGGGTCGCGTTTGGCGCTGATGTGGGCAAGGACGTCCGCCGCTTGATTGTTTTCTCAAGCCACATGGTGGAATTCGAGCCCCTCGAACCGAGCAGACATTTTGAGGACGGCATTACGATAGGCCGCCATTTTCGGATCCTTGGCATCAAAGTCTCTGTTTATTTGTGATATTGCAAGGTTCGAATCCCCGCGCACTTCCAGGCGTTGAATGCCCATAGAGACTGCCATTCGAAGACCATGTAACAGGGCCTCATATTCGGCCGCATTGTTGGACTCTGTGTATAATATTTGTAGGACGTACTGGACCGTGTCCCCAGTGGGAGATGTCAGGACTACCCCTGCTCCCAGTTCGGCCAGCATTTTGGAGCCTTCGAAGTGCATGATCCAGCTGGAGTACGCGCCGTACTCTTTAGGGAGTTCGGCTTCTGTCAATTCGGCCACAAAGTCTACCAATACTTGCGACTTAATGGCCCGCCGCGGTTTGTATGTTATGTCGAACGACAGGAGCTCGATGGCCCATTTAGCAATCCGGCCCGTAGCATCGCGGTTATTAATTATGTCGTTGAGTGGTACTTCAGAGGCGACGGTAATCAAACACTCTTGAAAGTAGTGTCTTAGCTTCCGAGATGCCATGAAGACTGCGTATGCTATTTTTTGATAGTGCGGGTATCGGGATTTACACGGGGTGAGGACCGTTGCTACGTAGTAAAGCGGCTTTTGAAGCGGGAATTTGTATCCGTCCACCTCTCGTTCGACAACGAGCACTGCGCTTACCACTTGATGTGTTGCAGCTATGTATAGTAGCATAGGTTCGCCGATGTTTGGCGCTGTTAGGACCGGATTACTGGCCAATAAGGTCTTTATCTCATCGAGTCCGGCCACGGCTGCATCCGTCCATGCAAAGTGTTCGGTGCGCCGAAGGAGGCGGTAAAGAGGCAACGCCTTTTCTCCTAGCCTGGATATAAAACGGCTCAAAGCGGCCACGCATGCCGCTAGCTTCTGGATGTGCTTGAGGTCTGTTGGTATAGCCAACTGCGACAGGGCTCGCATTTTTGTTGGATTCGCTTCTATTCCTCTATTGGAAACAATGAGACCCAGGAGCTTCCCCGAAGGGACACCAGAAACACATTTTTCCGGATTCAACTTGATGTCATATGTCCGGAGGTTATCGAATGTGATCCTCAAGTCATCTATTATGGTTTCGACGTGTCTGGTTTTTATGACAACGTCATCCACATATGCTTCCACTGTTTTGCCGATTTGTTTCTCTAGGCAAGTTTGGATCATGCATTGATAGGTTGCGCCAGCATTCTTGAGCCCGAAGGGCATAGTATTGAAGCAAAAAGGGCCATATGGCGTTATAAAAGCTGTTGCAGCTTGGTCAGATTCTGCCATCTTTATTTGATGGTATCCAGAGTATGCATCAAGAAAACACAGCGAGTCGTGTCCAGCTATGGCATCGATGATTTGATCGATGCGAGGGAGGGGAAAGGGATCCTTGGGGCAAGCCTTGTTGAGGTCTTTGAAGTCGACGCATAGGCGCCAGGATTTCTCCTTTTTTGGCACCATTACCAAATTCGCCAGCCAATCCGGATGTTTAATATCTCTGATGAATCCGGCCTCGAGCAGCTTGGCTAGCTCTTCCCCCATGGCTTGCCGTTTGGGTTCTGAAAACCGACTTAGGGTCTGTTTGACCGGTTTGTATCCCTTTAATGTATTGAGGCTGTGTTCGGCCAGCCGTCGTGGGATGCCTGGCATGTCCAAAGGGTGCCAGGCGAAAATGTCCCAATTCTCGTGTAAGAAATCTTGCAGTGCGGCATCCATCACGGGGCTCAATTGTGTTCCGATGGATGCTGTCTTCATGGGGTCTGTTGGATGGACCTGGAATTTGACTATCTCATCTGCAGGTTTAAATGAGGTGGACTCGGGTCGTTTGTCGAGTATCACGTCGTCCCTGTCCATGGTGGCCCGTAGTGTTGTTAACTCTTCGGCTGCTAGGGCTTCAGATAATGCTTCCAGGGCTAGTGTTGCGGTTTTTTTTCGGCGCGGAGTGCGACGACCGGATCACTGGCTAGAGTGATGATTCCATTGGGCCCGGGCATTTTAAGCTTCATGTACCCATAATGGGCTACAACTTGAAAGCTTGTAAACGCGTCCCGCCCTAGAAGGGCATGGTATTCGCTGCTGAAAGGAGCCACTTGGAATGTGATTTCTTCGGACCTATAATTCTCCGGGGTGCCGAATACCACATCGAGTGTGATTTTTCTCGTGCACCGTGCTTCCCGAGTAGGGATGATTCCCCTGAAGGTTGTGCCGCTTTGCTCAATACAGCCTTTATCAATCTCTATTTTGTTGAGCGTTTCCTCATAGATTAGGTTTAACCCGCTTCCGCCGTCCATGAGTACTTTGGTCAGCCAGAAGCCGTCCACGATTGGGCTAAGGACCAGAGAGGCCGGTGCCCGGACAGTCTGGAACCGAGGTTCATCACTAGCATTGAAAGTTATAGCCGTGTCGTTCCAGGGGTTTATCTTCGCCACATGGAAAATTTCCGCAGAGCTTCGGTGAGCCCGCTTGCGCCTATTGTTCGAGGCGAAAGTCTCGAAGACTGTTAGTACCGTATTGTGTTCGCGGGCAGGATGTTGTTCCGCTTTATGGCCTGCAAGAAGATCCTCGCCACTTTTCGCCACCTGCCGGAGTATCCAACACGCCCTAAGGCTATGAGTTGGCATTGTATCGGGCGTACCGTGGAGCTTACATGGCCCGTCGAGCCATTCTTCCAATACGGATCCCCGCTCTGGGGTGGGCTTCAGTTTCTTGGGGATTGGATCGGACTTCCTACGAGAGTTCATCCGTTTGGTTCGGACAAAGGTCTTGGTGAGGGCGGTACTATCCCAAAATTCTGTTTGGGTCTTCCAAGCGCTCTCCAACGCACAGTACTTACATACTATGATTGCCAAGTCCGCGAAACATATTATTTTGCGGCGGCTTATAGCATTGTGGAGTCCTTCGTCCGTGCAGTTTTTGCACAAGAGTGAGATCATGTTCTCCTCGCGACAGTCCCTAACCTTGTTGAGCGCAAGGAGGAATCTGGCCCAGTAATGATGTACCGTCTCATGGGGCTCTTGCCTGATGCGGGAGAGACAGTTTAGGTCCGAATAGGTATCGTTAGCAGGATCCGGATTATGATCCGATCTGAGACCCCAAGGGCACGGACGGTTCCGAGCCTAGCGACTCGGAATCCGGAGTGTGGGAGTCCTGGACTAGGGGTTGTCCGGATAGCCGAACTATCATCATTGGCCGGACTCCAAGACTATGAAGATACAAGATTGAAGACTTCGTCCCGTGTCCGGATGAGACTTTCCTTGGCATGGAAGGCAAGCTTGGCGATACGGATATGTAGATCTCCTACCATTGTAACCGACTCTGTGTAACCCTAGCCCTCTCCAGTGTCTATATAAACTGGAGGGTTTTAGTCCGTAGGACGAACAACAATCATACCATAGGCTAGCTTCTAGGGTTTAGCCTCCTTGATCTCGTGGTAGATCTAGTCTTGTACTACCCATATCATCAATATCAATCAAGCAGGAGTAGGGTTTTACCTCCACCATGAGGGCCCGAACCTGGGTAAAAACATCGTGTCCCTTGTCTCCTGTTACCATCCGCCTAGACGCACAGTCCGGGACCCCCTACCCGAGATCCGCCGGTTTTGACACCGACATTGGTGCTTTCATTAAGAGTTCCTCTGTGTCGTCACCTAATAGGCCCGATGGCTCCTTCGATCGTCAACAACGATGCGGTCCAGGGTGAGACTTCTCTTCCCAGATAGATCTTTGTATTCGGCAGCTTTGCACTCCGGGCCAATTCGTTTGGCCATCAGGAGCAGATCGAAAGTTACGCCCCTGACCATCAGTTCAGGTTTGGAAGTTTGAAATATTCGGCCGACATCCACGGAGACTTGATCTTCGACGGATTCGAGCCACAGCCGAGCGCGCCGCACTGTCACGATGGGCATGATTTAGCTCTGCTGCCGGGCAGTGCCCTGGAGGCCGCACAAGAGTCCGCTCCGACCCTTAACTCGGAGCCGGCTGCGCCGATCGAGGATGGGTGGCTGGACACCGCCTCGGGGGCTGTTACCTCTACGGCGATGGAGCCAAATACCGACCCTGTCCCTTGTGAAGCTCGTGACTCCGAGGTGCCGGACTCCTCGCCGGACTTCGAACCTCCCGCGCCCCTTCCAATCGAATCCGATTGGGCGCCGATCATGGAGTTCACCGCTGCGGACATCTTCCAGCACTCGCCTTTTGGCGACATCCTGAATTCGCTAAAGTACCTCTCTTTATCAGGATAGCCCTGGCCGGATTGCGGTCAGGGCGGTTGGGATGCGGGCAACAAAGAAATTCAAAGCCCACCCACCACCCACTTTATAGCCACTGTCGATGACTCAACCGATATGCTAGACTTCGACTCCGAAGACATCGACGGTATGGACGATGATGCCGGAGACGACCAAGAACCAGCACCCACATGGTATTGGAAGGCCACCTCAACTCACGATGTATATATGGTGGATAGAACTAAAGGAAGCAATAACGAGGAACAACGGGACGCTGCGAAGGATAATTCCCCTGAAAAACAGCCGAAACAGCGACACAAGCGCCGCCAAAAGTCCCGCCTCGACAACGACAACACCCATGTAGACCCAGCCATAGAGCAGGGTGAACCGGTGGACGACGAACATGCCCCCGAGCACCTATCCGAACAGGATGAATTAAATAAGCAATCCACCCCCGGCGAAAACAATAGTCCGGATGATCTCACACCGGACACATCGTTGGAGCAGAAGAACCTCCACAAAAGGCTTGTTGCCACTGCATGAAGCCTGAAGAAGCAGAAGCAGAAGCTCAAAACAGCGGAAGACGTACTCAGAATGAGATGGAGCAAAGTACTCAAGACCGCAGACAAATACGGCGATAGTCACCAAGCAAAGAGCTACCCGAAGCGTAAACTACTTCCCGAATTTGACGAGGAGGCCGTAGAGCCCCCACAATCAAAAAACAAAGAGGCCGCCCGGTCGGATGGACGACCACATGGAAAACAAAGAGCGGCAAGCGGCGCCGCACACAAGCCGGCACGTGATCCATATAAGGATCCTCGTAAAGCGGACGGCCCAGTCAGGTCCATTTATGGGTCCAGAAAACAAGCTTCAGAAAGCGAAACAACACGTCGAGTATTCGAAAATTACGGCACACCCAAATACAGGGGCGCCGCACACCCCTTATGTTTCACTGATGAGGTGCTGGATCATGAATTTCTAGCGGGATTCAAACCCGCAAACATAGAGGCATACGATAGAACGACCCTGGAGTCTGGATTGAGGATTATATCCTGCACATACATATGGCCAGAGGAGACGACCTCCACGCCATAAAATACCTACCCCTCAAGCTCAAAGGGCCAGCCCGGCATTGGCTCAAAGGCCTCCCAGAAAATACCATTGGAAGTTGGGAAGAGCTCGAGGATGCGTTTCGGGCAAATTTTCAAGGGACGTATGTCCGCCCTCCGGATGCAGACGATTTAAGTCACATAACTCAACAGCCCGGAGAGTCAGCCCGCAAATTCTGGAACAGGTTCCTCACCAAAAAGAACCAAATAGTCGACTGTCCGGACGCCGAAGCCTTAGCAGCCTTCAAACATAACGTCCGAGACGAATGGTTCGCCAGACACCTCGGCCAGGAAAAGCCAAGGACAATGGCCGCACTAACAATCCTCATGACCCGCTTTTGCGCGGGAGAGGATAGCTGGCTGGCAAGACGCAGCACCAGTGACCCAAGTACATCCGAAGTCAGGGATGGAAATGGGAAACCACGACGCAAAAAGGACCAGCGCCGACCTAAGGGAAACGGCCCAAAGAGCACGGCAGTCAACGCTGGGTTCAAAAGCTCTCGACAGAACAACAAAACACTGCCTTTCAAGGACAACAGCGACGAGCTATCCAACCTAAACAAAATCTTGGACAAGATATGCCAAATCCACAGCACCTCCGGGAAGCCTGCAAACCATACCCACAGAGATTGTTGGGTCTTCAAACAGTCCGGCCGACTTAATGCCGAACACAAGGGGCTTGAAACACCAAGTGAGGACTATGACGAACTCCATATGCAGAGCACCGGCAAACAAAGGAATTTCCCACAAGAGGTCAAAACAGTAAATTCACTCCATGTGATAACAGACAAAAATAGAGCGGCGCCCATTAAAATGCGCGCCGCACGGTCCACCCCAGCGGAGCCCAGACACTGGATGTCAAAACCAATCACCTTCGACCATCAGGATTACTCCGGAAGTATCCAGAACACAGGATGGACTGCCCTGATATTAGATCCTATAATCGACGGACTGCAATTTACACAAGTCCTAATGGACGGCGGCAGTGATCTAAACCTACTATATCAGGACACAATCCGCAGAATGGGGATAGACCCAACCAAAATACGCCATAGCAACAC
This sequence comes from Triticum timopheevii, assembly GCA_963921465.1. Lineage (NCBI taxonomy): Eukaryota > Viridiplantae > Streptophyta > Magnoliopsida > Poales > Poaceae > Triticum > Triticum timopheevii. Next base: position 506,851,476 of record OY997268.1, on the reverse strand, counting down.
TCCCTTTAAAGGAGTGATGCCAGGCCCATATGCCCATTGTACGGGCCCTCTACCACTAGAAGTTGTGTTCGGCTCAGCCGACAACTCCCGCCGCAAAAATCTAGTCTTCCACATCGCCCCGTTTAAAATTAGCTATCAAGCACTATTGGGACGTGAAGCTTTCGCCCGCTTTAACGCAATACCGCATTATGCATCTCTTACACTCAAAATGCCCGGTCCACGCGGCATAATCTCATTAAAGGGAAACCTCGAGTGTTCCTCGAATAAGGAAGAAAGTGAGACTGCCTTGACAGCCACACATTAATCCGTCTTTGCCGATCAAAGCCCCCAAACAGGTCATTCAGACCCCGGACGTGGTTAGGCGAGTCCGGCGCAAATAAACAAGGGGCTTACCAGCCGCGTACCCCCTTACAAGGGGCTGCACGCACGTACAATAAGAGACAATGAATCTCAATTTTATTCGTTTTTCGAATTATACTCTGTTTATACATTTTTCGCACGATCCTTTTTCAAACTAAGTTCTTCTCTCTTACAGATGAACACCATGCTACGCCCGTCCAGGATACGGCACAATGGAGACACATGCGCAGACGTGCAGTAGGGACTCGTTACAAGGATTCTTTTCAGATTAAGACCTTGCGTAAACCTTTCTTACTGTCTCTTGTTGATACACATCCCCCGGTTCCTCACTATAACCGAGGAGGAGGCTGGCATTTTGGCATCGGCCGCGTCAGAAATTTTGCGCGTACCTGGACACCAGGGGCTTAGGGCATTGTTCTGCCCGTTTTCATAAAGACCAAATACCTCAGGGAGTGTTCGGCGTCTCGAGTTAGGCCTTATATGCATCAGCTCCGAATCATGTCTTTGGTCAAATGTTGGGTTTGCCCGGCTCCTGTGTTTTGCTGCCTTATGTTCCGCTCTATCGGCTAACGCGGCACCAGGAGAACTACTGCGATTGTGCCCCGGTTCGTCTAGGTGAGCACCTCAGTAGAGAAAGCCGAAAACTGACTATCATGATATAGCGAGAGACTGGTCAACCACTCGATCGACTATCGGAATGTTTAGAATTCCTCCGCTTTGACGAAGGACCGTTTCCCGGTCAGGCACATACGCGCCCCGAAATTCAGAGAGCGCAGTGCCCCTAGGGGCTATATAGTAGCCCCACCATTGAACTCCAATGGCTAAGTGAAAGTGATAAAACATTATAGTCCGGTTGCCTAGTTTGCTACGCTATCACCTCCTTCACAGGACTAATACGTTGGATTAAGTGTGAAAATGCGCTATTTCTTGCAAACACCCCCGCACTATGTGCATGGGGGTTGAAGCCGAAGACCGCCATCTTTCAGGTTATATACACATATACGTTAAACGGCTGCACAGGAGGAATTTTAACACTTGAACGCACAAGTATAAAAAGACCTTATATTATATTCGAAGCATGGCTTCACAAATCATACATGTCACTTGAACATAACATTTTTCGAGCACTGCGTCTCTATTAAACGAGCGCCCTGCAGGACTTCCCCAAAATAGTGCTCGGCTGGTAACCGGCTCCTATCCGAATCCTGGGAAGCAACGTCGGTGGCCTCCATCTCTGCCCAGTATGTTTTGACACGGGCGAGCGCCATCCGTGCACCCTCTATGCATACCGACCGCTTCATCGCCTTGATATGCGGCACCGCATCAAGGAACTGCTGCACCAAGCCAAAATAACTCTTCGGCTCGGGCCTTTCCGGCCGCAGATGAGCCACGACATCCTTCATGGCAAGTACGGACAACCTATTCAGCTCGTCCCACTCGCCTAACCGATCGGTCAATGGAAGTGGACGCTCCGGACTATGGAATTGTGACCAAAAAAGCTCTTCCATTCCGTGATCCTTCTGGCCTCGGTAGTGTGCAACCGCGTCTGCGGCACTCGTCGCCAAATTCAGATAGGCATCCTCCGCACCCCACAACTGTTGGGGAACGTAGCAATTTCAAAAAAATTCCTACGCACACGCAAGATCATGGTGATGGCATAGCAACGAGAGGGGAGAGTATTGTCCATGTACCCTCGTAGACCGTAAGCGGAAGCGTTAGCACAACGCGGTTGATGTAGTCATACGTCTACACGATCCGACCGATCCAAGCACCGAACGTACGGCACCTCCGAGTTCAGCACACGTTCAGCTCGATGATGATCCCCGGGCTCCGATCCAGCAAAGCTTCGGGGATGAGTTCTGTCAGCACAACGGCGTGGTGACGATGATGATGTTCTACCGGCGCAGGGCTTCACCTAAACTCCGCGACGATATGACCGAGGTGGAATATGGTGGAGGGGGGCACCGCACACGGCTAAGGAACGATCCGTAGATCAACTTGTGTGTCTATGGGGTGCCCCCCGCCCCCGTATATAAAGGAGCAAGGGGGGAGGCCGGCCGTCCCAAGGGGGGCGAGCCAGGAGGAGGAGTCCTCCTCCTAGTAGGAGTAGGACTCCCCCTTTCCTACTCCTACTAGGAGGGGGAAGGAAGGGGGAGAGGGGGAAGGAAAGAGGGGCGCGCCGCCCCCCCTCCTAGTCCAATTCGGACCAGAGGGAGAGGGGGCGCGCGGCCCACCCTGGCCACCCCTCTCTCTTCCCACTAAGGCCCATGTGGCCCATTAACTCTCCCGGGGGGGTTCCGGTAACCCTCCGGCACTCCGGTTTTCTCCGAAAACGTCCGGAACACTTCCGGTGTCCGAATATAGTCGTCCAATATATCAATCTTTATGTCTCAACCATTTCTAGACTCCTCGTCATGTCCGTGATCACATCCGGGACTCCGAACAAACTTCGGTACATCAAAACTTATAAACTCATAATAAAACTGTCATCGTAATGTTAAGCGTGCGGACCCTACGGGTTCGAGAACTATGTAGACATGACCTAGAACTATTCTCGGTCAATAACCAATAGCGGAACCTGGATGCCCATATTGGTTCCTACATATTCTATGAAGATCTTTATCGGTTAAACCGCATAACAACATACGTTGTTCCCTTTGTCATCGGTATGTTACTTGCCCGAGATTCGATCGTCGGTATCCAATACCTAGTTCAATCTCGTTACCGGCAAGGCTCTTTACTCGTTACGTAATGCATCATCCCGTAACCAACTCATTGGTCACATTGCTTGCAAGGCTTATAGTGATGTGCATTACCGAGAGGGCCCCGAGATACCTCTCCGACAATCGGAGTGACAAAACCTAATCTCGAAATACGCCAACCCAACATCTACCTTTGGAGACACCTGTAGTACTCCTTTATAATCACCCAGTTACGTTGTGACGTTTGGTAGCACCCAAAGTGTTCCTCCGGTAAATGGGAGTTGCATAATCTCATAGTTTTAGGAACATGTATAAGTCATGAAGAAAGCAATAGCAATATACTAAACAATCAAGTGCTAGGCTAACGGAATGGGTCATGTCAATCACATCATTCTCCTAATGATGTGATCCCATTAAGCAAATGACAACACATGCCTATGGTTAGGAAACATAACCATCTTTGATTAATGAGCTAGTCAAGTAGAGGCATACTAGTGACTATATGTTTGTCTATGTATTCACACATGTATCATGTTTCCGGTTAATACAATTCTAGCATGAATAATAAACATTTATCATGATATGAGGAAATAAATAATAACTTTAATATTTCCTCTAGGGAATATTTCCTTCAGTCTCCCACTTGCACTAGAGTCAATAATCTAGATTACATAGTAATGATTCTAACACCCATGGAGTCTTGGTGCTGATCATGTTCTGCTCGTGAGAGAGGCTTAGTCAACGGGTCTGCAACATTCAGATCCGTATGTATCTTGCAAATATCTATGTCTCCCACTTGGACTTGGTCCCGAATGGAATTGAAGCTTCTCTTGATGTGCTTGGTCCTCTTGTGAAATCTGGATTCCTTTGCCAAGGCAATTGGACCAGTATTGTCACAGAAGATCTTGATTGGTCCCGATGCACTAGGTATGAAACCTAGATCAGAAATGAACTCCTTCATCCAGACTCCTTCATTTGCTGCTTCAGAAGCAGCTATGTACTCCGCTTCACATGTAGATCCCGCCACGACGCTTTGTTTAGAACTGCACCAACTTACAGCTCCACCATTTAATAAAAATACGTATCCGGTTTGCGATTTAGAATCGTCCGGATCAGTGTCAAAGCTTGCATCAACGTAACCATTTACGACTAGCTCTTTGTCACCTCCATATACGAGAAACATATCCTTAGTCCTTTTCAGGTATTTCAGGATGTTCTTGACCGCTGTCCAGTGATCCACTCCTGGATTACTTTGGTACCTTCCTGCCAAGCTTATTGCTAAGCATACGTCAGGTCTGGTACACAGCATTGCATACATGATAGAGCCTATGGCTGAAGCATAGGGAACATCTTTCATTTTATCTCTATCTTCTGCTGTGGTCGGACATTGAGTTTGACTCAACTTCACACCTTGAAGCACGGGCAAGAACCCTTTCTTTGCCTGATCCATTTTAAACTTTTTCAAAATTTTATCAAGGTATGTGCTTTGTGAAAGTCCTATTAAGCATCTTGATCTATCTCTATAAATCTTGATGCCCAGTATGTAAGCAGCTTCACCGAGGTCTTTCATTGAAAAACTTTTATTCAAGTATCCCTTTATGCTATCCAGAAATTCTATATCATTTCCAATTAATAATATGTCATCTACATATAATATCAGAAATGCTACAGAGCTCCCACTCACTTTCTTGTAAATACAAGCTTCTCCAAAAGTTTGTATAAAACCATATGCTTTGATCACACTATCAAAGCGTTTATTCCCACTCCGAGATGCTTGCACCAGTCCATAAATGGATCGCTGGAGCTTGCACACTTTGTTAGCACCTTTTGGATCAACAAAACCTTCTGGCTGCATCATATACAACTCTTCTTCCAGAAATCCATTCAAGAATGCAGTTTTGACATCCATTTGCCAAATTTCATAATCATGAAATGCAGCAATAGCTAACATTATTCGGACAGACTTAAGCATCGCTACGGGTGAGAAAGTCTCATCGTAGTCAACCCCTTGAACTTGTCGAAAACCTTTCGCAACAAGTCGAGCTTTATAGACAGTTACATTACCATCAGCATCAGTCTTCTTCTTAAAGATCCATTTATTCTCAATGGCTTGTCGATCATCGGGCAAGTCAACCAAAGTCCATACTTTGTTCTCATACATGGATCCCATCTCAGATTTCATGGCCTCTAGCCATTTTGCGGAATCTGGGCTCATCATCGCTTCCTCATAGTTCGTAGGTTCATCATGGTCAGGTAACATGACTTCCAGAATAGGATTACCGTACCACTCTGGTGCGGATCTTACTCTGGTAGACCTACGAGGTTCAGTAGAAACTTGATCTGAAGTTTCATGATCAATATCATTAGCTTCCTCACTAATTGGTGTAGTTGTCACAGGAACTGGTTCTTGTGATGAACTACTTTCCAATAAGGGAGCAGGTACACTTACCTCATCAAATTCTACTTCCTCCTGCTCACTTCTTTCGAGAGAAACTCCTTCTCTAGAAAGGATCTGATTTTAGCAACGAAAATCTTGCCCTCAGATCTGTGATAGAAGGTGTACCCAATAGTCTCTTTTGGGTATCCTATGAAGACACATTTCTCCGATTTGGGTTCGAGCTTATCTGGTTGAAGTTTCTTCACATAAGCATCGCAGCCCCAAACTTTAAGAAACGATAACTTTGGTTTCTTGCCAAACCACAGTTCATAAGGCGCCGTCTCAACGGATTTTGATGGTGCCCTATTTAACGTGAATGCGGCCGTCTCTAAAGCATAACCCCAGAACGATAGCGGCAAATCAGTAGGAGACATCATAGATCGCACCATATCTAGTAAAGTACGATTACGACGTTCGGACACACCATTTCTTTGTGGTGTTCCAGGTGGCGTGAGTTGCGAAACTATTCCACATTGTTTCAAGTGTAGACCAAATTCGTAACTCAAATATTCTCCTCCACGATCAGATCGTAGAAACTTTATTTTCTTGTTACGATGATTTTCCACTTCACTCTGAAATTCTTTGAACTTTTCAAATGTTTCAGACTTGTGTTTCATTAAGTAGATATACCCATATCTGCTCAAATCATCTGTGAAGGTGAGAAAATAACGATACCCGCTGCGAGCCTCAACATTCATTGGACCACAAACATCAGTATGTATGATTTCCAACAAATCAGTTGCTCGCTCCATAGTTCCGTAGAACGGCGTTTTAGTCATCTTGCCCATGAGGCACGGTTCGCAAGTACCAAGTGATTCATAATCAAGTGATTCCAAAAGCCCATCAGTATGGAGTTTCTTCATGCGCTTTACACCGATATGACCTAAACGGCAGTGCCACAAATAAGTTGCACTGTCATTATCAACTCTGCATCTTTTGGTTTCAACACTATGAATATGTGTATCACTACTACCGAGATTCAATAAAAATAGACCACTCTTCAAGGGTGCATGACCATAAAAGATATTACTCATATAAATAGAACAACCATTATTCTCTGATTTAAATGAATAACCGTCTCGCATCAAACAAGATCCAGATATAATGTTCATGCTCAACGCTGGCACCAAATAACAATTATTTAGGTCTAAAACTAATCCCCATGGTAGATGTAGAGGTAGCGTACCGACCGCGATCACATCGACTTTGGAACCATTTCCCACGCGCATCGTCACCTCATCCTTAGCCAGTGTTCGCTTAATCTGTAGTCTCTATTTTGAGTTGCAAATATTAGCAACAGAACCCGTATCAAATACCCAGGTGCTACTGCAAGCTCTAGTAAGGTACACATCAATAACATGTATATCACATATACCTTTGTTCACCTTGCCATCCTTCTTATCCGCCAAATACTTGGGGCAGTTCCGCTTCCAGTGTCCAGTTTGCTTGCAGTAGAAGCACTCAGTTTCAGGCTTAGGTCCAGACTTGGGTTTCTTCTCTTGAGCAGCAACTTGTTTGCTGTTCTTCTTGAAGTTCCCCTTCTTCTTCCCTTTGCCCTTTTTCTTGAAACTGGTGGTCTTGTTAACCATCAACACTTGATGCTCCTTGATTTCTACCTCCGCGGCTTTTAGCATTGCGAAGAGCTCGAGAATAGTCTTGTTCATCCCTTGCATATTATAGTTCATCACGAAGCTCTTGTAGCTTGGTGGCAGTGATTGAAGAATTCTGTCAATGACACTATCATCAGGAAGATTAACTCCCAGTTGAATCAAGTGATTATTATACCCAGACATTTTGAGTATGTGTTCACTGACAGAACTATTCTCCTCCATCTTGCAGCTATAGAACTTATTGGAGACTTCATATCTCTCAATCCGGGCATTTGCTTGAAATATTAACTTCAGCTCCTGGAACATCTCATATGCTCCATGACGTTCAAAACGTCGTTGAAGACCCGGTTCTAAGCCGTAAAGCATGGCACACTGAACTATCGAGTAGTCATAAGCTTTGCTCTGCCAGATGTTCTTAACGGCGTCAGTTGCATCAGCAGCAGGCCTGGCACCCAGCGGTGCTTCCAGGACGTAACTTTTTTGTGCAGCAATGAGGATAATCCTCAGGTTACGGACCCAATTCGTGTAATTGCTACCATCATCTTTCAACTTTGCTTTCTCAAGGAACGCATTAAAATTCAACGGAACAACATCACGAGCCATCTATCTACAAACAAACATAGACAAGCAAAATACTATCATGTACTAAGTTCATGATAAATTTAAGTTCAATTAATCATATTACTTAAGAACTCCCACTTAGACAGACATCTCTCAAGTCATCTAAGTGATCACGTGATCCAAATCAACTAAACCATGTCCGATCATCACGTGAGATGGAGTAGTTTCAATGGTGAACATCACTATGTTGATCATATCTACTATATGATTCACGTTCGACCTTTTGGTCTCCGTGTTCCGAGGCCATATCTGTATATACTAGGCTCGTCAAGAATGACCTGAGTATTCCGCGTGTGCAACTGTTTCACACCCGTTGTATTTGAACGTAGAGCCTATCACACCCGATCATCACGTGGTGTCTCAGCACGAAGAACTTTCGCAATGGTGCATACTCAGGGAGAACACTTCTTGATTATTAGTGAGAGATCATCTTAAATTGCTACCGTCAATCAAAGCAAGATAAGATGCATAAAGGATAAACATCACATGCAATCAATATAAGTGATATGATATGTCCATCATCATCTTGTGCTTGTGATCTCCATCTTCGAAGCACCGTCGTGATCACCATCGTCACCGGCGCGACACCTTGATCTCCAGTGCAGCATCATTGTCGTTACGCCATCTATTGCTTCTACGACTATCGCTACCGCTTAGTGATAAAGTAAAGCAATTACAGGGCGTTTGCATTTCATACAATAAAGCGACAACCATATGGCTCCTGCCAGTTGCCGATAACTTCGGTTACGAAACATGATCATCTCATACAATAAAATATAGCATCACGTCTTGACCATATCACATCACAACATGCCCTGCAAAAACAAGTTAGACGTCCTCTACTTTGTTGTTGCAAATTTTACGTGGCTGCTACGGGCTTAGCAAGAACCGTTCTTACCTACGCTTCAAAACCACAATGATAGTTCGTCAAGTTAGTGTTGTTTTAACCTTCGCAAGGACCGGGCGTAGCCATACTCGATTCAGCTAAAGTGAGAGAGACAAACACCCGCCAGCCACCTTTAAGCACGAGTGCTCGTAATGGTGAAACCAGTCTGGCGTAAGCGTACGCGTAATGTCGGTCCGGGCCGCTTCATCTCACAATACCGCCGAACCAAAGTATGACATGCTGGTAAGCAGTATGACTTGTATCGCCCACAACTCACTTGTGTTCTACTCGTGCATATAACATCAACGCATAAAACCTAGGCTCGGATGCCACTGTTGGGGAACGTAGTAATTTCAAAAAATTTCCTACGCACATGCAAGATCATGGTGATGGCATAGCAACGAGAGGGGAGAGTATTGTCCACGTACCCTCGTAGACCATAAGCGGAAGCGTTAGCACAACGCGGTTGATGGAGTCGTACGTCTTCACGATCCGACCGATCCAAGCACCGAACGTACGGCACCTCCGAGTTCAGCACACGTTCAGCTCGATGACGATCCCCGGGCTCCGATCCAGCAAAGCTTCGGGGATGAGTTCCGTCAGCACGACGGTGTGGTGACGATGATGATGTTCTACCGGCGCAGGGCTTCGCCTAAACTCCGCGACGATATGACCGAGGTGGAATATGGTGGAGGGGGCACCGCACACGGCTAAGGAACGATCCGTAGATCAACTTGTGTGTCTATGGGGTGCCCCCCCCGCCCCCGTATATAAAGGAGCAAGGGGGGAGGCCGACCGGCCCAAGGGGGGCGCGCCAGGAGGAGGAGTCCTCCTCCTAGTAGGAGTAGGACTCCCCCTTTCCTACTCCTACTAGGAGGGGGAAGGAAGGGGGAGAGGGGGAAGGAAAGAGGGGGGTGCCGCCCCCCCTCCTAGTCCAATTCGGACCAGAGGGAGAGGGGGCGCGCGGCCCACCCTGGCCGCCCCTCTCTCTTCCCACTAAGGCCCATGTGGCCCATTAACTCTCCCGGGGGGTTCCGGTAACCCTCCGGCACTCCGGTTTTCTCCAAAAACGTCCGGAACACTTCCGGTGTCCGAATATAGTCGTCCAATATATCAATCATTATGTCTCGACCATTTTGAGACTCCTCGTCATGTCCGTGATCACATCCGGGACTCCGAACAAACTTCGGTACATCAAAACTTATAAACTCATAATAAAACTGTCATCGTAACGTTAAGCGTGCGGACCCTACGGGTTCAAGAACTATGTAGACATGACCTAGAACTATTCTCGGTCAATAACCAATAGCGGAACCTGGATGCCCATATTGGTTCCTACATATTCTACGAAGATCTTTATCGGTTAAACCGCATAACAACATACGTTGTTCCCTTTGTCATCGGTATGTTACTTGCCCGAGATTCGATCGTCGGTATCCAATACCTAGTTCAATCTCGTTACCGGCAAGGCTCTTTACTCGTTACGTAATGCATCATCCCGTAACCAACTCATTGGTCACATTGCTTGCAAGGCTTATAGTGATGTGCATTACCGAGAGGGCCCAGAGATACCTCTCCGACAATCGGAGTGACAAAACCTAATCTCGAAATACGCCAACCCAACATCTACCTTTGGAGACACCTGTAGTACTCCTTTATAATCACCCAGTTACGTTGTGACGTTTGGTAGCACCCAAAGTGTTCCTCCGGTAAATGGGAGTTGCATAATCTCATAGTTTTAGGAACATGTATAAGTCATGAAGAAACCAATAGCAATATACTAAACGATCAAGTGCTAGGCTAACGGAATGGGTCATGTCAATCACATCATTCTCCTAATGATGTGATCCCATTAATCAAATGACAACACATGCCTATGGTTAGGAAACATAACCATCTTTGATTAATGAGCTAGTCAAGTAGAGGCATACTAGTGACTATATGTTTGTCTATGTATTCACACATGTATCATGTTTTCGGTTAATACAATTCTAGCATGAATAATAAACATTTATCATGATATGAGGAAATAAATAATAACTTTATTATTGCCTCTAGGGCATATTTCCTTCAACAACTGGCCCAACTGAGCATACTTCGGATCCGTGAACTTCTTACGTAGCAGAAAGGGTTTTCCAGCCGCAATATCCCCGGCCTGACGTAGGTCCTCCTTTATAGCTCTCCTCGCGGAGCAGCCATCCTTGGCTTCGGCGGTGGCCTTCTTCAGGCCCTCTTGCTCCGCTCGGCGTTCTCTTTCAAGAAACTCATAGCGGTCGGTAGCATCCTTCAGCTTTACGGCCATTTCGGCCATTTCCCCCCTGTTCGGCAGTGAGCAGCCTGTTCGGCTTTTAGCTCTTCGGTCGCCTTCAAGGCAGCCGCATTACTTTTTCTACCTTGCTCCTTGGCTCGGGCAAGCTCTGCCCGAAGGTCCTCCATAGCAGCGGCACCATCTGCATTAAGCATACAGGTAGTAAGGCACGGGCGTCAAGCTCCCTTACCAGGTGTTTCGCGGAGAAGCCACATACCTTGTGACTCGTCAAGTCGCTTATTAACCAGCGCGATGTCCGCATCCGCAACGTCCAGTTGCCGCTTCAGTTCGGCAACTCCATCAGTCCGGCTGGCCACCGAACGCTTCGCCCCCTGAATAGGAAGGGCGACATCTTAACACTGAGATTATGATCCTCGGCACGCCGTCACTTTTGACAACATACCAAGACTCAGGGGCTACTATCTATATAGGGCGCATTCTATATGCAAAACTGTCAGAAGGTATATCATTTTCGCGTACCTCAAACCCCGTCAGTAAACTTGTGACGCTTCATGCAATCGGCTCTCAGCGGATGAAATCCTTTCAATCACCATACCCATTAATGCACGGTGATCTTCTGAGATAGATGCTCGCCCGAGCAGATCTTTCAGCTCCTCCGACCGCACACCAGTTGGTGCCGGACCTCCCGGTCCCGCCTGACTCGGGGAAACCCTCCACGACGACACCTCAGGGTCGTCCGCCCCGCCTGATGGCGCGGCAGATGGAGGCGTTTCGCTCTCCATCATCTCCGGACGAAGATCCCCGAAGATGAGCTCTGCTGAGAAGGGCTGAGATCCGAACTACAAGATAAAAACTTCGGTCATCCTCAGAAATAAAAACAGGGATTTCTCTTATTACAAAACTCCCCTTTCTACTTACGGCTTGCTGGAGGGCTGATTCCCTTGGGGAAATAGTGCGGCCGGGGTCTCTCCTAGCACAGGACCCTCTGGCGAAGATTTCTTCCCCCGCTTTGAGGCCTTGACCTCCGGATCTTTAGAAGCGGTCCTCTTCTCCCCTTGGAGGGAGGGATTCTCGATCCCTCCTTCCTTAAAGGCCTCCTTAGCAGAGGCGGTGGCTTTCCTGTTCCCCCCTTCGCCGTCTTCCAAAGGCACAACCTCCAGCATCTTGGTTAACACAGGATCCGGCGAGGTCTCAGGGAGGGGGCCGGACACCTTATTAGCTTTGCTTCTGCTATCCATTCCTGTTCAAGGGACAGCTCTTTAAAGGGCAAGTAATATGATGAATGTACGGATAGCACGTCCGGGCACAGGAACTACTTACTTGAGTATTCGGGCGATTGCAGCTCAGACCTGCGTCCTCGGTCAAGTCCGGACACATCTCTTGTGATCCGAAGAACAGTTTATACATCTCCACAGGCGTCGCACCCATGAAGTGGTGGAGAGCTCGCGGTCCCTCCAGATTGAATTCCCACAGGCGGAGAGGGCGACGTTTGCAGGGCAGAAGGCGCCGAATCAGCATAACCTGCGCCACTACGACCAGATTGATCTCCCTCTCTTGGAGGTCTCGAATCCGGCCCTGCAATATTGGTACGTCCTTGGACGGCCCCCACTTGAGCCCTTTGTTGACCCATGACGCCAGCCGTTGTGGAGGGCTCGAGCGAAAGGCAGATGGCGCCACCTGCCTGGTGCCCCTTGGAGCGGTGATGTAGAACCACTCCTGTTGCCACAACCCAAGCTCCTCTTGAAAGGAGCCCTCGGGCCATGGAGCAGTGGCCCTCTTACTTATAACTGCCCATCTGCACTCTGCCTATCGCTCCTCGATCATCTTCGGCTCCATGTTGAAGGTCTTGAGCCACAATCCGAAGTGAGGGGTAGTGCGGAGGAAGGCTTCACAGACAACAATGAACGATGAGATGTGGAGGATGGACTCCGGAGCCAAGTCATGGAATTCCAGCCCATAATAAAACATGAGCCCCCTCACGAAGGGGTCCATCGGGAAGCCTAAACCCCGACGAAAGTGAGACACGAACACCACGCTCTTGCCAGGCTCGGAAGTGGGAATGACTTGCCCTTGGGCGGGCAGCCTATGCGAAATCTCACCGGTTAGATACCTGGCGTCTCTCAGCTTTAGCACGTCTTCTTCCGTGATGGAAGAAGGCATCCACCGGCCCTGTAGGTCGGAGCCGGACATTGTCAAAGGTCCTAAGCGCTCGAATCTGGAACCTTGGGTGTTGGAACTCGAGGCGAGGGGCGGATTCGATTGAAATTGATGAAAAGGAACAGGCCTTGGTCTCATTATAAAGGGGTAGAATACCAATATCCGTCCCCGTGATCGTTTGGGACTCGCCTTCGATGGAGGGGGCGTGCCAATGGGCGCGGTTCGGTTACCCACGTCCGTATTGATGAGAATCCCGGGATAAGGGGACGCGATCTCTGCTTCGATAAGACGTGCCAAGGAAACCGCTTTGCTAAACGCGCTGAGGTGGAACAATAAAAATAATTCGAATAAAGGCTTGGCCGTGGCGTGACGTCATGCCACAAAACACGTTAGCAGATTGCACTTGTGTAAATATTATTCTCTCTACGGTGATATGTGGAATTCATTTTGCAGAGCCGGACACTATCCTGGTGTTCAAAATCTTCTATGAATTATTCGGAGGAGGAACCCGCCTTGCAATCCCGAAGACAATATGCGTGTCGGACTCGTCGTCATTGAAGCCTGGTTCAGGGACTACTGAGGGAGTCCTGGACTAGGGGGTGTTCGGATAGCCGAACTATCATCATTGGCCGGACTCCAAGACTATGAAGATACAAGATTGAAGACTTCGTCCCGTGTCCGGATGGGACTTTCCTTGGCGTGGAAGGCAAGCTTGGCGATACGGATATGTAGATCTCCTACCATTGTAACCGACTCTGTGTAACCCTAGCCCTCTCCGGTGTCTATATAAACCGGAGGGTTTTAGTCCGTAGGACGAACGACAATCATACCATAGGCTAGCTTCTAGGGTTTATCCTCCTTGATCTCGTGGTAGATCTACTCTTGTACTACCCATATCATCAATATCAATCAAGTAGGAGTAGGGTTTTACCTCCACCGTGAGGGCCCGAACCTGGGTAAAAACATCGTGTCCCTTGTCTCCTGTTACCATCCGCCTAGAAGCACAGTCCGGGACCCCCTACCCGAGATCCGCCGGTTTTTACACCGACACGGAGTGTTACCCAATTCCTTTGGCTCAATGTCCAATTCTAAGTCCAGGACCTGGGACAGGTTGTCCTCTGAGCAGATTTTCGGCTCGAGGAGTTCGGCGATCCGGACATAATTTGTCCTCAAAGTTGGGGGATGATTCGCGTGTGGTTCTTCCACAATCGCCATCTCATGGGTGGCCGGTGGGGATCCGATGTCCCTTTGGTCGGGTTTAAGCCCAATCCGGTCATAATTCGTAGCGACTCCCAGAGCCGCGATGCGATCCAAGAGTTCATTAAAGGAGGAGAGCTCCATTGGATCCATCTGTTTGGCAAGTTCCGAACTGACCCGAAGGTTATGATTGATGACCCGAGAGGCCATTGTCGGCTCCGTCGCCGATGGGGCGGCCATGATAAAGCCGCCAAGCCGGAGCGTCTGGCCTACAGCCAGAGCTCCCTCTGAAGTAATATCGTCCTTGAAGATGAGTCGAGCCATCAAGCCTTGCGGCGACGTCATAGAGGAACTCTCAATGAAAGCACCAATGTCGGTGTCAAAACCGGCGGATCACGGGTAGGGGGTCCCGATCTGTGCGTCAAGGCTGATGGTAACTCCTCTCCGCGCGGGCTTCCACTGCCGCGTCTTCCCCGGCTCCGCGTCGTCCCCTTCCTAGGCCTCACCGTCGTCCACCACCGTGGTGCTCTCGGCGCGGCGTGGTCAATGTGGTCAACGACCGACTTCCATCGGAAGAGTACTGTACGTGTAGAGGCTGACAGTTGGGTCCACGGCAGCCGCAAGGAAGTGCCTCCTTATTACGCGGAAAATAAATATTCCTCCACCTGACAGCAGGGACCCACCGGATGGGCCACCAGTATTTTGCGAAAAAATCATTTCCCCCTGACTGCTGGGACCCACAGTACGGGCCACCGTATTTCATGAAAAAAATGTTCCCCCCGCTGTCAGCTCGGACCCACCGGAAGTGCCTCCTTATTACGCACAAAAAATGAATACCCCCTGCTAGCTGGGACCAACCTTGGTGGGAGGCTGACTTGTGGGCCTACTAAGTTGACTGGGACGGAGGCCTTTTTTGAAGCTAAAGGGGTTTCCCCCCACGGACGGAGGCCTTTGTCAACTTTAGTCAATATATGAACGATTCTAGCTCCAGTGACCGTACGATGTCCATCCAACGGCCGTAGTGCTTCTTCAACATCTGGTCTTCTTGCTCCAGCCGCCCAAAGTAGCGCCGGTCGTGCCGCCTGTTCCTGCCGCCCGTGGCCGGCTGTGATGCCGCGGAGGCCTCACCGCCCCTACTACTCCCACCGCTGGCCAGGCCATCCCTCTACGCACCCACACCCCCTGTTATTCTGCGGCGACGGTTGTCAGTGTCAAAACCAGCGGATCTCGGGTAGGGGGTCCCGATCTGTGCGTCAAGGGTGATGGTAACAAGAAGTAAGGGACACAGATGTTTACCCAGGTTCGGGCCCTCTCGATGGAGGTAAAACCCTATTTCATGCTTGATTAATATTGATGATATGGGTAGTACAAGAGTAGATCTACCACGAGATCGTAGAGGCTAAACCCTAGGAGCTAGCCTATGATGGTATGAATGTAATTGTGATCGGCCTTCTAAGGACCAACCTCTCCGGTTTATATAGACACCGGAGAGGGCTAGGGTTTACATGGAGTCGGTTACAAGGAAGGAAATATAATATCCGGATCGCCAAGCTTGCCTTCCACGCCAAGGAAAGTCCCATCCAGACACGGTTCGAAGTCTTGAGTCTTGTATCTTCATGCTTCAATAGTCCGGAAATGTTGTACACAGTTCGGCTGTCCGGATACCCCCTAATCCAGGACTCCCTCAACGGCAGCCTCACACCGCAGCCGAACGAGTGAACCCTCATACTCCTCTACACGTGGGCATCCACTGCCGCGTCTTCCCCGGCTCCACATCGTCCCCTTCCTAGGCCTCGACATCGTCACCCGCGCTGGTGCTCTCGGCGCGGCGTGGTCAACGTGGTCAAGGGAGTGGCTTCCATCGGACATGGACTATACATGGAGAGGCTGACAGCTGGGTCCACAGCCGCAGCAAGGAAGTGCCTCCTTATTACGCGCAAAATAATTATTCCTCCACCTGACAGCAGGGACCCACCGGACGGGCCACCGTATTTCACGAAAAAAACGTTCCCCCCTGTCTGCTGGGAACCACCAGCTACATCTTCGCACGCAAGGAAGTGCGTCCGAAAAAAACGATTCGCCCCCTAACTGCTGGGACCCACCAGCTACATCTTCGCACGCAAGGAAGTGCGTCCGGGCAAAAAAACATTTCGCCCCCCTGACTGCTGGGACCCACCAGCTACATCTTCACACGCAAGGAAGTGCGTCCGAGCAAAAAAAAAACAAAACGATTCGCCCCTGACTACTGGGACCCACCAGCTACATCTTCGCAGGCAAGGAAGTGCCTGACAGTCGGGACCCTCCTGGTCGAAGCGTACGTAGCGTTGTCATTCTGGTCGCGAACGTGTACGTACATACTGGTCGATGTAGAGGCGCGCACGTGTCGTAGTAGAGGCGCGCACATGTCGTAGTAGAGGCACGCACGTAGCATGTACACGTACGTACAGCGGCGAGGGTGCAAGAAAGAAAATACGGCCACTTACTTACATACGGGCAGGGTCTCGAATGCCTACTCGCGCGTACATACATGGCTGGGTCGGAACGGAGAAACAACATCGTCGTCGTGTTCATGGGGAGCCAACCGGCTGGGTCGGAACGGAATGCGTGGTCGTGTTCATCGGGAGGGCTTGGACGGAACAGGCGATGGAAACGAGGCCTAGCGTACCACACAACGGAGGAAACGAACCTCCTATGTTCGGAACGGGGTCTTGTTGATCGGGAAGGGTGTGGCGTACCGCAAAACGGAGGAAATGGACCTCCTACGGTCGAAATGGGGGTCCTGTTGATCGGGAGGTGTGTGGCATACCGCAAAACAGAGGAAACGGACCTCCTACAGTCGAAACGGGGGTCCTGTTGATCGGGAGGGGTGTGGCGTACCGCAAAACAGAGGAAACGGACCTCCTACGGTCGAAACGAGGGTCCTGTTGATCGGGAGGGATGTGGCGTACCGCAAAACGGATGAAACGGACTTGTGTTGGAGCGCTACGGTCGAAACAGCGGTCCTGTTCATCTGGAGGGGTCTAGCGTACCGCAAAACGGGACTCCACGGGATACTGTTCATCTCCACCGTCGACCTCCTCCAGCCTCCACGGGCAACCATCGACCTCCTCCAGCCTCCACGGGCTCCTGTTCATCCAGCCTCCACCGCGTGCTACTCCACCGTCTACTGTTCAACCACCCCTCCACTGTCTACTGTTCATCCAGCCCTCCACCGTCTACTGTTCATCCAGCCCTCCACACCACGGGGTCCTGTTCAACCACCCCTCCACGGCCACCCCTCCACCATCTACTATTCATCCAGCCCTCCACACCATGGGGTCCAGTTCATCCAGAGGCAACGCCACCGCTCACTGTTCATCCAAACCCCCCCCCCCCGCAACGCTCACTATTCATCCAATCGATTGGCTTTAGTTAGCATCAGTAGCGAAGGAATCGCTCTATCGGGTTCAGTTAACAACCATCGACCAATCGCTCGGAGTAATGCGTAGCCTGCAGTGCAATCGCTCGGGTTCAGTTAGAGCCCAACGCCTCGCTCAGGTTCAGTTAGAGCCAACGCCTCGCACACACGCGCGTACATTGACAAGAGAAACGCGCATCGCTCGGCCCCCGACCTCCCACCGTAACCGGCAACTCCCCGAAATTTTCCTCCCCCTCGCTTCTACCACGGTTTTTTCCGTCATGGACGGCCCAAAGAATGTAATGCAGCTGCGTCTCCGGCCCGCCCAGGACGAAAAGCCCATTTTCTGTCATGATTTTTTGTCATAGAAGTAGGAGCCCACCACATCTATGATTATATCGGGTTTTGTCACAATTATCGTCATAGAAGTGTCATATGTATGACAGAAAAAAAATCGTTCGGCCCAAAATGTCACGGATGTGTCTTTTTTTTGTAGTAAATCCTGTTAAATTAGTACAGTGGCTTAAGTTCCTCCCACGAATATACTGAGGAAAGGCACACCTTGCGAAATGTAGAATGCTTACCGAGTTGGCGTGGCGCTTGGCGCTGAGTCCATGGTCCTCGGTGGTGGGAGGAGGAGTTTCGCTGACCTTGAACAACACCTTCCAGATGTCTTTGTGCGTCGTGTCAAAGAGCTCTTGCAGTGTCTGGTGTTGGGCCGCGTCGAACTCCCACGGGTTGAATGCCCATCTTTGACACGGGAGAATCCGGCAAAATAGCATGACCTGGACCACGTTGACAAGCTTGATCTTCTTGGTTATCATATTTTTGACGCAGTTCTAGAGTCCGGTCAGCTCCGCGGACGCACCCAGGCTAGGCCCTTCTTCTTCCAGGAGGTGAGCCGCATGGGGATGCCAGATAGGAATTCGAGGGCCGCCACCAAGTTGGCGTCACGCGGCTCGGTGATGTAAAACCACCCCGATTGCCACCCCTTCACGGTCTCCACATAGGAGCCTTCGAGCCAGGTGACGCTGGGCATCTTGCCCACCATGGCGCCTCCGCACTCTGCCTGCTGACCGACCACAATCTTCGGCTTCACGTTGAAGATCTTCAGCCACAGGCCAAAGCGGGGCCTGATGCGGAGGAAAGCCTCGCACACGACGATAAACGCCGAGATGTTGAGGATGAAATTAGGGGCCAGATCATGAAAATCCAGCCTGTAATAGAACATGAGCCCGCAGATAAATGGGTGGAGGGGGAATCCCAGTCCGCGGACGAAGTGGGCGAGGAACACAACCCTCTCGTGGGTCCCGGAGTCGGAATGATCTGCCCTGCATCCGGGAGCCGGTGCGTGATGTCTGCGGCCAAGTATCCGGCCGCTCGGAGCTTCGTAATGTCTTCCTCCATGACGGAGGAGGCCATCCACTTGCCTCCCGCTCCAAACATGTTTGGCTGTACGGAGAAGGTGAGAACTGGGGCGCTGGAGCTCGAGCATGCGAGAATGGATGAGTGAAGAAGGAAGAAGGCGTGGGTGAAAGAGGAGAATCCTTATCTCTTTATAAAGGTGGTAGAAACTGTGCACCTCCCTACTTGCCCGATAAAATCGCTTATTTCCCAAGCGCCACGATTGATGGCGCGGTTGGGTTACCCATACCCGTATTGATGAGAATCCCGTGATAAGGGGACACGATCTCTGCTTCGAAAAGACATGTCAAGGAAACTTCCTCGCATTACATGCAATAGCTAGTTGTGAAAAAAGGTTCGAATAATGACCGGACCGTGGCGTGATGTCATACTATAAAAAGCTGTCAGCAGATTAGATTTGTGCAATATTGTACTCTCTACGGTGGTATGTGGAATTTGTCTTGTAGAGCCGGACACGATTCTTGTGTCCAAAATCTTCTATAGAGTATTCAGAGAAGGAACCCGCCTTGCAATGCTGAAGACAATCTGCGCGCCGGACTCATCGTCATTGAAGCCTGGTTCAGGGGCTACTGAGGGAGTCCTGGACTAAGGGGTCCTCGGACAGCCGGACTATATACTTTGGCCGGACTGATGGACTATGAAGATACAAGATTGAAAACTTCGTCCCGTGTCCGGATGAGACTCTCCTTTGAGTGGAAGGCAAGCTTGGCAATTCAGATATGTAGATTTCCTTCTCTGTAACCGACTCTGTGTAACCCTAGCCCCCTCCGGTGTCTATATAAACTGGAGGGTTTAGTCCGTAGGACAAGGGCAATCATAATCATAGGCTAGCTTCTAGGGTTTAGCCTCTACGATCTCGTGGTAGATCAACTCTTGTAATACTCATATCATCAACATCAATCAAGCAGGAAGTAGGGTATTACCTCCGTCGAGAGGGCCCAGACCTGGGTAAAACATCATGTCCCCTGCCTCCTGTTACCATTAGCCTTAGACGCACAATTCGGGAGCCCCTACCCGAGATCCGCCGGTTTTGACACCGACAGTCACTGAACCCGCAAGTTGATCACCAAAACATAAATCAAGTAGATCACGTGAATATCCCATTGTCACCATAGATAAGCACTTGCAAGATATACATCAAGTGTTCTCAAATCCTTAAAGACTCAATCCGATAAGATAACTTCAAAGGGAAAACTCAATCCATTACAAGAGAGTAGAGGGGGAGAAACATCATAAGATCCAACTATAATAGCAAAGCTCGCGGTACATCAAGATCATACCATCTCAAGAACACGAGAGAGAGAGAGAGAGAGATTAAACACATAGCTACTGGTACATACCCTCAGCCCTGAGGGTGAACTACTCCCTCCTCGTCATGGAGAGCGCCGGAATGATGAAGATGGCCACCGGTGATGGATTCCCCCTTCGGCAGGGTGCCGGAACGGGCTCCCGAGAGGTTTTTGGTGGCTACAGAGGCTTGCAGTGGCGGAACTCCCGATCTATGGTGCTCTGGGATGTTTTCAGGGTATATGGGTATATATAGGAGGAAGAAGTAGGTCGGTGGAGCAGCAAGGGTCCCACGAGGGTGGGGGGCGCGCCCAGGGGGGCAGGCGCGCCTCCCTGCCTCGTGGCCTCCTTGCTTCTTTCTTGACATCCACTCCAAGTCCTCTGGATCACGTTTGTTCCAAAAATAACTCTCCCGAAGGTTTCATTCTGTTTGACTCCGTTTGATATTCCTTTTCGGCGAAACACTAAAATAAGCAAAAAACAACAATTTGGACCGAGCCTCCGGTAAATAGGTTAGTCCCAAAAATAATATAAAAGTGCATAGTAAAGCCCATTAAACATCGAAGATAGATAATATAATAGTATGAATACTTCATAAATTATATATACGTTGGAGATTTATCACAATCGACATCTCATTTTGCTACAACGCACCGTTGACGTCACATTTTTGCTGCAACCGTGTTGCCTTTTTGCGACAATCGGCGTCCCTTTTTTCTACAATCGGTGGCGGTTTTCGGCGTTCTAGATATGGGGTTATCCAGCCCTGCCTTCCTGCGGCCCACCACGTGGCTCTGTCAACGGTCTGGTACGGCCCAGCTTCAGCATCAATAGCTTAAGACCCTCGCGAGGGGCCAAGCCTCGCGAGGCGGACAACGCCAAGACCCCCGAGGGGATCGGCCTCTTTAGGCTAGCTCCCGAGGGGTGGAGAGTTCTATGCAAGGTATACCTCATGAGGCTCAGCTGACGTGAGCCATGACGACCATGGCTAGGCGGGCTGAAAGTGCGTTATATCGACTAGAGGGGGGGTGAATAGGCGATTTTTATGAATTCTTCACTGAGGAATTTGCCGGTGAGGAAATTTCTTAGCGAAGAACTACTTGCAGCGGAATAAGTACTCAGAAGTAAGCATAACAGAATACAGGCATGGTCATCATGATGAAATGAAGACAAGCACAGAGTACAGAAAGCGTAATCACAGGATAACACAAGGTGAAGACAAACAGACTGAAGAAATTGAACTGAGGAAATTGAGAAAGTCTTCAGTCAAAGTCTTCAAACACAGATATGAACAAACACTCAACACAGTAATGAGGAAATGAAAGGGTTGAGGAAATAGAACCAGTTAGGTTGGTGAAGACAATGATTTGGTAGACCAGTTCCAACTGCTGTCTCAGTTGTACGTCTGGTTGGAGCGGCTGAGTATTTAAACTCGAGGACACACAGTCCCGGACACCCAGTCGCTGAGCACGCAGCTCAGGACACCCAGTACTCACCGTATTCTCCTTGAACTAAGGTCACACAGACCTCGTCCAATCACTCGTGGTAAGTCTTCAGGCGACTTCCAAACCTTCACAGACTTGGTCACTCGGCGATCCACAATTCCTCTTGGATGCTCTAGACCATGACGCCTAACTATCTGGAAGAAGCACAGTCTTCAAAGGTAACAAGCGTCGGATCCACGCAGGATCAATTTCTTCAGTGATGCTCAATCACTTTGGGTTTGTAGGGGTTTGGTTTTGGGTTTTCCTCACTCGATGATTTTCGCTCAAAGTCCTCGGAGGATGGGTTGCTCTCAAATGACAAGTGTCAAGTTCTCTCGGAGAAGCCAACCAGCTAGTGGTTGTAGGGGGCGGCTATTTATAGCCTAGGGAGCAGCCCGACATGATAAGACATAAATGCCCTTCAATGATATGACCGTTAGGTGGATAAGATATTTTGGGACAGCTGGTGCGCAGCACAGCAACGGTCGGAAATTTGACTCTCAAATTCCTCAGGGCTATCATGTTCCTCACTGTGTAGGCAATTCACACTGGCGAATTCCTAACTCCTCAGTCAGAACAAATTCATCAGAGACCAGAAGAACTTCGTCTCTGTCACTGAAGAAAGTGACTGAACTGTATGAGATTTCCAAAGGCTTCACTCGAAGGGATTGGTAGGTGTAGGATTTTGAGTTGAGCATCACATGGAAATTTTTCCTTAGGATTTCCTCGACCCCCTTTAACAGTACGGTGTTTCCTATGACTCAAGAAAGAGAAAATGAAACTACGAAAACAAAATTCTTCACGCTTCATGTTCCACAAATGAATACCAAGTCTTCAAGGTCACACTAATTTCTTCACTTTCAAAGTCTTCAGAAAGTCTTCAGAATATCAAAGTCTTCAGTCGAAGAACTTCATTTTTAGGGGTCGACTTTCTCTGTAAATATCAAACTCCTCATAGACTTATAGACCTGTGTACACTCACAAACGCATTAGTCCCTTAACCTATAAGTCTTCAATACACCAAAATCACTAAGGGGCACTAGATGCAGTTACAATCTCCCCCTTTTTGGTGATTGATGACAATATAGGTTAAGTTTTCAGCGGGGATAAATGTATGAAGTGTAAATACTGATATTTAGGAATTTGATAGCAAGATATAGAAGAACTCCCCCTGAAGATGTGCATAGTGAGGAATTTGCATTTGAGGCAATGCACATTTTGAAGAGTTGAATCATGGAGATCTCCCCCTATATCTTGTAATTCATACACGCATTTGATATATAATATGAAGAATTTGAAATGCATGATGAAATATGGTGCCTGATGAGATTCAGCATGCATGCAATGTCATTAACGAGGAATAAGTATAATGCAACAAAAGTATCAGCGCACCATCGGGTTTAAGATTACAACTCGATCCAAATAAAAGTTTCAGAAGAACGAGAGTTGTAACTTAAAAAATGCCCTTAATATAGACCCGCTTGAAGACTAACTCAGATTTCTCCCCCTTTGTCATCAAATGACCAAAAGGATTGAAACTAAGGACTAACGCCCCTGAAGAATTTCAAGTCGATGGAGGAGCACCAGCGTTGTCGGGGTTGTTTGTTATAGCAGGGCCTGCCGCAGTGTCGTCCAAATCTTCATTCTCATTAGTGTCACGCGATGAAGAATAAGAGCTGGCCACCAGTGGAGGAACTTTGACCCTCTTGAGTTTCTTCGGAGGAGGCGCAGACCAGTCAAATTCTTCCTTGAGACCCATAGTCTTCAGTTCTTCAGCGCTATAGACATGAGTGAGGACAGCCCAGGTGCGGTTGAAGGTTTCATGAAGGTAGTATTGGTTCTTCTTCACTTCATTGTATGTTGAGGTCATATTGTGAAGAAGTGCACCAAACTGACGCTTTACCCATTTGTGATTGCGATCAACCTTCTGATGAAGACTGAGGAGTAACTCACGGGCAGTCATCACCCTGGGTGCTGTGGCTTGAGGATTTTGCTTGGCTGAGGTATTTGCGGCAGAGTCATGTGTGGCAGAGTCGTCATTGGTAGAGTAAGATGCAGCCTTGCGAAATTGGCCATCCAATGGACGAATGCCTTCATCGATCACAGCAGCTGCCTTGCCTTTATCATCAGCTGATGAAACTATTCATTTGAGGACTTCAATGGGAGGCAAGTAGCTACCATGGTTCAGAGTGTCAGCTTTGTAATTCAGTGAAGATCTTGCCCTGATGAATCTCATAATCCAAGGCACATAGGGTTTCAGCTCGAATGGTGACATAGCAATATTGCCCAGAGTCCTCATGAAGAAATCATGAAGTTGACGGGAATGCCATGAATGATGTTGAAAAGCATATTCTTCATGATGCCAACGACTTCTTCATCATTTGAGTCGTGGCCTTTGATAGGACTCATTGTCTTCGTCAGAATGCGATAGACAGTCCGAGGCACATAGAGTAATTCCTTGACGAGGAATTTGGTTCGTGGGGCCTGCCCAGGCTTCAAAGGCTTCATGAGCACTTGCATATAGTGATTTGTCAGTTCAGGGTCACTGTAGGTGCAACGTGCACTGTCATGGGGAGGATTGAGAGGAAGGACACGAAGCAATTCAGTTGCCGGTGCCTTGTAGTGAGTGTTTTCAGTCATCCAGTCCAACACCCATGAGTTGACATCTTCAGCGTCTCCAGTGATATGCAGTGTCACGTAGAACTGAAGAATGAGTTCTTCATTCCAATCGCAAATGTCCGTGCAGAAATTTAGTAATCCTGCATCGTGAAGAACACTGAGGACTGGCTCGAAGCATGGCAGAGATTCCATGTCCACGTGAGGAATATGTGCATGATCGAAGATTTTGTCTTTGTCAAACAGCACAGAGGAATAGAAGTTGGCCTGACTAGCAGTCCAGAAACGCCTCTTCCTTATGCGAGCAGAGTCATAGGGGTTGTAGTTAGTGAAGAATACATGCTCGGCAAAGAAGTCTTCAGCCTTGAACTTCTGTTTTCTTGAGAACGGATTCTTTGGCTTTGGCAGAGGGGTGTCAGTGAGTTGCATCACCACCTCAGGAATCGCGAGCTCAGGTTCTTCAGGCTGAGGAATTTCTGGTTCCTCTTCGTGTGCAACCTGAGGATCAGCAGCAGCAGGTTCTTCAGCAGAAGCGGCTGGAATGTCTTCATGCACAGAGGGAGTGGGTTGAGTTTCTTCAGAGCCCATTTGAACTGTTGGTGCAGGGGACTGAGGAATCTGTTGGATAGGGGTGAAGAGAGGAGTATTGGGATGCTGACTTTCCCAAAAGTCATCATTCATCAGAGGTGTGGTGCATCTTATATCCACATCTTCATCTTCAATTTCCTCAACACCATCCTCTTCAGCTGTGAACTGAGGCATAGGGGAGGAAATGACTGACGTTGAAGGGATTTCGTCCACTTCAATTTCTTCATCCATCTGCTCTGACGAAGCAGCAGAATGATTTCCTTCATCAGATCCGCTTGGGATCTCATAGTCTTCTCCAAAAGGAACAAGGTCCTTTGATGGCATGGAGGAAATTGGAACAGCATCAATAGGATTTTCAAATGAGCTGGTCATTGGCTTCATTTTCTTCGCAGCCGAAGAATTTGACGCAGCTGATGCCTTCCGTTTCTGAACTGCAGCTTGCTCTGAAGCCTTGGTCTTCTTCACATCAGAGGCAGATGGAAGAATTGGAGTTGGTGTAGGCGCGGGAGGAGATGAGGAATCTGGTTGATTTTCTTCAGGCGCAACTGATGCAGTTGCTCCGATCTCTTCAGTTTCTTTAGGCGCACCACTAGTGGATGCCCTGGCAATTTCTTCAGCGGCTGGAATGGAGTCATCAGCCCTGGAACTAGCATTTTCTTCAGCAGGCTGAAAATCATCAGCGGTGCTGGCATGTTCTTCAGCAGGCTGAGCAGAGTCTGCAGCCTGAGGGTTTTCTTGTTGCGTTGGGGCTGCAACATTTGTGAATTTCTTCGTCAGGTTGACGAATCTCACTTTAGCTCCTTGCCAATCAGCATAGTAGGCATCAAAGTCTTTGCTGAGGGCTTGAATTTCAGACTGAGCCTGGAGAAGTTCCTCAGGTGTCATTCTGACAACGTTATTCTTCAGGAGCTTCTCCTTTCTGTATTGAGCTTTCTTGATCTCTCTTGCCTTTTCAAACTTCCATTTCTCCTCAGTGATGAAATGGGTCAGCATGTGACTTTGACCAGAGGTCAGATGAAAATCAGGCATAGGGGTGTTAGGATCCTTGTGCCAGAGGTCAATGTAGTCGAGGATCTTCCTCGGATCCAAAAGCAGTGGCACATATGTGCCTTTGGCTCTAGCGGCCTTCACTTGTCTGTCTCTGATGATTTCTGCAAGTTCATCATCAGAGGCTTCATCATCAGAAGGCACGTGAAACACGACCTGTTTCTTCTTTTGACTTGGCCGAGGACCGCGTCCAGCTGTTGCTTTAGTCTTCAATAGTGTGGGGCCTGATGAGGAAATTGGTGCAGCTGAGGAACTTGCTGAAACACCAGAGGCAATCGAGAAACCAGCAGTCCTTTGACATGTAGCTAGATGCACAGGAGCTGAGGACTTTGAAGGAGCTGCTGAGAACTTTGGTGGAGCAGTAGCAGTGTGAGAAATTTGCCGTGAGGGCATTGCTGAGGAACTTGGCCGTGAGGGCGCTGTTGGTGAAGCACTTGGCTTACGAGCTGGCTTCTTTGGCATGGATTTCCTCGGTTTGACTGAGGCCTCAGTAGCAGTAGCAGTGGCAGAATCCTCATTGAATTTTTTCACTGCCTCCTTGGCTTGTCTTGCCAATTTGGCTTGGCGCTTAGCCCATTCTTCAGGAAAGTCCTCACCACGCTTGATGCTGGTGGGGTCAGCTTCTTGGCCAGGTGCCAATGGAGCTCTTGGGCATGGAGGATTGAGGGCGAATTTCCTCATGTACTTTGGAGTCACATATCTGTATTCCCTCCATTCCCTTGCCCATCTCCGTTCAATCCTCTGTATGCGCATCTTGCGCTGATTTTTGTTTTCTTTGCCAAATTTTGCTTCATCAGGTGTGCAATAGTCAGCATAAATTTCCTCAGGGATTTCAAACGCAGTCATAACCTCAGGTTTCTTTCCTCCTTTCTGCGGCTTCTTACCGTCTGCCATATTCTTCAGTTGAGGAATTTGAACAATCGAATTCTCTAAAGAAGTATGCAGTTTTTCTTCGAGGAACGCTGCAAATGAGTTAAGTTGATGAGAACCTAGTGATTCAGCAGCAGACATGAGTACCTGTGAACAGAGTATAGGTGCGAGGAATCTGGAGAGGTCATATGCGTTCTCAGAAGGTTTTTCGAAAAGAACAAGTTTTGAGGAATTTGACCAGATGAACCTTGAGGAATTTCACTAAGCGTTCTTGTCTTAGGTTCCAGAGTTGTACAGATCGAAGATCCACACAATTAGGGAATCTTGAAGAAAATGATTGCTTAGAGAAACAGTTCAAGATCATATGATGTGTGAGGTGTTCATATGTGTGAAGATTTGAAGAATAAACACCTTTGAAGATTTTCAGGAAAGTTTGAGAATCAAAGTGAGTAATAAAAGTAACTTTTAATTACCCGAAGTGAAGAACACGATGAACTGAGAAGAACAGATGTGAAGTTCGTCAGGTTAGATCTCCCACGCCCTAACTTGGCAGAGGAAGACAGCTACGGCGGCGACGGAGTGAAGATTTCCGTGGTCGGCGTGAGTACGACGGTGACGAGGTCGAGGCAGCGAAGCTCTTCCTCACCGGCGATGATGGAGTAGCGGCGGCGCTAGGGTTTGAGGAGCTCGAGTGAGAGAGTAGCAATCGAGCGGAGTAAATGAAGTGAGGAAGGGGAGAGGGGTATTTATAGACACGGTAAAAACTGTTCGCCCGAAGATTTGGGACGAACGTGCCCCTGCCCTTTCTCCTTCTCGCGACATGTGTCACCCACGTACTATGTAGTTGAGATCGTGTACGATCGTGGGTGAATAGAATAATGCATTGTGGGATGCGGAACGGTTTGAGCGGCAAAACCGACAATTTGGATAAGATTTGTTTTAAAGTTTCGTTCGCAATTTCTTCAGCTGACAAGGACACAGTGAAGATTTTGAACGAGTTTCAAATAGAACGCACATGAAGAATTTGTGAATAGATTGGGTTGAGTATAGCATGGAGGGGGAAGGGTCTGATCACATTCACTTAGCAGAAAAATCAACTTGAAGAAATAGCTATAAGTGAATGCTGTAAACTTATATATATATATATATATATATATATATAGCCAATGAAGAAAAACGACGGAAACAGTGAAGATTTTGCAAAGTTGAAGAATTTGAAAAACTGAAGAATTTCAAAACTGAGGAAAATCTCAAATTGAAGATTTTCAACTTTTAGTGGTGGCGTGACCCACCGTATAAGAATGATGATTTCAGACAACGCGTACAATTGTCGTAGGGTTCTGAGAATCAAATTCTTCATTAATTTCTTCACACTTAGAGTGTTATTCTTCATTGATTGAAGAAAAACGTTTCTTCATGTGTTGCACATCTAAGTCATCAATTTTGCATAAGTGTCAGGGTGTGTGTCCTTTTCAAAGAACATTCGAAGATTCTAAGATATTTAGCTCACACCGCAACTTGCTAAATCTCTTCTCATCCAAGGGCTTAGTGAAGATATCAGCTAGCTGTTCTTTAGTCTTCACGTGCTCGATGGAGATGTCGCCCTTCAACACATGATCACGAAGAAAATGATGACGAATCTGAATGTGCTTTGTCTTCGAGTGCTGAACTGGGTTGTGAGCAATCTTGATGGCACTCGCATTGTCGCAGAGGAGAGGCACATTCTTCATGTTGACGCCATAGTCCTTGAGTGTTTGCTTCATCCAAAGCAGTTGAGCACAGCAAGAGCCAGCAGCAATGTATTCAGCTTCCGCAGTAGACAGTGATACGCAGTTCTGTTTCTTCAAGGACCAACAAACCAAAGATCGTCCGAGGAAATGAGAAGTGCCAGATGTTGACTTGCGGTCCACACGATCACCAGCATAGTCAGAGTCATAATATCCAATGAGATCAAAAGTAGAGCCCTTGGGGTACCATAATCCTAGTGTTGGTGTGTGAGCTAGATATCAAAGAATATGCTTCACAGCCTTATGGTGTGATTCCTTCGGTGCAGCTTGAAATCGGGCACACATGCAAACACTAAGCATTATATCTGGCCTAGATGCACATAAGTACAGTAAAGAACCAATCATGGAGCTGTATACCTTGTGATCGAAGTCAATACCATTTTCATCAGTGCATAGATGGCCATTTGTGGGCATAGGAATTTTGACGCCTTTGCAATCTTGCATGCCGAATTTCCTCAGTACATCTTTGAGGTATTTCTCCTGAGATATGAATATACCATTGCGCTGTTGACGAATTTGAAGACCTAAGAAGAATTTCAACTCTCCCATCATAGACATTTGATATTCTTCACTCATCATATAGGCAAATTCATCACTATAACGTTGGTCAGTACAGCCAAAGATAATATCATCAACATATATTTGGCACACAAACAGTTCACCATCATAAGATTTAGTAAAGAGAGTAGGGTCGAGTGAACCGGGTGTGAAGCCATTCTTCACGAAGAATTCCTTCAATGTATCATACCATGCCCGAGGGGCTTGCTTGAGGCCATAGAGGGCCTTATTAAGTCTGAAGACTTTGTCAGGATTCTTTGGATCTTCAAAACCTGGGAGTTGAGCAACATATACTTCTTCCTCAAGCTTACCATTGAGGAATGCACTTTTCACATCCATTTGATATAAGATGATATCATGATGGTTAGCATAAGCAAGTAATATGCGAATAGCCTCGAGTCTAGCAACAGGTGCAAAAGTTTCATCGAAATCAATTCCTTCAACCTGTGTGTAGCCTTGAGCTACCAGTCGTGCCTTATTCCTCACCACAAGGCCATTTTAATCTTTCTTGTTGCGGTAGATCCACTTTGTGCCAATGATATTATGCTTGCGAGGATCTGGACGTTTGACTAGTTCCCAGACATTGTTGAGCTCGAACTGATGTAATTCTTCTTGCATAGCCTGAATCCACTCCGGCTCCAAAAATGCTTCATCTACCTTAGTGGGCTCTGTGATAGAGACAAAAGCATAGTGCCCACAAAAGTTAGATAAATGTGAAGCTTTTGAGCGTGTGAGAGGACCTGGTGCTCTAATGTCATCGATGATCTTCTCCACTTGCACTTCTTTTGCAATGTGAGGATGAGCTGGTTGTCGCTGAGGAGATTGATCAGCATTTTCTTCAGCACCATTTTCCTCAGCATTTTCTTCAGGTGCATCAGCTCGACGTTCTTCATGAACTGGAACGAATTCTTCAGCAGATTCTTCAGTAGGAATGACATCCTCAGTTGCCTTGAACTTGATAGAATCCTCAGGTGTTGGTTGATCTAACACAGAAGGTAGGTGCTCTCTTTGCGAGCCATTAGTTTCATCGAACCGCACATCTACAGTGTCAACAATCTTGTGAAGAACAATGTTGAAGACTCTGTAGGTGTGCGAGTCCTTTCCGTAACCAAGCATAAAACCTTCATGTGCTTTCGGTGCAAATTTAGAATTGTGGTGAGGATCTCTAATCCAACATTTAGCACCGAAGACTTTGAAATAACTCACATTGGGTTTCTTGTCAGTGAGGAGTTCATAGGCCGTCTTCTTGAAGAATTTGTGAAGATATACTCTGTTGTTGATGTGGCACGCAGTATCAATTGCATCAATCCAAAAACGATGAGGCGTTTTGTATTCATCAAGCATAGTGCGAGCCATCTCAACAAGAGTTCTATTCTTGCGCTCCACGACGCCATTTTGCTGAGGAGTATAGGGAGCAGATAACTCATGAGTAATACCAAGTTCATCAAGATAGTCATCAAGACCAGAATTCTTGAACTCAGTTCCATTGTCACTTCTGATGTGCTTGATCTTCACACCAAAGTTGGTTGAAGCCCTCAAGGAAAAACGTTTGAAGACTTCCTGCACTTCATGTTTGTAAGTAACAATGTGTACCCATGTATATCAAGAGTAATCATCAACAATGACAAAACCATATAGAGATGCATCATTAGTGACTGCTGAGTAATGATTAGGTCCGAAGAGGTCCATGTGAAGCAATTCGAATGGACGAGTAGTGGTCATGATAGTCTTCGCTGGATGCTTGGCCTTGGTCATTTTTCCAGCTTCACAGGCTCCGCATAAGTGATCCTTGAGGAATTTGACATTCTCAATGCCAATGACATGCTTCTTCTTCGCAAGCGTGTGCAAATTCCTCATGCCTGCGTGACCAAGTCGTCGATGCCATAGCCAGCCTTCTGAAGCTTTTGCAAGTAGACACACGGCTGGCTGTGGTCCTGTAGAGAAATCAACAATATACAAATCTCCTCTCCTAAAGCCTTAGAAGACTTTGGAATTGTCAGCTTCCATAATCACAACACAACGATACTTGCCAAAGACAACAACCATATCAAGATCACAAAGCATTGAGACTGACATGAGGTTGTATCCTAAGGACTCAACAAGCATGACTTTGTCCATGTGTTTATCCTTAGAGATTGCAACCTTACCAAGACCGAATACCTGACTTTTGCCTTTGTCAGCAAAGATGATATGCTTCAGATGTGACGGTGATAAGGGAGCATCCATCAATAGATTCTTGTCACCAGTCATGTGATTCGTACATCCACTATCGAGGAACCACTCAGTAGCTTTGGGTTGATCATCCTGCAGATGAATTAGTGTAGCTTACAATCTCATATGCTTCATTTGTGAAGAATATGATATCAAGTTCATCAGATGAATTTCATCAATCAGTAAACAGATATAGCAGTATGAGGACGTGTGAAATGAAGGTTCATTTCTTCATGATTCGCCTGCGTCCTTTCAGGCAATTTTGTCAGGTCCCCAGCAAATTCTTCAGACGTTAAAGCATGTCCGGAGACCTGACCCTACAGAAGAGATTAGTTCTTTTTCTTCACCACCCACATCTGAAGGGGTGGCAAAGAGTTTATCACTCTGCGAGCACCATACGAGAATGGTGGCATAGAGGCCAAACCATTTCGTTTCACATAAGAGGGGTTAGGGTAAGCATATGAATAAGCAGAGAAATTCTTCGAGGACTTATGAACATAATGGTTTGAAGAATAATGCACATATTCATAGCCCTTAGCTCTACCCTACGAAACAGAGTTGTTAGCACGATGATAATCATGTGAGGACTTTGATCCATTTGAGGAATTTGATCCACGTGAAGGATTTGATCTGGGGTTCCTGTTCTTCACAGGTGGTGTCATGAGGACATTCACCTGAAGACTTTCAAGGCACTTCTTGGGAACCCAGATTTTCTTCATAGGAGAACCGTTCCTGCAGTTAGTGCCAACATATCTAGCAAATACTTCACCATTCTGATTTTTGAACAGTTTATAGTTGGAGTCAAATGACTCATCAGAAGAATGAGGAGATTCCCATGTAAAGCCAGATAAGTTAGATGGATCAACTGGAGGTCCTTTTGCAGCAACCCATGAGGTTTTCGGGTACTGCTCAGGCTTCCAATATGTTCCGTCAGCATTAAGTTTCCTCTCAAAGGCGATACCCTCTTTCCTAGGGTTTCTGTTGAGTATCTGCTTTTTAAGCACATCACAAAGAGTCTGATGCCCTTTGAGGCTTTTGTACATGCCTGTCATGTACAATTCCTTCAGCCCTGCATCGTCAGTGATACTAGCAATGTCCTCAGATGAGGAATTAATGATAGTAGAGGCAGGTGGAGAATTTGTAACAGTTGAAGCATTTGAACATTCAGGTGAAGAATTAGCAGATTCATGTTCAATGCACTTTAAGCATGGAGGAACAAATTCTTCCTGAGAAGCGCTGATTTGTTGAGCTAGTAATGAATCGCGCTCCTTCTGAAGATCTTCATAACTCACTCTTAGCTTCTCAAGATCTTGCTTTCTTTGAAGAAATTCATAAGAAAGTTTCTCATGATCAGATAAGAGAGTGTTATGATGACTTTGAAGGTTATCAAACCTAGACTGAAGTCTCTAAAGATTTTCAGTCAGGGCTTTAGTGCGATCCATTTCTTCACCCAACATATCATCACTTTTGTCTAGCATGTTTTGAACCTTTTCAAAAGCCCTTTGTTGTTTTATAGCAATCTTAGCAAGTTTAGAGTAGCTGGGCTTGAGATCCTCATCAGATTCATTTTCACTAGATTCAGAGGAGGTGTATTTGAGTACCTTTGCACCTTTCGCCATGAAGCAATAGGTGGGAGCGTAGTCATCATTATCTTCATCAGGCTTGTCGGTGGGGTCAGTTTCTTCAGTGTTGAAGATGGACTTGCTAACGAAAGCAGTAGCGAAGGCCAGACTCGCCACACCAGATTCGGATTCTTCAGACGCCTCCTCTTCCTCATGTTTCTCAGATTCAGCTTCAGAGTCCATTTCCTTGCCAATGAATGCCTGAGCCTTCTTGGAGCTACTCTTCTTGTGAGATGAAGACTTCGGGGATTTTGATGATGAAGATTTTAACGATTTCTTCTTCTTCTTCGCATCATCAGAACTGTAATCCTTGTATTTCTTCTTCTTCAATTCCTTTTCCCACTGAGGACAATCTTGAATACAGTGACCAGGTTTCTTGCATTTGTGGCACAGCCTTATCTTATATTCACTTGATGAGGAATCACTGCTTCTTGAGGATTTTCCAAAGCGACCACGTCTTGAGAACTTCTGGAATTTCTTCACGAGCAGTGCTAGCTCCTGGCTCAATTCTTCAGGATCACCAAGGCTACTGACAGAATCCTCACATTCAAACTCAGACACAACCTTGGCCTTCAGGGCACGTGGTTTTCCATAGCTCAAACCATAGAGATCTCTCTTTTCAGCAAGCTGGAACTCGTGAGTATTTAGCCTTTCGAGGATATCGGCAGGATCAAGAGACTTGTAGTCAGCCTGTTCTTGTATCATCAGTCCCAGAGTATCAAATGAGGAATCAAGCGATCTCAACAGTTTCTTCACCACCTCATGGTCAGTGATGTCAGTGGCACCGAGGGCTTGAAGCTCATTTGAGATGTCAGTGAGGCGATCAAAGGTTTGTTGGACATTTTCATTGTCGAGTCTTTTGAAGCGGTTGAAGAGATTCCGAAGAACATCAACTCGAGAGTCACGCTGAGTTGAGACTCCTTCATTCACTTTGGATAGCCTATCCCAGATAAGCTTAGCAGTTTCCAAAGCACTCACTCTTCCATACTGTCCTTTACTCAGATGGCCACTGTCGGTGTCAAAACCGACGAATCTCGGGTAGGGGGTCCCGAACTGTGCGTCTAGGCGGATGGTAACAGGAGACAAGGGACACGATGTTTTACCCAGGTTCGGGCCCTCTTGATGGAGGTAAAACCCTACGTCCTGCTTGATTAATATAGATGATATGGGTAGTACAAGAGTGGATCTACCACGAGATCAAGGAGGCTGAACCCTAAAGCTAGCCTATGGTATGATTGTTGTGATGTATGTTGTCTCCTACGGACTAAAGCCCTCCGGTTTATATAGACACCGGAGGAGGCTAGGGTTACACGGAGTCGGTTACAATGGTAGGAGATCTACATATCCGTATTGCCAAGCTTTCCTTCCACGCCAAGGAAAGTCCTATCCGGACATGGGATGGAGTCTTCAATCTTATATCTTCGTAATCTTGGAGTCCGGTGGACGATGATAGTCCGGCTGTCCGGACACCCCCTAGTCCAGGACTCCCTCAGTAGCCCCTGAACCAGGCTTCAATGACGATAAATCCGGCGCGCATAATGTTTGGCATTGCAAGGCGGGTTCCTCCCTTGAATAATCTAGAGAATATCATGAACCCCAGGATAGTGTCCGGCTCTGCAAAATAAATTCCACATTCCACCATAGAGAGAATAAAATGTACACAAGTCCAATCTGCTGACGTATCATGCGGCATGACATCACGCCGCTACTAGGCTTTTACTTGAATCGTTTTTTTTTATTATACCACCTCAACACGTTTAGCGAAGCGGTTTCCTTGGCACGTCTTGGCGAAGCAGAGATCGTGTTCCCCTTATTCCGGGATTCTCATCAATACAGACGTGGGTAACCCAACCGCACCATTGATGGTGGCGCTTGGGAGATAAGCGAGTTTTACCAGGCTGGTGGGGGGCGCATAGTCTTCGCCCTGCCTATATATAGGGATAAGGATTCACCTTTTCACCCACGCCTTCTTCCTCCTTTGCTCATCCACCTCCACGCACTCAAGCTCCAACACCCAAGCTCGCGCATCTCGTCTCAACCTTCCCCGACCATGTCCGAAGGGGGAGGCAAGTGGTTGGCTTCCACCGTCAAGGAGGAGCACATCACCAAGCTGCGCAACGCCGGATACCTTTCCAGCGATATTGCACACCGGCTGCCCGACGAGGGGCAGCTCATCCCTACCCCTTGGCCCCATGAGAGGGTCGTCTTCCTTCCCCACTTCCTCCGCGGACTGGGCTTTCCACTGCACCCTTTCGTCCGGGGGCTCATGTTCTATTACGGCCTGGATTTCCACGATCTGGCGCCGAACTTCATCCTCAACATCTCGGCGTTTATCGTCGTGTGCGAGGCCTTCCTCTGCATCCAGCCCCACTTCGGCCTGTGGCTCAAGACCTTCAACGTCAAGCCGAAGGTTGTGAAGGGCACGCAAGCGGAATGCGGAGGCGCCATGTTGGGAAAGTTGCCCAACGTCCTTTGGCTCGAAGGGGCCTTCGTGGACTCCGTTAAGGGGTGGCAATCAGGGTGGTTCTACATCACCGAGCCGCGCGAACCCACGTGGGCTGCGGCCCCCGAGTTCAGATCTGGCATCCCCACGCAGCTCACCTCCTGGAAAGAGAAGGGCTTGTTGTGGGGCAATCCGAAGGAGCTGACGGGACTCCGAGCCTGTATCCAGAAGCTGGTGAGCAATAAGCTCAGGCTCGTCGACGTGGTCCAAGTCATGCTCATCCGCCGGATTCTCCCATGCCAAGAACGGGCATTCAATCTGTGGGAGTTCAATCCGGAACAGCACCAGGCGCTAAGCGGGCTCTTCGACACGACGTATGAAGGCGCCTGGAGGGTTCTGTTTAAGGGCGCCGAAGCCCCCGCATCCGCGACGGAAGATCGCGGATTTTGTTCGCATCATCCAGCTGACGAGGTAAGTGATTCAACCCCTTTACGGGACACTTGTGGTAAACAGATTGATTCTAAGAGGGTTTCAATCTCTCTTTTCCTTTGGCAGGAATGGATGGAGAAGGCCGAGCAGCTCATCTGTCCGGCTCCCATGCCAGAAGACCCAGTGAACGCCCGTCTAGCAGGGCTGCTGGTTCCGGCACCGCATGTGGTGCCGGAGAAGAAGGCCAAGAAGGTGGCCACGGGGACTCAAAAGAGTTCCCGCAATCAAGCGCCCGACGACGAGGCGGACTCCTCCCCCGAAGACGACAAGGAGGAAGAAGACTCTCTCCCGGAGGAGGGAGAGAGGAAGAGGAAGGCTTCCCCAATAGGGGAGGCCGAAGGGTCCAAGAGGGGGAGAACTATTCCCCTGGACAGTTCCGCCAACACCATCGTTGGCGAGGAGGAGTGGCCTTCAAGGGCCAGGCCTCCGGCGAGATCGTAAGTATTCGGATCCCTGATATGCAATTTCCTTCGCGTCACCTAGTGTCCTACTAATGCCGCATACTGTCCGCAGTCCGGCCGATGATGATCTCCCCGCTTCATCGAGCGGGTCATTGGCCCCGTCGGATGTGGATTCACTTCCGACTGCCTCTACCCCCCGCGCCGATGAGGACGCCGAGGTGGGATCCCAGAGAGGAACCCATCAGGTGGAGGCTCCGGAGGTGCCGCCAGGCAGCCTCTCGGACTTTGCGCCGGACTCTACATCGGGACCTGCAGCGGTTCCAGAGCCCGGCAGGCGGCCCCTTCGAAAGAAGGGCAAGACTGTGACACCGGTGGCCTCCGTCCAACCGGAGGCGCCGGACAACTTGTTGGAGGCGCTTAAAGGCGCTTCCATCGAGGAAGAACACCGCACTATCATGAGTGCGGTGATTCAGAAGGTTCAGCTCGCCAAGAGCGGGCTGACCGAAGCCTGCAGCAGTCTTCTAACAGGCTTTGAGGTAAGAAGTTATAATTATGTAATGTAATACCGCATAGACAGTAGCCCCTGATGCTCAGTTCGGTGTTCAGAAAGAAAAGCCTGGCTGAGGATCTAAGAAGATATACGCAGGGTTGCTTAAAATATGTCAATATGGGTTTGCAGGCTGCGCTGCTGACCTCTGCCGCACAGACTGCGGAGGTCGGTGCGTTGAAGCAGGATCTCGACCGGTCCGAGCAAGAGCTCGGCCATGCCAAGAAGCAGCTCGAGGACAAAGAAGGTGAGTAACACCACTTTGAATAATTACCTTACAGAAAAGGATTTTGGTTGCAATAAAATTAACAAGGATAATATGGGTATTGCAGGGGCCACGAACGAGGTGGCAACCCTGAAGGAGGCTGTGTCCGCGGCCGAACGCAGTGCGGCCGCGAAACGGGCAGAGCGAGAAAAGCAGGAGGCACAGGTGGCGGAAGTACGGCAAGAGCTCCAGGCTCTCATGGAGAAGCATGAGAGCTTGGAGCATGACTCCAAGACTCGAGAGTCCGAGCTTGCCTCGGCTCTCGAAAGTGCCAAGTCCGCCAAGGCCGAGGCCCGTAAGGCCATTCAAGAGGTTGAAGATGTAAAGAAGATAGCGGCGGGTAAGGCATTTTTCATGCAAAGCAAGCATGTTAATGTAAACTACCTGACACTTACCCGCATTCGGAGCTCTCCAGGGGCGTTTGCAGATCTGCCGCGTAGTGTGTCCGATGCCGCCGCATTCTATCATGGCGAGGAGGGGAGCTCGACGGAGAAGGTCTTCTGGTCTCAGTATGCTGAGGCCGGCCATCCGGTGCCCCCAAGCGACCAGCTGAAGCAGCTGGTTGAACTCCACAAGGTAGCTGAGGAGGCCATGAAGGGCCTTATAGTCCGGCTGTGGCCTGGACAGGCCATGCCTGGGAGCTACTTCGGCCTCGTGCGGCGGCTGGTGGATGCGTTCCCCTGGGTGGAGGCCATCAAGCGCTCCACCTGTATTGAAGGTGCTCGTCGGGCCCTTGCCCGCACAAAGGTGCACTGGGGCAGGCTGGATGCGGAGAAGCTTCTCACTAACCCGACGCCACCGGGCAAAGAGTATCGTACGCCCGAAATGTATTATAAAACTGTCCTGAAGGGAGCCCGCGATATTGCGGATGAATGCCCCTGAGATGTAATTTTTGAGTAAACTCGCTATGTATTATCCTATGCGCTGAAAACTATGTTCATATGCGCATTAAGCAACGCTTGTTTAATTTAAAATATTACCTTCTGTGCGGCCGTTTATAAAATCTGAGAGATGGCAAGTCGTTGGCTTCAGCCCCCGAGCCGCGAGTGCTGGGGTGTTCGGGATAAACTTGAGCACTCTTGTTCCCATTTTTGGGTCCATCTAGGGAGGCGCTCAACACAACGAACAAGGCAACCGGACTTATAATGCTTGAACACTCTCACTTAGCCATAGAATTCTATAATTTTAAATTTCGGCGAAGCCCCTAGTATTCGGAAGGCCGAATCCGGGGCGCTATCCACGCCTTCGTCGGACATTTATCCAGAACTTCGCTCGAAGCGGCGTGAGTCTTTAAGGACTCGAAAAGACCTCTCGAACAGCGACCAGTCTCTCGCCTTATCATGCCGGTCAGTTTTAGCTTTCTCCACTGAGGCGCTCGCCCGGCTCAACCGGGGCGCAATCGCAGTGGTTCTCCCAGTGCCACCTTAGCCGACAGAACGGAACGTAAGGCACCAAAACGTGGGAGCCGGGCAAACCCAACTATTGACCCAAGACATGATTCGGAGCCGATTCATATAATGCTATAAGTTCGGGGTGCCGAACTTATGAAAGTGTTCAGACTTATCACACCATAAATGTGGGGAACATAAGCCCCTGGTGTATTAGACCGTACCAAAATATATGGGTGCAAGATGTCCTGTAATGAACACATATATATAAAAAGTAATGTAATTGCAGTCGAAAAGTGCTGCATTATTTATTAAAGGAAGTCTGCTATGAGTGCGGACTGATACAAATAGTGTGATAAGCAAGGGATTTGGACTAATTAAACATGTCCCCCTCCAGGGATGAGCTGCGGACTTGGTGCATATAATCGAATTTAATGCTCGTAATTGAGACCACCTGAGTGTTCGCCACAGCCTTCTCTCTTCCCTGGCTGTTGCATCGTGAGTTCGGCAGGTTCACCGCCGGACAGGGCCTCTGGTTAACGGAGTTCTGTGTATACAAAGAAGGAAAATAATAATAAAAAAGGGGGCGCACTTGTGAGCCCCTGGTGTGGTCGAGCCGCACACTGGGTCCATTGTGATCATGCCCCTTCCCCTGCGCCCATGGTATCTCCAAAGCGTAATGATGTACGCGGAGGGTTGTTCTTGCAATCATGCGAGGGCGGGGGTTAGGGCCACATTGCTACGCATGCTCTGATCGTGCCAGGTTGTCTTGGTTGGTATTGCTTCGGGCGCGTTTTGCTGTATCCGGCCGTTTAACGGCCGGACTCGAAAATTGCCTTAAAAGGCTGCTCTGTACTTCTGCCGCGAGAGCCGCTGTATGTTCCTCCGTTCAGAGGGAGCGTTCCGTATTTCCGTTGACCGTGATGACTCCACGAGGGCCTGGCATCTTGAGCTTGAGGTATGCATAATGAGGCACCGCGTTGAACTTTGCAAACGCAGTTCGTCCGAGCAGAGCGTGATAGCCGCTGCTAAATGGGACTATGTCGAAGATTAACTCTTCGCTCCGGAAATTATCTGGGGATCCAAAGACCACTTCCAGTGTGACTGAGCCCGTACAATTGGCTTCCACACCTGGTATGACACCTTTAAAGGTTGTCTTTGTAGGTTTAATCCTTGAGGGGTCTATGCCCATCTTGCGCACTGTATCCTGATAAAGCAGGTTCAGGCTACTACCGCCGTCCATCAGGACTCTCGTGAGGTGAAATCCATCGATGATTGGGTCTAAAACCAATGCGGCGAATCCGCCATGGCGTATGCTGGTCGGATGGTCTCTTCGATCGAAAGTGATCGGACAAGAGGACCATGGATTGAACTTCGGGGCGACTGGCTCCATCGCATAGACGTCCCTTAGTGCGCGCTTCCTCTCCCTCTTGGGTATATGGGTTGCGTAAATCATGTTCACCGTCCGCACTTGTGGGGGGAAACCCTTCTGTCCTCTATTGTTCGGCGGTCGGGTCTCCTCCTCGTCATCGTTGTTTAGCCCCTTGTCATTGTTTTCGGCAATTAACTTGCCTGCCTGCTTGAACACCCAGCAATCTCTGTTGGTGTGATTGGCTGGCTTTTCGGGGGTGCCATGTATCTGGCATAAGCGGTCGAGTATTCGGTCCAAGTTGGACGGACCCGGAGTGGTTCTTTTGAATGGCTTCTTCCGCTGACCGGGTTTAGAGCCTCGGAATCCGGCGTTGACTGCCGTATCCTCCTTATCGTCGCCGTTAATGCGGCGTTTGTTTTTGTTTCGACGTGACCTACCGTTGTGGTCCTTAGTATCCGGACTGCTAGAATTTTTATTGAGGTTGTTGCTGCGAGCTAGCCAGCTATTCTCTCCCGCGCAAA
Organism: Triticum timopheevii; assembly: GCA_963921465.1. Lineage (NCBI taxonomy): Eukaryota > Viridiplantae > Streptophyta > Magnoliopsida > Poales > Poaceae > Triticum > Triticum timopheevii. Next base: position 506,810,919 of record OY997268.1, on the reverse strand, counting down.
AGCAGGTCATTAATGATGTGAGTGCTGCCATGGATTTCGGCTTTTCCTGTCCCAGGTGCCGGGCTAGCCACTCGTCGCGGATGTTATGTTTGAAGGCTGCGAGGGCCTCTGCGTCCGGACAGTCGACGATTTGGTTTTTCTTTGTCAAGAACCGTGTCCAGAATTGTCTGGCCGATTCCTCTGGCTGCTGAATTATGTGGCTTAGGTCATCGGCGTCTGGTGGCCGCACATACGTGCCCTGGAAATTGTCGAGGAATGCGGCTTCCAGGTCTTCCCAACACCCAATTGACTTTGCGGGCAAGCTGTTAAGCCAATGCCGAGCTGGTCCTTTAAGCTTGAGTGGGAGGTACTTGATGGCATGGAGATCGTCGCCGCGGGCCATATGGATGTGAAGGAGATAATCTTCAATCCAAACCGCGGGGTCTGTTGTGCCGTCGTAGGATTCGATGTTTACGGGTTTAAACCCTTCAGGGATTTGATGATCCATTACTTCGTCAGTGAAGCATAGCGGGTGTGCAGCGCCTCTATATTGAGCAATATCACGACGCAGCTCGAGAGAGCGTTGTCTGCTGTGTTCGGCCCGGCCGGGGTTATTGTATCCGGCGCGACGGTATTCGTCGCGGGTCGTGGGGTGCCCTCGTGATCCGTAGATGGATCTGGATTGCCTTGCTTTGTCCTCCAATACGTCTCGCAAGTCCGGCGCGTACCCTCTTGGCTTCGTACTCTTGGAGCGATGCCGGGGTACGGTCTTTGTGGAGGGTCTGGATGCCTCTCTGTCGCGACCACGGGGTGGTCGGTCGGCCGTATCGTGCGCTGGCGATGAAGGTATGTATGCTTCCTCCTCTAATCGGGGGAGCAACTTGCGTCTGGGGTAGCTTTTGGAGGGGCGTTCGAGTTTAAACTCTTCGGCCGTGAGGACCTCGGTCCATCGGTCGGGCAGCAGGTCCTGATCAGCTTGAAGCTGCTGCTGCTTTTTCTTTAGGCTATTTGCCGTGGCGATAAGCCTGCGTTTAAAACGCTCTTGTTCGACGGGATCCTCGAGCACGGCGAATTCGTCGTCCTTGAGGCTTGCCTCGTCTTCGGAGGGAGGTATATAGTTATAATCCTCGACCTCTTCGTCTGCCGCCCTCTTGTGGGGGCTTGCTTCTGCGTCCTCCTGCGCTGAGTCCTGCTGGAGGGGATTATCTTCGGCACTCTCTGGGGTATTATTATCTCCTGTGCCGGAATCTCCATTCTTGCTGCGGCGGGATTTAGAGCGGCGCCGCTGACGCCGGCGCTTGGGCTATTTCTTTAGGGAATCTGCCTCCGCTACTTCTTCGCTGTCCCCGTCCTTTGGGGTGTCCACCATGTATATGTCATATGACGAGGTGGTCTTCCAGTGCCCTGTAGGCGCTGGTTCCTGTTCGTCTCCGGCTTCGTCGTCCATAGCGTCGATGTCTTCGGAGTCGTAGTCTAGCATGTCGGTAAGATCATCGACAGTGGCTACAAAGTGGGTGGTGGGTGGGCTCTGAATTTCTTCGTCGTCCGTATCCCAACCATCCTGGCCATAGTCCGGCCAGGACTCTCCCGATAGCGAGAGATGCTTTAGCGAATTTAGGATGTCGCCAAAGGGCGAGTATTGGAAGATGTCTGCGGCGGTGAATTCCATAACCGGCGCCCAATCCGATTCGATTGGTAGGGGCATGGGAGGTCCGGAGTCCGGCAAGGAGTCCGGCACCTCGGAATCACGAGTTTCGCGAGGGACAAGGTTAGTGTTCGGCTCCATCGCCGTGGAAGTTGAAGCCCCTGAGGTGGTGTCCATCCACCGGTCCTCGATCTGGGCGATCGGCTCCGGAGTAAGGGTCGAAGCGGATTCGTGTGCAGCCACCAAGGCACTATTCGGCGGCAGAGCTAGATCATGCCCATCGCAACAGTGCGGCACGCTTGGCTTTGGCTCGAGCCCGTCGAAGATCAAGTCCCCGCGGATGTCGGCTGTGAAGTTTAGGCTTCCGAATCTGACCTGATGGCCAGGGGCGTAGCTTTCGATCTGCTCCAGATGGCCGAGTGAATTAGCCCGCGGTGCGAAGCCGCCGAATACGAAGATCTGTCCGGGGAGAAAAGTCTCACCCTGGACAGCGTTGTTGATTGAAGATGCCATCGAGCCTATCGGTGACGACACAGAGGAACTCTCAATGAAAGCACCAATGTCGGTGTCAAAACCGGCGGATCTCGGGTAGGGGGTCCCGAACTGTGCGTCTAGGCGGATGGTAACAGGAGACAAGGGACACGATGTTTTACCCAGGTTCGGGCCCTCTTGATGGAGGTAAACCCTACGTCCTGCTTGATTAATATTGATGATATGGGTAGTACAAGAGTGGATCTACCACGAGATCAAGGAGGCTAAACCCTAAAGCTAGCCTATGGTATGATTGTTGTGATGTATGTTGTCTCCTACAGACTAAAGCCCTCCGGTTTCTATAGACACCGGAGGAGGCTAGGGTTACACAGAGTCGATTACAATGGTAGGAGATCTACATATCCGTATTGCCAAGCTTGCCTTCCACGCCAAGGAAAGTCCTATCCAGACACGGGACGGAGTCTTCAATCTTGTATCTTCGTAATCTTGGAGTCCGGCGGACGATGATAGTCCGGCTGTCCGAACACCCCCTAGTCCAGGACTCCCTCAGCCACATATGATATTCTTCGCTTGAGAATCGAGTTGCTTGAATCTCTTCACATCGGTAGCGTTCAGTGAGGGTGAGACAGAGGGAACACCATTTTCCACAACATACCAGAGATTGTTGTCAATTGCCTCAAGATGCATTTGCATCTTGTTTTTCCAGTAGGGGTAGTCCGTCCCATCAAAGGTAGGACACCCAGCCGAGACCTTGATGATACCTGCGGTCGACATAACTAAAACTCCAGGTGGTTAAACCAAAATCACACAGAACAAGGGAGTACCTTGCTCTGATACTAATTGAAAGTGCGTTATATCGACTAGAGGGGGGTGAATAGGCGATTTTTATGAATTCTTCACTGAGGAATTTGCCGGTGAGGAAATTCCTTAGCGAAGAACTACTTGCAGCGGAATAAGTACTTAGAAGTAAGCATAACAGAATACAGGCATGGTCATCATGATGAAATGAAGACAAGCACAGAGTACAGAAAGCGTAATCACAGTATAACACAAGGTGAAGACAAACAGACTGAAGAAATTGAACTAAGGAAATTGAGAAAGTCTTCAGTCAAAGTCTTCAAACACAGATATGAACAAACACTCAACACAGTAATGAGGAAATGAAAGGGTTGAGGAAATAGAACCAGTTAGGTTGGTGAAGACAATGATTTGGTAGACCAGTTCCAACTGCTGTCTCAGTTGTACGTCTGGTTGGAGCGGCTGAGTATTTAAACTCGAGGACACACAGTCCCGGACACCCAGTCGCTGAGCACGCAGCTCAGGACACCCAGTCCTCACCGTATTCTCCTTGAACTAAGGTCACACAGACCTCGTCCAATCACTCGTGGTAAGTTTTCAGGCGACTTCCAAACCTTCACAGACTTGGTCACTCGGCGATCCACAATTCCTCTTAGATGCTCTAGACCATGACGCCTAACCGTCTGGAAGAAGCACAGTCTTCAAAGGTAACAAGCGTCGGATCCATGCAGGATCAATTTCTTCAGTGATGCTCAATCACTTTGGGTTTGTAGGGGTTTGGTTTTGGGTTTTCCTCACTCGATGATTTTCGCTCAAAGTCCTCAGAGGATGGGTTGCTCTCAAATGACAAGTTCAAGTTCTCTCGGAGCAGCCAACCAGCTAGTGGTTGTAGGGGGTGGCTATTTATAGCCTAGGGAGCAGCCCGACATGATAAGACATAAATGCCCTTCAATGATATGACCGTTAGGTGGATAAGATATTTTGGGACAGCTGGCGCGCAGCACAGCAACGGTCAGAAATTTGACTCTCAAATTCCTCAGGGCTATCATGTTCCTCACTGTGTAGGCAATTCGCACTGGCGAATTCCTAACTCCTCAGTCAGAACAAATTCATCAGCGAGCAGAAGAACTTCGTCTCTGTCACTGAAGAAAGTGACTAAACTGTATGAGATTTCCAAAGGCTTCACTCGAAGGGATTGGTAGGTGTAGGATTTGGAGTTGAGCATCACATGGAATTTTTTCCTTAGTATTTCCTCGACCCCCTTTAACAGTACAGTGTTTCCTATGACTCAAGAAAGAGAAAATGAAACTACGAAAACAAAAGTCTTCACGCTTCATGTTCCACAAATGAATACCAAGTCTTCAAGGTCACACCAATTTCTTCACTTTCAAAGTCTTCAGAAAGTCTTCAGAATATCAAAGTCTTCAGTCGAAGAACTTCATTTTTAGGGGTCGACTTTCTCTGTAAATATCAAACTCCTCATAGACTTATAGACATGTGTACACTCACAAACGCATTAGTTCCTTAACCTATAAGTCTTCAATACACCAAAATCACTAAGGGGCACTAGATGCACTTACACGGGCGCAAAGTGCAGGTTTCCTCTTCGGTGCAAAGGAGGCAAGCCACAGGCGCGAGTCCCGAGGAATCAGCCAAAGGTTTCCATTCTTGTGCAACAAGACCAAGACCGCCAGGACGGCAGGATGGAGGTCATCACCGAGCCCACCGCAGAGTCACGACCAGAGGCTTTTCGCAGGCGAAGACTACTTTTGTCAGGATAAGCTGTACTACTTGTCCCCTTCCAAATCCAGCCGTTGTGGGATCCCTTCCCGCCAACATTTGGGAAGAGGACCAAGGCCACTATAAATAGGACTTAGCCACCACCATAGAGGGGTATCTGGTTCAGATCCCCTCAGCTCTCTCGAGGTCAAGAACACCTCGCCTCCTGAGGCTAGTTCATCCTCAGCCCTCCGAGGCAATCCTCCAAAATGCTGCAGTAGGCTATTACACCGCAAGGTGGCCCGAACCAGGATAAACTGTTGTGTCTCTTTGTCTCTTCAAGCTCGTCGCGCTAGGCTTAGGAGGATCGCGAGTAGGCAGGCTGGGTAGGTTGAGATCTCCGCACGCACCCCAAAGTTCGAATCTCTCAAGGGTTTCGGAACCTGTAATGTGATTAGGGTTCCGCAAACCCTTGAGAGGTTCGAACTCTAGGGTGCGTGCGGAGATCTCAACCTACCCAGCATGCCTACTCGCGATCCTCCTAAGCCTAGCGCAACGAGCTCGAAGAGACAAGGAGACACAACAGTTTATCTTGGTTTGGGCCAGCTTGCGGTGTGCTACCTCTTGAGCACTGCGTTGGTTTTCCCTTGAAGAGGAAAGGGTGATGCAGCAAAGTAGAGTAAGTATTTCCCTCAGTTGTTGAGAACCAAGGTATCAATCCAGTAGGAGGCTCCTCAAAAGTCCCACGCACCTGCACAAACAAACAAGAACCTCGCACCCAACGCGATAAAGGGGTTGTCAATCCCTTCACGGTAACTTCCAAACGTGAGATCTGATAGAGATAATAAGATAAGATAAATATATTTGGTATTTTTATGATATAGGTTGGAAAATAAAAGATGCAAATAAAAGTAGATGGGAAACTTATATGATAAAAGATAGACCCGAGGGCCATAGGTTTCACTAGTGGCTTCTCTCAATATAGCATAAGTATTACGGTGGGTGAAGAAATTACTATCGAGCAATTGATAGAAAAGTGCATAGTTATGAGAATATCTAGGCATGATCATGTATATAGGCATCACGTCCGTGACAAGTAGATCGAAACGATTCTGCATCTACTAATATTACCCCACACATCGATCGACTCCTGCCTGCATCTAGAGTATTAAGTTCATGAAGAACAGAGTAAGGCATTAAGAAAGATGACATGATGTAGAGGGATAAACTCAAGCAATATGATATAAACCCCATCTTTTTATCCTCGATGGCAACAATACAATATGTGCCTTGCTGCCCCTGCTGTCATCGGGAAAGGACACCGCAAGATTTAACCCAAAGCTAAGCGCTTATCCTATTGCAAGAAAGATCAATCTAGTAGGCCAAACCAAACTGATAATTCGAAGAGACTTGCAAAGATAACCAATCACACATAAAAGAATTCAGAGGAGATTCTAATATTTGTCATAGATAAACTTGATCATAAACCCACAATTCATCGGATCTCGACAAACACACCGCAAAAAGAGTTACATTGAATAGATCTCCAAGAAGATCGAGGAGAACTTGGTATTGAGATTCAAAGAGAGAGAAGAAGCCATCTAGCTAATAACTATGGACCCAAAGGTCTGTGGTAAACTACTCACAACTCATCGGAGAGGCCTTGGAGATGATGTAGAGGCCCTCCATGGTCGATTCCCCCTCTGGAGGAGCACCGGCGAAGGCTTCAAGATGGGATCTTGCGGATACAGAAGGTTGCGGCGGTGGAAATAGTTTTTCGTGGCGCTCCTGGATGTTTTCAGGGTACGTGGATATATATATAGGCGAAGGAGGTAGGTTGGGGGAGCCATGAGGGTCCCACGAGGGTGGGGTGCGCGCCCTCCTGCCTCCTCGCCGCCTCGGCTGCTTCTTGATGTCCATTCCAAGTCTCCTGGATTGCGTTTGTTCCAAAAAGATCGCTCCCAAAGGTTTCATTCCGTTTGGACTCCGTTTGATATTCCTTTTCTTCGAAACACTGAAATAGGCAAAAAAACAGCAATTCGGGTTGGGCCTCCGGCTAGTAGGTTAGTCCCAAAAATGATATAAAAGTGTAAAGTAAAGCCCATAAACATCCAAAACGGGTAATATAATAGCATGGAACAATCAAAAATTATAGATACGTTGGAGACGTATCACAGTGTAATACCCTACTCCAACGTTTTGGTAGATTGCCTCAGAGGGCGGAGGATGAACTAGTACAGTGGATGAACTGGCCTCAGGAGGTGAGGTGTTCTTGAGCTCGAGAGGGCTGAGGGGATGTGAACCAGATGCCCTCTATGGTGGTGGATAATTCCTATTTATAGTGGCCTTGGTCCTCTTCCCAAATGTTGGCAGGAAGGGATCCCGCAACGGCCGGATTTGAAAGGGGACAAGTAGTACATCTTATCCTGACAAAAGTAGTCTTTGCCTACGAAAAGCCTTTGGTCGTGACGCTGCGGTGGGCTCAGCGATGACTTCCGTCCTGCCGTCCTGGCGTTCTTGGTCTTGTTGCACCAGAATGGAAACCTTTGGCTGATTCCTCGGGACTACGCGCCTGCGGCTTGCCTCCCTTGCACCAAAGAGGAAACCTGCGCTCTGCGCCCGCTGGCGCCCGCCTGGCCTTGGTCGTCATGGCTCACGTCAACTGAGCCTCGTGAGGTAAACCTTGCATAGAACTCCCTGCCCCTCGGGAGCCAGCCTGAAGAGGCCAATCCCCTCGGGGGTCTTGGCGTCGTCCACCTCGCGAGGCTTGGCCCCTCGCGAGGGTCTTGAGCTGTTGATGCTGAAGCTGGGCTGTACCAGGCCATCGATGGAGCCACGTGGTGGGCTGCAGCAGGCAGGGCTGGATACCCCCATATCCAGAACACCAACAGTAGCCCCTGGGCCCAAGGCATGCTCGGACTTGGCTTCCAGGCGAAGCCAAAGGGCAAGTTCGGAGCGCCGCGGGCCCTAACCGCCTGCAGCCTTGATGACACGTGGCAATTGATGGGACGTGGGCGACTCCGCTTCCCCACGCTGCCTCGACAACTGTTTGACTTGACGGAACGATGCGTCATGCAGAAGATCATGATGGCGCGAGGTCATTGAGGCCGGCGGTTGGCCTCCCTTGGCTATAAATATGGGGGAGGGGCAGAGCCTCCTGCCCATCTCTCCTCTGTCTTGCTTCCGCCTGCTTATCCTCTTTCTTGGTTTCATGGTGCCGATCAGGAGGTATTATGCGGCTGAAAAGGGGAAGGCCCCTAGGGAGGGGCCCGATCCTCTCCCGCCGAAGAAGCGGCTCCGCCTTCTTCATGATGCCGGCGCGGGGCGTGAGGTGATCAGGCCTTGGCAATTGAGGCCTCCACCTGGCTTCCCCCTCCCCACGTACGCCGAGCTCAGGATGAAGATGTGCGCCGTCAAGTAATGATGGTGGCAGGGCTGCCATTGCCTTGCCGGCCGCACTACGGACCCACGCCGAGGGTAGTTCACGCGAGTTTGTGGTGTGGGCGGCGATGCCTCCCGACACCTGGATCCGGCTCCCGAGGTTCCTCGCCAGCGAGCTGCCTCTGAGGGGGCCGCTTGAACTGTGGCTGCAGCATGCCGGGTGCTGCAGCTTGGCCACCGGAGCTGAGGTCGAGGTGGTGCCCACTGGAGACGTCTTCATGACACGCGGATGGGGTGAGGTTGCCCGGGCTTTTCGCGTAGAGGGAGCCTTGGCGATTCACTTCGATTATGACGACGCGACCACTCTTTTCTTCACGGTCTTCAATGGGGAGGGCGAACAGCTGGAATGCTGCCCCAGAGGAGGTAGCCTGCGGGGCACTGGGCCTGCTGTCGTCGCCCTTGGCACCTCGTCCAGCAGCGGCGGCGACTCCTGGGAATCTAGTGACTCCGCTGAGCCCAGTGAGTCTCCGGATTCGAGCGACGACAGCTACGTGCCGCCGAGCTCCCGTCAAAGTCGGGGTGCGGCAGCGGCTGCCTCCCGGTGTCGCCAGTGATGCCCTAGGGCTTAGTAGCTACCTTCCTTCTTTTGCTTCCCCTGCGCGGAATGAAGATCAACCCCCATGGGGTTTGTAAGGATCGGAATGTATTCAATATTGACTTTGCTCCCTTTGATTTTGTGTTGAATTCGCGTATCCCAATCTGGCATGGTTCCTCCCTTTTCTTTTCCCTAGACAACATGACGCTCTACACCGACGGGACCTAGTCCCCAGGCAGCCTTCAGCCGTCGCTAGTATGCCAGGTCGCGATGCCGTGGTCAAGGCTAGGAGGTGAGCGGCCCGAGGTCCGGTAAGAGCTCATGAGACGCGATGCTCAAGAGGCCCCCTTGGCGTGCAAGCAGCCGCCCAGAGAATTGAAAAGGGGAGCGGAACTGCCAGAATGGGACTGCATGGCGGGGTGTGTAGGGAGCGAAGTCGGTGCTGCAGTGAATCGTGACTTATCTTTTGGTGTCTTGGTCCGTCAGGAAGATGGTGCTTGCTCTTGCGCCCGGGGCGGTATAATTGGGCGCGGCCTGCAACGGCCACCCTCTTTCCTCGCTCGCCCAAGTGCTCTACGTCCTCGGGACCTGGCCCTCGAGCGAGCTCAGCCACCGCTGGTATGCCAGGTCGCTGTGCCAAGGTCAAGGCCAAGGGGTGAGGGCTGGAGAGCCAGTAGGAACCCCCGAGACGCGATGCTCGGGAGGCCCCCCTTTAACGTGCAAGCGACTCGTGAGGCAAGATGGCGATCGTCCAAGCTGACCCGTGAAACACCATCAGATGAGCCTACAGGTTAGATGACAAAAGAGGCCGAGAGCCCCTGCCGAGCGAGCTTGCAGCCCAGGGCCCAAGGCACCGGACGAAGGCACTGAGGACCTGGTGAGGTGGTGTGTGCAAGGCGGGTCGCCAACCAGAGCTCGATCCTCGGGTTTTTCAGCGCTACAGGGACGGGCCCGAGCACAAGCGCCGTGCCGACGAGAGTTGTCACGCAGCGATGTGAGTGAGGGACAATCCAACAGACATGAGGGGGGCCGCGAGGCGGCTAAGACTCACGGCCGTAGAATGATGATCATAGGTAAACTCATAGAAGACGGTTAGATAGTCCTAGTGAAATGCAAAACGATACATGCCGCAGGGATGGACCCACGCGGCCCGGGGACGATGCGGCCCAAGGGGCGCCCCCAAACTGAACGAGCTAGAGGGATGTCACCTGGTACCATCACCGAAGATGTGTTGAGGTAGCCAAAAATGCGTGCTGCCGGAGTCGTTCCTCATGAGCCACTCTGGTGCCTAGCCTTGGGAGGCCCAGAGGGCTCGGGAGCTTCCTGGAGGTGCTCCTCCATCTCTGCCAGGATCGCCTGATGCCTGGCCTCGCAAGCCGCCAGGGCGTCCCTCATGCAGTGCTGAAACACCACAGCCACGCCAGGCAGGCCGAAGGGCATATGGACGTAGCTGTGGGTTGGACCCTCGCATCGGTCGACACGAGACGGCTGATACGTCTCCAACGTATCTATAATTTTTGATTGTTCCATGCTATTATATTACCCGTTTTGGATGTTTATGGGCTTTACTTTACACTTTTATATCATTTTTGGGACTAACCTACTAACCGGAGGCCCAGCCCGATTGCTGTTTTTTTTGCCTATTTCAATGTTTCGATGAAAAGGAATATCAAACGGAAAGAAAGAGACTGCTAAGGATTATAAGTGCTCTATTGAAGAATTGAATGCCAAAGATGTCACTACTTATATGTATCCTCGCTTTTATACCTAGCTAGGGGCGTTAAAAAATAGCGCTAGTTGGGAGGCAACCCAAATTTATTTTTGTTTTTTGGTTTTTGCTTCTGTTTAGTAATCAATATTTCATCTATCTTCTGTTTAGATGTGTTTTCATGTTTTAATTAGTGTTTGTGCCAATTAGAACCTATAGGATAACCTACGGTGATAGTTAATTTGATTCTGCTGAAAAACAGAGACTTTGCACGCCCAAAAATAATTTTAGTAATTCACAGAAATGTGCTTTTGCGTTGATTCTTTTTGATGTAGATCAATAGAAAATTTTACCAGGACTTACTATTTTGGTAGGATTTTTAGAGTTCCAGAAGTATTCTATATTTACAGATTGCTACAGACTGTTCTGTTTTTGACAAATTCTGTTTTTCGTGTGTTGTTTGCTTATTTTGATGCATCTATGGCTAGTATCGGTAGGTATGAACCATAGAGAAGTTGGAATACAGTAGGTTTGACACCAATACAAATAAAGAATGAGTTCATTACAGTGCATTATGTGGTGGTTTTTCTTTCTTGCACTAACGGAGCTTATGAGATTTCCTGTTGAGTTTTGTGTCGTGAAGTTTTCAAGTTTTTGGTAAAGATTTGATGGATTATGGAATAAGGAGTGGCAAGAGCCTAAGGTTGGGGATGACCATGGAACCCCAAGATATTCAAGTATAACCAAAAGCCTAAGTTTGGGGATGCCCCGGAAGACATCCCCTCTTTCGTCTTCGTCTATCGGTAACTTGACTTGGAGCTATATTTTTATTCGCCACATGATATGTGTTTTGCTTGGAGCGTCTTGCATGATATTATTCTTTGCTTTTTAGATTAACACAATCATCCTTGCTGTACACACCTTTTGGGAGAAATCCACATGATTTAGAAATTATTAGAATACTCTATGTGCTTCACTCATATCTTTTGAGCTAGATAATCTTTGCTCTAGTGTTTCACTTATATCTTTTAGAGCACAGCGGTGGCTTAATTTTGTAGAAATTGTTAATCTCTCATGATTCACTTATATTATTTTGAGAGTCTCTTAGAACAGCATGGTATTTGCTATGGTTATAAAATTGGTCCTAGAATGATGGGCACCCAAGTTGGGTATAATAAAAACTATCATAGAAAGTGAATTGGATGCTATGATCAATTTGATACTTGATAATTGTTTTGAGATATAGAGGTGGTAATATTAGAGCCATGATAGTTGGGTGATTATGAATTTAAAGAATACTTGTGTTGAAGTTTGTGATTCCCTTAGCGTGGACTTATGGTGAACCGCTTTGTGATGAAGTTGGAGCACAATTTTATTTATTGATTGTCATCCTTATGAGTGGCGGTCGGGGACGAGCGATGGTCTTTTCCTACCAATCTATACCCCTAGGAGCATGCGCGTAGTGCTTTGTTTTCAATGGCTTGTACATTTTTGCAATAAGTATATGAGTTCTTTATGACTAATGTTGAGGCCATGGATTATACGCACTCTCACCCTTCCACCATTGCTAGCCTCTCTTGTGCCGCGCAACTTTCGCCGGTACCATACACCCACCATATACCTTCCTCAAAACAGCCACCATACCTACCTATTATGGCATTTCCATAGCTCCGAGATATATTGCCATGCAACTTTCCGCCGTTCTTTTTACATGACACGCATCATCATTGTCGTATTGCTCTTTGCATGATCATGTAGTTGACATCGTATTTTTGGCAAAGCCACCTTCATAATTTTTATACATGTCACTCTTGATTCATTGCATATACCGGTACACCGCCGGAGGCATTCATATAGAGTCATATCTTGTTCTAAGTATCGAGTTGTAATCTTGAGTTGTAAGTAAATAAAAGTGTGATGATCTTCATTATTAGAGCATTGTTCCAGTGAGGAAAGGATGATGGAGACTATTATTCCCCCACAAGTCGGGATGAGACTTCGAACTCTATATAAAAAAAGAGAAAGGCCAAAAAAAAGAGAAAGGACAAATAAATTAAAAAAATGAGAGAAAAAGAGAGAAGGGACAATGCTACTATCCTTTTTACCACACTTGTGCTTCAAAGTAGCACCATGATCTTCATGATAGAGAGTCTCCTATGTTGTCACTTTCATATACTAGTGGGAATTTTTCATTATTGAACTTGGCTTGTATATTCCAATGATGAGCTTCCTCAAAATGCCCAAGGTCTTCGTGAGCAAGCGAGTTGGATGCACACCCACTTAGTTTCTTTTGTTGAGCTTTCATACATTTATAGCTCTAGTGCATCCGTTGCATGGCAATCCCTACTCACTCACATTGATATCTATTAATGGGCATCTCCATGGCCCGTTGATACGCCTAGTTTATGTGAGACTATCTTCTCCTTTTTTGTCTTCTCCACAACCACCATTCTATTCCACATATAGTGCTATGTCCATGGCTCACGCTCATGTATTGCATGAAAGTTGAAAAAGTTTGAGATTACTAAAGTATGAAACAATAGATTGGCTTGTCATCGGGTTTGTGCATGATTAAATACTTTGTGTGATGAAGATAGAGCAACAGCCAGACTATATGGTTTTGTAGGGATAACTTTCTTTAGCCATGTTATTTTGAGAAGACATGATTGCTTAGTTAGTATGCTTGAAGTATTACTATTTCTTATGTCAATATGAACTTTTATTTTGAATCATTTGGATTTGAACATTCATGCCACAATAGAGAAAATTACATTGAGAATTATGCTAGGTAGCATTCCACATCAACAATTCTGTTTTAATCATTTACCTACTCAAGGCCGAGCAGGAATTAAGCTTGGGGATGCTTGATACGTCTCCAACGTATCTATAATTTTTGATTGTTCCATGCTATTATATTACCCGTTTTGGATGTTTATGGGCTTTACTTTACACTTTTATATCATTTTTGGGACTAACCTACTAACCGGAGGCCCATCCAGAATTGTTGTTTTTTTTGCCTATTTCAGTGTTTCGAAGAAAAGGAATATCAAACGGAGTCCAAACGGGATGAAACCTTCGGGAGCGATCTTTTTGGAACAAATGCCAACCCGGAGACTTGGAGTGGACGTCAAGCAACGAGCGAGACAGCCACGAGGGTTCCCGGTGCGCCCCATAGGGCTGGGTGCGCCCCCACCCTCGTGGGCCCCTCGAGTGTCCACCGACCTACTTCTTCCTCCTATATATACACACGTACCCGGAAACAATCAGAAGGGACCACGAAAACCTAATTACACCGCCGCAACCTTCTGTATCCGCGAGATCCCATCTTGGAGCCTTCGTCGGCGCTCCGCCGGAGGGGGAATCGACCATGGAGGGCCTCTACATCATCTTCAAGGCCCTTCCGATGAGTTGTGAGTAGTTTACCACAGACCTTCGGGTCCATATTTATTAGCTAGATGGCTTCTTCTCTCTCTTTGAATCTCAATACAAAGTTCTCCTCGATCTTCTTGGAGATCTATTCGATGTAACTCTTTTTGCGGTGTGTTTGTCGAGATCCGATGAATTGTGGGTTTATGTGTTAGGGAACGTAGTAATTTAAAAAAAATTCCTACGCACACGCAAGATCATGTGATGCATAGAAACGAGAGGGGAGAGTGTTGTCCACGTACCCTCGTAGACTGAAAGTGGAAGCGTTAGCACAACGCGGTTGATGTAGTCGTACGCCTTCACGATCTGACCGATCATGTACCGAACGTACGGCACCTCCGAGTTCGGCACATGTTCAGCTCGATGACATCCCTCGAACTCCGATCCAGCCGAGCTTTCAGGGAGAGTTCCTTCAGCACGACGGCGTGGTGACGATGATGATGTTCTACCAACGCAGGGCTTCGCCTAAGCACCGCTATGATATTATCGAGGTGGATTATGGTGGAGGGGGGCACCGCACACGGCTAAGAGATCCAAGGGATCAATTGTTGTGTCTATGGGGTGCCCCCCTCCTCCGTATATAAAGGGGGGAGGAGGAGAGGGCTGGCCAAGGGGAGAGGCGCGCCCTAGGGGGGCAATCCTACTCCAAGGAGGTTTGTCCCCCCCTTTCCTATTCCAATAAGGAGAAGGGGGAAGGAGGAGGTGGAGAGAAGGAAGGAGAGGGGCGCCGCCGCCCCCTTCCCTTGTCCAATTAAGACTGGGGCAAAGGGGGCCGCGCGCCACCTCCTGGCTGCCCTCTCTCTTCTCCACTAAGGCCCGTAAGGCCCAATAGCTTCCCCCGAGGGGGTTCCGGTAACCCCCCCCCCCCCCCCCCCGCGTACTCCGGTATATGCCCGAAACCTCCCGGAACCATTCCGGTGTCCAAACATAGTCGTCCAATATATCGATCTTTACGTCTTGACCATTTCGAGACTCCTCGTCATGTCCGTGATCACATCCGGGACTCCGAACTACCTTTGGTACATCAAAACATATAAACTCATAATATAACCGTCATCTAACTTTAAGCGTGCGGACCCTACGGGTTCGAGAACTATGTAGACATGACCGAGACACGTCTCTGGTCAATAACCAATAGCAGAACCTGGATGCTCATATTGGCTCCCACATATTCTACGAAGATCTTTATCGGTCAAACCGCATAACAACATACGTTGTTCCCTTTGTCATCGATATGTTACTTGCCCGGGATTCGATCGTCGGTATCTCAATACCTAGTTCAATCTCGTTACCGGCAAGTCTCTTTACTAGTTACATAATGCATCATCCTGTAACTAACTCATTAGCTACATTGCTTGCAAGGCTTATAGTGATGTGCATTACCGAGAGGGCCCAGAGATACCTCTCCGACAATCGAAGTGACAAATCCTAATCTCGAAATACGTCAACTCAACAAGTACCTTCGGAGACACCTGTAGAGCACCTTTATAATCACCCAATTACATTGTGACATTTGGTAGCACACAATGTGTTCCTCCGGTAAGCGGGAGTTACATAATCTCATAGTCATAGGAACATGTATAAGTCATGAAGAAAGCAATAGCAACATACTAAACGATCAAGTGCTAAGCTAACGAAATGGGTCAAGTCAATCACATCACTCTCCTAATGATGTGATCCCACTGATCAAATTATAACTCATATCCATGGTTAGGAAACTCAACCATCTTTGATCAATGAGCTAGTAAAGTAGAGGCATACTAGTGACACTATGTTTGTCTATGTATTCACACATGTATTATGTTTCCAGTTAATACAATTCTAGCATGAATAATAAACATTTATCATGATATGAGGAAATAAATAATAACTTTATTATTGCCTCTAGGGCATATTTCCTTCAGTCTCCCACTTGCACTAGAGTTAATAATCTAGATTACACAGTAATGATTCTAACACCCATGGAGCCTTGGTGCTGATCATGTTTTGCTCGTGGAAGAGGCTTAGTCAACGGGTCTGCAACATTCAGATTCGTATGTATCTTGAAAATCTCTATGTCTCCCACCTGGACTTGATCCCGGATGGAATTGAAGCGTCTCTTGATGTGCTTGGTTCTCTTTGTGAAATCTGGATTCCTTTGCCAAGGCAATTGCACCATTATTGTCACAAAATATTTTTCATTGTACCCGATGCACTAGGTATGACACCTAGATCGGATACGAACTCCTTCATCCAGACTCCTTCATTTGCTGCTTTCAAAGCAGCTATGTACTCCGCTTCACATTTAGATCCCGCCATGACGCTTTGTTTAGAACTACACCAAGTGACAGCTCCACCGTTCAATATAAACACATATCCGGTTTGCGATTTAGAATCGTCCGGATCAGTGTCAAAGCTTGCATCGACGTAACCATTTGCGACTAGCTCTTCGTCACCTCCATAAACGAGAAACATATCCTTAGTCCTTTTCAAGCATTTCAGGATGTTCTTGACCGCTATCCAGTGATCCACTCCTGGATTACTTTGGTACCTCCCTGCTAAACTAATAGCAAGGCACACATCAGGTCTGGTACACAGCATTGCATACATGATAGAGCCTATGCCTGAAGCATAGGGAACATCTTTCATTTTATCTCTATCTTCTGCAGTGGTCGGGCATTGAGTCTGACTCAATTTTACACCTTGTATTACAAGCAAGAACCCTTTCTTTGCTTTATCCATTTTGAACTTTTTCAAAACTTTATCAAGGTATGTACTTTGTGAAAGTCCAATTAAGTGTCTTGATCTATCTCTATAGATCTTGAAGCCCAATATATAAGCAACTTCACCAAGGTCTTTCATTAAAAAAATTTTATTCAAGTATCCTTTTATGCTATCCAGAAATTCTATATCATTTCCAATCAACAATATGTCGTCCACATATAATATTAGAAATGCTACAGAGCTCCCACTCACTTTCTTGTAAATACAGGCTTCTCCAAAAGTCTGTATAAAACCATATGCTTTGATCACACTATCAAAGAGTTTATTCCAACTCCGAGAGGCTTGCACCAGTCCATAAATGGATCGCTGGAGCTTGCACACTTTTTTAGCACCTTTTGGATCGACAAAACCTTCTGGTTGCATCATATACAACTCTTCTTCTAGAAATCCATTCAGGAATGCATTTTTGACATCCATTTGCCAAATTTCATAATCATAAAATGCGGCAATTGCTAACATGATTCGGACAGACTTAAGCATCGCTACGGGTGAGAAAGTCTCATCGTAGTCAACCCCTTGAACTTGTCGAAAACCTTTCACAACAAGTCGAGCTTTATAGGCAGTAACATTACCATCAGTGTCAGTCTTCTTCTTGAAGATCCATTTATTCTCAATGGCTTGCCAATCATCGGGCAAGTCAACCAAAGTCCATACTTTATTCTCATACATGGATCCCATCTCAGATTTCATGGCCTCAAGCCGTTTTGCGGAATCTGGGCTCGTCATCACTTCCTCATAGTTCGTAGGTTTGCCATGGTCAAGTAACATGACCTCCAGAATAGGATTACCGTACCACTCTGGTGCGGATCTTACTCTGGTTGACCTACAAGGCTCGGTAGTAACTTGATCTGAAGTTTCATGATCAATATCATTAGCTTCCTCACTAATTGGTGTAGTCTTCACAGGAACCGGTTTCTGTGATGAATTATTTTCCAATAAGGGAGTAGGTACAGTTACCTCATCAAGTTCTACTTTCCTCCCACTCACTTCTTTCGAGAGAAACTCCTTCTCTAGAAAGGATCCATTCTTGGCAACGAATGTCTTGCCTTCGGATCTGTGATAGAAGATGTACCCAACAGTTTCCTTTGGGTATCCTATGAAGACACATTTCTCCGATTTGGGTTCGAGCTTATCAGGTTGAAGCTTTTTCACATAAGCATCGCAGCCCCAAACTTTAAGAAATGACAACTTTGGTTTCTTGCCAAACCACAGTTCATAAGGCGTCATCTCAACGAATTTTGATGGTGCCCTATTTAACGTGAATGCAGCCGTCTCTAAAGCATAACCCCAAAATGATAGTGTTAAATTAGTAAGAGACATCATAGATCGCACCATATCTAGTAAAGTACGATTACGATGTTCGGACACACCATTACGCTATGGTGTTCCGGGTGGCGTGAGTTCCAAAACTATTCTGCATTGTTTAAAATGTAGACCAAACTCGTAACTCAAATATTCTCCTCCATGATCAGATTGTAGAAACTTTATTTTCTTGTTACGATGATTTTCAACTTCACTCTGAAATTCTTTGAACTTTTCAAATGTTTCAGACTTATGTTTCATTAAGTAGATATACCCACATCTGCTTAAATCATCTGTGAAGGTGAGAAAATAACGATACCCGCCGCGAGCCTCAACATTCATTGGACCACATACATGAGTATGTATGAACTCCAACAAATCAGTTGCTTGCTCCATAGTTCCGGATAACAACGTTTTAGTCATCTTGCCCATGAGGCATGGTTCGCAAGTACCAAGTGATTCATAATCAAGTGATTCCAAAAGTCCATCAGTATGGAGTTTCTTCATGCGCTTTACACCAATATGACCCAAACGGCAGTGCCACAAATAAGTTGCACTATCATTATCAACTTTGCATCTTTTGGCTTCAACATTATGAATATGTGTATCACTACTATCGAGATTCATCAAAAATAAACCACTCTTCAAGGGTGCATGACCATAAAAGATATTACTCATATAAATAGAACAACCATTATTCTCAGATTTAAATGAATAACCGTCTCGCATCAAACAAGATCCAGATATAATGTTCATGCTCAACGCTAGCACCAAATAACAATTATACAGGTCTAAAACTAATCCCGAAGGTAGATGTAGAGGTAGCGTGCCGACGGCGATCACATCGACTTTGGAACCATTTCCCACGCGCATCGTCACCTCGTCCTTAGCCAGTGTTCGCTTAATCCGTAGTTTCTATTTTGAGTTGCAAATATTAGCAACAGAACCAGTATCAAATACCCAGGTGCTACTGCAAGCTCTGGTAAGGTACACATCAATAACATGTATATCACATATACATTTGTTCACCTTGCCATCCTTCTTATCCGCCAAATACTTGGGGCAGTTCCGCTTCCAGTGACCAGTCTGCTTGCAGTAGAAGCACTCAGTCTCAGGCTTAGGTCCAGACTTGGGTTTCTTCTCTTGAGCAGCAACTTGTTTGCTGTTGTTTTTGAAGTTCCCTTTCTTCTTCCCTTTGCCCTTTTTCTTGAAACTGGTGGTCTTATTGACCATCAACACTTGATGCTCCTTCTTAATTTCTACCTCCACAGCCTTTAGCATTGCGAAGAGCTCGGGAATTGTCTTATCCGTCCCTTGCATGTTATAGTTCATCACGAAGCTCTTGTAGCTTGGTGGCAATGATTAAAGAATTCTATCAATGACGCTATCATCTGGAAGATTAACTCCCAGTTGAATCAAGTGATTGTTATACCCAGACATTCTGAGTATATGCTCACTGACAGAACTATTCTCCTCCATCTTGCAGCTGTAGAACTTATTGGAGACTTCATATCTATCAATCCGGACATTTGCTTGAAATATTAACTTCAACTCTTGGAACATCTCATATGCTCCATGACGTTCAAAACGTCATTGAAGTCCCAGTTCTAAGCTGTAAAGCATGGCACACTGAACTATCAAGTAGTCATCAGCTTTGCTTTGCCAGACGTTCTTAACATCATCAGTTGTATCTGCAGCAGGCCTGGCACCCAGCGGTGCTTCCAGGATGTAATTCTTCTGTGCAGCAATGAGGATAATCCTCAAGTTACGGACCCAGTCCGTGTAATTGCAACCATCATCTTTCAACTTTTCTTTCTCAAGGAACGCATTAAAATTCAACAGAACAACAACATGAGCCATCTATCTACAACAACACAGACATCCAAAATACTATCAGGTACTAAGTTCATGATAAATTTAAGTTCAATTAATCATATTACTTAAGAACTTCCACTTAGAGAGACATACCTCTAATCATCTAAGTGATCACGTGATCCAAATCAACTAAACCATAACCGATCATCACATGAAATGGAGTAGTTTTCAATGGTGAACATCACTATGTTGATCATATCTACTATATGATTCACGCTGGACCTTTCGGTCTCAGTGTTCCGAGGCCATATCTGCATATGCTAGGCTCGTCAAGTTTAACCTGAGTATTCTGCGTGTGCAAAAACTGGCTTGCACCCGTTGTAGATGGACGTAGAGCTTATCACACCCGATCATCACGTGGTGTCTGGGCACGACGAACTTTGGCAACAGTGCATACTCAGGGAGAACACTTTTATCTTGAAATTTAGTGAGACATCATCTTATAATGCTACCCTCAATCAAGGCAAGATAAGATGCATAAAAGATAAACATCACATGCAATCAATATAAGCGATATGATATGGCCATCATCATCTTGTGCTTGTGATCTGCATCTCCGAAGCACCGTCATGATCACCATCGTCACCGGCGCGACACCTTGATCTCCATCGTAGCATCATTGTCGTCTCGCCAACTATTGCTTCTACGACTATCGCTACCGCTTAGTGATAAAGTAAAGCAATTACAGGGCGGTTGCATTGCATACAATAAAGCGACAACCATATGGCTCCTGTCAGTTGTCGATAACTCGGTTACAAAACATGATCATCTCATACAATAAAATATAGCATCATGCCTTGACCATATTGAAGGAAATATGCCCTAGAGACAATAATAAAGTTATTATTTATTTCCTCATATCATGATAAATGTTTATTATTCATGCTAGAATTGTATTAACCGGAAACATAATACATGTGTGAATACATAGACAAACTTAATGTCACTAGTATGCCTCTACTTGACTAGCTCATTTATCAAAGATGGTTATGTTTCCTAACCATAGACATGAGTTGTCATTTGATTAACGGGATCACATCATTAGGAGAATGATGTGATTGACATGACCCATTCCCTTAGCTTAGCACTTGATCGTTTAGTATGTTGCTATTGCTTTCTTCATGACTTATACATGTTCCTACAACTATGAGATTATGCAACTCCCGTTTACCGGAGGAACACTTTGTGTGCTACCAAATGTCACAACGTAACTGGGTGATTATAAAGGAGCTCTACAGGTGTCTCCAAAAGTACATGTTGAGTTGGCGTATTTCGAGATTAGGTTTTGTCACTCCGATTGTCGGAGAGGTATCGCTGGGCCCTCTCGGTAATGCTCATCACTACAAGCCTTGTAAGCATGTAGCTAATGAGTTAGTTACGGTATGATGCATTATGTAACGAGTAAAGAGACTTGCCGGTAATGAGATTGAACTAGGTTTTGGATACCGACTATCGAATCTCGGGCAAGTAACATACCGATCACAAAGGGAACAACATATGTTGTTATGCGGTTTGACCGATAAAGATCTTCGTAGAATATGTAGGAGCCAATATGAGCATCCAGGTTCCGCTATTGGTTATTGACCGGAAACGAGTCTCGGTCATGTCTATGTAGTTCTTGAACCCGTAGGGTCCGCACACTTAAGGTTTCGTTGACAGTTTTATTATGAGTTTATGAGTTTTCATGTACCGAAGGTTGTTCGGAGTCCCGGATGTGATCACGTACTTGACGAGGAGTCTCGAAATGGTTGAGACATGAAGATCGATATATTGGACGACTATATTTGGACACCGGAAAGGTTCCGGGTGAGATTGGGACAATACCGGAGCTCCGGGAGGTTATTGGAACCCCCCGGGAGGTATATGCGCCTTATTGGGCCTTAGTGGAAAGGAGGGAGAAGAAGCAAAGGAGGGGCGACCCCCCCCCCAAGCCCAATCCGAATTGGGAGGGGGGGTGGCCCCCCCTTTCCTTCTTCCCTCCCCCCTCTTCCTTCCCTCTCCCTCTCCTAATAGGAAAGGGGGAGTCCCACTCCCTGTTGGGGTTGGACTCCCCCCTAGGGCCCGCCACCCCCTTGGTCGGCGCCCTCCTCCACTCCTTTATATACGGGGGAGGGGGCACCCCATAGACACAACAGTTGATCTCTTGATCTCTTAGCCATGTGCGGTGCCCCCCTCCACCATAGTCCTCGATAATATTGTAGCGGTGCTTAGGTGAAGCCCCATGACGGTAGAACATCAAGATCGTCACCACGCCGTCGTGCTGACGAAACTCTTCCACGACATTCTGCTAGATAGGAGTACGGGGAACGTCATCGAGCTAAACGTGTGCTAGAACTCGGAGGTGCCGTAGTTTCGGTGTTTGATCGGTCGGGCCGTGAAGACGTACGACTACATCAACCGCGTAGTTCTAATACTTCCGCTTTCGGTCTATGAGGGTATGTGGACAACACTCTCCCCTCTCGTTGCTATGCATCACCATGATCTTGCGTGTGTGTAGGAAATTTTTTAAATTACTATGTTCCCCAACAGTGGCATCCGAGCCTGGTTTTATGCGTAGATGTTATATGCACGAGTAGAACACAAGTGAGTTGTGGGCGATACAAGTCATACTGCTTACCAGCATGTCATACTTTGGTTCGGCGGTATTGTTGGATGAAGCGGCCCGGACCGACATTACACGTACGCTTATGCGAGACTGGTTTTACCGCCATGCTTTGCACACAGGTGACTAGCGGGTGTCTGTTTCTCCAACTTTAGTTGAACCGAGTGTGGCTATGCCCGGTCCTTGCGAAGGTTAAAACAACACTAACTTGACGAACTATCATTGTGGTTTTGATGCGTAGGTAAGAACGGTTCTTGCTCAGCCCGTAGTAGCCACGTAAAATTTTGCAACAACAAAGTAGAGGACGTCTAACTTGTTTTTGCAAGGCATGTTGTGATGTGATATGGTCAAGAAATGATGCTATATTTTATTGTACGAGATGATCATGTTTTGTAACCGAGTTATCGGCAACTGACAGGAGCCATATGGTTGTCGCTTTATTGTATGAAATGCAAACGCCCTGTAATTGCTTTACTTTATCACTAAGCGGTAGCGATAGTTGTAGAAGCAATAGATGGCATAACGACAATGATGCTACGATGGAGAACAAGGTGTCGCGCCGGTGATGATGGTGATCACGACGGTGCTTCGGAGATGGAGATCACAAGCACAAGATGATGATGGCCATATCATATCACTTATATTGATTGCATGTGATGTTTATCCTTTATGCATCTTATCTTGCTTTGATTGACGGTAGCATTTTAAGATGATCTCTCACTAATTATCAAGAAGTGTTCTCCCTGAGTATGCACCGTTGCGAAAGTTCTTCATGCTGAGACACCACGTGATGATCGGGTGTGATAGGCTCTACGTTCAAATACAATGGGTGCAAAACAGTTGCACACGCAGAATACTCAGGTTAAACTTGACGAGCCTAGCATATACAGATATGGCCTCGGAACATGGAGACCGGAAGGTCGAACGTGAATCATATAGTAGATATGATCAACATAGTGATGTTCACCATTGAAACTACTCCATCTCACGTGATGATCGGACATGGTTTAGTTGATTTGGATCACGTGATCACTTAGATGACTAGAGAGATGTCTGTCTAAGTGGGATTTCTTTAGTAATATGATTAATTGAACTTAAATTTATCATGAACTTAGTACCTGATAGTATTTTGCTTGTCTATGTTTGTTGTAGATAGATGGCTCGTGCTGTTGTTCCGTTGGATTTTAATGCGTTCCTGGAGAAATCTAAGTTGAAAGATGATGGTAGCAATTACACAGACTGGGTCCGTAACTTGAGGATTATCCTCATTGCTGCACAGAAGAATTACGTCCTGGAAGCACCGCTGGGTGCCAGGCCTGCTGCTGTCGGCGTTCTGGGAATAGGGGTCCCCGGACTTGCCTGCCTGCGGCCTGCGGCGTGGCTCAAGTGGGGGCCCAACGCAGCCCAGCTTCATCAGCTCAAGCTCAAGACCCTCGCGAGGGGCCAAGCCTCGCGGGGCGAACGACAGGAAGCTTCCTCAGGAGCAGCCTCCCCAGGCAGGCTCGCGAGGAGGCGGAGAGATCAAGGCGGGGTACCTCCCGAGGAGCCCGTGACGCAAGCCATGACGATCGAAGACCAGGCGGGCGCCAGGCGGGCGCCGGCCTGCGCAGTGTCCTTGTTTCCCATTCGGTGCAAAGGGGGCAAGCACAGGCCAAGGCATCAGGCAAAGGTTACCATTTCGGTGCAACAAGACCAAGACCAGCAGAACGGCAGGATGGAGGTCATCATGGAGCCCAGGGCAGCGTCATCGTCAGATCCTTTGGCAGCCGAAGACCAACTTTAGTCAGGATAAGTGTACCAGATGTTCCCCTTCAAAATGGCCAATTGTTGGCGCCCTTCCCGCTCATTATTTGGGAAGAGGCCTAGGGTAGAGGCATCTAGAGAACAGATCAATCAGAGAGAGATAGAAGCGACTAAACTCGCCCAAGCAGTTCATCGCACCAGCTCAAGAACAGCCCCTCGCGAGGTTGTTCTCCCTTTGTACTATTCATCATCAGCCCCTGAGGCAATCCACCACACCACACACTGGAGTAGGGTATTACACCACAATGGTGGCCTGAACCAGTATAAATCTTGCGTCCCTTGTGTGTTCTTCTTTCTTGCTTAGATCCTTGTGAGACTTCGAGACGTGAGCTGGTACGGGAAAGATCTTCGTGCGCACCCCAGTATTCGAACCTCAAGGGTCTGCCGGAACCCAAAATCCGACATTTGGCGCGGCAGGTAGGGGTGCACCAGAATCTTTCTTCCGCTAGTCGTGTCTGATCTTCCGCCGTGTCCATGGCTGACGCTCGCCGAGCTCGCGCCGAGCGTCGGGTTGCTCTCGCCACCCGCGTCGCCCAGACGGCGCCCGTCGGCGGACGCCCCTATCGTTCCCCGTCGCGTGCCGCCAACGCCGCTACCAGCCCGGCGGGGAACGAGCAGCAGGCCTCGTCCCTGCATCCTTCGGTGCGGCGCGATGGCCGCACCGCCGCCCCGTCACTGACCCCAGCCGGTTCGTCATCCCACGCCCGTCGCGCCCCTGCGGACGCGTACGCCGCGCTGCTCTTGGCGCGTGAGCTCCTGCACTACCGTCCCGTCGACGACCTCTACAAGGACTGGCTCGCCCGCATCACCGAGCTCGTCAGCACCGCAGGGGCTCTCCCATGACGTCCCTCTCGCTGCCTCGCCCTCCATCCTGCGCGGGAGGCGAGGAGCAGGAGGTGCCTCCACCGCCTCCTCCCCAAGAGGGCGCCCTAGCTCCAAGGCACGCGGCCCCAGGACGAGACCCACCGCGTCCGGCGCCTGCACAACAAGAAAGGAGCTGCCAAGAGATCCCTCGCCCCCAAGAAGGTGCTCGCGTGCTCCCAGCACCGGAGCGCCACTACCGCATCCCTGCACCGCCACGTCAAGACCCTGCGCTGCTCCAGGCAGCGGTGCACAGGAATCTCCAGGAGCAAGCCCCGCATCAGCAGAGAGCTCCGGTGGCCACCGCAGGCTGCCGCGCTTTCACCGCCGAGCTGCGTAGCGTCGCATGGCCCGGCAAGTTTAAGCCGGACCTGCCTCCTCGCTACGACGACACTGCAGACCCTGCGGAGTTCCTCCAGCTCTACGAGCTGGGCATTGAAGCCGCCAACGGGGACGAGAAGGTCATGGCGAATTGGTTTCCCATGGCGCTCAAGGACGGTGCCCGCACCTGGCTCCTGAACCTGGCTCCTGGCACAATCTCCTCCTGGGACGAGATGCGCACCCGATTCATCACCAACTTCCAAGGCACTAGCGACCGGCCCCCGGCCATGAGTGACCTGTGCCGCATCAAGCAACGGCCATGAGAGACCCTGCAGAAGTACATCCAGCACTTCAACAACGCCCGCCTCAAGATCCCCAGGGTGACTGAGGAGGCCATCATCTCAGCCTTCTCCGATGGCGTGCGTGACATCAAGATGAAAGAGGAGCTAGCAATCCATGAAGACCTATGCACATCCCTAGAGCTGTTCAACTTGGCGACCAAGTGTTCCAGGGCTGAGGAAGGGCGCCTCTCCCTCCTCGAGCTTCCGGCTGCCAACCCAGAAGAGAAGAAGCCTAAGGTCAAGGACGTGAAGCGCAAGGGGGCTGTTGTGCTCGCACCAGAGCCAGACACCAAGCGAGGCAGGGATCAGCCTGAGTCATCCAAGGGCAGCCGATACTGCGTGTACCACGACCTCCACACCCACAACACCAATGAATGTAAAGAGCTCAGGCCCGTGCGAGATGGGCGTATCGGCCGACGCCCCGACCGCAACGATCGGGGCTATGGCCAAGGAGGAGGAAGAGGTGGAGGATGATGGGAAGACCGTGGCCCTTGCCAAGGGTGGCGTGACCGACCTCGCGAGGACCGCTGGCAGGACCAGCCTCGCGAGGGAGGTTGGAGGGATCAGCCTCGTGGGGACCGCCCTCAAGGCAACGCAGGCCTCCCTCCTCTGCCACCACCGCCAAGGAGGAATGAAGACCATCACCAGGATGAGGGGGCTGGGGGCTTCCAGGAGCCGCGCGCAATCGCTTGCATCCTGGGCGACGCTCAGGCCCCAGCCTCTCAGCGCATCTTCAAGCAGTTTGCTTGCGAGGTGAACACAGTCCTCCCCAAGCTTGAAGCCACGCGCCCTCTCAGGTGGTCTGCGTGCGCTATCACGTTCAGCTCAGCGGATCAGCTCAAGTGTGCAGCAACGGCCGGAGTCCTCCCGATGCTTTGTTCCCCGGTCATCAGCAATGTGCAAGTCACCAGGACCCTCATCAATGGCGGAGCTGGACTCAACGTCATGTCCGTCGAGACGTTCAACAATCTCCAAGTGCCATACGATCAGCTTCAGCCGACCAAGCCTTTCTCAGGAGTCACTGATAACCTACAAGCAAAGGGGATCGCAATAGCTTTCGAGGGTAGAGTATTCAACCCAAATTTATTGATTCGACACAAGGGGAGCCAAAGCATATTCTTGAGTATTAGCAGTTGAGTTGTCAATTCAACCACACCTGGATAACTTAGTATCTGCAGCAAAGTGTTTAGTAGCAAAACTGGTATGATAATAAAGGTAACGATAGCAAAAGTAAAGATAGATGTTTTTGGGTTTTTGTAGCAGTTGTAACAGTAGCAATGGAAAAGTAAATAAGCGAAGAACAATATACGAAAAGCTCGTAGGCAATGGATCAGTGATGGATAATTATGCCGGATGCGATTCCTCATGCAATAGTTATAACATAGGGTGATATAAAACTAGCTCCAATTCATCAATGTAGTGTAGGCATGTATTCCGTAAATAGTCATACGTGCTTATGGAAAAGAACTTGCATGACATCTTTTGTCCTACCCTCCCGTGGAAGCGGGGTCCTAGCGGAAACTAAGGGATATTAAGGCCTCCTTTTAATAGAGAACCGGAACAAAGCATTAGCACATAGTGAATACATGAACTCCTCAAACTACGGTCATCACCGAGAAGTATCCCGATTATTGTCACTTCGGGGTTGTCGGGTCATAACACATAATAGGTGACTATAGACTTGCAAGATATGATCAAGAACACACATATATTCATGAAAACATAATAGGTTCAGATCTGAAATCATGGCACTCGGGCCCTAGTGACAAGCATTAAGCATAGCAAAGTCATAGCAACATCAATCTCAGAACATAGTGGATACTAGGGATCAAACCCTAACAAAACTAACTTGATTACATGGTAAATCTCATCCAACCCATCACCGTCCAGTAAGCCTACGATGGAATAACTCTCGCACGGCGGTGAGCATCATGAAATTGGTGATGGAGGACGGTTGATGATGATGATGACGATGAATCCCCCTCTCCAGAGCCCCGAACGAACTCCAGATCAGCCCTCCCGAGAGAGATTAGGGCTTGGCGGCGGCTCCGTGTCATAAAACGCGATGAAACTTTCTCTCTGATTTTTTTCTCCCTGAACGTGAATATATGGAGTTGGAGTTGAGGTCGGTGGAGGTCCAGGGGGCCCACGAGATAGGAGGCCGCGCCCTAGGGGGGCGTCCCCTGTCTCGTGGACAGGCTGTGGGCCCCCTGGCATTAATTCTTTCGCCAAAAATTCTTATTAATTCCAAAAAGTGCCTCCGTGGATTTCCAGGACATTCCGAGAACTTTTCTTTTCTACACATAAAACAACATCATGGCAGTTCTGCTGAAAACAGTGTCAGTCCGGGTTAGTTTCATTCAAATCATGCAAGTTAGAGTTCAAAACGAGGGCAAAAGTGTTTGGAAAAGTAGATACGTTGGAGACGTATCAACTCCCCCAAGCTTAAACCTTTGCTTGTCCTCAAGCAATTCAGTTGATAAACTGAAAGTGATAAAGAAAAACTTTTACAAACTCTGTTTGCTCTTGTTGCTGTAACATGAAAAGCCAGTATTCAAGTTTCGGCAAATATTATGAACTAACCATACCCACAATAACACATAGCTCTCACAATTACTCATATCAATAACATAATCAGCTAGCGAGCCATAATAATAAAACTTGGATGACAACACTTTCTCAAAATAATTATAACATGATATAACAAAATGGTATCTCGCTAGCCCTTTCTGAGACCGCAAAACATAAATGCAGAGCACCTTTAAAGATCAAGGACTGACTAAACATTGTAATTCATGGTAAAAGAGATCCAGTCAAGTCATACCCAATATAAACATATAATAATGAATGCAAATGACAGTGTGCTCTCCAGCGGGTGCTTTTAATAAGAAGGGTGATGACTTAACATAAAAGTAAATGGATAGGCCCTTCGCAGAGGGAAGCAGGGATTTGTAGAGGTGCCAGAGCTTGATTTTAAAATAGAGATTGAATAACATTTTGAGCAGCATACTTTCATTGTCAATGCAACAACTATGAGATGGCTGTATCTTCCATACTACATGCATTATAGGCAGTTACCAAACAGAATGGTAAAGGTTTATACTCCCCCAACCACCAACAAGCATCAATCCATGGCTTGCTCGAAACAACGAGTGCCTCCAACATACAACAGCCCTGGGGGAGTTTTGTTTAATTATTTTGATTTGCTTTGATCTTTTTGGATCATGGGACTGGGCATCCCGGTTATCGGCCCTTTCTCGTGAATGAGGAGCGGAGTCCACTCCTCTTGAGAATAACCCACCTAGCATGGAAGATATAGGCAGCCCTAGTTGTAACATGAGCTGCTCGAGCATAAAAAACAGAATTTCATTTGAAGGTTTGGAGTTTGGCACATACAAATTTACTTGGAACGGCAGGTAAATACCGCATATAGGAAGGTATAGTGGACTCATATGGAACAACTTTGGGGTTTAAGGAGTTTGGATGCACAAGCAGTATTCCTGCTTAGTACAAGTGAAGGCTAGCAAAAGACTGGGAAGCGACCAACTGAGAGAGCGACAACATTCGTAAACATGCATTAAAATTAATTCACACCGAGTACAAGCATGAGTAGGATATAATCCACCATGAACATAAATATCATGAAGGCTATGTTGATTTGATTCAACTACATGTGTGAACATGTGCCAAGTCGAGTCACTCAATTCATTCAAAGGAGGATACCATCCCATCATACCACATCATAATCATTCTAATAGCATGTTGGCACGCAAGGTAAACCATTATAACTCATAGCTAATCAAGCATGGCACAAGTAACTATAATCTCTAAATGTCATTGCAAATATGTTTACTTCATAATAGCTGACTCGGGAACCATGAACTCATCATATTTACAAAAACAAGAGAGGTCGAGTTCATACCAGCTTTTCTCATCCCAATAAGTCCATCATATGTCGTCATTATTGCCTTTCACTTGCACGACCGAAGGATGTGTATAATAATAAGAGTGCACGTGCATTGGACTAAGCTGGAATCTGCAAGCATTCAACTCAAGAGAGAAGACAAGTAATATGGGCTCTAAATTAAATAAACAATCATGCATATAGGAGCCACTAAGCATTTTCAATATGGTCTTCTCGACCCCCAAAAGAAAGAAAAGAAAATAAAACTATTTACACGGGAAACCTCCCAACAAGTAAAAAAGAAGAACTAGAAATCTTTTTGGGTTTTCATTTTAATTTCTACTACAAGCATGGAAATTAAACTAACTAATTTTTTTATTTTTCTTAAGGTTTATCAAACACACAAGAAGAAAAACTAGAAAAAGAAATTTATACTAGCATGGATAATACAATGAAAGAATATGAGCACCGACGACAAGTGTGCAAACATGAATGTAAAGTCGGTGAGAAATACGTACTCCCCCAAGCTTAGGCTTTTGGCCTAAGTTGGTCTAATACCAATGACCGCCTGGCTGATATCCATAAGTGAAACTGGGGTAGTACTGAGATGCAGAGGCGACCGCCTCCTGAGCAGCAACGTGTTGGCGAGCTGCCTCCATTCCCCTCTCATATTCAGTTGCTTCTTCCTTGGTGACAACATATCTTCCTTTTGCCTGATAATCAAAAAGGTAGGGAGCAGGAAGAGTAACAGGGACGACGTTGCGTCTGTCATAGATTAGTCGATAATGGAGGAATTGTTCATTCCTCTCAAGAAAATGATGATCAAACATAGCTTCTTTATCCAAATAAATAGGAGGTACAATCATATCCCCCTCTCGTGGAGCTATATTAAGAAAATTAGCCACACGGGTTGCATAAATTCCTCCAAAGAAATCTCCCCTTCTACTATTATTCTGCAACCTACGTGCAACTATTGCCCCCAAGTTATAACCTTTATAACCTGACACAGCACTCTTGAGGACACAAAGATCAGGAGCACACATGTGACATACTTCATCCTTACCGTTAATGCATCTACCAATAAAGAGAGCAAAATAATGTATAGCAGGAAAATGAATGCTCCCTATGGTAGCTTGTGCTATGTCCCTAGATTCTCCCACGGTAATACTAGCAAGAAAATCTCTAAATTCAGATTTGCGAGGATCATTGATATTACCCCACTGAGGGAGTTTGCAAGCAGCTGCGAAATCCTCTAAATCCATTGTATAAGATGTATCATAAATATCAAACATGACACTAGGAGAATTACGCGCAGAAATATATTCGAACCTCCGCACAAAGGAATCGGTCAATTGATAATATTGAGGACACTTATCTTGTAAGAAGTCCTCCAGCTCGGCATTACGCACATATGCGTCAAATTCCTCCTTGAAGCCTGCTTCGACCATAAAATCATCGGATGGCCACTCACAAGCCCGTACATTTGTGTCCCTTGGCAAATTAACATCTTGTTCACGTATAGCAATCCTTGGCCCTTTCTTTGCCAAGGAACCTCCTTGGTACATTCTTCTAAGCATATTTCTTTTTCTGAAAATTTCTGAAATTTTAGTAACTTCAAAATAAAAGTGAATAAAACTAAACAAGATTGATAGCAACTACTCCTACAAGTGCCTAGAGCCTATATCATGCATTGGAATTGCTTGGGACCTCAAAAATTTAACATGCAAGCTCAAGAACATGGTCACCTATGCAGCAAAAATTTGCAATGAATAAAGCACTAAAACAAAAATTAATTGGACCAATGGAGGAGTCACATACCAAGCAACAATCTCCCAAAGCAGTTTTGCGAATGGAGCTTTGAGCTAAGAGATCGAAAATCGCAGCAAAACGAGCTAGAACTCGTGCTTGAGTTGGATGGGGATTTTTTTGGGTAGTAGATGAAGTGTGTGGGTGCTGGCATAAGTGGAGGGGGGCCACCAGGGGCCCACGAGACAGGGCGCGCGCCCTACAGGGGGGGCACGCCCTCCTCTCTCGTGGACTGGTGCTTGCCCCTCCTACAGTGTTTTCAGTGCCTAAAATCCTCAAATATTCCAAAAAAATCATACTAAATTTGCAGGGCATTTGGAGCACTTTTATTTTCGGACAATTTTTTAATGCACGGACAATTCAGAAAACAGACGGATAATACTATTTTTGCTTTATTTATTCTAAATAACAGAAAGTAAAAGGAGGGTACAGAAGGTTGTGCCTTCTAGTTTCATCCATCTCGTGCTCATCAAAATGAATCCACTAACAAGGTTGATCAAGTCTTGTTAACAAAATCATTCCGAATAACACGGAACCGGAGAAATTTCGAATAACACTAAGTTACCTCAATAGGGATATGAAAATCCCCAACAATAAGAATATCATACTTTTTCTTGACAGTAGGGAGAGGAAATTCAAAACCTCCAAAAATGATAGTTGGAACTTTTTCAATAGAATTGATACTATGAACTTGAGATTGTTTCCTCGGAAAGTGTACCGTATGCTCATTATCATTAACATGAAAAGTGACATTGCCTTTGTTGCAATCAATAACAGTCCCTGCAGTATTAAGAAAAGGTCTACCAAGGATAATAGACATACTATTGTCCTCGGGAATATCAAGAATAAAAAAGTCCGTTAAGATAGTGACATTTGCAACCACAACAGGCACATCCTCACAAATACTGATAGGTATAGCAGTTGATTTATCGGCCATTTGCAAAGATATTTCAGTAGGTGTCAACTTATTCAATTCAAGTCTACGATATAAAGAGAGAGGTATAACACTATCACCGGCTCCAAGATCACATAAAGCAGTTCTAACATAATTTCTTTTAATAGAGCATGGTATAGTTGGTACATCCAGATATCCAAGTTTCTTTGGTATTCCACCTTTAAAAGTGTAATTAGAAAGCATGGTGGAAATTTCAGCTTCCGGTATCTTTCTTTTATTTGTGATGATATCCTTCATATACTTAGCATAGGGATTTACTTTAAGAATATCAGTTAAGCGCATACGTAAGAAACTAGGTCTAATCATTTCAGCAAAGCGCTCAAAATCCTCATCATCCTTTGACTTGGATGGTTTAGGAGGAAAGGGCATGGGTTTCTGAACCCATGGTTCTCTTTCTTTACCGTGCTTCCTAGCAACAAAATCTCTCTTATCATAACGTTGATTCTTTGATTGTGGGTTATCAAGATCAACAGCAGGTTCAATCTCTACATCATTGTCTTTGCTAGGTTGAGCATCAACATGAACATTATCACTAGGTTCATGTTCATCACCTGATTGTGTTTCAGCATCAGAAACAGAAATATCATTGGGATTCTCAGGTGTGTCTACAGTAGTTTCACTAGAAGCATGCAAAGTTCTATCGTTTTTCTTCTTCTTTTTAGAAGAACTAGGTGCCTCTAAATTATTTCTCTGAGAATCTTGCTCGATTCTCTTAGGGTGGCCTTCAGGATACAAAGGTTCCTGAGTCATTCTACCAGTTCTAGTAGCCACTCTAACAGCAAAGTCATTTTTATTATTCAATTCATCAAGCAAATCATTTTGAGCTTTAAGTACTTGCTCAGCTTGAGTAGCAACCATAGAAGCATATTTGCTAACGCGGTGAAGTTCATCTTTAGCTCTAGCCAGATTATCACCTACGCGTCCTATCTCGAAAGCATTATTCTTTAACTCTCTACCAACATAAGCATTAAAACTTTCTTGTCTAGCCATAAAGTCGTCAAATTCATCTAAGCATGGGCTATGAAATTTAGTAGAGGGTATTTCAACTTTATCATATCTATAGAGAGAATTTACCTTTACTACCTGTGTCAGGTTATCAAGACAATGTGGTTCTTCAGGCGGTATATTAAGACCATGTATTTCTTCAATAGGTGGTAAATTATTAACATCTTCATCTTTAATACCTTTTTCTTTCATTGATTTCTTTGCCTCTGGCATATCTTCAGGACTGAGAAATAAAACACCTCTCTTCTTCGGAGTGGGTTTAGGAATAGGCTCAGGAGTTGGCTCAATTGGTTCAGGAATTACTTCAGGAACTGGCTCGGGAAGAGTCCAATTATTTTCATTAGTCAACATATTATTCAATAATATTTTAGCTTCATCGACTGTTCTTTCCCTGAAAACACAACCAACACAACTATCCAAGTAGTCCTTAGAAGCATGGGTTAGTCCATTATAAAAGATATCAAGTATTTCATTTTTCTTAAGAGGATGATCAGGCAAAGCATTAAGTAACCGGAGAAGCCTCCCCCAAGCTTGTGGGAGACTCTCTTCTTTGATTTGCACAAAATTATATATTTCCCGCAAGGCAGCTTGTTTCTTATGAGCAGGGAAATATTTAGCAGAGAAGTAATAAATCATATCCTGGGGACTACGCACACAACCAGGAGCAAAAGAATTATACCAAGTCTTAGCATCACCCTTTAATGAGAACGGAAATATATTAAGGATATAATAATAGCGAGACTTCTCATCATTAGTAAACAGGGTGGCCATATCATTTAACTTGGTAAGATGTGCTACAACAGTTTCAGATTCAAGGCCATAAAAAGGATCAGATTCAACTAAAGTAATAATATCAGGATCAACAGAGAATTCATAATCCTTGTCAGTAACACAGATAGGTGAAGTAGCAAAAGCAGGATCGGGTTTCATTATAGCATTAAGAGACTACTGCTTCCATTTAGCTAATAATTTCTTAAGATCATTTCTATCATTGCAAGCAAGAATTTCCATAGCAGATGCTTCATTCATAACATAACCCTTAGGAACAACAGGTAATACATAACATTGGGGGAACCTTCATCATCACTATCATCAATAATAGGTTCTTCAATATTTTCATTCCCCCTAACTCTAGCAAGTTGTTCATCTAGAAATTCACCTAATGGTAAAGTAGTATCACGCATAGAAGTAGTTTCATCATGCATAGGAGAAGTGGCATCATCAATAACATGCGACATATCAGAATTCATAGCAGTAGCAGGTTTAGGTGTTGTAAGCTTACTAATAATGGAAGGAGAATCTAGTGCAGAGCTAGATGGCTGTTCCTTACCTCCCCTCGTAGTTGAGGGAAAAATCTTGGTTTTAGCGTCTTTCAAGTTCTTCATAGTGATCAATAGATATAAATCCCAAGTGACTCAGAGAATAGAGCTATGCTCCCCGGCAACGGCGCCATAAATTAGTCTTGATAACCCACAAGTATAGGGGATCGCAACAGCTTTCGAGGGTAGAGTATTCAACCCAAATTTATTGATTCGACACAAGGGGAGCCAAAGAATATTCTTGAGTATTAGCAGTTGAGTTGTCGATTCAACCACACCTGGATAACTTAGTATCTGCAGCAAAGTGTTTAGTAGCAAATGTGGTATGATAATAAAGGTAACGATAGCAAAAGTAAAGATAGATGTTTTGCGGTTTTGTAGTAGTTGTAACAGTAGCAACGGAAAAGTAAATAAGCGATGAACAATATATGAAAAGCTCGTAGGCAATGGATCAATGATGGATAATTATGCCGGATGCGATTCCTCATGCAATAGTTATAACATAGGGTGATATAAAACTAGCTCCAATTCATCGATGTAATATAGGCATGTATTCCGTAAATAGTCATACGTGCTTATGGAAAAGAACTTGCATGACATCTTTTGTCCTACCCTCCCGTGGAAGCGGGGTCCTAGCGGAAACTAAGGGATATTAAGGCCTCCTTTTAATAGAGAACCGGAACAAAGCATTAGCACATAGTAAATACATGAACTCCTCAAACTACGGTCATCACCGAGAAGTATCCCGATTATTGTCACTTCGGGGTTGTCGGATCATAACACATAATCGGTGACTATAGACTTGCAAGATATGATCAAGAACACACATATATTCATGAAAACATAATAGGTTCAGATCTGAAATCATGGCACTCGGGCCCTAGTGACAAGCATTAAGCATAGCAAAGTCATAGCAACATCAATCTCAGAACATAGTGGATACTAGGGATCAAACCCTAACAAAACTAACTTGATTACATGGTAAATCTCATCCAACCCATCATCGTCCAGCAAGCCTACGATGGAATTACTCACGCACGGCGGTGAGCATCATGAAATTGGTGATGGAGGATGGTTGATGATGACGACGGCGACTAATCCCCCTCTCTGGAGCCCCGAACGGACTCCAGATCAGCCCTCCCGAGAGAGATTAGGGCTTGGCGGCGGCTCCGTGTCGTAAAACGCGATGAAACTTTATCTCTGATTTTTTTCTCCCCGAATGTGAATATATGGAGTTGGAGTTGAGGTCGATGGAGGTCCAGGGGGCCCACAAGATAGGAGGCCGTGCCCTAGGGGGGCGCGCCCTAGGGGGCACGCCCCCCTGTCTCGTGGACAGGCTGTGGGCCCCCTGGCATTAATTATTTCGCCAAAAATTCTTATTAATTCCAAAAAGTGCCTCTGTGGATTTCCAGGACATTCTGAGAACTTTTCTTTTCTACACAAAAAACAACATCATGGCAGTTCTACTGAAAACAGTGTCAGTTTGGGTTAGTTTCATTCAAATCATACTAGTTAGAGTCCAAAACAAGGGCAAAAGTGTTTGGAAAAGTAGATACATTAGAGACGTATCAGTCACTGACGGTTCCACCGTTCCAATAGGGCAAGTTTGCCTTCCTGTCACCTTTGGGCAGCGCAACAACTACCGCACCGAGCTCATTGACTTCGACGTCGCCCACATTCGCCTGCCATACAATGCCATCCTCGGGTACCCAGCTCTGGCCAAGTTCATGGCAGTGACTCACCATGGCTACAATGTCCTCAAGATGCCAGGAAGTGGTGGAATCATCACAGTGCCTTGCGAGGAGAGGGATGCAGTGTGTTCTCTTGAGCGTGCCTTCCAGGCCGCAGCCATCGAAGACCCAGATCACAGGAGCGGGAGGCTCCCAAAGCGGACCCCAAGAAGAAGAAGGCTTCACCTGGCCCAAACACTCACGAGGCAGGAGCCTCCGGAGGCGATGCGTCAGGATCCGCGCCCGTTCAAGGGGCGCCACCCTCTGTCGCATAGGAGGCACAGCCGGCGCCCTCCTCGGGCAGGGCTCGGGGGCTCTCTCCTGGAGGGCCACCGACCTCGCCAAGATCACGAGGGAGGCGCTCGGGCACCACTTGGAGGCGTGCTTCAAGGCACGTTTCCCTCAGGAAGGCATGAGGCAAGGAGGGCCAAACCCTCAGGAGTTCATCGCGAGGAACATTCAGGAGCTACAGGAGTCAAGAGTCATGCGCGGCAGCCGCCGCCTACCCGCCGTAGCCCCACATCCCGGCGAGGATGGTGGGATGCGCGTCTGCATCGACGTACCGGGGCTCAACCGAGCCGTGTCTCAGGAGCGCCTCTGGTCTTCGCGCGTGGGGCGTTGCGAGGGTCCACCTCACAGCTATGTTCGCATGCCTTTCGGCCTGCCGAACGCGGCTGCTGCCCATCAGCGCCTGGTGAGGAGCATCCTGGAAGCTCAGGTGGCCAGGCACCGCGCGTTCCTGGAGGAGATGGAGATGGACCTCAAGGAGCCGCTCGGACCCCTAGAGCCTCCCGAGGCTCAGGGCTCCGGAGGCTCGTGAGGGTTGGCTTCTTCACCACGCGTCATCAGCTACTCCGACACTCGCTCAGCAATGGTATCAGGTGACATCTTTCGAAGTTCTGTTTTTAGCTGGGAGCGCCCACAGGGCCGCATCATTCCCAGGTCGCGGGGGTCCGTCCCTGCGACATGTATCTGTTTTGCTTATGCTCTTTACCTACCTTGCTTGGGGCGCCCCTCAGGCTGTATTATCCCCAAGCTGCTCGGGCCTGACCCAGTGGCGTTTGCTTTTTCTGCATCTATCTAAACGGATTTGCTCCCTCGTGCTTAACATGCTAGACCTAATCGCCTACTCGATTGAGACCTACCTTTGGAGCCGCTCGCTCTAGCACGGCACTTGCACACGGGTCCGTCCCTGCAACGCCGAAAAATCTGAGTGGCTGAGCTCTAGCCGCGGCAGCCCCGCAAGGCGCCACCTCACCAGGCCCTCAGTGCCCCAATCACTCCCTTGGAGCGACCAATGGTTGGCTGGCAACCATGACGACAAACCTTGTTTCCCCTTCGTGATTGATATGCAGGACCCGCTCCAGGAGTAATGCTGGTGGTGTCCCGAGCCTTCTCTCCTTCTCTCCGGCACGATCCGCTTGCACGTTAAAAGGGGGGCGCCTGAGCATCGCGACTCATGGG
Organism: Triticum timopheevii; assembly: GCA_963921465.1. NCBI lineage: Eukaryota > Viridiplantae > Streptophyta > Magnoliopsida > Poales > Poaceae > Triticum > Triticum timopheevii. Next base: position 506,773,125 of record OY997268.1, on the reverse strand, counting down.
CTCTTACTGGCTCTCCAGCCCTCACCCCCTGGCCTTGACCCACGGCATCGCGACCTGTCATACCAGCGGCGGCTGAGCTCGCTCGAGGGTCGGGACCTGAGAACGTAGAGCATTAAGTAAAGCGCGGGGAGAGGGAAGAAGCTCGCGAGGACCTAACCCAGTAGCACCTCAGCTGCCGCCTTGCAGACCCGGCACCTCAACAAAAACTACTCCAAACCTACGAGATAAGTCACGCGAAAACTGATTCGACTCAGCGCTTAACCCTCGCCTACTGCAGCTCTGTCGTGGCAACGTTGCTCACCTTTCTCGCCCAGCGGAGGCTGCTTGAGCGCTAAAGGGGACCTCCTGAGCATTGCGACTCAGGGCTCTTACTGGACCTTGGGTCGCTCACCTCCTGGCCTTGACCACGGCATCGCGACCTGGCATACTAGCAACGGCTAAAGCCTGCACCGGGACCTATCAGCGTAGAGCACCAAGCCCTCGTGAGGAAAGAAAGGGGGAGCCAAGCCGGGACAGGACAAGCATCTCGCATTGATTCGTCATGAGGATATAATATTCACAAAAGACATGGCCAGCGCCTTACATACCCCCGCGGGGTGATACTTTGATTTCCCACAGGAGACAAAAGGTGCTAATCCTAAGGAGCGCTAACTACGCGCGCCTCCACAGGAGACGCCATCATCAGCAGTGGGCCATCGGGCACCGGCGCCAACCCCATCCAGATCAGTGGCATCGGCGGCCTGACGAGCCCGCCCTACTCCGAGCGTGACACGAGCTCGGGGGCTCGTAGCTGTCGTTGCTCGTCTCCGGAGTCGCGTGAAGCTCTGTGGAGTCGCTGGACCCTCCGGCGCCTCCGCTGCCGCCTGAGGAGCTGCTGGGGAAGCGATTGGCGGGCCTGGTCCTCGCCACGACGATGCCCCGACTGCTATTCTCGGGGCAGCATTCCAGCCGGCGTCCTTCCGCGTCGAAGACCTTGAAGAACATCAAGGAGGCGCCATCGTAGTCAAGGTGGATTACGAGGGTGCCCCCTGTCTGGCAGACCCGGGCGATCTCACCCCAGCCACGGGTCATGTAGACCTTGCCCGGAGCGACAACCTCAACCTCCGCTCCGGTCGCAGGGGTACTGCAGTCGGCGTGCTGCAGCCAGAGCTCAAGAGGCCCCCTCGGCGGGATCTCGATGGCGAAGGAGGGAGGAAGTCAAATCCAAGATCGAGGAGGCATGGCAGCGTGGAGCACAAGCTCGCGAGAGGAGCCCTCGGCGTGGACTCCAGGAGGAACGATGCGCACCGCCGTGACCCGCGGGCATCGACGGTGACACTGTCGGTGTCGCTCGGTGCTCTCTTCTCCAGAGCCCTCGATGCGGGCGTACAAGGGCAGCGGAAACCCCGGCGGCGGCCGCTCGTACCAGGGCCTCGATGCCTCCTGCGCGCGCCCTTGTCTCGACGGCGGAGGACTAGCCGTTTCTTCGGCGGAAGCGGATCGGGACCCTCTCGTGGGGCCTTCCCCTTCTCTTCTGCAGAGAACCGGCAAATTGATGCCATCAGCGTGATGTGAAGCAAGGGCGGGGAGGAAGAAGAAAGGAGTAGCAGGGAGAGATGAGCTGGGATGGCTCGCGCCGTTTCGTACTTATAGCCGGAGAAGGCCAACCGCCGGCCTCCATGATCGCAGGTAATCATGACCCATTTTTGCATGCAGGGACTTGTCAAGTCGTGCGGTTGCCGAGGTGTCGTGGGGAAGCGGAGACGCCCACGTCCAATCAACCGCCACGCGTCGCCTAAGGCCGCAGGCTGTTCGGGCCCACAGCGCTTCGCACTTGCCCCTTCGCTTCTCTGCTAAGCCAAGTCCGGGCGCGCCTTCGGCCCGGGGGCTACTGTCGGCGTTCTGGGAACGGGGGTCCCCAGACTTGCCTGCCTACGGACTGCGGCGTGGCTCAAGTGGGGGCCCAACGCAGCCCAGCTTCATCAGCTCAAGCTCAAGACCCTCGCGAGGGGCCAAGCCTCACGGGGTGAATGACAGGAAGCTTCCTCAGGAGCAGCCTCCCCAGGCAGGCTCGCGAGGAGGCGGAGAGATCAAGGCGGGGTACCTCCCGAGGAGCCCGTGACGCAAGCCATGACGATCGAAGACCAGGCGGGCGCCAGGCGGGCGTTGGCCTGCGCAGTGTCCTTGTTTCCCCTTCGGTGCAAAGGGGGCAAGCACAGGCCAAGGCATCAGGCAAAGGTTACCGTTTCGGTGCAACAAGACCAAGACCAGTAGAGCGGCGGGATGGAGGTCATCGTGGAGCCCAGGGCGGCGTCATCGTCAGAGCCTTTGGCAGCCGAAGAGCAACTTTAGTCAGGATAAATGTACCAGATGTTCCCCTTCAAAATGGCCAATTGTTGGCGCCCTTCCCGCTCATTATTTGGGAAGAGGCCCAGGGCCTCCCTCTATAAATAGGACTAGCCACCACAGGGTAGAGGCATCTAGAGAACAGATCGATCAGAGAGAGATAGAAGCGACTAAACTCGCCCAAGCAGTTCATCGCACCAGCTCAAGAACAGCCCCTCGCGAGGCTGTTCTCCCTTTGTACTGTTCATCATCAGCCCCTGAGGCAATCCACCACACCACACACTGGAGTAGGGTATTACACCACAATGGTGGCCTGAACCAATATAAATCTCGTGTCCCTTGTGTGTTCTTCTTTCTTGCTTAGATCCTTGTGAGACTTCGAGACGTGAGCTGGTAGGGGAAAGATCTTCGTGCGCACCCCAGTGTTCGAACCTCAAGGGTCTGCCGGAACCCAAAATCCCATAGCTGCAGATGCAACTGACGACGTTAAGAACATCTGGCAGAGCAAAGCTGATGACTACTCGATAGTTCAGTGTGCCATGCTTTACGGTTTAGAACCGGGTCTTCAACGACGTTTTGAACGTCATGGAGCATATGAGATGTTCCAGGAGTTGAAGTTAATATTTCAAGCAAATGCCCGGACTGAGAGATATGAAGTCTCCAATAAGTTCTATAGTTATAAGATGGAAGAAAATAGTTATGTCAGTGAACATATACTCAAAATGTCTGGGTATAATAATCACTTGATTCAACTGGGAGTTAATCTTCCTGATGATAGTGTCATTGACAGAATTCTTCAATCACTGCCACCAAGCTACAAGAGCTTCGTGATGAATTATAATATGCAAGGGATGGAGAAGACTATTCCCGAGCTATTTGCAATGCTAAAGGCTGTGGAGGTAGAAATCAAGAAGGAGCATCAAGTGTTGATGGTCAATAAGACCACCAGTTTCAAGAAAAAGGGTAAAGGGAAGAAGAAGGGGAACTTCAAGAAGAACAACAAACAAGTTGCTGCTCAAGAGAAGAAATCCAATTCTGGACCTAAGCCTGAAACTGAGTGCTTCTACTGCAAGCAGACTGGTCACTGGAAGCGGAACTGCCCCAAGTATTTGGCGGATAAAAGGATGGCAAGGTGAACAAAGGTATATGTGATATACATGTTATTGATGTGTACCTTACTAATACTCGCAGTAGCACCTGGGTATTTGATACTGGTTCTGTTGCTAATATTTGCAACTCGAAACAGGGACTACGGATTAAGCGAAGATTGGCTAAGGACGAGGTGACGATGCGCGTGGGAAATGGTTCCAAAGTAGATGTGATCGCGGTCGGCACGCTACCTCTACATCTACCTTTGGGATTAGTTTTAGACCTGAATAATTGTTATTTGGTGCCAGCGTTGAGCATGAACATTATATCTGGATCTTGTTTGATGCTAGACGGTTATTCATTTAAATCTGAGAATAATGGTTGTTCTATTTATATGAGTAATATCTTTTATGGTCATGCACCCTTGAGGAGTGGTCTATTTTTATTAAATCTCGATAGTAGTGATACACATATTCATAATGTTAAAGCCAAAAGATGCAGAGTTGATAATGATAGTGCAACTTATTTGTGGCACTGCCGTTTGGGTCATATTGGTGTAAAGCGCATGAAGAAACTCCATACTGATGGACTTCTGGAATCACTTGATTATGAATCACTTGGTACTTGCGAACCGTGCCTCATGGGCAAGATGACTAAAATGCCGTTCTCCAGAACTATGGAGCGAGCAACTGATTTGTTGGAAATTATACATACTGATGTATGTGGTCCAATGAATATTGAGGCTCGCGGCGGGTATCGTTATTTTCTCACCTTTACAGATGATTTGAGCAGATATGGGTATATCTACTTAATGAAACACAAGTCTGAAACATATGAAAAGTTCAAAGAATTTCAGAGTGAAGTGTAAAATCATCGTAACAAGAAAATAAAGTTTCTACGATCTGATCATGGAGGAGAATATTTGAGTTACGAGTTTAGTTTACATTTGAAGCAATTCAGAATAGTTTCGCAACTCACGCCACCTGGAACACCACAAAGAAATGGTGTGTCCGAACGTCGTAATCGTACTTTACTAGATATGGTGTGATCTACGATGTCTCTTACTGATTTACCGCTATCGTTTTGGGGTTATGCTTTAGAGACGGCCGCATTCACGTTAAATAGGGCACCATCAAAATCCGTTGAGACGACACCTTATGAACTGTGGTTTGGCAAGAAACCAAAGTTGTCATTTCTTAAAGTTTGGGGTTGTGATGCTTATGTGAAGAAACTTCAACCAGATAAGCTCGAACCCAAATCGGAGAAATGTGTCTTCATAGGATACCCAAAAGAGACTATTGGGTACACCTTCTATCATAGATCTGAGGGCAAGATTTTTGTTGTTAAATTCGGATCCTTTCTAGAGAAGGAGTTTCTCTCGAAAGAAGTGAGTGGGAGGAAAGTATAACTTGATGAGGTAACTGTACCTGCTCCCTTATTGGAAAGTAGTTCATCACAAGAACCGGTTCCTGTGACAACTACACCAATCAGTGAGGAAGCTAATGATATTGATGATGAAACTTCAGGTCAAGTTACTACCGAACCTCGTAGGTCAACCAGAGTAAGATCCGCACCAGAGTGGTATGGTAATCCTATTCTGGAAGTCATGTTACTTGACCATGACGAACCTACGAACTATGAGGAAGCGATGATGAGCCCAGATTCAGCAAAATGGCTTGAGGCCATGAAATCTAAGATGGGATCCATGTATGAGAACAAAGTATGGACTTTGGTTGACTTGCCCGATGATCGGCAAGCCATCGAGAATAAATGGATCTTCAAGAAGAAGACTGACGCTCACGGTAATGTAACTGTCTACAAAGCTCGACTTGTTGCGAAAGGTTTTCGACAAGTTCAAGGGGTTGACTACGATGAGACTTTCTCACCCGTAGCGATGCTTAAGTCTGTCCGAATCATGTTAACAATTGCTGCATTTTATGATTATGAAATATGGCAAATGGATGTCAAAACTGCATTCCTGAATGAATTTCTGGAAGAAGAGTTGTATATGATGCAACCAGAAGGTTTTGTCGATTCAAAAGATGCTAACAAAGTGTGCAAGCTCCATCGATCCATTTATGGACTGGTGCAAGCCTCTCGGAGTTGGAATAAACGCTTTGATAGTGTGATCAAAGCATATGGTTTTATACAGACTTTTGGAGAAGCCTGTATTTACAAGAAAGTGAGTGGGAGCTCTGTAGCATTTCTGATATTATATGTAGATGACATATTGTTAATTGGAAATGATATAGAATTTCTGGTTAGCATAAAGGGCTACTTGAATAAAAGTTTTTCAATGAAAGACCTCGGTGAAGCTACTTACATATTGGGCATCAAGATCTATAGAGATAGATCAAGACACTTAATTGGACTTTCACAAAGCACATACCTTGATAAAGTTTTGAAAAAGTTCAAAATGGATCAGGCAAAGAAAGGGTTCTTGCCTGTATTACAAGGTGTAAATTGAGTCAGACTCAATGCCTGACCACAGCAGAAGATAGAGAGAAAATGAAAGATGTTCCCTATGCTTCAGCCATAGGCTCTATCATGTATGCAATGCTGTGTACCAGACCTGATGTATGATTAGCAATAAGTTTAGTAGGGAGGTACCAAAGTAATCCAGGAGTGGATCACTAGATAGCGGTCAAGAATATCCTGAAATACCTGAAAAGGACTAAGGATATGTTTCTCGTTTATGGAGGTGACAAAGAGCTAGTCGTAAATGGTTACGTTGATGCAAGCTTTGACACTGATCCGGACGATTCTAAATCGCAAACCGGATACGTGTTTATATTAAACGGTGGAGCTGTCAGTTGGTGCAGTTCTAAACAAAGCGTCGTGGCGGGATCTACATGCGAAGCGGAGTACATAGCTGCTTCGGAAGCAGCAAATGAAGGAGTCTGGATGAAGGAGTTCATTTCCGATCTAGGTGTCATACCTAGTGCATCGGGACCAATGAAGATTTTTTGTGACAATACTGGTGCAATTGCCTTGCCAAAGGAATCCAGATTTCACAAGAGGACCAAGCACATCAAGAGATGCTTCAATTCCATCCGGGACCAAGTCCAGGTGGGAGACATAGAGATATGCAAGATACATACGGATCTGAATGTTGCAGACCCATTGACTAAGCCTCTTCCACGAGCAAAACATGATCAGCACCAAGACTCCATGGGTGTTAGAATCATTATTGTGTAATCTAGATTATTGACTCTAGTGCAAGTGGGAGACTGAAGGAAATATGCCCTAGAGGCAATAATAAAGTTATTATTTATTTCCTCATATCATGATAAATGTTTATTATTCATGCTAGAATTGTATTAACCAGAAACATAAACATGTGTGAATACATAGACAAACTTAATGTCACTAGTATGCCCCTACTTGACTAGCTCATTAATCAAAGATGGTTATGTTTGCTAACCATAGACATGAGTTGTCATTTGATTAACTGATCACATCATTAGGAGAATGATGTGATTGACATGACCCATTCCCTTAGCTTAGCACTTGATCGTTTAGTATGTTGCTATTGCTTTCTTCATGACTTATACATGTTCCTACAACTATGAGATTATGCAACACCCGTTTACCGGAGGAACACTTTTTGTGCTACCAAACTTCACAACATAACTGGGTTATTATAAAGGAGCTCTACAGGTGTTTCCAAAAGTAATTGTTGAGTTGACGTATTTCGAGATTAGGTTTGGTCACTCCGATTGTCGGAGAGGTATCTCTGGGCCCTCTCGGTAATGCACATCACTACAAGCCTTGCAAGCAATGTATCTAATGAGTTAGTTACGGAATGATGCTTTACGTAATGAGTAAAGAGACTTGCCGGTAACGAGATTGAACTAGTTATTGGATACCGACGATCGAATCTCGGGCAAGTAACATACCGATGACAAAGGGAACAACGTATGTTGTTATGCGGATTGACCGATAAAGATCTGCATAGAATATGTAGGAGCCAATATGAGCATCCAGGTTCCGCTATTGGTTATTGACCGGAAACGAGTCTCGGTCATGTCTACATAGTTCTCGAACCTGTAGGGTCCGCATGCTTAAGGTTTCGTTGACAGTTTTATTATGAGTTTATGAGTTTTGATGTACCGAAGGTTGTTCAGAGTCCCGGATGTGATCACGGACTTAACGAGGAGTCTCGAAATGGTCGAGACATAAAGATCGATATATTAGACGACTATATTTGGACACCGGAAAGGTTCCGGGTGAGATTGGGACAATACCTCAGCTCTGGGAGGTTATCAGAACCCCCCGGGAGGTATATGGGCCTTATTGGGCCTTAGTGGAAAGGAGGGATAAGAAGCAAAGGAGGGCCCCCCAAGCCCAATCCGAATTGGGAGGGGGGCCGGCCCCCCGTTCCTTCTTCCCTCCCCCTCTTCCTTCCCTCTCCCTCTCCTAATAGGAAAGGGGGGAATCCTACTCCCGGTTGGGGTTGGACTCCCCCACTAGGGCGCGCCACCCCCCTTGGTCGGCCCCCTCCTCCACTCCTTTATATACGGGTGAGGGGGGCACCCCATACACACAACAATTGAGCTGATGCTTAGGCGTGTGCGGTGCCCCCCTCCACCATAGTCCTCGATAATATTGTAGCGGTGCTTAGGCGAAGCCCCGCGACGGTAGAACATCAAGATCGTCACCACGCCATCGTGCTGATGAAACTCTTCCCCGACATTCTGCTGGATCGGAGTACGGGGAACGTCATCGAGCTGAACGTGTTCTAGAACTCGGAGGTGCCATAGTTTCGGTGCTTGATCGGTCGGGCCATGAAGACGTACAACTACATCAACCGCGTTGTTCTAACGCTTCCGCTTTCGGTCTACGAGGATACATGGACAACACTCTCCCCTCTTGTTGCTATGCATCACCATGATCTTGCGTGTGCGTAGGAAAATTTTGAAATTACTACGTTCCCCAACACATATCACATCACAACATGCCCTGCAAAAACAAGTTAGACGTCCTCTACTTTGTTGTTGCAAGTTTTACGTGGCTGCTACAGGCTGAGCGAGAACCGTTCTTACCTACGCATCAAAACCACAACGATAGTTCGTCAAGTTAGTGTTGTTTTAACCTTCTCAAGGACCGGGCGTAGCCACACTCGGTTCAACTGAAGTTGGAGAAACTGACACCCGTTAGTCACCTGTGTGCAAAGCACGACGGTAAAACCAGTCTCGCGTAAGTGTACACGTAATGTCGGTCTGGGCTGCTTCATCCAACAATACCGTTGAACCAAAGTATGACATGTTGGTAAGCAGTATGACTTGTATCGCCCACAACTCACTTGTGTTCTACTCGTGCATATAACATCTACGCATAAAACCTGGCTCGAATGCCACTGTTGGGGAACGTAGTAATTTCCAAAAAATTCCTACGCACACGCAAGATCATGGTGATGCATAGCAACGAGAGGGGAGAGTCTTGTCCACGTACCCTCATAGACCATAAGCGGAAGCGTTAGCACAACGCGGTTGATGTAGTCGTACGTCTTCACAATCCGACCGATCAAGTACCAAACATACGGCACCTCCGAGTGAGCTTTGAGGGAGAGTTCTGTCAGCACGTCGGCATGGTGACGATGATGATGTTCTACCGACGCAGGGCTTCGCCTAAGCACCGCTACGATATTATCGAGGTGGATTATGGTGGAGGGGGGCACCGCACACGGCTAAGAGATCCAAGGGATCAATTGTTGTGTCTATGGGGTGCCCCCCTCCTCCGTATATAAAGGGGGGAGGAGGATAGGGCCGGACAAGGGGAGAGGCGCGCCCCAGGGGGGCAATCCTACTCCAAGTAGGTTTGTCCCCCCCTTTCCTATTCCAAGAAGGAGAAGGGGGAAGGAGGAGGTGGAGAGAAGGAAGGAGAGGGGGGCCGCCGCCCCCTTCCCTTGTCCAATTCAGACTCGGGCAAGGGGGGGCCGCGCGCCACCTCCTTGCTGCCCTCTCTCTTCTCCACTAAGGCCCATAAGGCCCAATAGCTTCCCCGGGGTGGGTGGGTGCAGTAACCCCCGGTACTCCTGTATATGCGTGAAACCTCCCGGAACCATTCTGGTATCCAAACATAGTCGTCCAATATATCGATCTTTACGTCTCGACCATTTAGAGACTCCTTGTCATGTCCGTGATCACATCCGGGACTCCGAACTACCTTCGGTACATCAAAACATATAAACTCATAATATAACCGTCATCTAACTTTAAGCGTGCGGACCCTACGGGTTCGAGAACTATCTAGACATGACCGAGACACGACTCCGGTCAATAACCAATAGCGGAACCTGGATGCTCATATTGGCTTCCACATATTCTACGAAGATCTTTATCGATCAAACCGCATAACAACATACGTTGTTCCCTTTGTCATCGGTATGTTACTTGCCGGAGATTCGATCGTCGGTATGTCAATACCTAGTTCAATCTCGTTACCGGCAAGTCTCTTTACTCGTTACGTAATGCATCATCCCGTAAATAAATCATTAGCTACATTGATTGCAAGGCTTATAGTGATGTGCATTACCGAGAGGGCCCAGAGATACCTCTTCGACAATCGGAGTGACAAATCCTAATCTCGAAATATGTCAAATCAACAAGTACCTTCGGAGACACCTGTAGAGCACCTTTATAATCACCCAGTTACGTTGTGACATTTGGTAGCACACAAACTGTTCCTCCGGTAAGTGGGAGTTACATAATCTCATATTCATAGGAACATGTATAAGTCATGAAGAAAGCAATAGCAACATGCTAAACGATCAAGTGCTAAGCTAACGAATTGGGTCAAGTCAATCACATCATTCTCCTAATGATGTGATCCCACTAATCAAATGATAACTCATATCCATGGTTAGGAAACTCAACCATCTTTGATCAATGAGCTAGTCAAGTAGAGGCATACTAGTGACACTATGTTTGTCTATGTATTCACACATGTATTATGTTTTCGGTTAATACAATTCTAGCATGAATAATAAACATTTATCATGATATGAGGAAATAAATAATAACTTTATTATTGCCTCTAGGGCATATTTCCTTCATTATGATCAAGTTTATCTATGAGAAATATTTGAATCTCCTCTGAATTCTTTTATGTGTGATTAAGTTATCTTTGCAAGTCTCTTCGAATTATCAGTTTGGTTTGGCCTACTAGATTGATCTTTCTTGCAATGGGAGAAGTGCTTAGCTTTGGATTCAATCTTGTGGTGTCCTTTCCCTGTGACAGCAGGGGCAGCAAGGCACGTATTGTATTGTTGCCAACGAGGATAAAAAGATGGGGTTTATATCATATTGCATGAGTTTATCCCTCTACATCATGTCATCTTTCTTAATGCGTTACTCTGTTCTTCATGAACTGAATACTCTAGATGCAGGAAGGAGTCGGTCGATGAGTGGAGTAATATTAGTTGATGCAGGCAGGAGCCGGTCTACTTGTCACGGACGTGATGCCTATATACATCATAATGCCTAGATAATCTCGTAACTATGCGCTTTTCTATCAATTGCTCGACAGTAATTTGTTCACCCTTCGTAATACTTATGCTATCTTGAGAGAAGCCACTAGTGAAACCTATGGCCCCCGGGTCTATCTTTTATCATATAAGTTTACCATCTACTTTTATTTGCATCTTTTACTTTCCAATCTATATCATAAAATACCAAAAATATTTATCTTATCATATTATCTCTATCAGATCTCACTTTCGCAAGTGGCCGTGAAGGGATTGACAACCCCTTTATTGCGTTGGTTGCGAGGTTCTTATTTGTTTGTGTAGGTGCATTGGACTTCTGAGGAGCCTCCTATTGGATTGATACCTTGGTTCTCAAAAACTGAGGGAAATACTTACGCTACTTTGCTGCATCACCCTTTGCTCTTCAAGGAAAACCAACACAAGCTCAAGACGTAGCAACGGCCAAATGAGCTGCCGAGACGCGGCCCTGTTGAGCCCGGGGATGTCGATGCAGACACATAACTCCTTACCCTCGCCGGGGCAGTGAGCCGCGCCTCGTGGCAGGCGACGGTCGCCTTGCAGAACCCTTGCCTCTTGAATCTCCTCGATTGCCTTGCTGATGAACTCATGAACACCTAGTGCCTCCCGCCTGATGCCTTATCCTAGGAAGCATGCTCTGAAGAACGCCTCCACATGGTGCACGAGCGCCTCCCTCGTGACCCTGGCTAGGTCGGAGGCCCTCCCGAGGAGAGCCCTCAAGCCCAGCCTGAGAGGGGCACCGGGCGCGCCTTCCTATGCAATGGGTGAAGGTGCCGCGTCCGGGGACGCGAGGCTCAGCGTGGCGTCCTCGGGCGATGCACCTTCATAAGACCCTTGTCCTAGCTGCAGCTTCTTCATCTTGGGGGCGACCTCAGGAGGGAGGGCGTCGCCCTTGTCTTCAGGTTCTCGACCGCTGCAGCCTGAAGGCGCGCTCGAGGGAGCACACTGCATCCTTCTCCTGACATGTGACCGTGATGACGCCACTGCTCCCTGGCATCTTGAGGATGTTGTAGCCATGGTGCGTAGCTGCCATGCACTTGGCCAGTGCTGGGTACCCTAGGATGGCGTTGTAGGTCAGACAAATGTCGGCGACGTCGAAGTCGATGAGCTTGGTGCGGTAATTGTTGCGCTCGCTGAAGGTGATAGGGAGGCGGACCTGCCCTATTGGATGTGTAGAACCGTCGGTCACTCCTGAAAATGGCTTGGTTGGCTGAAGCTGGTAATATGGCACTTAGAGTTTGTCAAACATCTGAACAGATAGGACATTGAGTCCCGCTCCGCCATTGATGAGAGTCTTGGTAACGACCATGTTGCTGATGACGGGAGAGCAGAGCATGGGGAGCGCGCCAACAGTGGCCGCACACTTTAGCTGGTCTGAGGAGCTGAAGGTGATGGCGCACTTGGACCACCTGAGAGGGCGAGTTGGTTCGGGCTTGGGGAGTGCTGTGTTACCATGCGCGCGAACTGCTTGAAGATGCGGTGGGACGCTGGGGCCTGCGAGCCACCTAAGATGCAAGTGATGTCTTGTGGCTCCTGGAAGCCCCCAGCCCCCTCGTCCTGGTGGTGATCTTCGTTCCTTCTTGGCGGTGGAGGCAGTGGAGGCAGAGCTGCGTTGCCCTGAGGGCGCTCCTCACGAGGCTGCTCCCTCCAGGTGCCCTCACGAGGCTGGCCCTGCCAGTGGTCCTCCCGGGGCTGGTCACGCCACTACTGACGATGGTCGCGTCCGTCCCAGCGTCCTCCACCTTGGCTACCTCCACGGTCGTAGCCTCGATCGTTGCGCTCGGGGCGTCGATCGAGGCGCCCGTCACGGAGGGCCCTGAGCTCCTGACAGTCGTTGGCATGGAGTAGGGCCCTGCCTGGAGGTAGGTTCCCCGCCAGGGAAGGCCCAAGCGAGCCCTTCTCCCCGTCGGGGGGCCTACGGTCGCCGAGGACGCCGCCAGCATCCCCTTGCCTCTTGGTCTTGTCCTGGTTTCCGGTCTCCCCAATGGTTGTCGGGGGCGACGCACGGCGGGGTCCTCGTCGGGTGACATGAAGCAAGGCTCCGGCCTATGAAGGTCTCCGCTCGTGACACTCTCACGTAATAATGAGTAGGGCTGTACATGCCCTGAAGTCTCCTGAGCGCCGCCCTGGGGCCTCACGGGGGCTCCCGCCCACGTCCTAGTGGAAGCACCATGCTCCATGATGGCTGTCGACACTGTCCCCAATGACTATGCCCAGCCAGTGGAAGCACTTAGCTCCGTGCTGGTGAGAAGACTTGAAGACTAGCTAGGCGCCGGATGCGGCCATTTGCTTTTGCCTCCTTTTTGTACTTGTTCGTCGGCTTCTTGAAGCAGTTTGGTTTTCTCGCGTTTATAAAAATGGGGGGAGTTTTCTCGTCTTGTGTTGCTCTCTTGCCTTTAGTTCTTGTGTATTTCTGAAGCTTGGGACTGTTGCCCTGCCCTCAAGCGCCCCGCGAGCAGGGGCTGGGTACGGTGTGCGCGCCGGATTGATCGCTTCCCTCCCCCCCGGGGGCTCAAGGGTGCGGCCGCCATGCGCGCCCACCTTGCCCCAATCTGGCAGCGGGTTCCTCACGAGGAACTCTAGGGCAAGCTAGTAGGCCCCTTTGGAGGCTCAGAACCTCGCGAGCCCGCGACAAGCTCACCTCAAGAGAAGAAGCGCCCCTGCGACACCAAGCCTCACTCGAGACCCGCGGAACCAAAGATAAGTCATAATAACTACCCCGCTTGGAAGCCTGCAGCCCTGCGGGGTCGTGCTCTAGGCGCTACTTCAAAAGCATTTCATAGTTTTGTACATCATAAGCCCCCCCCCCCTTCTCAAAATGCTCTCACGAGGATGTGTTCTAGTTTTTGTCATACAAGTCAAAGCGAAAAAGAAGCACGGGTCTAATTGGGTGTGCCTTCCTCATCACCCTCGTCTGTGCTGCTTGCGTCGTGGCGGTCGTCCTCCTCATCATCGCTACCCGCGCCATCTTCTTCAGCCGCAACCCCGACCGTGTCGTCCTCCGGAGCAAATTCCGCTACCAGGGCATCCACATGGTCGTTCACCCACTCGGCCAGGTTGTCACGGGGGCTAACACAGCATCGAAGTCGAACTGAGGATCACGGTTGAGGAGATGGCTGAAGACACGTGAGAATGCATGCCCAAGAAGACCCCGGATCCTCTCCACTACAAGCTCGCGAGTCCTCGCGGCCCGAGCTCGGTGAAGAAGTTGAGGTGGCTGGCGTAATCATTCTCGTGCTTGTGAGGAGCGCTCTCGTCACAGACGGTCCCCAGGGCGCAGTTGGCCCTGACTTTGAGACCCTGGAGCATCGAGGCGTGCTCGCACTGCAGCGTCTAGTGACGATTCGCTTCGCTCGCGGTCCTCTCTGCCAGGGACACGGTATACTTGATCTGTTGTTGAGTGAGGACAGTTCAACGCGGACAGATGCCAGGGCAGATTAGGAAGAAATCAGGGCTTCTTGAGAAGCGCTCTCACGCTGCTCTACAGATTGCAGCTTTGCCTTCAAGGCGGACATCCTACCTTCAAGCTGGGCCTTGAGAAGCTCCAGATCCATGCGGTGCCCCTCAGCCAAGTCAGCACGCGCCTTCACCACCCTCTCCTCCACCTCCAGATGGACCTGGGCTTCTCGGGCGGCGACGATATCCTCAGTCGTGGCTGCCTAGCGCTCCCTCACCTCCAGCCTCTCCAGCGCCATGTTGCGCTCCACGGTCTCCAACGTCAAGTCTTCGCGACGCCTAAGGAGCTCCGCCTCGGTGAAGGCCGCCTCGTTTGGTGAGGAGGCCAGAAGGACGCGACGCTCCTCGACTTCCCGCTCAAGGGCCGCATTTGAAGATAGAAGCTCCCGCTCCCGCTCCTCGGCCGCCTCACGATGGCAGTTGGCGGCCTCGGCCTCCTCCATGGCATGGGAACAAGCCTCGTGGGAATTCGCAAGCAAGACCGCCGCAAGCGCATCGGCCTCATCGTGCTAAAGTCTCCCGAGGTTAATGGCAACCTTCAGCTGCTGCCACTCATGCGCCAGACGGCGGCCTTCCGCCTCAAGCCTGGTGTCGACATTGGCGAGCTACCCACTAAGCTGGATCATCGCACACATCAGCTCACCGAAGAGCTCGAAGCGCACGGCGCTGCACCCACGAGCAAGCGCAAGTGTCAGTGTCAAAACCGGTGGATCTCGGGTAGCGAGTTCCGGACTGTGTGTCTAAGGCTAATGGTAACAGGAGGCAGGGGACACGATGTTTTACCCAGGTTCGGGCCCTCTTGATGGAGGTATTACCCTACTTCCTGCTTGATTGATCTTGATGATATGAGTATTACAAGAGTTGATCTACCACGAGATTGTAGAGGCTAAACCCTAGGAGCTAGCCTATGATTCTGATTGTTCTTGTCCTATGGACTAAACCCTCCAGTTTATATAGACACCGGAGGGGGCTAGGGTTACACAAAGTCGGTAACAAAGAAGGAGATCTAACATCCGAATCGCCAAGCTTGTCTTCCACGCAAAGGAGAGTCCCATCCAAACACGGGACGAAGTCTTGAGTCTTGTATCTTCATAGTCCAACAGTCCGGCCAAAGTATATAGTCCGGCTGTCCGGATACCCCCTAATCCAGGACTCCCTCAGTAGCCACTGAACTAGGCTTCAATGATGATGAGTCCGGCGTGCAGATTGTCTTCGGCATTGCAAGGTGGGTTCCATCTCCGAATACTCCAAAGTAAATCTCGAACACTTAAATCGTGTCCGGCTCTGTAAGACGATTTTCACATACCACCGTAGAGAGAACAATATTCCAAAATATAATCTGCTGACAACTTTAGATAACGTGACATCACACCATGGTCGAGTCATACTTCGAACCGTTTTCCCACAACCAGCCACCGCACATATTGCGAGGCGGTTTCCTCGGCACGTCTTGTCGAAGCAGAGATCATGTCCCCTTATCACGGGATCCTCATTAATATGGGTACGGGTAACCGAACCATTCTATTAATGTGGCACTTGGAAAATAAGCGATTTCATCAGGCAAGCGGGGAGGTGCACCGTTTTCGGCACCTCTATAAAGGGACAAGGATCTCCCATTTTTACCCACGCCTTCTTCCTCCTTTGCTCATCCATTCTCGCACTCTCGAGCCCCAGTGCCAAAGTTCTCACCTTCTCCGTAGGACCATTCGCAGCATGTCCGGAGCGGGAGGCAAGTGGATGGCCTCCTCCATTACGGAGGAGAACATTACCAAGCATCGGGCGGCCGGATACCTGGCCGCAAACGTCGCGCACAGGCTTCCGGCAGAGGGACAGATCACCCCCACTCCAAAGTCTCGGGAAAGAGTAGTGTTCCTCTCTCATTTCATCCGCGGACTAGGATTTCCACTTCATCCCTTTGTCCGCGGGCTCATGTTTTACTATGGGCTGGAGTTCCATGATCTAGCCCCAAATTTCGTCCTCAACATCTCGACGTTTATCGTCGTGTGCGAGGCCTTCCTCCGCATCAAGCCCCACTTCGGCCTGTGGCTACGAATCTTCTGCGTGAAGCCGAAGATCGTGAGCGGCCAGCAAGCGGAGTGCGGCGGCGCCATGGTGGGCAGGATGCTCAATGTTACCTGGCTTGATGGCTCCTTTGTGGAGACCATGAAAGGGTGGCAATCAGGGTGGTTCTACATCACCGAGCCGCGCGACACCAACTGGGCGGCGGCCCCCGAATTCCGATCCGGAATCCCCATGCGGCACACCTCCTGGGAAAAGAAGGGCCTGGCCTGGGGCGAACCTGCAGAGCTGACAGGACTTTAGAACTGCATTAAAAATATGATGGAGAAGAAGATCAACCTTGTCAACATGGTCCAGGTTATGCTCTCCCGCCGAATCCTTCCATGCCAAAGACGGGCATTCAATCTGTGGGAGTTCGATCCGTCCGAACACCAAATGCTGCAAGAGCTTTTCGGTACGAGGCATAAGGACGTCTGGAAGGTGCTGTTCAAGGCCACTGAAGTACCTCCTCCCACATCCGAGGACCGCGGACTCTGCGCCATGCGGCTTGCCAATTTGGTAAGTTTTCTTATCATCACTAGATGTACCTTTCCCAGCATATTCATAGGAGGATTTTAAGTCACCATGTTTATCTAATTAGGATTACGTGGTGACGGCGGAGCGGATCGACTGTCCGGCCCCGCTGCCAGAAGATCCAGCAACTGCACTCCTGACGGAGATGCTAGTTCCGGCGCCTTACAAGGTGCCGGAAAAGAAGGCCAAAAGGAAGGCCATGGGGACCAGGAAGGGTCTCCGGTGCAAGGCCGTAATAGACTCGTCGTCTGAGGACGGCGAGGCAGATTCCTCCCGCGGAGACGGGGGGAAACATGAAGAGATTCCCCATCCCTGCATTGGGGAGGAGAAGAAAAGAAAAGCCGCCCCATAGTGGGAGGCTAGGACGCCCAAAAAGGGAAAGGCATCCCTTCCGGATCACTCCACCACGGCCGCTTACAGCGAGGAGAGTGGCTGCCCAGGGGCAAGCCCCTGGCGAGATCGTAAGTATCCGCACTCTATAATACTTTTCATGCGACTTAACTTCATAGTTTGTTATAACATCGAACACGCATATGCAGTCCGACCAGGTCCCATCCCGAGGTATCCTCTTCGGATGGGTCCCTGAGTGATTCGGCAATGAATTCGCTCCCGACGGCCACCTCCCCTCGGCCCGCGGATGACACGGAGGTGTTGTCCCAGAGGGTACCAGAGCAGGGGGAGGCGGTTCTGGAGACGCCCCAAGGCGAAATTCCAGACGCCGGGCGCATGGGAGGTAAGATCCCCATAGATTATGCTGACGAGAGCCGCAGTAAGTTGGGCTCCCATCCGGACACTGCACCGGAACCTCCAAAGGTTCCGGATTCTGGTAGGCAGCCCCTTGCTAGGGAGGGCGAGCCGGCCGTGCCGATGACCTCTGTCGCGCGGGAGGCGTTGGATAGTCTGCTGGAAGTGCTTCGTGGCGCTTCCATTGATGAAGAGCACCGTACTCTTATGAGTATGGTGATTTAGAAGGTTCGGTCCACGAAAAGCGGATTGACCGAAGCCTGCACCAGCCTCCAAACAGGCTTTGAGGTAAGTAGTCAAAAGTGTGAGAAATTATCACCCCATAGACAGTATCCCCTGATACTCTATTTGGTGTTCAGAAAGAAAAGCCAAACGGAGGGTCAACTCTAAACCTCAAGAATCTAATAGTATGTGTCTATGTGAATAAGCAGGCGGTGCTGCTTGTCGCTGCTGCCCGCACAGCAGAGGTCGCCGGACTCGAACGGGACCTGAAGCAGGCCGAAGAAGAGCTCAGCCTCACGAAGAGGCAGCTCGAAGAGAACAAAGGTGAGTGATACCCCGTCCATGTGTCATATGTAGGAGAAAAAATTGGTGATGCTAACAAAGAGCGTCATGATGTTTTAATAGGGGCCACGACCGAAGTGGCGGCCCTGAAGAAAGCGCTATCCGAGGTCGTAGACAAGGAGGCCACGGAGCGTATTGAGCGTGAAATGCAAGATGCTAGGGTGGGCGAGGTACAACAAGAGCTCCAGGAGCTCGGCAAGAAGTTCGAGTCCTTGGAGCGTGACTTCAAGACGCAAGAGTCTGAGCTTGCAAAGGCCCTTGAGAGTGCAAAAGACGCCAAGGCCGAAGCCCAAAAGGCCCAACATGAAATCCAGGCGGGTAAGGCATTCATTATGCAAAGCAAGCATGTGGAGGAGACATTTCTTTTACTTACCCGAATTCGGAGCTCTCCAGGGGCATTCTAAGATCTGCCACGCAGCATATCGGATGCCATAGAGTTCTACCATGCCAAAGAGGGGAGCTCCACGGAGAAGCTATTCTAGTCCCAGTATACTGGAGCCGAACACCCAATGCCTCTGAGTGACCAACTGAAGCAATTCGTTGAACTCCACAGGGCGGCCGAAGTGGCCATGAAGGACTTCATAGTCCGGATGTGGCCTGGTGAGCCCCTGCACGACAGCTACTTTGGTCTTATAAAGCGGATGGTAAATGCCTGTCCGCGGCTTGAAGTTATCAAGCAATCTGTTTGTATTGAGGGTGCCCACCGGGCCTTTCCCCGTGCGAAGATGCATTGGGCCAAGCTGGATGCAGAGAAGCTGGTGAAGGATGGACCACCGGAGGGCAAGGCGCATTGCTACCCTGAGAAATATTTTGATGGCGTTATGAAAGACGCTCGCCTCGTGGTCGATGAATGTACCAATGACATAATCTTTGAGTGAATGTACTCATGTCGTCTTTGTAATATGAAAACGAGTTTGTTTGCACTATATGGCGCTTTATTGATTTAAAATATTACCTTCTGTGTGGCTGTTTATAAAATTTTGAAAGTTGGCCAGTCGTCGGCTTCCGCCCCCACGTAACTAGTACTGGGGAGTTCGTGGAAAACCCAAACACTCTTTATCCAAATTTTTGGTCCTTTAAGGAGGTGTTTGGCGCAGCGAACACGGCAATCGGACTATGCAGCTTTATAACTCTCACTTAGCCATAGAAGTCTATAATTTTAAATTTCAGCAAAGCCCCTAGGATTCGAAAAGCCGAATTGGGGCGCTATGCACGCCTAAATCGGACAAGGCCGATTACTCGCCTGAAGCGAAAAAAATCTTTAAGGATTTAAGACCTCTCGAACAGCGACCAGCTCTTGCTGCATCATGACAGTCAGTTTTCGGCTTTCTCTACTGAGGCGCTCGTCCGGAAGAACCGGGACACAATCGCAGTAGTTCTTCCTGCGCTACCTTAGCCGATATAACGGAACATAAGGTACCAAAACAAGGGAGCCGGGCAAACCCAACTATTGACCCAAGACATGATTCGGAGCTGATGCACATAATGCTATAAGTTCGGGGTGCCGCATTGTCGAAAGTGTTCGGACTTATCTTGCCAAATTATGGGGCGCCATAAGAAGCCCCTGGCAAACTGAACGTACCAAAGTGTACGAATGCAATATTAAATAAACATTTTTAGGGAAGGTGTGCCGATAGGAATAATAAGCTGACGCTATATATTATTTCCCATTGTTATTTAAATAATACATCCAAGCGTATGTGTACAATTAATGCGTTAAGCAGAATCAAACAGGACTATTTGACATGTCCTATCCAAGGGCGGGCCGCATGCGGGTATGTAAAACAGGTATAACGATCATTGATAGATACCACCTGGGTATTCCCTTTGTGCGCAAAGCCTTTTGCCTCCTTCGTTTTCCCTCCTGTGATAAGTCCGATGATCCGGTTCTCTGAAGGGGTTGCCCGAAAGTAGGGTCCTGAAAGAGAAAGAAGGTTATTAAAGTATGCGGGTCTTGTGGCGGTTGAACCGCACTGTGGACCACATCACCGTTGCGCCTCTGCCTATGCCCATGGTATTTTGAGTGTGTAATTGTGTACGCGCGGCACAAATGCAGCCTGAATGGGGATAGGGCGGAGGCCGGACTACTAGTCATGCTCTTGGTGGGCCTGTCGATCCTGTTGCAGAGTACTCCGGACTCGCTTGACGGTGTTCGGGATTATTGTCGCCGAATTGGCGGTCTGCCGGAGAAGGCTGCTTTGTACTTCTGCCACGAGGGTCGCAGTGTGCTCTTCTGTACGGAGAGAGCGGTTTGTGTTTCCATTGACTGTTATAACCCCGCGAGGTCCTGGCATCTTGAGCTTGAGGTATGCATAGTGTGGTACCGCATTGAATCGAGCAAATGCGGTTCGTCCAAGCAGTGCATGATAGCCACTACGGAAGGGACGATATCAAAGATTAACTCCTTGCTTGGGAAGTTATCCGGGGATCCGAAGACCACTTCCAGTGTTATGGAGCCTGTACAACGGGCCTCTACTCCTGGAATTACACCTTTAAAGGTGGGTTTGGTGGTTTTGATCCTTGAAGGATCGATGCCCATTTTGTGCACTGTGTCCTGATAAAGCAGGTTCAGGCTACTGCCACCGTCCATAAGGACTCGCGTGAGGTGGAATCCGTCGATGATTGGGTCAAGGAACAATGCGGCTGAACCACCGTGATGGATGCTGGTAGGGTGGTCCCTACGATCAAAAGTGATCGGACAGGCTGACCATTGGTTGAACTTTGGGGCGACTGGCTCCATCGCATAGGCGTCCCATAGTGCTCGCTTTCATTCCCGTTTGGGAATGTGGGTGGCATAGATCATGTTTACCGTTTTCACCTGGGGAGGAAATTTCTTCTGTCCCCCCCCCCCTGGTGTTTGGACGCCAGGGCTCCTCGTCATCGTTGTTGTGCAGCCCCTTGTCCTTGTTTTCGGCATTTATCTTGCCGGCATGTTTGAACACCCAGCAATCTCTGTTAGTGTGGTTGGCTGGCTTATCAGGGGTGTCGTGAATTTGGCACGAGCGATCAAGTATGCAGTCCAGACTGGACGATCCCGGGTTGTTTCTTTTGAACGGCTCTTTCCGCTGACCGGATTTTGAGCCACTGAATCCGGCGTTGACTGCCATGTCTTCGGTGTTGTCGCCATTGTTCCGACGCTTGTGTTTGTTGCGTTGTGGTTTGCCGTTACTGTCACGGACATCTGCAGTGCCGGAGTTTCTTGGCGTGGTGCTACTGCGAGCCAACCAGCTGTCCTCGCCCACGCAAAAGCGGGTCATGAGTGTCCTGAGGGCCACCATGAACTTCAGTTTTTCTTGGCCGAGGTGTCGGGCAAGCCACTTGTCGCGGATATTATGCTTAAAGGCAGCCAAGGCTTCGGCATCCGGACAGTCGACAATTTGGTTCTTTTAGTTAGGAACCGAGTCCAGAATTTCCTGTCTGACTCTCTGAGCTATTGGGTAATGTGACTCAAGTCATCAGCATCCGGTGGTCGCACGTAAGTGCCTTGGAAGTTGTCGAGGAACGCGTCCTCCAGGTTTTCCCAACTGCCGATGGAATTTTTCGACAGGCTATTCAGCTAGTGTCGGGCCGGTCCTTTGAGTTTAAGGGGAAGATACTTGATGGCATGTAGATCATCACCGCGGGCCATGTGAATGTGGAGAAGGAAGTCTTCGATCCATAGCGCGGGGTCTGTTGTGCCATCGTATGATTCGATGTTTACGGGTTTAAACCCTTCTGGGAATTCGTGATCCATTACTTTGTCAGTGAAGCAGAGGGGGTGTGCGGCGCCTCTATGCCGGGCTATGTTACTACGCAGTTCGAATAAGTCCGGTCGGCTATGTTCGGCCCGGCCGGACTTGTTGATAGTGTGTCCGGCATGACGATCATCGTCATGTGTTGGGGCGCGCCCCCGCGATCCGTAGATCGATCTTGGCTGTCCTGCTTTGTTTTCTAGTATGTCTCGCAGGTCCTGCCTATTGCCCCGGGCCGTAGTATATTGGCGTGGGGGTGCAGGTTGGTATTCGGACTGATACGCCATTTTATCACGGCCACGAGGTGGCCGGTCAGCCTCATCTTGTGCTGGTAGTGTGGGCTTTAGGGCCTCCTACTCGAGTTGAGGTAGCAACTTGTTCTTTGGGTAACCTTTGGTGTGGCGCTCAAGTCTGTATTCCTCGGCTGACAGGACCTCAATCCATCTGTCTGTGAGCAGATCTTGGTCAGCTTGGAGCTGCTGCTGCTTCTTTTTCAGGCTTCTTGCAGTGGCCATAAGCCGGCGCTTGAAGCGCTCCTGCTCTATGGGATCCTCAGGCATGCCGAATTCATCATCGCCTAGGCTCACCTCGTCTTCGGAGGGGGGCATGTAGTTGTCCGCCTCCATGTATCCGTCCGTCGCCTGTTCGTCTGGGCTAACCTACCCGTCTTCATGTCCGGCCTGCTCGAAGGCAGGCTGATCGGGATTGTATTCATCTTCGGCACCATCCGGATTGTTTTCGTCTCCTGTGATGGTATTGCTGTGGAGGGGCTTATAGTGGCGCCAATGACGCCCACGCTTTGATTTCTTCCTTAAGGGGTTATCCTCTATTGCCTCATCACCATTGGTTTCTTTGGGAGTGTCCACCATAAATATATCATACGAGGAGGTGGTTGTCCAGCGCCCCGTGGGCGGTGGTTCCTGTTCTTCTCCTGCATCATCGTCCACACCGTCGATGTGTTCAGGGTCAAAGTCAAGCACGTTGGTCAAATCATCGACAGTGGCAATGAAGTGGGTGGTGGGTGGGTAACGAATTACCTCTGTAAGTGCATCTAGTGCCCCTTAGTGATTTTGGTGTATTGAAGACTTATAGGTTAAGGGACTAATGTGTTTATGAGTGTACACAGGTCTATAAGTCTATGAGGAGTTTGATATTTACAGAGAAAGTCGACCCCTAAAAATGAATATCTTCGACTGAAGATTTTGGTATTCCTGAAGAATTTCATGAAGACTTTGAAAGTGAAGAAATTGGTGCGTCCGTGAAGACTTGATATTCATGCGAGGAATATGAAGCTTGAAGACTTTCGTTTTCATAGTTTTGTTTTTCTCTTTCTTGAGTCATAGGAAACACCATACTGTTAAAGGGGGTCGAGGAAATACTAAGGAAAATTTTCCATGTGATGCTCAACTCAAAATCCTACACCTACCAATCCCTTCGAGTGAAGCCATTGGAAATCTCATACAATTCAGTCAATTTCTTCAGTGACAGAGACGAAGTTCTTCTGGTCGCTGAGGAATTTGTTCTGACTGAGGAGTTAGGAATTCGCCAGTGCGGATTGCCTACACAGTGAGGAACATGATAGCCCTGAGAAATTTGACAGTCAAATTTCCGACTGTTGCTGTGCTACGCGCCAGCTGTCCCAAAATATCTTATCCACATAACAGTCATATCATTGAAGGGCATTTATGTCTTATCATGTCGGGATGCTCCCTAGGCTATAAATAGCCACCCCCTACAACCACTAGCTGGTTGGCTGCTCCGAGAGAAACTGACACTTGGCATTTGAGAGCAACCCATCCTCCGAGGACTTTGAGTGAAAATCATCGAGTGA